>OX387664.1:8124718-10624718 GCA_947568875.1 Fissipunctia ypsillon | reverse complement strand
GTAGATTGCCGCAGCCGGTTTTGTAAGGCCCGGGTGGTTACAGTACGCTTTCGTCGTGCAGTTAACCTAATGTACCGGTCTTCCTGGGAAGTTGTGGCTCTGATTCTTCCTGATCTAGGCCTCCTAGCTACACTCCCGGTCTCCTGGAAGTGTTCCCACACGTTTCGGATACCTCGTCGCGATACAGCGAGAAGTATTGCTACAGATCTCTGAGATCCTCCCTCCTGAAGCATAGCAACAGCTCTTGCTGCGCTTTCCAAGTCCATATGTCGACAAAAACCAGGCATAATATCCACGATTAACACCGAAATAAAAAATAGCTGTGACAGAAAGTGACAGGTAGCGTCAACGCTTAGAATCGGACTGAGAACACAAGTAACAAAATTCGTGCAATAAATGTTTTTTCAAGCACTTCACTTTTTCTGCCTACCCACTTGAATTCAACGCTAAAATTGACGCTCGAAACATTGATAAGGACCCATACACATGTCAAGAATAAAGTTTAGTGCTTTACTTCACAAATGCTTACCTAATTATTTATTCTTAGACAAAATTCTAAAATTACTAGGGGTGGGCCCTATTTTGTTTTGAGTAGTTTATATTTGTTTGAAAACTGTAATTTTTAAATTTTCCATTAATCTTCGTGTTTTAAAATGTTTCGATGGACTAGCATTGTGCTCGTTTTAATTTAATGTCGTACATCCAGATCCACGTTGTATATATGTATACACATATTATAAACTAGCTGTGCCCCGCGACTTTCGTAAAATACACAACATACTAAAATAACAGCCACATTTCCTCGTCCCCCCATCCGCCGCGTTGTATCGCCCGCCCGCGCTATTACTTTGTTTTCGCTTAGCGTTCTTTCTGCCTTTTTTTCTATTTGTTTGGCTCCTAAGGGTCGTAGTATGATGTTAAATAGCCTATAAGCATCTCGAGAATTGGGCTACCAAATGCATAAATATTTTTTCAAATCTGACTTTTTGTTCATAATTTCATGGGTTTTAATTTTTTTGCGCGTAACCCTAATTATTTTTAGTACCCTTTAAAATAAAAGTACCCTTAGTTACCGGCCGTAACTTCAGCTATCTGCCAGTGAAAGTCCCGTCAAAATTGGTCCAGACGTTTTGGAGATTAGCTGGAACAGACAGACAGGCAAAAGTGTTAAAAATTGCTTTTTTGTTATAAGTACCGTTTATACTTTCTTATGCATTTAGTAAAAAGTTGTTATTTTGACATTACAAACAGACACTTCAGTTTTATTTATTTGTATAGATAAACACAGGCATAGAAACAGCACCATTTTTATTCGATAGCAAAAAATCGATAATCGATACTACAAACATATTAGTATCAATAATCGAATCGGTAGTTGAAATGTTACGTTGCTGCAATCACTAGTATTTCATAAAGTGAATTTATAACCTAATGGACAGAGTATAATTGACATAACGTGGACGTGGTTTAGTTCTTCTCAAAGTACACAGTGTATTTTGATGAGATATCCACTATAATTTGGTTGGGAGCATTTATTCTGTAAGGTTATTGTTTATCACCTGCTTAGCCTCTACCCTATGCTGGCACTTCACTTGGCATCTTTTTCAAATATACTAGATATTGTAGCAATCTGCCAGGGATACTACGTGGGTCGTGATGGTGTTTAACTGTGGAGTGTGCTTGGGCGACTTAGCTACAATGATACAGACACACGGGAGCACTGTATTATTATTTAATAGTTTATAGAAAACACGTTTACATGACAAGCGCAATTTTACCACTGACTCGATACAAAACAATTTGCCTATCCTATCATATTCGAATCTATTCTACCTTTCAAAATCAATGTTTGTCTTTTAAATCAATCGATCAACTCGCGAAGGTTTCATGCTAAAGGCACGCCCGGTTAAAGCCTCTACAATATTTAATCTGTTAAATAAAACAAACTCTGTAACAAAATTATTACTATGCATGGAAATTTCACAAAAAGTTGAACACCCCTGTCTCGGGATCTGGGGGCCAACCACCACCTCTTAAAGCAGTATTATTTTAATGTTACTTCAGTGTGAGAAAGAGATGAAGCTATACAGGATGTCTAGCTTCATCTCTTTGGTGGTCTAGCTCCAGAGCAATCGATATTTTTCTTATTTTTTATTTTTATTTTTTATTTCCCTCTAGTACATGAAAATGCCCCTAGAGATACTATACAGTGTGAGTCTTTATAATCTGCACATATCGAAATGAGGGAATCTATGCTTAATTTTATCGATGGAAAAAATGTTAAAAAAAATCTAAATATTTATTAATATTTTTTATGGATTTTTAAAAAAAATTGTTTGCTTTTGTGACCCCAGTGTATACAAAACTGTGTAACTTTTAAACTAAACGATTTATCACGATGAAACAAACTCCATAATGTTTGGAAGTAATTAGGTGTCGTCATAAAATAAAAATTATGGAAAAAAAATAGCCATAATCAAATATAAACATTTTTTTTTGGCAAAAATCTGATTTTTTTTCATTAATTTTTACAAAAATTGTTAAATTTCTCAATAACATGCCCCATCACCTTTTTTTTTATAACTTTAAGTTATTCTTCATTGTATTAGGAACCTAACGGTAAAAATTGCATGTTTTTAACTCAACCCCAACATTTTTTATCAAATGTCAAAGAAAGGCCCAACGCATAGCTACGCACATTGTTTAGCAGGTAGATAAACTTTTTTTTGTTAACTTTGTTGTGAATGCGCGCGGGTCGTTTCAAAGATGGCACTCCGAACGCGGAATCGTATTGTTCTCATAAGGGTGGTTTGTTTGGGATGATAATTAATGCAAAAGAGTTCAATTGAAACCCATTTATTATTAAATACAAAATTTAATGCATCAGGTTCTCAAAATGTCCACCTCGTTGTTGTAAACACAAAGCCGCGCGAATTAGAATTTGGTGTGTCGCTCTCCTTATCATTTCGGGATCATTGCGAATATCATTCGCACAGTTTATTATGCGGTCACGCAAATCGGCCTCACTGTTGATGGGGGTACTGTAGACGCGTTGCTTCATGGTCCCCCATAGGAAATAATCAAGGGGCGTCAAATCGGGTGAACGCGCAGGCCACCCTACAGGTCCTTGCCGGCCGATCCATTTGTCATGATAATTTTCGTTTAAAAATCTTCTTACATTTGTAGCGTAATGGGCAGGACATCCGTCCATCTGAAGAAACATCCTTTGACGCACAGCCAGTGGGACATCTTCCAATAACTGAGGCATATCATCTCTCAATAGACTTAAAAATCTTTCACCAGTCAACGTTCTCGGCAATATGACTGGTCCAATCAACATGTTATCGATAAGACCAGCCCAAACATTTATCGAAAATCTTACTTGGAAAGTAGATGACCGTTTCAGTTTCGGGTTTTCACCTGCGCGGCACCATCTGTGTAAATTTCGACAGTTAGTAATACCGTCTCTAGTGAATGTCGCTTCGTCCATCCATAGTATTTTTCTTGGAAAGTTTGGGTTTGCTCTGGTTTTTCTTTGAATCCATGTGGACATCACACACCTTGGACGCCAGTCTACGTCTTCATGTAGATGTTGCACACTTTGATAGTGATAAGGATGCAATCCTTCTTTCTTTAAAATACGCCACACTGATTTTTGGGATATTCCGTGACGAAGAGCCAGTCGTCTAGTACTTATGGATGGATCAGCAAACAAATCACTTAATACTGCTTGTTCAGTAGCCGCATCAATAATTACTTGAGGTGGCTCGCGACGATCTCTACTTGATCCAAGTCCAGTGATCGACAACCTTCTGTGAACTTCCTGGAAGTTTCGGGCAGATGGCACTGGTTGCCTGTTAGGATACGCAGCTATGTAAGCCGCGCGCGCAGCTCTGGCACTTCCTTGTCCCACTCCATAATAAAAATGTATGTCGGCGATGTGTGCCGGGGAAAATTCACTTAAACGCGGCATCATGTAGCAGCGAACGAAAGTTATGAAAGTCCAGCGAACGAAAGTACCGAAACACATGTAGCAGCGGCGAATAATTCGGAGCGACTGCCAGTCTGACATCTGTCATAATTCAAGTTCCTTTGGCTGGCCCTACCTCCCCGACCTGCGCACATTCAAAAGAAAGTTTATCTACCTGCTAAACAATAGCTATGAGTTGGGCCTTTCTTTGACAGTTGATAAAAAATGTTGGGGTTGAGTTAAAAACATGCAATTTTTACCGTTAGGTTCCTAATACAATGAAGAATAACTTAAAGTTATAAAAAAAGAAGGTGATGGGGGCATGTTATTGAGAAATTTTACAATTTTTGTAAAAATTAATGAAAAAAAATCAGATTTTTGCCAAACAAAAATGTTTATTTTTAAATGTGGCTATTTTTTTTCCATAATTTTTATTTTATGACGACACCTAATTACTTCCAAACATTATAGAGTTTGTTTCATCGTGATAAATCGTTTAGTTTAAAAGTTACACAGTTTTGTATACACTGGGGTCACAAAAGCAAACAATTTTTTTTAAAAATCCATAAAAAATATAAATAAATATTTAGATTTTTTTTAACATTTTTTCCGTCGATAAAATTAAGCATAGATTCCCTCATTTCGATATGTGCACATTATAAAGACTCACACTGTATAAGACTCACGAAAACTCGTATTTTACTACGTTTTACAGAGTTTTTATCACGGTTTTAACCCTAAAGCCAAAAACCCTTCTAGAGGGTTCACTTTAGCTCAAACGTAATACCGGTGACCCTGTTGGAGGGTCCACAAGCAATATAAATAGTGGCATTTCAAATGAATTCAGTGAAAACTGGGTGGACTCGATTGTGTTAATTGAAATTAAGTTCATTTTGTTTTAACTATTAATTGTATTTATTTAATAGATAATGGCGAACTTCAACCGCGCGGTGTCCGAAAAAGTGGAGGCGGAGCGGGTGGTGTTCAAGAAGGAGCTGGCAGCCATGGCCGGCAAGTTGCAGGCCATCGAGCAGTCCTTGAAACGTAAGTCATAAGGGCGCTTTTTACTCGCCACGAATTTCTTCGCTCCTACGCAAAAGCTTGCTAGTGGCAACTATGTTTTAAACATGACGTTTCCTCCAATTCTAACTTCGAGAGTTGTTTTGGATTTAGCGTGTATAATGTTCTAGTGTGGCAGGTGTGTGTGTACGGAGAGAAATTAAATACTTGAAATAACTTTGGATGTTTATTTTACTCACGAAAACGTTTTACACAGATGTACATGTATATATTGTTAGCGCGTCTATAGCGGGCGGTGGTTACGGGCGAACTGGTCGCCGGTCGCTGCACATACGACATGAACATAAAATGAATGTGTCAGCGTTCCTACACTATTAATTTTATTACAACATTGTTTCATCATTACATTATTATATAAATTCAAACATTACAGAACCAATTACATCTTTGATTGTTCATGCTACAAGTTACAAATAATTCGCTTACACATCATTTAGTTACAATAAACAATGGCGGTAACCAGATATCGCATTGGTGCGCGATTGCGTCACCTACCTAATGTGCGTTTGGAACACTGTTATGATTCTGAAAGTTTTTAGTTGTATAATTACGCTGTTATTACAAATGGGTATAAGCAGTGCATGAAATGATCACTACACGTGATCTACTAAGTTGCACATACAATGAGAGTCTCAACTCGCCTATATTTTCCCAAAATGCGGTTGCCATTTTAAATGTTACCGTCTTGAAATTACTTATAACTAATACTTATCACTAACAATAGTTAAGGGTAGTCACCATGATGACATGCTCTGCTATAAAAAAATTTGGCACCCCTTGGAGTCCACAGCATTCGTCATGATGACGCCATTAAAAACACATTCACAAAATAAACACACACTATTACACTGTTTTGACCTAACTTGATTTGAAAGGACGATGGTCGATGTATTCTGAACGGATTATCACTAGTATATGACTTTGGGATTTGTTGATGTTTGCGGTGCTTGCACTGATTCCACTTTAATACTCGGTAGGGCTATTGAGCTGGCTACCACTTCTTTCTTTAACCATTTTCGTATGCATTTGATACATCTTCTTTTCCCTGCATAGATTATATACGTGGCTAAAAGTACTATAATTACTATCATAACTATGTCAATAATATTTAATTTGCTGTCCACTTGAGCCACATTTACTGAGTTTTCTTTGATAATGACATTTTCCTTTGTCTGATTGGAACCCATTTTATTAATGTAGTATACTTACGTGGTTTTACTTCACGACAATTATTATTTCTAACACGACTTAATTGCTTCTAGCTTATGTTCAATATCTTTGACCTTAATTCTGGTAATGCTGATTTTAACGTTATTTCAATGGTCTTTTGCTTACTCGTCCCGTTCGCGTTGTATATAATGTATCGTTACCGGATTTGCTTGTTTGAAAAGTCACTTTTTTCTGAATTTTTGTACCTTTTTGAGTATCGGTTTTATCTACTAACGGTTTATCTAATTTTTCTGATGTCGATTCATTATCCATCAATATGTATGCCGGTTTTAATCGATCTATAGACACATTAGTTTGTCTGTCTGGTAATTGTACACGAAATACTTTATCGTTCCTGCTGATGACGCGATATGGTCCATCGTATGGTGGTTGTAATGGTTTCCGTACTGCGTCATTCCTAATAAAAACATGATCACTTGTATTTAAGTCTTTGTGAACAAAAATTTTGTGGGGTGACTTGTTTTCTCTACTGGACGGCTTTAATCCCTCGATTACGTCTTTTAATTTGTTTACGAAATCGTTGTCATTGTGCGATTTCACATTACTAGAATCGTAAAAGTCACCGGGTAGCCTAATGTTGCTACCATACAACATTTGTGCTGCAGTTACGCCAGTATCGGACCTAATTGTTGTGCGTAACCCTAACATTGCCGTTGCCAATTCGTCTACCCAGCATTTGGTATCTAAGCGTGCTTTTAACGCGGTTTTCAAAGATCTGTGCCATCGTTCTACAGCTCCATTACATTGTGGATGGTAAGGAGTGGTACGCGTTTTCTGAATTCCCATTAACGACATTAATTCTTTAAACAAATTACTTTCAAATTGTCTTCCCTGATCAGACGTGAGTTTAACTGGACACCCATAACGACTAATCCAACCTTCATACAATGTTTTTGCTACTACTTCTGCTGTTATCTCTTTTATGGGGAAAGCTTCTAGCGAACGCGTGAATCTGTCTATGATTGTTAAACAATACCTAAATCCCCTCAGGTGAAGTTGGTAAAGGTCCTACAATGTCTATATGAATATGTTCGAAACGCTTACTACTCTCGAAAGTCCCTAAATCTGAAATAGTGTGTTTTTGAATTTTCGCTTTTTGACATTTAATGCAGGTTTTAGCCCATTTTCCAACATCCTTATTCATATTTGGCCAAAAATACCTATCACTAATCAGTTTCCTACTTGCTTTTATTCCTGGATGGCTTAAATTATGTATCGAATCAAAAGCTAAACGTCGAAATTCTCCTGTTAGGTACGGACGTGCTGAGTCGGTTGATACTTCGCAAACAACGTATTTCTTTGAATCAAATAAGGTTACATGTTTCAACACCACATTGTTATTGTCTAATGACTCGCGTTGCAATTTTGCTAGCTCGGTGTCCGTTTCCTGCGCAGCTGCAAGTTCTGCGTATTCAAGCGTCGTGGGACACGCTATTGTTGCCACCCTAGACAAAGTATCTGCTACTACGTTATCGTTCCCACTAATATGTCTTATGTCTGTACTGAATTCGCTAATGAACATGATTTGCCTAGCTCTTCGTGAGGTTTCTCTATTTGTACCCGTTTTATTAAATGCAAAAGATAATGGCTTATGATCCGTAAAAATAATTAACTCTTGACCTTCTACCATATTACGAAAGTGAATTACTGCTAAATAAATTGCTAATAGTTCTCTATCATATGTACTATATTTAATTTGAGCCTCTATTAATTTTTTAGAATAATATCCTAAAGGTCTCCACTTGTTATCAACGTATTGTTGTAATACTGCACCTATACAAGTGTCTGACGCATCAGTCATCAATGCTAAAGGGGTATCTGTCGTTGGGTATGATAATAAGACAGCATTTTTTAAGTCTTCTTTACATTGCTCAAAATTGCGATCGGCTGTTTCTGTCCAGTTAATTTTAGTTTTATCTTTACGTTTAGAATTCCCTAGGTACCTATTTAACTCTGTTTGACGATCAGCTGAATGAGGTATACTTGCTCTATAAAAATTCATCATTCCCAAAAATCTTCTTAGGTCCTCAATAGTTTCGGGTTTGGGATAATTTAGAATAGCTTTAACCTTGTCTTCTAGAGGTCTGATTCCCTCTACTGATACTTCATACCCTAAAAAATCTAATTTTTCTTTTCCAAAACTGCATTTAGAGAAATTGATAGTTATACCAAATAGATTAAATCGTTCAAAAACTTTTTCTAAATGCTCTTTATGCTGTGTCTCGTTTTCTGATGCAATTATTACGTCATCAACATAGTTGAATAAAAAATCTAAACCTTGCAAAACGGTATGATGCATGAAACGCTGAAAAGTTTGTGCCGCGTTTCGTAATCCAAAAGGCATGCGCATAAATTCAAATAAACCAAATGGTGTTATGACAGCAGTCTTTTCAATGTCATTTTCCGCGACAGGTATACAATTATATGCTCGGTTAATATCTAACTTAGTAAAAATCTTCTTATTAGCCAAAATATACGTAAAATCATGAAGACGAGGGCACAGGGTAGCGATCCGGTTTAGTAATCGCGTTTAAACGCCTATAATCTCCACACGGTCTAATATTACCGTCCTTCTTCGGTACTACGTGCAGGGGGCTTGCCCAAGCGCTATGACTCGGCCTACAAATCCCCAGCTCCTGCATAATCCTAAATTCGTTTTTGGCTTTCACATACCTGTCCGGTGGTAGCTGTCTCGCTCGAGCGTGCATTGGAGTACCATTTGTCTCTATGTGATGACAAACGCTATGTCTAGGTGTCTCTTTATATGAAACAGGCTTAGTTAATTCCGGGAACTTACTTAACAACTCATAATAGTGGCAATTATTAACAATAGTTTTTAGAGTGGGCTCAGTCGAACTAGAGAGATTTCCTTTTGTACTAAGGTTAGTAACCTGATCGACTAGCCTTCGTCCGTTCAAATCAATTAACAACTTATGATTAGCTAAGAAGTCAGCACCTAATATTGGTTGCTGCACGTCCGCTATCGTAAATAACCAACGGAACGCTCGTCTAAGATTTAAGTCTAGCTCTAAAATGTGTGTACCGTACGTATTAATTTCGGTACCGTTCGCAGCGTACAACTTATAACAAGCGCTATGCGCGTGCGCGTTATCTTTCTTAAAAACAACTCTGCGAGGTAAGACAGACACATTTGCACCACTATCCACTAAAAAGTTCAAACCTGAATTCCTGTCCCGGACACATAGACGGTGATTGACATACACGCGGTCGCAGCCTCCCGTCGCTGACTGCACCGTTTCTAGTTTTCCGATGGCTTGGCGTCTCTCTTCTTCCAGGTGCACGGTTGAATATGTCGTATTGATTCTCCCGGACGGTAGCATGCCCGACAGATGTCAACCGTGCCGTCCTTCACAATAAATCTCCGGTAATTGTTCGTCATGATAACTTCGTCCATAATTGCACAGACAAAACCTTCGGTTTCCCCAAAGAGGTCACCAAAACGCAGCCAGGCTACGGACGCTAGGAAATCTACATCGGGTTCATGTAGGGCCCGGAAAAAGCGTCCGTGAAGCTCCTTACTCTGCCATACCTCCAGGCGATCGTTAGTGTCAAGCACTACAGGCTTGCGCCAGTTCTCTTTAGCCAATGAGAGCGGGGTGAGGCCCTTGTCCACTGCAACCACATCTCGATGCATCCCCACGTCGGCTTCAAGGAAATATTCCCTGAGACTGCATATCTCGCGATTGTGGAGGCTCTTAACATTTAAAAAGCCTCGATTTCCACACTTTCGCGGGATATACAGTCTCATTACCGATGATCGTGGGTGATGCATTCGATATGCAGTCAGCAGCGTACGGACCCTCCTATCCAGGGCGTCGAGTTCAGTCTGAGTCCATTTGAGTATGCCGAACGAGTACATCAAAACCGGCATGACCCAACCGTTGAAGGCGCGCACCTTGTTTCCGCCTGTTAGAAGACTATTAAATACTTTCTTCAGGCGGCCAAAGAAGCGCTCCTTCAACGATTGCTTCATGTCAGCACCATTAATGCCTAACGCTTCCGACATACCCAAATACTTATAGATTTCGGCTGCGGAGAGGGTTCTAAGGTTTATGGAATCCGAGAGTTGGGTTCCCACGGATTCCACAATCTCTCCTCGCTTTACATGCATGACCGCACATTTGTCCACTCCATCCTGACATTTGTTCCATCCTGATGGCGCTACTGAAATTTTCAGTTACTTTCAGTAGCTCCATCAGTTGCAAATTGTTGGGGGCAAAGAGTTTTAGGTCATCCATGTAGAGGAGGTGAGATATAACCTTACCACCTCTCCTCAGCCGATAGCCTAGACCTGAATCCTCCAGCAGTGTGCTTAGAGGATTCAATTCAACATTTTATTATTATATACTTATATTTATTAGATAAATTAGATAAATTAATTCGTCATTATTATTACCTGATTACGATAATATTGCTAGTGGACCCTCCTAACGTGAATCCTCGAGGAGGCTTGGCATTAGGTTGGAATGAAATAAACAATATTTTTTCAACTCTTACACTTGTTATGCAATATTTATATTTATTCCTTTCAAGGCTGTGACAGACGAACAGACAGACAAACGAAGTCCCACCGGAAGTGTTCCTTTTTTACCATTTTAATACGGAACCCTGAAAAGCCTCGATTGTTAAATTCATTCCCGGATTTTATCTCAAAATAAATATTTTTAGTGAATAGTAATTTTATTGTAACCGTGAAAACGGTTTTCCACCCATGAAATACCCCCTGATCATCAAATTTTATTGGAAACAAAAATATAATTTAAAACCAACGCGTATACTAATAAATCCTGTTAAATTATACAACTGATTATATAACGCTGTATTAGCTAAGAAAAACCTGCATTCAAACTGAGCCCTCCACGAGGGTTCCCGGTATCCTAAATGCAACTAGAGTGAGCCCTCCAGCATCACTATAACTTTTTTAATGGTAATCAAATTTGTTATAAAACAATGCATTATTAGCGAAGGTGTTTTCATAAACATGGTATTAATCCTTATCCAAATAAATAGTTTCATAATCAAGGTTGATTAAGTACACGTAAATTCCTTTTTAAATTATTCGAATCCGGACCTTTCGTTTAGAAATTGCGACGGGTATAAAAATGCTTAAAGTAAGAAAAATGCGCTTAGTCTATTAGTTACCGACACATTTTATTTTTATTGATTATTTGAACGCGCTAATCTCTGACACCGCCAGTCAGATTTGAAAAATTCTTTTCACATTTTATAGCCCAATTCTTTTGGAAGGCTATAGGGTATTTAACATTACGCTAGGACCCTCAGAAGAGAGGTCCCCCGCTAGGACCCTCAGAGGTTGTGCGTTAATAATGTTACACCTTGTATATACATCTAGCTCTATTAGGTAAATTTCGCGCGTCGCCAAAATCTGAGCTAACGCCGCAATTTTTTTTTTAATACATTTCCAGTGACATTTGACAAAACAATTACACAAATATTTACCAACAGCGCCCCCTGTCGACGTTATTCTAATGCCAAAATATCCTTGTAGCAGTGTATGTATGTGTGTATTGTTGCAGAGCGTGCGGCGGCGGAAGCGGAAGCTCGTCGCTCGCAGTCGCTGTGGGCGGCGGCCGAGGCCCTGCTGGCCGCCACGCGCCGCGCCGCGCCCGCTACCAAGCTTGACAACGAGCTGCGCGCGCTCGCGAAAGCTGGTGAGTGCCCTTGACTATTTATCAATACTGACCCGCACAGAACAAACGACAACAGCTAACATAATTGTTTGAAAAGTGCTCTTCCAAAAGCGACCGTAACCGCAAAACGCAAGCGACAGCGTCGCCCATTTTTTTAATATACCATTTTACATACACTTTAACATTTGATGATAATTAAACACACAATGACATGAATATTTACTTTGTAAAGTATTATGCTTTTATTATTTTGTATTTGACATTTCTCGGGACCAGGGGACCCGGATGCGTAAATACAAAGACGGATGTAACACAAACAGTGGCTGTTCTGTAACACAGCTGCGTCCGTATGAATAAAGTATTACAAACACGATTATACCACAAACATTTAAAAACTGTCTGCAATGTGATCGGCTCCGAAAGACATTGTTTTAACAAAAACGACTGCAATTCAGGTTATAAGTACTCGCTTTGTCTACACGGCAGGTATCAAACTTGATTGCGACGTAACGCACCTTGTGCTAATACTAAATAGCCTGCCTAACTACGAGCAACCTGGAAGTAGTGTTCGCCCGCTGCTCCCGCGGCATCGCTCGCTTCGCTCGCTCGGCTCGCGCGCGGTTCCTCTCAGTTCTACCCTTACCTAATCCATTTTACCCAATTCATAATTTTTCTACAGTTTATAATCTAACGGAAATAAAACCGATAGATTATAGACCAAGTGGACGGCCTACCACCTCTGAAGTAAAGAAGAAAGGAAGAAATCATAATATTGGTGAAAATATAAACCTTAACCGTCCTAATGCTAAAACACAACATTCATCTTGACTGCCATATTCTCAAAGCGTATTCTTAATACTACTAGTTGAGTAGATTTAAGTTTTTGGGTGGAACTAATTCCCACAGAGATAATGGTGCCGATTCTCATGTACACCGAACTAAACTATCACTAAAATTTCTTATTTTTGGACACGTTAACTGCCAAGGTACCATCGCGGACATTTGCGGTGAACCACTTTTCAACCTTATTGCCTTAGTAATAAGGTCGAAAAGTGGTTCACCACAAATGTCCGCGATGGTACATTTTCTAAACCGTCCAATTTTAATTTCTTGCGTATTGATTCCAAATGGTTTAAATGTAAATTAGGCAATTATGTATAAAAAAAGTAATTTAAATTAATTAAATCGACTTCATAAAGAAATTAACTCAAAATTATGAAATAACTTTTGGAAGTCGGTGTCTTGGGATCTGTATTTTAGTTTTTTGTCACCGACTTCCGAAATTAAAGTTATTTCATAATTTTGAGTTAATTTCGTTTTGGAGTAATTTTTTTTTTTAAATTACTCTTTTATTTCGTAATTTTTAGTTTTAAGTAAAAAATGGAATATATGTTTGTAATAAGTAGTTAAGATAATCTTAAAAGCTATTTTGCAAACGAGATGAACTTATAAACAATTTTGACACTAACAAAATCGAGTTTGACAATCGATAAGTGGCTTATAAGTAGTTATTGTTCACAATCTTACTGGAAAAAATGGAATCAATATTTATTGAAGTATATGCACTTATACCTATTACAAATTTTATCTTCCTCACGGGTCGATTTTGAGATACCGTGTTTGACCGATGGGTTGAACGCGTAGAAGATGGCTTGTCCCAATACGGATTTGCCCGGCAACCCGTCCTCCCAGAAACGGTAGGACGTACCGCACTGCAGTATTATACGGAATACCCTAGTAAATACGTCATTTAATACTGCTGAGCGTGCCCGTCTGCTGGCTGTGGGAGAATGGGAGTCAGGCTTGTGGCTTCAGGCGCTTCCGTCATCCACCATAGGCACTATGATAGATGACTCTTCGTTTCGGCTCGCTACGTGTCTCCGCTTGGGCGCACCTTGTGTTGCTCCGCATCGGTGTCACTGCGGTGAAGCTGTCGACAACCTCGGACACCATGGCCTGTCCTGCTGCAAGAGTGCAGGCCGCATAACACGGCACGCCAGCATCAACGATATTATTCGTCGAGCTCTTGTCACCGCCGGCGTACCAGTGGTATTAGAACCAAACGGTTTGGTACGTGACGATGGGAAGAAACCAGACGGCATGACGTTGTTGCCTTGGAAGGTGGGTAGACCTCTGATGTGGGACGCAACCTGGTCGACACCCTTGCGCCATCTCAGTTCCAAGCACGGCGTGCTGTGCTGGCGCCGCTGATGCGGCTGCTGAGACCCTAAAGCGGTGCAAATACTGTATCTTTATCGGTAACTACAGTTTTTAGCCGTTTGGGGTCAAATGTTCGGGTCATGGGGCCCGAGTGCGCGTCTCCTTTTTAAGGAAATTTCTCGCCGACTGGTCGATACTTCACGTGACCAGAGGGCTGGCTCGTTCTTTGGCCAAACAACACATGGTTGTTGGTTGGTGATTGTGGTGCATTGCCATTCAACGTAGCAATGCTGCCAGTCTTCTGGACACGTTTCCGGATGACAGCAATGCGGACGAGTACTTCGACGCCTAAGTTTCCTTTTGTTTTGTATATTTATTTGAATACTTAGTTAGTGGCGAAATGTGGGTGTACTATAGGTACACCTCTGCCTAACCCTTCGGGGAAACAAGGCGTAATGTTATGTTTATGTAGTTAGTTAGTGGAAAAATACGTTTTATTTTTTTATAATTTGTATTTAGTTTGACATTCATCATTTGTAATAGGTATCGATAAGTTGAGTTGACCACAGACCAAGATTTGTCGGAAATTAAAATGAAGTGAACGAAATGATCCGAAGTGCAGAAAATACCTGAATAAAATCAAATAATTATCTATTGTTTGCAAAATGAAATTCAAAAATTCCTTCAATTTTTTCACTAACTTTAATACACTTCTGGACACATCTATTGGCCCACCTTGTATTTTCAGTTTCGTTTGGTCCTAGCTAAAATTTTATATTAGGTCGAGCAAAAAGTTTTTATGCAGTTTTGAACCTGGCACATTCACAATTTCATTCAATAGTCTTTTTTTGAATTTCGAACACAGAATTTAAAGAAACAAAAGACAATTTGTAGCCTGTTTGTTGATATCAAACAATCGAATACTAAGAAAACTTGGTTTTATTGGTTTACTTGGATTTAATTCTTGAAAAAGTGATTGATATCTTTGGTTTTGCAACAAACATTACTTATTCTTAACATTAAGGTGAGGTTCGATCAATAATCTATGGATACTTCACCTGAAGTCGCCGCCCAAGCTGTGGCACTTGTTCAGGCCGGACACAGCCAAAGAAACGTGAGTGCTCAACTTAATTTAAGTCGATCTGCGGTCCGAAATGTTTATCACAGGTACCTAGAGACTGGCGGCTTTGTTCGTCGCCAAGGAAGGCCACGATCTCGGGTCACAACTGAAAGGCAGGATCGATTCATCGTGACGACCAGCTTGAGAAATCGTCACCTTACCTCCATTGAGATACAAAACCAACTTCGCGACTTCCACGGAGTATCTGTGAGCGCTCGAACTGTTCGGAGAAGGTTAAAAGAACGCGATATGGTACCACACAAGCCAGCTAATGGGCCCAAACTAACGCGAGCCCACCGAACAGCGCGCCTTCATTTCGCACGCAGTCATTTAAATTGGACACAGCAAGATTGGAGCCGTGTACTCTTTTCTGATGAGTCTAAAATTGTGTTACATGGCAATGATGGAAGGAAGAAGGTCTACCGACGTAAGGGAGAGCGTTTCGCACAATGCTGCTTTGAAGAGAGGGTTGCTTATGGCGGTGGCTCATGGACTGTCTGGGGCAGTATATCCGCGAGCGGCAAAACTCAACTTGAGGTTGTTACAGGACCACGGCTGCCAACATTAAATGCTGAAAGGTACATTCGTGAGTGCTTAGAACCTCACGTGATACCATACGCGGACTATGTGGGCCCAAATTTCCTTTTTATGCATGATAATGCAAGAGCCCATGCGGCCGGAATCGTCAGGGAATATCTTCGGGATGTGAACATCACAGTTATGGACTGGCCAGCCAGAAGCCCAGACATGAATCCCATTGAGCACATGTGGGACGAGCTAAAAAGACGTGTTAGGGCTCGTCAGCCAGTTGCCCAGACGATGCAGGAGTTGAAAACTGCCATAGAAGAGGAATGGGAGATGATCCCTCAAAATTTCATAGAGCGGTTGATAAACTCTATGCCTAATCGTATGAGAGCTGTGGTAGATGCCCATGGAGGCAACACGCGTTATTAAATTAAACCTTTATTTGATAAAACATGTTTTTTATTCAAAAATCAATTGCCTTTAACAAGGCGCATATCCGACTTGTTAGGCGTAGCTCCATGTCGTATGGTATTCTGAATTCAAATTTAAAACAATAC
Organism: Fissipunctia ypsillon; assembly: GCA_947568875.1. Taxonomy (NCBI): domain Eukaryota; kingdom Metazoa; phylum Arthropoda; class Insecta; order Lepidoptera; family Noctuidae; genus Fissipunctia; species Fissipunctia ypsillon. Next base: position 10,608,404 of record OX387664.1, on the reverse strand, counting down.
GATCGAAAAAGATGGTAAAATGTATCAGGTTTAAAACTGCATCAACAGTTTTTGTTCAATCTAGCAATCATATTTCGGTAGGGGCCATCGAAACCTAAACTCTAAGGTGGGCCAATAGATGTGTCCAGAAGTGTATAACTAAATGACATTAGTGCTGTCAAACTATAATGGTTAAGTTGTGTCACTTTAGTCAATTTGAGAATGGAATATTAATGTCGTTTGATAGGAATAAAGCAAATTTTGATAATTTTTAGTCTTAGAGAATTTTGTGACAAGAGAATCGGCACCAAACGTTTAAATTTTTTTGTTCCTTGCGAAGGTACCTACATGAAAAATAAAACGTAATTTTATTATATTTGTCTTTTTTATTGCATTCTTCAAATAAATATGATTATACTACGATTCGCAACTTAATGCAACACATCCTATGGGTGTCTGCGTTGAATCGGCCTTTTCATTGCTTTATACAAACAAATGCGGCTGCAGTACAAACCACTGTGTTGCAGGCGTTACAGCTGTGATGGGTTCGGACGGACTATTACTGTTTTAAGCCATTCTCAAGATAATGCAGCACAGACTATGGGTGTCTGTGTTGCATCCGCCTTTGTATTTATGCGTCCCGAATCTTTGGAAGGCGTACGAGGGGCCGAAGCCAACTCACAGAGGCCCGTTAGACATCTTCAATTTGATTTTTCATGAAATTGATAAGACTTAGGTATACAATAAAAATAATTATGAGTAACACATGATATTATACTAAGTACATGATATTTCCAAACTTTTTGTGTAACAGAAACACAAAATATTAAAATTTTCTTGATAAAAATACGTCGCTCTAATTTTAACGTATTTTCGATTTGTACTTAATACGCTAGTCTTAATAGGATAAAAATTTGATGATTATTTGTATTAAATACTAGGCGAAAAAATTAGTGTAGACATTTTTCGAAATTCCTTTTATTTTTGGTTTTATTATCACACCTTCTCAGGGATCAGACAGCTAGGAAGCAGGGGCGCAGCCTTCATACAACCCGATTCCTATCGGCTTCCCTTCGCAACAACCACTCTTCTTAATGCCTACTATTGACAAATAATATGGTATACCTGTGTGTGTATCTGTGTATCACATCACATCACATTACATATATTTAATACCAGTGTAATACAGTCATCATAAGATTAAAAACATTACAAAAATGCCTACAATTTTTTGTCTGAGTTTATGAGAACTGAACAATTTTTTCTTCGGATTCCCTCTAATGATAATTGAAGCTGCGTCGCTGCTAGGGAGTGCCGGCTGCGCCATCCAGTTTTAAAAACTTTGGCCAACAAATTGACGTGTAAAAGTGTCTTATAAGATGTCCTTACAGAATTAAACATAATTTCATTTCATTTCAAACAAAAATAACAGGTTACCCTATTTTCAGGCACGGGCGACAAGCTGGTTGAGACGGTACTGAAGGGCATTCCCGACGAAGTCCGGGAAAAGGGCATCGCCACCGAGAAGTCACTGCGAACCAGGTTCGAAAAGGTATTCCCGTTATTTCCTTACTCATTTTAACCACTGCCTCGTTATACTGCCTTGCAAGAGGTGCCGGGGTTCCATTCCCAGATCGGGCAAAGTGTTACCGGGCGTTAACACCAGAAATTTCTAATTCGATTAAATTATAGAATCCGTGTCTAGTCGGCTCCAATGGCTGATGGCCCGTCTTGATGTAAAAGCTATTTTATTCCGATAAATTATTCACTATATCAATCTACGACTCTACCGGTCTTATTACTAAACAAGGTTTTTCTTTAGCCGTGTGAAATAACGAATTTTCATATAAACTTTCGTGCCCTATAGTTCTGATAAATTCTGAATCTGAATCCGATATAAATCTGATAAGAAAATGAGCGACGTCTGCGATGGGATGGTGGGACGACGACTGGCGCCTCTGGCGGCGCGAAGTGGAGGCGCGGGCGCGGCTGGCCTCGCGGCATGGCGATAGTAAAGCGCCTGCTACATGGTCGCCAACCGCGTCCGACAGAGGTGACCTTGGTTGGCGACCGGCAGAGCTGTTTCAATGTTTGGTCGTAATCCACCATCTACACGGTTGTAAACTACCAAGGTCACCTCTGTCGGGACGCGGTTGGCGATCGTGTATCAGGCGCTTAAGTCCTGCCGTGTGTTATCTGGCGGCGGAGCCGTAACAAAGAACTTAACTGCAGTTTGAATAAAGTTCGAAATACAAATACTGGCTCGAAGGTTTAATGTTGGCCTAAAGGTAGATTTTGTTTTGTAATGAGACGGTACGTGTTTAATTTTCCGTATCATATCCTGATCTCTATAGTACTGAGTTGTGGAATCGTTTCAGATGGAAAAGACCGCGGTGAGTGTGGCGCTGGTCGGGCGCGACGGAGCCACGCTGCCGGTGTACTTCTTGTCGTGGCTGCAGTCACAGTTGCTGTTCAAGAAAGTGAGTCCACCTGCTATTCAGTTTTTAAAAAATTAAATAATACGTTTAATTTCCAAAGGAGATTGCCACGGAGCCAGGTGCTTTTTGTGGTATCGTGTGCCTGATTGGAACAATGACCTAAAAATTTATTTTTTTGTGTACAGGGTATTTTTTTATACAATTTAACCCTGGGAATAAAGTTGAAAGTTAATAAGTAAATAGTTAAACATTACGTTGACATCCGTTTGATTGATACACAAAAAAAAGTTTCCAAAGTTTCAAAGTTCAAAGAATTAAATAACCAATGAAAATAACGTCTGTTAATCAAGTAAGTAATCGATATCGAAATAAAACGATAATTAAACAATAAAAAACAATTATTTTTAATGTACAAGATGTAACATAAATAACGCACAACCTCTTAAGGGATAATTGTACTCATTATTATGAACAACTTTTACTATGGGATCAAACCTGAAATCGCGAAAAAAGTCAGCTGTTTGTTCCCTACATTTTGACGAGTTATGCGAACATAAATGTAGGGAGCAGCAGATTCTTTTTCGCGATTTCATGTTTGGAGCCTTGACAAAAATAGGTCGCATAAATTCATGACAGGCCAACATTGATAAATAATAGATGTTCACAAAAGCAATAGATACAAACATAATAGCCATATGTATTTAGAAAACGCCTTATTAACAAAGTTGTTTTTATCGATTGATCGGAAAAAACTGAAGTCTAATTATTAATAGATTATAAAAATTGATCTGGCAACATTTACTTGCGCATGTCACAGACTGAGACTGCTCTGTGGTTCGTTACGTGCGTGATTGCTGTGCTTAAATCATAGACAATATTTAAATACGTTGAGTTTAGAATTCCGTATTTACTTACTTATTAGTTACGTGCTTTTTCTGCTACTACCGAGTTGAGTTAATAAGTTCCTCGAGTGCATTTTGTTTTGTGAGATATTTGACTCTTAGTGCTATCCTTGGTGAGATATTGGACTTCCGAACCGTTACTGTCAGAGCCATGTCTATCCCAGCTAGAAATCGGACACAGCGTCTGCGTTCCCGGCGCCGTATTAACTGTTCGATTTTATTAGCACCTAATGTACGCCGGTATACAGTGATGTATAGTAGATAGGTAGTAGAAGAACTTAACCTAAATAGAATAAGAGGGAAATGTCAATATCAATTTCGAATTATAACCTAGATTTTTCAACAGAAAAACAATGATATCTCTTGAACCAAGGTGAATAAATGAAAAATGGTTTATGATTATGAAAATACAATGACAATTATGTAAAATAAAAATCTTCAGGGCACAACAATTTTCCACTGGGATCGAGCTTCCCTTACAAAACGGGCAATCTCCTTTACAATTTACATAACGGTGATAGGTTAATACTATAACAATATTGTTTTCAAATTGCATACATCACTGACTATCTCTACTGGCACCCAAGCTAAGATTAAACTTGTGTTATGGGTGTCAGAGCTCTCTCTATTAATACATTGTCCAATTTATGCAAAAACTACAAAGAGTAAAATAAAATAAATAAAAAAATCAAACAACCCGACGGCATAAAAAGTGAACTTTAAAAAAGATGGAAACAAAATGACATATTTCGTCTGCAAATAATCTCATGCAGTCGGAGGAATCTTCTTAAATAAAAAAAATAAATGGAAAAAATATGGAGTTCAAAATAATAACTTTCAAGTATAACACAGTTTAATGTAAAAAATCAATAAGAACACTTTATTCGTCTTCCGTTTCATTAAGATTATTTAAATTATTGCTGTACACAATCACATGCTTTTTAAATTTTCAAAATTAAAACTTTCTGTTTGGTCGAAATAATGCTTTGTACTGGCTTAATGATCTTTTAACATCACATGATGTGACTGAAGCATACTTTGCACAATTCTGCATGTGAGTAGGGCACGTCTAGATACCTTCTAATATTCCGCACAGCATGCTGTAATTTTTTTTTGGGCCATCAAATCCTTTCCAAATTTCCGCGCGCGGGCCATGGGGATGAGCAAAGCAGAATGAAACAAACGATATTGTAGCAATTTCGACCGAGCGCGTGGTACGCGAACGCCAATACATACCTATTATACCCATTTTGTGCTTTATTATTCCGTCTAACCCAAAATATGGATGATTGTAATATTGTTTTGTAAAATTTAGACAATACCTTTGAAATATGGAAAAACTTTGAAAATAAACATTACATTTTCTCGTTGCAAATATCATAATTTATGGGGAAAACAAAATAAAGACATTTGTATTAAAAATATATGTATTTACATATTAATCCAGTCAGTGATGAAAATTAAACTATCTGTAAACCACGCGAACATTGGTGTGGGTTACACGTTTACCTAGTTTTTAGTTTATTCTACCACACTTAAATGTAACAGTAATAATAATAAACGTTTATTTCAGAATATCACTTCCATATTTGTTATAAACTTATAGTGTTGTGAGGCACGCCGATCCTGGGGAATGCCTACTTGACTGCGAGTAGTCGTATCCACCGCCCCAAGATCGGAGAGTCCTACCTATCAGCCAACGTTCTAAGAAGGTGTAACTGTTTTATTGTTGTTAAACAAAATAAAATGTAAACAAATTGCTGAGACCGCTACTCTCAACATCGCTGTGTTCGCGTCAGCCGAGCGGCCGAGCGCTAGCCCCGCGCGGCCGCGATACACCAGTTAGGTGTTGCACGCCTTTACGCACGCACGCGCACAAGCGTTTTATTAACTTCCATCTTCATTTTTGTTTACACTTAACCAACGTACACCACACATGTTATACACCTGTGTGTAATGTATTTGTTTATTTATTTTTTGTTTTTAATGTAATTTAATGGAGTTATATTTTAATGAATAAGTATTCAGATTTAATGTATTTTATTATGTGATTTTATTTTATTTTAATGATTTAATGAATATTAATGTATCTAATTTTAATTATTTGTAGTGCTGAATGTATTTGTTGTCCGTGTAACTTATTGGGACTTGGTGCCTTATTAAATAAAAATATAAAATATAAATAAAAAATAAAATACAGTATGTTAGTATAAACGAGGGACGTATTCAAACCCACAATAGTTCATGCTTACACGATACTAATAAAAATACGTAGGGTGTTCTGAAAGTCTTGAGATTTTACTTTATTTTTCACAGTTTTTCAAAGTAATTGCCACCACAATTAGTACACTTCTGCATCCTTCTAAACCAATCACTAAAAATGTCTTTCCATTTCTGTTCAGGAATTTCCGCTCATATATTGTCCCAGGCCGAAAGTAAAGCTTCTTCGTCCCGAAATCTTTGCCCTTTCAATTTACTTTTCACGAAAGGAAACCGTCCAAAGTCACATGGCGCCAAGTCTGGGCTGTAAGGCGGAAGTTCAAGAAGTTACAAGCAATCTCGCAAAAATTGGCATGTAACGTCAGCACGATCGCGATGGGCCGGAGCATTATCATGATGAAGATACCAGGTGCAGAGCTGTGACTTTGGACGAAGCTTCTTGAATTCCTGAATAAGTTGAGGAAGATAGACAGTGGTGTACCAAGCAGCGTTTACAGTCTTCTTCTCACCGAGAACTACTTGTTCAATAATTCCCCGAATACCGAAAAAAACCACGATTATTTTCTTTTTTATCGACTTAGATTTTTATACTTCAGTCGGAGTTTCTTCGCCTTCTATCACCCATATTTTATTTTGCTGCTTTGTGGGCACGTCGTAATAATCAGAGGACAGAATTAGGTAGAGTTATTTATGTACTTACATTGATTTCATACAGCGAAAGAATAAAGTGGATACTTCAAATCTTAGTGGTACTTTGAGTGAATCGGACAAGGAAAATGATTCTGATGGGCCGTTTGAATAAGCAAACCCTCACGAGTCTAGGCTAGAAGCAAAAGTATTTTCTTATTTATAAAAAAGGCGAGGTATAAGTATGAGAATTTGCTTAAGACTATTAATAATTTGTATTGTGAATTAATGTAAATACTAATAAAAATTGTATGTTAATTATCTTTGTTTTATTTGTCTATCTATCTCTGAGGTTTTTATTAGTATTTATTTGTAATATTGTTGGCCACACGGGATTGTCCATTAGAAATCCCGGGAAGATCCATATTAATATCAACATTTCGATGCAAGTACGTAAATAACTCTACCTAATTCCGACCTCTGGTAATAATAAAGCTACGTTTCATCGCCCGTGACGATTGACATGATATCTTGTAGATTTTCCGTTTTATAAATTTGCAATCATTTTTTACTCATCTACTTTTGTTCATCGGTAAGTTTATGTGGAATCCAAAGAGTCCAAACTTTTCTATTCCCTAAATGATGGTGAATAATGGAATGTAACGCTGCTGAGCCAATCTGCAATAAGGCAATCTGCTGACTGCAATCAAATAACAACTGACACTAACGTATATCATAACATAAACAATCAAACTACGTGCTCGCGTCGGCCATTCGCTTTAGTATTATTAAGTATCTCAAGACTTTCAGAACACCCTACGTATGAACAAAAAAAAAAAAACACTATAAATAACAGACGGAACCATACCAAAATTATCGCAAAAACTCTAAACGTGTATGCAACCTTGCGCTAAACAAAAACCAGCGGCAAAAAATTCACGCGTGGTTCGTGGTCGTTGACCCCGAGTTCTTGAACGGGACTAAAATGGTATGGGTGAATTCCTTCTTCATGCAGTAGCTTCCACACAGTCCAATGCGATACACCGAACCGCAGCATTTCCAGTAATCTCTTGTGGGTGATGCTCGAAGTATTCAAAAATGGCTTCTTGACACCTTACATAAGATTGTACGACGGAATCTGGCGGTTGGGAAACATCTCGGTACAAATTAATGGCCCCTCGCACACTATCATTAGATAACGCGTAAGCACGAACCATATCCCAATATTCTTCATTGGAATATTGATGAGACGTCATTTTTGTTTATTCAACAACACGTTTACAGGACACCTATATCGCGAAGTAAGCGGGGTTGTTTAAGCGTTACGCGGAAGCGCAATTAGACATGCGGAAATAGCGGCGCACTCACATAGGCTGCGGTCAGCGCGGGAGTGTCCTGTCGGTGCATCGGAGACAACACAAAGGAAAGGGGCGGGGTTTGCGCACGGGATTCCCTTTCGGCAGTATCGGCACGTGTTTTGCCGCGTGATTACTTTACTCTTTACAAGTTCACTTCTTGCGCGCAGTGTTCATATTTTATTGGACAATTACGTCACAAATTCAGGTCATAGGTTTTTTACATATTTGGGACGACAATCGAATACTCAGTACTCGAATATTCAGTTGGAGTATTCCCTCAATAAGTGCCTCGTTTAACCGAACATACTGTATAGTCCATTTTGCTCCACCACGACCTATCGTCGCGATCAGAAAACGTACCTGTGGATGCCAATTTGTAGCGACATATACAAATTGAGTGCTTTGATTTGCTCCAAAAGGGCCTCAGCCCAACATAATGTTAGATGGCAGCACTTGGCATTACTAACTCACTTAGCTTTATTAAGATAAGTAACGCCATATCTCATTTGATCGTATTTTTGTGTTGTTTATAGTTCAGTGGGGTTCCTGAGGATGAATTGGCCAACAAGCCGACAGACTTCACCAAATTAGACACATTTGACATCATGCAGAGGGCAAGGTATGTCGCGCCATATTTGTTTTCAGAGGTCTATGAACCTATGTGTATAGAAAAGTATTCCTAAACGATAAACATTTGTTCAGTTTTTCAGTTTATACGTCTTCCCCCTGTCTAAGTTTTTCTTCAAATCATGATAAAAATCGCTTAGCGACCACTAATAGTAAGACAATTAAGGACATATTCTAAATAAAAGATGATCTAAAATTTAATAACTTAAGGGGGATGCACCAAGGCCTGAAAACTGTAAACAAAATAAAAACATCAGAAAGTTTGAATTTCGCTCGGCTAGCTTAGCACTTTCGCCTCAAGTGGTCGCTGCCTAAGGACATGTACCAATACCAAAAGCACTACACAGTCTGACTAAATTTACTGTTTGTCCACCGCACCGGGAACGGGACGTCAACGAAAAACGAGATTATTCGGCCATAGTAAATGTACTGTCGCTACTTCGGCGCCGTCATCTTTTCTCGTTGACGACCCGTTCATGGTGCGGTGGACAAATCGTGAATATATGTGTATTGTATTACAAAACCTCACAGAAGACTCGAGCATTACTTAAAATAATGTAGCGCCTTACAAATTGAGTACTTTAATTTGATTATTTGAACAATTAAACCTGATAGTCTAAGATCCGAAGTAAGATCGACCTTCATCCATCTGTTTACCGGATGAAGATTATTTTTAATCTAATATAATTTCCTTAGTTTTATAAAATCTCCCACGCATAGGCATAGTCAAGCTTACCACGATCATTAATACTACATTTCGATTAAAGCACGTTCCTGACATGTGGAAAGTAGCTGAAATCATAATGATAGCCAAGCCTGGGAAGCCACCTCATAAAACAGCTTCTTACAGACCAATCTCACTATTGCCTGTGCTGTCAAAAGTATTTGATAAATTATTTCTAAAGAGATTGAAGCCTCTTATCGAAAGTTAAAATCTAATACCCGATTACAGTATTGTTAGCTCACGAAGCGACACGCGCTTTACATGTGGTTACCAAGTGTACAAACACGCTGTGAATGTAGCAGTAAGTTATTATATTTAAATTACTAATTAGCTAATAGACTAGATTGTACTGTGAATAAAGTTAAAAATTGTGATACCATACAAGGTGTAATTTTAAACTGTGTTAATCTCTTAAGGGGTCATTGTACTCATCATTATGAACAAGTTTTACTATGGGACCAAACCCGAAATCGCGAAAAAAAATCTGCTGTTCCCTACATTTTGACGAGTTATGCAAACATAAATGTAGGGAAAAACAGTTTTTTTTCGCGATTTCAGGATTGGTCCCATAGTAAAAGTTGTTTATAATGATTAGTACAATGACCTCTTAAGAGATTAACACTGTTTTAATTTACAACTTGTATAAATGAAGAAAAAAAACTGGCAAACGGATGGAAGAAGGTCGATCTTACTTCGAATCCTATGACATTCTAATTTTAAATCACCTTAAAGATGTTTTTCATGCGACAATTGAGGTTAATTCTATAACCTCAGTTTTCGTTGATGATTTTTCAATGATAATTTAATAATATTATTCAAATAATGTTGAATGACGATGATGATGTATGATTGTAAACGAGGCAAAAGGAGTATGTAAGGATCGTAGCAGGTGGCGTTCTGTAGTTTCTGCATACCCCCATGGGAAGAAGGCGTCATTTTATGTATGTATGTATTACGAATGAAATGTTTTGGCGTTTTTGGAAAATCATCCCCTGGGGAGTTAAAAATCCTTAATAACTCATTAGGCCAGCCTGATTTTCGCCATCGCCAAAGACACTTTAGTAATTCAGAGAACAATAACTTTACTAAGTTCCGTACCTGTAATTATTTCAGTAAATATTTTTTTCGAAATTCGAACGGGATAGGGATTAAAGAGGATTTATGTTTTCGTTTTAAAGTTGCCTTCTTTGGCATGCAAGTAAGTAATTTTCCGTTCCGTTATATATTGCGTTACTATTGTTAGGTTTTAGGATTTTTCGGACAAAGTTCTTTTACGCGGCTTGCAGTAGCAGTAAACTGGCAGAAATCGTCACAAACGAAAAAGCGTTCATACTCATATGATGATGATGGCGGCTGCGAATATTTTCAAATTTTTCGTCATGGGTGTCCTAAAGCCGATAGTGAGGTCCTTTTTTATTTGAGATAGGTTTGCTCTTGACTCTAGTCTAGATCAGAGATGACAGAGACAAAGTTGACGATGGAGCGAGCTTACCCAGAAGAAGCCTGTTAACTCTCACTTTGAAGAGTGTCATAATGAAAATCCAAGATGGCGGCTGCAAATATTTTCAAATTTTCCGTCATGGGTGTCGTTTTCATAGTTTTCGAGGGTGCTAAAGCCGATAGTGAGGTCAAAATGAAAATTCAAGATGGCGGCTGCAAAAATTTTCAAACCTTTCGCCTAGATTAGATTGTCGTTCTCACAGTTTTCGAGGGTGCTAAAGCCGATAGTGAGGTCAAAAAGAAAAATTCAAGATAGCGGCAGCGAAAATTTTGTTTTTGTTTAAATCGTATGTGAGAAGAAACTAAGTTCCTGACGTACCTCGACCACACGTTTTTTATCGTCCATCATTCATATATCAATCCGCGCGCCGCTCCTCGGATACTATACAGGGGGTAAGGGACAGCCCTCCGCAGAATGATGGGGTGAATTCAATATGTCATACTAAGATGACCGGTACCTACATGAAAATATTTCAGGAACGTTGTGGGAATCCAATAAACCTGATTTGTTTTATTACCTCAGACGCAATGTATCGCTACCGTGGCAAAACGCGCGTGGCAAACGGCAGCGCAGCGAGCCTTCGGCCGCCGAGTATTTCAACATCCATTGCTGATTTTTTTTATTTTAGCTGTTTTATTTACATAAATGGGGTGCTACGTACAGACAATGTAATTTTACATTGTAATAAAGGTTTAGTAACTGAATATATGTTAAAAAAATGAAAATTTTCCTGAGAATATTTCCGGTGGAATATGATTCAAAGTAAGAAGCTGAATGCACCCTGTTAGTTTGCGGAGGGCTGTCCTTTACACGCTGTATATCCCTGTGTATTTTTCTGACTAACTGACTGACTCTAACAATTCAAAAGTGCCTGTAATTGGTTTAATTGAAATAAATGCTTTGAGTTTGAGTTTATAAGCAATGCAAGAAGACATTGTTTACCTGGATTAACACATAGGGTACGATTAATCCCAGCAATACGTTTCCCGTGGGATATTTTCCGAAATCCACGCGGGCGAAGCCGCGGGCAAAATCTAGTTTTATTTTATTTTATTTATTAAGGGATAATAAACAACTACAACATATTTATCACATAAGGTTAACAAAACTTAAAGTAGTAATGTTGCAGTCCACTGCATTATCCGCAGATAAAACATACTTATTTATAGATCAGTGGTTGCCACTAGATGAGCATTACCAAAATTAAAATTATCAAAATTAAAATTAACAATACTTTGAAATAAATAAATAAGTTCATTTATAGCCAGCAAAAGCTCAGATCAGGTCTAAGCATAATTTCCGCACAAATATCTGGAGACTTGGTAGTTCTTGTCAACAATTTTAACCTTAAAGATCTTTACAGCTTGCTCAAATTAAGAGCTAAATACTCTAGCAAATACCTAATTATAGAAATAAAAATACCCCTGATTGAAAGGGATGTTTACGAGGTATTCAATCTTATCCCGGTTCCACGCATTGTGAAAGATAACTTGATCATCAAGGTGAAAACTATCTCTGAATTAGCAGCCATCAACATGAGAAAAGATTCGTATTTGACCGTCACAGACACGGATCTACAGTCCTGCATATTACAAAACCCTGCGACAGCCAAATCAGATCAGAAACAATTTCAATTACTAAAATTATGCAATAAATAAATAATAATAAGATTACAATTAAGATAAAATTTTTATAATATTAGACTTAAATTTGTTTTTCGAACATGCAAATATATCAATATCAATGAAATTCGAATTATAGGATTCCAACATTCTATGAATAGGGCAGCGTAAGCCAGAGTTCGTACGACAAGAATTTAGCGCGAACAGAGTACGTGCACGAACCTGACGTACATGAACCGTTCGGGGGACAGAATAACACAGCTTACTCGTTAGATAAATGGCATCAAAATTGTTGTGAACAATATCATGAAGCACGTTGGCCTCCAGGTATTTGCGCCGGTTCTCTAAGCTGATAAGCTTGTACTTATCAAGAAGTTGGGAGTATGACAGATAAGTCTTAGTCCCATAACATCTGTAGCACATAGCACGGAGGTACTTGCGCTGGACCCTTTCTATTCCAACTACATACTTTTGGTAGAAGGGGTTCCAAATAGGGACCGCATACTCTAACTGAGAGCGAATGAGCGTCTTGTACAGATAGAGATAGGTTGAGGTAAGCTTAAATTCTGTTGAAGATCTTATCACAAATCCATACATTTTAAAAGCACTATTGACTATGGCTTCGATATGCTGGTTCAAGGACAGTTTGCCATCAAAGAGAACACCTAAATCCTTCACTATAGAAATATTATTTAAGGGGATACAGTTAAGGTTGTAATTGAAATTGAAGATGGAATTATTCTTAGTAAAGTGTATATAGTTACACTTGGGGATACTAAGATGCAGCTTATTTTCAATACAGTAGGCAGTTAGTCTGTCTAGGTCCTCCTGAAAGGACTGACAGTCGTCAATAGAACGTATCACCCTAAACGCCTTCAAGTCATCAGCGTACATCAAGAATTTGGACTTTTTAAAAGATTTCTTAATATCGTTGATATAAATAACGAACAATAGCGGTCCCAGAATGGAGCCTTGTGGAACTCCGGAAGTAATATTAACAGAGACAGACTGGTGACCATTAACCACAACCCTTTGTGACCGGTTTTCGAGGTATGACACAAACCAACGCAATAGATTTCCGCGTATTCCATTGTAAGCAATTTTATTCAGTAGAATCTCATGATCGACCTTGTCAAAAGCTTTTTTGAAATCAGTGTAGACCGCATCTATTTGCAATCGCATATCAACATTTTCAAAAAGGTAATTAGCAAATATTAAGAGGTTAGATGTCGTAGATCGGCGTTTAACAAACCCATGTTGTTCAGGAATGATAATATTATGCAGAAGAGGGTAAATCTCGTTGTGAACAAGTCTTTCAAAAAGCTTTGACAAGGTCGGCAGAATCGAGATGGGTCTATATTGTTCAACGTCATGCTTTGAGCCACCCTTATGCACTGGGGTAATGTTAGCTCTCTTCCACACCACCGGGAACACGCCTTCATGCAGACATCTATTAAAAAGGATATAGATCGGTTCACAAACATTGTCAGCCGTAGCTTTAAAAAAGGCCGCCGGAAGACCGTCAGGTCCAGCCGCCTTAGAGGGGTCCAACCGTTTCAACTCGCTGAGTATCTTTGATTTACCAATATGCAAATTACTAACTAAGCTACTATTCTCTGCGCACTGCTGCGGTGGACACCATGTGGTGAGCGTTGGTGACACGGGCTCAAACACGGACAAGAAAAAGTCCGAAAACATATTGCAGACAACATCAGGATCACTTGAATTGACATTCTGGTACTGCATCATGGACGGAATGCCTGACTTATTTTTACGGTTAGAAATATAGGACCAAAAATGCTTTATGTTACTAGAGAGGCTATCTTCAACTGAATTAATATAACTGGAATAACAAGTTTTACAAATATGTTTGAAGATAGACCTACATTCGGAGAAGTTATTATAGTCTTTTACGTTGCTGTATTTCTTCCACTTTATCCATAGACGCTGCTTCTTTTTAAATATTTTAATTAATTGTGGCGTAAACCAGATTGGGAATTCAAGTGATCTAGTTCTTGCAAGGGGGACTAGTGGGCTAATTATGTCACTCAACATACTATAGAAGGCCTCCACGGCCTCTTCCGATGATAAATTGTCAAACAGCGCAGACCAATTGACCTCTTCCATATGTTTGTTGATAAGATCGAAATTAGCTTTACGGAAATTATATTTGTTAATCGGTTTTCTCTTCATCATTTGTGTAGATAGGATAACAGGTGCAGTTATAACAAAAGGGGGGTGATGGGGGTCGACTGGTAATAACGGATTTTTAATGTGGCCAGTCGAACAGCAAGTGTTCGAGATAAACAAGTCCAAGGTCTTTCCTCCACTATTAGGCGTGCTGTTATATTGGTGAGCATCTAGCGAAGACATGAGATACGTCAGTTCCGAGCATACAGGGTATGTACAAACACATGCCACACAGGCCTCATGCCCCGCCGTTATCGTGCTCCACGTGATATTAGGAAGATTATAATCACCGATGATGTAAACATTCATGACGTTAGGTGCATTTAAGGTGTCCTGCAGAAAGTCAAAATGAGACGTATAGACATCGGAGCTGGTCCCCGGCGGGATGTATACTGCGCTGATGACGTGTATCTTATGTTTATCGTTTTTGCAAGGCAGTGCAACCATGAGGTGCTCAATACACGCCGAGAGCTTACAATGTGGGTTATTGAAGATATCGAGTGAAGCGGATTGAAGTTCACGCAGTATTGCAATGAGCACCCCACCCCCATCTCGCTTTCCCATAGCGTCACGATCCCGATCACAACGGAACACAACGTAACGAGGGTCAATAAACTCGCTATTTGCTATTTCTGGTATCAGCCATGTCTCTGTCAATATTATGATATCATATGAGGATGCCAAGATATTCACGAGCAACGAGTTTAGCTTAGTTCTAATTCCCCTACAGTTCTGGTAGTAAATTAACAAATTATCAGTGCTATCCATTATCAAAGTGTATTGCAACAAATTTATTTAGATCTCGCGTTCTTTTGTAAAACTTGACACATTGTGGAATCCAATTAATTCTAACAGTGCATTTATAGCTGGTGAAATAAATTAATAAGATTACATTAAAACTTGTATATAAATTTGATTTACATAGTATTATATAAGGGCGCATAAAATTAAAAATTGTATATAATTTTGATTTACATTTCATAATAAGTGGAATTGATTTTATAAAAATTGTATTTAAAATTGATTTGAATTGTATAATAAGTAGATTTAGATTGATTAAAATAGTATTAAGTTCCATGGCATGCACAATTTTGTAAAAATAGGTAACGCAACAGATTAAAAAATATAAAAGTAAAGACTTGGAATATTGATACCTGTGTGAGTTAGACATTTATTCGACAGATTTGGATCGAATTTTATCAAAGTCTCTTTCTCCGCGTATAGCAAACGACGGTTCACCTGCACGCTCCCGGACAAGTATTGTGGCATTTCTAATCCACACATACTTGTGGTGGTGGTGTTTTTGGCGACATCCCGGGCTTTACGAAATAACTGTTTCTTCTTCAGGGTTAAATGCTCATTAATGTAAATAGAACATGACGTTCCAGTTATACCAACTTGTTCTGTCTTGAGAGATGAAGCCTTACGGAAGGCACTAAGTAGGTTATCTCTGTGTATGCACGACGTGAATCTGACGATGATATTTTTGGGTCTAGTGCTTTGTAGGTATGCATGTGGCACTCTATGAACGGCAACGATGTTCTGCTGTGTCACTGGGGAGTTAAGTGCAAGACCAATTGCTTCGATGAGGGCCGGTAGGTTTTCGTTGCGCCTTTCGGGCAAATTACCTATTTCAACATTGCATTGACGCGCTTGTTGTTCCAAGGTATCAATTTTGGTCTCAAGAGCATTGACTAACAGCTTGACATCGGTAGACTTAGTGCCATTTAGTTCGCTGGTACGCTTCTCAAGGATGTCATAATGCTGCGTCAAATCTTAAGTAGTTGCTTGAAGGCTTGCAAATTTATTTCCTTTTGTATATTAGCCATAGTAGATTTGATATCGTCGCGAAATTGAGTCAGATCTTTATTCATCTCACTCCGCCAGTTGCTGAGGGTTTTGTTTAAGTCACTTGAGAATCTTACAAAGTCTGAGCTAGAGATAGTTTGAACAGGTTTATCTGTAACTTGGCTGGGATCATTGTATGTACGAGGAGGACTGCGTTCATCTAAGGTGTCATACGACATGTCCATGGAGTTATCCACGATCGCGGGTTCCGTGTAGCTGCGTACAGGCGTATTAACATTCGACCTAAGACGCCTGGTTACATTGTTGCACGACGGGCACTTCCATGAAGCCTTAAACTCAGCGCTTAGTGCAGCATATTGGCTATGCGTGACATTGAGACACTCGTAGTGATATTTTCCTACACATGCACAGCACAGAAGGATGTTATCACGGGCAGCAGTCGGTTCGCCTTGGCAACAATTCATTTTAAACTTGATGTTTAAGTTTGAGTAAGGGCAACGCCACCTAGTTTGCTTCGTTGAAAGTATGTGGTACACGGCAGCAGTGTGATGATCGTAGTAACGTGTCAATTCTTGTGGTTCGATCACTACGGGTAAGACGTAGAGTACCAAGAGAAGTCGACAGATGGCGCCAGAATCGATAAATGACTTGCAAATTTGATATGTCGAAAACTTAGTAAGGTTGTAAACAAAACTTCACAAAAGCTGTGGGGACACTGTAGAAACTTGGTAAATAATGATTAACTAGTCCAACAATTAATGGAGACAGTAAATGAAGTTTGCGGTCCGATTTCTTAGTTTTAAACAAGGTCTAGTTGTGCAATAAATAAATAATACCAGGCTTGTGCATGGCAGGTACCACATGGACCACGACGACCTGTCGGCGGCGCTACGCTACGTGAACCTGCTGCAGGGCGCCCCGCGCGCTGCAGCGCAGGCGTGGGCCACGGCCGCGCGGCGCCACCTGGAGGTGCGCCAGGCCGCCGAGACCGTCATGGCCCACGCCTCCGTGTGCGGCCTGCTGTATCTTTAGGCGCACGGCCCACTCTTCCACGGGAGAGACTGCCGAGCCTCACTCTAGTGGCGCTAGCAGCACACTAAGCCACCTGCCCCACCGCCGGCGATTAGTGAGGAGCGAGTAGAGCTAGCTAACGAGTCGTTTGTTTGATAGAGTTCTCGCTGGTGGTGGGAACAGTCAGCGATCAACTATTAATATATTATGTATCTCTATTACTGACACAGGACCTACAATGTTTTGTATGTTTCTTGAGCGAGATAGTCGTTAGCTGGTTGCTTCCTCGGCGCCATAGTGTCGTCCATAGTGGGACAGGTGGCCTAAAGAATATTTTCATATAGCAAGTCAACTTTAATCAAATATTTGAGTAAATCTTAACTTTAGCATCAGTGCTGTTTTTGGATGTACAAATAAAGCGTATTGTTCATGTCCTCTTGATTAGGAAACTAATTATCGTTCTTTTAACAGGTTTTTAAAATCAATCATTTGTACGTTGCCCATGATTTTACCATAAAATAAACAAAACATACAAAATATCTTGTAATTTTCCAAATCTACAAATTATTTGACTTTGTATTTACTGCTTATGCTGGTAGCGCCATTTATGCACATCGTTTCCCGAACACGTTGTCATGTCCTATTCAGAATCTTTGATAATTTACATTCATTGGCTTACTCAACTATGTACTCTGTAATTCACCACGCGGGTTGGGCGGCAGTGCAGGTGTATGGATCAAAATTTTAGTTCTAAGATATCCGACATCATCAAAAATGTCATGTATAAATTTTTATTGCAATGTAATTTGAACTTTGTCTTGCATGACATTGTGTTTGTTGTTCAAAAACATGATAATTATCTGAGATTTTGAATTCAAGTTGAATGTGTGTCTGTGAAGTAAAAGCTTTGCTAGGTTTCGACGCGCCTGAATCGTCTGTACAGTAATCGTAAAGTCCGGTAAAGGAAATTGAAGTGTCTATACAGTTAACAAATTTCTTAACCGCATGCAACGCCTCGACGCGCTAGTTCGTTTAAATCATACCTTAGTCGCACTACACAGATAATAAAAATATGGGTTTCTAATTTGCTACAATCCAATTATAAATTTGTTTCTCCAATCTAATGTGCTAAGATTTAAAATCACTAACTTATAACGATTTCATTAGTTATGTACGGTCAATGGCAAGTCAGTAATAACACTAACTAAACTCGCCTTTACAACTACGAAATAAATGCGCTGTC
This sequence comes from Fissipunctia ypsillon, assembly GCA_947568875.1. Taxonomy (NCBI): domain Eukaryota; kingdom Metazoa; phylum Arthropoda; class Insecta; order Lepidoptera; family Noctuidae; genus Fissipunctia; species Fissipunctia ypsillon. The sequence continues at coordinate 10,590,153 of OX387664.1, read as the reverse complement.
AAAGTCAAACTATTACCATGGGCATGCAGTTGACTGTACCGTGTTTGGTATATAATTTATGAAGTTCTGAAGTTATATTACCATTCAGCTTGCAATTCAGGTTGTATATAGGGCCTTTAATGCCGCTGTTATAACGCCTAGGTCAATGAGCCCGTCTAGATCAAAATGCTTCGAAGCACAGTTATTTAACTAATTGAATGCATCCTGTGTCCTTTATTTCTGTCGGTCTGTATTTAGAATTTCAGTAATAGCATGGCATACAATAAGTATAGTCGGCCAAAAAAGATGCTTACCACTCTTGACACTTAATGAATTAGCAAAGGCAATTTTTACGGGTTTGTAGTTTTAATTTGGACGTCGTTTAGCAGAAAGGCCTCAACCCACATTATGATCAACAAAACTTTTTCCAAAAAAAAAAACAACCAACTTAAAAAAAAAAAATATCACTACAAAGTGAAAAATAGCTTTAATATCGGAATTCGTTTTTTGGTTATAAATTACTAGATCGTTTTTGCTAAACTACGTCCAATTTCAAACCGATGTTTTCATTTGCTAGGAAATGTTATCACAACTAAAAGACCGCTTTCCTGGCCGGCCGTACCATATGAACTTATATAAAAATGTAGGAAGTATACATTCTTTAGTATGATGAATCAAAGGTGTTTATCTATTTATGTCATTGAATTCGATTTGTAGATTATTGTACATGTTTTGAGGAAAGTGAAGTATTATGTATGTGCATAAAAATAGAAAAGTGTGTTTATGTTAAAAAAAAAAGTACCCTAAAATATGAAGTTCCATCAAAACCGTGGAATTTGTTTGTTTTGTTAACAGAAAATGTCACGTTTGCATTTATTCCAAAAATATCAGAACATTTAGATTCAGGTAAATTATGGTGACAGCGAAGTTAATTTTTGGAGGTTTCCTTTAATTTTAGTAATTTATGTAAATATAAAAATATTGTATTAATAAATTAAAAGATGATTTCTATGTCAATTTGTTGTCTTATTGCATATTTCCCAAACACAGAGAGCTTGTGAACCGGAGTATCCTAAATGTTGCTCAGGCATAGATTATAAGCTATACAGGGTGTAAGGGACAGCCCTCCGCAGACTGATGGGGGGTGAATTCAGTATATCATACTAAGATGACCGGTCGGTACATGAAATTATTTCAGGAATGTTAGAGAATCCAATAAACTTAATTTGTTTTATTACCTCGCACGCAATGGATAGTTACCGTGTCAAAAAGCGCGTAGCGAACAGCATTATCTGGATCTGATGACCATTCGTCACTTTAGCTATTTCGTCGCTATCCCGAATAGGTCACATTCACTAATACGTCACCTTATGCATCATTTACAGAACTATTCTGTAAACAACACACCGTGAGCACTTAGGTGAAGTGAGTTTGAAGTGAGCTCAATCCCTAGTAGAGTAAGATGGGATGACAGTTCACATCACGCTCACTTCACCTAAATTTTCACGGTGAGATCTTTACAGAATAGCACCACTGGTCAGTTTTCTTAATTCGTTTCATGCTGTATTTCGACTCATTCCCAACTCGTCCGATGCAAACGTACAATGTACAGTCAGCGTCAAAAATATCGGAACGGCTGTTCACAAAATGTCAGAACTCAGAATGCATAAAAAGATTACAAGCGAAATCAAAGAAGGCGGAAGTAAAATTACTGAACCTATATTTTTTCAATTAAACGTCTACCTATATGCGATTTTGTGTAAATCAAAATGCTAGTGAGGTACCTACCTATTATGTTACGAGAGAGTCCATTTTTAAGTTTATTATTTTGTTGCTTTATCGTCATTCCAGCAAAAATTAAAACAAGATTGTACGAGTACCTAATTTTGTAATAAAATTTTGTTGTACTGATAATGTTTATTTTTGTGCTTACTCGTAATTGTACATATGGATCGGACGAGTTGGGAATGAGTCGAAATACAGCATGAAACTAATGTGAATGTGACCTATTCGGGATAGCGACGAAATAGCTAAAGTGACGAATGGTCATCAGATCCGACGCGGCGAGCCGTCGGCCGCCAAGTGTTTCAACATCCATTCCTGAGTTTTTGATTTTAGCTGTTTTATTTACATAAATGGAGTGCTGAGTACAGAGAATGTAATTTTACTTTGAAAGTAACCAACAACAATGTTCGGTGTAATGTCACCGAACAATACAGGGTGTTTGGAAGGTGGGTGCAAAGCCTTAAAGGGGAGTTAATACAGACCATCTAGAACATTTTGAGCCATATTTGTCCTAACCAAAGTCTGATATTTATTTTTTTAGAGAACTTTTACGATTTTGGTACCAAAATCCCAAAATTTTCCAATTAAGGCCTAATAACGCAAAGATTGAGTGAAAATTTCTATTTTTTTTAATTTACTTTATTGGCCTAATGTGTGTTTAATGGTATGAAATCATTTCGAAGCACCGTATTTACTAAAAAAATAACTTTCAGACTATTTAAAATAAAAAGAAAAAAAAATTAAAGAAAAAAAATGGATTTTAATTGACATTTAAAAAATAAATAAAATAGCTACTGGTGTTCAAATAATTTTAAAAACATGCTGAGTTATTGCTCTTTTTTTTAAGGTATCATTTACTTAGATAGCTTTACAATTTTTGAAGTTAGGGTGCCTGGACCAATTAAGGGTAAGAAATTTCAAATTTCAATAAAATTAAAATCAACCTGATTTTTCCTCAAATAACTTTAAACTAAAGTCTAAAGTGGTTATTTTTTAGACGCACTTAAAAAAAGTCGGCCTTACAAAACGAAACAAAGGCTGCCGTGGTGGCCGGCGGACCGGGCGGCGTACGATAACAAAGGGCTCTTGATTCTTTTGTTATGATAAAGACAACTTTAGGTCTTATTGCCGAGGATGTAAAGATGCTTTTTGAGTTTATAAATTCGTTAGTACCTGAGATGGACCCGACCCGTCGCTTCGGTGATGTCATCTTTTCTCTCTCTTCCTTCACTGCTCTGCCCTTGCGCGTTGCGAGTAGACGTTTGATTCACCGTACTCAGTCGTAGCTTAATGCTCCTGCGCGTGTTGATTATTAATTTTGGAATTACTTGTATTGCGTTTGTGATTTACCGTGTTCAGTTGTAGCTTTACGCTCCTGCACGTGTTATTTCGGACTATTGAACTAATTGACATTTTAATTGAGTGTATGTACGATTGCCATGGCTGCATTTACATCTCAGGAACAAGCGGATATCGTTTTTATGTATAGCAGAGCTGATGGTAACGGAGCTTTGGCACGACGTTTGTACCAAGAACGTTACCCGAACCGCAGGTAAAGTAACTTCTAATACTAACATTATTACTTCAATTGCCATGTTGATTTGTAACTGACGTTACTAATAAACAATTTCATTTCAGGCTACCTAATGTTCGAGTTTTTTACAACACGTATCGCAGACTTTCGGAATCTGGCATCCATCATGCAGTACCCGGAGTGAATCCAGGAAGACATGACCCCGACGTTGAAGAACAAATACTTGCAGCCTTTGAAGCGGATCCTACAACTAGCGTCAGAACTGTGGCGAGAAACTTAAACCTTTCAATATGGAAAGTGTGGAGTACCATGCATCGGGAACATAAATATCCGTTTCACGGTAGAGGCGTGCAAGGCTTGGTAGAAACCGATCCTGGGAGAAGGATGCAGTTCTGCCGATTTATGCTCAATAGCGACATTGACGACAGATGGTTTCTAAAATCTATCCTCTGGACTGATGAGTCCAAATTTTCTAGAGAAGGAATCACGAATTTCCATAATTTACATGAATGGGCTGACAAGGACAACAATCCGCATTGGAAAAAACAGGTATACAAATTAATGTTTATTAATTTAAGTCCAGATGTTCAACACATCTTCAAAGAACACTTTAATTAGAATTAATTTTTGTTTCAGGTGTCTTTCCAAGCAAAATTCTCCGTTAATGTATGGGCTGGAGTAATTGGACGGACGTTGATTGGGCCCCACATTTTACCAGATAATTTAAACGGTGAAAATTATCTGAATTTTCTACAAAACGATCTCCCAACACTCCTGGATGATGCGGAAGTACCCATTTTAAATACGGACAGGCCAATAATTTTCCAACAAGATGGATGTCCATCTCATTGGACATTGGTTGTCAGAGAACATCTTGATAACTGTTTTCCAGGCAGCTGGATAGGTAGAGATGGGCCCATTCCTTGGCCCGCGCGATCGCCCGACCTGACGCCGTTAGATTGTTTTGTCTGGGGACGGGCAAAGGAGCTCGTATACACAACTGAGATTTCAACAAGAGAAGAACTAATTCAAAGAATAGAAGCAGCTTTCAGAACAATGAAAGAAGAAATGCAGCTTAAAATCACCACGACAGAAGTTAGAAATCGCTGTCGTAAATGTATACGCTGTGGCGGAAGCCATTTTGAACATCAAAATTAAAAAATCAAATCAAAAACTGTCTTTTTTTTTACTCCTTAAAATCGACTTTAACTGGTTCAGGCACCCTAACTTCAAAAATTGTAAAGCTATCTAAGTAAATGATACCTTAAAAAAAAGAGCAATAACTCAGCATGTTTTTAAAATTATTTGAACACCAGTAGCTATTTTATTTATTTTTTAAATGTCAATTAAAATCCATTTTTTTTCTTTAATTTTTTTTTCTTTTTATTTTAAATAGTCTGAAAGTTATTTTTTTAGTAAATACGGTGCTTCGAAATGATTTCATACCATTAAACACACATTAGGCCAATAAAGTAAATTAAAAAAAATAGAAATTTTCACTCAATCTTTGCGTTATTAGGCCTTAATTGGAAAATTTTGGGATTTTGGTACCAAAATCGTAAAAGTTCTCTAAAAAAATAAATATCAGACTTTGGTTAGGACAAATATGGCTCAAAATGTTCTAGATGGTCTGTATTAACTCCCCTTTAAGGCTTTGCACCCACCTTCCAAACACCCTGTATAACTCACACTACATACTATTAGCGCACGCGCCTATAAAGCGATGAGTCGCCTAAAATCAGTGAGTGCATTACACGGGTACATTGCGACCGGGTGCATTCAGAACATTCCTAACATTATAACATTTTAACATAACTTTAGAATTAGTATTTTTACTCTGTAACAGTTTAATAGATTTGGTGGATTAACAACATTGACTTTCATTTACAACGAACTTTCCGACAAACGAAGACCTAGCACCGCACATTTTGGTCCTTCGAGCCGGAACTCATGTATCTTGATCGGACATAGTTTACGTGAAAGTGACGTGAGTGAAGTGTATGAACAGCAGAACATTGGTGAAGGATTTCAGTGTTCGGAAAGGAAACAGTTCAACAGCAACATCTACAGACCAACAAGTAAGATCTTTCTTTTTTATCTCTCCGTAAAAAACAACCAACATGTCATCTCTTGAATCTCAATACTTATTGGCCGAAGACATTGAGCTGGAATACCGTAACTACAAGAAGGATGGAGCCAGCCGAAAGAACAACGTCGAATATTTTAAGCGGCGCTGGAACAGGTTAGAAGAATTATGGAATGAATTTCAATTCAAGCATGACCAGCTGTGCTCCGAAATAAGTCGGGCAGACCCGTATTTTACTGAACAGTGGTACGAGAGGCTTCAAGCAGTTTACACGAAGTACAAGAACCAGATCAATGAAGAATATCAACGCTTTACGGCGCAGGTCAGTACATCTCAAGAGAAGCCTGCAACTGACCCGGAAATAAAAGGGAAGTCACTGGAAAGGGAAGAGACTGCAGATCAACCGACTGCTCAACAGCTGCAAACCTCAACAATTGACAGAGGTATTTGTAGTAAAATGGATGAAGCTTTGCGAAAATAGCAAGCTAATTTCAAGGCCTTTACAAGGACAACGGCAAACTTTAACCTTGAAACACTAGTTGAGAAATGGGTGCTCGAGGATGCCCTAAAATCACTTGAAACTCGGTGGGCAGCAATCGACGTCCTGCACTTAGAGATTGATAGCGAATTAGATGGGAAACACCTAGAATATGAGGCAAGGTACACTAAATACGAAATTCAATATCACACTCTCAAGAGAAACATTAACAAGAAAATGTGGTCAGTATCGTACAGAGCCAAATTTACCCCTAAACTAGACATACCAATATTCAGTGGCAACCTCACTCAATGGGTGTCGTTTAAAGACCTCTTCTCGGAGGCGATCCACAACAACCCAACACTCAAACGGCCAAAAAATGCAGTTCCTGAAAAGTAAACTAAAGGGAGAAGCTGAGAGATTAATACAACACTTGATTATAAGCTCTGACAACTACATAAAATGCTGGGAAATATTGAACCATCGCTATAACAATGAACGTCTCATTTTTATGTCGCAGATAAACATACTGCTTAATCTTCCTATGGTTCAACAAAACTCAATAGCACAAATTAAGAAGATGCATGACGTAACAATGGAAACAATACATGCCATTAAAAATCTAGGCGTGGATACCACCACTTGGGACCCAGTAATTGTCGCTATTCTGGCCCCAAAACTGAACAGCGAGTTACATAACAACTACTTGGAATCGATTAAGAACCCGAGAGCATTGCCACTACTCCAGAAACTTCTAGACTTTTTGGAAAGCAAGTTTACTACTCTCGAAACATCGGCGCGCCGAAAACACGAAACTCCTGTTCATAAATCAAACAACAGTCATCAAGCATCATCTTCAAACATGCGGAACTCTAACTTTAACAAACTAAACAACAACAACAGGAATGGCTACGAACAAAAAGTGGCTAAAACAAATCATGTGTCAGGACAGATCATATGCCCACTATGCGATGAGAAGCATGGAGTCTATAACTGTCGAAAGTTTCTACAGATGGCTGATGACAAAAGGTTAAGCACGGTCAATAAACTTGCAATATGCATAAATTGCCTGTTTTCGCACCACGGCAAACCGTGCAATTCAACAAAAACATGTCGTAAGTGTCAAAGTCCGCACAACACTTTAATTCATAACGCATTGGAAAAATCATCGGTACCATCCACGTCCGGTGCAACCATTGCAAAAACGTCCGAACCGGAGTCGTCGAACTTGCACGTGACGCAAGCGCAATGCCCCGAAGTCCTATTAGGGACAGCTCTGTTAAAGAGTACGAGGTGCTGACGGCACATACCATAACATGAGAGCCTTAATAGATCAAGGTTCCCAAATATCTCTTATAACAGAACAGGCAGCGCAAGTCTTAGGTATTAAGCGACAGCGATGCAAAGGGGTGATCTACGGAGTAGGTCAGAGAGAGAACAACTGCAAGGGAAAAATAAGCATTACTTGCGTTTCCATGAACAATGACTACAAATTCAACACAGAAGTAATTATTATGAGTCATCTTATAAAAAACCTTCCCAACAAAACATTCGCTAAACCCGACTGGCCAAACTTTCAAAACATACAACTTGCAGATCCCGAATTTTATATCAGCCGCCCTGTTGACTTGCTCTTGGGAGCTGACATCTACTCCAACATTATTCTAACTGGAATTATAAAGAGTGATAATCCAACGCAGCCTATAGGCCAACAAACACAGTTGGGCTGGTTGCTATGCGGGAGTGTCCAAACATTCCACTGTAATGTTGTGCTGAATGACATAGAAAACATTCAACAGTTCTGGGAAATAGAAGATGTAATGGAAGATGGAGAGCTTTCCTCAGAAGATATTCAATGTCTTGAATATTACAATCAAACGACAAGACGCACTACAGACGGGAGGTATGAAGTCCGACTCCCGATGAAACCAAACTTTGAAAACCAACTCGGCGCTTCAAAAACAAAAGCCTTAGCTCAGTTCCGAAACATAGAACGAAAGTTTAAGAAACAAGAAAACTTGGCTATTGCTTACAAAACATTCATGAAAGAGTACCTAGATATGAATCATATGAAACCCGATAACAGTCAAGAAACGTCACTGGAGTGTTATTTACCTCACCACGGCGTCGAACGTGCTGAATCGACAACTACTAAATATAGAGTTGTGTTTAACGCGTCGTCGAAAACGTCAGCAGGTTGCTCGCTCAACGACCTAATGCTTAAAGGGCCCAACCTACAACAAAATTTACAATCTATACTACTAAAATGGCGACAATATCCAATCGCCTTCACTGCAGACATTAAAAAAATGTATAGGCAGATATTGGTCCATGAAACAGATCAATCTTTACAGAAGATCGTTTGGAGACAGTCTCCTGAGCAACCTATTCAAACATTTAAACTAGTAACAGTCACATACGGCACCAAAGCGGCACCGTTCTTAGCCATGATGACCCTAAGGAAATTAGCAGCTGATGAACACCACAACTACCAAAATGTCTCAAAAATTGTGGAACAGTCATTCTACATGGATGATTTGGTCCATGGTGCCTACTCAACAGAAACAAGAATAAACTTAGTAGATAGCCTCAACAAGCTATTGAAAACAGGAGGATTCAACTTACGAAAGTGGTCCACAAACAAACCAGAAATCTTACAAAATATGACCGACCAACAAGACGGTGGTGACAACATAATCTTTAATTTTAAAACGGAAAACATTTCAAAAACACTTGGCTTATGTTGGAACCCAAACAACGACAAATTCACATTTAAATGTAAAATGTCATCAGACATCAAAAAGGTGACAAAACGACTACTTCTGTCGGAAATTTCCAAAATTTTCGACCCATTAGGATGGTTAGCTCCGGTCGTAACAAAACTGAAACTTTTGTTTCAAGAGGTTTGGAAAACAGGTATTAAATGGGACGAACAAGTACCAGGTGCCATCCAACAAGAATTAACCAAACTACAACAAGAGATCAAAATACTAAATGATATAGAAGTGCCTAGATGGATTTTATGTAACGAACAAGACGTCATAGAGCTGCATGGCTTTTGTGATGCATCCCAAAAAGCATACGCTGCCGTAGTCTACGCTCGTATCAAACAACAGAAACAAGTAGTATTAGTCGCTGCCAAGACCAAACTTGTCCCACTGAATCAAACACTAACACTCCCTAGGCTGGAGCTGTGTGGAGCACATCTACTATCTAAACTTATGGCCAAGATTAAGCTAACCCTACGTCATCATGAGTTGGTGACCTACGGATGGACGGATTCCAAAGTCGTGCTTGGTTGGCTACAAGGAGAAACAAGTCGCTGGAAACCGTTTGTAGCAAACAGAGTTCAACAAACAACAGAAATAATGCCAAAAGAGCAATGGTATTACGTAAACACAACAGAAAACCCGGCGGATGCTGCAAGCAGAGGCATGTATCCTTCTCAGTTATGCAACCACTCCTTGTGGTGGAAAGCTCCGTCTTGGATACCTACATTAGAGGAAAAAATAATCAAACAGACATTTGAAACAGAAGAAGATATAAAACGGGGTCAATCAAACATAACACAACAAATTCAAAATGAAAGCATTATAAGTAATTTGCTGAATAAATACAGCAGTTTTACAAAAATAATACGCGTCGTCGCATGGATACAAAGAGCATGGTCATCTAAACACAAAAAACAAACAACCTACTTAACATTGCACGAGTTACGAAGTGCAAAATTAACAATTATCAGAAACATGCAGAAAAATGAATTGAGGTCAGACATCGAACATATACGTAAACACGGAAACGTACACTCCAGTAGCAGACTAGTCAATCTCCACCCTTTCATCGATCAAGATAACATCTTGCGTGTAGGTGGTCGTCTCTCACAAGCAAACATAAGCATGGACATGAAACATCCGAAAATTATTCCCCACGAATCTCGCTTGGCCGAATTATTGATTGACCACGCCCACAACCTAACTTTCCATGGTGGACCAAGACTTACGTTGGCCCATTTGAGACGCGAGTTTTGGATTACCGGAGGGAATAACCACGTCAAGAAGCAACTAAGAAAATGTATCACATGCCGCAAGCATGAAGGGAGAACTCAACAACAGTTGATGGGAGATCTACCTGCCGCCCGAGTTAATCCTGCTCATCCGTTCTACCATACTGGCGTCGACTACACTGGATTTGTCGACGTCAAATATAACAAAGGAAGAGGTGTAAAAACAACAAAAGGGTATGTAGCTGTATTCATTTGTATGGTGACCAAAGCCGTACATTTGGAACTGGTGTCAGCACTAACTAGCCCAGCGTTCTTAGCAGCGTTGAGGCGAATGACCGCAAGACGGGGAGCGCCACAACATCTATATAGTGATAACGGCACTAACTTTGTTGGCGCGAACAAGATCCTCCAACAAGAATAGCAAGAGCTTCAACAAACATTTAGCGATAATTTCCTGACTGAAATAGCGGAAATGAACATAGAGTGGCACTTCAACGCACCTGCGTGGCCCAGTGCTGGCGGACTCTGGGAACGTGCGGTAAGAAGCTTAAAACATCACCTGCGAAGAGTTATCGGCGAACAAAAATTAACATTTGAGGAATACTCCACTATCCTAGCGCAACTGGAAGCCTGTCTCAATTCAAAACCATTATGCGCGATCACCGAAGATATAGAAGATTTAGACTTCCTAACCCCGGCACACTTTCTAACGGGACGAGCCGGAATAACGATTATTGAGACAGAGAAAGACGCCCGCACACGATGGCATTTAACCCAGAAGCTAGTACGAGACATCTGGAAAAGATGGAAAGCGGAGTACCTCACCCAATTAACAGCAAGACCAAAGTGGCAGAAACATCAACAAAACATTAAAACTGGTGACATGGTTGCTATCCACGAAGACAATCTTCCCCCAGGGAAATGGGCCTTAGGAAGAGTAGTCGAGAGTCATCCAGGCAAAGACGGATATGTGAGGGTTGTTACTCTGAAGACTAAAAGTGGCTACATGAAGAGGCCGATTGTGAAGCTATCTTTGTTACCCTTAGATCCTTCAACAAAAAACATTCAAACAAAACCAGGACCCTTACAAAAATCAAACCCTAAACCGTCGACATGTCCACCAGAAAACATAAAACGAACACAAAAACACTCCAAGTTATCTTTTGGAACTATTGCTTTGACGTGCTTATATCTTCTGAGCATGATCACCGGTGGGTGGTGCTTCAAAAGTACCGAACTAAATGAGAACAGAGACATTTATTTCGACAAATTAGCTAACCTACAACTTATTTGGGACGAATGGAAGATAGTTACCTATTACGACATGCAGCCGTACTGGGATGGAACTTCAACTTACCAACAATATTATCGATACTTAGACTCCATTTGTTTCATAATAAAACAATTAACTAATTGCGAGACACTCATGTTACAATTACGTCATGGGTATAGTGAGTTAGAACACAACAATCGAGTTGTACGTAACTAACTAACGTTAAAGATTACATTGAAGACAAAAAGGCGTGGGATTGAGCTGCTCCAATATATTTTTTTTCTTATATACACATTGACATTGATGAATTTTATAAATACAATGACATGAATATTTATTTTGTAAAATGTTATATTATTTTAATTACTGTGAATGTGAAGACTATGTGGGTCCTTGTTTTTTCTTTCTCTTTCTCTCAGCTTTAATCATAGTTTGCCAGTTTGAGTAAATTATGCGGCCTACCCAAATGTCCTTTCTTTGGTATTGTTCGTCGAATCGTTGAGCTCCTTAACTTTTATGTTGAGCTGTACGATTATTTATTTATTTGGGACAAACAAACAGTAACACATTATATCTGCGCAAATAATATAAATAAAGATATTATATAAATACTGACAGATGCTTGCACTGACTGGACAGGTCCACTCAATCTGTGTGGTTCTTTCCTCAAAAGACCATTTCAGACACCAACCTACATGGTCTTCACATGATCTGACCAAGATTATGTCTGGACTATAAAAGAAACTGTGACCTCTTGAGTTTGTTTCGGCCTTTCTTCTCAGAGTAGTCGAATAGGAAACGCCAGCCTCATCTAGTTTAAAAAAAAATGTTTGACGTGTAAAAGTGTTTGTACCTACTTACAGAAATTTAAAAAAAAAACTGAAAATACGAAAAAAAAAAGTTCCTGAGAATATTTCCGGTGGAATATGATTTAAAATAAAGAGCTGAATGCACCCTGTTAATTTGCGGAGGGCAGTCCCTTACACCCTGTATAACTGAATCTACGAAAACAAGACTCGGCCTCGTCAACTCGACGCGGACAAGTCAAACTCGACCCCGACAAATCGTTCCCGTGACGACTCTACCCCAGGACAATTCGACCCTTAGGCTGTTTGTCCACCGCACCATGAACAGGACGTCAACGAGAACTATATGTAGGCGCCGAAGTAGCGACAGTACATTTACTATGGCCGCGTGTCCACCACCGCCCAACGTCAACTGAGCGCCGGGATCCCGGCCCCCGAATTTTCAAGTAAATCGGCGCGACCGTCGCACCGGTGCCGCCGTCCGCCCGGCTTTTGTTTTGTCTATTATATCGATGGTCTAGACTAGAAGACAACTGTTATTAAATGCAATTTTGGTTATTTTTCAGGAGAGCAGTTTAAAGAAAGTTGAAAGTTTAACACGTTATTACACAGAAAGAAATGTGCAGTGATAGTGTGTTTATTATATTTAACCATTATTTTAGAGTACTTATCTGTGTTATTTTTCGAAATCTGCCCTTATAACATGTACTTGTGATGGAAAAAATCGGATGTATCCAGAATACTTTGCAACGCCTACGCCTTCGTTCGAACGTACAAAAGCAGAAGAAGTTGTCGCCGGTTCAACCTAGGCATCCTCCTAGTTTGTTTTATTTTTACAAATACGCGCTTACCCCGCACGACAGCGAGATCAAACTGAGCCGCGCAGTTCGGTCGCGGTGGACAAACGATCGTCGGCAACGGGTCGTCCCGTTCGGTTCGAAAAATCTTTTCTCGTGGACGTCCCGTTTACGCTCGGTGCGGTGGACAAACGGTGTTAGTAGGTATATAGGGATCATTGTACTCATCATTCTGTTGTGAACAACTTTTGCTATGGAACACGTGGGGATCAAGCCTGAAATTGCGAAAAATAAAACTGCTGTTACATAAATTTGAATAATTTATGAGAATGAGAACAGTGTTAAGTAGTTGCTCCATGTAAAATATGATGATTCCAACATGTGAACACTATTAATGTAGGGGACAGCAGATTTCTTTTATAAAAATGACAGATATTTGCGGCCAAGCCCGGCCCGCACCATATGGATGTCCAGCTTAGTGCATTATAAAGTACTTACTAATTCCATGGTCTAAACAATAAAGAGTTTTCAATAAGTACCCCATCTTAACTGGCAGCAAACATAGAGAAAATTTAACCATAAAAAAGTTAACAATCAGAATGGGAACATGGGAACTGTGATGAGAACTGTCGAACTGTCCGAAGTAATTATAAAATATCACAGCATAATCAACAACAAACAAAGAACCTAAATTATTTAAAAAATCTTTAGATTTCCAAATATACCAAATACCTAAGACAAATAATGTTAAGAACCCTGTCCCACGCAATATCAGTAAGGAAAATTTTCGTAAGTACCTGCACACTTTTTGATTAGGTAGGTAGTGCATGAGTAGGAGTGCATATTAAGAGGGAGGTTTGCGAGTGTGAGAGCTTATTTTAGAACCCACACATCGACATTTCCACTAACACAGCAGCTGCATCACACTGTGTTAGTGTACACTGTAGGTAGGTACAATACCGAAAAACAAACGAAACAGTATGCGGCGCGACGGGCAAACTATACCTTCAGTGCGCGTTCGCTTCTGAAGGACTAGTACTTAAGCATGTCGCAAAAAACGCGCAATATAATATTATATTAGCTTATTATTAGCACGTGTGCCCATAGTATTGGATTAGTCGTGAACTCGTGGACAAAGGGTGAGGTCACGTAGTGAACCTTCGGGAATAAGTTCTCTAAATGATGGTGAGAAACTGGAAACTAAGAGTAGGTAGTGTAGAAGAACTAAGCGAACACACACAGAGACACGAAAAACGACTTTGTTTAATACCTTGTATATGAAGATAAAAATGTAGCTGAAATGTAGTTGTATAATAAATGTCTGCCTACCTACCCTTAGGAACTCAGGCGTTATGTTTTGTTATGTTAACATAATAATGATGAGGTTGCAAGTACTTAACTGTTTATTAATTAGTTTACTTATTGCGAGAGTTCACACCGCGAACTTTGAACCGAAGTATGACAAGACGCGGTAGCTACATGAGCGAAGCTAAACGAACTTAGCTTCGTTCCCAGTGCGGCCTGACAGTTTAGTTTTATGTGCAGGTCTGGCTGTGTGCCTGATTTCTGGTGTTATTGCAAGATCGGTCGTTGTGGTAGGTAAATACCACTAGGGGAGATCCATGTGCAGAAAGTCTTTTGAGAACGTCTTTTGGCTGACATATGGTTTCAATAATCACGATGTAACTATGTCTTTTCAGTACCGCCGCCATCCAACATACTTTCAAATAGAGACATTCACCCGTTCGCCTACAAAATTCAAGTATAAGGATCCTAAGGAGCGTGACTCGTGCCCACTGCCAGAGCTTCCGCCACCGCCACCGCCCAAAGATGACAGGCTGGTCTGGGGTACCATCACATTGCTGTTCCTAGCCGGAGGTTTTGTGGTATATGCAAAGTAAGTGTATAGTCCTTCTTATCGAGTTCGATAACGATGACCCTTCGAAATCACTTCCTCGCGGATGGCTCGCTAGACCAATTTAGTTTTGAACACCAGCTAGAACAATAAAGTTGGCCTGCAGTTTTGTATGTATACGTGTAGGTAGGGGCTGACGAGTTTGTCCAGATGACGCGATTTACGCGCGAGTAAACTCGCGCGTAAGGATTTACACTGCAACCAGTTGGCGCGTTTTGTGCGCGCTTTTATACGCAGGATTCTGGGACGGTTTGGGTATTCAGCAACATGGATTCGGACAAAGCGGTTGGTTTGTGGCTTGCGTACTGGCGGTGGAAACAACGCAAACAAGGAGAAAACCGACAGTATAGAGTGCACCCAATTCTAAACGATATAAGACTCATAGTATGTTTATAACGTTATTTGATTATATCCGAAGCATAGAGAACAAAAAAAAAGTTTTTAAACTAGAGAAGATCCTTGCACCTTTTTTTTTTTTTTGGGTGGGAAATCATCAAATTACTTCTCCCGCTCTGGGCGGAGCGGGAGGGCGTGTCAGACTTTTACTGACTAAAACCCACCCGTGTTCCTTCTATTGCCTGTGCCGGGGCGACGGTAACTCTTTCGAACATCCCGCAACCCCGGCTGGCATCGGTCCTAGCGGATCCCTTCAATGCTGCTGACATCTCTTTGAGGCGCGCGTGGAACACAACGCGCCGTCGACTCGGGCCTGGTCCTTACCACCTACCTACCCTTTGCTCGCCGTCTGCAAGCCCGCGCCTACGGTGGCCGGGAATCGGCTGCCAATTCTCGACGCCCAGAGCGTCTCCTGCGGCGACTAGGGGCGTGAGGGCGCAAAGCTTGCCTCTCCCTCACGCGTCCCGCCTCCTCCTTCGCGAGCATTACTGCTTCGCAGAAGGAGGTAATGGCTTCCCATGTACTCTCGCTCCGTACCATGGCCTGGACCAGGGCCGGACGCGAGAGATCGCCGCCGCCGATCGCTACCGCGAGGACACGGCGGTGCTCCGCCCAAGCCGGGCAGACCTCCACCGTATGCTCCACCGTGTCCTCCGGGCGATCCACACAGTGGTGACACCCGGGCGTTTCCTTCCGCCTTATCCAGATCAGGTACCTTCCGAAGCACCCGTGTCCGGTGAGGACCTGCGTCAGGCGGAAGGTGAGGACGCCATGGCGCCTCTCCAGCCACTCCTCAAAGAGGGGATTTATCGCTGCAATTGTGGCGTGCCCAAAGATCCTTGCACCTTGGGACACTTGTGGCGGCACATCTACATCGCCACATTGACGCGTCACACTGACGTCACGCAAAATCCAACATCGCGCAATCAGAGTTTACCGCGCGACTAGCATATAAACAACATCCCGACATCAACTGTCGGGCAGTAGCCCACCAGACACAACACCCGTCTGGTCGGAGGATCCTCCTTTTTCCATAGAGGATGAGTGAACTTTACTCCCTGTTCCTCATACCTCTATACTGGTGACCCCGAATATGAACGTCAGCGCAGCCTTCGTGCAACTACTACAGCGTGACGTCATCAGCATCACTTCCTCGAGCTTTCGAGCGGCGAGTCACACAGCCAGCCAGCATCGGTTTCAACGGGTATCCTGACCACCAGCATGCAGCGACCCGCATACCTGGTCATCACCCTCAGCCTCATCAGCAACCTTGGCACAGCACACTGCACTCTCGGCCGGTCAACAAGCAGAGCCCTTCAAACCTCTCCTGGTCGACGCCAGCAGTTAGCCTCAACCCGGCGCTTTACCACATCCGACGCACTGGAGCATGATGCAGCGCCACCCCGACTCACTGGGGGCATCTCCGCAGACAGTTCCGACTCACCGTGAACTATGCGACACCCGGTTGCGACTCACTAACCTCAACTGGCCCTGGCAAGCATCGCAAGATACACGACTCTGCCCACTATCGACCTCCAGTCTCCGGAGGGGAGTGATGTGGCGGCACATCTACATCGCCACATTGGAACGCGTCACACTGACGTCACGCAAAATCCAACATGACCCAATCAGAGTTTACCGCGCGACTAGCATATAAACAACATCCCGACATCAACTGTCGGGCAGTAGCCCACCAGACACAACACCCGTCTGGTCGGAGGATCCTCCCTTTTCCATAGAGGATGAGTGAACTTTACTCCCTGTTCCTCATACCTCTATACACTTTTCTTTGAACCACTTTTTTATAAGTTTGAATAAATTGGATCTGTCTATGGCTATGAATTTTGAAATTTAATTTTTTAATATTCTAAATATCCGCCCGCGGCAACTCGCGCGTGTACTGGACAGAACAATAGCGTTCCTAGTCTCTCGACTCGCGCGTAGAACGCGCGTCAATCGCGCAAGTCGAGACTCGCATACGGTTCACGCGCGTAAATCGCGTCATCTGGACAAGCTCTTAGGTCTCTCTTTACGTATTTGGCGATTTTCGATAATAGCTTCGTAAAGTAAGTAGTGAGTATGTGGTAGTACTCTTTGTAAAGGAGCGCGTCCAGGAAAATACTACAACCATACCTCCATATTTCTGCAGCCAAGCAGCTCCTGGTTTGAAGGGCTTAGTTGTCAGGATTATGAGACAGCTTTATCTCTGGGATGGCTACGCACCTGCGATGTCGCGATTATTGCAGCTGTCCATAGCTGACGACCACTTCCCACCAGGTGCTCACCTGGATGGTAGTGGTGGCCGCCTGCTTGCTAGCCCCTCAATCAACCTGCCTTTTCCCAACTAATATATGTTAGGGTTCCAGTCTTACCGGATACAGCTGAATACCAGTATTTTACATGGAGCGATTGCGTATCTGACACCCACTCACAGTAACTGGGTAATACGATACCCCTTGGTAAGACCGGTTATCAGACTTTCGGGCTTCTGACGACCCGTAACGACTGTCAAAGATCCACGAATGACAGCCGGGACCAATGGCTTAACGTGCTCTCCAGGGCACGGAGGTGTCTCGATATGTAAAGATGTTCACCCATCCACGGACGAACCCTGGCAAGCGCAGCGTAACCTGACGGAATGACCTTTGCGGCTGTTATTACTTAGCCACGAGCCCCCTCAAAAACATAAAACATAAATAGTTCACCATCGTGGCTGAGACAAGGAAGTAAATATTCTGCAACTAGTTGTGTGGAACGCTTCAAAGTGGTTGGCTTGGCACATTAGGAAGAGTTCACTTACCCTATTTTGATAATATCACCTTTTAAATGAGGGATATTTACTTTAGTACTTGCAAACCTATAGATAGTGAGCGTTGTTTAACTTGCGGCTGGATCGTGAGCATCGTGACCCGCCGTTTGGTGGAAAATGAAGTAGTACACTTATATTAAACCTATAATACTGTTGCCCTTAATAAGTATCTAACGTCATACGATGTCATATAATATGTATATCTATTGTTGAAGATCCTTTATGTAAATAAATATTGAAACCAAGATAATTCAGGAGGAACTATGTCCAGTAGTACTAGAGAGAGCCCACGACCATCGTTCCATGTCATGCCATGCCCATGTCGCATCGTTTTACGGCCAAAATCATGTCACATCGTTTTACGGCCAAAAGCATGTCGCATCGTTTTACGACCAAAACCGTATAAAATCGTTAGTTTAGATCCTTAGTTCCCAAAGTTGTCCAGGTGGACTCCCAGGGGTCAACGCAGCCAACGCAAATTTCCATATAGTCCGGTCAACGAGGCTTGAGTAACCCGAAAAATTCCTCCGCGTCTGAAATTTGGCATGTGATGAAGTTAGGTGACACAGATTACAGATGTACAATAATCCAACATTTTTTTTTACGAGAAGTTGGCCATTTTCACCTAAACATGAAAATCGCTTATAACTCTCTGTGAATATTTCCTCAGCCTGAAATACTTTCTGTATACGTACGTATGTACTAGTTAGAATAAGTATGTAAAAGAATCCAACATTTTTTCGATTTCAGAGATACCCCAAAATTAACTTTTAACATTTTGTACTATAACTTCTACAGAAAAATTGCTTTGCGAATTTTTATTTTTTAATATGTTTTTATATCCTTAAATACATAGCTTTGTTTAGTTATCCAAAAGATTTTCCTTTTTAAACATTTTTTTTATTTTTGCTTAACTACGTAATGTGAAAAATTGCTCCGTCCATTTTTATATCTTTATTAGTTATATGACTTTATATTATAACAGATTTATTAATTATCCAACAAATTTTCAAACGTTCAAATATTTTTTAGGATATGTCCGCTAATTTATGCTAGAGCGTAAGGGTGTATTTATTTATTTATTTAAATCTACAACTATAAGTACTCAATACGACAGTGCGGTCATTCACAAACCACAATTTAACTATTTAAATTTACAATTTAAATATAATACAACTTGTAACACGATAGGAATTATAACACAATACAACACAATAACATTCTACCTACATTAATCTATATTAATTCATAACTTAAAATAAATAAGTGTTCTTGCGAATTCACTCAAATGACACGTGAAAACATAAATTTTGCTATAAAGTTCGTTGATGATACGAACTCCCCGGGTCTCAGGTGTTTTGGTGAGTAGGTTGGTCCTGGCTGTCGGCACGGCCTGCAGTGGCGGGCGATGCCTCCACACAAAGCGGTCTGCTATGCAAAAACTCAAGCGCTGAAGCACTCCTGGATTATGCTCGATGCCACGAAGTAATTTGACCAGATACGAGACAAGTGTAAACTCCCGTCGTACCCTCAATTCATTGTACCCGATCATATCCAGCATAAATAGAGTGGGGTGCATCAACGGGTAAAACGGATATACCCCATAAAGCTGCCTGTACAAGTGGCGTATAAACTTCTTCTGAACGCGCTCTAACATTACAGAGTATATGTATGTCCTCATGTGGAGCCCTGGTGGACGTGGTGGACTCCTGACTAGTGCGTCATACAGGACCCTGACTGTTGGTGAAGTCTCGTGTCTGTCGTCTCAGTACGAATTCCAAGTTTCTGAATACCCTTTGCAGGTCTTAGTTATATGATCGCGAAACGATAATTCAGGAGATAACCCTAAATCACGTACTTGTGTGACTCGTTGCATAGGCACTGCGTCCACCACGTCCACCTTCACTAAGCTGCTCGGAGCTGCTTTGCTACGCACTTTTGGAGTAGTGTAGGCGAGTTTGCTGTCCACCGTTTATAAAAATATATTTTTTTTATCTTAATATGCACAACGTACAACGGCGTTTAGAAATTCGCTTTATATTTAAAAGGAATATTTAATATATGCATTTAAAATAAACGTTTGATACTTCCTTAAGGACTAAGGAATAAGTATAATAAATTAATAATGCTTAGAAAGACACCTACAGAGGAGACACCGAGTTAAGAAAAAAAAAGTTTCGTTCAAAGGTGTCTGAATCCAAACAATATACAGGTTGGAATTTTTTGACCTCACCTAAAGGGAAAGTACTCTAAATACTGGAGATAGAAAATTTTACTCAAAAGAAACATCTTTATTTTTAAAAAGAAACAAATCTGCATTCAAAGATTTTCGAAAATTCGCTTGCGACACTCGGGAATCGAACCGGATATAATCTGGAAAAAATAACAACCTGTACTTTTATGACATTAGTCGATAGGGTTAATCTTAAGGATAAAACCTCTCTAACAAACATGATAAATTAAATGAAAGGAAAACCATAAAATCTTATTTTAATTGAACGAGAAAAATGGGTAAACTAACTAATTAGTTGCTCGAAATGAGCTCCATTTTGTTGGATACACAGGAGATAGGGTGATTCTGCCTTGAAGCCCAATAGCGATAAGACATATACCAATGGAAAGATCTCATCAAGGAGAATATTTCTTATTATGAAGACTTCTATTGTTGTAGAATTGAAATTCTGGTATTTCGCCAATTAATTAACTTTAATTAATTATTTGCCTTGCAAACATCATCTTTCAAGCCTATAATGGATATTTTAAAACATTGGCCTCCTAGATGCCGTTTTAGGAACAAATTTTTTAAGAGTCGGTCAGCCGGTCAGAACGTTAAGCCTGCTGCATCCCTCAGTAGCGTTAAGATACATGCCAATGGAAAGATCTCTTCAAGGGAAATATTTCGTGGTACGACAACGTCTCTCGATTTTAGTCAGTGAGAGCTACAGAGCTATAAATATGAGTAATTAAGCATTATTAAAATTCAGGTATTTCGACAATTAATTAACTTTCACTATTTCTGTGCCTTGCAAACATCATCTTTTGAGATGAAAATCTGAAATCAAGTCAGGTTCAGTGATCAGTACATAAATAGTTACATAACAAAACAACCAGTAACTACTTAAAATATGCTGCAACTGTGCAACCAAATATATGGATAAAAATTATGAAATAACCTAATAATTACTCCGCAGGCATCGCAGGTGCGTGCATAAACAATATCTCGATGTTTTGACATGTCGCCACATCAGTACTAGATTGTCCCGACAACACAATAGAAGCTGCTCATTTACTTGACATTAATTTTTCCTGATCCCCAAGTCTTGTCGGAAAGTCGTTTTTGTAACAAATGTTTCTCTTAAAAATCACTAATGGCTGTTGGGCACCAAGAACATTCCTTAACTTCGATATTCAAGTTCACCTATTTAGGTCATTATCGCCGAATTTACTAACCATTGACAAAAGTCGTGTTAGTAGCAAAGGTGAAATCTCTTTCCATTGGTATATATCTTATGGCTATTGAGCTTCGCTTCGCTTTATGAGCTTCCATAGTTCGGTGCCCATTCTCCTTTATTCTTTTAAGGAATTCATTTTCAGTAACTTTACATAGTGAGTTATGATGATTATTGAAAATCGTAGTGTGAACCTCAGTTCTTAACTCGTTTACAGTTGCATAGGACTATTGGTAAATTTGATTTTTAACATATCCCCATAAAAAGAATCTAAAGTGGTGAGGTCTGGTGATCTCGCAGGCCATCTGATTGTGCCGTTTGTACCAATCCAGGTATTGCAATAGTTATTATATTTAGATTTCATGATTTTCGTTTCATTTAATTTATCATGTTTGTTAGAGAGATTTGATCATTATGATTAATTTTATCGATTGATGCCAGGTTGTTATTTTTTCGGATTTTAACTGGATCGATTCCTGAGTGTGGCAAACGAATTTTCGAAAATCTTTGAATGCAGATTGGTTTCTTTAAAAAAGTAAAGGAATGATTCCTTTGACAATTTGCTATATCCAGTATTAAGAGTAAGAGTACTTCCCCCCAGGTGAGATTAAAAAATTCCACTCTGTATACCAGTTTTTTTCAGCATCTGCGTCCACCGATAAATGGTATTGAAGATTTTAAAAGGAGCCTGCTATACCCTCTGTCCACGATTCTGATTGTTTTTCAAAATGGCGGTCATGCATGAACCGTATATAAATCGATAGCTGACATCAATGCAAACAGAAGACATCATAGGACCAAACCCCGTAAACCTTCACGTTTACGAGAATATTAACGTTGAAAGTTGATCTCATATAACCCATCTGCCTTCAAAGTAAGAGTGAACAGGCATCTTTTGGGCATGCTCTTTCCATCATAGACCTCATCCATCGCTTTCTATTAGGTGTGATCGAGGTCAAGTGTAGGCTCATTTAGCAATAATAAAAAAAGATGACGTGACATCCATATTTTTTGAACTTGTGTACATTTTGTAGATGTTTGAAATAATCTCTCTGAATGTTTAAAATAATCATTTTTCATCTATTAACTAAACTAGTCAGTCTAGCGCGTAGATTGCTGGCTCTGTAAAGCAGTCATCATCATCGTAATACTGCTGGACAAAGGCCTCCCCCAAAGATCTCCACGACGACCGGTCCCACGCTATCCTCATCCAGGTGGTTTTAACCTTCACCAGATCCTCGGTCGGCCTGGTGGGAGGCCTGCCAACGCTGCGTCTTCCGGTACGCGGTCGCCACTCGAGAACTTTAATGCCCCAACGGCCGTCAATCAGGCAGTGACACCAGGTTTTTCAAAGAATTTATTTGTAAAGGAATGTTAGCAAGTTTATAACTAGCCTTAACCAAATAATGCCTACCACAGTAATTTTATTAATTTTTAGCTTAATATAGTTACTAAAATGATTACTTTAAACATTCAGAGTGATTATTTCAAACATCTATTCAACAAGATATAAGCAAGTTCATAAAATATGGATGTCACGTGATCTACTTTGTACGTATAATATCTTCAAAAATATCTTCGAAATATGACACTTTACGGGGTTTGGTCTTATTATGTTTTCTGTTTGCATTGATGTCAGCTATCGATTTATATAGATATCATGCACGGCCCCCATTTTGAAAAAAAAATCAAAGTGGCAGACAGTAGGTTTACCATGGACCTTCAAAGCCCTTTAATTTCACACGTTTGAGAGATTTTACCAAGAGGTATTTGATATTTATATTAGTGTTTTCTACAACATAATTAAACATTATTATTTCAATTGACATTTTTTTCGCATATTGTACAAAGTCCTTAAGGAAGTATCAAACGTTTATTTTAAATGTATATAACAAGTATTCCTTTTAAATATAAAGCGAATTTCTTAACGCCGCGCCATTGTACGTTGTGCATAGGAAGATAAAACATTATTTGTAATCACGGTGGCTAGCAAACTCGCCTACACTACTCCAAAACTGCGTGGCAAAGCAACTCCGAGCGGTGAAGTGAAGGTCAACCCCGGAAGAGTTTTGTGAACGACCGCACTGTCGTATTGAGTACTTATAGTAGTAGATTTACATAAATAAGTAAATATACCCTTACGCTCTAGCATAAATCAGCGGACATATCCTAAAAAATATTTGAACGTTTGAATATTTGTTGGATAATTAATAAATCTGTTATAATATAAAGTCATATAACTAATAAAGATATAAAAATGGACGGAGCAATTTTTCACATTACGTAGTTAAGCAAAAATAAAAAAGATATGTTAAAAAAGGAAAATCTTTTGGATAACTAAACCAATCTATGTATTTAAGGATATAAAAACATATTAAAAAATTAAAATTCGCAGAGCAATTTTTCTGTAGAAGTTATAGTACAAAATGTTAAAAGTTAATTTTGGGGTATCTCTGAAATCGAAAAAATGTTGGATTCTTTTACATACTTATTTTAACTAGTACATACGTACGTATACAGAAAGTATTTCAGGCTGAGGAAATATTCACAGAGAGTTATAAGCGATTTTCATGTTTAGGTGAAAATGCCCGATTTCTCGTAAAAAAAAATGTTGGATTATTGTACATCTGTAATCTGTATCACCTAACTTCATCACATGCCAAATTTCAGAGGCGGAGGAATTTTTCGGAAGTCTCCATACAACAATATCCTCGTTGATTGGACTAATAGTTAGATCTACTCTTCACATTTTTTGTCGAGTTTTGGGAATATGGAAGAAATGTAGCTGTCCACCGAAACCTGCTATATTTTGAAAGTGGTCTATGAGAAAAAAAGTCTAGGAACCTCTGGTTTAGATGATTCTGAATTTAACTCGGTGCGCAGTAGGTACCGGTCAGAAACGTCGCAGTTTTATGGGGGCCCATTTCTGCTATGTCTCAAAAAATAGGCACACGGTTTCTTAATTTTATTACGAAATAGTTTGTTTTCAGACTTTTTTCTTTTTTTTTCAGACATTTTGCGCGTCACTTATGGAAGTGACGCGCAAAATGTCTGAAAAAAAAAGGAAAAGAAAATGAAGAAAAAATAATGAAATGAATGTCTGAAGAAAATGTCTGTCAGACCATTCTGAGCGCATTTTCAAAAAAATGTGAAAAAATTTAATCGACCTTTCTCATAGCAACCTGGTTAATTTTTTAAATATTTTGTATGCCTGCTGGGGTTACCAAAAAACTGTTTTCAGATATTTTAAATGTCGCATATAATTCCAAAAACACAAAAGTTGTGGTACTTACCCCACACAAATTACCACTACCGTACTTGATATGTAAACAACATTGAAAGGAAATTATAATAACATCATCAACATACGCACAGTGGATTAAATAGGTACGTAGTACTAAATACGTGTACGTAGTACATAGAAGCTAACTGAAAACCTACTCATCAGAACTTGACCTTTATACAAGGTGGAACAGGACGACTAACATTCCTTTAAGAGCGTTGTCACATTTTATTACCCCTCTCGCTCACACAGGATCAATTTTTTAAGAATGTTAAATGAAAATATACTTTTTTGAAAAATGTGATCAATGGGCTCCCTACTAAATAATATTAATTTAATAGGTAATTATTAAAAACACATTTTTATTGTAGCATTTATTTAAATCGTCTCAAAAACAGATCATAATACTTATTGAGCTAAGTTTATTAGATAACACATGTTTACTCTGTCCGATTATGGTGATTATGGTTGTCTTGGGTGCGAACCCAGGTTGGGCAAAGAGTTTTTCCATTAGCAGCATGGAGCCTGGATTTGTGTCAAGCTGATAGCAATAGGCTTGCCCCCCATTACATGGGATTTAAAAAAAAACGTGGGTGTTACTTTACACCTCCGCCCAACGCTTCGGGCAATACAGTGATCACCATGTTGCATCCCAGCCAGTGCTAGTAGGGAGCTGTTATCTAATAAACTTAGCTCAATAAGTATTATGATCTGTTTTTGAGACGATTTAAATAAATGCTACAATAAAAATGTGTTTTTAATAATTACCTATTAAATTAATATTATTTAGTAGGGAGCCCATTGATCACATTTTTCAAAAAATCATCTTTTCATTTAACATTCTTAAAAATTTGGTCCCGTGTGAGCGAGAGAGGTGACAAAATGTGATAGCCCTCTTAAACCACGTAAAGAGAATCATGTTCTTTACCCGTATACAAAAAGTCAATCAAATCCAATGAATACAAATACTTTAGCCACAGGAAATTATTTTTCATTTTCTTATCTTTCAACATGATGTAGAGTTCATAATCTGAGTTCATAATAATAGGAGTAAACATTGTAAGGTCAAGAACCTGTGCAAAACATATGATTCTATTCTCTATGTTTGTATTGTTCTCTGACTAAAGTACTTGCGCCCCGCACCGCCGCACAGTGGGCCGAAAACTAATCTCAATGGACTTAGCGATACCCGAAAATCGACTATTTTATTTTGGAAAAGTAATATCGTAAACGTGTTCTACTAGTCAATACAAATATTTGTTAAACATGACACTTTTTTGTTTAAAAATTTATTTACAAAGTTATACGAAATTATTAATATTTTTGTATGGAGTAGAAAATAAAAAATGGTATAAATGGAAATCCTGAAATTTCCTTAAAGAAATTTTTATAGTATCAATAAATGGGTATTATTATTAATTTCTGTACAAAATTTTGTATCTCGGAAACCCTCGGAACCGCGCCATTTTGAACTTTCAATATTTTTATTCTTTTAAATGTTTGTACATCGAAGAGGTTAAGAACAATGCGTTTTTTATTCCCAAAATTTAGTAAAATTACTTGTTTTTCACAAGCATTACAATAAACGTGGCCATTTTGTAATTAACACAATGCAGTTTGCATAAAAAATGACGTCATATATTGTTGACTACGTGGTATTTAACGCGTAAACAAAATAATTATGGCCTTATCAATTAACTACGCGACTTCGAGAGCTATTACGACACGTCATATACCACGGGCCAATCAGAATACAACAGAAGGCAGCTTTAACCAATCACAGCACTCTCACTCGCACCGATCAATCAGTAATCCATCAGTCTTGTTCTTGTCTTTGCAATTAACGGACGTCCTTACTACCATACTTCTGCCATGGAAGGTTTAGTTACTAACCTCGACGTATTTGTGAAATTAAAAGAAAGTGGAAGTGTTAAAGACAGCAACTGTATGTACAGCTTTATGGAGTTAAGTTTAAAGAAAGAACTGAGTGACGAGCAGAAGAAAGTCCTTAAATCGTTTTGTAGCACATACTGTTATAATCTTAACAAAAGGTGGATAAAATCGGGTTCAAAAGGCGCTGATTTTTTAAAAAACAACAGTGATTGGCTTGGATCAGATGTAATTTGGCCTGATTTTATTAAAGTGTCTGCTAGCGAACCCATAGCTGGATCATTTCAAGAAGGTATTTTAGCTTCTAGAAATGTTGGAACTTCGACTCAAATTAGTCCCAGAAAACAAATTTCTGATTTAGGACCTAAACAGAAAAAGAGAAGAGTTGATGATTTGGCATCTACTCTTTCTTATGAAGAACAAACGTTAATTTATATGTCTTCATTGAAGGCTCGTGGGTACAATGATGTCGCCGATATATAAGACTACCTCTTAAAGAATCCTGTGAAGGTTAATCAAGTCAAAGATTTTATTTTTTCTGAGAAACAAAACTTCTTCTGAAAAGGCTTTAGGTACCATGCTGTCCTTAAAACTGACGAAGTGGCAATATAATACTATGAGAAAATCGGTTCAGGAAGAAGGATTTGATATATTTCCGTCTTATTACTCTATTCAAAAAGCAAAATCCGAATGCTACCCGCCAAAAGAGGATATTGAAATAACAGATATGTCTGCACAGATAAAAATACAGTCTCTTTTAGATAAAACTGTTGAAAGACTTATAAAAATTGTTGAAATTGGAGACGATAAAAACAAATTAGAGTTAATTAGTAAATATGGTTTCGATGGTGCATCAAATCAGTCTAACTATAAACAAAAAAGCGAGACCAATGAGGATGATTCTAGTATATTTATGGGGAGTTTGGTTCCTATAAAACTGATGCGTGGTGAAGAAGTTGTATGGGAAAATGAAACTCCCAATTCAACTAACAACAAACAACAACAACTAAACTTACCTTTGTCGTCCAATATTTTTCAAATTTATTAAAGAGACGCGAGAAACCATCACCAATGAGATGAACAGGTTAGAATCGGAAGCCAATAATTTAAGTGATACTATTGTTAAAGGAAAATCCATATCTCACAAATTGTTTTTCACAATGATTGATGGAAAAATAACATCAGTACTGAGCGAGACTTCGACACAGAGTTGTGATATATGTAAAGCCACTCCCAAAGAAATGAAAGAAATAAATTTGATATCACAAAAAGTACCTAACACTGACATTTATAAATATGGAATTTCGTCACTCCATGCTTGGATCAGATTTATGGAGTGCATTTTACATATTTCTTACAGACTTGAGTTTAAGTCTTGGATAGCCAAAGGCGAAAATAGAGTTAAATTGGAAAATAGGAAAAAGGTAATCCAAGAAGCCTTTAAAAATAGATGCGGGTTGCTTATTGATATTGTGAAACAGGGACATGGTACCACTAATGACGGTAACACAGCTCGGAGATTTTTCGCGGACGTGACAACTACTGCTTCTATTACTGGAGTAGACGAAACTCTAATAAGAAAGTTTTCAATCATATGATTGAAAACTTGGATGAGATTGTTTCTAATATTAGAAACAATCTCATCCGGCCTTCCCATAAATATAGACAAATTCAAGGAATTTGCAGATGAGACTATTGCATTATACATTCAACTGTATAAATGGTATAACATGCCTGCGAGCGTGCACAAAATTCTAGTGCATGGTGCAGACATCATTAAAAATCTCGGCCTTATTCCAGTGGGAAAGTTGTCTGAGGAAGCAGCCGAATCCAGGAATAAGGATTTCAGAAAGTACCGAGAACACCATTCTAGGAAATTTTGTAGAAGAGCGACCAATGAGGATGTTTTTGACCCATTCATTTCTACAAAGAGGCCGAAGTTGAGTAGAAAACACAAATCGTTGTCTAAAGAAGCACAAAGTTTGGTGCTCGACCATGATACGGAAGAAGCAGATAAAGAAAATGTTGCTTTTGTTGACGTTGATACTGCATTGAGCGATAGAGAAAGTGACAACGACAGCGATTTAAATACTTTAAACTAAACCGAAATTTATCGTTCACATTTCACTTACTTTTAATTTCAATGTTAGTAGCTTTGTAGTGGATTAGGCCTCCTGGGGACATCACTTTAAAAGAAAACGCATCTGGTTCTTAACCTCTCGGGTGATGTGGAATAAAGAACAAATGAATATTAGGGATAAACGCAAAATAACAAGTCCGAGAACACTTGGGAACATTAACCAAGACTCACATTTCATATAATGAATTTTGTAAACTTCTTTGTTCTGCAACTCTCAAGATATTAAGTTTTCGAACAAGTTCGCCTAACATAAAAGGTTAAAAAAAAGCGTACAACACGAATATGTGCTTCATATTTGCTAAGTCCAAAAAATTAAATTCCAGCCCACTGTGCGCCGCCGCCACGCCCCGCACCGCACCGCACCGTTGGTCAGTGACTTTTCATAGATAAAGCGTGTTTACTTTTTATGCAGTTGATTCTGCTTTTTATTTTGTTTGAAAACTGCAATTTTTAAACTTTCCATTAACTACTAATCTTCGTGTTTTAAAATGTTTCGATGGATTAGTACTGTGCTCGTTTTAATGTCGTACATTCAGATACACGTTGTATGGGACCACCCTTTCAAACAAAAAAAGAATTTTCAAAATCGGTCCATTAATTGATGAAAATATCGATGAACATGCATAAAAAATACGTACAGACGAACATAGAACCTCCTCCTTTTTGAAGTCGTTTGGAAGCGGGGGGCGTGGAGGCGGCGCGGTCGCTGTGCGATTGCTACGCGTGTACTACGCAATAGCTATTCGGGCGCTGAGCGTGCGCGCGTACTTTATTTCGATAAAAAATCTACGTTAACACAAGGAACTAACTATTAAATTCCAAAGTTTCTGAGGAGGGCGCGGCTCGAAGCGACGCGTGCGCGCTTTCGCGCCGAAAAATATCGCACTTATGTGTACGCAACCTTACGCTCCTATCCTTCACGATAAAGACGACTAGTCCGACAATGATTAAAAGTGGTCGAGTGCGTGTCGGACCACGCACAATGAAGGGTTCCGTAGTTTGGATGAGTTTATCCCAAGAACAAACTTAACATTATAGTTGAAAAACATGTTCTCTCATACATTCCAACTGCAAATGTAAGTTGGTCCACTATTACTCGTAAACTAGTAAAGCCTACTTAGCTGTGATGGCAGGCCTGTTGGTCTAGTGGTTAGTGACCCTGACTGTAAAGTCGGAGGTCGTGGGTTCGATTCCCACCCAGGACAAACAATTTATTTATTTATATTTATAGTTTTCCTTTTAACTCCGTTGTATACACTACTACCGTGAATTTTTTCGTATATCCAGAACTAACGGTTTAGCTGGCAGTGACTCCACACTTGACTCACACACAACAAAAATTAGCACCTAAAAGCTTAATATTTCAGAAACGAATCCCTTAATCGAAAAATGGTTTTCACAAACCCGCAATATTTTTGAAATACTTTTCTAACAACACCCCATACCATGGGGTAGACGAATGTATGAATGAATGAATGAATGAATGCACCGACCCCAGCGTGGTTTGACCAGACTCGATTACTAGAATGAACTCGAAAGATTCACATTAGCCCCTGTAGCCTCATGTTTCATGGGACTACATAGACCATTGCATATCAAGGAGTAGAAAGGGAACGCGGTAATGATAGGGAAGACGTGCCCTTAGGGTATGAAAGTATTATTAGAGTCTACCGAGTATGCACCCTAGAGTAAACATTGGAATATTGGAGAGACGGGTAATATTTATCCATGGATGTGCATCTTTTAACGACGTCCCGCCAGGTTGGTTCAAGTCCAGCTTCATCGGTGAATCTTATGCTATGCTGTATTACGTGTTGCTGTTTCCAAAGACTTCGTCTGAGGTCTCGCTGCTATCCGTTTCAGGTTTCTTGTAAATCTCGCTAGCAGCCTTCTTAATTTTATCTCGTTCATCAGCCGTGTCCATCCAAAAATTGATGTCCTTATCGAAGTAAGTCATGTCCTGTTTTAGGTGGTCATTCCATGTGTCTGTTCATGTTCATGTGTTTGTTCAAGGTCTGCCGACTTTTTTGGATTTGGCCTTGTACTTTATTGCTGCATGTAACAGGTGCGGTTCGCGGCGCCTGTGAACGTGTGCGAGATAGCACATCCTGTGGTTCTTGAAGCGTTTAGTTACGGTTTTTCCGCCTAAGATTTGATGCATTTTCTTTTGTATTGGTTTATTTCTAGCGTGGTTAATCAAGTCTCTCATGATAACTCTCTTATATTTTCTCAGTCTTGACCTGTTAGCTTTAGTGAGTGCCGATACTTTCAAACCGTGTATCATACAAGGTTCGATCACCATTCGTCATAACATAAGTATGACAAATTTCCAGTCCCTCTTTGAGTTTATTATGAATGGTAGTAACGCTAGGTAGGTACGCTAATTGTTCACACGGTGTTAACGGGCTAGGTAGTTGGGGGCTGTTCCTTTGGAACCGGGGTTTGGTGAGCTGTACTTTCCCGTTTCGTATGATGTACAGGTTTCTTAAATCTACCTAACTTTTTGCCTCATTTTTAATTTTCTCAAATGGTCTCCTGGGAACATGCGACGCTACTGGTGTCTGAAAATTGTGTTTTCAGTATCCAAAATCTATCTTTTAACTACATTCTGAAAACCAGACAGATTGCTATGAAACAGCTCGGTATTTTTTTTTGGGATATTCGCAAATGCAGTCAGGTGACACGTAAAATTTCAGAAATTAGGATTTTTGGATTCAAAATAACCGAATCTATCGGATTTTTATGGTGTCGTTAAACTATAAGGCAAAAATTTTGGTCATGGGCTCTCGTACTACAGCTGTGTATATCGATTAAATAAGTAATTACACTGTACCATTAACTTTTCAGGGGTTCACCAGAAGTACGTGATTGGTTAACACTAAACGCACCATGGTTCGACGATATCATAGCTGTGGCGTACCAGGAGAACATGACGTATGGAGAGTTTGCTTCTGCATGCATCGATAACACAAAGAGGTACATTGACAACCTCACGGGGGCCAACAAACCGAAGAAGTGCTCCATTGATGGTGGACCTGTGATGGGTAAGTTAATGTTTTTTCGGTTTCACGACAATTTGACCCGGACAACGCTACCCCAGGGCAACTCGACCCCGACAACGACCCGATTTAGTTCATAATAGATTTATTAATTAACCTGGTAAGAAATAGTCAATTAACCTGGTACGTATTTTTTTATCGTTTTCCTCAATCGTAAGTTCAGTCTGATCACTCTGGTCTAACCCTAATTCATTTTGTCTTAGGATTAATCAGTTTAGAACAGGCCGTCTTTCGGCCTCCAGGTTCTGGTTAAAAGATACGTACCAGATTAATTAAGACGAACTTGCCGACTCAAACCATGGAATTATGGGATTCCAACTTGAAAGAAACGTTCCTATGACAATAAATAGCGGATATTAGCACAGAAGGTAAAAAAGACCATAATCCTACTACGGCAACAACATAACAGGAATATATATCGAAAGTAAAAGAAAGGGCAACAAGGATAGCAACTTGCTATTTTATATAACACTGAAAATCGTATTAAATACGATTACACAAATTACACACGTAAATTTTCAACTAACTGGGTCAGTATCAACAGATCAACTTTTTGCAACTGACGCACCATAGGTACTCAAAATAATGAAGACCCTTCTGTCAGAAAAAAATAATTCAAATCATTAAATAAAAAGGTAAAAAAATCGACCAGAATCAATGACAAACGGAAAAAGGTTGACATTAAAGAACCAAAAAGTTTTGACATGCAGAGTTATGCTGCAATATCTTAGACGAAGTATGTATTTTTATTTTTGACTGCAAACTTTTAGTTTTTCTAGATTTTTTTTTAATAACACAGATATTTGGAACTTGGATTATTACATTAGTTACACATCAGATAAACTAAAAGGTGTCAACTACCACCTCCAAGCTTCCAAACACCCTATATAATGTTTTTTTTTAAACTCATCCCCTAAGAAATTACCGATGGGAAATTGCATCAGATACGCAGCTTGTCTCCCTATAATCTGCTACATTTTACTCAAAATTTTCTCATCCAGATGTTCCTGAGGAACCAAAAGTTGAAGAAAAACCTGAAGAAAATGACGGTAAGCATTTATTAATCTCTATGGAAGCAAAACCTCGCGCTATTGCCTGCAGCTTGGAAGCCTTAATACACACATCAAAAAAGTCTTAAGATTTTTACTATTGTAATATATTTACAAACTATAATATTATAAATGCGAAAGTAACTCTGTCTGTCTGTCTGTCTGTCTGTCTGTCTTTCTGTCTGTCTGTCTTTGCTTCACGCCTAAACTACTGAACCGATTTGTGTGAAATTTGGTACAGACATAGTTTGGAACTTGAGAAAGGACATAGGATAGTTTTTATTACAAAAAATAAAATAAAAAATAAAATTTATTCCGGACATACAGCGCCATCTATTGGTCAAGAGTCGGCATCAATTCAGTACTGGAAATTCATCGGAAAAATGTAAATAAATAGTAAAAAGGTATGAAAATATAATATAATACAACTTTTAGTACAAAGAAAATGCTCTAACGGAGTATAGATAATTCTATTAGTACTATATGTCGAGTTGGTGATCGCGCAATGGTGTCGATCGTTACACGAGTTCGGTTCATGTTATTGTTTTAATTCATCGGAAAAAAGTAAATAAATAGTAAAAAGGTATGAAAAAAATAATATCAATATAATAAAACTTTTAGTACAAAGAAAATGCCCGAACGGAGTATAGATAAATAATCCGAGTTGTCACTATGCTCGATAGATGGCGTTGGGATCGAAATAGATCGCGCTATGGTTTCGTTACACGCATTTGGTTGGGTATCGGCCGAGCGCTTCGGTACTGTCGTGGAATTGTGGATTGATCGTTTCGTAAATTTAAAATTGGCTCCGTTGTATTAGTAGATTAAAAGGTTTATTTGTTGGGTTGTCTGGTGGTTGTTTTCAAAATTGGTTCCGTTCTATTTGTCGATTAAAAGGTTTATTTGTTCGGTTGTCTGGTCCTCCATAAAAAAGGAAGGTTCCTCCGACCAGACGGGTGTTGTGTCTGGTGGGCAACTGCCCGACGATTGATGACGTTGACGTTGGTACGTTGTATATATAGTAGTCGCGCGATAACTCTGATTGCGTGACGTCAGTGTGATGCGTTCACATGTGGCGATGTAGATATGTCGCCACACGCGCAAGTGTCTTTCGCGGAAATGTCTTTCGCGCAAATGTCCAACTACCAATCAGAATTATCGGCAACTTCTAAATTACAACATGGAAATAAAATACCCAGAACACGGTTATCATTTACACACACACCTTACAATGTTTTAATGGCAAACCTGGTTGATTGATAGCCCTAACTCCGCCATTTTGTTTAGTCAGTTTAAATGCGCGTGCGGCCGTGCGCTGGCTCTAGCTTTAACAACCTCATGATCTACCCCAAATGACGTCATTTGGAAACAGCTATTATATTTCCTTATACTGTTCAAAAAGAGTCTTGACTCATTACTATCGCATAAAAGGAATGTTTTCAGGGGTTCTTCTGGAATACCGAGTGATGGAAGTGAAACTTTACCTCCAGAACAGCACATACCCGGAGTTTCCTCTTTCCATTGTAGTGCCATACAATATGTGCACTTTTTAGCCATCCGTCCTAAGAGCACTAATCGATGGTTCATGTAATCGATTAAAGGGTCGTAATCAAAAGCAGCATCATGAAATACCTCCCACGTATTACGTGTAAATATATTTCGTCTTTGTGCTTGCCGTGCAGCTAATAGAACACGTCGTCTATGAGATTCTTCATGTGACTCTGCAGAAATCAGAGACGCATGACGTTCAGCATCCAAAAGCCGACGTACTCGAGTTTGATCTACAGTTTCGGAAGCTCTTTGAGTTGCATGACGCCTGGCGTCTAAGAGCCGTCGCTCCTGCCTCACCTCCCCAGTCTCAGCAGCTCTTTGAGTAGCGTGACGTTCGGTGTCTAAGAGCCGGCGCTCCCGAGCCATCTCTTCTGTCTCAGCAGCTCTTTGAGTTGCATGACGCCCAGCATCTAAGAGCCGGCGCTCCCGAGCCATCTCTTCTGTCTCAGCAGCTCTTTGAGTTGCATGACGCCCAGCATCTAAGAGCCGGCGCTCCCGAGCCATCTCTTCTGTCTCAGCAGCTCTTTGAGTTGCATGACGCCCAGCATCTAAGAGCCGTCGCTCCCGAGCCATCTGTTGTGTCTCAGCAGCTCTTTGAGTTGCATGACGCCCAGCATCTAAGAGCCGGCGCTCTCGAGCCATCTCTTGTGTCTCAGCAGCTCTTTGAGTTGCATGACGCCCAGCATCTAAGAGCCGTCGCTCCCGAGCCATCTCTTGTGTCTCAGCAGCTCTTTGAGTTGCATGACGCCCAGCATCTAAGAGCCGTCGCTCCTGCCTCACCTCCTCAGTCTCAGCAGCTCTTTGAGCAGCATGACGTTCGGTGTCTAAGAGCCGTCGCTCCTGCCTCACCTCTTCAGTCTCAGCAGCTCTTTGAGCAGCGTGACGCTCGGCGTCTAAAGTTAAACGGGCTTGAGTCTGTTCTTGAGACTCTTGACTTCTTGCAACTCTTTTAGCTCCGCTGGAACTACGTGCTAAATTGGACTTGCGTTTTCTCGTCATTGAAAAAAGTAGTTTAAAAAAGAACTTAAACTAAAGAAATATTACAATCTTTCCGAACTTAATTTGAAAACTAACTGAAAACAAAAGAATTTAGAAAAAATACGAATTACGAACTTGATAACAATTTAAAAGAAATTATATTACAACCTATTCTCTTAATAACCAAGCTTAAAACTAAATAATTTAAAAGGAACGATCTAATTAATTTAAAAATTAAAACGAATTTAGACATACAATTTTAGTATCCACTAATAATCGAGATCAAACTAAACTTACATTATACAACAACCAGACAACCGAACAAATAAACCTTTTAATCGACAAATAGAACGGAACCAATTTTGAAAACAACCACCAGACAACCCAACAAATAAACCTTTTAATCTACAAATACAACGAAGCCAATTTTAAATTTACGAAACGATCAATCCACAATTCCACGACAGTACCGAAGCGCTCGGCCGATACCCAACCAAATGCGTGTAACGAAACCATAGCGCGATCTATTTCGATCCCAACGCCATCTATCGAGCATAGTGACAACTCGGATTATTTATCTATACTCCGTTCGGGCATTTTCTTTCTATTTCCCGGTCGGTTAACATCGGCTGACGTCTTGCAGTCAGTTGTATGTATCGGTCCTGTCGAGCAGTTGTACTCCTTCCACGTCTTGGGTGCTGCTCAGCAGGATCCCCTGTATTAACGTAACGCTGCCAAAGACGACAAATCACGCTTCTATTGACACCAAAATGCCGAGATATCTGAGGCTGATTTCTTCCCGCTGGCAGCATTCCTACAGCATTTTATCAGCAGTCAAATGGCGTCGCTCCATGACGTAAAAGATGACTCACCACTCAATTTTTAAAAAACTGTATATCTCAAAATAATAAAAGTGAGATAAATACCAAATTTAACAAACAACGAAAACACATGAAATCGGGAATAAATAATTAGCTTTTATTTTAATGAAAAAAATACATAATCGAAAATTTTCTATTTTTAAAATCAGCCAGTATATGTTTCCGAGAACAAAAAGATTGTCTATATATACTTTGTTAAGAAAAAAAAAATGTATCAATTAATAAAACATGCAGTTTCTGTAAATTATGCGTGTTGCTTAGACATTTTTGATGTGTGTACTTTCAACCAGTTAGTACGCGTTGAAAATGTACAACCCGATTGGTCCGCAAGCGTTGTAAATCACGATATTAACCAAGTTATGACGGCGTGCCGGTCTGTCATACGCCCAGTTTCTCTTCTATTGAAGTATTATTTCTTTGAGTGATAACACGTTGGAACGTTTCATGTATCAGACAGGCGGGAACGCGTTTATTTTCCTTCGATGTCAATTCTTTTTAACCGACTTCCAAATAGGAGGAGGTTCTAAGGATTATTATAGCCGTACTGGATATGCATCCTAAAGTAGGCAATGGAATTGTGGAGAGACGGGTGACATTTATCTATGGATAGTCATCTTTTACTAACGTCGCCGCGAGGTTGGTTCAGGTCTAGCTTAACCGGTGAATCTTATGACGTGACTGGGTTAAACTGCTTTCTCGACTCTTTTCTTCTTCGTTCAGATGAGTTAGTAGTTTTATTTATTTATTTTATATTTTTATTGGATAGGTATGTATAGCATCGCTCAGTTTGAACTCGTCAGTTTTGTCTTGCCAAGTATTAGCCTCAGATGGTGTCCATGGGCTGATGATGGAGCCGGAAGGTGGCTAAAGGAACTCCTCAATCAAACAAGATAGCACAATGGTGTTTGGACTCATTGGATATGTATTGACAAATGCTATAACGCTAGGTAGTGTCCAGGGTCTGATGATAGAGCCGGAAGGTGTTCACGGGCACTCCTCAAGTAAATCAGATAGCCCCATCGTGTGCGGTTTCATTAGATTTGTTTTTGACAAGTGCTTTACACTAGGCGGTGTTCAAGGTCTGATGATAGAGCCGCAAGGTGGCCATAGGAACTCAAACAAAACAGCAAAAGGATTTTAATGATTAATTTTCCAAAACTACCAGTTAAAAGGGATGGGATGGACGGTATTAAATTTGGAAGGAGAAAATACGAAATTCACGCGGACGAAGTCGCGGGCAAAGTACTATATATAACACATAAAACAAATAAGAACGTGCAATGTGATGATAGGATATCGAACATTAATAATGTGCTGTTCTGTGTGGCTCTTTCCTCAAAAGACCATTTCAGACACCAACCTACATGGTCTTCACATCATCTGACCAAGATTATGTCTGGACTTTAAAAGAGACTGTGACCTCTGAGTTTGTTTCGGCCTTTCTTCTCAGAGTAGTCAGATAGGAAACGCCGGCCTCATCTAGTTTAAAAAAAAAATTTGACGTGTAAAAGTGTTTGTATCAACCTACTTACAGAAATAAAATCATTTATCTTTTATCATTAGATGTAGTTTATTTCTCATAATTAATGTGTTGTCTGAATAACGCATTATCGCAAGGTTTTGCTCATGGTAGCGCCTTAATCGGTCCAGTAGATTAGGAGCAAATTGGCTGTGACAGACGGACAGACAGACAGACACACGAGTGATCCTATAAGGGTTCCGTTTTTTTCATTCGGACGTACGGAATCATAATTGATAAAAAAAGATATCTTTACTCAATACAATTCTTATTATATTAAAAAGTCAAGGTGATTCAATTCCCGTTATGTCAACCAGGCACTGGGGTCACGGCGGTGTAGACAACGGGAATGCACGGTAACGTTGACTGTGCGTATTTAACAATAAGGGCTATTGTTTTAGGAGACGTCGAAGAAGTATGCGTGAAGGAGCCGCCGCCAGTCATCACGCTAAACATTTGTGACATAGAGAAGTGCATGATCGAGTTGAGCGAGTGCGCGATCAACAACTATAACACTGCGAAGGAGGCTTGCGCCTGTTACAACTTGGTACGTGCCAATGAGGAAGTTCTTCTTATAGCCGATATCAGATGTTTCACTCTATAGTCCCCGCCAGATAAGAAAAAAATAAAAGTCATTGACGCCTTCTACCAATGTATTCCAATATTTCAAAACAATACGAAAAAATGTTAAGGCAGTGTCGCTAACACGATTAAAACAAACGTATCGCGGTACGAGGCGTCCTTGACGCATGCACGTGGCATGTTTTTTTTGTTTGCATTTAAGTTTCGAGACCTTTTAGTACAAGTGGGGTTAATGACTTTTATCCCACGCTTATCTGGCCTAAGGTATAGTAAATGGTTCACTCGAGTGAAATTTCATTTTTGTTTCATTCCACGTTCACACCACACCGACAAAATTATATAGGAAAGAACGTTCATCTGCTCCTTTCATTTCATTTATTGACCATTCGATAGGTGAGTAAAAGATGCCGAGTGCCGAGGTTGGATCGGTTCAATAATTAATTCATTTTGCACTTTTGATTTATTTTGTGTTCAGACGTTTCACTTCGAGTGAAATATGCCGAATGAAAGGCAAAAATTAACAAAAAGTGAAGCGTCTGATATGAATCGTGAGTCCCTGCCCGGAACGTACGGTTGTTTTCGGAGACTTTAACATCGATCTACTTGGTAAAGACAGCCACGTCACAAGATACTTATATGAAATAAAAGAAACCGGCTACGAAATATTAAATAAAATAAATAAGCTGTACAGTACCCGTGAAACAAGCACTACAAACACTATACTGGATCACGTATGCACGAACATAGACAATCATGCATTCAGCATTTCTATAGTTGATTCGAGCCTATCAGATCACAAACAGATATTCCTGGAAATAGGCAGCTTGGCACCAAAGATAAACAAAAGGATCCAATACAAAGCACTTGACTATGAAAAATTATACGACAGTACCCTAACAGCAAACTATACTAATAACGAAAACGACTACTGCTACTTAGAAAGATTTATCTCGGAACAAATAAACAAAAATAAAGAAGATAAAACTAAAATCCTAAACCTACCTCAAGAAGACTGGATAAACCGAAAGATTATAGACTCAATCAACCTACGAAATCACATATGGCAACAAAGAAAATCTCACCCAAAAGACGATAACCTACAGAAGAAACATAATGAAGCACAGGACAGAGTAAAAAACCTATTAAAGACACAAAAGAAAAACTACTATCACAACTTATTCCTTAACAGCTACAAGCAACCTAAAAAATGTGGAAGTCATTAATAACTTAGCAGCAAATAAAATCAAAGACAGCAGTGCTCCACCCACGCTAATGTCGAACTCGGGATTCATCACATCACAGACGGTAATGAAATTTGTAACGTATTTAATTCATTTTTTGCATCAATAGGCGCGGTCTTGGCTAGCGAAATACCTAACGTGTACCACAAAAACACAGGTAATATTCTTATGTACGACAGTAATTACACACACGACATAACCTTGAATGAACTTTCTCCCTGTGACACTGACGAAATTTCTAAAATTATTGATCATCTTGACAGCAACACTAGGTTTGCACGGTATCAGCACAAAAGCCATTAAATGCCTTAAAAATATAATTATTGAAAGGTTCTAACTATATAAATGTGTGTTTAATGCGTGGTATTTTCCCCGACTCACTTAAAGTTGCGAGGGTTACTCCAATTTATAAATCTGGAAGTAAAACTGACCCTAGCAACTATCGACCAGTATCAGTCTTACCCGTTCTTTCCAAGGTATTTGAACGAGTGTTATACAACCGTCTAAACGCGTGTTTGACAGAGAAAAAAATCTTAATTGACCACAAATACGGTTTCCGCCCTAAATCAAATACTCTCACAGCCTCAGTAGATTTAATAACTAAAATAAAAACTAATATTGATCAAAGAAACCTTGCTGTAAGTATCTTCATTGACCTAAAAAAAGCTTACGATACGGTAAGCCATCAAAAGCTGCTACAGAAATTAAGTAATATACTTGTAGGTATTACAGGCAGCGCCCTCAAAATGTTCAGCTCATATTTACAAAACAGGCAACAAGTGTTAAGATAGATAACTTCACTAGCTCCGTACAAAACATAACATACGGATGTCCACAAGGCTCGGTTATTAGCTCATTACTATTCCTAATTTACATTAGTAACATTGATAAAATAGGGCTAACAGGGCACCTAACGTTATACGCAGATGACACTTGCCTTTTTTACTTTGACAAATCTTTACAAAGCATTATTAATGATGCTCAAAAATACCTTGACCTACTTAATGAATGGTTAAAATATAACTTGTTGACTATTTACACTTTAAAAACATCATTTATGATCTTATTACGATCAACGGAGAAATAGTCGACAACGGTCGAGTCACGAAAAATATCTCGGACTGAGGGTAGATGACAAACTGACTTGGAAGCTACACATCGACCATGTCAAAACAAAATTAATGTCACTATTGGGAGCGTTACGAAAAATTACAAACTGTATTCCGAAAAAAGTACGACTAATTATATATAACTCTCTAGTAAAATCAAACCTTGAAAATCTAATTGAAATATGGGGATCAGCCGCTAAGTCTAATCTAAACTCACTACAAAGATTACAGAACAAAATTATCAAAGTATTATTTCATTATAACTATCTATACCCAACGAAAAAATTATACGAAAAAACTAACAACTTTACACATATTACACCTGCATTCTCATTAAAAAAATCACCACGAATTCCGTACAATCAAACATACAACTACATAAAAAAACAATAACATACAACACAAGAAGTAACAACAAGTTCCAACTCATGACTGCACGGGCACGAACTAATTACACCAAAAAAACAATATTAGTTGAGGGAGCACAGCTGTTCAATAATTTACCGGAGGAATTAAGGCGAGGTAGATCCTGCGAAGTAGGTATTTAAACGCTACCAACCTACCCACGGAGCGAGCCGTGCGCTTACCTCGCCAGCGTGAACTTGCATGAACCCAAAATGTGTCACAGTATAGGTAAGCGTGTCGTGTAGGCAGTAGGTCAACTCATTGGAACGAAGTTCTTTGACGCGGCTTGGCAAAAATCGTCACTAACGAAAAAGTGCGTTCATACTTTCTTCTTTGAAATTCACACTTTCACTCTCTCTCTCTATCAAAAGAGAAAAATTTCAAATTTTCCTTCATGGGTGTCGTTTTCAAGGTTTTCGAGAGTGCTGAAACCGATAGTAAAGTCAAAATGAAAATTCAAGATGGCGGCTGTGAAAATTTTTAAGTTTTTCATCATGGGTGTCGTTTTCAAGATTTTCGAGGGTGCTGAAACCCATAGTAAAGTCAAAATGAAAATCCAAGATGGCGGCTGTGAAAATTTTCAAATTTTTCATCATGGGTCGTTTCCATGATTTTTGAGGGTGCTATAGCCGATAGTAAAGTCAAAATGAAAATCCAGATGGCGGTTGCGGAAATTTTCAAACTTTTCGTCATGGGTGTAGTTTTTCTAGTTTTCGAGGATACTAAAATCGACAGTGAGGTTAAAATGTAAAATGAAAATTTTGTTTTTGTATTAAATCATATGTGAGATGAACGGACTGACGGTGTCTCCCGACTGTACATGTTTTTTATTTATTTATTTAACAGTTTACGTACACACTTATAAACAGACCAGAAGAAAGAAACAGAAAAATACATACAAAGGTGATGCTGATGGTGGGGTTTTATTTTAAAGTAGGTACCTATATACAAATTAGTTTTGGATATTTAATATTTATTACGGATTATTTATTGACGAAACCCAGTGTTATATTGGGGCCATGCCTAATAGGTTGATTGGAAATGATACGATTGTCGAAATTAAGTGTCCCATAATAGCATCAAAACAATGATTGGCGAAAGCTATAGAAGAAAACAAAATTCAAATAGTAAAACATTATAAAACCGAGTGCGTCGGGGGACTTCCGACAGGACCAAAGATCCTAGTTACGTGATGACTTTTACATGATTTTAAATAAAAACAAAAGTTTTACAGCCGCCATCTTGGATTTTCATTTTGACTTTATTATCAGTTTCAGTACCCGAGAAAACCATGAAAAAGACACCCATAATGAAAAACTTGAAAATTTTCATAGCCGCCAAGTACATATAGTAAACTACAATATATATATTTTTTGGCTTTAAACAATCACTATTTGTTTGTTTATTATTGAATCAAAGTGATGCAATATTTGGTATAGGTCGCCTTAAAGAAGTGTGATAGTATAAACATTTTTAAGAAAAACCTGAAGAAACATGTATGTACCCTGTAGCGTCACCAACACCCCAGAGGCAAATATGATAATAATTATAAGCTAGATGTAAACACTTTGTATCTCATTGTAAGTGAACTGTTAACTTAGTTCTTATGAGAATAAAATTCTTTAAACCTAACGTACAGTGTTGCGGAATTTGGTCGTATTGAGATTTCGAGACGCACGTATACAAACCGTACCTACGCAACTTGGGCACTAGGCACCCTTAAATTAAATTGTCCGTATTTTCAAAACACAAATGTCATTCTTTGAAAACACAGAAATCGCGAAAAAATTGATGTTCCATGCGTTTAAATAAGTCATGTGAAATAAATGTATGGAACTGCCGATTTTTTTCGCGATTTCAGGTTTGTTCCCATGTAAAAGTTGATCATAATAAAAGTCAAAAAGTTCAGTG
The DNA here is from genome assembly GCA_947568875.1 of Fissipunctia ypsillon. Lineage (NCBI taxonomy): Eukaryota > Metazoa > Arthropoda > Insecta > Lepidoptera > Noctuidae > Fissipunctia > Fissipunctia ypsillon. Next base: position 10,547,245 of record OX387664.1, on the reverse strand, counting down.
ACCCTTTTTCGGGCTTTGAGTTAATTCAGTGGGGAAGGTCGCGCAAAGTTAATTGTAGATGGCATGATCATAGCTAGGTCCTCACGGCCTACAGTAAGTTTGACATTTCGTTCATTCATGAGTTTACTTTTATTTCGCTATTTCGTTATTTTCGGTGATTCCAATATTTTAAATCGAGTAAATGACATGGAAAGTGTCAGAATTTAAAACTATACCTCCTCAGTCACTTTCTTCAAAATGTTTCTACTCTGTTTAATTTATAAAATATCTCTACGAATAGCTTTAAGCGACCATCTTTTAATTTTAGGGTTTCTCGGGAAATGGTGGACTCCAATTTCGGAGTATTTAGTAACACAAAAACGCATCATTTTCGCAAAAATAAAATAAAACTACCTCTCACGCCTTGTATTATTGGCTTGTGTTGGGAACTAGCTACGACAGCGCCATTTTGACAGTTGCCTTCCCCATTGCACCTTGTATACCGCTGCACTACGTATGATCTGTTCAAAAAGTATCTGATGTAAGTGTAAACAAACCCTGTTCAGGTTAAATTATTACACAATCACTCACTAAAGGGAATTAGTACCTAAAACATTCATCTGTAATTAAAAGGTTTCAACTTTATATCTCACCACTTCTGCAAACAATTATCGTTTGAATGATACTGTTAAATTGTAATTGAAAAATCGTCCTCAATTTTCAAATGAAAAACATCTATGTTGATTTAAGGCGAAAGCGCCCGGGTAGCCCGCGAAATTCAATTTTTTTACGTTTGAGTCAGTATTAGGTTGTATGTTGATTAAAATATATGATTCGCGACCGTAACAAATATGTATTTACTGAATTATAATCATTAATGTCATCAATACAACTCTCAAAGACCAAGTAAATACATATTTGTTACGGTCGCGAATCATACTTTAATAACATAAACCCAGACACTGAGCTGCAAATTGCAAAAATCGTAAGAAAATTTGAATTTCGCGGGCTCTCTTAGGGCTTCCCCTTAAAATTAGAATTTCGGGTTTAAGTATTCTATTAGTCAAATTAGCACACAATTTGTAAGTGACACTCCAATTTGGCATCCACATGTACATTTTCAGATCCATTTGTTTACATTTTTATCAGATACTTTTGGAACAGAATATAGTTTGTCAATCTGCTAAACAATAATATTTCCCTGACTCAACAGTCGGTTTGTATGTTGCAGCTGGTTGAAGACACAATGCAAATGTTTACGTTTAGAGGCATGAAAGCGTTACGTCCCGCCATGCAAGAGCGAATTGAACTTGTCAAGACATCTCTAAACAACGCTTCTGCGTGCATTGATAAACTTGGTGAGTAGTATCTGCGCTTTAGAAAGAGATTGTCGTACAAGTATAAAACGACAGAGATGACATTAGGAGAAATTGCTCTTGAATTTGCTTAAACATAACTGGCGAAAGGTGGGTGTACTATATAGGTACACCTCTGCCTAACCCTTCGGGGAAACAAGGCGTGATGTTATGTTATGTAGGAGAACTTGTTTAAAAACTCAATGTGCCATCTATGTTCTATGTTAGAAGGGTTTGGTTTCCGCACTTAGTCCTTCAGGTGGACAATTGTGCGTAGTCCATGGCGGCCGTCGGTGGTTACTCCAACCAGCTCACCGCTCCAGAAGTTGAGCACGTCTCCTGGTCTGTTTAGAAAATCTGTGAAAGATCTGGGTGCCCGAGGGTTCCAATTCTAATCTGGGTGGCGCCTGTACATTCAAAGATTACATGACACGCGCAACGGTTTCCTCAGCCTCCATGCAAGCCTTGCACAGAGGACTGTCCCTTATGCCAATTGTGTGGCAGGGCTCAATATTTAGATTCTTACTGTAAGGTTGTAGGTATTCCTACCTATAATGTGAGTACTGTGACCCTGCTGTATCCATGGCGATGTTAAATTTCACGTCTTATTTTTTTTACTAAGCAGTCTAAGCCCGTTGTAGCCCACGCTGAGGGGCAGGTGGGGGATACGGGCGTGTAGGCGGGGGTGACGTTGTTCCCTTGACGAAGAAGTGGAAATAAAACCACGCGACACGGGGTAAAACACTTGTATTTCCAATACGACACAACACAATACAAAATATTAAAGGAAATACACGGGCAAACTTACACACTATTTACAAACTTAGCAACTTGACTGGTATTACTAATTATTTGAAGCGCGGCGCGAAGTGAACCAACGGGTGTAGGTATGTTGCTTCACTGGATGATCGCTGGAGACTGACTTGCTTGCTGGATGTCGCTACGTCCCCGTCAGGGGGCGCGGCTAGCGGTGTCGGGGCTTAGCCCCCTTTCCGCGGAAGCTGTACAGTGGCCCGCAAATACGGGCCCCTCGCTATGTGCGCCTATAGCGGCTGGCGGTAGTGGGCGTGCGTGCACGCCCCTGTGAGTGATTGCTATTTGTGTTTCTGTAGGCGCGTTACGACGTTGATCCACAACGCCGCTTGCTTCACGACACCTCGGCGGTCAGCCCCCGCCAGGTGAGACCCCCAGTTACCTGGGGGAGGCCCGACGAGGACGACCAGCGACAGAGGTGCCGACTCCACGCTCCTACAGATAAGGTGAATAGCCCCCGCCCGTCCTGATCTCAGAGCTAGCCGATCACAGTCCGGGCTAAGAGGCTGTCGTGTGTGTTAGGACGGTATTGTGCTGTGTAACACCGTCCGGTGTCTACGTGAAATGCGGCCCGCACCGCACCTACACGTGTGAGTTGGGTGCCTGTCTAGAGGTGAATGTCTGATGTTTGCTACGTAACGCGCCTATATTAACCTAGCACGCGCTACGCAACAGATGCATGTAAAGTGTGTGGAGTCTATTGTCACAAGTATGCCGCGTGTAGACCGGAGGCGGCATACTCGGAGGTCAATCCGGTGGGTGGATGGGGTCATCGTCCGCGACCAGGTCGCGGGGGAGGGGTCTCGCGTCGGGGGGGCGCGCATGCCAGGGCGCTATCTGCTTGACGTGGGGCCAAGCGGATGCGTCGGCACGCGCGAACATTCCCTTCGCGAGGCGCCCAGCAAACCAGGCTCTCAATCCCGAGGTCCCGATGCAGGACATCGTTCCTCACGAAGCGAGGAGCGTCAACTATAGTCCGCAGCGCAAGACTCTGCTGCGCGCGGAGCAACTTCCGGCTCGACTCGCTCGTGAGGGCGAACCAAGCAGGGGCGGCGTACATCAAGATTGGGCGCACGTACAGTTTGTACACGCCCAACTTGACGCGCGCCGGGATGCGGGACGAGAGCACCGGTTTAAGGAGGTTGCGGGCGACCCTCCCCCGTGCGGCGACCGCGCGGACGTGTGGCCCCATCGTGAGCCGACGGTCGATAGTAACACCCAGGTACTTGACCCGGGGCGACCATTCGACGTCGGCTCCTTGCAGCTTCAGGAGTGGTGGGAGGGGCGCGGCTCCGGTGACCATCGCCTGCGTCTTACCCACGTTCACCGACAGCCGCCACTTCGACAGCCACTCGGGAAGAAGATCGAGGGCGCGCTGCATTTTGACCGCCGCGTGCTTCGCATTGAGCGAGGTGGTAATGTACGCGGCGTCGTCAGCATACAGCGCTAGCGTCGCATCGGGCGTAGTGGGGATGTCGTCGGTGTAGCGTGAGTAACACACCGGCGAGACGCAGCTACCCTGCGGCACACCAGCCAACACCGGGCGGGCGCTTGATAGCGCTCCGTCGACCACCACCCTAAAGCTCCTGTGGGACAGAAAAGTAGAGACCACTTTAACAACGCGACGGGGCGCGTCTGACGTGGCCAACTTGTAAATAAGGCTGTCGTGCCACACACGGTCGAAGGCCTTCTCCATGTCGAGGAATACTGCCACCGAGTACTCCTTCTTGTTACGCGCAGCTGTGAGGTGGTGCAGTACCCTCGACAGCTGGAGCGTCGTGCTATGTTCCGCCCGAAACCCAAACTGTTCCGGCCGCGGCGCAATGTGGGGTTGGAGGTGTCGCAACAGGAGTACTTCGAACACCTTGGAGACCGTCGGCAGCAGGGTGATCGGCCGATAGCTCTCCGGCTTCAGGATGTTTTTCCCCGCCTTGGGCAGCATGATGACGCGCCCTTCCTTCCACGAGGCGGGAAAGGCCCCTGTGCGCAGTATCGCCGTGTACAGGCGCGCCAGCGCCGCTACCATACGGAATGGCAGGTGGCGCAGCGCTGTGTTGGTGATACCGTCAGCACCGGGGGCCTTCCTAGGCTTCGTTCTTAGGATGGCGCGTCTAACTGCGCCAGGCGAGAAGAAGACAGGGTCCTCATCGGGAGCTATCGGCGTGGCGAAGTAGTCTCCCAGGTGTTGCTCGACCGCTGCGACATGCTCGACGTCGCTGGTCGGGTTGGGGCAGAACTGACGCTCCAGGTGCTCGGCGAAGACCTCCGCCCGGTCCTCCGCTACATATTTGAGCGCCCCGTCGCTGTTAAGCAGTGGACGCACCGGAGCTGGGGTGTTCGTGAGTTGGCGGCAGAGTTTGTGAACCGACGGCCAGCTGTCTGTAGCGGCGTCGATTCGTTCCTCCCAGCTCGCGGCGGTGTGTGCCTGTAACTCGGCCTTCACCTTTTCCGCGAGACGGTTGAGCTGCGTCTTGAGCGTGGGACATCTACGTTGTTGCCACTGCTTGCGAAGGCGCCTCTTCACGGCGATCATCGCGCTGATATGCGCCGGCAGGGGCGGCAGTAGCCCTCTCCCCTGCGGCTGCGTTGTAGTCGCCGCTTCTAAGGCGCTTTGGATGCAAGCAGTGACGTCATCCGCCGTCTGGTCTACGTCCGCGGAAGAGGCAATAGGCCGAGTCGGCGTGGTGGTCTCTACTTTCTCTGCGAAGACTGTCCAATCCATGGATCGACGTGGCGCTGGTGGCATCAGTCGGGTCAGCATACCCGATAAGACGACGAGTACAGGTTGGTGGTCCGACTGCAACTCGTCGTCTATCACTTGCTCCGTGATCTGGCATTGTAGCCCTCGGTGGACTACGATGTCCAGCACGTCCGGCATCAGCTGTGCGGCGTCTGGATAGTGGATCGGCGTCTCTGGGCCGGACACCGTGTACCCGAAGGCTTCCGCGTCCGCGAAGAGTCGTCTCCCCCCGGTGTTCTGCTGTAGAGAGTTCCACGCTGGGTGTTTACAATTTAAATCCCCGGCGAGGAGCGTGGCGTGTGCTGTTCGATTTAACAAGGCCCGCAGCTCTGTTAGACTGACTTGCTTGTGTTTTTTTGTTTTTGGGGAATGGCATCTCGCAGTTCAACCTATAGGAGGTTGTCGACTGCTTAACCGGGCTTTCCTGTGGATGCCTCAATAAATTAAGGCCTCCAGCCAGGCTTAAAACTAAGACTAAAAACTAAGCGACTACACGCTAAGGGCACCCCCTGTGGGGTACGGACCTCGGCTTAGGGCGTCGCTGGGAGAGGACAGCAATGGGACATGCTGGATCGGATTATTTGGGGGCAAATTTAGAATTACGGGCTCAGCTGCGCGGGCTGGCTCGAGCAAGGGTCGGGGTGGGTATGGACGGGGGCGTCGCGGTGGCCCTCGGCGGCGAGGGCGGAAGCACGGCGGTCTCGATTTGAGTTTCCGGATCGTGCTGGTGGCGGGATTACTCTCCTGGAGGAGAGTTATGGCGTCATCCGGGACGGTTAGGGCGTGCCTAGGACGGCGGATGCGACTTATGCGCGACGGTGTGTAGCGGGCGGCCGCCGCAATCAGGGGATTCGGGTGTTTGGAGGCAGATTCGAAGAAACGCTTGGCGAGGCGTTTCATGAACTGCTGGACGGTTGGGATTTTTAGATCAACGTGAAGAGACTCGTTGCGTACATAATAGGGTGCCCCCGTGACCTTTCTGAGGAAACGGTTCTGTAGGGTCTGCATCCTATGGAGCAAGTGTGGCTTAGCGTGCGCAAATACAACACAAGCATACGTCATGATGGGACGGATGACTGCGGTGTAGATGCGCAGCTTGCACTTAAGAGATAATTTGCTACGCGCGGTCAGGATGAAACGAAGGAGCTCGTGGCTAAGTAATAACAGCCGCACGGGTCGATCGGTCAGGTTAAGCTACGCTTGCCGCGGTTGGTCCGTGGATGGGTGACCATCTTTACATACCGACACTCCTCCGTGCCTCGGAAAGCACGTTAAGCCGTTGGTCCCGGCTGTCATTCGTAGATCTTTGACAGTCGTTATGGGTCGTCAGAAGCCCGAAAGTCTGACAACCAGTCTTACCAAGGGGTATCGTATTACCCAGTTACTGGGTTGTGGAGGTCAGATAGGCAGTCGCTCCATGTAAAATACTGGTATTCAGCTGCATCCGGTTAGACTGGAAGCCGACCCCAACATAGTTGGGAAAAGGCTAGGCAGATTGATATTGGTCAGGATGAAACGAAGCCTGCCGAGAGCGCAAGCGGCACGCGAACGAGCCGTCTTGATGTGCTCTCTAAAGGTCAGGTGTTGATCTAAGATCACGCCAAGGTATTTGGCTTGCTTCTCCCAAGGGATCGGCTTGCCATACATGGTGATCGGGCTAGGAGGTGCGGAAGCGCGGAGTCGCGGTCGCGTGAAAAGGACGGCCTGACTCTTATCGGGATTGACCTCAATCCTCCACTTCCGGAACCAGACGCCTAAAGCGTTTGCGGAGTTTTGGAGAGTTCTGGCGATAGAGTTCTGGCACCGCCCTGTGTAGTAGATAGCTGTGTCATCGGCGAAAAGCGCCAAATGAGTCTTGCTACATTTGGGGATGTCGCTCGTGAAGAGCGAGTAGATGAGGGGAGAAATCACCGAGCCCTGGGGGACACCGGCGCGTAAGGGGTGAGGGGAGGAGAGTGTACCCTCAATGCGATAGCAAAAGGTGCGGTTCGACAAAAAGTCTCGTAAGATGAGCACGAGACGGTCAGGCACCCCGAGTTGGTACAGCTTATATATTAAGCCGTTGTGCCAGACCTTGTCGAACGCTTTCGCTATGTCGAAGAACAACATGCCTGTCGTTGCCTTGCGCTGGAAGCCAGCGCTTAGGTGCTCAACGATTCGGTGAACTTGCTGGATGCAAGAGTGATGGGTCCTGAAACCAAACTGTTCACTAGGGATAAGGCTCTTAGCCTCGACAAAATCTTTGAGACGCTTATAAATAAGCCTCTCGTATATTTTGCCGAGGACATTGAGGAGACTAATGGGGCGGTAACTAGTGGGCTCAGACTTGGGCTTGCCTGGCTTGGGGATACCGATGACGGTGGCCTCTTTCCACGTCTGCGGAAAGATGTTGTTGCTGAGAGCACCATTGAAGATGGCGGTCATTAGCATTATCAGGGGGGCGGGGAGGAGTTTGAAAACCTTATTGGTGATACCGTCCGAGCCAGGGGCCTTCCGATCCTGTAGCCCTTTAATGATGTCGTGCACCTCGTCTGGAGTGACGGGAGGCAACGGATCATCAGGGTCTTCCACAGGGGGAAGAGCAGCCCTGCGTTCGACTTCGGCGTCGACCTTGGCAAGGTGCGCTTGGTCAGCTGGTTGGGAGCTAGGAGAACATTGAGACTCCAGGCTGTCGGCTAGGCATTCTGCCTTTTCGGGATTGTCGAATGCGATGCTCTTGTCAGGGCGAATGAGGGGAGGCATTGTAGCCTCCCCAGTGGAGGTACGCATTTTGCGTTGGAGTTGCCAGAAGGCCAGATGGTTGGGCTCGAGCTCGCTGAGCATCTTGTCCCAGCCCTCGGAACGCCACTCCGTTATACGTTTCTTTACAGCACGCTGTAAATGGCGCATGTGGGCTTTGTTCGCGTCGCAGGGAAAGGAGTCGTAGGCACGAATGGCCGCGTTCTTCTCGGTTATCAGTTCACGTACGTCAATCGGTAACTTCCAGCGATGATCATCCATCGCCGGAACTTCCCGCGAACAATCCGTCAAAACGGATTGAACGTGTTCTGTAAACGAGTCGATCGCACCCGTCGTGTCCTCGACTGACACTATGTGGTCGGGGATTTTATCCAAGTGAGACGACGTGGTGGATTTCAGCTGTTCGCTTACTTTCTTCCAGTCGGTTAACACTTTGGTTCGAGGGGGCTGGTTAGGATCGAGCGGGCCCGAATAAGGGGCGAAGAGCATGGTAATTGGGCGGTGATCCGAGTTGAGTTCGTGGTGCGTCTCAATAGAGTGCAAACGAAGGTTTACATTCTTGAGTTAGGTTGAACAGTATCCTACCTCTGGTGGAGGTCGTGTTGCTGTTCCAGGCGGGATGCTTGGCATTGAGATCCCCCGCCAAGATGACGGAGTCACTCAGACCGAAGAGGACAGTTAGGTCCTTGGTGATCGCGGTGGGATCCTCCGCACCATTGGCAGGCGGGAAGTAGGCAGAGATGATGGTGATTGGTTGATGACCAGTCATGCCGAACCGACAGATTGAGACCTCAAGATGAGAGACTAGTGGAGGAGGGTCCATAGGACTACAGTAAAGAGACCTTTTGTAGTATATAAGGGTGCCACCCTTGTGGCAGCGGGACCTGTCATTGCGAACTATGTCATAGTTGGCGATTTTCGGGTCCCGCTGATGGGGCTTCAGGAAGGTCTCTTGAATGAGCTTAATGTCAAGCTGATGATCACGCAGAAAGGTGGCGATCTCATCGCGTTGACCGGTAATTGCATTGGCGTTGAAGACCCCTAGTTTAAGGGAGCGGGGTTTGAGGGACCTAATCTTTTGTAAATTCATAATGGAATTTAAAAAGTTAGATTTTCGAGAGCTTGCGATACCTCGGGGTATGCATTGAATATCTCAAGGAGACGAAGAGCGTTTCCTTGAGCGGCACGGATTTTCTTCACCATGGCGTTGGCCGCCGGGGTGTAGAAAACAGCGAATACGCTGAGAAGCACCTGTGGGTTTGAAGGCTGATGGCCTGAAGAAGGGGACCTGTTTGCTGCCGTGGGAACCGGCGCAGCTTTGGGAGCGGCGGTGGCCACAGGAGCCAATGGGGCTGCTGCCGGGACCGGCGTGGCAGTGGCCAATGGCGCAGGGATGGGTTGAGAGGGCGGCACCGAGGCCGAAGCTGCCTTAAAGTTGACCCATGGGGAGGGTCTCTGAGGAGCGAGGCGCTCGGGCAACTGAGCAGAGGGGAGCTTTACGCTCGGGCTTTCCCTTTGCTGGCGCTCGCTGGCACGCTTCGCCAGCTTGGCCGAGGAGGATTTAGGGGCTTTACTGCATCCCCGGTAGTTAGCCGGGTGACCAGCTTGCCCGAAGAGCACACAACTTGGAGGTTCTGTGCACAGAGTCCTGTCCTTGGGGCGAGGGCAGTCCGCAGTGCCATGCCCGCCCAGACACTTAACGCATCTGGGAGTTGCGTAGCAGTGCGACTGGGAGTGGCCGTATAATTGGCAACGGTGGCACTGGCCAACGATATTGGACTTTTTGGGCTTCTCAATAGAGATGCCCGACAGTGAACACACCGACTTCACTTTGAAGATCGGGTGATGACCCTCAACGGGGTCGCAGATCACCAGGACCATGTCGTATACAAGGCCCTGTTTCGCCCGGTGAAGGCGGTGAACTGCAGACACTGGGATACCCTTGGAGATCAGGTCTGCCTTGATCTCTTCGGTGGCGATCTCCTTCGGGATACGCCTGATGACCACTCTAGTCGGAGTTTCCTCCGGGAGGGAGAATGTGTGAAAGGAGTACTTCCTTTCACGAAGAATACGGACAAGGTCCCTGTAGTCCGAGGACGAGGGGACAGTAACCTTGATGCCCTGCTGGGTAGATCGGGCATTGGTGTATTGGATCTTGCGATCCACACAAACTTTAGAGATTTCTGTCCACTTGGACTTATCTTGGATGTATAAGGGGGGCGGGGGACGCACCTTCCTCTTAGAGTCCGTTGGGATAGGACTGGCTGAGGTGGGTGATCGGGTGGGTGCCGAGCCGGAAGTAGAGGAAGGGGCAGGGGCAGGGGCGCAGGCAGGGGCGCAGTCAGGGGCGGAGGGGATGGCTGCCGCCAGAGGCTTTTTGGCCTTGCCGGCCTTTGAGGAGGCGTTCTTCTTCCTCTTCCCTCCCTTTCCGACGACTTGATAGTCGTCTGAGGAGGAGGAGGAGGAGGAAGTGAGCGAGATGGCGTCTTCGGACTCTGAGTCCGAAGGAGGGGTGAAGGTGTCCATCACCTCGGGCTGGGGGGAGGCTACAGACGGCGTTGAATCCGCCGTAAGAGGGGTGCCCCTGTCTGCTACAGGGGGGGAAAGCGGGCTCTCAAGAGCCTCGCTTGGGTCGAGGTGGCGACTACGCCAAGCCTTCCCGTATTTCAGCAAGAAGTCGGGGTCCTTGAAAAAGACCTCTCTTGCGAAGGCTACGATGTCTGCGTCAGACATCGTAGCAATAGGGAATTTAAAAAGAAAAATAAGGGGACCTAATGATCTTACTCCTACTCCCCGGGTGGATGGGCCCGGGGGTGTGTGGCCCTCCCTGTCGGGTGCAGACAGGGAGGTGAGTGCCTACTTGTGAGCCCTAGAGCTGAAACCTGTCGCCAATCTTAATGTGCGACAGGGCCCTGACCAGTCTAGCGCGAAGGGTGTAGACACACCCTAAAGACGCTAGGTGTGTCGCTGTGGAAGCAAAACTGTCACCAGAGCCGACTAGGAGACCCCCCAACGCCGGTTAACTCTGGGACCCGTCCAATTAACTGCCTTACCCTGAAGGGGCTCAGCGGGTGTGTTGGGTCAACACCCCCTTGACTTGGTTGTCACCGTGAGGTATCCGTCAAGGACCACGAAACTGTGGTTTTTACCCTGAGGGGGTCAAGGAGACACGCCGAACGTTTATTTGACGGACGACGTTAAAGAAATAGTTTATCAACGATCGCCTTGAAAAAGGCAATAGTTGATAGAGCGGTGTAGTCAGAGACTACAGGAGTCGTTCCGTGACGTGACGTCACGAACGATGGTCGATGGCGGTGAGTCAGCGGTGAGTCAGCGGTGCAGCGAGCGGAATGCGTCAGCGGCACGACCGTCCACAGCGGAGTCGAGCGAGCGGAATCATGAATGACGAATAGGACTTGCTTGTGCCAAGGTGCGCCCTTTTTATGCGCTGGCATGGGTAGCGCAAGTGGCGGGGGTCGTAAAAAGTACCCCCGCCGTTATTACCCAACGACTGTCAATGCGGGACGCGCGCATTTTACTACCATGGCACAAGTAGCGGGTATACTAATTAGCAAAGCAAAACATGTCCAGTCAAATTGCTTTACAATATTCTTATAGTTATATACTTCTATCCTAATATAACTTATCTTAAACCTAAAAATAGGGCTCACATTACTGTGCTTCGCCTACACCCGTAGTACACATGCCTGTAGCCTGTACAAAATTATGCAAGTAAGCTCCCCGGTGACCGGGGTAGATGACGGCCCTGTCCGTCAGGTAGGCCTCGACCACGCGACAGAGGTAGGTCGGCACTCGGTGATACCGGAGTGCCTCCCTGATGCAACTCCAGGGCAGGGTGTTGAAGGCATTGGCGATGTCTATAGACACCGCCAAGACGACCCCACTCCGGGCGTGCCAAAAGACTTGAGTTTTCTGCAAAAACTCAATCGCGTAAAGGTCGCTGAAGACATGATGATAGAACGAGTCAATTCCGATCCCACAATCACAAAACGCATTGTAACTGGTGATGAGACATGGGTTTGACAAGGATTTTGACATGAAAACCACTCAACATGCTTCGGAATGGCGCCTCTCAACTGAGTCGAAACCGAAAAAGCGAGAATTCGCGGCGAGTACTGAAGTCGATTCCAAAAAATGCGTTAAAAATGTTTTGATGATTGGATTATTCGTTGGCATAAGAGTATCGTTTCTGAAGGAGCATACTTTGACGGTGATAAAATAAATTTGAATGAATAACTAACATTTTGAGTATTATTGATCTTTTCCCGGTACTTTCTTGACAGAGTAGTATTACCTACGGACTTTGTGATATCTATGGGGTTGTTTGCTCGAAGCTCCGCCGCGAGATACCGCTGAGTGTTTGTCACTTGTCAGAGTGATCTTAAATGCACATCGGCGACTAGGCAAAACACTATATCGCAGCAAAGTTGTTGACAAGGAACTCCATTTGCAGCTGAATGAAGGAAGCAAAAACTTAGCGCCAACGTCGCGGAATTGATTTGATAGTTTTCTTCCCCATTGAAAGCGAATAGGCTGCGTCCTAAACAAAACTATCGTTGCGCGAACACGCGACCGTCGCGTTCATTTTGTTCGGCGGACCCGAATGCGTGGTCGCGCCGACGGCGGGCGCCGGGGGCGCCTTCAGGTTTTCTGAACAAAAAAGTAACATAATGAACATTACGAACGCGACGATCGCGCATTCGCAAGACCGATCATTTTTGGTTAGGACGCGGGGTTACGCGATCACTGCAAGTTCGCGCGAACTTTCTTCGTGAAATCGTGATCAAACTCGAAACAGAACATATATAAAAATAATAAACAGTACAATACAAATAATCTTATACCACATTATATTTTTTACAGATGAAATGGTCCGTTACCTTGACTGCGGAGTCCAAGCCACGAAAGATCAGATCAAGAACTCAAAGTTAATGCATCGAGACTTCCATGAGAAGTTCAAAGCCGCCTTCATAGCGTACCAGTGGGAGAATGACCGGTCCACCGCGAAAGACAGTCAGTGGCAGATGGTAAGGAAAGAAAGAAAAAAGTAGTTTAGTTCAATCTCAGATTTGATGCGTCCAACTGCATCAGACTGCTTGATAAGTCTTCTTGTTTTGAACTTTTTAGTTGCAGTCGTGTTTTTGATTATTAAAAAAAAAAATTATAAAATAAATTCTCAGGTAGAAGAGATTATAGATAAGTACACGTCGGAAAATCAGTTGGTTTTCTCTGACCTGAAGTATTCTGCTAAGAAACCACATACACATGGTGATTTGGATATACTGTTTACGAACAGCCTCCGATACGTAAGTTTTGCACACGCTTTACTTTAATTATAAAGCTCTGGTCAAACTAATGTGAATCCCGCGCGGGATTCAGGACGAAATTGGCTCGCGCCTTTTGTGTCAGCTAACTCGTATGGAGGTGTTCAAAGTGGCGAGAATACTCGCGCACATCCTATCCATAAGTCTCAGTGACACACAGCGAATACTCGCTGCGATTAGACACTCGCAGCGAGAACTCGCTGCATGTAACAGGCTATTCGCTGCGAATAGATTCAATCGCCGCGAGTTAAATTCGCCGCCATTTGAATTGAGCATGTTCAATTTTACTCTTTACGAATGCGCCGCGAAAATTCGCTGTGTGGGACGGGTACTCGCTACGAGTAGTCATTTCTCTGCAGCCAATTCTTTTAAAAGGGTATTAGAAGCCCCAAACTGTTATCTGCGCTTAATCCATTTACAAATCCATTTTCGCTTCTTGTGAGTTGTGAGCTTAATCAGCATTTGGTTTGCTAACTCTGCACATGCCAACTGAATACACTGTTTTAGACGTGTCCGACGAATAGACGCCATATTTGTATTTGGGGGCTTCAACAGACTATCGAAATTCACGTTTAGAACTGTAGCAGCGAATGTCGCTGCGAGTATTATTCGCAGCGAATACACTCGCAGCGAGTATTCGCTATGTGTGACCGAGGTTTTAAAGCAATCGACGCGCACAGTCGCGTCCCGCATTCTGTTCGGGTTTCGCTTCAGTTTGAACAGTCCCTATTTTCCGGGTACCTGGAAAATAGGATAGGACAGAAAGATAACCTGCTATTATATTAAACAAAGAAAAAAGTCCATCCGTCTTTCAACTTTCGTGTAACATCGGATTTTCTTAGCCTTTAGGATTTCTTAGCCTTAGCATATTCTATTGTATAGAATTAAGTTCTTCTAACTTAACATACAGCTATGCGGGACTCATTGGGGAAGCTGAGGCGAGCGGTCGTCTCGCTCAGGCGCACTCTGTCATAATTTTTTGCTAAGCATGTAGTACGGCACGTGGTGCAAGTTTGCGTTGCCAATCAAACAGTGTTTCTTTTGTTTTGGTGTGGTGGTGACTTTGTGTCGGTAAGTGAATTACATTGAAGCGGTACAAAGGTACGACATGGCTTGGCCCCGTGCAGGCTACTGGTGAGATCTTTCCATGTACATATTTCTGGAATTTCCTCTCTGCAGGGCACACTCCTTGCCATTGAAGATTCTTAGGTCCGTCATTTTAAGCCGCTTATTTATTTTGTCCCTACTGGTTTAATTGATTATAATTATGTGCTAGTGTAATGTAAATAATGTACCCAAATAATGCGTGTGTGACAATTATAGTAATATTATGTGCAGTGCAGCTCAAGTGTTGTAAAATCGTTTTTGTGTTCAAGAGTGATTTTTTTTTGTGAGGGTGCATTCTATTTTTAGAGTGGATTCTGGTACTTACGTAAAATATATCTGTAGAAAAACAAGAGAACACCGTCTGGCTTTTATGTCGGAGTCTCGTATTATTAGTTATAATATGCTTAATTGTGTGCATAACTTTGAACTACACACATAAAAAGTGTCTAGGGATCAAGGTACCTATTTTCTAATTTATTTTATTGCCCTTTTGAAATTAAATAAAAATGTCTGTTAGACTGATCAAATGAAATGTTTTCATGCGTAGTTCGACGAAGTACTCTCTGTTTTTGCATTAATAAAGACTTTTCTCGATTTTTGCATATGCTGGATTTCTAACCTTAGCAATTAATGATAAATGCATACATACTTATCCTACCCCCATGGGGGTAGGCAGAAACTACAGAACGCCACCTGCTACGATCCTTACATACTCCTTTTGCCTCGTTTACATTCATACATCTGGTCATACACGCACGCCGCGCCGGTTGCGAGTACTACGCACCTAACCTTTCTGAAGAACATCACCAATAAGATCACTATATGTCTTCCTAGGGCGTCTCCCGGCGTTTCCACTCACATCTGCCGTGTAAATACCTTTTGTTAGTCGACTTTCATTCATCCTCTCAACATGAGCAAACCATCTAAGCATACTCTTTTCAATTTTTGTCACTACATCTTCTTTTAAACCGCACCGTTGCCTTATCACATCATTTCTCAGTCTATCATTTATAGTCACACCACACATGCTTCGCAAGGAACGCATTTCCACAGCATTTATTCTACTTTCATGCTTATTTTGCCACACCCAACATTCACTTCCATACATAAGCGTAGGCGCCAGCACACCATTGTGAACAGCCAGTCGGGCTTTTTTGGACATTAACTGGTTGGTCACAACCGCACGTATAGCACCATTCACTTTATTTCCCGCATTTAGTCTCCTTTCCACATCTTCATCTATCTTTCCATCCCTTGTAAACAGACTCCCCAAATATATAAACTCACTTACTTGCTCCACACATTTTCACATCACACATCGATACGTCCTCTTCTCTTTCAAACACCATGACCTTCATCTTATTCACATTTATATTCATCCCTTTTATCTTATATGCTTCATCCATGACAGTCACCATGTCTTGCAACTGCTCTGCTGACGATGCAAGTAGAACTTGATCATCTGCGTAGAGAAGGCATTTGACAAGCAAATCATTCATCCTCAATCCGCACTCACCCTCTTTCAAATTTGTCAGACAACTATCCATGTACAAGTTGAACAGCTATGGTGACGCTACACAACCCTGTCTAACACCCCTCGAGATGCAGAACCAGTCCGTGTATGCACCATTTATCCTAACACAAGCACTGGAATCCTTTTAAAGGGTTTTCCAATAGGGACGGGTCGATGTTGACAGTCTGTGGCAGCCATACTATTTTGGTGGGATCTGTAAAATCTGTTGTATATTATGCAGTCAGTGATGCCAAATCACCATGGCAAGTTACACGGTTGAGCAGCATGTGCAAATGATAAAACTTTATTATCAAAATGAGTGTTCGTTAGTGCAAACGTTGCGCGCATTGCGCCCATTTTACGGCAGACGCGGTGGCCCTTCAAAGTCCACTCTCCAACGATTGGTGACTAAATTTGAGACGACTGGTTCGGTAAACAACCAACTAACACCTTTACGTCAAAGGAACGCCAGATCGGCCGAGAACATCGCCGCTGTACGCGCTACAGATCAATGATAAACAATTTCTTTTGGCTTGAATTGAACAATATGGACGTGAACGACATGTGGTTCCAGCAAGATGGCGCTACTTGCCACACAGCGAACGACACAATCGACATTCTGCATGAACGGTTTGAGGGTAGAGTTATCTCTCGCAGAGGTGACGTGAATTGGCCACCAAGATCGTGTGATTTGACTCCGCTAGACTTTTTCTTGTGGGGTTTTCTGAAGTCGCAGGTCTATGCCAATAAACCACATTCGACCGTTGCCCTGAAAGCCAACATAACGCAGGCCATCGCTCGGATTCAGCCGGATCTATGCAGCAGAGTCATTAAAAATTGGACCTCTCGGATTCGTGCCACCATACGAAGCCGCGGCGGACATTTGAACGATGTCATATTCCATCCATAATGGCATAAATGGGCCTTTTAAATAAAAAATAAATTTCGCTAATATCTCACACACATCTTGTTTTATTCAATTTTAACATCGACCCGTCCTTGTTGAAAGACCCTTTATAAAGATTTCAGTGCCCGTACCAAGCGCGAGTCCACACCGTACACCGACAGTGTCGACCAAAGTTCCTCCCTCCACACACTGTCATAGGCCTTCTCCAAGTCAACGAAAGCATAGTAGACTTTCTTGTGCTTTGCCAGATGTTTTTCGGCTATGCACCTTAGGGAGAAGGTCTGATCCATACAGCCCATTCCCTCTCTAAATCCTGCCTGCACATCCCATATTTTCTCCTCTGTCACTCTTATCACTCTATTTATTAAAACCTTTGCATACAGTTTGCCAACAACACTCAAAAAACTAATGCCGCGGTAGTTTTTACACTTCTGCTGAGAGGCTTTTCCCTTATATAGTAGTACGATTACAGCCTTGCACCAATCATCCGGCACACAGCCATATCTCCAACACATATTAAAGATCCGGCACAACAGACTTGCTACTACCCCGTCACCGCCCTTCAGCATTTCAGCAGACACTCTGTCGTACCCCGCAGCTTTCCCAACTTTCATCCCTTTCAGCGCTCTTACAATCTCATCTATTTCTATTTCATTCTCTTCATCTACATTTGAGCTTGGATCTTCAAAACTAGCTTCTGCCCAATTACCCACTCCTTGCACACTATCCTGACAGCTAAATAAACTTTCAAAGTATCCCTTCCATCGTTCCAAGACCTTACATTCTTCACTTAGTAAACATGCATCTTCTGACTCGCGGAATGACAAGAACATTGGCTCACGGAGTGACTAGAACCTATCTTACCTGTTTCCAGAACAGCTTAACATTGGCCCTGAAGTTTTCAGAGAACTTCCTGTTATACTTTTCTTCCTCTTCATCCTTCTTCATTTTTACCATCTCTTTTAATGATAATAATTGATGATGGATAACTTAGTAAAAAATGTGATAAAAAGTTAAAAATAAAAGTTTTTCAACGTTTTTATTGCATAAAGCAAACAATTCCGCCGTAAACGCGTAACAATCCCAGCAATTTGGCACACTCAGTATGAGTTAATCCAAATCACGTTGCGGAATGGCCGCCCACGTCCGTTGTAACAGGCGAAAAAGATTTTCCGGTGTGTGTACGGCATCCATATTTGGCAGAGCTCTTCTTTGAAGCATATCCCATACGTGCTCAATGGGATTGAAGTCTGGTGATTGAGCAGGCCATGGTAGGACGTTGATATTAGCTGCGGCAAGTGTGTTTGCAACGGCTCTGGCAGTGTGTGGACGTGCCTTATCATGCATAAGTAGAAATGAAGAACCAAGTTGGATCCGCACAGGAATGACAACGTCTGATAGGTACAATCGTTTCAGTGTAAATCTGTGCTTTGGCATTGCCTCTGATCCAAATCAGTTCGGTTCTTCCGCCGATCCAAATACCCGCCCATATCATGATTTTTCCACCACTGTATGCATGGACTTCCTGGCATGAATTGGAACATTCTTGGCGTCTAGGGGTCCTCCAATACTGTGTACGTCTAGTATCTGTCCTCATACCAAAGCGAGATACATCAGAAAAACACGCTAAACGCCACCTCTTCTTCTGCCTAATTTCTGTGTTCACGAGCCTATTATAAACGGGTTCTGCGATTGCGGGGCTCAATAGGTGGTACACGTAGCAGCCTTCTTGCAAGCGATTTTTTATGTTTTAATCGCTTATTAACATCCCTGAAGAGCTATGAAACCTCGAACCAACATCATCGCGGTCATTGTACGATTTCGTCGAGCAGTAATTTATATGTAACGATCTTGTCTGCGTGTGGTGATGCGAGCTCGTTTTCCATGTCGCTCTGCAATGCTGCTAGTGATGCGATAACGTGTCCAAAGTCGACTTATTTGTATTTGTATACGACTATGCGTAGTGGCCAGACCGATTGCCACAACACGTTGCCGAGAACCAGCTTCCAATATTCCCACGGCTCTAATAATTTTTTCTTGGCTCAAATGACGTCTTCTCTCCATAATTTTAACATTCTTTTGTATTGATTCTACTCAGAAGTATGGCAGAAATTGCACTTATTTGGCCTCAAATCCGTTGCAGGATTTTATAGGAAATACGACTTGACAGAAGATTTTCATCTTTTGACCGAAATTATAAATACCTTTGCAAATGACGAAATTGACTAAAAAGTATCCATAGGAATTACAAAAAAATACAATTTAAAACAAATACAATACAACTATAACAAAAACAAACAGATATTTTTTATTTTTTTATTTGAGATAGGTTTGCTCTTTGACTCTAGTCTAGGTCAGAGATGACAGAGGCAAAGTCGACGATGGAGCGAGCTTACCCAGAAGAAGCCTGTATAATAATAAAAGATATAATTAAAAACCAGACTTTTAGTAACTAGCAAAAACGTGCTTGATCCCTAGATACTTTTGATGTGTGTATAATACGTGTGTGACAATAAATTTGTAGTGGTATTGACTGCGGGTTGCGCTTTTGCTCTTCGATCGCAACTTCGCCTCCAATGCGCGTTGGGGAGACGGGTGGAGTTGCCTTCCTCCTATCTCCTCAGAGTGGTGACTAACGTGATCTGCAATCGCGTCAACCTGAGGTGAACAGCGGTGAGCTACACGTCGAACTTGTACCGCGTCTGAGCTGAACAGAAACAACGAGGAGCGGGCCGACTGCGCCCTGGACACTGCTGCTGACAACTCATCGGAACGAAGAGGAAAAGAGTCGAGAAAGCAGTTAACCCCGCCATAAGATTCACCGGTGAAGCTAGACCTGCACCAACCTCGCGGCGACGTCAGTAAAAGATGCCCATCTATAGATAAATGTCACCCGCCTCTCCACAATTCCATTGCCTACTTTAGGATGCATATCCGGTACGGCCCTAGCAGTCCTTCCGTAGGGCACATCTTCCCTACCATTTATCGCGCCCCCCGCTCTACTTCATGATATGCAATGGCCTCTGTAGTCCCATGAAACATGAGGCTACAGGGGCTAGAGTGAATCTTTAGGTTCATTCGAGTAATCGAGTCTGGTCAAACCTTCATTCATTCTAGTTTAACATATAGCTGTGCTACTGGGGAGATTGTTGAGCCGCTTTTTCTTCTCAGTTTACACTAAGAAGTGGTGAAGGGCGGGCGTTTTGTGGGATCTTATGTAATTGTGACGTTCAAAAAGTGCTGATTGTCAGCTTTATTCAAAGACCTTATACTTAAACTAGACTGTGCACTATGGGGCAAAAACCGGTCCGCGCGAGAGAGCTCCCGTTGGTAGTATGTCCCTTTCTAATGAGGTGACCATGACCAAACAGAACACGGGACAAAATGCTTGTAAAAACGATTGTGTAAGTATCCTGAAGGCCAATTCTACTAATTTAAAACGTTCAAAATCTAATCGCAATCTTATCTCGGCGACAAACAAATGTCAAAAACTTGTCAAAATGTATGGAAATTGGAGGTAATTTTGACAGATTGAGACAGATCAGACTGCGAACGTTCTTAAAATTAGTAGAATTGCCTCTCTGAAAGCTAATCTATTCGCAGTGTCATCTCGGCGACAAACAAATGTCAAAATGTATGGGAATGGTATTTTTGTTTGAGACTGAGATCAGACTGTGAACGTTCTTAAAATTAGTAGCTAATAATTGCCCCTCTGATATATTGATACTACCTAACTAGCATAACTTCACCTACCTAATTTATTGTAAGTAAAAATTTGAACCAAAACGTGTGTATATCTACATAACCCTACACGTGGGTAAGGGTTGAAAGTACTTTTTCCTCCTTTTAGGTATCATCTGACCTAACGTTAATTTGACAACAACCTAATAAACCTTTCGCTCCATGTAAAAAAGGCAGGTATGTTTCTCAAATGTCAGATATCCCCACATATAATTATTATTAAATGAGAAAGATGATTTCGGTCAGGGAAAAAATCGTGAGGAAACTTGCACATACAGATTTCTGAATGTGTAACCATGATCCGAAAAATGAGTCTGATTCCCCTTGTGGTTATGAAAGTCAGATGGCAATCGCTTTACTGTAATTATCAGACTCGCCACTCCAGGATCACGTTCGGCAAACCCTGGCAAGCTCCAAAGTGAAATATTAATATTATAAAAGAGATAATATTCGCTAAGATGAGGAGATGAGGAGGAGGATTATTATTATTAAATGAGTGTTAGGTCAAATGAACGTGATGCAATATTGTGGACGGAAAAAAAAACGAAAGAGTTTTTTTTAAATATTTATTTATTTTTATACATTGCTGAACAATACAGTTTTACGCAATTTTTGTCGTAATGTAGCCTTATTTCCTACGTGCTTGAGGGTTAAAGACTTCCCGTAGCTTTTAAGTCTTAAATTTAAGTATTTTTGACCAATACATTTAATCAGTTCCAATAATAATAGCAATATTTGAATCCTCAAGGTTATTAAGTTAATGCACGCACGCACTCGGATGATTTATTTTTACCTTAAGAAATATTGACGGAACAGCATCAGGTTTCAACATTTTCCTAGTATAACCAGGAATAAAGTCGTCACATTTAAAATGCTCACTACAAACAACAGACGACTTTGAGATTTTTCCAGGTACTGCATTTTCCCACTTCAATTTCTGGTTTTCATTCTTCGGAAATCTACAATACAAGAAATATAATTAATAATAACTAACGTCATCGGTGCAGTCGAAGGACACGATAACATCAACAAAAAAACTGTAATCCTATAAAAAATCTAAACTTCAGGTTTGGCCCCTTTTGTACACTGACGGTGACCGGTAAATCGCCAAGTTAAGACAGTCAGTACGGCGTATCTTCTGCCTACCTACTACGAGATTGAAAAAAAAATCTTTAATTAACAAAATTCATGGTTACCCTATAGGTTATGATTGTTGTTTTTACTTACCCGTGGAAAGAAAAGCGGCTACCGGGATAAGACTCATTTTTGCACCCTGCCACACAACAAGAATTCACCATATTTCATGAAAAACAAACAGATTTAATATGACAATTTACACAATCGCAAATCGAAGCACAAGAATCAACCAAACAACCAATGAGCAAACCACCATCTTGCATTTAGTGTTACCAGGCCCAAACATTTAAGTACTGCTGTTAACTCAGTATTAATGTTCTTTTTTTTATAATACTACGAACCTTTTTTTATAGGTCCATGACTACGAATTGATTATTAATTATATGGACTATGAAAATATTGATATATGTTTTATTGTTTAAGAATTGTTCGTTTTGGTAAAACATAAAAAAATAATAATATTTAATTTTCTACCACTTTTACCAAACCCTATGGTTAGTTGAGCTGGCAAGATGTCAGACAAGGACACACTACCAGCGGGAGCCCTCTCGCCCGGACCGCTTTAAGCTAGCTACCGCTTTTAAGAAAATAGCTACCCTATGGGTAAGGCAATAGATCTCATTTTAGCTAAACAAAAATTGTTGGTACACAGTCTAGTTTTAAGTATAAGGTCTTTGGCTTTATTTGAATTATGACTGTTTGATTTCGATTTTAATAGGCTTAAATTAAAGTGATTTGTGTACATTTTTATTTCATCCTCCCTCTCAAAGAGAGGAGGCCTGTGTCCCGACAGTTGGAACATTATAGGTTAATACTTATGCTTGTCTTATTCCATCGTGGTTTTTTTTAAATTTTATTATGTAATTAATGTTAAAACATGAATTTCGTACTTAATATTACTGCTCACATTTTTGTAGATTGAACATTTAACAGTACAGTTGAACGAAGTCTCCGCTGGAATGACTGAGAGAGTCAACCGTGCAGTGGAGGGGGGTAAGCACTAAACCATCACCTATCTGGACCATTTTTTTAATAAGGAATAGCTAGTTGGTTAATTAATCTCTATTTAGATGTGCTAAGGTAGCCTGCGAAAATTAAATTTTCTTACATACTTTGTTCAAATTACCATATCGAACTACGAATTGAATAGCTGTTTTATGAAATCATTCACAACAAGCTACGCTCAGAGGGCCAAGCACAGACCAAGCCATCATTACCACCATTGTGCTAAAAGTTCGCAAACTCCTGAATTCATATTGTCGTGCCCCAGTGGTCAAAAGATGTCAAACTAATTTTTTTATTTCATTTATTTATTGTTCAGAAAGCTCACATTCTATAAAAGTAAGTAATGTACAATAGCGCTTACAATTGCCATTGACAAGCTTCCACAAATTAAAAACTATGTACCACTTTTCAACCTTATTAACTTAGCAATAAGGTTGAAAAGTGGTTCACCGCAAATTTCCACGATGGTACATAGTAGAAGCATACAAAAATAAAAATAAAAAATAAAATCTCAAATATAACAAGGGCTGTCACATCTTTTCACCTCTCTCGCTCCCACGGGACCAAATTTTTAAGAATGTTAAATGAAAATGTGCTTTTTTGATAAATGTAATCAATGGGCGACCTACTAAATAATATGAATTTAATAGATAGTTATTAAAAACACATTTCTACTGTGTTATTTAGTAAACTTAGCTCAATAAGTATTATAATCTGTTTTTACGAAAACCATCGTTATAGGTCGCCGTGAATTCCAGCTAAAAAAAGGTTACGTAATAGTACCCTGCGGTCAATACGGTCAAAACATTTATTGTACCTAGTCTTGCCATAAATAGTGAAACAAAGAAAAAAAAATTCTATTGCAAATAACATTTATTACTTTTACAGTGTGTTTATTACATATTATGTTGAATACATAAATATGAAACAATTTAAAATATAAAAAGCTTATTCGAAGTGGTCTCCATTGGCTGCAATACAGTCCTTTAAACGTTGAGGCCAGTTATCAATAGAAGCACGCACTCTTTCCATGGGAAAATTCGTCACTGCCAATCGTACGGATTGTTTTAGGGACTCCAAATTATCATGGCGTTTAGAGCAAGCCGTACCCTCTAAAACTGACCATAAATCATAATCCAGCGGATTAAGATCAGGACTAGACAACGGCCAGTCTTCAGCTCTGATGAAGTCCGAAACGTTCGTTTCCAACCAAGACTGCGTAGACCGAGCTTTATGACCCGGCGCCGAGTTTTGCTGGAAGGACCATTCTTGGTTATTGAACATGGTTTTGTTAAGGGGCTTCACTACCTTCTCAAGAATGGTATCTTGATAACTTGTGCCGATGTTTGATACCTTTTTCACAAAAGTATGGCTCAGTCACTCCTTCATAGCTAATACCCCACCAAACCATCACTGAAGTCGCATAGTGCCCACGTTGCACTCTGTCGACTAATTGGGAAGCTTCCTTAGAGCTTTGAGCATAAATACGGTCATTTTGTTTGTTAAAATGTTGCTCAATTGTAAAAATTTTCTCATCCGTTAACAAAATTTTTCTGTGACCGCTCTTTGCGTACCGCTTCAGTAGTTGTTTCGATTTTACCATCCTATTCTTTTTTAAATTATCAGTTAAGAAATGACCAGTACGTCTCTTATAAGCTGCAAGTCCTAAGTCATCTTTTAAAATACGCGACATGGTTCTAGGTGCTATCTTCATCTCCCGAGATAAAATCTTTTGCTTTCGGACAGGATTTCTTCGAATTCTTTCCCTTACTGCTTTGACCACCTTTTTCGTACGAACCAGATCTTTTTCTGTCACAAACAGAGGAGGTCTCATTGTACATGTACGGGCAAATGTGGAAATATTATTTTTATTTGTTCTGTGACTAGTATTTGTATTGTATTTTTGTATTGAAATTGTATTTAATTGTATTTGTATTAGTTTATTTTATAATTGGTCCATGTCGGCTTTTAATTCAATAATAAATAAATAATGTAATGTAATGTAATTGTACCTATTAATAGTCCGGTACACAAACATTTTACTAATACCAAGCGTATGGAGAGTTTTAAAAATTGCATTTGGCTCCATACGTACTTTTGTGTAATGCAATCACAGCAATTAGGTTCTCTTTATCACCACACTCCATTTTAATATCGCAAAATATTGTACAATGTTTTGGCGCCAAAATGAGAATCAGAACTCAATGAACAATCATATAAAAATGACAGATTCCAAATTCAAATGTAATATATTGTTTATTTTTAATTGTAACAGTATTTATGGCCAGACTAAGTGTATCCGTATAAGCAAAAATAAATAGCAGAATAGCAAATGTAAATAGCAGATAATTACTTGCCATTATTTATGAGATTACCAGTTACGAACATTTTTTCCAATAGTGTCAGTGGCACGCGTTGTAGATAAACATTTGTGATATTGTCACAAAAATTGTATGGAAAAAAAAAGATGGCGGCGTTAGTTCCAATTTTGGTCACGCGGCCCAACTAAAGGTGGACATTCACGATCGAGTCCATCGCGCCAAATGGCGTGATGTATGGGCGCCAGTACATCAAGCTACCCGAAACTGTCAAATTTTCCCAGTCAACCTTGAACCTAATGCTATAGCAATAACGTCGAAAATCTATTAAAGAAATTTGACAGATTGTAGTAGCTTGATGTGCTGGCGTCTGTACATCTAAAATTTGATTGTGAATGTTAAAATCAGCAGTTGGCGTTATGTAAAACTGCAGTTGTATGTACAATCGCTCCATTTGACTTTAATCGTTTGGGGCCACGCCAAATAGCGCTATCGTGAATGCCCACCTTAAAGGTACAGATACAGACGTATCTAACTAAACTTTAAACAATAACTTAATAATTAATGTTACAGATTAACTAATGTTACAGATAAATCTTTAAAATGTAAACCGGAAAACCCCGAAATTGAGAAAAATAAAGCAATCATGTTGGCAAAAGCCATCAAAGAGAAGAGAGCTGAATCTGAAAATGATTATAAGAGAAGGGTTAGTTGCTTAGTTTCCTATGTATGTTTGTTTTTAATAAACATTTTGTAATACTCTTTGTGTAGCCGACCTCGAAATTGCTTGCTTGTGGCTAAGTAATAAGCGCACGGGTCGATTAGCCAGGTTAAACTACGTTTGCCGCGGTTGCTCCGTGGATGGGATACCATCTTTACATACCAAGACCCCTCCGTGCTTTGGAAAGTACTTAAGCCGTTGATCCCGGCTGTCATTCGTGGATCTTTAGACAGTCGTTACGGCTCGTCAGAAACCCAAAAGTCTGACAACCAGTTTTACCAAGGGGTATCGTATTACCTAACCAGTAACTGGGTTATGGAGGTCAGGTAGGCAGTCGCTCCATGTAAAATACTGGTATTCAGCTGCATCCGGTTAGTGGCAGCGACCCCAACATAGTTGGGAAAAGGCTAGGCAGATGATCAGTCGACTTGGGAATTACCACCCTTTTTTTTTGGATGGAAAATCATAAAGAAAAAAGAAAAATAAAGAAAATACGTTCATCAAATTACTTCTCCCGCTCTGGGCGGAGCGGGAGGGTGTGTCAGACTTTTACTGACTAAACCCGTGTTCCTTCAGTTGCTTGTGCCGGGGCCACGGTAACTCCTTCGAACATCCCGCGACCCTGGCTGGCATCGGCCCTAGCGGACCCCTTCAATGGTTGTGACATCTCTTTGAGGCGCGCGTGGAACACAACGCGCTGTCGACACGGACCTGGTGCTTACCGGACGGCGAGCTACCCATAGCTCGCCATCCGCAAGCCCGCGCCTAGAGTAGCCGGGGATCGGCTGCCAATTACCGACGCCCAGGGCATCTCCTGCGGTGACTAGGGGCGTGAGGGCGCAAAGCTTGCCTCTCCCTCACGCGTTCCGTCTCCTCCTTCGCGAGCATTACTACTTCGCAGGAGGTGATGGCTTCCCAAGTACTCTCGCTCTGTACCATGGCCTGGACCAGGGTCGGATGCGAGAGACCGCCGCCGCCGTTGACAGGACACGGCGGTGCTCCGCCCAAGCCGGGCAGACCTCCTCCGTATGCTCCACCGTGTCCTCCGGGCGATCCATACAGTGGTGACACCCGGGCGTTTCCTCCCGCCTTATCCGGAACAGGTGCCCTCCCGAAGCACCTGTGTCCTGTGAGGACCTGCGTCAGGCGGAAGGTGAGGACGCCCTGGCTCCTCTCCAGGCACTTCTCAAAGAGGGGACTCATCGCCGCAATTATGGCGTGCCCAGTGCTGGGTTGCGACAATCGTACTCTCCATGCCACCATGAGATCCCGCCGGAGCTCTGTCCGCCGTGCCGAGATTTCTCGCGACAGCGGAGTTACACCCCGGCGTTTTGCCTCCTCGCGCCATTCCCACATGTGCGCGAGGACTTTTGCCTCCAGATCCCATGGCGGTAATCTGGCAAGGAGGTTTGCCGCCTCACCGGAGACCGTGCGGTATCGGTATCCCTGGGCTAGCCGGATGGCCATGACCTTCTGGGACGCGTTCAAGCGGCGGGCGGTCGCCGCCTGACGGAACGCGCCCACACGGGAGCCCCGTAAAGGGCCATGGACCGCACGACCCCCGCGTAGAGCCTCTGGCTGGAGGCGTTTGGACCCCCTAGATTGGGTAGGAGCCGCCTTAAGGCAGCCACGGCCCAGTCTGGGAGCCAAACGTCAGAAATGCTCCAAGAAATTCCACCGGCTGTCGAGGACGAGTCCCAGGTACTTCATCGTCGACTCGACGCCGATGGGAACCCCTCTTACCGTTATTTGGGAACCCGACGGTGGCGCGTTCCGAGCACCATGAAAACACATGGCCTCGGACTTGTGCAAGGCCACCTCGAGTCCCAATTGCCGGATCCTCTCGAGGATTGTCACAACCCCGCGTGTCGCTAATTCGGCTGCCGCCTGGTGCGACCTCCCCTGCGCCAGGACCAGCGTATCGTCAGCAGCGTAGCAAACCACGCTGATGCCGCTAGGGAGGTCGGCGCGCAGCACCCAGTCGTACCCGTTGTCCCACACATGCGATCAGTGCCTCCCTGATGAAACTCCAGGACAGGGTGAAATTACCACCCTAAGGTTGATTGTCACTTGCACGTCATTAAACGTCAGGTTTAATTTGAACAAAGTTCCTTATCGCACGTTATTCTCTGCACCATTGGCGAATGAGAACTAGACCGAAAAAAGTGTACTTAAGGGGAAGCGCTGAGGTAACCCGCGAAATTCAAATTTTCTTACGATTTTTGCAATTTGCAGCTCAGTGTCTGGATGTATGTTGATTAAAGTATGATTCGCGACCATAACAAATATATATTTACAGAATTAAAATCATTAGAATCAGTAATTCAACTGCTTAAGTTAGTATAATCCTCAAATGTTAAGATTTAATGAAATAGTCATATTCAATAGGATTACTTAGTCTAGAGAGTTTGTTGTTACGGTCGCGAATCATATTTGAATCAACATACATACATCAAGTGTCTAGGGTTCAAGTGCATATGTAACTATAAAAAAAATATACAATTAATATCTTATTTACCAAATCTAGTCTTCCACACTGGCTTCTTACTTTAATTCCATTGTTTAAGTTAACAACTTATCCCTATATTTTGTTAAAATTAAGAAAAATTGCAATTTTTGTAAATTGTGGGAAATTAAGCTAAGTTTATCTCGTCAATTAAATGGCAAAAAAGGCAAAAATGATGATTTGAATTCCGATGCAGAAATGGTAATGGTTTTGTAAAAACGCTATTACACACTTTTATAGGAATCCTGATTGACAGTTGATTTTCTACGTTTAATCAAAATTTAAAGAAAATTAAAATAGTGAAATTCACTAAAAAGAATCAATAACGATCCAAAAA
This sequence comes from Fissipunctia ypsillon, assembly GCA_947568875.1. Classification (NCBI taxonomy): domain Eukaryota; kingdom Metazoa; phylum Arthropoda; class Insecta; order Lepidoptera; family Noctuidae; genus Fissipunctia; species Fissipunctia ypsillon. The sequence continues at coordinate 10,518,982 of OX387664.1, read as the reverse complement.
AGTTAAAATAATAATCCTCAATTTCGGCGATACTCTAAAACGTACTTGATCCCTAGACACTTTTGATGTGTGTACAACCAAATACTGACCTAAGAAACCTAAGAAAATGTGAATTTCGCGGGCTACTCTGGCGCTTTCGCCTTACCATTTTGACTGTCGTGACACTTTTGCTATAGTATGTGTATATAGTATGTTCTTTTTTTTTTCTTTTCTATTCTTTTACTCTCAAACGTTGTTAATTTATGTCTTGTGCCTGTTATTGTTTTTATTTTATTTTTTTATGTTTTAAGACCTACATATGTGTAACCAGTTGGATAAGTTTCAACCTTATATAGTGAAGATTCAATTTACTTGTTTTTGTCAAAAGCAGGGACCGAAAGCTTTATAAATAATTACGGTACCGGTGTCGTAGAATTTCGGTTACACCTACGACTAAGGTTACCGCTATCTGGGTAACCAAGAAAAAGAAACATGTTACCTTTATTTAGGTTACGGTCTTAATACCGGTTACCTAAAAATGATCTGGTTATGAGAAAGAAACAGAATATCGCCAGCAGCCAGGGCCGTGCTTGGTTAGCGTTCACCGGCGCGCGGGTCGATTTGTGTCCTTTGACTGATGCCAACGGGCACGTGTAAGATTGAGGTAATTTTTATTTCGGGGTTGTATTCAATTTAAGCTCCTTAACTTTTATGTTGAGCTGTACGATTACTGACAGATGCTTCCACTGACTGGACAGGTCCACTCAATCTGTGTGGTTCTTTCTTCAAAAGACCATTTCAGACACCAACCTACATGGTCTTCACATGATCTGACCAAAATTATGTCTGGACTTTAAAAGAGACTGTGACCTCGTGAGTTTGTTTCGGCCTTTCTTCTCAGAGTAGTCAGATAGGAAACGCCGGCCTCATCTAGTTTAAAAAAAAAATGTTTGACGTGTAAAAGTGTTTGTATAAACCTACTTACAGAAATAAAATCATTTATCATTATCATTAAGAATTAAGGTAACCTTTAAAAATACATATAAAAAATAAAGATTGTAACCGAAAAAAATACCTGTAGGTATTGATCATACCGGTTTCAGTCACTAGTCAATGTAGTAAAGCAGTTACGAGGTCGAATCTACTTAATTAAGTAAGTAGTCTTTAAATTATTTATTTATGATCTGTTTCTAACTAAGTATTAGGTACGTACTTACTTTATTTCATCATCTGTGCAGAAAGAAGGACAAAAAAAAATGAATGAAAAAGAGTTGAAAGATAGTTCGAAAAAACTAAACGACAAGCATGAGGCAAAACTGGCTGAAAAACTGTTACATATAGAGGAACAGGTTGGTACAGACTACATACTCCTTACGGCGGATTTTATACCCAATTTTGTTTATTTCTGAGACGAATTTGGCTTGCACGTTCGTTGTAGGTGGGTATTTCATGTAAGCACTGGCTATTAACAATCATTTATTCAGTGTCCCAGTGCGTTCATTGATTTTGAAGCTGCATCCCCAGTTGTTACAGAAAAGCCGGTGAAGACGAGCACCTACCTACCTATTTTGTTTGAAACTTAAACTGTGTACTTGCTAATTTTACCATCTTTTTCGTCAGAGTTAGGTGATATAAAACTTGTACAGGGTTTGGCTTTTACTTTAACTATGGGACACTTTAACTATGGAACAAACAGCGGTTCCCTACATTTCATATTTCAGGGTTAGTAAAAGTTATTTCATGAGTTCAGTTTTCATTAGTATGAGTACGGGAAGGGAGTGTTTTCCCTTAAAATATGTCCCACGTTTAACCTAACAACCTGTAGTGTTAAGATTCTTGAACATTCTTTCAATTCAGGTAAAGGAAAAATTCAACAGTATGGTTGCCGACAAAGTCGCAGCTGAAAAAAGAGTATTTGATTTAGCACTTGAAGAAATGGCTCTGAAGCTCAACGTAGTCCAATCTAAACTCAATGGTATTTCTTGTCATCTTGCTTTCCTAAGTAAAAACAGTCACGGAAATTAATTATTTGAATAAATTTATACCTTATGGCCTCGTTCAGGGAGACGCGGGGCGTAGCGCCGCGCGGCGCGTTGCGCATTTTCTCCGTTTATGGAGTAGTGGCACGTGGAGCGGTAGGCGCTGCTGCGCTAGTCACAGCGTTGCACGCACAAATACGTATGGTAATACGTAATTCCGTTTATGAAGACGCGGGGCGTTGTGCAGCACATAGTTCGGTACGCGGGGAATGTCCGCCGCGGTCGCCGCAAAATTTTATTTTTATGTAGTGGATCACAAAGATCAGGTCTGATTTGAACTGCGGCAATCAATTGCTCCGTTTTTTCTTCCTCCATTTTGCAACATACAACCACGCTCGCTCGCCTTCGCTGCCAAAAAAAAAACTGACACGCGCGTACGCGGGGTAAGCGGCGGAGGACGAGACGGCGGGCACCGCGTGCTCTGCTGCGAGTAGCGCTCAATATCAAACAAAGCGCGCGTGATCGATCACGCTTCTACATGAACGCTGTCATAAAGGACGATGGGCGCTGGCATCCCCAAAGTTGAAACTTAGTCAACAGATTTTAGACATCTTATTTGAAAGGTCTTGGCTTACTGATCATTCTTTACTATGGCGATAACCATCAAAAGTATCTATGAGGTTTTTCGAGAAAAGAAGGAAATGTAACTGTAGTACAAAATAAGTTTGATTTTTGAAAAATAAGTGAAAACCGTATTGATTTTTACTTTAGGTACTTCATATTGTATTTTATTTTTCATGACATAACATATTCACGCTTGTATACCCCCCGTAAGTGTAGGTAGAGATTGTGTACCTACAACCCGATTTCTAAACTTAGTCAACAGACCTAAGACATATCTCATTTAAAAGGTCTTTGGTTTCCTGATCATTTTTTACTACGGCGACAATCATCAAAAGTATGGCGTTTTAAGGGCAAACAATGAAATATGATGATATTTTGTAGTAGAAATAAGTTTGATTATGAAAAGTAAGAAAAAATAACTGAATGTATTTAACATGACATAACGTAACGCCTGTATTTCCACCAAGTGTATGCAGAGATGCACAGTATACCCCTTTTTGCCCGGTATATTATAATTGTTATGTAAAAAAAGAATAGGTACAAAAATAACAGAGCAGTTGCAAGACATAGTGACTGTGATGGATGAAGCATTTAAATTTATTTAAGACTCTATGCACAATTTTAAAAATAACTCTGCAGGGACTTAATGCCTGAGGTATTTTATACCAGTCAACCAGATGATGATGGTGATGCAGTGACAAAACGTGGTGCAACATAAGGAAAAGATAACTCGAAAAAGAAATAAAATATGAGTAAATATATATTTTAAAACAAGCTTGTAAAGAACTAAAAAGTACTAAATAAAACTGGAACCTTTGGTATCTGGTTGGCGAGGGATGTAAATGAAATTCCAATATAAAGTGTATCGGGAGTTATGTGACATTGGCGTTTCTTATTTTCTGTTTCTCGATAGTACACAAGTTAACGCTAGGGCGCGGTGGAGACGACTGCCCGCTCGCCTGTGTGCGCGGGGCACATTGCCTCGTTTGCATTATTGCTAATGTAGTTCCTACTTACCTCCCCCCATTACAATAAAATGCGTCCTTAATTAAGATCTATTTAAAACGTTAAGGGTAGTCACCATGGCAAACCACTCTGCCATAAAAATAATTGATCACCCTATTTGAGTCGACAGTATTTGTCATGATGACGCCACGATAAATTGAAACATGCACACAGTACGTTTTTTGGCACGCAGGCACTGTTATTCGTTTTGCATTATTGCTAATCTATTGTTACATGCTACTTACATTGTTACTACATAAGTATTATATTATGTTACCGAGAATTATTGTTATTGAAGACATTTCCTGTTTTACAAAATATTTTTACACATACCTACTGTGGCTTTATTTCTTAATTCGTTACAATGTTGATGTCTATCTAGGCTCAAATATTACAATAATTGATTTACTTATTTTTATTTACTTAGTACCACTACCTTAATTATTTCTAATGTTCTACTTATGTCACTGTAATCCCTGTGCCATATTTTGCATCATCTGCTACTGTTACACTTTGTTATTACGCGTATGAAGCCTGCGGCACGGTAGCCTGTTGGGCCACTGTGGTTGCAGGTCCCTCTGACCACCACGATGTCACCATGTAGGAACTACATTAGCAATAATGCAAACGAGGCAATGTGCAAAAACTTATTAAGTACTGCTTGATGCTCAACTGCGTGTGGCAAATGCGACCTATAGAAATTAACCATGCCCAAAAAACGACGAAGCTGTTCTACTGTCTCTGGTCTCGGATAGTCTGTTATCGCTTTAACTTTGTCTGCTAACAGTTTGATTCCTGCCTGCGTTACTTCGAATCCTAGAAATTCTACTTTTGGTTGCCCGAATTCACTTTTACTTAAGTTTATCGTTATGCCAACTTCACTAAAACGTTTAAACAGCATGCGAATATGCTCTTTGTGTATTGTTTCGTTGTCCGAGGCCAAAATTACGTCATCTATATAACAAAAAAGTGCTGACTTGCCATTTGCGTTGTCTATACGTTCTATATCTCTAAATACATGTTGGTCCATGAACCTCTGAAACGTCTGGGCCGCATTCCTTAAACCGAACGTCATGCGTGGAAATTCCCAGAGACCGAACGGGGTTGTTATAGCGGTTTTTTCTATATCCTCCGCTGATACTGCAATGTTATGGTAGGCTCTATTTAAATCGCATCTCGAAAACCAAGCCTTACCTGATAAAATGTATGTGAAATCACTTACTCTTGGGATGGGATAACGATCCGGCTTTGTTATCGCGTTTAACGCTCTATAATCTCCGCATGGGCGCAGTTGTCCATCCTTTTTTGGTACCACGTGCAATGGACTAGACCACTCTCCTTGTGATAGCCTACATATCCCTAAATTATGCATTCAATGAAATTCGTCCTTTACCTTATTGTAACGATCGGGCGGTAGCGGCCTTGGCCGCGCGTGTATCGGGGGGCCGTTTGTTATGATGCAATGCTCCACTGCGTGCGCGGGGCACACCCACACACACCCAAACACAGAACCTTTACTTCTATCACCTTCACTTGTAAGATGCTTGGTCAAGATAAATCAAAATGGCCGAACATAACAGGGCTATCTTGATTAGTTGAGGTGTGCCCGTGACCACCTTGCGGCTCCATCTTCAGACCCTGGACTGCACATAATGTAATAGCAGCACTCGTCAATATATATTCAATATATTTCGTCAATATGCAGGGTGTGGCATAAATAGTGGTCCAACGTTGAGCGGTCGATACACCGTATACTCAGCTATCACATACCACAATTTGAAACTTTTTTTCTATAGATCTCAGAATAAAATATTTTTCTATTCTTTTTTGAAAAATTTACAACTTGCTTTACTAACGTGGCTGTAATTTCTAAAAAAGATATTATTTTATCATATTTTTTTCTGTTTATAACTGTGGAATACATGTGCTATCACGTGTAAGTAATTTTGTAAATGTAATTTTATAGGTAATAAAGAAAAATGTGTTTATTTCAAAATGTAACTCAAATGTCTAGAAAATTGTGTGACTTGGGGTGCGAATGGTGTAAAATAAATGTACCACACTGTCGGTGCCCATTATTTTAAAAACTTGTTCAATTACTGCAGAAATAATAACCGACTCCTTAATTTAAACAAAAGTTGTAGCCATTTCTATTCAAAAAGAGCTGAATTGTACAGCCCAATTAGTAAAGCAAGTTGTACATTTTTCAAAAAAGAATAGAAAAATATTTTATTCTGAGATCTAAAGAAAAAAAGTTTCAAATTGTGGTATGTGATAGCTGAGTATACGGTGTATCGACCGCTTAACGTTGGACCACTATTTACGCCACACCCTGTATATTTCACGTCCAAATACGATGGTGCTATCTTATTTGGTTGAGGAGTTCCTATACCTTCCGGCTCCATCATTAGACTCTGGATACTACCTCGGGCTAGACCAAGACCAAGTAACGAGTCCAAACACGATAGAGCTATCTTGTTTTGTTAAGGCGTTCCTATGGCCACCTTTCGGTCCCATCATCAGATACTGGATACAACCTCGGGCTATACTACTTGTCAGGACAAAGTTAATGAGTCCAAACACGATATTGCTATCTAATTTTGTTAAGGAGTTCCTATGGCCACCTTCCGAGTCCATCATCAGACCCTGGATACTACCTCGGGTTAGAACTTGTCAAGACAAAACTAACGAGTTCAAACACGATAGTGCTATCTTGTTTTGTTAAGGAGTTCCTATGGCCACCTGCCGGCTCCATCATCAGACGTTGAACACCACCTAGTGCAATTGCACTTGTCAAGACAAATCTAATGAAACACTCACGACACACTAACTGGTTTATCACGATCCACATTAAACACCAGTGCTGCTATCTCCGGTGCAGTTAATCGTCTATTCCGTTTGCTTTTAATAACTATACTCAAATCTTCACTCGAAGTTGTAGCTTTCGGTCTGCCTGAACGACGTTTGTTGCAAATTGTTCCTTCAGTCGCAAATTTCTTAACGATGTAGTCAACAGTTTGCCTTGGTATATTCTGCAGTCTTGAAAGTCCGTTGAATCCGGTAAAAGTAATCGTGAATCGTAATCTTGAAGGCCGATTATTATGCCTTTGATTTCTTGGGAATATTCCCTAGTTTTACCCATTTTCTTCAAAAAATAAAACTCAGAAGTGAAAAACAAGAAAATATTATTAGACTTGTACTGAGCTACGGAAAGCGTGTTTTCTGGTCAAATGACAGCAGATAACTAACGTAATAATATTTGTAATAGTTATACTACATTTTAGTTATGTTTATTTCTCAATAACTAAATCAAAACAAAACTGTGACTGCAAAGATTAACTTTGAAGAAATTCCGGCAATATCACTATTTTGGTTTTATGACCAGGAGTCGGCAAATAACAATACAGTTTACGATTTTACCGTAGATAAGTATTTGGCGGTGATATACAAACAATGAAACCTAACATATTTTTTTTTAAGTATGTATCTAATTATTAACTTAAACAAAATGCAGGTGGCCAAATACTTTTGAGCGGTAGTGTATTTCGGCAGTTATTATCATTATTAGCTCAAGTTATTAGCTCTTTTATTATGACAAAAAATAGAAAACAAACATCTATATTTTCATTAGATAAATGAAACCGAAGAATGATTTTTTCAGGAAACTCCATATATTTAAGAGTTAAAACAAACGCTTTGTTATTTTGTATTCCTTTACGAAAAATATGCGACAAAAAAGAAGTCTGCTGGATGAAAAAAAAGTGGGGACGGGGTCCATAGTAGGTTGCCCATCGTCCTTATCATATTTATGTTTGATTAGAATGCGAGACGCGACGCCAGACGCGCCGCGCAACGCCCCGTGTCCCCCTGAACGAGGCCTACGTCAAGTAAACGTGTCGTACTGTCTTCTTTGACAGTTGTGATTTGAATATGCGGACAATTTATGTTGGTAGTCTCTTAACAATTAATTTTCCTGACTTTACGACTGCAAAATAGTGTTATGCTTTTCGTATAAAGCCAGTATTAGTATCTAGTAAACAACATCACTGTTTAAGCAACAAGTTGTTTGTGTTGTATCATGTTGTTGCTATACTGGCAACACTAATTGTAGTCTGCCACACTAGCAAATCTGGTCACTCTGGGCCACTACCTTTAACCTACTGATATGAGAGAGTTAGAACTAGTTTCATCAAACTGCTCGTAATCAGAAAACATCGATGTTAATGGCATTTACGTTCCACCAGAAAAAAATAACAAAGCTGGCGTTAGGATGTATCATTCACTCTTATATCGGTCAGTTGTCAAAGCAACCAAAATAAAAAGTTGCAATGTCAGTGTTCACTGACAATGCATCGCATCATTTTAGCTAGCCAGCCGTATAGTATAGACTAGCGTTTTTATTTCGATGATTTTGACAACTGAGTAATCATGATTAAAAATGTCGGTTAGTAAGTTATCAGACCTCTAGGGCAGCAATTAAATGTAACGCCTGATTAAGACAGATTAGCGCTTTTTGAAACACTCGCTATTCTTAATGTCCCGTTAACTTTTTAACCAAGCATTAATCTAAGCAACATGGTGCGATGAAACTGTCTTAAGTCGCTAAACTCTGCGTTAGTGTTAGTAATGTCAAAATAAATTGAGCTACCGCTGATAATTTAATTTTAACCGACTTCAAAAAAGGAGGAGGTTCTCAATTCGGTTGTTTTTTTGTGTCTGATCTACTAATGTCCCATTATGAACAGTTTGGTGAAATTACCTCTAAGTGTTATTGATGTTAAATTAATTTGCATGCCCTATACAGACAACATAACCACCAACTTTTACAATTGGTATGGTGACATCTGTATTTTCAGCAAATAAATTTATTATTATTCAAAGTAGATTTAAAGTGCCTTCTGTTAATCTTATCCATAGTTTCGTAGCTTAGCTTCACAGCTTAACTACCTCACACATCTCTGTTGGAAAGGCGGCCGACGAAAACGTCAGGGTAGTCCACGAAATTCAAATTTTCTTATGTTTTTTGCAATTTGCAGGTCAATACCAAGTTGTATATTGGTCAACCGTGACATTATTATGTATTTACAGAATTATAATTATTAAAATCTTTTATACGAATAAGTAAAATTGATTTGTCTGTTTGTAACACAATTAAATAATATTGGAGTGTCTGTTTGTAATGTCAAAATAACAGCTTTTTACAAAATGCTTATGAAAGTATATACAGTATTTATAACAAAAAAACAATCTTTAAATTTTTTGTCGTGTCGTGTCTGTTGGTTCCGGCTAATGTCCGAAATGGCTGGACCGATTTTGACGGAACTTTCACTGGCAGATAGCTGATGTTATAAGGAGGCTACTTTTATTTTAGAAAAAGAATTAGAATTCCGCACAAAACAATTAAAAGCCATGAAATTGTGAACAAAATCCGATTCAAATAAGGAAGTTGTTTTCCCATCCATCCACGCGAACAAAGTCGCGGGCACAGCTAGTCTTCAATACAACTGTCTAAGTTCAAATTACCCCATTGAATGACTAAATCAAAGACATTTTAGGCCAATTCTAACTTGAGAGTGTAGTATTCATGATTCTAATTCTGCAAATACATATTTTAACCAACGTACCTACAACATTATACTGACCTGCAAATTGCAAAGAAACGTAAGAAAATTTGAATTTCGCGAGCTATTTGATCGCATCCCCCTTGATATAAAAATGTTGAATGATTACTACTCGTCCAGTTCGTCTCAAGGCGGAACGTGAGACTCGACGCTCGCAAGAGCTGTGGGAGGCCGGGGCTGCGCTTCTCGCAGCCACCAAGAAAGGAGACCCCAATGTCAATGTGGACACAGAACTGAAAGCTATTGAGAAAGCATCCGGTATTTAGTTTAGACTTTATTCTTTGCTCATAAGTTTTATTATTGCAGAATACTGCTGTGAGCCTGGTGCCTCCTTGACGTAGTAGTTCGTATCCCGGGTCGAGCCAAACCAAAGTAGTCCGCGTCCTATCTAAAAGCGATCGTCGCGCGAATACGCGATCGTCGCGTCCTAATACACGGTGGCAGGGACATCGACGCGAAGATGGTTACCATGGATTCAGCACATGATTCTGGACCTCCCTGCGTTGAAATTTTTCGTCGGTTTTAAAAAAAAAATTGCTGTTCCATACATTTTGGCCGCGTAGGTATTGCCCTTTTGTAGCAGCAGATTTTTTTTTTTAATAAACGACGAAATACATATTTCAACGCAGGGGGTCCAGAATCATGTAGTTACTGAATCCAAGGTAACCGGCTTCGCGTCGATATCCCTGCCACCCTGTATAATACGTCACTTTTTGTTCGGTGAACCTGAACGCGCGTGGTCGTGCCGACAGAGGGCACTGCGGTTTTCCGAACAAAAAATAACAATATGGAGGCGACGATCGCGTATTCACGCGACGATAATAGAACGTGAGGATAGTGATTTTTTCTCGTTTTCACCAACACTAGGACACACTTAAATGACCTTCTAAATATTATTGCAATGTGGGAGTTTTACCTCTCGGCGCTCAGCCGAGCGTTTAACCTTTTGAACGCCAGAGCATAAACGCACGCGCGTGCCCTCCACGCCAAGCCACACTTTTTAAACGTTTAATTTCTCTTTTTTGTCATCAAATTTCTCTATATCCATGGTATAATTTAATTTGTTTCAAGCAATTAAATATGGACAAGAGCTTAATTATTTAAGGTATACAAACAAAAACACACAAAAGTAATGATTTAATTGTTTATTTCGTGATAAAGTGCACCGCATTTTTTGTCACATATTTGTGTCGTTGGCGTACAGGGCACGCGCTTGCTTGTCACGTATATGTGACAATGGCGTTCAAAAGGTTAAAATCCAACAGTATGTAGGCACGCTTTTCTATGCTGCATTTCTATACTAGTGAAGTAAGCCTCCGCTGTCCGTCCACCTGTCTGTCAGCGAGCTCATGAACCGTAGTAGGGAGACTGTTGAAATTTTCTCAGATTATGTATTTTTATTGCCGCTGTACGAATAATAAAAATAAAATCAAGTTAAAAATGAAAGAGTCCCCATAAACGAAACATGTTTTTTTTCTAAAGTAAAAAACGTAGTGTTAAATATTGTACCGTGGTAAGGACCCACCCTACGTGTGCGAGTCCGACTCGCACTTGGCCAATTTTGATTACCAATGGCAATTTAAAAATCAACTCGGAATACAGAACACTAAAGTAGATAGTTGAGTTAGTGGCAATTTAAAATTTCTGATACTTAAAAAACAGTACCTATGGGTTCTCATTAAGAGGGAATAGGGCCTGCATTTCTCCATACAAATGTATTCCGCCTTTTTTCTTCCTGAATAATGACTCCAGAGCAATAATTTATTTTTCATAAAATCAAGGTCTGCTGTAGACACGTCCCTGTCATTTCCTTTTTTTCAGCAATTAATTAGTAAAGAAAATATGTCCCTCCAAAAATTACAAAAAATGCCCCATTTTTACTGCCGTGACTAGAGGACCTACCAAACAATGTCGAAAAGTTTTTAACATAAAAGAAAATGATAGGGACCTAGACATACTCTTTAAAATTTTAATTTAGTGTTTTAGTTTTGGAGAAGAAAAAAGGGGAATACGAAATGTCGGTCTTGTCAAAATATTTGTGATATAATCGGTCTGAGCTGCAGCTGTCCCCATCGTACTCTACGGGGGCACACTTGAGGTAACGCGACCGCAATAGTTTCTTCACATACCTATTTTTCAAATTCCTCGCAGGCCCCATCCCCTCTTAAATATTTTTTTTTTATAGGCGACGATGACAAGCTGGTAAAGACTGTCTTGAAGTCAATCCCTGATTCTGTCCGCGAAAAGGGGATTGTCCCAGAAAGCGTGCTGCGAGACAGTTTCCGCGTAGTAAGTATTATATTTTACTGAAGCGATAGAACATAACAAGACGAATGAATGAATGAATGAATGAATGAAAACATTTATTTGTTGAACATATACCTACAAACATTAATTGGTTACGAAAAAAAAAGAAAGTCCGGCTTGCTTACAGCGCTCTATAGACGTCACATCACAATGTGTTGGTCAACCAACAGACGATGCCTACAAATTGCCTTATGTATAGGCTTGTTATTATTGATCTCCAAAGCTTTCGGTCGGTAGTTGGGACGGACAGCCTACTTCGCCCGAAAGCCGAGGCTGCGCCTAGTTTGTAGTGTTCGTAATTACATGGCGGCGGCGTCTTTCCAATTTATACAAGGCCAAAATGCAGCCATAGGAAAATGCTCGCGTACACTACGTAATGCTATTTTTAAATCTGTGATTACATTACAATGTATACATGAATTTTGCGTACTGCTCGTGTACGTGGACATGCGCGTCCTGATTCCAAACTATACTACATCACTTACGCCTGACAAGAGTTTTATAGATCATCATCATCTGCCTAGCCTTTTCCCAACCGTATTGGGGTCGGTTTCCAAGAGTTTTAAAGATATAGTTTAATAAAATCATTGATATGGAATGATATATAAACTTTATTAGTGTAGGATTAAATAAATAACAACAATATTGGCATCCGAACCAAAAATAAATAAAATGAATAATGTGAGTGAAAATGACCCTAACTCGAGTGAAAATAGTGATTGGACAATTTTAATACAAAGTTTTCAGAGTTTCATGAAAGTCAGTCCTAAAAATACTAAATAGCCAAAGTAACTGCGACCAACTTGGAAGTAGCGCTCGTCGGCCGCTGCCGCGGCACCGCTCGCTTCGCTCGCTTGTGGTTGGTCACAGTTCTAACCTAACCTAAACCAATTGGTCAGAGTGCCCTACCTTAATTATTGCGACCGATTCGGCATTATAAGCCACACATACAGTTCGGCTGCGACATATACACGAGTAGCCCGTATGCGTACTGGCACTGTCTATTATGGAATAAGGTAGTTAATTAGGCCACTACGAAGTATTCGCGAGTATTTGCGTACTACTCTTGTATAAATTGGAAGACCTTAGTAAAAAAGTGATTTCCAATCTATAGGCGATTAGTTTCCACACCCTTGCGTTCTGGCCTTGTACAGAATTGAAAACGGTATAAATGTCGCCACATTTGTTAACCGAAGAAAAAAAAGGAAGAGGTTCTCAAGTCGACGCGTATTATTATTATTTCCTTTATTTCATTATATACACATTTAAAAATATAAAAATATTAGGCCACCGGTATCGGTAACAGGGTCCAAGCTACCGGTGGTCAGGGCTCCAGAGAGAGGAACCTCCTAACAATGCGAGCCGTGTACCGCTTTTTGGTGCCCAACGAGAGCCTCCTTAGGTGTTGATCGAGGCTCTTGGCAATTAAGCCATTGGCTGATACGATTATCGGCACAATGATCGCTGAGTCCACATCCCACATGTCGACAACCTCGCAAGCCAAGTCAAGATACTTGATTTTTTTTGGCATATCTCTCTCTGGACGCTGAGTTCCCGGACCTTTGGAAGGCGTACAAGGGGCCGAAGCCAACTCGCAGTGGCCCGTTAGACGCTTTTGAAATGAGGCACCAACCGATGATTATCCCTGTACGCACTATGCAAGTGCACCCAAGGATAACCACCGGTTGGTGTAGGACTATTGCAAGATAAGGAAAAAAAGACATAGGAATATACGTTTGGATGGCTAAAGTGGACTGGTTACCAGGGGCGCAGCGTTCATACAACCCGATTCCTATCGGTTTCCTTCGGAACCACCACTCTTAATGTCTACTATTGCCAAATAATATGGTACACCTGTATGTGTAACTGTGTATCACATCACATTATTTATATTTAATACCAGTTTAATACAGTCATCATAAGATTAAAAACATTACAAAAATGTCTATAACATTTGTCTGAGTTTATGAGAATTGAACAATTTTTTCTTCGGCTTCCCTCTAATGATAATGGTAGCTCCGCCACTGCTGGTTATTTAAAACTATAAAAAGGACTATGGCCCCTGCATGATCAATGTTTTATTATACACGGAAAAAAATGGCAGGGGGTGACTTGCACACTGGGCAATGGCAATGCAATTGCAATGGGCCCCGGAAACAGTCGCTAGCACTTAGAGACGTAGCGACAAGGGAGCAACACTTCCTGAGGTGCTTGATGAGTGGAGAGGTATTCCACGTCTATCAGGACAATCCCAGAGCCCGGAAGATGGTCAAGATCCCTACCAGCACTTACTGGAATACTTCCTTCCTCCGAGCACGTTTGCTCCTGCGAATCTCTACTCAAGCCGGCCAATAAAGGCAAAAATAAGGTGGGAGAAGAACAGAGTCTTCGTCAGAGTTCATTCTAGAGTCGGTCAATAAAGGCAAGCCAGAGATGAGGAACAAGACTTCTCCCGGGAGATAGGGTACGTGGGGTCGCTACTACCCAACAGCTCGCCACATGCTGCCCTGCGGGTTTCTATATCTCTCTTAGTCTGGCTCCTCATCCTAGACTTGTTTCGGCAAAGTAAACTCTACCGGCACAGACCTAGAGTTCAGAAGCGCGCAAGCTCCGCCACGACGTCAACGTAGAGATACGACGGTGGAGTTACGAGTATTATTATTATTTTATGTATGACTACGCATAACTTTTTACAGAGTAGTCCGATTTGAACGATTCTAATTCTATTCGGGAGGGATATACTTCCAACTAGGTCCATTGTATTTATTAACTTTGCATGGGTAGTTTTTGAGTTAGCTTCAATAATACGTATTTTCCCACTTAGTCTATGTGGATGATGTCCTAATAAGTTTGTCACTGTAATTTCCATAGCAGGTAGTGGTACCTATTCGAATTTGTGGGGGTAGATACCACAACTAAAAAGTGAAACATAAAAACTTTTTTACAAAAAAAAAGCAACCTACTTCCAAAAAAACACTACAAAGCAAAAAATAACTTTAATTTCGGAAGCCGGTGGGAAATAACGAAAATACACCGACTTCCGAAATTAAAGTAATTTTTTACTTTGTAGTGTTTTTTTGGATGTTCTGTTGTCTTTTTTTCGTAAAAAAAAGTTCATAGTTCCTTTTTATTTCTAATCTGCTATCTTCTAGAAGGCGTCAATATTATTGTGACATGTCAATGACAATTATAAACATGCGAGTAGTTTGCCTTAACGCTCTGCCCTGCAGTAGGACATTAATAAACTGGTGTTATTAATTATGTGTATTTTTAGATGGAGAAGACGGCGCGAAGTGTTGCATTGGTCGAACAGGACGGCGCCAGGATGCCAGTCTACATACTCTCCTGGCTGCAGGGATTGCTGCTTTTTATGAGGGTAGGGAGGGCGTTTATACTCGTATATTTACTAGCTTCTGTCCGCGACTTGGTTCGCGAGAAAGTCGTGACGCTTACGTTTCGACGAAAATGTGGCTGTTATTTTAGTATATTGTGTATCTTATTAAAATACACAATACTAAAATAACAGCCACATTTTTATAAAACTCCCTAGTCCCTTGCCCGCCCCGTGCTATTTATTACTTCGTTTTCGCTTAGCGTTCTTTCTGACTTTTGCTTGCATGTTAAGCCTATAATTTTTCAAATTCGACTGGTAGGGCTCTGGCCCTACCCTACCAGTCGAATTTGAAAAATTATAGGTTTGAACGCGCTAATCTCTGGGTTAGCGCGTTCAAACGAACATACTCTTCAGCTTTATTTTGTTACATTAATATATTAGACGTATGAAGGACAGGGTGGAAAGTTCCAGACGGGGGTTGTGTCTGGTGGCTACTACTACTTCTGCCCGACGACGGTTGATATTGGGACGTTGTATATTATACTAGTCGCGCGGTAAACTTTGCTTGCGCGATGCAGGATTTTACGTTACGTCAGTATGCAGCATAGTTTGTATGCATGGTGTTGTAGATGCCACCACATTAGTACAGATTTAGGAATTCCAACACAAGATATCTACCCTTGTACAAAAGTATCGGATGAAAAAGTAAACAAACCCTTGTACAAAAGTATCGGATGAAAAAGTAAACAAATGAATCAGAAAATTTACCTGCACCCTAATTGCGTAAGGGTGCTTACATAAAGAAACAGGTTTCCGGTACAGGCAAACCCGTGCGGGTCGGTACCGATCGGTGCAGGGTTAAAAGGTAGTCGGCACCGACAAGTTTAAGCCGCTGTTTGTTTATAAGTGAGCACACAAGATAACATGGGAATATTATACCTGCATCGATCGGTACCGACCCGCACAGACTCGCCTGTACCGGAAACCTGTTTCTTTATCTAAGCACCTTAACACACTATCAATCACAATCTAAATGATTTTGAAGTAAATTGATAATCCATTACTTCATATGTTGGAATTTGTCTGCTCAACAACATAGGTAAATAACGCAATGAATGTTGTAGAACTGTCAAAAAGAAACCGATTCCTACTGTAAGTGTGTTACGCAACTGTCCCGCTGTCACTGTCTCAATTTGTAAGTAAAATTGGGTATTTAGATTTTATTATTTGACTATTTGAATACCCAAATTATAAATCACCTTAAAGACGTCTTTCATTAGACAATTTTATTGAAGTTAATTTTGATAATGACAAAAACGGACAACGGGCAAGATGTATGTGGGCCCCATAAAAAAAAACGCCCATTCTCCTAATAAACAAATAAAATCCAATATCCTCTCGAATGTCTTATGTTACACAGTGCGACATAAGAAAAAATGCTCCAAGTGTCTTAAGTCGGACAGTTACACTTAAGGGCTTGGTCAGGATTGGTCGCTAATTTATACTTTGTTTTTATCGATTTAACGGTATAATCTTCGTTTTTCTGAAGGCCTACCTAACGTAATGCCATAATCGTAAAAGCGTTGACATTGACGTCTTGTGTGTGTACGGAGGTCGACATCCGAAAGGATATTAAATTAGAAAGGAGAATGGGCATTCTTATATCAGCTCCGTCCCGTCTTGTGTCAAGTTGTGGTATACAGGGTGGATGGGGCAGTAAGACCAGGTACCTTAACCGTTGTCTCTTCAAGAAAACGGTCTTAGGAGACTGTCCTTAACTTTTTGAGACATTTTGATCGACTTTCTCTTATTAAAAAAAAATACAGTCAGCAAGAAAATGTGCAGTTTTTTATGACAATCGATCCTGTTTCATATAAGCATCCAAACACTCAATTGGACCAACTGAGGTTTGAGTAGGTGGTACTTGAAAAGTCAGAAATCGTAAAAAACCTTTCCCATACATTTCGTAGGAAATGAGACTCCAACCTACATACTTTCTTACGATGGACAGACTGACTGAAAATAATCGTGTTTTTTTTTTAAATTATAATAACTTTTGTAGGTATTCAAATTGTATCTCAAACGGTACAGCTTAAAATGTTGGTCATAGTTCGAATTAGGTTTTTATAGAAAGAAAAATTGGATAAATTTCAAATTCGGGAAAAATCGAACGTCCTTTTTTCGATGGGATTACGACTTCCATTTTCAAACTGACTATCCGGAGCGAGCACGCCAATCGCTTACTAACCGCGCCAGTCTGAATACGTCATAACAAAATTTTGCGGTTCCAAACCGTGCGATTTGCAATCGCGTTGTACGAGCGCTTAAGATGGCGAAACGGTTTGAAGTCTTTTTTTTTTCTATCCAGATGTCGGGAATTCCGCAGAAAGAGTTTGAAAAACCGCCACTGCATCCCCCTACACATTTAGATACTTTCGATTTGCTGCAACGAGCAAGGTGAGTGTATTATACAGGCTGACTTATTTTAACGTCGGACATTTGAAGAGCTTATTCGGTAGATACGGTTCTAAAATCGCGAAAAAACAGCCAACCTTTACAGATAACTAGGTACTATCGACAAAACAGACGCCTTTACACCATAAAGTTGCTTTTTGTATACACTGATTCATTGAAGAAACTGCCCGTATGCTCTTTTGTTCTCGTAAAACAACAGAAAGTCGAAACGGCATAAAACATTTGCAAACTAAATTGTTTCAAAATTGGAAAAGCCTGGCTTTTGTCGATGGTACATACACATTTTGTCGAGTGTGAACATATACGTATGAAACAGTAGATTTATTGTGGTTTTCGGGTGGGTCCCAAACTAAAATATTATCATAATGCTGAGTTTAATTGGTCATTTTTGGGTTTTCAGTTATTTCAATTTTATTACAACCTACATACATACGTAGGTATGTCAAAAAAGATGACCTAACATTACCTATAATGGATTTGGTAGAAAAACAGAATACAATGTTTTCAAGCTTATTTTTACCCGACTGTGGCAGAGTCTAAAAAGAGGGTAATAATAATAATACCAGTCTATTATTATCCCACAGCAGGGCAAAGGCTTCTTCTCATACAGAGAAGGCACGAGCTTTGATCGCCACGCTTGCTCAAGACGAGTTGGCGAAAAGGAGGGTACCTAATATATTTTGTTAATTTTGTCAGTTTCTGGGTAGAACGCGGTAACTTAGCGGTAGCGGTGCGCTACGTGGGTTCGCTGAAAGGCGCGTCGCGCGCAGCCGCCAACTCATGGTTCGAAGAGGCGCGCGCGCACCTTGAAGTGAGGCAGGCGGCAGAGGCAATACTCGCACATGCCGCCGCTATGGGGCTGCGGTATATCTGAATGAGGTAAGCAATATCTAATGCGGCAATGGCCACCTTGGCAAACTTTTGCAGCGAGTGGGGCTCGAAATTCAAACTTCCGAGCCCCGCTCGCTTTCGCATTTCGAACGCCCTTGTTTCCTGCCAGTGGCATACAATAAAATTGAAGTAACAAACCACTTGCATCGTCTTAATTCTGTTTAGAAGGTGCAACTTTTACTGATGCTGCAATCGCATCGTGTAAATCAGGCTTATTTTGAAAATGTGAATCACTTGTTCAAACTGAACTGTTTGTAAATATCTCTAGCCTCTAGCCGACTGCAGGTTTTCAGGCCACCCCAAATGCATTACGCACTCTTATAGTGAAAATATTCGCAAAATATCGGGTGAATTGATATAATTTTTTAGTACTTTTTGATTAGTCGATTCGCATCATTTAGAAATAAGTAGAATTGAGATACATTAAGGCGCTCCTTCACCGGAGCCTTCGCGTGTAATGTAACAATCCAAGATTCGGTTTTGAGCATTACATTACAATACTGGCTCTCTAGAGCGAAGACTCGACGAGTTTCAGCCACCTTAGCAGCGGGGCAATTGCGTAACACACTTACAGTAGGAATCGGTTTCATTTTGACAGTCCAACAACATTCATTGCGTTATTTACGTTGTTGAGCAGACAAATTTTTCGAACATATGAAGCAATAGATAAGCAATTTGATTCAAAATCATTCAGATTGTGATTGATAGTGTGTTACGCAATTATGGTGCTGGCCTCTAGGAGGATACAGCACGATAGATCACATCCACACAGTGCGGCAAATTATACAGAAGTCCGAAACGTATAATCGGTCCCTATGTGTTGCGTTTGTGGACTATGAGAAGGCTTTTAACTATCGAGACCTGGTCTGATTTGAAGTCTCCAGCGATGCCAAGTCAACTGTCGATAACATCCAAGTGCTGAGACGTCTTTATGAAAACGCGACAATGACACCGTTCAAACTCAGGACCAGCGAACTGAACATATCCCCCTGTGTCGAGGGGTGACACAAGGAGACGTAATTTCTCCGAAATTGTTCTCTAAAGCATTGAGGATTTAAGATGCTGAACTGGGAAGGACGCGGCATTAACAATAACGGCGAGTGTACATGTCACACGATTTGAAGATGATATCGTCATACTGGCTAAATCGCTGCATAACTTGCAACAGATGTTGGACGACATAGCTGATTCTTCTGTACGCATTGGTCTCCGGATGAACTTGGACAAAACGCAGGTTATGTTCAACGAACATTCCGGGACCATTGCTGTCAATAGCGGTGCTTTCGAGATAAACGTATTGAGTTGCAAACCAATCCGCACTGGGCTTGCGTCGTGAATTACGGCCCACCCCCTCTCACAGCCTGTGTCCCTGCAATGGGAACATTAAAGGCTGATTATGCGAAACTCTGCAGTTTGGTAAAAACAGCTTTGAGAAGGCTAACAGAAGAATTCAGTTGGGCTAGGCAACGTTTGGGAAGCTTCGTCGAGTCTTCTCGTCGCGTATTCCTCAGAGCCTAAACACTAAAGTTTTCAATCAATGCGTCCTGCCTGTTACCGAGCCGAAACGTAGACACTCACGGTACGGCTGGTTTATAGACCAGCCGTACCAAGGCCAAGCCGTATTCAAGGTCGCTCAGCGAGCGATGGAACGGCTATGTTTGGAATCTCACTGAGAGATAGAATCCGGAACGAGGTGATCCGGCAGAGAACCAAAGTTGTCGGCGCAGCTTGCTTGCTTATTCTGTGAGCTATGTCTCACAGAATAAACAAGCTGAAGTGGCAATGGGCCGGCAATATTAGCCGTAGAACCAATGACCGTTAGGGTAGACGAGTTTTTGAGTGGAGACCGCGAATCGGCAAACGTAAGGTGGGAAGTCCTCAGGCTAGGTGGCGCGACGATCTTCGCAGGGTGGCTGGTAGCAGCTGGATGAGAGTTACTGAGGACCAAGCTGAATGACGTGCAATTGGAGAGGCCTATATCCAGCAGTGGACTGCTGTAGGCTGATGATGATGACTGCCTCACTGACTGACAAGCATATTCGCCTGTACGGTAACAATCCAAGATTCAGTAAGACTCGCTCTTCATGTTACAAATTGTATCATTAAAGATTGCGCACTGTAATGATCGGTTCTCCTCACTCACTGATGTAATACTGAACTGTACATATACTGGCGAATGCTCACGGTGTGGGAGCGCCTTTAGGTTAATACCTAAACTAAACAAAGTATAGTCGACCTCATTGCTTTACCACCATAAGATGTCATGTCACTTGCACGTCATAAGACGACAAGGACCATTTTTGCTACCAGTGTGACAGTTACATAGTTTCAGCCTTAAACGTTATATTTTACACAAATATGTACCAAGAGTGGCTTACGGCCGAACCCAATAACCTATTTTCAGTAAAAGACAAACCGCTATTGACGGTAGACAGTATAATTCTATCTGTCCTTATGTCAGACTGGTAAGTTCCCATATTCTCTTATAGATTATTGGGACGTTCAAACCATAGATAGATAGGTTTTTCTATCTCCAGTATGCCAAAACTGGTGATACATAGGTTATTGGGTTCGGCCGTTAGAGGCAAAACATTTGTTTAGTAGGTACCTAGTGAGTTTAGTTTGAAAAATGTCATTTAAACATAATGTAGTGTGTAGATTGTATAGACATCAAGTTTTTGTCGGGATGAGCGAGATGCGCAGGCGTGGTGCAGTCAACTCGCCGAAAAAATAGAACGTGTTTTTGAAAATGTTTTCTCCTTGATCTTACAATTAAGTTTATTTAATTTAACCTAATTTTATGATTGTGTACGTGTAACTAGTAGTATTGATCGATAACATATTATGTGGTGGAAACTGAAAATACATACAAGCAAGTATAAGTCTTTTTGGTTAGGTATTAATAAATAAATACATAAATTATTATTAATAAGAAAATAAACTTACTACTGCGTTTCGCTTCGTAGCAAATCAAAAATCAGCCTATTTACTGAGAGTTTAGGTCAAAACTGGTAAAGCTATTACGAGGTCAACAAGGGAGTGATCAACACACCGATGAAGACGAGTAGCGTCAGCATATAACACACAAACGCACACACACTTCCAACTGCACCATTATCTCGCGGTACCGAGAGCTCCTGCGCTTACACATACATTCACAGCGTGTTTGTTTATACACTTGATAACCACAAGTAAAGCGTGCGTCGCTTCGTGAGCTAAAAATACTGTAATTTATTGTTTATCTTCTTTCAGTTAAGAAGTTGTTGAAGAGTTGTGGATGTTATAGTCAAGTGGAAAATTAGTGATCTTGCGGATATTTTATCTTAAGCTTTCAAAATTGTTATGGTATCTATATTAAAAAAAAAAATGTAAATAGTTTTGTGTTTTTTTGTGCACAGAATCGCACTCCATACAGCATAGTTGTATAAAGCATGACTTTGATGTCTCGTGTTGGTTAGTTTTTATTTATTAAACAGGCACAAACCCTCACGGTACGCATTCAGGCCATCTCGCCACCTCTTTCTGGACCGGCCTCGGTGGCGCCGTTCATCTTCCTTCAGGCACCCTTGTGTGGAGACTTTTGCCCAGCGGTCATTGTGCATGGGGCTGATGTGACCCTGCCCAAACCCAGTTTGTGGTGGCGCGGGAAAACAGTTCCTGGAAGGACTTGTGGGAGACCTTTGCCCAGCAGTGGGACGAGGCTAACCAAAAAAAAATTCTTACAGGGACTGTGAAATTTTAATATTTTTATTGAGTTTATGATGCTTACAGATTTATTGTCAACCACTTACCTGTTCATCCAAAAGTCTGTTTCAGACTGTTTACCATACAACATAGCGTCATTAATCTCGTTATAATAAACAAAGCAAAAGGAAACTTCGATCAACATCTTTCGAGGCTCTCGTTAGGCGGTTGGATCAAGGGCCTGCACTCTAATTGCGTAACACTATCAATCACAATCTGAATGATTTTTGAGCAAATTGTTAATCCATTGCTTCATATGTTCGAAAAATTTGTCTGCTCATCAACGTAAATAACGCAATGAATGTTGTTGAACTGTCAAAATGAAACCGATTCCTATTGTGTGTTACGCAATTGCCCCGAGTACTCCTGTTCAATCCTACAACCCCCTCTTATCTTAAAGAACGGGGTGTTCCCACTATTCCAACCATGAATTTCTACCAGTATAGTATAGTACACATACATACATAAACTCACGCCTTCTTCCCATGGGGGTAGGCAGAAACTACAGAACGCCACCTGCTACGATCCTTACATACTCCTTCTGCCTCGTTTACATTCATACATCTGGTCATACACGCACGCCGTACGCACCTGACCTTTCTGAAGAACATCACCAATAAGATCACTATATGTCTATAGGTATAGTGTGAATTATTTTCCCATTATTCCTACTAGGTAGTAGTAATTATGTGTAATCCATGTATCAATGTCCCGTAGGAATAATGAAAAGAAAATTCACACATACTTACCTACTGGTAGGAATTCATGGTAGGAATAGTGGGAACTTCTTAAAGAACGTTTCAAGTTCCTTCATGACACACACAGATATACATATAGTAGAAGATATATATATATAGTAGAAGTTCGTCGGAAAACTTGAGACTAGAGATGCCGATTTATTCCAACAGTTTTTGTGACAAGTCTTTTATAGTTCAAGCCGTACGGTTATGGAATGCCTTGCCCGTGTCGATAAAACGTGCTCAATCTTTGTGGACTTTTAAAGTTCTGATTAAAAAAAACACTTCCTCTCTTCTTAAACATCATCATTACATCGTTGCGTGCCCTTGTTTCATATTTGATAATATATATATATATATATTGTATTTACATACATATATATGTATGTATTTATTATATATGTAAATGGTACAACACTGAGTACCTACAGTATTGTATCCCCTCCTCCCTTTAATCCATCCAAAGGTTGTCTGTAAAAGGTCGCTTTTAGCGATAAGACCGCCCATTGTGTCATCCTATGTGTAAAATTTCTACATTTTCATCTGTAATTTTTATGGTGTACGTAGTAAAGAGTATTCTATCTATCTACTCCTCGATACGGCTCGCATCGTGTGGAGGTTCCCGTCTCTGGAGCCCTAACCACCGCGCGGAAGCTTCTATTAGACCCGACACCGGCGGACTACTAAGTATTATTTATATTTTTAAATGTTTTCTATACTTATTTTTTATATTTTAAGTAATATTTAAAAATGTTTAATATAAGGAACCAAATAAATAAACGAAATAACAAAACCAACATGCGTCAGCGTCCAGACGTGAATTGCTTGCAAAGAGAGATGTAAATAGATTTGCTTTCACACCCGCAGAGTGAGCCAGCGACCCATCAGGTTTCATCATTAGAGGTAAAGTGGGTCGACAGAAATTCGCTTCAACCGCTTTAGACAGGGACCAGAACTGTTTACTACCCGGCGGGTGCGAAGCCAGCTGGGCTCCAATACATCCGACATGGTCAATACGTGCCCCACGTAAAACCCGCTTGCAGAACTTGGCGGCAGAATTAAAGGCTCTTTTCCTCGCGCTAACCCTACGCGCTCTAACGTTGCGGTCGCGGGCCTTGACCCAAGCTTGGTAGGCAGACTCTTTTCGGGCCTCAGCGTGGGCGCATTCTGCATTATACCAAGGCCGGGATTGGTGATCGAGCGGGATGTCGGAGAATGGAATGAAATACTCCATCCCCTGCCGAATCACGTCCGCAACCACGTCAGCACAGCACGAGGGGTCACCCGAGGAGAAGCACACTTGCCGCCAAGGATAAGACGCAAAAAAGTGCCGCATTTTATGCCAGTCTGCTGACTTGTATCGCCATACTCGCCTCGTGCCTCTAGGACTTTCATCTGGAGGGAGAGCAGGTCGATATGGATTTCACCAGACAGTGGTCAGACATTCCTAGCGGGTCTGAGACCGATACTGAATGACTGTGCGGATCAAATGCCAGTCCATGCAATTGGGCGTATGGCCGTCAACATCCGGTACCCGCGTTGCCACATTCACCATCTGGGTTAGATCTAGCGTTAAAGCAAACATGCGCGCCTCTAACCCGGCATGGTCAGTTTTCTGGTACGGGAACAACCACTCTTTATGATGGGCGTTGAAGTCCCCCAGAAAGATGAGCTTCGCTGTTGGGTACCACTGCTGGGCTACGTCATTCAACTTCACGAGGAAATTAAAGAGCGCTGTTGTCTCCTGGTCACCGCTGTACGATCGGTAAACGCCGATGTAGAGAGATTTCTCCACGCCAGTGTCCACAAGTAGCCATATGGCAGAAAAACCCGATTTCTGAAAGCAACGGAGACGACGACAACAAATGTCATCGCAGACGTACACACAGATCCCAACTTACTTCTTGAACTTGTGTTCAAGAGAGTAACCCGGGTAGTTGAGATACGCCACGTCCGACGGGATTGTTATCTTCGTCTCCGTTAGGAAAAACAGGTGCGGCTTTTCAGTCTCAAGATGGTGATGGACCGGATCGAGATTGGAGTGCAATCCTCTGATGTTAGTGAGGTGCACTTTTAGTGGGAGGAAGTGCAGCCGTTGTTTAACCTTGTTTTTCTTTGCTTTGGTCATAATTTGTGTAGAGTTGTTGGGGGAAAAAGTCGAGGCGCTGCTCAGTAATCCAAGTGGAACACGTGAGCTAACCAAACCTATGGGGAACTCATTTGGAGACTGCGGGGACGCCCCGCATTATATTAAACATAATTGGCAAAATGTCAAAGTGGGTGTAGGTACTATAGGTAAACCTCTGCCCAACCCTTCGGGGAAACAAGGCGAGCGCAATATTTTGGATCAAATAATATTTTGGAGCGACTCGGTGATCGTATTGGGGTGCCTTTCGTACGTAATCGAGTCGCTGAAATTCAGGAAAGTACTGCTGGAGAACGGTGGAGGTACGTGCCATCGAAGGACAATCCGGCTCGAAGGACCATGTTCAGAAGCTCAGGAAGAATAATAAATAAAAGCGTGGACTGTATACTATTTAAATTATATTGAGAAACAGCGAAAAGTAGGTAGCGGTACAGTGATGTTGACAAAAGAGGGACGCAAGCGTCATCATCCTAGCCGTGCGATCGAGAAGTGCCCCCACCGCCGCCTCACGCCGCTCGCCGCCGCGCGCTCGTCGTCTGCCCCGCGCCTGCGCCTCAGCCGCCGGTGACGTCACTCCACATGATCACGCGATTGATGCGTGAACATTGTTTTAAATGTAAACCGAAACATACCTGCACTGCCGTGCAATTAAAATCCTATGATTATACAAGTAATAGAATAACTGACTGCCTCGTTGGTCTAGTGGTCGCAAGCGCTACTGCTGAGCATGAGGTCCTGGTCCTGGGTTCGATTGGGCAAAGTATTATTGAGTTCTTCTATCTGGAATTTCGCAGTAGCAGCCCGGAGTCTGGATTTGATAATTGGCGAAATGTGGGTGTACTATTAGGTACACCTCTGCCTAACCCTTCGGGGAAACAAGGCGTGGTGTTATGTTATGTTATGTTATGTTAATAGAATAATTATTTTAACGACTTTATTATACCCATCTCGAGTAACAAGTTTAATTATCATTAGCCTTGACACTTGATATTGTTTTAAAAGTAAACCGAAACACTACCGTGCAATTAAAACCCTCAGCTGTTTAATTAATATAAAAAATACTACAATATTAAAGATGTTACATTACAGGAACGCACGTCAATTATTCAAATTCGAATTCGATTTTTATTGTGTTATGTACACATAACATAACATCACGCCTTGTTTCCCCGAAGGGTTAGGCAGAGGTGTACCTATAGTACACCCACAATCGGTTTCAAATGTATACGTTGTTACAATTATCATGTCGCGCGCTCGTTAATACGAATTGCATTATCTAAACAATGATATGATCTGGGTAATGAGAAGTTTTTATAATTACGAAGTTAATTGCAATATAACAATAGTTAGACGTCACGGCAGACCATCATTACATTGTTTGCTCGTGATGATGTATATCATCTGTAAATAGGTTGGAATAGTCAACCTTGTAATTGAACCACCCTAAGGTTGAATGTCACTTGCAAGTCACCAAACGTCAATGTAAATTTTTGCTTTAATGTCAATGTGACAGATAGTTGCAACCTTAGTGAACTTTCAATTTAAACTCATACTCAAAACTTACCGACTCAAAGCATTAATTTCAATTAAAACAATTACAGGCACTTTTGAATTGTTAAAGAGTCCGTCAGTTAGTCAGAAAGTAGAAGCTAGTCGCCCATTCCAAAACGTATATCTCTATGGAGAAAAACGACATTGTTTCCAATACATGGGATAAAGCAGTTATCAAATCAATGGATGAAGCTGCTGAAGAAGAAAAAATAATTGCTTTAGAAAAAGGTCGCGTCAGCAAAGATGGGATAGTCATCATTGACCTTCAGAATGTATCATGTAGGTAGTAGCACCCGTGCTCAATTATATAAATGTTGAAAGTTAGGTCATCCTAACCATTTCCGTTACTGAGAACCGATAAACACTTACTTGGTAATCATCAGACCTTCAGAATGTATCATGTAGTGGCACCCGTGGTCAATTAGATAAATGTTGAAAGCCAAGTCATCCTAACTATTTCCGTTACTGAGAACCGATAAGCACTTACCTGGTCATCATCAGACCTTTAGAATGTATCATGTAGTAGCACCCATGCTCAATTAGATAAATGTTGAAAGCTTGGTCATCCTAACTATTTCCATTACTGAGAACCGATAAGCACTTACCTGGTCATCATCTGACCTTCAGAATGTATCATGTAGTAGCACCCGTGCTCAATTAGACAAATGTTGAAAGCTAGGTCATCCTAACTTTTTCCATTACTCTTAACTGCCTCACTCTTTCATGTCAACATACCTACATCATAACTTAAAACAACTTCATAGTACCTACTCACATTTACAAAATTTAAAAAATGCTTCTAAAATATACAAAACTATAGTTTGCAATGATTGTATTTAAAAGATTAATAAAATTTTACTAGCAAAAGGAAAGAAAATCCTACCTATTGAATTACCTAGTCAACATCTAAAACTTGATTAAATAAATAAAAATAAACATTAAGATCATAATGTCAGAAAAAAATGGACGCATTCACTGGGAGTTTTAGTTATAGTAGCAAGGCGAGGTCGACTTAATACTTATGCCATTAAAAATAATATAAACGTGAAAAACGGGTGAAGTTCGCCACGAAGCACGAAGGAAGTACAGGATTGTTGCTATCACCTATGTATAGGTACAACACAGCGTGTACCTATCACAAAGATGTGGTCATATTAAATATGACCACTTAAATTTTAAGGCTGTGGTACAGACCATCAAATTAAACAACTTTCTCCATGGAATGATGGGACCAACATCTTAGTCGCGAAAAAATAATCAGCCGTCCCATACAAATTAGATTGAGTAGGTATTGAAGTTTTGTATGGGACAGTTGATAAATTTTTTCGCGATTACGATGTTGTTCCCATAGAAAAAGTTGTTCAGATTGATGGTCGGTACCA
The DNA here is from genome assembly GCA_947568875.1 of Fissipunctia ypsillon. NCBI lineage: Eukaryota > Metazoa > Arthropoda > Insecta > Lepidoptera > Noctuidae > Fissipunctia > Fissipunctia ypsillon. Next base: position 10,491,207 of record OX387664.1, on the reverse strand, counting down.
CACCCTTAATTTTGACCACACCTTTCTAATACATGCTGTATAGTCAATTATTTGTTGGTCACTGTTGAGGCTTTTAAGCTTTGTTTGCCAAGTGACGCCATTAATCTTTGAGATTTTTTTTGTGGTTTAAAATCACTCCTATTTCACTTCGTAGGTAAAGTCGGGGATATAATAATAATAATTCATTTATTTTTCAGACATAGTCAATTCCAATTAATTAAATTAAAACATAAAAATCTTAAAATTTAAAATTGATATAAAATTCACACATATAGGGTGACTGGTAATTAGTGACCGATACTTAAACACATGATTGTACTCATGATAACATCATTATGAACAAATTAACTATGGGACCAAACCTGAAATCGTGAAAAAAAAATCAGCTGGTCCCTACATTTTGACGAATTATGCGAGCATAAATGTAGGGAGCAGCAGATTTTTTTTTCACGATTTCAGGTTTGGTCCCATAGTAAAAGTTGTTTGTTATCATGAGTACAATCATGTGTTTAAGTATCGGTCACTAATTACCAGTCACGCTATATATTAATACTCAACATACAAATCAAATAAAATATAAAATCCATACACATGTCAAACAAAAAAAAAACAAAACCAAACTGACTACTAACTTAAATTGTCCGTAGCTATGTTCAAATCACAGCTGTCATTTTTTGACTGATGATGATGTATGAAATAGCTATAAGGCGGTAAATTGACGTAGGGTTTCAATTTGCTTAACAATTAATTTCTCTATTGTATATAACAAATTAAGTTAAATCTATTATCTTAACTAAACCATTAGACCAGACATTTTCTGTAAACATGCACATATAGCGATATAATCAGTCGACCTCCAACCGTCTGAAGGAGCCAGAAAGAAATTCTTCTGAGTTCTCATCTCGTGGCCTTAAGCTCTCGTCTGACACCATTTTGGAGCACTCCAACAAGTATTCTGTTATTTTCGGATTTTTATAGAAATTTTCAGTGATTTCTGTAACAAAAATATGAATAGGTTACAGCTTTTCGTATTCTTCTGCCAAACATTAGAAGTTTGGCAGAAGAATACTTCTAATAGGTATTGGCGGCGCTTTTTGGTTGTGAGAATGGGATTGAAGGGATAAGAGAACGATGACACTATACAAGGTGTAAAAGAAATAAATCACTATTCCCCGTGACACCATCGAAGTGATGTCCCGCTCCACTGATATTGATGTATAACGTACGTACGCGTCTATGTGTGCGTGCGCCTGTTTTCTGTACCTACCTATGTTGTGTTTATAATAATTGCGAAGAATATTTGAATTGAAGTTTTGACTGGAACGACTCTCAGGCAAGATTAGGTACCACCCCTTATCTTAATCAGAGAATGACTATGTTCCAAATTTGAATTCATGACCATTTAAAAGTCATAGACAAAAAAAATGCAGCGTAGCTCGATTAAGAAGTCCGGGTGTGTATTTACTTAAGACCTTTTATGTACCATATTTTATGCAAAATAAAGATATTTATGAAGGTATAAGGAACAGGGTGTAAAGTTCGCTCATCCTCCATAGAAAAGGGAGGATCCTCCGACCAGACGGGTGTTGTCTGGTGGGCTACTGCCCGACGGTAGATGTCGGGATGTTGTATACAAGGTGTAACATAAATAACGCACAACTTCTTAAGGGGTCATTGTACTCATCATTATGAACAACTTTTACTATGGGACCAAACCTGAAATCGCGAAAAATAATCAGCTGTTCCCTACATTTTGAAGAGTTATGCGAACATAAATGTAGGGAGCAGATGATTTTTTTTGCGATTTCGGGTTTGGTCCCATAGTAAAAGTTATTCATAATGATGAGTACAATGACCCCTTAAGAGTTTGTGCGTTATTTATGTTACACCTTGTATATGCCAGTCGCGCGGTAAACTCTGCTTGCGCGATGCAGGATTTGTATCACGTCATCTTTGATGCGTAGTTCCCATGTGGGTTGTAGATGCCGCCACATATTCTATTATATATGATAGAATACATAACTATTAGTTTGTAGAAGCTTACCCACTAGTCTGTCCGATCTCAACTCGATGCCACCGTAGTCTTCAGGAAGACATTCTTTGGGTACGTAATTGTATAAATCTTGCAAACTGTTGTGAATGACGACTCTATCCATGATGACTGAAGTGATGAACTGCTTAAAGAAACCAATTACCCGCTGAACGATATTCGCGTCAGCTTTCATGTTAATAACGTGGATGCCGTATATCCTCCAATTAAGGGATTTCTGGAACAGAAAAATATTTTGTTGGGATGGTTTTAGACTCTTAAACATGATGCAAGTTCCTTGCTTATTTTGTGTATAGTCGAAGACATCTTTAGTTCAAGCTTAATTAAATCTTCGAACTCTAACTTATTGTTTTACGTGATAGCATAACATAACATAACATCACGCCTGTAATCCCCAAAGGGTTAGGTAGAGGTGTATCTAAGTAAACCCATATTACGCCAGTTTTGTTAAGTCCTATGTAACAGGGGGCGACCCTATTGTCGTCAACTGGGCACAAATCAAGACTTTAGGCTGCTACTGAGGAAATTCTTAATGGGAAAAACCCTATAACGCTTTGCCCGACCTGGGAATCTTACCCGACCTCATGCTCAGCTGTAGTGCTTGCGACTAACAGGCCATCGAGGCAGTTATGATATACCTATTATGTTATAACTAAGAATACTGTCAATTTGCACTAATTCCGACTACAGTTCTAAACTTAGCAGTGGCGAAGCCTTCATATAACCCAATTTCTATCGGCTTCCCGTCGGAACCACCACTCTTCTTAATGTATACTATTGGCATATAATGTACACCTGTGTGTGTAACTGTGTATCACATCAGATTATATATGTTTAATATCAGTTCAATACAGTCATTTCCTCAGGTAAAAGTTATCTGACGATTGAAAAATGAGCCCTTAATAGGAAGTGTTATACCTTTTTGAATAGCTAAAGAGACGTAGAACTTTCTAAAATTATTTGCAGAATAAGTTCCATACAATATTTTTTTTAAAAGCTTTTCAAAGTTAAGAACACTATTAGAAAATTCTTTCATTCTAACCATTGTCGAGCAGTTTTTTTAAGCTTTTCATAATAAGTTCAGTTTCTGTTGATCATTTTTATTAATGGACATGTTTTTTAACTAGATACATCAAAAATACCGACCCTAGGAGCTCTAATCCCAAAAAAAAACCGACTAAAAGCCAAAAAATAACGGATTTTTTTAAAATAATCTTTAAAATTCAATATCTCCATAACGGTTAAGTTTCGGACACCTTATTCCAGAATCAAATCCTTCAGAAATGACCTGAACAATGACGTCCTTTAATATTCAGTACGACTTTCCCTGTAACCCTGTATAAATATTTAATTATAGATACAAAATAAGTTTTACCGTAAAAAGCTGCATAACTTTTTTGAAAACCAAAGGATTTTGAGTGAGGATTTGTCTCCAACCCACATGTTCCATGTCGATAATCCATATGTCACCCGCCATGTAGTCGTAGATCATTCGCAAATCTAGAAGCTGAAATATTATCACATGAAATACATGTAAGGGGAAAATACAGATGCCTGTAGCTGGTACAAAACTATGCATGTAGCTGGCATGCCGTGTGCCATAACAACTTCTCATGGTCAATGTCACAATGGCATGCCAGCTATTTGCATAGTTTTGTACCAGCTACAGGCATGTGTATTTTGGTCCTATTCGAAATCGTAGGTGCTTTACCACTTTTGACATACCTACACTCCCAGTAAAGTGAAACTTCATTGTGGTTGAAACTATCTAACTTTCAAAAATACAAATCGACCTTATTGTTTTATGACGTGCTCGGTGCAAATGACATTCTTACTTGGGGTGGTAAAGCAATTACGTGATCGACTATACCTTTGTACTTAATATTTAAAAAAGGCTGCGTCTTTAAAAGCGACCGTCGCTCGCGCGAATACGCGATCGGTCGCATGCTATGCATATATATATGTCACTTTTTCTTCGGAAAATCGGAAAGCGCCCTCTGTCGGTGCGACCACGCGTTCAGGTTCACCGAACAAAAAGTTCGGACGATCGTGTATTCGCGCGATTATCGCTTTTAAATGGGACGCGGTGTAAGGTTTTTTCGCGATTTATGTCATGTTTTTATTTTATTTGTAGGTATTATTTTTCGTTACATCCTACTAATACTAGGTATAAACGCGAAAGTTTGTGAGGATGGATGAACAAATTTGGATGAAATTTAGCACACAGATTGTTTATAACCTGGATTTACACATAGGATACTTTCATCCCAATATCTCCACGGGATCGAGACTTATCCGGGTGAAACCACGGGGCGCTGCTGCTTGTGTGAGTATAAATTATCATGTCCGTCGTTCCACAAGTCATACTGTTGATTTAAAGCTCTGGCCGAACTGAGGCGAATGCCGCGCAGGATGCGGAACGAAATTTGCTCGCGCCGATTGTGTCAACTAATCTGCACCTTAATTGCGTAATACACTATGGATCAGAATCTGAATGATTTTAAAGCAAATTGCTAATCCATTGCTTCATATTTTCGAAAAATTTGTCTGCTCAACAACGTAAATAACGCAATGAATGTTGTTGAACTGTCATAATGAAACCGATTACTATTGACAGTGTGTAACGCAATTGGAGTTGTTCAAACTGGCGCATATACAGGGTCAAATTAAATTAGCTAGCGAAATTCCGCAGACGTAATGGGTATCGATATCTAAACATGACAAAATAAAAAAAAAGATTTGATGATTTACTACTTGTTCTTTATCATATCGATACCCATCACGTCTGCGGAGTTTCGCTAGCAAATTTAATTTGACCCTGTAGTCGTGTGACTTCCGAATCATTAAAACAATGAACGCGGCGGTCGAGTCCCACGACAAGCGCGGGTTTCCCCTCAAAACAAGTACTTAAAAGTCCCAAGGTCGGAGGTAAGTTTTCTTACCAAACAAACTCGTCTATAAAATTCTTCAATATCAAACTTGCTCAATTCTGCGCCAAATTTCAGGATATAAACCCTGCGATTATCTTGTAGTTTTGGTATCGCAATAACAGTGCTGAAATATAAAAAAAAAACTTGTACATAGTAGAAGAGAATATAAATCAGAGGGGCAATTCCCGTAATTTTAAGAACGTTCTCAGTCTGATCTCAGTCTGAATATGTCAAAAATACCTATAATTTCCTTACATTTTTGACAAGTTTTTGACATTTGTTTGTCGCTGAGATGAGATTGCGACGAGATTTTGAACGTTTTTAATTACGGGAATTGGACTTCAGGTCAGTACTTACCATATTCTTACATACGAGTAAGACAGACAGGGAACTGGGGAGAGATTTTCAATTCAACAAGTACATCACAGTCAAAATTCATGGGCAGCATAGCGTCGCTGAAGGTCTAACACCGCGTAACTCAAAAATCACTGGTTAGAGCCGATGAACGCGTTATTTGAAAAACAAAACCACCACGTATGTCAGTATTCTCCAAAAAGCTCGTAAATAAGTCACTTGGGTACGTACGCGCTGTTTCGTCGTTACGGGCTGTTTAAGTAGCGTAATGTCTCTAATATTTCTAAGTATTAATTAGGTAACTTTAATAAGGAAACAACGCGTAAGTAAAAAATAAATTTAAAAAAATATTTTTATAACAAAAAACAACCATAGAACCTAAATAAAAAAAGGATTGTTTATGTCTTGATAATGATAAAAATATACGAAAAAGATATGTACTGAAACTGAAAGAGAAAATATTTTTTTTTATATTTTCACCTCTCCTAAGAAGTTGACTTTTCTGGTTAGGCGGTGTTAGAACTTCAGTGACGATAGGTAGGTACCCTGTTTGCTGGCTCATGTCCAATGTTTTACAAGTTAGCCTGTAGGTAGGTGGTAGGTACACCTTTGTACAACGCTCATGTTATGACGTCAGAGGCCGTGGTGCCGGGCATTTTCAAACAATAGACCTCGATTTAATTTTTTGTATTCGTTGGCATACATACATAAACTCACGCCTTTTTCCCATGAGATGAGGGTAGGTAGAAACTACAGAACGCCACTGTATTCGTTGTCCTCTCCAAATTACATTAAAATTACATAATTATATAGTCAACCTCGTAATTGATTTACCACCCTAAGGTTGAGTGACACTTGCACGTAGGGTTGCCAAGTGTCCGGCTTTAGCCGGAGATGTCCGGCTTTTTACAATCGTGTCCCCGGCCTAATAATATACAAGTCCGGCTTTTGTTAGGCTTTGGTCAACCCCGCCCCGTCAAAATATGCCGGACGAAAGTGCGCGAGCGACTCACGCGGACACGCATGACTCGCGATCTCAGGAGTCGCAGGCGGCTCAGACGAAATAAATTTATTTACAAATTATAAGGCTTATTATTGATTGTTTTAGTTACTTTCAATGTTACAAATGACTTTAGTAAGAACAAAATGTGATTCATAACATATAATATAAGGAGTAGAGTAAGTCTCAAATGAATAACAGTAATAAATAAACAAATAAAAGTATCCATTTTTTTTTAAAGACCAGTGTGTCAGGCTTTCAGGGCTAAAAGTCCGGCTAAATATGAATCTGTGTCCGGCTTTTCTATTTTTGGGCCTGGCAACCCTACTTGCATGTCATGAAACGATTAGCCGGGCTATTTGTAAAAATCTCACCGTGAAAAGTTAGATGAAGTGAGCTGTCATTCCACTTGATACTAGAGATTGACATTATTGACAGCTCACTTCAAGCTCACTTCACCTAAGTTTTATGCATAGATCGGCAGGTATGTCATCTGTCTGTCGGTCTGTGTGACATTTAACCTAAGTGAATTTCAACCTAAGTGAAGTTTCAATTTACTGGGAATTGTTGTGACAACATCAAACAATCACCACTGTGTGGAAACTTTTGTAATAAAATCGACTTTTGTAATAAGTAGGTACTTACGTACGAGGTCGATTTTTATAAGTACTACAAACGTCCGTTTCGTTGTAAAGAATTAGGGCGCTTTCAATTTATGCGTTTCTTGACGGCCTGCTGCGGTGCCGAAGCGGTGCGTTAGTCGTACAGCGCACGGACGATCCTTTTTTTTTCCACACAAAACGCGCGGTGCAGCAACAGTACGGCGCCGGTACCGCGAACGCTCGACAACAGGACGGCAACGTCGCAAGCATCACGTGTTCATTTCGGTGTTCAATAGTGCGGTGAATAGACGTCGAGAGCAGTAAAATACGCTTTCAATTTACGCCCGAGATTAATAATAATCAACCCTGATCCAATTTTTGCCATCTGAGATCGATATTTCAATCCATTTTTCGGGAAATGCTTGCCAATAACCTATCTGCAGATTGATTTTACTATCCTCGGAGTCAATCCGTCTATGGGAGGGCGGATCACAGATAAAAGATTGGCCTCTGTTCGGAAATGACAGTTTTTGCTTGCCAATAACCAATCTGTCCATTTTGACATTTGGTTTGATCGGTATAAACAATCGCAGGTTGCAATCCAAGAAATTTCGAGGATTGTAAGAATACTATCGTTGATACTAATTACGATTTAGAACAAGTTATGGCATTATCAGTATTTTCAAGTCATAGTGACGATAGTGATATGGAGGTCCTTGCTCTGTTATCGGACTGGGACACTGACAGCGACGCTGATGATAGACAACGTGCTTGTCCACGAAGCCACAACAATGAACAAACTTATAAATAGTTACTACTCTTTGGAACAAACATGAAACAGTAACAAAAGTGCGTCACTGTCAAGACGTCAAATTCACGTTCCGTTCCTGATAAAATAGTTGCAAGTATTGTAAATATAATTTAACGATTGTAAATTTTACGGGGTTTTAGACACGTAATTATTTTGTTTTGACAGAAAAGGTATATTTTGGTGTAGTTTAGTGACTAGTTTATTTTCATAAAACATAAAACATAATGCATTGCATTATCAAAATTATATGTGAAACGGAACGGTCGGGAGGGAAAGGATCGCCTGCAATCTGCATCGAAAAAAAAAAACGATTGCATAGTTTTGATATTGGCATCAGGATTGGAGATCGATCGCACAGTATACAGCAATCTTAGATTGACTCTATCCTTGGATCAGGGATACATTATTAATCTCGGGCGTTAGGCGTTCGGTGCCGGACAGCGAGATATAACCTGCGGCACGGTAAGCGTGCGGCAGCGGTCCGACACGAAACGCATAAATTGAAAGCACCCTTATGTGTTTTTTAAGCAATTCGAACATACCTACTCATTTGTCAGCTTTGCTAGGCGCTCGCCCCGCTCAAAACGTATTTGCTCGTTAAAGTCATTGGCGTTACCTAGCGCTTTTTGGACTAGAACACCGACCGCCCTTTGACTTTGCAAAGTGAGCTCATATGAATATGAACTTTATTTGCTTAATCTTAATGTTCATATTCGTATGAAACGCTTGCTCACATTCGCTTATTATACAAATATGAACATTACGCGATAAGAATAAGGTACAAATTAGTAGGAAGCGCTTACTTTACATGTACTCGTACTTCGATACTTACTACATGTCCCATATTTTATTAGAACTGCATAGCATTTGTCTTCTGTTTTGTATAAATTCGGGCAACAAGAATCGGTACTTATAGAAGTTATCTATTTTCTCTTTTGCTCGTTCTATGGATCCTTTTGCTATTATTATCATCATCTCCACAATAGGCCTGCCTGGTGAAGAAAAGCAATCATTTAGCCGCACACATTTGATAATGGATAACTTCAACTGAAATGATGAACGACAGCTGCTGGAGCTAGACCACCACCTCCTAACGCAGTATTATTGTAATCTTACTTGAGTGTGGGAAAGAGATGGAGCTTGACGTCCTGTATAGCTTCATCTCTTTCTCACACTGAAGTAACATTAAAATAATACTGCTGTGTGTGTGTGTGGTGGTGGTCGGCCCCCTGACGTTTCATAAGTGCCCATGTAGGCCTAAGTGAAATAAAATATTTTGAATTTTGAAATATCCAGTCTAGCACAACACACTAAACATAGCGATTTGAAAAAAACCCGTGGAAATCTTATAACGTATAAAATTAGAAATACTTACTATAATCATTTTGCAGTATGACATATTATAGGCTATTTGAAAATGAAATTGAAATTAATGTAGCTATTGAGCAGCAGATGTTTTTTTTTTGCGACTTCATGGTTGTTCTCATAGTAAATAGTTGTTTATAATGATAGGTATATAGGTACATACAATGACTCACTAAGAAGTTTTCAGTTACATATTTCAAGTAAGCCTTGTAGTTACGAAATCTAAAAACCGAACAAGTACGAGTCGGACTCGCACACGAAGTGTCCCGTATTTTTTTCTTAAATCTATGGTTCCGTACCACCGTATAATAATATATTTAACACTACATATTTAAAAAAATACTTCAGTTTATTAAAAAAAAAACACGTGGGGACCCCCTTTAATATTTTACATTATTTTATTTTTATTATTTTTTGTTATAGCGGTAATAGAAATACACAATCTGTGAAAATTTCAACTGTCTACCTATTACGGTTCATGAGATACAGCTCGCTAACAGACAGACGGACAAATAGGGTTCCGTTTAGCACCCTTCGGGTACGAGTACCCTAAAAATTACGCACAATGTACCTAAGCGGGTTTATAAATAGAATTAAGTAGGTAACTACTTACTGATTTCAATATGAACTAGGTGAGGTTGTTTCTGAAACCATTCCATGATTGAGTCCACCCCCTCCCGAATGCTGTTCTCAGTCAAACCGAAGACCTCGCGCACTGCCTTAACTTCCTCTTCAGTTCGTTGGAACAGGACACATTGCTCGACTGGATACATTATAATTTTATAGTTTTTCAACCCTGAAATGCATGCGTGATGTACAGTCAACTGTACGTTAGTTGTTACACTTGCACTACGAAAATCACCTTTACTGCTACGGCTGAAAGGAGCTGTCAGTGACAAATTCTTACCACTGATAATAAGTATATTAAATTTAGGTCGCCACAGCGACATAGAATAGTGTACACTTACCTACTTTAGCATCTACCCAGCGACGATGAGTGAATGGTACAAAACATAAAATTTATTTCAAACTAGTTTTTCAGTTTTTTACTTTTTTATAGCTGTTGCCTACGGCTTGGCCCACGTGGATGTCAATACTTCTATTGTCTTTACATTACTGTCTATTTGAGTCGGATTTTATTCACAATCTCATGGGTTTTAATTTTTTTTGCGCGGAACTTTAATTATTTTTCTAATATAAAAGTGGCCTAAGTTACTCCTTATGCATCAGCTATATGCGAATGAAAGTCCCGTCAAAATTGGTTTAGCCGTTTCGGAGATTAGCCGGAACAAACAGACAGAGAGACAGACTAAAAATTGTTTTTATTTTTGTTATAAGTACCTACCGTATATACTTTCATATGCATTAAGTAAAAGCTGTTATTTTTTTTACATTATAATCAGACACTTCAATTTTATTTATTTGTATGTATGTAGGTATGTATATTAGTCACATAACATAACAAATAGACTAAAGTCATTTTAATAATTTGTATTGCCTCTTCGGATTATCTTATTTATTATACACAAATTCTGACAAAGAATCTTAAGTAGGTAAATAATAAAGATAGGCATCTCGACCAATGTTACTTTTTCGAGTTTAAAAAAATCCCAATGAGAGCGTCAAATATCGAATTTTAAAATTTAGCCCGGTTCCTTTTCTTTATGTTATGACCTAGTTCAGAATTAAACCAAACTGGCTTGAAAAAAATGTGTATGTTCAAAAATTATGAAACGAAAGGTTACAGATTTATTTTTATTATAGGCAAGTAATTAAAGCGTAGCTAGGGACTGATTTTCGCGTGGCTGTATTTTTTTGGTTAGAATCTAACGGCCGAACCCAATAACCCATTTTCAGTAAAAGACAAATCGTTATTGATGGTAGACAGTATAATTCTATATGTCCTTATGTCAGGCCGGTAAGATTCCCTAATCTCATAAAGATTATTGGGACGTTAAAACCATAGATAGATAGGTTTTTCTATCTCCAGTATGCCAAAACAGGTGATAGATAGGTTATTGGGTTCGGCCGTTAGTAGATAGAAAATTGAACGTAGCTAGGTACTTACACGTATAGGTGTCTTCTGCGTTCACAGAATATAATATTTTATTTTGTAAATTGTAAGTAAATACGACCGTTCCGACTCTCACGGGTAGGTTTTCGCGAATGGTCTCTCAGTAACTTGATTATCTAGTTAGATTACATAATAAAAAGTCTCCATATAAAGCGCTGGTTCACGAAAATAACCTTGACGGGTAGAGTCATTCGGGGCAAAAGGACACACTTGTCTCCATTATACTTACTGAAACTATTAAAATAGTTATTAGGATCATTTATTTGTGTAGTTGTAGCAAAACTATTAGGCTCCTACAACGCAACAAATATTCGACGGTAGGCCAAATTTTAATGGTCTGGACCATTAAAATTTGTGTACTTTTTTCCTACATGTCATGTAGGAAAAAGTACACATTGAGGCATATAAAGGAAAAAACAAATTCCGCTGCATATCGTTGATTTCTTCCCTCTTCTATAATATCCTAAAGTAACTAAAACTATCAACAAACTAAAATGTGGCGTCGAAAAATTCCTCCGCATCGCTGTCGACTGGTAATAGCCCAAGAGACTGGCGGCTTTGCCACGTTGTATGGCAATGCTTAGCCTCTGGCCAAGGTAAAAGCCAGCCCTTGGGTCACGGGAAGTGTCAACCAGCCTTTTGGAGATTTCGTTGAAGAAACCATGAGCACTCGGACCCCACGGCCCGAGGGTTTCAACCCCAAACGGCTCGAAAATCGCCGCTTGAGGTTTCCACAGCCACAGCAGCAGCGCCAGCACAGCACGCCGAGCCAGGAAGATGGGATGGCGCAAGAGTATCGACAAAAGTTGCGTCCCACACTAAAGGCTTACCCACCTTCCATGGAAATAAAGACATGCCGTCCGGTCTCTTGCCATCATCGCGTGCCAAGCCATTGGGTTCTAATACACGTGGAACGCCGCACTAAGGGGTATTTAGACGATCTAGCTGGCCATTAATCAAATTCCAAAATAGTGAAATCCAGACTAAATAATACCTGCATTACAAAATACAATGACTGGGCCACACAAAGGATGCGTATGCGCACCCCTCCACCCGCGCGGCCGCCTGTAACGGCAGTCGACTCTCGATCGTCTATCTAAGTGCATGCTTGTATCATTCGCAACAGCTATTTTTCAACATATTCGAAGTTATTTTTTTTATAATTTGTGTCTTTCCTGAGAGATTTTGTGATAAATATGGCTGCAGCAGGTATTTAAAAATATATTAGTAATTCTTTTATCATCACAACAATGTTTGTTCCTATTTTTTTATTTTTTTAACTGCTAAGAGAAATTTATTATATATTCTTAACAAAATTTTACAAAGATTGGAAAATTAATTATATATCAGGGTGCGTCCCGGCTCTCTTTTTAAAGTATATTGGTAGCCCCATGTGACTATTTTCTAGCAACGTAATAATCTGTTCCGTCTTTGTCCGATTTCATGAAATATCACAACATGTTATAAAGTAATACAGTGTGGAAAAAAATAAAATGCAAGGGTTTGTTATGTTTGTCAGGGCTAATCTCGGAAATGGCTGAACTGATTTTGAGGGGACTTTCATTGGCAGTTTGGGGCCTTTTCAGAGAGTAATTAAGAGCAATTTTTATTTATCACGGGAAAATTAGGGTCCCTTAAGTGTGGTATATAGTTGCAAATATGAAAATCCAAATATATTCTAATTCAATTGAACCCAATGAACAATTTCCGTGTTTTTTTTTTTAATTTTAGGTCCCTCAGATGTAAGACTACTAACCAGAAAATACATTTTTGAGAAAATGCAACAGCAAGACCTACCTGATTTCAACAAAAAACTTGAATTTATGGAGAATTACTCGTACCTTGTGAATTTGGACCAATACTCCCCAGAGCAAATAAATGAAATAAAACACAAATTTTCATATGTAAAATCAGAATTAAAAAGAAGATGGAAGGCCTCTACTTATAAACTTGATAACTTTCTTTCGAAAAATCGTGATTGGCTATAGGGCACTTTCGAATTACCAAAAGTTACTAGGTCGACCAGCCGACCAGGTCGGCCAATAAAAACCTTTGAAAGCTCTAGTGAGAGAACAAAAAGAAGAAAGACGGAGGAGCTTCGAGGGGCCGAGCTTGGTGTTCTTACCCATGCCACTCAATCTAAATTATATAGCATGGGAAAAAGAGACGCCTCTCTAGTATTAAAAGAAATTAATGTATCTCCAAAGCGTGCATTTAAGTACAAGAAAGTATATTTTAAAAAAGATGATACAAAAATGCTTAGTCCCTTTGAAGCTCTTGCTATGATTGTAGAGGCGGGTCTTACGAGAAGACAATACGAAATAATAAGAGCTACTAACAAGAAAATGTTTCCAAGCTACAATTTGATTCAGAAAGCAAAATCAGAGTGTTACCCCGACAAGTCAGGATATAGAGTAACAGAAACTTGCGCTGAAGTGAGACTAGATAGCTTGTTAGAGCATACAAATAAAAGGCTACTTTGCTATCTAAAAGAAGTTGTAAGTGAACTTAAAGATGATGAAAGAAAAGACCTTTCTTTAATATCAAAATGGGGATGTGATGGCTCCCAACAATCCCAATACCAACAAAAATTCATCAATGAACCTGATTCGGACAAGTATATATTTCAGAGTTCATTTGTTCCACTTCGCTTGGTGTGTGACAAGAACAATAAAGTTTTATGGGAAAATCCGACGCCATCTTCCCCTCGATTTTGTCGCCCCATACGCATAAGATTTGTAAAAGAATCTGATGACATAACTAATGATGAAATAGCGTATGTAAAACAAACAATCCATATCATCAATGCCAGAATTGTTGAGTATTATCATAGAAGAAACTGAATATAAAATAAAACAAAAAATGCTGCTGACCATGGTAGACGGACAAGTTTGTAACTCAGCCACGGCGACCACATCGACACAGAGGTGTTACATTTGCAAAGAAACCTCGTCCGATTTTAACAAATTAAACAAGGAGAAAATTTCTAACCCAGATGCGATTTTGGTTTGTCTATTTTACATGCCAGAATTAGAATCTTTGAGAGCCTATTGCATTTAGCATACAGGTTGCCCCTACAAAAAAAAAAAGAATCATGAAAAAAAATGTTGAAGATTCAGCCATTTTTAAAGAAACCAAATTACAGGTGCAAGAAAAATTCAAGCAAGAATTGGGATTACTGGTAGATTTGCCAAAGGCCGGATTCGGCAACAGTAATAACGGGAATTCAAGTAGAAGATTCTTTGTTAACCCGCAATTGTCTTCGGAAATAACAGGGATTGATTTCAATTTGATCTATAGATTTAAAGTCATACTCGAAGCAATATCCAGTGGTCATGAGATCGATATTGAAAAATTTTCAAGTTATACTGCAGACACCGCAAAATTATATGTCTTATATGTCGATTTATATTCTTGGTGCCCCATGACACCAACCATCCATAAGATATTAATACACGGGGCTACTGTAATTAAACATGCGTTATTGCCTATTGGGCAACTTTCAGAAGAGGCTTCTGAAGCACGTAATAAACATTATAAATCATATCGCCTAAATTTTGCCCGGAAATTTTCTCGGGAAGCTTGTAATTTAGATGTGCTTAACAGATTACTTTTAACTTCAGATCCTCTTTTGTCCGCGAGAAGACCCAAAAGAATTAAAAAGACGAAACCCTTTCTGCAAGAAACAATAAACTTATTAATATCAGCACAACCTCATCCTGATTTCGAATCTGAAGACACAGAATCTTCGTTTTCCGAATCTTCAGAATCTTAACGATAAAAAAGGGTGGTGGTTAAAAGCAAACTTATGATCACGTATCTCTGTTTTAAATAAGTACCTAATATCTGTAATCAAACTTTTTAGAAGCTTTAATTATGAATCTAATATTTACATAATAAATAAGCTAACAGACTTAAAATAATAATTATAATATGTACAAATGTAAAAAAAAAAAAAAAAATATATAATCATAGGGCATCAAAAAATTCGTCCGCATCGCTGTCAACAGGAAATGTGCCCAAAAGGCTGGCAGCATTGCCACGTTGTATGGCGATGCTAATCCTTTGGCCAAAGAATAGGCCAGCCCTTTGGTCACGTGAAGAGTCGACCAACCGCTTGGCGATGTCTCGGAAAACCAAGTGGGCACTCGGACCCCATGGCCCTAGTGTTTCAACCCCAAACGGCTCGAACATATAACTCCCAAAAAGATCGGAATATTTTCGCCGTTTGAGGTTTTCCGCACCTGCAGCAGCCGCCCCAGCACAGCCCGCTGTACTAAGAAGATGGGATGGCGCAAGGGTGTCGACACATGTTGCATCCCACACCAAAGGCCTGCCTAACTTCCAAGGCATTATGGTCATTCCGTCTGGTCTCTTGCCATCGTCGCGTGCCAAGCCGTTGGGTTCTAAAACAGCTGGCACCCCGGCGGTGACAAGAGCACGACGGATAATGTCATTAATGCTAGCGTGCCGTGCTATCCGGCCTGCGCTCTTGCTACAAGACAGGCCATGATGTCCGAGGCAGTCAAACTGTATTATAATATGTAGTAAGCTTATTCTTTAGGCGATTATGATTTGCGAATAATAGCCATAAAAAGTTAGAATAGTGATGCATGTTTTTTATCTTTGTAGCTTACATAGGTAGGTATTAAGAATGTGTATTATTTAGTATACAGTGAATTTTATGTAAAGTAGGTACGTTGTTTATGTACAACGTTATCTTTTACTTTGTATTTTTGTATATGTTTTCATATTTTTTGTATCTTTGATTAACCTTTTGAACGCCATTGTCACATATACGTGACAAGCAAGCGCGTGCCCTGTACGCCAACGACACAAATATGTGACAAAAATGCGGTGCACTTTATCACGAAATAAACAATGAAATCATTACTTTTGTGTGTTTTTATTTGTATACCTTAAATATTTAAGCTCTTGTCCATATTTAATTGCTTGAAACGAATTAAATTATACCATGGATATAGAGAAATTTGATGACAATAAAAGAGAAATTAAACGTTTAAAAAGTGTGGCTTGGCGTGGAGGGCACGCGCGTGCGTTTATGCTCTGGCGTTCAAAAGGTTAAGTAAATACATACTTATGTGTGTTACACAGCATAAACCTGTTTTTTAATTAACCAACATATTGCAGTTAGGCACAGAAAGCCTTAGTAATCGGTTTCAGAACCAATTAGTAACGTAGATGATTTTGACCGGCTAGATCGTTCAAATATCCCACCGTGCGCCGACCGTGACAAGGGCTCGTCGGATGATGTCATTAATGATTTCATGCCGCGCTATGCGACCCGCACTTCGGCTGCAAGACAGGCCGTGGTGTCCGAGGCTGTTGACAACTTCGCCACAGTGACAGCGATGAGGAGAACAACAAGGGGCTCCTAGTCACAGAGAAGCAGTAAGGCGGAAAGTAGTGTCGTCGAACAAAGTGCCTATGTTCGACGACGGTAGTGCATGAAGCCACAGATCCGACTCCCACTTACCTACAGCCAGCAGGAGCGCACGCTCCGCAGTAGCAAACGTGTTTAGTCAATTGTTCTGTACCACTTTACAAAGCGGCTCATCCCGCCGATCAAAATTCGGGCAAGCGATTCTCCAGGCATCCATAGCCTCGGTGAAGCACGGCACATCAAAATTCATCGAGTGTGGCGCTAGGATTTTCCTGATTAAATTTTAAGTGCCGTGGACCGAGGCTATGAAAGCCGGTAAACTAATACCAGAAATTTTGCGGATGCCGAGGCCTTCCATACGAATGGGAAGAGTAGCTTGTGCCCAAGCTTGGTCATCCATGGCCACATTTAAGATCGAAGTTAATGTAAGTATGCCGAATAATTTGGTCCATTTTCATTTTGTTTAAAAGGTGAGTGTGCTTCCATAAATGGGAAGCGCGAAAGAAATATGTTAATTTAGGGCCGAAACAGCAGTACCTAATGAATTAAGGTTTTATGACCGAATGCATAGTAAAATTGTTTTATATTGAATTGAAGCGTTCCTAGTTTGACGGGTCAATTGTAACGAGCTTGCCATAAGCCAATAAAATAATAATACAGTGCTCCCTTGTGTCTCTGTTTGTAGTGTCGGTATCCTCCCCTACACAGTAACTTACATAGCTTACACTACACCACAGACACGAACGCACGTAGTGATCTGCTCAGTCCCCTACTATCCCGGCAGATTGCTACAGTACACATGACGCCGCGCGACCGTGGCAACCTACCACCTCCTACCACGGAGAGATTTAATAAATGAATGATAGCATGATATTGATAATTGAAGTAAGTATATTTTTTAAAATGATTTATTATAATCTTCAAACAACGAAATAAGTACCTCCTTATCCTACTTTATATGAAAACCTGTAGTACCTAATTCGAATCATATGAATGGCTCGGCTCTTCTAATTTAGGAAAATTTGGATTAAATTGGTAAATGAGTGTCTATGGTCATTAAGAAGTACATAATTAGGTATGTGCAGAACTTTAAATACCTACAGAGTGGATTTTTGAGATAGGGCGCTAAGGGCAAGACACCTTAACCATTGTAGTTAAGTACCTACTGGAAAACGGTCTTATGAGACCGTCTTTAACTTTTTGATAAATTGTAATCTGCATTCACAGATTTTGAAAAAAAAGTAAGTAAGTACAGACAGCAAGAAAAGGGAAAAGTTTGATGCCAATCGATCGTGTTTCTTCTATGGATCAAAAAATAGGACATTCGGTCCAACTGAGGTTTGAGTACTGGAACCTGGAACAGTCGCAAATTGCAAAAAAACTTTTCCCATACATTTCGTACTTAGGAAATAGGGCTCCAACTTACTTTTTATGACAGACTAGCTTCTACCCGCGAGTTCGTTCGCGTAGAAATCATAAGATACATAATATACTAAAATAACAATCACATTTTTCATACTAAATTAACCACACATCGCATCGCCCGCCCGCGCTATTACTTTCGTTTTAGCTTAACATTATTTGATTTTTTTCTTTTTGTTCGGTTCCTAAGGGTCGTAGCGTAATATTAAATAGCCTATAACTATCTGTGAGAATTGGGCTTCCAAATGCAAAAAGAATTGATCAAATCCGACTAGAAGGTTCAAAGATTAGCACATTCAAACAAAAAACAAACAGCTTTATTATATTAGTATAGATACGACTAGCCGCTACAAAAGTCTGTGTGTTTATTGTAATTGTGTGTGGATTTACATCTGGAAATTAAAGATTTCATTTCATTTCAAAAGTCAGGATTCGGAAAAAATCTTTTCCCAAAAAAGTTATGAATTAACTAATTACTACATTCTAAATTACTTCTGACTTTTCTAGTACTCAAACCTCAGTTGGTCTAATAGTTTTTTGATCCTTTTAAGAAATAGGATTGATTGGCATCATATTTTTTTTGTGAAAATTGTCCATTTTCTGATGACTGTACATTTTTTTTTCATTTGAGAATGCAGATTATAATTTCTGAAAAAGTTAGAAGACAGTCTCTTTTCCTACCTATCTTTACTGCCCCGTCTCAAAAATCCAACCTGTATAACTTTTTTTTTTCTTAAAATGTGTTATGCCACCTGTCTCGTGCAAAAATGGAAGTCTTAATGTATAATCACCCATATTAATTAAATCTCAAATTATAAAAGATATTTTCCCTGCAGTAGTACAATAATACGCTGGTGTTATTGATTAAGTAATTATATAATTTACTACTAATGTTTTCACATATAGAAACTAAAGGTGAACAACTAAATTCAGAACCACTTAATTATGTAAAATAAATTGTCTTTTCTTATGTACACACAAATTTTTGGCTTGACAAACAGTTGTGTTCAGTTTCAAGACAATTCAGCACACAGCAAAGCAAACACTGCCAGACAGTATCACTGAATTTATTGCTTAGACATTATCCTGTTTCATGAAATCATCCACAAGCCTCGACTGGTTAACTCCTAGGAGCCACGTAGCTGTCAGGATGGGTCATCATCGGAGTCCAGCTCATCTGAAGAATCATCGCTGCTATCACATGAATCTGATTCATCATCACTCTCATCATTAATGTAGACTTGATTAGTTCTATGTAACCCTGTTAGTAATGACATAGAAGCCATTCTAACAGCCACTTCATTCTCCATTATACTATCAACCTCTTCTTGCTTCACTAATTCTGCAGCTGCCTCTAATTCTTCAAGGTCCAATTCTAAATCATTTTTTGAGATTTCAATATTTGCAATATTATTGTACAGCTCGTCTAGCTCCTCATTTCTACATTTCTGCAGGAAAACTAAATAATCCTTGATATATAACTGATTCAGAATATATCTTGCATCATTACTTGCATTAAACATTTGATATATTTCAATCATACATTTTACTACATATTTCTTTCCTTTTCTAAACAGTGCTACCAGATCATTTTTTACTTTAATGCACAGTTTAAAGTTCCTGAATATTGGATAAATTAATGCACGTCTGTAAGAGGCGATGAGAACCTGTGCCATATCATTAAATGTGCAGAACCAACTTAAGGTTGATGACAGCTTATTTATAGTCCATCCTGATTCCACAGTGCTTTCATTTAAAGTAGTTCGTTTATCATAACAATATCCATAAAGGATATCAACTAATCCATATAGAACTTGCTTGTACTCAGTCTTACTAAGTAAATAGTGTTTGTTTGGTAGTTCCTTTAGTACACCCACTTCTTCTTCAGAAAATTCAATCTCTTTATTAGAATTTTGATTACACCAAGGTGCTATTGCTGTCAGGAATGGCTCGAGTAGTTCATCATCATAAAAGTCGGCCAGGTAATGGTCTGTGGAAAATTTATCATTTTCATGTTGTACCCTCTTAGTTTGACGCTCTTCAATTGACACCATTTCGGGGACTCTCAATTCAAAAATCTGTGGGAATTCAACACCAATGTTGCTGAATTCAGTTGTGAGTTTATTTGCAAATCCATAGGTATACTTATTAGAATAATCGTCATCTTCATTGTTACCATTTTCTACGGTGATTCCATCTTCTAACATTTCAACTAAATCTGGATTCATGTCGGGGATATCTGCTGGAGCCAGTAAACTTGTGATCATGTCTAGATTTTCAAAATGTTCACCTGTGGTCTCCTTGTCAAAAGTTAAATTGAAGTCTCCTGAATCACATATGTACGATCCTTTGGAACTGTCATTGTCGACGATTCTGCCTGGCAGACGTAGTCGCAGGAAGTAAGGACTGGACACAAATAGAAAATTTTCTCCATCTACATCAATTTCTGTATCACCAATGTTTGTGTAAGGTGCGTGCACGTTTATATAGACGTGATTATCGTCCTGAGTTAACTTAAAACGTGGAGTCAACATTTTGCTTTCACTTAAACCAAACTCAATATGCACCTATGACTGTGATGATTTTCAATATAGCATACATTCAGTAAATAAGCAAGCACTACCGTGCAGGCGTGCACAATGTGCACATGGTATTGCAGACTCGGACAGACGAGCACAGCACAGAACAATATACCGCAGCACACACTTCAGTTACAGTACACAACCCCTGAATCTTCAATCAGAGCAAGAGCATCAAATGCATGCTCAATTTTGATTTGCTAGATTTATTTCTTTGCTTTGATTTAGCATGCTCGGTGGCTTGCTCGCTGGGCTGGATAGATGCCTGCCTTGCTTTGCCTTTGCCTTTGACAATGACATTAACATTTAACAAGAAGAATAACAAAACACTGACACTGACAAAGTCCCATATAGGGCTGCTAACATTAAAAAAAAACCTTAGTAAGGTCCTAAAAACTTTGCGCCCTGGTAAAGTAGGTTGATAAAGGAAGACAGAAAAATAAGAAAATAATTGATACGAATGCACAGAGCAAGCTCATCTGGCCCGGTGGTTTTAATTGGAACTAACGCAATCACACTTTGTTCTCCATCCGACAGCGCTGCCGCCGTCAATGGGCTAGCACAGCTATTCACGTGTTATTCATAACTGTTCGATTCACTGTCTGATTCGATTGTTATGCAAAATGGTAACTTTTATGGTAGAAAATGTATGAGTGGTAAATAAATTATTATTAGAGTCTGACCAACGAAAGCTGTCCAAGAAAAAAGGAGAGAATTAAAAAAAATCAAGAGCTGTCAACCCTGGCTATACACTGCTTAAACGGAGTTGATACTATTTAGAATTATGTACAAGTATACAATAAAAAAGAAAAAAAGGGGGAAGAGCTCATTGGGTACCAAAAAATTCGTCCGCATAGAATTTTCCCGTTGACAGCGGTCAACGGGAAAAGTGCCCAAAAGGCTGGCAGCATTGCCACGCTGAATGGAAATGCTGATGCTTTGGGCTAAAAATAGGCCAGCCCTATGGTCCCGTAAAGAGTCGACCAACCACTTAGCGATGTCCCGAAATACTCGATGAGCACTCGGACCGCACGGCCCTATTTAAAATTCAAGACATTTTATGCGATATTTAGATCATTATTTCATATTTATATAGGTACTTAGACCATAATAACCTTACCCTTGATATTTACTTGGAACTGTTAAACCACCATTATTTATTCGCGCAATGGTGGATAAGCAAGTTAGCGTTACAACATTTCGCTGTGAGGATGATCATTATCAGTACCAAAGGTAAGCTCTAAACGCAATTAGCTTGGCATTTTTTACCTTCTGCACACTGAAGTTCACAGCTCAACTTTCCTGTCACAGCCTTATACAGAAAAGGTTGAATTAAACAAAAAGTTATTACTATACATTTATTTAATGAACTAGAGACCACTGATATAATGAGAATGACACAATAAAAACAAACATAGGGGTTATGAGTTATGTTAGTATAATTCTAAAATGTCAATAATTCATGAAATAGTTATTCTTACGATTACTTGGTCTTAGAGAATCATATTGATGACTTTGATGATTATAATTATGTAAACATACATATTTGTTACGGTCGCGAATAATAAACAACATACAACCTAATACTGACCTGGAAATTGCAAAAAAACGAAAGAAAATTTTAATTTCACGGGCTACCCTGGTACTTTCGCCTAAAGTAAGGAGCACATGATGCGTTGCAGCGCGTATCGACGGGCACACGAGCGGTGCGGCGGGGCAACGTTGTTATGTCGCAGCGGCGCCCCAGAAATGTTGGACAGTCTGTTAATAAAAATGGATCGTAAACAACTGAGCGCGGCCACTCCGACGCACGTCGCAATGCATTCACCCACAGAACACTAATACTCCTGGCGGCATACACCCGACCCCGCCTCGTCTCGTCGGTTGCAAGTCCGGTGCGGCGCCGCAACGCATCGTGTGCTCCCGCTCTTAAAGGCACTGATTTAAAGCGGCAGTTGTTTATTGTTGTTTTGGTAAAATAAAAATTACAAAATGCATGTTTATTAACAAGTACGGCAGTAAAAACTGAGCAGTAAACTAGTCTTAGCAAATATTTAAATGAGTAATTAAATAAATGATTGAGCAATAAAATGACTGAACAGGCAGTTACGTGTGGGCAGTTAACAAATCGGAACTAGTCGGTAAGAATTCTACCTTGGAAGTAGCGCGGTTGGTCACAGTTCTAACTTAACCTAATCCAATGGGGAATGCAACTGTCAAAATGGCACTGTCGTAGCTAGTTCCCAACATAAGCTAATAGTACAGACGCCAGCAGGTCAAGCTACCCGAAACTGTCAAATTTTCCCAATCAATCTTGAATCTAATATTATAGCAATAAAGTTGAAAATCTATTGAAGAAAGGAGATGTTTCAAAATGTATGGAGCCCCGGCCAGGTATTGGTACACCCTACTAAAAAATGGGGAAACACAATTAAAACAGTTTCCAACCATCCAATTACTTTTAATTGGCTTTGTTCGGTAATAAAGTACAAGAATGTACAATTGAAATTGCAACACACAACAAAAACCCATCATGGCGGTAAGTTGTCATGTTGATTGATTATTGACGTTTTACATGTTTACTTCTGTCATATTACATTGTCAAAGAGAACCATAACATTGTCGTACTTTTAGTCTTTTGCAATATTATTTTAGATCTAACTGTAAAGTCGAAAATCTATTAAAGAAATCTGACAGATTGTAGTAGCTTGATGTACTGGCGTCTGTACATAAAGTATAGTCCAGTTAAGCAGACGACAACCTCATAGGTTGACCTGCGATATGCCAAGATTTTTAATTATAGCATAAACGTACCTACAGAATACAAACATTCAATAGTCGAAATATTAACTCAGACAAAAACGATGTAGCGATAAACGAAAGCCAGGTTGTTAAAAATAACTTGAGAAAACAGAACATCAGAACACGATCGACCACGAAAGCGACTCAAGTGACAGTAGACAGTTCACGATCTATGATCAATGGTCGATCTATGGTTTACTGTCATTGGTTTTTAACCACAGAGTACCTAAATTGGCGAGACGCCATATTGAAAGTTGATAAAATAATTGATAAATATCAAATTATTACAAGAGAAATATGCATTAATGCAACTTATCAGTATTTTTCCTGAATTACACGGATTTTTGTCGATTTTTCGAGGTATTGTACATATTCTGGGCCCATTTTGAAACATCTCCTTTGACAGATTGTAGTAGCTTGATGTGCTGCCGTCCATACAAGGCATGAGGTGGTTTTATTGTATTTTGGCGAAAATGATGCGTTGTTCTGTTACTAAATACTCCGAAATTGGAGTCCACCATTTCCCGAGAGACCCTAAAATTAAAAATGGTGGCTTAAAGCTATTTGTAGAGATGTTTTATAAATTAAACAGAGTAGAAACATTTTGAAGAAAGTGATTTTGAGGATATATTTATAGTTTTAAATTCTGACACTTTCCATGTCATTTAATTGATTTAAAATATTGAAATCACAGAAAATAACGAAATAGCGAAATAAAAGTAAACTCATGAATTAACGAAATGTCAAACTAATAAGTTTACAATAGTAGGCCGTGAGGACCTAGCTATGATCACGCCATCTACAATTAACTTTGCCCGACCTTCCCCATTGTTCGTTGCGACCAATATTTGGCTCGCGCGTTGTTGGACACAGTTCCAATTTCCAACCTCACCTATACAGTGTGTCTGTATACGGTATGGGGAATATTAAAGGTGAGGTACAGACCATCAAACTGAGCAACTTTCTTCCGGGGACCAACATCGTAATCGCAAAAAAAAAATCAGTCGTCCCATACGAAAATTCAATACCTACTCCACCAAATGTATGGGCCGACTGATATTTTTTTTGCGATTACGATGTTGATCCCCGGGAGAAAGTTGTTCAGTTTGATGGTCTGTACCTCACCCTTAATTTTCGCCACACCGTGTACAGACACATTGTATAGGAATTGCCGAACTACTTATTTATCTAACCGCGCAATCCAATATTTCTAGTATCCATTTCAATATTATTACACTACTTACTTGAGTATTTTTGTACCGACATTGTAGGACGAAATAACCGACCAATTTTCTTTTTACTATTGTTCATAGTGTTCATGTTTTACTGTCATACTTATTTACCAACCGCCGAAAAATTAAATTACTGCCCGTTAATTTTTTCAACTGATCTTACTATCCTCCTTAATGTTTAAATATTATTACCCTTCAACAGATTATTATTCAACATTGGCGTATAATAGTATTTTGGAAACATTTAAAAATAGAAAAGACATATTTTAGTTGGTAAGTACCTACAATAGGCTATTGGGCGGACAGTATTAATAACAAAATCTAAAATGTACTTAGAATAAATCCTATTGATTTCAAAGAACTAGCTGAAAGGAGTCTCAACGAAGTGAATGAGACTTACGAGGATATTCTATTAATAATTATGTTTAATGAGATCAGATTGTGTCTATGTATTAACATAGGTATCTAAGATCTGTCTCTAATACACTATGTAAACTATTCATAATAGCTAACTTCATTAGAAAAACATAATGAAATAAAAATACTCAATCACACTGATCTTATTGAAACTGTAAAGGTAGGTGTTTTGAATTTTTATTTTGAATTCTTTACTATTTTAATCTTCACAGGAAATCCTTTATAAAAGCATCCTATTTTAGGAAACTGACTGTATTTGTGTGGGCGGAACATGTAGGCGGACGCTGTGAGTTGTCACCTTGGTGCATCAGCTTGGTGCCTACTTTCTTTTTTTCATTTACGTTTATAGTTTTACCTTACTGATATTTCTGAATCTTATCGTGGCAGTGTATTCTATAGTTAAATAGTTTGAAAAAGTCGCATTTAGTTTTTGTGTGAGTGCTCTTAGTTCTCTTTATCTACACAATGGATTTTGATGCAGTTTTCACCATAGCTTAGAATTATTCCGGAAGATTTATCTGTTTATTACATTAATATTTAACTTAGAGCATAGAAATTGCATAGAAATCTTGATATTTTGACATATCGCCACATCAGTAGACCGAACTCGTGCGATGTGCGTGTGATGCACAGGAGGAATCCGTTTTTGTCTTTTTTGCAATATTGCGTTTTTAAACCTACCTACTTTTAAACATTTGCAATATTGCTTTTTTGTTGTCACTGTCAAGCAATCATTAGTGACATTGACATATTGACAAATCAGAGGGAAGAAAATTTTATATTTTTATTATGTCTGTCCGTAAAATAATCAAAACATAAAGTCGACCTACCTATTAGTTTTTATCAAATTCCAAATTATTTTCTTACAGTTTACCGTGTTTGAAAATTATTATTTATGTACGGATATCGATTTTATATTTATTAAGTGATGCCCAGTGATGCCAGTCGGTCGGAAACGTTGGAATCTACATGGTAAGTATAATAATTACTACTTTTGTTTGATCTATTATTGCTTCTGTATTTTGATGCTTAAATCTACACATACACAAGGTTATGTTTCTGCGAGAAGTACCAGGTTTTATAGAATAATAGATGTGCCTTGGCTTTTGAACTTCTCAAATTTTTTATTTGTATCGGTTGAATTGCAATAGCCAATGCCGGTCTGACAGATATTTACTTATGCATCTATTCTGTAATTGTTCCAAATATTGGTTTATTCAAATTAGTGATGAATATAGGTAGTCAACTAGTTATATTATTGTAGGTAATAGTATTGTAGGTAGTAGGTATCCATACTACCAAATATAGTTGTTGCCAAGAATGCAATACCTAGCTGTAATTGTCCTTTTCTTTGAACTTCTTCTTAGGAATCTGAACAACAAACTATGGATTGTTTTGCAATTGTGAAAAATGTTGATAACAACAATTGGTGTTGATTCATTTACAGACATATACTCACATAGGGGAAATTAGAAACTACAAAATGCTATCTGCTACAATCCTTACTCCCTTTGCTTAGTTTACGTTCATACATACATGCCGCGCACAGACACACACACGCACCCCTGTGCACATGCAGGTTGCGAGTACTACCCGCCTGACCTTTCTGAAGAACTGATTCATTTCTCTTCCTGAAATGAAGAATGCTAAATCTGCAATTAAATGTAGGTCTATGACCACTATTGACACCTTATTTGACCAACTATGTTTAACATAACACTGCGCCTCTATTCCCCAAAGAGAAGGGTGTTTGTACAGCTGTTTTGTTTTTGATGAAACATCCAATGCTCCGTATTTTGTGAGTCTTCATAGGCTACAGGCTCATTTTAAAACCTCTAGCCTTAAAATTCTAAGGTATCTAAAAAAACTAACAGTAAGTATTTAAAAACAAAATTATTTTGTCTGGTTTTTTCTGTTGTTTTCAACATTATTTTAAAATATTTTTGATTGTCATTCTAAAGATGGAATGAACAAACATACTTTATTGTTCTATAATATAGTAGTCTCTCTGTGTGTCTGTGTGATAGTGTGCATATTATTTGAGAACCACTTAATATTCTTTTGCTAGGTATGTAATGGTATGAGTAATGAATCATGCTAGTAGAATTTGGGCACAGCTCGTATTATACAACCACTATTTAATGCACAGGTCCACTCAAATCTGTGTGGTTCTTTCCTCAAAAGACCATCTCATCAGACACTAATTTGCAAGGTCCACCCACATATGCGCTGACCAAGATTATGTTTGGACTCAAAAGATACTGTAACTTCTGAGTTTGTTTTCGTGTTTCTTTTCAGAGTAGTTAGATAGGAAACACCAACTTTTAGATAGTTTTAAAACAAATTTATTTTTGATGTTTAAGTGTGTTTTTAAAACAATTTACAAAAAAAATTATTACCATTCATGAATTTCATACAATAGTATAAGCTATTGATGCTTTTGTATAATATTTAGTATACTTTCTGAGGTTTTTCTTGCTCCAGATGGACCACAAGGATCTCTGAGAAGATTGCGCAACCAACTGGCTGAGGATGGCTGTGCTGAGTCACAAGTGGTTCTTGCTAAACAACTTTTGGAAGAGAAATGTGGTATGTTTAATTTGGCACATACATTATTATTATTGCTTATTAGCATAGCATGTTTACCTTTAAAAAGATGACTGGGATGATTGGATGCAGAGAACCGGCTGCTCTGATGCAACTTGGAAGAGACCTAGATATCCAGCAGTTTTTAGAATATACAGGCTGATTGGTATACAGAAGGCTCTCACATTCTTTTATCCAAGACTTTAAGGCTTTGATGAACAAATGTGAGCCTTCCGTGTCATTATGTCTCCACCGCGACGTACGCTTGTAATGGTTTGTATTAGTACACAGCCTTATACGACGATACAAAAATCAGTAGCACTGAACAATACTTTTGTTTTTTTGGAGATATGATAGCCCTGTGTCGTCTTGAAACTTTTCAGTAAGATTTTCAGTGGTCTCACAATAACCCCCGTCTACATATTATCAATTTTTAACCCTGATTATGATGTTGTTCAAATGCTTTGGGCTCCCCTACCGGCTTCATATTTTATAGACAAATTCTAGATGATTTTTTTTTTCAAATTCAGTCATTTACCTGTGGCTGCAGAAAATCCCAGATGGTACTTATAATTTTTAATTCTTGTAAAAATCAGTTCAGAAAGTTAAAACTAGTTTTAAAACAGACATCAACTCTCACATTTGATTGAGTATTTCCTTTTTGCCTGACTGCGGCGGACCCCAAAAAGATGGTAATGTTTTTGTTAAAAAATGCGTATTTGTTGCAGAGTTAGAAACTGACAAAATATGTAACTTCAAGCAAGCCCTGGAATGGTTGATCTGTGCAACTGAACAAGCGCATCCAGAAGCCAGGAGAATGTTGAGAAGGTACCTATTTAAATAAACATTTGTTAGTGGATAGTTAAAACCTTTTTCCAAAAAAATATCTTAGTAGGTTAGTAGTCACTTTATCGTTTTTGGATCCGTGTTTTTTTATATTTTTTAACGTGTTCGTAACTATCCTGCTGCTTACTGCTGGGCCTCGGCCTCGTTTTCTTTTTTTTACTTCTCTCCGTCGCGTCGTCGTAAAGAAGTTCAAAATTGCCACTTAAGAGGCCGTGCACAAAATTCACTCGCTAGAGTTTAGGCAAATTCATTGCGATGTTTTGTTTGTGTGCACCGTTCACGCACGCACGCCTAAAGATCGAGCGTAGTGATCGCTTAAACAATTTTGATCCTATAGATGATATTTTTTAAGTTAAGTATATAGTTACGGTTAACAAATAAAAGTCTGGAATGTTTGTGCATATTATTCGTTTAGTAAATTTATCACAATCAACATACAAATGGTACAATTTGGGGTTAGATACATTGAGGTACATTTAGACATTCAATAACATTGAAGTAAGCGTTTTACATAAATACGAGTAGAGTAGAATATTAAGGTAATTAAATGTTTCCCTTCACCGATGTCAATTATGGCTAAGATAAACTTAGTAAGTACAAACAAATTAAAAAGTCTTATTGGGACTGGCTGGGCCCGTATTTGAAACCTGTATTAAAAAAAAAAAAAACAATAAAATAGGAGGATTGGAATGGGGTTAAAAACTGAAAGCTCGTCATAAGTGGCAGCACTTTTGTCAGTAGGTATTCAAACTACCATTGTTGTTTATGTGTTCACTGTTGTGTCAATTACAAAATATACGAAAACGGGACAAAAATGTCTACGAATCTGCCTTCAGCTGACAAGACTGGTTTGACTTTCGTAAATGAAAAAATAGAGGGTACAGCAGTCTTCCTCAGTCTTTTGAAAATATTTTCATCAGATAGAACAGACAAAAAGGATCTATCTACGTGCGAAACATTCTAAATAACTATGAGATTCAGTGCAGGATATGTGTTAATATTAGGCAGTAGGTAGTTTGGTATGAGGGTATTAAATACAATGCAACATAGCGAAAGCTGCTTAGATGCTACTTAAATATCATTAACGAGGAGGACTCCGGTACTTGCATGTTTCCTTGACTTGTCAAAAGCATTTGATCTGGTCGCATATGACGTACTGTGGGACAAGTTGGGGGACGCGGGTGTGTCGGCGGAGTACACCTCCCTTCTCAAATATTGGTACTCTAACCAAAAGAACCGGGTGAGGTGGGTGGGTACTATGTCGGACGAGTACAGGCTGGAATGCGGAGTCAGACAAGGGGGGTTAAGCTCACCTCTGCTATTTAACCTTTATATTAACCGGCTCATCGAGCGACTGAGCGGTATACATGTCGGATGCCACATTGACGGAACGAGTGTCAACAATATAAGTTATGCAGATGACATGGTGCTTCTCAGTCCCTCGATGAGTGGGTTGAGGAGGTTGCTGTCGACCTGCGAGGCCTATGCGGAGGACCATGGCTTAATATACAACTCAAAGAAGAGTGAGATTCTGGTATTTAAGGCACCTAAGCAGCAGCCGCGCAGTGTTCCTCCCGTATGTCTCAACGGCGTAGCACTAAAAGTTGTGAGTAGTTTTAAGTACCTGGGCCATATTGTGACGAGTGACCTAAGTGACGACTTAGATATAGAGAGGGAGCGCAGGGCGTTGTCGGTGAGGAGCAATATGCTTGCCCGCAGGTTCGCTCGTTGTACTACAGACGTCAAAGTAACCCTTTTTAAGGCGTTCTGTCAATCCTTTTACACGAGTGGCCTGTGGGTATCATACACGCGCCGAGCCTACAACGTCCTGCGTGTTCAATTCAATAATGCTTTTAGGATGCTGTTGGGACTTCCATGGCGTTGTAGTGCTTCAGGAATGTTCGCGGAGGCTCGCACAGATGGTTTCCATGCCATCATGCGAAAGAAAGCGGCCTCCTTACTACAGCGCTTGCACGGTAGTGACAGCAGCATCCTGAAAATGATAGCTGCCAGACCGGACTGTCCCTTTCAAGGACACGGGGTGGGGACAGTCATGGGTGTAATTAAATAACTCATTTATATAAACTAACAATACTCACCTACTTACGTAACCATTGCTACTAACACCAAAATACTAACAAAACTATTATGGACTGTAGTCTGAATTAAAGTTTTGTTTATTTATTTATTATATTTTGGTCGATTAAAAAGTAATATTATCACACACACCCTTAAATAATAAATTTATATAAATACCCACAAGTGCCTGTAACGAAAACACACTTAGTTATCTGTTTTATGACAAAACGTATCACCTGTGTACGAATTTCTCTGATAAAAGTCTTCAGGTTTAAAATGGATAGCACATAACCTCGACGTATTATTGAGATTCCAATTTTTTTCCTCGGAGAGCTCTCTCCCACAGTTTTCTTCTTTTAACATCTTTGGGGAATACATGGGACCCCGAATTTTTGCAGTCGACAGCGGCGCAACGGAGCATATTAATTATTTATGAGTAAAAGAAGTTGATTGTTTACAAAAATGTATGGATATTGACAGCTAGCTGTCAAATTTTAGGACGGACAATGGTGGCGACATCTGAAGTGAGCAAGTGGCAATTTTTATCCTCATTGGAGTGGAAGAAAAAATAAAGTTTTGAAAAATGCATTCCACACATAATATTAGATTTTTAGGTTCCTATGAAATTGCCGTTTTATTTGAATGGCCGCGAATCAATGAATTTAGAATTCCAAGTCAAACTGTAACTATAACAATTTACAGTTCGAAGTGACAGTTCAATAAAACGACTATTTCTGAAATAGTCGTGAAAGACCTATTTTCGTGGTGTAATTTCAGGGTGGAATTTTTTAACTTCACCTGGAGGGAAAGTACTCTATATACTAGAGCTAGCAAATTTTACTCGAAGGAAACATTTTTTTATTTTTAAAATGAAACAAATCTGAATTCAAAGATTTATTACTTATTTATTTATTCATTTATGTATTTATTTGTTCATTACTTAGCCACAAGCCCCTCAATAACTGTAAGTTAAAAACAAATTAAAATATTTGCTCAGTTTGATGGTCTGTACCTGCCCTTGTAAGTTTTGTTATTCTGAAACCGGACATCCTGTATAAGCAGTGCTAGAGTACTGCTTATTATAGTATCCGAAGAACGGCGCGCGGATTGATATATGATTGCTGGAGGATAAAACGTGTGCAGTCGGGAGACACCCGTCAGGAATGAAGTTTCTTCCTTGGATTTACATTTTGACCTTACTATCGACTTATGCACCCTCGAAAACTATGAATGCGATGCCCATGACGAAATATTTTAAAATTTTCGCTGCCGCCATTTTCGATTTTCGTTTTGACCAAATTCACACTTTCTCTATCGAGAGAGAGAGAGAGAGAGAAAGCGTGACGATATCTGCCAGTTTATTCCTACCGCGAGCCGCGTTAAAGAACTTCGTTCAAAAATCAGTGGTATCCAAAATTACTTCCATCTGTTTTGAGCTGTGCAAACAAAAGACTTAGAAAAACAAATGCCCTCGAAGGCTGGCATCACCGCATTAACAGACGTTTCTCTAAAAAAACCTTCACTAAATCTATTTATACATAAATTGCTGCAAGAAAGTAAATATTAGGACAATATATATCGACAAAGAAAGATAAAGAATAAAAAATAAAAATATAAGAGAAAAAAAGGAAGAAAAAAAAATTGAAAGAATATAAGATTGTATAAATAAATAAATATACAATCAATATTTCGCAAGTTCCGACAGAATCGGAAAAGCAAAGACATCCATTTTGATGAACAATATAAAAATTTGTTAAAAAAGTTAAGGGATAACCGTTTGTCATTAGCAGAATTTCTGCGTAAAGTTATTTTTCTACAATTATACAAATAGCCATTTGGAGCATACTTATTATATTACAATTAAAATGACAAACAAACAGCGGAGTTTGTTTGTGAGCTGTTTGTTTGTAAAAACATTCAATATCAAATCATCACATCATCACACATCAAAACATCATCATTCACATTCACAATTTTAAGGATCCTTAATATTTTGAATGTAGATACAAAAAATTACGCTTTTTTGAAAAAAGTTACAATATTTTGTTAGTAAGTGATTCTCAGCGACATTCATTGCTTCAGTTTTCATTTTTATTTTATGTTAAAATTAAAGGAAATGAATAAATAATGTGATTAAATACTGAAATAATTAAATTAGTATTATTTTTTATTCATAACTCGTCGGGCTACTGCAAGAAGTCACTATTAACTATATATTAACTATTAACTATATTATTAGTCATTATTACTAGAATTATTAAAAACACATTTTTATTGTGGCATTTATTTAAATCATCTCAAAAACAGATCATAATACTATAATGACCTAAGTTTATTAGATAACACAATGGAAATGTGTTTTTGATAACTACCTATTAAATTAATATTATTTAGTAGGGCGCCCATTGATTACATTTTTCAAAAAAGCATTTTTTCATTTAACATTCTTAAAAAATTGGTCCCGTGTGAGCGAGAGAGGTGACAAAATGTGACTGCCCTCTTAACAATCTTTTACTGTCAGTAACTTAGGCTACTTTTATTACATTTATTTTAGAAAAAGAAATAGGGTTCCGCGCAAAAAAATTAAAACCCATGAAAATGTGAACAAAATCCGATTTAAATAGGATCCGCTTCAAAAAGTATTGACCTCCACGCGGGCGAAGCCACGGGTAACAGTTAGTGTATAATAAATTAATAATGCGTCTAATTTGGGACAGCGCTCCTCGATAGGCGAGTCCTATTACTGCGTAGACGTAAGACGCTTTGCGTGAGCTCAGCACAGAACACATAAGCTATGCACTCAAGGCCGTTGGCATATATCGGCGCCTTAAACTTCAGTAATTATCTAAAACCGCTAAACGTGGTTCAATTGTTTTACATAACGGAGCTGTTTTGTAAAACAACTAGCGGTTTTATAAAACAGCGGATTCTACAATCCATCTGCGACAGATACATGGTCCTCACATATATTTAGAAATACAGTAAACGTAGACGATTTTCCTAAAATTTTAAGAAGTAATGAATCAGTGTTTGAGTTGAGTAAAATTAATGTCATGAAAATATATTTAGAAGTCTAGAAGTAGACGGCTAGGTCGCGGGCAAGGTTATAGTCTACTTTAGGCAAAGATAATGAAGGGTACCGTCCCTGGCAAGTCACGTGGATGTTGCGGACCCATCCACGGATCGACCGGCAAGCGTAGCTTATCCTTCGATCAACCAGTGCGGCTGTTATTATTTAGCCTCTAGCCCCCAACCTCGTGGTGCCCAACTCTAAGGGCTCCCACACAAAACTGCGACGTCGCATCGCATCGCAAAAATCTGCGATTTCGATCTGAAGAATAAAACAAAATAGAACCACATTATAATCACGAGCTCAAAACAGAAATAGTCGGAAGCTGCACGTCATGACTGTGACAAGAAGGCTCTGCGATTGTGATTGATTTGGTGGATCTGCGATTTGTGCGATGCGATGCGACGTCGCAGCTTTGTGTGGGAGCCCTATACTATTTAAAAGATGTTACGACGGTGGTCATTCTGTCTCAGCGTTCACTAGTGCTGCCATTATAGGTGGTTTTCTTTGCATGTATGTAATAGGGGTGCCCCGGTGTCAAAATTGGTTATTAAAATCTAAATCTAAGTGGTTTATCATAAAATATTAAAGTGCTTCATTTGAACTTAATATTAATTAAATCCCCTTTTTTCATCCTCTTATCACTGAAGTGAGCAAAACCCAAAGTTCCGTCTAAGTCCATTTGAGTATGCCGAAATAGTACATCAAAACCGACATGGCCCAACCGTTGAAGACCGAAAATGCGAAGTAAAAAGATTTTGCACATTGATTGATATAAAACCTCTATTTAATATAGTAGACATTGGGACGTCAAAAATATGTAGAAAAATGTTGTAGGTACCTAATGTCATTATGTCATCAAGTATTCTAACAAAACGTGTAAATCGTCTCGTCTTCGAAGCAATTGTTCCATTATCCTACATTCTGCGTAAGGCAATAGCATCAGATTCCCGATAATGATATGAGGTAATACCGTAAATACGCTATTGTCACGAATTACTGACATACCGTGTCCACGTAAACATAAACACCAGTTCAGAGTTGTAATCTGACCCGCATTGTGTCTGAAGACGCGCAGAGCGGCAGTTTTTCCGACTTGTATTTTTTTAGAATTTTTTAAATGTAAGCTTTTATCAATGAATGGTAATTTAAATGATTTCGCACTTTGGAAGATCAGATGGGATAGAGTTCGCGATGAGTTGCGCCATTCTATGTAAGAAAGTTTACTTTTTAAACAGGTCGGTAATTCTTGTAGACTGTCTTCTTCTTCTTTTCGACCTTTCCTCTCCAGTCACTGAAGGTTGGTCTTCAACTCCGGATATTTCTCCTTGTCTTTTGCGAGTTGGAACAGCTCAGCAGGGCTCGTGACTCCGGTCCATTCGCGAAGGTTTCTCAGCTAAGACTTTTTTTTCTTCGGCCAACACCGCGTTTCCCCGCTAAAACTATAAATCTTCTTAATCTGATCTCAGTTTCAATATCCCAAAAATGTATTGGGTAGGGATTCTTACTAAGGTCTGTATCTTCATCTTCAGTCACGACGCAAGCATTACTTGAAACTAGTTTCAACCAATTAGCTTTAAATTAGTTTTGAGTCATGCTTGAGTCTTGAGTTAGGTTCTGTAAAATGGGCATTAGTATTCCTATTCACTGTACCTGTCATAAGGTCAAACATATTTTTCCCGAAATAATAGGAGCTGCCTTAGAGCAAAATTCCCAGATTGCACTTTGACTTTATTTTAATAAGTAACCGTCTCATACGAAGGTGGACTTTATTGTACTAGTTTAAAGTTGATATTTGTACAAACGTTTGCTCACATATGTTGCTTATACGCTTAAGAACATTATACGCATGAGAATAATGTTCATATTCGTATGAGACGCTTATACTACTTAGCAAAGTCAAAGTGCGATGTGTAAATCTTGCTCTCAGACGAGTTATTTCTTTGGCAAAGGTTTGACACATATTTCCATGTTGGTCAGGTGCATCCGCAGCGGAGTGATAGACGAGGACAGCGCGGCTATCATTCGGGCGAAGTCGTGCCTCGCCGCCAGCCGACAGGAGACCGTCGCTAGGAAAGCTGCCAGAGATCTGTTCGCCAGGTAAGAACCTGTCTTAACTTGATAACTATAAACTGAACGCACAAATTGTAGTTTAGTCATTTTACAGTAGGGACTGCGTTGGCCCACTGGAAACGGCCGCGACTTACGAGTCATAGGTTCGAACCCAGGCAGACACTTTGTGTAAATTATTTCCTCACCAGTGCTCTCAAAACGGTGAAGGAAAACATTGTGAGTAAACCAGCATGTCCTGGAATTTAAAATACGAAAACATATGACATCCACCAACCCGCACTGGGCCCCCGTTGTGGATTACGGCCACTCCCTCTCACTGAGAGGAGGCCTGTGTCCCAGCAGTAGGAACATGAATAGGCTGATTATGCTTAGTAATTTTGTATGAAAAACACATTACTTACCGGGCGTGCGCACTACGAAACCCGCCCTGCTCTCGTGCTGCAGCATTCTGACACCAACCGTCTAAATTGAAAGCGTCCAATGATGCTAATGAATAATTAATAAAACATTTATTATCTAGCAAGTAACATAGATTAGTAATAATTTACTTACAAACTATGTTAGTACTATTTGCAAAAATATTTTGCCACTACCGCAAGATCACGGGCCCAACCGAAATCATGCAGCAGTGGTTAAGTTACGCATGAGTTCAGATTCGGTCGGTATATATCGATGCCTAACAGCCAAAAAGGGATAAGTGACTTTTTTTGCGAAATCGACTTATACAGCTTGGCCAAAAAGTCGTGAAAATAATGGTGGCGCCACTATCGTGCATGTTGTAACCGTATATAGTACGACGAAAACGGTTTTTGATACTAAGTTTTTTATTGACAATTAAAGTGAATATTGGCGGGATTATGACAAAAAGAGAAGTTCTGAAACGCTTGTTCAGCCACTGCCTAGAACGATAACATTAGCAGTTATTTATTTTTGTGAATTAAAAATAAAATTATTAGGTATTTCAAAATACCTTGATGTGAACTAATCCCATATTATGTGAGACAATTTTATGTTTTACAAGACCCCAGATCACCTTATAGTACCTAGACCGCCTTATTACTGATGGATTTAAGTACCTAAAAATACGATAGTTATTTTGGTTTAGTGATTTATGTAATATTAACAAAAAGTACCAAAATTATACGAACGCGCTGCATTCCGAATGTGTTTTGTAAACATAACCCCAAATTCGTGAAAATGCATTTCAATAATTGAATGAAAGGTGCAATATCTAGTATAAACCTGTGTGTATTTATGTTCGCATAACTCGTCAAAATGTAGGGAACAGCTCATTTTTTGTTCGCGATTTCAGGTTTGGTCCCATAGTAAAATTTGTTCATAATGATGAGTACAATGACCCCTTAAGAGGTTGTGTACATCTTGTGTAAGTCGATTTCGCAAAAAAATGTCGCTTAACCCTTGTTGGCTGTTAGGCATCGATATGTATGGTTGTATACTGTGTTTGAAGCTAATTTCTTCCAATCAGCCTGTCGAACGGCGAGCAGTACATCACTACGGCGCAGTTGGAGCGACGCATCCGGGAGATATGTAGCACTACGCTACGGAAGGAGCCCAACGACAGCGACTCACTGGACGATGACTCCCCTGGTAAGAAAAGAAAGAAAATACATTTATTTAAGGGGGAAGCGCTAAGGAAGCCCGCGAAATTCAAATTTTCTAACGTTTTCTGCAATTTGCAGCTCACTGTTTGGGGGATTGTGGTTAAAGTATGATTCGCGACCGTATCAAATATGTACTTACAGAATTATAATCATTAGAATCAGTAATACAACTCCTGAAGTTAGTACAATCCTCAACAGTCAAGATTTCCTGAAATAAGTCATTCAAAAGGATTACTTGGTCTTAGAGAGTTGTATTGATGACTTTAATGATTATAATTACGTAAATACATATTTTTTACGGTCGCAAATCATATTTTCATCAACATACAACCTAATACTGACCTGCAAATTGTAAAAAAACGTAAGAAAATTTGAATTTTATGGGCTAGCCTGGCGCTTTCGCCTTAAGCACACTCGAATTCGCTTCACTCAATTGAATGTTCATTTTTGTTTAATTCCACGTTCACCTTACACCGACAAAATTATACAGAAATGAACATGCATCCGGTCCTTTAATTTCATTTTTCGATCATTCGGTAGGCGAGTGAAAGATATCGAGCGCCGAAATCTAATATCGTTGGACCGGTTCACTAATGAATTCATTCTTGAATCATTCTGTGTTCAGTTTCACTTCGAGTGAAATATGCCGAATGAAAGGCAAAAATGAAAGAAAAGTGAAGCGTGTGACATCGGATTTGGCACAGTCTAAGTGACACACAACATATTTTGCATAATAAAAACAAAGTGTACTATTTCGTTGTAAAAAATAAAGCAGGAATGTGTGCCTCACGGCTGCGCCAAATAGGCCCAGTTTCATCAAAAATGCCAGACAACTCTAGTGCCTGTCGCTGGATTTCAACAGGACCTGAAGAGCGAGTTGTGTGAATCAGTTTACGTACGAGCTACTTTTTTTTCATTACGTCATCAACTAACATAACAACATTACGCCTGTTTTCCCCGAAGGGTTAGGCAGAGGTGTACCTTATAGTACAACCACATTAATTTCGCCAGTTATGTTTAAGTTCCACGTTAACTCGCTCCCTATTACATGGAACTTAATCCTTACTGGCTATTGTCATCAACCGAGCACAAATCCAGACTCCGGGCTGCTACTGAGAAATTTCTTTAGGAAAACCTAATAACACTGCCTGACCTGGGAATAGATTCCAGGACCTCATGCTTGGGCTTGCGGACGGCAAGCGTTGGGTAGCTCGCCGTCCGGTAAGGACCAGGCCCGGGTCGACGGCGCGTTGTGTTCCACGCGCGCCTCAAAGAGATGTCAGCACTATAGACGGGGTCCGCTAGGGCCGATGCCAGCTAGGGTTGCGGGATGTTCGAAAGAGTTACCGTAGCCCCGGCACAGGCAACAGAAGGAACACGGGTGGGTTTTAGTCAGTAAAAGTCTGACACGCCCTCCCGCTCCGCCCAGAGCGGGAGAAGTAAAACAAAAAGGACCTCATGCTTAACAGTAGCAACCACTAGACCTGCGATGCAGTCACCGACTATACAGTACAGCAGGGTCTTTTTAGGGTTGCCTACTAAAATGGTTCAAAAGGAGACCTTATGCTGCGACTTAGTCTGCCTGTCGGTCACAGCTCCTTATTTCACGAACTACTGCTATCGACCACCGATTTAAATTATGATTACTTTTTTAACCGACTTCCAAAATGTAGGCGGTTATAATATGTTCGGCTGTATGTATGTTTTATGTATGTTCACCGATTTCTCCGTCAATTGTGGACAGGTTTTTTAAAACGTGTGTTGTTTTTCTGTAATTCATAGTTTTGATACTTGTAGCTATAAAACACTCTGTTAATAAAATTTGCAGAAGAGGCGCGCGCCCTCGACGACGGCCAGGCTCTGCAGCCGTCGCAGCAACACGCTGGCGACCAGGTGCACAGCAATGGGACCATGCGCACTGCCGACACGCCAGATGAAGGTAATTTCTTAATTACATTAACCGATGACTGCGGCGCTAGTGCAAAAACATATACTCAGGCCGCGTCCTAGCCAAAAGCGATTATCGCGCGAGTACGCGGTCGTCGCGTTCGTTTATATGTATAATTAATATTACGTACTCACGCGATCAATCAATCAAGTCGCGTTTGCACGTCAGAATTCAGATGTAACGATCGCGGAAATGCGTATGCGCACGAAAGTCGCTTTCGGTTAGGACACAGGGTAAGGCCCGCCTGCACCGCAAATCACTAAATACATGTGTCATCATCTTCAAACGATTGACAGAAACAGAACGATGTTATAAATTCGTTTAGCCCTAATCGTATTTACTGGCATATTTGTCCACGCCTAGAAGCTTCATTTCTGTAGGCCTCGCATACCTATACGCGCCGAAAAAATCCTTTGGTGGATATGTCTTCGTTGCTGCCGTGCGATGACGTCATCTGAATTCGTCTGAGGTTTGTGTATCTTCCAAATACTTCTGGCGATTCGTACGATATGGTGCGGATTGAGTGAAGTTTCATAGGATTTCTTAATAAAGTAAATAATTCTAAAATTTGCTTGTTCGACGCGGACAAATGTGTGTCCACCTTTAGAGCGTTTTTGCTGTCAAACTCGTAACTCAAAGCATTTATTTCAAATAAACCAATTACAGGCGCTTCTGAATTGTCAAGGCGTGTCAGTCAGAAAGATGAAGCTATTGTACATTCGCGTTAAGAATGCAGTGAGTCATCATTGTCCGTCGGCCTAGCCCCGCCCCCTAACCAATCAAATCTTTTCAAATTACAAAGTCAAGTTCACAATGACAGTTGAAGGCATTGCTTCGACTTGATACAACTTTTGTCTGACGTGAAAAAAATTATTTAATGACGCAATTCGCTTAGTGGACGCTGATCGATGGAAGAAATGCTGCGACCACGTCTTACAAGAAGAAAATACCATGTGGAATTTAGATGACGTCATGGAACTCGCTGCAGAAAATACTTTTGTTATAAATACTAACGAGGATACTAGTTGATTAAAATATGATATTAATGATTTAATTTTGATTTTAAACTTTTAAGTGTATTTTTATAAATTCATTAAACTTAATCTTTTAATATATAATTTGTTTGAATTTAACACCATTGTGAATACACCTTTATCATGCAGTTGCACTGATGATTCACTGCATTCTTAACGCGAACGAACTGTAGTTGCCCATTCCTAAGTGTAGTAAGTTCCTATGGAGAAGAACGGGCAAGAAACTCCACGGACACTCTTTTAAATCAAAATGTTACAAAATATTGGTCATATCATTCATGTTGAAATTATATAAGTATGTGAGAACAATGTAAAAAGTCGTGTACCTACGTTAAAATCGTCGGCAACAAAAAGAAAAACCAAAAACGATTCAAAAAATAAAATAAGCCGTGGCAGCTAAGAGATGACCACTGACGGCGCCTTAATTTCCTAATGTAACGCTGTCATGCGGATTTTCTCACGTAAATGGATTAGACCAGTCCCTCGCCCAGAGTCTATATTATTTACTAATATTGAGTAACCAACATTAAACCTCAATATGTATCGCTTTATGGAGTTTTGCATAGGCTTTTAATTTATGCTTTTACAGTCCGGCTGTCTAGAAAATGCGTTTTTGACACCTGTCAGTTTCATACTAATGAATATGTGATTTTCGAATTTTGTCCTTATTACAACTAGAAATTGTCTTACTGACAGGTTTCAGGAACGCATTCTTTCGACGGCCGGATTGTAACTATGAAACGCCCCAAGCGTGGCAGTAGTCTGGTGACCGGGGCTGCTGCTACGAAATAAATACGCTTTCAAGGTCAAAGTTACATTGACGTGAGGTTGGCTGCATAACTTCAGCAGTGAAGTAATCATCATTAAGGCGACATGGTATCGTAACGGGGTTGTAGCATTGGTATGGCCAAACGGAGCATATAGAATTAAAAAAAATGTCTGTTAAATTAAAATAAACCCATAATCCCCTCATGTATATAAATAATTTTTGCGAGAAGTATAAGATTTTTAGCATTAGTCAAAATGGATTTAGGAAAAATAAGTCTACAACATTAGCAGTATTTAATTACATCCAAGAAGCATTAAAAATAATAAATAATAAGAAATATGCAGTTGGGCTACTGTTAGATATGAGTAAAGCCTATGATCGAGTATCATATGGGGTCTTATTAAATAAACTGTACCAAATAGGTGTGAGAGGTTTCGCGTATGAGTGGTTTTGCTCGTACCTAAAAAATCGCACACAGTACGTTGAAGTGGAATATATTCACCCAGATACCGGCATAGTGACCCACGTGAGATCACAAATGGAGCACGTAAATATGTCTATACCACAAGGCAGTGTACTAGGGTGCATATTATTCCTAATCTATATCAACGATTTGCCAAGAGAAATAAATGTCCGGAGTGTCCTTTTTGCTGACGATATATCAATAGTGTTTCCATGTGATGATGGTAGCAAATTAAATTTAATACTGGACGATATACTTACAAAAATAGTAAATTGGCTAAAGGACCACAATTTGGAAATAAATTTTTCTAAAACAAAACTTATGCAATACAGACCTTATCAAAAACCACAATTAAATATTAGCTACTCGTTCAATGACATACCGATCCAGTGCGTCGATGAATTTAGGCTCTTGGGTCTGACAGTTGACACGAATATAAATTGGAAGGCACATATTATTGTTGTGTCAAACAAACTTGCAAGTTTCGCGTATGCTTTAAATGAGTTGAAACGATCAACTGACTTCAAAACAGCGATGATAGCATACTACGCCTACGCCTATTCATGGTTAACCTATGGCATTATAGTGTGGGGAAATTGCGTTGACGTAGAAAAACTCTTTATTTTACAAAAAAGATGTATAAGAATTCTTGCGAATATAGACCAAATGCAGAGCTGTAAACCTTATTTTATTAAATATAAAATGCTCACCTTAACAAGCATTTACATTATGGAAGTAAGCAAGTTTGTTAGAAAACATGCGTCGTTATTCCCTGTGGCTAAGAATCAAAGACCGCTGCAACGCTCCTTAAGAGTAAAAAATGAATTAGCATTGCCGAGTTCAAAACTAGCTATGTTTCACTCAGGACCTCTTGTAATGTGCATAAAAATTTATAATAAATTACCCAATGAGATTAAAGACATAGAATTTGACAATAAATTTGTAAACGCACTTAAAATGCACCTAATACAGAAGTGTTATTATAGCCTAAATGAGTTCATTCTGTAATATCATTATTTTGTAGATTATTTGAAGATTGACGCAATGTAATAATGTAGAAATGTAATAAAGACATCCAATATTAAATTAATTAATAATGAAATGATGACAATAATAATGTAATAATATATTTTTTTTTTAAAAACTTTATGTATTAAAGCATGCAATAATAATTTAATTTATAATTAAGAAACAATGTTGCGGTGCCCTAGCAGGGTTCATGTACGAAACTCATATTTGTAACAAGACCTTATAAACGACATGAATGCAATAAATAAATAAATAAATAAATAAATAAATGAACGCGTAGACAAAATTTTACTAAAATTGCTATAATTACAATCGAATAAAATAGTTTTTCTCATAAAAATGTTAGTTTTGAGGCAACTGCGATTTTTTTGTATCGAGCCAAATTGTGTCATTCGTATTATGGCTCTCAAATTTTACTAAAGAAAATCTTAAACTGTTATAATCATGATAGGAAAATAAGGCAAATATGTATTTTTTGGGGATAAAAAATTATTTTGGGTGCGGTCGAAATGCGTCAAAATATCTTTTTTTGGGACCCATTTCACCTTAAACGTTTGTATGGAAAAATGATCGACTAGCACAACCTTCATCATCTCAGTCGAAAGACATCCATTGCTGGATATAGGGCTCCTCCAAGCATCGTCACATCGACCGGTCATGTGCTTCTCGCATCCAGCGGATTCCTGCGACCTTCATTAGCCCAAACTTAGACAGAAGATAGAATACTCTTTAATAAGTACAAAATATAAATTACAGATAATTGTAGAAATTGTACATAGGGTGTCACCATGGCTGGTCTTATCGCTAAAAGTTAAACGTTGTCACGTCAACCCTTTTAACATATTGGTGTTTTCCCGCTGTCCTCGTAGGCCGTGTCCCCGTTGGCCGTGTCCCCGTTTAACGTCAACAGCGATAATTTAACAAAATGACTAAAAATGCCGTGACGGAGACACCCGCGGTCCCCATAGGCCGTGTCCTCCGATTAACTGGGACAGCGATAATTTAATAAAATGGCAAAAAATGCCGTGATGGGGATACCCGCTGTCCCCATAGGCCGTGTCCCCTGTTTAACTGGGACAGCGAT
The DNA here is from genome assembly GCA_947568875.1 of Fissipunctia ypsillon. Classification (NCBI taxonomy): domain Eukaryota; kingdom Metazoa; phylum Arthropoda; class Insecta; order Lepidoptera; family Noctuidae; genus Fissipunctia; species Fissipunctia ypsillon. Next base: position 10,447,562 of record OX387664.1, on the reverse strand, counting down.
AATTTAATAAAATGACTAAAACTGCCGTGACGGGAATACCCGCTGTCCCCATAGGCCGTGTCCCCCGTTTAACTGGGACAGCGATAATTTAATAAAATGACTAAAACTGCCGTGACGGGGATACCCGCTGTCCCCATAGGCCGTGTCCCCCGTTTAACTGGGACAGCGATAATTTAATAAAATGACTAAAACTGCCGTGACGGGGATACCCGCTGTCCCCATAGGCCGTGTCCCCCGTTTAACTGGGACAGCGATAATTTAATAAAACTACAATAAATACCGGACACGGTTACCGGGCACAATGGGAATACATCAAAATATTAGCTAGCTAGTCTATGATGAAATTCGTTACTTTTTCGTAAAGCCTTAGCTCTCTACTCTGTGGACATCACGAAAGCTACATCATTCTTTCATTGTATGAGTGTAACACACCCTTTTTTCTTTTTCCAGAATACCCAGAAAGATGTGGGCCCAACGAGGAAATACGGAACCTTACCGTCGATAACTTAGTATCGGCCGCAGTAGATTACTGCCAAGGAGAACTGCCCTTAGTCAGCTACGAACTGACCCTAACAGACCCTAGTGTTAAAGCCCTAGATCATATACCCTTACTACAGCAAGCATTTCTACATCCCATCGTCTTCTTACAAGTGTTATATCTAAAATTACTATATAATTTCGGTACTTTTACTTTTCGACTGTCAAATGTTGAGCTATCTCTTCTGCTAATAGCCTATTTGTCTGTCAGTGCGGATAGTCTGTATCACTTAGTCCCTTTAGCCATATATTATGTCAGTTTTGTCGCTATGGTTATCTGTACGTTCAAAATGTTGCATGCCAAAAAACAGTTCATTGACTTTAGGAAGTGGTCGGGATTATTTCTTAGATACAGCGATGGGAATTTACAGCCAGACGTATCTGAGAATCTGTTTGTTCGAAATAATCTCGGTCCCTTTGTTCAATTCTTTTCCGCCCTGTTGATAAATCTTTTCTTGTATCCGTTTATAGCGATTCAATGGGTTCCCTTCTCGGAATTCTGTGTGTTATCATTCTTTTTAATGTTTCTCACATTGCTTTCGTTTGGAAGTAGCGGGAAGGCATATCCGGACCTGCTCGCTCTTTTATCTTTTGGAATCAACGTGTTAGCCAAATACCCTTACGAAAAAGATACAGTCGTGCATCAAGGCTGGCGATTTCTCGACTTGCAAGTGTCGAATTATCCGTCTTATATACTGGGGAATAGTGTTGAGTTTTGCTTGAACGCGCGGGTGTTCTTTTCTTTGTTGGTGCCTGTTATATTGATGGGTATGGCTAGACGGAGTAGTTGGCAGGGTGTGTTCAAGTACGCGCTGCCTCACTGTGTGACGTTGAGTTGGCTACAGATGTTTATTACTTGTTCTCACGGGTGTACCACGTACGGGCTGATACGAGGCACGTTGGCTCTTGTTTGCTCATTTCTCTTCTTGCCCCTCGTCGGCGTGGTGACAGTGACTTTGCCTATATTCGCCTTCCTCCAATACATTACGATGTCCCGTGTCTTCTACACTGTGTCTGTTCTGGTCGGCTTCGGACTGAGTTTTGGCGCGACCTGCGTTCTGGCGAAGTCAGAGGCCACAAAGAAGTTTGTTACCCCGTTTCAGGTTTGTGTATTTTTTTAAATTATTTCATAATATTGTCCTGATTAAAATTAGCGTTTCTACGTACAGGTTATGTCAAATTGTTATTCTACAGTAGGTCGTTAAGTTCCGGGTACGGTATCCTCAGGATTCTACACATACTTGCACATGTTAGATATTGAATCAAATCGAAACATGAAATCACAAACTTAGTGCGGATTTCACCAATGAAACTGAACTCGATCAGCACTTCAAAACCGCGTTCAAGAGCTGTCAGTGTCAATAATCCATAGCAATTTTGACACTGACAGCTCTTGACTGCGGTTTAGATGTGCTGAACGAGTTCAGTTTCATTGGCGAAATTCGCCTTTAGACAATTATCATGTTTCAAACCACAGTTTCAACGTCACACATGATAAAGTTCAAATTCAATTGTAACCACTTTATTTTAGAATTTTAATAAAAACGGTCAATCAAAAAGTCAACTTGGGCTACGTACAGCTCGATTCAAAGTTTATGGCGGCTCGGAAAATGAGGCGGGTCGCTGCGCAGTAACAAATTCACGTGTCAGCGGGGGTGAGGGGTGCGGTACTGCGCAGCGAGTAGCGCACTTCACAGCCGCCATATAGTTTAACGCATACTTTACTGCTTAAGTAGATAATTGATCAAGTGGTACATGTATTATAACTTATCAGAGATTCTGAATTGAAGTGTCGTAGAGAAACTTTCACGTTATAAAAGCATTTCACTTTTAATGTTTAATTTCGTGTTTGTGGCCAAATAAGTGTTATTCCTTCCTTCTTTTATAATATTGTATTATTTGTGTTGTCCACAGCTCACAATCGGCCTAATAACACTGGTCTACTTAGGCAACCAGTTCGTAATGAACCTTCAAGACGACGGCCTCCCCTCCGGACTCATCGAATTAATAGGCGACGATAAATCCAGCATCAAAAATCTGCTGAAAAACGAATTCATAACTGACTATGAAGATAACACATATCATATCAACTGGGATGATTACTACAACCAATGTAACACTCCATCTTGGTCGAATTATAACACTGCGGCCACACAAATTAAATGTTCCATACTCGATGGTGCCAACGTAAATTGGGAGGGTTATGTCAAAGACGTTCAACTCAAAAACGTGAAGAATCGATGGAGGGACTTTGTAGCTTGGTTACCAAGCTTCCTTCAAGAATACTTCAGGTGCTACTTCGGTGAAGAATATTCAACCTTATGTCAAAGGGACGAGAGTTTGCAGTCCGCTAAAGAATGCGAATTTGTCAGGAGCGTCGCGCGCCAAAGTGGGAAGAGCTGCCATTTAAATAATTTGAATGAGTAAGTTTACTTTTGTAGAGGTATATTTTTTTAGTGTTGGCACTGTAAAAAACTTTTTTTACAAAAAATATAACAGACTCAAAAAAAAAACACCACAAAGTGAAAAATAACTTTGATTTCGGAAGTTGGTGTCATTGGTTTCGTATTTTCGATTTTTGCCACCGACTTCCGAAACAAAGTTATTTTTCACTTTGAATTTTTATTTTTGAAAGTCTGTTTTATTTTTTTGTAAAAAAGTTTTTATGTTGCACTTTTTAGTTGTGGTACCTACCCCATAAATTCGAACACCTACCTGCTATGTAAATTACAGTGGCAGGAAGTTTAATAAATTAGAACATCACCCACATAAACTAAGTTTGAAATATATGTTATTGAAGCTAACTCAAAAACCACCCAAGCAAAGATAATAAATTTTACATGGGACCAACTTCGAGATAAACAAGAATCGTACAAATAGGACTACTGTGTAAAAAGTTATGCGTGGTCGGTCATACAGTCAAAACCGTTTATAACGACTTCGAAGGGACCGTCGGATTACGGTTGTTTTAAGGCCGAACTCAATAACCTATCACCAGTTTTGGCACCTCCAGTAGGAGGTAGAAAAACCTATCTATATGGATTTAACGTCCCAATAATCTGTATGAGATTATAGAATCTTATCGGTCTGACATAAGGACAGATAGAATTATACTGTCTACCATCAATAGTGATGTCGGTTTATTCCCGGTCGTCCCCACTGGGCACGAGTGGAAAAAAAAAGTTTCGTTCCTCCCCAGTGGTGATGATTGGAACTTTTTTTCCCACTCGCATACACGCTCGACTTAAGAACCTCCTCCTTTTTCGTCGGTTAAAAATACGAGAAAGTTTGAAAGTGGCATCGGTAACTGAGAAGTTGTGTGGAAATCGGTAGTCATGACACCATGCACTTAAAGTGCGTGCGAGGGTGGAAGCTTTAAATAATGTACTTGGATAATCGTAATCGGTCTGTTTAAACGTCATGTACGAGGAGGGATCAAAAAGTAGTAAGAATGAGATAGAATATAATGACTATTGATAACGTAATAATTTATTTTTCTACATAGTCTCCGAGTCTCTCTACACACCGAGTCCAGCGCTTTTCCAAGGCTTTAATCCCTTTAAAAAAAAGTTTTGTCTTGGTCCTGCAAAAAGCTCTCCACGGCATTTATCACCTCGTTATCGTCTTCGTACCTGTTTCCCCTTAAGTATTCTTTCAATTTGGGGAACAGATAAAAATCGCTAGGCGCCAGATCTGGTGAATAAGGGGGGTGGTCAACCAATTCGAAGCTAGCTTGCTGAATGGCAGCCATCGCAACTGCCGACCTGTGCGCGGGTGCGTTGTCGTGCACGCCCCTTCGAAGTTTCTCTCTCCTTTTCTCTATGATGGCATTCCTCAACTTGGGAATCAAAGCTGCATAATATTGGCCTGTAATAGTGGTTCCACGCTCCAGGTAATCAATCAACAATATCCCTTGTCCAAAGTATTGAGTCCCAAAATATTGAGGCCATAACCTTGCCAGCCGATGCCACGGCACGAAACTTCTTCGGGGTCGGTGATGATGGCCGTTTCCATTGCGAAGATTGCTGTTTTGTCTCGGGATCAAAATGATGGACCCATGTTTCGTCCATTGTTACGAAACGAGACAAAAAGTTTTCAGAATCTTCTTGAAACTTGTTCAACAATATCTTCGAAATGTCAAGTCGATTTTGTTTCTGACTGTCGGTTAACATTCTCGGCACCCATCTTGCGGAGACTTTTCTCATATTCAAAGATTATTTCAATATGGATTGAATACTTCCATATGAAATGTCCGTTTCTTGAATTAAGTATCGGATGGTAACTCTTCGATCGCTCAATACAATTTTCTCGGCTTTCGCAACATTTTCTTGGGGGACTGACGTCGATGGACGGCCGCAACGATCTTCGTCTTCCGTGCTCGTTCTCCCTACTCGAAATTGAGAAGCCCACCTTGCGACAGTGGAATACGGCGGAGCAGACTCTCCTAATGTTGCCTCCAAATCACAATGAATCTCTTGCGTCGTTAACTTTTTTAAACAGAGGTATGTAATAACGGCTCGCACTTCGTTTTTCTCTATTTTCGAGAACACGTTCCGACACGAAGCAAACAAATGACTACATTCAGAAAAAAACAAAAGAGAATCGAATATTTTTTTCTTTATTAATATTGCAAATATGTATCTGAGCTATGCCTGCCAGTATTTATTTTTTTTCTTACCAAGGAGTATGTCGTTCTCACTACTTTTTGATCTCTCCTCGTATGTTTAATTACCTTAAACAGATTCAGCTTGTTATAAAGTTGTCTTTTAGAATCAATTTTTAACTGAGCGGTTTCTTTTTTACAAATATATGTAATGTAATCTTACATTAATGAATTTTTCTATAATAAGTTTCATCATGCTTATTTTATGGTTGTATTCATTTCTCCCAGAAAACACATCTTTTTCAATATATGCGTTTAAAACAATGACACATAAAGTTCTTATCATATATTTTTTGTATTGTTTTGCCACCACTCAAGCGAAGACAATTGCGTATAACACGTTCGGTTTCCGTGCATACATCGAACACGTCGTTTGAAGCATAACATAAACTACCCATGTCTCTTAAATCTATTAATTTGTGAAACCATAATTTTTCTTTAGCCCATAAATCCATTTTACAGTCCTCACAATTAATTTTCATAACAAGGCTACTGATTACAAAACCAGAAATGTGTTTCCAGTTATGTCCAATCTATCAAAATGAATCGAACGTATTGTCGAATTTTTTATAAGGTTTATATTATTTCTTCTCCTCTTTCTTTGGCGACAATAGATACCCATTCTGCACAGCGAAATGGGTCGCTAGGAAATCTACAAAACAAAAATAGCTTATATAATAATAATAATACTACTCCATGCATTCCCTGTTCCAGAACAGTCGATATTTGTTACAATAGTTGGCGCGTTGTCGCAAATATTGGTCAAGCAATCATAATATTTGCGAATTGATTTATATTTACTGTTTAATTCGGTTTTTATATTATAAAAAACACTTAATGATATAAACTTACCGAAAAAACGATATTCTTTCCAAAATCTTGGTGTTACGGTGGTTATCTACACAGTTTTTGAACGCGCACTACGGCATTTTTACGTCTCCACATTGGCTATGATTGGACCATTACTAATTTGAAATAAGAACAAAAAAGTATTTGTGCTCTTATTTTTCGGGCCGTTTTTCAAGCGCTTATCGGGAATCTAGTGCTATTATTGATCGAAGGGGAAGACCAAAGAAACGATGGATGGACTGTGTGAAAGATGATATGGCTAGAAAGGGGGTGCGACTAATAGAGAAGTATGGAAGAAAATGACTTGGCTTTTACTATGGGACAGAATGGGACCAAACCTGGAACCGCGAAAAAAAATCTGCTGTTCCGTACATTTTGATGCGTTATGCGAACATAAATGCTGATCATAATGATGAGTACAAGAAGAGGTTGTGCGTTTTTCAAATTACACCTTTTTTTTTATTTGAGACGGGTTTGCTCTTGACTCTAGTCTAGGTCAGAGGTGACAGAGTCAAAGTCGACGATGGAGCGTGCTTGTATAGGTTCTGTGTACTTTTGGTCTATAACTATCTTGAAGTATGATTTATAGTCGGTACATGTTCATAAAATAACACTATTACAAGACTGCCTCGTTAGTTTAGTGGTTGCTTGTGCGACTGCTGAACATGGGGTCCTGGGTTCGAATCTCAAATTAGACAGTGTAATTGGGGTTTTCCAATAGAAATTTCCCGGTAATGGCCCGGAGTCTGAATTTGTGCCCGGTTTTGACAATAAGCTCGCTCCCTACTACGTAAGACTGAATGTTTATAGGGCAAAAATGAGTACAGTAAAGCTCTGTGATGACGATGGTATATGATGATATGGTATACATATTGAAGACGTCATTGAATCGCTTGACAGCGCGGACGTATCTGGCTTAGCTTATTATGATACTATTAATTAATTACAAATAAAATTGTTAGAATCATTTGCGTCGTCAGTGATATAAGTGTGTCGCGAGTGATTATTACGAGGTTACCGACTTTGTGTAAGAATGAGCTAAAGTATTTTTAAAGACAAATAGTGTTTCTGTGTTAGATATGTCTAACACAGGATCTAGCCCGTTTGGCCGTAGCCATCTAGTACAGCGAAGTCCTCCGCCGACACCAACTCAAGATTTCCAGCCGATAGCCCCAAATCCACCACCTCCCTTGGAAAATGAGCTTCCATCTGAAGTTATTTCTACGCCGGAGATACAGAAATGGATGGGATCCATAGAAAAAATCCTAAATGAAGTATGCAGTTTAGTCGCTGAGGGAAAAATGATCTCGGACCAAAAGGTTCGTGTAGCCAATCTTTGCCGTAGCGTCTCAAATGGCGCATCACAGATGGCTGTTTTATATCAAGCCTTAAAACAAAAAACCATTCAAGCCCATAGTACCATTCAGCACTTGCAGCAACAACAGAACATCTCGAACTCTCTCCTACAGTTCAAAGAAGTAGTTGAAGGCATTTCTAACCCTCCAGAACCTTTTTCGTACGCTAATGTCGTCAAAAAAGGCTCGGATAACTTTGTGCGCCCAGCAAATTTAAGCTCAGTTGCCATATATCCCAGTGACAAGACCAAATCCAGTGACGATACCAAGTCTCTCGTACAGAAAATTATTTCGCCTGGGGAACTTAAACTACATGTTCGTGGCCTTAGGAAAGTAAAAAATGGAGGTGTTCTCATCAGTACCGACTCCAAAGAGGACATTCAAAAGCTCAAATGCTTAGAAAAACTCGCTTCTTCTGGCCTTAAGGTTGAAGAACCATCAAAACGGCGCCCAAGAATCACTGTTATTGGAGTCCCGGTAGCCCTAACTGATAAGGAGGTTTTTGACTGCATCTATGAGCAAAATCTCTCAGGTAAGATGATTACTCGTGAGTCGTTTGAAGAACAAATTAAATTGAGCCATAAATCTGGAAAAAAAGACCTCCCTAATTGCAATTACATACTAGAAGTGCCAGCTAGCATCAGGAAGATTCTAGTGAATCAAGGACGAATATTTATCAATTGGACGTCATGCCCAGTACGAGATTTCACGATCGTTACTCGGTGCTTTAACTGCCAGCAGTTCGGTCACGCGGCCAAGTTCTGCCGTGAAACTAGCCCGACGTGCAATCACTGCGGAGAGACTGGCCACTCTTTTAAGGAATGTAGCACAAAAACCAGTCCACCCAACTGTGCGACATGCAAACGTTTTAAGAGAAAAACGGATCATAAAACTGGTGATGTAATTTGTCCAGCACGAAAATATGCCGAGGACAACTATATCCATTCCATAGATTATGAAGGCGCCTAAGAGCGCTACCTATTAACCTATCTATTAAGCACACTAGTAGTAGTTTTTGTTTGTTTGTATTTGTTAGTTGTTTATTTATCATGACTGATCAATTACTTAGTGATCTAGATCAATTTTCTGTGTCTGAAGCTATAAATTGTAATGTTGATGACTGTAAACACCTCTTTCCATTGGGAGAGAAATCGCTGATCCTACTCACACAAAACATTCGTAGCATAAATCGGAATATAAATGGTTTTGAAATATTGCTACAGAACCTGGGTATAAGTTGCGACATTATAGTCCTAACAGAATGTTGGTTGTCAAACCAAACAGCTGTTATACCATTATTAGACGGATATGTTTCGCATAAAACCAACAGGAACATCAACCAAAATGATGGCTTAGTTGTATATGTTAACAATAATTTAAGTACAACTGTAGAAGAACCATTGCTACAAAATAGTAATTGCTTACTCATTAAAATTAATTCAGATACGGTAGTTATGGCTATATACAGACCTCCTTCTCAAAATGTCGCAAATTTCTTAGATTCACTAAACGTGCAGTTACAAAGTCTTACAACTTTTAAGCACATAATACTAACGGGAGACATCAATATCAACATTGCTTCCGGGAAAATGGATATACATGCACATAACTATCTTAATATCTGCTCATTCCACGGACTCTTGCCAGCTCATTACCACCCCACGCATCAAAGCGGTTCTTGCTTAGATCATTTCATTATAAAAACAAATAACCCAACCAAAACATTTGTTACGAACTCTTCGCTTACTGATCACCAAGCAGTTTTACTAACATTGCAAGTTTCTTTACCCAGAAAAAATTGTTTACGTAGCTATACTAAAGTCAACATGACACACCTCGAAAAAGACATACGTAATATTAATTTTGACCCAGTTTATAATTCTACCGATGCAAACATTTCTATTAATTATTTTATTAATTCACTTCACTCGGCAATAATAAAACATACAGTTGCTAAAATAACGCCAAGGAAGTATAGGTGCATTAAACCTTGGATTACATCTGGACTTGTTCGATGTATTAGGCATAGAGACAAACTTCACATAAAGTCCAAACTTGAGCCTGAAAATGAAATTCTTTCCATTACGTATAAAAGATATAGAAACTTCTGCAACAACCTTCTGAGAAAAATAAAAAATGAATATGATAGAAAAGAACTACAGAAAGCAGGCAAAAATAGTAAACTTATTTGGAAATTTATAAAAACAAATACATTTAGAACAAAACAACCTGAACCTCCACTTGACTTATTGACAATAGAGAACAACCCAATTGAATCAACAAATAAAGTTAATTTCTATTTTTCTAACGTAGGCAAAACTTTAGCAGAAAAGACCATACAATCTAGAAGTTCTTTCCCTCAAAGCCAACCTAAAACTTTCCCCACACTCAAATCATTTGTCTTACTAGATACGGATGTCGATGAAGTACTAACAATTATTTCTGGATTAAAGGACGTTTGCGCGGTTGGGTGGGACAACATATCAAACAACATACTTAAACATTTCAAATACCTACTTGCTCCGCCACTAACTCATATTTTTCAGTTATGCTTGACTAATGGTATATTCCCTAAGTTGCTTAAAAAAGCAGTGGTTACTCCTATATATAAATCTGGTGACAAAAAATGTGTTAACAACTACAGACCCATTTCAGTTTTAACAGGGCTCTCCAAAATCCTAGAGAAGATGATTAATATTAGATTAATGAAATACCTAGAAGATAACAAATTGCTTTCAGATAGACAATTTGGCTTTAGGCCCAATAAATCAACTAATCAGGCAGTTCATCAAATGACGGATTATATAACAACTAATTTGGATAAGGGCTTGCACTCCATTGGGATCTTCCTAGACCTCGCCAAAGCATTTGACACAATTTCCTGCCCTTTATTATTGGACAAGCTTGAAACACTCGGAATAAGAGGAATAACGCTCTCACTACTTTCTGATTATCTTAGTGACCGCAAACAATGTGTCAAAATTGGTCAGTACGTTAGTTCTGAGCTTCCAAATAGTAAATACGGAATACCACAAGGTAGTATTTTGGGTCCTACTTTATTCCTAGTATATATAAATGACCTGTGCAGCTTAACACTCCACAATGGTGTCATAATGTCTTATGCAGATGACACAGCTCTATTGTTTTCAGACAAATCTCGAGATGAGGTGTATAAACAAGCCCAGAACGGTTTTAATATAGTGTCTAATTGGCTATATGAAAATCTCCTAACACTAAATGCAGAGAAAACCAAACACATTTTATTTACTATGAAAAATACTAACCTGCCAACTACTAACATAAACATTTATGCGCATAAGTGCGGCACGTATGCTGACGTTGCTTGTAATTGTCCTACTTTAGCAAAAGCCGATCATATGAAATATCTTGGTGTAACGATTGACACAAATTTGAATTTCCGTAAACACATTGATTTGTTATGCAGTCGAATGCGTAAATTGATATACATTTTTAAGAATTTACGATATATATCGGACTACAAATTGATTAAACAGGTCTATTTAGCTTTGTGTCAATCCATTCTCACTTATTGTATAACTTCATGGGGTGGGGCTGCTAAATCAATTCTACTGCCATTAGAACGTGCGCAGAGAGCTATCCTTAAGGTAGCCACCTTTCGCCCATTTAGATTTCCCACACACGAGCTTTACACGGCATGTAAGGTTTTAACCGTGCGACAACTATTTATATTGAATATAGTACTGCACCAGCATAGCAGACTTCCTTATGTCCCAATACCTATAGATAAGAGAAGAAAAGACTTAGTTTGCATAAAGCCTCAAACTAGACATACTTTTACAAATAAGTTTTATGTATTTTTAGGTCCGTTCTTGTATAATAAAATCAATAAGTCTCTAAGTATATATAGTGTAAATTGTAAAAAATGTAGTGAAATGTTGAGTGAATACTTAGCGAAATTTAATTACTCAGACACTGAAAAATTGCTAGAAGTAATGCAATAAGTTTATTAATGTTAAGTCAATTTTTATTTTAAAATATAATTATTATGTATCAATGCTAGCTCTATGTTCAGTAACATAATGGTCCACTAAAGTACTCAGCGTTGTTAAGTGATGGCCTGAAACACAGGTTTGAATAAACCTACATCAGGCAGGTCGCTATTGAACTCAGTAGGCCTTTAACCAATATACTTATATATAAGTTATACACTAGATTTATTTTAGGCATAGTTTAATATTTTCTTCATAATATTAATATTTAACTTTGTAATGATATAACTTCTATGTAATTTATACTTATGTCAACTTATGTGTGTGTGAACTTATGAATAAAATTATTCTTATTCTTATTCTTATATATATAATGTTACCATTGCTGGAACACAGGCCTCTTCTCTTCGAGAGGGGGTGGGCTGTAATTTACTACGCGGGCCCAGTGCGGGTTGGTAGATGTCACAAGTCTTCGAATTTTTGGTTCTAGGACATGCCGGTTTCCTCACGATGTTTTCCTTCACCGTTTTGAGAGCAGTGGTGATGAAATTATTTACACAAAGTAAAGTGCCTGGCTGGGCTCGAACCCACGACCTACAACTCGTAAGTCAGGGCCATTACCACTGGGCCACCACTGCTCTCATATGATATAGTAAATATTTATAATTTAATCTATTTTTTCAGATACACATATGAAATTAAACTTGTAATGGAAGCGAGCGGTGGTTTACTAAAACGCCATTCAGAAATATCTATAGCCTTCGACCACTGCTTCACTAACTTCACCAAAATGTTACGCGCCGATGATAAGATACGATTCAAAGGCGTGCTGTCAAACGAAAATGTACCTTATAATATTGGCACTACCTACCTAAACATTAAAGGATATGAAATAAACTGCCTAGAATGCAAGGAGGCTCAAGGTACGGTCAGATCGAAAGCGCCCTCTGTATCTAAATTCTCAGAACTATGTAAAACTATTGTAAATGATTGTGTTGTGTCTACAAAGTATATTTTAAATTTCCTGTTGAATCCCGTGGTTGTTTTTAAATAAATGATATATTATGTCTGTTTTATTGTGTTTAATTTTTTCTGTGTTTAATGTTTTCATGTATGTTTTTGAGAAAGATTTTTTAATATAATTTTAATTTTTTAAATTTCTGTTATATTCTTAGGCAGTCATTTAAAACATCGTAGATTCGTTGGTCGCAAAAAAAATCCACTGTACTGATTTTTTGGGCGGACTCTGTAGTCACACCAGATTGTCACACCAGTGTGACTAACAGGATTGTTTTTCCTGTTAGTCACACTGCTAATATTTCTACACCATGTACCACTTGTCATTATCAATTATTTTAGTACGGTAAGATAAATGTTTGTTTCAATAAAAAAACGATTGATTTTATTATTTTTACATTTATTTATTCGATTGGTCCACCAATGGGTCAAACTCACGATCCAATGGGTCCCTCTTAATGGCGACAACGCAATTCGACCAGACGGAGATGGTGAGATGAGTTGGTTTCTTTAAATAAGAACTGTTACCTACTTAGAAGTTTTGAATAGAGAAAAGTGGAAAGAGAGACATCTACCCTGCAGTGGGACACCACAGCCTTTTAATAATAAAAACTCAGGAGCTGTCGTGGGACACCCGGTTGGAACGAAGTTCCTTTCGCTGTATACTATGTATTAATACAGAGCCATCTAGTCTAATACTGGTATTCAGCTGAATCCGGTTTGACTGGATGCCGAACCCACACTACTCAGTCGCGTTAAAGAACTTTGTCCCAATAACCCCGCAGGGCAGCTTGTGGCGAGCTGTTTAGGCAGTAGTGACCCCACGGACCCGATCTCTTGGGAGAAGTTTCTCATCTTTGGCTTGCCTTCATTGATCGACTGGAGTCAGTACTGACGAGAAACAGAAATCCCACTTCTTTCTTGCCTTAATTGGCCACCAAACGAGCTTGACCATAACCGATCACCGCGATTGTCCTGGTAGCCGTGGAATACATCTGCACTCCTCAAAAACCTCGGGATAAATCGCTAAGTCACTATGGGCTAGCAGCCGTTTTCGCGGGTCCGCTTATTGTGTCATTTTTATCCGTGTTTAGTAACACTGGACAGGCAGAGGCCGTAGTCCATCCACAGCTCCAGGTCCACTATAGCCACCCAAACTACAGCCATAGCCATAGCCCATCTTTGTTTCCATGTTCTGTAAAATTCTGCACTATAACCGGGGGTTATCCTTGGGTGCATTTGCATAGTGCATACAGAGATAGGCGTCGTCGGTTGGCGTCTCATTTCATTTAAGGGGACTCTGCGGGTTGTCTTCAGCCCCTCGTACGCCTTCCAAAGATTCGAAACCAATGGTCCCGAGATAAGTAATGACATAAAAATAAAATATATGAATAATACAATACTTTATTATCTCTAGTGACAATAAAACATGTACAGTAAACAAAAATAAATTTAATTTCAAAGTCCAATTATGTACCTGATTCTTTAAAAACCACGACTATTATAATCGCAGCAAGCTTAGGAAATGTCTTGAAAGATATTTCATCATTTAATAAATAGTTTTAACTGACAGAATACTTAGTACAAAGTAATGTTTGTCAATTTGATCGACCCTCCACCTTTTTTTTTCAATAAGACTTCATTATAAACTCGATGCATATCTTATTTGCAGCACGAACTGACGACTTTTATGCCATTATGAGGAAAGACCGCATCCTTAATACGTAGAATAAGGGCTAGCAGCAATAGTATTTTGAGGACATTAGCCGAACAACATGATGCACCAATACTGAGGCACTCTGTCCGGTTGCTCGTGCGGCAGGAATGAATAAAAATGTTTTATAATATTAATAAGTACTAACCCTTAGTTGATAAGTTTTTTACTAACCTGTGGACCAATGTTGTCAAATGAAATAAATATATCAAGGATTATTATTAGCACAAAATAAATAAATGTTTAATATGAACTGTAGGTACTTATCTACAAAATGCATTTTTATATCGATGTTTTTTCACCGCACTAATAAAACGTGGTAAATGGTGTAGAAAAATTACCAGTGTGGCAAACAGGAAAAAATATTCTGTTAGTCACCCTGGTGTTACAATTTGGTGTGACTACGAGTCCGCTAATTCGAATGATTTGAAAATTGAAAATTAGCATCATGACATTGCAATGCAAAGGCATAAAAAACTAATTTCGAAAGGACCGAGTTTGATTATAGTGCATGCTGGTGGTGCTATTGGATTCATACCAAATGCTTTGCTCATGTATAAATCGGCTCAGACCACAGGAGACTATCACAGTGAGATGAACAAAGAAAATTACGAGAAATGGTTGCAAGAGAAATTAATTCCCAACCTCCAACCGAATTCTGTGTTTGTCATTGACAATGCGTCATACCATAGCACATTAAAGGACAGGGCACCGAACAGTAACTTTGCAAAAAATATTATGCAGGATTGGTTAAAAGACATACCTTTCAATATCAAAGCGTGTAAACCGGAATTGTACGATATAATTAAACGCCATAAGCATCTCTATGTAAAGTATTCGCTTGACACCATAATGGAAGCTCACGGCCACACAGTGTTAGGCTCCCTCCATATCATCCGGACTTCAATCCTATTGAAAACACTTGGTCGCAGGTGAAAGGTCACGTAAGCAAATTCAATGTTGCCATGAATTACCGAAGTGCAGCGTCTTTTGTCTGAAAAATTCGCATCCATCGGGCCAGAAGAGTGGCAAAAAGTTGTAGATCATGCCATCAAATGCGAAGACGAATTTATGACATTGGAAGAGGCCATCGACGATAGATTGGACCAATTTGTAATAAACACCAACGAAGATACGTCATCCTCATCGGATAGTTCGAGTCGTGATAGTGATGGTAATAGTAGCGACGCTCAGAGTGATATTGGGATAGCAGGAGTGCGGCCTTTAGATTAAGTTTTTTCTATTGTTTACTAAATAAATACCTATTTGTTTATTAAATAAATCGTATATTTTAAATAACCTGTATTTTTAATTAAATATACAGGGTTACAGGGAAAGTCGTACTGAATATTAAAGGAGCTTATTATTCAGGTCATTTCTGATGATTTTGATTCTGAAATAAAATGTCCGAAACTTAACCGTTATGGAGATATTAAATTTTAAAGATTATTTTTAAAAATCCTTTATTTTTTGGCTTTTAGTCGTTTTCTTTGGGATTAGAGCTCCTAGAGTCGGTTTTTTTGATGTATCTAGTTAGAGGACATGTCCATTAATAAAAATGATCAATAGAAACTGAACCTACTACTAACAGCTTAAAAAACTGCTCGACAACGGTTAGCATTATGAATTTTCTAATAGAGTGTTCTTAACTTTGATGGGCTTTAAAAAAAAAAATGTATGGAACTTATTCTGCGAATAACTTTACAAAGTTCTACGTCTCTTTAGCTATTCAAAAAGGTATATCATCTACTAGGTTTGTTCATAAAATCTTAAAATAATGTTATTAGAATAGGCCCATCTGGTAGTACAACATAACAGAATTGCGATACAAAAGAATCCGGCTTACTACCTGGCACTTTTAAACAATGAAAAAAGGTTTGGGTAGACATTGTTTGTGCCCGGGAGACGTGCGGTGACAGGTATTTATGTCATTTTAAATGTCTGAATTGTCAAATCGTGGATCGTGGTGTTTGTTTAGTCTGCTCATGCGATTCTTCCATGGTAGATGTGTTATCCGTGCCCTCCGATTTTTTTTGTAAAAACGTGACTTGGCTTGGATTTTTGGACTGTTTCATCTTCTAACTGTGTGACGTGGCTTGTAACTGGACTTTGATTTGTGTTGTGAACATGGCAACATTTACCAACGAGGAATATGCTGACATCCTAATGTGTTATGGATTTTGCGAAGGAGTGTCGTTGCGTGCACGCAATGAATACATGCTAAGGTATCCTACTCGCCGAGTACCCGATATTGGCGTATTTGACAGAGTTTATCGAAGACTACGAGAAACTGGTTCTGTGCTAGTACGTCGGACTGACATGGGACGACCTCGTGTTCTTGATGACGACGACGAAGATAATGAAATACGACGTCTCTTTGAAGCCGACCCAACCACGTCAACAAACGTTGTCGCTCGACGGCTTGGTATTTCCCAGTGGAAAGTCTGGTTCGTAATGCACAGTTCTGACCATTACACGCCAGTGCAAGTAATTGAAGAAGGGGATCCATTGAGACGACTAGACTTCTGCAGATTTATGCTCAATGCCGATAATGAAGATCCGGATTTTTTAAAGAAAATCATGTGGACAGATGAGTCGAAATTTGACAAAGACGGCATCACAAACTATCATAACACCCATTATTGGGCTCCCAAAGCGCAAGGTAACCCCAAGAAAAAAAGACCAAAAGGGTCACAAAGGAGATTCAGTCTTAATGTGTGGATGGGTATAATATCAAATAACTTGATAGGGCCATACTTCTTGCCCGATAACTTGAATGGCGAGACATATGAAAACTTTTTGAGGGAGGAGTTACCCTCTTTAATGCAAGACTTGCCTATTGCATTGAGACGAGACATGTTCTTTCAACATGATGGCTGCCCAGCGCACTACAGAAGAAGTGTTTGAGCATGGTTGGACGAGAATTACCCAAACCAATGGATTGGAAGAGGCGGACCCATAGCATGGCCGGCGAGGAGCCCCGATTTAACGCCGATGGATTTTTATGTGTGGGGTCATATGAAAAGCCTAGTATACGACCAAATGACACCGATCGCAAATGTCGATATTCTAAGACAAAAAAATATTGATGCGGCTGAGGAAATGAGGCGGAACCTACGAACATCTGTCGTGAAAAGTAATTTAAGAAAAAGAATGAGACTTTGTGTAAGAAATAGCGGCAGCCATGTAGAACATGAATTATAAAAATATTGCTAAAATTTTTGTCTTTTTTTTACGTATTTTAGCTACTTTTACCTCAAACTAAAAATGTACCCTTTCCTAACTTAACTGTTATTTGGGAAATGTTTTGCCTATTTAATAGCAAGTGTTATACCTTTTTGAATAGCTAAAGAGACGTAAAACTTTATAAAATTATTTGCAGAATAAGTTCCATACAATATTTTTTATTAAAAGCCTGTTAAAGTTAAGAACACTCTATTAGAAAATTCATAATGCTAACCGTTGTCGAGCAGTTTTTTTAATCTGTTAGTAGTAGGTTCAGTTTCTGTTGATCATTTTTATTAATGGACATGTCTTCTAACTAGATACATCAAAAAAACCGACTCTAGGAGCTCT
This sequence comes from Fissipunctia ypsillon, assembly GCA_947568875.1. Classification (NCBI taxonomy): domain Eukaryota; kingdom Metazoa; phylum Arthropoda; class Insecta; order Lepidoptera; family Noctuidae; genus Fissipunctia; species Fissipunctia ypsillon. The sequence goes on along the minus strand of OX387664.1, from coordinate 10,429,880 downwards.
AATCCCAAAGAAAACGACTAAAAGCCAAAAAATAAAGGATTTTTAAAAATAATCTTTAAAATTTAATATCTCCATAACGGTTAAGTTTCGGCCTTTTTATTTCAGAATGAAATTCATCGGAAATGACCTGAATAATAACATCCTTTAATATTCAGTACGACTTTCCCTGTAACCCTGTATATTTGATGAAAATTGGGGGCCCGATAAAATTGGCACGAAGTGTAATTGTGCGGAGGGGCGTGACTTGCGAGTGAGACGGAACTAACAGCTGCAGTGTATTATGAACCATATAGTATTGATCTAAGGTTGATTGTAAGTTTTAAGCATTCTTTCGTTAATCTTCGGGGCCATACTTTCTTTTCTGTGCGAACGAAGATTCACGACGCGCCTTATTAGTTGGGTACCACTGTACCTATGGTCAACACAAACTAAAAACGTACTGTATGCAGGAACACAAAAACAATTTCTATAGACACAAGCCGTGTGCCCAATGGATTCCCCATCGGCAAAAATGACGAAGTTCCATACAAACTGTCATCCCCTGTTTAATGCCTTTAGGGGATGAATTTACGAAAATCCTTCCTCCTAAGTGCTCACTTTCGTTATAAAAGGAACTCTTGTGCAAAATTTCATGCTTCTAGTTCTAGACCCAGTGGCTAGGCTGTGGTACGAGAGCCCGTGACCAAAATTTTTGCCTTATCGTTTTACGACCAAATTCGTATTAAATCGATAGATTTCGTTATTCTGAATCCAAAAATACTAATTTCAGAAATTTTCCGTGTATGAAACAGTTAAACACCTATGAAACAGCTCTGTAATTTTTTTTGACATTTTTAAAAAATGCGCTCAAAATGTGACGAGCAAAATGTCTGAAAACAAACCTTTTCTTAATAAAATGACGAAACCTATTTTTAATATCAGACATATTGTGATAAAACCGTCTTCCAATTTTTTTTTTGACTTGGCAGAACTCAGACCAATAAAAAGTTGAGTAGCAGAAATAGGGCCCTCATAAAACTGCGACGTTTCTGACCGGTACCGCCCACCGAGTCAGACTGGGGTCAGAATCATCTAATCTAAACTAACGACTATACGGTTTTAACCGTAAAACGATGCGACATTGGTCGTGGGCTCTCGTACTTCTGTGCGTTGTCTGTCGGTGATTGAATTTAACAACTTCCCTGTCCAATGAGTCATATATGACTCACGAGAGAAGTTTTCGCCCTACGTCCATGAGTCACATATGAGTCATAAAATAACCAAAATAGGATAAATCTACATGTAATAATTTATGAAAATTATATTTTATGGTATATAAGAATGTTATATATAACTCATCAGAAGAAAAAACTGAAAAATGCGTTGTATGGGGACAGGGAAGTTGTTAAGATTTATACTAAGTAGATTCTGGCTACAGGAATCGATGAGCTCTTTAAAGGCGTTTTTCTTCTACTCAGCCTATACTACCCGCCGTTGGTAGGTATATTAAACTACATCGCATGGGCACAGTACCCCCGACCCGGTTGCCCAGTCAACTGGCTAAGCCGCGGCGACCCACAGCCACTATATTTAGCTTTACGCAACCCGCCGCCCGACCATCGTGACATTATTAACATCAATAGACCGCGAGCTTCTTTAAAAGACGTATTTTGCCAGTAATGTCCCGGATATCGGGCTAAGGAAAGAAAAGAAATGAAAGAATAACATTTATTTGGCAACAGGCCACTTCTCATACAGAGAAGTAATGGTCTGGATCACATCGGGTTGATAATTTCAGGAGTCCTGGGTTTCCTCACGATTGGCGATGATGGCTGACTTATCGGATATAATTCTATTCGCTGATGACACTGCGTTTATTTTTAAAGTAGATAGAAAAGATACGGATGTCTTACATGTCTTACTGGCCATTCTATCGAAATGGTTTGCAGCTAATAATCTTTTACTTAATGCGAACAAAACTAAATGTTTTAAGTTCTCATTACCAAATGTACCCCAAGTGGATCTAAATTTAAAACTTGATGGCAAGAAACTAGATGCTATTACGGAAACTGTATTTCTAGATTCAAAATTTTAATGGGGTGCTCATATTAGAGTTATGTCAGGTATATTAAGTTCAGCTGCATAATTATGCACTATGAAAAATAACCACGTGTGGATGAGACAACAATGTCACAGTAGGTATAATTATAACTTTTTATACTGCGACAATGTGCACTCTCCACGAGACTGTTGCATTGGACAAGACTATGGTTTTTTTTCAATTTCAGCCCTTTGTGTCACTGATCGCTTGGATCCATTGAGATAGTAAAGTTTATATCAATGTTGGGACCATAGTTTATAGTTTGGACTGAGCGGTAATTCCAGTAATTACGCACGTACGCATTCTAATCTCAGTCATAATCTGTCAAACATTGTATAGCGCTTACCTACGTTATTGACATTTTGATTGAGCTCATCTCAGCGACAATCAAATGTCAAAAATGTAGGGAAATTATAGGTATTTTTGACATATTGAGACTGAGATCAGACTGTGAATGTTCTTAAAATTACGAGTATTGCCCCTCTGGTGTTTGCCTGTATAAAGTCCTTTTTGGTTTCCGTATTGTAAAACAAATGAAAAGAGTAAAATGCCTACAATTATTATGACTAAATCCGAAAATAAAGATAATGACTTTCCTTCACTTCCTGCTTGAAGGAAAGGTATAGAAGCTAAGGAAATGAGAAGCGATTTTATCGTTTTCACTTTATTATGATTTATATATTACAGTTGGTTTAATGAGTATCTATAATCAGCCATGGTAGCTGGATGAAAGTAGCGCCGAGAATTGAGTTAAATGACGCGAATGTAGAGGCCTATGTCCAGCTGTGGACCAGGGGTATGGCCTTCGTACAACACGATTCCTATCGGCTTCCCTTCGGAACTACCACCATTATTAGTGTCTGCTATTGCCAAATAATATGGTACACCTGTGTGTAACTGTGTATCACATCACATAACATAATAACAGTTTCATCATAAGATTAAAAACCTACAGTTTTTTGTTTGAGTTTATGAGAACTGAACTATTTTTTCTTCGGCTTCCCTCTAATGATAATAATTAGTAGCTGCGCCACTGCTGTGGACTGCTAAAGGACATGATGATGATGATCATTAGCTGTAGGTATCATAGCAAAAGTTTTTTTAGGAGATATACGTAACGAAATCTCTTCAACAATGTGATAAAAGTAAGGTCTCCAAAAACGGTTTTTGTAGCTACCTACGAAACAGGGTTTTTTTGTACGACCCGTATTTGTCAAAACCTAGTAGGCACAAATCTAGAATTAATTAATTCTCTGTGAACATACATAAAATCATTCATAAGTAAACAGTCTGCGTATGTGACCCACGTTTGTATCAAAGAATTGATTGGACTAATATGGGATTTCGATTTAATTAACGCGAGGGCTAACAGAGCGGATTCTGACGAGATTATCTGTTGTAAGATGTCAAATAGATCCTAATTACAAGGATACTCTTTGACATTTAGATAATCGTTAGTGAGAAAAGACTGGATAAAATTCATGGAAGGAGGTAACGAAATAAAATGAAAAAAAAAAAATTAAGGTATATTCCTGGTACTAATTGCGTAACACACTATCAATCAGAATCTGAATCATTTTGAAGCAAATTACTAATCCATTGCTTCATATGTTCGAAAAATTTGTCTACGTAAATAGCGCAATGAATGTTCTTGAACTGTCGAAATTAAACCGATTCCTACTATTATGTATGTTACGCAATTGCCCCGCTGGTATTAAAAAATTAAGTTATGGGCTAATTTAACTATCTTTTATACGCGGGATAAAATGGACGTCGGCCAGTTTTTGTATGGAAAAACTGTTAAAAATTCAAGATTTATTCGCTTGATTAGACTTATACTAGGTATAAAAGTTTGGTGGAATTCACCCTAATTCAAGTAAATAGTCATAATTAAATATGTACCTACATACCTGCTTTTCATTTGACATAAAACATTAAGTAAATATGTTAGAAACATAAATAGCGTTTAATGTTTTGTCAACATATCAAAGAGTTCAAAATAAGACTTTTGTAAGTTAGCGTGTGACGTCGGTCATTAATTAAGTATTTGAACAATAGGTACCTACCTACTAAATTAACCTGACGTGCTATTAATACTTATGCAACCTTCGCGAGGTTAAGTGATGATTAGATTAAAATACTGCCTCGTTGGTCTAGTGGTCGCAAGCGCTACTGCTGACCACGAGGTCCTGGGTTCGATTCCCAGGTCGGTCAAAGTGTTTTATTGGGTTTTTCTATCTGGAATTTCTTAGTAGCAGCATTACATGGTACTTAAACATAACTGGCGAAATGTGGGTGTACTATAGGTACACCTCTGCCTAGCCCTTCGGGGAAACAAGGCGTGATGTTATATTATGTTATGTAGATTAAAAGAAAAACATTGATTTTGAATAAATAAAATAGGAAAAAACAGTACCTACCTACTTAAGTTGTCAGTTTGGGCGGACAATCAGCGATCTTGTTGTAAAGAATGTAGTAGAACTGTTTATACGAATAATTAATCGCTAATATTGCCAACAGTCTTTTTATTTTGCACACATTAACTGTGAAGGATTCCCCCAACGTGTACAGTACCTACTTACGCATACCTATCTATACGTATATATATACATCTACTATACAAATAAATAAAATTGAAGCGTCTGTTTGTAATGTCAAAATAACAACTTTTTATTAAATGCTGAAAGTGTATACGGTACCTATAACAGAAAAGAAATTTTTAAAATTTTTGTCTGTCGGTTTGTTCCGGCTAATCTCCGAAACGGCTGGACCGATTTTGACGGGATTTTCAATGGCACATAGTTGACGTTACGGGGAGTAACTTAGGATATTTTTATTTTAGGAAAATAATTAGGGTTCCGCGCAAAAAAAAATTAAAACCCATGAAATTGGGACCAAAATTTCGGATTTGAAAAATTCTTTTTGCATTTGGTAGCCCAATTCTCGAGGTTAGTTATAGGTACATCACGCTACGACCCTAAGGAGCCGAGCAAAGAGAAAAAAGTCAGAAAGAACACTAAGCGAAAATAGAAGTAATAGCGCGATCGGGCGATGCAACGCGACGGGTCGGGGGACGAAGGAGTCTTATTAAAATGTGACTGTTATTTTAGTATATTGTGTAATTTACGACTTCCACGCGAACGAAGTCGCGGGGCACAGCTAATTATGAAATATTTTTGGCTTGAAAGTAATTAGTAAATGTACTATGGCCCTAAATTATCAGTAAGTATTTAAGATTGTTTACAAAGTGGAGATTAATTCTTTTCACTCTAAAAACGAGAAAGGAAAACATAACAAGGAAATCAGCATGTCCTATAATTCTAGGACATGTGTCATGCTGTATCCATAGCCCGCAGTCCACAGAAGTAGTCTGGCCCAGCGATCCAATCGGGGCCCTGAGATCCTCCGTTCGATACCCAGGTCGGGTAAAGTGTTAGGCATTGGCTTTTTCCGTCAGGAATACCTCAATAGAAGCCTAGAGTCTGATGGATTTGTGCCCGAATTATAACAATAGGATCGTCCACATAGTTGGCGAAATATGAGTGTACCTACTATACCTACACCCCTGCCTAACTCTTCGGAGGATACACGCGTGATGTTGTGTTACTATCCTACAGCTTTACAAACACCGGTGTATCGATGCCTGCCTGGTCCTCGAAGATAGACGCACAATGACGTATTGTTCCCGCCGCGTCTATTGTGTGACGTGAAAATGGCTGCGCGAACGGGCCTGTGGTACGGGCGAGCGTTTGCGATTCTATCGATGCGATTTGTCATGGGCTTCGAAACTGTCATTCGAGAATCTTGATGATTTTTATTACTTTTTTATTCACGAAGTATTTTTAATGGATTATTAGTAAAAAAGTTGAGGAGCTCGTGGCTAAGTAATAACAGCCGCACGGGTCGCTCCATCGGGTTAAGCTACGCTTGCCGGGGTTGGTTCGTGGATGGGTGACCATCTTTACATACCGAGACTCCTCCGTGCCTCGGAAAGCACGTTAAGCCGTTGGTCCCGGCTGTCATTCGTGGATCTTTGACAGTCGTTACGGGTCGTCAGAAGCCCGAAAGTCTGACAACCAGTCTTACCAAGAGGTATTGTATTGCCCAGGTACTGGGTTGTGGAGGTCAGATAGGCAGTCGCTCCATGTAAAATACTGGTACTTATTCAGCTGCATCCGGTTAGACTGGAAGCCGACACCAACATAGTTGGGAAAAGCATAGGCAGATGATTAGTAAAAAAGTGACATTTGTAACACCATTTTGGTTTTTCTGATCTTTAAATCGTCAGTTATTTACTTAAATAAACTTCAGAGAAAATTTATTAGAAGACGTCACATTCATTTACTCTGCAGATTTTGAAGAGTACGTTAATTTCTGAACAAAACCAGTCAATTGTATTCCTCAGCCACTAGCACACAAGAGGTTGCTTAAGGAAGTCGCAAATAATGTTTAGCGGAAAGCTTGTGGCCGATCTTAAAACAGTAATGGTTAACTGTTAATAAATATTTTGGGGATGAATTATTCAGTACCTACCTATTTATGTATAACGCAGCTCAACTTAAAGGCTCGTATTCATAGCAACGAAAATTACTCAGCATTTGTTGCGAGCTAGGTACTTACTGCTAGCAACAAAGGTCGATTGATACTTCAGTTTTTAAACATTATTTATCGTAATGCACACAAATCTTAAATACAATATATAATCACTCTAACTAACCATAAATAAATATACAAAAACAAAAGGCGTCGAAGTACTCGTCCACATCGCTGTCATGCGGAAACGTGCCCAGAAGACTGGCAGCAGTTTTGTCAGTTTTGTGCAAAATATTTAATTAAAATCGGAACAGAAACTAAGTAACACCTAAAGAGTATTAACTCTTAGGTATTGTATGAAGAGCTAAAAAGCAGTTTCTCGAATCATTTTGTGTAAGTTTTGATGATCAGTAAAAGTGACAGTGTTGCAGGTTCTGGCAATAAGTTTTCTTGTATCCAGTCGGCGAGCGTAATCGTCTGTTTAGCAACAATTGTTTGCTTGTGTGGGGTGTGTGGACCTGTTTTAAGATGTTTTATGATGTCGATAAAAATATTAGTTTTCTGATAGGTGCAATTTTCCTAGTCCAATATCTATCTTAGTACAGATTATCTATGTGGATAGTGGTAGTGTTGCTGTAAACACCATTTCCAGAAACGTTAATGTTGCGGAAGACAATGTTTAGCAATAAAATTGTTGGTGAACTTTTGTTCACCATGAATCATGAGGCTTTATCTTTCCTTGGAATAAGCCCAAGTAGCCATTGTTGGTACGGTGTCGGCAACAGGATATTTTTAGCTTTATTCCTTGGTAACGTTATAAAAACGAGTGCTATTATTCTTTGATGAAAGTGTGGTCGTAATTAGTAGGTACCTACAGAGTATTTGGCTGTTCCATCGGAGATTATGATAAATAGCTTCAGTTTATGAGAGTTTTAATAAATCTGTTGTGGAATAGGATAATACCTTTGTTAGCTTTGATAGCTGCTGCATTGGTTACAATACCAAAATATTAAATTTAAAGAATTTATTTACTCATAAAAAAACAGAGTTCAATTGAGGAACAGGTCTACAACAAATGTAGCTTTCTGTAACAATATCCCTTCCACTGTCTATACAGGGTAACTTGTTATTTGACGTATTCCATCCATGACATGACAGACTGACCCATTTGCCACAATTAAACACCCCATAAAGCATAGGCGAATATTCATGGGATTCGAAAAACTCATTTTTTATGGTTTTTTTTTGAAAATTTCCCAGAATTCGTCACACTGGTGACCAGTTGCGGATCCAGCCCTCAAAAAAGGTTGTGGTCACAGACACCCGAAAATCAGCCAAGTTCGAGTCGGTCTGAGTATGAACTCGCTCATGATCAATATAGTGCATTCCTACAAAGTGTGGGTTAATTTTTCCTACTCACCGACTTACCCAGCGGTGTACTGCATGAGACCCAGGGATTGATTCGCATGAGGATTTGACCAAAGCAAAGTCATTGAATTGTTCTTCTCAATGAAATTTAATGTAGACATTAAACACTCAGCCAATCCCAGATCAGGATCTTCTTGATACAGCCATGTAAATATGCAGACAACTTACATTTTATGGGTTAAATTACCCTTAAAAGACAAACACCCAGAAGTATGCTGTCGCAATCAGCACCTGCTGTCTGTGTGTTCAGGCCTGGATGACGAAACGTCACGTGGACATATGTACCCGAAACCAGTCGCTTCAGCTGGCTACTGTTTGAACTGGTGCAGTCTATTATGTTCTTGTCCAAATAAGCCATTTTATTGTTTAATTAATCATTTAAAATTAAAACGTGGGACAAAAATACATGTTGAAATTCCTAAGTACACATGTATGTACATGGAAAAAGACACCTATTTACATATTAATATTTACAATGCCCTAATGAAACCTATTTCGTATCATTTTAACTCCTGGTTCGACTCATATTTATTAATTCAATTTATCAATAATCCACTTTCCGTGGGCCAGTCTTGTGAAAAAAAAAAAGCTTCTATAAGAACTTTCACGACAGATAATTATTCTTCCATAGATAATTGGAAGCTGTCAAAGTTATTAAATACACCAAACAATCATTGAATCAACTATATACCGACCCTCCGAGCACGTGCGACGAACGAACGGACCAAAGAACCGGACCGGACGAACGTGCGACCGTAACAAATATGTTTTTACATAATTATAATCATTAGAATCAGTAATACAACTCCTTAATTTAGTATAATCCTCAAATGTCAAGATTTCATAAAATAATCATTCTAAGAATTACTTAGTTGTATTGATGACTTTAATTATGATAATTCTGTAAATAGATATTTGTTACGGTCGTGAATCATATTTTAATCAACATACAACCCAATACTGACCTGCAAATTGCAAAAAACGTAAGAAAATTTGAATTTCGTGGGCTACCCTGGCGCTTTCGCCTTAATAACGAAATCTATCATAAGAGATATGTAAATTGATTTCATCAGCCTGTCGACCTCAATAGACGGTGAAAATGTGACGTCACAAGTCTATTAGGGTTGTGGGCATGCCCATCGTGCCCACAACGGTGGATCCGCGCTTGCTTGTGACCTGGTCATGACGACCAGGGTGCATAACCTGTGATGGATTATTGGAGGGTTAGAAATAAATGGGATAGCATAAACCAGTTAATTAATTCGATTATCACACAATTTTTAATTATTTCAACAATTTGCAAATTCGACCTTTACAAGCATTATCGACTGTTTCATCGGCACCTCTATATTTATAATTCAATATTTTTTAAACTTTTGTACTTAGTTAGGTAGCTGATTAATAATGAAGATGTCTTCTCCATAATTTGTACGCTTAATGCCATAGTAACATTTTTTGATCACTGGTGTAAAAGTACGTAGATGATTTTTGAAAATCTCCTTTAACTTTTAACTGTTTGATGTTTTAGAACATTTGGTTACATCAAAAGGTTTGCTAAAATATTAAGTACCCAATTAAATGGGACAGCAATGAAAGCAATTCAGTTTGAGAGTTTGGAGAAAAGTGACATTTAGTGCTGAATTCTGAGAAATTTTCAAAAAAAACAATTTTGGGTTTTCTCAAATCTCATGATTTTTCGCCTAGGCGTTATGGGGTGCTTAATTATTGCAAATGGGTCACACTATCACGTCCTGGAAGGAATACGTCAAATTACAAGTCACCATGTATATACCTAGGTAACTAATACACAATACTAATACTACAATGGTTTCACAACTCTATAAAAAAAACCTCTCAAACCAAAAAAAAAATATTTAGTTCACCAATTGTTATAAATTATGTTCCACAATAAAAGTGAGTGGGGTCGGCTAAAAGTTAAATTGAGAGCCTGATGTGATTTCAAAGCACTCGTTATTTCGAAATTCGAATTAGGAGTTTCGGCAGATTTTGATTTGGGCCCTTTTGGTCTTTTTCCCCAAAGTCCCTCGTAATTGATCTGGAAAGGATGATTGTAACGACGTCAAGTAATTTAATGTGTACTTGGTACGTGGTACCTACGTTTTTATTGCAAACTAGCTGTGCCCGTGACCTCGTCTGTGTGTATTTGTATTACCTACCTACAGATTATTTTAATACAAATATCCAGAATGAAAAGTACTAGGTATGTCCTTCCCCAGGTCCCAGGATACCTATCTGTCAAATTTAGAAGCGTTCAGTTCAGTGGTTTAGGCGTGCAAAGGAAACAGACAGACAGTTACTTTCGCATTCATAATATTCAATATTAGTTTTAGTATGGCTTATTAAGGAGGAAGCTCCAGGTAGGTGCTCCAGGTAGGTCCAGGAAAAAATTCAAATTTCTTATGTTTTTTGAAATTTGCAAATCATTACTAAGTTGCATGTTGATTAAAGTATCATCAGCGACCGTAACAAATATGCATTTACAGAATTATTTATCATCAAAATCAGTAATACAACTCCATTAGTTTGTATAATCCTAATTGTCAAGATTTCATGACATAGTCATTCAATTACCTGGTCTTAAAGAGTTGTATTGATGACTTTAATTATTATAATTCTGTAAATACATACTTTTTATGCTCGCGAATCATATTTTGATCAACATACAACCTAATACTATCTTGCAAATTGGAAAAAACGTGAGAAAATTTGAATTTCCCGGGCTACCTGGCGCTTTCGCCTTAAGGCGAAAGATGCGCTAAGATGCGCTAGCCTGAGAAATTCAAATTTTCTTACGATATTTGCAATTTGCAGCTCCAGGTGTATGTTAATAAAAAATATTGTATGAGTTGTTATTGTTCTCTGAATTACTAAAGTTAAGTATCTTTGGCGATGGGGTAACTCGGGCTGAGTGATGATGAGTTAGTAAGGATTTTTAACCCCCTAGGGGATGATTTTCCAAAAACGCCAAAACACGTCATTTGTAATTTCTAAACAAAAGTCTTAATACCAATTTTTTCCTTTCAAACTTTCATCCCCTATTTTCCGCCCTTATGTTTTTCCAAAAACGCTGAAACACGTGATTTTTAATTTGTAACCAGAATGCTTGAGACTAATTTTCATGGTTTATATTAGGTCTTTACCTATGAAATTGGAGATTTGTATGAAAATTTTAAAATATAAAAAATTTGGTACCTAATTTTTTTATTTCAGCTAATCAAAGTACTGGCCCAAATTATCTATATAATTTGGCCATTTTGATGGCAATTTGTTTATCCCTTTACTGTACAAGTCTGAAGGACGGGAGGCGATGAAGTTAGCGAAAGCGTTTTGTACTGCCTCTCGGGTGTTGAATTTTTTGTCACTTAAAATTTTTTCAAAATTTTGAAAAAAGTATAAATCTGTTGGGGCAAGGTCCGGTGAGTACGGTGGGTGACGGAGAGCTTCCAGCTGTAACTCTTGTAGCTCTGCGATGGTCTGTCGTGAAGTGTGAGCTCGCGCGTTGTCGTGGAGAAGCAACGGGGAAGAGCTAAACCACCACCTCTTAAAGCAGTATTATTTAAATCTTACTTGAGTGTCGGAAAGAGATGGAGCTAGACGTCCTGTATAGCTCAATCTCTTTCTCATACTGAAGTAACATTAAAATAATACTGCTTTTTTTTTGGTGCTGGTTGGCCCCCTGTATTGCTTGTTGAATTGCGAGCTTCATGGAGAAGCTCGCAATTCAGCAAGCATTGTTTGCAATTCTTGGCAATTGACATCTGCCCTCACTGTTGTGCCATTCGGTAAGAAGCTGTGATGTACAGGTCTGGTCCACCAGACAGTCACCATCATCTTCCTATGAGTAATCTTTTTTTTTAGCGCACTGATTAGGTGCTGTACCCGGGTCACACACCACCCATTGAGACGAACGCTTACGGTTGTCCTACAGGATCCACTTTTCATCGCAGGTAACAATTCGATTTAGACATCTCTCGTTTCTATGCCGATTTAGTAGCGCTATGCATGCTTCGATGCATAAGTCTCGCTGTTGGTCGCTTAGTTCGTGTGGCACCCACTTATCTAGTTTTTTAATCTTTCCGATTTGACGCAAGTGCTTCAATGTTGTTTTGACACTAACTCGAAGGCCCGCAGCAAACTGAGCCGTAGATTGAGTTGGATCCGCTTCCACTATCGCCTTCAATTTGTCGTTGTCGACAATAGTTACCAGCCTACCGCGAGGCTCGTTCTTCAACTCAAAATTTCCAGATTTAAAACGATTGAACCAATAATGGACCGTGTTTATGCAAGCAGTGTTAGGCCCGTACACGTCGTTAATGTTTCGTGTTGTTTGCGCAACGGTATTTCCACGTAGGAGCTCATATTCGAAAATTGTACGAATTTTCAGTTTATCCATGGCGCCAAAAACTACCACAATTTCACAAAAACAAAAAAACTGTCTAAAAACAAATGACTGAATTTGAAATTAAATTAACACGGCTTTCGAATATAATTTATTTGAATTTCGAATTGCGCGCCAAACCACAGATGATTAAATCTGAAAATGCTGGTATAGAATCTCCAATTACATAGGTAAAGACCTATTTATTATACTTCAGAAATGACGATTTTCAATACAAACTTTCATCGCTTATTTTACTCCCTTAGGGGTTGAATTTCCGAAAATCCTTCCTTATTCCGTGTCTGCAGTATAAAGGGAACCTTTGTGCAAAATTTCAGCTTTCTAGATCCAACGGTTTGGGCTGGGCGTGATGAGTCAGTCAGTCAGTCAGGACTTTTCTTTTTATTTATATAGATAGAAGATAGATTACAATGAGGTCGGTAACAAATATATTGCAGTGGTTTACATCATTCAAAGGTCGTAGAGAATTGGGTTTGATTCGATAAAACCGTCATTACTACATCGAACAATTGTTTCTGCAATCTAGTTCAGTGAAAACATAACACGCGTGGCGCTAGTTTGCAGGCAGTTATGGTGGCGGCAAATCAAGGGAGTAGTTCAACAACCGTTGTCTCCCGCGCCGCGTATATACGCGTACGCGAACACGCGTTCTTGAAATTTCTTCCAAAATGTGTTTTCTGTGATTTTGTTCTCTATTTACTGTAGAACAATTGTGCAGAAATATTAAAGGTCTTCTAAATAGTAGTTTTTTGATATCCGTCCATTATCCATTCCTTATTCGAAAAGTAAAAATGTGAGAGTTCCTAGTAAACCCCAGGCCATTGAGGTTCAATGTAAATTATAGCAGACACCGCGAACAAAATTTTTGAGCAATATGTTGTTGGGCCAAACTAAAGATGTGTCCTTCGGATGGCAAATGTGACAACCGCGGTGTATGCGTATTCAGGTAGTACACAGAGACGTTTGCTGTCCCGGAATTATGAAAAAGGTCATGTTTAATGACCTTTTTCTTAATTACCTATATTAAAATTAATGTTAAGATCGGATTTCTGAAAGAAGGTTCATCGGATTAGTAATAACAAGTACCTGACAGATTTTCAGATTTTCTTTAGTTTTCTCTGTTGTAAAAATAACGTTGCTAAAAACGTGCTCGGAGGAAGGAAGTATTCCATTAAGGTTCTTGACCGTACTTTCGGGATTGTCTCAGGAGAATCCCGAAAGTACCTCCGTAGCCGTGAAATAAATACCTCTCCACTCCTCATAAGCACCTCAGGACATGTTGCCCCCTTGTCGCATATATAAAACTATGTGCCAACGACCGTTTTTGGGTCCCATTATTGAGTGTACAAGTCACCCCCTGCCATTTTATCCGTGTATTGAATGTATAAACAACAAACAGGCAGGGACCATAGTTCATCCATAGTTTTAGGTAACCAGTCCACTCTAGCGTCCCAAATCTATAATCCAATATCTTTGTTTCCATATCCTGCACCCTAATTGCGTAACACACTATCAATCGGAATCTGAATCATTTTGAAGCAAATTGCTAATCCATTGCTTCATAAGTTCGGAAAATTTGTCTACTCAAAACGTAAATAATGAATGAATGTTGTTGAACTGTCAAAATGAAACCGATTCCGATTGATAACGTGTTACGCAATTGCCCCGCTGCAATAGTCCTACACCAACCGGGGGTTGTCCTTGGGTGCACTTGCATAGTGCGTACAGGGATAATCATCGGTTGGTGCCTCATTTCATTGAAAGCGTCTAACGGGCCTCTGCAAGTCGGCTTCGGCCCCTCGTACGCCTTCCTAAGGTCCAGGACCTGAGGGTCCCGAGATATGTCAAAGACGTTGCTAATTTCTAAGGTAGGTAGGTTCATTCCAAGCTCCATTCAAACTGCTGTTAGGTAATAGTAATACCTATAACAGAACTGCAGGGGTGTGACTTGTTTGAATGTAAACTTGAAAAGTCCTAACAAAAAGCTGGACATTTTACTTTTTAATCTTTCTTTATAGGGTTCCGTACCCGAAGGTTCCAAACGGTCCCTATTGCTGTCACTCTCGTGTTCGCCTGTCCGTCGTCTGTCACACAGGTTTTACAGCATTTCATGGATCAAATCTAATGAGCTGGCGAAACTTCACAGACCTGGTTTTGACACCCTGAGTTCTGGCTTCTCACCACTGACGAGGAAGCGGCTAGCTATCAACAATTTTCTCGCTCAAGAATAGTTGATCGCTGATTGTTCAAACAACTGGCGAGTACTCGTTTGTCGCAGCGACAAGAACTGTTAAAGAGAGTATTCGCTCAGCAACGCTCAAATGGCGGGTAGATCACTCGCTGAGAGACTCACGCTTATGGTATATATAATATACGCATACCTGCGAGTTATCGCTCGTCGCTGTAGCACACTCTCTGCTGGTTGTTCACCAACTCATTTTTAGTTGCTATAGCTCTACTCGCTTCTGGCTAATCGCCGGCGGAGGGACAGGTGCTTTAGGTACGGCTGCCATCTCCTAAATTGTCGATGGGCTAAAACTTCAAAAACTCCGGACACTTCTTTAAAACCCCGCACGGAGTACCGTGGGCGCCGTCTAAAATGGAACAAATCCTTGGGAACCCCGGACGGATGGCAGCCCAGGTTTAGATAATCTACGCACACATACATAAACTCACGCATCCTTCCAATGGGGGTGGACAGAAACTTCAGAGCGCCACCTGCGTACGTACGTATCCTTACATACTTCTTTTGCTTCGTTTACGTTCATACATCCTGGCCCTGGCCATACACGCACGCCGGTTGCGAGTACCACATACCCGACCTTTTTGAAAAACATGACGAATAAGGTCACTATACAAGATGTAACATAAATAACGCACAACCTCTTAAGGGGTCATTGTACTCATCATTATGAACAACTTTTATTATGGGGCCAAACCTGAAATCGCGAACAAAAAAATCAGCTGTTCCCTACATTTTGCGAACATAAATGTAGGGAGCAGCTGATTTTTTTTCGCGTATGCAGTTTTGGTGCCATAGTAAAAGTTGTTCATGAGTACAATGACCCCTTAAGAGGTTGTGCGTTAATTATATTGCACCTTGTATATCCTTCTAGGGTGTCCCCTCCCGGCGTTTCCACTTACACAGATATAATTATACATATAAATCATAATTTAAAACAAAAACAAAAAGTTTTACTAAACTCACCTGTACCCGTTTCTGCGAAAAAGGATCTCGACGGCAAAGGGATTCTATAGTGATATTTTTAGGATTCCGTACCTCAAAAGGAAAAACCGAACCCTAAAAATATAATTTTGCCGTAACACTACGGTTTCATATGTAACTAAAATGCATTTCATTCAGGCCTCGTATATCTTTTGTGCGTTCGTGGCCTCATGATTAAATGTACGGAGACAACAGTGGTAAGGTTTCCTTCATCCTGTGCAGGGATCAGTGCACTGTACCGTAGTATAGTCGACCTCGTAATTATTATACCACTTTTGACAACAATTCCCGCTACAGTATTTTTATCTCATGAAGCGATATGCACTTTACTTGTGTTTATCAAGTGTACAAACACGCTGTGAATAAGTGTGTAAGCACAGGAGCTCTTGGTACCGTCAGAGACAATGGCAAAGTTGGAACAACGTGTGTGTGTTATG
Source organism: Fissipunctia ypsillon (assembly GCA_947568875.1). NCBI lineage: Eukaryota > Metazoa > Arthropoda > Insecta > Lepidoptera > Noctuidae > Fissipunctia > Fissipunctia ypsillon. The sequence goes on along the minus strand of OX387664.1, from coordinate 10,413,756 downwards.
TGCTGACGCTAGTCGTCTTCACGCACACATTCGCAGTGTATTTGTATACGTACACTTGGTTACCACAAGTAAAGCGCTTGAGATAAAAACACTGTAAAATAAAAATTCACTGAAGTTGTAACTATCTAACATGTACAAGGATTTTTTGGCGCGCGACCATAATCGGAACTAAGGCCGCCATCTTTTTTTTTCAATACATTTTACAAAACAATTGCACAAAATGTTTACCAACAGCGCCCCGCTGTCAACGTCGTTCGAGCGCCCAAAAGATCCTTGTAGTTATGGTTTTATGACGTGCATGTTATATTCAACCTTAGGGTGGTAAAGCAATTACGAGGTTGACTATACCTGATTTCTCTTAATAAAGAGACACAAGGCTATCTACGGCAGTATCTTTTGGACTTTATGCTTCAGGGTATGGTAGCCGGTCTATTCTGTATAAATCTCATCGTGAAAACTTACGTGAAGTGAGCTGCCATTCCACCCGGTGCTAGAGATTGACACTATTGACAGCTCACTTCAAGCTCATTTCACCCAAGTTTTCACAGTAGATATTTATACAGAATTGCACGTCTGAATTATATAGTGAGCAAAGAATAGAAAGAAAGAAAATGGAAGGATTTGATGTTCTTACGAAGAATGGAGTTTTGTTAACAGTTGAATTAATGGTTATGAGGTAACGACCTTAGGGAGAGAAAGAGGGACATAAAAGAGATTTTTGGGCAATTTCTATACACTTAACTAAATTATTATCTAAAAATAAAAAAATTGTTTGAAGGAGATGATCTCTGGAAGTACTTATCCGACTGAGAAAATTCTTTCATTGATAAAAAACTCCACTGTTATTGACGAGTGCTTGCTGGGTAGAATTTGACGCGGACGAAGATTAAAACAATATTAATATTATGATGGTACTCTGCCAATTCATTTATGAAAATACACACATCAAAAGTGTCTAGGGATCAAGTACGTTTTAAAGTATCGCCGCAATTGAGGATTATTATTTTAACTTTTTTGGATTGTTATTGATTCGTTTTAGTGAATTTCACTATTTGAATGAATAATTTTCTTTAAATTTTTATTAAAAATAGAAAATCAACGTCAGTCACGATTTCTATAAAAGTATGTAATAGCGTTTTTACAAACGCTAATACACAACAACTTTTTGACTTGTTAGAAAGAATGTAGGTTCCTCAAAGTGATTTTGATGAACTGATTTTAAGCATGCCAATTCGCTCTGATTGTGTGATTCGTGTCAATGGTAGAAACACGGATTATTATTTTTTTTATCTTTACAATAAAAAAATTAAGAAATCCTCATTTTTGCCTTTTTTGCCATTTAATCGACGAAATTAACACGGGTTAATTTCCCACATTTAGCAAAATTGGCAATTTTTCTTAATTTTTACAAACTTTAGGGATAAGATGTTAACTGAAACATAGGAATTAAAGTAAGAAGCCAGTCTGTAAGACTAGATTTGATAAATATTTATTAGTTTAGATTTTTTTAGTGTTAAAAATGAAGGTAGTTGATCTCTAGACACTTGATGTGTGTATTATGTATGTATGTAAGAAAAAACCTAACTTTTAAATAAAATAAGTGATACCGTTAGGGACCTAATTAAGGACTGAATTAAAATGCAAATGGACTGTTAATAATGAATGTTATACAACTAGGTACAATGACGTCGATGTTGGTAAGCGTTTAGAGTGCGCGCGCGTCGTTGTCGGAGACCGGTAGCGAAGTGGTCCGACGGCCCGCGTCCCGCACGCCGCACCTGTCGCCGCCGTCTGCCGCCTTCCGCTGTCTCACGACAGCAGCCGAGGATTGCCGAGTGGTTGGAGACGCCCGAACAGATACACTTAATATTTTTTTATGTCGATTATATTTTGAAACTTCGTTTAGTCGTAGGCCTTCCGTGATTTATGTTAATTAATTATAATTCTTCTAAACTAAAAAATGAAATGCACCGCGATTCCTGCGAAAATAAAAAAAAAATAGCAAAAAACCATCGCATGACGTATCGGTTAAAATTTGCTCGAGCATGTTCTCAAACATACTGTAAATGTAAACACTGGGATTTCGTAGCAAACATGTGTTCTGAGCTCAAAACATTACCTTATACTCTTGCACGAGCCACGACCTAACAGGGCACAGTGTACGACAGACTGTCAGTGTACAGTAATTTCGCGCCGCTAATGCAACTCCTTATAATATATCTGACGCATGTCAGACCGTAAAGTAAAATTTTATTTCCATTGTTTATTTGTTAAACTAAGCCCACGTTCCCACGAAAAAATCGCGGCGTGGAAATATCGCCTGGCGCGATTTTTTCGCGCCTTCAACAGAGTGTACGAACGAGCGTTAAAAATCACTTCGAACTGATTCGTCGTGCAGTGCGGACGTACCATGGACTCCGTAAAATTATTAGCGGTAGCTATTTGTGTGGCCAGGGGGCCAACCACCACCTCTTAAATCAGTATTATTTTAATGTTACTTAAGTGTGAGAAAGAGATGAAGCTATACGGGACGTCTAGCTCCATCTCTTTCCCACACTCAAGTAAGATTACAATAATACTGCTTTAAGAGTCTAGCTCCAGGAGACGACAAAAAAGTAGAAAAAAATGTTGGGTGCATCCCTAGAACAATGATCGATATTTTAAAGGCCAATCTGTGACGCTCTATGATGATTTAAAACAATGTCCTGAATTTTTTTTTAAATTATTTATGCGCACATTTGAAGAGTTATTAAATTTAATAGAGCCAGCAATAATACGCCAAGAGTCTGAAGAATAAATTTGTCCGCCCGGACTTGCGGCACGTCTACAATCTACAATAGTACAACAAGCCGGCGCGCGGTACTGACCAACTTGGCGATTTTTTCGCGTCCGTGGGAACACATGTACAGAACTTCGTATATCTTATTCTTTCAACGCTCAACGTTGAGCGTTGAAAATCGAACACCGCGCGATTTGAAATCTCAGCGTGGAAAAATCGCAGCCGTGTGAACAGATGTACCGCTTCCTATTTGTTCCATTCCTAGCGCGACACGCGATTTTTCCGCGCGCGATGTTTCCGCATTCGTGCGAACGTAGGTTAACTGTTATGTTGTAAAGTACGCGTAAATCGTATGAACTAATTAGGTATTATCTAAATCTTTAGTGATGTCTTAAAGTTATATTTGTAAACTTCTAAACTACCTATATATAAACGTGTGAAACTTTCATCAGACTCTTATTTTCAACTAGCTATAGTAGCTGTATAGAGTGTTGCAGCCATCTTTGGGATGGCTCAGCTAAATACCAACATGCTGCGCTTGACTCGATGGAAAGCAGAGCTAAGAGGCTCATTGGCGATGTAAGACTGTTGAATGCTAAGCTTCACAGCTTGGCTCATCACCGCAAGGTTGCCTGCTTGTCGGTCTTGAATTTCTCAAGAATTTCACGATATCATTCCGCCCGCCCCCTTCTACCATCGGACATCTAGACGCACTGCAGGTTACCATCCCTACCTAGTTGCTATTCCACCAATTCGCACTAAGCGTTTCCAAATGTTTTTTGTGATGCGCACAGCAAAGAAGTGGAACTTTCTGCCTGCGTCTGTGTTTCCGAACACATACAACCCTGATCTCTTCAAAGTGAGAGTGAACAGGCTTCTTCTGGGTAAGCTCGCTCCATCGTCGACTTTGTCTCTGTCATCTCTGACCTAGTCAGTTAAGAGCAAACCTATCTCAAATAAAATAAAAAAAACAGCTGTGACCCGCGATTTCGTTCATGTGGAAGTCGTAAGATACACAACATACTAAAATAACAGCCACATTTTAATAAACCTCCCTCGTCTCCCGACCCGCCGCGTTGCATCGCCGCTCGTGCTATTACTTGTTTTTGCTTAGTGTTCTTTCTTTTTATTTTTGCTCGGCTCCTAAGGGTCGTAACGTGATGTTAAATAGCCCTTATCCTCGAGAATTGGGCTACCAAATGCAAAAAGAATTTTTCAAATCCGACTTTTTGTTCACAATTTAATGGGTTTTGATTTTTTTGCGCGGAACCCCTAATTATTTTTCTAAAATATAAGTAGCCTAAGTTACTTCCCGTAACATCAGCTATCGGCCAGTGAGCGTCCCGTCAAAATCGGTCCAACGATTTCGGAGATTAGCCGGAACAAACAGACAGACAGACAGACAAAAAATTTTAAAAATAGCTTTTTTGTTTTAACTACCGTATAGACTTTCGTATGCATTTAGTAAAAGGTTGTTATTTTGACATTACAAACAGACACTTCAATTTTATTTATTTGTATAGATGTATGGATGAAACGTAGGTACTTCCTTACTACTCACTACTAGCGCACAAGTGTACTCCTGTACATAATGTATGATGAGATTATCTCCGAAATATTACCTTTTCACTAGCTCTGTGCCTATGCGATAAGCGGTAGTTGGTATAAATTTACTTAACAATTAATTTCCCTGACAGTACAACATAACAATACATTGGCGCGGCGTCGCGCGGCTTGTTGTGGTCTGCGGTTGCTCGCTGACGGCTCATGTCGCCAGGTTGTGGTTGCAGCCTTATGTCAGTGTTTGTGTTTTAGGTTGCAAGCACACTGGCGTGACCTAAGAGGCTACGTCGTTTGTCATACGACGTGTTGTTGTAGTATACAATGAGCGTATAGCGCTGACGCTAAGAATGAAAGATAAAAGTTATACAAGTATAATAATATATTTTGATGCAAGTGTGCAAAGGTTGTCATTCCACCCGAGGTGGGATTGCAGCCCGAGCTGAAGGTGATGTCTAAATGAAGCCGAGAATGCAATGAAAAATCCTCACGCGTATCAGACGACGGTTTTCAACCCACTCGTATATTTTTTGACTGAAAAAGAGACAAGATGCTGCCAGCCTTCTGGGCACTTTTCCTGTTGACAGCGATGCGGATGAATTTTTTGATGCCCTCTGATTATTTCCCCTCCTTTTTTATATACTCGTACATATTATTATTATTATTTTAAGATTGTAAGGTTTTAAATTATGTCAATAGTAAAATACTCGTAAATAAACTGTGTATAGGTATCTTGATTTATAATAATTTACCAAATGAATTCAAATTATTACATAATGTATTGAAGACAACATTCACAGAATGGCTACAACAGTGTTGTTTTTATAGTGTTTTAACGAATTTATGGAACATGAAAATAAAAAATTATCGATATCTTAAAACTAGCACCCTAATTGCGTAACACACTTTCAATCAGAATCTGAATGATTTAGAAGCTTATTGCTAATCTATTGCTTCTTAAGTTCGAACAATTTGTCTGCTCAGCAACGTAAATAACGCAATGAATGTTGTTGAACTGTCAAAATGAAACTGATTCCTACATTATGGTAAACAACGGGTTTATAGGTAGGTAATTTATCTAGATAGAATATACAGGGTGTAAGGGACAGCCCTCCGCAGAGTGATGGGGTGAATTCAATATATCATACTAAGATAAATAAATAAATAAATAAATATCTTGGGACAACTCACACACGGCCATCTGATCCCAAGCTAAGCAGAGCTTGTGTTATGGTAACCAGACAACTGATATACATACTTATATAATTTATAAATACATACATATTATAGATAAATTACACCCAGACACAGAACAAACAATATGCTCATCACACAAAGTTTGTCCTGGGTGGGAATCGAACCCACGACCTCCGGCTTTGCAGTCAGGGTCACTAACCACTAGACCAACAGGCCTGTCAAACCGGACCGACCGGATGACCGGTAAATGAAATTATTTCAGGAACGTTATGGGAGTCCAATAAAACTGTTTGTTTTATTACCTCACACGCAATGTATCGTTACCGTGGCAAAACGCGCGTAGCGAACGGCAGCGCAGCGAGCCATCGGCCGCCGAGTACTTCAACAACCATTGCTGATTTTTTGATTTTAGCTGTTTTATTTACATGAATAGAGTGCTTCGTACAGATAATGTAATTTTACACTGAAATAATGGAATAAATAGTAACTGAAAATATGATAAAAAAAATTAAAATTTTCCTGAGAATTTTGCCGGTGGATTATGATTCAAAATAAGGAGCTGAATGCACCCTGTTAGTTTGGGGAGGGCTGTCCCTTACACCCACACGCAGCCAGCATGCAGTAATATTGGTTACGAAACATAAGATATTTCGAAGCAACTTTACCAAGGTAGGTAAATGTTTTATTTGAAGTTTTTTTAGAACTACGTTGCGGTACGTTACAACAGTTTTATAGGAATCTAGCTGAACATAGTCCGAAGTAAAACAATTCCGATGCTTGAATTTAAAACACCACGGAGTTTAATTTCAACATTTAATTACCATCTGGGTTTGTGTAAATTTTATTTTATAACGAATCACGTTTTGTGGTACATAGTAACATTATTATTTATGTGGTGTGTTGCGGTTTTGGTAGCGGCGCTGACAGGTCGACGCGATGTTTGGGGATGTATTAGCTTACGCGTTCCTGTCCTCTATCCACAGCACTGAAAAGTTGACCGGGAAAATTTTAGCTACCTCCCTGATTGACTCTGAAGTGCCGTGATTGAGTAATGCGGTGAACGTCTGGATAGCGGCTTGCCCGGATACAGATCGGCCCGTGAACCTATCTTCCCAGAGACAGTGGGATGAGCCGCTCTGCAGGCTGGTACGGAATAATCTTATCAATACGTCCACAAATACTGCTGAGCGTGCCCGCCTGCTGGCTGTGGGTGAATGGGAGTCGGGCCTCTGGCTTCAAGCACTACCGCCACCCAACATAGGCACTTTGCTGGGTGACTCCACCTTCCGGCTCACTACTTGTCTGCGTCTGGGCGCTTCTTGCGGGGCTCCACATCGCTGCCAGTGCGGTGAAGCTGTCGACTGCCTCGGACATCATGGCCTGTCTTGTAGTAAGAGCGCAGGCCGGATAGCACGGCACACCAGCATTAATGACATTATCTGTCGTGCTCTTGTCACCGCCGGGGTGCCAGCTGTTTTAGAACCCAACGGCTTGGCACGCGACGATGGCAAGAGACCATACGGAATGACCATAATGCCTTGGAAGTTAGGCAGGCCTTTGGTGTGGGATGCATCATGTGTCGACACCCTTGCGCCATCCCATCTTCCTAGTACGGCGGGCTGTGCTGGGGTGGCTGCTACATGTGCGGAAAACCTCAAACGGCGAAAATATTCCAATCTTTTTGGGAGTTATATGTTCGAGCCGTTTGGGGTTGAAACACTAGGGCCATGGGGTCCGAGTGCCCACTTGGTTTTCCGAGACATCGCCAAGCGGTTGGTCGACTCTTCACGTAACCAAAGGGCTGGTCTATTCTTTGGCCAAAGAATCAGCATCGCCATACAACGTGGCAATGCTGCCAGCCTTTTGGGCACTTTTTCTGCTGACAGTGATGCGGACGAATTTTTTGATGCCCTATGATTATATGTTTTTTTTTATATGTACATTTTAAAATTATTACTGTTAGCTTATATATCATGTAAATATCATGTATATTAAATACTTTTCAGACGAGTAAAGTAAATAATCCTAACTAATGAATGTATCTACCAAATACATCCCTACATTGTGCGTGGCCCGACACACATTTGGCCAGTTTTGTCTCCAATTTTCTACCTAGTCAATCTATAAATTGGCATCACCGCCGAAGTATTAATTGCTCGTAAGTCACGTTACTGCAGGAGACTGATGTTCATTAAACAGCTTAATTGAGTCTGATACACCTCCACGACAGTTCGATCGGAAGCGAAGGGCGTTCGCAATTACCGCTGACCTCCATAACCTGCGCCAAGTGCGGTGCCTTGGTATTTTCTTGTTTATTTTTTATATTTACATATTCTTGTTTATTCTCTTTTATGTACGATCACCTTACGAAAAGAAAAAAAAGAGAAATAAAGAAAAATTGGTTTATTTGTAACAAAAACACGAGCATATAAAAAGATAAGTTATCTCGAATAAAAACAAAACAGCCGATCGATTCTGTTGAAATCTCATTGTGAAAACTTAGGTGAAGTGAGCTGTCAGTAGTGTCAATCTCTAGCACCAGTGGAATGACATCTTACTTCAAGCTCCCTTTACGTAAGGTTTCACGGTCAGATTTTTACAGAATAGACCGGCTGATCGATAAGGTGGAATTTAAATAACTGCAAACCTCTTGACTACTTATAATTAAGAACAACTTTTACTATGGGACCAAACCTGAAATCGCGAAAAGAAGATCAGCTAGGCCCTACATTTACGTTCGCATAACTCGTCAAAATGTAGGGAACAGCTGATTTTTATTTCGCGATTTCAGGTTTGGTTCCATAGTAAAAGTAGTTTATAATGATGAGTACAATGACCCCTCAATAGGTTGACAGTTATTTAAATTACACCTTATATAGTTATGAGCTCGTAACGGCCAGGAGGTGAATAGTGGAACTCTTCAGTGGCTACTAGTAAACCCCTCGAGTTTGGGGTCATATGATTCGTTTTGATGAAACTTTGTATGTATATGTAGTTCAGTTGACAATACTATAATTTGGGACCTTGGAGCTGATCTGATAATGGAACCAGGAGGTGGATAGTGGAACTCTTCAGTAGCTTTTAGTAAACCCCTCGAGTTTGGACTCATATGATTCGTTTTGACGAGTCCAATAGATTGGGCTTGGTACGAGGGTCTGATGATAGGGACAGGAGGTAGATAGTGGAATTCTTTAGTGGCTAATAGTAAACCCCTCGAGTTTGGGCTAATATGATTCGTTTTGATGAAACCAATGTATTGCACTTGGTGTTGAGGGTCTGATGATGGAGCCAGGAGGTGGAAGTGGAACTCTTCAGTGGCTACAAGTAAATTCCTCGCGTTCGGACTCATATGATTCGTTTTGACGAGTCCATTTTATAATTTTCAGTGCATGATAAAAGCGTGTTTTTTAGTTTTTTTTAAATACATATTTTTACTATTCTTCCGTCGACAAAACCCGTTTCTATGGTAGTCATGCTACGCGTGCGTAAAAGACTTATTAAACTAAGGTTGTTGTTTTGTAATAACAGCAAAGCTTCATTATGTTTGAACAATCCTGCAGTGTCGTTAGGCAAACAAATTTTTCTTAACATCGTTTTAAGCCAAATTCCATTAATATTGATTGACGCCATCTCCCTTGCGCCGGGATGGGTGATTCAAAAATGATGCGGTATTTCGATGAGCTAGGTGATTTTTATCATTTAAGGGAATTTTTAAAAGTGAAAAAAGAAAAAGAAGGAAAGGAAAAATGAAGGAGTTGGTGAAATAAAGAATGCTTACTTATTTTCTAAAGGAGAGTTAAAATATTCTCAACTAGAAGTAGTATTTTTATGAAGTTGCTGGTTGTTAAGTATCCAATTGACGGACATCTTTATAGACTATCATCGCAATATTTCTCATTCCACTTGTAAATACACCTATTTTCTGAACACTGTACTCTCTCTCTGTGTCTGTGTGTGTGTGCTCTGTATGTGTACTCATGTTCCAAAAAATAAATAATCGTAAATCTTGAACTGTTCAAAGAATAGAATTGCTATAATTTGATTACTTATTTATTAGAACTTTATACTTTAGCGATAAGCCCGCCCATTGTGTCACCCCTTGTAAAATTTCTACTTTATATCTGTAATATTTATGGTGTGCATAATAAAGAGTATTTTATCTACTATCTATGCACAAGTAAAAATTACTGTACAAAGGCAGACTTACCTACTTAATACCTTGTAATCCAATTTCTACTACATTCTCTTAAAATTTTCTTAACTCACTGTTCAAAAAGTGTATGTCTGATGAAAATTCAATTATCATCGGGTCAAAAGGAGTTATTACCAAGGGAGGACAATACAGGGTGTATGAATTTAAATTAGAACCCGGTACTGTTTGCACCTCGAAAGTGCTGACGCTTTCGTACCATTATGATGGTGTTAATTTACGATAGGGCTGCTATGTACAGTCAGGGAAATTATTGCTTAACAAATTGACTATCAAATTAAATTGTATGTACCTACGTCAAATCAAATCTCAACTTACGGTCATTCTTTGACAGTCGCATGAAACAACGATATGACGTGTCAATCTGCTATCTTCGATGTACCGTCAAGGAAATTAATTATTTGTTGTTGCAAAGTTATTACAAAATGAATGAATATTTGGCAGTATAATATAAGTGTTTTGTAATTAAACGAAAATATTTACTGAAATCATTGTCATGTTATTTGTGGAAATCCTAAGCGCGGGTGCGTCTCATATCATATAAAGTTATAAGGTATATTTTAATTTCAATAACGTTCACAAGATGTAATAAACGTGAGATATACCAACTGTTGATATAATTTCTTTACATATAACATTTATATACTCTGAAACTTATTTCGTTTAACTTTATTGGATATAACGTTTATTTAATCGAAAATTATTAGCTCTATCATTCAAAACCATAAAAATATAAAATTGTTTAAAAAATACAGTAATATCCATAATATGAACACTAGGAACAAACACAAATTTTTTTGTACCTACAACAAGGCTCAAGAAAATAGGTGGCTCGTTCAGATGTCAATGTATACGTTTTTATAATAAACTTCCAAGCCACGTTCAAGATCTGAGCCTTAATAAATTCAAATCATTCATTAAACGTACGTTGTGCCAGAAAGGCTTTTATACCGTTAAAGATTATATTGAAGACAAAAAAGCGTGGTATTGAGCTGCTCCAATTTTTTATTTTATTTTGATACATACTGAATTTTTTTATTTTTTGTGCTAACTTTTTTTTTCTTCTTCTTCTTATATACACATTGACATTGATGAATGTTATATATACAATGACATGAATAGTTACTTTGTAAAGTGTTTTATTATTTTAATTACTGTGAATGTGAAGACTATGTGGGTCCTTGTTTTTTTTTTCTTCTTTTTTTTTTCTCAATTTTAATCATAGTCTGGCAGTTTGAGTAAATTATGCGGCCTACCCAAATGTCCTTTCCTTAGTATTTTTCGTCGCATCGTTGAGCTTCTTAAGTTTTAAGTTGAGCTGTACGATTACTGACAGATGCGTGCACTGACTGGACAGGTCCACTCAATCTGTGTGGTTCTTTCCTCAAAAGACCATTTCAGACACCAATCTACATGGTCTTCACATGATCTGACCAAGAATATGTCTGGACTTTAAAAGAGACTGTGACCTCTGAGTTTGTTTCGGCTTTTCTTCTCAGAGTAGTCAGATAGGAAACGCCGGCCTCATCCAGTTTAAAAAAAAATGTTTGACGTGTAAAAGTGTTCGTATAAACCTACTTACAGAAATAAAATCATTTATCAATTAAAATATATATTTATATCATCATTATGGTTAACACCCCGATTCAGAGCAATCCGACTCGGATAGATTAGTTTAGAAGGCTAAGACGGGAGCGGAGCAGAGCTGAGCCCCGTTGTTTTTTTTTGTGTTTTTTTTTGGTGGTTTGTGGTTATTGTTCTTTTTTTCGGGTTAGGTTCGGAATAATCCTTAGTTCTGATTATTCCGAACCTGACCCGAAAATCCTAACCCTAGACGGTCGGCGTCAGGGGCACCCCGAGGTTCGGTTTAATTAGATTCCTTTAAACCCTGCAGATAGAAATATGAGCCCCGTGCAGTGGGGCTCCGACGACCTGCTGTCAGTTTAATGCTTGGTTGCTTCATGTATATTTGCAATTTTGCTTTGTATTTTTAACTAGGCGTTTTTGTCATATTAGACTAAATAGGTTTTATGTATTTTGAGTGGTATGTCAAACGATTTTATATTCAATGTATGTTATGCGTATAAAAAATCGTTATTTGTGAATGATATCAATCGTTTATTATATTAACTTATCAAATAAAATTGTTATATCTTGTAAATAATAGAGATTTTGTAATCATATCAGTTATTACTTACCCGCCGTTAGCGTAAAGAGTGAATTAAAAATAAGTGTCAGGATAACTATAAAATGATAATGTTAAATAAACATTGCTGGTGTTATCAAAATGTTGCTAACAGTTTAAAAAATCTGAATCATACTAAATAATATTATGTTGCTTTCAATGGCCAACCCTGTGCAAGCCGCGGCACGGGCATGGTCGGTTGTAGGTACTTGTCTATATCATATTTACTGAGCCGTAAGTATATTACGGCTCTTCCTCAAATATTCGTATCGTGATGGCTAGTAGAACGATGAATAGGCTATGCTAAAGACTTCGTCATTGAAACTTGTTTTTTTTGTTTTCCTATTTAGTTATTAATTTTATAATATGATATAGTGCTTGTGGCACACACAATTATTCCGATTGTGGGGTATGCGGTGCTAACCTTTAAGACATTGTTACACTAACCTTAGATTTTATTCAAACATTATTTAAAATGATAACAGTGTAAACAATTCTTGGTTAGCCATTAAAAAAAAAAAAAATGCCAAGTGCGTGTCGGAAAACGCACAATGAAGGGTTCCGCAATTGGGACGGATTTATCCTAAAACTATTGCCAAAATTCATGATTCTAGTTCAACGAGAAGTACCCTACAGGTTTTGATTTATTTGCGAGTATCGAGAGTCGCATAAATGACCGTATTTTTTATTGCGTTGTTTTAGAAGCTTGATTTTTTTAGAGCTCCAAGGGGTCGTAGATATTTGATATTAATTTTAACTTGATACCTCCACGCGTTCCTGAGAATAAGGATCTTGACAGACTTATAGACAGACAGACGGATAGATAGACAGACAGACAATGAAGTGATCCTATAAGGGTTCCGTTTCTTTCCTTTTGAGGTGTGGAACCCTAAAAAGAACATCTCTACATAATTATTAAAAAACACAATGTCTCTCTGTCTGGGTTAGCGCGCTTATATCTAGAGAGTCATCTAAACAATATTAGAAAAAAGTAAAATTGTTTGTTTGTAAAAGGTAATCTCAGGAAGTACTGATCCGATGTTTCTTCCGCCCAGACGAAGTTGCGGCACAACCTAGTTCGTTTATAAAGAAAATACTCATGTTAATAGGATTTACGTGTGTATCTCATAATCTAGATGACGTTTTTGAAAAAAAAAAAACGTATTTAGCTTATTTGCAATTCATTTACTTTCGATGTTCTCCAAAATATTTTTTTTATTACTGGGTACGTGATTACCCGAGGAGCTGGGGAACAAAAGCGGACTTGTCCAATTAATCAAATTTTACACTAGAGCAAAAAAAACTGAAATAGGTATATGCATATGGGCTGTAATTTTGTGCATTTCAGTATAATTAGTATTTAATACAACATACCTAATAGCCTGCTTGTTGGTCATAAAACTATGCGTTTTCAATTTTTTTTTATTTTTTTTGTAATGGACAAGTCCGGTTTTGATTACAAAAGGTGGACAACTCCGGTTATGATTGAAAGAGTTATGGACATGTCCGGTTATGAAAGAAAACTAGATTCTATTATTGTATTTTTTTATTTAAAAATTATATGAACTCTCCCACATCTGGTTCGCAACAGTCACAATCGTCACTGTGGTCGTCGTCTTCGTCATTTATTTGACTTGTTTCAGCAATTGCCACTGGTGAGGTATGGAATATATTGTTTTTAAACCAATCAAGCTCTTGATTATCCATCCAATTATCTCCGAATTGTTTCTTTAAGAGTGTTTCAACATCTTTTTTCTTGTTTGGTTTTAGTTCATTAACCATTGAAAATCTTTGTAGTAAACTCGGATGGTTTTTTGTCATTTTTAACAATGATACAGCATTTTCTGATGATTCATCTCCATAATAGGTGTTTAAGACTTTCACACCAAAGTTTACGTGATTTAAACGTGCAGTAGGATCTCTTCGTATGTTTGCAGTGCCTCGGCCACGTGCTCTGCCACGACTACGGCCCTGACTTCTTCGTGTTGATTGTTGAGATTGACTAGGAGTTTCTGTTTGGATGATGGTTGACTTTCTTTCTATTATTATTCTCTTTGCATCACGAATACTTTCCACTTTCTTGTAATAGTCTTCAAGGTTTTTGACGTTGTAAAGGTTCCAGTTTTCAGCTAAAATATGAACTTTGCCATGCTTTGCGTAAACCTCATGATATTTTTTTGGATCCAAAATGAAAGGCATCTTCCGCAAATCCTTTTCGACCCTCCCGAACACTCGATCCGCCGGCAAGAAGCTGTGACCGCGTACAGGAAAGGTTAGTACGATTTTGGCGACATTTTGAGGGGCGTAGTTTTTCAACCAGAAAATCAAAGTGTGGACGACATGTGCATTTTTATTTTGACCTCCACACCCGTCCGAAAAAAGGCGTAAAACTTCCACTTCAGAAAAATCAGTAAACATCAGGTATGTTAAAAGGGCAGACGCAATTTCGGTGGCGCCTTTTTTAGCTTGGTTTTCTGTCCATATGAAGAAATGTGGCTCCTTTGTAGGCATATCAGTAATGCAGAAAGAATAAAGTCCAACTTGTCGTAAATAAAAACATTCCTGGATTGGCGTTTTAGGAAGGGATTGAATTTGTTGGAGATCAAAACATATTGTCATAGAATTTTCAGGTTTTTCTTTGGTAAGGGAAAAGAACGCTTTGGCTCTAGCTTTATGAACTCGGAGTTGAAGTTTCAATGATTGAAGTTCTTCAGGATTATTTTCAGTCTTCTGCCTATTTTTCAGCAGTTCGCAGGTACTACATATGTCGGAAGATGGTGACGCAAACCCAATATTAAAATCGTTCTCAAAAACATTTCGGAACATCGTTTGTGAGACTTTCAAATCATCAGTCGCTGAATTATTGTACAACTCCCACAACTTTTTTACGTTTAGCTCGTATGACAGGTACACTCTTTTTGATTTATTTCGATTGTAATGTGACTCCTTTGCTGGCAAACCACCGAGAAATTTTCTTACAGATTCCTTTTTATCAATACTTTTGAAACTTTTCCTGTCTCCTCCTCTGCCGTCAAGTGGCGTTTTGCCTTCATATAATTTGCTCGCAATTAAGTTTACCCTGTGCTTACTGAGCCCAAGAGCAGCCAAAAAAAAAGATTTGCATACTTTTACTAACCTTTTTGAATCACGGAAGAGAAAGTATGTCACAAAGTACTTATTCCTCTGCGGTTTGCGAGATTCCTCTCTCGATCTTTCTCTTTCTATGGGGCATGGTGATATGAGCCGTGACAAGTAAATATCCTGTAATTTTTTGCCAATTTTTTCATATAGTAGTTTGCGGTTGTAAACAATTTCGTTTAATGTCAAAGTCTGGCACTTAAATTTTCCCTTGTTATGTTCACACGCAGACACGAAATTCAAAGCAAGGGGGTCTTTATCTGCGTACCTAAAACAAAATAATAGCAATTTTAAATTCATCATAGGTTAGAATAATAACAAACACGCACCGGTAGGTATAATTTTACACTCACTTCGATTCCCTGTTGTTTTGCGCTTGCCGTCCTGTTTTTTTTCGTTTACGTGAGCCGTCATTTATATTGGCCACTATTTCTTCGATTCCGTCCATAATTTTGTCGGTTTTCTAGGAAAATTCTTCTCAAAATTACGAAAGCAATGACCGTCACACAGCTGATTATCTTTTTTTTTAATTTAGCAGTGTTGCCACAACTGATTTAGGGATATCATAACAAAAAAACAATGATTTTTTTAGACTTGTCCGGTTTTGTTTGACATTTTTCGTACTAACGGCAATTCTCCTTACGTTTTTGTCCGGTTTTGATTGGAGAAAAAATCCCTTAGAATTTTAATAAATTTCTAACAGGACAAGTCCGCTTTTGAACGAAATCATCATTTTTAACAATTTTTTTCTCTAAGATCGGACCGCTTTTGATACACAATACTCCGGGGTTCGATAGATATGAGCTTAAAGAGTGCAAAAAAATAAAAATAAAAAATTCGAGTACAGTGGACAAGTCCGCTTTTGTTCCCCAGCTCCTCACCCAGTAATGCAATAAAAATAATTATCTACAAATAGTTAAAGAAAGTAAATCGTGATAAGTTTGTTTATATGCGCTCATAAAATTTAAAACACTAGCAAAAATCGTTTCTTCCTTTCGCATGCAATAATAAAAATGGATTCCACTTTGAGTAAAAGGCGAGCTAGCATTGTAAGTACATCAAGTCATCAATCATTAGATAAATGATCAGCACTGTTATCAGGCATCGCCCTTCACCTTCAACATGATAGCTGCCAGCTGATAACGCTACCTCATTCATTTTCATCAGAGAACAGAAAGTAGAAACTTTACGGGTAGTTTGAAATGTTTAAGCAGATTTTAGGGTACCGTGCCCATAGGGCTACAGTAATACTAAGCCTACACTGTCTGACTGTCTGTCTGTCTGTCACAAGGCGGTGTCTATTTAACCGTAAACCCGAATTTACATTGTGTCCGAGTGATGGCAATAGGCTCGCCCTTTATTACGTACATCATCATTTCAGCCAAACGACGTTCACTGCTGTACATAGACCTCCCCAAGCATCGCCATTTCGACCGGTTCTGTGCATGCCTCTGCCTAATCCTACGGGGAATACAGGCGTGATGTTATATTATGTTATTTCGTATAATTGTATTGTGAAATTATTAGTATTGCAGACATCATGGTCTCATTCAACATCAACGATTTATCGTAGAAATGCAAATATTTACGTCGCCACAGTAGTTTCACGTCGCGTTAAGATTTTGAAACTAGTTAGGTAGTGTAAGGGTTAGTCTCCACCAAGCGGAAAAATCCTCGCAGATACTCGAACACTTTTAATATTTCACTGAATAAGTAACTTTATTAATATTGACTTTAATTATAAAATTCGGTGTAGAAATCACGCTTGATAAACGCTTGATGTCTGCGTGGAATTTTATACTTAAAATCAATATTGATACAGTTACTTATTCAGTCAAATTTTAACAGTGCACGAGCATCCGCGAGGATTTTTCCGCTTGGTGGAGACTGACCCTAAAAGTTGTCTGCAAAAAGGAGCCTTATATTATGCAGGCTGGTAGAAAAATGACTCTGGTTGCATTCGAGCACTCAAGCGAATTTAGAATTAGTTTAAAAATTGAATACGCGGCGATTGTTTAAAAAAAGAACAACAGCGTGATAGGCGTAAAAAATAGCACGCCCACTTAAAATAAATAGCGGAAATTCAATATTCTTCTTATTTTAGTACGTAGCGCCTGCGCCATATAGGTTCCGGTACAGTTAGCGCGCCCAGAGCTAACAGTACTTCGGTACATGAAAAAAAGTTTCATCAAAAACTCGCGCAGAGCACGAAACTATTTAGATTTCGTGAACTTAATGCCTGATCCCGTTAACACCTTTTGGATACGGAACCCGAAAAGAAATCTTAGAGGCACCATCACACAGCGTATCGGTACACAAATCGTGCTACGACGTAGCTCTGTGCTACGGCGTAGCTCTGTACTACGATCTGTACAATTCGTTTGAATCCTTACGGAACGAGCAGAAATACTTGATGTACGAAAATCACATTTACTGCTACAAAATAAAGGCAAATTTAAATTGGCCATGGTCGAGCGCTTAGCTATACGACTTGCATAATAATATCAAGAGCAAAAACATTTTAGTCAAAAATAACATTTAGGTATATTTTCTACGAATCTTAAAGAAGCAATTAAAGTGTTTGATCTTAAGGCAAATCGCCAAAATTATTGCCGCTTTTTAATGTCAGCGTTTTTATAAATTCGGGGCGGATCGTGACGCAATTGGATTTTTATTTGATGTTAACGGGCCTTCTCCAGATGCCAGCCAAATATTGGAAACCAATATTCATTAGGAGAACATCCCCTAAACGACCACGAATTCAAGCGAATGCGTTAAAAGGTCATTTATGTTTGAGTGATGAGAAATCATTCTTTTTTTTTTTTACTCTTTTGTAATGAAAATGAGCGAAGACAATCTTATCGGTGATTTTAATTATTTTAACAGCATAGGCTACACATTTATCTGGTTTGAACTGGCTAGTAAGCCCAGGTAGATACCAACCTTAGTTTTGTGCCAGAAATAATTCTAAACATAGGAAATTAAATAATCAATAACGGTGAATAAGGCCGCATACTAACTAAACAGCGATCGTCGCACGAGTACCGTAAAATGGGGTGACATTTGAATAGCGGGGTGTCTTTGATGATTACTTTTTTTCGTTGATTTTTTTGTAAAATCTCGGAGTCTGTGGACTGCAGATTTTTTTTGTTTTTTTGGGTTGGCAACATTGACAGTTTTGCCATATTTCTTAAAAATGGCTGCGGTTTAAGCTGTGACATTCCATGACAATAATGATTTCAAATTAATAGTGCGACAACTAGCAAAATAGTGTGCTGGAGAACTTCAGTGGTACAAGGGTAAGTATTATTATTGTAGTTTCAGAACGTATATTTCATAATTATACGGTTTCTTTAGAATAATATAAATCTGATAACTTCGATTGATGACGACCATTTTGTTTTCTGAGTTGAGTTTTATTCCTTGGGGTTAAATTGATTAACGGTACGAGGCGACATTGATAGTTATCAAAGTGACCCCAAGAAACAAAATTTGCGTGTATTCATACTAAAAGTACTGCTTATCAAAGTCATCCTTTTTAAAGGTAAAATGGTGCGAAACTACAGGAAGACGCCGGGTACTCGCCACTACAGGAACTATACGGATGAAACCCTCGAAGAAGCTCTGCAAAAAGTTACGGATGGAGATTTGAGCATCAACGCAGCGTCGGTAAATTATAAAATACCATTCGGTACTTTATACAATAGATATAAGGGAATGCATGGATCAACTCCTGGAGGGCAACCTGTATTTACATATGTTGAGGAAGTTGCAATTTTAAAAGCCGCCGCAACTTGTGCCGATTGGGGATTTCCACTCACCAGTTTTGACTTACGAATGTTTGCAAAATCATATTTAGAACAGCATGGAAGATATGAGGCTAAATTCACAAATAACATTCCTGGCATTGATTGGGCGATGAGTGTCCTAAAACGCCACAATAATGGATATGGTCAAAGAGTTGCCACCAATATAAAAAGAGCAAGGGCTGCAGTAGGCCGGGATTCGATCAACGCCTACTTTGATAATCTTGAAAAGGTTATAGAAAACGTACCACCGTCGAACATCTTTAATTATGACGAGTCAAATTTATCGGATGACCCGGGCAAGAAGAAGTGCATTTACAGACGCGGTGTTAAATACCCCGAAAAGGTGATGAACCACTCGAAGAGTTGTACTAGTATTATGATTTGTGGATCTGCCGATGGGACTTTACTGCCCCCATATGTAATCTACAAGAGCATGCACTTATACGATACGTGGAAAGAAAGAGGCATAGCTGGATATCCTTGCTGTCAGCAACCATGTTGCAGTCGTGGCAGCAGATATAATATGACTGCAAGCGGGTGGATAGACGCTTCAACCTTTAGAGACTGGTTTATGAGTTGTTTCTTACCTCACGCTAATAGGCTCGAAGGCCAAAAAGTGTTAATTGGAGACAATTTGTCGTCACATTTAGATTCTGACGTATTAGAAACATGCCAATCACATAACATTAGTTTTGTATGTCTTGTGCCAAACTCTACGCATATCTGTCAACCTTTGGATGTTAGTTTTTTTCGGCCTATGAAAGCCGCTTGGAGAAAGACCCTCGAACAATGGAAGCTTAGTAACCCCAAAGCTTCAGCTGTACCAAAGGACGTTTTCCCACGACTTCTGAGAGAAAACTTAACAGAAATGGACAAAGTTCGAACTCCTGGTGACGCCAATGAAGAGTTCACATCTGCTATTAGAAGAAATTTGATCAGTGGTTTCAATGCAACGGGAATTTATCCTTTGAATAGAGCAAAAGTTTTAAACAAAATCCCTGCGTCTCAAAACGAAGCAGACGTAACTGCGGCTGTGAGGGATTCATTGACTGATTTTTTGAAAGAACAACGTTTTGGCAAAGATTCTGAACCAACACGTAAAAAAAAACGACTAGCCGTTGAGCCAGGAAAGAGCATTTCAACTATCGATGAGCCTGGGCCTTCGACATCCACTGCCGAGGCTGAACCTTTGACATTTTCACCCATTAATGAACCTGATATCGGCGAAATTATTTTGGAAGATAGCATAAGCCAGCGATATTTGCGCCAAAGCGTTCTAGATAACGACGATGATGCAACAGACTGCGAGTCGGTTGCAGATGACCAAAGAACACAAAAGGAAAATGTTAGGTAAGGTCCAGAAACTGGTGAATTTATTTTGGCAAAATTCAACTCAGCCAAAGGAAAAAAAACTTATCAGTATGTTTGCATGGTTGAAGAAAATGTCGGAGACAAACTCGTTGTTCTAGGATTCAAATCTCACAAGAAAAATAAAACTATATTTCATGCAGTAGAGAATGATGTCTCCATTATAGATCAGTCTGATGTCATAGCTTATCTTCCCAAACCTAATCAGGAAAGTGACTTATACATATTCCCACAAAATATAAATGTAAAAGAGCTGTAAGCTATAATTTCTTATTTTCTTGTATTAAAATTACGTAAAATGTTGATCTCAATGTTTAAATTAAAAGACTGTACGTGATACTTATCGTAGTTAAATATAATTTTAAAGTTTATTACTACTTTAGGAGTACACGTTGATTTTGACGATTTTTCTAGTAATTTTTGTAAGCACTAAAGTGCAATAATAAAGCAGAAGGCTGATTATTCGTAAGGAATCTGTTGTTTTGTTAGAAGGCTGATTATTTGTAAGGAATCTGTTGTTTTGTTACTAAGATTTTGTGTTTAATTCACTACATTTTGTCTATTTCATAATATGATATTAGATTATACTACAAAACGTGTTTTTTTACCATAATATAGCTCTAAAATCAATTCTCAATGTTACCCCTGTTATCAAACACACCCCGGTGAACTTTGGAGTGTTTTAATTCAAAAACTAATGAGTGAACAATTTTTTTAATTTTTGTTTTTATTTCCTGTTAGGGGCTACTTTCTTATTACATACAAAAAACGGGGGCAATCAAAGCGACCCCATATTAAGTATAAAGATGATAAGCCACTTAATGTTTTTTTTCTCGGAACCTACAGGGCGTGAAAATTAAATAAATAATTTTATCAATAAAAAACCATGAGTCGCCATTACAGTATTTTTTTTGTATTTTTTTATAAATAACTGAAGAAGTTACAGTCAGTTTTATTTCAAAATTAATCAATGTAACCCCATTTTACGGTACGCGATCGTTGCGCTCTTTTATATGTATCTGCGCGATCGATCAAATCACGCTTGTACGTTATTTTTCTGGTAAGCGATCGTGTAATCGCGTATTCGCGCGACGATTGCTTTCAGTTAGGCCGCAGGATAACACAGCAATCGGTCACCACTATCCTCCAAAACTCGCTCTCAACAATTTGAGCAAAAACATGACCCAGAAATTCAAATAATAGTTATTTGGTCGTGTTTTTGCTCAAATTGCTGAGACCGACTTTATATACACGATGAATTTATATGAGGAATATTTATAATGTAAAGCCTCTTCAGACAAGCTCGTAACAAAGACCTGTCCTGAATTTGTTTGCGGTACGTACATGAAAAATATAAGGAAATTTTGACGCATATATTATAGTACCTTCAGCCTGGTTTAGAAGATTTTCTTCTCGTTTGTATAAGTCTTTAATCTGCACTCGTGAACATGTATGAATGAGTTGTTTTGTGCGTTACATTGCTTGTCGTGATCTTGTCTGACAGGAATTTTATGGGTCACTTTATTTTTTCATTTATTTGAGGATTTATTATAACTTAATATCACGTCCGTAATCCCCGAAGGGTTAGGTGGACGTGTACGTAAAGTACACCCACATTTCGCCAGTTAAGTCTCATGTAATAGGAGGCGAGCCTATTGCCATCAACCGGGCACAAATTTAGACACCGCGCGAAAATCCAGATAAAAAAATCCAATAAGTAACACTTTGCCCGACTCGGGAATCGAAGCCAGGACCTCATGCTCAGCAGTAGCGCTTGCGACGACTAGATCAACGAAGCAATCGAGGATTTACTTTGTATTTAAACTAATCGGCTGCCCTTGCGAAAAACAAAGTACCTAAATTATTTCTCAAATGTGATTGATTTCCGGTACTTTCTTGACAGAGTACTATATTTATATATGCCTAGGTGCAATATAGGTAGTTTTACCTTGAAAAGAACATTACCACATATTTGAAACTTTTCTACATAGCCCCTTATCCGACATTCAATTTCAACAAATAAAGAAGCTGCAGACAATTTCTCAGAAAATTAATGAAAAAATAAAGTAAACAACGTAAACTACACAAACATTGCATGTTATTTACTTTGTTTTTAAATTGTGAATGCAATTGCTCAGTTTTTTGTATTGCTATTAGGCCCACTTGCACGTTCCCTAAATAACTCATTAGATTAACCCTGAGTTAGCTGTTAACTCCGAGTTATTTGAACGTGCAAGTGGGCCTAAGAGGTCCTTAGGGCAACTTGGCTTATCCGGTCAAACCCTTTACTTTGTTTATGCCATGCCAACCTCTATGGTTTTTGCGTGACATCTGTCATTTTAAGCGCGCGCTACTGACAGTTCACGTCAAAATCGCAGTATTTGGCGCCGTGAAAGTAATTTTAATTTGCAAGTCGGTGAAAATAATGGTGTAAAAATGAGTTTCCGTTCAAAGTAAGAAAACTTACGTTTTTGTAGAATCATAATATGTAAAGCACAAAGTTATTAATACAGTTTTATTTTTTGTATTTTAGGTCGACAAGTCTTAAGCCTGTAAAATTTTCTTCTACTCTTACTCGTAATCTGGATACATTTAAATCATTAGTCATTGCATAATGACCAGTGGTGCTATTCTGTAAAGATCTCACCGTGAAAATTTAGGTGAAGTGAGCGTGATGTGAACTGTCATCCCACCTTACTCTAGGGATTGAGCTCACTTCAAACTCACTTCACCTAAGTGCTCACGGTGTGATGTTTACAGAATAGATCGGCAGGATCTCTCATTAGAAATTTAAATAATACGTCATACAGCGTAGATCTTTAACTATCATGATATGAGGGGTGCGTCACATATCATATAAAGTTATTTGCTATATTTTCATTTCAATAACGTTCACAAGACGTAATAAACGTGAGATATAGCAACTCTTAAAATAATTTCTTTACGTATAACATTTATATACTCTAAAACTTATTTCGTATAATGTTATTGGATATAACGTTTATTAAATCGAAAATCGTTATCGTTAAAATATATATTGATACCATCATTATGCTTAACACCCCGATTCAGAGCAATCCGACTCAGATAGGTTAGGTTATATTCTCTTTGGTTAGGTTAGAAGGCTACCGCCTTAGCTTTAGCGGAGCTGAGCGGAGCCCCGTGGTTTTCTTTTTGTGTTTTTTTTTGGCGGTTTGTGGTTATTGTTTTTTTTTCGGGTAAGGTTCGGAATAATCCTTAGTTCTGATTATTCCGAACCTTCGACGGTCGACGTCAGGGGCACCCCGAGGTTCGGTTTGGTTAGGTTCCATTAAACACTGCAGACAGAAATAGGAGCCCCGCGTAGCGGGGCTCCGTCAACCTGCTGTCAGTTTTATTGCTTGGTTGCAACTTTGCTTTGTGTTTTTAACTATGCGTTTTTATCATATTAGACTAAATAGGTTTTATGTATTTTGAGTGGTATAAGAATCGATTTTATATTCAATGTATGTATGTTATGCTTATAAAAATAGTCATTTTAAAATTATATTAATTGTTTATTAACAATCATTATATCAAATAACATTATAAATTCAGTTGTTATATCTTGTAAATAGTAGATTATGTAATTATATCATATATTACTTATTCGATTTAATGCAGTAAACAAAATCAGAAAAATATATGATATTCTTCAGGATATAAGCTAGTTAGATAGTGTTAAAGACATAATACATTATAAAATTTGATACGACAGGAAAAAATCACGAAGATGCTCTACAAATTTATTTTAACGATTATAAACCATACTATATAATATACATGCAATCATTCTGATTTTATGTCAGATTAATCTACAGGCAACATATTAACATAATAGTGTTTTAATTTTTTAGTCCAATCAATAGATTTTTGTAAATAGATAATTGCTTCATATTTTACAATAAATTACCAGCGTTGTATCATCGCGCTTCTCTTTCTTTTCTATACAGTCCGACAGTAACCGCGCTTTAGGTCCTGTAGTCCCCTTAGGGCGGTAAGATCAATTGAAGTTTAAACTACGGAAGAGAGTTTAATCTCTGGGCATCGATTATTTCATAAGAAATAAACAAAAAGAAGAATAAACTCTCTTCCGTAGTTTAAACTTCATTTTGATCTTACGGCCCCATTAATCCTTTGTATTCACGTTAAACACACGTTTCGCAACAGTGTTTCCAGCAACATTTGACGTTGCGAGAAAAAAATGTTTAATATTAATAATAAATACTTTATTTCAGACCATGGTGTCCATTTTGTTAGTAACAATGTTCTTATAGATTAGTGTTAGTAATATTTAAAACTACCTACAACAAAACATAAAAGAAAATAAACTCAACAATCACTACTGCGCCATTCCATGACAAATGGCGCAGCAATGATGTAACAACAGTCCAGCCGACTAGCGATCATGCTAAGGATGTTGTTGGCGCTGCCACGTACTCTTCGCACCAGGGATGCGCACCTTTTACGCATCGTAGTGTAAAAGCAATCTACGCGATGTTCAGCAAACATCCCTGATGCACTACAGAAACGCCGCAGCCCCATCAGCACCCTGACCGCATTATTAAATTGGACTCGGAGGGCACTGTAAGACTTTTGAGTATAGTCGGCCCACAGGCTGCACGTTTAGCAACTGTTTCTCAACGTATGTTTACTACGAGGCTTCTACTCAATTCATCAGTGCCTACACATAACAAATGTGTGCATGAATTTTTCACGGTATGAGCGAAGTGCCCCCAAAATTTTACGACGAACATAAAATTCCCGTGAAGGCGTATTCTCTGGCGAAAAGTGACACGTGAGAATTGCCAAAGTACTAATATTTTACCAAAGATATGGGACTTTCTACTGCACTCCGACTCGTCACTTCAAATAATTATGATAGAAGGAGGAGTGGAGGGAGGCTATCCAGGAGTGAGAGGGTGCAGGCTAAGAAGCTCATATAAAGCAATGTAAGGTTTCCCGCACATTGAACATTTTGCGGCGAGGAGAACTTTATAGGCCATCTTCTCATGAATGTCTTGAACCAACATTGTAAGTTTATGTTCGTTGATGCCAGCAAAGTTGATATGTGCTTGAATATAATGGTAAATGTTGTGACAAGGTTTTATAAAAGGAAGTGTATAGAGTGTCGCAAGCGGCAATGTATCACTACCTAATATAGTGCCGTCAGCATGCGGTGTGTGGCCCTTTGTACACTGTACGCTTTCATTACGGTACGGCTTATAAACCGCGCCGTAGAAAAAACGTGTGAGCTTGTACATGACACGACAAACAACCGGACGTGACAACGGGTAGGTACGACTCAGTTGTGTTTTTTTCTGTGCAAAAAGACTGCCTCGTTGGTCTAGTGGTCGCAAGCGCTACTACTGAGCTTTTGAGGTTCTGGGTTCGATTCCCAGGTCGGGCAGTGTTATTGGATTTTTTCTATCTGGAATTTCTCAGTAGCAGCCCGGAGTCTGGATTTGTGCCCGGTAGATGGCAATAGGCTCGCCCCCTATTACATGGGACTTAAACATAACTGGCGAAATGTGGATGTACTATAATAGGTACACCTCTGCCTAACCCTTCGGGGAAACAAGGCGTGATGTTACGTAAAGATCAGCATTGCTTATTAATTGTATAGAAAACTCGAAAAAGAAAAAAAAAAGGAAAAGAAGGTTTTGGATATTACAGGCCTTTCACGAATCAATGTATTAATAATTCATGATTTATCTCCATTCTAAAACAAAATCAGCGTGGGTAATCCGTCACGAAACCTGAAAACATCGGGTGCCGTTGACAGGTTCCCATAGACCGCCATACAACACTGATGTGAATCACACCTTGGATAAACGCGGCGCATACCGGCGACGTCGCTGTGCCGCCGTGTCGCCAACAAGCTTCCATAGCGATCCATACAACAATGACGACGTGCCTACACACGGCGGATAAACCGTAGTTTTTCACAGCAAGAAAAACGTGTGTGTACAAGGGGCCTAACGCTAACGTTGGTAGTTCTAACTCATCGTTTTGTTTGGAAATGTTTCTACTGTTATTACGAGAACATAGTTTGCAAGAGCGAGCGAAGCGGGCTCGGGACTTGGGGCACCCCGACTCGGACAGGTTAGGTTCGAAGAGGATTCTTCCTTCGTGGTTATTTTTTTCCGTCGACTATGCCTTATTATTGCTTGGAAACAAATTTAGACCCACCACGTGCCATGATCTTCCACACCCTTGATGCCCACAGATCCCGAAAGAAACTGGCGATTTTTTTCTCGGAGGTATCTATGGTTTTGCTAGTTTTGTGGTTTTCAAAAATGCACTAAAAAGGGTATATTCTACCAAAAAAAAAAAATTGTTATTATAAAAAATCGCTTGTCCATAGTGCTTCCCAATTGGTTAATTTATGTGGACATACTTTTTCATTATTTCTATGTTGCGTGTAGGTATCACGCTTCACAACTGTTTACGGCACTTTAAATGGTCGCGTTATTTTGCAGCATACTCGTTACGACAGTCTAGATGGCGCCACCATAATGCCGTAAGTTGACGGCTCTATAACCGATAGTGATACAATGCGGCTTGCGGCACTCTATAGATTGCCTTTATAAAATCGTGCTGTTTTTGGAAAGCACGTTACGACGTTAGTCCCGGCTGTTATTCGTGGATCTTTGACAGTCTTTACAGGTCGTCAGAAGTCTGAAAGTATGACAACCACTTTTACTAAGGGTAAAATCGGGAGGGGGGGGGGGATGTATCGTGTTACCCAGAAACTGAATTGTGGAGGTCAGATAGACGTTGCTCCATGTAAAATACTGATATTCAGCTACATCCGGTTAGCCTGAAAGCGTACCCCAAGAATAGAATAGCCCAAACAGAATAGTTTATTTACAAAAATTACAGATATTAATGTAGAAATTTTACATAGGGTGACACTAATGGCCGGTCTTATTGCTAAAAGTCAAGCACAAGATAGTTGAGAAAAGGATATGAGGAGGCAGATAATGATGTTTGCCATAAAATTATAGTGCGGATAGGGCGTTTTGGGCGTTCTCAGACCGCATGAGCATTTCGAGAGCAGTGGTGGCTCAATGGAACAGCTGCGACTTACGAGTTGTAGGTTGTAGGTTCGAACCCAGACAGGCACACATCATGAGAAAACTGGCACGTCGTAGAACCGAAGAAGACATGTGACATCCACCAACCCGCACTAGGCTCGCGTGGTGGATTACGGTCCTCTCCCTCTCACAGAGAGGAGGCCTGTGTCCCAGCAGTGGGAAAGTTTTGGGCTGATTATGCTACGGCGGTAATAGTTAAATGGATTAGCAGACCATTTAATGGTAACAGGTGATTGGTAAGTGAAATGTGTGAGCTTTTGTCCTTCAGAAAAGAGCTATACGTACTATTGTCCGTATTTCTCAAAGAGTGAGCTGTCGTCCACATTTCATAGATTTAAACATCCTCACAGTACCCACTCTCTACGTTCTAGTAATAATCTTAAGAAGTACATACATGAATATAAGATATATGAGGAAATAGTGGACAGGGAGAGCACACGTAGGAAGGATTTGAGAAATAAGATAAATGATAAATGATTTTGAAGTCCTCACTTCGACATTGTGAAGCACAGTTCACAATATCAAGCAGTACAAATATTTAACAAGTTACCACTACACTTAAAAAGCTTTATATATATGTACATCTGCATTTAAAACAAAGCTTCAAGCATTCCTACTAGATACGTGTCTCTACTCCGATGTAATATTATGACCATGCGTTTTTCTCCTGTCAACATAAGTGTGTAGGTAGGTATGTTACTAAAGTCGACTGATATTATTGTTTAATGCATGTTAAGGACATTATTTTTAAATGAAAATGTATTCTATTATTTATTTTATATATTTGAGTTGACAATAAACTATTTTATTTGGATTTAACTTTTAAAATAAGGACTTTCTATTTTTAATTTTAGTGAGTTGACACTGAATAATATTGTTTTTGTTATTGGTGTGAGTTAAGTTGTTCATTTTTAAATGACCAATGCGTACGTGTATTATGAGTGTTTTTTTTTATTTTTATTGTGCAGAATTATTTCACACACCATGTAAATTGTTAATGAAAAAATTGAATTGAATTGAATGAAATGTTAAGGAGATAAGCGCTGAGGTAGACCGCGAAATTCAAATTTTCTTACGATTTTTGTTATTTACAGCTCAGTGTCTGGATGTATGTTGATTAAAGTATGATTCGCGACCGTAACAAATATTTATTTACAGAAATATAATCATTAGAATCAGTAATAAATTCTCAAATGCCAAGATTTCATGAAAGAGTCTTTCAACAGGATTAGGTACTCGGTCTTAGAGTTGGTTGTATTGATGACTATAATTATTATAATTCTGACATATTGAGCGGGAACGTAGGGCGTTGGCAATGCGTTGCAACATGATTGCCCGTAGGTTTGCAAAGTGAACGAAGGAAGTTAAGGTTACTTTATTCAAAGCGTATTGCCAGAATTTTTACACCTGCAGCCTGTGGGTGAAATTTGCACGTAGATCGCTAGAAGCCCTACGTGTTCAGTACAATAATAGTTTTAGGATGCTGCCGGGGCTGCCGCGCTTTTGTATCGCGTCAGGAATGTTTGCTGAGGCTAGAACTGATTGTTTTTTAAAACAAATTGAAACAAAAAACAATTGTGCGCAAACGTATTGCCTCCTTGATGCGTCGAGTGCGCGGCAGTGCCAGCGGTAGCTTAAACACAATTATTAAAAGGTTTGATTGCCCTCTGGTGCGCTACTGGAACAGTGTGCACACGGGTTTCAGGCCAACAATTTTTATGTTTAGATAAGTTTTACTAACATAGTTTTAAGTCATTAGTAACAATGTATGGATTCTTTTTATCTGAAATAAATGCTTAATATGTGACGGTTGCGAATCATATTTTAATCAACATACAACCTAATACTGACGTGCAAATTGTAAGAAAATTTGAATTTCACGGGCTACCCTGGCGCTTATGTCTTTAGAGTAATACTGACACTTTCGCGGGCGGTTGACGTCATAACAATCAAATTTCTATTGTGTCTCGTTTACCGTCCACGAACCGATTAACGATAACGATTATTGTTCAAGTGTGGTGGTGTTATGTTATGGTTTTCCGACATCCACGCGGATAGAGTTTTTAGCTAGTTTATTTCTTATTATTTGATATTTCTCGGGACCCTAGGGTCCCGGACCTTTGGAAAGCATATGAGGGGCCGAAGCCAACTCGCAGAGGCCTGTTAGACGCTTTCAATGGAAATGAGGCACCAACCGACGATTATCCCTGTACGCACTATGCAAGTGCACCCAAGGACAACCCTCGGTTGGTGTAGGACTATTGCAGGATATAGGGACAAAAAATGTTGGTCTATGGGTTTGGATGGCTAAAGTGGAATGGTTATCTAAAACTATGGAAGGACTATGGCCCCTGCCTGACCAATGTTTGATAAAGACAATACACGGATAAAATGGCAGGGGGTGACTTGCACACTCAACAATGGGCCCCCGGAAACGGTCGCTAGCACATAGTGTCGTAGCGACAAGGGGGCAACATGTCCTGAGGTGCTTATTTTTTATTATTATTATTATTCTCAAACATACATTATTTGTTGTTTTTACAATTTTGCTCGCCAAACTTTCTAGTTTAATGGCGAGAAGCGCAAATAAATTAAATACATAATCTAGTGTAAAAACTAACCTTAACACTACTAAAATAAGCACTGTTTTTCACTCAAGGATTAGCTACACCGGCACGGACAGATTCTAAAGTTAGTAGTTTAGTATAGTCAACCTCATAATATCTTTATCACTTTAAAATTGAATATCATTTGCATGTCACAAAACTACAAGGTATATTTGTCTATGTGAGATTTAGAAAAATTTCAACCGTACTGAAGTTTCAATTTACTGGGAATTGTTGCCAAAAGTGAAGATGAATGAATGATGAATGGTGTGGGTGTGAGTGAAGATGTGAGTGGAAACACCGGGAGATGACGCTCTAGGAGGACATTATAGTGATCTTATTGGTGATGTTGTTCAGAAAGGTCAGGTGCGTAGTACTCGCAACCGGCGTGCGTGTATGACCAGATGTATGAACGTAAATGAAGCAAAAGGAGTATGTAAGGATTGTAATTGTAGCAGGTGGCGTTCTGTAGTTTCTGCCTGCCTCCATGGGAAGAAAGCGTGAGTTTATGTTTATGTTATGTTGTCAAAAGTGGTAAAACACAGGGTTGACTATACCTACCTAGTGTAGCGAAAAGAGAATAAAAGAAGGAGAAGCACTTTTTTGCTACAACACCTTTAATTTTGTTTAAAATAAAAGTAGAAAAAAACATTAAAAGGTAAAAAAAATGAATACTATGGTATCAAAAGAGTTGCAGGTTGATTTTGTGTGAAGGAAAAATAATTAGAGAACTTTGGTCCGATAGGTACGCAAATAACGAAAGAGGAATAAAACGTACTAACTAGTCGATTGCAATCGCTTTTTAAGTAACGCTACCAAAATATATCGTTATGGAAAAAGATCAGAGAACCAAGGTATCTCGCATTTTACATATTTGAAAATAAAATTAAGTAGTCAATGAATTAAAAAAAATCCGCAGAGGGTTACTAACTACACTATTAAATTAGTACGTAAAAATATCATAAAAAACCATGGCATAACGTAATTGCGTCCGGCGAGGTGACGTAGACTGTAGGGAGTTGTAGTTCTCTGTTCAGGAACTGGCGTTGGTTGCGAGACGGCGGTCCAACTCTCGACGTTGGCCAAGGACGTCCAGCGTTATTTTAGGCCAAAACCTGGAGGCCGAAAGGCGGCCTGTTCAAAGCTGTTCAATCCAGGAAAAATAAAGATGAAATCACCAGACTCGTACTTAATATACAATACTCAATATTGCTTTGCCATAATGTACTAATAGGACGGTAGGGATAGAAACTTGCTTCACTTGAAAATAACTCGTTAATTTTCCACAAACTGGGTCAGTATCAATTGATTCAACTTTTGCAACTGAAGAAAAAATGGGGACCCATCTGTCAGAAGAAAAACAATTCGAATCACGAAATAAAAAGATAAAAATCGACCAGGCTCAAATACAAACGGAAAAAAGGTTGACCATAAAGAACCAAAAAGTTTTGACATGTAGTGTTATGCTGCACTAGTAAACGTTTGTATCTACATATCGATGCATAACAGCCAAAAATGGATAAGCGACATTTTTTACGAAATCAACCTATATATATATGGTTAGAATCGGGTTTTTGGCTGTTAGGAATTGATAAATTTAGAAGGTGGAACAGGACGATTGACATTCCTTTAAACCACGTAAAGAGTTCTTTACCCGTATACAAAAAATCAATCATATCCAATGAATACTCTAGCCAAGGAAATTATTTTTCATTTTCTTATTTTTCAACATGATGTAGATCTGAGTCCGTAATAATAATAGGTAAACATTGTAAGGTCAAGAACCTGTGCAAAACATATGATTCTATTCCCTGCGTTTGTATTGTTCTCCGACTAAAGTAGATAAAGCTTGTTTACTTTTTATGCAGTCGATTCTGCTATTTATTTTGTTAGAAAACTACAATTTTAAAATTTTCTTTAACTACTTATCTTCGTGTTTTAAAATGTTTCGGTTGATTAGTACTGTGCTTGTTTTCATTTAATGTCGTACATCCAGATACAAGTTGTATAAGTCTATTTCGCAAAAAATGTCGCTTAAGTATTCCTTTTTGGCTGTTAGGCATCGATATATTCATAAACATTTGTTTTAATCCCATAATTTGTGAGAAGTCTTAGTCTTAATATAATTTCACGACTACATTTCTACATCCTCGGTACAAATATTTAGCTCATAATTGCAGACTGCAGTCTGGAGTCGGGTTTTCTCTTAGAAATTAGTGTTCATGGAAGACGTCTATCGTCCTTATTTCCTCCGAAACACCTGCTCTACTTTGATGTAACTTGAATATTATGTTCACAACGAGACTTGAACCTTAATGTGTATTGGTAATTAGCAAACTCTTAGCTAATTAGCTAACGCCCACTTGCATGTTTAGTTGGGTTAAATGAATAAATGTAGAGTTTGTAAACTCCCGAGTTAAGTAACTAACATTTTAACTCTTTTTACGTGTTACGCCACTAAAAAGTAACACCGGGTTAGATAACTTGACAATAGTGATTTTTGAGTTGGGAACATTGCAGTTCAATCGACGAAACATAAAATAGGATAGCAGTGTCTATGGCCTGATATGTAATCCGACCAAAGGTGAATTAACGAATATAGAACGGAAATTTTATACCCATCTCTTTTACACTACAATACGATGCGTAATACTATCTTGTCTATAAATTTTATAACATGACATTTCATTTTAATCGATTTTTGTGGTTTCCATGACTTAGGGCTGATTTTTCAATCGTCAGATAACTTTTATCTGAGGAATAAGTTTGAAGTTTTGACAGCTTTTGTATAGAAAATATGTCAAACCGCCATATTTATTCCTCAGGTAAAAGTTATCTGACGATTGAAAAATCAGCCCTTAGTTTATTGATTGACAAAAACGTCAGTTATGGAATAATATATTTTAGGTTTTTTTATATAATTTGTATTTATTTTTATATGAGTTCATGAATATATTGCCTGCTGATATAGTACCAAATTTTTACTTACTATGACGTCGAACAATATAAAATACAAAATAAGTTATCAGCGGGACCTCATAACGTCAATTTATTTTGACATTACTTACACTAACCCAGAGTTAGCGACGTAACTCTCCCACATTGGTGAGTATATTTTAAAGTTTAACCTCTAACTCTTGGTGGCGCAAGAATAATTATTTGATCATCGCTGAGTTAGCTGTTAACACCGAGTTATATAGGATAACCCATGAACACGCAAGTGGGCCCAAGAGTTTTCGAATAATGGTGTAACTCTATGTCCGGAACAAACCGAAAGTAGAAAGTTCCTTAGGTGAGTTGTCCAGTAAAAGTCTTTTGATAGAAATGATGATGAGTTTAGGAGCATTGAACTCGCAACCGGTACTCGTACATGACCGTCTGTGAACGTGGACGAAGCAAAAAGAGTTTGTGAGGATCAAGTGAGATCAAGGCATTCTGTTGTTTTTGGTTTCCTTATGGCAAAGAGGTGTGAGTTTATGTGTATTTGAAAATCATATCAATTAATAATGCCAGTTGTAATGCGGGTCCTTTAAGCCTGAATATAAATACGTGTTTATTTAACCCTCGAATACCCTCGCAGCTCAGCGGTGTAATACCGTTTGGAGAGCTTAGTTTGTCCGACATGACGCGTCACAACTCTGATGTCATAAAACCCTCCGTTCAAGTAACACTCAAGCGGATTTTATTGCAATTGGCCACGGCGTAACAACGCCGTGGCCATGAAGCTACACGTTCAAGTGACACGCGTCTTGCTACAGCGACTGCGGAGAAAACAAATGAAAGAAGCAGTTTAAGCCGATATCAGTAGCTCTACCATGAGTTTACACAGTCAAAACACGCTAGCGTCTCCGTAAATGATATCTATGAAATATTGTACAGCGCCCCTAGCGGTCACAAAAAGAATTAAAGTTCGTACCATGAGCACTATAGATTTCGATAGGTAAGACACCTAACGTAATCTATTCGACAGTCACTGACGTTTTTCAGCTGTCACCATACAAAACGGCACCATGAGTCACTAATTCTACAGACGCTATCGAAAAATACGCTTGCGATAATAGTAACGTAGCTCACTAGCGTTTTGAGGTGTGAAACATATGTTTACATTATAATTATATACGTTTTTCAGTCTGTTAAAGTCAAAATAACGTCTGGAAGAACTTGTTTAGCATGGATTATGTTTGTGGCCGCTGAATTTGAAGACCAACTACGTAAATAACGTGAATTTCAAGCCAAAATGAGAATTAATGTTGGATACCAATTGGAAAATAGTTTATCAAATTTTACAGACTCGCTAAAGAAGCATTTGAAGATTTGTGCATATTATTGAATAATGTTGCATTTTATTACCTACGACACTTGAGCTTAGCTAATTTATTACACTTTTAAAGTTTCAAGTGGCTTGGCTTATCTAATGCGGGCCATAGAAGTTCAAGTAATTTGGTCAAACAGGCTGATTCAAACAGCTTTATCAAATTGGCATGATCTTTCAAGTGACTACACATCTTCATGCAGGCTTGAAGCGGCGTCAGTTCTGCATCGAAGCAGGCAAGAGTTGTGTTTCTTAAGAGGGCTGTCACATTTTGTCACCTCTCTCGCTCACACGGGACCAAATTTTTAAGAATGTTAAATGAAAATATACTTTTTTGAAGAATGTGATCAATGGACTCCCTACTAAATAATATTAATTTAATAGGTAATTATTAAAAACACATTTTTATTGTAACATTTATTTAAATCGTCTCAAAAACAGATCATAATACTTATTGAGCTAAGTTTATTAGATAACACAATAGAAATGTGTTTTTAATAATTACCTATTAAATTAATATTATTTAGTAGGGAGCCCATTGATCACATTTTTCAAAAAATCATCTTTTCATTTAACATTCTTAAAAAATTGATCCTGTGTGAGCGAGAGGGGTGATAAAATGTGACAACGCTCTTAACAATGTCTACAGATAACGCCTTAGCAATAGACATGTGGCGGCATCGCCACAATGGAACGCGTCACACTGACGTCACGCAAAAATCCTGCATCGCGCAAACAGAGTTTACCGCGCGACTAGCATATATACAACATCCCAACATCAACCGTCGGGCAGTAGCCCACCAGACACAACACCCGTCTGGTCGGAGGATCCTCCCTTTTCTATGGAGGATGAGTGAACTTTACACCCTGTTCCTCATGCCTCTATACTGGTGACCCCGAACATGAACGTCAGCGCAGCCTTCGTGCAACTACTACAGCGTGACGTCATCAGCATCACTTCCTCGAGCTTTCGAGCAGCGAGTCACACAGCCAGCCAGCACCCGCGGCTACAACGGGTATCCTGACCACATGCATGCCCGCTCGGGCATGCAGCGACCGCGCATACCTGGTCATCACCCTCAGCCTCATCAGCAACCTTGGCACAGCACACTGCACTCTCGGCCGGTCAACAAGCAGAGCCCTTCAAACCTCTCCTGGTCGACGCCAGCAGTCAGCCTCAACCCGGCGCTGTACCACATCCAACGCACTGGAGCATAACGCAGCGCCACCCTGACTCACTGGGGGCATCTCCGCAGACAGTTCCAACTCACCGTGAACTATGCGGCACCCGGTTCCGACTCATTGGAACCTCAACTGGCCCTGGCAAGCATCGCAAGATACACGACTCAGCCCACTATCGACCTCCGGTCTCCGGAGGGGAGTGATGTGGCGGCATCGCCACAATGGAACGCGTCACACTGACGTCACGCAAAAATCCTGCATCGCGCAAACAGAGTTTACCGCGCGACTAGCATATATACAACATCCCAACATCAACCGTCGGGCAGTAGCCCACCAGACACAACACCCGTCTGGTCGGAGGATCCTCCCTTTTCTATGGAGGATGAGTGAACTTTACACCCTGTTCCTCATGCCTCTATAGACAGCTTAGTGTTTGTTTTGAAGGCCCAAAAAAGGACATAAAGTCGTACTATGTGGTATAAAAAGAGGCTCATGAAAAGAGACGAATATTCGCTAAATAAACTTGTTAAATACATTGAAATTTGTTCTTAAAGCCTGGCATAATTATTTGCGAATGAATGAGGAAACATATTTAATGCTTCTGTCGTTAGTCAGTCCATTAATTAAGAAGAAAGACACTATTAAGACACTACGCAGCAGCAACTGAGCGCTCGCAATACACATGCTCAAATTCTTTGATCAAACCGTTCGATCAAAATGTTTGATCGAATAGAAATACGAAAATTCATATTTCTTCATGCCATTTGACGACTCATTAAATTTGATCAAATTTTCCCACAAACATTCATGCCAATTTGATAAAACTGTTTGGACCAGCCTGTTTGATCAAATTACTTGAACGTGTAGGGCCTGCATAAAACAAAAACGCCGCGAACCACACAACGTAAACAAAATTACAAATTGAATAGACGACATGGGAGCCTCTCTTCTTATTACTGAGAAAGAAAGAAACAAAACATAAGGAGTGAAGTTAGCTAGACGACACGATCTATCGAGCTTACGCGAGCGCCTGCGTATGACTCCGTAAATCTCATGGTGCAAGCATTATCGAAGTACTCATGGTAGACGTACTGTACGTCTACCATGAGTTGTTAATGAAAACCTACTCGCTAGCGTTAAAGTCGCTAGCGTATTGACGTCGATCGAATAGATTTGACATTATTTATTATTATATTATTTTCAGAACTGACGCCGCTTCAAGCCTGCATGAAGATGTGTAGTCACTTGAAAGATCATGCCAATTTGATAAAGCTGTTTGAATCAGCCTGTTTGACCAAATTACTTGAACTTCTATGGCCCGCATTAGATAAGCCAAGCCACTTGAAACTTTAAAAGTGTAATAAATTAGCTAAGCTCAAGTGTCGTAGGTAATAAAATGCAACATTATTTAATAATATGCACAAATCTTCAAACGCTTCTTTAGCGAGTCTGTAAAATTTGATAAACTATTTTCCAATTGGTATCCAATATTAATTTTCATTTTGGCTTGAAATTCACGTTATTTACGTAGTTGGTCTTCAAATTCAGCGGCCACAAACATAATCCATGCTAAACAAGTTCTTCCAGACGTTACGTTACGTTGTGAAACATATGTTTCACACCTCAAAACGCTAGTGAGCTACGTAACTACTATCGCAAGCGTATTTTTCGATAGCGTCTGTCGAATTAGTGACTCATGGTGCCGTTTTGTATGGTGACAGCTGAAAAACGTCAGTGACTGTCGAATAGATTACGTTAGGTGTCTTACCTATCGAAATCTATAGTGCTCATGGTACGAACTTTAATTCTTTTTGTGACCGCTAGGGGCGCTGTACAATATTTCATAGATATCATTTACGGAGACGCTAGCGTGTTTTGACTGTGTAAACTCATGGTAGAGCTACAGATGCTTTTAACTCGAGAGAATGGTTCACTCGAGTGAAGGCTCGTTTTTGTTTCATTCCACGTTTAGATGATACTGGCAAAATGATATAGGAATGAACGTTCATCTGCCCCTTTCATTTAAGAGCGTTTACGACGTACGGCATTTCATACAAACTTTCAAATCCTTGTTTTTCGAAATGAATGAACCAATTTTAATGAAACTTCATACGCATGAGCTGGATACACAGGTCTAAAAAGTTAGTTAAGAACATTTTCGAAATATCTTTATTAAGAAAAGATAATTGGAAATCTCTGTTTCTATGGAAAATTTAAAATCGGTCGAATTTAGCTGTAGCACATTTTTCGAAAATGTTCTCAATTAACTTTTTAGACTTATGTATTCTGCTTATTATGCTTATGAAGTTTCATTAAAATCGTTTCATTCATTTAAAAAAACAAGGACTTGAAAGTTTGTATGAAATGCCGTACGTCGTAAACGCTCTTAATACTTCGATCATTCCGTAGGCGAGTGAAAGATACTGAGTGCCAAAATTCAGCATCGTTGGATCAGTTCACTAATGAATTCATTTTTCACTTTGTGTTCAGACGTTTAATTTCGAGTGAAATATACCGAATGACGAGCAAAAATGAACAAAAATTGAAGCGTCTAATATCGGTATTAGACCATGCTACGAGTCGCCGCGACGCGACTTGTGGAGCGACGGACAGAAACGGCTAAACCGCGTGTCACTTGACGAAAGTCGCATCGGTCGAGGACGTGAACAGGGGGGCTTAAGCGCACTATTTGTATGAGTGCACTGTTGGGACGAATCGACCCCAGAGTTGCTGACGGGCTAGATATTGATTTTCGAATATCGGTCAATGTTATTATGATATTTTTGTCTGATAAGAATCGAGGGCGAACAAAATCCGTTATGTTTGTTTTCTCAAAATACTTTTTAAAAGGTACAAAAAGTTAGGAATGACCGCCTTCCTTAGTATAATTATTTGAGGATAAATATGAATTTGTATTTACCTTACAATGCTTGAGAGATTGGTTAGTCTTTCAAGGATCCAGTAATGCGTTTATCAGAGTTTGCCTTTTATCCATAGATAAATTACAAGGGACTGCTACTGTAGTGAATCTCTCTCAATCCCTTATTTTTGAATTTGACATATAAATATTTAAGGGCCTATACTACCTCAAATGGCTTAGCACGATCCTCTGTTATGATGAAAATACTGAAGCATTAATTTTGAAATAAATATATGGTAAAGTTGAGGATTAATTTTAAGTACTATGTTTGGCGAAAACACGATTCCATAAAATTTTCTCGATGGAAAAAACATTCCAAAGTTACCTCCAAACCGAACTATAAACCGCTGGTATTAAAAAAATACTTCAAATTAGATCATGAAACTTTACATACTAACTGAACTAACTATAAAGCAGGTCTAATATTTTTATTTTTTTAAAATTACTATTATTTTCACCGAAAAAAACAATTACCTAAATTATCGGCGCTTCCTGCCGCCCAGCACCGCACTCAGTCCCGCTCTCACTCAGTCCGAGCGCAGCATCGTGCGAGCGAGATAAAGAGTGAATTTTAGCTGAGGTAGTATAGGCTCTTAAACCTTGACCTCTTTCGATGTTCAAAGTGGTGTTTGCAGAATAGGACTACTGATTTCATTACTTATTTTATACACAAATACCTATGCTTTGCAAATATTGAAAGAAAATTCCAGATTTACTCCAACACTTTTCCTTTACAAATAATTATTATGTACCTATACTTTGCCAGTATTCTGAGAAACAGAAGATTATCGTACTTAGTTATAATGTATCTACTAATCAGCAAAGAGAAGCCCTGGAGATTGGTGTTGAATTTCGTCTTTAACCTTTTTGGTGCAGTAATAAACTTATTATATCTTTCAAAGTTAGATCAGTTTTCGATTGACTGCTATGTTTTACGGGCCACCGATTCTGAAACAGTTCTATGACATTCGCTTACGATGAACTGTTCACCGACAAACGTTTCACATATGAGTGTTTCGCCGATGGAACTTTTCGGACTAATTGTCAACATAATGATTCGTCTATGACAAATTAGCCGATAGAACTTTTCGGACTAATTGCCGACATAATGATTCGTCTATGAGAGTTTCGCTGATAGAACTTTTCGGACTAATTGCCGACATAATGATACGTCTATGAGAGTTTCGCCGATAGAACTTTTCGGACTAATTGCCGACAATGATTCGTCTATGAGAGTTTCGCCGATAGAACTTTTCGGACTGATTGCTGATATAATGATTCGTCTATGAGAGTTTCGCCGATAGAACTTTTCGGACTAATTGCCGACATAATGATTCGTCTATGAGAGTTTCGCCGATAGAACTTTTCGGACTAATTGCCGACATAATGATTCGTCTATGAGAGTTTCGCTGATAGAACTTTTCGGACTAATTGCCGACATAATGATTCGTCTATGAGAGTTTCGCCGATAGAACTTTTCGGACTAATTGCCGACATAATGATTCGTCTATGAGAGTTTCGCTGATAGAACTTTTCGGACTAATTGCCGACATAATGATTCGTCTATGAGAGTTTCGCCGATAGAACTTTTCGGACTAATTGCCGACAATGATTCGTCTATGAGAGTTTCGCCGATAGAACTTTTCAACGGCGAACGATGAAAAGATTCGTCTATAGGTACATGAATGTTTGGCACTGCCTAGTTACAGGTTTATAAATTTAATATTATCAGTGTATGGAATTTTAGTTAATTACTGGTGTAATAATTATTATCACCTACAACGAATAGCGCAGTTAAATCAGTTAATCATTATGGGTCTGGCAGATCCTGATCGTTGATGGATAATTTGGTAACTAATTTGGTAACTGCGATCCAGGATGAAAAGTAGCCTATGTTCTTCTTTAGGTCATGGTCTAGCCATGTGCCAAATTTGATCTAAATCTGTTCAACCGTTTTAGCGTGAAAGCGTTATAAACAAACAAACAAACTCACTTTCGCATTTGTTATATTTTATTAATTAATTAAAGTTAGGATTTGCACAATGTACACTCAGTAACTGGTTATGCCTAGGCTAAAACTAAATAGATTGCCTCGTTGGTCTAGTGGTCGCAAGCGCTATTGCTGAGCATTAGCTTCTGGATTCGATTCCCGGGTCGGGCAAAGTGTTATTGGGTTTTTCCATCTGAAATTTCTCAGTAGCAGCCCGGAATCCGGATTTGTGCCCGGTTGATGGCAATAGCCTCGCCCCCTATTATATGGGACTAAAACATATCTGGCGAAATGTGGGTGTACTATAGGTACACCTCTGCCCAACCCTTCGGGGAACACAGGCGTGAAGTTATGTTATGTAAAACTTAAGAGCACATGCCCCTGTTAGGGCGCAGGACCACCTTTGGGATGGCTCAGCTAAATACCAACTTGCCGCGCTTGACTCGGTGGAACGCAGACCTAAGCGGCTCATTGGCGACGTAAAACTGGTGGATGTCAAGCTTCACAGCTTGGCTCATCGACGCAAGGTTGCCTGCTTGTTGGTCTTCTACAGATTGTACTTCGGTGAGTGTGCTCAAGAACTCCACGACCCCATTCCGCCGGCCCCCTTCTACCATCGGACATCTAGACGCATTGCAGGTTACCATCCCTACCTAGTTACTATTCCACCAATTCGCACTAAGCGTTTCCAAATGACTTTTGTGATGCGCACAGCAAAGGAATGGAACTCTCTACCTGCGTCTGTGTTTCCGAACGCATACAACCCTGGTCTCTTCAAAGTGAGAGTGAACAGGCTTCTTTTGGGTAAGCTCGCGCCATCGTCGACTTTGTCTCTGTCACCTCTGACCTAGACTAGAGTCAAGAGCAAACCTATCTCAAATAAAAAAGAAAAAAAGCAAGTATTACATATGACTCTGTGTTGACCAATGAACTTCAACTTAAAAGTATAACTGTCAGAGCAAATACTAGTTCGCCTAACTCACTAAAAGTACTTAGAAAAAGAAAGATTAAAACCTTTTGCGAAGGCCTTTTTGGTCACAGATTGATTAATTACATGAACTTAGTTTAATTATTTAAATAACAAGTAAAATTATTAATCTTTCTGAACTACTAAACTTGTTTTTACTATGTACCTATTTAAAAAAAAAATTCAGACCAAAATATTAATAAATACGACCCAGATTATTTCATACATATCTTAATAGGCTATTGTTCTCTTTATTTAATACGCCTCTTGCTCTCACACATTACCAAAGAGCGAGATGAATATAGTTTGGGTCTAATTTCTAATCTTGTTATTTCATTCAACTGTTATTAGTTTCAGTTTTAAAGCCCCAATGGCCTAAGCTTATCTGTATGCAAGCTTTGTTATTAATAATGAAATTCCCATTTATTTATGTAGTGTAAGGGAAATTAATTGTTAAGCAAATTGACACCCAGTACCTCACTTTTCATACAACAGACTGTCAAAGAATGAGAGTTGTGATTTGAACATACGGACAATTAAAGTTGTTGCTTCACAATTAGTTTCCCGGACTTCACTTTATTGTAAACTACATAATACAAGGTAGGAACAAAATCAGTCATGAAATCATGAAGAATCCCGTTTATTTAAGTTCGAAACTAATCGGTCAAACCCGAAATAAACCGGAGGTTAATCGAAATAAAATAATTTTCTTATTTGCCCCCAAAAGTGACCCCCATATTAAAAATTCATTTATTTACGTAACATGTCCGTGTTTGGGTCACAGAAATTGATATGTGTGGCATATCTACATCGCCACAATAGAACGCGTCACACTGACGTCACGCAAAATCCTGCATCGTGCAATCAGAGTTTACCGCGCGACTAGCATATATACAACATCACGACATCAACCATCGGGCAGTAGCCCACCAGACACAACACCCGTCTGGTCGGAGGATCCTCCTTTTCTATGGAGGATGAGTGAACTTTACACCCTGTTCCTCATGTCTCTATACTGGACCCCGAACTTGAACGTCAGCGCAGCCT
This sequence comes from Fissipunctia ypsillon, assembly GCA_947568875.1. NCBI lineage: Eukaryota > Metazoa > Arthropoda > Insecta > Lepidoptera > Noctuidae > Fissipunctia > Fissipunctia ypsillon. The sequence goes on along the minus strand of OX387664.1, from coordinate 10,371,368 downwards.
TCGTGCAACTACTACAGCGTGACGTCATCAGCATCACTTCCTCGAGCTTTCGAGCAGCGAGTCACACAGCCAGCCAGCACCCACGGCTTCAACGGGTATCCTGACCACATGCATGCCCGCTCGGGCATGCAGCGACCGCGCATACCTGGTCATCACCCTCAGCCTCATCAGCAACTTTGGCACAGCACACTACACTCTCGGCCAGTCAAACAAGCAGAGCCCTTCAAAGCTCTCCTGGTCGACGCCAGCAGTCAGCCTCAACCCGGCGCTGTACCACATCCGACGCACTGGAGTATAACGCAGTGCCACCCCGACTCACTGGAAGCATCTCCGCAGACAATTCTGACCCACCGTGAACTATGCGGCACCCGGTTCCGACTCACTGGAACCTCAACTGGCCCTGGCAAGCATGGCAAGATACACGACTCTGCCCACTATCGACCTCCGGTCTTCGGAGGGGAGTGATGTGGCGGCATATCTACATCGCCACAATGGAACGCGTCACACTGACGTCACGCAAAATCCTGCGTCGCGCAATCAGAGTTTACCGCGCGACTAGCATATATACAACATCCCGACATCAACCGTCGGGCAGTAGCCCACCAGACACAACACCCGTCTGATCGGAAGATCCTCCCTTTTCTATGGAGGATGAGTGAACTTTACACCCTGTTCATCATGATTCGGAGCAAAGTGGCTGTGACAGACGGACTGACAAACAGACACACGAGTGATCCTATAAGGATTCCGTTTTTTCCTTTTGAGGTACGGAACCTTAAAAATCCAATAAGAATTACCTACTAGTTTCAAAGATAGCGTCACATGGAAAATTAGAAAATCTTTCTTCGCCAAAGATTTAGTAACAAAGTATTTCCTTGTATCGCACGCCAAGCAATGCGGAACAGTCAAATAAAATGAAATCAAAAGTCATTTATTCAAACTAGGCTTAAGAATCAGCACTTTGCGAACGTCAAAATGACATAAGACAGTCCCCCAAAACGCCCGCCCTTCACCACGTCCTAGTGCTTTAGCTGAGGAGAAGAAGTGGCGCAACAAACTCCCCGCGAATGGTATTACTTATTTAACTTTGTAGTAAAAATTCTTTAGGAAACTGTTCATGCAGGAATGTTCTTCCGCTGATCGATAGCGTTTTATAGCTTCTACATTTTAAATGGTTTAAAGCCCCGGTTTAATTGGATCAATGTTCGGCAACATTGTTGCCATCAACAATTTTGATGTTGCAAGATGTTCTTTTGTTTGACCTTAATGCAGAATATTAGCAGGTTGCAACACTGCAAATTCCATGTTACCAGCAAAATTGTTTAGCCGTGCTTAATCAGCCGTTCCCACTGCTGGGACACAAGCCTCCTCTCTGTGAGAGGGAGTCACCAAGGGGGACCCAGTGCAGATTGGTAGATGTCACATGTCTTCGAATTTTTGATTCTAGCATACGCCCGTTTCCTCACGATGTTTTCCTGCACCGTTTTGAGAGCCGTGGTGATGAAATAAACGCAAAGTAAAGCGCCTGCCTGGGTTCGAACTTACGACCTACAACTCGTACCCGTTACCACTGGGCCACCATTGCTGCACTAAAAAAGAAAAATGTTTACCGCAACACAAAACATATTGTTGAAACAATGTTGCGTTACTTTGTTTGCCAATGATTACGTTGCTATTCGAATGGCATCTATTCCGCGGTCAAACTCGATCGCGATCCGTGTTCAAAATCTAAGTAGGAATTTTCGTAATCTGGATTTGCAGTCCTTACACAGTGTTCCACAGTCAACTAGTAGCCTAATTGCGGTAGACACTTACAATGGAAATACCTTTCATACAGTCAACTAGCTGTGCCCCGCGACTTCGTCCGCGTGGAAGTCGTAAGATACACAATATACTAAAATAACAGCCACATTTTAATAAAACTCCCTCGTTCCCCGACCCGACGCGTTGCATCGCCCACCCGCGCTATTCGTTTTCGCTTAGTGTTCTTTCTGACTATTTTCTTTTTACTCAGCTCCTAATGGTCATAGCGTGATGTTATAAATATCCTCGAAAATTGGGCTACCAAATGCAAAAAGAATTTTTCAAATCCGACGTTTTGTTCCTAATTTCATGGGTTTTAATTTTATTGCGCGGAACCCTAGTTATTTTGCTAAAATAAAAGTAGCCTTAGTTACCCGCCGTAACATCAGCTATTTGCCAGTTTAAGTCCCGTCAAAATCCGTCCAGCCGTTTCGGAGATTAGCCGGAACAAACAGACAGACAGACCAAAATTTTTAAAATAGTTTTTTTGTTATAAGTACCGTATAGGCATTTAGTAAAAAGTTGTTATTTTGACATTACAAACAGACACTTCAATTTTATTTATATGTATGTATAGATTCAACAATATTCATTGCGTTATTTACGTTGTCGAGCAGACGAATTTTTCAATCATATGAAGCAATGGATTATGAATTTCCTTCAAAATCCTTCGCATTGTGACTGTAAATGTGTTACGCAATTGGGAAATTTGTATCACGATTCACGATACCTCTCACTCCTTCCATCTTTCGCGTATTAAACACCAAGGTATTCATTGAAATTCAAATAAATACATTAAGTCATCATCTGCCTAGCCTTTTTTCAACTATGTTGGGATTGGCTTCCAGTCTTACCGGATGCAGCTGAATACCATTTTACATGAAGCGACTGCCTATCTGACCTTCACAACCGAGTTATTGGGTAACACGATACCCCTTGGTAAGACTGGTTGTCAGACTTTCGGGCTCTACAAAATCTACAAATTAATGACAGCCGGGACCAACGGCTTAACCTGCTTTCCGAGGTACGGAGGGGTTTCGGTATGTAAAGATGGTCACCAATCCACGGATCGACAGTGGCAAGCATAGCTTAACCTGATCGATCGACCTGTGCGGCTGTTATAACTTAGCCACGAGCCCTTCAATAAACACATAATAAGTACGTGTAAGTTATTTCACACACGATTCGACATCCAACAATACTCTTTGACGACCAAGTTACCGAATTTCGATGATATTCCTCTATTGGTATTCCACAAGTATTTGCAATTCGATAACTATTTACCATTATTGTAAAGGCGAGGTTCTGTTCGGGTGTGCGATAATAGTATTATGTGGTAACTGAGAATTATTGTTATCCGTAGTCTGTAAGCCAGTTATTAAAGGATTCTCTGTTACGTCGTGAAGTTCTCTAAATGTGGTTAGGACATTGATGTTAGTATCCTTGTGGCTGTTTTGAAATACTCTGGAGGTGATTTTATTAGGTTATCCGTAAATAACTAAGAGACATATTTAACTGATGCTCTAAAAAACTTCCAATGATGTAGGTACCTACACTTTTTAAAATTAATGAACGTCTAAAAACTATTTGGGCTTCTAATTATGCACACTTTTTTCACTTTTTATTACATGGGACTTGTGAAATATGGGTGTACTATAGGTATACCTCTGCCTAACCTTTTGGGGAATACAGGCGTGATGTTATGTTATGTTTTTTTGAATAATGGAGCCTCTTTAAGTTTCTGGCCTGGTTAGTTTCGGTTAGAACTTTGACCAACCTCGTGTGATCTGAAGTGGTCGCAGTACCAAAGCTAGAGAACCTCGACCAAATTTAAATGGGTAATGTTTGGTTAGGACTGTGAACACCCGTCGCAAGCCGTGCGAGCGTACTGAGCGGTGCCGCGGCTGCGGCCGGCGAGCGCTAAATCCAAGTTGGTTGCAGTTACTTGGCTATTTAGTATTTTTAAGACCCCAAAATAGGAATTATTAGAGGTTCACACAAAGAAGGGTTAGGCAAAGGTGTACCTCACCCACATTTCGCCAGTTATGTTTAAAAGTCCCATGTAATAGGGGGTGAGCCCCCTACACCTATATCTATAGGTACACCTCTGCCTAACCCTTCGGGGAAACATGGCGTTATCTTATGTGTATGTGTGTGTTCACACAAAGAGGGGCATTCATTATATTGTGTTCAATAATATTTTTAGGAAAAAAAAATAGGAATTATTTGAGGTGCGATTAATATACATACATACATAAATAAACTCACGCCTTCTTCCCATGGGGGTAGGCAGAAGCTACAGAACGCCACCTGCTACGATCCTTACATACTCCTTTTGCCTCGTTTACATTCATACATCTGGTCATACACCCACGCCGGTTGCGAGTACTGCGCACCTGACCTTTCTGAAGAACATCACCAATAAGACCACTATATGTCTTCCTAGGGCGTCCCCTTCCGGCGTTTCCACTCACATCTGCCGTGTGCACACCTTTGGTGCGATTAAATACAAGCCAATAACCAAAATCTGCAGGTACTTTTATTTAAGCAAAAGCACCTTTTACCTGTCTCTTAGATTTCGTGCCCAAGAGCTGCTGGATAGCAATGTTGATTCTTTAAAAAAAAAAAAAAAAAAAAATATCTCATGAAAAGTCAACCAATCGAAAAGTTGGCTAGAACTCAACACAATTTTGCGTAAAAAATAGCAAAGATAAATCAAGAGAAATTAATCTCTAGCTAACCACGACTCAAATGAAAATAAATGATTAACCTTTACAATTAACTACTAACGTAGTTGCAAGTTACCAATTAACTAGGTCCTCACCTTACTTAAATACGCAGAAACCAAAAAAATATCACTAATGGCCTACAGACTAGCCTATTTACGGCCGAACCCAATAACTTATTTTCAGTAAAAGATAAATCGCTATTGATTTTAGACAGTATAATTATATCTGTCCTTATGTCAGGCCGGTAAGATTCCATAGTCTCTTATAGATTATTGGGACGTTAAAACCATAGATAGATAGGTTTTTGTACCTCCAGTATGCCAAAATAGGTAGGTTATTGGGTTCGGCCGTTACTTAAGTAGATACTGTAGGTAGGTACAGGAAACGTAGGTATAAGCTACAGGTACGACCAAACTTAAGGCCCCCGTAGACCTGCGCGACGCGAATCTAGTAGAACAATTTTATGAAAACTTCATGGAAATTTTATTAATCTACTAGCTGTTGCCCGCGGCTTTGTCCGCGTGGATATCAATACTTCTCTGTTTGAATTGGATTTTGTTCACAATTTCATGGGTTTTATTTTTTTTGCGTGGAACCCTAATTCTGTTTCTGAAATAAAAGTAGCCTACGTTACTCCTTATAACATCAGTTATCTGCCAGAAAAAGTCCCGTCTAAATCGGTCCAGCCGTTTTGGAGATTAGCCGGAACAAACAGACAGACAAACAGTTTAAAAATGGTTTTGTGGCGGCATATCTACATCGCCACAATGGAACGCATCACACTGACGTGACGAAAAAACCTGCATCGCGCAATCAGTGTTAACCGCGCGACTAGCATATATACAACATCCCGACATCAACCGTCGGGCAGTAGCCCACCAGACACAACACCCGTCTGGTCGGAGGATTCTCCCTTTTCTATAGAGGATGAATGAACTTTACTCCCTGTTCCTCATACACTATACTGGTGACACCGAACATGAACGTCAGCGCAGCTTTCGTGCAACTACCACAGCGTGACATCATCATCATCACTTCCTTGAGCTCTCGAGCGGCAAGTCAGACAGCCAGCTACGTGTATCCTGACCACCAGCATGCAGTGACCGCGCAAACCTAGTCATCACCCTCAGCCTCATCAGCAACCTTGGCACAGCACACTGCACTATCGGCCGGTCAACAAGCAGAGCCCTTCAAACCTCTCCTGGTCGACGCCAGCAGTCAGCCTCAACCCGGCGCTGTACCACATCCGACGCACTGGAGCATAACGTAGCGCCACCCTGACTCACTGGGGGCATCTCCGCAGATAGTTCCGACTCACCGTGAACTATGCGGCACCCGGTTCTGACTCACTGAAACCTCAACTGGCCCTGGCAAGTATCGCAAGATACACGACTCTGCCCACTATCGACCTCCGGTCTCCGGAGGGGAGTTATGTGGCGGCGGCATATCTACATCGCCACAATGGAACGCGTCACTCTGACGTCACGCAAAATTCTGCATCGCGCAATCAGAGTTTACCGCGCGACTAGCATAATATACAACATCCCGACATCAACCGTCGGGCAGTAGCCCACCAGACACAACACCCGTTTGGTCGGAGGATACTCCCTTTTCTATGGAGTATGAGTGAACTTTACACCCTGTTCCTCATGCCTCTATAGTTTTTTCATTATAAGGGTGCTTACATAAAGAAACAGGTTTCCGGTACAGACAAACCCGTGCGGGTCGGTACCGATCGGTACAGGGTTAATAAGGTAGTCGGCACCGACAAGTTTAAACCTGTTTCTTTATATGTGAGCACATAAGATAACACGGGAATATTATACCTGCACCGATCAGTACCGACCCGTACAGACTCGCCTGTACCGGAAACCTGTTTCTTTATGTAAGCACCCTAAGTACCGCATATACTTTTATATGCGTTTAGTAAAAAGCTGTTATTTTGACATTACAAACAGACACTTCAATTTTATTTATTTGTATGTATAGACCAGAGTCGCGTCGCGCCTTTAGTCCTTCAGTTCCTTCGGCGTAATTCGTCAAACGGGGGCCAACCACCACCTCTTAAAGCAGTATTATTTTAATGTTACTTCAGTGTGAGAAAGAGATGGAGCTATACAGGACGTCTAGCTCCATCTCTTTCCCACGTTGAAGTAAGATTACAATAATACTGCTTTAAGAGGTGGTGGTCTAGCTCCAGGATTTATCATTTCAGACAGAAACTTCGCAGTGACAATAACCTTTCATGAGTCGTGTCTTCATGAGTGAAGTGAAGATAACGATTGTTAGTATTAGTTTTAGTCGTGAGATTAAATATGTCAATGTAACCTTTGAGTTGTGTCGTACTAATGCTTTGACCTTTTAGTTCGCGTGTCGTCGGCGCCTAAAGTAGGTACGTAAGAGAAAAGTTAGAAAACCTAGGCTTTATAAAGTTGTGTTCTAACAGTGTGTTGTTATGTTTTGTTTCGTTTTATCCCTCTCTTATATCGACATAATAACATAAACATAACATCAGGCCTATAATACCCGAAGAGTTAGGCAGAGGTGTACCTATAGTACACTCACATTTCGCCAGTTACGGGCGAGACTATTGCCATCAACCGGGCACAATTAATTCATCCTCCAGGCTGTGACTGAGAAATTGCTGAAAGAATACTGATTATACAGGGTGTATGGGACCAACATCGTAATTGTTAATAAAATATCAGCTGTTCCCTACAAAGCTTCAACACCTAGGTATTCGACGCAAATGTATGGGACGGCTGATAATTTTTTCTCGATTACTGTGTTGGTTGTGGGAGAAATTTGTTCAGTTTGATGGTCTGTACCACACCCTTAAATTTGACCACACCTTTCTGATACATCCTGTATCATATTAAAACAAACACTATGCATAACAGAAATCGTATTACAGTATTAATCTGAATTAAAGAAATACCGCTCCATAATATTTAACTACAATACATACACTGCTGTCAATGGGTGTCAAACTCAAAATCGCTGACAGAACTTAGGTACTTTCTGGGTACAACTTCTTTACCTGAAGAAAAGGTCAGTCCTCTAGTCACGTGAAGAGACAATCTCTGTGTGGTGATGTAGTTCAAAAAAGGTCAGCAGTAGTAGTAGAGATATTTATCAAGGAGGCAGCATGTTTCCAGCAGCACAAAATCATATTGCGCATCTTTTATTTTCCATAACTACGGGGCTTAAGGCACCGTTCTCGGGCTCGAGCGATGCGACTTCCGACGCAACTTGCATCACCATACACCTGCACACGTCACCTGTTTCCGTCTGTTGCTCTGCAAGTCGCGTCGCGGTGACTCGCGTCATGTTTGAACCAACTTCTTTCATTTGTTTTCTCCGCAGTCGCTGTCGCGAGACGCTTGTCGCTTGAACATGTAGCTCGTGGCCACAGGGTAAGGCCGGGTCATTGGTCAGTCGTAGACCTCACAATAGAATATTGACATGACATCAGTCGGTTAATTGCTGACCTGTAATTACAGTATTTCAGGGCAAAGGCCTCTTCTCATTATCCTGCGGAGAAGGATCGAGCATTCATCACTGCTCTTGGTATTTATTATCGTACTTTAGCGATTTCTGACTGTTGTAAGAAAGCAAAGCCCCGGAAAGCACGTTAAGCCGTTGGTCCCTCAGCCAGGGTTGTGGGATGTTCGAAAGAGTTACCGTGGCCCCGGCACAGGCAACAGAATGAACACGGGTGGGTTTTAGTCAGTAGAAGTCTGAAACGTCCTCCCGCTCCGCCCAGAGCGGGAGAAGTCATTTGATGATTTCCCATCCAAAAAAAAAAGAAAAAAAATACAAACGAAGCTGGTGGTCCCAGCTGTGTCATTCTTGGATCTTTGACAGTCGTTCCTAGTCGTCAGAAGCTCGGAAGTCTGACAACCAGTCTTACCAAGGGGTATCGTATTACCCAGTTACTAGGTTGTAGAGGTCAGGTAGGCAGTCGCTCCATGTAAAATACTGGTATTCAGCTGCGTCCGGTTTGACTGGAAGCCAACCCCAACATAGTTGAGAAAAGACAGGCAGATGATGATGATAAGAGCAGATTTCTTCACCGTTAGTTCATAGTATCTAAGTCGTAGGCCGAAATCTATAAACGTTAATTAGTTCATGCTTTGGCTTTTACATATTCCCGTCTCTATCTTGCACTTGTAGTTTTCCAATTGTACGACAGTGACAGAAATAGCAAATATAATATATAGCTTAGCCAAATTACGTGATAAGTAACGTTTGTAGATCCCGGCCTTAAACTCTAACCCCCTTTTTAATAAACTCGGAGTAAAGTTGCACCAGAGTTATTTCCGTCTGGACCATACATTTTCGATGGCATGACGTTACCTACTCCGGGTTTATTAATTAGGGGTAAGAGATAAACTTACCTACAATAAAATTCTTCTGGCTCTTAACCCAATTTATTTGGGGTCGGCACAGCACTTCTTTTTCTTCCATATAACATGAATAGCTAGCTAGAAGCTACCTATACAACGTGTCACTACAAAGGTGACATTAATTTAACACACGGGTAGGCCTAGTGGCCAGTAGACATAAAAATTATAATAAGATTTCTGGACACGGCTCGCATTGTTCGGAGGTTCCTCTCTCTGGAGCCCTGACCGCCGGTAGCATGGACCCTGTTCCCGATACCGGTAGGCTACTATTTTTTATATTTTTAAATGTTTTTTTTTTTAAATTTTGTATATTCTAATATTTAAAAATTTCATTTATATGTGAATAATGAAATAAAGGATAAGATAAAAAGATTCGTAAATTGAAAAATTTAAGTTTTCAAACAAATTAAACAATAAAGCTCTCTTTCCTGCAGTTCGCCTTGTCTTTGCCGTTCGTTCTAATTTCATTGATGTGATGTTATGATCCGTGACCCCGGTTAATGACCTCAGCGCTACAGTTCTTGTAAGTACAATAAAAATTAAATTAAATTGTAAATAAATCAATAAATAATAACGTTTAATGAAATTAAGATCATCATCTGCCTAGCCTTTTCCCAACTATATTGGGGTCGGCTTCCAGTCTCACCGGATGCAGCTGAATAGCAATATTTTATATGGAGCGACTGCCTATCTGTCCTCCACAACCCAGTTACTGGGTAATACGATACCCTTTGGTAAGACTGGTTGTCAGACTTTCGGGCTTCTGATGACCCGTAACGACTGTCAAAGATACACGAATAACAGCCGGGACCAACGGCTTAACGTGCTTTCCGAGGCACGAAGGGGTCTTGATATGTAAAGATGGTCACCCATCCACGGACCAACCGCGGCAAGCGTAGCTTAACCTGATCGATCGACCCGTGCGGCTGTTATTTCTTAGCCACAAGCCCCTCAATGAAATTAAGATATCTTCATAAAAATAAAATAAGATACCGTATACGTGTGTTAAATTAATGTCGCCATCAAAGCGCCACGCTGTATTATCTTCCACCCAGATTGACTTTGGTCTGAACACACTTGGAAAGTATTATCTATGTATTTTTTTATTAACTTGGAACTTTCTAGCCTTCGAACCCAAATCTTCATGTTTGAGAAGCTGACAGGCATTATTCGTGGAAAATATCTTATTTCTACGAGTATTTAAACCCCTTTTCGTAAATAACTCTAACAAACACGCCTTGATTGTTTATTCACAGTTGTTGACTTATTTGCTAACTAGCACATAATTAATCAGCTGAGAGACTACAAAGTTCGTTAGTTCTTGAAATAACTTTGCCTTTTAACAGACTTCAAGAAAAGGAGGAGGTTCTCAGTTCGCCGGAATCTATTTTTAAAATGTATGTATTTTCACCGATTTCTCGAAGACGGCTGGACCGATTTGGAAAATTCTTTTTTGTTTGTAAGGGTATACTTCCTGGATGGCCCCATATCAATTTAATTAACTTTCGGCTTAAGTCGGCAGATTATAGGTGTGTTATTGTTAATACAGATTTTGAATAAATGAAAAAAAAAAGTTTTTGAGTAAGCTTCAATAATACTTATTTTCCCCACTTAGTCTATGTAGATGATGTTATAATAACTTCCTGTGACTTTAATTTACATAGTACGTAGTGGTATTCGAATTTGTGTGGGGTAGGTCTACAACTAGAAAGTGAAACAAAAAAATTACAAAAACAAACTGTACAAAGTTAAAAATTAATTTGGAAGTCGGTGGCAATAAACGAAAAAACAAAACCAAAGACTGACTTCCGAAATTAAAGTTATTTTTCACTTTTTAGTGTTTTTTGGACGTTCATTGTTTTTTTTTTTTTTGCAAAAAACCTTTTTTTTTTAGTTTTATTTATTGCTTTGTCTCGTTCGTATCCACTAGGGTAGGTATGTGTTTGTATTTTTTTCGTTTCTAAAGGCTCTCAGCAAACGTTAAAAAAAAAACAAGAACATTCATACATATTTCATTCTTGTCTACCTAATACCTACTCAATATTAGTAACATGTTCGCGGATAACATCGATAAATCTAAAATGGCGACAGTGCCAAACGGGAAAAATGTGGACATTCATCATGCTCTCCTTAATCCCCTCGTCTGGTATATGACGAATGTATTTGTAATACTGTAAGTAAATTTAGGAAAATAAGGCGAGGCACACAGGTTTTCATTTAAGAACAACATACATAACATCACGCCTTGTTTCCCCGAAGGGTTAGGCAGAGGTGTACCTATAGTAACACTCACATTTCGCCGGTTATGTTTAAGTCCCATGTAATAGGGGGCGAGCCTATTGCCATCTACCGGGCACAAATCCAGACTCCGGGCTGCTACTGAGAAATTTCAGATAGAAAAACCCAATAACACTTTGCCCGACGTGGGAATCGAACCCAGGACCTCATGCTCAGCAGTAGCGCTTGCGACCACTAGACCAACGAGGCTGTCATCAGTTCATTTAAGAAAACATTTAAATTTTTGTTACATTATTCTTATTTTGTAAGAAGCCCATTACACGTTCAATCTTGTTCGTGATCCGCTTTCAAAATCTAGATTAGCAGCCCTTACAAAGTAACCTACCCATAAAATCTGTATCGCCATAATTTATTTTAACCACAATAAACGTGTAGCTCGTGGCTAAGAAATAACAGCCGCACGGGTCGATCCATCAGGTTAAGCTACGCTTGCCGGGGTTGGTCCGTGGATGGGTGACCGTCTTTACATACCGAGACTCCTCCGTGCCTCGGAAAGCACGTTAAGCCGTTGGTCCCGGCTGTCATTCGTGGATCTTTGACAGTCGTTACGGGTCGTCAGCAGCCCGAAAGTCTGACAACCAGTCTTACCAAGGGTTATCGTATTACCCAGTTACTGGGTTGTGGAGGTCAGATAGGCAGTCTCTCCATGTAAAATACTGGTATTCAGCTGCATCCGGTTAGACTGGAAGCCGACCCCAACATAGTTGGGAAAAGGCTAGGCAGATTGATTGAACGTGTAATCAAGTGGGTTCCTTACTTAATAAAAATGTGGCGTGGAAATACAAATAAGAAGGTAAGAACTGAAAAAAAGAACGCTTCATCAAATACGTCGTATATAAAAACATGAAAAATAAAAAGAAATACAGCATGTTTACTGTTATTTAATTTCTGTTCAAACATAAATGTTAGAACATTCCCTAGCGAGGTATTCAGTTCCCACATCTGAACGCTCAAATATCATTTTTGTTTTTATATATTTTTCACCGATGACTGTTTATATTCCATATCCATTTATTTTCAGTGCCCGTATGCACGTTTTAAAATGTATATTTCAATTGAAATATTGTTTGTTGAAAAATGGAGAGCCCTTGAAATTTTTCTAAAAATGTATTGTTCAATTTATTACATTTGGAATAACATGACGACCTTTTTACTTTCGAAATGTATTTCGATATTTTTATATTGTATTTTTGGAATGCATTTTTTTAACAATCTAGACCACTTTAGTATGACTTCAGAATTTCGTATACAATGAAACAAAATATCTGTTCAAGAGTAGAAACCTAAATCTAGTGAATATAATATATTGTAATAATTTAATATTCAGGTATTAACCTGCACAAAAGATTTGAGATGAAAAGGTAATAATAAAACCAGATAAATAATTTTAATATAATTTATTCTCTGACTAGAAATCCTTAATTATACCAAATACCAGCTTTGGCCTCATCCCATCAAGGATGCCTATGACAAGCCGTCAGAAACATTAAGATCATAGAAAATATTATTTACAATAATGGATGAAAACTAACATTGCTTCTCTTACCTTAGATATTAACTAAGTATTTCTAATTTACATTACAAAGATTATTTTGATAAGCTCTCATATATTGCGTAGAGGTCGACCTTGAAAGTTATACGAAAGTAAACCTTTTGATACACGTATTTGTACAAACACTGGTTCGTGTGAGCCAATAATTGTGCTAATAAACAATTAATCATATTCCATCCGTCCCCGAAATTTATCTTATTTAGTAGATGGTCCAAACGTTGGCTAATCGACGAAATAAGATTTAGGTACATATTACCTACAGGGTCAAATGAAATCTTATATGCTTATTACTTCTATTTTTGGACAAACTATAAGTAACAATGAATTATTATAATGACCATTTATATAAGTGCGGTCTCAGCCAAAACTAAATACTAATGGAATAAAATTATTATGTATAGAGTATTTCAATTACGATATTATGCTGCAAGCTATCTACATTATTTGTGGCAAATCGATCGAACATTAATAATTATTGCAGAGTTAATAATACTTACAGATTATTATATTACAGTTCCCTAATTAACGATTAAATTGAGTGAGTACCTACATTTTATTTTGCAACCAGATCTTATCTAGATTTCGAAATTTACACATTTATATAAAATTAATATCTAATTCCTGATATACATAGCGCGTTGCCAGCATAACTTATAACTCATATCATATATTAGCGCATTATTCCTGATAGCTTAGCAACTGTAATCCTGACGGATTATTTTTAAAGAACGCATACATTTTTCCTAATAGGTAAAATAATTTAATTATGTGAAAAAAATGACTTTTCTGTAAACACTTGCACTATTGATCACTGAATACGTTTAGCACTAAACTTATTTAAAACATCATTCTGTCTCTGTCAACTTTAAACAATGTGACAGGGATGCAGTCATGTTCTAAATACGTTTAGCCTTTGGTACCTACTTCTATACAGAAATAAAATGTTGTGTTCGTTAAAATGTCCGCCAACTTTCTATTCACATTTTAGAAAACTAATTACCGTAGCACAACATCGAACAGTACTTGAAATATTATGCACATCTGTTTTCTAAACAGACTAGTTTTTTTACTGCAACGTCTGGCTGCAGTATTTTCAGAATGGCCCGGCCACTCTGGCCAAATATTGCAAATATTGCTGCAATATTTTTTATGTTTCGACAGACGATCGCTCCGCTATTGAAAATATTGATATAATTTCTCAGTTATACTAAGTATTGCTGTTTCACTTTATGGCATATGCACATCTCTTTTTAGTGTCACTTGACTTTTACCGAGGGTGACGATAAGATCCGTTGTTGTTTGTATTCTATTTGGTATCACAACCCAATGTTACCCGACGTAGCTCTTCAGAAAAGAAAGTAAAGCAAAGTCAAACATATTTGCAGACAAGATTAAAAAAAAACCATACTCCGCAATAGCAATGTTGCCGCGATGGCTGGTCATACATGAAAATAATAGCAGCACTTACTGCCGTAAAAATATGGCCCATCTAGAATCCTCTTGCGAATGCCCTCTTAAATACTATACACCAATTTACGCTCACTTGCATCACAAATCATTTAACGCTTTCAAGGACTTTTAACTAGACACAATATAAGTTTTATTTTTATGACGTCTATGGACGTTTAGTGTCATTGAAAGTGTTAATACGTTTAGCACTAAACGAATTTAAATCACTGTTGTATTTCTGTCAATCGTTTAAAGATGACAGAGACGGAGACATGTTTTACATTCAGTTTAGCGCTAAACGGATTGAGTGAATTGTGATGCAAGCGGGCCTTAAGCATAAAATATTATATACACTATATATACCGATAAATTCATTTAACGTGATATGTTCTAAGATATATTACTGCCATTCGTGACTATTATACACATTTGTACCTAACTAATAAAGTTCATTAGCGCTTTTCCCCATTTAGTATTACTTTATCATAATACTGCTTAAATGTATAATTTCAATGGAAGGGAAAGTACTAAAATAGGTCGACTTTGATAGACGTGTTTGGGTTTTTCAATTCTGTAGTTATTGATAGAGAGTTTTAGGATATTTTTGAGCTAAATATTTCTGGTTGAGTGACGGTTATGAAAAAGCTATTAAGGTTTTGAAAGACCTAAACTTTCACGTAGTGGAACATGAATGAATGGAAACTGTTTCGATGTTTAGTAACTTAGTTCAAAGGATAATAAATACCTTCATACAAATTTCAGCTTCAGTCCAAATGAAAGTATTAGGGTTCCAGAGTTCTAGTACAGACGCCAGCAGGTCAAGCTACCCGAAACTGTCAAATTTTCCCAATCAATCTTGAACCTAATACTATAGCAATAAAGTTGAAAATCTATTAAAGAAATTTGACAGATTGTAGTAGCTTGATGTGCTGCCGTCCATACATTTCTCGATACATTTATGGGTACTATTCTGCCGCTTTTTTACAGTGGGTGAAATTCACAGTCTCTTTGATTATTAAGTAATGGAAAAACATGTAGTATATATTTTGTCTCACTCTTTCCCTTTCAGTCTAAGTTAAGCGGGATTCCGAGCGATATTAACTTAAACCGCCTTACTTGATGTAATGCATATCAATAAGGTGTCCTCTTTCCTTTTTATTTGAGTTATCCCCAAAAACGTATTACCTCAAAGCCGGCCATTATAAATATGTTACAATGAGGCCACCATCTTTAATTCGAATATTATTACGAAATGTCACACAGAAAGTTCTTTGTATTTCTATTATATGTATTATGTAATGAAATATTCTATGAAATACTTTGATATTTATTACCTACTTTTCATTTTGGAACTAGGGACCATAAAAAATTCATATTAATAAATATTTCAATAAGAAATGATGAGATGGAACTTTAATTTTGACGAGTCAATTTGAAATATGAAGAGAGAAAATGATACTTCTTTCAATGAAAAGTTAAGTAAGTAATGATTTTATTTATTTTGTTTAGTTTAGATTATCGCAAAAAAAAATACCGCTGTAAAAAAAAACTAATGAAAAAATTCCAGTTCACCTGACTTAAATCCATTTTGCCGATTTGTCGTAGGTACGTAGATTTCCAGCGACACACAGCAATAACGTCACATTCGATAACATTAATATCCGGTATTCAGCTGCATCCGGTTAGACTGGAAGCCGTCCCCAGCATAGTTGGGAAAAGGCTAGGCAGAATAAGATGATGATCCTATTTAGCAGTGGCGCAGCTACAATTATCATTAGAGGGAAACCGAAGAAAAATTGTTCAGTTCTCATAAACTCGGACAAAAAATTGTAGGCATATTTTGTAATATTTTTAATGTTATGATGACTGTATTAAACTGGAATTAAATATAATTATCATGTAATGTGATGTGATACACAGTTATACACTCAGGTGTTCCATTTTATTTGGCAATAGTAGGCATTAAGAAGAGTGTTTGTTCCGAAGGGAAGCCGAGTCGATAGGATTCGGGTTGTATGAAGGCTGCGCCCCTGCTATTTAGTGCTGTTTAAATTGGCAGGCAAATTCAGTGGTATTATGTTTGGAAAATGTCTAACGAATGTGGTTTTTGAAGTGACCTCTTTGTAATATTTTCATACAAAAAACTGAAGAACGTTCGGTGAATTTATTTACACAGTGCAAGGTTGACTATGAAAAATGATTTATAGAAAGTACTTGAAAAATTATAGTTTTTTTTTTTAAAGAGATCTACTTAAAATTTCTAAGCTCTACCTTAGGTGGTTTTTAACCGACTTCATCTACTTCAATTTTTTGTATCTGTAAACCTATTTAGTTAATTTTAATAAATAAATTATCTTTCTCTGTTTATTTAAAAATGAACGATGTATAAAATGTCCATGGTATTTTTACCTAATAAATAATAATTATACACCTAAAATAAAATATCTAAGCTGAAAAACAAAAACTGCACTGAAAGATAAAAATATAAAAAAAGTCTATAAGCCTTTAAAACTTTAGGAATGTCTTTATTTACGCAACTTGCAACGCTACGCAACGCAACGCAACTTAGTTTTTAAAACAAGGTCGTGTTTACCCGCGAATAACTATAAATTATAATTTAAGTTCATATTATTATTCTGTATACGTTCCTAACGATATATTTTACAAAAAACTTTTACACTAACATATTTACAGAAGTATCACAGGAATTTGTAAATTAATAAATAAGTATATTATGTAACTGGCGGGTTATGTCTTGTTTTGACAAACTTGACTAGACAAGTGGGGCATTTACATATATGTGTAACTAAGGGCTGATTTTTCAATACTCAGATAATTTTTTTCTGACAAATAAATATGACACTTTGACTTATTTTATTCGCAAAATCGGGCAATCCCCCATATTTTGCCGCAGTTAGAATAACAAAAACTAAAATTAAAATAACTTATTAGATATTTATTAAGTCGATAGTTACTATTTAGTACTTTCACAATTTTCTCATACTAATAAACAAATTGTCTATTCACATGACAGTATACAGAAATAAACAAATGGTTTTCTTGTGTCAAATTGTAATCTGTTTTTTTTTTTAAATAAAAAATTTAAATAATTATTTACTTAAGGTACCAGTAAACACAAACAGGATGGCGTGGCGTTACAAAGACATTTTGTAAGTTGAAATGATTTTAAATTTTATTTTAATACGCTTAGCCCTCGCATTTCTTTGACAGACTTGAGCATTCCGTGGAATGCTTTGGCATCCCGAAGGATCCCTCGGTATGGTATGTCAATGAATACTTTGCTATGCCAAGCCATGCCGGCCCGTTGGTGAGTACCGGCCTTTATTAAACATATTTGAAATCAAAAGTAGCAATTTCTCTCATTTCACTCCTACAACGGAACAAAAGGAAACAAAGAAGATAATATGCCCTGATTTAATTATTCTAATGTATTTTTCTTCCACGAAGTTAATGAAATTGTACATTGCGTAGATAGCGTCTCTTTCTTTTAAAACAAACGATTTAAGAAAATAATGAGGGAACTCTTTGTTAGAAAATCTTAATACTTGTTAAGTACTACTCCACACATAAAATGTACAGTAATTTAATTACGGGCAAATCTACAAAGGACTTTAGTATTTTTGTTAAATTCATCTATAGATATAATTTTTTTCTTATGACAATTTGAATTTTTGTTATTAATTTCGTAGATATATTTTCTATTACAAATGCTATGTAAATATTTCTTTTCACGCTAATGATATGAAGGTATATTGAACTTATTAATGTATACGTATTGATGATGAAAATAATTATTGCTATGACACGTAATGATCTAATTCCTTGGCATCGAAGCGCAGGCGCTAATAAGCCTTTTGTAAGGCTAATTTACATTTTCATCATATTTACTTTCTATTTCTAATATCACAATTCACACAAAAGACGGCGCATAGTATTTTGTACACGAATTAAAAACAAATAAGAATTATAATGAGCAAATGCTTTTCGCGTATAACTTGCGGTACGTCTTTGCACAATGAATAGCAATGCAAGACTGACAAGTCCGCTTAGTTTTCCCTCGATCGTGTAAAATAACTTAATCATTCAGCGCGTCGCTTACGTCATTCATACTGCCTTTTGTATGCATTGTGTTTGTATCCCATACCAGTCTTCGGGCGTTCAAACCACGTCACTCTTGTCAAGCAGCCCGTTATTGCTGTTGCCGTCTTCTTGTCAAATGTGATACTCTCGGAGCGGCCGTACTGACTCAGCCGATGACCTTGGAGTGGGGTCCACTCCTGACAGGCCAAGAGAACCGCTCCGACGCACCACCAAGGTTTTAGTCCCGTAGTCAGTGACGAAGTTTTCATTCCGTGTCGGTGTGTTCGCCCTGACGCTTTGGTAACCGCAGCAAGGAGGATACCTCGAAGTCAAGATCTTTTTAAAGGCTTCTCGAAACTCTGTGTTGAATATTGAATATATGATAGGGTTAAACGCCGAGTTTGAGTAGCCAAGCCAAGTCAGGATTTTGAAAGCCAAATCTGTAACAAATTGATAATATCAAACTTTCTGCTTAAGTTAATAAAACACGTTAGAACTCGCCGCCGTCCTTTGAAGTAATATTTCAATGAGGATTTAAAAATGTTTCAGAAAGTCTATTAAAGTTGGTCTCAAAGTTCTATTTTCATAATTTTGTTTGATGTCTGGTAATATTGTCATCTAAAAAGTCTACGGTATAGTATAGGGTTACAAAGAAAGTTTTAAAAGCATCTATGACAAAGTAGGTATCTATATAGGTGTCGAACTTCGTTAAATTTAATCAAGTACTTGTATTTAAATTATTGTATGTTTTGTGTTAAGCCTGATTTACAAATAAAATATGACTTGGTACATTAACCAATACAGCTTAAAATTAATTGAATTACCTATGTGCGATGATTATACAGATTATACAGGGTTACTGGTAACTCGACGTATTCTTTGCAGGACGTCATAGAAGGGTTAAAATGCAACAAATTAAGCTACAATATTTTAATGTTCTACGGAAATTCAGTAGTTTTAGAGTTAGTTAGATTTTTAGTTTTTTTTTAATGAAAAATGAAATTTAAAAATGATTTACGGTGCGAATATACTGGAATTTAAGTTATTAACATAGCTGATTTCGTAGCAGGTCTTTGTTAATAATTAAAAGTTCAAAAATGCCTAAAACTTTGGCAAATATCACTAATGAAACATTTTGTTTTTGGTAATTTTTATTTTTGTCAGACAAAAATAACGAAAAATAAAATGTTACCAGCAACCCAGTATCATTCATAGAATTAATTTTGATTTGAACTTAACATTTGTACGTAGAATTGCAGTTGAAATTGTAATTATTTTGCATTAACTATTCAGCTCAATCCCACATGCAAATAAATTATTAAATCAAATAACTCACTAACTTTAAACGTGTGGTATATGTAGGTAATTATATTTTACTGTTACTATTATTATAGAACATTATTCCGAGTACGTGGCTGAATGCCCGCCTAGTTTTATATAATGCCTACCTATGTAACCTTATCATATCATTAACATAATTTAATTTTGAATCAGACCTATTCCTTATTTAAATTCGACTTTATTCATAAGATAAGATAAGACATTTATTTGTAGAAACATGACAAGGCATGCAGGTTGTTCATAAACAAAAAAGATCCATCACGTTCAATAAATAGGTAAGAAAAGTCATTCATGGGTATTTAAACAAAGCTAAAAACATTATTAAATTTTCACACAAACTAAAAATTAAATTTAAACAATAACTTATATATTTAAGGGCTGATTTTTCAATCGTCAGATAACTTTTATCTGGGGAATATGTTTGACGTTTTGACAGCTTTTGTATAGAAAATGTGTCCAACCGCCATATTTATTCCTCAGGTAAAATTATCTGACGATTGAAAAACCAGCCCTTAATTAAATTGTCCTATAATCTAATTATAAATTGTCAAAATTGTGTCATAGTGTATATAGTATAAATTGTGTATGTCACAATAATGAAACCAACATAATAAATAGATAATATTATACAGGGTTATTCGTTGAGAAGGGTCAGTGTAAAAAATCTGAATCTATTAGTCTCTGCCAAAATTCATATCATAATATAATATCTGCATATAAACGATTGAAGAGCAAAAATAAAAATGCAATATAGGATCGGACGTTTATAATCTCCCCTTCCTTTAATAATGAACAGCGTTTAATAAAAGCGTGTTATGAGATTAATATTTACTTTGAACCGTGCATGGCTTATTCTCCGTTCAGGGAATTATTATAAAAATGCAGGAGAAAATGTGAGCTGTTCATTTAAATATTTTTATTTTCTAATAGTCTCTAAGAGGTTTATTAGTTTATTTTCTCTATTCAAATATAGATCGCTTTTTCTATTGCTGCTGCTTTTTTAATTTCAATCTTTGGTGTAAGTCCACTGGCGTGGTGTGTATCGGTAGTTATCAGATAGCAATGACAAAAAAAAAACATGAATCAACCGCTTGTCGCGCGTACTAATCATGAGTTTTAGAAAACGTTTTTGTTCTGTTCTTATTGCTATTAGTTACGCCGCGTTTACACATTCTACATGTGCCTTCTGTTTTCGTTTGTCGTTTACTGTTTCGTTTCCCACCGTTCTCTGACCCAAAAAAAAAAAAAATGTCATCAACATATTTTTTTGTGTTATCATGTTCGCGGAGTTTCGCTACCTAATTAAATTTTACCCTGTGAACAAAGCTTGTAGAAAACTTCTCAAAAATATCAAAAAGATGAACTAAATAGTTAACAATAAAAATGTCTGAAACAACATCAATATGTATGTTTTATACACGACATCCCACACGTATCAATACTTGTATATGGGTTTACACGCGACGTTAGTTACACAGAATCTACTCACCCGGTATACATGTTTTACAAAATGCAGCGACGATGTTAACACAGAAGAACGGCACCCAGCACAGAAGGAACACTCCCATGATGATGCCAACGGTGATGGCCGCCTTATGATCTGACACGTGGTATGGCGACGAGTGGACGTGGGTGTGCACGCGGGTTCGGACGGACTTTGTCCGGTTGTCCGGCATCTGAACCGTCCGGGTGACGGCCCGGATAGACTTCACGTGTTTTTGGGCGTAGCAGTATAGTCTGTAGAAGAAGGTTGTTGTTATTAAAGCAGTAATCCCGTGAAAATTCTACATGTTCTGTTTACTGGTTTCCTGGTACTAGTTGTATACAAAACTTATAGAAAACTTGTCAAAAAGTCAACAGATTGGTATAAAATACATGTCTAAAACAACGTCACGTCAATACACGTTTTGTATATAATTATTATGTTTTTGAATAGTTTGGGGTTAAGGTAGGGAACATGCTTAGTTATTAAGATAATCACAGAGGTTCCGGGCCGCCGCGGGATGTTCGGAAGAGTTACCGTGGCCCCTGGCATAGGCAACTGAAGGAACACTAGTGGGTTTTAGTCAGTAAAAGTATGACACGCCCGCCAAATCATTTGATGATTTCCCATCCAAAAAAAATCATCCTCAACATACGACTTTTGAATCGAGTTTTCGCAAAACGACGTACATTTAAACAAGCTGTTTGGTATTAAGGCAAACATATTCATAGGTCTATCCTATACAGAACAATCACAACATTTTTTAAAGTAGTTTAACTAGCTGTATGTATAACAAGCAGCTTGTTCAACCGTTCCTAATTATCTTTTGCCTAATTATTTGTGATGTTCGTTAAAACTTCGCCTCGTTTCTTGATGATAAGCTTGTGAATTGCCAAAGTAATAATAAAGTAATTTAAAAAAATTAAATTGTTTTCAAAAGAATATGAAATAACTTTAATTTCGGAAGTCGGTGTCTTGAGATCTGTGTTCTGTGTTTTTGCCACCAACTTCCGAAATTAAAGTTATTTCATAATTTTGAGTTAATTTCTTTTGAAGTCGATTTAATTTTTTTAAATTACTTTTTTATTTCGTAATTTTTAGTTTTAAGTAAAAAATAGTATCTTTGTTTGAAATAAGTAGTTTATAGTTTTGTTGTAAATATTGCACTAGAATTTGACCAAGGTTTTGAGATGTTTTCTTCCTAGCTCGTATCAATAAGCCAGGCCGTCACACTTAGGTACACCTGTAAGTCCATATCTTGAAAACTACTGAACCGATTTTGATGAAATTTGCACTTTTCCCTAAGTTGAAGTAAATGTAAGCCAATAAAATGGTCACAATCCCGTTAATTATTTCGGAGAAATGCGTTGACATATGCACCTATCAAATTTTGTATATTTGATTGGAAGCCCTAATAGATCATCATAATTATGTCAATATATTGCAGTTCCAATAATATTACTCCTTCTTTTTTGAAGTCGGTAAAAAAGTACATCAAATATTACTTTCTCTATGAATGACTCGTTACTATTTATGTTAACAAAAGAACTATGTAAAATAATGTTATTTATATTCTTAGTTGTCTCTTACGGTGGACTAGTTTATAACTCCCTAGACGACGATAAAGCTGTTATTTATGTACATATGTACCTACCTACATATATCATTTCAAGATATGCTTACGCTTGTTCGGGGCTACAGTTTTAGTACACGGGAAGACTTACAGACGGAAAAAAACGCTTTTAATATTTATAAAATAATCTGTTTGTATTATTTTATCGTAAACGAAACAAGACGATATTAGAAATAAACACAGTTTTAGTTCCAAGTAGACACAATGAGAGTATCTATTAATTACTTACTCATAAAATAATTCCCATTTATTTATTATTTCAACCAACAATATTTATCCAAGTAAGCAAACAACATGAATACTGTATTTAAATAATTTGCAAGAAAACAAAATAATGAATGAAAATAATGATATTTATAACAAAATTATGAACTAAAATTTTGATGAAATATCGTCATCGTCGTCTCGTCTTCATGAGTTATCCTCTTTAATTATTAGGTAGGTATTTGAATGTAATATTATAAGCTCAAGATAGATAGTCTAGTTATTTGACAAATCTAGTAATGGAATGTGTAGCGCCACAGAGTACGGAATCTCCGTGCCTGCAGCGCCTAGAGAAAGCATTACTATACAAGGTGTCATTTAAATAAAGCACAACCTCTTAAAAGGTCATTGTATTCATCATTATGGACAACTTTTACTGTGGTACCAAATCTGAAATCGCGAAAAAAAGCTGCTGTTCCCTACATTCAATTTGGCATTACTCGTCAAAATGTAGGAAACAGCTGATTTTTTTGCCTTATAAAAAAAAAGATAATTGGAAATCTCTGTTTTTATGGACAATTTGAAATCGGTCGAATTTAGCTGTAACACTATTTTTCGAAAATGTTCATAACTAACTTTTTAGTCCTATGTATCTTCCTTAAGCGTATGAAGTTCAGTGGTCTCGAACGTCTTAGAGCGAGATCGGTAGAAAATCGGTATTTGACAAAAAATACAATATTCAATCAAATTCGTTTATTTATTGAAAAAATAAACTTACAGACTAATTTATAACGAGAGCCCATATCGGTAGAAATACCGAAAAATCGGTAGGTTCGAGACCACTGATGAAGTTGCATTAAAATCGGTTCATTCATTACGAAGAACAAGGACTTGAAGGTTTGTATGAAATGCCGTACGTCGTAAAACACTCTTAGTGAAACAGTAAAGCTCGCTACCTGCTAAACTACTAATAAAATTTATCACATTAAGCACCCAGTTTTCTTCCTTCTGTATCCTAATTGATCTATCCTGTGCTCGACAGGGTCCATAATTGTGACTAATACAAGGTGGAACAGGACGATTGACATTCTTTCAAACCACGTAAAGAGAATCATGTTTTTTACCCGTAAACAAAAAATCAATCAAATCCAATGAATACTTTAGCCTCAAGAAATTATTTTTCATTTTCTTATTTTTCAACATGATTTAGATCTGAGTCCGTAATAATAGGTAAACATTGCCGCCGCCGCGCTCCGCACCCCGCACCGCACCATTGGTTAGTGACTTTTCGTAGATAAAGCATGTTTTCTTTTTATACAGTTGATTCTGCTATGTATTTTGTTTGAAAATGCAATTTTTAAATTTTCCATTGACTACTAATATTCGTGTTTTAAAATGTTTGGATGGACTAGTACTGTGCGCGTTTTAATTTAATGTCGTACGTCCAGATCCACATTGTATAATGTTTTTACTTTTTTTTTATTATTTTTTATTTGAGATAGGTTTGCTCTTGACTCTAGTCTAGGTCAATGACAGAGACAAAGTCGACGATGGAGCGAGCTTACCCAGAAGAAGCCTGTTCACTCTCACTTTGAAGAGATCGGGGTTGTATGCGTTCGGAATAATAAATCCTGACCAACTATATTTTATTTTTATTTTATTTTAATAAGTACAGAGACAGACTACAAACTATGACAATTCAGCACAGATATGACAACATACAGTATATTATTATAAATCTGAAGTCCAATTATTACTGTACACAGCGTTCAACATTGAATATGCTTCTTTAGTGACAGTTAAGGTGGAATAATATGAGATAATGACACTGTTGCATTTACAACTTATGTAAAGAATTTCTTAATTCGTTAAAACTGTTCAAAAACAAGTCTATATATGTAAGTAAATATATACATTATGGTACGCAATAAAGAATTGAGAATAAAAGGTGTCACGCTTTGTTTTTACGGATAGTATTGACAGTGCCGCCTCTACACGGCGCCGAGACATCTCCATGCTCTGTTTGTAGCTCCATAGCGGTACGGCAAATAGTTGTGGTGTCTGAAACCCCCTTTAATTAGGCTGTAGTCTGTGCTCTGTTTGTGTTTCGATGTTCTACATGGGCCTAATTTCACTTCAAAGCCTAGAGGCAACATGCTGTCATTGTTTTGACAAGACGGTCTGGGAAAGGATGAGAAGCAATAGGTTTATTGACGTATCTTATCGATGCCGATACATTTCTAGGTACAAAGCAAAAAAAAAATCTACCTACTTTATATAATACTATAAAGAGACAGTAAAAGTATTAGGCCTAAAGCCAGGGGCAAGCTTACTCAAATACTCACTTTAATTTCAAGAAATAATACCATCTTTTTATATTTCTATAACTAGCTGTGCCCGTGACTTTGTTCGCGTGGATGTCGGAAAACAACTTCCCTATTTGCGCGGAACCCTAATTCTTTTTTCTAAAACAAAGGTAGCCTGAGATACTCCTTATAACATCAGCCATCTGCCAGTAAAAGTCCCGTCAAAATAGGTCCAGCCGTTTCGGAGATTAGCCGGAACAAACATACAGACAGACAGACAGACAGACAAAAATTTCAAAAAATCTTTTTTGTTTCTGCACTTTCATCTGTATTTTCATGTGCATTTAAAAAAAGCTGTTATTTTTACATTAAAAACAGACAATTCAATTTTATTTATTTGTTTAGATAGAGATATAGATGGAAAATTATTATGTTTTCTTTGTTAAGATTACTACCATAAGAATTTCTGCGGATAACAAATAGTTTGCAATAACAGTTATTATGGGATTATAATATAATGACAAAGTATAAAATGATAAGTATACCTATCGTTTGGTAACTTTGAACATAGATAATAAATACACTACATATTTTGAACTGTAGCAAAGTTTCATTTTAATGTTTCGTCGAGTGAGACGCAAAACCTTAAAATTTTATGAAACTAGGTACTTCCACGGGGCAATGGGGAAGGCAACTGTCAAAATGGCGCTGTCGTAGCTAGTTCCCAACACAAGCCAATAATACAAGGCGTGAGGTGGTTTTATTTTATTTTTTTATGATGCGTTGTTGTGTTTCTAAATACTCCGAAATTCGAGTCCACCATTTCCCGAGAGACCCTAAAATTAAAAGATGGTGGCTTAAAGCTATTCGTAGAGATGTTTTATAAATTAAACAGAGTAGAAACATTTTGAAGAAAGTGACTTTGAGGATATATTTATGCTTTTAAATTCTGACACTTTCCATATCATTTACTTTATTTAAAATATTAAAATCACCGAAAATAACGAGATAGCGAAATAAAAGTAAACACATAACTGAACGAAATGTCAAACTTATTGTACGCCGTGGGGACCTAGCTATGATCACGCCATTTACAATTAACTTTGCCCGACCTTCCCCATTGCGTTACACACTGACAGTAGGAATCGGTTTCATTTTGACAGTTCACCAACATTCATTGCGTTATTTACGTAATTGAGCAGACAAATGTTTCGAACATATTGATATAGATTGTGATTGATAGTGAGTTACGCAATTAAGAAGCAGCTGTGCAGGTGTGGGTATTCAAATAACCTTCACGAGTGGTGTCGGCCACGCTGGGAAGTCGGGTTATATTAACGCATGAACTATTTTCATGGTGCCCGTTCCGATGTGACGACAGAAGAAGATGTATGAAATTGAATGCAACCTAATTTCAGCGAATCTTTTTGAGCGGTTGGACTTACAGTAAGCTACGGTTTCCTAGAAGAGCGGTGGCCACCACATCACGGCCGCAGTGACGGCTGTCATGAAAATGATGGCCGCGGTTTGACTTTACGGTGTCAAAAATACTCTCTAGGAAAACACGCCAACTTACTGTCATAAATAACGTTTCGGTGAAGTCATTTGCCGGTAAGTTGCGGACACTGTGACGGCCACCGATTTTCTAAGAAACAGTAGCTTAAGCGTCAATTAATATGGCACCATATCGAATTTTATCAAAGTTCAGTTTGGTAGAACGTCCTCTCTGTCACTTAAGGTTAAACTAGTCACGGGCTCGAACTCACTGGTGGGCGTGACCAAAAAGCACGCTGTCTCACTTGGCATTCTGTCCGACAGAGATAGTATCAGTGATGAACAGTTAGACGCTAGTCTACATGCAAAACATCTAGTTTGCACGCACACAAACACCGTTCCGTTCGAGTTTTATGAAAAAAAACTACTGCATAAATCAAATAAAATTTATTGAACTTCGATAATTGAGCTTTGTCGGAGAAGAAGTGAGAAGTATAAAATCTCCAAAACAAAGTTGGCACCAACTTTGTTTTGGAGATTTTACACTTCTTTTATTACTTATTTACGCCAAAAGTTGCGTTAAAATTAGCAAGAAAAACGAATCTTTGTCGGCTCATAACATTTTAATGGCTTTTTATTTTATTATTCTGTTTACGCATAGACAAAATTAATAATAAGACAAAACGATATCATGTTTCTTTTGATGTACAATGTCAAACAGTGGAGTAATACCCTTCCGATGTTTGTATGGAAAAAATATCGACTAGTGTAACCTTAAACTTTGGTTTCCTAAGAAAACGGTGAGCGGTCACACAATGACGGCGGTGCAAATACAGAGCGTGTTTTGATACCTTAATGTCAAATACTGGGATGAAATGACAGATTTTCACGACGGTCGTTATTATATGACGGAACCGCTTTTCTAGGAAATCAATGCGTTATACCTGTGTGTCAGTCCTTTCTATAACCGATAAGTTATTTTAACGCACAGCATAAGTATCTGATCTCCTGTCAAAAGCTCTTGCATTTTTTTCATAATTAAAAAAAGTAATAAAAAAAATTATCGACTTCAAAAGTAACTTAAAATTAACTCAAAATTATGAAATAACTTCAATTTCGGAAGTCGGTGTTTTGGGATCTGTATTTTAGTTTTTTACCACCGACTTCTGAAATTAAAGTTATTTAATCATTTTGACTTATGTTCGTTTTGAAGTCGATAACATTTTTTTAAATCAGTTTTTAGTTTTGTTGTAAATATTGCACTAATTTGACCAAAGTTTTGTGATGTTTTCTCTTTGTCACCACACCCTTAGCTCGTATCAATAAGCCAGGCCGTCACACTTACACGTATTAGTCCATATCTTGAAAACTACTAAACCGATTTTGATGAAACTTGCACTATTCCCTAAGTTGAAGTAAATGTAAGTCAATCACATAGATGGTCACAATCTGATTAACAGTTTTGGAGAAACGCGTGGATAAACATACATACAAACATACATATACCTATAAAGTTTTGTATATTTGGTTGGAAGCCCTAATAGATTATCATATGTATAATATATTGCAGTTCCAATATTACGAGTATTACATATACACGTGATGAATTGATACATATAACCTCCTTTCTTTTGAAGTCGTTTAAAAAGGTTACAAGAGTCCTTTTTCAAA
This sequence comes from Fissipunctia ypsillon, assembly GCA_947568875.1. Taxonomy (NCBI): domain Eukaryota; kingdom Metazoa; phylum Arthropoda; class Insecta; order Lepidoptera; family Noctuidae; genus Fissipunctia; species Fissipunctia ypsillon. The sequence goes on along the minus strand of OX387664.1, from coordinate 10,342,895 downwards.
AGTTTTGAATCCAATAGAATGAATGCCAATGCGCAAATAAGTGGCAAAACATTACATTGTAAATAATGATAGATTATATAAGTATATAAACTGTGTCAGTCCGTTGGTCCCGTCTCCTTGGGAATAAAACATTGATTGATGAGTTTCGGTAGCTATACAAAACTTTGGACACAAAATTTTCCTAGTCATGTTCTCGTTTTTAGTTCAACATTTTTTAGTATTTGTTTTTCTGGCCTAGATTTTACTTTTAGACTTATTTGTAGTACGTACTTAGTTCGAAGAGCCTGAGAATGAGGATAATGCCGTGAGGAAAGTTTTGAGAATGAATGTGGATGGCTATAAGAGTGTGGGAAGACCAAAGACACGATGGATGGACTGTGTGAAAGATGATATGGCTGGAAAAGGGGTGACTACTGAGCTGATGGATAATAGACACACATGACATAATATGACACAGACATGTTGCCTAAATAAATTGGGATAAGGTCAAGATAGTGATGATGAGTTTTAAGACCCAATTCACGTAAGTTCTAATTAATGGGTACCAGTACGCGTAACATGAGCCCAAACATGAGCATGAAACGAAAGAAAAGAAAGACAAAATGAGGTCAAGAACAGGCCAATTCAGCAATAAAAAAAAATGACAGATTGTACAAAGATTTCTACGTCGTGCAGTCGGGCATAAAGAATAGAAATGTCATTTTGTCTTCGTAGAGTATAGATAAAAAAACTTTGTTGCAAAAAAAAAAACAACTAACTTTCAGAAAAACACTACAAAGTGAAAAATAACTTTAATTTCAGAAGTCGGTGTCTTTGGATCTGTATTTTAGGTTTTTAGCACCGACTTCCGAAATTAAAGTAATTTTTCACTCTGTAGTGCTTTTCTTTTTGGTCAGTTGTTTTTTTTTTTTGCAATAAAAATGTTTATTTTTCTCTTTGGATCGGTTTGTAATTTATCTAAGTTACAATAGCCTAATGACAACTTTTCATCACCTTTTACAAAATATTGCTTTTCCCGATGCAGGGACGTTAATTGTTGAGGACTTATTGTGGTACTTCTCCATCAGCTCCACCTCACCATATGCATTGTGACGAGCTTATATTGCTTAGCAATCATTTTAAAGTAATCGAATCTCAACCCGTGAAATACTTATGGTTGAGTTGTTCCTGTGGCCATCTGTGGTTTTAATCATCAGTTCCACTTCACCAAATAGTGCTTTCCGAGAGCAAATGAACAAGTAAAAAATACCCAAATCGCTATAGGTATACCTATAATAATTAAAGAGTTCCCTTGATTTTTCCAGGATTCCATCATCAGATCCTGACCTGATGACAATGGGACCACCTGGAAAGTATACTTACCGTTTCAAACAACAAAACAATTTTCCAAATCCAGCCGTCTTCGAGTTATCGGGGAAAACACATATAAAAAAAGATTACGACGAACTGAGAACCTCCTCCTTTTTTTGAAGTCGGTTAAAAAGTAGTCATGCTACGTGTGCAGGGATGTATGTATGTACAATCATGGAAATTAATTGTTAAGCAAATTGACACCCTACGTCAATTGGTCGTGTGCCATTTCATACAACTGTCAAAGAATGACAGCTCTATAGGTGCGGACAAATTAAGCTGGTATTCAATTTGCTTGGCAACAAATTTTTCTGACTTTACCTATGTAATGTCAAACCACGATGTTATTGTATAGTCTCTTGCCAAACTCACCGGCGTGGATGTGAATAGACATTTTATTGGCTACACGAAATTAAATAACTACGTAAGAACACACCTATAGAGCCCAAATAGCTTTGAATTATCAAAGAGAAGTGAAAACGTAATGAAATTCTCGTTCATTTCGATGAAAATATATTACGGTAATTTTATTGAAACAGCTCGAGAAAACGTTCTATTTCCTGTCTATTATTTAACTTAAACAAAGGCCGTGCTCCTTCGACTTCATTATTGAACAATAATAAAACCATTTTCGTTCATTTTACAGAACAAGTCATATTTTCGGTCGAAGACACGGTTTGGGAAGTGTTTTTCTTGTACATTATTGTATTACCAAGTATTGCGGAGACTGCATACAATCTAAGTTCATAAAGTGTGTAAACAGGCTTCTTTTAGGTAAGCTCGCTCCATCGTCGACTTTGTCTCTGTCACCTCTGACCTAGACTAAAGTCAAGAGCAAACCTATCTCTAATAAAAAAATAAGAAGTATATGTACTCTTATTTCGTAAAATTCGAATTATAAACTTCAAAACGAGTTTTTATTGACATGCTTCATAAATACAATACCGAAATTTAAAAATAGAATCATATTATAACACTTTTTCTCTAAGAAAATAATGTTATAAAATAACTTTATTACCATTACGATACAGACATTAATTATTCCTTGGTGATATTAACTTCTTGGATTTGCCCTGGCCTATCCAAGAAGTTAATATCGCTAAGGGGTTTCCATCAATGTTTTTTTTCTAATGAAACGCATATGCGGGGCGCACTATTTTTATAGAATTACAAAAAATTTGGATTCCAATTTTTACTTTTCTGTCGCAGCGCCACTTTAGCGCATGCATGGTGATGTGCTGGGTTTGAGCGCTATTCATATGTTTAGTTTTGTCTGAATTTCGTGGGATTTTTTTATTTTGTTTAAAAATGTCTGATGTCAGTGAATGTGAAGAAAATTTGACTCCACCCAATATTTTAGATGCGGCGACGGAAACGACTCATAATCTATTACCAGCAAAGTCGAGAAAATTATACATAATATGATAAATGCTATCACGACTTTATGGCATGGCAAATGCAAAAAAGACAAAAATCTTTTATTTAATAGGTTCAATCCCAATGTATGAGAGTAGACAAAATAGTATATGAAAATGCACATAACTGGGTATTAAAACACTCGTGTGATACTATTAAAAACCCCGCCTACGGCTCGGTTTTTAAACATGCACTCGTGTTTTAATACCCCTCATTATGCAACAGTTTTATAAACTACTATGACATAACCTTTTTAGTGCGCCTGTATAAAAACTTAAGTCTTAATAGTGGTTACTTAGTTTAAAAAAAGTATAGTGGAAAAAACAACGATTCGAATAAAAACGGATTTTGAAATATCAACAACAGACATAGTATAGATAGTTACTATATTTGTTGTGAATATTTATATCAACAGCTGTGACGCCGCTAGACTAGCCTCTAGCTTATTTTGTTTACTAGACGGCCAATCTCAATTTCTTATTAAAGATCTATACTCCATTTACAATAAGATTAGAAAGGACAATGCCAGAGACTCTATAGAGCTTTGACCCATCAAATAAATGTTGGTTTACAAGTATGCCAAATGTAGCATTCTATTGCTGCTTTATTAGTGATAACTAAAAACACGTTTAAATGTCTTTAGATTTTGCGGTTTCTGTTTAAATCTAAGAACAATTATTACATTTAGGTTAGGTACCTTAAGTTTAGGTTAATTGCAGTTATAATTGTAGAAATAATTAAATAAGTGCTGTATATTGTTACAACGCTATCCTAGGATGTTTGGCTATGAAAGGAAGGAATGACATAACATCGTCATCAACCTTAGTAATAGTTTTGACTTAGGATATAATTGTAGTACCTACATAGTAGTACGTAGTACCTACATAGTAGTACGTAGTACCTACATACCTGTTGCAAGGATTTCCATTTTACGAGAAGTATTTGCAGTGCAGATTGTAATGAAGACACAACATGTCTTTGCATCCTGTCGACGCACAAGTGCCAATTTAAGCACCTCGACATCGTTAACCAAGTCGAAAGCAATGGAGCAATGGTCAGAATCCGTAGTAAATAGCACAAAGTCGGCGAGTAGGCGAAATCGAGTCCGTGTACAAAAGCGAAAATCGTCGTGAAAATATAACAGTAATATGATCGCAGAGAGATTAGGGAGCTTAAAAAACAAACAACAATGCAAACAGAACAGAGCGAATGTCAATTAATGACTTTTTGACATAGCTAATCACGTCAATGACGTTTCATTACACCTAATCACCTACTAGGGCTCAAATGCGAAATAATGATGAGAATATACATTGTTAATAATATATATTATTAAAAAAGCATTATTTTCATGAACTATGTGTATTTAAACCAAATCCATATTAAAATCCATACATAATACATTAATAGATGTTATTTTTTTTATGAAATAACTCGTTTGGTTCCACGTGTATACGTACTAAGTAACGCAGATAGTCGCGATATAAACAGGAAATGGGCCTTGGGTTTTTAAATTCCTTTTATCATTAACTTTTTATCCGCATCATTAAAAGAATAATAGTTAAGTAACCAAGGGTCCTATTTTCATGCGATAATTTTGATAAATTTACATTTCTTGGAAATTAATGTAAGGGTGGGGCAGGATCTGGCATTGTCATTTAAACAAAACTTTTTACACTCCGTTCAAACGATTTTGACTTCTGTTCCGTAGGCATAAGGATGGCAATAAAAGCAAAGACATGATTATAATACCAACTGTTTACTGCAACCGCCATTCGTCATGCCACCAACGCAATAGAAGTCAAAATCGGTTGAACGGACTGTAAAAAAGGTTTGTTTTTATGTCTAATCTTATTGTAAATGGAGTATAGATTATTTTAGAAATCACGGTGAGGCTGCTGATTTGGATCGTGAACATGGAGTTTGAACACAGATGGGGATAAAGATTGACCGTGCTATAAGTGTCATTCGATTAAAAACAATGCAAAAACGAATAAAAATATATAATATATTATATTTAAAGTAAAAAGAGGTAGATATGTCATTATACGCGCTCCACAAGTGGCATGTCAAAACTTAGCTAGTTTTCTTCTTAGCGTCCCGATGGCAAATATAAGTTTTTCCTGTTCAGCCCAGAACTCAGCAACGCTAACACCATTCGCTGACACCGACATAAGGTCCTCACGTGTATAGTTAACAAGGCATGTGGCGCAAAATGGAAGGTGGGCTATGGTCTGCAGGGAAACGCCGCATATACAAGGTGAAAAAAAATCAGGTGTTCCCTACATTTTGACGAGATATGCGAACATAAATGTAGGGAAAAGCTGATTTTTTTTCGCGATTTCAGGTTTGGTCCCATAAGTTGTTCATAATGATGAGTACAATGACCCCTTAAGAGGTTGTGCGTTATTTATGTTACATCTTGTATATTGAGGATCGGATCCATCCGTGAAGCCCCACCTGTGGAGATTGTCTTTGCTGCGGCCAACCTGAGTCTGTTTAAAGTTTTCCAAGTCGGCCACGGCAACATGTGCTAGTATAGTATGTTTATCTCATGAAGGGACACGAGCTTTACTTGTTTTACCAAGTGTATGTACAAACACGCTGTGAATGTGTGCGTGAAGACGAGTAGCATCAGTACATAACACACACTCTTCCGACTTCGCCATTGTCTCGGACGGTACCGAGAGCTCCTGCGCATACACACACATTCACAGAGTGTTTGTACACTTTATGAACACAAGTAAAGCGCGTGTCACTCGTGAGATAAAAATATTGAAAGCCAAGTTTTCTTCGTCTTCATTTTCGCTTCCGATAATTAAAACATGGCCGTCCTACTTCCACGTTTCAGCTAATTTCATTGTGCCGTTTTTGAAAATCGAACGTTGGTTAGGTAACCTATCTACCTCTTTTTGTTATACTTATTGACAGAAACAAATGAACAAATTTAAAACCCACCTGCAGTATATACTTATCATAACAATACACGGTAGTATGAAGGATATGCAACTGGAGACGACTGCGTACGTCGGCGTCAGGACAAGCGCGCACGTGGGGTATCGCGGCGGCTTCTGAGTAGCTAGGGCTTCTTCATCAGGCCTATGGAGCCCTAGCGAGATGGGCAGGAAACTGACCAGGCCAGCTAGCAGCCAGATCATGGCGATGGTTACTACGGCGACCTTTCGAGTCACCCAGCGCCCGTATCTGAAAAGAAACTGACTGTTACCTCATTGTGTTATGTTATAATTTACGACGTAAAAAAACTGATATTATTATGTAAATATTAAAATTTATGATAACTGGAACCAAAAATAACTAAATAAAACAGTTGGTATTGCAGCAACATAAAACATTTCTATACGATTCTTACGACAGTAGGTATTTGAATTGTGACCGCATGTATACCCTCGAAACAAAAGAATGTATGTTATAACGTGGCCCGAAATATTCTCACAATTTTCAGTCTAGCTCCTTTGTAACAGACATCAAAGTTGCGTGAAAGTATTTGTCGAAAATTACGACAGAGTCGTCGTAAGCTTCATAAAACGGGAGTTGACGGATAAGAAATGACAAAAGCAGTTCGGTATGACTTTTGCGTTGTCCCAAGTTATTGAATAAGAGTATTATTAAGCTCAAGTTGAGAATATTATTTCAGGCTTCCAAGAAAGTGCGTATTTAATAATTATTTTTAGTGAATATGAGACTAATTTTAATAACTTTCTCCACTTATTTCTTAGGCGTCCTTATCACACAAGTATTTACTTAGCTCTTGAGAGTAGGCTCCTTAGATCCAGAAGTGGCTACTTATCTTTAAATAACTTTTAATATACCGTGTACCACATAGAATTTACAAGGCCTATATTCTGGGGGATATTTTTTCGGGAAATTAATTGGAGGGTCCAGAAAAAGGAAAATTAAGGTTAAGTACTTTCGTTCATGCATATTATAGTTGATAAAAGGTATTTTAATATACACTTCTGGACACATCTATTGGCCCACCTTGTATTTTCAGTTTCGTTTGGTCCTAGCTAAAATTTTATATTAGGTCGAGCAAAAAGTTTTTATGCAGTTTTGAACCTGGCACATTCACAATTTCATTCAATAGTCTTTTTTTGAATTTCGAACACAGAATTTAAAGAAACAAAAGACAATTTGGAGCCTGTTTGTTGATATCAAACAATCGAATACTAAGAAAACTTGGTTTTATTGGTTTACTTGGATTTAATTCTTGAAAAAGTGATTGATATCTTTGGTTTTGCAACAAACATTACTTATTCTTAACATTAAGGTGAGGTTCTATCAATAATCTATGGATACTTCACCTGAAGTCGCCGCCCAAGCTGTGGCACTTATTCAGGCCGGACACAGCCAAAGAAACGTGAGTGCTTAACTTAATTTAAGTCGATCTGCGGTCCGAAATGTTTATCGGAGGTACCTAGAGACTGGCGGCTTTGTTCGTCGCCAAGGAAGGCCACGATCTCGGGTCACAACTGAAAGGCAGGATCGATTCATCGTGACGACCAGCTTGAGAAATCGTCACCTTACCTCCATTGAGATACAAAACCAACTTCGCGACTTCCACGGAGTATCTGTGAGCGCTCGAACTGTTCGGAGAAGGTTAAAAGAACGCGATATGGTACCACACAAGTCAGCTAATGGGCCCAAACTAACGCGAGCCCACCGAACAGCGCGCCTTCATTTCGCACGCAGTCATTTAAATTGGACACAGCAAGATTGGAGCCGTGTACTCTTTTCTGATGAGTCTAAAATTGTGTTACATGGCAATGATGGAAGGAAGAAGGTCTACCGACGTAAGGGAGAGCGTTTCGCACAATGCTGCTTTGAAGAGAGGGTTGCTTATGGCGGTGGCTCATGGACTGTCTGGGGCGGTATATCCGCGAACGGCAAAACTCAACTTGAGGTTGTTACAGGACCACGGCTGCCAACATTAAATGCTGAAAGGTACATTCGTGAGTGCTTAGAACCTCACGTGATACCATACGCGGACTATGTGGGCCCAAATTTCCTTTTTATGCATGATAATGCAAGAGCCCATGCGGCCAGCATCGTCAGGGAATATCTTCGGGATGTGAACATCACAGTTATGGACTGGCCAGCCAGAAGCCCAGACATGAACCCCATTGAGCACATGTGGGACGAGCTAAAAAGACGTGTTAGGGCTCGTCAGCCAGTTGCCCAGACGATGCAGGAGTTGAAAACTGCCATAGAAGAGGAATGGGAGATGATCCCTCAAAATTTCATAGAGCGGTTGATAAACTCTATGCCTAATCGTATGAGAGCTGTGGTAGATGCCCATTGAGGCAACACGCGTTATTAAATTAAACCTTTATTTGATAAAACATGTTTTTTATTCAAAAATCAATTGCCTTTAACAAGGCGCATATCCGACTTGTTAGGCGTAGCTCCATGTCGTATGGTATTCTGAATTCAAATTTAAAACAATACGATCGAAAAAGATGGTAAAATGTATCAGGTTTAAAACTGCATCAACAGTTTTTGTTCAATCTAGCAATCATATTTCGGTAGGGGCCATCGAAACCTAAACTCTAAGGTGGGCCAATAGATGTGTCCAGAAGTGTAGTAAGATCAAGACTTTACAGCAAAATAATAATGTTTGACCATAATTAGTGACATGAAGCAACTTAATACTGGTATTCAGCTGCATCTGGTTAGACTGGAAAAGGCTGGGCAGATAATGACCACCTTAATAAACTATAATGCTCCACTACCTCGAGGAGCTCGTGGCTGAGTAAGAACAGCCGCACGGGTCAATCCATCAGGTTAAGCTACGCTTGTCGGGGTTGGTATGTAGATGGGAGACCATCTTTACATACCGAGACCCCTCCGTGCCTCGGAAAGCACGTTAAGCCATTGATCCCGGCTGTCATTCGTGGATCTTTGACAGTCTTTACTGGTCGTCAGAAGCCCGAAAGTCTGATAACCAATCTTCCCAAGCGGTAATGTATTACCCAGTTACTGGGTTGTGGAGGTCAGATATGCAGTTACTCCATGTTAAATACAGCTGCATCCGGTTAGACTGAAAGCCGACGCCAACATATTAGGTTGGGGAAAAAGTCTTTTCGCATTATAGTATGTATGAACTTGTAATAAAATCTCTTTGGCTATACTATTTGTATCTGGCTGGTTTTGGTATCATTGAAAGTTTAAATTTTAAAGAACATAATTCCAAATTCAAATTAGGAAAATGTGTGATTTTCATTTGTTTTTCGTACTGTCAAGATGAGTGAATCTAATGAAGAAATTCGATACATTTTAAAATTTTACTACAAAAAAGGTAAAACTGCAACGCAAGCCGCGAAAAAAAATTGCGATGTTTATGGACCTGGTGCAGTGTCTGTGAGAGTAGCACAAATTTGGTTTAAGCGTTTTCAATCCGGAAATTTTGATGTCAAAGATGCACCTCGCTCTGGTCGCCCTATTACGGATAAAATGGATGCCATTTTTGAAAAAGTTGAGCAAGATATCAGTAGTTACGACGTAGCTGAAGAACTGGGAATTGACCATAAAACAGTTTTGGCGCATTTGAAAAAAACTGGGTACACAAAAAAGCTCGATGTTTGGATACCTCACGAGCTCACTGAAAGAAACCTAATGAACCATGTACTCATTTGTGATTCTTTATTACGAAGTAATGAAACCGAACCATTTTTAAAGAAGCTGATAACTGGTGATGAAAAGTGGATCACGTACGACAAGAACGTGCGAAAAAGGTCGTGGTCAAAGGCCAGTCAGGCTTCACAGACTGTGGCGAAACCCGGGTTAACTCGCAACAAGGTGATGCTGTGTGTGTGGTGGGATTGGAAGGGCATTATTCATTATGAGCTGTTACCACCAGGCAGGACCATCGATTCTGAACTCTACTGCGAACAACTGATGAGATTAAAGCAAGAAGTTGAGAGAAAGCGGCCGGAATTAATCAACAGAAGGGGTGTGGTTTTTCATCATGATAATGCTAGACCTCATACATCTTTATCCACTCAGCAAAAATTAAGAGAGTTTGGCTGGGAGGTGTTTATGCATCCGCCGTATAGTCCTGACCTTGCACCTTCAGATTTCTACCTGTTTCGGTCTCTTCAGAATTCTTTAGGCAGTGTCAGGTTAACATCACGAGAGGACTGCCAAAATCACTTGTCGCGGTATTTTGATCAGAAGTCCCAAAATTTCTATAGCAATGGGATCATGTCCCTACCTACAAGATGGCAAAAAGTTATCGAACAAAATGGTACCTACATACTTTAGTTAAATGTGAATAAACTACATTAAAAAATGTTTTGAATTTTCTTAAAAAATGCGAAGAAACTTTTTCCCCTACCTATTAGTTGGGAAAAGGCTAGGCAGGTGGATTTTTTTCTGCACTACCTGAGGTACCCGTTGCCGGCAATAATTGCTGAAAAAAATGCCTATTTAAGTAGAGCAAAAACACGATACTAAAAATACCCCAACCCAGATAACGTGAACTGATATCTCGTCAATAAAATTATATGAGCGTCACTTATTGGCACAGATTTAATGGCCTTTTCTTGACCTCATATCAATTTATAACCATACCAGGCTCAGTCACGGTCAAACCATCTAACATTTAACTTGGTCAGTTTTATGTATCGTAAACTTATTAGCTTTTTACGGTTTTGTTCCAGAACAATGGTCCGAAGCACCGTAATGTATTGGTATTTTTTCTTATACTGTTGTACATATAGTTACGTATCAAGCTATACATATCCAGTAAGTATAAGTTTTTTTTTTTTTTTGGGAAATCATCAAATGACTTCTCCCGCTCTGGGCGGAGCGGGAGGGCGTGTCAGACTTTTACTGACTAAAACCCACCCGTGTTCCTTCTGTTGCCTGTGCCGGGGCCACGGTAACTCTTTCGAACATCCCGCAACCCTAGCTGGCATTGGCCCTAGCGGACCCCGTCAATAGTGCTGACATCTCTTTGAGGCGCGCGTGGAACACGACGCGCCGTCGACTTGGGCTTGATCCTTACCGGTCGGCGAGCTACCCATTGCTCGCCGTCCGCAAGCCCGCGCCTACGGTGGCCGGGAATCGGCTGTCAATTCCCGACGCCCAGGGCGTCTCCTGCGGCGACTAGTGGCGTGAGGGCGCAAAGCTTGCCTCTCCCGCACGCGTCCCACCTCCTCCTTCGCGAGCATTACTGCTTCGCAGAAGGAGGTAATGGCTTCCCATGTACTCTCGCTCCGTACCATGGCCTGGACCAGGGCCGGACGCGAGAGATCGCCGCCGCCGATCGCTTCCGCGACGACACGGTGGTGCTCCGCCCAAGCCGGGCAGACCTCCACCGTATGCTCCACCGTGTCCTCCGGGCGATCCACACAGTGGTGACACCCAGGCGCTTCCTCCCGCCTTATCTGGAATTCCAGTATAAGCTGACCTCTCATTGCTCGGAAATATTATACAATGCGAGATCAGCTTATACTGGAAATGTATAGCTTGATATGTAGCCGTGTGTACAGAAAATTCACGAATGTTTTATCATTAATTAGAATGGTCGACATCAGTACTTATTGCTATGAAGAAAAATAGAATAGACATATCTATAAATGCCTAGAGTCCCGCTTGCATACTACGTGTTGGAAATTTCAGCCCGTTAATTATGTCTGCTGTAGAGGTGATCCCGTATCCTAACTAACATGTTGTAGGTCGTGGGTGCAAACCCAGGCAGGCGCTTTACTTTGTGTAAATAATTTCATCACCACTGCTCTCAAAAGGTGACGGAAAACATCGTGAGGAAACCAGCATGTTCTAGAACCAAAGATTTGAAAATATGTGACATCTACCAACCCGCACTGGGCCCGCGTGGTAGATTACAGCCCACTCCTTCTCGAAGAGAGTAGGCCTGTGTCCCAACAGTGGGAACAATATAGGTTGATTATGTTAAGTATGCCTAGTTACTTATTATTACATTTGTCAAGCCTGTAATAACAATTGATTTAAAATTTTATTGTCACATAAGTCTGCGTCTTTCAAATTTATACACAAATACTATATATATCGAGTTAATAATTACTGTTTTTTTGACTCAATATCATTTAGGTAAGTCAGGGAACGAATTGTTTAGCAACTTGACTATCATTTTAAATTCTCCGTATATTCAAGTCGCAACTGTAATTATTTATCAGTCTTAGGAAATTGCTATCATCATCATCTGCTTAGACTTTCCCCAACTATGTTGGGGTCGGCTTCCAATCTAACCGAATGCAGCTGGATACCAGTATTTTACATGGAGCACCTACCTATCTGACCTCCACAACCCAGTTACTGGGTAATAAGACACCGCTTGGTAAGACTGGTTATCATAATTTCGGGCTTCTGACGACCCATAACGACTGTCAAAGATCCACGAATGACAGCCGGGACCAACGGCTTAATGTGCTCTCCGAGGCACGGAGGGGTCTTGGTATGTAAAGATGGTCACCCATCCACGGGTCAACCGCGGAAAGCGTAGCTTAACCTGATCGACCCGTGCGGCTGTTATGACTTCTTTTGAAATTGCTATTAGAAGGTCAATTTTATTTACGTAGTGAGTGATTTTTATAAGCAAGACCTAAAGACGTAATTAATGGCGAAATATGTACGTGATGTAGATAACCTACATATTTTGTCATCAATTACGTCTTTCAATAAGATAAACATCTGTTATCTTCACCCAAAACCACTGAACTCAATAGATGAACGTGAACGCTCTCACCTCAAAGGGTCTTTGATGTGTATGTATCTGTCGAGCGAGATGGCACACAGGTTGAGTATAGAGGCGGTTGAGCACATGACGTCACAGGCCACCCAGGTGTCGCAGAACTGCTCTCCAAACACCCAGTATCTGGGGATAGAAACCAGTGATATATGAAAAAGGTGAAACAGGAAATTAATCCTTACGTGTAAAAACCCAGCGTCTGTCTGTCAGTCCATCGATAAGCAAGCTTGCAGCATTCATTCTGGTATCTGTCACCGAACAGTTACAATCATGGGTTTTATAATAAAACAATTTTTATCTTTAGACCCAGGTTTAAACCATCGAGCCGTTTCTGAATTTCGAACTACTCCGAAAAAGTTAAAGTTCTAATTTAAAAAAAAAAACCGGCCAAGTGCGTGTCCGACCACGCGCGACGAAGGGTTCCGTGGGCTGAGTTTATCCCAAGAACAAATTTAACATTGTAGTTGAAAAACATGTTCTTTCATACATTTCAACTGCAAATGTAAGTTGGTTGACTATTACTCGTAGGTAAACTTGTTTACAAGTTAGGCAGGCACGGTAGGCCTTAGCCTACTTAGCTGTGATAGTTTTCCTTTTAACTTCGTGGTATATAGGTACTACCACCGTGAATTTTTTCACATTACCAAAACTAACCGTTTAGCTGGCAGGGACACTTGACTCTAACAAAAATTAGCACTTTAAAGCTTAATATTTCAGAAACGGATCCCATAATCGAAAAATTGTTTACACAAACCCGCAATATTTTTGAAAGACCTATCTGACAACACTCGACACCATGGGGTAGACGATAAAAAAAAACATTCCCACTTTACTTGTACAGGAAGTACCCTAAAATGTTTTTTTTCATGATTTTATTTTACCACTTTCTGGGCGTGATTAATATGTATATCCATGCCAAATTATAGCTTTCTAGTACTAAGAGTCTCTGAGCTAAGCTACGGACAGACGGACGGACATGGCGAAACTATAAGGGTTCCTAATTGACTACTGAACCCTAGAAAGTGACTTCAAACCCGAGTCTAAGTAGTCAATTAGGTTGAAATAACTTCACTGTGCTCTGAATAAAGTTTATAATACAATAACGAGCCCGAACTGTTTTTCGAGTATTGTACTAGGTATAGCAGCCCTTGAACACGCGGTGAGAAAGATTGTGCGCAATCGGAGTTTAGGAAATATGCGAATTAATTGTTTATGGCATAAGGCAGCTTGTACTCTAAGTATTACCCGAAATTGTACGGTCGCAGAACGGTTCGATTTTCAAGCAAATGTCACGTTATCATCTAGAAAATGCACGAAGATTTACACTTAAAATTCCGTGTATTGCACAAGCGACCTAACGGTTAACAGTATGTTAAATAACTTACCCGAGCAGGTCATTGACTCCTGCGAAGGTCATGACAGCTGCAGCCACCAGCATGTCAGCGATCGCCAGCGAAGCTAGAAACAGGTTGCCGATGCGTCGCAGCCCTCGATCTGTATATATCGCAATGCAGACCAGTATGTTCCCGGCTACGCTGAGGAAGATCAGCAGTGACAGGAAAATACCTGGTGACAATAGATTGGAATGTTTAGGTCAATGAACTTACTGAAACTTTACGCGTTTACCTTCGCGATACAGGATAGAAAAGTGAGAGAAAAAATTGCTTAGAAAATTGCCTATCAACAATTGTTCGATAATTCAGATGAATGACAGTTGTGGTGTACAGTGCAAGCACAGCACAATTTGTCAATAAGTCAGATTGCATTTTACCTGCGCTGGGCCGGTGAATTTAGTACACGAATAGCATTCATACCGCGTGCACTCATCCATCATATAATAATACTTTTATCAATAAATATCAATCACATTTATCAGTGTATCAATCAGTATCAACTCAAGGTGTAAGGTCCCAAACCATACATGTGGGAAATGGTTATAACAGTGCAAATTGGCGTAGCGTTATTCTGTTATATTATACATTTAATTTCCTTGACTTACATTACGTACATCACTGGGGTAATTGCGTAATACACACCATGGCAATCGATCGCAATGTTTTTAATTTTGACATCCGTTGCTCCATTGCATAACTTCGTCTGCTTAGCAATGTAAATAACACAATGAGCACAGATAACTAACTATATATAAGAATGAGCGTGGAACTGTCAAAATTAAAGACATTGCGTTTGATTGACATTTTAGGTATGTGTCTTACGCAATTATCCCGCAGATTTTGTAATGTGGGTAAGTACTTAATAACAGCCGCACGGGTCGATCGATCAGGTTAATCTACGCTTGCCACAGTTGATCCTTGAATGGGTGACCATCTTTCCATACCAAAATCCCTCCATACTTCGGAAAGCACTTGAGCCGTTGGTCTCGGCTGTCATTCGTGGATCTTTGACAGTCGTTACGGGTCGTCATAAGCCCGAAAGTCTGACAACCAATCTTACCAAGTGGTATCGTATTACCCAGTAACTGGGTTGTGGAGGTCAGATAGGTAGTCGCTCCATATAAAATATTGGTATTCAGCTGCATCCGGTTAGATTGGTAGCCGACCCCAACATAGTTAGGAAAAAGCAAGGCATATGATAATTTTGTGTTGTACACCTCGTGGTTTAGGGTGAAGTCTCCTTTAGAAGTCATCGATCATACAAAATTCAACTTATTACGACTGTCCAGTATTTTATAAATAAACTACTGTTGAATATACAATGTAGGTAACTACTCATTTTACTTTATATCAAAGTCAGATAGGAGCTATTTTAGCAGACTTATTGCAGCTTGTTAAAATATGGACTTGTTAAAAGTTATTTGAACTTCATTATGAGAACCTAAGTAACATCTGGGAAAGTCTCTATTGTTCAATATTATAAAATTTATTTAACAAAGCACTGTTTTATATAGATATACCTTATGAACTATTGAAAAGTACATATTTGAAAAGAAGATCGCCATTTTATTTCAAGATTATTGAAGTGTTTCCCTTGGTATATGTTTTGTTTTGTTTTTGCTAATAATCTAAAGTGAAATTGAAATATCTCAAACCCGAAAAGGGGTCATTGAACTCGTCACTATGCTGAATACTTTTACTTTAGTCGCCAAAATTAAATCAGCTGTTCCATACGTCATGTAAATCTCAACAAAATTAATGTAACGGTAGATTTTTTTTCAATTACAATTAATTAGTTTCAAGACATTGTAACTAAACAAGCTTTCTTATCTCTTTTTTAACAAATTACATTAGTCATTTGATACTCCCAAGAGAGCCATGGTATTTAAAAATATCGCTAATCTCTATCAGAATGTCTCGTTGATACGTTGCGTTGTTTACCCCTTAGCCACGAGCTACACAATCAAGCGTCACGCATCTCGCGACAGCGACTGCGGAGACAACAAATGAAAGGAGCTGTTTAGAGTATGACGCGAGTCACCGCGACGCACGCGCGTGTCACTTGACGCAAGTCGCGTCGAAAGTCGCGTCGCTCGAGGCCGTGAACAGAGCCTAACATATTTAGTTGTTGAGACAATAATTTTGAGATAATGGTAACCTCTCAGTGACACTCGCTAATCTATCCCATTACTCGTTGACCTGTTGCTATGCGAGCATACTTCAAGTGGCACTAGTACACTCTAGTGTAATAGAAATACCGATGTAACTAAACCTCTTCCGCACGAGAACACATGTTACGATACGTCTAAGCCAAGGGCTAATATTAAGTACTTACATATGAAATTAGCGTTTTGTCGTACTGTCCACTTTGATCTGAAATATCTCCTCTTTGGTTAAGAATTCCAAATTCAAATTTATAAATTCATTTAGCTGGTACATTTGAGTTTTGAGAATTCATTTGTTTTTTCCTCATTGTTTTTTTCTTTGGCGTCGCTTATTACCGCACAATGGAAAACATGAAATATCGGTATATTTACGAGTATGAGTTCTACCGTGGCACCAGTGCTGCAGAAACAGCTCGAAGGATTAATTATGTGTACAGCGCTGGTGTCGCAAAAGAAAGCACGGTACGTGTTTGGTTTCAACGTTTTCGTTCTGGAAATTTCGGCCTTCAAAACCAGCCCCGTGGACGGCCGGAGACCAAAGTGGAAAATGAAGAATTAAAGGCTATTGTGGAAGCGGATCCATCACAAAGCACTTCAGAGATAGCTGCAGGTTTCGTGGTAAGTGATAAAACTGTATTAATCCACTTGAAGCAAATCGGGAAAGTAAAAAAACTTGAACGATGGGTACCTCATGAATTGAGTGAATCGAACTTGCAAACACGCGTCGACTGCTGTGTTACTTTGCTCAACCGACACAATAATGAAGGGATTTTAAATCGAATCATTACTTGTGATGAAAAGTGGATACTGTATGATAATCGGAAGCGCTCGTCGCAATGGCTGAACCCTGGAGACCCAGCCAAATCCTGCCCTAAACGAAAATTGACTCAGAAAAAGTTACTTGTGAGTGTTTGGTGGACTAGCGCGGGTGTCGTTCACTACAGCCTTCTAAAATCTGGCCAAAGGATTACGGCAGATATCTATTGTCAGCAAGTGCAAACCATGAAGGAAGAACTAGCTGCTAAACAACCGAGATTGGTCAATCACTCTAGGCCACTGCTGCTTTACGACAACGCAAGACCACACACTGCACAACAAACAACCACTAAGTTAGATGAGCTACAATTGGAATGTCTGCGACATCCACCGTACTCTCCGGACCTTGTTCCAACAGATTACCATTTTTTCCGGAATTTGGGCAACTTCTTACAAGGAAAAAAATTCAACTCCGATGCGGCAGTCCAAACTGCCTTGAAAGAGTTTATTGATTCTCACCCCCATGGTTTTTGTAGTAAAATGATCAATGAACTACCTATGAGATGACAAAAGTGCATAGATAACAACGGTGCATACTTTGATTAATTAAATATATTTTACAAAAAAAAAAAAAAAAGACTATATTCCTCCCGTACAAAACGCCAATTTCATATGTAAGGACCTAGTATTGTTTGTATGTTTGTAAGAGGTAATCTCTTTAAAGCTTTCAAGGTCACTAAACGGCCAGAGACGTCTTAATAATAAAACTTCTATTGTGTCTCGTTCAGTGTCCTGGAAAGCGTTAAGAGGGCTATCGCATGTTGTCACCTTTCTCGCGCTCACGGGACCAAAATTTTAAGAATGTTAAATAAAATTATGCTTTTTTGAAAAATGTAATCAATTGGATAATATTAATTTATTAGATAATTATTAAAAACACGTCATTCCTGTTGTGTTGTCTAAAACTCAGCTCAATAAGTAAGTATTATGATCTGTTTTTGAGATGAGTTAAAGAAATGCACAATAAAAATGTGTTTTAAATATATGATATATGATATGATATGGATATGTTTTGGACGAAGTCGTAGGCAGATGATAGGTAGTCCATAATTAATTGTTTTGTAAATCTGTTTGGCGCCGGGCGGCATTATTATCGGCGCAGTGCGAAGTACCAATTAGTAGACTACACAAGCAAAATATATTTCAGACACCTACTAGTTACAAAGCACATATTAATTCACATACATAATAAAAATTATGTTTTTTTGTTATTTATTAAAACTGTGATTTTTGACGAATTATTATTTCGTTAAGTGGCCCTGAAACTCTTATACCTAACCGTGCCACGAATCGTGTTGAATTACAGACACGACAAAATATAGTACAATCCGTTTTCATCATGCCGGATGTAAGTGTAAACAGACGGTTTGCAGGAAAAGTCGTTTTTGTTTTCCCTACAACTGCAACGTTTTGTGCATAGTCAAGCCTTACAGAAGTAGGAAGTTCTGGTATTAATACTTTACATTATCAATACCAAAACTTCTTCGAAAATACCTCTTTTCCTGTATTCATATTCCAGCACCGAGCACCTATCATCGCCACGTCCACACTTACGAAGATCAGCGCGATACGAACATGGCGTCTCCACCAGTTTGTTACCATCAGGAAATTGAACCGCTTAGCGTCGAACGAGGCGCGAAATAGACCGAGCCCGGCTCCCACTGCAAACGGAGCGAGACTCGTACGGACTCCGTTTAATTCGCAATTGAAACATTTCCTTACTCGTCTTAGTACAAAATGAGTCTAAAACTTTAGTTCAAACCCAAACCTTCGAGTTCGTTATTGTATTATAAACTTTATTCAGAGCATGGTGAAGTTCTTAATACAAAATGGTCAATTTATGTATTAAGAACTTTACCGTGCTCTGAATAAATTGGAAGTCGGTTGTCTTTTTTTTTTTTGTAAAAAAGTTTTTATTTTTCACTTTTTATATACTAGCTAAGTAAATTACAGTGACAGGAAGTTATTATAACATCACCCACATAGACTAAGTGGGAAAAATAGGTACTATTGAAGTTTACTCAAAAACTACCCAAGGAAAGGTAATACAATTTTAATGGGACCACTTAAGAAGTATACTCTTTTAAATAAAAAAAAATCACTTTTCAAATCGGTCTCGCCGTCTTTGAGTTGGTAATCGGGGAACC
Source organism: Fissipunctia ypsillon (assembly GCA_947568875.1). NCBI lineage: Eukaryota > Metazoa > Arthropoda > Insecta > Lepidoptera > Noctuidae > Fissipunctia > Fissipunctia ypsillon. The sequence goes on along the minus strand of OX387664.1, from coordinate 10,323,856 downwards.
TACATAAAAAAAAAGATTCTGACGAACTGAGAACCTCCTCCTTTTTGAAGTCTGTTGAAGATAGCCAGTTTAGACTCGGGTTAAAACATTTATTTCCACTAAACAATGTACAGGTACTTTTAAATCGTCAAAGAGTCGGCCATTCCAAATAGTAGGTTCCTGAGTTAGGCAAGTTAAAAGAGGTTTAGAGTACCCTTACACCAGCAAAGATTCTAGGTGAAAGGACTAAAAAACCAAGTGAATAAAATAGTTTAAAGCAAACTTGTTATTCATAAGGCGCTTCCCCGACCGAACGACCTTGAGCGTTCGGTCCTTCTCTGTCCCGCCACTCTTACTCGCTTTGCCCCGCTCCCTTCGCACGCCCATTTATCATAGAATTCTCAAAATTTTTGGAATTATGTAAATAAAAAAGAATAGCGATCTTTTGAAATAAAATGAAACTTGAATTATTTAGATTTTTCCATTAGTGTAATCCTTAAATTAATAGATCGCCACCTTTAGCAAAAGATGGATGCAATCAATAATTTTAGTGATTTTTTTTAAAAGGAGATTTTAAATGTATTGATATCACATAAAAACTAATAAGAACGTGCAATGTGATGATAGGATATCGAATATTAATAATGTGCTTTTAAATGTAATTTATTTCTTTTATTTATTAATCAGTTAATAGTTTCTGCATAACGCACTATCGCAAGGTTTTGCTCGGGGTAGCGCCGTAAGTTCTTTTGCAGTGGATGCATCATAATGAATATTTTGAAGACACCCTGGAATGAAAGACTTTTACTTTCTGTTCTACTAAATCTATTATATGTGTATTTCTATTTTTCACCTTATATTACCTCTTTCTTGTGCATAGTTTAGTTTTCTGTTTATCCATGTTAAAATATTATTTTTATTTATTTTTATTATTTTTCAGTCCCCCTAGACGGAACAATATAGAAACAGCTACTGAATCCACATCATATAATACTTTTAAATGACCAGCTTTATTTGTAAAAACTACCTGTAACAACGACAGATGGAACAGGTCCACTCAAATCTGTGGTTTTTTTCTCAGACAATTTCAGACACTAATTCTCCATGGCCCGCGCGTGATCTAACCAATATAGTATCTTGGGCACATTACCAGTCGACAGCGATGCGGATGAATTTTTCTACGCCATATTTTAGTTTATGAATAGATTTAGTTAAGTTAGTATATAATTTTGTTATTTTTATTCATTCATTAGGTCTATAATTGTTAAAAAAATGTATATAAATATTTGTTTGGAAACCCTAATAAAATACGAAGATTATTTCTGGACTTTAAAAGAAATTGACTATGACTCCTGAGTTTGTTTCGCCATTTTTTCCTAGGGGTAGTCAGATAGGAAATATCGACTCCATATAGCTTATTTTTTTTTAATATGACGAGTAAAAGTGATTCCAAAATCCTTTATATAGAATGAACAGTTTAATTTAAATTCATTTCAATAAATTAATATTCTATATTAAAAAAATGGTTAATCTATTTGTGTCCGCGATGGTAGCGTACATATTATCTAATTTGTTACGCAAGCATAGCCGAGGCAAATTGCTATAGTATACATCGCCCTGAATTCACCCGGTAACAACACCGCGCAATATCTGGAACGCTGACGCTGCACACGTGCCGCCTCGTGTCGTCGCGAAGCTGACACCGGACGCGAGCCACTGGATTTCCGCGATTCATACATTATTATTTGGTCAATCATCGACTGAACAATACTTTTAGTAATTAGTTAGATTAATGTTATAATTGTAACTTTTTGTCTTAATTAAATTCTTATAAATAAAATCGGTTTTTTTTGCATCCTCTGCTGCCACCGAACTTAATTAATTTACGGTTGTTGTTATGCCCTAGTAATAGAGAGTAAATAAAATTTAATTATTGCAAAAAAATAAAAAAGTTCCATAACGATCAATCGTTATGCCAGCGTACACAGTAAAAATAGTCTTTATTTCTTATACTAAAGAAGCATTCCGAATGTTATTCAAAAGTCTTGTTCAATATCACCGTTCAATGAGCAATCATTATGAAGTATCGAAGTATTCCCGTTTGAGCACCAATGCATTGATGCCCAAAAAATAGGTGCTCAAACGGGAATACTTCGAAATTTCGCATAGCGCGCTCTATTTGGGAACTACTTTTGTCACGTCAATTCTGTTGCTTTAATATAAGTCGTTTTCAAGTACGGCATTGTGGACACTAGCTTGCTCGTTATGCCAGCGTACACAGTAAAAAAGGTCTTTATTTCTTAAACTAAAGAGGCACATTCTTATTTTTATTTTAGCTCTATTTACGCGCTATTACTAGGGCATAACAACAACCGTAAGTTACATCATGTGTACGCTACCATCACGGCCACAATCTATTTTAGCTAGTTGAACTCCGCTCCGCTCAGCTATCTTTCGCTCCTTACCCTTTTGCAGTGGAAACCGGGCTTACGTATTTGCTCGCTCCACCAGACAGAGGTGTATATAAATGTTATGTAATTTCCTTCATTTCCGAAGCGGGTGAGAAAAATTGGGCAGGTTTTTGGGTAAAAAGGTGTTTCTTTATAAGGAAATAGGCCTCATTTTCTGGTGACGTATGTGTACAACATGTCAGCTGTCATCTGCCTAGCCTTTTCCCAACTATGTTGGGGTGGCTCCAGTTTAACCGAATGCAGCTGAATACCAGTATTTTTCATGGAGCGACTGCCTGTCTGCCCTCCACAACCCAGCTACTCTGTAATACGATATCCCTTGGTAAGACTGGTTTTCAGACTTTCGGGCTTCTGACGACCCGTAACGACTGTCAAAGATCCACGAATGACAGCCGGGTCCAGCAGTTTAACGTGCTTTCCGAGGCACGAAGGGATCTCGATGTGTAAAGATGGTCACCCATCTGCGGACCAACCGCGGCAAGCGTAGATTAACCTGATCGATCGACCCGTGCGGCTGTTATTACTTATACAGTAGTCATTTTTTAATTTTTTTTTATTTGAGATAGGTTTGCTCTTGACTCTAGTCTAGGTCAGAGATGACAGAGACAAAGTCGACGATAGAGCGAGCTTACCCAGAAGAAGCCTGTTCACTCTCACTTTGAAGAGATCGGGGTTGTATGCGTTCGGAATCACAGACGCAGGCAGACAGTTCCACTCCTTTGCTGTGCGCATCACAAAAGACATTTGGAAACGCTTAATGACAAAATACACTTTGTCGATCATCAAGAAACATGTTATTATGGCTGCTTGCTTTGCATAGAAGTGCATGGAGCACGATAGGTGATAACGCTCTTCTAGAAGTCCAATGTGTAGGTAGAGGGCAAACATACAAACTAACTAATGCCACTTTCCCTTTAGTTGCCATTATTGGAACTATTCATTTCCGCCATCTTTGAATGTCTTTTACTGTATAATATACAGTAAACAGTAACTTAGGATGAATTAAGAGAGTCATAATAAAAAAAACGTCATATAAAGAGCTGCGGGGCTCCGTTTATACAGATATAAACGGAGCCCCGCAGCTATTTATACAACGTTTTTATATTTTGCCTCTAGTTCATCCTAAGTATCCTGCATTGTTATAAGATATGGTCTAAATCACAGGTATCTAGCCGGGGAGGGCCCTAGTGACTTGTAATACAGGTTTTTAGTCTCTCACAAAGTTAACTCCTTGTTCTTGCACTACTGTCAAAGATTAGCATTAAATTACTAACTTGTGTAGAGAAAATTAATGTTTATATAATACTAGCAGCGCCCCGCGGTTTCACCCGCATAAGTCTCGATCTCATGAGGATATCGGGATAAAAAGTATCCTATGTATTAATCCAGGTTATAAGCTATCTTTGTGCCAAGTTTTATCCAAATCCGTCGAGCAGTTTTTGCGTGAAAGAGTAACAAACATCCATCCGTCCTCACAAAGTTTCGCGTTTCGCGTTAGGATTATTATTTCATGTTAAGAAACGATTCCCCGTTTTTAAACTCCGAAGTTTCACAACATTAGAAACTGTATCTCTATTCAACATGGATAATTCAATAACTCCGTGCTTCCTCGTGCATTAAATAATCACACAATACTGATCTCTAGAGAGTGATTTCCTCTTTGCTTCCAAAATATCCCCAAAATGATAAGCGGCCGCTAAACTAGTTTAACCCGGGCTCGGTATGGAAATAAGATTCCAACGTGCTCGAGGGATATCCCGAATCCTTATATTGGAGGTCGCAGTCCTCATTTAGTATTTGGGTAGTGGGTACCTAGAGTGGGTTTCGTGTTACTCTGTAACTGGGTTGTGGAGGTCAGACAGGCAGTCGTTTCATGTTAAATACTGGTATTCACCTGCATTCCGTTAGACTGACAGCCGACCCCAGTATAGGCTGGGAAAAGGCTACGCAAATAATAATGGGTACAGCCATTTTTAACCATAAAAAAAACCGACGAAAAAAAAGGAAGAGGTTCTCAAGTCGACGCGTATATACGAGATGTAACATAAAAAAATGCACAACCAAGAGGTTGTGCATTTTTGACCCCTTAAGAAAGGGGTCATTGTACTCATCATTATGAACAACTTTTACTATGGGACCAAACCTGAAATCGCGAAAAAAAATCAGCTGTTCCCTACATTTTGACGAGTTATGCGAACATAAATATATACACACATATATATATATGTGTATATATATATATATATATATATGTATGTTTGTGTTTATGTTTATACATATATGATTATGTGACCACGCATAACTTTTTACAGAGTAGTCCAATTTGAACGATTCTTGTTTTATTCGGAAACCCTACCTTAAAGTTGGTCTCATGTAAAATTAATTAACTTTGCTTGGGTAGATTTTGAATTCAAAATTTCAGAAGCTAACTGGCTTCAATAATACATACGTATATTTCCCACTTAGTCTATGTGGATGATGTTCTAATAACTTCCTGTCACTGTAATGTACATAGCAAGTAATAGTATTCGTATTTCTGTGGGGTAAGTATCACAATTAAAAGTGAAAATAAACTGTTTTACAAAAAAAAAAAAAAACAACCGACTTCCAAAAAACACTACAAAGTAAAAAAAGAACTTTAATTTCGGAAGTCGGTGGCAAAGAACGAAAACACAAAACGAAACACCGAAATTAAAGTTATTTTTACTTTGTAGTGTTTTTTTGAAAGTCGGTTGTTTTTTTTTTTAAGTTTTTTTCAATACACAATTTTAAAATAATATAACATAACATCACGCCTTGTTTCCCCGAAGGGTTGGGCAGAGGTGTCCCTATAGTACACCCACATTTCGCCAGTTATGTCTAAGTCCCAAAATAATATAATAAATAACAAACGGGACGTTGAGATCTCATTTTAATAGTAGGTCTCAATGTCCCGTTTACGCCTACAATATCTGGTTGTGTGTCTGTTTGTGACAACACTGTATCTACAGAAACGTAATAGCTAGGGCGATGTTTTTTTTTACTAAGTACTTGTAACTGACCGCTATCACGATAAATAATGAAAAAAAAAAGAAAAAAAAAACTGTATAAAAACAGTTTTAGTGGCACGAAGTCCTTGGTACGTGTACGTGAATCTCACTCGCATTTGACCAGTTTTTGAGGATCAATCACTAGCATAATTGAAAGGTATTTTACTTATAATTAACATGTAAAATCGACAAGAGTTACTGTTCAGTGATTTGGAACATGTCTCGCTGAGTACTTGCTCGAGGGAAAAACAGGAGTTACATAATAATATAAGTCTATTACTTTTTAACTTCGTAAGGTAAGCTAAGCCAGCCGTTGGCGTTAGGGTATAACTGCGCAAGCAAACACGTAATTCATAACCGGGTTTTATAGTTCAGCACTACCGTACAATTTTCTCACATACACGTTCACGTTGGTATGTACAGTCAAGAGCATAAATATATTACTATGAACAGCTCGGCAATAATATTTGATTGCATGATTCATCTATTAATACAGGGTTATTTTAAATTGACTAGCTATATTCCGCAGACGCGATGGGTATTGATATCTAAGCACGATAAAATAAAAAGATTTGATGTTTTTTTCTTGGGGAGGTTGATAGGCAGTATATCCATGCAAAATACTGGTTTTCAGTTGCATCTGATTACACTGGAAGCCAACCCCATCATAGTTAGGAAAAGGCTAGGCAGATGATGATGTCTTGCGTCATAGATATCTGGCTACTCAGTTAAATTCAGAAAAATGTGATATCTCGTTGTGATCTTAATTATCTGACATCATGAATAATGTTTTGAGTTTTCTTCTATATCGCAATAAGTGCCACTCATATTGCAAAAATATGTGAAATCTCACTGGAAGCATAAATATCTGACAGTCATGTTTGTAAGTAAAAATGTTAATAATAAGTGTTTTTTTTTTCTCTTTGGCAGTTGAGCCGATGTCGACTATTCTGCCAGTATCAATTACCCATTTTAATATAGGTGAGTATTAATTTAAATATACTGTTAGGTTTTTATGTTCTCAAAGTGATGTCAGAAATTTTCGATCACAACGAGGTATTACAATCTTCTGAATTTAACTGAGCAGACAGATATTTATGACGCAAGACATGTCCGTTATATTGCATTGACATATCTTTGAGACCGATACAGCATCCCATATTTTTGCGTCGCTTGTGTCGCCAGATAGTTTTGGTGTTTTGCTTGTGCCGCTGCTTGTAAATGCCTTCCACAATTTACCTTCATATATTAATGGATGAATTATGCAATCAGATATTACTGCCGAGCTGTTTATAATAATATATTTATGCTCGTGACTGTACCTACAGTTTGATTGTACAGTCGAACAATGATATTGGTACACAGGCAGCTAACTTACAATTACTTTTTAACAATGTTATGAGTGTGCTGAGTAACCTTATCTTCTGATAAGATACATCACTATGATAAGTGTCAAGCTTAAAAATACGCACACAATTAAAATTAAAATTGGTAGAGCAGTGAAATTTTATAATAATTTTGACAAGTAATCAAATATTTAACACAAATCATATGAGTGTGTGAACATTTTCGTAGGTAATGTTTAGTTTTTGCCTGAATACCAAACTCTGTCGCTGACTATACTTATTAATTCAGTACTAACCGACAAGCAGTATGGACAGCAACGTGACAGCATCCGGGTCATCTCCCTCGTCATACACCACCGTCGTGTCGTTGAACTGAAGCGCCACCTACGACAACACATGAATTATTTATCTGGCAACATTCTTCAGACGGTAGGAGACCAGGTAATACGAAGCAGGTAGCGCTTAGAGGCGGCAGTTCAGGCGCGTGGCTAAAATCGGAACTAGCACCGCCATCTTGTTTTGTCAACACAATTTCTGTGACAATTTCACAAAGGATGATGGCGACTTTGGTACCAGTTGCGTATAGCGACATAATATATTTAAAAAAATCAATTTTATTTTAATATGTTATGTCAATTTTCGTCTATTTTCTTAAATAAGTTTAAGACTATTTATTTCAAAATTATAAAAAAAATCTAAGTATTCAAGACCCCAACAGACCCCTTTCATTTGATATGTCACACGGTATAAGTAGTTAGCAAATTTTTTTTATTTGGCTCCCAAGAGTGTCCGCCGTATTCAAAATTAATTTATTTACGTAAAACGTCCGTGTTTCGGTCGCAGAAATTAATATTTTTACCAAATTTCAAATGAATGAGTACATTAGATTCGGAGAAAATTGGCTGTGACAGACGGATAGACGAACAAAACACGAGTGATCCAACAAGGGATCTGTTTTTTTTTCCTTTTGAGGTACGGAACCCTAAAAATGTTCTAAAATCAGATAAGTAACTTCATGGATTTCATCCACGTGTAATATGTATTTTATTTGGCTCTATTATTACTATTTCATAATTTCATATCAATATAACCTATGATTAAAAAAAATAGTTTTTAAAATAGCATAACCACATAATAATCTAGAAGAATCCGATAGTCATTGCAGAATACGTTAAAAAAAATATTGGTGCCAAGCACGTATCAAATGTCACCATTCTCCTTTTTACCAACAACGCCCCCTGTCAATAACATTGAGGCGCCAAAAAATCCGTGTAAGCACTCTACTTCTGTCACGGAGCGTCATTCAAAGCCGTCAGTTTCTATACACCATTAGTGACTCACTAGATTTGTATGGAAAGTATTGACAATGCCGCTTCTACTAGCGGCTGCCGAGGCGCCTCTGTGCTCTAAGGTAGGGAATCATTATTGAGCTGGTAACATTCTTGTGGGGTGGTGTGATGTCATGAATATAATTGGCGGATGTTTGGATCATCGGTGTGTCTGTAATCCGAACAAATTCGTGTTTTATTTTTGGTAAACATTCTTTAACATGTAATGAATATGAATAGTCGGGACATCGTGCAACAAAATCAGCCCACGTACGTTTTTTTAACCCGATGTTTATTTACAGCGTACTGGATTTTCAACTCTCGGTATTAATCAAGCGTCGAGCATATAATAAAGCGCACCCCGAGCGCGTTTAAAATGTACGCCCAGGTACGCACGGGCGATTTTTAATCTCAGCAATTTTTTTTCACGCACTGAATTTTAAACGCGCAGCTTAGCGCCGAGAGTTGAAAATCCAACAGCGAGTTTTCTTTTGACGCGCTGGCATGCACTCTGTTGTATTCTTAATGCTCGGCTCAATACCGAGAGTTGAAAATTCAGTGCGCCATAAAAACTCGTCGCGTTAAAAATCGCCAGTGCAAACATGAGCTTACTGTTAGATTTTCAACGCTCGGTTTAATGCCGAGGGTTGAAAATCAAGCGCGTGATAAAAAAAAACGCGTTAAAAAAGCGCCCGTAACGACGCGGGCTCAATCTCTTCTTATTAAGGTGGATTCGCAGTTGTAGCCCGCGAAATTCAAACTTTCTTGCGTTTTTTGCAATTTGCAGATCAGTATCAGGTTTTATCTTGAACAAAATATAATTTGCGACTATAACGACTAGGTATTTACATAATTATAACCATAAAAATCATCAATACATCTCTCTAAGTTAGATTTGTGCTCTTTTGTTCTAAAATACCCTTTTTTGGGTGGGAAATCATCGAATGACTTCTCCCGCTCTAGGCGGAGCGGGAAGGGCGTGTCAGAGTTTTACTGACTTAAACTCACCCGTGTTCCTTCAGTTCCCTGTGCCAGGGTCCATGGTATCTCTTTCGAACCGCGACCCTGGCTGAGTCAAGATACACCCTGATACTGACCTGCAAATTGCAAAAAAAACGCAAGAAACTTTGAATTTCGCGGGCTGCAACTGCGGATCCACCTTAACTCTTACTTATCAATTTAACTAAAACAATATGAATATGAATCTATCTGCAGTACTTATTAGTATTATTTTAAGTCTGTTATAAAAATGTAGTAAAAATCTGCAGTACTGAGACAATAAAATAAATGCTCCTTGTAGTTTATAGTTTATGTAATTATGATTATGATTACATAACGGTATACTATTTGGTATAACTATATTTAACCAGAAGACACGCAAATTACAGGAAAAACAGAAAATCAAAATATGTAGACCAGGAAATCAAGCTTTAGAGAAAGACTGTCTTTTAAATACTCCATCCAAGCTCTATCAAAGATAGTTTCAGAACTACTTACTCTTGGTAAAGCAATTTAACCACATATTGCTATGAAGGTAATACATATCAAATGTTATTAAACTTGAATAAGTTTAGTTAGTTCGATGATTTCAGTTTGGTAACTCGTAACTGGATTAGAGGGGCGATACGTTACCGGTACAGAACTTAGTACGTGTCTGTTGTGCGTCATAACATGATTATGAATGGGAGATGAGATAAAGTTTCAATAGTTGTTAGCGTGTCGGATTTAGGTGGAAGTGTTTGTAAGTACCTTCTATGAGTATAGTTATTAACGTTTTTTTTTAGTTACTGGTTGTTGCTGCGTTCAGCAGCAGAATAAATATCAAAGAGATGCGAGTTACATACTTTGAGCTTGACAATACATAAATGTAGGCAACGGCATAGAAATGCAGTCCGCTACGGTGTATCATCTACACAATCCGCGACAGAGCGTATCAATTTACGCGATCTGCTACGCCGTAGCTACTACGCAATCAGCTACGGCGTAGGTTCTACGCATTCCGCTACACCAAACTTTAATATCGTCAGATGAGTTGTGTGATTGTGTCATTCAGTTCTATGTTTTTTTCATTGTCTATTGTTTTAACTGTATCTAGTGTTTATTTATTTATTTAATACTTTAAGCACACAAATGTACAATAAAATAATAATATAAAATGTAAATGTTCTACCAGTCAACCTTTGAGGGATGCAGAGACAAACAGTGGTAGGTGCAGTAACGAGAATTGAGAAATAAATATTTATTTAAATATAAATACCTACATATACCTATCACCTACCTACCTATTTCCTAGTTCAATAATTATAGTTAAGAAATGATTTGAGTGAACGAATTTAACAAATACTTACAAAATATTGTAAGACGATGTGTGGTTCCCAAATAAAAATAGATGAGTTCGGCATACAGATGAAATTGTGGTATTTTCGTCCACATAAATAACATTATGAGTAATCAACGAGTGTGAAGAGAATTTCTGTGATACCACAATAAAGTTAATGAGAACATGAACATGAATTAACTGGTGGCGCGTGTGTTGCATCATTTAGCTCCCTTCAAAACGGTTGAGCTGAATGGTGCTAATCAATGTGTCACGTTCGTGAACGGGCGCCGTCAGTAGGGACTGTTCATCTCTCAGCTGGTCATCTCTCAGCTGGTCATCTCTCAGCTGGTCATCTCTCAGCTGGTCATCTCTCAGCTGGTCATCTCTCAGCTGGTCATCTCTCAGCTGGTCATCTCTCAGCTGGTCATCTCTCAGCTGGTCATCTCTCAGCTGGTCATCTCTCAGCTGGTCATCTCTCAGCTGGTCATCTCTCAGCTGGTCATCTCTCAGCTGGTCATCTCTCAGCTGGTCATCTCTCAGCTGGTCATCTCTCAGCTGGTCATCTCTCAGCTGGTCATCTCTCAGCTGGTCATCTCTCAGCTGGTCATCTCTCAGCTGGTCATCTCTCAGCTGGTCATCTCTCAGCTGGTCATCTCTCAGCTGGTCATCTCTCAGCTGGTCATCTCTTGGCTTATTTTAGTTTAACTTTTAAATTGTTTTTGTTTTTATCTTTTTATTACGGACGCTTTTAACGTTCTGCATCGTTCTCACGTGTATAATTTCAACATGAATGATAAAACCAATGTTTTGTAACCATATTTTGATTTAAAAGAGTGTCCATGGAGTTTCTTGTCCGTTCTTCTCTATAGGCACCTACTACGCTTTGGAATGGGCAACTGGGTTCATCTTTCTGTCTGACCAAACCCTTGACAATTCAAAAGTGCCTGTAATTGGTTTATTTGCAATAAATGCCTTGAGTTTGAGTTTGAGTATCGTGATATTTAACCGTCCTATACCAATATTAGAATATATATAATCTCTTTTCTTCTAACAAACAAAAGAAAACTTACAAATCTAAAAAAGAACCTCATGAGGAACATTTAGTATACAACATATTTAAGGCAGAAGTGTCATCATTTCAGCTCAGAACAAAATGTACTGGGTTGAAATAAAAATAAATCCTGCGACCTATACCCATGTCGGTCCCACAGATCAATTGTCACCAAATACGGCCACACGTGCTACTCGCACGAACGCACTTTGCGCTCTGAATAAACGTGGCAATGAACCAGCCAGCTAACAGGAAATTCAAAATACCAGCATCAATGAAAAAAGAAAAAAATCACGAATGAGTATTTTGTCGGTCTTACAGACCAATGCGCGGGGGAAGGTTAACTGATAGATCTTTGAGTTGGAAACTCACATTGGTAGGTAAAACAGAGGCGAACTCCATTTTATAGAAGTTGGCTCCAGCGGTGCTTGTTCATCCTCAGGTCTTGGTGTCGACCTTCATCAGGAAGCTGTCCAGCTGGCTGTGAACCCTCGGCGCCACGTGCAGAGATGCCATTGTGGCCTGTCTCACATATCTGGAATAAATAGAAAATGCTGTTATTACTTCGTATATTCATTCTACTAAATAAAAATCTTAAATTAAGTGACTGACAACGCACAGTCAATGGACATGAAATTTTGCACAAGAGTTCCTTACGAAGGTGAGCACTAAGAAAACTTTATAAAACATTACAAATTAAAAAACATTCAAAATTCATCCCCTAATGGGGTTAAAGTTAGTGGATGAAAGTTTGTACGGAAGTTCATCATTTTCACCGATAGGAAATCTCATCGAGCACACATGTTTTTAAATATTTCTTAACAAACATTTAAGAAACATTAAAAATATAAAAAATAGAAATCCACCGGTGTCAGCAGGCCAAGCTACCGGTGGTTAGGGTTCCAGACACAAGAACCTTCTCACAATCCGACCTGTATCGAGGAGTACTGCTTTCTGAATCAGGCTCTAATCTAACGCCTCGAGAGATGTTCGTCAATGCTCTCAAGCTAAACAGTAAGCCGACCAGGGGGCCAACCACCACCTCTTAAGGGGGAAGCGCTAAGGTAGCCCCCTAAATACTACTGCTTTAAGGTTAAAGCAGTATTATTTTAATATTACTTCAGTGTGAGAAAGAGATGGAGCTATACAGGACGTCTAGCTCCATCTCTTTCCCACACTGAAGTAAGATTAAAATAATACTGCTTTAAGAGGTGGTGGTCTAGGCTTTGATGGCCAATGGCCGTTATGACAATCGGCACGATGACCGCCGCGCCTAGTTCACATTTCACATGTCGACAACCTCGTGTGCTAAGTCTAGATATTATTGTTCTTAACTATTACTAGCTTTTGCTCGCGGCTTCGTCTGCGTGGTGGTCGGATCACGGCATAATTTCGAAAAATTATAAACTCAAACTCAAACTCAAAGCATTTATTTCAATTAAACCAATTACAGGCACTTTTGAATTGTCAAAGAGTCGGTCAGTTAGTCAGAAAATTAAAGCTAGTCGCCCATTCCAAAACGTAGATCTCTATGGAGAAGAATGGGCAAGAAACTCCATGGACACTCTTTTAAATCAAAATTGTTACAAAATCCTGGGTAGGTACACTGTTATTGTTCTTGTTGCTTCTATATGTGAGAACAATGTAAAAAATAGATAATTAAAACAATTTAAAATATAAGATTAAAAATAAGCCCGGGCAGCTAAGAGATGACCAGTCTCCACTGACGGCGCCCGTTCACGAACATGACGCGTGGATCAGCACCATCCAGCTCAACCATTTTGTAGGGAACCGAATGATCCAACACACGCGCCACCATCAGCGAGACATTTAAGTGAGCATGACATACTCTCAACTGCCATACTCTTTCAAGTCAACATACCTACATCATAACATAAAACCGCTCCATATACCACCGGGAACATACCTACGCCAGGGATAAAAGTATCCTTTGTCGTTATCCGGATCGTCCGGTCGACCTAGTTCTAAGTCAAGAGTCGAATTCATGAATTCCACGATAAAGCTGACTCGTTTTAGTCCTTAAAAGCCTATAAGAACCAGAAGAAGAAGAATGACCTAGAAGCACGGACGTAAAAATGTCGCGGCGGGATTTTAACGCGCATTTGATTTTCAACTCTCGGAGTTGAGCCGAGCATTGAGAATCCAACAGAGTGTATTCCAGTACGTCAAAAAAACACACTGTTGGATTTTCAACTCTCGGCGCTAAGCAGAGCGTTGAAAATCCAGTGCGTGAAAAAAAATCATCGCGATGTTTTTACGTCCGTGCGAAGGTCGGCTTACTGTTTAGGTAATACTAGCGAGCCGCCCTTGTTTCGCACGGTTTTTGTGACTTGACAAAACACGGAGATTATTATATTTTATTTTAATATGATTATTATTAACAACTGTGTGGAAGTGAGGAGGCTGCGTTCTAAAACAAAAACGTCATTAAGCTCCTGTTACATAAACCCTGGCGTTTCTAAATTTGTCAAAGATGTAAACAACAATGGCCGCTCGAAATTTAGTAATTTTTAAAAAATTTGATTTAGTGATGTTGTTGTCAGAATTTTAAGTTCAGGGGTAATCGAAGTTACAATTCATCATCATCATCATGTGCTTGCCTTTTCCCAACTATGTTGGGGTTGGCTTCCAATCTAACTGGATACAGATGAATACCAGTGTTTTACTTAGAGCGACTGCCTATCTGACTAATACAATTTTATAGAATTACATTATTTCTGCGCATAAAGTAGATTAAATGATTTGAATGTCGATATTTTTTATTGATTATGTCGATATTTTATTTTTCACTTTATATGTAAAATAAAATACAACTAAAACTCTTTTTACAAACAAGCTTGCGTGAACGTCCCTCTTATACTTAAAGACAAGCCTCAAGCTTTTAAAAAAATAATAAAGTTCTATGTTTACGTATGTTTTATGTAGTAATTTTAAGTTCAATAAAAGCTTGTTTTTAAAAATATTTTTACTTATATTTTTTCTATAAATTTGTATTAAATACTTACTCTTTGTACTTATTGTCGATAATTATTATGTCACATTACATAATTCATTGTCGGAAATAAATTTTCACGAGAAAAAAAACGATGTCAGACTTTTGACGTTTTGTATGAATTCAAAAACCGTCATTGTCGATGAATTTACAGTATAATTTTAGATTTCTGGTGATCCACAGGATGAAAAAGTGATTGTGATAATGTGTGTGCTATTAGGCGCGTTATTAATCAGCGACGCGCAAATATCGCGTTCTATTCGGCAAGTTCAATGTTATTTGGTTTTGTTTCCTGGGTACCACCTCTTGTTTAAGTTATAATGTAAATATCTACAAAATATTTCATTGAATCAAATCACCGTTTTACATAAATTAAATCGCACGACAGGGCTACCTACTCTTAACAAAAGAATGCCTCATGTTTTCCCAAACATGAATAATCCATATTCGCGACGACAGGTGCGTGTCGAATCCTTTCTATGTCGCGATCGGTTCGGCGACTCCTTTGATTCAAAGCTCATGTTGTTACTTACATATCAGAAGTTCCATTTGAGGATGACGTCATGACAGACTTGTTTTAGTTTTTTATTGCCTCCGCTTTATTTATTAGTAATTTGTTGGTTTAAATTTTGGATATGGCTTTGTAGTACCTTGATAAGAATCTATCGGGAGAGTTTTACGTAATGTTTGTGAAAATAATGGGTTTCTTGTTGTGGCAAAATATATAGCTGGAAGAAAAAAAGAAACCTGTTTTATTCATTCATTTTTATGCATTCGTAGGTACCCCGGCTACTTTCATTTAAGTTTCGTCAAAATGTTAGTGTAGTTTGACAACGTTTTTATTAAGGGATCCATCGCTTATATTCGGCAGAACCAGGTGAATAAAATGACTACTTACATATAATAGAAAATATGTAAACTAACCCTAACCGAGCTTTTTCCATATTGTTCATGTACAGGGTGTGGCGTAAGTAATGGGTAACCCTGTGTATGGGGTTGGACGACTCTAAGCCTTATAATATAAAAAAAAAATTGTCAAACCCAGGTATTCGCAATTTTGTTAAAATTATTTTTTGTAAAATTTCCACCTTTGGTAACTTCCTCGGCCACCGTGTTCTTAAATGAAGGAATTTTTACTATCTGATTTCTGCATAGTATTCTTAAATAAACGTGCTACAAGACATATATTACAGTTTTAGAGTACCTTATGATTTTGATTCAATTTTTCTTTTTTTTATAGCTTCTTCCTCCGTTTAATAGCAATAGCTTTGTATCTAAAACAGAAATGGAATATTGATATACCATTTTGGAATCCGCATTAAAGGGACAAGTTTAAAAAAAATATGGGCAGCTAGGATTCCATACATTATTTACACCAGATGGACTCGAAATTAGGAAAAAAAATGACAAACACAATTTTTTAAATTTAAGAATTAAAAAAACCACATGAGGTACTCTAAAACTGAAATACACATCTTATAACACGTTCATTTAAGAATATTATGCAGAAACATCACATAACATAACACCACGCCTTGCCTTACCTTTCGGGGAAACAAGGCGTGACGTTATGCTCGGTGGAACGCAGAGCTCAGAGAATCATTGGCGACGTAAGACTGGTGGATGCCAAGCTTCACAGCTTGGCTCATCGCCGCAAGGTTGCCTGCTTGTCGGTCTTCTACAGATTGTACTTTGGTGAGTGTGCTCGAGAACTCCACGACCTCATACCGCCTGCCCCCTTCTACCATCGGACATCTAGACGCATTGCAGGTTACCATCCCTACCTAGTTGCTATTCCACCAATTCACACTAAGCGTTTCCAAATGTCTTTTGTGATGCGCACAGCAAAGGAGTGGAACTCTCTGCCTGCGTCTGTGTTTCCGAACGCATACACCCCCGATCTCTTCAAAGTGAGAGTGAACAGGCTTCTTCTGGGTAAGCTCGCTCCATCGTTAACTTGGTCTCTGTTATCTCTGACCTAGACTAGAGTCAAGAGCAAACCTATCTCAAATAAAAAAAAATAGTATGTATTTCAGAAAGTGAAAATTCTTTGTCCCAAAAATCAACTGCTTCAGTAAGTTTGTTAGAATTCTTGAGTGTTTTTTCTCAACTTCGCGTCTGTACAGTCACGAGCACTAATATGTGTACACTTAGGAAAATTCAAAAGCGATTTTCTCGTGGAATAACGATAGCAACTTTTTCATAATTCTATATGTTCCACAACACTATGTTCGTAATAACATAAAGTTACAACCAATGCAGTAGAAGAAAAACCGTTTTAAAAGCAGCTAAGTGTATACAAGTTAGTGCTCGTGACTGTACCTACCTACATAGGATACGAATGTCGAGTCACGTCCAAATGTTTTCAACTTTATTAATTTGTCAAACTTGTCTGCTTGGAAGTACGAAATTATTTCGAGACATGGAATTGATTTGTTCGTTAATTGTTTGTAAACAGTTTTTGGTGAAAAGTACTGTATTTTTGGGTAAAAATAAGATTGAGTTTTGCGAAAATTGTGGTCTGTCTCTGTACTTAATTGTTAAATTATTAAGAACAAAATATCTTTATCATATTTATTTTTAAGTATTTCCTAAAGTTAACTTAAATGGTATACGAGTACATATGTACGTACGTAATATCTTGCCTGTATTCCCTAAAGGCGTAGGTAGAGCAAGTAAGCTTATAACACATTTTGCCAACGTTTAATACCTATGCAACAGAGAGCGAGCTTATAAGGCAAAACTACAAAAAGTTTAACAATATAAGTTATTATTTAAAAAGAATACATTAGAAAGAAAATGATATAATTAGGACCTAGAGAAATAGTACTAGTTATATATGATAATTACTATAGTGATAGTAATTAGTTTTATAATAATAATTGTATATAAGCATGACTACCTCGTTGGTCTTGTGGTCGCAAGCGCTACTGCTGAGCATGAGGTCCTGACTTCGATTCCCGGGTCGGGCAAATTGTTATTGGGTTTTTCTATCTGGAATTTCTCAGTAGCAGCCCAGAGCCTGGATTTGTGCCCGGTCGATGGCAATAGCCTCGTACCCTATTACATGGGACTTAAACATAACTGGCGAAATATGGGTGTACTATAGGTACACCTCTGCCCAACCTTTCAGGGAAACAAGGCGTGATGTTATGGTATGGTATGTTTATAAGCATTTTAACGTTAATAATTAAAAAAAAAACAATTTAAAATCTAAAGCAAAAGCAAGTAACTGATAAAGTGAATACTCCTCATTAATTACCGCACCTCAATTCGTTCTATTAATTAGTGAACGTTTACCGCCGTCACGTTCCCATTTATCGTCCCAAAGAAAACGCCTGAAATAATTGTTTGAGCAATGATCAGTCAAGTTTACGGTGTTGATGTAAAAAGTAGAACAGTGACGCAGCTACAATTCTCATTAGAGGGAAGCCGAAGAAATAATTGTTCATTTCTCATAAACTCAGACAAAAAATTATAGGCATTTTTGTAATGTTTTTAACCTTATGATGACTGTATTAAACTGGTATTAAATATATACATGGTGGCGATTAGGTTATCACATTAATTGAAACCACGTATTCAGTACATGATTCTGGACTCCGCTAACTTAAAATTTTTCGTCTGTTATTAAAAAACAAAATTTGCTGCTCCATACATTTTTGCCTACCTACGAGGTCAAAATGTATGGAGCAGCAAATTTTTTTTCTAATAACCGACGAAAAATTTCAGTCCAGAATCATGTACTGAATGCGTGGTTTCAATTAATGTGATAACCTAATCGCCACCCTGTATAATGTGATGTGATACACAGTTACACACACAGTGTACCATATTTTCTGGCAATAGTAAACATTAAGAAGAGTGGTGGTTCCGAAGGGAAGCCGATAGGAATCGGGTTGTATGAAGGCTTCGCCACTGAAGTAGAATAACCGAAGCTTGCTGGCTGCACACGTAACAATAAATCTTAGTGATTTCAAAGTGCACAGATTGATTGAACTTTGCTAACTACTGCCTCCTCACGCCATCGATATCCATCGACCGTCATTGAAAACTCGCACGAGAATCATGTAAGTATGTATATACAAGGTGTAACATAATTAACGCACAACCTCTTAACATTTATGTTCACATAACTCGTCAAAATGTAGGGAACAGCAGATTTTTTTTTGCGATTTCAGGTTTGGTCCCATAGTAAAAGTTGTTCATAATGATGAGTGCAATGACCCTTTAAGAGGTTGTGCGTTATTTATGTTACATCTTGTATAGTATACAGTACTAGGGTTTGGAAAGTCTCGATAGTCTCAAAGTCCCGAGACGTCCCGGGACTTAATTTTGGGCCAGATGTATCAATAAAAAAACGGCCAAGTGCGAGTCGGACTCGGACATGAGGGGTTCCGTAACACCGTACAATTATTAACACTACCTTTAAAAAAAAACCTAAACGAAGAATATTTTTCATCTTAAATTTTAACAATTGCAAAGATAACTTTGTATTTTATAATGATACTGTAAATTACAGTTATTTTTTGCATTTGCAGAAAAGCACATATAATTAAACAAAATACTTTATGAATCCGCGTTTTTACTATTTGTTTATTAAATACAGTATTTGGTATATGTGATACAAGTTTCAAATAGGTACCTATCTTGTTTAGTTGTTGCGATAGAGCTCGTACTAAAATGGTCTTACACAAACAACTTTTGAGGCCCCCTATTTATTCATTTTTGAAGATTAAAAAAAATAAAAATTATATTTGTACTTTACTCGATAAGTTATAGACAGTGACATGGGAATATGCCAGGGTAAGATTTTTTTTCTTCAAAATCATACGTTTATTGTACGGGGACCCCGTTTAATTTTTAACTTTATTTTATATTTAGCGGCAATAGAAACACACAATCTGTGAAAATTTCAACTGTCTACCTGTTACGGTTCATGAGATTACAGCCTGCTGAGAGACAGACGGACAGCGGAGGCTTAGTAATAGGGTTCCGTTTGGCACCCTTCGGGTACGGAATCCTAAAAAAGTAACTTGTTTATGACTTTTGTAAAAATGCCACCGGACAAGGAGAACACTCTCGATGTCGGTTTTATTGTGTTTAAAGCTTTGTAGAGTAGTTCCATACTTTCAGTACGTTTTCTGGTAACTTCAAATAACGGGAACCCCTTTTTAACACTCTCACCGCCATACACATTTAAGGGTTTTCAAGACCAGCAAGCAAGCAGACCGTATGAGTGACGCGCGAGCCATGCAATGTCTTTTACACCACGCCACGCTAGATTTGCAGCGAGTGGGCGGCCGGCGGTACACGTCATTAAGTTTACCAGCAAGCCGTGTGGTCCGCTGTGATCCCAAAAATTCATTTATTTCTACAGAGTTTGGCTTGCTAGATAAGGATTTGATGTAGTCTGCTTTAAATTGTTGAGTGAAAGAGCTACTAATGAAAAAGAAAAATCAATGCAAATCGGACTATATTTATAGATTCATAAGGTTCAAAGTCGAGTAAGTAAAACTAGGTTATTAATCCATTTTTATTAAGTATTTTGTAATAAAGAAATATGATATTAAACAAAAGAAATTGTTTTGACATCAAACGAAAGAAGTGATAAGAAAACAAAATTATATGAAAACAAGAGTTATTGCTATTCGATTCAGACCCGGATCGATCGTAGAATGATGGTGGTTGATGTCAGAGTTACTAGAATTTGACATTTTCTAAACACGCGCGCGAAGTCTGTGCGAAATTGGCGCGAAATTTTTTACGGCTGGCCATGTGGGGCAGCACGCGGCCATCTGACCTGATTGTACGTATGGCCTGCCCTTACAAATACTTACTAGTTACAACAAGTACTATTGTCATAGAATTTGGCGCGCTCATTGTGGTACGCGGGTAGCCCGCATGGCTTGCCAGTAAAAATTAAAAAAATCTTTAGTGGCTGGCTGCACTGAAAATGTGGGCGGCCGGCGGACCACATGGCAGTGAGAGTGTATGTTGCTCTTAATTTTTTTGCAAGAATTTTTGGTATATTTTTCTCGATTGTTTTGATTGCATTGTGTACTGTAGAGCTACTGGTATTAAATCCAATATTCAATATTTCCCAATTTTGCGTTTGGATACGAGGGATATTTTCAAAAAGTCGACAATATAGTTCTTCGCAAAAGCAATAAGTGCAGTTTTACTCAAATTCGAAGTAAAAAAATCGTATTTTGGGACTGTAAGCTGTGATGGCCAGGACCCGAAAGACTCGGGACCCGAGACAGCAATCTTTACAAAAAGTCTCGGGACTTCGAGGCACGAGTAGTTCCGGGATCCAATTCCTAATACCCTAATAATATGGTTGACAACGATGATGCACTTGCGATTTTGGACTTGTTTATGTTTACCATTGTCCGATACCGCTACGATAACTCTACGCAAACGCGATTGACAACGATTTATTCTATCTATATAAATAAAAAGTCCCGACTCACTCACTGATTGACTTATCAACGCCCAGCCCAAACTCTTGGACCTAGTAAGCTGGAATTATGCACAGAGGTACCCTTCAAGATGTAGACAAGGAATAAGGCCGCATTTTTTAATATACGGCGGACGAGGTCGCTGGCAAATTGCGGCACATGGCAGCCGAATATAAAATTCGACTAACGTCAATGTACTTACCTCCTTACTAATAAACGTATTATATCAGGTGAATAGTTACACACCGATTTCTCTCTTTCAGTCGTCAGTAATTTGACATTTGAAAGAAGAAGACAAAGCCTTGTGTAACTATACAGACGCTATACAACGTTTATTAGTAAGGAGGTTACAATTTGTCATACACACGATCGATTTAACTGTGCAGATTCAATTGCTCCGATTTCCTCAACATCTTCCTAGCATTTTTCCAACTATGTTGGGGTCGGGACCAGTGAAGCCGGATGCTCCTGAATGCCAGTAATTTTAGGAACATGGAGTGACTGCCTATCTGACAGAAGCGATCGAATTGCACTGATATACGTTTTGAGTGTGTATGTGTATGGCTATGAGTAGGCGAAGACCAAAGAAACGATGGATGTACTGTGTGAAAGTTGATGTGGTGGTAGAGAGGTATGGCGAAAAAAGATAAGTTGCTCCGACCCCAATTAAATTGGGGTAAAGGAAAGAGAAGGTTGATATCAATAGATACGATAGTTATTATTATGTTGGTACGTGTGTAGCTACCATTAAGCTCCATTTACACGGTGCAAGTTTATTTTGCCAGTGTCATACCTTAAAATAGAAGGGTAATCAACGGACACAGTCTAAAGTCCATTTGAATGTCCGGGAGACACAGCTATTCTCCCGCGAAATGTCCAGCTCGCGTGTTTGATATGCTGATTTCCAACTTGAAGCTAACGTTTACGTTTAGCTAGCGTTTTAACTAGCAAACTGCTGCAGCTATACTAAAATAAATAATACGTGTTTAAAGCTGGAACTATATAGAATCGACATAACATATGTGAAACCTAAATTACAACAACTAGTCCAAAGTACTTAAAAAAATGTTTACAAAAACCGACGCGCAATGGAACGTGTTTATCCATTGCCCGTTTTGCCGTTATAAACAAACTTTGGCTCTGTGACATACTTATGTAAATATTCTTATCGCATGAAACTCGAGGATTGTTTTTTTGATATATTACACTAATACATTGGGATAATATAAGCATCGTAAAACTAATGTAAACACAGATAACACGACCAAAACTTTTGATACTTAACATTTAAATTTTTTGTTTCGATGTGTTGCTTTCGCTCGCGTATAATGAGATGACACCCACAGACGGGTTTTCTTTAATACAGAGTCATCTAGGTACACAGTCTTATAAGCTCTCAAAAGTAAAAAAACAGTAAAAAAAACCCGAAAAAGGGAACAAGTCGTCTGAGCCGCTCTGGTTGCCTTAACGTTTTATCCTAAAAAATTTTGGGCAACCGTGGTTGCCTGGAAATTCAAGAGAACAAAAGGATATTATTGCACGATACAGGCAAGTTGCCGTTCAAAATAGGTATAGGTGTAAATAGCACGTACAATTAAATTGCACAATAATAATACAATTAAATTCACATATTTGTTAAGTTTTACTACATATACTTTAAATAAACCTTATAAATATGTAAGAGACTAACAAGTAAATAACAATTGTATATGCTGTTGTGTGTGTTGTTGTTGTGTTGTGTGTGTTGGGTAGTGTGTGTTGTGTTGTGGTGTTGTGTGTGTTGTTGTTTATGCTGTTTAATAAACATTTACATATAGAGAAAACGACTGTTGCTTTCGATGACAATATTGTACTTATAAATATGTAGTTGTAAGTTACAATTAAAATCTTATTTTAATATTGTTTATTATTCAAAAGTTACAATTTACATAAAATGGATTTTTTTGGTGCAGATTCTTAATAAACGAGGGTTTCATACTCATGAGTTTAGAATTTTAGTGTTTCACGGTATTTTTTAAGTAATGTTTAGTAAATAAAAATTTTTAAGTAGCGGTAATGTTTAGTACTTTCTTATTGGTTTGGTGCATCACTAAAGTCATAGAGAATAACAAAAAAATGACGATTCTGTCTATAATATACGAGAATAAAGATATGTTATTCGATCGGTTAAGTGACAAACTAACTTACGATATGAAAATGGAAAGAAAAGAAAATAAGTGGAAAGATATTGCCGAGCAGTTAAAACTTAAAGCATCTACAGTAAAGACTATATAAAAGATATACCTACGTGACACGATGTGGCAAAATTTTAGAAAAAGGACCATGATATTCAAAATAGTTGATGTTACATACTTATTTCACTAACATCACTCCTTTCACAACTCTTTGCTAGAACCATTTTGTTTTTGCTTATAATCCTACTAATATTTAAACACGAAAGTTTTTGAGGATGGATGGATGTATGGTCTTATTCTTTCATGCAAAAACTACTGAACGGATTTGGCTGTTCAGCATACACGTAGTTCATAAGGATACTTTTATCGCGATATACGGGATCGAGACATAAGCGGGTGAAACCGTGGGGCGCTGCTAGTAATATTATAAAAGGACGCGTAAAATGTACCCCTATCAGTAGCAGACACATACCTATCTATAGATAGATTCCTAATGGATCCGTGTGGCTGTGAATCGTTTGTCATGACAGTAATTTGCCCATAATGTGGTTGGAAATGTGCGCCCGTGGAAAATGTTGTGGTTATTACATTGATTTCGTTTTATATAAGAACGTTACTGATAAGTGTTATATTTAATGTAATATCGTTTCTTTTTCCAAATAAAATAAAATAATTGGTTTATACGCTCCGCAGAACACGCAGATCCATTGCAATTGATTCTTGTTACGAGACAGTATATGCATCGTCAGTTTCTGCTTTCCTGGTAATTATTTAAATATAATTAAAGTGATGTCAGATACTTTCGCTCAGAACGAGGAATCATAATCTTCTGAATTTAAATGAGTAGGCAGATATATGAGACGCAAGACATGTCCATTAATATTGCATTGACATATTTTGGCGTCGCTTGTCTAGTCGTGTTCCTTCGATGTCACATATTCGTGCTACCACATGTATATGCCTTCCACAAATTATTACATATATTTTCTGTTATAGGTATATTAATGGATGAAACATGGAATCAGATATTATTGCCGAGTGTTTATAGTAATAATACGGGGTGTAAGGTACATGAACGCACATACGTGTTCCAGTGATTCAGTACATGATTCTGGACCCCGTAGCGTTGGAATTTTTCGTCAGCTTTTACCAAATTTTGAAAAAAAAATTTTTTTTTTTCCACTTTAAACTGTATAAAGTCGTTATACCTATCTACCACAAAGACATTTTAAATGAAAAAATAATTAATTCAATTTTTTCACAAAAAAACGCAATGTAAATAAAACATAAAGAAGCTCCTCGCTCAGCTGATTTTCTG
Source organism: Fissipunctia ypsillon (assembly GCA_947568875.1). Taxonomy (NCBI): domain Eukaryota; kingdom Metazoa; phylum Arthropoda; class Insecta; order Lepidoptera; family Noctuidae; genus Fissipunctia; species Fissipunctia ypsillon. The sequence goes on along the minus strand of OX387664.1, from coordinate 10,299,363 downwards.
AGTTCACCGGAGGTCATTGCGATAGTACACACAGACACCGACAAAGTACTCCGCCACGAAACTACTTGGTTCGACGCTACTCAATTAGGGATGGGACACGTCGATAAACTAGATCGGAATCGATATTTTCAAAGTACAGTACGACAAGACTTAAGCAAGGAAGACGATGAACAGAAGGATGAAGACTTAGAAGAAATTGATCTTCATCTGTCCGATTTTAGCAAGGAAACTAACTTAACTGCCCCCCTAGCCATATTACTTTTCTATTATCGTTTATGCTAACGCTTAGTACAAAATGTATGGCGATGCGATGACATTACCTACCTGCAATAAGTCACGTGACACATCTACGCGGGTAATGTCATTGCCATACATTTTGTTACATAACAGGAAAGCTAATTTAAAAAATAAGTGGGTAATTTGAGTTGGTGCTTTAGTAACAGAAAACAATCAATCATTACATAGACATCAGAAGATGTCATTAAGATATGCCAGACGTCCCGTCTGAAGTATTTTTAAAAGACTGTCACATAAAGATATTGTCATTACTAAAATAATGCACTAATTTATTGGGTCGAAAAATGTATGTATGGCTAATTAGCCATAAACTTAGTCCTGAGTGATAAAAAATTAACAAAAACACAAAAAAAAGAAGCGCAAATACTAGGTACTTAATAATAATGTTTAATACAATCTAGGTTACATACTAGGTCTTCTGTTATTAAATGTTTTGTTTTCATCAGTACATTAATTACGTTAAGTTTTTTTTACTGTTGTTGGTTGTGCGTTAAATAAGTACTTAGTGTTCGTTTGTCGTAAACGTAAATGTATTTTATGACAAAGTACTTTGAAAGCTGTTGTTTTTTGTTTACATTAGGAGAAACAAAGACATAGTTACATTTGTTTACATTCCCTTCGCAGTAGACGGCGCTAACATTATTTTAGTTTTAAAATGCAGCCTATATTACTGACTTGACTGTACCTGCACTTGCAGCTAAGTTCAAAGATGTCTTTAACTTTTGTTCGACCTTGTAGGTATGTACATTCATAAAAACGGAGCGAGGCGGCCTGCGTCGCGCGCGTGTCCACGTCCGTGTCTGTGTGTGTAAGACGTGTAGGTAATTACGTACCTACTACGCGCTCTCGCACGCCTACATTCATTGCGAAGCGTTGAGATCGCATTGTTCACGATACATTGCGTGCTTGAAAATGTCAATTTTGTTACTGGCATTAGGTGTAACCTTTTCGCGAAGTTTGCGGTATCATGTCCCTTACAGCCTGTATATGTGACAGCACCGTGCACCAGCAGTGCTCGTGACTGTACATTACAAAATTTTTTATTTTTATTTTTGAAACGTATATTCATATATATTTTTTTAAATTTTTATATGTATTTTTAAAAGCCTAATAGAGTCCCTTTGGTTAATCTGCAGTCTAACTAAGCTCCTAAGATTAGGTTCATTCAAGAACAGTTTTTTTCTGGCAATCAACCATGGGACGAAGAAAATCATCTTTTAAGATCATTTGACTAAGAAAATATACATAATATAAAACCAGCCGTGTACATGTTTTTTTTAATTTTATCTGGTATATAAATTTAATCTCATATCCTGTCAATACACATCACAGAGCATACACATACACAACACACCCACCATTCACACACCATGCCACACACCCACACTTGAATTAAACACACATAACACACGCACAGCACAAGCAAAAAATCCTTCAAACATAAAGATACCTATTGAAATAAAATCCAAATTTCGGAAGCATCTCGTTTTCAACACCAGATTTCGGAAGTTCTTTACATTTCCCGCTGAAGAGGCAAAGCAATTTGATTCGAGTGGGTGTGATAATGCCATCGAGTGCTATTATTGGGCGATCACAATTTGCATGAGCCTTGAAGGATCCCGACTTAATATTTTAATAACAGGATATTTTTTATTTGCGTTTTTTGACGGGTTTTTGCAGATGTAAGTAGTTTAAATTTTTGCCTAAAATACATTTTTGTCATTAAATTAAGTTTTATTTTATGTAAAAACATGTGTAGGTAAGGGGTGTTTCTTTTAGAAAATTTCAGTTGCCCTAATTTGGGAATTTGTTCAATGAAAATAGGCTCGTGCCTATTTCATAAGACTTTTTTTATCATTGGTAAAGCGGAGGATAGTGTCTGCTTACTCTTTATAAAATAAAAATATTTATATTCCTGGAGGATTCCATTTTTAGAGTTCCGTAGTCAACAAGAAACCCTTATAGTTTCACCATGTCCGTTCGTCGGTCGGTCCGTCTGTCCGTATCTTAGCTCAGAGACTCTTAGTACTACAAAGCTAGAATTTGGCATGGATATACATACATACTAATCACGCCGATAAAGTGGTAAAATAAAATCATGAAAAAAATTTTTTTAGGGTACTTCCTGCACACGTAAAGTGGGGATGTTTTTTTTCTCGTCTATCCCATGGTGTGGGGTGTTGTTAGATAGGTGTTTAAACAATATTGTTGGTTTCTAAAAACAATTTTTCGATTAAGGGATCCGTTTCTGAAATATAAGCTTCAAAGTGCTAATTTTTGTTAGAGTCAAGTGCCCCCTTTTATTTTTTGTGGATGGGAAATCATCAAATGACTTCTCCCACTCTGGGCGGAGCGGGAGGGCGTGTCAGACTTTTACTGACTAAAACCCACCCATGTTCCTTCTGTTGTCTGTGCCGGGGCCACGGTAACTTTTTCTAACATCCCGCAACCCTAGCTGGCATCAGCCCTAGCGGACCCCGTCAATAGTGCTGACATCTTTTTGAGGCGCGCGTGGAACACAACGCGCCGTCGACTCGGGCTTGGGCCTTACCGGACGGCGAGCTACCCATTGCTCGCCGTCCGCAAGCCCGCGCCTACGGTGGCCGGGAATCGGCTGCCAATTCCCGAAGCCCAGGGCGTATCCTGCGGCGACTAGGGGCGTGAGGGCGCAAAGCTTGCCTCTCCCTCACGCGTCCCGCCTCCTCCTTCATGAGCATTACTGCTTCGCAGAAGGAGGTAATGGCTTCCCATGTACTCTCGCTCCGTACCATGACCTGGACCAGAGCCGGACGCGAGAGATCGCCGCCGCCTATCGCTTCCGCGAGGACACGGCGGTGCTCCGCCCAAGCCGGGCAGACCTCCACCGTATGCTCCACCGTGTCCTCCGGGCGATCCACACAGTGGTGACACCCAGGCGCTTCCTCCCGCCTTATCCGGAATAGGTACCTCCCGAAGCACCCGTGTCCGGTGAGGACCTGCGTCAGGCGGAAGGTGAGGACGCCGTGGCGCCTCTCCAGCCACTCCTCAAAGAGGGGACTTATCGCCACAATTGTGGCGTGCCCAGCGCTGGGTTGCGACAATCGCACTCTCCATGCCGCCATGAGATCCTGCCGGAGCTCTGTCCGCTGTGCCGCGATTTCTCGCGGCAGCGGAGTTACGCCCCGGCGTTTTGCCTCCTCGCACCACTCCCACATGTGCGCGAGGACTTTTGTCTCCAGATTCCATGGCGGTAATCCGGCAAGGAGAGTCAAGTGCGCCCTGCCAGCTAAACGGTAGTTTTGGATATGTGAAAAAATTCACGGTAGTAATAAACAACGAAATTAAAAGGAAAACTATCACACTTATGTGGGCTTTACAAGTTTACGAGTAATAGTCGACCAACTTACAGTTGCAGGTGGAATGTATGAGAGAACATGTTTTTCAACTACAATGTTAAGTTTGTTCTTGGGATAAATTCATCCCAACCTCGGAACCCTTCATTGTGCGTGGCCCGACGCGCACTTAGCCAGTTTTTTAAGTCTGTTTATGATCTTACTTTACTCAATATTTTTTTTACTGGTTAATACAAGATTCTGCTGTGCTAGTAAATATATATATATATACCTACACAGTGTCAACTGAGTATACCCCGGCTAAAGGGAAAATAAAATGCGAAGCCAAATTTCCATATTATGAGAACCAGGGCGCAAATCATGCATACATAAAAGGTTTATCGATAGCAGGCCTTTTTCTGATATTTATTTCCCATAGGATTTTATTTAAATTAATTTAAAGGTCAACAGAAAAGGGCTACTTTAGATATCCGGATATCTGATGTCATCTCTTGGGATATTGAAGGTTAATCATAAATTTATCAAAGATTAACTTTTCCGAAAAGGTAAAATGTAAAATCTTTTTATTTCGAAAGTTCCCTGGGGTGAGTTTGATTAATGTATCGAATTGGGACTGTACGTTTATTAGGCAGGTTTTCCCGAATAAAATAGATTAGATAAAAAAGAAAAGAGGAAAAACAAAACAATAAAGAGAAAAAACAAAAAAAAAAACAAAGGGAGAGATAGAGAGAGAGGAGAGAGGGGGAGGGGCGGGGGTGGGATAAAGAGGTAAAAACAGTTTAAAAGAAGTTTACACAGTTTATTAGAATATCTATTGAAAATCACAAAGATCTGCCTAGCCTTTTCCCAACTATGTTGGGGTCGGCTTCCAGTCTAACGGGATGCAGCTGAATACCAGTATTTTACATGGAGTGACTGCCTATCTGACCTCCACAACCCAGTAACTGGATAATATGATACCCCTTGGTAAGACTGGTTGTCAGACTTTCGGGCTTCTGACGACCCGTAACGACTGTCAAAGATCCACGAAAGACAGCCGGGACCAACGGCTTAACGTGCTTTCCGAGGCACGGAGGAGTCTCGGTATGTAAAGATGGTCACCCATCCACGAACTAACCCCGGCAAGCGTAGTTTAACCTGATGGATCGACCCGTGCGGCTGTTATTACTTAGCCACGAGCTCCTCTTCATCAGAAAGATCAATTAGATTAATAGCACCGAAAATAAAAAGATCACAATGAGAATTTTCCGCTGACCTACTTTAAAAGTAAGTTCATATAGTTTTTAGAAAGACCAAAAATTAAAAAAGCAGCGCAATAATTAAAAAAAGTGTTCATTATTTTGACGTTCAAAATTTATTTTACGTTCGTTTAAATATTTCCTATGGAAAATTAGTCTTGCTCTTCATGTTTTTAGGTTTCACGAATGAAGCTACTATCAACTGTCAAATAATTAAAAACCAAGGTGCACTGCAAAATACACTGCATAATTTTGCACGGAACACTAAAAAGTAGTAGTTAAAATAAAATATACGCTACTGTTCTGTGCGTAACTCCTAAAACGGCCTTTTAAACATAAAATCACTTATCTGAACCCTTGACTAAAATAATAATTTGAGTTTTATTTCAAGAACTTTTAAAGGCTCCACTTAATTGAAACGATTACAGAGTAATATCGCATTTTATTGCCCCTGGGGTCGTTTATAGGTTGTTCAATTTAACATTTGGAACTAACAGTAATGGTGATATCACGGAGTTGGTAATTGCTTTTACAAGATAACGGGCCGAGATGAGTATGGATACTGAATACAAATGAGTTTGAAATTATTGTACTTAGTAGGTAGGTATGTAAAGGCAGGGAAATTAACTGTAAAGCAAATTACTATCCAGCTAGGGTTGCGGGATGTTCGAAAGAGTTACCGCGGCCCCGGCACAGACAACAGAAGGAACACGGGTGGGTTTTAGTCAGTAAAAGTCTGACACGCCCTCCCGCTCCGCCCAGAGCGGGAGAAGTCATTTGATGATTTCCCATCCACAGAAAAAAGCAATTTACTATAGCTACCTATGGATCATGTAACCAATATTTTGTAACAATATTTGTGATTTAAAAGGGTACCCGTGGAGTTTCTTGCCCTTTCTTCTCCATAAAAACCTACTACGCTTTGGAAGGGCAACTAATTTAATTTTTCTGACTGACTGACCCCTTGATAATTCAAAAGTGCCTGTAATTGGTTTATTTGAAATAAATGCTTAGAGTTTTTTTACAATATTTGTGATTTAAAAGAGTGCCCATGCAGTTTCTTGCTCTTTCTTCCCCATAAAAACCTACTACGCTTTGGAAGGGCAACTAATTTCATCTTTCTGACTGACTGACCCCTTGATAATTCAAAAGTGCCTGTAATTAGTTTATTTGAAATAAATGCTTAGAGTTTTGTAACAATATTTGTGATTTGAAAAGAGTGCCCATGAAGTTTCTTGCTCTTTCTTCTCCATATGAACCTACTACGCTTTGGAATGGGCAATTAGCTTCATCTTTCTGACTGACTGACCACTTGATAATTCAAAACTGCCTGTAAATGGTTTATTTGAAATAAATGCTTAGAGTTTCGTAACAATATTTGTGATTTAATAGAGTGTCCGTGGAGTTTCTTGCTCTTTCTTCTCCATAAAAACCTACTACGCTTTGGAAGGGCAACTAATTTCAACTTTCTGACTGACTGACCACTTGATAATTCAAAACTGCCTGTAAATGGTTTAAATGAAATAAATGCGCTGAGTTTGAGTTGACTACCAACTTAAATTTTCCGTATATTCAAATCAGAAAGGTCATTCCTTAATAGTTGTATGCAATAGCTATAACACTGCAAGTTGAAGCAGGGTCTCAATTTGCTTAACGATTAATTTCCTTTACTGTACACGTACCCGGGCGGATATAATTATCGTTTACAAATCAGGGGGGGCCAACCACCACCTCCTAAAGCAGTATTATTTTAATGTCGCTTCAGTGTGAGAAAAAGATGGAGCTATACAGGACGTCTAGCTCCATCTCTTTCCCACACTGAAGTAAGACTACAATAATACTTGCTCCTGAACCTCTAAAATCGTCGGTATCTACCTTTATAATACGCGTTATGATGAAAGCGTGTTCCTTATTCGTACGAGAATAGGTCTGTATCTCATACAGTATAACAATATGAAGGTGATATTTTATATGTCAGTGTTTCATAAAAGGGCATTCTAGTTGACTAGCTGTGCCCCGCGGTTTCACCCACCTCGCTCGGCTCCTTAAGGTCATAGCGTGATTCCAAATAGCTCCTACCTTTCCCAAGAATTGGGCTATCAAATGCAAAAAGAATTATTCAAATACGACTGGTAGTTTCAGAGATTAACGCGTTAAAACAAAAAAACAAAAACAAACTCTTCATCTTTATTGTATTAGTATAGATGTCGTGGCCAGATCTTAAAATTGATCATTTCATGAAGTGTTCGACCATTTAATGAAATGGTTGTATATCATGAAATAGAACATCGACCGCTGGTCACATCATGATGTGCTCTGGCCAGATCATTGAAACTCAATGTTTGACGACATGAACAGTTAAACGCACCACTACTTCATGATTTGGCCAAACATTAGAGATCATATCGTAAAATTGTTACATTATCCACCGATACTACCTACTGCGATCAACTTGGATGTAGCGCTCGCTCGGCTCGCGCGTCGTTAGTCACACTTCCAACTTAACCTAACCCATTTGGTCACGGTGCCATTAGCGGCGTGAAATGCAACTATTTTGCGATATGCCCAGTAGTCAGCTGGGAATGTCGTTAAATAGGTTGCTTGCGTCACGAAATGGCCATTTCTACCATCGGACCACAACATATCATTAAACGTTGGCGTTTAAATGATATCGTCGCTGTAGAATGAATACCTCGTATATCAAAAAATCATTACTAATCATAATCATAATCATTACTAGACTGTCTAGTAGTCATATACTGGGTTCACAGTTTCGCCGTATTATAAAATACGTGGTTATCATACGATTTTTACAAAAAAAAAGTAATGATTTTTTGACATACGAGGTATTCATTCTACAGCGACGATATGGTCAATTTTAGCTGGCCATTACATGAAATACTAATATTTCATGAAATGACCGAACACTTCATGAAATGATCAATTTTAAGATCTGGCCACGACATAGATATGGCTAGTAAGTAGATTTGTATATTTTACACTCATCATCTGCCTAGCCTTTTTCCAACTATGTTGGGGTCGGCTTCCAGTCTAACCGAATGCAGCTGAATACCAGTATGTTACGTGGGACGACTGCCTATCTGACCTCCACTACCTATACTTACCTACTTACATATTGCTACGTCCTTACAAATCCCCCTTCTTTTCTAAACGGTTATCGTTTCTGTAGACACGTCGTACTTTATCATTATCACTTAGGAGAGTCGAGAACGTTTCTGCATAACCTTTTGACACAATCCCTTTGTTGTCTTAAACACACCTGCGTACCCCATCAGCTTCGACCTTGGTCTGTAAGACGACGTGGCGACGATATTTCACAGGGGTGTACGATTTTCCATTGCTTTAAATAAATAAGTATTTGAATTTGGAAAAGCAAATGGGAAATACGAATTTGGAAAGTGATGTCGAAACACAATACAAGGATCCTTCGGCCCTTGAATGACATTGTCAGAGGGGAGTCGTTGGTAAACATTTGTGAGATTGTTTCGTGAAATTGTGCTGGAAAAACAAAATGGCGGCGTTAGTTCCGATGTTGGCCACGTGCATAAAGATCCTTGTACAAGTTTACCTACAATAGGGACGATGACAATTTTTTATTGTCCGTCAGCTAGTTTATAAAAATATATTGGACACGTATTTTTCCTTTTTTATGTAATCAATAGATTACGGCAGTACATTGAGTTAAAATATGGCATGACGTCACGCCTTGCTAGGTCTTTTACTGGATTGTGACGTGGCGAGACCCAACTTTAATGCGTTTTATCCAAGTAATTTTTTATTAACATAATAAAGAAACAAATACGTGTCTAATATTTTTTTTATTATCTGACTGACACCGACGGACTAAATATAATTTATTTTCTTTTTCTTCACCCATGCATCATCCCTAATGTACTATTTGTAACCACAGAGTATTAAACAAATAGAAGAATTTATAGGCACAGTCGCCGTCAGATATATTGTAGCAGACAAGGTGACCAAATACTTCTGAATAATTTAAAATGTCAATAAGTTTCATACACTACAAGTTACCATTAATATCTGAACATTCATTCCTTCATTAATATCTGAGCAGATGCTTGTCAATAATTTCTATACAAACAACTAACCAAAAATATCTGAACAGTTACAACGTCAAGTGTATCTACGCAGATGGGGTAGTCTTAGATATCTGATCAGTTGAGGAAAAATTGGATGGGATGAATCTCATGGGATGGTCATTTATGCCTTTGCGGTAGAACTCTGGGGACAATGTGAAAATTCGAAGAGAGCACGTCGACCTCAATCAAATCGCTAGTTTAAAAACTTTCCAGGTAAAACTACCAAATGACTGGACTAATCACAGATAGTCAAGTCGATCGTCGTTTTTGGTTCGTTCTTTATATCACGCAGTAACGAATTAGGTAAGCTCAGTGTTTGTCTACGTAGATACACTTGACGTTGTAAGTGTTCAGATATTTTTGGTTAGTTGTTTGTATAGAAATTATTGACAAGCATCTGCTCAGATATTAATGAAGTAATGAATGTTCAGATATTAATGGTAACTTGTAGTGTATGGAACTTATTGACATTTTAAATTGTTCAGAAGTATTTGGTCACATTGTTTGCTACAATATATCTGACGGCGACTGTACCAATTAGTAAATAATAAATTAGTAGCTTTCAAACAATGCGATTCTAGGATAATGTGAGAAACTAAATTATAAACTAAAATGAAATCATATTGTATGAATGGAGTTCTTTACTAAGGCGGGGTGTTCGAATTATAAACTGGTTTTGGAGTTAATAATAGCCTTGAGTAAGTTTAGAATTATGTTGGCATTTGAGAACTGTTGACTTCACAAATTACTTGGTTTGTATTTATATAAGTATTAGGCTTGGGTGTCGAATAGTTTGATTAATACATTTTCCTTTATTTTTGCGTTTGCGTACGAAAAGCTGTAATGTACTTTAGGGGGAAGCACTAAGGTAGCCCGCGAAATTCAAATTTTCTTACGATTTTTGCAATTTGCAGCTCAGTGTCTGAATGTATGTTGATTAAAGTATGATTCGCGACCATAACAAATATGTATTTACAGAATTATAATCATTAAAATCAGTAATACCACTTCTTAAGTTAATATAATCCTGAAATGTTAAGATTTCACGAAAAAGTCCTTCAATAGGATTACTTGGTCTTAGAGACCTGTATTGATGGCTTTAATGATTATAATTCTGTCAATACATATTTGTTACGGTCGCAAATCATATTATAATCAACATACAACGTAATACTGACCTGAAAATTGCAAAAGACTAAAGAAAATTAATTTGAATTTCGCGGGCTACCCTTCAAGCTTTCGCTTTAAAAGCTCTGGCTATATAGGCGAATCCCACGCGGGATACGGGACGTGACTGTGTGCATAGGTATTTTGTTTAACTGATCAGGAAGTCAAGCGACTATTTGCGTCAGTTTCAACACTTACATTCAAGTTATTTATCATTATCGGCAAGAGAAATTTTTGTCCGCTTCGGTTTGGTCAGTTTTACATCGATATCTTACAGCAATATTGAAAGCAAAACCCAATGCAAATAACAGAACTATTTTCAATTTCCCTTTTGCATGAAACGAGTTGATACCAAAAATCCTTTTTCATTTAAAAGCAACAACAACTTTTGTCATTCCGCGAGACGAACGGTTTGTTATTCATTAAAAAGTACTTTTATAGTCAACTTTCAGAAATAAAGCTAGGCTTAATTAAAACTAAAGAAAAAGGCAACAACTTGATACGAAAAGTTTCCTCGTTTATGTTTATACAGGTTTATACGTATATTTTCATGACCAACTCTTTTAGGAGTCCATTTTTAATTGCCACTCTGGAGTTTTCGTCGGGATACTTAGATTTTATTTATGTTGTATACCTATGCCAGTTGTGTTGTGTGTAAAACTTTTTTATTACAAATTCGTAAGGTGCGAAATAATTACCTTCATTCATTTAGTTTTGAGAATTATGTGTATTTAATTGTGTCTTGCACATAATTATCATTCTCGAATACCTTGTCATTAATGTTACCGGTTAAAAGTAACATCATAAATAATTGCACTTCTTCTGTACTAGCGTGTCGATGGCAAACATATACAGATATTAATTTAACACACGTATACGGTTTCGCGTTTTTGTTCTGTGAAGATATTTTAATTTCGTTATTATGTATTGATTTATATACAATTTTCTAAAATAGCTTCTTGGAGCAACCTATAAATCCTTAGCAATCTTAAAGAATTGTAGAGAAGAGGTCGCGCATTTGTCGGGGTCACGGATCTCGTATCAATGAAATTAAAACGAATAATGTGCAAATAGTAGGCGAATTGAAGGAAACAGAGAGCTTTGTTGCTTAGTTTGTTTGAAAATTAAAATTTTACAATTTACGAATAATTTTATCTTATTATAATTTTTATGATTACTGGCCACTAGCCCTACCCGTGTGTTAAATTAATGTCTCCATTGTAGTGGCACGTTATATGTAATTTTTATAGCCATAGCAAAGTAGATTGTAAAATATTATTTAGTAGGACTTTTAGACTGATGCAATCAACTGATTGCATGACATCGTTATAAATAACTACTGCATATTGAGCATCGCAAAAATCCGCAGAATCATCAGTCTCTTCAAACTTTTTAATACGGAAAATTTGCTCTATTTGATGAAAGCTATAGCTTATGGTTAATATTATAAGCCTACGTAAAGGCAGAAAAAAAAACTGATCCTCCGTAGGTAGGTAAGCCTTAGCTAATAAAAAAGAAACGCTAAAGTTTTTGCATCGTCCTCTCTGAAGATTTCTTTAATCTAGCCGGTCTTTGTAATTGCTTTGAGTCGAGTCGACCCAAAGGACGCTAATTTTCTCACAAAGTCTATAAGAAATGGTGTGAAGAAAGATTTTTGTTGAGCCGCGTTTATTCTTAAGGTTGGCCCCGTTTCTTAGGTAAGTTGTGTGAAGACAGCTTCACAGAATTGTACAGTAACTTCCAGGAAGTTAATTTGGCACATCGTGTCTTAGAAAGAGGTACACACAGGTAGGTATTTGTAAGGCCCTTTACATAACACACGTTTTTCTTGCCGTGAAAAACTACGATTTACTCGCCGTGTGTAGGCACAGACGTCAGTGTTGTATGGATCACTATGGTAGCTTGTTGACGGACACGTTATTTATATGGCGCGGTTTATACGCCGTACCGTAAATAAACCATGCCATGTACAAAGGGCCTTACAGATATGAACACAACACTCTGAACATCAGGACGGCAGCCAATCGGTTGTCTTTTAAAGTGAAGGTATGTCAGTATCGACGGTAAAAAGGCAAAAGGGGTCAAGCGCCACATTTTGCGATCTTAACTTTTTTATTGACCCCAACTCCACTATTTTTTCTCTTTCGAATGGTCATAGTATCGTTTTTCGAGCATAAAAAAAAGTCACTTGCACCAAAGAATTATTTGTACTGAATTGCCAAATCGATACTTACCAAAAGTGCTCAAGCGACACCGACTTTACCTTGCTTGGTTGAAGGACCATTTTGTATATTACGTTTTTGTATCGCCTTGTCATTTGGCATAATTTTAAAAACAATATTAGAAATAAATATGTCGTTTGTATCCATATTCTTTTTATTTGTTTAGTAATAATTTTTCACTTAACACTATTGATAAGAAAATAAAATACTATAACGTCGCTTACACCAATAGTAAAGATTGTCAACTAAACATAATTGGCGCTTGGCCCCTTTCTTAAATAATTTTATTTTCATTACGTTGCATTTGATTCACTCAGTACGCGCGCCAGCGCCGTTGCAAGTGGGTGTATGTTTTGTGTGCGTGAAAGCAAGTTCACGCGTGTTTGAAACGCGATCGCAGTTTTTAACACAGATTAACATTTTATATAAAACATGTCTGCAACTCCCGAAAACGTGAAATTGAGACGTATTTTAGACCGAAAAAGACTGTTGCTAGTACGAAGAAGGTTATTACTTGATTATAATGATAGCAATAGAGAGGTCGAAGAAATTCAAGATGACGTGATTCCGTACTATCATCGGTAAGTTCAACCTCATTTTATTTATTTTATAAAAATAAATTTAACGTTTCTTAGGATAGTTTTTAAAAGAACTGGTAATGTAGGTACGCGTTTCATACATGTTGGATAATTTTATTACGAGAGCAACTTGAAAATGTGTTTTTTTGTTTATTGAGATATCTTAACGATATTGGTGTCAAATAAAAGGTCTAGGTATAAAACCATTTTATCCGTTTGAATCATGTAAATCGGTCCACGCGTTTAGGAAATCATTAAGAATTAGTTTAGTAAAAATGTAAACAATCATAATTTTTGATGTTTTTGTTCTAAGAACTTTTTAACTAATGCAAAATGTGAAAATATTGTTATTGTATTTAAGTTAATGAGGAATGTTAAACAAAAAGGTACCTATCTAGTTAGTCTAAAGATTAAAGTTTTGTTTTCAATTGTTAATTCCAAATGACGGACTTTAATATTCATTGTCTATCTACCTAGGTATTTGTCCGTGTACTTGATCATACGCATCAAACATTGGATAGGTTACGTGGTCAAGTAGGTAGTTAGATGATAAATATTATAGTAGCAACGGGATGGTAATAGCCTAATTAAATACTGTTATTATTAATTTTTCAGACTGACAATCAACTAAAACCAGCGCAAATTAACGAAAACCAATTTACGAGTATTACACAAGATCAAAGTGAAATACAGAGTGACCTAAACAATGTGAAGGTATTTTACATGCTTTTAATTTGCTTATGAAATGTGGGTGTGTGTTACGCCTCTGCCTACCCTTTCAGGAAAAAAGTCTTGATGCTATGTGTGTATGTTAATTAGCTTGACCTGCACATTCTATTTTGACTTTCACTAACTCGATAGATCTAATTTCGCTGTGCTGAGTTTATGCTTTTTCGGGCTAATCTCAGAAACTACTGTCTTGATTTTCATACGGTTTAACGAATAGAAAGAGGGATTTTCTAGAGGCATTATATGCTGTAATTTATATTCAGATACTATTTCCAAAGTCGGTCATAAAACATTTGCGTTAAAAAAATAGTTGGCACTACAGAAGCTTGCTTTTAAATGGTACTTTTTAAATTATACTGGTTATAGGGTCAATGTTCTACAATTTTGTTTGTTACGCTATGATAATGGCTTTATTTGGCTTGCAGGATAAAGAACAAAATTACGAAGCGAGTCAGAATGATTTGCAGGCAAACGTGCAGATCTTGGAATGGAATGAAAGGGTTACCGAAGATGAAATTAGCGTCTGTATACCACAGAATGGCGTACAGCTCATTACGAGGGAAGAAGGAGAGATTCAAAATATTCTCGGACTCGAAGAACAAAAGGGAGAAGAAATTACTAGTCAGCAGGGTAATTTGGACACAAAACATCTTTGGAATGTTCCATCAACGTCTAACTTAGAAGAACAAGAAACACCAGCAAAAGACGAAGCGACTCAGAATGTCTTGCAGGCAAACTTCGTGCAGGATGTGGAATGGAATGAAAGCGTTACCGAAGAAGAAATTGGCGTCTATGTACCAGAAAATAATGTGCAGCTCATCGGGGGGAAAGAAGGAGAGATTCAAAATATACTTGGGCTCGAAGGACAAAAGATCGGAGAAATTACTAGTCAGCAGAGTAATTTGGATATACAAAATCTTTGGAGTGTTCCATCAACGTCTAACTTAGAAGAGCAACAGGAAACAGTAGCAAATAAAAAAAAAATAGAACTTCAAAAAAGAGAAAACAATTCAATAAATCATACTTGGATTATTTTGTTGATGAAGAAGAAGACGAAGATGATGTCTTACTTAAGGAAGCTTTTGGAGATATCAGTGATAGTGAATGGTCAGACGTAGAAGTCACAAAATCTAAATCGAAAAGAATTAATAAACGGAAAGAAAGAAAGTTGTTAAAACATAAAGGTGAAAAATATATTACTAAAAATGGAAAAGAAAAAAGGGAAAGACACCTTCAAATTAATCCATGTACTTCTTCTAAATGTGGAAATAAATGTGGAGTAATTACTGAAGAAAAAAAACAATCTATATTTAATTATTTCCAAAGTCTTACATTACAAGAGCGACGAAACTGGATTGCCAACAATGCTGTTATTACAAATGTGAAAAGAAGGCGAGTTAACGATAGCGAACCAAAGAGAGAAAAGACTGTGAAATATTTTATTAATGAAGGTGAAAGCAGGCGTCAAGTCTGTAGACAATTTCTAGTTGCAACTTTGGATGTATCAAGAAAATTTATAGCATATACTGTTGAAAACTCTGATGATGGATTTGCTAAGCAGGAAGGACGTGGAAAGCATATACCTGCTAATAAAACAAGCCCCCAAGCAATTGAATATGTCAAAAAGTATATTTCTTCATTGCCAGCCCTTCCATCGCATTACTGTCGAAAGGAAACTACTCGTACTTACTTATCACAGGACTTCAAAAATCCTTCGCACTTGTACCGATTGTATAAACGATATTTATTAGAAGTGGATAAGCAAGATTTGAGTTTGTTAGTATCTGAAAGTATATTTAAAAAAATATTTGTAAATGATTTTAATATCTCTTTTCATGTTCCCAAAAAAGATAAGTGTGCAATGTGCACAAAATACGAAAATAATCGCGATGAAGAAGCCAAGAACTGTGAAGAAAAAATTGCACACGATCAAGAGAAAGAAGCTACATCTAAAAGGTTTTTGTTTCACCAAGAAATTGCAAATAAAAATACATTATGCGCTTCATTCGACCTTCAAAAGGTCTTAAATACACCTCACGGAGAAAGTATGCTGCTCTACTATAGCAGAAAATATGCCTACTATAATTTAACTGTCTATGAGAGCAGAACAAGAAATGGTATGGCATATATTTGGGGTGAGTGCGATGGAAAGAGAGGTAGCAAAGAAATTGGCTCATGTCTTTTTCACTACATAGATTCAGTAGACAAAAGGCAAATCAAGAATCTGATTCTTTATTGCGACAATTGCCCTGGCCAAAATAAGAACAAAACAATATTGGCAATTCTCAATTATGCTTTAAAAAGATCCACCTTTTTGGAAACAATACAAATCAACTACTTACTTGCAGGACATACATATATGCCAGTTGATTCGTGTCACTCAATAATTGAAAAAGAAGTTCGGAATATGATTGTGTGGGCGCCCTCACAGTGGGCAACTTTAATCGAATCAGCTAGAAAAAAACCAAGACCATATACAGTAACTGTTATGGAAAACTTTCAAGATTGGGATCCCATAACAAACAAAACTTTTAGTAAGTGTAAAAAGAACATTAATTTATCCAAAATTAGAATTGCGACTTTCAAAAAAACCAAAACAGATGAGATGACGGTTAAATATACTATATCTGTGGATTCAGAAAATACTCAAATAAAATTAGTTTGCCCGGATATGAAAAAAAAAATTGCTGCTTTGTACAAGGAACCATTACCAATCAGTAAAGCTAAATACATGGACTTAAAAAAACTATGTGACTCTGGAGTAATACCGAGAAGATATCATGAAGAATATCTAAAGATGCCTTACGAAACCGGAAAAAGGGACGAATTGATTGAAACTGATGAAGAGGATGAAGAAGAAAATACTCATTAATAATAATTGTGTGAAAAAAGATTGGTTAATAATTTTTGATTTTCACTTTGTTATTGTAGTAAAAGATAAGTACCTACCAAATTATTGTTGTTTATTTTGGATAATAATTGTTGATTTTTTATTTTATTAAGAATTAAGTACCAAATTATTGTGGTTTATTTACTCAAATAATGTGATAACATGCTGTTGTATGTACTAACAGTTAGGTAACTGCTGTTTTTTGGATCTCAGTTTTGTTCCTTGTAGTGTTTTAGTTTAATACATAATTCATAGTTCTATTACCTACCTTCTGTGCCAAATATAAAATAATAATGTATTAAGATTATGGTAGCTTAAGCCAAAATCTGAATTAGTTCTATGATCTGTTGTGCCAAATAAAATAAAATATTACTTTATTAACATGAAGCTTAGGCCAAAATCTAAATATTCCAACATTAAATATTGTTACTTGACCCCTCGCAAATGCGATAAACATGGTAAAAACCTGGAGTCAAACGACATCTATCTTTGAAACTATTGATCTCAGGCTTATTTTGATGTAAAATTATTAAAGAACATTGTATTTTAGTAAACTTTTCTGAAGATTGTCAATAAAGCAATAAAGAGATATTTTTTATTAAAACTTTCTTTTTATTCTCCTGAACAATATGATCTGTGGTGCTTGACCCCTTTTGCCTTTTACCCGTCGGTATATATAATACTTAAGAAGTTGGCAGAAACATCCCAGTGCTGATTTGCTGGATTCGTTTTCTCCTATACTGATCATTATTTATCCTCTACCGATCGTTATTTCTTTTGACGAAGTTTATTCCATTTATATGTATGTATTGTATATATCTATTAATATATTCTTGTATTTTATAGTTATTTTCGTGTTATCTATCCCTTATGTTGCACCTGCCATGTTTTCTCTCTGCATTACGCTAAGGTTGACTAGTAGAAAATGCCTTAGGGATTAAGTCCGCCTTTGTACAGTATTTTTTTACTTGTGCATAAAGTGTTAATAAATAAATGATAAATATGATGTTCTCCAAACAGTACTTATTGAAACTTGATAATTGTTGTACTCGATAGTGGTACATTCTAATAGGTAGCTTACTATAGGCTAGATTAATATGTTATATATACATAGGTCGTGTAGATAATATTATGAAGTTATATTTAGGCAACTGAGCCTCGTTGGTCCAGTGGTCGCAAGTGTGATTCGATTCCCGGGTCGGGCAAAGTGTTATTGGGTTTTCCTATCTGGATTTTCTCAGTAGCAGCTAGGAGCCTGAATTTGTGCCCGGTTGATGGCAATAGGCTCGCCCCCTATTACATGGGACTTAAATATAACTGGCGAAATATGGGTGTACTATAGGTACACCTCTGCCCATCTCTTCGGGGAAACAAGGCATGATGTTATGTTATGTTTCGGCAAAAAGGGCTGATCAATATCTAGCTATGCTGCGCTGTGCTCTGTTGGATAATTCGCTGCTCACAGATTATAAAGAGGAAACACAACAAAAAGGGCATAGGTATTAGCAAAGTTAGTTTAGTAATAGGCACCGCTACAGCTAAATGTGATTTTAGACTAACTACCGTCAAGGCGGGTGACTTTGACTCTAGGCTAGGAGTGACTTAGACTTTGGCCCAAATTGAGACAAATGTTTAGCGTCATTAAATCCACACAATAGTTCCGCAAGTATGCGTCTATACCGCCATCTATTGGTTACCGAAAGAATACGACGTTTGGTTGTGTGTTCGCGACACGGCTGGCAGTTTAAACATCAAGCCCTAATGTGCTTGACACATTAAAATTGTTAAATCTGGACACATTCAAAAGTGTATCAGGAAATATTTTAATCAATAAATGTTACTACTCATTAAAGGACTATTTGGATGACAATTCTATAATTCCTCCTCCTAAACATTAAGTCACCTGGTCTGTTTTGACATTCTTGTACTTTTTGACATTTACATAACATCAGATCTATGTGCTTTATTAACATTTAAATTATTGTGGACATTCTGGAAAAAAATATCGATTCATTACTCTAGTTCTTTGTATAATTTATAATGATCATTTATTGTTATAGTACTTAATTAATTTGAATTTAAATAATAATTGATAATAATATTTGTACGCCTAATGGTAAAACATAAAGAACCTAAGTAAATGTTATAACATCTCACACACCGTGTAACTCTAGTTATGTTTACAAATAAAGATTCTGATTCTGATTCAAGTCTAGATTTGGGCCAAAGTTATACCCTAGAGTCATAGTAACCTGACTTGACGGTACTGTTATCCCATCATAATTTTGTGTTTATTTTTAAGTTAAATCAACTCAGCCTATCGCAGTCCACTGTTGGATATAGGCGTCTTCCAGGCTGCGCCACAACACCCTGCCCGCTTTCCGCAATCAATCTGTTTCAGCCACCTTTTTAAAAGGTCGTTGGTTCATTTAGCTGGGGATCGTCCCACACTACGCTTGACGACTACCTACCTACTAACCTAAAAATATTTAGCAACCTATTATGTTAACAACATTAACAAGTAAGTAAAGTAAAGAGGGAAGCGCTAAGGTAGCCCGCGAAATTCGATTTTTGCGATTTGCAGCTCGGTGTCTGGGTGTATGTTGATCAAAGTATGATACGCGACCGTAACGAATATGTATTTACAGAATTATAATATTAGAATTAGTAATAAAATTCCTTAAGTTAGTATAATCCTGAAATGTTAAGATTTCATGAAATAGTCATTCAATAGAATTACTTGGTTTTAGAGAGTTGTATTGATGACTTTTTAATGATTATAATTCTGTAAACTCATATTTGTTACGGTCGCGAATCATATTTTAATCAACATACAACCTAATACTGATCTGCAAATTGCAAAAACCGTAAGACAATTTGAATTTCGCGGGCTACCCTGGCGCTTTCGCCTTAAAGGAAAATCAAACAATTGTACATTAAACAGAAGCCACTGCATGATATGTACACTACAGTGCAAATAAAAAGACTCGCCGATGTCCATTTACTAACATTACGGTCGACTGACCCTTCCCTACACCTCTGAAAAAAACAGATGAATATGTAGGCCGGTAAAAATGGAACTAAATATTTTAAGATCAACTATGTATATAGGACAGGATCAAATGGACTGTTGGTACCTGAGAACCGTCCGGTTACGGAGATTGAAAGTCAAAGGTCCAACTTTCTTTAATGTTTTTCAAGAAAACTAGTTATGTTTATAACCTAAAAAGAACTTTTTGCAAAAAAAAAAAATAACGCTACAAAGTGAAAAATAACTTTAATTTCGGAAGTCGGTGTCTTTGGATCTGTATTTTAGGTTTTTGCCACCGACTTCCGAAATTAAAGATTTTTTCTTTTACCTTTTTAAACAAAAAAATAATTTTCCAAATCGGTCCAGTCGTCTTCGAATAATCGAGGAACATAAAAAAAGAATAAAGATAATAATAAAAAATAAGAAAAGAACCCGACGAACTGAGAACCTGAACCTCCTCCTTTTTGAAGTCGGTTAAAAAACCCCCACAACTCCTGTATTCCTGTGCCGTTGCATGCCCCCTAAGCACAGTGTTTAGCCTGCGTTAACAGTCGCAAACAGTGATTTTTCACACAAAAAACAAAAGTCGTTTCCCAGCAATAATTTTTGTTCAATGTTACTTAGTCAAGTACAGAATTTGTAGATAACGGCTATGAGATGAGTCTTTTAACACCCTGCTGTATACAGGGTGTCAAGGACATCGACGTCCAAGCTGTAAAAAATTCACCGTTTCATACAAAAGTGCATCACGGTCAAAATGTATGGAACAGCAGATTTATTTTTTGAATCATGTGCTGAATTCATGGTGACAATTTGCGCGTCGATGTCTCTGAAACCCTGTATTGTGCATTACCTGTCTGTCTGGACTTTAAAATAAACTGTGATCTGTGAGTTTGTTTCAGTCTTTCTTCCCAGAGTAGTCGGATAGGAAACACCGACCTTATCTAGTTTTAATACGGTTATTTTTTGACGTGTAAAAGTGTTTTTTTTTTAACCAATTTCCAGAAATAATTATCATTTGTCATTTACCTAGGATGTTCGTGGAAGTATTTTTACTCGATCACGGCGGAGCCCAAAAGGAGAGCAATGTTTTTAACTCGTATTTTAAAACAATAATTTACTTAAGATTACAATTAAATCACTATTTACACAATTGTTAGCATAATTCTTAAGTTGCGTTGTTTGACAACCACAAGAATGCTAATGGAATTTGAATAAGCTCAAAATGTTGGTTACTTCGTTTCAATTAAATTACGAGGAAAATGCCTCGTTTACACAAGGAGAGTTACTCGACCGTCGCAGCTTAAGGTAAGTTCTAAGTGAGGCTTTATAGGAGTTACTTAGATTGACCTTTCAAACTAAGCGCGGTAAGTAAGCAAGTCTATGCTTAACTTTCATGTCTTGATTAACCCGGAAATTAACTTCTAAAGAACTTAAATGGTAGATTTTCTGTTGTAGGAAAATGTGAAATGGTCTTGGTATTGACACGATTTTTAAACAGATAGGCTATCTGTAGTTATTAAGAGGTTATTAAATAGCTCAGGTATTTTAAAGTATATATTTACACTAATCGTAGGTATAAGGTGTCTTAAAATTAACTTTACAAACTTTATGAGTGCTTTAGACCATCGAACTGAATGACTTTTACTATGGGACCAACTTTGAAATCGCGAAAAAAATCTGCTGTTTCATACTTACTTTGAGTAAATTATGCGGCCTACCCAAATGTCCTTTCTTTGGTATTGTTCGTCGAATCGTTGAGCTCCTTAACTTTTATGTTGAGCTGTACGATTACTGACAGATGCTTGCACTGACTGGACAGGTCCACTCAATCTGTGTGGTTCTTTCCTCAAAGGACCATTTCAGACACCAACCTACATGGTCTTCACATGATCTGACCTAGATTATGTCTGGACTTTAAGAGACTGTGACCTCTGAGTTTGTTTCGGCCTTTCTTCTCAGAGTAGTCAGATAGGAAACTCCGGCTTCATCTAGTTTAAAAAAAAATGTTTGACGTGTAAAAGTGTTTGTGTAAACCTACTTACAGAAATAAAATCATTTATCATTTACTTACTATTCTAAGATGTATGGGACAGCTGTTTCTTTTTTCGCGATTTCGAAGTTGATCTCATAGTAAAAGTCATTCAGTTCGATGGTCTAAAGCACCTCATAAAGTTTATAAAGTTAATTTTGAAACACCTTATATGTATATTTTGACAAATTAAATGATTTTAAGCCTAAGCACGGTATTGTAGCTTGTAGCAGTACATACATACATACATACATAAACTCACGCCTTCTTCCCATGGGGGTAGGCAGAAACTACAGAACGCCACCTGCTACGATCCTTACATACTCCATTTGCCTCGTTTACATTCATACATCTGGTCATACATGCACGCCGGTTGCGAATACTACGCACCTGACCTTTCTGAAGAATATCACCAATAAGATCATTATATGTCTTCCTAGGGCGTCCCCTTCCGGCGTTTCCACTCACATCTGCCGTGTAAATACCTTTTGTTAGTCGACTTTCATTCATCCTCTCAACATGACCAAACCATCTAAGCATACTCTTTTCAATTTTTGTCACTACATCTTCGTTTAAACCGCACCGTTGCCTTATCACATCATTTCTCAGTCTATCATTTATAGTCACACCACACATGCTTCGCAAGGAACGCATTTCCACAGCATTTATTCTACTTTCATGCTTCTTTTGCCATACCCAACATTCACTTCCGTACGTAAGCGTAGGCACCAGCACACCATTGTGAACAACCAGTCGGGCCTTTTTGGACATTAACTGGTTGGTCACAACTGCATGTATAGCACCATTCACTTTATTTCCCTCATTTACTCTCCTTTCCACATCTTCATCTATCTTTCCATCCCTTTTAAACAGACTCCCCAAATATACAAACTCACTTACTTGCTCCACACTTTTATCATTTATTTTCACATCACACATCGATACGTCTTCGATCGATACACATCGATACTTGTAGCAGTACTGTCTAGTATTATTTTTTTGTGATTATTTGATTAAGGAAAACGGTGACGCACTTACTGTTGTTTGATGTATGATGTCTAAAACAGTAAATTAAACAGTGTATACTAAACATGTCCTAGCTTCGCCATTTGTTTTTTATGTCGAAAAATCTTTAAACGTTAGACACATTTTCCTGATTACTCACCAGGCTTGTCCAATCAAATTCTGTAATATCTAACAGAATCTCCTGTTGTCAGTTGGTCATTTTCCGCGCAAAATCTCCTCCATTTTGTTCGACTTTATGAACCCTCGATAATAGGATTACTCCTCTCACCGTGTTCGTGTCACTGGCGCTAACTTCGTTCCATTCATTATTTATGTTCAAAATTGCGTTGCATCGAAGGTGAGCTGATTTTATGCAATTCAGGTGAAGTGGAAGGAAATTGGATGGCTACTAAATGTTAAGATTGAAGAGACAGCTGGAAAGTTACACGGTAGCCGCAGGATGAATTCTTGATGTTTTAGAATTTGAAATAGTTTGGGTATGCTCTCCTAAATATGCGGAACAGACCTGGCTAGAAATCACAAAATAAAGAGAGGTAGGAAAGAGAGATGATGAATTTCACAATTAGCGAGAAAAAATGCAGGTTAGCTAAAGAAAATACACAACCTGTTGCAGTGTTTAAAAGAAGAGTGAAAGAACACTATCTTTCCACTTCGTCATAGCTGTTAGTATTTATTATGTTATGCTTCATTATTATCGTATATAAATATTTTAGTGATATTTATTTTGGTAGTATACATGTATGTATTTGTATGTACTCATATTTTATGTTTATATATATATATATTTGTATATATTCATATTAGTGTATCGTTTGTGATTTTGTGTATTTTGCTCTTTTACTCTTACACACGTTGTCTACATCTCTTTATCTACTTTCCTATCGCAGGTATGCTGGAAGAGATTTCTTTAGAAATAAGCATCACCTTTGTACGTATTTTTCTGTTCCGTTCTTCTTGTCTGTTTATATGTGTGTACATAAACTGTTAAATAAATAAATAAAAAATAAAATGTCCCACTTATTTTGGCATGTAATTAATGTGCTGTATGTTAAATAATATATGTAATGAAATCATTGTCATTACAACGCGGATCAATGGATGAAGTGTTAGAAATTCCTGAAATGCATCGAAATTATTGCCTCCACTTTCTTGTTTTGACTCAAAGCAATTACATCAGTTAGAATAAATTGTACGTTTTCTTCAGAACCGTAAGCTTCTTATTCTTGTTGTGCTGCCGTTGCCAGAGATACAAAATTATAACTTATGTATTTTGCTCGTTACAGAAAAGCTTTCTACTTCTGCGGAAATAGACATGCTGTCTTAATACATGGCTAACGTAAGACAGAGATAATATTTGATTCATGTGCATTTTATGGAGCAGTGGCGGCCCAGTGGTAATGGCCCCAACTTACGACGTTCGAATAATTATTTCATCACGACTGCTCTCAAAAATAGTGAAGGAAAACATCGTGAGGAAATCAGCATGCCCTAGAACCAAAAATTCGAAGACATGTGACATCTACCAACCCGCACTGGGCCCGCGTGGTGGCTTACAGCCCACTCCCTCTCGAAGAGAGGAGGCCTGTGTTCCAGCAGTGGGAATATGATAAACTGATTGTGATGTGCATTTTATGTAATAATCCTTTGGTAACATAATAATTTTTATGACGACATTTCTCAAGACCCTGGGGTACCGGACCTTAAGACGTACCAACAGACAATTATCCCTGTTCGCACTATGAAAGTGCACCTAAGGACAATCCCCGGTTCGTTTAGGACTATTGTAGGATATGGAAACAAAGATATTGGATTATGGGTTTGGGTGTCTGAAGTGTACTGGTTATCTAGGACTGTGGAAAGACGCTCCTGCCTGACCAATGTTTTATATAAAATACACAGATAAAATTGGATAACATAATTATTATTTAGAAATGTCTTTCATATAATAATATCTTACTAGGGTCACCCGGGGCTATTGTAGCCAGGGGGCAAACGTAACTGATGGAGATAACTCGTTATTTTTAGTTATCGCAATCAGTTACGTTTGCCCCCCGGGCTACAATAGCCCCGGGTGATCTTGATGGTTTTATTAATCGCGCACTCGTTAGGTAAGGATCCCCCTTACAACAGGCGTTGAAGAAATCGCTTGACTTTTACCAAAAGATTCAATCAATAGGTACTTAATAAATGTTATTGCATGCTTTTTTGTTTTATAACGATTTCATATTGATACCCGTTTTGTCAGTGAAGTTTTACCCTCTCAAATGTCGTATGAACCCCATAGGTACATAAGCAAAATACTCTCGAAATGACCATAAATATAATTGTGAAACCCGTTGAACACTCACATGCAAACGGCTTCTAGTGGGCGAACATTTGATGGCTTGAGTTTGACTCCGCATAAAAGTTTTTGAAATATAGCCAAAGATCGTACATGTCAAACTTGGTCACATACCAATTTATTTTCCTCTCATACTTGACTTAACGGCAATTTTCTTCCCCCTTTACGTATCATGTTTGATCACCCTTAGTCCTTTATCATACGATCCCAGGACATTATTATTGTCAGGTATATATCCTTTGTTCGTTGGGTGTAATTCAGTGTAAAAATAAGTAATTTGGGAACATTGATTTTAGAAATATTGTGGATGCGACATCTATAAAATCTGGATTCGTCGCCATATTTTTCCCTCTCTTCTTGACTGTTAATTCGACATGGTGATGGGGTTAGTCTTCTTTATTTTGCTCTGTTCTTGATATGTATATAGGAAATCCTAACTATTATGAATATGTTATATACAACGTGTTCCTTATTTATGACATCCCATAACTCTAGGGGGTCATTGTACTCATCATTATGAACAACTTTTACTAAGGGACCAAACCCGAAATCGCGAAAAAAAATATCAGGTGTTCCCTACATTTTGACGAGTTATGCGAACATAAATGTAGGGAAAGCTGATTTTTTTCAAACACGAAAAAATCACGTGCTTGTCAAGCAATTTTGACCGTCTAGACTTTGCGACTGAAATCGGTCGTAAAGTGATCCTAGTCTATGTATGTCGAGACTGCAGCCCCTGCTTAAACTGGTTTTTTTTATCAGCGCGGCCTACTGAACATTGTAAACTCTTTTTATATTGTGCTATGTTCATTTTGATCTTATTGAAGCGACATAGCACAATTTTGGCATGAAGCTTCCTTCCTTTATGATCTACGCCAAGGCTTGAGAAGTAATCGTTTCACTCTCGAGTGTCTTGAAATCAGCTTTGTAAAATGAGTTTGTAAGCCAATAGATCTTGTTGCCTCACTGATTTGCTGTTTTCTGGGATCTGATGGCTTTATAAATAATAGTGATATAGGCACGTACATATTTTAAACATTATGTTTTTTTTCTATCTTCTTTTGTTCCTATATGTTATGTATGGCATTATTGTGCATAATTATAGAAAACTAGCTTCTTCTGCCCGTGGCTTCGCGTGCGAAGAATTTGGAAATTATCCCAAAGGTATTACAGTGATAAAAATCCTATGCCCTATCCCGGTCATGTTCTACCGGCGTGCCAAATTTAATTGAAATTCGTTCAGTCGTTAAGGCATTGAGGTCCGATGTAAACTAGAGCAGACACCTCGAACAAAATGTTTGCACACCATGTTGTTGTCCGGGACAGCAAACGCCTACTACCTGAATACGTATAAACCGCGGTTGTCACGTTAATAACATCCGCGGAACACATCTTTACTTTGTAATAGCTGCTCTAGTTAGACGATAACCGACTTTTAATTACCGCCCGAGCCTAATACGCGATGACGTCAAAAACGCTCGAGCATTGGGGGAATTCCGACAATTCCGACGGCGCGGTACGTTTGTGACTGCGCGCACAATAATTGCCATATGATTATTTTTGGTTTAGAATTATTTATTTGACGAGAATATCTTCCACATCATAGAGTAAAACTGCCCACAGCCGATATTAGACTTAATTATAGTAATTTTAACCGCGCGTGAACCGCGCGATTCACCGGCGCCTTTTCGGCACCGGTGGGGCTTGAAGATTTGTCGACGCGCGGCGCCGAAAAGGCGCCGGTGACGCTCGACCGGCCACTCAAGGCCTTTGGCATATATCGGCGTGAAAGGGTAACAGACAGACAGGCTGACAGATAGAGCTACTTTCGTATTTATATTATTATTTAAGTATGGAAGTATGGATGTACTTAGCATTTATATTTTTCTTATTAACATTGGATTACAATATATGTCAATTTGACGAGACAGGACCTATTCCACAGAAAAGCAATTTTTAGCGACTCCCAAAAAAGCTTAGAGAAGGTTCTTTATGATATGATTTTGAAGTAAGTTTTATGAATACTTCATGCAAAGTAAATTCGTATCTATCCAATATTCAGTTCATTTGCATTCTTATCCGACTGCGGCGGAGCCCAGAAGGAGCGTAATGTTTTAACCCCTATCAAAGGTCAACTGGAACTAAATTAAGTGCCGGTTAACTATAATTCATCACCCAGGTGTTTCACTATTGACATTTGCTAATAAATCTAACTGCGGTCTTACTTGTAGCTCCAAAACAGACGAGTTCAATTAATAAATTCGCTTTTAAGTTTAAACTAGACATTGAAATACAATGGAAGATTAATTATGATGGCTATATTAGGTGGCTTAGAATACTCTAAGATACTTTATGACCATCATTTAGTACTGTAGCAATCTGCCGGGATAGTAGGGGACCGAGCAGATTACTACGTGCGTTCGTGTCTGTGGTGTAGTGTAAGCTATGTAAGTTACTGTGTAGGGGAGGATACCGACACTAAACACAAGGGAGCACTGTAATTATTATTTTATTGCTTATAGAAAGCTTACAACATTATCCACGTAAACCTAGAAATGCTTCAATATAAATCAATCTTACAATATGTCATATTTCAAACTATTCTATTTCCACTTGGCGTTCGAATGTGTCCATAGGCAAATATTTAGCGGCCTGTCCTACGAGAGGTTGCCACCGGCATAAAACCTCTACAGTACCTACAAAATATGATGTGTGGTACAAGTGTTTATGAGTTCAAGTGTATCTGTTGCCCGCGCCTTCGCCCGCGTGGATGTCAATACTTCCCTATTTGAATCGGATTGGATTGGATGTGGGTGTACTTTAAGTACACCTCTGCCCAACCCTTCTGGGAAACAAGGCATGATGTTATATTATGTTATGTTGAATTGGATTTTGTTCACAATTTCATGTGTTTTAATTTTTTTGCGCGGAACCCTAATTCTTTTTCTAAAATAAAAGTAGCCTTATAACATCAGCTATATGCCAGTGAAAATCCCGTCAAAATAGGTCCAGCCGTTTTCGAGATTAGCCGAAATAAACAGACAGACAGACGAAAATTAAAAAAAAATGCTTTTTGTTATGAGTACCATATGTATGTACTTTCTTATACATAAGTACACATAACATCACGCCTTTTTTCCCCGAAGGGTTGGAGGTGTACCTATTATGGTACACCCACATTCCGCCAGTTAAACTTTCATATGCATTTAGTAAAAAGCTGTTATTTTGACACTACAAACAGACACTTCAATTTTATTTATTTGATATTTGACATTATTAAAAAGAGGGCGCGTGCTTATGACCACACGATAGAAGTAGAAACTTACGACTGGAGCCGAGCATACGCGATTCAGTGCCGGGTATACCCGATTCAGCGTCACCGACCGAGCGTGACGGTTCAGTTTCGTTCAGTGTTCAGAAAGAGCGCTAAGTTCGCCTTAAGAAGTTTTCAGTTCAAAAAATAGAGGATGCATTCTAGAAGTTTCTTCTACATCAAAATTTTTCAACATCGAAGTGATAATTATTAAATCATCACGAATGATACTAACTTATTTATGTATTTGTGGTTTTCGCTTATATCTATGATTAGCTTTTGCCCGCGAATTCGTCCGCGTGAGATTTTTGGTTTTAATGTAAAGTATATCCTATGATACTCGGCAGTACTACAGCTTCCCATTAGTGAAAGAATTTTCGGAATTGGTTCAGTAGTTCCGAAGATTGTTCGTGAAAAAAAAAAATCTGCTATGTCATACATTTATGTTCTCATAACTTGTCTAAATGTAGAGAAGAACAAATTTTTATTTTGGCGATATCAGGTTAGATCCCATAGTAAAAGTTGTTCATAAATTACCACTTAAGAGGCTGTGCGTTTTTAATTTACACCTTGTGGATTGATAAATTGAATGACAATCATTATTTTAAATTATTTCTAATACCTATAAAGTGAAAATGAAGATTTTTTCGTACCTATTTTTTTCATACAGGTACCTAAATACGCTATACCCTTCACAGCTTTTCCAACCATAAAAACCAACGTAAGTACTTTTAAAGAAATAACATCACATATTCATTACATAAACACATTAACTGGGTCGTTTATCTGTTGTTTTATTCAAATTATGAGAATCAGGTCAGCACACTGAAAATTACGTAGGACTGAACATTGTAAGTAATATCAAAACCATTCGTTATACACGTTTATTCGTTTTCTTTACTTATATTACATTTATACCGGGAACTGGCAACCAGTGCCAGCCGTGACCGGAACACGGTGGAGCATACGGTGGAGGTCTGCCCGGCTTGGGCGGAGCACCGCCGTGTCCTCGCGGAAGCGATCGGCGGCGGCGATCTCTCGCGTCCAGCCCTGGTCCAGGCCATGGTACGGAGCGAGAGTACATGGGAAGCCATTACCTCCTCCTGCGAAGCAGTAATGCTCGCGAAGGAGGAGGCGGGACGCGGGAGGGAGAGGCAAGCTTTGCGCCCTCACGCCCCTAGTCGCCGCAGGAGACGCCCTGGGCGTCGGGAATTGGCAGCCGGTTCCCGGCCACCGTAGGCGCGGGCTTGCGGACGGCGAGCAATGGGTAGCTCGCCGTCCGGTAAGGACCAAGCCCGAGTCGACGGCGCGTTGTGTTCCACGCGCGCCTCAAAGAGATGCCAGCACTATTGACGGGGTCCGCTAGGGCCGATGCTAGCTAGAGTCGCGGGATGTTCGAAAGAGTTACCGTGGCCCCAGCACAGGCAACAGAAGGAACACGGGTGGGTTTTAGTCAGTAAAAGTCTGACACGCCCTCCCGCTCTGCCCAGAGCGGGAGAAGTCATTTGATGATTTCCCATCCACAAAAAAAAAAAAGCCGTGACCGGAGGAGTACCGCTTTCTGAATCAACCCTTGATTCAAATACCTAACGAGAGCCTCCTCAGGTACCTATTGGTCGAGACTCTTTGCCATTACTCCATTAACTGTTACGATTATTGACACAATTATCGCTGAGTCTATATGCGATGTAGACTATTACCTCTATTTATTATTAAAGTTCACCTTTGTAGAGCGTCATCTCTGTCATTCATATCCTGTGTTTGTTTTGTTACAGTTTTCATCTAAAATCAGATGTGCAATATTTACGCCCGAGTACAGTCTGATGCAAACTTTATGGCGGCTCGGAATATGAGGCGAGTCGCTGCGCAGTAACAGATTCATGTGTCAGCGGGGGTGAGGGGTGCGGTACTGCGCAGCGAGTAGCGCACTTCAGAGTCGTCATAAAGTTTGACGCGTACATCTAAAACATAGATTAGATACAACTCCGATGCCACCTTCAAATCTTCATCTAAGATAGCCACTAATGATAACATTTTCTGCTAATGTACGCAATTATGCCAAATGTTTTCGAAATGTATTTTCTACAAGCAATTTTGAACCTGAAAATACTCTTGTAACCTTTAATTGCCTACTTCAAACGTTAATTAAGGTTTCTTTAGTAAGTGTTTTTCATTAATGCTTGGGATTAATGTTGCTTGAGATTTCTTTGTTGTTGTGTTTTAAATGTATCTCTGTTGGCTGATATCACGCTGATGTAATAATTTGCTGATCATCAAAATACTTTAGTTTTCAAAGTAAGAGTTTAACGACGACTTGTAATTTTTTATACATTTTTCGATTGTGATTTATCTATAGAATTATCACGAATTTTCTTTGAGGCTCATAAATTCTTACAACCGTATTCATACGCAATAATGTCCAAAAACATTCACTCCATTCAAAATACAATCACAAATCGTCATGACTGATGTATGTGTGAACAGACTGTAATATAATTTAATTATTTTGTAGGAAATGGAAAACAAATGAATCCATAACATTTGACAGAAAACGGAAAGGTTCACATTGCAATGTAAACTGCAATAACTTTATTAAGCCAGACACGAACGCTGGCGGAGATAGCCGATCGTGCACGAACGCGATTGCTTTGAAAATCATTCGCATTCTTTCGGTACCAAATATTATGAGCGGAATCCGACGAATAGATACGAGTACATACAGTTTGACCATCAGCTATAAGATCTGAAAAAATTTGAGTACTGTTGGGAGTTTGGGACTCTGTATGTAGTCGGAATTTATTGTTTTTATTCTATCGCTATTTATTTATTTTAATTTGAATGCCGTTTATATTGGGTTACTCCTTAACATCTCTTATTTATGCATTTGTGGCGGCATCTACAACGCCACATGCGAACTACGCATCAAAGACCTGAAATCACACAACACTGTCATAAATATCATTTCCCTTCCCAGCGAACGAAGTCTCTCCACCAATCGAGTCGTACTAATCCGCAAAATATTTTTATGTTTTCTAACCCTTCGGGGAAACAAGGCGTGATGTTATGTTATGTACCTGAAGTTTCACCTCCTTAGGGAGTTAAGCTTCTGATGAATATTGCTGGCCGAATATCTGCATAAAATATTTCGTAGTAAAAAATGTATCTGAATTTTGACGCTCATGGCAGCGAGATATTTTATTCTCATTTGCAATACCTGACTAAAGCCTTACCCATGCGTGAAATATCGGAGAAAGTATGTGAATTACGTATGTTAATTATAATTTTACGCTTGACCAATGTTCTGCACCTCCTGGGAATTTCGTCACATTTAATTGAATTTCTTTGACGCATAACATTTATTTCGTACAAATATCACTACTTTTGTACTATTATAAAATGAGCCTGTAGGTCCTTTGAAGGGTTGTTTTTTTAGGAAAAAGTTCAGGATGTGTTTTTTGACTAAATCAGATAAATAATAATTAATTATTTGAGAAAAGTGGTGACCTTTGATTACTTTTCTATATTTATTTTTGTTTTTTTTTTTTAGCTCCAAACTCCCATCTCAAAAACCTTACTTAATATTTTTTGTATAGCAGATACATTCAGTATGATAAATATTCCGACAATACATGCGCAATTGCACTCCGATAAGTTTTACCGAGCCAACTATCGCTGAAAGGATATTATAATTTTGTATTTTAGTTTCAAATCACGAAAATGTCGCATGTACTTGAAGTAGGTCACGAAAAATAAAAAAGGTTTTATTGTAACAGAGAGCTCCTTGTGAAAAATGACATCTGGGAATGTTATTACATGGGTAGGTGTACCTATTTCTACTGCCAAGCAGCATTAACGTATGCTGTTTTGAGAACGTCTACTGGTGGGTTTATTTACAAGTAAGATAACTTATCATCACGCCTGTATTCTCCAAAGGGTAAAGCAAAGCGTACCTATAGTACACATTTCACCAGTTACATAATATGTTTAAATGTTAACATAACTAACAAAAAATACAATTACTGAAAGGCATGCATGAGATGCCATAGAACAACCCCTGCCCATTGCCCTGTTTGACATATTAATAACACTTACATAACATCACACCTGTATTCTCCAATGGGTTAGGCAGAGGTGTACCTATAGTACACCCACATTTCGCAAGTTATTTAAGTCCCATGTAATAGGGTCGCCCTCATTACATGGGATTTAAACATAACTATATTGCCATCAATCGGAAACACCAAAAAAAAAATCTGCTGTTCCCTATATTTTATCTTCGCACAACTCGTTAGAATGTAGGGATTTTTTTTGCGATTTCAGGTTTGGCCCCATAGTAAAGGTTGTTCATAATGATGAGTAAAATTACCCCTTAAGCGGTTGTGCGTTATTTAAGTAACACCTTGTATATGGTGGGTTTATCTATACTAATTATAACTCATCATCTGCCTAGCCTTTTCTTAACTATGTTGGGGTCGGCTTCCAGTCAGACCGGATGCAGCTGAATACCAGTATTTTACATGGAACGACTGCCTATCTGACCTCCACAACCCAGTTACTAAGTAATACGATACCTCTTGATAAGACCGGTTGTCAGACTTTTGGGCTTCTGACGACTCGTAACGACTGTCAAAAACCCAAGATTGACAGCCAGGACCAGAGCTTGGAGCTTGGAGCTTGGAGGCTTAACATGCTTTCCAAGGCAAAAATGGTCACCCATTCACTGACCGATCGCGGCAAGCGTAGCTTAACCTGATCGATCGACCCTTGCGGTTGTTATTACTTAGCCACGGGCCCCACAACTAATTTAACTTTAAGGTCGTTGACCTAAGCGAAACAAACTTCACGATTTGTTTATGAAAAATAGTATTAGACACAAAACACAACGAAGGATAAACATATCTTAGAACTAACGTCTTGCCCGTATATTTGATCTCCGTAGGGTACGATTAAGGTTACCTTGTATACCTAAAGCTATTTATTGTACGATGAAAAATAACGATTTTTTTAATACCAACTGCTGTATCCATTTTTCCATGCCTTTTGATCATAAACGCGAAAGTAACCCTGTTTGTTTATTACCAGCGTCAGGCACGAGTTGTCTGGCATTTTACTGAACTGCACCCTAATGGAGGAGCTCGTGGCTAAATAATAACAGCCGCACGGGTCGATCCATCAGGTTAAGCTACGCTTGCCGGGGTTGTCCGTGGATGGGTGACCATCTTTACATACCGAGACTCCTCCGTGCCTCGGAAAGCACGTTAAGCTGTTGGTCCCGGCTGTCATTCGTAGATCTTTGACAGTCGTTACGGGTCGTCAGAAGCCCGAAAGTCTGACAACCAGTCTTACCAAGGGGTATCGTATTACCCAGTTCGCAGTCGCTCCATGTAAAATACACTGGTATTCAGCTGCATCCGGTTAGACTGGAAGCTGACCCCAACATAGTTGGGAAAAGGCTAGGCAGATTGACTATCAATCAGAATATGTATCTTTTTGAAACTTATTGCTAATCCATTGATTCATATGTTCGAAAAAGGTGTCTACTCAACAACGTATATAACGCAATGAATGTTGTTGAATTGTCAAAATTAACCCGAATCCTACTGTAAATGTGTTACGCAATAACCCCGCTAAGCCAATTTGGCGCAGCCGTGAGCCACACAATACATATATTTTAAAATTAAAATTGATTCTTTGTTTTTCATATTGTGTGTACTTATGGCGTGTGTCAAATAAACATTTTTTCTTTTTTTTTCTTTACATTTTCACGCCTAATGAAACGCGTTATAAAATTTGACTGACAGGTATCCTGGAACCTGGAAATAGGCTATTTTTGATGATGAAATTATACGCTGACGAAATCACGGGCATCAGCTAGTTATGCTACAAATCAACAAAGAAAATAGTCTTAACTTTATTCAAACTCAACCAAATATCAATCTGTTACCCGAGCTCCACATTTCCTGAAAATGTACATCTAAAAGGTTGAACGGTCCAGCAAATACAGCCTGAAGCGACATTTTGTAGGTAGTACATGTGGCACCTAAACGCTTGACCGATTTGAGTGTATTGCCCGACAGAAATACTGACTAAAAATATATAATACAATATCTAGGTTTCAGTTCCATCATTGTTTGGTACTGATATTGTTTTTATTTAGGAGTATGAACAATTTTATTCGGGTTTTTTTTCTGTTTTGAGTTGAGATATCTTAACAAGTTTTTATGAGTTAGCTAATCGGACTAGCTGAATAAATAATGCGGGAAAATCCAGGATGTCTTATCATAGTATTGAGTCCAGCAAACTATGTTTTTGTAAAATTTGAGAACAATTAAGCATGTAAATTCAGGGAAATTAATTGTTAAACAAATTGACTACCAACTTGAATTTATTGTCGGCAGGTGTATTTAAATCACAACCGTCAGTTTTTGACAGTTCTATGAGATGGTTATAACACGGCAAATTGACGTAGGGTGTTAATTTGCTTTTTCTGACTGTCCCTCAAGGTGATTTTGGACAATTGTTATTATTAATTCATGATGATAACTACTTAGTTCTTTAAAGCCCTCTCTAATATGTCTTTACAACCGTATTGTAATAAATAATTTAATTTAAAACCGAAAAAAATATCCCAACAACAATATGGGACCAGCCTTAGCGTTACTAATCACAGTACGATATTTATATCTATACAAATATATACAATTGAAGTGTCTGTTTGTAATGTCAAAATAACAACTTTTTGCTAAATGCATAAGAAACTATATACGGTACTTAAAACAAAAAAGCTATTTTTAAAATTTTTGTCTGTCTTTCTGTCTGTTTGTTCCGGCTAATCTCCAAAATGGCTGGACCAATTTTGACATGACTTTCACTGGCAGATAGCTGATGTTACGGGGAGTTAGCTACTTTTATTTAAAAAAATAATTGGTGTTCCGCGCAAAAAAATAAAACCTAAGAAATTGTGAACAAAATGTCGGATTTAAAAAATTCTCTTTGCATTTGGTAGCCCAATTCTCAAGGATAGTTATAGGCAAGTTAACATTACACTACGACCCTTACGATCCAAGCAAAAAGAAAAAAGTCAGAAAGAACACTAAGCGAAAACGAAGTAATACCGTGGGCAACGCGACGGGTCGGGGGACGAGGGAGTTTTATAAAAATGTGGCTGTTATTTTAGTATATTGTGTATTTTACGACTTCTACGCGAACGAAATTGCGAGGCACAGCTAGTTATTCGAATAAAACCATTTGGCGTTTTGGAAAAGTTAGCAGACAAAGTATCGGTACTTGTAACGAGTTTGAGAATATTGTTTCTTAGCAAAATAAGAGAACAAAATATTTTCTTGGTATTACTTTTCCCTAGAAGCTTTAAGAAGTCCTAAAAGAAAACTTTCTTCAACAATAGGTACCTACATAATTATTTTAAATGAGCAGAAAATATATTTTTTTTCTACCATTCAACCAGACACTTACTGTACAATGCTTAGAAGCTATCTTCTAAGCATTGTAAAGTAAGAGAAATTAGTTGATTAAAAGATTTACTAAGTCAAATTGCCTTGTTGTAGCCATATAATTGTCAAAAAATGACAGTTGTGATTTGAACATACGGACAATTTAAGTTGATAGTTAATTTTCTAATGTACCAAGTTTCCTGACTTTCCATAAAACGGCTATCGCATCTCGCTCGAGGACTAAAAGACGAATTAATGAACCACAAAGGTCTTGTAAATATAAAACGTAACCAAAATACGTAAGGTTTATTCAAATCCTTATTTCCAATTGATGTTACTTCTACATAAAAAAATATCAACTTTATCGTACTATAAATTAAGTTGATTTTAGAAAGACTATAGTGTTATTGAAAAAATCATAAAGATTGTTGAACTGAACTTTATGTGTAGGAATTAAAGTTATTTTTCCAAAAACTCATGATATTATTTGTTTACATATTCGGAAACTAAATTGCGAACGCAGTTTGGTTGTACCAACACACCTATAAACGTAGCTTGGGGCGGTATCGACCCCAAGATGCCAATGATATCCGAGGCCAGTCCGTTTGCCAAACACAATTTCTACGGCTATTGTTGAATTATAGTGCCACGCTACTATGAAGTCTCGATCGATTATCGACAATTCGATATTTAAATTTAATTCAGATTTTGCATGCATTAATCATTTCTAACACTGAGTGACTCTGAATTCCGAGAAATCCTGCTGAATTTGAGTTTTTCAAGATTTTAATCTTGTAATAAAAATGCTAATTTATGATTATTATATTAGAGAGATTCTTTTAAGAATTTTTTTTGTGTCACCGTCTCTTTCCCAATGTATTATAAGTAGGTACAGAGTAGGTGTAGTTAGCAGGGGCGACAGATTCATACAACTCCATTCCTACCGGCTTCCCTTCGAAACAACGACTCTACTTGAGTTTATAAATTTTGATGTTATCTTGAATTTATGATACCTGTTCAATTTTTTCTTCGGCTTCCCTCTAATGGAAATTGTAGATTCGCTACCGGTAGTTAGATAGTTGGACAAAAGCCCAATCAAAGTTTGGAACTTACATGGCATTCCCATCGAACGATCAGAAAAGCAAAAAGATCGATTTGTACTTGTGTACATAGATGTCCATTCGCCAAAGAAGAAGTTAGCGCGCTTTGACCACGCTTTTCTCCCTTCTCAACTCTCCCACTCCTCCTTCTTATCTAGTGTCTCACTTCCAATATCTAAGTTCTTCACACGCTAAAAATCTAACAATCTCTGCATTCTTCTAAAAATCTTCTCCTACTCTGTCCTTCTCATACTTCTGACTTTGTTCATTCGTCCTTTCATATTCAGTACAGTCTTCTTTGCAGATTAGGTGAAGCTTTGTGTAAACTAAGTAAGTAGATAGCCAATCGAATAAAGACAAATTATCACCAAAATAATGAGGTCAACACGTAAGTACCCACGCGAACGTTCCCGGTCGCCCACTTTTCACACTTATTCCCTTAGCAATAAGGTTGAAAAGTGGTCGATCGGGAACGTTCGCCTACGTACCTACTTGAGGGTGTCAACTAAGTACCTACATAGAGAAAAGGATCAGATTCAATGACCGATAAAACTTCTTACTAATGTCAAAGGTTTGCAGGTGAAGAGTCTGCAATGACCCTTTGTGTACATCGATTTATCGTGTTGTTACTGTCTCTGTGGGCTAAGTAGATGCGATCCCTGGGTTATTTGTCTTTCCTATTGGGAAATTCCCTGTAGCAGCTTTTAGTTTGGATTTATGCCAGGTTAATAGCAATAGGACCGCTCTACATTAAGGCTCCTGCAAACAGGCGCGACACGCGACGCAAATCGCGCGCGATCAAAAACTCCGCTCGTCGCGTGACACGCGGTGCCTTTGTATCGCGTCGCGTGTTGTGCCTGTTTGCAGCAGCCTTTACACAGAACTTAAAAATGTTAAATGATACCGCGTAATGTTGTGAAAAAGTAATAACCCTAAAAAATAATGGGCAAAATGTTGGTGTACTTTACGTACGTATACGGGAGTGATGACATGTTGTTTTCTATTTTGCTTCGAAACAGTCACTTGTTTTAGCCCTCATGGCTATCATAGAAACAGGAGAATTCAATTAAGCTAAGCTCTCACTGCATCAGTCTAAGCTTGCCAGCTCACACCCGCTATCACCTACAGAACTAAATATATAATGTACAAAGTTCCCTAGACAAATGTATGTTACTTCCCCAATGCGGGACTGGAACAGTCAATAAAATATTAAAGATCCTTTCAAGGAAGGGAAGAAGATGGCGACTTTAATAAGATGCAGATGAGTAACAAACTACTGGATTAAAGTAATAAATTATTTTGTGATAACAACTTACGGTTCCCATTATTATTTCATTTGTTCATTATATATATATATATATCCTACTTCCTTTTAATCAATCAATCAACTCAGCAGTCCACTGCTGGACATAGGCCTCTCCCAGGCTGCGCCACAACACCCTGTCCTTCACCTTCCAGTCTGTCCCAGCCACCTTTTTAAGGTTGTCGGTCCATCTAGCTGGCTGGCGTCCCATACTACGCTTGCCGATACGCGGTCTCCGCTCTAGGACCCGTCTGCTCGCAGGCAGTAATGCTCGCGACGGAGGAGGTGGAACGCGTGAGGGAGAGGCAAGCTTTGCGCCCTCACGCCCCTAGTCGCCGCAGAAGACGCCCTGGGCGTCGAGAATTGGCAGCTGATCCCCGGCCACCGTAGGCGCGGGCTTTGGACGGCGAGCAATGGGTAGCACACCTTCCGGTAAGGACCAGGCCCGAATCGACGGCGCGTTGTGTTCCACGCGCGCTTCAAAGAGATGTCAGCACCATTAACGGGGTCCACTAGGGCCGATGCCAGCCAGGGTCACGGGATGTTCGAAACAGTTACCGTGGCCCCAGCACAGGCAACTGAAGGAACACGGGTGGGTTTTAGTCAGTAAAGTCTGACACACCCTGCCGCTCCGCCCAGAGCGGGAGAAGTCATTTGATGATTTCCCATCCAAAAAAAAAGGACTCGTCGGCTCCACCGGCCATCGGTCCTTCGACAAACATGGCCAGCCCACTGCCACTTCAGCTTGCTTACTCTGCAGGCTATGTCGGTAACTCCGATCCTACTTCCTACTATAATTATTATAAAATTATAAACGCGAAAGTTCGTGAGGATGGATGAATGGATGGATGGGTGGATGTTTGTTACTCTTTCACGCAAAAACTGCTCGACGGATTTGGATAAAACTTGGCACAAAGATAGCTTATAACCTGGATTAACACATAGAATACTTTTTATCCCGATATCCTCACGAAATCGAGACTTATGCGGGTGACACCGCGGGGCGCTGCTGGTAAATGATATTAAAAAAAAAATAGAATATAAAAAATATTTAAAAAAATAGTAGCCCACCGGAATCGGGAACAGGGTCCAAGCTGCCGGCGGTCAGGGCTCCAGGGAGAGGAACCTCCTAACAATGCGAGCCATGTCCAGAAGTACCGTTAAATTATAAAATTATTTCATTATTCAAAAAATAATCACGTATTATATCCAACCGGCGGTCTATTCTGGAAAAATCTCATCGTGAAAAGTTAGGTGATGTGAGCTTGAAGTGAGCTCGAGGTGAGCCGTCATTCCACCTGATGCTTGGAATCGACACTATTGTTAGCTCCCTTCAACTCACTTAACCTAAGGTTTCACGGAGAGATTTTGACAGCATAGATGCCAGTTCTCTTGGTGGAAGCGGTGTAGGTACATACATTTAATTTATGAATAACACTACGTTACTATTTATCAATAATAGCAGCATTGCACCAGTACGCACAGAAATACAATAGAACGTTTTAAGCAATATAGACCTAAATAAAGAATTAAATTCATAGAAAACCCTTGAACTTACAGAGAACGTCAACCTTTTTAAAATCACCTAATTAGGATAACAGATTTTTTAAACAGCTACGTTCGGCCATTCGCATTTACGCTCAACCTATAAATAAAAATAAATATTCCTTTAACTTTGCCCCGTGTTATGAATGAGAACCCCTGGTATCTTCTCGGGCTCCCTCCAACCGCTCTTGTGGAAACTGTTTCCATTCCACTGGCTTTTCTCGCCCAAGCATACGGGACTCGCTTTGAACTTATTTTCCACTTTAAGCATTTATTTTCTTTCTCTGTCACCCGTTTTTCGTTCATATTCAAATGTATGGATCGTCAGTTCATAGTGTGAAAATTTTAAATATTTCGTATTTTTTTTAAGTGTTTCTATTTGTGTAAGTTTTCAAAGACTTGCACTGGTATTAAATAAATCAAAAAACCTGCAAGAAAACACCTAGTATGTTGTTTATTTTGAGGTAAAATTATATTTGAATTACCGTCGTTTATTTGTTTTTACAGACCGTATAATTATGTCAGTCAGAATTGGTATGACTTATTCATGTTAATATTGATAACTGTTTGGGATCCTGGTGTTACTTTTAACATAACGTAACATTACGCCTGTTTCCCAAAAGTTTGGACAGAGGTGTACCTATAGTACACCCACAATTCGCCAATTATGTTTAAGCCCCATGTCTTTTATCCTACTTATAATATTATAAATGTGAAAGTTTGTGGAGATGTTTGGATGTTTGTTACTCAATCACGCAAAAACGGCTGAACGGATTTGGATGAAATTTTGCACACAGATAGCTTATAACCTGGATTAACACATAGAGTACTTTTTATCCTGATGAACCGACATCCACACCGGCGAAGCCGCTGGAAAAACCTAGTCACTAACAATTAAGCTTCTTGTCTACATTATATGCCAAAAGCATAATTCTACTTATTTAAACTCCGTACCTACCGGGAGTCTCATGGGCAAGTAATAACAGCCGCACGGATCGATCGATAAGGTTAAGCTGCGCTTGCCACTGTTGGTCCGTGGATAGGTAGCCATCTTTACAAACCGAGACCCCTCCGTGTTTCGGAAAGCACGTTAAGCCGTTGGTCCCGGCTGTCATTCGTGGATCGTTGACAGTCGTTACGGATAGTCAGAAGCTCGAAAGTCTGACAACCAGTCTTACTAAGGGGTATCGTATTAATACCCAGTTACTGGGTTGTGGAGGTCAGATAGGCAGTCACTCCATGTAAAATACTGGTATCCAGCTGCATCCGGTTAGACTGGAAGCCGACCCCAACATAGTTGGGAAAAGGCTAGGCAGTTGACGACCTGCCGGGAGCCTCTCAACAATAGATACATAATTAATTAAATAATTGTGACATAAGTCAAAGTTTGATAAGTTTTATTAACAACATTATTTACAAAACAATGCAGCAGTTTCTCAAAGCTACATTACGAGTATTTCATAGTTTGGCACTATACAAATCCTAAAATCCAAAGCATTAGCAGTACACGTGTGGGTTCTAACGATGCCAATGTAATTCAAATTCATCATAATGGCGAGGAAAATATTCCTGCATGAATGCTAGAAATTCTACCGCGGGTTGTGGGTACCTGCTTTTGTGAATAGAAGTGTAGCAGTAGTATTTATATTCCTTCAGACCGTATTTCGATTACTCTCAACGGAAGCCTTCGACGCCGGAGATATTTATTTATTTTTTATTTATTTAACAGTTTATGTACACACTTAGAAACAGACAAGAAGAAAGGAACAGAAAAATACGCACAAAGGTTATGCTTATTTCTAAAGAAATCTTTTCCAGCATACCTGCGATAGGAAAGTAGATAAAGAGATGTAGACAAAGTATGTAAGAGTAAAAGAGAAAACAAAATACATAAAATCAAAAACGATACACTAATATGAGTATATACAAATATATATAAACATACAATATGCAAAAATATAACATACAATATTTCTAGTATAATCGGAGACAAATTGGATTCCGACGAGAAAACATTACTGTCTGCTTTGCTACTTCGACGAAAATTACGTAAAAGAAAAAGAAAGTCTCTTCGTCAATTTTGGGAAAATCCTTTTGGTTCTATCGATTACAAGAAAGTGAATATTTCGCACTGTAATAATATTAAAAATATCAAATCAAATTTAAAAATAATGAATCGGAATTTTATGAATATTTGCGAATAATAAAGATTACATTTAACGAACGGCGTGGTTGTCCTGTTGGCAAAAAACGCTAGAAACTCGCGACGTTAACGTCGCGTCTGCGCAACGTTGGCGCTGCGCATACGTTGATGAAGCGCCAACGCTCGTAAAACGCCAGTGGGATAGCGGCCTTAAACACTGCAACAGTTTGGCACCCTAATGTCAGGTGGAAGTGAATTCCACAACCGAACCGCATGCACAGTGAAGGAGTAGGAGTAGAAGTCGGTTGAGTGGGGAGGGGATTTAAGGAGATTTCTAAGTTACGACCAGCAAGGTGCATCAGAAGGATGGGCATAGGAAAAGCGTTCCCGCAGGTAGGATGGCATTTTAACAACTTCCCTGTCCAATGAGTCACATATGACTCACGAGAGAAGTTTTCGCCCTACGTCCATGAGTCACAATGAGTCATAAAATAACCAAAATAGGATAAATCTACATGTAATTATGAAAATTATATTTTATGGTATATAAGAATGTTATATATAACTCATCAGAAGAAAAAACTGTGAAAAATGCGTTGTATGGGACAGGGAAGTTGTTAAGACAGTGAAGGACGTTAAATAGCAGAGGCAATATCCGAGAGTTCCTGCAAAGTCGAATAGGAAGCCACTTGAGTATCTTGCGAAAGTTAGAAACGTGATCATACTTTTTAAGATTAAAAACAAAACGAATGCATATATTTTGCAAACGCTCGAGTTTATTTAAGAGCTCCTCGGTGGCATCCAAGTAACAGGCATCAGCGTAGTCAATAATGGGCTGTATGAGAGTTTGGGCAAGGCAGATTCTGGTATTCAAGGGCAAGAAGCTCTGGAGGCATTTCAACGTATGGAACGTGTAGTGCACTTTGCGACTGACTTGAGCAAGTTGGGCAGTCCACGATAGGTAAGGGTCCATGGCCACCCCCAAGTTTTTAACCGTATTTGCGTATTTTATCTGAACTCCATTCAGACAGAGTGGAGACAACGACGTGACATCGAGCCTATTCCGCATATACCTTCCGCCGATGATGAATCAGGATTATTTGGCAACGGTGGACATTAAGAAGAGTGGTTGTTCCGAAGGGTACCCGAAAGGAATCGGGTTGTATGAAGGCTACGCCCCTGCTACCTATAGGAAAAATCTCATCTTTTTGCTATACGTGTGTGTACCCGTTATTGATATATTGTGACTTAACTCTTACGACATACAAAAATATACATAAGTCGACGTATTATTTAAGATTTTTCCACATCTGGCACAAAAAACGGAACAAAAACCCGTCCACAGCCGATTGTATTGCAGTCTGCATATGTGCATAATATGATTTGTTTACAAATTCCAAATACTAGTGCCAGCTACATATTACACCAAAAAACAATTGAAGCGAACCTCCGTCTACAGTGCGGAATATATTAACGCTGTATTCAGCGATTCAGCGAGTTGGTGAGATTAAAATCTGTTTTCCCAACTCAGTGTTTTCCAGTTTGTTGAGTATATTGTTAACGTGAATGCTGTATACAGCGCTATCTTTGCTGATTCTGCTGTATGATTTAATTTTGTTTTCATGACAGCACCAACGTGTTTGAAATTGGAAGCATTAAGAGGTGGGAATGCTTTTGTTTTTAATATGTGGTGTTTTTATGAATGAGGTTTTGTCTAGACGAAACAAACATGTAAAGGACGTAAATGTTTCTGAATAAGAATTTGCTCATAAAATAGTTTGTTTTCTATTTATAAACTTACTAACGATGAAACAAACAGATAGAGAGACTTTTAATTTTATAATGCAAGGATGAAATGAATATTCTCCTATATAATTTCTCCATCACAATGGATAGATTCGATTTTCC
The DNA here is from genome assembly GCA_947568875.1 of Fissipunctia ypsillon. Classification (NCBI taxonomy): domain Eukaryota; kingdom Metazoa; phylum Arthropoda; class Insecta; order Lepidoptera; family Noctuidae; genus Fissipunctia; species Fissipunctia ypsillon. The sequence goes on along the minus strand of OX387664.1, from coordinate 10,255,596 downwards.
CTAGGAGATATGGTCGTGTACCAGCTCAATTGATTCATTCATGGTACATGGAATTACCCTAGTATCATCTGAAGCGTATGAGAGCATACACGGCTACAGTACGTTACCCCGACATTAAAATATTTTATGAATTTGGTTTAATCGCATAATTTTACCGCAAATTGGACAAATTCTTCTCCTTTCTCTACAAATTCTTTCTTTAAAACTTTTTAAGTTAATTTTTTCTTTGCGTCATGATTTACCGCAAAAAAATGTATTTTCTTTCTTTCTAAATTAAAAGTTCATGTAGTTTTTAAATAGCCTTAGGGTCACTTTCCACCTAACGGCAAAATCCTCGCGGATACTCGAGCACTTCTTAAATTTCACTGAATAAGTATACAGTTGTATCAATAATGACTTTAAGTATAAAATTCGACGCAGATAATCACGCTTGATAAATGCTTGACACCTGCGTTGAATTTTATGTTTAAAGTCAATATAGATACAGTTACTTATTCAGTGAAATTTAAAAAGTGCTTGAGCATCCGCGAGGATTTTTCCGTTTGGTGGAAACTGACCTTTATTCGTCTAGTTTCGTAAAACACGGAGTAGAGATGACCTCTTTTAATGTATCCCCAAAAACACTACCTCATTTACCTATTAAAACATTTATAACAGATTTAAGGATCTCTAAGGAAAACAAGGATTTGTCAGCCGTAATAAGGAACCTAGAATTCTACAGCGCTCCCTAGTTGTAAGCCATTAGACTACATTCCCGAATTTCACGACTAAGATTACGAAAACGACGTAGAATAATTTTAAAAACAAAATAGTAAAGTTATCTAGGTTATGTAATAAACTGAGAGATGTTACGGTAGGAATCATAGCAAGACAAATGTTTTAATTTTAAATCATATTTATTAATTTTATAAATATGTCAATAGACAATAAAGACTAACATGAAAAAATAGTAGCTAGTCCACCGGGTTCTGGAAGCTATCTGCGGTCAGAAACTTCCTAACAATACGCACCATGTCCAGGAGTACGGCTTTCTGGATTAAGCCCTTGAGACAAAACTCAAAAAGTATATGCTTTAGAAGATGGAACACAAACACAGTAATGCCTTTAAAACAGTATCAAACTATTCTTAACTGCCAAGCATAGTCATTGATGAACTAAATAGTATACCTGTAGATCCGGGTTACATGTATCTTTAACCTTACGGAACCCTTTACCGAAAAAATCACATGTATTCACATAGCTCAACCATATCCAAATGATTTCCACCATTGCATGCCCAATTAACTCGTAGAAGGTTCATTAACGGGATTCGAGCAAGATTTCTAAAGCCTCGGGCCAAGGTCTTGCCTCTCTAATCAGATAAGTTTGTCATACTTACCCGTATTTTGCCCTATTTAGTGTAACCGCAAATTTAATTTAATTCATTCAATGTAGAGTTTACATTCATTAGGACTTTCAGTTGGATTCAGAGGTTAGTTTGGTGTCTACTTTTATGTCATTTGGAAATGGGAAAATTCTGTTGGAAAATGATGTCCAATGCGTGTGGTATGTCCATAGCCATGGGGCACCACTTTCAAATCAAACCTAAAGACATATTTCTTCGAGAAAAGCACTAGTATTGTACTTTGTTAATTTTATGATGATTAATAAAGAAAATTGTACGTCTTTTTTAACTAAGTACTTAAGGAAGGTAGCTAGCGTACGAAAGCGATATTGGCACCTAATAATTGTTTAATTTTATAGGCTCCTGCAAACAGGCGCGACACGCGACGCGAATCGCGCGCGACACGCGGTGCGTTTGTGTCGCGTCGGGTGTCGCGCCTGTTTGCAGGAGCCTTAAGAATCAAGTAACAAATCGCGCTGCTTTAAAATAAGCTTTTAGCAAGTGTCTGAAAAATCATCCTCTTATTGCACAAAAAAAAAAAGATTACAATTAATATGACCCGACAAGCCAAGATGAAAGACTAATAAAATAAAAAGATTTTTATCTCATAATAAATGAATACTGCCGCCATAAACGACTTAGCCATCTGAGTTTTAATTTTCCAGTTCCCTTGATGGCACTAATTAGAATTTTAGTAAGACCTCGTAATGACGTGATTAATGCTTCCGTATTACTTGCCGGGATGTCTGGCTACCAGGAGTTAGAGATTGCCGAATTATGCTAATTAGCGAACGCTCGAACAATGTTACATGCTCGAGTTGATAATCTGATACTGTCCATAGTTGGGTAGATATGCTTTGTTGCTAATTAAGGCTACGATAGAATTTGAAGGTTTCTGAATAAAGTAAGACTTCAGAAAGTACAGAAGGCTAACGCGATGCTTACACCTTATCCGTCATCAGCCGAACTCTCGCACGTCGTCGGCCGAGCTCAGGCGATCAAACAAAACATTATTTGTAAAAGAAAGTGAGTCATTCATGCCATAAATGCGGGCTACTTGTCTATACAAATAAATAAAATTTGTAATGTCAATATAACAGCTTTTTACTAATTGCACATGAAAGTATGTGTGTAATCAAGACATAATTTAAAAAAAAATTGTCTGTCTTTTTATCTGTTTGTTCCGGCTAATCTCTGAAACGGCTGGACCGATTTTGACGGAACTTTCACCGGCAGATAGCTGTTACAACGTAAACTGTGCAGTACCGTACGCACGTGTAGTAACGTAGACTACTTTTATTTAAAAAAAAGAATTAGTGTTCCGCGAAAAAAAAAAACCCATGAAATTGTGAACAAAATCCGATTCAGTTAGGAAAGTACTGACATCCACGCGAGCGAAGCCGCGGGCAACAGTTAGAGTTAGTAAGTAATAATACTAAGGTGTTGTATTATCTGTACTAATATTATAAAGCTGAAGAGTTTGTTTGTGTGTTTGGTCGAACGCGCTAATCTCAGGAGCTACTGGTTCGAATTGAAAAATTCTTTTAGTGTTAGATAGCTCATTTATTGAGGAAGGCTATAGGCTATATAACATCACGCTACGACCAATACGAGCGGAGCATAAAAAAAAATGTTACAAAAATGGGGAATTTGTTTTCCTTTTGCGAGCTTCCGCTGCGTGCGCTGCGTAAACGGTTAAAGTTACGCAAAAATAATGTATCACGCGATTGTTACTCTTAAAAAGTTCTAAAAAAAGTCTGCGATAGCATATGCGCGTATGTATCTTTTAAGGTTGGCTCACTATAACATTTTTAATGGTAATCAAATTTGTAATAAACTTACAAAGGTGTTTTCATAAACATGGTATTAATCCTTATCCAAATAAATAGTTTCATCATCAAGGTTGATTAAGTACATGTAAATTCCTTTTTGAATTATTCAATTCAGACCTTTCGTTTAGAAATTACGACGGGTATAAAAATGCTTAAAGTAAGAAAAATGCGCTTAGTCTATTAGTTACCTACACATTTTATTTTTTATTGACTGTTTGAGCGCGCCAATCTCTGTCACTACCAGTCAGATTTGAATAATTATTTTTGCATTATAAAGTCCCATTCTTGAGAAAGGCTATAGGGTATGTAACATTACGGTAGGACCCTTAGAAGCCGAGCAGAAACAAAAAAAAAAGGAAGAACGAGCGCTAAGCGAAAACGAAGTAACAGCACGAACAGGCGATGCGATGCGACGTGGTGGGTCAGGGAACAAGAAATTTTACACGGACGAAGTCGCGGGCGGAAGGTAGTAACTTATTACTAAGGTATGTAGGTACTAAGCTATTATCATATTTGTTCCTTCAACTAAAGGTATAATTACTGGGTGTACGTGATAACAGACCGTATTTCTTAGCTCTGATGAATGTTGCAGTAACAATGATTTAGTAGTAATAGCACCGGGATAATAACAAACACACTGTTATGATTTGTTGTGTGTTAATCTATTAAGAAACACATAACACAACATCACGCCTTGTTTCCCCGAAGGGTTAAGCAGAGATGTACCTATATTACACCCACATTTCGTCAGTTAAGTTCAAGTTCAATGTAATAGGGGGCGAGCTTATTGCCATCAACCGGGCACAGATCCTGACTCCAAGCTGCTGCTGAGAAATTCCTGATGAAAAAACCCAATAACACTTTGCTTGACCGGGGATTCGAACCCATGAACTCATGCTCAGCAGTAGCGCTTCCGACCACTGGACCAACGAGGCAATAAAAAAAAACATATAAAAACTACATATTAATAATACCAGCTTATTATTTTCTCCTGCAGAGCAAAGGAGAATGCACGTGTATTAATCACCACGCTTGCTGAAGACGGGTTGGCTGTTTCAGACATATGTTAGTCCAGATTACCTCACGATGTTTTCCTTCGATGTTTCCTTGTTAATAGCTGTGACTTACGAGTAATGGTCGTAGGTTCGAACCCAGGCAGGCGCTTTACTTTGTGTAAATTATTTTCATCAGCACTTCTCTCAAAATGGCGAAGGAAAACATCGTGAGGAAACCGGCATGTCCTAGAACCAAAAATTCGAAGACATGTGACCCGCACTGGGCCCACGTGGTGGCTTACTCCCTCTCACAGAGAGGAGGTCTGTGTCCCAGCAGCGGGAACATTGTAGGCTGATTATGCTGTATGGATTGTTACTAGATACTGACATGAATATATAAGTACATACATATACAAATACAAGTATAAAGTAAATAACAACGCGCGTATAAACACAAGAAACACTACACCGCGCAAAGTGGCCATTAATAGTGCGATGAGCTATAAAACTGCGTGCGATAAAACGTGTTATAGCTTGCTATGGAGTAATTGCTTTACACTATCGTACGTGTGCTCTTGTTTATGGGCATCCAAGTATCTTTGTGGTCAAGTTGGGGCTTCAGTAGTAAAACTGTACTTATATGGCGTTATTTTAACACCTCTACGCATTATCGTTTCATTCATATCATCATTTCATATATCATTCATTATCATGATTTTAACCGAAAGACGGCCAGGCCAGGCCAGGCCTCTCCCAAGCTTTGCCAATAGTTGGCTGATGTACGTTTTTTATGCCCGATGGCGTTTTGTGCTCAATGGTACAGGGCATCCATAAGACTGATTGGCTGGACAGCTGCGAGGAAGCTGTCCAGCAAATCAGTCTTAGAACGGATGGCCAATGGGGCCTAAAAGTTTTGGAATGGTGACTGCGGGCTAAGCCCTCCACAAGATGGACCGGGTGAAGGTCGCGGAATCTGGTAAATGTAAAAAGCACAGAACCGGTCGTTGTGAATAGGCTTGGGAGAGGTCTATGTTCAGTGGTGGACGTCTTCCGGCTGAATAACGAAGATAGCACAATGTGCACGGAAGAATAATGCTTAAACGGTTTTATTGCATTATTGCGTAAAGCCATGTACGCATTATCATTCCGTGCCAGAAACCAGAAAGTGTGTGATTTTTTGTGCCTCGGAAATCACGTCAAACCGTTGGTCCTGGCTGTCACTTTTAGATCATTGACGATCGTTACGTGTATTCAGAAGCTTGAGTGGCTGACAACCAATCTTACCAAGGGGTATCGTGTTACCCAGTAACCAGGTTGTGGAGGTCAGATAGACAGTCGCTTCATATTTCAGCTGCACCCGATTAGACTAGAAGCCGACCCCAACATACTTGGGAAAAGGTAATTAATAATTATGATGATGGAATGGATTTCAGTATTTCGTGAACGAGGATAATTATCAATGTAGAATTGTTTCGTTCGCGTGCTGTATTTTAGTCGCTTTCACTTTTCAAAAGCGCTACATTTAATAATTTTACCATTCCCGCAAAATATGGAGAAGCTGTATAAAACGTCAGTCAACATGTTTAACAGTGTCAGTTAAGCCGATCTCGTTGGAAAGATAAGTGACGTGGCGACGTGAAGCAATCTATCATCGTTCATAATGTATGGCATATTTAGGTACCATTTTTTTATTAAAGAAATTCTCTGTAGCCGTCCGGAGTCTGGATTTGTGCCCGGTTGATGGAATAGGCTCGCCCCCTATTACGTGAGACTTACGTAAACATAACTGGCAAAATGTGGGTGTACTATGTAGGTACTCTGCCTATTATTTCGGGGAATACAGGGGTGAAATTATGTTTTAATACAGACACAAAAGGTAAAGGATATAAAAGTTTACAGCTTGTTATCTCTCATACCGAGGTGAAACCCCTAATGTGTCTGGGCTATTATATTTTTAAGGCGGCTTTTTTATGTCTTATACAACATGTTCCGGAATTAACGCACAACCTGTTAAGGGGTCATTGTACTTATCAGTATGAACAACTTTTTTTATGGGACCAAACCTGAAATTGCAAACAAAAAATCAGCGGTTCCCTACATTTTGTCGAGTTATGCGAAAATAAATGTAGGGAACAGCTGATTTTTTACAACGACGTTTACGATGTTTTAGAAAGCCGAACTTATTTCTTATGACCTGTTACAGGACCTACTGTAAAAGTCTATGCCAAATCTGTACAGGTTATTTTAAATTGCCAGCTAGCTAAACTCCACAGACACGATGAGTATCGATATCTAAACACGGTAAAGTAAAAAATAAAATAATTTGATGATTTTTTTGTGGGGTCGTCGACCGCAGTTATTATAGTCACTTAAAATATAAGTTAGAAAAATCAGTTTTTTTTTTTTGTGGAAACTTAAGCCACAGATGTGATAGGTCGTGTCTAAACACGACAAAACATAAGAAAACAGTTTTCCTCAACTCATACTTCAACTACCAACACTAACAGCAGTCGTTTATCTCAAAAAAAAAAAAAAATCAAATCTTCCCATTTTGTATATTATCTTGTTCAGATACTGATACCCATCGCGTCTGCGGAGTTTAGCTAGCAAAGGAGATGTTTGATTTTGGGCCAACACTATGTACACTATATAGATAAATAGGGAAAAAATAAGGGTCTTTCATAAAAATACAAACAAATTAATTTAAAGAAGAGTATAAGCGTACGAACATTATTATTTGGGAAGGTTTTTATTATGATAACGCCATTTTTAGGGCAGCCATGACAGTTGTTTGACATGACGTTTGAAGACTTTGACAGTTATATGTTTCGTGACGTGTTGACGTCTTTGAATCGTTGTTAGGGTATTTATGTTCTGTGAGACAAACACAGCAATCAAATATCAATATCAAAATGACAAAATGAAATTTCGCCGCTGATCTACCATATTTATGTTGTGTTGCTCTCCTTGACCGAGTTAATTTGAATGTACATTAAAACGAAGTTCAAATGAAAGAAAATTAACATTAAAAAACGGTTACCATATTGTATAGCGATATTTACATATTATTATAGTGTACATAGTGCTAGCCCAAGCTCCATACATTTCTGGAACATCTCCTTTAAAATAACCCTGTATAATTTACCCAAATCTTCAATTATAATGCGTTCATTAATAGAAATCCGTATTCTATCACGGGTATAGATAGATAAATAATAATTACACAAGCCTTTTCCCAGTTCAGTATCTAAGAAATGGGGTTGTACTATAGGTATACCTCTGCCTAACTCTTTAGGGAAAACAAGCGTGATGTTATGTTATGTTAGGATTATCTTTCAGTGTGTCACATGCGACGGTGTCACTGGGTAGGTACTCTGTGCCATATATTTCACAACATAATTGCAACATCGACGCTCTAGTGCCGACGTTTCCCGTATACAGGGTGTCTGAGAAAGGTGTGGCCAAAATTAAGGGCCACACACGTTTACATTATATATTATAAAATAATCAGTCGTCCCATGCAAAACTTCAATACCTAACTACTCGACCATATGTATAGAACGACTGATATTGTTTCGCGACTACGATGTTGGTCAGTTCAGAAAGTTTTTCAGTTTAATGGTCTATACCACACCCTTAATTTTGGCCACATATTTCTCAGACAGCCTGTATAATAAACGATGGGAATCCGCCAGACATGTAGCTATGTAGGCAGTTATGAAAGGACCTATATTGATTGTTCCTGTCCTGAGTTACTTCATTACCTTCATTTATATAGTTCTGAAGCTTCGTTAGGCTTCGTAGTATATATGTATATACATGTGTAACATTGACTAGAATGCTTCTTTTGGTTATGATTTTGATAAATTTCATATGAGTACTTAAAGAAATTAAAAAAAGAAAAACATAAAATACTGTATCACCTTCGAAACTAATATATATATATATAGTTTTAATTATTAGTTCCTAGTTTATTTTATAATTTACTTAATTAACACTATTTTTACAGTGGTTTAGCGTAATAGTGTAATAGTCAGGCGCATACTTACCTATCAATAATAGGTAATAAAACTAAACTGGGTTAATGGTAATAAAGGTTTCTTTTAAATTAGTTGTTTTTAGGGTTCCGTACCTCAAAAGGAAAAAATGGAACCCGTATAGGATCACTTCGTTGATCGTCTGTCCGTCTGTCAGTCTGTCAAGATCCTTTTTCTCAGGAACGCGTGAAGGTATCAAGTTGAAATTAATATTAATACGTAAGTCTAGGGTTCCTTTGGAGCTCTAAAAAAATCAAGCTTCTATGTAAAGGCAATAAAAAACAATTATGCGACATATTTTGATACTCGCAAATAAATCAAAACCGGGTACTTTCCGTTGACCTAGAATCATGAAATTTGGCAAGAAGCAACGTCTCATAGCACAAGTAAAGGAAAAAGTCTGGAAATCAATAATTTGTAGTTTGATCACATAAAAAAACATTATTTTTTGCGATTACAAACTTACATTTGCAGTTGGAGAATCGACCGTGACGTTTTATTTTTCAACTACAATGTTAAGTTTGTTTTTGGAATAAATTCAGCCTAACTACGGAACCATTCATTGTGCGTAGTCCGACACGCAATTGGCCGGTTTTTTGTAATAGGTAAGTTTTTTTTTTAGTTTTTAGTGGTGATGGTCCCACACAAATTCGTGTACCACTACGTGCTATGTGAATTTTATAGCATCATTGACATGACACAGATGACGTGAATTCAACACATATAGTTTATTGAAGTTAACATGTTAACTCATAATCTACTCAAGTAAAGTTAATAAAATTATTTGGGACCACCGCGTAAGCTTCCTCTATCAAATGAAAATATTCCAGAATTTTCTTATTATTTCTGATATTTAATTGGATGTGTCTCGAGCAGAGGTTCCCAGACTTTTTTTTCTCTTAGACCACTTTCAAAATTTAGAAGATTCCGGTGGACCCCCTGCAGCTACATTTCTACCGTATTCCCAAAACTCGACAAAAAATGTGAAGATTAGATCTATGGAAATTTGCGTTGCGGCTGAGTTCCAACCACGAATTAATAGTTTTCGAAAAAAAGTGAGAATTTATTGGTTAATTAATTAATTGATTGTGCTGTGAATGGATGTCACAATACTCATAAATACGTACTCTAATTCAATCTAATTCAATTATACTTGAAATAATTATCTGCAATGTTGCTAGAAAACAGTCAGATATAAATCTCATTTTTACGAGACACCGTAAAATACTAGGTAGGTACGTGTCGAACAGCGTTTCTTTTAGTGAATTAAAGTTCTATTGTTGGTGTCTCAGAGGAATAACTAACAAAGAGTGAGTCATGAAAAGATAAAAATTGAAATGTTTACGTCTCTTTCTTTCTTACAAAACATCTTATGAGTTAGAAGGAGTCCTTTATAAATTTTCACACCGAATGATTTTTTTTTTGACGTAGAGACTGCATTCTGGGGTAGAGAGTAAATTGTCTTAATTTTAGACGATTTTAGTACTGTAAACTGGTAATCAAAGTGTCTATGGTTGCCATACGCTTATAAGTTCTTTATGTTAGTTATAACAGTTAAGCCTGGTTTACACGGTGTGATTTAATTGCCTGTGGCATACCATAAGTTGAAGTAACAATGAAAGTTGCACCGTCTAAAATCAGCGCTGCGGTATTTGTTTTTTTTTTTTCAAATATCGCAGCATCATGTTGAGATCACAGGTCTTCTGTGTTTTTTTTTTCTTTAATTATTTTCATGATATTGTTAGTTATATTGTTATTTTTATTGTTGTATTTCCTGTGCTTGCATATTTTTCTTTCTTTCTTTTTTTAAACAGTGCAAGACGGACGAACGTACGTTTAGACGGTACAAGTAATTTTAAGCTTCAATTTTAATGTACGTCACAAGCAAGAAACTTGCATCGTATAAATGGGGCTTTATGTTAGTTATAACGTGAAACCAGGGCACATAAAATGTTCACAAACAAAATCGTAAAATTAAAAACATTTTGCTCCACTTCGCAAGCGTGGACGGGGTACAAAATATGTAGATTTGGTTTGATTAACAATCTTGTGGCGGCACATCTACATCGCCACATTGGAATGCTTCACACTGACGTCACGCAAAATCCTACATCGCACAATCAGAGATTACCGCGCGACTAGTATATATACAACATCCCAACATCGACCGTTGGGCAGTAGCCCACCAGACACAACACCCGTCTGGTCGGGGGATCCTCCCTTTTCTATGGAGGATGAGTGAACATTACACCCTGTTCCTCATGCCTCTATACTGGTGACCCCGAACATGAACGTCAGCGCAGCCTTCGTGCAACTACAACAGCGTGACGTCATCATCACCACTTTCTCATGCTTTCAAGCGGCGAGTCACACAGCCAGCCAGCACCCACAGCTTCAACGGGTATCCTGACCACCAACATGCAGCGACTGCGCATACTTGGTCATCACCCTCAGCCTCATCAGCAACTTTGGCACAGCACACTGCACTCTCGGCCGGTCAACAAGTAGAGCCCTTCAAAAACCTCTCCTGGTCGATGCCAGCAGTCAGCCTCAACCCGGCGCTGTACCACATCCGACGCACTGGAGCATAACGCAGCGCCACTCCGACTCACCGTGAACTATGCGGCACCCGGTTCCGACTCACTGGAACCTCAACTGGCCCTGGCAAGCATCGCAAGATACATGACTCTGCCCGCTATCGACCTCCGGTCTCCGGAGGGGAGTGATATCTACATCGCCACATTGGAATACTTCACACAGACGTCACGCAAAATCCTGCATCGCGAAATCAGAATTTACCGCGCGACTAGCATATATACGACATTCCGACATCAACCGTCGGGCAGTAGCCCACCAGACACAACACCTGTCTGGTCGGAGGATCCTCCCTTTTCTATGGAGGATGAGTGAACTTTACACCCTGTTCCTCATACCTCTATAATGTCTTTTAATTGATGAAAAGGAATTTAATACAATAATGATTGTTAGCCTAGACTTGTAGATGGAAAGAGCATCCAGAGTAATTGAATTGGTTTGGAAAATTTTGGTGATTTATTTTGGTTCTTATGACAAGACGCTTTCTGAAAAGTTTTCTAGTGAAAATGCACTGGCAGTGGGTAAGGATTTGGGTGTTAAGACAAATAAAACATTACGATACGGTCGGTTATCGACTACGAGGATTGGCCCTTTTGTTGTTAACGTAAACGTAAAACATTACGGTACGGTCCTCGATCACGGGATTCCGGGCGGACCTACTTATTTGAAAATTAATTTCCATTTGAGAGTTTATTCAGTTGAGTATTCCTACTGGATACGGACGTGGAGAAATCCATACCTTATTAATGTTATAAAAATGCGAAAGTCTGTCAGGTTTTCATTCATGCCATAACATCTGAACAGATTTCGATGAAATTTGGCATGCATGGTCAAGACATAGTATACTTTATCCCGGTAGTACATTCCCGTGGAATAATTTCCAAACTCCATGCGGGCAAAGCCGCAGGCAAAAACTAGTTAGCCATAAAAATACTGACAGAATAAGCAAGATTTTTATTTTTGCGGTACGCCATCTTGTTCACAATCGACTCAAAATTTTAATCTCATGATTTTTGCGATCTTGCAAAGTGCATAGCCGTACTTAGTAAATCGTAAAGTTACCATTAAAGGAAGGCTTCACCCATAAATTGCAATAGTTGTGCTTGAAAGAGTTTACGGTTTTCGGCACGTGTCCCATCGCCGACGACAATACGACTAGTTATCAACGATATTATCGCTCGAGAAACGTTACAAAAGATTTTAGGTTCCGTGTAAATACATACAAAAATACAAAGTACAAAAATTATTTATTGGCATAAAAAAAAAGTGCACAAATTCTAGAATTATCTGACTCCTGCGCTAGTTATAAACTCTGTTGCAGGAGCCAGTGTCCTCCCGTAATAAAAAGACACAAAGATTTGTTGTTTTATGACAACACGAAAAACATTTAAAAAAATGTAAAATAAAAGGAAACAAAAGAATCTAGATACTTTAGATGAAAATGATGTACAAACTAAGAAAATACAAAAAAAAAAATAATATACACATAATACAATTATATACTAGTTAATTGCTGACTGTTCACACCGCCGGCGAGTAATCGTTTGTTGCAGCGACAAGAGCTATCAAAGACAGTACTCGCTCAGCGACGTTCGCTTAGCGGGAAAAACACTCGCTGAGAGACTCACGTTTGGTACATACGCTAACGCATACTCGCACCAGCGAGTAATCGCTCGTCGCCGTCGCACACTCGCTGCTCGTTGCTCGCCAACTCGTTTTTAGTTGCTAGCTCTACTCGCTTCTTTTTAATCGCCAGCGGTGGGACAGATGCTTTAAACGAGCAGGATTTAAAACAAATCAAATCAATCTTTATTTGTGAACATAAGTACAAAAAGATGTTATTTATACATTTTAGCTGATCTGTATGTTCGGCCAATAATCGGCATACAAATATAATATTAGTAAGCAGGTTATTTTTACTATCATAATTAATAAAGTCTAGGATAAAAGAAATGAAGCAATTGAAAAATGTCATGAGCCGCATAAAATAAAGTAATTGAATTATATTATTAAGAATGTCAAAGAAAATTAAATTTAGTCATAATTTGTCATTTAAATAGTCTTCAATCGACTAATACGTCTTTTCAACTAAAAACAGGAACAATTTTTTTTTTAAATGGCTGACATTTTCCTCACTTCTGATACATTTTGGCAATTTATTGTATAATTTTGGAGCCATTACGAAAATACTGTTCTTATATAAAGCAGTTTTAGATCCAACAGTTTGTAGCCGGTCAGCTCGACGCTGACTACTTACTCGGTCAAATTTATACATATTATTTTTGACGAACATAGATGTCTGGTATATATACAATGAGAGCACTGTTAAAATTTTCATACTTTTAAAATATTGTTTACAGCTGTCAGTGGTTTGCAGGTTACAGATCGCTCTAATACACCTTTTCTGACACTTAAACACCATATCTTTACCCGAGGCGTTTCCCCAAAACATAATGCCATATCTTAATGTTGAGGCTACTAGACCGTGATATGCAGTTAGTACGGTGTTTCGATTGGCCGTTTTACTTAGCATACGCAGCGCATGAGAAAATTGGTTTACTTTACTACATACTTTGTCAATCTGGGTATTCCATTTTAATGTGCTTTCAATATTTAATCCCAGAAATTTTGTCACATTCGTCTCATCAATCCTTTTATCATTATATCTTATATCTAAATTTAAATTCTGATTTACTGTTTGTTGAAATTTCATTATTACTGTCTTATCTAAATTTATTACCAAATTATTATTCTCTAGCCAATTTATAACTGATTTTATGTTAGAGTTAATGTCTGATTCTAATGTATCTAATTGGTCACTGTTGAAAAGTAGAGTGCTGTCATCTGCAAACATTGTCATGGGATAGGTCGATGCTTTTGGGAAGTCATTTATATATATAATAAATAGGAGATGTCCAAGTATGCTACCTTGTGGAACTCCATACATCACTGTTCTCGGGCTAAATTTAAATGTTGTTTCATGTTTTTTACATATTCTATTAATAACTGTTATTTGCTGTCTATCTTGTAGGTATGATTTAATTAAATTTGATATGTTACCTCTAATCCCGTATGCGTCAAGTTTATTAATTAATATTCTATGGTCTACGCGGTCAAAGGCTTTCGACATGTCCATATATAGAGCCAGAGCCGGTTTTCTTTTATCTACTCTGTTGCTAACGAGTTTTAAAAAATCATAGATTGCCATGTCAATGGACTTATTTTTCCGGAAGCCCTTTTGGCTATCGATAAATATTTATTTTTCTCGAAATATGAATTGATTTGATTGTATATTACTCTTTCAAATATTTTTGACAAAATAGGTATCAGTGCTATAGGTCTATAGGAAGACATGTTGTCTTTATTATCTTTTTTGAAAAGCGGTTTTATGATACTAATTTTTAATTCTTTTGGAAAAACACCATGCAAGATGCACATATTGATCAGGTGACTAAGGACTGGTGCAATTATTGTAGATACTGTTTTAATAATTTTTGTGCTAATACCATCATATCCAGTGCTGGGAGTATTCTTTAAAGATATAATAATTTTATGAATATCTTGTGGTATTGTAGGTTTCATAAACATGGACGAATTTATTGTATTTATTGGTAATTTATTATTATTATTTGAACTATTAATTGATTTGACTTGATCCGCAAAATAATTGTTAAAAGCCTCAGCCATATCAAGAGGGTTGGTAAGTATTTTATCATTTGCTTTAATTCTCATTGTGGATTGATTTGGTAAATTATGTTTGTTTTTATTTATGACTTTCCACGTTGCCTTACATCGATTCTTAGCCGAGTGAATGTAACGGTTATTGTGGGCTCTCTGCGTGAGATTGACAATTCTTGTAAGCCGGTTAGACAACGCTTTGAAGTTTATTTTATTATGTTCAGTCGGTGATAACCTGTATTTCCATAACAAATCTCTTTTTTTCTTGCTACATAATCTAATACCGCGACTAATCCAGTTTGGTTTTACTTTCGTCGATATTTTTCTTTTAATGTTAGGAAAACATAAGTCATATAGCAATTTAAACCAGTCATAGAACAGTTTGAATGCTTTTTCAGGGTCTGTTTCCTCATAAACATCAGAAAATGACAGTTGTTTTAAATAGTTTGCAAATTTTTCTATATTTTCTTTTGAATAGTCCCGTTTTGTACAGTGCCAGTAGTCTAAAAGGCACGTTTGTTTAACTGGACATCGTAAAAATTGTGCTGTGTGATCGGATACTGCTAGTTTCAAAACTTCTCCTTTAGCTCCTCGCACATTGTGGATTATATTATCAATGCAGGTCCCACTGCTTAATCTAGTTGGAACGTTTATGGCAAATTTAAGATTATAACCCATTATTAAGTGCTTGAATTGCTGCGAACTTGTGGTATCTTTTAGCAAATCAATATTGTAGTCACCGCACAGAAGCACTTTTTTATTTGAGTGAATGGATAAAGAATTTAACAGACTGTCTAATTTATTAAAAAATATTTCATGTTTGCTTTTTACTTCGGTACTATGTGGACTCCTATATAAACATATTATAATAATATTGTGGTCGGTGAGTTCCACTGCACAGCATTCTAAAATATTGGATACACCATATTTCGCAACTGACTCCAAAGTTCTATATTTAATACCGTTTCTTATCATTATACATGTGCCTCCATGTCTGGATTCTCTAGTGAAATGTGTGGCTAAAGTAAAATTAGGTATATGTAATAGGTTTACATCCGACAATATCATATTGTGCTCAGAAAAGCATAATACATCCACTATTTTCCCTGAATTATGTAGTTCCTCTAGCAGTACAGTAAATACATTGGATTTATTTAAGAGGCCATTTATATTTTGATGCATAATATTGAGATTTTTATACACGAAAAAAACTATCCTCATCACAGTGCTTTGTGTCATTTATAACAGAAATATCATTTTGTGTTATGATTTTACCCGTATTAAGATTTGGTATACAATTAATATCTTGGTAGGTAGTATTCAGTGCGTTTAGGTTTAAAATAAAGCTGTCTAAGTCCGTTACAATAATATTTAGAGCTTTGTTATTTATACTGCCGGACTGTTGGTTATATGAGTCGTATGAATACGGCAGATTGAGGTTTGAGTCTAGAATATACGCATATTTATGCGTCTCGGCGTCCATGTAAATCAAATTATTAAAAATATATATTCTACTATTAATCATTATATTAGCATTGTTCTCCATATATTTAAATGTTGGAAGACTTATAATAAAATTAGTATGGTTTAATGGGAGTAGTGTTTCCCGGATATATGAAACAAGTTCCATATAGTTATTAGTTTGTCTGAAATCTTCTTCGCCAATAACTATAATACAGTAGTCAAAGAAAGTGAAATTACGAACTTTTTCATGAATATTACATGACATGTTTTAAACCACATCGTGGAGTGCGATAATGACACCTACTATAGTTAGCGAGCTGAGTTCTTTCACTCATTTTATAAATTCGGTCAGATGTTTCACTGCTCACAATGCAGATTTTATGTCTCATAGGAAGTAGTTGGATCTTCGGCTGTTTGATATCTTGAGGAGTGATTTTTGTCTTGTCTTCTTGTGTACATAGTTTAAATGTAGGGTATTCTGTAGTTTGTGTTTGTTTTGTTTTCATGCTGCTGTTAATAGTTTTCTTCAGCGGTGTTTTTACTTTTTTCTTGATTGGGCTACTTGCAATGTTCTTGAATATATCATTTTTCTTCATTAATTCATTGTTAATCTGTTTTAGGTCGCTGTTTTGCAGCGATAGCAACTCAATTTCGTTATGTGCACTTTGTAATTGGGATTGAAGTTTTTTGATTTCATCTTTATAGGCGATTAGTTGAATGTCCTCTTCGTCCTCAGATAACTCAGGCATGCTATTTGTTGTACTGTCCAAATTTTTTGATTTGTTTCCATTGTCATCATCTGGTTCCGAGCGTGTACGGGTGCGTCGGAATGTAACATGTTCCAAGAATGAATTATTCATAGTTTAAATTCGATTGATCAAAAAAGTTATAGCAATCCTTTGTAGCTTCGATTATTGCGACAGATCGCTGATATGCAAACTATGCGTGTAGCGGAGCGCAGTCCCAAAGTGCTGGTGTTTAAACTTCAAAGATTCGATTTCCGAACGACAGATTTTGTGTCATCGATTTCGTGGTGCGCTTGGATTGGTCAGATGTTTGTTTTTGTACAATATCGATGAGTCAGCTGTGATCTGTTTACATTCTTGAAAAAGCAACCGCTTTTCAATAATATGGTTATTCTTTAACACCTCTATCACTATTATATGAACAAATTTACACTCACATTTGTATTTCCCGAGTGAATTAATCCTTTTCCATGCACAGTTCAGAAGTTTCGCCCTGTTTACAGACCATATTTGAAAGCAATACTGTAAACATACTAAATTAGTCTTGCGACTTTTAATAAAGAGTTATTATCATAATTTTCTAACTTTTCCATGGAGCGTTTCTGGTATTCGAAATCAAATCCTAATACAATTTTTGAGATCTTAAATTGACACTTTAATCCATTTCTTGGATGAAGCTTGCCAAAAACCAAATCATGGATTACCTTTGCCGTCTTTCATCTTTGAGAATTCGGACTATAGATTAAAGATCAGGAAATAACATTTTACCTTTGTCAAACCCTTTTTCACTTTGTCATTTTGACATAAGGATAACTGAGTCTAGTTATTGACACGTGGACAGGAGATCAATCGAATGATATGCAGCAGTCAAATTCGGGATCACGATCGTACTTGAGATATTACATAACATAACATCATGCCTGTACTCCCCGAAGGGTTAGGGAAAGGTGTACCTATAATTCACTCACATTTCGCCAAATGTGTTTAAGACCCATGTAATTGGGGGCGAGCCTATTGCCATCAACCGGACAAAATTCCCGGCTTCGGGCTACTACTGAGAAATTCGTGATGGAAAAACCCAATAACTCTGCCCGACATGGGAATCAAACCCAGGTCCTCATGATAAGCAGTAACTCTTGCGACCACTAGAGCAAAGAGGCGTTTGTAACAAAACGTAGGGTACGATTCCTTGTCATTGATTAATTCTTATAAACATGTATTCGCATCATTATCCATTACGATATTAGCCAAACCTTAATACTACGGAGTGCCAAGATGATTCTGCTTGTATCTATAGTACGATTGATGAGTTACTGACAAATTCATACGTAAATGTTTTCTTACTAGCCCACTTGAGATGATAAGCCTTTAATAATATACTAGCGACCCGCCCTTGCTTCGCACGGGTTCTGTGATCTACTAATGTAAGTACTAGGTAAAATGTTAGGTAAAATATAAGGGGAATAAAGGGCTGAGGTCAGAGGAAAAGTAAAATAAATGCCTTAAGGCGAAAGCGCCAGGGTAGCCCGCGAAATCAAATTTTATTACGTTTTTTGCAATTTGCAGATCAGTATTAGGTTGTATGTTGATTGAAATATGATTGGCGACCGTAACAAATATGAGTTTACAGAATTATAATCATTAAAGTCATCAATACAACACTCTAAGACCAAGTAAGTCTATTGAATGACTATTTCATGAAATCTTAACATTTCAGGATTATACTAACTTAAGGAATTGTATTACTAATTCTGATATTATATAATAATTCTGTAAATACATATTTGTTATGATCGCTTATCATACTTTGATCAACATACACTTAAACACCGAGCTGCAAATCGCAAAAATCGTAAGATTATTTGAATTTCGCGGGCTACCTTAGCGCTTCCCCCTTAAACTGGTTTATTGTTATAAATACACTAGTAAAACACATAAAATACATCTTTGTTAAAAAATCACGTCTAATCGTCTTTAAGATTCCGTTATTCAAAAAGGCCCAGTCATTCACCATTTTTAAATATCTTCCACGTCATCCCAAGCATACGCCATCTATCTCACTTACACCTTAGCATTTAGCTTTTTCACACAGTCATGCATTCATCAATGGTCCATTCCTATAGACAAATACCTAAACCTTACGGAATAATATTGCTAAATGATTGTGAAAACTCCATCACACTCCATTGTGTAGTAAAAAACTAAGCGATCACACAGTCGGAGACGAAAAGCGACTAGATTGTACAAAAATGTCGGAACGCCTGTCTAATAGTTGATATTATTATAATTTTCGGTTTTCCCAATGAAAAAGCCCGATCAACTGTAAAGACACAATATTGCAATGAATAAAGGGTAATATTTCTTTCGTGCTTCTTCGTTTTTCTTTAAATAGCAAGTTCATGCACACAGCGCATATGATTTTCCATATTAAAATTGAAGGGGGATATTTGGAAAAAAAAGTAGGCAGTCATGGGGACTGCCAATAGAAGTGAAAACTTAAAACATTAACATGTACCCAGGCCGCTGCGTGTCGCCAGTCTGGCGCAACACGTTACATTAGCATGTCGGTGACGCGAGTCGCTCAACGCTCACGAGGATGTCGCATGTTGTGAGCCCGTAAGATTTCCCCCTACCGAAAATCGCTCAACGTTCACGAGGATGTCGCATGGTGCGAACTCGTAAGATTTCCCCCTACCAAAAATCGCTCAACGTTCACGAGGATGTCGCATGGTGCGAACTCGTAAGATTTCCCCCTACCAAAAATCACTCAACGTTCACGAGGATGTCGCATGGTGCGAACTCGTAAGATTTCCCCCTACCAAAAATCGCTCAACGTTCACGAGGATGTCGCATGGTGCGAACTCGTAAGATTTCCCCCTACCAAAAATCGCTCAACGTTCACGAGGATGTCGCATGGTGCGAACTCGTAAGATTTCCCCCTACCAAAAATCGCTCAACGTTCACGAGGATGTCGCATGGTGCGAACTCGTAAGATTTCCCCCTACCAAAAATCACTCAACGTTCACGAGGATGTCGCATGGTGCGAACTCGTAAGATTTCCCCCTACCAAAAATCGCTCAACGTTCACGAGGATGTCGCATGGTGCAAACTCGTAAGATTTCCCCCTACCAAAAATCGCTCAACGTTCACGAGGATGTCGCATGGTGCGAACTCGTAAGATTTCCTCCTACCAAAAATCGCTCAACGTTCACGAGGATGTCGCATGGTGTGAACTCGTAAGATTTCCCCCTACCAAAAATCGCTCAACGTTCACGAGGATGTCGCATGGTGCGAACTCGTAAGATTTCCCCCTACCAAAAATCGCTCAACGTTCACGAGGATGTCGCATGGTGCGAACTCGTAAGATTTCTTCCTACCAAAAATCGCTCAACGCGCCGAAAGAAGTTTTCACTTCAAAAAACCTTATTGCGAGGTGCAACAAGGATTTTTTTCAAAACATAGTTCACTCATCCTTTTTAGAAACATAGTTATTAATATGTTGTAGTTTATATAATTAATTGAAAAGTAACGTATTTATACATAACATCATGCCTTGTTTCCCCAAAGGGTTAGGCAGAGGTGTAGTACCTATATTAGTAGTACAACCACATTTCGCCAGTTATGTTTAAGTCCCATGTAACGTAACGTTACGTATTTATTCAGAATTAATATTGTATGTGCATAAATCGTAAATAAATAATAACTTACAGCTACATAAAATGTATATAAGAAACGATAAATTAGAACCGTGCGATCGTCATCAGAAGCACGTAGCTTCTGATGATGATTTTAATTTTTATATATTTATGAACTTTTAAAGTGAAAGAAAGATGAGATCGTTTGGCCAGGTCCGACGTCTCAAATCCTCAAGGGATCTTTGTGATATTTGGCACCCGAATAGCTTGTGACATGCCGGACGTAGGCTTACAAAGCATTAGTGACGGGAGTGGAGCCAAAGCCGAAGCTAGGCAGAGCCTAGTGTCGTATGTAATTGAAGACAACACTTGCAGCTTTGTGTCCAAGATAGGATTGGATTTCAAAACCGGGTACCGAGAAATATGTCTCAGTTTTGAACATTTAGTTTTATATTAACAATGGGATGTTCTTGCATCTTCAACTGCGTGTATGTCGGAAATTATCCAACAGGAACGTACTTAAGGGATTAAAGTACTCTATGTGTTAATCCAGGTTATAAACTAAATGTGTGCCAAATTTCATCTAAATCCGTTCATCCGTTTTTGCGCCAATCCGGAACTTACAGCCAGACAAACAGATAAACGGACAAACATTCTTCGTTACTATTTTATTTTATGGATAGATATATAGAAGAAGACTGACGTATATTTTTTTTTATCTTCAAACTATTCTACAAGACGTTCTCAAAAGTGTTACTGTCGCTACCATAGTGAAAGCCTTAGGCAGAATGGCGACTTAAAATTCAGTTTTATTTGAGAATTTGGTTGTTAGAAGGAAAGTTGAATGAAAGAAACATAGTTTATTTGTCACAGAAACACATCCATATAAAAAGAAAAACGATAAAAAAAAAATAGATCTATAATCACGAGCGGAAATAGTCGACAGCTGCACGTCATGAGTGTGACAAGAAGGCTTCCACTCAGCATGACGCTATGCTATGGGGGACCCACAGCACAGCGCTGATTTTCAACTATGAAAAAATCATTCATTCGCTCGTCATTTTACGGTTGACTGCAACCGTAAAATGATGAAGAGATACGCATTAACTCATAGAGTACTTAAACTTCTTTAATTTGGACTCCAGTATAACTATGTCGATATAATTATGTACTTCGAGGTCTCTATGTACAAAAAACTTTATCCTGAAAATTCCTGAATTTATTTTACCGAAAAGTGTACATATTTCGTTACCTTCCAAATATTCAAAAGGCCAGCCCAATTTGTAGTACTTTTAGGCCAAATATGACTAATTATGAAATATAATAACTTCGGTCACATGAAACCCTTTTGACCCCCCAAATGACTTGCATATTTAACCTAATGGATTTTATTTCGGTGCTATTATCACGAGGATAATAGCTGTGCTAGTAAATGGTCTGTCATTTGCTTATAAAAGAGCAAGTAGGCTAAATACATTATGTAACTTTTTAACAATGAGGTAACAGATGACTTGAGTTTTATAGGTGCTAATTTTGGAAATACGTCCATGTTTAAATATAATAAATTATTGAATAGACGGCAGGGGCGAAGCCTTCATACACCCTGATTCCTATCGGCTTCCCTTCGGAACAACCAAACTTCTTAATGTCTAATATTGCCAAATAATATAGTTAACCTGTATGTGTCACATCACATTACATAATTATATTTAATACCAGTTTAATACATCACAGAATTAAAAACCTACAGATTTTTGTCTGAGTTTGTGAAAACTGAATAATTTTTTCTTCGGCTTCCCTCTAATGATGATTGTATTTGCGCCACTAGTAGATAGTGTTGGGGATGAAAATAAAACTATTCATTATTAGCCTGAGTTCTACAGCAAGCCAAAGATTTCTCATGCAGAGAAGAAATGAGCATTGATTATCATGCTTGCTTGCTGAGTGACATTTTCTTTGACCCTTCATATACAACGTGGATCCATATGAAACATAATGGATTTATAATTGTTTCTGTAATTAGGGCATTCAATCGGTTAATCGTGTAAGTAGGTGCAGATGAACTTAAAGGTAGATTAGTCAGAGAACTAAGTTGATGAGCAAATTGACTATCAACTTAATTTGACCGTAAATTCAAATCACAACTGTCATGCTTTGTCAGTCGAAATGAAATTATAATTTTATCAATATGCTCAACAATCAAGTTCCCTGACTGTACATTCAATAATTAATGTAACAGTGATAAAAGCCTGTTCTGACGCGTCTTTGTCGATACTCGCAGATGTCTCATTTCGTATGAGAAACCAACCCCGCGTTATAACCACGCCAGTGAAGTAAATGGTTCTAAGTAATTAAACGTATAGAAAATTGAACATCTGTGACCAGGCTTAAAATATAGGTACCCTTACACTGTTTGTCTATCGCCACCGTCAAGAAGAAACGAGATTATTCGAACCAAACGTGACGTCCCGGCGCGGGCGGCGGTGTGCGGTGGACACGCGGCTAGAGATGGGCAATGTGTTTCTGCCCAGCAGGAAAATTTTGTAAATTCCCGACATTTTGGGCATAAATTTATTATTGCCTGACATATGCCCAATCGCAGGGCATAAAATATGGGGTCATTAAACGTGATTTAATATAGTTCTTCATGTAAAATAGTACTTAATAAAGAAATAACAGAAGGAATGACAATGATTGAACACATTTTTATTTTAAAATAATATTATTAAAAATAAATAAATAAGCATTGGTGCCGATTCTCTTGTACACCAAACTAAACTATTACTAAAAATCCTTACTTTTGGCTATGAGAATCTTAAAGCTATTCTGCAAAAAAATATCTTAAATATAATTTTGACACAACTAAATCGAATTTGGCAATCGTGACTCCACGTGGTAAGTGCTTGTTTGCCCTACCCCGTGATTTTTTTTTTGAGCCGGACGCGCGCATGGCGGGCAGCCTCGACGTGTTTTATATGGAAATTTTCACTTTTTGTGTGGAAAATATGAAAAAATATTACCTACATGTTGAGTTTAGGGGTTTATAAGTTTTATTAAGGGGGTCGAAATTTTCATTATTTTTACGATAGGACACACCGTTTTCGAGATATACTTAAGTAAAAGAAAAGAAAAAAAAGATAAAGTAGGTACTGTTTTTGCACCTGAAGTCGAGGTGTTGGTGTGAATTTTAGTTCTTGCCAACTAATTTTATTCCACACCTTTTTAATCGCGATTAAAAATAGTCAGATTTAGGGCTGATTTAACCAAAGTCAGATATCTTTTATTCGCGGAATAAAATTAACGTCTGACAGTTTTTGTATAGAAAATCTGTCAAAAATATAAATTTATTCGCCGGATTAGACTTTTACTATGTATACAAGTTTGGTCGAATTCACTCTTAGTCAGAAAATCTAAATAAATTATTTAATAAATTCCAATTGTATGGATAAAAACGTTATTTTTCAAAGTTTACTTAAAGTTATTTGTGCGCATCCCTCACTCTGCGCTCCTCACCCCGCACCCGTCACTTGGTACAAGTGTTTTTTACTGGCGCTGCGTAATTTGTAACATTTATACCATTAATATGGTTCTATAAGACATATTTTAAATAAAATGCAATTTAATTCATAACATCATATGTAATAAAAGTGTAGGCATCCCTCGCCCTGATGCAAGTACACACGATGCAAGTATTTTTACGCCGCCACCCGCCGGGTAATTCGTAACATTTATGTCCGTGAACATGGTTTTGTAAAACATAAATTAATTTAAATAGAATGTGCAAATTCATAAAAATACACCTTTAAAGAATTAACCATATCTAAACTCAACAAGTTAGGCCAGCTTCCAAAGCTAACATCAATTTCGTAACTTAATTTTGGAAAATAAAAAATTATGCCCAGATAAATGCCCAAGGACAGAAATTTATGACGACTTATTAGGAATTTTACCAATTTGCCAAAAATGCCCAGGCATTTGCCCATCTCTACACGCGGCCATTGTAAATGTATGTATCGCTACTTCAGTGCCGTCGTCTCGTTCTCGTTGACGTCTCGTTGACGTGGCTATAGACAAACGACACCAAGCCGCGAATACACATGCATGTAACTAGGACAAAGTATGCAACTAACTTAAATGCCATTTTGCCTAACATTTAATTTTATGCACTTCATCATTACTCTCCTGTCCTTATCTCAATGTATCGGTGCAACATGTCTTTTCCTCCCGTACTTCTCTATCAGTGGTCATCTCGGTAGTCACCACCTTTCTAGGCATATCATCTTTCACACAGTCCATCCATCGTTTCTTTGGTCTTCCCCTACTCTTATAGCCATACACATTCATACTCAAAACTTTCCTCACGACACTTTCCTCATTCATCCGCATCACATGTCCTCATCATGACTTTTTAGGCAATTTTATGCAACAATATTATGCGACCGTATACCATGGGCGTGGCAGATGAAAATTAGCTTTATGTGGTAGTACCTAGTGTAGCCATTTGACATTATGCTGAGCTAAGGCGCTTTTGGCATAAGCATTATTTCTGTTTTAATAGTTTTTAGGGTTGGTTTTAATTACCGAAAAAAAAACATCATATGTTCCCTACATTTTGACGAGTTATGCGAACATAAATGTACCTACGGAATAGATGTTTTTTTTCGCGTTTTCAGGCTTGGTCCATACTAAAATTTGTTCATAAAGTACACTGACCCCTTAAGAGGTTGTGCGTTAATTCCGGAACATGTTGTATACAGAGGTATTTGTGAGTTAGTAATTAAGTAGGGGGTAATCTTCGAATCCGATTCTGAAAATTCTTTCACTAATGGGAAGCTACAGTAATTGCTGAGTGTCTTATAATATATTTTATGTTAAAACCGGAAATTTCGCGCGGACGAAGTAGCGGACAGAAACTAGTTTTATATATTTAGGAACTATGTCCCCAATAAACTATTTTCTTACACGATTATTCGCACGGAGCGTTGGCACCGTCCCAAAGTAGGAGAATAATAGGTTCGGAGTAAAGATCACGCCCGTTCATAGGTTGTGACAGGTGGGAGACTTATTGACTTCGAGTACAATGATAACCCACCCGGCTTTGTGGGGACTTCCTACCTTCGAGGGTTTATTAGAATCATCTCATTATTTATTTAGTATTGTTAGTTGCTGTCATTGTAAATACAATAAAAACATACTTCAAATGAAGTATGTTTTTTAACATCTATGTTTGTTATTATCGCAAGGGTAAATACGGATTTTTCTCAAGAATGATTAAAATATTATGTATTTGAATACTCCATTATTATTTTCTAACTTTTTCTCTATTTTCCCAATTTTGAACCGTTATTATAGTATGAACAAGTAAAATATTTTTGGGTTCCGTTTTCATGAATTCGTAAGAGGCAGAGAGATATAAATATTATTCTTAGTTTGAATTATTTTGAATCTTCTTTATTATAGAAAATAACTATCGTTTAGTTAGCCTCTTTTATCTAATTATTAATCGACCATTTAATGCGAAATAGACTGATTAACCTGATACGAGCGTAATTAATTAAATATGAACATTTTGTCACCAATAACCACATCCATAATATTTGACAACTTCAACCACAAAGCTGTTGCCGCTTTACCACCCAATAAATTATCATTATTATCGGCTTGCGATAAATCTGTTGAAATAATGATCGAATTGTGGTTTTAAATCTGTAAAAAGTAAAAATCGTCCACAAAAAGTTTTTTAATATTTGTCTCTTAGTTTTTGAATTCGGCCTGAGTTTCTGAATTTGATTTAGTTTGATAGAAATAAGGTGTGATAACGCTGAAAAAAAAACATTCGCACCGAATTCAAAAGCTTTTTTTTGGAGCCTGTTAACAATATAAAGGCGCAAATACACATGCCTGTATCTTGCACAAGAGAACCTATGCAAGAAGCTTGTATGCTATTGTGCCATAACAACTGAGTTATAGATCACCCGGCTCTTTTAGGTAGGATATATTAATTTACAATACGTTTGTATGCAGTTAATATATTATACAGGGTGAAATTGAATTCATGGGCATCTTCTTAAGGGGTAACAACTTTTACTATGGGAACAAACTTGAAATAGCGAAAAAAACTGCTGTTCCCTACATTTTGATGAGTCATGCGAGCATGAATGTAGGGAACAGCTGATATTGTTCGCGACTACAGCTTTGGTCCCATAGTAAAAGTTGTTCATAATGATGAGTACAAGGACCCCTAAAGAGGATGCCCTTGAATTAAATTTTATCCTGTATAAGACTAAAATCGCAATAAGGTAAAAGCAGAACTTACAAATTTAAAAGAAATATTTAAAAAAAAATTGCATGCAAGTTACTTGCATACTTTCGTGCAAGTTACAGGCACGCGTACGTGCTTATAAGGTACCTTGGTACCTACTCATACTTATACCCGGCGACGACTTCATTTTCAAAGGGAACGTGTTTCTGCTAATATATTTTCCACAAAACAGTTTCAATTCGACCCTTCTCTGAATATTTTCATTGCCTTTCACTTTTTTTTAGAAAACTTTTTTAATGGTGTTTGTCAGATAACGGTAAAAATTATAACTAGCCATTTCCGTTTGTATCTTTAGTTTTATATTTTAATTTTATTTCCAGAATTTTCCATTTAATAGACTTTATATAAGCAACTCGAAACAATATTACTTCAGTAGGTACCTATGAAAATTTTCGAACAAACCATTCAGAAAACGAGAAAAATCAACATTCTATTAAAACAAGTGCCTATTCCGCCAAAATATTATATGGAACAGTTGACTTTCTTTCAATTCTTTGTAACCTACAAAAAGTTGTTCATATTCATGAATCTGATATTCCTTAGTTCTATTTTTTGTAAAAAAGGATAATGTTTACCTCAACGTCTGTTCGTATTTACTTTCTATTGAGAACAAAAAGTTACCAGATTTCTGAGACCTATTTTTCTTTAGCTGATATACAAGATGTACCATAAATAACGCACAATCTCTTAAGGGGTCATTGTACTCATCATTATGAACAACTTTTACTATGGGACCAAACCTGAAATCGCAAAACAAAATCAGCTGTTCCATACATTTTGCTCGCATAACTCGTCAAACTGCACAGCTGATTTTTTTTCGCGATTTCAGGTTTGGTCCCATAGTAAAAGTTGTGCATCATGATGAGTACAATGACCCCTTAAGAAGTTGTGCGTTATTTACGAGTAAGTTACACCTTGTATATATGGCATCGGAACAAATATTTGTGGTTGACGTAGAAAAGGTTGTTTCAAGTCTGTTTGTATCCGGTGAATATT
This sequence comes from Fissipunctia ypsillon, assembly GCA_947568875.1. Taxonomy (NCBI): domain Eukaryota; kingdom Metazoa; phylum Arthropoda; class Insecta; order Lepidoptera; family Noctuidae; genus Fissipunctia; species Fissipunctia ypsillon. The sequence goes on along the minus strand of OX387664.1, from coordinate 10,227,912 downwards.
TATGGTACTGAACAAATCCTAGTTCAAGAAACAGGGTTTTCCTTGATAAAAAATAAAAGTGTTTTAGGAAGAACTTAATTTTTGTGCTTTATTGGCACTTTTAATCAAAGGAGAAAGTTGGCCCCAGAGTCACATACACAAGGGCAGAGAAGGTATGAGCATTGGTCAACAGGATTACTCATTACGAATTAACGAACCGGACCCCCTACTGTCCCAGTTAAAAATCACTCTGTATTATTCCTATTATTCCTAGTTACCCACCCCGTTTCGCAGAGACGCAATGGCCAGATGTTTCTGTCATCTCAGCATTGCATTATGCTGAGTGATGGCCGTTTTCCGTGAATGTGACGCATATTTTCCCCCAACTTGTTTCTTTTTTGTATTTGTGTTTTTTCTTTGCGTCATGTTTACCGCAAATAAACGTATTTCCTTTCTTTCTTTCATGCATCGATATAGCTATTTCTCAGTTAGATATTAATCTTTAATCTATATATATAAAACGAGAAACTGACTGACTGACTGACTGACTGACTGACTGACTGACTGACTGACTGACTGACTGACTGACTGACTGACATATCAACGCACAGCCGAAACTACTGGGACTAGGAACGTGAAACTTTGCACACGGCTTCCTTTTATAACGTAGGGGAGCACTAAGAAGGGGTTTTTGGAAATTCGACCTGTAAGGGGGTGAAAAGGGGGGATTTCGTTTGTATGAAAAATCTTATTCCTTGAGTTAATAATCTTGAACCTTGGCCCAAATACTTATCTAAGTACATTATAAACTTTGTCGTTTTTGGTTTTTCTAAACAATCCCCACGAGGGGGATTGGGGGGTGTCAAAATTTGTATGGAAGAATTTTAACACGCAGTCCGATTAACTTGAAACTCAGTATTTATACTAAAGTCCAAAAATAAAGAATAACCTGTATCAAGGTTTTTCGAAAATCTACCTCGGACGGGGTGAAAAGGGGTTTTCAATTTTACTGAGGAGGATTTTACTGCATAGCTTGATTAACTCGAAAATTGGTATGAATAATCTTTGAGTCAAGTTTTGGAAATATCCTATACGATTTTTTAAAATTCCACCCCTGAGGTGGTGAAAACCGGGGATATAGTTAAGATGAAAAATCTTATTCATTTTTTGGTTAATAAACTTGAAACTTGGCACAAATATTTGCCTAAATAAGCAATAAAGTTTCTTACTATTGGTTTTTCAAAACTACCCCTGACGGGATGAAAAGGGGTAATTAGATTTTTAAGAGGAGGATTTTACTGTGTGGCTTGATTAACTCAAAAATTGGTATAAGAAATCTTTGATTTCAGTTATTATATTTTTCGAAATTCCACCCTTGTGGGGGTGAAAAGAGGGGATACAGATTATATGAAAAATCTTATTCCTTTGGTTAATACACTTGAAACTTGGCAATATTTGCCTCAGGATATAATAAAAATTGTCACTCTTCGTTTTTTAAAACAAGTAAGGAACACTAGGACCGTAAGAACAGTAAGGAACAGTAAGAAAAAATTTTAACGCGCTGTCATATTAACTCGAAACTCGGTACTAATACTTTTTCGGAAGTCGGTGTCTTTGGATCTGTATTTTAGGTTTTTGCCACTGACTTCCGAAATTGAAGTAATTTTTCGCTTTATAGTGTTTGTTTTGGAAGTCGGTTGTTTTTATTTTCCACTTTTTACTGGGTCTGTTTGTAATTTATCTGAGTTACAATAGCCTAATGACAACTGCTCATCACCTTTTACAAAACATTGCTTTTCCCGATGCAGGGACGTTAATTGTTGAGGAGTTCTCTTGGTACTTCACCATCAGCTCCACTTCACCATATGCATTGTGACGAGCTTCTATTGCTTAGCAATAATTTTAAAATAATGGAATCGCAACCCGTGAAATACTTACTATTGAGTTGTTCCAGTAGCCATCTTACCATCTGTGGTCTTCGTCATCAGTTCCACTTCACCAAATGTTGTTTTTAGAGAACAAATGCACAAGTTAATATAAAAAAATACAAAAATTGCTATAGGTGTGCCTATATTGAAGAGTTTCCTCGATTTCTCCAGGACCCCATCATCAGATCCTGACCTGATGACAATGGGACCACCTGGAAAGTATACCCTTTCAAACAAAAAAAGAATTTTCCAAATCGGTCTAGCCGTCTTCGAGTAATCGGGGAACCATAAAAAAAAAGATTCCGAAGAACTGAGAACCTCCTCCTTTTTTGAAGTCGGTTAAAAATAATTTATAGCCAGAGTGCATCTCATGACATTTCCAATAAGCCCCAACACGGCTAGGATACATTGTTTTATTACTGATCTGAGTTCAATGGTACCATTTTCATCAGAAGCATTTATTTAAATTTGCTTCGTCATAGTCTTTTAACTATAATCGAGATATCTTATCGCCACCCATAAAATATTTATCATTGATGAGTTCCTGTGGCCATCTATGGTCTTATTCGTCAGTTCCACTTCACCAAATCATACTTTCTGAATGCAAATGCTTGATTTGTTGACGAAAATACCAAAATCACTATGTGTTTGCCAATAATATTTGATGAGTTCCCTCATTTCCTCATGGATCCTATCATCAGAACTGGATTTTGATAAAAATGGGACCAATCTGAAAGTATTTCCTTTCAAATAAAAAAATAATTTTTCAAATCGGTTCATAAATGACGGAGTAACGGTAACAAACATTAAAAAAAAAAACATACAACCGAATTGATAACCTCCTCCTTTTCTTGAAGTCGGTTAAAAATAGTAACGAACTCAGAACTGTGCATTGCATATAATATATTTGAAAAGAAGTGATTGAACGAGTCTGTTGCGCACACTATAGTTTTTAGAATTTTTGTCCGTTTGTTGTTTGTCGGGATGTATGGTCCGGATTGGCGCAAGAACGGTTTATTGAATTTAGAGGAAATTTGGCATACAGACGTTTTAGAACCTGGATTATCATGTAGGGTAGGTACTAATTTGATATATTCCGACATACACGCGGGCGAAGCCGCGGGCAAAAGCTAGTGTGTTATACAGTGTGAGTCTTTATAATGTGCACATATCGAAATGAGGGAATCTATGCTTAATTTTATCGACGGAAAAAATGTTAAAAAAAATCTAAATATTTATTTATATTTTTTATGGATTTTTAAAAAAAATTGTTTGCTTTTGTGACCCCAGTGTATACAAAACTGTGTAACTTTTAAACTAAACGATTTATCACGATGAAACAAACTCTATAATGTTTGGAAGTAATTAGGTGTCGTCATAAAATAAAAATTATGGAAAAAAAATAGCCACATTTAAAAATAAACATTTTTGTTTGGCAAAAATCTGATTTTTTTTCATTAATTTTTACAAAAATTGTAAAATTTCTCAATAACATGCCCCCATCACCTTCTTTTTTTATAACTTTAAGTTATTCTTCATTGTATTAGGAACCTAACGGTAAAAATTGCATGTTTTTAACTCAACCCCAACATTTTTTATCAACTGTCAAAGAAAGGCCCAACGCATAGCTATTGTTTAGCAGGTAGATAAACTTTCTTTTGAATGTGCGCAGGTCGGGGAGGTAGGGCCAGCCAAAGGAACTTGAATTATGACAGATGTCAGACTGGCAGTCGCTCCGAATTATTCGCCGCTGCTACATGTGTTTCGGTACTTTCGTTCGCTGGACTTTCATAACTTAAAGTTATAAAAAAAGAAGGTGATGGGGGCATGTTATTGAGAAATTTTACAATTTTTGTAAAAATTAATGAAAAAAAATCAGATTTTTGCCAAAAAAAAATGTTTATATTTGATTATGGCTATTTTTTTTCCATAATTTTTATTTTATGACGACACCTAATTACTTCCAAACATTATGGAGTTTGTTCCATCGTGATAAATCGTTTAGTTTAAAAGTTACACAGTTTTGTATACACTGGGGTCACAAAAGCAAACAATTTTTTTTAAAAATCCATAAAAAATATAAATAAATATTTAGATTTTTTTTAACATTTTTTCCGTCGATAAAATTAAGCATAGATTCCCTCATTTCGATATGTGCACATTATAAAGACTCACACTGTATACAAAAACTTCCGGAATAAATGCTCTAAATTATGCTGAAAACCGCATCTTAATCTGTTTACAAGATCTTAGCGTGTAACCACACACAAAAAAACGACGTTTTATTCCACAATAAGTTTATTCGTCTTAGTTATATGATAAAGCTATCATTGAAATCACCTTTACCTACCACACCATTCAGAATAAGAGATCACTCAAGTCATTACAACTTGTGCATACATTATATACAGTTTTGGGATAAAGCTTCGATGCACTTCTCATATTGGCCTTATTCTATCATGATCTTACACATCTCCATCATATTTGAGATTAAAGAGTGATAAGACTTCTAAATGTGACTATTAAGACAATATTGCACGATTCTAGTAATCCAAATGCGTAAGGAATGTTGTATGAGCTAAGGGTTGTCTACTGACTCACATTGTAGCTAATTGGATAAAAAGAATACATCAATATATTTTGCTATAGATTTAAATATTTTGACAGCCCCGTGAATGTGATAAGAGTAAAGATGTAATTGACGTTAATTAAACGTGAAATTCCATTTGTAAATAATCATAGATCTTTTATCATAAAATGGTTGCATAAAATATTAAAAACATTTTGACATAAGTTATTATTGTGTTTTTTTTTTGTGGATGGGAAATCATCAAATGACTTCTCCCGCTCTGGGCGGAGCGGGAGGGCGTGTCAGACTTTTACTGACTAAAACCCACCCGTGTTCCTTCTGTTGCCTGTGCCGGAGCCACGGTAACTCTTTCGAACATCCCGCAACCCTAGCTGGATTTTAAGATGCTTAACGTAAAAAATTACGTGTAACTCCCTCTTCGAATACAAGCTAAGTAAATTCAACTGGGGAGTTTTGACATTTGATCTTAGCAGTTTCAAGAGTGGTTTTTCTTAGACATTTTCAATGTACCCACGTATTAAAGTTTATTATTATTATTATTAGTTAAAAGTTTGCATGTTGAAATGGATAATGTCTAATGTTAATTATAAGTAGGTGGTCGCATCCCAGTTTTATTCGAGGCGCAGGAGTTCCACTCGAAGATGAGGGTGGAGTTGGGGGGGATGACCCCGGGATGGCCTTGCTGGCCGTAAGCGAAGTCGGGGGTGCAGGTCAGCTTGGCGCGTTCGCCCACTGACATCTTGGAAACACCCTCATCCCAACCTCGGATAACCTCTCCCTTGCCAATGCGGAACTTGAAAGGCTTGCCGCGGTCGCGTGAGGAGTCGAACTTTTTGCCGTTGGTCAATGTGCCTGTGTACTGCACGACCACTGTCTGGCCAGACTTGGGGTAGGTAGACTCGTCTCCGGGAGAAATGGTGTCCACATTTACACTCATGATGGTTTAGTTACCTTATTGACACGATTTAATAAATCCAATACCACGCGTCGCGGCTTCACTTCAATACGCCGATTTTCTATGATGGCGGACTCTAAAGTAGCACTCTGTAACCTGTACTCTAGTGACCTGTATTCTATTTATGGACAGTTGAAGACTCGCTTGTACCTGCGGCTTCATCCCCGTGGAGGGCAGGAATTATCCCACGGGAACGTATAATAATATTACCGAGATAAAAAGTATCCTATGTAAGCCTGTTCCTATGTACCAAAAAATGGGTTAGGACCCAGGTTTTGGTTTACCTGTGAGCCAAATTTCATCTAAATCCGTTCAGCCATTAAGGTTGTGAAAAGGTAACAGGCAGACAGAGTTACTTTCGCATTTAGATTATACTAGCAGTTTTCTGCGGTTTCTCCCGCATAAGTCTCGATCCCACGGGGATATCGGGATAAAAAGTATTCTATGTGCTAATCCAGGTTATAAACTATCTGTGTCCCAAATTTCATCCAAATCCGCACCCTAATTGCGTAACACACTTACAGTAGGTATCGGTTTCATTTTGACAGCTCAACAACATTCATTGCGTTATTTACGTTGTTGAGCAGACACATTTTTCGAACGTAAGAAGCAATGGATTAACTATTTGCTTCAAAATTATTCAGATTATGATTGATAGTATATGCGCAATTCGGGCGCCGTTCAGTAGTTTTTGCGTGAAAGAGTAACAAACATCCATCCATCCATCCGCACAAACTTTCGCGTTTATAATAGTAGGAGGAAGTAGAATGGATATTAAAATATAATAAAACAATAAAATATAATTAGTTATCTAATTAGTACCTATAGTAGTAAGTAGTATTAGTATGGATAAGTCTAGATTTCCTCACGATGTTTTCTTCCACCGTATCTAAGCGAGAGTCCAAGATAAACTTAGAAACATCTTATCTAGCGCAATATCTGTACAGCAAAACAAGTGTTACACAGAGATAGATTGCTTCAAATAACGTGGTAGCTACTACAGGTTGGAAGCACGTTAAGCCGTCACTTTTGTTAAATGTCACGTGACTCGGGTAAGGCGCATGTAAGGCGTCACGCCGCGTTGAGAGCGAGATCGGCTTTAATGGCACGTGCGAACTCTTTGATATTTGTTGTTTCTAAATGTAGGGTTATGAGAATTAAGGGAGTAAGGAGCTTCGGCTTAAGATCTCTGAGCTCTGTAATGCTCCATTTACACGGTGCAAGTTTCTGGAACGTTCAAGATCAATAATTGCATGCTATAAAGTGTGTTCAATTTTTTCAATTCAATAAAATTGCATACGACTTACACAAAGGCAATAAAATTGCATGGCGATTATTGCATGCAAGTTTTGCCTCGTCTAAACATGGAGTTGCATGTCCTTGTATAAATGATTCAAGTATTACCTGTATTTTCGCTACCAAATATTTCATTCAATTTTATTGAACGTCTTATTACGTTCGCTCATGTTTTAATGATAGAGAATTTTCATGCCAGAATTGAATGCGATTTTATTATACGTGCTGTTTATACCTTTACCAGTTTTGAACGGCAACTAGCTTGCCTATATCGTGAAACAATATTGCACATACTGTTTAGACGGTTCTAGTTAATTGCTCTTCAATTTTATGGTATGCCACGGGTGCGCGGGCTTGCACCGTGCAAAGAATAGCCGGAGCTTTAGAATGTGTGGTTGAGCTCAGTGGCGTGCCTAAGGATGAAAATTAGGGCAAGCCGACGATTTTTTACGATTAAAAAAAACGGGCAACTGAGGGATTTTCTATTGTTGTTCATGGTTGTTAGTACTACGAAAACCTTTAAAATACGAAGAGTAAATTTTTTTTTATTGATAGGCTGACGTTTGTTGTTGTAAATTATGATTTTATTAAGGCAAACCCGGCTTTTTGGCTTCTATGAAGCTACCGCCACTAGTTGAGATTGACTGTAAACACAGACAAAAACCGGCCAAGTGCATGTCGGACCACGCACAATGAAGGGTTCTGTAGTTGGGATGAATTTATCCCAAAACCAAACATACCTACTATTGCAGTTGAAAAACATGTTCTTCCATACATCAATATACGTCACGCTCAATCCACCAACTGCAAATGTAAGTTAATAATCGCAAAATAAAATGTAATAAAATTACAAATTATCGATTTTAGAACTTTGTTCTTTACTTGTGCTGTGAGACCTTGTGTCTTGCCAAATTGCAAGATTCTAGGTCAACGAAAAGTACCCTATAGGTTTTGATTTATTTGAGAGTATCAAAATATGTCGCATAAATTGCCGTATTTTTTATTGTGTTGACCGTGTATTTGATATTAATTTCAACATGATACCTCCACGCGTTCCTGAGAAAAAGAGTCTTGATAGACTGACAGGCAGACAGACAGACAACGAAGTGATCCTATAAGGGTTCCGTTTTTTTTCTTACGGAACCCTAAAAAACAGATGGACATCATCATCAGCATATAGCAATCCCCTGCTGCACATAGGCCTCTCTAATCCCACACCATTTAACTCAAACCTCTGCTACTCTCATCCAGCTGCTACTAGCCACCCTGCGAAGATCATCGCTCCACCTAGCCTGACACGGCATCTCACCTTATGTTTGCCGATTCATGCCCCGGCCAAGAATCATTGGTTCTACGGCTTATATGACTGACCTCTGCCACTTTATCTTGCTTATTCTGTGGGCTATGTTCATGAAAAAGAAATAGTGTATGGGTTGGTATAATTTCAACGTGAATGATATCACAAATGTTTTGTAACAATATTTTGAATGAAAAGGGGTGTCCATGGTTTCTCTTGCCCTCTATTTGCCATCGGAACCTACTACGCTTTGGAATGGATAACTAACTTCGTCTTTCTGACTGTTCGACTCCTTGACAATTCAAAAGTGCCTGTATTTAAATAAATGCTTTGAGTTTGATTCTGAGTTAGGTATAATAACATAACATCACGCCTTGTTTCCCCAAAGGGTTGGGCAGAGATGTACCTATAGTACACCCACATTTTGCCAGTTATGTTTAAATCCCATGTAATAGGGGGCGAGCCTATTGCCTTCAACCGGGCACAGATCCAGACTCCGGGCTGCTTCCAGATAGAAAAACCTAATAAGACTTTGCCCGACCGGGGAATCGAACCCAGGACCTCATGCTCAGCAGTAGCGCTTGCGACCACTTGACTAACGAGGCAGTCCAGGCCGTGTTAGGTATAATATATTTTCAAATAAAAAGGGCCTTATTTACAAATGGTATTTTTATATTACACCTAAAAGTGAGCAATGTCAATCTCCTGGAGTTTCGGCCAAATCTATTTTGGAGAGAATCAATAGCTAGTGATCAAGCGACTGAAGCAGCTTAATTACATGTCAAGGTCTGAGCACTGAAATTACTGTTGACTTTTTAACAGACTTAAATTGTTAGTTAAAATAATAGGACCTACGTGAATTGTTTTAAAGTCTCTGTTTCAAATGAATTTAAATCAAAATTCTCGCGTGAAAATCTTTTTTATGAAATTTCGCTTGTTGATTTTTCTAAAGAATTATATTTTGAGAGAATTTTTTATTTTTAATATGTTACCTAATCAAATAATTACTATGTACTACGCATTGTTGGGGCATTGAATTTATTTGGACAGCGACAATAGACCACCGCCGGTTTTAAAGGTGAACTGATGAGTGAGAGCATGCGAATTCAAACCTCATTTATTGTACCTACCTTATTTACGTGAATCCTTTCTCCTAGCACACTCATACTTGGCATAGTTTTATTAATAAAACCCATAATACCTACATATCTTAAAAAATAGCAAGATTTCGCATGTCGTAATTACAAACATAATGAGTAAACAATTGACTTTGTACCAATGGGGTTCAAACTACACACAAAGACTTAATTAAACGGTTCAATAATAATTTTATCGAATTATTCCATGAATCGTATTACTATTTCCGTCTTTAACCTGTTCGAACAGAACTAATCCTTAGAACCTAGAACCAACAGTACTAATAAAAGCAGATTGCCCTCTTATAAGTAAACAAACAATAAAAAAACTGTATTAATACGGATAGTGTAGGCGCCACTTAAGCCGCTGACTGCTAATGTAAAAGTAATAGAACTAAGCTCGACTATTTACTTCGTTAGTAGTCTGTTTCTCCTTTCTTTCTTGAAAGACACTGTTTTCCTTAATTTCTTACATAATTGAGTGATCTATTAATGATTGCCTCTTGTGTGTAGACTAGCTGTGCCCCGCGATTTAGTTCACGTGGAAATCATAAGATACACAATATACTAAATTAACAGCCACATTTTAATAAAACTTCTTCGTCCCCCGACCCGCCGCGTTGCATCGCCTGCCCGCGCTATTACTTCGTTTTCGCTTAGCGTTCCTTCTTTCCGAATTTTTTTTCTTTTTGCTCGGCTCCGAAGAGTCGTTGCGTGATGTTAAATAGCCTATAACCATTCTCGAGGATGGAGCTACCAAATACAAATATAATTTTTCAAATCGGACTGGTAGTTCTAGAGATTAGCACAATTTAATGGGTTTTAATTTTTTAAACCCTAATTCCTTTTTCTAAATAAAAGGCCTAAGTTACTCCTTATAATATCATCTTTCTGCCAGTGAAAGTCCCGTCAAAATTGGTCCAGCCGTTTTGGAGATTAGCCAGAATAAACAGACAGACAGACAAAAATTTTTTAAATAGTTTTTGTTGTTTTAAGTACCGTATATAGGTACTTTCATAATTATGCATTTAGTAAAAAGCTGTTATTTTGACATTACAAACAGACACTTCAATTTTATTTATTTATATAGATTTGTATAGATTGTTGATTGATAAAATACTAATGATGTGTTGAAGATTGGTGAATAATGTTTGTGTAGGTAGAAACCTAAGTAGGTATATTATTTTCCAGTCTGGACTTTTGACAATTTTTTTTAAAAACTTATTACATTTTTACAATATTTGTTTATATGAGAGTTAGAGTGCTAGTACTAACTGCACTATTGTAGTTAGTAATGATTTTCATAATCACATCATAAAAAATATTTATAATTTCTTTTGAAATAATTTCAAACATTTTAAAAGATGTTTGGAATGACAGTGTAAAACTCTTTACAACGAAACTCAAGGATCCATGAATTATAGAGAGTTTTTGTTTTGCGGAGTGAAGAAAGATAAACAACCAAATACTATTCACAATACGTTTAAATATTTTTATTATTTATTTATTGGTTTAGTAACTGGAGGCAATATTCTTAAAGACAATGCAATCCAAGAGTAATGTTACAAGTATTCTAGGCAATTAACAATAACAAAAGCAAGACGGCTGTTTACGACCTCGTAAGAAATTTCAGCACTTCAAAGATTTAGTCAGAGCCTTTGGTAAACTGGTAACATAAACAGTAATGCTGATAAAATATATTTACTGACGTCTAAATATGAACGTATTTGTTCGTAATATAGAATGGTCGTTGCGCTATAAAGAGTGTATCAATGTATGGGTATTAAGGTAAACCAACCAAATGAAACTAATTTCTACGTTGTAAGACTAGTGGATGCCAAGCTTCACAGCTTGGCTCATCGCCGCAAGGTTGCCTGCTTGTCGGTCTTCTACGGATTATACTTCGGAGAGTGTGCTCAAGAACTCCACGAGCTCATTCCGCCGGCCCCCTTCTATCAGCGGACATCTAGACGCACTGTAGGTTACCATCCTTACCTAGTTGCTATCCCACCAATCCGCACTAAGAGTTTCCAAATGTCTTTTGTGATGCGCACAGCAAAGGAGTGGAACTCTCTGCCTGCGTCTGTGTTTCCGAACGCTTACAACCCCGATCTCTTCAAAGTGTGAGTGAACAGGCTTCTTCCGGGTAAGCTCGTTCCATCGTCGACTTTGTCCCTATCATCTCTGACCTAGACTAGAGTCAAGAGCAAACCTATCTCAAAAAAAAAAAACAAAAAAATATGAAGTTGTGCGTTATACCGAATCATGTTATAAAGAGTGTACACTGTATTTGACAAGAAATTTTTAAACAACTGAATCTTATTTTTTCATGACGCTTTACTTAAGAGCAGAAGAATAAGACAAAGTCCAAACCTTAACTATTCCTACGTGACAAACTGAACTTACTGCTAATATACAGTAAACAAGGTCACGAGAGAAATCCTTGCACACGGACAATTTCTAAAGCAAAAGATAACACTCAGACATATTGACAAGATATTCTGTTCTATTGTATTGTTTGTGTATATTAATAGCAAAACAGTTTGACATTCACTTAAAAATCTATTTTGTGTTCAGTACCTATATTTTGACAACTTTGACAATGAGACCGTTTTGTTGTAGTAAGCACTAAGACGCAGATATACATGCCAACGGCCTTGAGTGCATAGCTTGCGTGTTCTGTGCTGAGCTCACGCAACGCGTCGTACGTCCACCCAGTAATAGGACTCGCCCATCAAGGAGCGCTTCCCAAATTAGACGTACTTATTATTGATTTATTATACATAAAACTAAAAGTATTATATTAAAACACGTATATTAAAAGGTAAGCAATTAAGTTATTTTTAAAATGGTGAAGGTTTCATAAAAATACGCTTGATAGTCTTTGCCTGATACTCAGTTTATTATTCGCGTTAGACATAACATAACAAATTAATTACACTATGTAATACTCGTATAAACAATCTAAAATATTCACATAAATTAAGTTATTAAGAAAATGCTCATATTCAAAATTTTTTTTTTCAAATCATTAAAACTACTCGTTTAGAGGTGATCGTCAGTTTAAAATCATTAAAAGTCGGTTATCATCGCCTTAAACCTAATCAAAGCATAAATAATAAAAAAAAAACACTAGTGTAGTGTGTTGTAGAGGCACGTCATTGTTATTTCCATAAAACAATAGTCCGACGCACAGACCTATAATTAAAACGGTCTTAACAACTTCCCTGTCCAATGAGTCATATATGACTCACGAGAGAAGTTTTCGCCCTACGTCCATGAGTCACATATGAGTCATAAAATAACCAAAATAGGATAAATCTACGTTATAATTTATGAAAATTATATTTTATGGTATATAAGAATGTTATATATAACTCATCAGAAGAAAAAACTGTGAAAAATGCGTTGTATGGGGACAGGGAAGTTGTTAAGTCACACTTTGACTTCAGGCATTCTGGATTAGGTCTACGCATAGCCTAAAAGACAGTTTTGACTCAATCTGCGCACATCCTTCCAAAGGATGGACAATTCTCAAAGCAAAAGCGAAACACTAAGCTCTTTATTAAGTTAAAAGTGCTGTTTGGTGACAAGGCGAGTTCTGATCAAATATTTAATATTCGTGTTCCTTAACGAACGCTTTATATTATTAAATCAACTTGTTTGTATTAGTCGGCTATATAAATGGTGATATTTTGATCGGAGAGTTAAGAATTAAATTATGAAGGAAGCAGGGGCGGATTGGGAAATATTAAATTAAATAATGAACAATTAGTATTTGAATTCGATTTTAATTGAAAGGTTTATAAAGCTTGACTGCCTCGTTGGTCTAGTGGTCGCAAGTGCTACTGCTGTGCATGAGATCCTGGGTTTGATTCCCAGGTCGGGCAGTGTTATTGGGTTTTTCTATCTGGAATTTCTCAGTAGCAGCCCGGAGTCTGGATTTGTGCCCGGTAGATGGCAATAGGCTCGCCCCCTATTACATGGGACTTAAACATAACTGGCGAAATGTGGGTATTACTATAGGCACACCTCTGCCTAACCCTTCGGGGAAACAAGGCGTGATGTTATGTTATATTATGTTTATAAAGCTTTCTGATTTCTGAAAAGGTTTATGATTTTATTATGATTTGGGAATATTTTGTGATGGAGTAATAAATATAATATTAGAATAGTTTACGTATAGCTCTCTCCAGTCATAATTTTTATGTAAAGTAGGTATGTACATATATGTATGTCGCAGTAAGATGGTTGTAGCCGGGATATAGTTATATCCCTAGGGATATAGCTATATACCATAATATAGCTGTATGAAAGCGGTTCACAACTGTCCAAAGTGCCTTAATTTAGTTACTGCGACAGACATATTAAGTCTTCCCAGGGCGTCCCCTTCCGGCGTTTCCACTCACATCTGCCGTGTAAATACCTTTTGTTAGTCGACTTTGGATAGTGATCTTTTTGGTGATGTCCTTCAGAAAGGTCAGGTGCGTAGTGCTCGCAACCGGCGTGCGTGTATGACCAGATGTAGGTATGAATGTAAACCAGGCAAAAGGAATATGAAAGGATCGTAGCAGGTGGCGTTCTGTAGTTTCTGCCTACCCCCATGGGAAGAAGGCGTGAGTTTATGTATGTATATATGCGACCAATTTCGGTCACAGTTCTAACCTAATATAACCTATTTGGTCGGAGTGCCCTAATAGTATTACTAGATCGTGCTGGTTTCATAGTAAGTTATATTCCTAGTAATATTGTTATGAACCGCTTTCTTGATATTACAGTACATAGCTATATCCCTAGATATCCTTAGGGACTAACAACTAGTTATCTTACTGCGACATATATTTTTGGAGGAGACAGACCTTTTTTGGATTTTTTTAAGGGTTTCAAACACCAACTCAAAGCAGTTCTTCTGGATTTTCAAGGAGTCGGTCAGTTAGGAAGTTGAAGCTAGTTGGTTATCTAATAATCGTAGCCGATGGTGTTCTGTAGTGTCTTGCCTTCCTCATGGAAAGAAGGCATGAGTTTATGTATGTTTGTACCTAATATATTATCATCTGTATGCTGATGACTTGCAGTTGTACTGTCAAGGGAAGGTTGATGAAATACGTGAAGCTATCGACAAATTAAATAGAGACTTGATAGCCATAAAAACCTGGTCTGATAGATTTGGTGTTGCAGTAAACCCTAATAAGTGTCAGGCAATCATCATCGGTAGTTCTCGGAGTATGAGTAAGGTGGATAGTACAACCTTGCCACCAGTTCTCTTCAATGGTACAATCGTTCCATTTAGTACTGACGTGAAGGACCTAGGCTTGCACATTGATAGTACCCTGAACTGGCGTATCCAAGTCGCTAGGGTCAGCCAGAAGGTTACTGGAACATTGCGGGCTCTGTACCGACTGAAACATTTATTACCAACGAGAACGAAGACAATGCTTGTGCAGTCCTTAATTTTCCCTATCATCGATTATGGTGATGTGTGCTACTATGACCTGAATGCAGATCTCCTCGACAAACTTGACCGTCTTCTCAATTACTGCATTCGATTCGTTTTCAATCTGCGGAAATATGATCATGTCTCTGCGCATCGGTCGCTTCTTAAGTGTTTGCCTATACGTCAGCGTAGAGAGCAAAGGGCGCTGACCACCTTGTTTTCATTTCTTGACTCTCCCACTTCCCCTAGTTATCTTGCCCCCCACTTTCAGTACATTTGTGCCAACCACAATAAAAATCTACGTTCATCAAATAATCGCCTTCTTCAATGTCTCTCTCATCGCACAGACTTTATTCACTCTTCCTTCTTCGTTCAGTCTATCTCTCTGTGGAATGCACTCCCCCTGGATATCAGGATGGCTACCAACCGATTATCCTTTAAAATAAAAGTTCGCGAGCACATTCGTAAGAAGCTGGCAGTATCATCACAACGTTAACGTTTTCCCATTGTTTGTCTTATTTGTTTTAGTATATTCGTGTATTCATGTATATATTTATTTGCGCTTATTTATATATAATTAGGTATATATTATTATATTTATAGTTTGTAATAGGTATATGTGTATCTTTATATTTAAATAAATATGTATTCCACAATTTCTCATAATTGCACCTACCACTGTTTGTCTCTGCATCACCCAAAGGTTGACTGGTAGAAAATGCCTATGGCATTAAGTCCGCCTCTGTACTTTTCTGTGCATGAAGTATTAAATAAATAAATAAATAAATATGATTGAGTACCAAGATAACTTTAGTAAAATCGTAAAAGTTTATTAAAAAAACCTAAACCCAATTCATACCTACTAGTTAAGATGTTAAAATTTTTGAAGAAACTTTTACAATACCTAACTAAAATCACCATTATTATTAAATTCATTTACAATTTCATATCAAAACAATTTCGGTAATATAGATGCTAATTGAAGCAACTAGTTAGCTACAGTCGCCACTTTACCAGTAAGCGACTTATTAGCATTTGGCTACATGCTATCAATTATTCACAGCTGTGGTGTTTAAACTGACATCAGTGCGTGGTTTGGAACTATAATCCTTTAGTTTGCATCACGCTACTTAGAATTCTGAGTGTGCATGCTTTCATGTAGTTTTCGTAAATATTTTTTTGTAATTTATCTTTTTAAACACGAACAAGTAAATTTTACTACATACCTGGGTCCTTTTTAGGATTCTCTACCACAACCCAAAGAGTGCCAACGGGATCATATCATGAAGCGTGCGCCGTCTGTCCGTCTGTCTGTCCGTCTGTCTAAATCGCAACAGGTAGCTATGGTAGCTATCATGGCAATGAAAATATAATAATTTAATGAACCCTTAGTGCCGTGTATAAGCTACTAAATGTAGACCTTCATACATCCGCCATTCCAGTACCTAACAATTTTAAAGAATCCAAAAAATTGTGGGATCTGCAAGCGCTGCGTCTGCACTATCCTTATGCACGAGTAACTTTTACTTACTTACATCAAAACTCCCTTTCATAACAATAAATAACACGGCCATTGCAGACAGAACAAACTTTTACCATTTTATGGCATCATAAGTGAAAAGTTTCGCTCTGAATGCAGCTGTTGCACAAACGAGTCCAACACGTCTCGACATGTTTAAATATTAGCCACGTTTCAAAACATTAGCTACGTAGCCACGTAACCACATTTAGAATTTATTAAACGAACATGTTTCAGGTGCTCTGCTTTGATGTAAACGTGGCGTTTTATCAATACGTACATATATTTAAGGTGAATTGAAGGTGCACTCTTTTGGCTATTGGGTGGGTGGCGTTGGAAAGTGGCAAATGGCGGCTCCGAACATGAGGCGTGTCGCTGCGCAGTAACAAATTTACGTGTCAGCGGGGGTGAGGGGTGCGGTACTGCGCAACGAGTAGCGCACTTCACAGCCGCCATACAGTTTGACGCGTACTATAACATACATTTTAAGAGGACTTTTTGATACTATGGTTATTGTATTGTACTTTGTATTGTCATCCATTATACATAATATGTGTTGGATCATTCGGTTCCCTATAAAATGGTTGAGCTGGATGGTGCTGATCCAGGCGTGATGTTCGTGAACGGGCGCCGTCAGTGGAGACTGGTCATCTCTTAACGGCCAGGGCTTATTTTTAGTCTTATATTTTGAATTGGTTTTAATTATTTAGTTTTTACATTGTTCTCAAAAATAGAAGCAACAAGAACAATGTACCCAGGATTTTGTAATAATTTTGATTTAAAAGAGTGTCCATGGAGTTTCTTGCCCATTCTTCTCTATAGAGATCTACGTTTTGGAATGGGCGACTAGCTTCAATCTTCTGACTAACTGACTGACTCTTTAACAATTCAAAAGTGCCTGTAATTGGTTTAATTGAAATAAATGCTTTGAGTTTGAGTTTGAATATGAATATTAACGTCATCCCCCTGCTCTCATCCCAAACTATTTTTGGTCCGCGCAGCACGTCTTGTTATCCCATACACATAATATTAGCCAACATAGCAACAAACACCTTCTTTCTAGAAAGGCCAAATAACCGTACATCTTGTATTTGAAGGCCTTTAGGCCCGTATTCGACAGACTTCATACTAAAATATGATTAAAATCTAGCTCCATGCTTATGCTTGCAAATTGTTCTAGAATTTAAGCCTTAGTTCTTTTTAGGCAATAAGGTGTTATGTAAAAACTGGGAATTGAATACCGAATTGGGCGGGAATAAGAAAGTTACAGGGTCAATTACTTCCACTTGTGAAAAAAGAGAGCGCAACAATACGCGGGAACCAAAAAAAAAAAAAATTTAAGCGCCAATCCAAATAAAAATTGTTTAAAAATAAATTAAGCATTCTATCAAAAATATCTTCAACCAGAGTTTTCAATTACCAATACGCACATTTCGAATGAAATTTTACATTGAAATTATTTAGGATTTTAGAATTAAAAAAAATATATGAAAAAGTAATGGTCGTTTCGGAATTAAATTCTATCGAGGAAAACCCAATTGCATTTTCCTTCAGTCAGAGTATTAATCAAATACTTAGTCAATAAGCATTTATATCCAAAAAAAATATCCTTACAATGTCCTGTAATAGTGAAATTAACGATTACGAAAAAGCCCTCAATTTATTTTGGTATCACCCTAAACTGCCTTTCCAAAAAATCTAATCTAAAAAAAAACTTTTCCATAGTTTATTCTTCATTTATGACACGGAATAATGCGGTAATATATATTGGAGTGTTCCATAGTATTTTAGCTAACCCAAATTCTGAGGCAGCAAAAATATTATATACTTTTTTATTAGATAATAAATTAGATTAAGTTAATTTTTGAAAAGACACGATGGGATTGACATCGTCGCATTATGTGTACAAAAATCCTTTCAATAAATAAAGATAAAAAAAAAGAAAGACACTGAATACTCAAGAAATCTCTCCCTTTTACTTTGTACCATTCATTCTTCCATTTCTACTACCACATTTCTACTATAACCATCCACATTCACACTCAAAACTTTTCTATTCATGTCTCCTCTTTCTATAAACTTAGGGCCGTCCTCCACGACTCTACTCGAAAATAAATAGTTACAAACTTAAATCACCAATGAGAAGCCAGAATTTCATAGCACTAGTATTTCAATGGCCCTCCGAACACGACGCAACCAATCACAAAGTTAGTAAGTCGCATCGTGATAGAGCCAGATTTTAATTGTAATACCAGCCTGTTACTGTCCCATGTCAGACTTATGAGTCCAGGTTTCTTCGCAATATTTTCTTTCACCGATGTCATAATGTCCAAAATAAACTTAGAAATAACATATGAATTGAAAAAGTCACATTGGTACTTGCCCACATTTGAACCCACAACCTCGTGCATGAGAGGCAAGGCCTTAACCACTGGGCTATCACTACACATCAGATTTTCATTACTAAATCGGAAGTCCCCGATTTGTCAATACGATAAAACTCGATGGATTCAAACGTCGCACCAATATGGCGTCGCGCCAAGTAATTAAGTGTGCCTTTATTTAATATGTACTCAATATTGGCCCTAGCGCTTGTCGTATTGTTGTCGTAGTGATTAATCAGGGAACGTACTAATTGAACTATAAATCAGAAGAGGCCAAGTAACCGTCGACCTGTATAAGAAGCCCTTCTTGTAAGGCCCGGATCTGCCTAGCAATTTCCAAACTATGTTTGGGTTGCCTTCCAGTCTAACCAGATGCAGCTGAAACCAGTATTTTACATGGAGCGACTGCCTATCTGACCTCCACAACCCAATTGCTGGGTAAAACGATACCATTTGGTAAGACTGGTTGTCAGACTTTCGGGTTTCTGACGACCCGTAACGACTCTCAATGATCTACGAATGATAGTCGGGACCAATAGCTTAACGTGCTTTCCGGCGCGGAGGAGTCTCGGTATGTAAAGGTGGTCATCCATCCACGGACCAACCGCGGCAAGCGTACCTTAACCTGTTCGATCGGCCCGTGCGGCCCTTTCCCACTACTTAATGTATGCTTAAAATCTAGTTTTAAGCTTGCACATTGTTTTAGAATGTCAGTGTTGTGAATGTGTGTGTGTTGAGCAGCACGTCAACTGATGTGATTGGTTGATTGAATTCACAATAGCCAGTCATATCACTTGATAAAATGAATTTTGAATACACATACATACCTACTTGCAATTATGTACCATCGCGGACCTGGTTTATGCTTTCGACCTTATTACTAAGGCAATAAGGTTGCAAAGTGTTTCACCACAAATGTCCGCGATGGTACATACCTATTTGTTCTTCATTCAACTCAAACTCAAAGCATTTATTTAAATTTATAATTTACACAAAGTAAAGCGCCTCCTGCGTTCGAACCTACGACCTACAACTCGTAAGTCGCGGCCGTTACCACTGGGCCATCACTGCCCTGACAGGCGCTTTACTTAGTATAAATTATTTCGTCACCACTGCTCCCAAAACGGTGAAGGAAAAGATCGTGAGGAAACCGGCATGTCCTTGAACCAAAAATTCGAAGTCATGTGACATATACCAACTCGCGCTGGGCCCCGCATGGTGGATTACGGCCCACTCCCTCTCACAGAGAGGAGGCCTGTGTCCTAGCAGTGGGAACATTAGGCTGATTAAATGATTATGCTAAACCATTTAGGTAGGTATAGACATTTTTGAATTGCCAATGAGTCAGAAAGTTGAATCTAGTTGCCCATTCCGAAACGAAACGATCTCTATGGAGAAGAACGAGCAAGAAACTCCTAGGACACTATAAAATATTACAAAATCCTTGGTACATTATTCTTGTTGCTTTGTAAGTTTATGTAAGAACTAGCTGTGCCCGTGACTTTGTTCGCATGGAAGTCGTTCGATAGGTATACAATATACTAAAATAACAGCCACATTTTAATAAAACTCCCTCGTCCCTCGACCCGTCGCGAAGCATCGCCCGCCCGAGCTATTACTTCGTTTTGGCTTAGCGTTCTTACCGATTTTTTTTTGCTCTGCTCCTAAGGGTCATAGCGTGATGCTAAATAGCCTATAACCATCCTCGAGAATTGGGCTACCAAATTCAAAAATATTTTTTCAAATCCAGTTTTTGTTCACAATTACAGGGGATTTAATTATTCTTTACGCGAAACCCTAATTGTTTTTCTAAAATAAAAGTAGCCTAAATTACTCCTTGTAATATCAGCTATCTGTCAGTAAAAGTACCGTCAATATTGATCTAGCTGTTTCGGAGATTAGCCGGAACAAACATACAGGCGGACAAAAATTTAAAAAAAAAATCATAATTATGCATTTAGTAAAAAACTATCATTTTGACATTACAAACAGACACTTCAATTTTACATATTTGTTTACACATTCTATGACATAGAATACTCCAAAACTGTTTCCATTTTGTTAGAAAATGTGATAACAATTCGAATATGCGGTGAATGAGAACATTATATGAACACATAAAATAGTTTGCAATAAACTGCACTGAGCCACAGAACTGAGTCATAGTCACCACGATCATTCTTAGGTCTCGACCAGAGCAAAAGCACAGTGCCTAGAGCGGTTGCGGGCGCGGCAGCGGGCGCGACAAGAACCCGAAATTCACAATGTGACTCAATCTCAATCTCGATTCCAATCTTTGACAGCTGCATATCGTTCGAAAGATCTCCTAAACGCATCCAAAAAACTCCAATCAGCAATCCCAATGTCAAAATGTCAAAGTGAACATACCTACATACTAACTATTACCTATGATAGGTATTCGTTCATTTTCGAACTGAGGTCGATTCTATAATCCGTGTTCCACTCTCTCAATGGTTAAAAATAGCAAACTCAATCCATTGATAAGATTGGCAAACTTCACTCGAAACATGGATTAAAATGTCAATCTTAAATGTCAAAAATTAGGTCAGATTCAATGATTAATTTTGGACGTTGGTCACTTTATTGTGGGCTAGCTTCTACCCGTGACTCCGTTCGCGTGGGAGCCAACTAAACCATAAAATATAGCTTGTAGCACTCGGCAATAGCGTAGCTTTCTATCAGTGAAAGAATTTTTGAAATCGGATAATTAGTTTTGGAGATTACCTCCTACATCCAAACTTACAAACATAAACATTTTATCTCTTTATAATATTAGTGTAGATAGTTGCATAAGATGGATTAATAATATTAATCTATCTTAGGCAGCTATCTACACTAATATTATATTATAATGTGTGATATATATGTACGAGTATAAATGCAACTCGCTTCAGTTTATTACTCTGGACGAGCACTAAGGTCTTCAGAAGTTTTATACCCGACCACATAAAATTGAGAAATCTGTTGTTCACGACCCGTTAAGATTGAAAACTGTTTGAGATTGAAAGAATAAATCCTGTAATTTTCAAGCTTAAGGGGAAAGCGCTAAGGTAGTCCACGAAATTCAAATTTTATTACGATTTTTGCAATTTGCAGCTTAGTGTAACAAATATGTATTTACAGAATTATAATCATTAGAATCACTCAGAATACCACTCCGTAAGTTAGTATAATCCTCAAAGGTCAATATTTCATGAAATAGTCATTCAATAGGATTACTTGGTCTTAGAAAGTTGTATTGATGATTTTAATTATATGAACACGTAATGCTTGTTGCGGTCGCAAATCATATTTTAATCAACGTACAACCTATTTCTTACCTGCAAATTGCAAAAAAAAAAAACGTAAGAAAATTTGAATTTCGAGGGCTACCCTGGCACTTTCACCTTAAAGGACAGGAATAAAGTAAACGTTAACGTTTTTATTTGGATTACAATTATTGCAACGTCCGATTTGAATGTAGTTGTCTATACAATATACAAATCCACCATAGAAATATAATCTATGATACATATCTACTTTAATTTCTAGGTATACCTAATGATTTTTCCATAAATTATTTCCATAAATTTAAAGAATGCTATTTATTTTCAAGAATACGTGGACAATAAGTTAACAAATATCTACACATAGGAAGTTTCAGTCATATTCTACCATTATAACCTAAAAATACCATCAACTTCGGGTATACGGATTAAAAACCTGGCAATATCTATAGAATCTCCGAACGTAGTATTCAAAATGAGCCGAATCCTCATTTAGAGTACTTATTTCACTAAAGGTGTATTCAGAGAAAAAATAGGTAACGAAATTCAGAACACTGTACCAGCCATGATGAAAATGTTGTATCAATAAAACCGTAAAACAATATACCATGTCATAAAACAGCTGATTATCTAATAAAACCATAACACGGTACGTAGCAACATAAAATGTGCAATTTTTATCACATATCTGTCGGGACACGCTCGAGCTTGCTTTTAGAGCAACCTCAGTCATAAAGTGGCAGATACATGGTCCCAACGAACTTACCTTGAAATATTACTTGAAATCCTGCTCTTTTGTTTTAAAAGTTTTAATTTTGCATGAAAATGTGTGAATACTGATTTTAAGACGCAGATATATGCCAATGGTCTTGCTGAAGTGCATAGCTTGCGTGTTCTGTGCTGAGCTCACGTAACGCGTCTTACGTCCACCCAGTAATAGGACTCATCCATTTAGGAGCGCTGTCCCAAATTAGACGCATTATTAACATGACGGAGGTGTCTCTCTAGTTATCGTCAGCCATATTTTAACTACTGTGGGCGTGTATGGGTTGGTTATTGCGCAATAGAAAAACCGTTTGCTGTTCAAATTAAATTATCATTTACGTTCAAATTAATCACACTAGCAATTCACATACTGTAGGCACACGACACAACTATACGGAACGCGCGACAGTTTCTAAACGTGTTCACTGCTCTATAGCTACCGACAAACTCTGCTTAACTCCGGTCGACGAGCGTTATGTTGTAGACTCTGTCGAGTGCCGCTTGGTAGCGCTAGTGTCCCGATTAGTCAAATGACGGCTAACGTATTTCCGACATAAATAAAACAAAAGGTATTATATTAAAACACGTATACTAAAAGATAAATAATTAAATTATCTTTAAAATCGTGAAAGTTTCTTAAAAATATTAATGATAGTTTTTGCGTGATCCTCAGTGTTTTATCCGCGTTAGACATAACTTTAAAAAGTAATTACGCTATGTATAAAAACATAATCTAAAATATTCACATAATTATTATGTTATTAAGAAAATGCTCTAATTTATCATATATTTTTCCAAATCATTAACACTACTTATTTAGACGTGTTTTTCAATTTAATAAAATCATCAAAAGTCGGTTATCGTTGCCTTCAGTAGGATGTGTTTCAATTTGTAAAACGTTTGTTGTAGAGCGATGCTTTTATACTTCGGAAAATCTTAAAAAAAAATAGACGGAAAGGATTTACGCGTCATTTTTTTTCTAAGCCTTCTCTGTCTTATTCTTGGGCAAAGGCTTCCCTTCACTCCTTCCATCTTTTTCAAAAGTTTAAATAGAAACTACTATATTGTTAATTGGCCTGAACTAGCCTGAACGAAAAGGACCTAGGCATACAAATAAAGTGATGTATCTACAAGATGTAACATAAATAACGCACAACCTCTTAAGGGGTCATTGTACTCATCATTATGAACAACTTTTACTATGGGACCAAACCTGAAATCGCTAAAAAATCAGATGTTTCCTACATTTATGTTCGCATGACTCGCCAACATGTAGGGAACATCCGATTTTTTTCACGATTTCACGTTTGGTCCCATAGTAAAAGTTGTTCATAGTGATGAGTATAATGACCCCTTAAGAGGTTGTGCGTTATTTAAGTTACACCTTGTATATACGCACGTACGTTCAGCCGCATGTCAGTAGCAATACTAGAACTATGAAGTCCGCACGTTTCGCTACGAATAAAGCCGCTGTCAAAGCCCTGTGGTTACTGTGGATGTGCGGTCGACTGTAAGCTCTTTACAAATTCCGGACTGCAATGTGCTTCAGAAGGCACGTTAGTCTGCAATTCTGAATGGAGTAACAAATCGGAATTGAACACAACATGCTAGGAAACGTTCAATTCTCAAAATTTCCCTTACAATATCAGTTTCCTACAGTAATTCGGTTATGGAGAATCCGTTTGTAGCAGTCCCATATTCAGCACTATTTGTCGAGGTTTAGTTTACCCTAACGTTTATCATGACAAAAGGGCTTGAATGATCCTGAAAGGTATTTTTATTCTTCCTAAGAATAGGCTATAAACCTACCTATTTCACGGATTCCTATTCATTTCAGATGAAAGGTTATCGTATCCTTTTTTTCTTGAATGGATCGTGTAGAACTGCCTGTTTTTTAAAGGCCAGACATACCTAATATCGAGTTAAACAATACATTTTTGTTACATATTCCCGAAAAAAAGGGTCGTGACAGATTGACAGACAGACAGACATACAGACAGATGGACAACGAAGTGATCCTATAAGGGTTTATTTTTATCCTTTTGAGGTACGGAACCCTAAAACTCGGCCAAGTGCGTGTCGGACCACGCACAATGAAGGGTTCTGTAGCAGTGGCGCAGATACAATTATCATTAGAGGGAAGCCGAAGAAAAAATTGTGCAGTTCTCATAAACTCAGACAAAAATCTGTAGGTTTTTAATCTTATGATGTATTAAACTGGTATTAAATATAATTATGTAATGTGATGTGATACACAGTTACACACACATGTGTGCCATATTATTTGGCAATAGTAGATATTAAGAAAAGTGGTTGTTCCGAAGGGAAGCCGATAGGAATCGGGTTGTATGAACGCTTCGCCCCTGTTCTGTAGTTAGCAAGAATTTATTCCAAGAACAAACTTAACATTGTAGTTGGAAAACATGTTCTCCCATATATTCCAACTGAAAATGTGTATTCTTATAGGTTTTTCTGTAATCTATAACTATTTTTTGTATTTTATTAAAAATTTTAGGCTCAGTAGTTTCGGAGATCAGGGGGAGATGGTTAATGTTCAACATTTTTTTTAAAATAACTTTAAAACTATTTATTTAAAAATTATAAAAAATATATACCTATTTGTAACCCTTTTTTGTAACCCTTTTTTTTTGTGGATGGGAAATCATCAAATGACTTCTCCCGCTCTGGGCGGAGCGGGAGGGCGTGTCAGACTTTTACTGACTAAAACCCACCCGTGTTCCTTCTGTTGCCTGTGCCGGGGCCACGGTAACTCTTTCGAACATCCCGCAACCCTACATACGGACATACAGAATCCTAAAAAGAAGAAATTGAATGGAGCAACAAAAACTAAGTAGTTCAGACTTCCTTAAACCGAAGTACACTTAACTATACATAATGTATCCAAAGCCTCTATAGTTAGGTACCTACCCGAATACGACCAAGCCACATAGCTGGTAATGCCTGAAGTTTATCCTTACACACATTTAAGTTATTAAGACGTTACACGAACTTCTTGGTTAAGTTGAAGCTGGCGACGACACGCAGAGAGACTTTGAAACAACGTGAGACTGCCAGTTTCACTAAGCTAGGCTTCACCTAAATTAATGCCTAAATAGAAGCGCGCTGTTGTATTTTCAACGCTCGGCTCGGCGCTGAAAGTTGATAATCAACAGGCATTCATGTAGGTGTCGTCTAGTGTCAATAAAAACGGGAATTAGCCGAGTTAAGTTTGAGACCAAATATGTTAATTCTAGCGTGTTTTTAATATTAAGGTGTACAAACTTATCACGTTACCTTGGAGTAGGAAACGACAAATGGAGCTCTGCTTAGTGATTACGTATTCCACGTTAAATGAATTTACAAAGGCTGAAACAAACTATCGGAGGCGACCAAGTACAGGTGTAAGTCGCGACTGTGTGTATCAGAAAATAAGGTGTAGTATTTATCAGTGGCGGAGATACAATCATCATTAGAGGGAAGCCGAAGAATAAATTGTTCAGTTCTCATAAACACAGACAAAAAACTGTAGGTTTTTAATCTTATGATGTATTAAACTGGTCATAAATATAATTGTGTAATGTGATGTGATGTACAGTTACACACATAAGTGCACCATATTATTTGGCAATCAATAGTAGACATTAAGAAGAGTGGTTGTTCCGAAGGGGAGCCGATAGGAATCAGGTTGTACTCGTATGAAGGCTTCGCCCCTGGTATTTATGGATGTGGTCTGTGGACATACCATCAACCTGAACAACTTTCTCCATGGGACCAACATCGTAAACGCGAAAAAAATATTAGCTGTCCCATACATTTTGAATGAGTAGTTTTTGATTTTTTTTATTTGACAGCTAATTATTTTGAACCGACTTTTGACAGATACGATGTTCCAGCATGTATTATTTTCATTAGTCACAGGTGTAACGTTTTCGCTAGGTAATATATTTTGTAGTGACGAGTAATTTGGATGTCTCCAACTCGTACGATACGGTGACCGGCGGGGCAATTGCGTAACACATTACCCGAGATCGGATATTCGGATGCATATTTACCTAAAGCTGAGGCGTTGGCTAATATGGAATGCACTTTTGTATCGATCGTAAAAATTTCGCGATTCTGGAATTGATAAATTTAGTACTTTTTGACTATAGAATTGACACGCACTACCCTTACTCTTACACTCTACATACACATACATATATTTGCATCGGGGGTTAAAAGTGAATTTCAAGCATAAGAATAGTTGTGTGATCCCGGTGTCTCGGTATTTTGTAAATATAATATATGTAAATATATGTTTAAGAACCACATGTTTAAGAAGTCGTTTACATACCATGTGTCCGATTAGTTGTACATTTCCGGATTTTCTGGAATACCGGGATTTATAATAAGAAAAAAAAATTAAGAAGCGGCTTCCATAATCTCTCAGCGAAAATTTTAATTTTTATCCGATCACGACACATTACCAATCGGAATCGGTTTCATTTTGACAGTTCAACAACATTCATTGCGTTATTTACGTGTTGAGCAGATAAACTTTTCGAACTTATGAAGCAATGGATTAGCAATTTGCTTCAAAATGATTCAGATTCCGATTTATAGTGTGTTACGCAATTAGGGTACCGTATCGTATTGTATTCCGCCCGTTGTCCGGTGATATCGTTTTGGCAGAAAATTACTATCTACGCGCTAATTTGTGGAATTCGAATATATGAATAGAGCAAAATATGGTCTGCCCTTGGTTGTCCTAGTACGATTGCATAGAATCGATCGATCTTGCAGTCACGAGCACGTCCAAATTGATATTCTATACATCTATATATATGCATATTATAAACTGGCTTTTGCTCGCGGCTTCGCCCGCGTGGATGTCGGAAATATCCCACGGGAACGTGCTACGGGGATGAAAAGTACCCTGCGTTAATCCAGCAACAATGTCTTCCCGCACTGCTTATACAGTATCCGAGAAGCGGCGCATGGATTGATATATGATGGCTGGACGATATAAAAACGTGTGCGCTCGGTGGATACCAGGAACGAAGTTTCTTCGCACCTATGATTTAAAACAAAAACAAAAATTTCGCTGCCGCCATCTTGGATTTACATTTAGACGTCACTATCGGCTTTAGCACGCTCGAAAACTATGAGATCGACAACCATGACGAACAGTTTGAAAATTTTCGCAGCCGTGATCTTGGATTTTCATATCAGCTTTAGCACCCTCGAAAACTAAGAGAACGACACCCAAGACAACAACACACAGAAAAAGACAGACAAAGACAGAAAAAGTTTGAAAATATTCGCAGCCGCCATCTTGAATTTTCATTTTGACCCCACTATCGGCTTTAGCACCCTCGAAAACTATGAAAACGACACCCATGACAAATAATTTGAAAATTTGCACAGCCGCCATCTTGAATTTTCATTTTGACCTCACTATCGGCTTTAGCACCCTCGAAAACTATGAAAACAACACCCATGACGACAAATTTGAAAATATTCGCAGCCGCCATCATCATCATACAAGTATGAACGCTTTTTCGTTTGTGACGATTTCTGCCAATTTACTCCTACCGCAAGCCGCGTAAAAGAACTTCGTCCGAAAAATCCTAAAAGCTAACAATAGTAACGCAATATATAGGGGAATGGAAATTACCTACTTGCATGCCAAATTTGAAGGCAACTTTAAAGCGAAAATGTAAATCCTCTTTAATCTCGATCCCGTTGGAATTTCGAAAAAAATAGTTACCTAAATAATTACAGGTACGGAACTTAATAAAGTTATTGTTCTCTGAATTATTAAAGTGTCTTTGGCGATGGCGAAAATCGGGCTGATTAAGTAAGTATTTTTAACCCTCTAGGGGATGATTTTCCAAAAACGCGAAAACACGTCATTCGTAATTTCTAAACACCCAATTTCTTCCTTACAAACTTTCATTCCCTATTTCCCCCCCTTAGGGTATGATTTTCCAAAAACGCTGAAATAGTGGTTTTAAATTTTTAACCAGAATGCTAATAAATACTAATTTTCATGGTTTAAACTACAAAAATGATGATTTTCCATTCAAACTTTCATCTCCTATTTTATTTCCTTAGGGGGTGAATTTCGAAAAATCCTTCCTTATTCCTTGTCTATCTAAAGAGAACCTTTGTGCAAAATTTCAGCTTTCTAGGTTCAAGAGTTTGGGCTAGGCGTTGATGAGTCAGTCCATCAGTCAGTGAGTCAGTCAGTCAAGACTTTTAGTTTTATTTATATAGATTAATGTCGCTTTTCGTGTTTGTCTGTGTGACCACGTTGTTCTTCCAAACTCCGCAACGGATTTTGATGCAATTTTCACCATCGTTTAGAGAATTTATTCCGGAAGGTTTATGGGTTTATCACATTATTATTAAACTTACATACAATTAATAAATCTCAATGTTTTGTCAAGTTTTAAAAACGGTGCGAAGCAGAGGCGGATTGCTGCTGCATAATAAAACAATGTTGCACTTGAATAAAATAATAGTGTTCATAATGTGTAAAACAAAAGGTAGAGATAGCAATTAGGTTCATGTACAAATTACTGAACCTGACTTGATTTCCGTACGTCTTTTTCGGGTGACCACTGAAAATCAGCGCTGTGCTGTGGGTCCCTCTTAGCACAGCATCATGCTGAGTGGAAGCCTTCTTGTCACAGTCATGACTTGCACCTGTCGACTATTTCTGTTTTGAGCTCGTGATTGTAATGTGGATCTATTTTGTTTTATTTTTCTGATTATTCTTATCGTTTTGTATGCACGTGTTTCTGTGACAAATAAACCTATTTTTCTTTCTATCTTCTTTCTTTCAATTCAAAATTGGAATACAAAACAATTTTCATGTCTTACAACGATGACAGTTTGAAATTGTCGGTCGACCGCGCTCGAAATAGCCCGATCAAAGTGGGAATGATCGAGAGCGACCGAATGTAATTTTATAGTCATTCGTTCTTTAATACAGGTGTCATTCACATTAGGAATGATGTATTGAAAGTATTTGGGGCACATCCGTGCTCTATATAGACAGAAATATATGGTTCAATTTCGATAATATCCTGAATATAATGTGAGTGATGTCATTTATCATTCTGTTGATGTCTAATACAACGCATATTATAGAGAATTCAAGAAGAAGGATGTGATTATCTTCTAATTTTCTCGTGTCGTTTTTCATGCGATATATAAAAGAATAGCACAATTATTATTATGCTGTTGTATAAATTATACTATCCATACAACAGGAGTATAATTTAAGAAGGTGCATTCTCAATGTTGGGTACGTCACAAATTATAGCTGGCAAATATTTCGCTGTTTTAATTAATTTGTCAATGTTACTAAATTAAGTTATGAAATATTGCTCTGTAGTGCAGTAAAACGTGATTTTAAAAAGCATTTGGAATCTTTCAAAATGCTTTTTTTACACTTATAACTGTTACAACACCAAATTCAGTGTTATTCTAGAAATTCATAATCAGTATTTTATTGCACGGAGCGATATTTCATATGAGAATTCATGAGAGCAGGGTGGCCCAGTGGTAACGGCTACGACTTACGAGTTGTAGGTCGTAGGTTCAAACTCAGACGATAAAGGAAACGGTAAAGGAAAACGTCGTGATGAAACTGGCATGTCCTAGAACTAAAAATTCGAAGACATGTGACATCTACCAACCCGCACTGGGCCCGCGTGGTGGATTAAGGCCCACTTCCTCTCACCGAGAGGAGGCCTGTGTCCCAGCAGTGGAAACATTATAGGCGGATTACGGATACATTGTCAAAGTAAATTAGCTTGCGAAACTCCGCAGAAGTGATGGGTATCGATATTTAATTATGATACAACAAAAATAAATTAATTTGAGGATATCTTTTTTTTGGGACATCAACCGCAGGTAGTGTAAGTCACTTAAAATGTCAGTTTAAAATCTGTTTTTTTTTTTTATAAACTTCACGGGCGTGATGGCTATCGATATCTCCACATGATAAAACAGATTTTATCAACCCGCACTTCAAGTAACAACACTACCAGCGTTCATTGACCCCAAAAAATTATTAAATCTTTTTTGTTTTTGTTTTGTTGCGTTTAGATATCGACACCCATCACGTCGCCGGAGTTTCGCTAGCTAATTTAATTTTACCCTGTATATGCGACGTTGCCAACTTCAAGAATGCATCATTTTATGAAAGAAAGACACGACTAACTTTTAACAGGGATGATGACTAAAAAATTTTCTTTTGTCCGTCAGGAGATTATTAAAAAATAGTGGACACGTATTTTTTTCTTTTTTTACGTAATCAAAAGATTATGGCGATACATAGAGTTAAATTGTGGCATGACGTCACGCCTTGCTAGATTTTATACTTAGTTGTGACGTAGCGAGCCCCCACTCCCCAACTTTAAAATGCGTTTTATTTATGTCATTTTTTTATTAATATGATAAAGCAAAAAATATGTGTCTAATATTTTTTTATTATCTGACTGAGGGACTGAATAGATTTTTTTTTACCCAGGAATCATCCCTTTTGCACTCTATTATGACGATACTTCCCTACTGATCGTTTGTTTCTAGAAACCTCTATGTTCAGCAAAGGGTTTACGAGTTTAACAAAGATAGTAATTACTCACGGAGAGTGATTAGGAATTGCTGTTTACTGTGAAGTACAAATGAGGTCGTGTGAATCACTTAATTGATTCCATATAAATCGAATACTGATTTATTTTTCAAAGGCTTTTATACGTTTGAAGTGAGAAATGTGTACTGCCTGTAAACGTGCTATTTCCTTGAGGTAAATAATTTGGGTTTTTGCTGTTGTTTGCGTTTCTAAGTACCATAACACTGTTACATAAAGTAAAGAGCATAAAGGTGTTAGAAACCTTCTTTCTACTCACGTAGAAGCCCGAAAGTATCGTAAATGTACTAAATGCGTAAATATATTGTGATACCACGTAACGTGTTGTTTGTGTTCACGAATCTTTTAGGTGTTCCATTTTTGGCTTTGACAAAATAATAGTGAAATGTTTCTCTATTGGTTTTCCGATAAATGAATTTATCACTTTGAAACTGTGATTTGTCGTGTGCCTCCTTTAATATTCTGTTAATGCGACGTAATTGTCGAAAAATACAAAATTGATACCTTTTCACGACTGGTGTATTTTAATAAAACAGAAAATGTATGAAAGGTAAAATTGTCCGATTGTCGCCTGTCACCTATCGCTTGTATGTTTTATTGAATAGGCCCCTGGTCTATCTCTTGAATACGAAGCCATTATGATGACTGGACAGGTCTTTAACACTTTCTTAAAAGGCCATTCAAGCATTAACGCAAATTAGAATTTTTATCATTACCTCAAACCCCTGCCTACCCAATGAGGTAGAGAGGGGTCTAGTGAACACCAAACATGTCCTTCGATAATGATTGAGGGATAGGTTTAGGTGTTAATCATAACCATGAATGTTAAAGTAGGCACATACAACTAAGCAGGTGTTCAGCCTGATTCCAACTTTATGGCGGCTCGGAAAATGAGGCGAGTCGCTGCGCAGTAACAAATTCCGGTGTCAGTGGGGGTGACGGTTGCGGTACTGCGCAGCGAGTAGCGCACTTCACAGCCGTCACAAAGTTTGACGCGTATGATATCGTATAACCCTTTAGATAAGATGATACTAGCCTCGACTGTCAGAAATTCTTGTTCATTCGTTTGAATTCGGCAACTTGTGTCTAGATATCTCAAACAAATGAGGACGACATAACTGATAATAATAATGATCTATTGATAGCTTAGAAATACATATTTTCTAGCTTTTTTTTTAGAAAATGTACCAGTTAGATATTTTCCAAACTGACTTGTCAATTATTGAAATCATTTTGAAGATCAGATTTTGTCAGCTTTCTGCTTGCTTGTTTTATACTTACAAAAATTCGACAATACTGCCACCGCAGCCATCGCATTGTATACTTTATAGCCATCGCGGTGTTCTCTCGGGTTCCAGAGAACACCGCGATGGCTGTTAAGTGCATTCAGAGGACCGCTCCAGATTTGCATACATAATTAAAGCAAGACTACTATGTGTCTCTATAGACTATACTTCAATCGATCGTTACTAAACAGCATTTTTGTTAAGAACCTCTTATACCTCATGTGACAGCGTAAACCAGTGAAAAAGAAATGTGTCCATACAGCCTATAATGTACGCTAGAACTCCGGCCTCCTCTCTGTGAGAGGGAGTGGGCTGAAATCCACCTCACAAGCCCAGTGAAGTTTATTAAGAAAGGAGGAGGTAAAGAGGTGCAGTAAAAAGTCATTTTTGCTCTCATCTTTGTGCAGGTCATAACCCTTTTAATTAGAATTAGAAATTTTGTAACCTTTTAATATTTTTATTCTGTATGGATATGATTATGATATCTGAAATAAAATATATTTTTATTTATAACAGGACTAAAGTTTGTAAGCGAACAAAGTCTCGGACAACAACTAGTACCCTACCATAATGCGTTACAACCACGTACCTATGTAGGTACTACATATATTTATAGGTGTGAGAAGAGGGTATTGTGGCCATCTATTTATATTAGCCGAGAGATCGATCGATGGTCCTGAGAAGAGATTATATCGTGAATAAATTAGCCCTCCAATAAAATGATCGGACAATGGACTAGTTTGAGTTTGTTAGTATTTACTTTTGATTAATTGAAATGGTCTGTAGCTGGACGGCGAATTAATCGAGTCGTAACGGCGGTGACCACGAAATGCTGTTTGAAGTCAAGGCATTCAAATTACAAATTTAACTATGTATGTTTCTGAATTCAACTCAAGCTCAAGTTCTGAGAAATCCCTATCACTATGAACAGCTCGGCAGTAATATCAGAGGGGTAATTGCGTAACACACAGTAGGAATCGGTTTCATTTTGACTGTTCAACAACATTCATTGCGTTATTACGTTGTTGAGCAGACCAACTTCTCGAACATATTATGAAGCAATGGATTAGCAATTTGCTTCAAAATCAATCAGATTGTTATTGATAGGGTGTTACGCAATTAGGGTGCTGGTTTCATGATTCATCCATTAATATCTGTCGTCAAGATGACTGCTAATATATGTGACCATTTGAGGAAGGCATATACAAGCGGCAGCATAATTAATATGTGACATCGAAGGACTACCAAAACTATCTGATAAGACATGTGACGCAAAAATATATGATGCTGCATCGGTTTCAAAAATCACCTCTTAGAATGCAATAATATCGAACATGTCTTGCGTTATAAATATCTGCCTACTCAGTTAAATTCAATAGAACGTGATACCTCGTTGAGATCAAAAATATCTGAGATCAGTTTAGCAATATGAAACCCTGACAGTATAATGTTTCGAGTTTTCTTATAAATCGCAGTCATTTTGCAACAACTGTTTAAATTGTTTTCAATAAAATTCAGACAACGCACAGCCTAAACTCCTGGGTCAAGAAGCTTGAAATTTAATAAAAGAGTTCCTTTTACACAGAGGTGAGCGCTAAGGAACAAATTTGAAAATTCATCCCCAAAATGTGTTACGAGGGTTCATCGCGCGCGGGCTGGCAACGTCGCATTTCTAGAGGTTTTTCATGATTATTAGATTTAAATCAAAGGGCAATTTCCTCCGATAAAATACTTAGATAGTTATTCTGGTATTCACTCAAACGAAACGGCCGAACCCAATATCCTATCTATCACCAGTTTTGGCATACTGGAGGTAAAAAACCTATCTATCTATGGTTTTAACGTCCCAATAATCACTAGGAGACTATGGAATCTTACCGGCCTGAAATAAGGACAGATATAATTATACTGTCTAACATCAATAGCGATCTGTCTTTTACTGAAAATAGGTTATTGAGTTCAGCCGTTAGAAAATGACATATTGTCAATTATTTTCTATTTTATAAGAGTAAATAATTGTAAAAAAATAGCATAAATACTTACGATACGATACGATCTAAGTATTTGTCAGAGGAAATTGTCCTTTGATTTAAATTTAATTAAATAATCACGAAAAACCTCTAGAATTGCGACGTTGCCAGCCCGCACGCTATTAACGCTCTTAAATAGGGGATGAAAGTTTGTATGGAAGTTCATAATTTTTACATACAGCTTGTAAAATGCAAAAGTAGTTGCAAATTGTATAGAATATTATTGGTACAAATGTACGTTTAATTACATCATAACACCGTATTACCTATTTAGAAATCATTTATTGGCTTATAATGTAGGTATACAGTAGATACGGTAAGCTTTCTGGTAGATAGTGTCTATCAAAAAACCATGAAACTACTACTAACTTTTTTGACTGGCCTGTTGGTCTAGTGGTTAGTGACCCTGACTACTAGGCCGGAGGTCGTGGGTTCGATTCCCACCCAGGACAAATGTTTGTGTGATGAGCACGATCATTTGTTTCTGTGTCTGGGTGTTATTATCTATAATATGTATGTATTTAGAAATATATAAGTATGTTTATCAGTTGTCTAGTACTCATATCACAAGCTCTGCTTAGTTTGAGACTAGATGGCGTTGTGTGAAAGTTGTGGAATATTATTATTATATTACTAACTTAATACCATAATCATCTTATATGTTTCAAAACACAAATGTAAAAGATTTCTTCCCCTCTGGGTGTAAGAAAAATGCACATATATTTGAGTAAATAAGATTTATCGCGTTGTCGAAGAATTATTTATGAATGTTCGCAACGTGTTTCCACCTATAAGTCTTACAAAGTGAAGGATCAATGTTGTATTTGAGTGTGCAAATGGTTTTCCGGGAAATTTCGGAGTTGCATTATGACGTACCCACATAATTATCATACATCTATACAAATAAATAAAATTGAGGTGTCCGTTTGTAATGTCAAAATAACAACTTTCTACTAAATGCATAGGAAAGTATAAATGGTTCTTATAACAAAAAAGCAATTTTTTACAGTTTTGTCCGTCTGTCTATCTGTCTGTCTGTTTGTTCCGGCTAATCTCCGAAACGGCTGGACCGATTTTGACGGGACTTCCATTGGCAGATAGTTGATGTTACGGCGGGTAACTTAGGCTACTTTTATTTCAGAAAAATAATTAGGGTTCCACGCAAAAAATGAAAACCCTTGAAATTATGAACAAAATCGGAATTGAAAAATTCTTTTTGTAATTGGTAGCCCAATTCTTGAAAATAGTTATAGGCTATTTAACATCACGCTAGGACCCTTAGGAGCCGAGCAAAAAGTAATAAGTCAGAAAGAAAGAGGCACAGGCGGGCGATTCAACGCGACGGTGGGCGACGGGTCGGGGGACGAGGGCGTTTTATTAAAATATGGCTGTTATTTTAGTATATTGTGTATCTTACGACATCTACGCGAACAAAGTCGCGGGGCACAGCTAGTTACTTAATAAGATGAGTGGGCCTAGCACGAACGCGCGTGCGTTATAAGTTTGACCGAAACCATTGTACCGCGCCTTAGGCTAGCCACACACATTACGACTTACGCAAATTTAGGCTTGTGCAAGCTGCGAGACACCAAATCGTTCAGATACTTGTGCTAATCTTTACGTGTGTGGCTAGCATTAAGAATGCGCGGTGAGGCGGGGGGGGGGGCCGTGAGCGTTGATGGCGGACTGACAGTGCGGAGCGGCCTGCACTGCCCCCCATCTTGCCGTGCACAAACCTAAAGCGCGGTACAACGGTTTCGTTCAAACTACACCTAAATTCGAACAATTTTTAAATTGGAAATACTCGTTTCGCTCATAAAATTATGATATTTATTTGAGTTTTAAGAATTTATTCGTATCTGTGGGTGATACTGTATGCGCTTGTCGTAAAAAAATCTATTTTTTTTCCGTTTGTCACTTTGTCCGGATTGGCACAAAAAAGGCTAAACGAATTTGGATGAAAGACGCACAAATAGTTTATAGCCTGGTTTAACACATTTAATCCCGGTAGTACGCACCCATGAGATATTTTCCGACATCCACGCGGGCAAAGCCGCGGGTAAAAGCTAGTATAAGTATAAAACAGAGAAACATTTGTTCCATTCCTCCTTGATCACAAACTTCCAAACAAAAGCTTTAGCGACACAAACTCATCAAGTTTGTTTTCTTGTTAGCAGTGTCGTTTAGTAATATCTATATTTTATTATGCGACGAGCATCCATACAAACTGTCATCCCCTTTTTAACCCCTTTAGGGGGATCAATCAATCTGCCTATCCTTTTCCCAACTATGTTGGGGTCAGCTTCCAGTCTAACCGGATGCAGCTGAAACAGTATTTTACAGCGACTGTCTATCTGACCTCCACAACCCAGTAAGTGGGTAATACAATACCTCTTGGTAAGACTGGTTGTCAGACTTTCGGGCTTCTGACGACCCGTAATGACTGTTAAAGATCCACGAATGACAGCCGAAACCAACGGCTTAACGTGCTTTCCGAGGCACGGAGGAGTTTCGGTATGTAAAGATGGTCACCCATCCAAGGACCAACCCCAGCAGCCCCTTTAGGGGATGAATTGTCAAAAATCACTCTTTAGCGCTCACTTTAGTTATAAGGAATTCCTGTGCAAAATTTCATGCTTCTAGACCCAGCGGTTTAAGTTGTGCCCTGTGTCTGGGAATGAATGAATGAATTTAAGAATTTCATTAAGGCGACGAAAACGGACTTTTAATGATTTTAAACTGAAAATCACGTCTAAACGAGTAGTGTTAATGATTTGGTACACAAAAACTATCAAGTGTATTTTTATTAAACCTTCGCCATTCTAAAGATAATTTAATAATTTTCAACATACTTGCTCGGAAAGTGGCTCTTATTGAGCCGATTTTAGGTTCATATTGCAGTGTATTATTAATCACACGTGCTTTTTACTTTATATTACCGCACTAGTGCGGTAATGTGCGCCACATATAACTATTTACGGAGATGTGCGCTTTTTAAGCTCATAAAAAAACTTCAAGCCTTTTTATGCCTCCTGTGTACATAAATAGAATATGATAAATTATCATAATATTTCATCAAATTATTTTGTTAAAACTGACTAAATGATTTATCTTTTTTATTTTTTTTATTTATCTGATTTTGACTGCCTCGTTGGTCTAGTGGTCGCAAGCGCTACTGCTGAGCATGAGGTCCTGGGTTCGATTCCCAGGTGGGGCAAAGTGTTATTGGGTTTTTCTATCTGGAATTTCTCAGTAGCAGCCCGGAGTCTGGATTTATGCCCGGTAGATGGCAATAGGCTCGCCCCCTGTTACATAGGACTTAAACATAACTGGCGAAATGTGGGTGTACTAACAGAGGTACACCTCTGCCTAACCTTTCGGGGAAACAAGGCGTGATGTTATGATGTGAGGTATGTTATTTTGTCAAAAAATAACATTCTTTCGTGTTCTACATATAACATACAAAATATTCAGTTTTTATGCTTTTAATACCTATTAGACTGTTCGACGGCTTCGTGCCTTTGCTTCTCCTTCAACCTGTGAAGACACTGCGATGAAGAGAATCCGCGAGCTATATTTCATATTTTTTTACTTAGGTTTAGTTTATGAAACTTTATTTATTTTATGCCTCGCAAGTGTGTTGAGAAACGTCGTATGAAACGCGTGTGCATTGATCATTACACACTCGGCTCCCATATCTAATAAAACCGCCTCGAGGGTAATGACTAACATAGCACACTTGTACCATTATAAACTATTATCTTTTAGTATATGTACGTGTTTTAATATAATACCTTTTGTTTTATGTATAACCAATTCATAATGCGTCTAATTTGGGACAGCGCTCCTTGACGGGCGAGTCCTTTTACTGGGTGGACGTACGACGCGTTGCGTGAGCTCAGCACAGAACACGCAAGCTATGTACTCAAGGCCATTGACATAATTGTATCTGCGTCTTAAGTAGCAATACATTTACCTCGCGTCCTAACTGATGCGATCGGTCGTGCAAATATGCGATCGCCGCCTGCGTTCGGGTTCACCGAACACAATGAACACGACGGTCGCATTTTCGCGCGTCGATCGCTTTGGTTAAAACACGATACTACATACAAATAATAGGTACAAAAGAATTTTACCAATGGCATAGTGAATAAGTGTTTGGTTTGGCGATTGGGTCGCAGTATCGATTCAAGCGCGAAACTGAGAAATATTTAATCGGCTTACCAAACTTCTTTCCTAAACACAAAGGGTGAAATAGCTTAATCGCATCTTTTCATTCAGTATATTCAATGATAAATTCACACATGAAATTCAATAGGTATGCAGCTATTTGAATGAAAATGATTAGGTATGCAAACATTTCGTATTCAATGAACTGGGTACTGCATAGAAATTTTTTCCATATGGACTCATTCACACTATGAATTTTTCAGTAGATACAAAAATAAATAAATTGTGTAACATCTTATTTGATTGACGCTTGGTTCTGTTTTATACCGAATTTTCTTCCTCTTATTATTTGTGTTCCATCTATACAAATAAATAAAATTAAAGAGTCTGTTTGTAATGTCAAAATAACAACTATTTACTAAATGTTTAAGAAAGTATAAACGGTACTTATAAAAAAAGCAATTTTTAACATTTTTGTCTGTCTGTCTGTTTGTTTCGGCTAATCTCCGAAACGTCTGGACCGATTTTGACGTGACTTTCACTGATACATAGCTGACGTTACGCGGCGTAACTAAGGCTACTTTTATTTTTTTTGTTCTGTGCAAAAAAATTAAAACCCATGATTTTGTGAACAAAAAGTCGGATTTGAAAAATTCTTTTTGCATTTGGTAGCCCAATTCTCGTGGATAGTTATAGGCAATTTAACATCACGCTACGACCCTTAGCAAAAAGAAAAAGTCAGGAAGAACACTAAGCGAAAACGAAGTAATAGCGCGGGCGGGCGATTCAACGCGGGCGGGTCGGGGGACGAGGGAGTTTTATTAAAATGTGGCTGTTATTTTAGTATATTGTGTATCTTACGACATTCACGCGAATGAAGTCGCGGGGCACAGCTAGTTTTTAAGTACCTACGTGTACAACTAAAAGCTAGCGTCTTAGATACATTTAGTAAACTATCGTTAATCAGATCCATTGCCTCCTAATTAAGCCCTCAATTCAATTCCTTTACAACCAGCATTACCAATGTTCACCAAACTTACGTTAAAAGCGACTAAATATATCAAATTGACGTCTAAATAGTCAGCCATTGTATTTTATCGGCTCTTAGGAAGCTTTCGACCAGTAATAATGTTCTTTGTTGACTGTAAGCGAGTGTTTTACCGTGTTGTGACGTCATAAAGTTGTTCTTTGTGGCTTGTATATTATTAATCTAAAGTCTCATTTTCATGGAATACAAAAGTTGCACCACGTTGTTTCAGCAGCATGGTTTTGGTGTTACAGGAAATAATGTGATGCGCACAGCAAAGGAGTGGAACTCTCTACCTGTGTCTGTGTTTCTGAACGTATTCAATCCCGATCTTTTCAAAGTGAGAGTGAACAGGCTTCTTCTGGGTCAGCTCACTCCATCGTCGACTTTGTCTCTATCATCTCTGACCTAGACTAGAAGAGAGCAAACCTATCTCAAATAAAAAAATAAAAATACAATGTTTAGCAACTGAATTTGGAGCAGCTCGGAGACTGAATTTGTGCCTGGTTGGTGGCAATAGATATGCGCTCCACTTAATTCTATCTACATGGGACTTAAACCTAATTGGCAAAATATGGGTTTAGTTTTTATCTCTGCCTTACCCTTTCTGGAATGGAGGCATGATGTTATGTTATGTATTTAGTTACACTTGTCACTTGTTACTGCCCAGGGGGCCAACCACCACCTCTTAAAGCAGTATTATTTTAATGTTACTTCAGTGTGAGAAAGAGATGGAGCTATACAGGACGTCTAGCTCCATCTCTTTCCCACACTGAAGTAAGATTACAATAATACTGCTTTAAGAGGTGGTGGTCTAGCGCCAGTTTAATCAACTGTCAGTGACAGTTTAATTTGACAGAGAATGTATGTACATCTCTCTACGTAGTGTTGGTTATAGCGCATTAGAAGTTCGCAATAGCGTTTGCAGTTCAAATCAAATTATAATTTATATTCAAATTATTCACACTAGCAATTCACACACTGTAGGTACACGACACAACTATACGGAACGCGCGACATTTTCTAAACGTGTTCACTGCTCGACAGCCACCGACAAACTCTGCCTAACTCCGGTCGACGAGCGTTATGTTGTAGACTCTTTCGAGCGCCGCTTGGTGGCGCTGGCGTCCCGATTTGTCAAATGACGATTAACGTATTTCCGACAAATGATAAAAATTATCGGGACACAATGAAAACAGTGTCTTACAGAGAAAATAAAGATTCAGCAATTCTGAATGGTTTCCTAAGTGAGGTCCAACATTATAATTCTTCTGTTTCATATAGTCTGCTTATTATTTTTGGATAGCAAATATTTGTCGAGTGTTTTTATTGTGAATGCGATGAGGTCTTGACCCATATTGAGGATCATAATATAATATTGGGATATGATTTTGCTTTGTGTCAATATGGCTTGTTGCTTTTGTTTTATTTAGGGTGTACATAATAAAGAGTATTCTATCAATCTATCTATCTATTGTAGCGAAATAAAAATAAAAATTCACTACTTTATCACGTAGTAGGTATAATAATGTATTAATAATTAAAAAAGTATAGGACCAAAAAAAAAATATAAATAGCTAATATTGAATCATCATCATCTGCCTAGCCTTTTCCCAACTATATTGGGGTCGGTTTCCAGTCTAACCGGATGCAGCTGAATACCAGAATTTTACATGGAACGACTGCCTATCTGACCTCCACAACTCAAATAGCTAATATTGAATATTATAAAAAAAAAGTTGCGGAGTAGGCAATTTGGCTTAAATGAGAAGAGACCACGAGAAAACTTAAGGTACATCAGATGGTAAATTTCTGAGTCACGCATTTGGTTTCCAACCTAGAGAATCGATAGCAGTCGGTTCTTTTAGGTTCGTGACCACTAAATTACGTAAACTATCAAAGGAACCTTATCTTTCATAGATGAACCTAAGTATTCGCGATAGGAACAGCCTTGGTTAAAAATCGACTCCTATTAAAATGTTAATGCTAAAAGTGCTAATTACTAAAAATAGTTAAGTGTGATGGCCCATTAATAACACGTCGAACCTGATGACACGCAACCTCAAAAAGCCTCGACAGCATCGCAGGTAATCAGACGATCTTACATCGCGGACAAAAACGGACGGCGGGTCTCGAAATCCAAAGACTATGCGGCTGAAAATAGCACCCCAAAAGCTCGCAATCCTGGTGAATAGTTCGGTACCTAAAAGAGCTGGAAGCAGCTCTTTCTAGTTGATTCTACACCTACGACAAATAATATAGAAATACATACGAAGTTTGAAGAATATCTTACATCATTTGTGCAAAACTCAACAATTTAAGTTGGTCGCCAACAACGGTCGGGTGATAATAGAAATAACTTGCAAGTCGATTAGGAACTACTGTAAGGTATGGACCATCGCGGACATTTGCGGTGAGTCACTTTTCAACATTATGGCCTTAGTAATAAGGACGAAAAGTAAAAATAAAATTTACTTGATTAAAAAGGTCGAAAAGATAGTCGGTCTTCAATTCCAATTTTTCTACAACTGACTTAATAAAAAACCGGCCAAGTGCGTGTCAGACCACGCACAATGAAGGGTTTCGTAGTTGGGATGAGTTTATCTCAAGAACAAACTTAACATTGTAGTTGAAAAACATGTGCTGTCATACATTCCATCTGCAATTAATGTAAGTTGGTCGACTATTACTCATAAACTTGTAAAGCCTACTTAGCTGTGATAGCTTTCCTGTTAACTTCGTTGTATATACCTTGAATTTTTCACATATCCAAAATTAGCCATTTAGCTGGCGGACACACACACACACACACTTGACTCTTGCACAAAAATTGCACAAATTGCTTGAACAAAAATTAGCACCATAAAGCTTAATATTTCAGAAACAGATCCCTTAATCGAAAAATAGTTTTGACAAACCCGCAATATTTTTGAAACATCTATCCAACAACACCCCACACCATGGGGTAGACGAGAAAAAAAAAACCTCCCCAAATTACGTGTACAGGTGCCCTAAAATTTATTTTTTCATGATTTTATTTTGCCACTTTGTCGGTGTGATTTATATGTATAACCATTCAAAATTATACATTTCTAGTACTTAGAGTCTTTGAGCTAAGCTGCGGACCGACGGAAGGACGGACATGGCAAAACTATAAGGGTTCCTTGTTGACTACGGAACCCTAAAAATTGACAACCTTCTTAACGTCAAAAACAGATATTAAAAATTAAAAAAAAAAAAAATTGAGATTAAAAAGTTGATTAAGTAGTGGTGTTGTGGCGGTTGTTTTTGTTGATGTTACTGATGAGTTGGTG
The DNA here is from genome assembly GCA_947568875.1 of Fissipunctia ypsillon. NCBI lineage: Eukaryota > Metazoa > Arthropoda > Insecta > Lepidoptera > Noctuidae > Fissipunctia > Fissipunctia ypsillon. The sequence continues at coordinate 10,184,871 of OX387664.1, read as the reverse complement.
TTGTTGTTGTTGTTGGTAAGAACTAACTAGAAAAAATAGGTTGAATAGGATACAACCGCAGAGGTAACGCTGTTGCGGGATGTTCGAAAGAGTTACCGTAGCCCCGGCACAGGCAACAGAAGGAACACGGGTGGGTTTTAGTCAGTAAAAGTCTGACACGCCCTCCCGCTCCGCCCAGAGCGGGAGAAGTCATTTGATGATTTCCCATCCACAAAAAAAAAAAAAAAAAAAAAAGAGGTAACGCTGCACTATCTTTCCTTTTTTTTTTGTTGTGGATGGGAAGTCATCAAATTACTTCTCCTGCTCTGGGCGGAGCGGGAGGGCATGTCAAACTTTTACTGACTAAAGCCCACCCGTGTTCCTTCTGTTGCCTGTGCCGGGGCCACGGTAACTCTTTCGAACATCCCGCAAGCACTATCTTTCCTTGGGCCGACCCGATCGATGTTATTACTATTAATTTTGTTTGGAATACCTAGTTACAGTACGATACGATTTAAGGAGGCGAGCCTCTGGGATTTTTCTAGATCCTATTTTTGAGCTGTCACAAAAACAATGATTTGGTTATTTTGTCACATTAATTTTTAATCTATTCTCACGGAACCACGGCGGGTCGTAAAAAACATGTCCTACCAAATTGACAAATGCATATTTTAGAGCTGAGGTGCAAAATTTATCGAAAGCGTATGTATCTTCTCTTTTCAGATCAAACTATTATCGATGCCTATTAAACGGAATAGTAAAAAGAAGGGTTAAGTACGGTTATTAAATCACAAGTCGACTTTCATTCATCCTCTCAACATGATCAAACCATCTAAGCATACTCTTTTCAATTTTTGTCACTACACGGCAGATGTCAGTGGAAACGCCGGGAGGGGACGCCCTAGGGAGACATATAGTGATCTTATTGGTGATGTCCTTCAGAAAGGTCAGATGCGTAGTACTCGCAACCGGCGTGCGTGTATGACCAGAAGCCCAATTCCCGTAACTAAAAACGTTCAAAATCTGGTCGCAATCTCATCTCAGCGACAATCAAATGTCACAAATGTAGGGAAATTATAGGTATTTTAACTAATTTGTATTGACTAAGATCAGACTGTGAATGTTCGTAAAATTACGAGAATTGCCCCTCAGATGTATGAACGTGAACGAGGCAAAGGGAGTATGTAAGTATCGTAGCAGGTGGCGTTCTGTAGTTTTTGCCTACCCCCATGGGAAGACGGCGTGAGTTTATGTATGTATATATTAAATCACAAAAATTTTTTAAACATATTTTATAACTAGTTTTGCCCCGCAACTTCGTCTGCGTGGAAGTCGTAAGATACACAATATACCTACTAAAATAACAGCCACATTTTAATAAAACTCCCTTGTCCCCCAACCGGTTCTTTCTGACTTTTTTCTTTTTGCTCGGCTCCTAAGGGTCTTAGCGTGTTTTAAAAATAGCCTATAACCATCCTCGAGAATTGAACTACCAAATGCATAAAGAATTTTTCAAATTCAACTGGTAGTTTCACAGATGAGCGCAACATCAGCGGTCAATGAAAGTCCCATCAAAATTGGTCCTGCTGTTTCGGAGATTAGCCGTAACAAACAGACAGACAGTCAGACATACAAAAATTTTGAAAATTATTTTTTTGTTATAAGTATCGTATTTAACTACATTCATATGCATTTAGTAAAAAGCTATTATTTTGACATTACAAACAGACACTTCAATATTATTATTAAATAGATGCTTATTAAAACAAGCACCAGCGCAAAACACCATCGAATGAATAAATTCAATCTCAACTTGGTACAAACACCGACACCATAACCCTCGACGCATCCTTACGTCAAGTTGACACACCGAGGTGTTGATTTATGTACAGCCAAGTAACATGCCGTACTGAAGTGGCGCGATATGGTATGAATAATTACTGCCAAGATACTGTAAACTCGATCTAATTGGCACTATCATATGGGATGAGAGTTTATGCTACTCTAGTGACCGACGGGAGTTATTATCTTTATTATTTATTATCTTTATCCCCTTATTAGTAGCACGTTAAGGCTCCTGCAAACAGGTGCGACTCGCGACGCAACACAAAGGCTCCGCACGTGCGGAGCGTGGAGCAGGTGTGACTCGCGACACAAGCTGTGCCCTTGTGTCGCGTTACGTGTCGCGTCTGTTTGCAGAAGCCTTTAAGCGTTGATATGTAAGTGTAGTTCAATGAAATTTAAACCTCTTTTAGTCAATACTTAATAGTGTAAATGTGAAAGTTACTCTGTCTGTCTGTTTGTTACGTGTTGACGTCTTATTGGCTGAACGGATTTCGATGTTTGGAACACAGATAGATCATGACCTAGGTTAGGTTATCCAGATAGTCTGTTCCTGTTGGATAATTTCCGACCTCCAAGCGAGCCGCGGGCAAAAGCTATAATTACTAAAGTAAAATTATGTTTTTTGGCATCAAAGTACAGTACGTGGCTATATTTACGGTCACGTACTGTACGTTGATGCCCAAAAACATACTGTCACATCGAGTTCTAGATGAAGACTGTCAAACAAAAATCTAAGCTGAATGAATTCGTTAATGAAAGAAGTGAAGTGTCGACTTGCCTTTCAATTATCAGGCTTTTGAGCTGAAACGACTGTCATAGTTATTCATTTTGCATCCGGCACACAGCTTAACATGCTTTCCGAAGCACAGGGGATCTCCCATATGAGTAGGTTACACATCCAAAAAAACATGGAAAACTTCAATCTTATGTTAAATATTAGGTAGAATGATTGTAACAAGTGCTACTGTTCAGAGCCTAGACCACCACCTCTTAACGAAGTATTATTGTAATCTTACTTGAGTGTGGGAAAGAGATGGAGCTAGACGTCCTGTATAGCTCCATCTCTTTCGCACACTGAAGTAACATTAAAATAATACTGCTTTAAGAGGTGGTGGTTGGCCTCCAGGGCCAAACGTTCAGTTCATTTACAAACGGTTCTGTGGTCAGTCGATTGTGTGTTTTTGATACATTTAAATATGACAAATCTGTTGTAATCAGGGCCCTGTCCAGGCTTTATGTACGTAAAGTTAGGGAAATTAAGTGTTAAGCTTAGTGACTACAAGCTTATGATTGTCCTTTTATTCGAATCACACTGTCATTCTTTGACAGTTGTATGAATCCCTTTAACACAGCAATTGACGTGGGTGTCAATTTGCTTGGCAATTAATTTCTCTGACTGAGCCTATAATAACTTCCTACACAATCAAGCAATGGACAAAAAAATTCTCGACTTTATGCGGATTGAATATAAGGCTTTTGGATACTTTGTATGTGTGTATTGAATGTCTTTTTTTTTTTTAATGTGCGTTTTGTTTGTGCAGAATAAACAATTGTTCTTTTTTTCTTTCTTTTCTTCTAAACAGAAGCCACAAGTCCTGTTAAATCCATTGTGCAAAACATTAAAATAAATTACAAAACAATAAAGGAAAAAAAAACAGTAGGTAATCAGTGTCGATTGTGAGAAACTTTAAAGCGGACTTTTGTCGAGAATATTCCCAACAGTTGTCATGCGACAAAGCCGCGGCAAAGAGATTAAAAAACTTCTGTCACTCTGAACCCGTTTGTCATTGTTATTGTTTTGTTTTATTTTCAAGAGAATAACTCGAATCGAATGTTTTTGCTGTTGTTAATTGGACTGTGGTAGCTTGCTCTATATGGTTTTGCATGACGGTAAAATTGTGTCATAAATTAAAAAGAAAAAGAAAGGAAAATTGTTTATTCCGCAAAAATATGACGCAAATTTTATAATAAATACAACATACTTATCCAAAGTAGCCAAAAGCCTAGTATACTAAAAATTAAAATAATAAACGCAAAAAATGAAATAAAAAAGTTTTACAATATTGTCTATTGCTTGGTGAAATCGAACACAATTAAATTGAATTACATTTATGTTATTGTTGGTATATAATCGTAGAGCTATTTGAGAAGAAGCCTTTTTATCTATTTTAGCCTCCAAGCAGCTTGGCTGTGTTCTGGTGTTAAGGGTGCTGCCCTATGTCAGTGTAATAATAGGCACATAAAACCTTTCTTTGGAAGCACGAATTTCAATTTTCACGCCCGAAATCTCCATATTTATAAATTACTACGGCGAGAATTCAGAAAATTTCCGAACTTTTTACGCAAAACAGAAGTAATGTGTTGGAAAACAGAACAAAATCAGTGGGTTCACTCTTCTTTGTTGTCTTTATTAGGGGGAAGCGCTAAGGTAGTCCGCGAAATTCAAATTTTCTTACGATTTTTACAATTTACAGCTCAGTGTCTGGGTGTATGTTGATTAAAGTGATTCACGACCGTAACAAATATGGATTTACACAATTATAATCATTAGAATCAGTAAAACAATTCCTTAAGTTAGTATAATCCTGAAATGTTTGGATTTCATGAAATAATCATTCAATAGAATTACTTGGTCTTAGATAGTTGTATTGATAAAATAGTTGATTTAATAAAATCGAATTGCATTCGCAAAGGTGCAACAACATAGAATAGCTTCTATGTTCTATGCACACTTCTATGCACACATACATTTTCTTCTGAGATTGAAATCCTGTGAACAGAATATTTTTCGCAGTCAAAACTGCTTTCTTAGTTCCAAAATGAAATCTGCAACATACCTACTTTCCAGATTTATTGTGGCGAGAAAGTTTCCTCTAAAAGCCCGGTTTAGTTTTATTAGAAATTATATGTTTTCTGAAGCTTGATACTTTTGTACTGGCTTGTTCCCAGAAGAGATAGTGTTCAGCGTGCCTGCAATGCTTTTTAACCGACTTCAAAAAAGGAGGAGGTTCTCAATTCGGTTGTATTTTTTAAAACGTTTTTTACCTCAGAGCTCCGTCATTTATCACCCGTTTTGAAAAATTCTTTTTTTTTCATTTGAAAGGATATACTTCCAGATTGGTCCCATAAATTTGGTCAAGTTCTGATGAGTGATTTTTGAGTTAGCTTCAGTAATACGTATTTTTCCACTTGTTGATCCCCAGTATCCCCTCGAGGCGTCAGCAGAATTCGGCAGGGTAAGGGCTCCCACACACAACCGCGAATTTGCATTGCATCGCAGTTTTGTGTGGGAGCCCCAAGGGTTAACCCTTAGGGCTCTCACACAAAGCCCCGATGCGGCGCGAATTCGCAGTTTTGTATGGGAGGTGTCCCTGGGTTAAACAGGTTAGTGTATGTTGATAATATTATAATAACTTCCTGTCACTGTTATTTACATTGCAAGTAGAGGTATATGACTTTGTGTGGGGTAGGACAACTAAAAAGTGAAAAATAATTTTTTTTTGCAAAAAAGACAACCGACTTCCAAAAAAAAAAAACACTACGAACTGAAAAATAACTTTAATTTCGGATGTTGGTAGCAAAAAACTAAAATACAGATCCAAAGACACCGACTTCCGAAATTAAAGTTATTTTTCATTTCGTAGTGTTTTTTCTTTTGGAAGTCGGTTGTATCTTTTTGCAAAAAAGTTTTTTTTAATTACCAGCCTCATTTAGATCAGGTTGAAATGACGTTATATTTTGACGTAAGCGTGAACATTTAAAGGGAAGCAAAAACGCCTGCTTTGAATTTTTTAGGTTTTAATTACGGACGCATCATTGTTGAGTATGGCCTTACCAAGTGGTATCGTGTTACGCAGTAACTGGGTTATGGAGGTTAGATACTCAATACTCAATACTCAATCATTTATTGCATTCCACAATGTATATGCTTAGGTGGTAAGTAAATATTTGCCGAAACAATCGTGGACCCTGTCGGGCACAGCAAAAGAAAAGTTTGAAGGAAGAGGACTTATTTAGGTATTCATGCAACTAACTTATTCTAAGTATAATCTACTAAGGTATCATTTTATTACTTAATTATTATTTTAATCAATATTTTTTTTTATTAATTTATATAATCATGTCAGTTCTATACATTTCTCAATTAAATATTCATTTATGCTTTAATAACATTTATTTAGTAATAACTTTTTTAATTTGTTCGTAAAAACGGCAATCTTTTTCTCATTTCTGAGTACCTCGGGTAGTTTGTTATATATTTTTATCGACATAACCAGTGGACTAGATGAGTGCATTTTTAAACGGGATATCGGTAGGTTTAATCGTGTTTTGTGTCGCAGTGTGTATCTTGCTTGTATGTCTTCACGTTTTGTGTAAAAGTCTTGGTGTATGTGTGCGAATTTACAGATTTCCAGTATGTATATACAAGGCAGAGTAAGAATGTTTAGTTTTTTGAAATGGGGTTTGCAGCTATCCGTTTGTTCTAAATTAACTAAAATACGAATTAACTTTTTTTGAGTTGTGAACAGTGTCGGTGCGTCTGTGCTGTTTCCCCACATTATTACGCCGTAGCTAAGCCATGCATGAGCGTAGGCATAGTAGGTGACCAGAGCAGTTTGCAAGTTTGTGGTCTTTTTTATTTCATATATATTTCAGATAGGCAGTCGCTCCATGTAAAATACTGGTATTCAGTTGCATCCGGTTAGACTGGAAGCTGACTCCAACATGGTTGGGGAAAGGCTAGGCAGATGATGACTGTTCTTGTTGATATGGTGTGACACAGCAGCTGAATTCGTCGAAACAAAAATATTTTTCCGCCGAATCACGCGATGTTATTTTCAGCGGGTGTGTCCTAACACTTATTTAGCCACAGTTTTACAGTTTCATAGGTACTAATCGCGTGATTGCACATCGGAGCGCTTCGGTAAAGTTCGGTAATCTTGTTGCATGCTGCGGTTAAAGTCAGTTTCGCCAATAACGGGTAACTAGCACTGGGAATAACGTCGGTTGTTTTACGAAAAATGTCGGTTGTTTTACGAGAAATGTTGGTTGTTCCATGAAATGGACGACTGCAAGCTTTTAAGCGTAATTGTTTTGTGAGCTGTACTTTTGTTGAAATACGTTTTCAAATATTTTGTAAAGGCATGCTGTACCGTTTTTGCCGACTACTTTTTGGTGTGTGTGAGATACCAATGCATGTATGTCTGTATTCAGTACTGAGTGATAAATTATAATCCCTATAGTACTCGCGAGTATGTCACGAAAATCCGTTATTGAACGCGCTCTTTGAAAGCAAAATACCTACCGACAGTTTCATGCAAGACTGGTAGTATCATGACACAAAAGCTTTGTGGGAATTTTGAGTGTGAAAAACGCGTTAAATTAATGATTTAAATAGACTTCAACGCGTCATAGAGACTTTCGTTTTTGAAGCTGAACATTAACAATCATCATAATTATGAATTTTAAAATACCCGATGGAATAAAAAATGAGCCCATTCCACGGTATAAAAAGAAATTGTACGTCTTATTAATTGATGAAATGTAATTACTCCATTTGTGAATTCCTAAATGATAAAACTTTATAGTTACCTAATTTATCCCGACATCTTTAATTCTTTATTTTATTTAAGTGACCATTTATAAGAATTTTCATATTGACAGTACGTATTTTTAGACTATTAAGCACTTCTACTAAATGTTCGCATGCCTTATTTAAGGTAGAATGTATAAAGATCTCTAATTACAAAACATCTGCATTTTTTTGTACCTACTTTCTATGCAAATAAATAATTATTCTATTCTATTCTAAATCGCGACGTTTTTCGACAGAGCCCTTTTCGCTTCGCGGTAAGAAAACGCCAGTGCATACATGGGCTTATAAAAAAGCATCATTTTCCCTTATCCCAATTTATTTCGGGTCGGCGCAACATGTATTTTTCTACCATTCCAGACTTACCCAAATGTCCTTTCTTTGGTATTGTTCGTCGAATCGTTGAGCCCCTTAAGTTCCAAGTTGAGCTGCACGATTTCTGACAAATACGTGTACTGACTTGACAGGTCCACTCAATCTGTGTGGTTCTTTCCTCAAAATACCATTTCTGACACCAGTCTACATGATCTTCACGTGATCTGACCAAAATTATGCCTGAATTTTAAAAGAGACTGTAACCTCTGAGTTTGTTTCGGCCTTTCTTCTCAGAGTAGTCAGATAGGAAACGCCGGCCTCAACTAGTTTTTAAAATATGATTGACGTGTAAAAGTGTTTGTGTTTGACCTACTTACAGAAATAAAATCATATAACATTTATCGTTATTGTCTGCGCCATTTATTTAATTAATGACGCATTTTCTTTAAAGCAATAAACACGTTTTACACATTGCAACGCTCAACATGAATCACTCATCAGAAGGACACCCGTTCCTTGTTCCTTTCATTACCTCATTCAATAATCCATTTAATCCTCTCGATCTTTCATTCGATCCTAATCGATCCGTTCGATCCTAATCGATCACTAGTCAAGGACTCGCCCGCGCCCCAAAAACACGCTTGCTAACCGCATAATAGACGATCCCGCTAAAAACCCTAAAACGTGTAAAATTAGTGATTACCGGTGTTGTGCTATGCCTAAAGACAAATTGACTTGGTGTGGAAAGTCACAAACCTAAACCAGCCTGCTGCATTCTCGAAGGGACGCAAGATTCAACCCTGTGAGTAACTTTCCCATCCAATTATTAGTCAATATATTGGTGGACTTAAAAACAACATTGCCTACCAACTTATTACTCAACCAGGTTCATTGCGTTTATCTTTCATTCCCTTAACTATGGTAAAAGTTCCCAACCATAAGCAAATAAAGACTATTGTGTAAAATTAATTACGTGGTTACAGTGTTTAACACGCTTCTAAGCCTTTATATGTCTTTGGTATTGTTATTGTATAATTTGTTTAAATGGCTTCTAATTGCGATTCTAGGGCACGCACGAGTGTATTGTTTAAATGGCATTTACTTATATAACTTTAAGTTAGACGGTTATGGGTGTGACGAGAATGGATAAGTTAAGAAATGAGAATTAAAGAGGGAGTAGTTATAAAAGTAACTCCAGTGACAGAAAAGTCACACCGTCCCGACCCTGAATTGAGCCAGCTCGCGCCACTGAGTCTGTAACTTTAATTCGTCCCAAATTAATCTAAATCCTATCCGGCCTATCCGTTGCTGTCCTCCCCCAGCGACGCCCTAAAGCAGAGATCCGTATCCCACAGGCGGTGCTCTTAGCGAGTAGTCGCTTAGTTTTTATGCCCTGGCTGGAGGCCTTAATTTATTGAGGCTCCCACAGGCAAGCCCAGTAGGAAAGGGAGAGGGAGATCACATCCTCTCACCCAGCCCGCAGCAGGCGCACTGGGCGTCGGCGGAGGGCGGACAACGCCCTATTCCAGCCCCCCTAAATGGGTCCAGGGGCGACGGACTCGGGGACGTCCGTCGCCCCCCATACATCGGACCCGAGGTGGCGGCGCGTAGTGTTCCACGCGCGCCCCTCTTAGACGTCGCGGGGGGAGTCAAACACCTCACTCCCCCCCTCGACACGAGGAGAAGCCTGCCGTGGCGGGCCGGCACCAGCCGGGGGTTGCGGAAGGATCGTAAGTTCCCGCGACCCTCGGCGTAGGTGTGAGATGGAACACCGGGGTGGTTTTTAGTCAGTAAGAGTCTGACAGACCCCTCCGCCCACCCCAGGGCGGAGGACATCCATGAGGATTTTCCACCCCGAAACAAAAAAAAAAAAAAAAGGCAAGCCCAGTTAAGCAGCCGACAACCTCCTAGGTTGACCTGCGAGATGCCAATTATAAAAAAAAAAACTAGCCAAATGCGTGTCGGACCACGCACAATGAAGGGTTCCGTAGTTGGGATAAATTTATCCCAAAAACAAACTTAACACTGTAGTTGAAAAACATGTTCTCGCATACATCGAAATAGATCACAGTTAATTCTCCAACTGCAAATGTAAGTTTGTAATCGCAGGTTTTTTAATTTGAGAAAACTACAAATTATTGATTCTCGGAATTTTCCCTTTATTTGTGCTGTGAGACCTTGCTTCTTGTCAAATTTGATGATTCTAGGTCAACGGAAAGTACCCTATAGGTTTTGATTTATTTGCGAGTATCGGCGGTAATTTTTTATTGCGTTGACTTAGAAGCTTATTTTTTTTAGAGCTATTAAGGGGCCGTAGACTTACGTATTTGATATTAATTTTAACTTGGTACCTTCACTCGTTCCTGAGAAAAAGGGTCTTGACAGACAGACAGACGGGCAACGAAGTGATCCTATAAGGGTTCCGTTTTTTTTTTTGAGATACGGAACACTAAAATAAAGTTGCAAAGTAGTAGCCGAACGTCCTGATAAACCTTAGATGGGTTGAGATAGCAAGAACGTGGAATAGTAGAGGATGTCCTAAATATTATGGTGGAATGAATTTAAAAATGTTGGATTTTATAATAGTGTTTTGGCGTACCCGCTGTCTGAAAAATCAAAATTATTGTACAAAATTGTTGAAGTTATGAAAACGTTCGCGGTGATACATCTTGTACCTTAATTGTTTTATACATGTATTTTATTGTAAGATAAGGTGATACGTTCCAATGGAGAGACATTATCATGTCTGACAAAGCTCCTTAAGAAAAAACGTAAATAAATATTCATTCATTCATTGAACGTGTGTGGTCGGGGGACCTTTATCAGGGATGAGTTCCACACGCACACACACACTCGTATATAATAGAAAAACATACAGAGAGAGAGAGAGAGAGAGAGTCGCATGGATAGATATAACGTTTTTTCCTAAGGAGACGATTTCTACCAGTCAACTCCTATCGCAAGCCGTTAAGGAATTTCGTTCCAAGAAAAAAATTTGGATATCTTTTCGATCAAATCATTTTGATCTCAGACGCCCTAGCACGAACGCGCGAGGTAATCGTGACGTAAATTCAGACGAAATTTGAATCGAAACTACAACAATACTATTAGACCGGCCACACACAGTTGTGATTCCGAAAGCAAAGCAGCAAATCCATTCATAATCTAGTAAAGTCTAGGAGTACTTTAGTAGTGTAGGTTTTTGTCGGTGCGGTGTAAACGAAATGATAGATGAAGGTACACAGGGAAAGATGAATAGTTTATTTCACAGTATAGTTCACAGTCAGTTACACAACACACAAGAGTACCATAGAAGAAGGAGTGGTAGAATGATAGCGGATAGCAAAGAGCAGAAATGACGAAAGCTTACTAGATTACTATATCTACTTAAGCGCGGCGAAGCTAGATAATAGTTAGCGAGCGATAGCGTACGTAGCGGTTAACTCTGATTGCGCGATGCAGGATTTTTGCGTGACGTCAGTGTGATGCGTTCCATTGTGGCGATGTAGATATGCCGCCACAGTAGTATTATTAAGATTATGAATGGATTTGCTGCTTTGCTTTCGGAATTCGGCCGGCCTTTATATATAGCAAGCACAATTACTATCACCAAGAATAAAGCCTTGAAACTAAGTAATTATGATGTGCGAAAAACGAGTACTTATTTGTAATTTTAAAATCGTTCGTATTTACATTAGGTACGTTAACTCCGTAAATTCGTGCCAGATTACATAATTGATAACGTGTGTAAAGTGAATGAATGTGTTATTATATAATTTATGGTATTGTATGTTTATTACGTTATCTATGTGTGTATAGAGGTATGAGGAAAAGGGTGTAAAGTTCACTCATCCTCTATAGAAAAGGGCGGATCCTCCGGTGTTGTGTCTGGGCTACTGCTCGACGATTGATGTCGGGACGTTGTATATAAACTAGTTGCGCGATAAACTCTGATTGCGCGATGCAGGATTTTGCGAGACAGCAGTGTGATGCGTAGTTTGCATGTGGCTATGTAGATGCCGCCACATGTGTATTTATTGAAAGTTTTATGTGTATTTATATCTGGACATTAAAAGATTTCACTTCACTTATTGATGAATACTTTTATTAATATGAATTAATTAGCTCTAATGAAAGCTTACCCAATAAACAAGACGGCTAAAGCCGTCTTGTTTTAATCTACAAATTCCTCAGAATTAACACTTTTGTTTATCGCCTTTGTTTATTTTATAAACAACACTGGAATTTCAGTGTTATTAATTAACTAAACTTCATTTAATTCCATGGACTTTGAAATGTCACCAAAAGTTTTCTTATGATTATCGCTTGGCAATTATTTCAGCAACTTTGTAAAGGATTAAAGTTGGAGTTGTTAATCTTTATTAAGTGTATCTGGACTCGCTGGCACTATTGTGAACTAATTAGCGACCCGCACCCTAATTGCGTAACACACTATTAATCGGAATCTGAATCATTTTGAAGCAAATTGATTAATTGATTTTGAACAATGGATTACCATTGTTTCATAAGTTCGAAAAATGTGTCTGCTCAATACGTAAATAACGCAATGAATGTTGTTGAACTGTCAAAATGAAACCGATTCCGATTGACAATGTGTTACGCAATTGCCCCGTCGCTCCTGCTGCACACGGTTTTTAACGATTTGACAAAATATCCAGATTTCTTTAATAGAATTAAGTTAAATATTAATTTATTTTACACAATGATAAACCTTCCTGAATAAATTCTCTAAATGATGGTGAAAACCGCATAAAAATCCGATGCGTAGTTTAGAAGAAAAACGCGGTCACAGACAGACACGGTAAGTGACTTTTATAATAATATGTTTCTAAATAGATTGTTATACAATATTACATTTAATTAAATTCAGTATTAATGTTGGGCTTGAAAGTTATTATTTAATTAATCAATTAAGCCACCGTTTTGCTGAAATTATTTATGGATTCATTATTTTTAAGGGCTGTTGAAAATCATTTACATTATCAAAATGGATCAGCTACCAATTTATTTGCAGTCCGCTATAATCGAAGTAATGATTCGATTTATCAATTATTTCTCGACTATAAATTTTATTATATAAACTTTATCAAGATGGATTAAATTATTTACCAGATATATCAGTACCTATCTACCGCGCAGGACGCAGTGGCGTAATTACGTAACACACTTACAGTAGAAGTCGGTTTAATTTTGATAGTTGAACAACATTCGTTGCGTTATTTACGTTGTTATTTACGCCCATGATGCAATAGGCATCTTTTGCGACCTATCCAAGGCTTTGATTGCGTGAATCATGAAACACTGCTCTTGAAACTTGAGCACTACGGACTGGGTAAACTTGCACTTAGCTTAGTAAAATCATATTTGAATGCAGCAAGTTCAAATAAACGGTGTGAATTCATTGGGATTAAAAGTCAAAATGGGTGTACCGCAGGGCTCTATATTAGGTCCGTTCCTCTTTTTAGTATATATAAATGATTTACCTCATTTACTGAAAAACCGACCACAAATGGTGTTATTTGCTGATGACACATCACTAATTTTTAAAGTTAACAGACATGCACAAGAGCTTGACGACGTAAATAACGCTATGCTTAAGGTCCATAATTGGTTCACTGTAAATAATTTAGTATTAAATGAGAAGAAAACTAAATGCATAAGATTCACGTTACCAAATGTTATAAGTAGTGAATGTCACGTAGTATTAAATAAGGAAATACTACAATTCGTCGAACAGGCCGTTTTCCTGGGAATTACGCTGGACTCAAAGCTGCAATGGAGTCCTCATTTAACATCACTAGCAGGGCGGCTAAGCTCGGCTGCTTACGCTGTTTGGAAAATCTGCCAATTAACAGACGTGGATACCCCAAGACTGGTCTAGTTTAGTTACTTTCATAGCGTCATGTCTTATGGTATTTTGTTATGGGGACGGGCTGCAGATATTGATTCTATCTTTATTCTGCAAAAGAGGGCTGTCAGAGCCATCTACAACCTCCGCAGTCGCGAATCTCTAAGGGAACTGTTTACAAAAATTAAAATCATGACTGTACCTTGCCAATATATATATGAAAATATTATGTATGTTAGAAAAAAATCTACATCTTTTTAGTAAGATAAGTGATCGGCATAATTTTAACACTAGAAATAGGAACAAATTACATCAACCACGTTTCAGATCGTCTAAGGTACACACTTCTTTTATGGGGTACTATGTAAAATGTTATAATAAAATACCTCTCGATATTCTTCAACTAAATGAGAAGCAATTTAAAACATGCATTAAACGCACACTATGTAGACAAGCATATTATAGGTTTAATAATTATATCATAGATAAAAATGCTTGGCTAAATGCTGGTCCTGCTCCACAGCCACTTGGGCTTTGTTAATTTTTTTTATTTTTTTTGTTTGGAAGAAATGCGTCCCTTTTTTCTGACATTATGACCTTTTTGTTTACTAATCTTTTAAATACAATCATTGCAAACATTAGTTTTGTATAAATTAGAAGCATTTTTTCAATTTTGTAAATGTGAGTACCATGGAGTGGTTTTATGTTATGATGTAGGTATGTTGACTTGAAAGAGTATGGCACTTGAGAGTATGTCATGCTCACTTAAATGCCTCGCTGATGGTGGCGCGTGTGTTGGATCATTCGTTTCCCTACAAAATGGTTGAGCTGGATGGTGCTGATCCACGCGTCATGTTCGTGAACGGGCGCCGTCAGTGGAGACTGGTCATCTCTTAACTGCCAGGGCTTATTTTTGATCTTATGTTTTGAGTTGTTTTTAATTATTTGTTTGTTACATTGTTCTCACATATAGAAGCAACAAGAACAATGTACCCAGGATTTTGTAATAATTTTGATTTAAAAGAGTGTCCATGGAGTTTCTTGACCATTCTTCTCCATAGAGATCTACGTTTTGGAATGGGCGACTAGCTTCAATTTTCTGACTAACTGACTGACTCTTTAACAATTCAAAAGTGCCTGTAATTGGTTTAATTGAAATAAATGCTTTGAGTTTGAGTTAAGCAGACACATTTTTAGAACCTAAAGTAAGTAAAGTAAATTTTATTTGAATAGATTGAAGGTACATAAAATAAGATGTTACAACAATATGGGTGAGCCTTGTACAATCTACCTTATATAAGGCATGCAAACATTAATTAAGTTGTTCACTAAATTGAAAATTAAATTAAATAATGGAAATAAAATAAAATTACAACAATTATTACTAAAAAGTAATGGATTAGCAATAAGCTTCAAAATCATTCAGATTCTGATTAATAGTGTGTTACGCAATTGGGGTGCAGGACGAAATGCGCTCGCGCCGATTGTGTCAACTAACTTGTATGAAGGTGTTCAAACTGGTGCAGATAGTCGCGTGGCTTCTATCATTAAAACAATCGACGCGTGCAGTCGTGTCCCACATCCAGCGCGGGTTACGCCTTTGTGTGACCAGAGCTTTATACCTATGTATAAAAGGATTCGAGTGTATTTTTAGTTGTAAAACAATAACATAATAGAATAAAGACTACACGGCACAAATAAATTCTCATACATATACGGTCCACTAAACCAATTAATCGGGTTGTATGATAAGATTTTAGGTTTTTTTTTATTCAGGACGCAATATAGGAGTGCCATCAATTTGTTGCGAGTAAAAAACCAATGCACGGCTTGAAAAGCTAGTTTGGAATCACTTTGGCATTGCACTTGATTCGATTTGGTTTGGTAAAAAAAATACAGGCTGTTTGGAAAGGACGTGTCGATTTTTTTAAAGTGGGGTTGCGAGTCTCCTCTTATTTGATAAATTCTGAGATTTACATTTAACTTTCTGTTTTTATCTGAAGGAAATGCTTGTCTTTATATCTATTAACACTGTGTTCGACAAGTTGCCATGACAACCGGTGAAAGATACCAGTGTACGACTAAATGCCGGCAGACACTACGCCGACAGACTGAACACCGACAAGACTTTACTTCGACGGGACTCTTCGCCGATAGGACAGATCGCCGACAGGTATCCCGAGGTTCGGTTTGGTTAGATTCCTTTAAACCTTGCACACAGAAAAAGGAACCCCGCGCAGCGGGGCTCCATCGACCTGCTATTAGACAAAAGGTATTAATGTACCTATACTAAAAACCAATGCAATATTATGCCCTGTCGGCGAAAAGTCCCGTCGAAGTAGTCTTGTCGGTGTTCAGTCTGTCGGCGTAGTGTCTGTCGGCGTTTAGTCGTACACTTGAAAGATACAGCATTTAAGCTATATTGGTAAGATACAGCATTTACACTATATAAGTAAGATACAGCATTTAAACCATACACAAAGAACTTTTTGCGCGTGGCCACAGTTGGAACTACCGCCGCCATCTTGTTTTTTCAATACATTTCACCAAACAATTGCACAAATCTTTATTTGTTTTACCAACAGCGTCCCCCTGTCGACGTTATTCGAGCGCTAAAAGATCCTTGTAGCTGTAGATCAGGCTTGTACCGAATAGACGATTATCTATATGTCGCTTTGTAACATAACCTCAAAGTCTTCCACAAACGCAGTCAGATATCAAAGCAGACAAATCCCGGATCAATACACTTTATCGAGTTCATATATTATCCAATTTCATTTTAATACTAACTTTGACTAGTTCGTGTGAATAGTTTCGTATTAAAATTACGCTAGATTACCTAGTGCTGAAATTTGATGTTGAATTTTGAGTCGCTAAATAGATAATCTAACATAATTTTGTATGTTTGTGGCTGTACTGTAATATGATTATATCACAATTACGGCTGAACCCAATAACCACCCAATATCACCAGTTATGGCATACTGGTGATAGAAAAACCTATCTATCTATGGTTTTAACGTCCCAATAATCTATAAGAGATTATGGAATCTGACCGGCCTGACATAAGGACAGATAGAATTATACTGTCTACCATCAATAGCAATCTGTCTTTTACTGAAAATAGGTTATTGGGTTCGGCCGTTAGTGTATTGCTCGTTTGATGCAAATGATGCAATTATGTACCTACATGATTCTAATTAGGTAAATACGGTGAAGCAAATAATGCTAAATTGAATGTTTAGTTGTTTGAGTTCTAGCTTTCAGATAATTAGGTAAGAAGCATGTGTAATCAAAAATTTATGTATGTAAAATGTGGAGGAATCGCAATATAAGGCCATTAAGATCTGGCTCGTCCGTACATTTGTATACCCCATATTTCTGTACGCAACTGAGACGAAGACATTACGAGAACTGTAAAAAAAAGTAGATGCTCTAGAAATGTGGTGCTGGCGAAGAATTCTTAGGATCTCATGGATAGAATTCCGCACAAACGTCTCCATACTCCAAGAACTCGGTATCACACAGCGTCTATCAGCATTAGTACAATGTCGAATACTGAAGGTCTTTGGTCATGTCTCCAGGCGGCATAACGGCAGAGGGGAAGGTAATTGGCCACGCGGGAGGTCACCGAGGAGGTGGACCGATCAAATAAAATCTGCGGTTGGAGGCCCTGTTAATGAATGCGCAAGACTTTCCTCTAACGTAACCAGTTGGAGAGAGATCGTGAGGCGGGCAACGATTGCACCTGCGATTGGACACAGTGCATCGTGACCACGACCGTTCTGTCAAAAGCGAAGCGAAGAAGAAGCTGTATAACCAAAACACAAATTAATAATAACTATTATTTTTTAACCGACTTAAAAAAAGGAGGAGTTTCTCTGTTTATCGGAATCTTTTTTTTATGTGTATTCCCCGATTACTCGAAGACGGCTGAAGCGATTTGGAAAATTCTTTTTATGTTTGAAACGGTATACTTCACAGGTTGTCCATTCCATTGTCATGAGGTCAGGATCTGATGATGAGATCCTGGAGAAATCGAGGGAACTCATCGAGTATTATGGGCACACCTATAGCGGTTTGGGTATTTTTTATAGTAACTGGTGCATTTGCTTCCGGAAAGCATCATTTGGTGAAGTGAAACTGATGACGAAGATCACAGATGGCCACCGGAACAACTCAATAATAAATATTTCACGGGTTGCGATTCGATTCCCTTAAAATGATTGCTAAGCAATATAAGCTCGTCACAATGCATAATTATGGTGAAGTGGAGCTAATGGTGAAGTACCAGAACTCCTCAACAATTAACGTCCCTGCATCGGGAAAAGCAATATTTTGTAAAAGGTGATGAGCAGCTGTCATTAGGGTATTGTAACTTAGTGAAAAATAAAAAACTTTTTTGCAAAAAAAAAAAAAAACAACCGACTTCCAAAAAAAACTACTTTTTTTTTTGCAAAATAGTTTTTGTTACATTTTGGAATCAAAACAGCTAAAACATTAGGTACTAGAAATATATATATTCAGTACCTATTTACTTCCAATATCTACCCAAAATAAACGGGGAAAAAGACGCAAATTCCATAAGAGCACTTCTCCACTACAACACTAAGTATATAAACGTGGACATTATTAACAGTGACCAGTGACAGAGCGAAATGAATGGGTCACATTAATCTGAGACTAGGGAACGAGAAAAGGTATTGAAACAAATTCGTGGGTGATATGTTATACCTAGTATTAGAACAGAATTTATTGTCATGTGAAACTTGGAATGTTATAGTGTGTGTGTGTGTATAATGAAGATTAGTAGATAACGTTTCCGTTTCAACT
This sequence comes from Fissipunctia ypsillon, assembly GCA_947568875.1. Taxonomy (NCBI): domain Eukaryota; kingdom Metazoa; phylum Arthropoda; class Insecta; order Lepidoptera; family Noctuidae; genus Fissipunctia; species Fissipunctia ypsillon. Next base: position 10,166,437 of record OX387664.1, on the reverse strand, counting down.
ACCCTTGCCGTGGTCAGTTCGTAGATGGGTAACCATCCACTACATGTCAAGACCCCTTCGTGTCTTGGAAACACGTTAAGCCGTTGGTCCCGGCTCTCATTCGTAAATCTTTGACAGTCGTTACGGGTAGTCAGAAGCCCAAATGACAACCAGTCTTACCAAGGAGCATCGTTTTATCCAGCGTGTGTTGTGGAGGTCAGATATACAGCTGCATCCGGTTACACTGGAAACCCGACCCTGCCTAGCCTTTTTCCAACTATGTGCGGGTCAGTTTCCAGTCTAACCGGGTATTTCACATGGAGATACAGCCTATCTGACCTCCACAATCCAGTTACTGGATAACACAAACCCCTTGGTAAGACTGGTTCTCAGAGTTTTGGGCAGATGCGGATTGATTGGATTGATTGGATTTGGATTGTGATTACGGGTAGTCAGATGACTACCCGTAACTACCGTCAAAGATCTAATGACAGCCAGGACCAACGTCTGAAGAGTGGGAATAAAGCAAAATTGCCTAGCTTCAATTTGATTTTTCATGAAACTGATAAGACTTAGATAAAATAAAATAGAAATATTATGAGTAACTATATGAAATTTCCAAACTTTTTGTGTAACAAACACAAAATGTAAAAATTTTCTCGATAAAAAAAAACATCACGAAGTTACCTCTCATTTTCACTTATTTTCGATTTGTACCTAATGAGTCGTTTCAACTGATTATTTCGCGTATACTTAATACTACATAAGATTCAAATTCAAATATTGTAGGTACCTAGATATACGCCGGGCAAAAAGTTTCTGCTGGCTGGATATGAGGGGGTAGGCAAGGAGCGCGCGCGCGGGTGAAACTCGATTTTTTTACTGGCTTAGTCGTGCTTTGCGAAGGACGGAGGGGTGTTGATATGTAATGGACGGTCACTCATCCACGAACCGACCGCAGTAAGCGTAACTTAACCTTCGATCGACTAGCTCTGCCGTTATTATTTAGCCACGAGCCCCTTTCTTCACGGTTGATAATGGGAAATATTTGACTGATCCTCTAAAAACTTATTGAACTTCTAATGACGAACACTTTTTTTAGTTAATGAGCCTTTTTTTAATTTCCTGGCCTTTTCTCACGGCCAGCGAGCGCTACGTCCAAGTTTGTCGCAATCACTTGGCTATTTAGTATTTTTAGGACCCCGAAATAGGAATAATTAGAGGTTCACAAAAAGTGGCGCATTTATTATATTAGTGTCCAATAATACTTTTAGGAAAGCAAAACGGGAATTGTTTGAGGTTCGATATAAGTACATGCCGTTGGTAATCATTCAATATGGCACACGCTTGACGTAATACGAGCAGACAGTATTAGACAAGTACTTTCAGTGTTTTCTTTAAGGGGAAGCGCTAAGGTAGCCGGCGAAATTCAAATTTTCTTACGCTTTTTGCAATTTGCAGCTCAGTTTCTAGGTGTATGTTGATTATAGTAAGATTCACGACCGTAACAAATATGTATTTACAGAATTATCATATAATCATTAGAATCAGTAATACAATTTCTAAAGTAAGTATAATCCTCAAAAATTATAGAAATAGTCACTCAATAAGATTACTTGGTCTTAGAGAATTGTACTGATGACTTTAATTATAATTCTGTAAATACATAATTGTTACGGTCGCGAATCATATTTTAATCTGTTTAACCCAGGGACACCTTTTTGCTTCAGCGGGCTCAGCAAGTCATGGGCTCCCACACAAAACTGCGAATTCGCGCTGCATCGGGGCTTTGTGTGAGAGCCCTAAGGGCAACCAAATACTGACCTGCAAATTGCAAAAAATGTAAGAAAATTTGAATTTCGCGGGCTACCCTGGCGCTTCCGCGTTAAGCCCAACGAATATCTTTGTATTCATGTATTTTTAGTGACGAGGAAACATTTCAAACACGAAATTGGTACGGCAACCAACTTCTGCCATTCTATTTATTCAGAAAAGCAAATCTGAAGTGTTTATTTCAGCGCAAACTCGCGTTTCGAAGGTTTATCAAATAGAACAAAATCATCAAAATTATAACACAACTTTAGATTATTGCCTTTACTTACGAAATATATTTTTTTCACAGATCTAAAAAGATTTAATTTGATTTCAAGCCAGCAGAGGCTTTTAAATATGAAAAGAGATTAAAATTTCGATTAACATCATAGTGGGATATAGTAGGTAACGGGTTTGAGTCCCGCTCGTGTCAGTTGTTTTTAAATCTTTAACAAAAATGATATAATAATAATATGTTGATGATATGTTGACATAGGTCACTCAACGCGCTATGGAGCGCTCTATGCTTGGAGTTTCTTTGATGGAAAAAATCAGGAATGAAGTTATCCGGAAAAGAACCGGAGTAACCGACATGGACTGCAGAGTAAGCATACTGAAGTGGCAGTGGGCTGGCCATTTTTGTCGAAGGACCGATGGCCGGTGGAGCAGATGAGTCCTGGAGTGGAGACTACGTATCGGCAAGCGTAGTGTGGGACGCCCGCCAGCTAGATAGACCGACGACCTTAAGAAGGTGGCGGGGACAGACTGGATACGACAGGCGGAGGACAGGGTGTTGTGGCGCAGCATGGGAGAGGCTTATGTCCAGCAGTGGACTGCGACAGGCTGAGTTGTATACAAGGTGTAACATAATTAACGCGCAACCTCCTAAGGGGTCATTGCACTCATCATTATGAACAACTTTTACTATGGGACCAAACCTGAAATCGCAAAAAAATCAGCTGCTCTCTACATTTATGTTCGCATAACTTGTCAAAATGTAGGGAACAGCTGATTTTTTTTCGCGATTTTAGTTTTGATCCCGTAGTAAAAGTTGTTCATAATGATGACTACAATGACCCTTTAAGAGGTTGTATTACACCTTGTATATTGATAATGATATTTTAGGGGATTACTGGTGAAATGTGGATATACTAACAGGTATGTACCTACACCTGAAAGAAAAAAAAAGTAAAGCGGCTTTATGTGATTTCCGAGGCTCGGATGGGTCTCGATATGTAATGGATGGTCACCCATCAACGAACCGACCGCGGCAAGCGTAGGTTAACCTTCGATCGACCTGTGCGGCTGTTATGATTTAGCCACGAGCCCCTCATAAAAATATTGATGTAGTAGCTGTAACAATGTTACAGCCATGTGTAGCTACTAGTCTTCTATATACATAAATAAATAAATAAAATTGAAGTGTCTGTTTGTAATGTCAAAATAAATAAATTTGACATAAACCCACCGTATAATAACAGCATTTTACCAAACGCAAATGAAAGTATATACGGTACATATGACGCAAAAATCATTTTTAAATATTTTTCTGTCTGTCTGTTTGTTCCGGCTAATCTCCGAAACGGCTGAACCGATTTTGACAGGACTTTCATCGGCAGATAGCTGATGTTACAAGGAGTAAAATTAATGGGGTTCGCGCAAAAAAAAAAAACTAAAATCCGTGAAATTGTGAACAAAAATAATAACTCCGGAACTGAGAGCTGGATTTGAAAAAGTCTTTTTGCATTTGGTAGCCTAATTGTCGAGGATGGTTATATAGGCTTTTGACATCACACTACGTACCTTAGGATTTGACCAAAAAGAAAAAAAAGTCAGAAAGAACGCAAAGCGAAAACGAAGTAATAGCGCGGGCGGGCGATTTAACTCGGCGGGTTGAGGGACGAGGGAGTCTTATAAAAACGTGGCAGTTATTTTAGTATCATTTTTATGTTACGACTTCCACGCGAACGAAGTCACGTGGCGTAACTAGTTTAAAATAAAAATGTAAGGAGCCATCCAAGTCCTTTTACATTACCTAGGTGACGTAAACTAGTCTCATAACGTAAGTTCTTCATATAGTTCGACGCCACGGCGTTGGATACCTGGACGTGTCAAGGAGCTTTATCCTTGGAAAGTAATAAAGTCGAAGTTAGATGACGTGATGGAGATATTGTCGAGGCTTTATTTGAACGAGTAATATTACATAAAAATATTGTATTAGGAAAATTTCTTCGTAACCAACAATTATTTTTCTAAAATAAAAGTAGCCTTAGTTACTCCTTATAGCATCAGCTATCTGCCAGTGTAAGCCCCGTCAAAATCGGTACAGCCGTTTCGGAGATTAGCCAGACAGACGGATAGACAAAAATTTAAAAAATGGTTTTTGTGTCATAAGTACCGTATATACTTTCATTTGCATTTGGTAAAATGCTGTTATTATACAGTTGGTTTATGTCAAATTTTCTAAGGAAAGAGCTGATTAAATATCTGAGTAGCCGTTTTAAAAGTCGGTGAACTCCGCTCTTAGTGTTAAAAGTTACGTTGGCAGAATAGTGAAGCAAATAGTCATTTTAAACATGCCTTTAAATAAGTATGGTAAATAAATTTTTTAAAGTAATCAAATTATTATCTCGATGACTACAATATTAATTTTTTTTTTATAAATACTAAAATTAAATACATGTTGGTTGAATACTGCCAGTAAGCAAAGAAATAAAAAATCATTTCATTCATATAAATACACCACCAAAAAGAACTCGCACCTAAATTCCACCACAATTTCAAAATAATTCCTAAACAAGCTATCTTCAACATGAAAACCCGGTATCTGTCCGGGCAACAGCAACGCGACCGCCACATGTGACCGCCACACAACCGCAGTCATTTGCAGCAAACATTCGCCATGTGGGTCGCTTCCGGCAAACTTTGCCAATAATGTTATTGAACACATTAGAAAGTTGGCAGGTATTGTATTATGGTTTGGTTCAGCCGAAGTAGAGCGTTTTGGCTGGAGAACAGCTGTTTCTAGTGTCATCTTTGTTGGTATACAACTTCCTTGTTTCTTGAAAGTTGAAAGTGTTTGTTAATTTTTTATTTCTTTGCAAGTTCTTGATTAGCCTGTATTTGTATTTTTCCTAGAGGATTAATGCATCGAATGTTGGTAGGTATGGGAATGAAGAACGTGCTTAGTTCACTATATCCTTTTCGTAAACTCCTGAGATTTGAAAAAAAAAAGCGGACAAAAATATGAAAGTTTTGTATAGCAAGGCCGTTCCCGCTACTGGGACACAGGCCTCCTCTCTGTTAGAGGGAGTAGGCCCTTTGAATTTTGTATCATCATCATCAATCATCCAGAAAAAAAAGAAGGTAAGTAAGATCCGAAGAAGAAAAACGTGTGCGGTCGGGGGACCCCCGTCATGAATGAAGTTTCTAGTTTCTTCTCACGCATGATTTATTCCCAGCTGCCATCTTGAATTTAAATTTAGACCTCACTATCGACTTTAGCACCCTCGAAAACTATGAAAACGACACCCATGACGAAAAATTTGAAAATTTTCGCAATCGTCAAATTTCGCTTAAATTTTCATTTTGACGTCACTATCGGCTTTAAGCACCCTCAAAAAGTATGAAAACGATACCTATGATGAAAAATGTGAAAATTTTCGCAGCCGCCATCTTGGATTTTCATTTTGACCAAATTCACACTCGCAATGTGAAATTCACAAAGGAAAAGACAAAAAAATGCAGTTTGAATTCGAAAGAAGAAAGTCGCATAACGTGTACATATGTAAGAAGTAACGATTTTTCGCGTGACGATTTCTAGCAGTTCACTTCTACCGCCAGCCGCGTTAAAGAACTTCATTCCAAAAACCGTTCTTTTAAAACAAGCCATGTTACGTAGGTAAGTACAAGATACGAGTACTTATAATGAAATAAAACCATGTTTTCTAAGCTCACAATACCAGGTCAAATAACCCTGCTCTTTACCTAAGATATCGACTCCAACGCAATTACTTTGAACTTCAACAAAAATAAAAAGATTAACTTAGTCCCGAAATTTCTTTTAGGAATCTTTATATACCTACGCGGAGCTAGAATTGCAATTTTTTAATATATTTTCAAGTTTCAGGTATATTGAAATACTTGTGCTAAAAGAAATATTTCAACTCCTGGAAAAGTTTTTCGCATGGAGACACAATATTTGTTTTAGTTGTGTATTATTTGTGACAAAATATAAGGCACAAGAGTCATGACACAAATATGTTTCGTGACTTGTGGGCCGTTGTTTTGTTGGGCCTAAATAGGAAGGAAAGATAATATTTCTGTCTTCCTATTTAGAATTAAGAATTTCTGTCAAGAAAGTAACAATTTATTTAAAACAAAATTGTTCACTTATTTGAACCAGAAGTGCTACTACACATCGCAAGAGTTTTATGAAGAAAAAAGTAGATAAAAAGTAATCATAAATATTTATTTAATATATTTTTATTTATTTATTTTATTATGATTAAACATGTTCTAATGCTTTAATACTTATAATGACAAAATAATTCGATGCAACAACAACGATAAACAATACTATTCTATTCTATTCATTTGATATTTTGTAAAAATGTCAAATGATATGAAATTTTCTGTATTGTAAATCTTATAATGTTTATTAATTTAATTTTGTTTTGTTTTGTAGTGCCCTTACAGGGTGCATATTTGATACTTTTAATATTATTCCAACCTCTGTACAACATGTTTCCAATAAAGTGATTAGATAATAAAAGAAAGAAAAAAAAAAGTGAAAATAAGAAGTGTGTGCGTGCGAACAAAGTTTTAGAAGCAAACAAGTTGAAACTTTACTTCGTTTAACTAAGATAACTTACTCATAACACAACAGATGATATAACATCACGCCTGTAATCCCCGAAGGGTTAGGCAGAGGTGTACCTATAGTACACTCACATTTTGCAAGTTAAGTCCCATGTAATACAGGGCGCGCCTATTGCCATTAACCGGCCACAACTCCAAACTCCAGGCTGCTACTGAGAAATTCCAGATGGAAAAACCCAATAACACTTTGCACGATCTGGGAATCGAATCCAGGACCTCATGCTCAGCAGTAGCGCTTGCGACCACTAGACTAACGTGGCAGACTTACTATCATAACTTGGATAGTAATTTCGTTTTATTCACTTATTTCTAAAAAGTCTTACCTCGCTATTAAACCACGCTTAATTTCAACTTGAAATACTCTCAGAAAAATAACACGTGAAAAAGAAAAGTAAACGACGCATTAAGGATCCTTCAAACAGGCTCAACTCGTGTCGCGTGACGCGAATCGCGCGCGATACAAAGGCACCACTCGTCGCGTGACACGCGGTGCCTTTGTGTCGCGTGCGATTCGCGTCGCGTGTTCGCCTGTTTGTAGGAGCCTTTACGTTAGGAACAACGCTATTTATTTCGGCTATTAGGTATCTGAAATCCAAGAATATGATTCCTCCGAGTATTAAAGCTTAAAAAAATTACATCAATTTGTTATATTATTCAATGAAGTGTTATCATAGACAATAAGACATATATATTTGGGAAAGAAATGTTTTCTTTACATGATAGCTTTTATATTGTTTCTTAACTTTATAAATTGTTTGAGAAAATGGAAATAGAAAGATTCAATAACTTATCTGATCATTATCTGCTAATTGTGGGTTATGGCGATAGGTGTCTAAAATGTTAAAATTTTTAAGAATCAAAATAAATCTCAGTTCATGTCAAATGCACTTTTTTATTTATTTATTACCATATATGTAATACCTACAGTCAAGGAAATTAACTGTTAAGCGAATTTACACTCTACCTCAATTTGAAGTATTAGGCGCTGATAAACGACTTTTAATGATTTTAAACTGAAAATGACGTCTAAACGAGTAGTGTTAATGATTTGGAAAAAATATATTTTTAATTAGAGCATTTTCTTAATAACTTAAAATGTGAATATTTTTGATTATGTTTATATTACATAGTGTAATTAATTTGTAAAGTTATATCTAATGCGGATAAAAAACTGAGAATCACGCAAAAACTATCAAGCGTATTTTTATAAAACCTTTACCATTTTAAAGATAATTTAATTATTTATCTTTAAGTATACTTTTTTTAAATATAATACCTTTGTTTTATGTATAATAAATTAATAATCTATCTAATTTCGGACAGCGCTCCTTGATGGGCGAGTCTTATTACTGGGTGGACGTATGACGCGTTGCGTGAGCTCAGCACAGAACACCCAAGCTATGCCACCCTAACCACTCAAGGTCGTTGGCGTATGTCTGCATCTTAGAGCGATTTCATACTACTGTCATAGAATGAAAGTTACACAGTCAATCAATCTGGCTAGCCTTTTTCCAACTATGTAGGGGTCGGCTTCCAGTCTAACCGGATGCAGCTGAACACCTATTTTACATGGAACGAGTGCCTATCTGACCTGCACAACCGAGTAACTGAGTGATACGATACTACTTGGTAAGACAGGTTGTCAGGCTTTCGGGCTTCTGACGACTCGTAACGACTGTCAAAGATCTAACGCATGACAGCCGAGACCAACGACTTAACGTGCTTTCAGAGGCACGGAGGAGTCTCGGTATGTAAAGATGGTCACCCATCCACGGACAACCCCGGCAAGCGTAGCTTAACTAACCTGATGGATCGACCTGTGCGGCTGTTATTACTTAGCCACGAGCTCCTCTTTATTGTACACGGTAAGTATTACATATAGTTACAAAGATAAAGCATGTACAAAGGCGAGCATAACTTCTAATAAAATAAAAGAATATCTACAGTATCTTGAAATGATACACCTTTTCAGTACGAACATTTCTGTATTTATATTCTCACACACAGACAATTTTGGTACTACTTACTACTCAATTTATCAGTACAGACTTTAGACTTCTTAAAGGTAACCTTCAGGTTCCGAAGCTCGATTAGAACTAAGCAAAACAGGCGTGACGCTCCAAACATCATGTTTCCATTCCCTTTCGTTAAAAAACCAGTACTTTTACGGTAACTGTCAATTGAGATACTTTTAAACTTCATGAGTACACTGATATAAAAATAATTTGAGGCAAATCACACACTTTCATTTTTATATTTACCTCCATACTTATAAATGTTGTATAGCATCTGTATAGTTACACAATGCTTTGTCTTCTTCTTTCGAAAGTCAAATTACTGACGACTGAAAGAGAGAAATCGGTGTGTTACTATTCACCTGATATAATACGTTTATTAGTAAGGATGTTAGTCTTTAAAATCACTACAAATCTTATTAATATTTGGAAATCATGACAATCTGTTACGATTAGCAAATACAATGAAGCTGTTTATCTATATTTATATATCACCTCTGCCCAACCCTTCGGGGAAACAAGGCGTGGTGTTATGATGATGTGAAAGTACCTATAACACTGTCTAATAACAATCTTGGCTATTCAAGAAAATAATTAACATGAAAGGCATAATTTTTGATCGGTATTTTCATATCCCCGATAGATTTTACGCCAACAAAGCGATCAGCGACATAATGAAGAAATACCTCCATCTTTAATATATAAAGTAGCAGATTTTCCCCGATTTGCGTCATCAAGAGGATTCTGGCGGCTTTTTATCAAATTCGGAAGCTAGTACCTACATATACGAATCCAGTAAATTGAAAATCAATGTTTTCCGCAGCGGTTCATAGTCAGTTGTACCATAGTATATACAGAAGGTTGGCGCCATACAACGAGCGAAAACAGGAGTACGCACACATAGTCTACGGGCACGAAATTAGCGGCGGTCTAGCGCTGGCGACAGCGGATCGGCGCGGGGTGGGGCGAATCGGCAGCGACCTATGGAGTCGGTACGAAAAATACAACACTATACATATACTCGACCGAGCGGCCGTCGAACGTCGAAATCAAATAAGTTTTTTCCTGTCGCTTGCGCGGCGCCACCTCCCCGCAACCGCTTGTCCATCGCTCGGTCCCGTCACGCCACTCTTGCCGGTTTTTTTTACGTCGTCGCCGCGCCGCGTCACTCCGCAGTCGCCATCGTTCGGCCGCCGCTAGCTTCGTGCCCACAGCCTTAGACACGTTCGTACGGCGGCAGCGGCGGCGATATCAAACAAATTCCAGTCGCGAGTGCGCTTGCACACGCTGTACGTGAAGCGTGTCTATGTGTGCGTTCGTTTTCGCTCGTCGTATGAAGCCAACCTTCTTAACTATCTGTTTCGTGATCAAAGGAACGTATTGGCACTTTATGCCTTTTGTTGCTCTGACTATTGTGATGTACAGGATTTGTAGGGAAACGGTTCGAAGCTCGTATTTTATATGCATGTGAGTCAAATAGGGTTTCGAATTGTACTGGTCAGGGATTTTGTTTACTGAAATGTAGGATAACAAATCTGATTTGATCCATGGATTTATGAAGGTCTATGTTGTATAATAAGTTGAAAGTAAAAGTTTACTTAGAATTGAGACTAAAAGATGGAAAAAAGAAATGAAATCAGTTAAAACAATGCTGGATATTAAAGATCTTCAAGTAGAATTATATCACCTAAATCTCCTTTCAAAGACAAACGGTTCCAGTTGTTTTCTTCAGGATTACCAAACATCTGTCATAATTGTTATTATATTTAGAGTCGAATGTTAGAGAGACACAGGTATGTATGATGACGGAGACGACACTTGACAAAGTCAAACTTTTTGTAAAACGCGAAATGTTATTGTAACGCCCGCTTACTATAGTAATATCGGGAGTAAGCAGGGTTTGTTTCAACAAATTTCAAATACGTAAAACCATGTTTAAATCTTCAACAGTAAACAATATAGTATTTTTATCTCACGAAGCGACGCGCCCTTTATTTGTGGTTACCAACTGTACAAACACTTTGTGAATGTGTGTGTAAGCGCAGGAGCTCTCGGTACCGTCTGAGACAATGGCGAATCGGAAGTGTGTGTGTATGTGTCTGTGTGCGTGTGTGCGTTACAGCGGCGAAAGGTGAATTTTTGTAAGAGAGAAGCCGAAGCGAAGCCGATTTTAAATTACTTACCTACTAATCAATAAAAAATAATTTTTCAAAAAAGACTGCTTTACTAAATTTCTCGCCGTCTATCGTCAAATAGCAAAACCAAAGACACGCTATCACTTCAATGTTTTAGAGAAATAAATTCAACTAAATTAGGTACTTATTATCATTCTAATACTGCGTTATCGTTTATTGAATGTTATGGTGAGTTAGATATACGTAGTGTAACTATATTTTTGACACACACTATTGACTGTGCCATTTTTCAATAGCTGTGTGTGTTGCTGATGCGAACCTCCGAAGGGAAGCGGAGGAATCGTGTTGTATGGTGCTTGCGCCACTGGTGTGTTATGTGCTGACGCGACTCGTCTTCATGCACACATTCACAGCGTGGTTATCACAAGTAAAGCGCGCGTCGCTTTGTGAGATAAAAATAGTTTACCCAGAAATGTTGCTACAACTTACTTCTGCCACCAAAAACTGTCACCAAACAAACCTCTTTCTAAAAAAAAATCGTGATAAATGTGCGTGCCTTAACGCTCTTACAGCCCCAAACTTAACGCTCTTACAGCCCCAAACTTAACGCTCTTACAGCCCCAAACTTAACGCTCTTACAACCCCAAACTTAACGCTCTTACAGCCCCAAACTTAACGCTCTTACAGCCCCAAACTTAACGCTCTTACAGCCCCAAACTTAACGCTCTTACAGCCCCAAACTTAACGCTCTTACAACCCCAAACTTAACGCTCTTACAGCCCCAAACTTAACGCTCTTACAGCCCCAAACTTAACGCTCTTACAGCCCCAAACTTAACGCTCTTACAGCCCCAAACTTAACGCTCTTACAACCCCAAACTTAACGCTCTTACAACCCCAAACTTAACGCTCTTACAACCCCAAACTTAACGCTCTTACAGCCCCAAACTTAACGCTCTTACAGCCCCAAACTTAACGCTCTTACAGCCCCAAACTTAACGCTCTTACAGCCCCAAACTTAACGCTCTTACAGCCCCAAACTTAACGCTCTTACAGCCCCAAACTTAACGCTCTTACAGCCCCAAAGGAAGTGTCCAACTGTACCTCGTAATGAATGATATCGTTACGTGTTACGTACTGAATGATTTTAATATTTGAACCGTGCTGTCGATGACGTACTGAACGTTTCGAAGCTCGTTTTCATTATTATAAATTGGATTTCTGGAATGAAATATGAATTAATATTAATTTATCTAGGTACATGATTTTATCACTGACTTCATAATACGCGGACTTTATATTTTATTCAGTCAGTGTTTTTACATAAAAAAATGAGTGTGCGGTAATAATCAATTACAAAATCTGCTTTAAAAGATTTCGTTAAATAAAATCCAATCATTGACCTTGTCTCATCTGCCTAGCCTTTCCCCAAATATGTTGGAGTCGGTTTTTAGACTAACTGGATACTGCTGAATCATTGGCTTGTAATAAATCTCTTTAAAGACCGAACTAAATATCATTTCATTTATCAAAATAAAGTGTGGGATAAACGTCATCATAACCCTTGCAAAGATTAACATTTACTTAAAAAATAGAACAAACAAATTGTCTATAATTTGTTAGTATTACATTAAATAGCTTAAAACTATGTCCATAATGACACAATCAATTAATGCCTTCATTCAATCCAAAAAAATAATTGAAAATAAATTAAAGTGTTAATGTGTGTTATGTTAATTTAAGTGTTTTAAGACTACATATAATGCTTATAACGGTTATGTTTTACAACTTTTAAATTAAGCAAAAATAGTTATACCTATACAGAACGAAAGGACAGGGCTTTGAAAAGTTTGATAAATTTATTTCAAGCAGCTCTAAGGTGATTAGGGAGATTAAACTAACTCCACGCGAACTTGCGTTTTTGTTTATTTATGCGGGCACAACCCTGATAAATGAAAAGGGTGGAATAACCATTCGTGACCGCAATTGAAATAAAGGGAAACGCGGAGAAAATAAAGCAATCAAATTTTAACACTTGAAACTTGCCTTTTGAATAAACAAGAAGCAGTAGGGTTTTCACAATGTTAACAAAGTTCTTGAAAAGTAGGCGAGTTAAGAGAGTTCAAATAAAGAAGTACGCGGCGGTGATATCTTTTAATCCCATTCTTCGAAATATGAAACCGAGTAAAAATTCTTCATTTTTATGAAAAATTCTAAAGCCGTTCTAACAATGCTTTTGTAAAGTAAAATTCCTGAACCAAACGATAGCGAGATCGCTATTGTTTGGTTCAGGAATTAATAAAAACTGACAAGCGTGCTATGTGTCTGCGCAATATATTTACATCTATACAAATAAATAGAATTTAAGTATCTGTTCGTAATGTCAAAATACCAGCTTTTTACAAAATGCATATGAACGTAGTATGCATTTGACGAGTTATGCGAACATAAATGTAGGGCAGCAAATTTTTTTTTCGCGATTCCAGGTTTAGTCCCATAGTAAAAGTTGTGCATAATGATGAGTACAATGACACCTTAAGGGGTTGTGCGTTAATTATGTTACACCTTGTATATATACTAGCTGTAATATTAATATATGTATAATACTCAAATAGAGTCAGACTGAACTCGATGCCCTGGATAGGAGGGTCTGTACACTGCTGACCGCAAACCGGATGCTTCACCCACGATCATCGGTAATGAGATTGTACATCCCGCGGAAGTGCGGAGGTCGAGACTTTTTAAATGCGAAGACCCTCCACAACCGCGAGGTGTGCAATCGCAGGGAATATTTTTTAAAAGCTGAAGTGGGTATGCATCGTGATGTGGTCGCAGTAGACAAGGGGCTCACCCCGTTCTCCGTGGCTAAAGAGAACTGGCGCAAACCTGTGGTACTTACTACCGATGACCGTAAGGCGGTATGGCAAAGCAAGGAGCTTCACGGACGCTTCTATCGGGCTCTACACGAGCCCGGTGTAGATTTCTTAGCGTCCCTATCCTGGCTACGTTTCGGTGACCTCTTTGGGGAAACTGAAGGTTTTGTTTGTGCAATTATGGACGAAGTTATTTTGACGAATAACTACCGGAGACATATTATGAAGGACGGGACGGTTGACGTGTGTCGGGCATGCCACCGTCCGGGTGAGTCCATCAGACATATTATCTCTGGTTGTTCTCGTCTGGCTAACGGCGAGTACTTGCACTGGCATAACCAAGTGGCCAGAATTATTCACCAGCAACTTGCTTTGAAATACAAACTTGTGGACTCTGAGGTACCGTATTACAAGTATGTGCCCGACCTATTTCTCGAAAATGACCATGTCACGTTGTACTGGGATCAGTCTATCATCACTGACAGGACTATTGTCGCCAATAACCCTAGAGATAGATCGATTAGTGCGCCACGCAATGATTATCGATGTTACCGTTCCACATGTCGAGAACCTCGTGAAAGCTGAGAAAGAGAAACAAATAAAATATCTCGACTTAGCACACGAGGTTGTTGACATGTGAAATGTGACCTCGGCTGTCATTGTGCCGATTGTCGTAACGGCCAATGGCCTGATGGCCGAAAGCCTCGACCAACATCTCTCGAGGTTGTTGTTAGGCGGTTGGAACAAGAGCCTGATTCAGAAGGCAGTACTCCTCGATACGGCTCGTATTGTGAGGAGGTTCCTGTCTCTGCAGCCCTAACCACCGGTAGCTTGGACCCTGCTCCCGATACCGGCGGACCTCAAATTTTTATATTTTCAAATGTTTTTTTTGTATATATTTTTATTATAAATATTTAAAAATGTAAATAGATAAGAAATAATATGTATAATAATATAGTATCTTTTTATTTTATTGTCCTGTTGGTCTAGTAGTTGCTAGTTGTTGAGCATGCGGTCCTATAGTATACCCAGGTTGGGCGACCTGTTATTGGTGTTTTAGGGTTTCGTATGCCCGAATGAAAAAACGGAACTCCTGTGTCTGTCTGTCCGTCTGTCACAGCCAATTTGCTTCGAATCTAATGGATCGATTAAGTCGAAATTTAGTACACATGTCAACATTTGTGACCTAAAGACGAAAGTGTTACTTACGTAAATAAATGACATTTTACTTTTTTATTTTACTTTTTGGGTCACTTTTGGGAGACAACTAAGAAAATTAAAAAAAAAGAAAGATTTTGCACGCTGTACCGTTTGACATATCTAATGAAAGGACATACTGTGAGGATATCCAGTTTATTTTTTTTATAATTATAAAATACATAGTTTTAAAGTTATTTAAGAAAATAGAAACTACTGAGCCTAAAGTTTTGAAAAAAAAATACAGACAATAGTTCTGTACAGATTACAGGAAAACCTATAAGAAGTCTATGATCTTAAAATAACACGGTAAATCTCCCAATATTGCGGGTACAAACTTAAAGCACTTGGAATGTATGGAACATGTACGAGTATTTCAACTAAAATGTTAAGTTTGTTCTTGGGATAAATTCATCCCAACTACGGAACCCTTCATTGTGCGTTGTCCAACAAGCACTTGCCCGGTTTTATCGTTATAAAATTCTCAGAACAGCCTGGAGTCTGAATTTGTGCACGGCCGATGGCAATTTGGTTGTCCCCTATTAAATAGGGAGTTCTAACTAGAGTAATGTCAGTGCAGTCTTTTGCTCACTCCTTCAGGGAATACTGGCTCGAAACTCGACAATTCCTAGTAGCTGCCAGGAGTCTGGATTTGTGCCTGGTTAATCACAATATACTCTCTCCCTATTAGGTAACAATATTACCAGTGAAAAGTGAGTATTTTATACAACATTATTTTTAGTATATGCGAAACCTGAATATAGTTAGTTCAGAATAAATAACTGAATCGATTCCAATAATTTTTACATCTTGTTATATTTTGTCCCAAAGATATTATTATTTTCAAAAGGTTACAAGTTGGCCACCGAGTGACACTAACTACTCCATAGGTACCTACTGCCAAATTATTATCAATGAGCGCAAGACGAGGCTGGTGGCGCGGGGTTGCCGGGTGGCGAGAATGTTTTTGTATGGACAACCAGATAACATACCAAGCTTATAACTTAAGCGCAAATATTTTAAAGGGTTTATCTACTCATAAAACTGAACAACTTTTCCCAATAAACATGGGTCGTAATATGATTTTTTTTGGACTATCCATATAAATTGTACGCTCAGCTGACTGGTTTAGTATCGGGTTAGAATTTGATTCAGAATTTTGACCCATGTTTATTGGGAAAAGTTGTTTAGTTTTATGAGTAGATGAACTCCTTAAAATATTTGCGCTTACTAAAATTTGACCTTACGGGAAGAAAAATATTTTATACGGAGGAACGGTAGGTACTGTACAATAAATTACCAGATTGTTAATGCAAAAATATAAATATTAAATACCTATCTAGAACAAAAAAAAAAATGCCTGCTTGTTTATAATAAATAACGTTTTGTATTAAATTTAAAATCTTTACAAGCCTAGTTTTAAATATTTCTGGTGTCCTTTTATCGACTCACTGTGTCATTATGTTACCTTATAACTGTATTTTATTTATCCTCCCACTGGAATGCTACACAGCAATTACACCAATGGAGCAAAAATAATTCATGTGCTACTTTCCATCCATCTTGTGCACCTCCGCGCACAGGATGGATGTCCACCGACAGCGAACGGACGACGACGGATCACGCAAGCTCACGCAGTGTCAAGACACTTCTCCGTAGCTCCCCAACTCCATCCATATTGCGCACATTCTTTGCGATTTTTTTGAGACTCAATTAAATTTCCAAAATAAATAAGTACATTAAAATCGAAAAACGGAAAATTTTGATGTGTCATCCTGTCTTATGTGGACTGTTTGTGTTCTTTATGAGAACACATTCTTTAAACCGATATTTAGTTACCACATAAATGTAGATATACTCGCAGTGACTAAACATCGGTTTAAAGAATTTACCTCTGCCTACGTCTTCAGGGAATAAAACCAAAAGTAATTATGTCATCTTTTCATTGACAACCTTCACTTCAGTCCAGTTGTTATAATAATATTGCTAACTTTAATCAAGTCTTTGAGCACTAATTAACTGTCTTCAGTCTATTGGGCGATAGAATTAAATGATCAGAGGAATGCTGGCAGTCTGTAGCTAGGCTTTATTTATTAAGTCTTAGGTCTCGTGGATAGTAATAACTGGTTATTAATAAAAAGGTTCAGCCTTTATACTTTGCATTTTGTAAAAAAAAGTATTTTACTACGTTGAGCTTCTTAACTTTTATGTTGAGCTGTACGATTACTGACAGATGCTTGCACTGACTGGACAGGTCCACTCAATCTGTGTAGTTCTTTCCTCAAAAGACCATTTCAGACACCAACCTACATGGTCTTCACATGATCTGACCAAAATTATGTCTGGACCTTAAAAGAGACTGTGACCTCTGAGTTTGTTTCGGGGAAAAGCCGGCCTCATCTAGTTTAAAAAAAAAATGTTTGACGTGTAAAAGTGTTTGTATAAACCTACTTACAGAAATAAAATCATTTATCATTTACTGTCTGTACGGAGGTCTTAAATCAGTCTACCGTATGAATGGTTGAGATAAAGATAAAAAACAAAAGACAACCACTTGTCAATGTCAGTTCGATTGACAGAAAAACTATGTTTACATAGTAGATACAGAAGTGAAATTGTAAATTATAGATCGTTCTCTGACTCGATAGCAAGCTACGACTGTTTTACTTATAGATTTAAATAGTAGATACTATACTGACTACTCCATAAATATTCACAAGAAAATAACTTCTTGGTACAGATTACGTGAGATTAGATCAGAGAGAAGTAAATAACTTCTTGACACAGGTAACAACAATACAAACCAATATTAACTTCCAAACGTAGATATGTCAAAGACATTAAAATTAATAATAATACAATTTATTCATCAAAACGCAACGTTGCTCTCAAAACAGTGAAGGAAAACATCGTACATCTACCAACCCGCACTGGGCCCGCGTGGTGGATTACGGCCCACTCCCTCTCACTGAGAGGAGGTCTGTGTCCCTGGGAACATTATAGGCTGATTATGTATCAAAACGTAGCAACACAATGTGACATTTTCGGTGAGCCACAAACTAAGCGGCGCTTGTATCTTGTGGCTCAGACTGATTTACAAGATCATAAAACTAATATATTTCTGTTATAGCATCTGATTAAGTAAGAGTTTCCAGACCAGAATTAGTAGTAAGAACATAATCAAAATAAGCAAAACGGATAAACACAAAACCGGCTGACCAAATAAATCTCAAGCCTCTGCAGTAAATAATTAATTGCTTGAAACATTTGTTGAAACTAGTTTTGTTTGATCAAAACTTTCAAACAAGTATCATGAGGGATTAAACATTTTAATCACTGTTCTACGAAACGATTAATTAACTTACAACTTTGAATATTTGCAGCAGATTTTCTGTTTGTGTTCAAGTATTATTTACATACATTTACATTTCATATTTTGCATTAATTTTCACAAGATTGACAGTTAATTGAACTTGGATATTATAAGTGGATACTAAAATGCAGATATCGGAAAGATATTAATAGTCTAATATGAACCATTTTATAAACTCAAAACACAAACAAAAAATATAATCATGTACCGTTTTGTTTTTTATTTGAATCATAAAAATAATAAACGTTAATTTCACAAAAGCTTTTCTGTACACGCTTAATTTTAGAAGTAGATTAAAAACATGCCTCCGAGCGTATTTTAAACCTATATTTTTTCCTCTATCATTTAATGTTATATCTGGCATCTAAGCGGAGTTAATTCCCGAGATAAGTGTCGGCTTCCACGACTTGTGTGGCGTCGTTAAAGAGCTTTGACATATGGATAAAACGTCAAGTGACCTTGGCATTCAAGATTTTACACTATTCACGCAAAAAGAAACTGGGTATCGTATTACCCAGTAACTGTGTTGTGCAGGTCAGTTAGGCAGTCGCTCCATATAAAATACTAGTATTCAGCTGCATCTGGATACACTGGAAGCTGACCCCAATCTATTTGAGAACGGGCATATGATGGTGACGAAAAAAAAAACAAAATTGGTATTCCTTGCTATGGAGTATAATTGCAGTGCTAATGGCTAATAAGTATGCTTTGAAGATACCTGAATATATAATTATACCACAGACATTAAAAATAGTCATATCTATTTAATTGTTATTAAAAGTGTAATCTGTTTTGCCTAAGGTGTCCGACTCTTATCGGACTCAACGGCCCATACAATCATGCAACGCGAGTTTGCGTCAATAATACGGATCGGTCGACCCTAACAAAATCCACATGGGTAATCCTGTTCCAAAATGAATTGTAATTCAATATCTGAAATCCAAACGAATATATTTACACATATTCGTTTGGAATTAATTTGTTGCGACATGTGTCAATAACAGCAAATAGAATATGTTTTGTTGCGATCCTAACTTGCTAAACGTTTTCGATACAATTTTACTAAATGTTTAAAGCAACAAAAAAAAAAAAATAATTGAAAAAACGGCAGCAGTTTTACAGTGTTAACTCTACTGTATGCTCTTGAAAAATGTTCCTAAAACTATTTTGTAGTTCAGTGGTGAACGAATTTGCTTGGATAAAGCCGGTGTATTTTTAACCCTGTTGCGTAGAGGCTTTTTACTGTAAAAACAAAGTAACTTTACTACGGTAAAGTTTCTGAAGTGAAACTAGAAACAATAAATACAGAACTCGATTTGGATCAAATGAATCTATTTGGTCCTGCACAACATGGCTTGAGAAGTGGGCCCTGCAATCACCAGCAACCACGATACTTTTTAACCGACTTCAAAAAAGGAGGAGATTCTCAATTCGGTTGTATTTTTTCTAATGTTTGTTATCTCAGAACTCCATAATTTTTCAACCGATTTGAAAAATTCTTTTTTATTTGAAAGGATATACCTACTTCCAGATTGGTCCTATATAAATTTAGTTAAGTTCTGATCAGTGGTTTTTGCATTAGCTTCAGTAATACGTATTTTTTCCACTTAGTGTATGTTGATGATGTTATAATAATTTCCTGTCACGGTTATTTACATTGCACGTAGTGGTATACGACTTTGTGTGGGCTAGGTACCACAACTAAAAACTGAAAACTAAAACTTTTTTCCAAAAAAACAACCGACTTCCAAAAAAAACACTATAAAGTGAAAAATAACTTTAATTTCCTAAGTCGGTGGCAAAAAAATTAAAATACAAATCCAAAGACTCCGATTTCCGAAATAAAGTTATTTTTCACTTTGTAGTGTTGTTTTTTTTTGGAAGTCGGTTGTTTTTTGCAAAACAAAAAAATGTAAACTAAAATTATGTACAGGTAAAATTGTTTGTTTGTTACAGATAATCTCTGGAAGTACTGATCCATTTACAAAAATTCTTTTATTGATATAAAGCTACACTATTGCCGTGTGCCATACGATATGTTTTGTAGTATAGTTAGTGAACGGAAGTCGCGGGCAAAAGCTAGTACTCTATAAAAACTACCATACATGGCCAGTTCTACCTTCAGCTCCGTCTGGTGCAATTCGAAATCCATGTTCTGTGTGGCTGATACCGAAAACGGCCTCGAGATCGTTCACCTACAACCGGGACGGTTACTATTAGAAACAAATCGTTTGAACTTATCAGTCTGATCGTTTCGTGTATGTGTACGCATCTGGTCAGACCGGCGATTGAATCAGATCCGTCCGTTCAGTTTTCTCTCTGCGTAGGCATATGGTAACCTTACAGTATATTGCATCCAGAATAAAACCCATTATTTATGATGACAGGCACCATATCTGACACATGTCAATTTGTAACAATTGAGCCACGGTAACTGAGTTGCGTGAATCAGCATGATCTTTAAATTGAACCCAAAAATAGTACAAACCAACCCTTTGTGTAATCATTTCTTTGTATTAATGTATTCTATTGTTAACACCACAATAGAGGAGCAACCTTGAACTTTTTTCATTGAAGAAAAAAACAACGACAATTTCAGGATTATTTTTAGGTATATTTTAAGCCTAGACAAGTGACAATCGCTTTCAAAGCGTTTCTATTCCCACATCACTTGTCTATGGGATTGACATGAGCTTTTCGGTAGCCATGTTTTTTCCATACATTTTTGACTTTTCCATAATCGTCATCACTGATTCAGTGTCACTTTGTCTAGGCCTTCTGAGAATGTAAAATATTGCTCCGTGAAACAACGGACGACGCGTACACTCGCAAATAAAACAGTCTCACAGTCAAAGTGGTGTTTAATGACAAAGTCATGCTACGACTGCGTAGCCATGCGGCGTAGAGTATTGCTACGACTGCGTAGCCGGTGCGGCGTAGAGCATTGCTACGTTGTTACGCCGTAGCTGACATACTCGCACATCTATGTCGACTATTTGTGTGCTATACCTACCTACTTATATTACTGGGTCCCCAAGAAAGCGTTGCCGTCCAAAAATAATATTAACATAACACACACAACATCACGCCTGTATTCCCCTAAGGGTTAGGCAGAGGTGTACCTATAGTACGCCCACATTTCGCCAGTTATGTTTCAAGTCCCATGATTATATGGGATTTACCTACCTGTTAAGGAGGCATCTACCGGGCACAAATCCAGATTCTGGGCTGCTACTGAGAAATTCCAGATGGAAAAACCCAATAACACTTTTGTCAGACCAGAGATTCGAACGGGGCCTCATGCTCAGCAGTGGCGCTTGCGACCACTCGACCAACGAAGCAATCTTACTAATTTGGTTTAAGAGGCATTTGCCTTACAGTCCCACTCAAACTCAAAGCATTTATTTCAATTAAACTAATTATAGGCACTTTTGAATTGTTAAAGAGTCAGTCAGTTAGTCAGAAAATTGAAGCTAGTCGCCCATTCCAAAACGTAGATCTCTATGGAGAAGAATGGGCAAGAAACTTCATGGACACTCTTTTAAATCAAAATTGTTACAAAATCCTGGGTACATTGTTCTTGTTGCTTCTATATGTGAGAACAATGTAAAAAACAAATAATTAAAAACAACCCAAAACATAAGATCAAAAATAAGCCCTGGCAGTTAGAGATGACCAGTCTCCACTGACGGCGCCCGTTCACGAACATGACGCGTGGATCAGCACCATCCAGCTCAACCATTTTGTAGGGAACCGAATGATCCAACACACGCGCCACCATCAGCGAGACATTGCCACTGTAGGACAAATGCCTCTTCTCATTTAGAAAGGCCATTACAACATTAACCACCACACCTTGCTCAATGCAGATTGGCGATTTCAGACGTATATCGTTATGAATTTATGTTTCATCATGATATTACTTCTTCACCGTATGTCAAAGTACTACTGTTTGTTAAAGTATAAGATACCATAAAATTCCCCTCGAGTAATGGTATGGACGGCAGCACATCAAGCTACTACAATCTGTCAAATTTCTTTAAAAGATTTTCAACTTTATTACTATAGCATTAGGTTCAAGATTGATTGGGAAAATTTGACAGTTTCGGGTAGCTTGGCCTGCTGGCGTCTGTACACAGGGCAGTGGTGGCCCAGTGGTTACGACGACAGCGACTTACGCGTAGGTCGTAGGTTAGAAACCTGACAGGCGCTTTACTTTGTTAAATTATTTCATCACCACTGCTCTCAAAACGGTAAAGGAAAGTCAAAAACATCGTGAGGAAATCGGCATGTCCTAGAACCAAAAATTTGAAGACATGTGACCTCTATCAACCCGCACTGGGCCCGCATGGTGGGTTACGGCCCACTCCCTCTCACCGAGAGGAGGCCTGTGTCCCAGCAGTGGGAACGTTATAGGCTGATTATGCTAAGATGCCATAATAATTCCCTTCCCGTTATGGTACAAAAGTAAGCCTTCCGTTACTTATCAGCTACGCAACCAACCTTAATAACCCTAACCTTTTCGTCACAGCTTAAACTATATACTCATACATATACACTTGCCAAAGGCTTCACGACAGGGAAAGACTTCGTATAAAAATCAGCGTCGGCCGTGCCTTTCAGAATGCTAGTACAAAAGTAATTAAGGATTTGCAAGCTTTTCCTGGATTTATAGAGAATTATATTTTGATTGGAGTTTCGAATTGATTGGAAATATATAATCTCATGATGCAGCGACTTATGAAAATTCATTGCGACCTCGCGAAAACTTGGAAATATCCAAGAATTCCAAATCCCATAAAAAATGTTTTTTTTTTTTTACCTATTTCAAGACTTCGAGATTCAGTTCTTGATAAATTAATTTGGCACATATTTTTTTATGTAGATATAAACCAAAATTATGTTCCAGTATTTACGTCAGTACCTACTCATTTTCCTGACTTTATATTGGAACTGAAATTACTTAGCAAATATAAATTGATAAGGAACCCTTATCCCGATTTTTTCTTCACTTAAAGATCCATGATATTTAGCTGTAATTGATCCAATTTTAGATACTTACCTACAAAGAGTACGTAACCGTACTCCAAAGTAAAGACTAGAAGGAGAAATAAAATTATTATAACGATTCGGGTGGAAGTACAAGTGGTATTTGAGGATAAAAAGTAAGGGTGAGTATCTATCTAACCTCTGCAGTATTACTTTTATTTTTGTTGTTTTGGTTTATTATATGATGAACAAGTAACGTTTCAGAAAAACATCATCTGCCTAGCCTTTTCCTAACTATGTTGCGGTCGGCTTCCAGTCAAACCGGATGCAGCTGAATACCAGTATTTTACATGGAGCGACTGCCTACCTGACCTCCATAACCCAGTTACTGGGTAATAGGATACCCCTTGGTAAGACTGGTTGTCAGACTTCCGAGCTTCAGACGACCCATAACGACTGTCAAAGATCGACGAATGACAGCCGGCACTAATGGCTTAACGTGCTTTCCGAGGTACGGAGAGGTCTTGGTATGTAAAAATGGTCACCCATCCACGGACCAACCGCGGCAAGCGTAGCTTAACCTGATCGATCAACCCATGCGGCTACTATTACTTAGCCACAAGCCCCTCATTCACGTTTCAGAAAAACATAAAAAAAAATAAGAATGTTTTTCATTCATTATTGCTTAAGTGCTTTTCCTCCATTGATTATCTTTTTTCCACCCTGAGTCCAAGTGAAATAATTAATTTGAAATAGGCACTTAAAAGGCACTTTTGAACATCAAAGTTTACAAAATTGATTCTAGTCGCCCCTTTCAAAAGGTACCTAGTTTCGTATGGAGAAGAATGGGCAAGAAACTCCACCGTTACTCTTTTAAAATGTTTTACAATATTCTGTATAAGTACATT
This sequence comes from Fissipunctia ypsillon, assembly GCA_947568875.1. Taxonomy (NCBI): domain Eukaryota; kingdom Metazoa; phylum Arthropoda; class Insecta; order Lepidoptera; family Noctuidae; genus Fissipunctia; species Fissipunctia ypsillon. Next base: position 10,142,276 of record OX387664.1, on the reverse strand, counting down.
TCTGGGTTTTATTTTTTTTTGCGCGAAACCCTAATTATTTTTCAAAAATAAAAGTATTCTAAGGTCCTACTCCTTATAACATCAGCTATCTACCAGTGAAAGTCCCTTCAAAATCGGTCCAGTCGTTTCGGAGATTAGCCGGAACTGGCAGACAGACAGACCGACAAACAGACAGACAGACAAAAATTTTTAAAATTGATTTTATTTTATAAGTACCGTATATGTATACTTTCATAATTATGCAATTCGTAAAAAGCTGTTATTTTGACAAAAACAGACACTTCAATTTTATTTAGGTACATAAAGGTTTTGTAGTACATGAGGGACTTACAAAGTATGCATTATAATTACATAGTAAAGGTAAAAATAATTGTTGGATGAATTGCTGCTCTCCTAGCTAGATCACTGAGTAATCTGTATTAAGGAGAGACAGTATATTTGTATAAAGTATAGATTAAGAAATAAATTTCTTGAACCACAATACATTTAATATCGATGTAAGCTTACGATGTCCTATTGCAGGCACAGAAGCATTAATATGGCTCCTGTTTTTAAAGACTTTCAGATATATAAAGGTACTGAAAAGGTACTCAGTAAAACATATAAATTCACAGCATTTCTATGTCAATATACTCGTGTTTATGAAAGAAAAACAAAGTACCGTTGAGCCTCTTATCGTAACACTCGAGCTGCAGTGGGACACGATGAGAAATAGGTTAGTGTGTTATACTGAAGTTCTAACTTATTACTTATGCATTGCCATCGTAAACTTGACAAGTACTCGGTAGGTTACTTTTGTTTAGTACTAGGAAAATAATAATATTACCCACTTGTTGGTTTAGGCTAGCGCAAATTAGGGCGGGCCGCACTGCAACGCCACACTTAACTAAAAACCGCCTTCGTCATTTTCGTACATTTTCTATGAATGCACACTACAGGCGGGTTGCACAGCACTTTTTAGGATTCCGTACAAAAGGAAAAAACGGAACCCTTATAGGATCACTCGTATGTCAGTCTGTCTGTCTGACTATCCGCCTGTCATAGCCAATTTGCTCCGAATCTAATGGACTGATAGAGTTGAAATTTGGTACGAATATCAATTTCTGTGACCCAAACACGGACGTGTTACGTAAAGAAATTAATTTTGAATATAGGGTCACTTTTGGGGGGCAAATAATAAAATTAAAAAAAAAGTTTTGCAAACTATGCCGTCTGACATATCAAATGAAAGGGCTTACTGTGGGGGCCCGAATAGATTTTTTTTATAATTTTAAAATAAATTTTAGGCTATAGCTAAAATTTAAGAAGAGATAAGGGGGGCTTATCTCTGAAACTACTGAGCCTAAAATTTTGAAAAAAATATAGAAAATATTTATATACTTATAGATTACAGGAAAACCTGTACGAAGTCTATGGCCTTAAAATAACACGGTAAATTTCTCAATATTATTCGTACAAACTTACATTTGCAGTTGGATTGTATGGGAGAGCACGTTTTTCAACTACAATGTTAAGTTTGTACTCGGGTTAATTCTGTATCTTCTTTCTTCATCCCAAGTACGGAACCCTTCATTGTGCGTGATCCGACATGCACTTGGCCGGTTTTTTGTATGAAAATGCATTGCGCTGGGACCCGTCGCGACTGTAATGTGCGCTTGGCTTTATACCACATTCGTATGTAAACTTCAACCCTACATGCTCAGTGAAGAGTATCAAATAATCTGGTCTTAAGAGCATTTGACGTACGGCATTTCATAAAAAATTTCAAGTCCTTGTTTTTCGAAATGAATGAACCGATTTTAATGAAACTTCATACATCAAACTTCATAAGCAGGATACATAGGTCTAAAATCTTAATTAAGAACATTTTCGAAAAATAGTGTTACAGCTAAATTCAACCGATTTTAAATTTTACATAGAAACAGATATTTAGAATTATCTTTTTTTAAATAAGACATTTCGAAAATGTCCTTAATTAACTTTTTAGATCTGTTTATACTGCTTATACGTATGACGTTTCATTAAAATCGGTTCATTTATTTCGAAAAACAAGGACTTGAAAGTTTATATGATACCGTACGTTGTAAACGCTCTTAAATCCCTACATTATATTCAAATGTTTATGTTGTCAGTCGTTTAGGCTGTGTGTTTTCAGTCAAATAATCAGTAGTGGAAGAAATACTTTATGATCCTAAGCTCGTCCGGGAAAGTCCGGGGTCGCAGCATTACGCTGAGCGATGGCCGTTTTGCGTGGATGTGACGTTTTTTTTGTGTTTGTGTTCTTTCTTTGCGTCATGTTTACCGCAAAGAAACGTATTTTCTTTTTTTAAGTTCTACCAACATTTTCCCATAAAAAAGAAAAATGTCATGAGACTATTTTACTTTAATACATATACAAGGCCTTAAATAATTACCCAGTGAGCCTACTCCGAAGCGTAAGTCAGAAGTATCGGCCGAATGTTCGGTCGGTTCGGATCCGACCGAACTTCAATTTAGACGAATGTTCAACGAACTTCATTTTGACGTTTGGTTGGATGGGAACCGACCGAACGAAATAGAAAAAAAAGTGTAGTAGAAAACTTCCGAACGTTCGGCCGATACTTCGGGTTTACGCTTCGGAGTAGGTCCCCAGTTCTTTATTATTAGAATTGTAAATTCAAATTCCACTGCTCCGATTCCTTAAAAACCTTAACCTTTAATTTTAACTTTTCTTTAATTGACTAATAATAATACTTATGTCTTCGCAATATAAAAGAGTACGTATTCTTCTTACAAGATTTTTTCATGTTTTATAAGTGTTCAGAAGTGAAAATTACCTTCAGAATCATCTGTCAGACACATTTTAGTCCATCTGTAACTATCAGAAAACAATAATATCTACGATTACCACAGACAAGAGTGGGTATCTGTGCTCAATTCTTCAAAATGATATATGTTTTGGACAACCAAGCAATAGAAAAAAAGATTGGCACATTCAGTACAAATGTTATGAGTGAAAAGATTACAGAATCAAAATAACCCATCTATTTCTTCTTTTACTGAATATTTACAAGTATTTTTATCTTTGTCATGATTCCTTGACCAAAATAAAAGCAGCCAATAATAATATTGATTGACAGAACATAACACATTATCTACCACAGATTTAGGTACTGTTCAGAGAATTTATTAAGCTTTCGACAAGCAGGAATTAGTCACGCGTTTTATCATACGCTGGAGATGTAGTTTATTAAAAATATTATTAATTTACATATATAATCAGCCTATAATGTTCCCACTGCTGGGACAGAGACGCCTCTCTTCGAGAGGGAGTGGGCCGTAATTTACCACGCGGGCCCAGTGTGGGTTGGTAGATGACACATATCTTCGAATTTATGGTTCTAGGACATACTGGTTTCCTCACGATGTTTTCCTTCACCGTTTTGAGAATAGTGGTGATTAAATTATTTACACAAAGTAAAGCGCCTGCCTGGGGTCAAACCCACGACCTACAACTCATAAGTCGGGGCCGTTACCACTGGATCACCACTGCTCTAATTAATTTACATGTTTCATAGCAATGTCAATTACAAGACCATTAATGAAATTGTAGTTAAAGCTTAAACTTATCCGTAAAGATCCATATTGAAAATAAATATCGTAAATTTTACCGAAACACATTTCAATTACCACAGATTAAAGTTTACATTGATTAATTACTTATTGATTGAATAGTAAAATAACTATAAAGCATAATTTGACGTGGAAGAGCTCATTGGGCATCAAAGAAAAAAATGTTAAATTAAATCACAATAAAAATGAATGCGACGCCATTTTCTAAGAACTCTAGACGGTATTTTATTATTCATGGCATACTTACCGCGGTAATGGTAATCACTTTCCCGTATTTTCATATTTATTTCCCGATAAAATAATTAACAATTCAGTAATCTTAGGTATTGTCATCGATTTCATATTTCTCCAGAAAATTGAGAATCCATTGAGAAGAAAGTTGTATAAAATTAGAAGTATGGTTTTGACTTGAGGTCATAATTATCTGAGTTATTGTAATCATAGCAAAATCTCTTCTGTGAAACTTTCACTCAAGTTACCGCTCATAATTAATTCACAGACGAATTCATTTGTTTTTAAAGTAAATTATCGCGGTTTCGATATCGTTTGAATTTCGAAGTGATGTTTTGTAATTGAAAACCCGTAGTACAAACGAAACTACTTCAAACCTCGTTCTTTTTACCTTACTGCGGCAAAGGCAAAAGAGGAGGGTTATGTGTTTGACCTGTATGTATGTATGTATCTATGTATGTATCTATGTCCGTCCCTATGTTCCCTCGTAACTACTAAACGGCTGCACCGATTTTGATGAATGATATGTCGTTAGATTCGTCTTTATTACGCGAGTATCACTGGGTATCTAAAAATTAAAAAATGGAGGATTTTTGGCGCAAAAACGTCTGTTTTCAAAATAAAAAATCTCCCAAATTTATCGCATGGGGTATCAAAATGAAGGGTTTTAAAAGGTGATTACAAAAATATATACAACTTATGTATATGTTCAAATGTAATTTGGAGTGAGAAATTATAAAAAAAACCATCCAGAACTCTTGGAGTGAGTGAGTAAGAGGCCGTTATCACCCGATTATAAGCGGGTACTTATTGTATTTGCAACCGTTACCAGCATTACTTAATACGTTGAGAGAAAAATAATCTTAACTAAAATGTGTAAAATAAAAAAGCAAATTTCAAAAATCTAAAAACCCGACTGCGTAAAAAGTGAACTTTAAAAAAGATGGAAAGAAAATGACCTATTTTGTCTCCAAAAAATCTCATGCAGTCGGAGACATATCTTAATTTTAACAATAATGACCTATTGCCTGCGAATGCATGAGACTGTTTGGAGACAAAATAGGTCATCTTGTTTCCATCTTTTTTAAAGTTCACTTTTTACGCAGTCGGGTTTTTAGATTTTTTAAATTTACTTTTTTTTCTGTATGAAAAGAGGTGTAACCTTACAGAGGAGGCTCGCGATAAGATGAAAGGTAGTTAACATTATTATGCTCAGCCAAGATACTGGACATCGTAATCGTCTGCCAATCGTGCTGAGTGCTCCATATTCCTTCATGTCAGTTTATTGTAACTAATAAGGCGAAGCCTATGTTCAGCAATGGATATATTCAGACATATAATTATTATTAAATTTTTGTTTATTGTCATAAATATTTGGGATCCAATATTTTCTTATTCCAAATGAAAATGTGTAGAAATACGTGACCAGGTTAAGCTGAAGGTGGATAGTAATTAAGTTATAAATAAGGTTGTTGTCACAATTAAGCTAAGACAAATAAACTAACATAATTGGTTTTAAGAGAACTTCCAAGTATCGGATAACGGTAAGTAATTAGATAAAATAGTTCGTAGTAGTCGTTTTAAGTTAAAAATAATTACATTATGAATAACTAATTTTTATTCACGGAAAATAAAGTCTTGCATTAAGCAGAAAAAAAGGGTCGGCTTTTAGGTTTATAATTATTATAAACATGTAGTATCGTTTACCATTACACCTATTGCAGGCCGAATGATATTATTAACCTAATTTACAAAGTCGGACATTCAAAAACCGAATGATACTTGTAAAACAAAATAATAACGAAATAATTGTCCATTCCGAAAAAAAATAGGAGTCGCGTTCCATTTTCAATTTCATTAAAAGCATGGATTACTTGTTGTTCAGTATTATGCTAATATGTATAAATAATTGTTGTATTAATTGTTGCATCAGTAATTAGAATTCAGCCAGTTTGGCTTCAGGTAAATCGTGTGAAAGCTTTACGTGTTTGACATAAATAATTGAATAGCGTAATTTAGTTGTTTGATGGTTAATGCGGTATGTATGTTCAACCCGTTGATTTGTTGATTTTAAAATAAGTAACAGTGATTCGTACAAAAATAGATAAATATAATTGCAAAGGGTAATTTTTTGACAAACAAACCCTGCGAAACACGCTTACAAAATTAAGAAAATATAGGTACGTAAACGAAGCTAATTTCTACGCTACTTAAAAAACCCTGAAAGCAATTTCGGAAATACGGAATTCTCATAAATTGTCAAATTGGTCCTTATATTAATTTCTTAAACAAAATTAGATTTACCTGCAAACTGCCAAATGCGTCCAAGCTTACAAAACTTCGCGGCGAACTGAAAAAACAAAGTTTTCTAACACTTTTTTGTAACCGTCACTAAAACACACTCACGAATTTCGCGTTAGCAAAACAAATGAAGAATAGATTCTACGTTTAAAAGTTCGAATTTTAAATTGAATTTCGAATAATGTTTATTCGAACTTGAACTTGTGTGAACACTCAACTGGTGGGCGTTCTGTTCGGCGCCTTTCTGTCTACTGACGGTCGGGAGGGCGCGCGTCGAACAACGCGCCACCAAAGTTTCAGCTGCACCGCCCGTGTGCTACTTGCATTGTCCGCCCCAACTATTATTGTGGCTCTACTGATTGTGATGAGCAATTTCGGTAGCCTTGTATTGGGGTGCGCGTCGATTTTAGGTCGGATTTCAGCGGTTAATGCGCTAAAGCGGCTTAATTGTACCATCGTTTTGCCCTTCCAATGAAAACTGCGTTGTAAGTGTATCGTTTTGTAATGTTGAGGAATTGGACTTAGGATTTCCATGTTTTGGTGTAAGCAATGCTAGAACGGGTTAGAGTTTAACCCAGAGTACATTAGTGGATTGTTAATTAAGCGTCATATCCTTTTGAATTTTAGGGTTTCAGTATTTTGTTATTCTGTAAATAGGGTATTTCCTATAGCTGAGACTTTTTCCTTACAATAAAAGTATGATATGGTTATTATTTTTGATTAAGAGAAACGTGGGTTTTATCGAGGCTAATTTATTGAATTAGAAATATCTGGTGGACAGGTCCTGAAAGAAAAATGTTTTCAGATGACTTAAATGACGGGTCTGCGTGATAAAAAGGTTCATTTATTTATTATTTATTTATAATATATACTTTATTGTTTGTTGTTTTCGTATATTGGAATTCAGGTTTTCTTGTCTACATGTACCTATAACAATAAATTATTCATCTTCCTTATTACCATAGGATTGGATTAATAATTTAATCTAGTATTCTTTTTATCGCACGGTATTTAAAAATGCATTACCAATATTAAGTAGTTATATACGCTTACCGCGGTCGATTGGTGGATGGGTGACCATCCATTACAAATCGAGACCTCTCCATATCATAGAAAGCATGTTAAGCCGTTGTATTTAAAAATAACAACTGGTTTCGGAAAAGCATATTTTCTTTTTACGTAAAATTTTATACAAAACGATCAGCGAAATTGGATGACTGGTTTCGTGCTAAAATATATTTTTATGAAACGATTCGACGAAATTTTTAGTGGAGACCCTTACAGTCTGTTCAGATATGATGATTCGTTAATTATAATATTTTGACAATGAAGAATTATTACAAGTTCACATTGTTACATTGTTTTATTACTTAAATTGTGTTCACATTTTTAAATGTAATCGTACGATTCGTGTGTGTAAATACGATATTAAATAAATAGGAGTTTATGGGACAATAAAATATTTTACAAAACGTTTCGTCCATGTGTGTATATACACTGTTATTGTTGGAACAAAAACTATGTAATAATACACATAAATCTATCGGAATAAATTTTGTATATGATAATGAAAACCGCAAAAAGATTAGGTTTATTTATAATAACATTTGATCCAGTCTTTTTATTATTATTTATTGTTAAATTCCCCAGGGTATACGAATTACATGAAGCAAATTAGGTCTTCATAACTAAATTTGACCTTTGTAAAGGAAGGTTCTGACAAAAAACCGACGTAAGCAGTTCATTTGTATGTATGTGGGTAAAGGCACTTAATGCTTGTAAAGTGGTTCGATCTCTGGATTAGAGAAAAGATTTCTTTGGCTTTTTCTTTTAGTTTCTTTGTTTGAATGGATATTCCAGCACGTTTTCTGGTAATCAGTTTATAGGAGTGCATTAAGTATATACAACGGCGTAGGATAGCTTTACCAGAAGTGGTTATCGTGTTAGTGGTTCAGGAGCTTCAATATCATCAGGATTGTGTCGGAATATAGTAGTTCGTCGTGGACGTGGTACGAACGCGGCTCTGACATCTTCTCTTCTGTCATCAGAAGACAGCCGCCACGCAACCATCGATGCGACGCTCCGCTAGAGTAACTTCGTAACTAAACTAAACGGCACCCTTGCTGCGCCGTCATATATATACCTATATATATTATTTTCCTAGACTCGGAAAACACAATAGCGGTGGCATATGTTTAGAGATTTTAAGCCCGTAGCAAGCAACAGTTGACTTTAGCTTTTTCAAAATGGCGCTGATTTTTTGTGTTAAGCATGGTACTTCTCTGAAACAGAAAGGGTCTTACCACAAAAACTTAGACACTTGTTGAACGCGTGTCTTATGTCAGTCTTACCTCAAACTCCATACATAAATGTCGTGTAAAACTTTGTTTGGGCTCCCACACAAAACTGCGAATTCTCAGTTTTGTGTGGGAGCCCAAACGAAGTTTTGTGGTAATACGGAACAGATTTACGCTCTGGTGAAGAGGGTCAATTACACATTTCTGAAATACTTGTTTGAATAGTAATATACCGCTTTGTTTGGTAATCGGTACGTTAATTTCTCCAGATAGTAAATTAGTAAATTTTTCTTTAGGTATATTTATGCAAACGCGGAAAATGAGACACGAAATAAAATAAATGTATTTAGTTGAAGTTTCTTTTATTTTCCAAAGATACGGCGTATTTTTAAGGGAACCTCTTCCAGCAGACTTGCTGCGAAAAAAGACGTAGGCAAAATGTTTAAAGGAATAAGTAGGTAAATGAAAAAGCATTTGTAAAACGTAGGTATATTTCTAAAAAGGTATCAGTTTAGTCCAGGTTCGCACGGGTGATTTTTCCCCACGGCGATTTTTTTGCGCACTGGATTTTTAACGCACTGCTTAGCGCCGACAGTTGAAAATTCAACAGTGGTTTTTTGACGCGCTGGTATGCGCTCTGTTGGATTCTCAATGCTCGGTTCAGCACCAAGAGTTGAATATTCAGTGCGTGATATAATCCCGCCGCCATATTTTTTCGTCCGTGCGAACGTGGGCATAGGCACAGAATATCCCGGGTGTTAATTTTTTTTATTCTTTGTAAGTTAAATAACACTTCGAGCTTTAGAAGGAGACTGTCACACAGGTGTGAGTGAAAGAGACGGTGCTCTACAACGCAGGTTTTTTTCACGATGTGTCCTTACAGGGTGGTAGAGACATCGACGCGCAACCATGGATTCAGTACATGATTCTGAACACCCTGCGATAAAAATTTTCGTCAATTATTTAAAAAAAAATTTGCTGTTCTATACATTTTGACCACGTAGGTCACTTTCGCGGGAAACAGCTGATTTTTCAGTTCCAGAATCTTGTACTTAATCGATGGTAACAGGTTGTATTAACCTGTATTAACAGCCGCATAATGTGTTTGTTGCGCGCATTCTGTGTACGGTGAGATGATTAAAGGAAACGTAACTTTGATGAAATAAATGTCTTTAATTCCGATTCCACAATACTTCGTTATTACTAACTACGTACTACTGGGCGTCGAGACAGGGCGGTGCGACGTAAGCGACTGGCGAGCCGAGCGCCCGCGCTCCCATACTTCGTCAAGAAATGCAACTCAGCAAATTGCGGTTACTGAGCCGCCACATGTTAATTTAGTTCTAGATTATCAATGACTGCCTCGTTGTTCTATTGGTCGCAAAGCGCTACTGCTGAGCATTAGGTTTTGTCTTCGATTCCCAGGTCGGGCAAAGTGTGATTGAGTTATCACATCAGGAATTTCTCAGTAGCAGTACGGAGCCTGGATTTATGTCGTGTTGATGCCAATAAGGTCGCCCCCTATTATGTACAACTGGCGTAATGTGGATATACTGTACACCTCTGCCTATTCTGCCTAACCCTTCTGGGATTACAGGATCATGTAAATCTTGAAAATAACATTGCGAAAGCTTTATTAATTCTGTGTAGTACGAATAAACTGTCGGTTTCGGCTAATTATTCAATCGGATGCTAATGTTATGCGCATAAGTAATGTCGTCCGCGTAACTTAGCTCCAGTCGAGCGCATGGTCAGAACTAATGGAATGGTTAATTTTATAAATTGTTGGCAATAATGGCCTGTTTATTATGTTCTTTGGTCAGGGATAGGGATGATGCCTGGGTTAAAAAAAAGAAATTCTAGTAGTCCGTCAGTTCATCAACATCTGCCTAGCCTTTTTCCAACTATGTTGGGGTCGGCTTCCAGCCTAACCGGATGCAGCTGAATACTAGTATTTTACATGGAGCGACTGCCTATCTGACCTCCACAACCCAGTAACTGGGTAATACGATACCCCTTGGTAAGACTGGTTGTCAGACTTCCGGGCTTCTGACGACCCGTAACGACTGTTAAAGATCCACGAATGACAGCCGGGACCAACGGCTTAACGTGTTTTCCGAGGCATGGAGGAGTCTCGGTATGTAAAGATGGTCACCCATCCACGAACCAACCCCGGCAAGCGTAGCTTAACCTGATGGATCGACCTCCGTAGTAGTAGTCCGTCAGTTAGATACTAAAAAAATATTAAACACGTATTTTTTGATGTTATAAACGTGTTTTTTGTTTTATCATGTTAATAAAAAATAGTGCTACAGCTGAGTATGAGGTCCTGGGTTCGATTCCTAGGTCGGGCAAAGTGTTATTGGGTTTTTCTATCTGAAATTTCTCAGTAGCAGCCCGGAGTCTGGATTTGTGCCCAGTTGATGACAATAGGCTCGCTCCCTATTACATGGGACTTAAACATAACTGGCGAAATGTGAGTGTACTTTATGTACACCTCTGCCTTACCCTTCGGGGAAACAAGGCGTGATGTTATGTTACGTTGTGTGTAAAAAAATATTTTGATAAAACGTATTAAAGTTGGGGAGTGGGGGCTCGCTACGTCACAACTCAGTATAAAATCTAGCAAGGTGCGACGACGTCATGCCACATTTTAACTCAATGTATCGCCGTAATCTTTTGATTACGTAAAAAAAATACGTGTCCAATATTTTTTAATAATCAACCTAACGACAAAAAAAAAATTTAGTCATCATCCCTTTTGCGAACCCTTTTCCGAAATGTGTGCCGTATTACCCTGTCGCTGGGTTCTAGGAGAGTCACGTGAACTTAAAACAATAATTATAAGGTACTCGCAAGGTAGCTCTTATCAACATAATTATCTTACCCCTAATATAGCAAACATGCAAACATGTGTTTGTTGGTTTTTCCTTCTATGTGGCAGCAACCGAGCAATGGAATGACGTATTTTTGCCTACAGATAGTTTATAGGCTAGAAAGTGACATTAGCTTTTATCCCGGAAAAACACACTGTTGATCTGCTTCAATGACAAAGAAATGTACATAAATAAATAGTACAATTTCGTACGAAAATCAATACCGTGAAGAGAATTTTGTATCGCGTGTCACAGGTTTACCGTCCGTGTTCTACATTTATTGTGTATTAGCTTTTGCCCGCGGCTTCGCCCGGGTGGATGTCGGAAACTATCCCACAAGAACGTACTACCGGGATAAAAAGTACCCTATGCGTTAACCCAGGTTATATACATTATCTGTGTGCCAAATTTAATCCGAATCCGTTCAGCTGTTTTTTTGCCGATCCGGATCATACATCCAGATAAACTGATAAAAATTCTAAGAACTATGTTTTCGTTATCAGACCTCATTGCAATTACTTTATTTCAAAAACATTTGAATGTATAGTTTTGAATTTGTTATTATGTTATTATAATCACTATGTTTTGATTGACTTGTATGTATGTACGAAAGGGAAGTACATTTTATGGTGCGTGTTAGCCTTTCATTTCATTTCTATTTAGTTAATACTTGCCACTTATTAACTTCAGTGGGTGATGTTGATTGCGTGTTACGTTTTTTGCTTTTTATTAACAAATTAATTATGTAGGACTTTAACGGGGTCCTAAAATATACTTGTGAAAGTTCATTTAAAATTCATAGTACTTATACTAAACCCATAATTAAGTCATCATAATCAGCCTATACTGTTCCCATTGCTGGGACACAGGCCTCCTCTTTCTGTGCGGGGAGTAAGCTGTAATCCGCCACGCGGGTCCAGTGCGGAATGGTGGATGTTACATGTCTTCGAATTTTTGGACCTACATAGGACATGCTGGTTTCGTCACAATCTTTTCCTTCGCCGTTTTGAGAGCCGTGGTGATGAAATAATTTACACAAAGTAAAGTGCCTGCCTGGGTTCGAATCTACGACCTACAACTCGTAAGTCGCGACCGTTACCACTGGGCCACCACTGCACTGCGTACAGAGAGGTTACAAATAAGTGCAAGGTAATTTTGCTTGCACGTAATATCGTTCGCATTCCTTCATGCTTTGGCTAGTTTTGTGAATAGTATATTACATTAAATTACCTTATCTCACAATGACGCCATTGGCGATTCTCAGTAGCATCCTGTCGAAAATGGGTGTAGGTATTATGTTTATACTGTAGGGCGATATAGTCTGTCTCATGACTTTGGGTCACAGAAAAACAGATTCTCCTGGACTACACGACGAACTGTCCCATCTTTTTGCTCCGATGGATTACAGCCGTAACAGGGGGCACAAAGTGTTCGCCGTGCTTGGGAGTTGGACCGTCGCTTGTGCCCAGGGCGCCTACTCCTAAACGTAAACCCGAAGTATCGACCGAATGTTCGGAAGTTTTCTTCTACACTTCATTCTATTTCGCTCAGCCGGTTCGGTTCCGACCGAACTTCATTTTGACGTTTGGTCGGAACTAAACCGACCGAACGAAACAGAAAAAAGTGTAGTGGAGAACTTCCGAACGTTCGACCGATACTTCGGGTTTAAGCTTTGGAGTAGGCCCCTATTATCCTGTCCCTTGCACAGTCTCTGCGCTCAACGTTCTCTTGGACGCTAAGCATAACTGTGACGCGGACGAATGGAAGAAGATCTTGTCAGTATATCTGAAGTAGTGTGACATGGGCGTATGACTGTCGAGTAGTTGTCTACTCTAAGTTGTATTTGTCTTTAACTAATGTAATTGGCCTTGGCCATTTTATGTTAAATAAATAAATGACAATTTTAACTCAGTTCGTTTAGAATTAGAGTGCGTTTTCACTGAAGCGGACACAAGCGGAGCGGAGACATCTAGGCATTGATCAATCTAAGTCGAGACTATGACGCGATGTGGATTTTAACAATGTTATTGGTCGATCCCTGCACGTCTCCGCTCCGCTCATATTCCCTTCTTAACTGAAAAGTTAAAGTTGGTACAGTAATAATATTGTGATTTTGCCAATTCTGATCATTTTGTGATAGTAGATAATTTAAATTATTGTAAATCTTTGATAGTCGCTACGGGTACTTAATCCAAAAATCTGATAACCTGTCTTACCAAGGAGTATCGTGTTACTTATTAACACTTAGCGGGATACTAATAAGACACAATATAAGTTTAATTGTTATTACTGCTATAGCCGTATAGTGTTCTTGAAAGTGTTAACTGGGTTGAGGTGGTCAGATCACCTAGGCAGTTGTTCCTTGTAAAATACTAGCATTCAGCTGCCTCCGGTTATACCGGAAGCTGACTTCAATATAGTAGGGAAAATGTTAGGCAGATGATTTTATCATAATATTACAACATTCATAATATTTCAACATTGTATTCCTCGAGGAGTATGGCACGTAGGCTGACAGTACACAAATTTATAGTATGTGTCAGAAAACGTACTTGTGGATGCCAAATTATAATAGTGTCACTTACAAATCAAGTGTTTTGATTTGATTATTTGAATAGTTAAACCCAAAATTCTAATTTTAAATTACCTTAAAGATGTTTTTCAGTTGAAAATTAAGGTTAATTTTTCAATTACAGTTTAGTAATGTTATTCAAACAATATTTGTTGGAAAAAGTGGTGACAAAATTTTCTAAATACTGACGAATGTGTTAGTAATTCCCTTTAGAGAGTAATTGCGTAAGAATTTAACCTGATCAGTTAAATAATTTTAGATATGTTAGGATATCGTATATTTTTATGTTATTATAATCTGTTAATAAAATCTTTTATGACATTGACTGTAGGTGGTTTATTTGTATTAATAATGAATTGACATATTTGACATTGTGTTTTGTTTTGTAACTTGTTATATCCAATGTGATGATTTGCAAGGACCCCTTACAAATAAATGACCTGAACAATGTTTGTTTACACTTTCACAGATACTTTTGGAACATATCATAGCCAGCTATTTTCAAGTCCCATGTAATAATCAGGGAGAAAAGACTGTTGTTGTACACTATTCTTAAGTTCTCTTGAAATATTAACGCGATGTTGACGACTTAATACTCCATTACCCCGAACTACGAGCGTCTTATCATTTATGCACCGCTGCATTTTAGACGCGACAGACATTAGTGCTTATGGAATAATGTGAGCAGCTTTATTATTTGGGTTCCGAGTAAATTTACTTTAGTATATTCATCGTAATCATCATCATAACAGAGGTGTACCTATAGTACACCCACATTTCGCCAGTTATGTTTAAGACCCATGTAATAGGGGGCGAGCCTATTGCATTCAACCGGGCATAAATCCAGAGGATGAAAAAAAAATCAGCTGGTCCTTACATTTTGACGAGTTATGCGAACATAAATGTAGGGAACAGCTGATTTCTTTTTCTTGATTTCAGATTTGGTCCCATAGTAAAAGTTGTTCATAATGATGAGTACAACACTATCGTTGCAACTCCCTAGCCAATAAAAAAGTAGCGTGTTTATGCCAGTCGGGCAGTAAACTCTGCTTGCGCGATGCAGGATTGGTTTGACGTCAGGTCTTTGCTGCGTAGTTCGCATGTGGCGTTATAGATGCCGCCACAGGTACACGAGACATTTCAGCTTGGTCTCTGGTATTGTAGATGCTCATGGGCGTTGGTGCACTTTAACAACCATCAAGGACGTAGGCTAATAGGCTTGTCTGTGGGTGCTTACATAAAGAAACAGGTTCCCGGCACAGACAAACCCGTGCGGGTTGATGCCGATCGGTACAGGGTTTTATTAAGGTAGTCGGCACCGACAAGTTTAAACCTGTTTATTTATAAGGGAGCACATAAGATAACATGTGAATATTTACCTGCACCAATCGGTACCGACCCGCACAGACTCGCCTGTACTGGAAACCTGTTTCTTTATGTAATCACCCTGATATCTAATAACATAAAAAAACATTATATAGGATAATATCTGCATGCCCCGATGGGGTTGGTAGAGGTGTAAACTACGTCAACTGTGTCTTTACTAATAACCGGCGAGCCTGTTGCCAATTATTAATTTATTGTAACTGAATAGAATAGAATTGAATATAATACATACAATTTAAAACATGATACATTAAGGTCTTATTATCAAAATTATGATCTTAAATGTTTCGCCATCGACTGGCATACAAATATTTAAGCGTGTTAAATGTAAAAACCTAAAATCGCGAAAAAAATCAGCAGTTCCCTACATGTTGACGAGTTATGCGAGTCATGTATATGAAGGGACAGCAGATTTTTTTTTGCGATTTCAGGTTTGGTCTCATAGTAAAAGTTGTTCATAATTATGAGTACAATGACTCCTTACGACAAAATATACATACCTACTGTAGCAGTAGCTTACGTAGGTATTATTGTTCCCAGTGTTCTTAAAATAAGGGTTTTCCTAGTAATAAGCATGTATTTTTTTTTTCACTAAATCAATGAAATACAGTCATATAAACCCAACAAAAGTATTAAAAGTTAAATTCAACTTCTGCTTGTTACTCAAAAAAAATTATGAAACTCCAACGATTTTCTACTACAGTTCAAAAGTCCGTTTCTGTCACGGTCATGATGTGACGTCATTTGGCACGTTACTGCTTTGTTTACATCTGTTTTTAAGGTTTTTTAGATCCAAATCGTATAAATGGGGAAGGTCGGGCAAAGCTAATTGTAGATGGCATGATCATAGCTAGGTCCCCACGGCCTACAATAAGTTTGACATTTCGTTCAGTCATGAGTTTACTTTTATTTCGCTATTTCGTTATATTCGGCGATTTCAATATTTTAAATCAAGTAAATGATATTGAAAGTGTCAGAATTTAAAACCATAAATACACTTCTGGACACATCTATTGGCCCACCTTAGAGTTTAGGTTTCGATGGCCCCTACCGAAATATGATTGCTAGATTGAACAAAAACTGTTGATGCAGTTTTAAACCTGATACATTTTACCATCTTTTTCGATCGTATTGTTTTAAATTTGAATTCAGAATACCATACGACATGGAGCTACGCCTAACAAGTCGGATATGCGCCTTGTTAAAGGCAATTGATTTTTGAATAAAAAACATGTTTTATCAAATAAAGGTTTAATTTAATAACGCGTGTTGCCTCCATGGGCATCTACCACAGCTCTCATACGATTAGGCATAGAGTTTATCAACCGCTCTATGAAATTTTGAGGGATCATCTCCCATTCCTCTTCTATGGCAGTTTTCAACTCCTGCATCGTATGGGCAACTGGCTGACGAGCCCTAACACGTCTTTTTAGCTCCTCCCACATGTGCTCAATGGGGTTCATGTCTGGGCTTCTGGCTGGCCAGTCCATAAATGTGATGTTCACATCCCGAAGATATTCCCTGACGATGCCGGCCGCATGGGCTCTTGCATTATCATGCATAAAAAGGAAATTTGGGCCCACATAGTCCGCGTATGGTATCACGTGAGGTTCTAAGCACTCACGAATGTACCTTTCAGCATTTAATGTTGGCAGCCGTGGTCCTGTAACAACCTCAAGTTGAGTTTTGCCGCTCGCGGATATACCGCCCCAGACAGTCCATGAGCCACCGCCATAAGCAACCCTCTCTTCAAAGCAGCATTGTGCGAAACGCTCTCCCTTACGTCGGTAGACCTTCTTCCTTCCATCATTGCCATGTAACACAATTTTAGACTCATCAGAAAAGAGTACACGGCTCCAATCTTGCTGTGTCCAATTTAAATGACTGCGTGCGAAATGAAGGCGCGCTGTTCGGTGGGCTCGCGTTAGTTTGGGCCCATTAACTGGCTTGTGTGGTACCATATCGCGTTCTTTTAACCTTCTCCGAACAGTTCGAGCGCTCACAGATACTCCGTGGAAGTCGCGAAGTTGGTTTTGTATCTCAATGGAGGTAAGGTGACGATTTCTCAAGCTGGTCGTCACGATGAATCGATCCTGCCTTTCAGTTGTGACTCGAGATCGTGGCCTTCCTTGGCGACGAACAAAGCCGCCAGTCTCTAGGTACCTCCGATAAACATTTCGGACCGCAGATCGACTTAAATTAAGTTGAGCACTCACGTTTCTTTGGCTGTGTCCGGCCTGAATAAGTGCCACAGCTTGGGCGGCGACTTCAGGTGAAGTATCCATAGATTATTGACAGAACCTCACCTTAATGTTAAGAATAAGTAATGTTTGTTGCAAAACCAAAGATATCAATCACTTTTTCAAGAATTAAATCCAAGTAAACCAATAAAACCAAGTTTTCTTAGTATTCGATTGTTTGATATCAACAAACAGGCTCCAAATTGTCTTTTGTTTCTTTAAATTCTGTGTTCGAAATTCAAAAAAAGACTATTGAATGAAATTGTGAATATGCCAGGTTCAAAACTGCATAAAAACTTTTTGCTCGACCTAATATAAAATTTTAGCTAGGACCAAACGAAACTGAAAATACAAGGTGGGCCAATAGATGTGTCCAGAAGTGTATATTCTCAAAGTCACTTTCTTCAAAATGTTTCTTCTCTGTTTAATTTATAAAACATCTCTACGAATACCTTTAAGGCACCATCTTTTAATTTTAGAGTCTCTCAGGAAATGGTGGACTCCAATTTCGGAGTATTTAGTAATACAACAACGCATCATTTTCGCAAAAATAAAATAACACCACCTCACGCCTTGTATTATTGGCTTGTGTTGGGAACTAGCTACGACAGCGCCATTTTGACAGTTGCCTACCCCATTAAATTATTTTTTGTGGTTTATTCAAGCAGAAATCGCACTTACATACTAAGTGAGATTTCAAGCACTTAGCAAATAATAGATTGTTATTCACGTAGTTTATGACGTCACTCCCAGCATTGTCGAAGGCGATGCGTTTTGAGTTTGTGTTTCATTCCACCAAAAAACGGAACATAAAATAATTAATTGTAAAATAAGTAATGCATTAAAAAATGTAAAAAAAAATAGGAATTTGTTTCTTGACTCCTATACAATATTTAAATAATGGATAAGTTTTGAATTACGGGCATAATTATAGTGCCTGACGTACTATAAATTACTAATTAGTACAGCAAACCTCTAAGAAGATCGTCTTCCAGGTGCAATGATTGTGTAGGGTTAGAAAATTGCTATTTATACAGGGTGTAAGGTACAGCCCTCCGCAAACTAACAGGGTGCATTCAGCTCCTTATTTTGAATCATATTCCACCGGAAATATTCTCAAGAATATTTTTTTTTTTTTTTTTGAGATAGGTTTGCTCTTGACTCTAGTTTAGGTCAGAGATGACAGAGACAAAGTCGACGATGGAGTGAGCTTACCCAGAAGAAGCCTGTTCACTCTCACTTTGAAGAGATCGGGGTTGTATGCGTTCGGAAACACAGACGCAGGCAGAGAGTTCCATTCCTTTGCTGTGCGCATTTTCTTTTTTTATCGTATTTTCAGTTTCTATTCTTTTATTGCAATGTAAAATTACATTCTCTGTACATAGCACTCCATTTATGTAAATAAAACAGCTAATATAAAAAAAATCAGCAATGGATGTTGAAATACTCGGCGGCCGAAGGCTCGCTGCGCTGCCGTTCGCTACGCACGTTTTGCCACGGTAACGATGCATTGCGTGTGAGGTTATAAAACAAATCAAGTTTATTGGATTCTCATAACGTTCCTGAAATAATTTCATGTACCGATCATCTTAGTATGATACACTGAAGTCACCCCATCGGTATGCGGAGGGCTGTCCCTTACACCCTGTATTTTACGTATAAAATGTTCTGTTCTTAAAATACCAACATTATTATTCTTTTCAGTGTTCAAAGTTTGTTCACGTAATAATATGTAGGTAAAAAATATTTGGGTATTACACTTACAAATATTTTTTAATTCACAGAAAGACAATCATACCTGTCAAACACCCAGTTATTATCGTTTAACTCCATATAAAAATTGCCATCCACACCTAACCATCCAAACATGATCGGACCAAAATATTCTCCCAAAAGAACTTCACGTATTGACAAAAGAACTTCAATCCCAATTCACTTCTTTACAACCATCCATAGACTCTCATTCGACTCGCCCTTAGGGGTGGGGCAACTCTTAACCTAAACTTAACTTAAAATATCTTGTTCTTATTCTGGAGCTAACGAAAACAAATACCGGAAAATTGGTCTTAGAGTTTGGGTTCTGTAGGATATAAAAAAAGGTTTTGTATGAAAGGGTTGCGACTTGAGATACTTAAGTTTGGAATAACAAACTAAAACAGAATCGGTTTTGATAGATTGATTGGCGTTGTAGCTCTTTGATTAATTTTACTTAGGCCCGCTTACATCAATCAATTCGCCTAGCCTTTTCCCAACTATGTTGGGGTCAGTTTCTAGTCGAACCGGATGAAGCTGAATGTGTATTTTACATTGAGAGACTGCCTATCTGAGCTCCACAACCCAGTAACTGGGTAATACGATACCCCTTGGTAAGACTGGTTGTCAGACTTTCGGGCTTCTGACGACTCGTAACGACTGTCAAAGACCTACGAATGCCAGCTGGGACCAACGGCTCAACGTGCTTTCCGAGGCATGGAGGAGTCTCGGTATGTAAAGATAATCACCCATCCACAGACAACCCCGGCAAGCGTAGCTTAACCTGATGGATCGACCCGTGCGGCTGTTATTACTTAGTCACGAGCTCCTCTTAGGCCCACTTGCATCACCAAATACTAAATACATTTTAGGGTTAAATGTATTCAAACGATTGACAGAAACAGAAAAATGTTTTGAATTTGTGGCGGCATCGCCACAGTGGAACGCGTCACACTGACGTCACGCAAAAATCCTGCATCGCGCAATCAGAGTTTACCGCGCGACTAGCATATATACAACATCTCGACATCAACCGTCAGGCAGTAGCCCACCAGACACAACACCCATCTGGTCGGAGGATCCTCCCTTTTCTATGGAGGGTGAGTGAACTTTATACCCTGTTCCTCATGCCTCTATACTGGTGACCCCGAACATGATCGTCAGCGCAGCCTTCGTGCAACTACTACAGCGTGACGTCATCAGCATCACTTCCTCGAGCTTTCGAACGGCGAGTCACACAGCCAGCCAGCACCCACGGCTTCAACGGGTATCCTGACCACCAGCATGCAGCGACCGCGCATACCTGGTCATTACCCTCAGCCTCATCAGCAACCTTGGCACAGCACACTGCACTCTCGGCCGGTCAACAAGCAGAGCCCTTCAAAACCTCTCCTGGTCGACGCCAGCAGTCAGCCTCAACCCGGCGCTGTACCACATCCAACGCACTGGAGCATAACGCAGCGCCACCCCGACTCACTGGGGGCATCTCCGCAGACAGTTCCGACTCACCGCGAACTATGCGGCACCCGGTTCCGACTCACTGGAACCTCAACTGGCCCTGGCAAGCATCGCAAGATACATGACTCAGCCCACTATCGACCTCCGGTCTCCGGAGGGGAGTGATGTGGCGGCATCGCCACAGTGGAACGCGTCACACTGACGTCACGCAAAAATCCTGCATCGCGCAATCAGAGTTTACCGCGCGACTAGCATATATACAACATCCCGACATCAACCGTCGGGCAGTAGCCCACCAGACACAACACCCGTCTGGTCGGAGGATCCTCCCTTTTCTATGGAGGGTGAGTGAACTTTACACCCTGTTCCTCATGCCTCTATAAATTCTTTAAGCATTCCGAGTGTGTTGAGTGATTTGTGATGCAAATGGGTACCTAAGTGTTTGAAAATATTAGCATGGTCTACAGATAATTGTTGAAATAATAGTCTTCATCATCATTTCAGCTGAAAGACGTGTTCTCAGCACTATCACAATGACAGGTTTTACGCTGCCTGCATACAGCGGCTTTCTACGACTAACTTCTTTGATCCCCCTTGTTGGCGGCCAATCGACCCTGCAACTTCTAGTAAATCTATCCTTGTTAGAGTAACGTGGTTCGTTCTGAAGGAAAATGTGTATTATTCATTCAGTAATACTTTTCTGTGTTAACTAGCTCAGTCGAGCTGTTACCCGCTATAATGATTTGTTGTGAGTTTAACCTAATTAGCAACTAGTCAACTAGACCTATATTCCTACGTTCTGTTCTGTTCTCGCCATGATATTTTTTTTTCAAAAGCTCTTCAAATGCACTGATTAGTTTGCAAAGCAGGAAACCAATCGATTGGAATCGCATTGATCTCGAGTTGTTTTTAAATTCAAAGGGACATGTTGAATTTTGTTTTTCTGAATAGAAATAAAAATAATTTTGTATTTGTTGTTTAACAGTAGGAAAAGTGCGTTTTATGGTGTTATTTTACTGTTGTCTACGACTTCAAACTTATTAATCCACCGTAAATCTTCCAAACATGTTTCTATCTTTACTTATTCAGTCAAAATTGAATTTTATTATAATAAGGATACAGACTTTTTGCTCTCAGTGGCCGTAAATTTGAGCTGTTTATACAATATTTACGTACGCACAAATATTATGTTTACTAAGCTTAAGAACACAAATTACCTATACACCTGTCACATGTCGTAATTACAGACACAATTAGTAAACAACTGACTTTGTACCTATGGGGTTTAAATGGCACGTAAAGACTTAGCCGACGCACGACGTTCGCAGTGACGTAAAAATATCGCGGCGATGTTTTTTCGACGCGGTGGAATACACTCTGTTGAATTATCAATGCTCTGCTTAACACCAAGAGTTTAAAATCCAGTGTGCTATTAAATCCTGCCGCGATATATTTACGTCCGTGCGAAGTTCGGATTAAGAGGAAATAAAACACTTAAATCTGTTATGAGGCTCTCAAGTTAGTACCCTAACGACCAGATAGACAGGCGTTACTTTTTATAATGACATGTGTAAGGTGATATCCATGCCCAAGGAACCCTAAAACGAAACAAAACAGTATATTCCCTAAAGAAGACCCTTTTTCGGTCAACTATCCCCTTAACTTGACATTCAAACACACTTACTGTAATTGTATCCGAGATCTTGTGAGGCCAAATAAATCAGACAAGATTTAGGCTGTCTTAAAAACCCATTACTAAAACGATTAATTGTTTTCTATCTTTTAAAACAATTTTATGATCAAAATTTTGGTAATTATAAGAAAGTTTTCTGTCCTCCGAAGAACGTTTGAAGAAAATATTATTTGTGTCTCGTACCTTGAAAGTTTATTAAGGTTGTAGTTTTGTTCATTTCTTTGTGTGTTAACTTATTTGTTAATCTTAGTGTTTAAGTTATTATTTTTAATTTAATTAATTTAAGAAAATTATCTCCATAACTACCGAGCCTAAAATTTTGAAAAAATACAGAAACGAGTTTGTTAACTATAGATAACAGGAAAACCTATAAATAGTCTTTACTCTTAAAATAACATAGTAAAATCTCTCAATATTTTGCGTACAAACTAACATTTGCAGTTGGAATGTATGGGATTACATGTTTTTCAACTACAGTGTTTAGTAATGTTCTTGGGATAAATTCATCCCAACTAGGGAACCCTTCATCATGCGTGGTACGACGCGCACTGAGACGGTTTTTTTTATTGTTTATAATTACTTTGCACTTAAACTGTGTGCTGTCTTTCACTCAAAGAAAAGGATAGAAAATAAAAAGCGGTTGAAAACAATGCCCCCTTAGGTATGCTTTAGTTTCCGTACGGAGTTTTGAGCTCAAACCAAAACTTTTTAGGATTCAGTAGTTAACAAAGAACCCTTATAGTTTCACCATATGCGTCCGTCCGCAACTTAGCTCAGAGACTCTTAGTACTAGAAAGCTATAATTTGGCATGAATATACATATTAATCTCAACCAACCCATCAGGTTAAGCTACGCTTGCCGGGGCTGTCCGTGGATGGGTGACTATCTTTACATACCGAGAGTCCTCCATGCCTCGGAAAGCACGTTAAGCCTCGTCAGAAGCCCGAAAGGCTGACAACCAGTGTTACCAAGGGGTATCGTTTTACCCAGTAAAATACTGTGCTCCATGCTCCATGCTCTAATGCTCCATGCTCTAATGCTCCATATAAAATACTGGTACTCAGCTGCATCCGGTTAGACTGGAAGTCGATCCCAACTTAGTTGGGAAAAGGCTAGGCAGATTGATACATATTAATTACGCCGACAAAGTGGTAAAATAACATGAAAAAAAAAATTTTTTTTGAGTACCTCCTGTACACGTAAAGTGGGGATGTTTTTTTTCTCGTCTACCCGATGGTGTGGGGTGTTGTTGGATAAGTCTTTCAAAAGTATTGCGGGTTTGTAAAAACTATTTTTCGATTAAGGGATCTGTTTCTGAAATATTAAGCTTTAAAGTGCTAATTTTTGTTTGAGTCAAGTGTCTCCCCTCTTCTGACAACTAATCGGTTAGTTTTGCATATATGAAAAAAATCACGGTAGTAGTATATACAACGAAGTTAAAAGGAAAACTATCACAACTAAAGTAGGCTTTACAAGTTAACGAGTAATAGTCGACCAACTTACATTTGCAGTTGGAATGTATGACAGAACATGTTTTTCAAATACAGTGTTAAGTTTGTTCTTGGCATAAACTCATCCCAACTACGGAACCCTTCATTGTGCGTAGTGCGACACGCACTTGGCCGGTTTCTTCTTTCTTGCTTCTGCATGTGCCGCGGTAGTTTAAAATATAAATAGAACCTCCTTACTTGACAATTCTTCGTCCATATCATTGTAATTATTGAAGAAAGAAGGCTAAAGAATACGCGATCGTTGCGTCCAAGTCACCTTTTTGTTCGGAAAATCGGAAGGCGCCCTCTGTCGGCGTGACAACACGTTCAGGTTCACCGAGCAACAAGTGACCTAAGGATGCGATGATCGTGTATTCGCGCGACGATCGCTTTTAAATAGGACGCCGCCTTGTACTACCGTAATGTTGTAAATACTTCTTCGTCTAGTCGCTGCGACCAGTAGTAAGAACGTGCGACTCTGGACGCTAAGTTTTTATTATTTTTTATTATTATTTAACGTTGATACAAACGAATACAGGATTATTCATATTAAATAGCAACCCAAAACCACTAAGGTTTAAACTTGTGCTATCATGAGTCTATCTCAATATCGAACTATACAATGATGCATTTTATAGGTATGCGGTAAGGACCAGGCCCGAGTCGATGGCGCGTTATGTTCCACGCGCGCCTCATTGAGAGAAAGAGAGTCAGCACCATTGAAGGGGTCCGCTAGGGCCGATGCCAGCTAGGGTCGTGGGATGTTCGAAAGAGTTACCGTGGCCCCAGCGCAGGCAACTGAAGGAACACGGGTGGGTTTTAGTCAGTAAAAGTCCGACACGCCCTCCCGCTCCGCCCAGAGCGGGAGAAGTCATTTGATGATTTTCCATCGAAAAAAAAGGTATGCGTTATTGTCGATACAATTAATAACTTCTTTAGGTCTTTATATATTTACAATAATTCCTTCATAATACTTAAGTAATATTACTTAAGTTTACATTTGATATTTTTATGTGTAATACATTTGTTTATTTCTGAGGATAGACTATGTTGTAAATACCTATGCGGAAGTTGGAACAAAATATATGAGAATTGTTGGCCGCAGCCTGGTTTTGCGTCTAGTCGCTGAGCTATCGCAGTCACATGTCGCATAGTGTACGCCATGTCTTATGGTAGGTACGCCACAAAATCAGCTCTAAAAGAACCTAATGAGACTGAAAATTCCTTGACGAGGTGCTCGCATTCTCTAAGTTGATTAAATCAAGTAGGTTTTATTCATCTTACTTATGCTGCATTCGCTTCTGTCCACTCTGATCACAAGTCCGATCTCCGTGTTGAACAAATATTAACATAGCCGATAGGTATTTGTTCGGAGTCTAGATTCCAATATTTGTCTATATAATGACACTGCTAGGGAATTCTGTGTAGAATCTGAATGCTATTCAATAAAGCTTGAGCTCGTATTTGCTTTGTTTTATTTTGTGAAACAGATTAACGGCCCAGATAATTTGGAGAGGATACCGCTGCCTTTAAGGCGGAAGCGCTACAGTAGCCCGCGAAATAAAAAAATTCCTACCTTTTTTGCAATTTTCACTTCCGCGTCTGGGTGTATGTTGATTGTAAGTTTCGCGACCGTAACAAATATGCATTTACAGAATTATAATCATTAGAATCAGGAATACAACTCCTTAAGTTAGTATAATCCTCAAATGTCAAGATTTCATGAAATAGTCATTCAATAGGATTACTTGGTCTTGTACAGTTATATTGAATCGGTGACTTTAATTATTATAAGTCTGTAAATGCTTATTTTTTATCGTCTTGAATGATACTTTAATCAACATACAACCTAATACTGACCTGCAAATTGCAAAAAACGTAAGAAAAATTGAATGTCGTGGGCTACCTGGCGCTTTCGCCTTAAGCTGATATCAGACACTTCACAAAAATGGACTTTAGCTTGACTGAACTGTTCACTCGAGTTAAGGTTCATTTTCGTTTCTTTGCACGTTCAACCGACACCGACAAAATTACATAGAAATTAACGCTCATTTGTACATTTAATTTATTTTTTTGAGCATTCGGAGCGCGAGTGAACGATGCAGAA
This sequence comes from Fissipunctia ypsillon, assembly GCA_947568875.1. Lineage (NCBI taxonomy): Eukaryota > Metazoa > Arthropoda > Insecta > Lepidoptera > Noctuidae > Fissipunctia > Fissipunctia ypsillon. Next base: position 10,116,260 of record OX387664.1, on the reverse strand, counting down.
TGCCGAAATCGAACATCATTGGATCGGTTTACTAATTAATAAATTTCTCACCTAAGATTCATTCTCTGTTCAGACCTTTCACGTTGAGTGAAAGATGACGAATGAAAGACAACAAAAAGCGAAGCATCTAATATCAGCATTAGAGAGCACGTCAATGCATTGCCGACTTTAAAAATAAAGTCAATAAGTCCCATGTGTCTGTAACCAAACTTATGGGACGACCAAAATGGTAATATAATACTTTCCCAGACAATCTCTTTTATTACGTATTGATTATTTGGACCCAGCACTACAATGTTCTACAGCAACGTTATAACGGTTAAAAGAACTCCAGAACGGAGTCCTGCTGCCCTGAATCTGTAATTGTGCACGGCAATAAGCTCGTGGTAATAGGGACTAAACATAACTGGTAAAATGTGGGGTATTGTGACCCTGATCTTGTTTTATCCTTAGGGGAATACAGGCGTGATGTTGAGTTAAGTTACAAACCCCGAAATTAGGATAATTACATTACATCATGCTTATTTCCCCGAAAGGTTAGGCAGAGGTGAACCTAAAAATTTAGCCACGTTCCGCCAGTTATGTTTAAGAGGGCTCTCGCATTTTGACACCTCTCTCGCTCACACGGGACCAAATTTTTAAGAATGTTAAATGATAAGATGCTTTTTTTAAAATGTAATCAATTGGCGAACTAATAAATAATATTTAATATATATATATATATTTTAATATTTGTTTATTTTATGTTTCATTCATGTATGTATTTATTGTATATATGTAAATGGTACACCACAGACTACCTGCAGTACTGGCTCTCCTTTCTCCCTTAATCTATTCAAAGATTGTCTTTAAAAGATTGCTCTTAGCTATAAGACCGCCTATTGTGTAACCCCTTGTAAAATTTCTACTTTATATCTGATATATTTATTTATGGTGTACATAATAAAGAGTATTCTTTCTATCTACCTAATAATTAATAGGTAATTATTAAAAACACATTTTTACTGTGGTATTTTTTAACTCATCTCATAAACAGATCATAATACTTACTTATTGAGCTGAGTTTATTAGATAACATAATAGAAATGTGTCTTTAATAATAACCTATTAAATTAATATTATTTACTAGTTCGCCAATTAATTACATTTCTCAACCAAGCATTGTTTCGTTTAACATTCTTAAAAACATGGTCCCGTGTGATCGAGAGGTGACAAAATGCGAGAGCCCTCTTAAGTCCTATGTCATAGGGGGTGAGCCTATTGCCATCAACCGGCCACAAATCCAGAGTCTGGGCTGCTACTGAGAAATTCCATAAGAAAAAATCCAGTAACATTGCCCGTCCAGGGAATCGAAACCAAGACCTTGTGCTCAGTAGTAGCGCTTGCGACCAGTAGACCAACAGGATAGTCTAGGATAATTACTATTTGCCATGATAACAATATTAAAGTTCTCTTTTGAGATAATTTGTATAACGGGATGGCATCCGCAACACCACGTCCAAGCGCGTCCATAAGCCATAGTCAGCCTATAGTGTTCCCACTGCTGGGACACAGGCTTCCTCTCTTCGAGAGGAAGTGGGGCGTAATCCACCACGCAGGCCCAGTGCGGATTGGTATATGTCACATGTCTTTGAATTTTTGGCTCTAGGACATGCCGGTTTTCTGACGATGATTTCTTTCACCGTTTTGAGAGCCGTAGTGATGAAATAATTTACACAAAGTATAAAATAAAGTCGTTTTTCGTGTCTCTCTGTGTCCGTAAATTTCTACTAAACCATATAATGATTTTTTATTGCGTTTTTTACATTTACTCCGGTAAGTTTATGTGTATAATATATTATATTAATCTTTACCTTAAATATGTAAATCTCAATGTCGCCATTGCACCTGTGTGAAGCAGGGGCACTCGCTAGTACAATAGAATTATCACAAAGTAAACTAAAACATTTTTGAGTTCAACAAAGCTGGTAGATACAGCACAGACTCCAATCCGACGTACACGAGACGGAGGATTAAAATTAGATTGGAACCTAAATAGAAAAATGTCAGGTCAACTTGGTTCAGGTGGGAACGTTCACACAGCTAGTCAATAAAGATAGCTGATCAATGTTTACCTACCGTACGATTAGTTGGAGACTCATTTTTGTTTGATGGTAAAGCCAGGTCAGTCCTACTTTAGGTACCTATAATATTTGTTTTACATAACATAACATCACGCCTGTATTCCCCGAAAGGTTAGGCAGAGGTGTACCTATAATACTCCCACATTTCGCCAGTTATGTTTGAGTCCCATGTAATAGAGATGGATGTATAGGGGGTCCATATTTTTTTTCTTATAAAATAAATGTGAAAGTTTGTATTTTTGGATGTTTGTTACTCAGTCACGCAAAAACTGCTGAACGGATTTGGATGTTTGGCACACAGATAATTTATAACCTGGATTAACACGTAGGAATTTTTATCCTCATATTTCCATGGGATCAAGACTTATACGGGGCACTGGTAGTACGAAAATAAATTAAACTTCGTATATCCCAGGCCCAGAAAGAGGTAGCGGGATGACCAGTTGTGCTATTCTGTAAAGATCCCACCGTGAAAATTTAGGTGAAGTGAGCGTGATGTGAACTGTCATCCCACCTTACTCTACTAGGGATTGAGCTCACTTCAAACTCACTTCACCTAAGTGCTCACGGTGTGATGTTTACAGAATAGATCGGCTGGACGCGTACCGTGAGTCCTGTTCCGAGGTGGCGCGGGACAAACGTTCCTGGAAGGAATTGGGGGAGGCCTTTGCCTAGCAGTGGGACAGTATAGGCTAAGCAAAAACTATCTATTCTAACTAATGACGTTCCCTGTCAAAAATCAATTAAACGCATAATATCCAATAAGTCACCATAGTTAGTCGGCTGATTCACAAAATACTTAGTCGGGGCACCATTACTACTTGGATCGTTTAAAAAAAGGATTTTTTTATTTCGATTTTTGTATTTAGTATAGGTACATTAAGGTGAAAGCGCCAGATAGCCCGGGAAATTCAAATTTTCTCACGTTTTTTCCAATTTGCAAGATAGTATTAGGTTATATGTTGATCAAAATATGATTCGCGACCATAAAAAGTATGTATTTACAGAATTATAATAATTAAAGTCATCAATACAATTCTTTAAGACCTGGTAAGTCTATTGAATGACTATTTCATGAAATCTTGACAATTAGGATTATACAAACTTATGGAGTTGTATAGTAATACAACTCCATAAGTTTGACAAAAATAAAAATCAGAATCAAAATCAGTAGATTTTGATGATCTTAATTCTGTAAATGCATATTTGTTATCGTCGCGAATGATATTTTAATCAACATACAACTTAATACTGACTTGCAAATTGCAAAAAAACAAGAAACTGAATTTCGCGGGCTACCTGGCGCTTCTCCCTTAACATTGCCAGAATTATTATTTATTGTAATCCCCAGATGGTAAACTTATCTACATGTTTCAAGAGACACAAAGTTATTTCTAAATATATCCTGACTGTCTATTTATTTGCAGTATAAGTATTTTTTAAATATAGGCAGAATTATTAAAAATTTACTGAAGGTTATTTAGCTGGATTGAAAACAACGATTTAAAAAATCCGAACCCGCCAGTTTCACAAAATTGCAGGAGTCACTTCTCCCATCATACACAGACAAACAAAGCTGAAGATGTTATCTACGTTAAATCCAGCTTTAATCTTAGCTTTTTTAGCTTTTTTTAGTTTCAGACTGTCTGTACGCCAGTCAATCTGTGTGTCAGTCCCGTTTCTCGTTTTCAAACAAATCAAAAAGCTCATGTCATGGTCACACGTCGCTCGGTTGTACGTTCAGGGAAACTAATATGGCGGCCTAACGAACTATCGGATTACAGAAGTTTTGGTTTGTAACATGCATTTTTGTGTGCGGAAACATGTAGAGTAGGATTAGTTTTGTTTCGTACTTTGCTTGTTATTAGAGTTTGGCTTCTTTGTCTACGTAGACGTATCTTTTATTGTGGCAAAGTAACGCATTATAGATCTCTAACGCAGCGACAATCATGCTTTAATGGCTGAACGGATTTCCATGTTTGGCACACAGGTTGACAGTGATCTGTGAAGAAACCTGTTCATCCAGTGTTTAAGTTGTTTGTATCACTTCACTGGCTCACTATCACACCAAGCCTGGTGCAAGGCCACCTCACCTTCAACCTTATCCCGCCATTCGTGTGATTGACAGTCGAAATTAATGGCACAGGCGCTACAAGGTTAGTTTGGCGCATGGTCAAAATCGGAACTAACGCTGCCGTTTTGTTTTTTGTATACATTTCAAGTGACATTTCACAAAACAGTTGCACAAATGTTCACCAACAGCGCCCCACCTGTCAACGTCATTCGAGCGCCAAAAAGTCTTTGTAGCAGTGAACTTGTATGTATGAGACTGTTTCCATAATCTTTTAAATATACAAGGTGTAACATAATTAACGCACAACCTCTTAAGGGGTCATTATACTCATCATTATGAACAACTTTTACTATGGGACCAAACCTGAAATCGCGAAAAAGAATCAGCTGTTCCCTACATTTTGACGAGTAATGCGAACATAAATGTAGGGCGCAGCTGATTTTTTTTTTGCTATTTCAGGTTTGGTCCCATAGTAAAAGTCGTTCATAATGATGAATACAATGACCCCTTATGAGGTTGTGCGTTAATTATGTTACACCTTGCAACCTGAATTAAGTTTTTGGATACGATTTTTGTTCCCTCAGCTGTCGATCGACCGGCTAGTAGTCGATAACAATAGAAATTCAATTGTGTCTCATATCATGACAGTTGAACGTTTATTCGGATACATAATGTATAGTTTTCCTAGGATACAAGTAAAACTACGCCTGTTGGACTGACTGCAAAACTGTGTATTGCAGATGTGGCAGTGACCACTTACGGTTGAGTCGGCTTGATATCATCTAATAACATAGAATCTAACGTACTGCAACATAAACTACCTCTACCAACTACCGGCTCATCACCCACATCATAATTAATTAAACCCTACAGGGTTTACAACACCTACCTACATAAACAGGAAATTGTAATGATATCACTCATCTTTGTGTCGGATGACAGCTGTCAAACTGATGATTTATTGCAGAGAAAATATTCTAAAGTGACTCGGTTTACTTTTAGTTTCTGGAAATATAAAACAGGATAATCTTGTCCCCATCGATCATATTAGGAGATACATGATACGTCTTGTGGGTTTTATTTTTTAACTCAATATTAGCCTTTAATGATCGCTTGCAAGGTAGAGGTCCCTTCTTGTACAGTGAAAATGAGTAGGTATAAAATACATAGTGAGGTTATTAAGTTCAGGATTCTTCACGATATTTTATGACAACTTAAATCAGGGGTGTCCATCACGGGTGAATAAGGCAGGCTTCACGATGTGCAATACTTAAAATACCTACAATGCATGGGGCACCTTGGACAGACAGCTATCGTCTTCCTGACTGGGTAATACTTTAGCATAAAATTAATTCTTATTAAAATAGAACGAAATAGTGTCCAAGGTGACCTTAGAAAATAGTTAACACGTTAAGTTCGAAAGTTATCGTAACGGTTTTGAAACAGCAAACTTATGACTTTCATAAGGGCCCTTAAAACTCCAAGACAAACTAGTTTAAGTCAAGACTTTGATCAATATCTCAAAGTTTAACAAAAAAGAAGATGTTTTGTGTATGTTTCCGTTAATTAGAGCTTAGTTTTGAACTTCGTGTAAATTCCTGACAATACTCATAATTAGTCTGATTAGTTTGTTTTTGTTCAGTGTGTTTTGTCTGTGTTCGTTTACTTACGATAAAATATGTTCAAGGGCGAAGCGACTGAATGATAGCGTGACGGTTGACATGGAAAAATGGAAAGAGAAAATGTATTGCCTCGACCCCAAGTATCATGGGACAAGGGCAGGAAGATGATGATGAAACTATATTAACGGACCGCTTAAAATATCATTCCGTTTACCAGAAGAACCATTTATTTTTAAAGCTTGTTGGGATGCTGATAATACCGTTTACTCTTTTATAGGACGGTACACAATGTGAGCATTTACTTCGCAAATTTGTTTTGCGAACATTCGCTGCACGAGCTTTTTCGTAGAAAAAGAAAAAGAGAAAAATGTCATTTCGTGGTCAAAAATTTATTTGTAAAACGAACAGTTTGCTGATTATGTGAAACCAAACACAAAAAAAAAACAAATTCTAATTAATAGCTGTGCTCGCAAACTAATGTTCGTTTTGCGAATGAATGCTCGTTGTAAAAGCTCGCGCAACGAATTTTACTGGCGTCGAGTACTCTCCATATCTAACCTAAACTTTTGCTTTGTGCTAGAACTGCGTTCACGTCAAAAGTGCAACGAGTGAGGATTGAACTCATTACCGCTTGGTCACCACACGTTATCCGTTGGGTTATAACTACCTATGTCTTATTACGCTTGGGGAAGGTTTATTTCCAGCAGTGGATGGCTTTCGGCAATCGGAAATGTGATGATAGTAGCCTTATACTGCGAGCCATACCTATTGTTTGAAGCACTTTTAAATAATTATTTTATCTACTCTCATAGCGTAAAATTCGAATTATAAACTTCAAAACGAATTTATATTGACGTAAGTTATAAACAAAATAACGAAATTTAAAAATAGAACTTTTTCTCTTATAATATTATATGTTTTTATAATGTCATTATGACAATACAGGGCAAATCCAAGAAGTTATTTTAAACAAAGAGTTTCCATCAATATTTTTTTTACTAATGGAACCATATGCGGGGCGCGCCATTTTTATAGCATTAAAAAGTTTTCATTCCAATTTTTACTTGTCTGTCGCAGCGCCGCTTTAGCGCATGCGCGGTGGTGTGCTGGATTTTGGCGCCATTCAAACGTTTCGTTGTATTGAATTTCTTGCGATTTTTTGTGTTCTTGCTTAAAAATGTCTGATATTAGTGAATGTGAAGACAATTTGACTCCGCCCGATATTTTAGATGCGGCGACGGAAATGACTGATAATCTATTACCAGCAAGTTCGAGAAAAAATGCTATCATGACTTTAAGGCATGGGAAATGCAAAAAAAGTAGAGAGTAGATAAAATAGTGTAAGAAACTGCACATAACTAGGTATTAAAACACTCGTGTGATACTATTAAAACACTCCTGTGATACTATTAAAACACTCCTGTGATACTATTAAAACACTCGTGTTTTAATACCCCTCATTATGCAACAGTTTCATAAACTACTGTTATGTATTCTGCCCCTATTATAAGCACAAACTCAACATATCATACTGACGAAGACGAACACATGTTTTTGTAAGTTCAACTAAACAGCCTACAAAATGATTAATTGGAATTTAAGACAGCACTTCGTCTAAAGCGTAGGCGTCAAAATATTTAAATAAAGTTAATTCAGTAGCTTCACTCGTAACAATACAAGAAAAAAAAAATTTACGGCAAGCGAGTACCCATGGGAATGCAAGTAACAAAAAATACCATTTGCAATGTAGAATTTACCAAGACATTAATTGATGTTAATTAAATTAAATGTTAGCAGGAATATTGATAGCCATATACAAAGAGATAATTAGCTTTATACATACAGGGTGTAAGGGACAGCCCTCCGCAGACTGATGGGGTGGATTCAGTATATCACACTAAGATGACTGGTACTTGAAATTATTTCAGGAACCTCAAGGGAATCAAATAATCCCGATTTCTTTTATCACCTCACATGCAATGTATCGTTACCGTGGCAAAATGCGCGTAGCGAACGGCAGCGCAGCGAGCCTTCGGCCGCCGAGTATTTCAACATCTATTGCTGATTTTTTTTATTTTAGCTGTTTTATTTACATAAATGGAGTGCAGCGTACAGATAATGTAATTTTAGATTGAAAAAAAGGAATAGTAACTGAAAAAACATTAAAAAAATTAAAATTTTCCTGAGAAATTTTTCGGTGGAAAATGATTCAAAATAAGGAGCTGAATGCACCTTGTTTGTTTGCGGAGGGCTGTCCCTTACACCCTGTATATCGTTCTCAGTATTCCATTGTCAGGTTCATGTGCACGGCTCCTATAGGAGGCCATCGCTGTAAGCAATACAGCAATAAAGTCATCCACTCTGTTCTTCACAAGTTGTTACTTAAATTAAATAATTCTACCTTTAGTTATCTACTCCGCGTGTCATATCTCGGTAATGAACATCTTTTTCTTTGAACCCTTACAAGTATATCTCATTCGTGACATAAATGTTAATAGAGATGATGGCTAAAATTTGTTGTCCGTCATGTGTTATAAAATATTGGACACGTACCTACTTTTTCTTTTTTTATGTTATCAAAAGATTACGGCGATACATTGAGTTAAATTGTGGTATGACGTCACGCCTTCTAGATTTTAAACGTAGTTGTGACGTAGCGAGCCCCCACTCCCAAACTTTAATGCGTTTTATCTAAGTAATTTTTTATTACTCACAACTGGCGAAATGTGGAGGTGCTATAGGTACACCTCTGCCTTTCGGGGAATACATGCGTGATGTTATGTATATGTATGATAAAGCAAAAAATACGTATCCAATCTTTTTTTATTATCTGACTGACGGACTGAATATAATTTATTTTTTTTATCCAGCCATCATCCTTATTCCCAATCGAACATTAGTGGCTTTATATCTGAACAAAGTGCATTATACTTATATTCTATCTTATATCCCGACCCCCAAGATAAAGGCAAATGCCTAGTTTGTTGGTCACCGTCCAATCTGTTCTTGTAAAATCTGATTATAAATAAATAAATTTGAAATTTGTTTCTAAGTACGTACATATGTAAGTAGTAGTAATTTGTTTCGTAGTTTGTTTCTGTGTTTGTGTGTGTTTGTGTTTAGTAGTAGAAAGTAGGTAGTGTGTTTGTTTGTTAGTAAGTAGTCTGTTTGTGTTTGTTTGTAGCAGTGTTTGTTTGTATCGAAGTATATTCTTCGCTGTAGCAACATTACTGGTAAGTGAAACTTTTTAACTTTGTTTCTAAGATCGTCAATGCTCGGATAAACTTTCTTTCAAATACTTTTCTACAATTCAATTTGATGTTGTTCCGCAAACTATCCTGTCATGCGTAGATAGATAGATTGAATACTCCTTATTATGTGCACCATAAATATTATAGATATAAAGTAGAAAGTTTACAAGGAGTGATACAATGGGCGGTCTTATACAACCTACCCATTAAACTAAACTGCGCGTCAAACTAAATAAAAGGAACTTATGAGCACTACTGAAAATACGAGGTTGTTACTCCTGACACACTAAATTACAAAAGAAGATTGCGTTACATGAACTTTTCCACCAATGCAATGACGATAAAAATCCTTTTTTCAACACACTTGCACGAAATGTGGCACCGTGTTTTCCATTGCGTTTCCGCACTAGTGCGGGAAAGTGCAGGTTAGAGTTGGCAGGGTGGATCAAAATAAAATATCACGTGATATTTTTTACAAATATTTTTTTTTGAAATTTTATTTATTGTTTCCTCACAAGTTTTATGAAAAACGACGTCTGACACGCGTGTGCATTTGTTACTGCGCACTTGCATTTAAATGTGTTCTAGTTTCTTATTTGATTGTTCTTCTGATCTCATCCGTCTTGTGGTGTGACTTGTAAAACTGTTACGTGAAACAACATAGCCTTGTCTTTCACGAGTTGCTAGAGAAAACATTACTGTATAGACTGACATATAAAACTGTTCTATACACTTAGAAATTTTAATATAAATAGCTCTTGTCTCTACAACCGTACTAATAAAATAGCATTCATAATGTCGAACATTAACATCACGCTACGACCCTTAGGAGCCGAGCAAAAAGAAAAAAGTCAGAAAGAACACTAAGCGAAAACGAAGTAATAGCGCGGGCGGGCGATGCAACGTGACGGGTCGGGGGACGAGGGAGTTTTATTAAAGTGTGGCTGTTATTTTAGTATATTGTGTACCTTACGACCTCCACGTGAATGAAGTCGCGGGGCACAGCTAGATCTGAAATTAAAAAAAAATATATTTAGTTGTAAAATAAGTATAAAACGGTGTTCTTTATAAAAAGCTATACATACCTACTTGCTTGGTTCTTGTTATACGTAATGGTACCTAGAGTTCTGATAGAAATATTTAAAGTTTGAGAAGAGAATTTATTGGTAGATACTGTATATAATATTGAGGTAGCCTCAAACGTATTCAATACAACATTGGCCTTAGCCCATAAATTCAAAAAGTCCCATAACAAAATGGTATAAATTTACTTGTGACGTGACACTTTATTAACATGAAAAGCAGAAAAAACGGTAGCGTTTATAAACCGCGCGTGTTAACCATAGATTACCTACACCAGTTTACATGCTCAAATAACTTGCACCTACTTAGTACACACAAGGACTATCAAGCTACATATACATTAAGGGTCGTTTTACATGGCGCCGCAGCGGAAGCGGTACCATGTGCCACTGTATAAAGCAGGCCATACACGGTCGGGTGTACCTGACAGATAAACCTGAGCTTATTAGAGACCATACACATAGCGAAAAACCTGTACAAGCTCTCAGTTGAAACTATGGCCCCGGCAGCGGCGCTTGATCTCGACGTAGGAGCGTTAATAGGTTTATTGTTTGTTTTATTGAAGAAAAGGAAATTTAAACGAACATACAATGGTGCAAATCATGGTTACGGCAAAGAAAAAAGTACTCCCAAGTAAACTTACGTCTTTTCCCTCTAGCAATCACCGGACAACTGACGCCTGTGCAGGCTACCGCCACACACGCTCAGTTTTGCTTAAACAATTAAACCGCACAGGTATACCCTCGGGCAAAAAATATGCTCGGTTCCTATAAACAATAACGAATCGTTTTGGTTAGCAATGGCAACATTTTTTATTGCCAAACTGGGCATACAAATATATTCGTAAGCTAATTTTATCTGTGATAGCTACTTCCATATGGGAGGGTCTACTATGCAAAGGGCTTTGCTTCAACTCAATTCAATTAATCGTTACATCATATTATTATTAAAAAAATATAATATAATGTAAATTTTTAATAAATCAATCAAAACTTCTTTATTATGACAACACAGATCCATAATGTTAGTAATACCTTATAGTTTATTAAAATTATTATTTTTATTTAAGTTTGAAGCACTTTGCACAGAAGATGACCAAGTAAGGTAACAAGTTTCTCACTTGGCCATCCTCTCCACAAAATGCCTCAAAATGGGAGAATAGAAAGTCTCTGACACTGTTTTCAGAATGCTGTTGCTACTGGCCCGTGTTCTGGTTACTAATAATGTGATTTTTTTTCGAAAGACCGCATGGTACACCCGTTAATATATTTATAATTATTTTTTTTATTTCTTCTTTATTCATTTTTATCTTTTATCTTTGCATCATTATTGATAAAGATACAAGAGTCTTAATTTTAACCAATAACGGTCCGTAAGGTATAGGAATCGGCCATTAGTCACCCTTGGATTTGTATGGACCCTTACACATGGCGCTGCCGGCGGCGGTGAGTCTTGATACTGCGGCGGTGAAAACGCTGCCTCTGCGACGCTATGTGTAAACGTTCTTACAGTATATGCTGATCTCGCTTTGTATAGGGTTTCCGCTATACAGGAAATTTTATACTGTATCATTTTAAATGTCATCGTGCGTACAAGCGCCTTAATTTATTATAGCTACTGTATTTGGATTTTGATGATAAATGACTTCAAACAAAGTTTCATTTATTTTAATTAATGAAAATGACTTGTTAATTTAATTCGTAGACAGGTGATAAAGGTGCACGTGTACCAAAACAATGTCTGGCCATTATCGGCGTTTCAAGGGCAGTCCTTTATTATTACGTGTTAAATATTATATATATTATATGGTATATTGCGTGTCATCACTTGAGATAAATATATTGTACTGAATATACCTCCTACTAAAAGTGTATTTAAGACCATTTTGTATGATAATGGCCGTTTATTCAATAAAACGTGGGTGTTAGTGTAATAAATAATTTTACAGAAATATATGATAATGCTTTTTCATTTATTTAATTGTTTATTTTGGTAAAATACAACTATGATACTGAACTCGTGTTAAAACGTCTATCAAGCTACGGCGTAGGCGCTACGTCATAGCGGCTACGAAACTCCTAGCTGAGGTTAACTATCTCAGCTAGAAGTTTCGTAGCCGCACTCAGTCCATTCACAGTAAAAATAATAATTATTTATTTATTTCTCATCACAAATGTTATTTTTGACAGGAAGTGCTTAATATAAAAAATAGGGTAAACATTTGTGAAAGACTGGTGCCCGAAAAAAGCATAAAATACCTGTGTTACGGGTCACCAGCCCCCCAATACTTAAATGTACATATTAATTTTAATTAATCAACATAAGCATGTGATGCAATAAATTAAATTCTAGTTACAGAGAAAAAAAAAGCCATTTTATCTCTGATTTTCGTTAAGTAAGGTCGCTATTGGTGTGCTGCCACTGACAACTCTGTCAAAATCACAGTGATCTTTATTCCGTTACAATAAAGTTGCTGTTGGATTGCTGCTGTCAGAGGAAAAATAACATTACTGTGAGAGGACTGTACACATAGATTGGTAGCTGCATTTTAACGGGATCGCTTGACGAGACATCATCATCCGCCTAGCATTTTCTCACCTATGTTGGGGTCAGCTTCCAGTCAAACCGGATGCATCTGAATACCAGTATTTTACATGGAGCGACTGCCTATCTGACCTCCACAAACCAGATACTGGGTAATACGATACCCCTTGGTAAGACTGGTTGACAGATTTTCGGGCTTCTCACGACCCGTAACGACTGTCAAAGATCAACGAATAACAGCTGGGACCAACGGCTTAACGTGCTTTCCGAGGCACGGAGGAGTCTTGATATGTCAAGATGGTCACCCATCCACAGACCAACCGCGGCAAGCGTAGCTTAACCTGATCGATCGATCCGTGCGGCTGTTATTACTTAGCCACAAGCCCCTCGGTTTATTTATAAGCATTGCTTAAAATTATGTAACGACTAGACACTGTTAAACCATACATTTTTGATGCTTAAATATCTCTGAATTTGAAGCAATATTTATAAATAAAGAGATACTTATCGAGTTTAATAAAAATTGGCAGTAATGGGGACTGCCGACAGAAGTGAAAACTTAAAACATTAACATAGGCCGCTGCGCGTCGCCAGTCTGGCGTAACACGTCATATTAGCATGTCGATGACTGCGAGCATGTCGCATGTCGCAAGCCTGTAAGATTTTCTCCTACCAAAAATCTAATAATTTTTATTCGAGTTATAAAATCCCTAGTTATTAGACAGATAGAATGAGAATATGGCAGCATATTTCAACCAATCATTGTTAACGTTACTTTGTAAGTATAAAGTAACAACTTTTGCTGCAACTTAAGACAACTTATGCCTTTGAGTATAAAATTTAAAAACTCTTCCTTTGTTACGAAGTTTCAACCAATGTGAATGGATTCTAAGCTAATGTATTATAAATGCAAAAGCGAATGTGTGTGTTTAAATCATGAGACATTTCCAGAAATTTCGGATTATCAAGAATTTTGCTACTCAGTCGGTGATTTTACTTAGAACTCAATTTTAAGTACAATCGCAAATGCTAACAACTTTGTTCAGTATGTTTTAAGAGCTAATTAATAAATCAGATTTAACGAAAAGCTCTGGTTCTTAAAAAAAGATTTTATAAAATAATTTTTTGTCGGGAAAAGAGATTCGTGAACCTACCAGAACTTTGCCCAGCAGTGGGACAGCAACGGCTATTAAATAACAAAACGATTCACTGTCTCCACACAAGCACATGTCTAACCCAACGTTTTATTAGTCTCTGATCCGCTTTTCGTGTCTATATGTGTCTGATTAATTCTTATAATCTATAATGGATAGATTTTAATACGGTTTTCACCATCATTTAGGGAATTTATTCCGGAAGGTTTATGTGTATAATACATTAAATTTTAACTGAGATATAGCATAGAAACACATCACTAGATTGCATCCATGTGAGGCCGTGTCCTAAGTAAACGCGATTGTCTCGCTCGTTTGTATGAATATGACGTATTCGCGGCAACAATTAAGTCGCATTTGTATGTCATAATTAGAGATTGGATAATCGGATTGGATTGGATAACCTACAGTTAATTTTTGGCTAAGAAATTATAGAAGCGTTTTTTTTTACTAATATAAATCCGGGGATTCCAGAAAATCCGGGAATGCACAACTAATCGGATACATGGTATGGAAACCAATTCTTAAATAATTATGTGAAATTATGTAATTAAAAAACACCGAGACACCGGGATCACATGACTATTCTTATTCTTGTTAAGAGGAAGGGTAGTGCTTGTCGATCCCGGACTGCCGGGATTTATTCAATACAAAAGTGCATTCGATAATATCCAACCCCTCAACTTTAGGTAAATATGCATCCGAATATCCTATCACTGGATACATGGAACGGATCGAGTACTCGCGTATTGGCGTGACTGTCGCGTTCTGTTAGGACACAGGGTTGAAGCATGGGAGGGTAGTTAGCAGCAGCGAGATGTGATTTTTTGTAAGAGAGAAGCCGGTTTTAACTTGCTTACCAATAAAGTAAAAATAAAAATATTAACTTAAAAATAAAAGTGTTTTCCTTACTAGATTTATTACCATCTATTATTAAATAGCAAAACCAAAAAGACGCTATTACCAACAAATAAAACTTACAATATTTTAGAGAAATAAACACAACTAAATTCGGTACTATCATTCTAAAATTATTATAGGAATATAAAAAATCGAATATAATACAGTTGCACTTTTCAATAGCGCTAGAGTTGCTGATGCGAACCTCCGAAGGGAGGCCAGTAGGAATCGTGTTATACAGTGGTTTCGCCACTGGTTGTTATTAGTACCTACATAATGTAGGATATGTTTCTTCCACAAACGTATCTTAGATTTGTTGATCAAACAAATCCTCCGGTGTTATATCTCGTCTTGTCTGGTCTCGTCTGGTCCCTCCCATACATAAATCTTACCCAAACATTGGCTGTTATCTCGTAAATCCATCTAGTTCGACGACTTTGAAGCTCAGACGTTAATTTTATGAGTTAAAAGGACTTAAGGATAGCTGAGTTATTGACTAGGGTGAGAGGCCCTGTCTTAGGGTGTTGGCGATTAATTAAAATGTTTAAATACACGTTGCAGTATAAATCTTTGTGAAATAGCTCGATACTTAAAATTGACAGCAACAGGTACATACATAAGTGTTTTCTGATCATTGGATAATAGATGTATTTCTATGACACGTAAGGCGAGTTCTGGATGTATCAATCATCGAGAATCACTTGCAGTTGTAACCAAAATTAACTTCGTAATTTTTATGCATTGTCGATTTTTTGTGACCTTTCCAAAATAAGAAAGCTATACAGATCAGGATATATATAATATAATATGGACTCCTTTCTGGTACTCACTGCATACTTGATTACTAACGACTTTTTGATATTAATATAAGCTAGGGTTCCTAATCTGCTTTATTGTGACAGATTTTTACATTAAAAATCATATAATTAACTGTCCAGAGGCGAAGCGCGCTAACAACTCCATTCCTACCGGCTTCCCTTTGGAGGATCGGAAGAGTAACTTCACCTACCACCATTGAAAAATAGCACATTCAGTAATGTCTACGATTGCCAAGTAATATATATTCCAACAACAACAGAAATTGTTCTAAATAAGCCGGCGCCACAACGTGACAATCGTATTTGTATGACTATTTATAACTGAACAATTTCTTCTTCGGCTTCCCTCCTACGAAATGTCAAGCCTCGCCACTGTAACTGTCCATTATTATTATTTTTAATTGTCTATTATTAAGAGACCCATAGGGCAAAATATTATTTTCATGTAGAGAAGTTTTGTTTGATTTTCTACAAAATAATTAAAAAAAATAAAATGCTTTTTAGTCCCGAGGAAAGCTTAATTACTACTAAAACCATTTAAGTATAGACTCCAGTCGATTAACAAAACAAAGTTGGGCAGACAATTACCAAGCCGTTTCACCCTACATAGATAATATCCTGCTCCCTAACTTTCTAATCCCAGTGAATTCAAGTCTGAGACGAAGTTCATAGTTTCGGTTTAAGATCAGTTTGTTTTAACCGCTGTCTAACAAAGTGCATGTAAAATGAACAACGGTAAAGTTTCAATGAGAATTTGTGATGTGGTGAAAGACCCTATACCAGGGGACCACACGAGATTTCGATTTCATAATGTACTGTCTGTCTGGCAGCCGCAACTTAAGGAATTGACCACATTTATCAACAAGGAATCGGCTTGAGCCGATTACGTATCACCAGTCTTCAGTCATTTCGGCGATCGGAAAATTGGCATGATGCAAATTCGTTTTTGATTGGTGTCGAGCCGCGCCGCCCGATCCAGAACGAAGCGTATGACTTCTTTTTCGCTTTTATTGCATAGACATAAATCTCTTTCTGAGCGATTCGAGCCGTTTCCACGTCGATAAATGAGGTCACTCCCTTAAAAGAGCCGCATGTGGCTCACGACCATGGTTTGCCGACCATTGTCCTATACCATAAAAGAAAAAAGAAAGAAAAATTGTTTATTCTGCACAAACAAGATGCACATTACGAGAAAAAAAGACATAAAATACGCACACTAATACAAAGTAGCCAAAAGCCTTGTCTTCAACAAATAACTGTTAAAAGTTCGACAACGGTGTCCATACTTCACGTCAATGCTGTAGAGGCTTTCATCGGGCCTGCCTTCAGCATGAGACCTTCGCGAATTGTTTGATTGTCTGATAAGGCAAACACTGGTTTAATTTAAAATAGAATAGCTTTGAATTATGACATATAGTAAAATTGTTTTATATTGAAGCATTCCTAGTTTTACGTTGTGAATGTAATAAGCTTTCTATAAGCAATAAAATAATAATTACAGTGCTCCCTGTGTGTCTAATTTATACGTCCACTAAACACACCTCTAAAACGAGACCACACACACATACGTAGTGGTCTGCCGTGGAATCCTGGCAAATCACTACAGTACTGCCCTGCAATTGTCCTCCTGCAGGGCTAAAGCCCTCATCTCATACAAAAAAGGAACATTTTAAGAAGCCAAGCTTGCGGTAAGTTTAGACCATTCTAAGTCCAGGTTTCCTAATGATATTTTCCTTCACAGCTAATCAGTGATGTATGAGGTTGTAACTTGAAAAGTTCCTACATAATTAATTTTAAATAATCACAGTGGGAATGAGCAAATTTGATCCTCGATACTCCAGAAGCGGTCTCTTAACCACAGAGCCACCATGACATTCCAACCATAGACTACGTATATTATTTATCTATACATACCTTGACATCCAATATTATAAACGCGAAAGTTTGTGAGGAAGGATGGATGGATGTTTGTTACTCTTTCAAGTAAAAACTACTAAACGGATTTGGATGAAAATTGGCACCCAGATAGTTTGTAACCTGGATGAACATATATAATACTTTTTATCCCGATATCCCTACGGGATCGAGACTTATGCGGGTAAAACCGCGAAGCGCTGCTAGTTGTAAATAAAGTCACTTTTCGTGCCTATCTGTGTGACCGCGTTGTTCGCGGATTTTGATGCGGTTTTCTACATCATTTAGTGAATTTACTCCGGAAGGTTTATGTGAATAATCCGTTACTACTAAACTTACATTATAATAAAGAAATCTTGATGTTTTGTCAAGTCGTAAAGACTGTGCGAAGCAGGGGCGGCTCGCTAGTTATAAAGAAAAAGCCGGCCAAGTGCGTGTCGGACTACGCACAATGACGGGTTCCGCAGTTGGGATGGATTTATCTCCAAAACAAACTTAACATTGTAGTTGAAAAACATGTTCTCCCATACATCGATATATAGAGATTGGAATATTAGATTTCTTGGTATTACCTTAGACGAGGAAACTACATATAAATACAGTATGCAAGAAACTCAATAGATTTGTCTACGCTTTGAGACAGTTAAGAAAGACAGTTAGTGAGACAGCAGCTGTTACTGCTTATTACGGCCACGTAAGCTCCATCTTAAGGTATGGGTTATTGTTATGGGGCAACTCACCACACATTAGCAGAGCTTGCATTATACAGAAAAAGTGTATCCGAGCAATAAGTAACGTCGGGTCTTTTGAAACATACAGGCCGCTTTTCAAAAAAACTAGGAGTACATACCCTTGTATCTATGTACATAATGGAAATTGGGATGTTTATTAGAAACCAATTACATTTATTTGTAGACAGTAATGAGAAATGTAAATATAAGTCAAGAGACCCCACTAAATTGAAAAGTACATACTTCTTGTAGAAGAGCATTGCACAAAAAGAATAGATTCTTCTATCTTTCTTTCATCAGGATGTCCATCAAAGTTTACAACCATATTCCACGTCTGTTGAGAGAACTTCCCTTATATAAGTTTCAAAAGCAAATGATACCATGGTTAATTGAGAACTGTTTTTATACCCGAGGTGATTTTTTTGACTGTAAGACTTAATCTCTGTAAACTATATACTTGTATTTGTGAACTTTTGTATTCTGTTTTTACTGTACATAATAGTAAATGTTCGCATGCCTTCGATAGGCACCTTCGATATGTATACCTTGTAACACCCATTGTACCATATCTCTGGCGAAATAAATGACTTATGATTTACGTCACGGTCAATTCTCCAACTGCAAATGTAAGTTTGTAATCGCAAAAAAAGTTTTTTTTTGTACGATAAAACTGCAAAAGATTGATTTTCGGACTTTTTCCTTCACTTGTGCTGTGAGACCTTGCTTCTCGCCAAATTTCATGATTCTAGTCAACCAGAAGTACCCGGTTTTGATTTATTTGCGAGTATCAAAATATGTCGCATAAATGGCCGTATTTTTTTATTGCGTTGACTTAGAAGCTTGATTTTTGTAGAGCTATAAGGGTTTGTAGACTTACGTATTTGATATTAATTTCATTTTGATACCTCCACGCGTTTCTGAGAAAAAAGGTCTAGACAGACTGACAGATGGACAACGAAATGGTCCGTCTGTCAGTCTGTCTATAAACGGAACCCTTATAGGCTTCCGTTTATTTATTTTGAGGCACGGAACCCTAAAAAGACGTGAGACATTCCATACTACTTATACCGCATAAAAGTACGTTATCCTACAAAAAATGGGTCATATTCCGGCCGCTTTATATCCCGTTCCTAAGGTCTCAGAACGGATCGGTGTGCTTACCAACCGTAATCTTTCTAAATGTCAGAGAAAACATTTTGAAAGTTGTTTACCTGAATCTACCTCTCTGTAGGATGATAGCTAAAAACTAGGCTTTAATTATCTATTTATTTTTACGTAAACACAATAACGGACTACAGACTTTTTGCCTGTAGGTAACTTCCTACAACAAAAAATGCTTTTAAATCAAAAATCAAAATCAAAAGTCGTTTATTCAAACTTAGCTGAGAATCAGCACTTTTCGAACTTCAAGAATTACATAAGGCAGTCCCCCAAAACGCTCGTCATTCACTACTTCCTAGTGCTTTAGCTGGGAAGAATAAGTGACGCAACAAACTCCCCAGCAGCACAGCTGTCTGTTCAGTTAGAAAAACTTGCTTCTATACAATAGTATGGAAAATTACTTACATTACGCAACACAAAAACATTAAATAAAATAAATTTTCATGTGTCAGCTAGCACACGCCAATATACCAATAAAAAAAAAACATCGAAACTATATTCAAGCAGCAATAAAAATTTAAAACGTAAAAGAACTTTATACCCAAATAAAAGCCTCCAGGCATAAAGGGCGTGCCCTCTTACATACAAGGTGTAATTTTAAACTGTGTTAATCTCTTAAGGGGTCTTTGTAGTCATCATTATGAACAACTTTTACTATGGGACCAAAATTGCGAAAAAAAACCAGGTGTTCCCTACATTTTGAAATTATTCATATTTATCTTTATTTTCATTCCATAATGTGTGAAGATCTTACAATGGGTTTAAAGCTAAGGTACAATTACAGACCCTGTAGGGCACAGCTAAAAGTTTATAAGTAATTTTGAAATAAAGTAATTATGAAATAACTTTAATTTCGGAAGTCGCTGTTTTGATATCTGTATTCTGTTTTTTGCCACCGACTTCCGAAATTAAAGCTATTTTATAATTTTGCACTGTTCACTAAGTTGAAGTAAATGTAAGCTAATAAAAAAGAATGGTTACAATCCAATTAATAGTTTCGGAGAAATGCGTAGACAAACATTTACTATGGGTCAAACAAACATAAATACATACAAAGAAACATACATACACCTATAAAAAGAGATGTTTCAAAATTGGCCAGGTATATGTACACTTCCTCAAAAAAGGGAAAAATCCATAGAATTTGGAAAAAATACAGATAATTCATTTAAATGTATACTGTTGTGGTAGTTAATTGATATTAATCAATTATTTTTATCGACTTTCAACATGGCGTCTCACCGTTTTAGTTACCCTGTGCTTAATAGCAATGACAGTAAAACATTGATCGTCGAAAGAGAACTGTCAGCTGTCACAACAGTGTCACTTCACAACGTGTCAAACGTCATTAATCAATCAAAATGACAGCTTACCGCCATGACGGGTTTTTGGTTGTGTGTTTGAGCTATTTAAAACCATACTGCATGCATGTGTGTATTCATATCTATGTGTGTATAAGAGACGATCTTTTTAAAATATGTATGAACAAGTAGCTAATTAGTATTGAAATAAACCCATAAGAAACAACACCTCTTTAAGTTTACCTACGTCCTTACAAACAAAACTAAACCGTATCAACAAGGAACATAGTCCTTCGAGCCGGATAAATATATCTACCTGAGTGGTCTAGTGATCAATGCGAATACAAAGCGCCGCATTCCTTAGATAAGGAACCCGTTTTCTATGAGTGATTTGTGCACATAATAATACAAAGTAATTAACGTGTGTGTTACGAAGTATTACGATTGGATTAGAAGATGTTGCGTTACTACTGCAAAAGGCGCAAACTAACTTAAAGAAATGTCCAAAACAAAGACTTACAAAAGGATACATTGAAACACGATTGTAATCCATTGAAGAATATTGGAAGAAGTTTACTGCGGCGCACTATAACTTATTAAAGGCGGTACCTAAAGAAAAGAATAATGAAGTTCCGTATTTTGCAAATGAAGACTACTTTGTTATTGAAGATTTATACTTATGTCTGCAGGGTGATTTGAAAGATCTTTTATGGTTAACTATAACCCGAGATTAAGTGACATTGCTTACAGCACCAGCACAACTTTTGAAGAAAATCTCAAGCTGCCTCAAATACAGTTACCTGCCTTTTCAGAAATTTGTGAAGATTGGACTACATTCAAAGATCTCTCCACATCGTTAGTTCACAATAATTCCACGTTGTCTAAAATTCAAAAGCTTCACTACTTGAAGAGTAGCATTACCAGGGAAGCAGAATCATCATTAAAGCACTTACAAATAACAGAAAGTAATTGTGATCAAGCTTGGGATTTGTCACGCGATCGTTATGGTAACCGGCGGATCATAGTGAATTCTCTCATTCGAAAACTACCGATTTAGAAGAAGATCGCTTCTCAAACTGCAGTAATAAAAGAGGGAGAGTTCATCTGTTACTAGGTGTCGAAGTATGTGCCCAAATATTAAGAAGCGATATCATCAAAGGTCCCCCAGGTACTCCATGCACTCAAAATATCAGCCTAGCGTGGATTCTGTTTGGAAACATACATGAATAGGGAAATACCAATGATTTTACTGTGGTGCACCACAGCCTTGAGTTAGACAAGATGTTCAAAGCGATGTGGGAGTTGGATATTGAAGATAAAACTATACTTACACAAGAAGAAAGAAAATGTGAAAAAAATTACTGATCCACACACTCAAGAACAGAAGACGGACGGTATATTGTCAAACTTCCAAGAAAAATCAACAAGCTATTACAAGGAGGAATAAGAAAAATTTCTATAAAGAGACTTTATCAATTGAAAAAAAGACTAAAGAAGAATCCTACACTAAAAACAGAATATACAAAGGCCATGGATGAATACATAAATATGAATCATATGGAAAAGTAATCAAAAGAAGAAATAAATAAAGATAATAAAGATAGAATCTGCAAATGTTTAATGTGCTCTAAACACAGTGCTGCAACAAGTAATCAACTTATGGGTGACTTACCAAAAGTCAGAGTCACTCTATCCAAAACATTTCTAAACAGTGGGGTGGATTTTGCCGGACCATATCAAGTCTTAGCGTCCAAAGGCAGAGGAGTCAGAACGAATAAGGCTTATGTTGCTGTGTTCATTTGTATGTCCACCAAAGCCATTCACCTATAAATAGTCGGCGATCTTACAACCGAATCTTTCATTATGCTTTCAAGAGGTTCATCGCCAGACGGGGAAGATGCTCACAGATATAGAGTGACCAAGGCAGAAATTTTGTAGCAGCCAATAAGGAACTGGCAGCTGTTTTTTTCTAGGCAGGCAAAATTTGAACTTAAAGGTCCAGTAGTCTCTTGCACTGGATAGAATGCAGTGGCACTTCCTACCCGCCTACAGCCCTCATGTCGGTGGTTTGTGGGAGGCGGGCGTGAAATCGATGAAATACCACATGAAAAGAATTCTGACCAATCACCTGACATTCGAAGAAATGAGCACCTTGCTTTGCCGAATCGAGGCGTGCTTAAACTCTAGGCCGCTAAGCCCAATAGGTGATGAAGACACAGATAACATAACACCCTTAACACCAGGCCATTTTTTGATTAGCACAGCACCAATTAATGTCCCTCAACCTAAGCTTCAAGACGTTCCAATGAGTCACCTGTCACGCTGGAGGCACATGCAGAAGGTAATTGGAGATTTCTGTCATAAATGGCAAGCAGAATATCTAACCAGCTTACAGTAGAGGCCAAAATGGCTCAAGCGATGCAAGGAGCTTGATATTGGCAACATTGTACTCATCAAAAATGATCAACTCCCTCCTGGCAAATGGGCGGTAGGTCGGATTGTTGCTAAGCATCCAGGCGATGACAGTGTAGTTAAGTGAAGTTTTAATAAGTTGTGTCCTTTGCCTAAAGACATTGATGATTAATATTATAAATAATTATATTTAATGTTTCAACATAATCAAATCAATTTATACTATTATAGTCTTTATACAAAATGTATGAGTATTTCATTAGTGTCTATGACTTGTGCATATATGCTTAATAAGGAAATCTAAATTAATTAGTTACATAATGATGCTTGTTGTGTTTATGATTTTTTTAAACGTCTGTATCAGCCCTTTGGTGGGCGGCATGTTCGAGTTATTTAAACCCATACTGCATGCATGTGTGTACTCATATATATATGTGTGTAAGAAACGATATTTTTATACTAATTAGTATTGAAATAAACCCATAAGAAGCAACACTTCTTTAAGTTTACCTACGTCCTTACAAACAAAACTAAACCGTATCAACAAGGGATATTGTGTGTTGCAATTTTGAGTATATTTTTTTTGTGTTTTACCAGCAAACAAAGCCATCTTAAACTAATTGGACAGTTGAGAACTGTTCTAAACGTATTTCCCTATTTTTAAATATAGTGTACAAGGACCTGGCCCAGCCTCAAGGACCAGGCCATTTTGGAAGATCTCCTTTTGTATATTTGATTGAAAGCCCTAATAGATTATCATATGTCAATATCTTTCAGTTCCAATAACATTAAATATAATTATGTATTACATACATACGTATCGAATTGATATCCTCCTTCTTTTTGAAGTTGGTTAATAAAATATTGCTTACTAGATAATATTACCACAACATGCCTAGCCAGGAACGTAATCTCTTATTATTTGTTAGAATATACGCTGTGTTCAATGTTTGTGTTTATAAAATAACGTCCTCACATTCTACGAATTTGTTGGTATACTAATGTTAAATGTAAAATAAACAACCCTTTTTAATATTAACATGACAACATAACACATTTGTTTGTTGTCTTTTGTTAACATATTTTGTTAATATGTTCGACGTTTTAATTACTTTACCAACATGACAACATAACACATTTGTTTGTTGTCTTTTGTTAACATATTTTGTTAATATGTTCGACGTTTTAATTACTTTACCACCTTAAAGTTGAATGTCACTTGCTTGTCATAAAAATGGCTAAATCCATCTGTTTACGTAATAGTTACATAGTTTCAACCTTAGTAAAGTTTCAATTTACTAGGAGTTGATTTAAAAAGGAGCTTGTGGCTAAGTAACAACAGCCGCACGGGTCGCTCCATCGGGTTAAGCTACGCTTTCTGGGGTTGGTCCGTGGATGGGTGACCATCTTTACATACCGAGACCCCTCCGTGCCTCGGAAAGCATTTTAAGCCGTTGGTCCCGGCTGTCATTCGTGGGCCTTTGACAGTCGTTACAGGTCGGCAGAAGCCCGAAAGTCTGACAACCAGTCTTACCAAGAGGTATCGTATTACCCAGTTACTGGGTTGTGGAGGACAGATAGGCAGTCGCTCCATGTAAAATACCGCATCCGGTTAGACTGGAAGCTGACCTCAACATAGTTGGGAAAAGGCTACGCAGATGGATTGATGTTGTAAAAAGGGGTCAAGCAATTACGAGGTTGACTATATACCTACGTCAATATAATGAAAACTAAAATTTTGTTTAGATCACATATTTCCAATTTTATTAACCTCCCGTTGTGCGTATTTTCCCCCAACTTGTTTCTTTATGTATTGTGTTCTTTTTCCTGCGTCATATTTACCGCAACGTATTTTCTTTCTTCTTTATTTCTTTGTTATTGAATATCAACATTCTAAACACACGAACCCAAATGATTATCCACACTAAGTACATACACTGTTTACGATCGAGTTTTCTGCTAATCTCGATGTTGACGTGGATACTAAGTAAAAACTTTAAAATTGCTTTTCAATTAAAAAGTTCAAGCGAACGGTACGCAGTGCACAGCACATACATTTTAACTAGAAGAGTTGTTTATACGATCTCCAACTTGATTAAAGTTTTATTTTCAATTGTACTGTATGCACTGATTCTAATAACTCTGATTGGATTAGGAAACATCATCCATACTTTTTTTAATAACTTCTTTAGAACTACTAGTTTAAGAACGAACTATACAATTACTAACATAATAATAATAATATGTACAAGTATATAAAAAAGGGAGGGGGTAAATAATCAGAGGGCATCAAAAAATTCATCCGCATCGCTGTCAACAGGAAAAGTGCCCAGAAGGCTGGCAGCATTGCCACGTTGTATAGCAATGCTGATTCTTTGGCCAAAAAATAGGCCAGCCCTCTGGTCACGTGTGGAGTCGACCAACCGCCTGGCGATGTCTCGAAAAACTAAGTGGGCACTCGGACCCCATGGCCCAAGTGTTTCAACCCCAAACGGCTCGAACATATAAGTCCCAATAAGACTGGAGTATTTGCGCCGTTTGAGGTTTTCCGCACCCGCAGCAGCCGCTCCAGCACAGCCTGCCGTGCTAGGAAGATGGGATGGCGCAAGGGTGTCGACACACGTTGCATCCCACACCAAAGGCCTACCTACCTTCCAAGGCATTATGGTCATTCCGTCTGGTCTCTTTCCATCGTCGCGTGCTAAGCCATTGGGTTCTAAAACAGCTGGCACCCCGGCGGTGACAAGAGCACGACGGATGATGTCATTGATGCTGGCGTGCCGTGCTATCCGGCCTGCGCTCTTACTGCAGGATAGGCCATGTTGTCCGAGGCAGTCGACACTGACACCGCATTGGCAGCGATGCGGAGCCACGCAGGGAGCGCCCAGACGCAGACAAGTAGCGAGCCGGAAGGTGGTGTCACCCAGCATGGTGCCTATGTTGGGTGACGGTCGCGCCTGAAGCCAGAGGCCCGACTCCCACTCCCCCACAGCCAGCAGGCGGGCACGCTCAGCAGTATTGGTGGTCGTATTAATTAGATTATTCCGTACCAACCTGCAGAGCGGTTCATCCCACTGCCTCTGGGAAGATAGGTTCAAGGGCCGATCTGTATCCGGGCAAGCCAGTTTCCAGGCGTTCACTGCGTCAGTCAAACACGGCACTTCTGAGTCAACCAAGGAGGGGGCTAAAACTTTCTCGGTCAACTTTTCCGTGCTGTGGACAGAGGACAGGAACGCCGGTAAGCTAATACTGGTAATTTTGCGGACGCCGAGGCCACCAAAACGGATGGGTAGTGTGGCTTGCAGCCACGCTCGGTCGTTCAGGGCCACATTTAAAATGGATGTTAGTGTGCTGCGAATAATTTGGTCAATTTTGTCCAAGAGGTTTGGCTGCTTCCATAAAGGGGAAGAACGTAGAAAGTAAATAAAATTTGGGCCAAAACAACAGTATCTAATCAGGGTGAATGCCGAATGTAAATTAATTTTGAAGAGTCTGTCCGAAATGTCGTTGAAGTTTTTGATTTTTTCGTTGATAAATGGAGAATACCATACCAATTATAAATTAAACTCACTTTTCGTCTCTGTCTATAGCTGCATCGTTAGCTGCAACGGAATTTGATGTGGTTTTCATCATCATTTACGAGTAGATAATTTATTCCGGAAGGTTTATGTGTACTGTAGAGGCCTTAGTTGAGCCTGCCTTCCGCATGAATCCTCTTTGGATTATAGCATTGGCTGATAAGACAAACATTGGTTTTATTTGGAATTTAGAATAGGTATGAATTATGACGTATAGTCATATTGTTCTATGTCGAGTCAGTGATATACTAGCCCTACTAATATAATGTATTGTTGCTTTCATATAAGCAAATAAATCAGATTGACAGTGCAACCGTGTTCCTATTTACATATTTCTGCGTGCAAACCCCCGAACACAACTCGAAGTCGAGACCCGACAGACAATCTACGTAGTGACCCGCCTGTGTATCGTGGCTGGTCATTACAGTACTTAAGTACCTACCTATAATACATTAATATTTAACTTAGATTTAGCACGGATACCTCGATGTTTTGATATGTCGCCACATCAGTAGTAGATCGTTGGTCTAGCGATGGTCGTTAGTACATAATTATTATAAACTACTTGTTGTCCGCGGTTTCGCCCGCGTGGATGTCAATACTTCCTTGGTTGAGTCGGATTTAATTTTTTTACGCGGAATCCTAATCCTGTTTCTAAAATAATTACGTTACTAATACGGTAATAATTGAGTTACTTCTTATAACATCAGCAGTAAAATTCCTGTCAAAAAATTGGTCCCGCCGTTTCGGAGATTAGTCGGAACAAATAGACAAACAGACAGACCGACAGACAGACAAAAAAATTAAAAATTGTTTTTTGTTATATGTACCGTATGTACTTTCATATGTATTTAGTAAAAAGCTGTTATTTTGACATTACAAACAGACACTTCAATTTTATTTATTTATAAATATAGATATAGGTAATAGTAGCTTTTCTTGTGTCTCTGTGACGACGTTGTTATCCATCTTAAGGGGCCAACCACCACCTCATCAAGCAGTACAGGACGTCTAGCTCCATCTCTTTCCCACACTCAAGTAAGATTACAATAATACTGCTTTAAGAGGTGGTGGTCTAGCTCCTGTGCAACGGATTTTGATGCAGTTTTCACCATCATTTAGAGAATGTAAGTATACATGAAGGATTATATGTATAAAACATTCATAAACTTAGTTAAAGCACAGAAATCTGGATATTTTGACATGTCGGCAAATCAGTGCTTTGCACCCGAGCGAAGCGGGGGTGGGTCGCTGGTAGAATTATAAGTATGACGCTATGATTAATATTGATATTTTTGCTAACCCTAATCTTTGTTTGTAAAATAACAATTAAATGCTTTGCACATTTTTTTTTGGGATGAAAATCATCAAATGACTTCTCCCGCTCTGGGCGGGAGCGGGAGGGAGGGTGTTAGACTTTTACTGACTAAAACCCACCACTACTATGTCTTTCTGTGAAAAGAGCATATTTAAGTCCTTTGATGCGAAGTTAATTTTTCCAAATAAACTATGTGATGCAACTGACACATGTTTGAATACAATGTTAGATTTGTTTGAGTCTCAAAATATTGCACTACGCAGTCACCTTAAAAAAATAGGCACACACCCTCTTTTTTAAGGTGACTGCCTAGTGCTTATGACCATAATATAGAAGTGAAAATTTATTACATAAATTAAATTAGATAATGGAAACCACTCACTAAAATGTAACTAACCCTAATTAGTAGAAAATAAAACCATTGAACGAGTAACCCAATAACTGAAAAAAAAAACAAAATAATTTTATGCCTATTATTTTGTATCAGTGCCCGGTACCTAGAATAAGTTTTATACAATAATGTTATGTTCTTTAAGTAAGTGACCCCTTTGTCTTTTTGAGAATTAAGTATTTAAACCTAAACCTAACCTGACCTCTTTACAATATTAATGTAGAATGTAGCCCACTCATCTCTCAAAGAGTTACAAACAAACTCACAATAGACAGTAGGTACTATTAATTTTACCCTAAAAACAAATTTTGTAAACGTAACTCATTCGGTGCGTGTGATATGTAAACAAAAGGCAAGCGTCATGCGTGGTGCGGGGAACAGCGCCGTGCGTACTGCTCGCTCGCCGGTTGCACGTTACAACTGTTGCGAGGAAGCTTAAACTTCTTCTCGCGCCCAACACCTGCGTCAACTAAACCGAGTTACTCGGAAAAGTACTTGGTTTGGTATACATAATACCGAGCAATACTCGGTACTCGGTTACTCGGTAAAACTTCTACTCGGCACATTTTTAATTAGGTATTTATGAAATAAAATAGATAAGTAGATCAAGCAAATTAGTAACGTGCTGACATTAGAAGCAGTCTGAACATTGCCTCCGTTTTATCTTATACCAGTACCATTTTAATACATATTGACATTGTTGGATATTATATACAAAAAAACATGAATATTTACTTTGAAAAGTATTATGTTACTTTAATTATTGTGAATGTGAGCACTATGTGGGTCATCTATTTTATTTTTATTTTCAGTTAGTTTAAATGATGCTCTGGCATTTTGAGTGCTTTATGCAGCCTACCCAAATGTCCTTTCTTTGGTATTGTTCGTCGAGTCGTTGAGCTCCTTAACTTTTAAGTTGAGCTGTACGATTACTGACAAATGCTTGCACTGACTGGACAGGTCCACTCAAATTTGTGTGGTTCTTTCCTCAAAAGACCATTTCAGACACGGATATACATGGTCCTCACATGATTTGACCAAGATTATGACTGGACTAAAGAGACTTTGACCTCTGAGTTTGTTTCGCCATTTCTTCTCAGGGGTAGTCAGACAGGAACTGGCGATTCCATCTAGCTTTAATTTTTTTTTTAATATGACGTGTAAAAGTGATTCCGATATCCTATTTACAGAATAAACAATTTCATTTCAGTAACTGGGTTGTGGTGCTCAGATAGGCAGTCGCTCGATGTAAAATACTGGTTTTCAGCTGCATCCGGTTAAACTGGAAGCCGACCCCAACATAGGTGGGAAAAGGCTAGGCAGATTGATCGAGTACACAGCATGATAACTTTGGGCTCCTCACAAATTGTGCCTTCGCTACGTTTATGCCAAAACAAACAACACTTCCGTGTTAACATGCCCACAATGATTAATTGTGTGGGAATAATGTGATTTAACCAAAATAAATTAGCTTTTCCGTTGACCGGAATACGCCTTGACCCAAATTCCTGTTCGTTTACTGTTAATCAACCTATATCTTTTACACTGTTGTCTAAAGCCTTTTGTGATAAACTTTTTTCACGTCGCAAGATTGTCGTTAGTAGTCGATTGGTTTTTGCAGTCGAAAAATATTTCCTTACGTTGTCTTTAAAAGTGTGTTTGTCACTGTATGGATGCCGAGAGTGAAAAGGAAGACATTAGGCATACATTATATTGACCGCCTCGTTGGTCTAGTGGTCGCAAGCGCTACTGCTGAGCATGAGGCCCCGGGTTCGATTCCCAGGTCGGATAAAGTGTTATTGGGTTTTTCCATCTAGAATTTCTCAGTAGAAGCCCGGAGTCTAGATTTGTGCCCGGTTGATGGCAATAGGATCGCCCCCTATTACATGGGACTTAAACATAACAGGCGAAATGTGGGTGTACTATAGGTACACCTCTGCATAACCCTTCGGGGAATTCTAGCGTGATGTCATGTTACTACAACGGAATGTTTTTACTCTAAAAAAATACTTTTTTATTCATATTATTTTTCTGTTAACTTATAGAATGGAAATGTAAGATTTTCTGATGTTTATACCTACATACAGAAAAAAAGAAGCAATTTCAAATGAAATAGTTTATTCTATTGACATTTACATTTCATTAACATTTTCATAATAAATCAAACTGGAATAAAGTGTTTGTTTATTTGAATAACAGCCGCAGACCACAACGCTGTCATTAGATTTAATTTATTACAGGATGTTTTAAAATTCATGCAGTATTTTAATTAATGGTGGCGGTGCAAATTTACTAAACGATTAATTTTAATTTATGTTTTCAACCACTCATTTGTTTGTTTATGCAAAGGATTAATTATTTTTCATATTATTATGGATGAAAATAGCACCTAACTACTGAAAAATTCAACAGAGGATTACATAGCAGTTGAGGTAATAGGGCTCCCGCACAAAACTGCGACGTCGCATCGTATCGCAGATTTTTGCGATGCAATGTGACGTCACAGGAGCCCATAATAGCTAGTATATCTTTGTAATTATCTTCCACTAGCTTCTGCCCGCGACTTCCGTCGGCGTGGAAGTGAACTATACTTACCATAAAACATAATAGTCTATGGCACTCGGCAATAATGTAGCTTTCTGTAAATGAAAGAATTTTTGTAATCAATTTTTGATTGCTTTAACAGTAAAGCAGCAGTATTATTTTAATCTTACTTCATAGTGAGTGTAAAACACTTTAATCAAACTGCACTTGTAAACAAGAACTTTATTTTTTTAGGCTTAGATTATAACCACATCATTATGTTCAAATTCTGGAGATGTTACTTGCACTGTGTCTGACAAACAATTGCCGATCACTTTTTCCAATATTTATGTGGCAAGTCTCGCCCCACTTACCGTGGCCCCGGCACAGGCAACAGAAGGAACACGGGTGGGTTTTAGTTAGTAAAAGTCTGACACGCCCTCCCGCTCCGCCCAGAGCGGAAGAAGTCATTTGATGATTTCCCATCCACAAAAAAAAAACCTCGCGCCACTATTGCTCCGGAAGTTCGTGACTGAACAATAATGGCGCGACACCAGTGCTGCCAACCTAAATATAAGTCAGATACCTATCTATAATTTTAAATAAGTTAACGTATTTAGCCTTTAAAAGGTTATTAATTAAAAATGTTGAGTTGTGTGTAATAATCTAATCATACATCAAAATAACTTATTTTATATGTAAATATGTGTGTCTGTCTTCGAAGCGACAACATGAGAAAGAGATGGTATACGTCCATATGCATAGCTCCATCTCTTTCTCACAATAAAGTATGATTAAAGTAATACTGCTTTAAGAGGTGGTAGTTGGGTTGGCCCCCTGTACTTCCAGAGCTTTCCTCTTCCAAGCAAACAAACAATTTTACCTCTTTAAAATATTAGGTTAGATTCGTTTAGACTAGGTCTTATCTAACTCAATTCATTGTATAGAAAGTTTTTTTTAAATCCTGCAATGGTAACAGAACATCTCGTGAGATTAAGAAAAACAATAGTCGGCGATTTACAGTCGGAATTCCGAATCAGAATTGCGTTTTGAAACATTGATTCGGAATTATGAAGGCAGCAAATCCATATAAAATCACGCACAAACTACCATGCGGAATTTCGAATCGGAGAAAATTCCGAACGGAGAACTAGATTATGAATGGACTTCCTGCTTTCGAAACGGAATTCCGAATCGGAATTCCGGCTCTATGTGGCTGGTCTTACCGGAATAAAAAATAACCTACTAACTTATTGAATCGATGTTTCTCATACGAACTGAAGCTATACACTAAATACAATCACTTCACATCACAACGTCGCAATGGACTCTCTAACTAGCACTCTGAGTGAACTGAAGGAGTTATTTCACACAAGGATGTCTGCCTTCGAAGCGGAAATACAGAAGGCCCCTCCGTCACCTGTTACAACTTCTAGCTTGGCTGCGGAGTTTACAATATTCCGGGCATTCATCACGCAGGCTCTCAACGGCATTCAGCAGCAGGTGGAGCTACTAGCTCGTAGTTTCGACCAAATAGAAATGCGGGGACGAAGGAAGATCTTGCTGTTGCATGGTGTTGATGAGGAGCAGAAGGAGGACACCGCCAAGGTGATCGCTGAGGTGATTTGTAACAAACTGCAGTTAAGTGACTTCACAGTTACAGACATCAGCCGATGTCACAGGATGGGACGAGCCGTGGCTAATAAAACCAGGCCTATCTTGTTCAAGGTTGGCAGTATTGCGGTCCGGGATAAGATTTGGTTTTCCAAAGCCAAATTAAAGACTTCAGGCGTCACCATGTCGGAGTTTCTAATAAAGGGGCGGCATGACGTGTTCCTGGCTGCGAGGGAAAGATGCGGTGTCAGCAAGACCTGGACTAAGGCTGGCTGTGTGTATGTCCTTGGTCCCAATGATACGCGGCATCGGGTTGAGTCCCTCGCTGAATTAGACAAGATTGCGCCGAATTCCACTGAGCCTGAACAGATTGATCCAGAATTGACTGTGCCAGCCTCTGTCCCGGTCGTTGCTGCTGCGAAGACCGCTAGGTTGAAGCGTGCTGCTGCTCTAAGGAAGTGATTTCTTTGTGACGTGTTTGTTCTAAGTCCGGATAATATCGTGTTTTGTGTATGTTCTAGAATTTGTACCTTCAGTTTATTTTATATTGTGCTACAGGTACAACAATTATTATTGTTTCGTGTTCTGACACTTGACATTCAATTCAATTAAATAATGTCACAATTTTGTCACTGTCAGTGTCAGTCAACACTTATGTCAATTCGCATCGGTGAATTCCGTTTTATGTAGAAGGCTTAATTTGTTTTTTTTTTTTTCTTGTTGTGTTTTTCTGTTCAAAGTTTTGCTTTCTGTATTGTTATTTTTTTTTAAGTTTTTTATTATCTTGCTTTGTTCGTATATGTTTTTTTTTTTTATTTTTTCTCTTTGTTATCCGGACTGCAATATTTATGTCACTGGGTTTATGATTCTTTTAATGCCGCAACCGGCAGGTGGACTAGATGATTTTTTATATATATTTTTTTTAGTTTTTGTATTAGTTAGGATTTTTTTTAAATTTATATTTATTTAATATAATCTTATTAAATTATATCTATATTAGGTAAATATTTTATGTCTATCGATGAAGGCAGTGATAATAATAGTTTTTTCACTATAACAAGCAACGACGACAGTTTTGTGAGTATTCCTTCTCTTGCAGACAGTCTTGTAGCGCAGTTTTCTGATGTACCTAAAAATTTTAACGTTGTACATATTAACGCCCAGAGCATTCCGGCTCATTTCCACGATATGCTGGCAAGCTTTGACTGTAAGAACATAGATGCTATTCTTATTTCTGAGTCATGGCTAAAACCTTGTCTCCCTTCAACTAGTTACTCTCTTCCCGGCTTTCAGCTTATAAGAAACGACCGGTCGGCTGGTGTTGGTGGTGGTGTTGCCATATATCTCCGTGCACATATTCCTTTCTCTATTGTCAATGTGTCAGCGCAGCCACCGCCATCAAATGCTGGTGAACATCTGTTTCTAGAAGTCGAATTACACCATTCGTAATTACTTCTTGGTGTCTATTACTGTCCCTCTTTACGCGTCAATTTCTTTTCATCTTTTGAAAATCTCTTAGAAATGCTGATCCCTTCTTACAGTCATAGTATAATCATGGGTGACTTTAATACTTGCCTTCTGAAAAAAGACCATCGCTCTTCTACTCTGACTAATATTTCGATTTCCAGTAATCTTTCCATTCTTCCGCTGAGTGCCACTCACCATTTTCCTAACGCTACTCCTTCACTTCTTGACTTGATGTTTGTCTCCTCTCTTGATCGCGTCGCTAAGCATGGCCAATGCTCAGCTGATGCCTTTTCCTATCATGACTTGATTTTTCTGTCATATAAAATTCGCCCACCTAGGGCTAAAGCCAAAATCCTCATGCAACGCAACTTTGGTGGTATGAACGTTGACAGTCTTTGCAAGGATGCGTACAATATAGATTGGTCTGCTTTATTTTCCTCTACATCAGTCGATGAACAAGTTAAAATTTTTGAGGCTAAGCTTGTTGAACTTTATGATCTTCACGCACCAGTTCGAGCAGTTAAGGTTAGACATTTGCCGGCGCCGTGGCTAACAGATGAAATTAAAGCATTAATGCATAAAAAAGTGACGGCAAAGTCTAAATTTAAGCGAAGACCTAATGCCGCTAATAGGGAAAGATATGTCTCAATCCGTAAACACTGCAATAAGGTGTGTAGGAATGCTAATAGCCATCACATTCATACTTCTGTCCAAAATGGGGACGCATCCAAAGTTTGGAAATTTCTTAGGTCATTGGGGGTCGGTAAAACCCGACAAGAATCAATCCCAAAAGATATTGACATCGATGCAATGAATAATCATTTTACTGCTTCGTCCGACTTTGATAGGACAATTAAATTGAATACATTGAATTATCTTTCTTCTCTTCCGACTCCCAGTTATTCTCCATTTGTTTTTGGTCAATTCTCCGCATTTGATGTTAAGAAGAGCATACTATCGATTACTTCCAATGCAGTAGGAAGTGACTGTATCAGCCGTAATATGTTAGTCCCTGTGCTGGATGTAATCCTGCCCGTTATTTGTCACATCCTTAATTTTTCTGCATCGAGTGGTTGAGTGGTTCGAGTGGTGTCTTTCCATGTTCATGGAAAGATGCTCAAATAATTCCACTACCTAAAAAATCCAATCCAGCATCCTTTTCTGAATACCGCCCAATATCCGTCTTACCATTCCTATCCAAAGTCCTTGAGCGGTTAATCCACAATCAAATAAGCACTTTCCTCTCCAAAAATAATCTCCTCAACCCCTTCCAGTCTGGCTTCCGTCCTGGTCATAGTACCACCACAGCGCTTCTGAATATTACGGACGATATAAGGACAGCCATGGAAAACGGTAATTTAACGGTCTTAGCTTTGCTAGATTTTAGTAATGCTTTTAATACTGTTGATTTCGATGTTTTGCTTGGCATTCTATGCTCTCTTAATATATCTCCATCGGTAATCGACTGGTTTCGAAGTTACCTGTTCGGTCGGCGGCAACGTATTTGCATCGGAGAGACCTTGTCTTCCTGGAGTAATACTTCTGCCGGTGTACCACAGGGTGGCGTGCTATCCCCTTTACTTTTCGCAGTTTTTATTAACTCAATCTCCAACGAACTAATTTCTTCCTACCATCTTTATGCAGATGATTTACAAATTTACTCTCGAGCTCCTCTTGGAAATCTGGCAGAGGCTATCTTAACAATTAATCGAGATCTGGCCCGTATATGCGACTGGAGCAAGAGGTATGGACTTAGGGTCAACCCCATAAAGACGCAGGTTGTGGTGGTGGGCAGTTCTAGAACGGTCTCAAGAA
Organism: Fissipunctia ypsillon; assembly: GCA_947568875.1. Classification (NCBI taxonomy): domain Eukaryota; kingdom Metazoa; phylum Arthropoda; class Insecta; order Lepidoptera; family Noctuidae; genus Fissipunctia; species Fissipunctia ypsillon. The sequence continues at coordinate 10,080,466 of OX387664.1, read as the reverse complement.
TCGACTGGACGACTCTTCCCCAAGTTTCTTTTGACAACTCAGTTATTCCCTTCAGTGAGAAAGTAAAAAACTTGGGGATATTCATTGACAAGAACTTCTCTTGGACTGCCCAGCTACAGGAGGTTAGCCGTAAGCTTTTTGCTTCCGCTGCTTCTTTGAAGAGACTGCGTAATTTTCTGCCGACTGCCACCAAGATTGCGCTTGCACAATCGCTTCTTCTACCCATCCTTGATTATGCTGATGCCAGCTATTTAGACCTTACTCAAGACCAACTCGATAAACTTGAGCGGCTTCAAATTTTTGTATAAGGTTCATATACGGTTTGCGCAAATATGACCATGTTTCCGAATTTCGCGTGAAGCTCAAGTGGTTACCAATTCGCCTCCGCCGGAATGCTCATATTCTTTCCCTTTTGTATAATGTGCTCTTTTCCCCTTTCACCCCTCTCTATCTCAAGAAACGCTTCCAGTTCCTTTGCGACTCCCACACGAAATCCTTAAGGTCATCAGATAACTTGAAGCTTAAAATGCCAATGCATTCCACAACTTTTCTTGACAAATCCTTTACTGTCCAGGCCGCTCGTTTGTGGAATGCATTACCAGTTCCAATAAAGCGCGCGCAATCACTGCCTGTGTTTAAACGACTCGTGAAGGAACATTACTTGTCGTTGTGATTTTGTTCTCGTTGCTGGCTGACAGTCTTCTTTTGTTTTCGTCTCTTAGATAATATTTAATATGTATGTATCTATGTATATATTATATGGCATATTTATCTACTATATAGCATATGTATGTATCTGTGTATCTATTATAGTATACTGTACTTATATACTTTTAATTTGCACCAAGAACAACCCCATTTAATGTCCATAAAATCACTGTCCATTCCAAGGTTGCCTGGAAGAGATCGCAGTATGCGATAAGGCCGCCAATTGTATATTTTGTAGTTTAAGATGTATCTTTATGTAATGTGTAATCTGGTGTACAATAAAGTATATATAAATAAATAAATAAATAAATAACTATCAGCCCGTCCACCTACATCACATAATATAATTAACACTCACGGACAGGAAGGCTGTCGAAGAGTTAATTAGCCTTAACTTTGTACAGTTAATGACAGACGAAACAATTTAAAACCTTGTCCTTTCACTCTTAGGGTTCCGTAGATCAAAACCCTTATATGATCACTTCGTTGTACGTCTGTCAGTCTGTCTGTCTGTTTGTCTGTCAGACCCTTTTTTCAGGAACGCGTGAAGGTATGAAGTTGAATTTAATATCAAATACGTAGGTCTACGAGCTCTAAAAAAATCAAGCTTTTATGTCAACGCAATAAAAATTCGGCCATTTATGCACTTGCAGAGCACTTGTAAAGGAAAAGTTCGAAAATCGTTCATTTGTAGTAATTAACAAAAAAAAAAAATTGCGTTTATCATAAATGTTCTCCCATACATTGATATACGTCACGGTCAAGTCTCCAACTGCAAATGTAAGTTTGTAAAAAATATTATTATTCATGTGATTTTCTGTGTGGATTTAATTTAGGTGCTTTAATAAAATTTATTTTTATACTAATAGATTGTATTTTACAATATCAAAATGGACACATACTTATAATCTCAATATTACAATCAGTATGACTTTATTACAATTAGCGCAACTTTAATATAATTTCACTATGTTGACCTGTTATTCAGAACGTCTTACTAGGTCACCCGCTCTCCGCGAACTGAACGAGCGACTCCAAGCGTGAGGCAGAGTGAGGCTATTCTCCATTTTTCCCCACCATGATGCTATTCAAACGGCATGGCGGTTGGCTGTGTTGCCAATTGAAATAAATTAAATTCCAGAACATAAAATGTTATACAAGAGATCATGACAAGCAGTGGTTTGAACGGTAGTAGCCTAGAACGTTGCTATTCCACCAATTCGCACTAGAAGCGTTTCCATATGTCTTTTGTGATGCGCACAGCAAAGGAGTGGAACTCTCTGCCTGCGTCTGTGTTTCCGAAAGCATACAACCCCGACCTCTTCAAAGTGAGAGTGAACAGACTTCTTCTGCGTAAGCTAGTTCCATAGTCGACTTTGTATCTGTCATCTCTGACCTACACTCAAGAGCAAACTTATCTCAAATAAAAAGAAAAAAAAATCGTATTTAATATAGGATACAACATTCGTATTTACATTTAAATTAAGACGGCGTTTTCAAAATAGTACTTCTTTTGTTAAAACTTTCTCATTTGGTGCTCGTCGGGGAAGTACTAGCGGCAGACCTGTTTCTGCTGTCGAGAAGCGTTGCTTTGTTTCAGTTTGAAGAGTTTCGGCTTTGTGACTCGGATGGCAACTGCGATACCTCTGATATTGCAGATGTTCATCCTATCCTACTAATATTATAAACGCGAATGTTTGTGAGGATGGATGGACGGATGGATGTTTGTCACTCTTTCATACAAAAACTACTGAACGGGTTTGAATGGCACACAGATAGTTTATAACCTGGGGGCCAACCGCCACATCTTAAGCAGTATTATTTTAATCTTACTTCATAGTGAAAAAGAGATGGAGGTATACGTCCTGCATAGCTCCATCTTTTTCTCACACTGAAGTAAGATTAAAATAATACTGCTTAAGATGTGGTGGTTGGCCTCTTGGATTAACACATATGATTCTTTTTATCCCGATATCCTCACGGGATCGAGTCTTATGCGGGTGAAACCGCGGGCTGCTGCCAGTTCTCCATAGACGACGACGGTTACCAACAGATGGGCCACCTGTTTGTTCGCCAACGTAGCAACATTACAAGCGAGTTTCATTTTAAAAGAGAAAGCAAAAGGAAGTCTTTTCAAAACTATTCGTGGAAAGAATTGTTAAAAAATATGTCTTATTTCTTTTGATTTAAAATTAATACAAAAAGGCAACGGGTTGCCTGTGTAATTATAACTTCAAAGGATAAAGAATATAAATAGGACATAATTATAGGCCGGATATTAATAACTACATTTTTAGAATATTTTCCGGATGGAACTAAAGTATGGCGTACCTTAAAGTGTTAGGGTTAGAATTTATTTTTATCACTTCACGATAAACTGAGTATACGACAAAACGCCGACAGACACTACGCCGACAGACTGAACACCGACAAGACTTTACTTCAACGGGACTCTTCGCCGACATGGAGTACTTCACGAGTCGTCAGCTGTTAGATTAAATTGAATAATTGTTGTATGTAGGAACATAGTTTGCTGCTAGTACACAGTGCACTCTCGACAGTAAAGACCATCTTTCTGGCAAGCTAATCTTTTCACTACGGCGAGATTACCACATAGAATGTCTAACAGCAAGTCTTACCAAGAGGTATGGTATTATCTAGAAACTTGGTTGTGAAAGGTCAGATAGACAGCCGCTCCTTGCAAAATACTGATATTCAGCTGCATCTGGTTAGACTGGAAGCTAACCCCAACATAATTAGGTAAAGGTTAGGAAGATGGTGATGATTATCACATAGCTCATACCGACGCGAGACGAAATACGCTTGTAGAGGGAACTCTGCCCTTTTGTCCATTCTGTACCTATACGTTATCGTCATTGACGAAATTCACAAATTGAAAAATCGTGGCTTATCTAAACGAGCCACAGGGATGAAACATACACGTACCCAGCTTAAATTTACAGAGGTTTAAACCTTTTCAGGCTAACTGTGTTTTTGCAAAGCGAGCCATGAAACTAGGTCGAAAGTAAAAGCCTGTCAGTCACTTTTCAGTGATACTTTGTCTTTTTACCCGATTGCGGTGAAGCCAAAAAAAGAGGGTTATGTGATTGATCTGTATGTACATATGTATGTATGTCCGACCCTCGTGTATGTTCCCTCGTAACTACTTAACGGCTAAACCGATTTTGATGAATGATATGTTGAGAATTCATCTTTATTGCACGAATGTCACTGAGTACAGACTGTGAGTGAGGTATCAAAATGAAGGGTAATTAAACATATAATATTACTGCTTTAAATTTGAAATTTGTTCCTAAAGACTGGCATAATTATTTGCGAATGAATGAGGAAACATATTTAATGCTTCTGTCGTTAGGCAGTCCATTAATTAACAAGAAAGACACTATTAAGATACTTCGCAGCAGCAACTGAGCGCTCACAACACACATGCCCAAATTATTTGATCAAACCGTTCGATCAAAATGTTTGATCGAATAGGCATTAAGTCCGCCTTTGTACTTTTTTAAGTGTGAAAAGTTTAAATAAATAAATAAATAAATAAATAGAAATACGAAAATTTATATTTCTTCATGCCATTTGACGAGTCATTAAATTTGATCAACTTTTCCAAACATTCGTGCCAATTTGATTAAAACTGTTTGGACCAGCCTGTTTGATCAAATTACTTGAACGTGTAGGGCCCACATTTTTTTATGCGGGCGAAACTATAATAATCATGTTTAACTTTGGATGTACAATGTTTAACAGTGGAGTTCATTCAGTACATTTCTATTGTGTTATCTAATAAACTTAGCTCAATACGTATCTGTATTTGAGATGATTTAAATAAATGCCAGAATAAAAATGTGTTTTTATTAATTACCTATTAAATTAATATTATTTAGTAGGTCGCCCATTGATTACATTTTTCAAAAAAGCATCTTTTCATTTAATATTCTTAAGAATTTTGTCCCGTATGAGCGAGAGGGGTGACAAAAAGTGACAGTCCTCTTAAGAGTGTAAGGTAACCCCTACCAATTTCTCCTAGTATCTGACGTGAAGCATTTTTTTTTTAATGTTAACTAGTTTTAAACATTCTATAACCCGATCCATAAAATATTAACGCCATTTAGAACCATTTCACATGAACTAATCAATATCAGGCTACACCTTTTACCTCTTTCTCTAATGATTCTTATGAAAAATGTTTAGCTTCATTGACTTGACGTAGACAAATCTGCAAGTCTAAGTTCATTATGGCAGTGGGAAATTTTGTGCCATAGTTTGGAGGTCATAATTTGATTTATAGTGAATGATGTTTCGGTCGGAAAGTAATAGATTATGTTCTTTTGTTGTGGTGATATTTGTTACTAGTTATTCGTTTATAATTTCATGTGATCGAACCTGGCAGGAATTAATGGCAGTCTCAAAGATAAGGGAAATTAATTGTGGAAATTTTTGTTGGTAGTCAATTTGCTAAACAATTAATTTCCCTGACTTTACATTAAGGTTCGTGCGTTAAAATAGCTATTACATTACAAATTATAAAATAAGGCTTATTTTTTTTCAATATAGTTTTCTATAAAAATACAACTAAAATATATAGGAAGGTAGATATTTACTACTTTCATGGAAACACACACGAACGTACAACGATCTTGCAACAACGGAGTCCTCGGATGTACATATGTATACAAGGTCAAATTAAATTAGCTACCCAAACACCGCAGACGTTATGGGTATCGGTATTTAAAAACGTCAATATTTTTTTGATGGTTTTTCTTTTGGGTCAACAAGCTCTGATAATGTTGTTGCTTGAAGTTAAGAAATTCGTATCGATACCCATCATGTTTGTGAAGTTTACACAAAAAAAAAACAGATTTTTTAAAAGTGATATTTCAAGTACGTGCATACCTGCGGTTGGTGACCAAAAAAAAAACTCATCAAATTAATTATTTTTCATTTTATCGTGTTTAGATGATCACGCCTGCGGAGTTTCGCTAGCTAATTTAATTTGATCCTGTATTGTAGATAATACAGAACATTCATTAAGAACTAAAACGTGCTACGTGATTGTACCAGATATCGGGTTAACCTTTCGTATGTTAATTACAGACACAATTAAAAAGCCATTGCGTCTCACGTAGATCTGCATACGAAGGGTTAATTCTCTGAGTACGCAAAATTTAATTCAGTTAATTAATTTAACCTGTATTGTTAACGCCTATAAAATTCCGTTTCTTCTCAATTATAGAAAATGTCGATGCTTTAAAAAAAACCTGACGTGTCAAATTGGCTTCGATACTTATCCTATTTACAGAGTAAATGATTTCATTTCACTTCAAATGTCATGCCTATGATGATTAGTTTTATTTATGTAAACTGGGGGCCAACCACCACCTCTTAAAGTAGTATTATTTTAATGTTACTTCAGTGTGAGAAAGAGATGGAGCTATACAGGACGTCTAGCTCCATCTCTTTCCCACACTGAAGTATACAATAATACTGCTTTAAGAGGTGGTGATCTAGCTCCAGGCCAATCAATCTCAGCAGCTAACTTCTAATTTGATTACAGACATTATTGTAATGATTTTAGCTCAATAAGTGTCTGATGCTAAAATCATTAAAATAATGTCTGTCTAACAATCAATCAATCAATCTGCCTAGCCTTTTCCCAACTAATTTGGGGTCGGCTTCCAGTTTAACCGGATGCAGCTGAATACCAGTATTTTACATGGAGCGACTGCCTGTCTGACCTCCACAACCCAGTAACTAGGTTGTCAGACTTTCAGGCTTCTGACGATCCGTAAAAACTGTCAAAGATCCATGAATGACAGCCGGGACCAACGGCTTAACGTGCTTTCCGAGGCACGGAGGAGTCTCGATATGTAAAGATGGTCACCCATCCACGGACCAACCCCGGCAAGCGTAGCTTAACCTGATGGATCGACCCGTGTGGCTGTTATTACTTAGCCACGAGCTCCTCTAAAACTAATAACAAACTAAAATATGACGTCGAAAAATTCCTCCGCATCTAGATGAATGAGATTGAAAAAATATATTAATAAGTAATAATTATCATTTCACCAATAATGTTGAAGACTGTCGAACCTAAATGCTTCAGTTTATTATTCCACAAGCTTGGACATAGTCTGGCGATTAAACGTATAATCCTGTGAACGTTTGGAATTAAGGAGATTTTTAAATAAATTCCGGGGAAAAGACCAATTTTTACAACAACAGCAACGCGTTGTAAAATTATTATTGGTAAATAGGATAATCTGCGGGTTCGAGGATTTAGAACAATTTTAAGTAGGTTACGTACTGTAGAGGCTTTAATCGGGCCTACTTTTAGCATGAAACCTTCGCGAGTTATTTGATAGTTTTATTAAGACAAACATTGATTTATTTACATAGAATAGTTTGAAATTTGACAGGATAGGAAAGTTGTTTTATATTGATTCAGTGCTAGTATACGTTTGACTTGTAACATGCTTATTATAAAGTATTAAATAATAATATCGCTCACCTAGCAGTATAATGACAGATCTACTTTTTTCTTATTTTACAGAAATGAGGGTCAAAGATTTTACAAATGTTTGAAACGAAGTTATGAGTTCATTTTACATTTTATCATGGATTTTATGGTTTTGGCAACTAGTATAGACCTAAATAGATAAAACTAACACCGTGCCGTTTTACCGCTTTACAAATTATACACTTTTAAACACTTAGGCCGTAAAAACTCAATTTCGCTTTTTTTTGTAAATGTGCCATTATACTGCTAGGTGAGCGATATAGTGCTCTGGTGTGCGTGTATCTTTGTAGCACTGACCTCCCAGTATACACCAAAGAGATATACAGTGTGAGTCTTTATAATGTGCACATATCGAAATGAGGGAATCTATGCTTAATTTTATCGACGGAAAAAATGTTTAAAAAAATCTAAATATTTATTTATATTTTTTATGGATTTTTAAAAAAAATTGTTTGCTTTTGTGACCCCAGTGTATACAAAACTGTGTAACTTTTAAACTAAACGATTTATCACGATGAAACAAACTCTATAATGTTTGGAAGTAATTAGGTGTCGTCATAAAATAAAAATTATGGAAAAAAAATAGCCACATTTAAAAATAAACATTTTTGTTTGGCAAAAATCTGATTTTTTTTCATTAATTTTTACAAAAATTGTAAAATTTCTCAATAACATGCCCCCATCACCTTCTTTTTTTATAACTTTAAGTTATTCTTCATTGTATTAGGAACCTAACGGTAAAAATTGCATGTTTTTAACTCAACCCCAACATTTTTTATCAAATGTCAAAGAAAGGCCCAACGCATAGCTACGCACATTGTTTAGCAGGTAGATAAACTTTTTTTTGTTAACTTTGTTGTGAATGCGCGCGGGTCGTTTCAAAGATGGCACTCCGAACGCGGAATCGTATTGTTCTCATAAGGGTGGTTTGTTTGGGATGATAATTAATGCAAAAGAGTTCAATTGAAACCCATTTATTATTAAATACAAAATTTAATGCATCAGGTTCTCAAAATGTCCACCTCGTTGTTGTAAACACAAAGCCGCGCGAATTAGAATTTGGTGTGTCGCTCTCCTTATCATTTCGGGATCATTGCGAATATCATTCGCACAGTTTATTATGCGGTCACGCAAATCGGCCTCACTGTTGATGGGGGTACTGTAGACGCGTTGCTTCATGGTCCCCCATAGGAAATAATCAAGGGGCGTCAAATCGGGTGAACGCGCAGGCCACCCTACAGGTCCTTGCCGGCCGATTCATTTGTCATGATAATTTTCGTTTAAAATTCTTCTTACATTTGTAGCGTAATGGGCAGGACATCCGTCCATCTGAAGAAACATCCTTTGACGCACAGCCAGTGGGACATCTTCCAATAACTGAGGCATATCATCTCTCAATAGACTTAAAAATCTTTCACCAGTCAACGTTCTCGGCAATATGACTGGTCCAATCAACATGTTATCGATAAGACCAGCCCAAACATTTATCGAAAATCTTACTTGGAAAGTAGATGACCGTTTCAGTTTCGGGTTTTCACCTGCGCGGCACCATCTGTGTAAATTTCGACAGTTAGTAATACCGTCTCTAGTGAATGTCGCTTCGTCCATCCATAGTATTTTTCTTGGAAAGTTTGGGTTTGCTCTGGTTTTTCTTTGAATCCATGTGGACATCACACACCTTGGACGCCAGTCTACGTCTTCATGTAGATGTTGCACCCTTTGATAGTGATAAGGATGCAATCCTTCTTTCTTTAAAATACGCCACACTGATTTTTGGGATATTCCGTGACGAAGAGCCAGTCGTCTAGTACTTATGGATGGATCAGCAAACAAATCACTTAATACTGCTTGTTCAGTAGCCGCATCAATAATTACTTGAGGTGGCTCGCGACGATCTCTACTTGATCCAAGTCCAGTGATCGACCACCTTCTGTGAACTTCCTGGAAGTTTCGGGCAGATGGCACTGGTTGCCTGTTAGGATACGCAGCTATGTAAGCCGCGCGCGCAGCTCTGGCACTTCCTTGTCCCACTCCATAATAAAAATGTATGTCGGCGATGTGTGCCGGGGAAAATTCACTTAAACGCGGCATCATGTAGCAGCGAACGAAAGTTATGAAAGTCCAGCGAACGAAAGTACCGAAACACATGTAGCAGCGGCGAATAATTCGGAGCGACTGCCAGTCTGACATCTGTCATAATTCAAGTTCCTTTGGCTGGCCCTACCTCCCCGACCTGCGCACATTCAAAAGAAAGTTTATCTACCTGCTAAACAATAGCTATGCGTTGGGCCTTTCTTTGACAGTTGATAAAAAATGTTGGGGTTGAGTTAAAAACATGCAATTTTTACCGTTAGGTTCCTAATACAATGAAGAATAACTTAAAGTTATAAAAAAAGAAGGTGATGGGGGCATGTTATTGAGAAATTTTACAATTTTTGTAAAAATTAATGAAAAAAAATCAGATTTTTGCCAAACAAAAATGTTTATTTTTAAATGTGGCTATTTTTTTTCCATAATTTTTATTTTATGACGACACCTAATTACTTCCAAACATTATAGAGTTTGTTTCATCGTGATAAATCGTTTAGTTTAAAAGTTACACAGTTTTGTATACACTGGGGTCACAAAAGCAAACAATTTTTTTTAAAAATCCATAAAAAATATAAATAAATATTTAGATTTTTTTTAACATTTTTTCCGTCGATAAAATTAAGCATAGATTCCCTCATTTCGATATGTGCACATTATAAAGACTCACACTGTATAACGACATTACACACAAATACACGTAGCGATCTGCTCGGCCCCCTGGTACCCCGGCAGATTGCTACAGTACCTACGCAAAAATTCCATTGGGGTAAAATATGCTCCTACTTATTATATATTTTTTCATACAGCAGCTACCATAAGTATAATAAAATACTGTAAACAACAAAAAGACAGACAAAATTAAAAAGAATATTTGCAAAGTACATTCAAGGCAAGTGTTTCCGCGACCACGGACACACTAAATAAAAGACACTTTACAAACAAACTTAGCATAAAATAATAAAAGAACTCGCAACTTATTGTGTCCTTTTCATCTGATACCGCTAGTTTGTAACGAAGCGCCAGTTTTAAAGCGATTATTTTGTTTGTCCGCCATCCCCCAAGCGCTTTACAAAGCGTGAAATACTACATATTAGCGCTTTCTTGTACATTTCGAATGCGGTTGCAGCATTTTAGCGATCGTGTTCTGAAATACGATTTAATTTGAGTTTACAGTGGAACTTAATGTGCGGTTATTTATACCGGTGCTAATGTAGATTGTTAATTTACAGTAGGATTCGCCGGTTTGCTTGTTTTATTTTTTAATATTTTAGTTTTATACAATGTAAATTGGAACTGTTGTTGCATTTCTACAGATTATTAAAAATAAGTTTAAGAGATTAAGGAGAGGTTTAACCTTAAGGCTCTTGCAAACAGGCGCGACACGCGATGCGACACAAAGGCACAGCGTGTCGCGTGACGTGCGGTGCTTTTGTGTCGCGAGTGATTCGTGTCGCGTGTCGCGCCTGTTTGCCTTTATGTTAACAAATTCCATGCTACAGCTTATGCGTGATAACATAACTTATTTATTAGAGTATTGACGATAATGTAAACACATTGTCTATATTTTCAGTTGTCAACATTGTAGAAGACAAAGATCAATATTTCAAATTCTTTTTATCAGTTGAAAGTTATTATTATAATTCAAATGATAAAAGAATATTCACGAGTAAACCTTTTTTTACTCGTGAATATTCAAGCCCTTTTACAAAATTAAAATCCCAACTACCTAGAATATTATTTTTATTTAACGAGTACATCCTTAAATTTATTTGAGGCCGTTTTTCGTGAAGCAAAGAGAATTAATAGGACTAAGCACAGAGCACGAAATCGCCACGAAGGCAGCGTCTATACAGGGCAGTAGGTATTAACAAAACTCATGGCGTTGAAAGTGTGTTAAAAAGCTCAACTTTTATCCCGTACCGCCTTCAGAGCTGACAATTTCTATTCGTCATTTGTGTCGTATAGTATTTTAAATCTCACGAAGCGACGCGCGCTTTACACGCGGTTACAAAGCGTACAAACACGCTGTGAAAGTGTGTGTAAGCGCAGGAGCTCTCGGTACCGTCCGAGACAATGGCGAAGTCGGAAGTGTGTGTATCTGTGTGCATGTGTGTGTTATGTGCTGACGCTACTCGTCTTCACGCACACATTCACAGCGTGTTTGTACACTTGGTTAAGTCGACGTTCGTGCGGACGTAAAAATTACGCGGCGATTTGTTTCGCGCACTGGATTTTCAACGCTCTGCTTAGCGCCGAGAGTTGAAAATCTAACAGTTTGTTTTTCCGAGGCGGTGGATTGCACTCTGTTGGATTCTCAATGCTCGGCTCAACACCAAGAGTTGAAACTCCAGTGCGCGGTAAAATTCCGCCGCGATCTTTTTACGTTGATGCAAAAGTCGGCTTACACAAGTACAACGCGTGTGATCGATAAAAATTGTATAGTGCGAGTAACCGGTGACACGCTTGGGTTATATAGGTACCATAGGAGAAACGAACATCTATACGCCGTAAGGACTATTCTTGCTTGCAGTGCTCGGCCGCTATAGTAACGCTTGCTAACAGATGTGGTCATTGTGTGCAAGGGATTTTGTTTTCAAATTGGTCAGATCAGATGAAAGTTTCCTCGATAGTACTTGCACAGAGTAGCGAGTTCTCGGTAAAGGCAAGTCGGTACCGATCGATGCAGGTGAAATAGTCCCGTGTTGACGTATGCCCTCCACATCCATATTCCTCCTCCTGCTCCTGCGCTGCCATATTTCATTGTAAAGTTAAAGACAAACTTACAAAGCTTAATAATAATAATAATATATCCCCATCGCCGTATCTCTACGTTGACGTCGTGATGGGGCTTGCGCGCTCCGAACTCTAGGTCTGTGCCGGTGGAGGTTTCTTTGCCGGAACAGGTCTAGGATGAGGAGCCAGACCAAGAGAGATACAGAAACCCGCAGGGCAGCATGTGGCGAGCTGCTGGGCAGTAGCGACCCCACGTACCCTATCTCCCGGGAGAAGTCATGTTCCTCATCTCTGGCTTGCCTTTATTGGCCGGCTGGAGTGAACACTGACGAGAACTGACCTCCCACCTCATTCTTGCCTTTATTGGCTGGCTTGAGTAGAGATTCGCAAGAGCAAACGTGCTCGGAGGAAGGAAGTAGTCCAGTAAGATGCTGGTAGGGATCTTGACCGTACTTCCGGGATTGTCCTGATAGCCGTGGAATACCTCTCCACTCCTCTTAAGCACCTCAAGACATGTTGCCTCCTTGTCGCTACGACACTATGTGCTAGCGACCGTTTCCGGGGGCCCATTGTTGAGTGTGCAAGTCACCCCCTGCCATTTTATCCGTGTATTGTATTTATCAAACATTGGTCAGGCAGGGGCCATAGTCCTTGCATAGTTTTAGATAACCAGTCCACTTTAGCCATCCAAACCCATAGCCCAATATTTTTTTTGTCTCCATATCCTGCAATAGTCCTACACCAACCGTGAGTTGTCCTTGGGTGCACTTGCATAGTACGCACAAGGATAATCGTCGGTTGGTGCCTCATTTCCATTGAAAGCGTCTAACGGGCCTCTGCGAGTTGGCTTCGGCCCCTCATATGCCTTTCAAAGGTCCGGGACCCTAGGGTCCCGAGAAATATATATAAAAAAAAAAAATAATAATAATATATTAATTTATTTTCTCTCACAATGGTTTTGTAGCACTAAAACAGTTTTGACTTATATAAAGATCTCACAATGGTTTTGTAGCACTAAAGCAGTTTTGACTTATATAAAGATTCACATTGCGAGAGCTGGTGCCTGAAGTAGGTTTTGGAAAAAAACCTGTATTACAGGCCACCAGGTTAATTGCAGAGTTATTTTCAAAATAAATAGCGTAGAGTCATCTCAAAACCTCTCTCTCTTGAATTTATATATATATGTATTAGAATATAGGTATATATTATAGTAAATATGCATGTATATGTATTATAAGTTATCACCTATTTATATACCTATTCTATTTGTACCTAATTCATTATTATATATTTTTAATAGTTTTTTTTTCTCATTGTTCCTCTCAAACAGAGCACTTGCCATCTAATCTCTTCACCATCCTTGGTTGACTGGTAGAGAATGCCTAAGGCATTAAGTCCGCCTTTTTACTTTTTTGCATGTGCAAAGTTTAAATAAATAAAAGGCATGCGGCTGCGCCGATTGCTCCAATGTGAGGTAAAGACGTGATGCGGTGGACGCATTGTGCTGACCCTACACTTTTGTGCTTGTGTAGCGTCAGCAACATTTGAGATGTGAGAATAGCACACATGAGATGACTTACACTTTGCGTTCAAGAACAAACAGCTTGAACATGTAACCGTTTCTTACCGAAGATCAACTTGCAGTGATCAGGGGGTCTACTCCCTAACTCCGTCCGAAAGTAGTTATTCCGTCAAAACAAGTGTAAAATTAAAATTTTCGGACGGGCAAAAACACATCGGGCGTAGGGACAACTGTAAAATCGTGTTGTCATTCATTCTTAGTTCGGATACCGTACTAATCGTATGTCCATAAGTGATACGGTGTAGTAAACGCCCGTAACTTCGACCGAAACTACGGACTTCGTGCTTAGGGAGTAAACCTCCTGTACCGGAAGTTGGGCACGAAAACCCGCTTCTTTATGCAAGCACCCTATTACAAACCAAGCGTTTTCGTGCTCTGTGGGACCAAGCTTTGGGCTTCAAATCACGTAGAGGGACTTTGCATTTGTCCCGAGCGTTTATACTCGTATAATTTAGTTATGCAAGGAAAATTGTTTAGTTCACAGTCGTAATATTCCCAAAATGAAACTGCATATCTTTGTAGAAAATAATATTTGTGCGGTGATGTTTTTGAATTAATTTAGTCAGAGTTTGGGGTGAATATTTATATGGTTCTGTATTTGGTTGCTAACAACCAATTTAAACACAGTGAATAGCGATAGTTACAAATGTGGTATCTATTTAAATGTTACTAAAAACGTTCCAAAGTTCCAAAAGCTATAGATAAGGGGAGACTTTATTAATAAAATATTGTGGCAACGTACTACGAGTGATATAGTCTAGTTGAAAACAGTAAAGTAAATAAATATTTAAAATAGTCAAAAGTAAGTTTTGCCACAATCCAACTAAATAGTTCAGCCTTTGCTCAAATTAAAACAGAATTCGTACCTAATGAAATGCAGTTGTAATTCCGACTCCTAGTAATGGAATTTAAATGCTCATTATTTTTAATTAAATAGTAGGTGTGTCTCATATAATTAATTTTCATAGAAGCCGGACCAAATTATTCAGTATGAATTCATTTGAGAACAATCTACTACCAGTCGTTCAGTTTCGGAAACTAAAACTAGAAACCTAAAATACTAAGTACGAACTTTGTTAAGTATATAAAGCAAATTTTCTTATCTATGTAGAAGTGAGTTTTAATTCAACGGTTCAAGTTAGGGAATCGATTCGATCGCAAAGAGCTAAGTTTACGTGATAATACTTAGAAGTGAACGATTGTTTGTAACTTTCTTGTTTGTAAGTTAAGTGAACGGGTGAAGTTGAGTCGTTAAATATTTAGTTAATTTTATTAGGAAAGGAATTGATAATGATGTTATTGTTGACACACACATTTGAATACCTTATTCGGAATAAGTATTTATACAAATAAATAAAATTGAAGTGTCTGTTTGTAATGTCAAAATAACATCTTTTTACTAAATGCATATGAAAGTATATACGGTACTTATAACAAAAAAGCAATTTTAATTTTTTTTGTCTGTGTGTCTGTTTGTTCCGGCTAATCTCCAAAACGGCTGGATCGATTTTAACAGGACTTTCGCTGGTAGATAGCTGATGTTACGGCGCGTAACTTAGGCTACTTTCATTTTAGAAACATAATTAGGATTCCGCGCAAAAAAATTAAAACCCATGAAGTTATGAACAAAAAGTCGGATTTGAAAAATTCTTTTTGCATTTTTGGTAGCCTAATTCTCGAAGACAGTTATTGGTTATTTAATATCACGCTATGACACTTAGGAGTCGAGCAAAAAGAAAAAATTCAGAAAGAACACTAAGCGAAAACGAAGTAATAGCGCGGGCAGGCGATGCAACGCGACGGGTCGGGGGAGGAGGGAGTTTTATTAAAATGTGGATTTTATTTTAGTATATTATGTATCTTACGACTTTCACGTGAACGAAGTCGCGGGGGACAGCTAGTATTTTTAATAAAGTGTGTTTACTAAAAAAATGAAATAAATCGCTTTAGACGCAAACCTATGTATATGCAGGCCAAAAAATAAATGAACAGGATAAACCTCTGTCTAATCATGCCTACAAAAATGAATGATTACAAAATAAATAATATTAAGTACTAGCTATGCCCCGCGACTTCGTTCGTGTGGACGTCGTAAGATACGCAATATACTAAAATAACAGCTACATTTTAATAAAACTCCCTCGTCCCCCGCCCGCCGCGTTGCATCGCCCGCCCGCGCTATTACTTCGGTTTTGCTTAGCGTTCTTTACGACTTTTTTTATTTTTTCTCGGCTCTTAAGGGTCGTAGCGTGATGTTAAATAACAAAAATAATTTTTCAAATCCGACTGGCTGTTCCAGAGATTAACGTTGTAATTCTTTTGCACGGAACCCTAACTCTTTTTCTAAAATAAAAGTAGCTTACGTTACTTCTTGTAACATCAGCTATCTGCCAGTGAAAGTCCCGTCACAATCGATACAGCCGTTTCAGAGATTAGCCGGAACAAACAGACAGGCAGACCAAAAAACTAAAAATTGCCTTTTCGTTACAAGAGTCGTTTAAACTTTCATGTGCATTTATTAAAAAGCTGTTATTTTGACAATAAAAACAGACACCTAATTATTATTTACTTTTATAGAATATTCAGAAATACTCACCTCCTTAATAATAATATTAAAAAAAAAAACATAATTATTATATCAGGTGAATAGTTACACACCGATTTCTCTCTTTCAGTCGTCAGTAATTAGACTTTCGAAAGAAGAAGACAAAGCGTTGTGTAACTATACAGACGCTATACAACGTTTATTAATAAGGAGGTTCGTGTATAAAATCTCGATATCTTCACCAGAAGTTCGACTATAATTTTGTTTTTTATTCAACCTTTCTTCATTCGCTCCGTACGCGATGATGTGACAGGCCAAGCAACTAAACAATGCATACTACGAAGTTACTACATTAATCATAACCAAATTTCTCATGTTTTACCCATACTCCATAACTTTGACAGTCCTAATCTCAATACAAAGGTGGCAAAGCAATAAATTGAGCAAGAGCCTCAAGTTTGAGATGGTATTATATAGTGAGCTGGCTATGACAAACAGAAATAATGCACGTTTGAGAACGTTTGGCTGGATTACTTAACCACTAAATTATAAGCTCCTTACTAAGGAGCCCTGTGCATGGTGAATTGGCGATATTACGAGCCAAGTAAGTAATTATTGTGCACACTAGAAAACTACTATAGGTATTGTAATAATCTACAAGGCCGTGTGTGGGAGCCAAGCAGACTACTACGTCTTTTGTGTAGTGTCGATTGTGAGGTGTGTGGGAGATAACTAAATTACACGAGATCAAATCCAACAATGCAGTATATTATTTTTATATTGACTTCACTCTTTAAAGGCACATATACAAGACACTCCTATTTTTATCTATATCAGTCAGGGCTGGGACACCGACTGTAAACCTATATTGTTTTTTCTTCCCCTATTCGAACTTTCAAAATCAACGTTTGTGCTCTTAAATGGGGAAGGTCGGGCAAAGCTAATTGTAGATGGCGTGATCATAGCTAGGTCCCCACGGCCTACAATAAGTTTGACATTTCATTCAGTCATGAGTTTACTTTTATTTCGCTGTTTTGTTATTTTCGGTGATTTCAATATTTTAAATCGAGTAAATAATATGGAATGTGTCAGCATTTAAAACCATAAATATATCCTCAAAGTCACTTTCTTCAAAATGTTTCTACTCTGTTTAATTTATAAAACAACTCTACGAACAGCTTTAAGCCACCATCTTTTATTTTTAGGGTCTCTCAGGAAATGATGGACTCCAATTTCGGAGTATTTAGTAACACAACAACGCATCATTTTCGCAAAAATAAAATAAAACCACCTCACGCCTTGTATTATTGGCTTGTGTTGGGAACTAGCTACGAAAGCGCCATTTTGACAGTTGCCTTCCCCATTAATAAACGTTTAAACTTGCGAAG
Organism: Fissipunctia ypsillon; assembly: GCA_947568875.1. Taxonomy (NCBI): domain Eukaryota; kingdom Metazoa; phylum Arthropoda; class Insecta; order Lepidoptera; family Noctuidae; genus Fissipunctia; species Fissipunctia ypsillon. The sequence continues at coordinate 10,062,881 of OX387664.1, read as the reverse complement.
GTTGCACGCCCGGTTAAAACCTCTACAGTACCTATTAAAAGAGATCAGAATCAATTTTTTATATTGTCCCGTGCAGCATATTCTCACTAGACAAAGGTGGTGAGCAATAAATTGAGCAAGAGAGTCAAGTTTGACATGATGCGCGGTATTGTATGGGTATAGTGAGCTCGCTATGACAAATAGAAATAATGCATGTTCGAGAACGTTTAGCTAGAATACATAACCAACTTTTAATATATACCTAAGCTCCTTACTAAGTAGGCCTTAGTAAGTAAATATTGTGCACACTAGAAAATGACTATAGGTACCTATAAAAGGAGACGCCAATCGATTTCTCATAATTATTATCCCCTGCCGCATATTTTCATATGCCAAAGCTGGTGAGCAGTAAATAGCCTATCCGCTTGAAGTTGAGAGCTATGCATCGCAGCAGTGACTCTCACTAGATAGCAGTCCTAACATTATGCCAAACAAATTCAAGCGAATTTCTCGATAGGTAACATGGTTTTTTAGGTAAACTTCTGTGACAGACGGATGGAATAAAGAGACTCTTTAAGGGTTCCGTTTTAACTTATAAGTTACGGAACCCTAAAAACGTATAATCTTTACCGTCTTCACATAGCTAGCAGCCTTATACATAAAACAAAGATGGTGGCCAATAATTTGCCTACCAGCCTCAAGTTCGGGAGCTATGCTTCGCAGTGATTCACACTGGCTTACAGTTGCCGGTCGAGATGGCGCGCGCTATTGTTTAGTGGGCAGGCTATGACAAATGGTTGCTGCAGTTGCTGAGCTAAGACCTGGTTAGTTTATGGACTGAGTAGCAGTATCCCGCGGTTTCACCCGCATAAGTCTCGTTCCCGTAAGGATATCGGGATAAAAGTATCTTATATGTTAATCCAGGTTATAAACTATCTGTGTGCCAAATTTCATCCAAATCTGTTCAGTAGGTATTGCGTGAAATAGTAACAAACATCCATCAATCCATCCTCACAAACTTTCACGTTTTCTTATTTTTTTTTTTTAATCATCCGTAAATATGTAAATTAGAATAAAACGCATGTTTTAAGGATTTAGAGCAGATTAAATCTGCCTAGCCTTTTCCTAACTATGATGGGGTCGGCTTCCAGTCTAACCGGTTGCAGCTGAATACCAGTATTGTAAATGGAGCAACTGCCTTCACAACCCAGTAACTGGGTAACGCGATACTTCTCGATAAGACTGGTTGTCTTTCGGGCTTCTGAAGACCCGTAACGACTGTCAAAGATCCACGAATGACAGCCAGGACCAATGGCTTAGCGTGCTTTCCGAGGTACGGCGGTTATCGGGTATCGTCACGAATTTTTCTTCAAAACTACGTGTACTGCATAAAAATAAAGTTTTGTAGCTTCCGTTGGTATTTATAACATCATGTTATCTACATATCCGTTCCGTCATTTCCGTTTAGTCAATTTTATACATAAGTTTATATAAGTGGAAACTTGTAATTATTGGCCTTCTTCTACATATTACTACTACTATTCGACTACTCGAATGTATTAGCTGTAAGTTTTCTTTAAATTAATAAAATAAAATATTCTACACTTATCTAAACGGCGAAATAATACAGGGTTTTTTTTAATTAATTGTCGCAACTTTACAACTTCACCTTGGAGAAGTACAACCAAAAAACTTCTTTGCAAAGAAACAATCGACTTCCAAAAATAAAAATAAAAAACACTACAAATTGAAAAATAATTAATTCAATTCAATTTCGGAAATCGGTGTCTTTGGTTTTGTATTTTAGTTTTTTGCCACCGACTTCCGAAATTAAAGTTATTTTTCACTTTGTAGTGTTTTTTTTTTTGAAGTCAGTTGATTTTTTGCCAAAAAGATTTTATTTTTCACTTTTTAGTTATGGTACCTACCCCACAAAAAGTCGTACCACTACTTGCAATGTAAATAACAGTGACATGGAATTATTATAACAACATCAATATACAAGATTTAACATAAATAAGTTGTGCGTTATTTAAAAAAAATCAGCTGTTCCCTACATTTTGACACGAGTTATGAATGTAAATGTAAATAAATGTTGGGAGCAGCTGATTTTTTTTTTGCAATTTCAGGTTTAGTCCCATAGTAAAAGTTGTTCATAATGATGAGTGCAATGACCCGATAAGAGGTTGTGCGTTAATTATGTTACACCTTGTACTAAGTGGAAAAATACGTATATTACTGAAGCTTACTCAAAAACCACTCATCAGAACTTGACCAAATTTATATGGAATTAATCTGGATGTACCTACATCCTTTCAAATAAAAAAATATTTTTCACATCGGTTTACGGAGTTCGAAGGCAACAAATAAAAAAAAAATCAACCGAATTGAGAACCTCCTCCTTTTTAAAAGTCGTTTAATAATGAAAGCCCTGTTAAGAAACAGAAAACGATGGTGTAGTAAGTAGGAACATCTTACTGCATGTCGTATAACAATATCCAAGACAGTATTTCTCTACTTATTATATCCCAACCTAAACACAGCTTCACTGAACGAAACTCCATCCCGATAACTATCTAACCATTTCAGTCATTTAAACTGTTACAACACTTTGAACTTGTATTCGACAACATACAATCCCATCTCCATTGTGTGGCCTGTCAAAATGCCGCCGACTCCGTTGATAAGCAATTCCTGAACAGGGTTCGAATTTAGACCAACTGTTGGGGCGTAAGGACCAAGTATTAGGATCCTTCGTGTTTACTTGGGACAGAAGTGTAGGGATTAGGACCAGACAGCGCCAATTAGTGCTAGTGTTTTGTCTGGCAAGTCTTAAGGCGCTTCCCCGACCGAACGACCCTCAACCTCCTTCTCTATCCCGCCGCGTTGACTCGCTCTGTTTATTTTAGAATTCACATTTTTTTTTTTGGAATTATTTGAATAAAAAAAGAAAGCGATATTTTGAAATAAAATAAAACGTGAATTATTTAGATTATTAAAATAATTTATCCATTAGCGTAATTCTCAAATTGCTAGAACGTCACCTTTAAGCAAAAGATGCATGCAATCAATAATTTTTGTAATTTTTTTACAAGGAGATTTTAAATGTATTTATCTATACAAATAAATAAACCTGAAATGTTTGTTTGTAATGTCAAAAGAACAGCTTTTTACTAACTGCATATGCCAGTATATACGATACTTATAACGAAAAAGCAATTTTTAAAACTGTTGTCTGTCTGTCTGTCTATTTGTTCCGGCTAATCTCCGAAACGGCTGGACCGATTTTGACGGCACTTTCACAGGCAGATAGCTGATGTCATAAGGAGTAACTTAGGTTCCTTTTATTTCGAAAAATAATTAGGGTTCCACGCAAAAAAAAATAAAACCAAGAAATTCGAAACGGCCGGACCGATTTTGACGGCACTTTCGGGAGTAACTAGGGGTACTTTTATTATAGAAAAATAATTAGGGTTCCATGTAAAAAAAATAAAACCCATGAAATTGTGAACAAAATCCGATTCAAATATCCGAAGTTTTGACATCCACACGGGTGAAGCCGCGGCCAACAGCTAGTAACAAATACGAACAAATTAGACCGTTCAATGTGATAATAGGATATCGGATATTAATGTGCTTTTAGACGTAGTTTATTTCTCTTAATTAATAAGTTAACACTTTGAGTGGAGAATCTGGATATTCAAATGTTTGCTGCGCGGCGCACTATTTTCTAATACAAAATAAATGACGATTAGTGACGTTCTGTTTTTCATGCAAGCAAAGATAATATGAAATGTGACACAACCGTTACTAGTCATCTGCAATTCACGTAAAATGGACGTCCAAAGACGTTCCGTCAAAATAAGTATGACAATCTAGAGGACGTCGTATGACGTTGCGCCATTTCAAAATTATATCAAGACGACGTTGTAAGACGTTCCTCACGCGAACGTGTTAATAGCCTCTGAATAACGCACTATCACTAGGTATTGCTCGGGGTAGCGCCTTAACAGTAGAAAATGGCACGTTTTGTCTGTTATTTTAAGAGGCTGTCTGGAGGAGATTGCCTAAACCAATAAGACAGCTCATTGTGTATTTTGGTTTCGTTTTGTCCGGACAATTTTTTTTTTTTTGTATTTTTGGAGTGAGTGTATTTTAGTTTTATGCATAAATTATAATGCCTATGGTTGATTAATAACTATTTCTCGTTGTAGAGCTTCTAACAAGAACTTACTTTCATTAAAAATTACTTGCGTTGATTTACGAAAAATAATCAGCTGTTCCCTGCATTTTGACGAGGCGAACATAAATGTAGGAAGCAAATGATTTTTTTCGTGATTTCAGGTTTGGTCCAATAGTAAAAGTTGTTCATAATGATGAGTACAATGACCCCTTAAGAGGTTGTGCGTTAATTATGTTACACTTTATATAACTATACAAATAAATAAAACTGTAGTGTCTGTTTGTAGTATCAAAATAACTTTTTACTAAATGCATAAGAAAGTAGGTATATAAGTACGGTACTTAAAACCAAAAAGCAATTTTTAAAATTTTTGTCTGTCAGTCTGTTAGTTCCGGCTAATCTCCGAAACGGCTGGACCGATTTTGACGGGACATTCACTAACAGATAGCTGGTGTTACGGGGAGTAACTTAAGTTACTTTTATTTTAGAAAAATAATAATGGGTTCCGCGCAAAAAAATTAAAACCCGTGAAATTGTGAACAAAAAGTCAGATTTAAAAATTCTTTTTGCATTTGGTAGCCCAATTCTCGAGGATAGTTATAAGCTATATAACATTACGCTACGACTCTAAGGAGCCTAGCAAAAAGAAAAAAATCAGAAAAAACACTAAGCTAAAACGAAGTAATAGCGCGTTCGGGCGATGCAACGCGACCGGTCGGCAGACGAGGGAGTTTTATTAAAATGTGGCTGTTATTTTTAACCGACTTCAAAAAAGGAGGTGGTTCTCATATTACAACGTGTATCTTACGACTTCCACGCGAACGAAGTCGTGGGGCACAGCTAGTTGAAAATACAACTTTAATCGAGTTGTGCATCCATGTATCATCGACAAATTCCTTTAGTTTAAAAAAATATATATTCGCATAGTTACTACATGTTATGCACAAATAAACCCAAAAGTCTTTCTCGTTACGAATATTATACACTGTTACGTCAACATCCCAGGGGAGAGGCGCATTTCATTTAATGCACGAGTCACTGCAAAAATTCTCGACAGCAAGGAAATATTTTATGCAAACTTTATACTAATCACATCGCAGAGACGAGATACGACCGGTAAGGCCGTAAGCAACCGCATGCAGTAAAAAAAAACCCGTGTTCCTTTTTCAAATATTTACCCAATTTACATTCCATTAGGTGAGACGCGGATGTTAGGACCGAATAATTTCACTGGCACCCAACCAGATGTAAAAGTTGACGTAATTTTTTGAATTTTCTTCTTTACTTTATTGGTTTATTACCTGGGAATTGTGGGAGAGGAATTGCACGTTTAATGTTATAAGTAGATATTAAATTGAAATAGTTATAATAAGAAAACCTTCTTTCAAATGTAATGTTGATTAAATGTCACGCTTATTGAGTAGACTAGTGATGATGATTAAAGGCGTTTCAAATGAAATTAATGAGTTTAATTAGATTACTTAAAAAAAGAAGCACAGTACTGCAATTCAGCTATATAATAGTTGCCGGGCTCGAGAAGCTAAAAAAAGTAATTAACTCAAAATTATGAAATAACTTTAAGTACGACTTCCGAAATTAAAGTTATTTCATAATTTTGAGTTAATTTCTTTTTGAAGTCGATTTATTTTTTTTTTAATTCCCTTTTTTTTATTTCGTAATTTTTAGTTTTAAGTAAAAACTGGAATATTTGTTTGTAATAAGTAGTTAATAGTTTTGTTTTAAATGTTACACTAAGTTTTAAGTGTATCAATAAGCCAAGCCATCACACTTACATAAACTCACGCCTTCTTCCCATGGGGGTAGGCAGAAACTACAGAACGCCACCTGCTACGATCCTTACATACTCCTTTTGCCTCGTTTACATTCATACATCTGGTCACACGCACGCCGGTTGCGAGTACTACGCACCTGACCATCACATTTATTTATTTATTTATTACAAAATCCACAGCTCTTTACAATCTTAACTTAAACTATTTTAACTAATCCTACAGCCAATTAAGGATTTACAATTTAATATCTATACTTACATAGCTAAGAATACAGCGTGTGAAAGTGTGTGCCTGAGGAGTTAGTGGGTGTGTTACACGTATATAAGCCCATATCTTGAAAACTGCTGAACCGATTTTGATGAAACTTGCAATGTTCCCTAAGTGGAAGTAAACCTAAGCCCATAAAACGCAATCACAATCTGATTAACAGTTTCGGAGAAATGCGTGGACGAACATACATACAAACATACATACATATACCTATAAAATTTTGTATATTTGATTGGAAGCCCTAATAGATTATCATATGTCAATATTTCCTATAATATTACATACATAGGTACGTGTCGAATTGATAACCTCCTTCTTTTTTTTTTTGAAGTCGGTTAAAAATACAGTGCTCATCTTCCTAAAAATAGTTTATCCCAGTGCCATGAACAACAAAGGCAAAGCATAAAGCATATAATAAAACATACAGAGCAAAAATACCTACACAAATGTGTGGGAGCAAAACTAATTCGTTATCTAGTTGACACTTTTGTTATTTTGGGAACATTCATAAGGTGTTAAGCGCATCACTAGCAACAGATGAGGTGCCTTTGGAAACACGTGTTATCTATCCATCTTGAATGGCGCACACAGAGCACGGAGTCGCCTCGGCGGCCGCTGCTAGAGACGGTATTTTCAACACTTTACATACAAACCAAGCGTGTCGTGTGCGTCACCAAACCGTCACAGGAACTGACAGCCCGTGACAATTCTAACAATGCCCTGTGACAGCCAGCTTGCGCTCAGTTGCGCCAAATTCGGACGCACATATTGTTAGTGCACTGCTACACCCTCTCTTATCATAAAGAACGTTTCAAATTCCTACATGGGGGCTCGAGCAACGAGCGCGCACCGGCCGGCACGGCACTGCATCATCGTCCGGGCTACTGAGCGATTGGATACATATTCATTCTCACCAATTCAAATATATTTGACCGTTTATTTTCCTTTGTCTAATCTTGTAATACAGTCCACTATTAACAAGTTACCGTGTTTCAGTCCTCGTACCACCTGGAGGATTGGTTTACACATATAATAGATACCTAAGGTTATCGGAAAACTTGAGACTAGAGGTGCCGATTCATTCCACCAGTTTCTATGATAAATCTTTTACAGTTCAAGCCTTGTCGATAAGGCGTGCCCAATCTTTGTCCATTTTTAAAGTTATGTTAACATACACTATATCTCTACTTAAACGTCATTTATGTTCTTTGCACTTGTTTTATGATTATTATTGTATATACAGGGTGTAAGGAACAGCACTTTGCAAACTAACAGGGTGCATTCAGCTCCTTATTTTAAATCATATTCCACCGAAAATATTCTCAGGAAAATTTTCATATTTTTTATCGTATTTTCAGTTACTATTCCTATAAAGGAATAGTAACAATAGTAGTAGTAGTAATTGAAATAATTCAATGTAAAATTATGTTCTCTATACGCAGCACTCCAGTTATGTAAATAAAACAGCTAAAAACATAAAAATCAGCAATGAATGTTGAAAGACTCGGTGGCCGAAGGCTCGCTGCGGTGCCGTCCGCTACGCGCGTTTCGCCACGGTAACGATACATTGCGTGTGAGGTAATAAAACAAATCACATTTATTGGATTCCCATAACGCTCCTGAAATAATTTCATGTACCGGTCATCTTAGTATGATATACTGAATTCACCCCATCAGTCTGCGGAGGGCTGTCCCTTACACCCTGTGTATAAAGATAAGTAAATGTTTCATGTATGTATATATTTATTGTATATATAAAAGGTACACCACAAACTACCTGCAGTATTGTCTCTCCTTTCTCCCATAATTCATCCAAAGGTTGTCTGTAAAAGATCGGTAGACCGCCCATTGTGTCTACCCTATGTAAAATTTCTACATTTATATCCGTAATATTTATGGTGTAAATGTTAAAGAATATTCTATCTATCTATCTACAAGGATCTTTTAGCGCTCGAATGACATCGACAGGGGGCGCTGTTGATAAACATTTGTGCAATTATTTTGTGAAATGTATTGGAAAAACAAGATGGCGGCGGTAATTCCGATTTTTGCCACGCGCCAAATGAACCTTGTAGCGCTGTACTGGCGTCTCTAGTCACTGCCGGCGCGGCGATTCCGTGCTCTATGGCCGCGCGTGTCAACTATTTGTCTTACTGACACTTTCGTCACGGTGGAGTATTTTGTGTGCACGTGTGTCAGCCATTGCCAGTCATGGCAGCTTTGTTTCTAAGGAGATAAGAGTGGGTTACAGTCCATTCTACTACTCACAGACTATACTCATATCAGAGCTCAATATGCACACAGAGGCAACGTAAATTGTCTTTGGTCCCTGGTTCGGACATCAAGCAATGGACAAAACATTTGTAAACTTTTTGAGGATTGATTTTATGAGGCTTTTGGATTCTTTATATGTGTGTAATTTATGTATTTTTTTTTGTAATGTGCGTTTTGTTTGTGCAGAATAAACAATTTTTCTTTCTTCTTTTCTTTTCATTCACAGTTATTTTACCTCTGACAGCAGCAACCCAATATCAACGTCAACGTAACGAAGATAAAGATCACTGTGATTTTGACAGACTTGTTAATGGCAGCAACCCAACAGCAACCATTATGCAACGACAATAAAGAACGTTGTGAGTTTGACAGTGATGCATAATCAGAGGTAAAATAACAGTGAACGGTCTGTACAGTGTTAGGGTTCAGTGTTGAACTTTTTCACGAGTGAGTTTATGAGTGAGTTCGACCTCTTAAATGTTTTTTTTAATATAACAACTTGATTATACTCTAACGTTGTATTGTTACTTTTTTCTAATAACAAAATGTCAACAATACAATGTCAAGTCAAACCACAGACGTAATAACTTTAGGGACGTCCTAGGTCACTAAACAACATAATTAGCTGTCTGTACTAGTGGCGCGCGCGGTCGGCATATCCGAACGTATGAGAGGACTCATAACTTACGCGCGACACTACCGTGGCGTTCCCGTATATAGTGCATTCGCACTATATACGGGAACCAAACATTCGAAATCCTGCTCCAGGCGAAGACGCACGCTCTCTTGATCCTAATCACTTGTGATCTTACACGTAGTTCCACCATTTTTAAAGCCTAAAGTAGGCAACAGTTTTTATTGACTCCTATTATTCAATTTGTGACCATAGACCTACCTACCCCCTTTCTCTATTAAAAAAAAAAAATATTCTATGTTGACAAGGTTACGTGGTTTTTATTTCAATCTCCTAACAACGTAAACCTTGTGTGTGTGATATCTACATCGCCACATTGGAACGCATCATATTGACGTCACGCAAAATCCTGCATCGCGGAATCAGAGTTTACCGCGCGACTAGCATATATACAACATCCCGACATCAACCGTCGGGGAGCAATCACACACATGGGCGCAATGAATATTTATTTATTGTTTTTTTATTTATATAAATATCTATTATGTTTTTTATTTTTCTTAATTATTCGAGTTAAAATGCACGTTTTTCACATTACTTCTGTTCTGTGCTCGTGCGTAATCACGAGCACAGAACATGAATTAATGTAATTCTGTTTGAACTTTGCACACATGCTCGAAAAGGTTCCCGTGTTACTCGTGAGTTCACATGACGACTTTTATTAGATGCATAAAATTGGTGCTGGTATTACAATTCATCACACTACTACTTGTTAAATTTTTGGAACATCGTCTACTTTTACAATGTTTGTGAATATGTGAGCACCATTATCTATCACGGAATTAATTTATCTGTCATTGCTTCATTTTTCATTATTTATTCATAGTAAATAAATAGATAAAAGGTTTTTAAATAAGTATACCTCAATAGTGAGGTGTAGTAATTTTATTCTAGGTGCATCGTCTTCACATATAATGATATAATTAATGTATACAAATATTGTGAAGCATTTAAAAAGAGTAACGGTGGAGTTTCTTGCCCATTCTTATCCATACGAAACTACTTTTTGCAAGGGGCAACTAGAATCAATTCTATTTCCTTGTTAATTTTTGACGTTCGAAAGTGCCTTATATGTGCCTATTTGAAATAAACGATTAGACTTTGATCAAAGACACACTTTTATGAATTACATCATATTTTAATCCATTCTATTCGAGAAAATCTGTATCTCTGTCTCTCGACAGTTACAACCTAAATCTTTAAGTCTTGAGTGAATAGGTTAGGTATACTTCTAGATAATCGTGCACCATCATCGACCGCATCCTTTATTACCATAAGGTGAGAAAGTGATCAAACATGAGCCAGTCAATCATAAAAAAGAGCCCTAGAATTTTGATAAGTGCATACATATTTATGCACGTAACTGTACGTGTCCCACTAACCGATTCATGCTGGTGCATCCCACAATTTTCTACTGAAAAATATAAGAGCGCGGAATGAAAAGGAATTTGTAGATTAAACTTTCAAGTTTGGTTTCATAGCTGAGAATATGAAAACGTTTTGTGGGTATTATGAGACCCGCTTTGAAAATAAAATTCTTGTATTAAGATCGTTCATTTTGGAATAGAATATTTTTATTTACATTAAAACAATTGGGAAAAAAATGTTAGACACCAAAGGACTCTAAAAGAAGATGGATTCATAAATACGGAATTTTGAAGTCACTTAAACTGCACACAATTTTTGTTAAATAACATTGCTATAAACAGGGAGTATCTGAAAGGTATGGTCAAATGTAAGCGTGTGGTGACCATCAAACTGAACAACTTTCTCGATGGGACCAACATTGTACTCTAGAAAAAATTATCAGTTGTACCTACCGTATAAAACTTTAACACAGTACTCGAACCAAAATGTATGAGATGATTGATTATTTTCTCTGATTTGAAATGAAAAATGAAATGAAATGGAATTGTTTATTCTGTAAATAGGATATCGGAATCACTTTTACGCGTCATATTAAAAAAAAATAATCTAGATGTAGTTGACATTTCCTGTCAACCCCTGAGAAGAAATGACGAAACAAACTCAGGGGTCAAAGTCTCTTTTAAAGTCCAGACATAATCTTGGTCTAATCATGTGAGGCGCATATAGATCCGTGTCTGAAATTGTCTTTTGAGAAAAGAACCACACAAACTTGAATGGACCTGTCCAGTCAGTGTAAGCATTTGTCAGTAATCGTGTAGCTCAACTCAAGACTTAAGGAGCTCAACGACTCGACGAACAATACCGAAGAAAGTATAGCTGTAGATCGTTTGGTGTCCGTCTCCGTCTTTTTTTTTTCAATACAATTTCACAAAGCAATTTCGCAAACGTTTACAAACAACAGCCCCCTTTTCAATGTCATTCAGGCACCAAAAGCTCCTTGTAACACTGTACTGTACACCTATGTAGATTTCCCGATTCTCAGATTATGATATTATGCAATTTCAAATATTCAAATTAGTTCTCAATATTTGAAGCAGCGTTGCCCACATCGATACCAGAGCTAAAGCGTAGTATTTTGAAAGGTTAATCAATAATTATGGGAATGACGTCACGAGTCGCGGCCCGTGTAAGCAATAATAGCGGTTGGGTGAGCATTCATTGATTTTAAAGATATATTAATTACGTCCGGTCCCTTGAAAGGTAAACAAGGGAATAAAGCGAGGATAGACAATGTTTTAAAGAGTTTTGTTGGCGTTTACAAGTGTAAACGCCACTAACTCTATCTAAAAACGTTATATGCAAGTGCATATAACGTTTTTAGATAGAGTTAGTTGAAGTTCAATCAATCTGCATAGCCTTCTCTGTTAGGGTCGGTTTCCAGTCTAACCGGCAACTGAACACCAGTATTTTACATACGGTATAAGACATTTATTTCTCAAAAAGAATACAATTCACTTAATATGAGAAATACAAGAATACGTTGACCTGAGAAATGTAGGTACTCAAACAAATTAGTAGATACATCTATGCACAATACTTTTCAATGTTGTAGGTAACCAGACATAAAAGTACATATTTGTTGTGTAAGTGAAGTTATTACGTATCGTTTCTTGAAGGCAATAGCAATTGTTCATTGCCTTCAAGAAACAAACTCCTTACTTATTATTTGTTTACATTTCTGAGACATAATTTTACTCTTATTGTGGTTTTTTTTTTTAATGCTGGTCCTTAACTTACATGGAGCGACTGCCTATCTGACCTCCACAAAACCACCACCACACTCCACATAAACCTATTTTTCTTTTCTTTCTTTCTTTCTATCTAGTTACTGGGCAAAATGATACCTGGTAAGACTGGCGTTAATTGAACATCCATAACATAATTTTGTTCAAGTGGGTGTTCAAAAACTTGATATGAAAAGAATGTGTTATCGTGGAGTTTCGTGCCCGTTCTTCTTCTTAAGAATCTACGCTTTTGAAAGGACAACTTTTGACTTCAAATTCTGATTAAGTAACACTTTGACAAGTCAAAAGTTTTGAATTTGGATTTACAACATAAGAAATACCTACTTTAGAAAATAATTATGTTATATTGAATTTAGTTGTAGAATTGAGTTTATGCATTAATTTACAGAGAGATGGATCGGTCATGTTGAGAGGATGAGTGAAAGGCGACTAACAAAAGGTCGTTATAGTGATCTTATTGATGGTGTTCTTCAGAAAGGTCAGGTGCGTAGTACTCGCAATCGACGTGCGTGTATGACCAGATGTATGAATGTTGACGAAGCAAAAGGAGAAAGGTTAGTCTTAGTATGCAAGGAACGTAGCATGTGAAGAAAATCGTAGCGCGTAGAAGGCGTGAGGTTATGTATGTATGTGTGTATGTTACAGAGAGTCCTTCTTCAGATGCTAACAACGTACTGCGATCACTAATCCCTTTGAAAAGCGAGTATTTACTTGTCTTACAACTGCAAATCAGTTTTTCAAATAAAAACCCATGCAAAGCCTTGGACGTGCTATGAGGGATTTGTCCTGCATTAAGCTTCAAAATAAACTTATTATTTTGGCATTACAGAAGAAATAATACCCAAAGAAATATAACCAAAAGTTTTACACACAGTCAAGGAAATTAATTGTTAAGCAAATTGCTACCTTACGTCAATTTATCGTGTTATTGTCATTTCATACAACTGTCAAAGAATGACAGCAGTGATTTGCAGTGACTAGACAGGTCCATTCAATCTGTGTGGTTCATTCACACTACTATTTCAGACAACAATCTACATGGTCTTCACATGATCTGACCAAGATTATGTCTGGACTTTAAAAGAGACTGTGACCTCTGAGTTTGTTTCGGCCTTTCTTCTCAGAGTAGTCAGATAAGAAACGTCGACCTCATCTAGTTTTTTTTTAAATATGATTGACGTGTAAAAGTGTTTGTACAAACCTACTTACAGAAATAAAATCATTTATCATTATCATTTGAATATACGGACAATTTAAGTTGGTAGTCGATTTGCTTGACAATTAATTTCCTTGACTTTACTTTTCTAAAATATTCAAATTCTTGTTTTTAGTTCGTAGACACGTAGTTTAATTTTTAGACCCTTCTCAATGTTGACACTGAAAAGGGTCACAGGTGTGTAAAAGTGACTATTAGCGATGTCAAAACGAGACCTAGGCTCTAGATTAATTATGTTTTGATTAATTAAGACAGATCGCCATGAAAAATCTAAAAGCTGGTAGGTAAAAGGTACTTCATCATTTGTTTCTTTATGTAAAATTGTGAAATCATTAAGCTTAATCTTAATCATCATTATTTCAACTGAAAGACGTCCACTTCTATAACATTGGCAGGGTGCTTAAGCGTCTCGTAAGCGTGGTCACATCGACCATTCCTGCGATTCTCGCATTCAGCAGATTCCATTATATGTAGAAACTAGCTTCTGCCCACGACATCGTCCGCGTGAAATTTCTTGTTCCCCCGACCCACCTCGTCGCATCGCATCGCCTTCCCGCGTTGTTACTTCGTTATCGCTTGGCGCTCTTTCTTAGTTTTTTTTCTTTTTGTTCGGCTTCTAAGGGTCCTAACGTAATGTTATATATCTAATAGCCTTCATCAAGAATTGGGCTATAAAATGCAAAAATAATTTTTCAAATCCGACTGGTAGTGATAGAGATTAGCGCGTTCAATCAGTCAATAAAAAATTAAATGTGTAGGTCAAATAGGGTAACTGCATTTTTCTTACTGTAAGCATTTTTATACCCATCGTAATTTCTAAATGAAAGGTCCGATTCGAATAATTTAGAAAGGAATTTACATGTACTTAATCAACCTTGATTTTGGAACTATTTATTTAGATAAAGATTAATACCATGTTAATGAAAACACCTTCGCAAATAATGCATTATTTTATAACAAATTTGATTACCATTAAAAAGGTACACTGAGCCAACCTTAAAAGATAGACATATCCTATTGCGGACTTTTTTTTAGAACTTTGTAAGAGGAACAATTCCGTCACACATGATTTTTGTGTAACTTTAACCGTTTCCGCAGCGCACGCAACGGAAGCTCTCAAAAGGAATCAATTTTACCCGTTCTTGCAACTTTTTTCATTGATGCTCCGCTCCTATTGGTCGTAGCGAAATGGTACATAGCTTATAGCTCTCCTCGATAAATGGGCTATTTAACACTTAAAGAAGTTTTCAATTCGAACCAGCAGTTCTTGAGATTAGCGCGTTCAACCAAACAAACAAACACTTCAGCTTTATAATATTAGTATAGATATTAGTGTAGATATGAATATGAAAGGTGAACGGTAACTTTATCTGAGTGTCCATTAACCACGGTAGAATATAATAGACTTTAGATTTTAGTCGTAGGAGATTAATCTAGCAAAGATTTCAAAAGACTGCAATGAAGCCTCAGTTAGAGGGATCTTGTTACATCGCATACGGAGTAAATGGCTCTCGGGACGCTTTATTTGAAATTAGTTTCTGTTGGATGAGGCTTATGCGTCTCAGAGCAATTATTATCAACGAAAAAGTATTTAAAGTAACACACACTATCTTAGGATAAGATTTTGTAAAATTAACAGCCTGATAATTTTAATTATTAAAAAACTTTTTTGCAAAAAAAAAAAAAATAAAAACATTCGACTTCCAAAAAAAAACCATAATTTCAGAAGTCGGTGTCTTTGGATCTGTATTTTAGGGTTTTTGCCACTGACTTCCGAAATTATAGTCATTTTTCACTTTGTAGTGTTTTTTGGCAGTCGGTTGTTTTTTTTTTTGGAAACTAGACTAGAGTCAAGAGCAAATCTATCTTCAATAAAAAAAAAATTAAAAAAGTTTTTATTTTTCACTTTTTAATGGATCGGCTTTTAATTTATCTAAGTTATAATAGCCTAATGACAACTGCTCATCGACTTTTAAAAAATATTGCTTTTCCCGATGCAGGGATGTTAATTGTTGAGTTCTCCTGGTAAGTACCAGTGGTGAAGTCACCATCAGCTCCACTTCACCATATGCATTGTGATGAGCTTATAGCAATCATTTTAAAGTAATCGAATCGCAACCCGTGAAATACTTATGGTTGAGTTGTTCCTGTGGCCATCTGTGGTCTTCATAATCAGGAACTGATTCTTCTTCACCTTACTTACTTCACCAAATGGTGCTTTCTGAGAGCAAATTTACAAGTTACTATAAAAAATACCCAAATCGCTATAGTTGTGCCTATAATATTTGAAGAGTTCCCTCGATTTCTCCAGGATCCCATCATCAGATCCTGACCTCATGACAATAGGACCATCTGTGAAGTATACCCTTTCAAAAGAAAAAAGAATTTTTCAAATTGGCCTAGCCGTCTTCGAGTAATTTGAGGAACACACAAAAGATCCCGACGAACTGAGAATCTACTCCTTTTTTTGAAGTCGGTTAAAAAGAAAAACACATCGGTCTATATGGGAAGTACTCAATAGATTGCGTACCCAGGTAGGCCGCTGCAAATACAACTTGGCGAAATGGGGGGATTGCAGACCTGTGTCCAACACCGAATGTGAGTGCTGCCCAGAACATGACATACTAGCTGGAATGTCCCAAGTGTCCTGCACACGTGCACCTTTGGCTATCGAACTAACGCCACTGATTCTGTTATTAACGTAGCCACCTACTGGGCAGAACTAATTAAAAAAAAAACCGGCCAAGTGCGTGTCGGACCACGCACAATGAAGGGTTCCGTAGTTGGGATGAGTTTATCCCAAGAGCAAACTTAAACTTTATTGTAGTTGAAAAATATGTTCACTCATACATTCCAACTGTAAATATAAGTTGGTCGACTATTTCTCGTTAACTTGTAAAGCCTTAGTAGTTGTGATATTTTTCTTTTTAACTTCGTTGTTTAAACTACTACCGTGAATTTTTTCACATATCCAAAACTAACCGTTTAGCTGGGGGGGGGGGGGTTGTTAGGGAGGGGGACTTGACTCTAACAAGAATTAGCACTTTAAAGTCTAATATTTCAAAACCTATCCAACAACACCCCACACCATGGGGTAGACGAGAAAAAAAAACATCCCCACTTAACATGTACAGGAGGTAGGTACCCTAAAAACATTTTTTTTTCAGAATTTTATTTGACCACTTTGTCGGCGTAATTAATATGTATATTCATGAAAAATTATAGCTTTCTAGTACTAAGAGTCTTTGAGCTAAGCTACGGACAGACGGACGGACATGGCGAAACTATAAGGGTTCCTTGTTGACTACGGAACCCTAAAAGAACATCGGATTGAAAAGAAGACCTACCTATCTGGACATGACTAAACAAGCCTTTATTCACTTAAAGTGCGTCTAGTAAAACTATTGGAACGAATTTCTTTATGGGCGAAAATACACATGCCTGTAGCTTGTACAAATCTGTGCAAGTAGCTGGCATGCCATTGTATTCATTCACCAATCAGAAGTATTTACATGCAACATTTGACACTGATTATATATAATAGAAAGAGACAGACAGAGAGATAAAATATGAATATGGTCAAAATGAAAATCCAAGATGGCGGCTCCAAAAATTTTCATTCATCATGGGTATCGTTTTCATGGTTTTCGAGGGTGCTAAAGCCGACAGGGAAGTTAAAATGAAAATCCAAATTGGCGCATGTAGCTGAATACCAGTATTTTACATGGAGCGCCTGCGTATCTGACTTACACAACCCAGTTTATTGCAATGTAAAAATATGTTCATACAATAATATTATAAGCAACGCGAACGTCACAAAACATTATTTTCTTACCTTGCACGGAGCACTCCTTTTCCGTGAGCACTTTAATAAATATTCCAACTTGACTTACCTCACCCGTAATATTCCTTTAGAAATAACAAGTTAAGTTCTTGCAATAGTAAACAGGACGTAATAAAAGCGATTAGGTTTGCCAAGACCAGCGCAATGGAATAATTTACGAGCCAAAGTGGTGGAAAATGGTTATAAGCAAAGGAATTATGTGTGGAATGTACTGCGATATGGGCACTTAGCGTAAGGCGTCGGCTGAATGGACAGACTTTTCGGGTCAATATTTTATTTTTAGTGGCTTTGGATTAAGAACATGACTAAGATTCTTTTGAATCCTTCTTTTAAACCTAATTTGGCCCATTATTTTATTTTTGACATTTCGAACATTTCACGAGGGGCCGAAGTGAACTCGCAGAGGCCCGTTAGACATTTTTAATGAAATTTTATTATTTTATTTATTCATAAGTAGTTCTATATACAATCTGGTGAACTTTGATTCAATCATCAAAAATCAAATAATCGAAATATCTGCATCACCGCATTATGTATTGTGTGTATAGATTTTTCAGAATAATAGACCTAACCATTATAAACTCTTAAATACCACAAAAATAAACACCGAAGCTTTACGAACACAATGATAATAGTTCCTCATATTGGTCTTTCAATCCGAAGTCGTAATAAACTTAAGATTTTTGTGTAGCATGGTCTGTTTACAGCCTACAAGGCCGACAAAGTCAGTAGCTAAGGTTCAAACTTTCTGTTCGGCGAACCGTGTATGTATGAACGGTAATATGCTAAAACGCTTAGAGGGAAAAACGCTTGCTATCATTTTTGCCTTATTTCCATAATAAGCTAGAATTTTAAATATGGAATGGGTTAATTACATAGTACATAGAGCTTTTACGAGCTTAGTTCTTTTTTAACAGATTTCAAAAAAAGGAGGAGGTTATTTGAAAGTATATACTTCCAGATTGGTCCCATTTTAATAAAAATTCAGTTTCCATGAGGAATTGAGGGAACTCCTCAAATGTTTAGATCGAAAGCAAAAGCGCCACTGCCCATAGGGTTCCCTTGAACAGTGGCGCTTTTGTTTTATAGCAAATATTATAGCCATACAAATAGCGATTTTGGTATTTTCATCGACAAATCATGCATTGGCATTCAGAAAATATCATTTAGTGAAATGGAACTATTTTAGAAGACCACAGATGGCCACGGAAACTCCTCAATGATAAGTATTTCACGGGTGGCTATAAGATATCTCGATTAAGATAGTTAAGCAATTACGAAAAAGCAATTTAAATAAATAGTTTTGATGAAACTGGTACCAACGAACAAATCTGATGATGAAGATCCGGAAAGAAGGCACCGGAACTCCGTAATAAAATAATGTATCCTAGCCGTGTTTGGGCTTACTGGAATTATCATGAGGTGCACTCTGGCTATAAATGATTTTAATGGTAATTTGCCGCTTTAAATTGCGCTACTTGAGCCGAATATTATGTGTGGCCTTGATTGTCAGAAGATAGATTTCGTAGCCTCGTTATCTCCGTCAATGATCTGTCGTCGTATGGTCATTTCAAGAAGTGTTCGACAATTTCATGAAATGGTTGTATTTCATGAAGTGGAACATCGACCGTTGGTCACATCATGATGGTGGTCTGGCCAGATCATTAAATACTCAACGTTTGACTATATAAACCGTTAAACGCAAGACTACTTCATGATGTGGCCAAAACATTAGTGATCATATCGTAAAATAGTTTGATCATCCACAGGTAAAGGCGATGATGTCGCTTTGTTTTTATTTTGCATCTATTCCTACTCGAATAATTCCTAAATAACTGAGACTAACTTGGGTGCAGCGCTCGCCGGCTGCTGCCGCGGCACCGCTCGCTTCGCTCACTCGGCTCGCGTGCAGTTGGTCACAGTTCTAATCTAACCTAACCCATTTGGACGGGATGCAGCATGAAATGCAACTACTTTACGATATGACCAGTGGTCAGCTGGGAATGTCGATAAATATATTGCTTTCTGATGAAAGCACGTAAAACCGTGACCGATATGGCCATTTCTACGATCAGACCACGATAGATACCCTACATTAATGATATGGCCAAACGTCGACTAACATATCATTAAACGTTGACGTTTAAACGATATGGTCAATTTTAGCTGGCCATTTCATGAAATGACCGAACACTTCATGAAATGATCAATTCTAAGATCTGACCACGACATATACATACTCCTGAAGTGGTCGCATATAAATTTAGTCAAGTTCTGATAAGTGGTTTTTGAATTAGATTTAAAATGTTTTTTTTTTTTCATTTAGTGTATTATGATGGTATAATAACTTCCTGTCAACACCACCGTGTACGTGTGTTGTGTACACAAATTCGTCTACGAATTTGTGTGGGGCAGGTACCACAACTAAAAAGTGTACAATAAAAATTTATGTATAAAAAAAACAGACTTCCAAAAAAACACTACAAAGTGAAAAATAACTTTAATTTCGGAAGTCGGTGACAAAAAAAGAGAATACAAAACCAAAGACATCGACATTCTTGAATAATCAGGCAAAAAACGATTACTGGATTTATTGTCTTACGGGCTGGGCCTACTTACTTACGAAATTGATAATTAAAATCAAATTAAATTTTCTGTAATCAGTCAAATCATGATCCCAGTTTTGACTGATTACCGAAAATTTAATTTGTAACAATCGAATCAAACTCGTAACAAAAAATGCAGGCGTAATCAGTTCACGTGACCGGCTTGCGCATGACTTATTGCTAGTTTGGATTTTGAGAAGTAATTGTTTTTATTTATCGATAAATATACAGAAATAAATAAAATTTAAGTGTCTGTTTGTAATGTCAAAATAGCAGCTTTTTACTAAATGCATATGAAAGTATATACGGTACATTATAACAAAATAACTATTTTAAGGATTTTTGTCTGTCGGTCTGTTTGTTCCGTCTAATCTCCGAAACGCCTGGACCGATTTTGACGGGACTTTCACTGGCAGATAGCTGATGTTATAAGGAGTAACTTAGGTTATTTTCGAAAAGTAATTAGGGTTCCGCGCAAAAAAAAAATAGAACGCTAATCTCTGGAACTACCAGTCGGATTTGAAAAATTATTTTTGCATTTGGTAGCCCAATTCTCTTGAACAGTTGAAGGCTATTTAACATCATGCTACGACTCTAAGGAGCCGAGAGAAACGGGTGAAACCCATGAAGTTATGACCAAAAATAATAACTCTGGAACTACCAGTAGGATTTGAAAAAAAGTTTTGAATTTGGTAGCCAATTCTTGAGCTTGGTTATAGGCTATTTAACATCACGCTATGATCCTTAGGAGTCGAGCAAAAAGAAAAAAAAATAAAAAAGAACGCTAAGCGAAAACGAAGTAATAGCGCGGGCGGGCGATGCAACGCGGCGGGTGGGTCGGGGGACGAGGGAGTTTTATTAAAATGTGGCTGTTATTTTAGTATATTGTGTATCTCACAACTTCAATGCGAACGAAGTCGCTGGGCTCAGCTAGTCTTGTAAGTAAAAAATCAAATGTTTTCAGTCTTACTGGTCAAAGGACCACATTTTATTAATGTTGTCTACCCAGTGGGTTTGTCTAACCATAGGCATTCCTCCAGCGCAAGATAAATAGGACGTAGTTAAATGAAAAGGATCTAGTCCGCACACAGTTAATTTTGAGATATTCAGGTCATATTTCGTCATTGATTCGGCGCTTTAAATCTCTGGGGTTGGTTTCACTTTTAACTAAATATTTTAATTGTTTTAATATTAACAATTATTGAATAAAAAATATTTAAAGATTATGTTTGTCACTGTAAAAAAAACAGTGTTTTATTTATATATACTTTATTGTACACTAGAAAATACATAACAAAAAATAAATTTAACACTTCAAAACGTGCAACATGTTACCTTGGAGTGGGCAGTGTGTGGGCAGTAAAAATAGCGTTGTCTTTGGTGCAAAATAATAAGTTTATAGATACAATATAATTATCGTCGCAAGACAACAACATTATGAAAATATTACTACCCTTTGATTTCATAATATTGGTCAAACTAACTTAAATATTATTGGTTGATCGGTTAGTAACAGTGAACGCCGTGAGGTGGCGCTTTAGTTTCCCGCCATACACGTGGACAGAGTTGATCAAAAGCGCGGGATACTCAGATTGCTGAGCTGACGCCATATAGTGCAGATCATACGATCGAAACTGTCACGTTCACCGTACAAACCTTTGTTCCTTGTTACTTACTAATAACGACAACTACTGTAAATTCCCGAATAAATGTGACTGTGATTTTATGCTCCAACCTACGTTTTACTGGCTTGCCTGAGTAACCCACCTACCTCATGGAACCCGCACCAAGAAACGATGACGATGACCCAATTATCGCTACATATATATATATATATATATCGAAGAAACTGGCATGTCCTAGAACCAAAAATTCGAAATCATGTGACATCTACCAACCCGCACTGGGCCCGCGTGGTAGATTACAGCCCACTTCCTCGAAGAGAGAGGCCTGTGTTCCAGCAGTGGGAACATTATAGGCTGATTAATTTTATGTTATGTATGCTATAAAATAAATAGATACATACATATATTACTAACCCCGTTTTTTCATAAAAAAAACTCAAACACTCAATAAACCTAATTTAGTTAAATCAAATGTTTTGACAATTTCTCTCGAATTATGATTTGAATTTGAAAGAAGAAGACAAAACACTATCTTTAACTAAAATAAGTTTATTTTTTTTTTTAATATGGTAAATATCAACGAAAATAAATGACTACAGGTTACTACAGCTACGAGAACAAGATCACAATAACAAGTAATGTTCCTTCACGAGTCTCTTAAATACAAGTAACGACTGCGCGCGTTTATGCGTTCCACAAACGACCGGCCTGGACAGAAAAGGATTTGTCGAAGAAAATTGTGGAATGGTTGGCGCTTCAAGTTATCTGATGACCTCAAAAATTTCGTGTGGGATTCGCAAAGATACTGAAAATGTTTCTTGAGATAAAGAGTTTTTGACTTTTTCGCTGAAGGGAATAATATACTTGTCAAAAGAAACTTGGAGAAGAGTCGTCTAGTCAGTCCTTAAGACCGTTCTAGAACTGCCATCCACAACAACCTGCATCTTTATAGGGTTGCCCATAAGTCTCCTTGCTTCAATGGCATATACGGGCCAGATTGCGTTTAGTCACTAAGATAGCCCTAGACGGATAAATATTTTCACATTATTGGGAAGGAAAACTACAAGAAAATATGTAACCTTGGGTCCTATGAGGCTCAGTTATTATTATATACATATATGTAATGAATTGGATTTCTAGAAAGACCAAAAAATGCTCATACTGCAGCAATATGAGAAAACTGGAAAACATAATAGTAAACAGTTCAGTCGAATTTACACAATAGGAGGCACTCAAGTATGCCGTAAAATGGTCATAAACAATTTTCAAATTACGCCAAACAAAGTAAACGAATGTATAAAAAATGTTCAGAAGGATTTAATAAAAGATAGAAGAGGACAGAATGGTGGCTGGGACAAAACTGCCGAGGAAGAAATTGATTTTATCAAACAAATTATTGACTCTCTACCGAACTAAGAATCTCATTATAGACGAGAAGGAAATATTGGTGTCAGTATTTAAATTGGGCATGACTGTGCAAAAAAAATATGAATTACTGGCTGTTGCCCGCGACTTCGTCTGTGATCCAGGATGAAAAGTGTAGCCTACGTCCTTCTCCAGGTCACGGTCTACCCATGTGCCAAATTTCATTTAAATCCGTTCAGCCGTTTTAGCATGAAAGCGTAACAAACAAACAAACTCACTTTCGCATTTATTGCAAGATTTTATTGTCTGTTGATGGGATTGATTATTTATTGTAGTAGGATTAGTTTATTGTATTCATTATAAGATAGGTACCAAGAACAGTATAAAAATGCGTATGGGGAAAGACAAAACCAGCAAGTATTGGTACACTAAATAATTCATAATTTTTTCAACTTGCGTTGCAAAATCTTTAAAAAGGACTCTGACAATAAATGCGACATGCTGTGCATAAAATTAGCAAATGCCACGGAAACTGAAACTGTCAAGTTTCAAAGAGAAAGGCAGGAGTACCTATCTTGAATGAGCAGCACCTTAAGAAAAACCATGAATGATGATCTAAAAAAAGTGACCACAGACGAGAAGTTTGAATGTCTAACTCATGACATCGAAAAGAATATTCCACTCCCCCTGATTTCCACTAGCATAGTTTTTTATAAGCGCCAGATAAGGCTGTATAACTGCAAAATACATGCAGGATCAATGGCTGCTGCTATGTGTGCAGAATGCATTTCTATCTCCTCTACGATGTTACTTTCCATTGCTTCATCATTTTCTTTTATTGTATCTTTATCGGTGATCGAGTTCTGGGATGAATTATTGTGGTGTGATGTCAAAAAAAGTGTTTCAACTTATTTCACAAATTTCCTGATTGTCTTTGTTATTAAGCACTACAGCTACAACTTTAACTTTTTTCAATTAACGTGTTAATTTTTAGGGTTCCGTACCCGACGGGTGCCAAACGGAACCCTAAAAATAAATCCTACAATCCTCCGCTGTCCATCCGTCTACCTGTCAGCGGGTTGTATCTAATGAAACGTAATAGGTAGACAGTTGAAATTTTCGCAGATTGTGTATTTCTATTACCGCTATAACAACAAAGAATAAAAATAAAATAAAGTTTTTTTTTTAATTTTTCATACATTAACATTTTGATTTTGAAACAAACTCTTACCCTGGCATGTGGGGTGTCATTGTCTATTTTTTGTACCATATACCTACTGTATTTAATCAAAAAATACTAAAAACGCCGATTCATAAGGTAGGTACTTTAGTTTTAAAAATATTTTCAGCAACTGGTAAAAAATACTTATTTGTAATTCACTGTATCATTATGGAATAAAAAGTTACCTTTGCGATTGTTAAAATTTAAGATGTAAAATATTCTTCGTTTAGTATTTTAATTTAAGTGAAATAAAAAAAAAACGGAAGTACGGAACCCTCGGTGCGCGAGTCCGACTCGCACTTGGCCGGTTTTTCCTATCACTTCAATTTTCTTCGTTATCTGGCTCGTAATCTGAATCAGTATCTGCACTGAAATCAGTTTCCTGTTCATTTAAATTAAAAAGATGAAATGAACTTTGTACCTCTTTTCTTCATTCTTCTTCTTTTCGTCTTTTGAATAATCTATTTTCGGCGATGAAATTATGTCATCACTCAACGTTTGCCTTTACGTTTGATCTAGCTAGTGTCTGGAGAGTCGTTTATTTTCTACCTACCAAGATAAAATATATCAAACATTAATTTCTGGGGGCTAACCACCACCTCTTAAAGCAGTATTATTTTAATTTTATTTCAGTGTGAGAAAGGAATGAAGCTATACAGGACGTAGACGTCCTGTATAGCTAGAATGTATGGAGCTAGAGCTCCATCTCTTTCCCACACTCAAGTAAGATTACAATAATACTGTTTTAAGAGGTGGAAGCTAGCTCCTGACATGATCTTCACTATTTAACAGTAAAATGGAAATAAAAAAGAAGTGACTTACTTTTAGAAATAATTTCAGCGTGATGAATATTTTTTACGATATTTTCTACCTCTCGTGATTCTAAAAAAAAATCGTTCAAATTATAATTTTGGCAAACTGTAGACATGGATTACAAACATTACGGGTTACCGCTGCATAAAGCATCATTATCTTCAGCAACAGCATTAGCTAAAGTAGCTGTTATTGGAAGCACTGTTACGCAATCAACCTCTGCAAAACACCGCAGCAAAAGTTATGCTTTTGAAAAAATAAACAGTCAGTCATATAAAAGTGCAAATTAAGAAACAGCAGATGAGAAACAAAATATGGAATTTTGAAGACTCCAAACATGCATTGTGTTTTTTTGAAGCCTATTGCTTCAAGAAAACAATCACCATATTAAGCCAGCCCTTAGATGGATCCGTCCACCTAAGCGAATCCGCAGACTACAGATTTTTAGGTCAGGTTTAAGATCAGGTACTGGCGGTGGTAAAATCTAAAACCAAATACAAAGAAAGCAGTGACCGGCTACCGCCAACATGATTATGGCACTAAAACCTGATCTTAAATCTGACCTGAAACCCTGATGTCTGCAGTCTCGCTAAAAGTTACAATAAATTTCACTGCATTAAACATATACAACTCGAGGATTATCTTCCTGACTAAAAAACTTCTGAGATGTTAATTCTAGCACCGATCTAGTAAGATTTCACAGCCACTTTTACTTATCAATCGATCTGCCTAACCTTTTACCAAAAAGTTGGGGTCGGCTTCCAGTCTAACCGGGTGCAGTTGAATATCAGTATTTTGTGAGCTATTTGACCTCCACAGCCCATTTATTATGTAACATCATACCCCTTGGCAAGACTAGTCGTCAGACTTTTGGGCTTCTAAATAACGACCGTCAAAGATCTACGAATGACAGCTGGGACCAATGGCTTAATGTGCTTTCCGAGGCAAGAAAAGATTTCGATATGTAATGGATGGTCACCCATCCTTGAACCGACACTACTCACTTTATTTGCTACACCCACTTTTACAATAATTTTCATAACACATAATACATAATCAGGCTATAATGTTGCCACTGCTGGGACACAGGCCTCCTCTCTGTGAGAGGGGTGGGCCGTAATCCACCACGCGGGCCCAGTGCGGGTTGGTAGATGTCACATGTCTTCGAATTTTTGGTTCCAGGACATGCCGGTTTCCTCACGATGTTTTCCTTCATCGTTTTGAGAGCAGTGGTGATGAAATTAAGTACACAAAGTAAAGTGCCTGCCTAGGTTCGAACTCACGACCTAGGCAGGCACTTTACTTTGTGTACTTACTAACTTTCATAATATCACACCACAAATGCATGTAGGGAATGAAAACAGACTTAGTTCTGTTTGGAACATCACCTTTATTATTATACAAACTCCCATATAAGTCTTTAGGTTTAAAAAGGATAGCACACAGTCTCGACGAAATTTTTTTTTCAGAGAGCTTTCTCTCACAGTTTTTATCTTTTAACATCTTTGGCAAATACATGGGTTCCCATATTTGCATTCAACAGCTCTGCAAAGGGGCTATTAATTAATGACGTGTAAAAGAAGTCACTGGTTTACTAAAAAATATACGTAGTGACAGCTAGCTGTCAAATTCTTAGACACGCAATAGTAGCGACATCTGAATCGAGCAAGTGACAGTTTTCATCCCCATTGTTTTCGTTTAATTATCATTAAGTATCTTTAGAATAACAATTAACCAAGTAGTTTGGATCGTTTTAGTAATATGATATCTGGATTATCTTCGTAAATATGATTTTCTCAATTATAATCTAAGCATGAGTTGCTGTCGTCATAAGCATTAAAGTTTTAACTACAAAAAGGATTTTGATATACCTATACATAATTCTTTTAAAGCCATATTGTGGGTAGGATCCTTTTCATTTAACTACGTCCTTAGTAATCAATTTATTTCACGTATAAAACTTAATATTATAACCGTTAAGGTTAATATTCAATACTCACCTGATTCAAAGTTATGACGTGGTTAAAATCGAGTGCAATATCACAAAAAAATGTAATACTCCATTTGGAAATGTTAACCGTTTCAAATATCGGACGGGACGATAAACTTCATTTAATCACGAGAACGTTAGAAATTCTAACCGAACTGGACATTTTTATTAAGTTTCCACTACTTTCAAGCTTCTTTCAGAAAGTTTTAAAAACTGGTTTGTTGGACTCAAACTTACTCCTCGGATGTTCTTTAAGCCGTCTCTTGACATATTTTACTTTAACAGTATAAAAGTTGGTGTAGAAATACTGTCATAAGTTCGTGTAATTTTTTTCAGTTTATAATGGACATATTATTTTTTTTATTATGTCTATTATGAACTGACAAAAGTTTAAATGAAGTGAAAGTTGTTACTTGTCAGGAGAATTACCATGAGGATTACAGCTAAAATGTGTTTTTAAACTACAAAAGCTGGTCTTTTGTGATCGTCTTGAGAATAATTCATAACGTTACTTCATCTCGTCTCGTCATCTCATCGTGTTTCTGTGACAAAGAACAATATTTTTCTTTATTTCTATCCTGTATTTCACAATCCTGACGTTAATGATACCAAATAATTATATCTGCATGAATTAATACAATGCGACAAAGAATGTTCTTACAAATAAAAAATTGAAATGTCTATTTGTAATGTCAAAATAACAGTTTTTTTACTAACGCCTAAGAAAGTATATACAGTACATATAACAAAAAAAAAGTTACGTCTGTCTGTCTATCTGTTTGTTTATTCCGGCTAATCTCCGAAACGACTGGACCTATTTTTGACAAAACTTTCATTGGCAGCTGATGTTATAAGGAGTAACTTAAGCTACTTTTATTTTAGAAAAAAAATTAGCGTTCCGCGTAAAAAATTAAAGCCCATGAAATTGTGAACAAAATCCGATTCTAATAGTTCTTTTCCGACGTCCACGCGAACGCAGTCGCGGGCACAGCTAGTAACACAAAAGCCCACACATTTCCACCTACTTTATTCACCTATCCAAAATAATAAGTGAAAATAACCAGGAATTTATTTAACTAACTGCATCAGTTAAATAGGTTATCGTTATGAAGTCGTCTCGCAAACAGACCCGCGTTAATAATCGTCGAACAGAAACTCCCAGTTCTGAAACAGGACTGTTTACTTGTGCCGAAAACGTTTCACTTTATACAAACGACAGTTTCGTTCAAATACAGGGTTGGTGCTTCCATATCTTTATAAAGAGATACTGCTGTAAATAATGATAAATGACAAATTATTTTATTTCTGTAAGTAGGTATATACAAACACTTTTACACGTCAAACATTTTTTTTTTTTAACTGGATGAGGCCGGCGTTTCCTATCTGACTACTCTGAGAAGAAAGGCCGAAACAAGCTCAGAGGTCACAGTCACTTTTAAAGTCCAGACATAATCTTGGTCAGATCATGTGAAGACCATGTATATTGGTGTCTGAAATGGTCTTTTGAGGAATGAACCATACAGATTGAGTGGAGCTGTCCAGTTAGTGCAAGCATCTGTCAGTAATCGTACAGCTCAACTTAAAACTTAAGGAGCTCAACGATTCGACGAACAATACCAAAGAAAGGACATTTAAGTAGGCCGCATAATTTATTCTAACTGCCAGACTATGATTAAAACTGAGAGCGAAAAAAGAAAAAAAAAATGCATGCATATCAATGCAATCAAAAAATGATAAATGTTTATTTCGACCAACGAAGAATAACTTCACATAAACATTACATACTCGTACATATTCAGTACAAACTTCGATTACTCAGGACGTGAAGCATACAGCGTATGGGATGTTGTGCATCGTTTTCGCATAGTAGAACAGAAACAGTATTTGCGGCTCGGCGAGCATCTCTGATGCGCTACAGAATCGGGGCAGCCTCATCGGCACCCTGAACGCATTATTGTATTGCACTTGCAAGGCGTTGTACTGTCTACGCGTGTATTAACACCCACAGGCTGCTCGTGTAGAAAGATGTACTTATGCTCTGACCAAAATTTTGCACTGATCTCATTTAGTTTTTAAGATATTAATGACGTGTAAAAGTGTTCAAGAGCTGTCAGGTACCATCATTGTCACTTCTATAGCGCATCGGGGATGTTTACGGAATTGCGTGTTGATTGCTTTTATGCATTAATGCGTAAAAGATGTGCGTTCTTAGTGCGCAGGGTGCGAGCCAGTTCCAACAGCATCCTGGGAATGATTGCTAACAGGCTGGACTGCTGTGTTCTAAATCTTTGCTCCAGTATCTCAGCTGGAATGCGAAAGCAATGATTATTTTACTGTGTGTGTTTATGTAATTGTATCACTAACATAGTTGTAAGTTTATTTATTGTTACTATCACTATATGAGTCTCATTGTTACTCTCATTAAAGAATTATTTTAATAGAATAGAATGTTTTTATTTTTTGTCGTTTATTAATTTTTCATTCTTATTTATTTACATTTTTAAATATTTCTTAAAGTAAAAAGATATAAAAAAACCATTTAAAAATATAAAAAATAGAGTTCCACCGGTATTGGGCGCAGGGTCCAAGGGTTTATTTTTGTTATTGTTTTGGAATATTGTCACTGAAAGCTCTTGAACGCGGTATAAACGTGCTGTTTGCGTTGAATTTCATTGGTGAAATTCGCTCTTAATGCGTAAACATGCAAAGCAATAGTGAACGAACAGCCATCTTTTAGGCACGATCGTTCCATAGTAAACCTCATCTATCGTTTTTCATCAGGCGAGATTGGGGCAAAGAGCATGCCCATTCAATAATAAAAACCGGCTAAGTGCGAGTAGGACTTGCACACGAAGGGCTCCTACCACGGTACAATATTTAACACTACATATTAAAAATAAAAATTAAACGAAGAATATTTTTCATCTTACGTTTTAACAATCGCAAAGATAAATTTGTATTTGATAATGATATTGTGAATTTTGATTCTAGGACATGCCGGTTTCCTCACGATGTTTTCCTTCACTGTTTACTGTGAATTACAAAGTTATTTTTTGCAGTTGCAGAAAATCGCTCATATTTAAACAAAAAACCTTATTAATCGGCGTTTTTACTAATAGTTGATTAAATACAGTATATGATACATGATAATCAGAAGTTTTAAATTGCTGACTTGTTTTGGGTTGTTGCGATAGAACTCGTACAAAAATGGTCTAAAACTGACAACTTTTGCGGCTCCCTATTTCTACATTTTTGATGATAAAAAATATTTTTGGTAGGTATGTACACAATAAAATCTCAGGCAGAAGTAAAGTAAATAAGCACAGAGTGGTGCTTTTGTAGGACGTGACCGCACATAATTATATTTACAAATCTGATTTTTAACGTCTACCAGATGAAGCAATAAATTGTAGGATTAAGAAGTGTTGATATGAAAAGAAACGTTTTTTCGCACGATGTTGGTAGGAAGGCTATTTATTTCCATCAACAACAAATTATTGGCAGGTTTAAAAATTTTGCGGGTAATTTGGTCCTTAAGGCGGAGAATGACTTGCAATATTTGTTTATATTGTATCGAGTTTTTGTAACGTGTTACAGCAGTAGTGCAGCGAGCCGAGCCTCTCGTTGCGAGCGCCGGTTCCTCCACTCGACTGTCGGCTTTTTCGTCGTTGTCGGAAACGCGTTACAGTATAATTACTGTAAGACTGTTAACCTTGGTAAGACCGTTGTCAGATTTTTGGGCTTCTACTTACCCGTAACGACTGTCAAAGATCTACGAATGACAGCCGGAACCAACGGCTTAACATGCTTTCCGAGGCACGAAGGAGTCTCGCTATCTAATGGATGCTCACCTATCCACGAACCAACCGCGATTCGATCGACCCGTGCGGCTGTTATCCGTTTAGTGATGAGCCCCTTTTATTGTCGCGGGCAGTGCAGCGAGCCGAGGTGAGCCGCTCGATGCGAGCAGTGCAAACGCGTTTACAAACAAGTCAGTGCAGGTTGACGCGTCGTCGCAAGCTCAACGTATCTCGTTTTACTCTTTTCCAAAATAAAAATATACTTCTCCAAAGTAAAAATGCAATATGATAATGAAAAAACACTTTTATTTATTGACGAATACAAAGAAAGGCCGATTTTATGGGTCAAGTGCTGGAAACGAACGTCCGCTATGTAAAGTGTATCGCCGTGTTGTAACAAGAAATGGAGTGCGCATGAGCTATGTGCTCGAAGCGAGCGTTCGCCGCGTCTTTGTGTATTGCCGTTTTGTAACTAAGGTCACGTCGAATGGAAACATTGCAAACAAAAGTTGCAAGTCAGTCGCCGCCTGAGTCAATATGCGTTATCTGTACAACAAGTGAATGGAAATACTAGGAACCCATGGAATACTTTTTCAGTTCATATTATGTACTTTCTGAGTTACACATTGGTAAAGCAAAAACATCGTGAGGAAACCTGGACTTATAGTTAATTTATGTCTAAAATCGCCAACCCGTCTTGAGCAAGCGTGGTGATCAATGCTCGTGTTCATGCCTTCTCTGTATTAGAAGAGGCCTTTGGCCTGCATTGGGACAATAATAGGCTGGTATTATGAAATAAGGGTATCATGCATGATATTCTCATATACAGGCTGACTTGGAAAACATGCGACAAAGTTTATGGAGGTGATCAACCCATCAATATGAACATCTTTTAATAAAGAACCAACTTAGCATTCGCAAAAAAAATTCGACCTTCTTATACAAAATAGTCTAATCGGGTACGTACCTTTTTATGGGAAGGTAGATTTTTTACTGCCTCGTTGGTCTAGTGGTCGCAAGTGCTACTGCTGAGCATGAGGTCCTGGGTTCGATTCCTAGGTCGGGCAAAGTGTTATTGGGTTTATCTATCTGGAATTTCTCAGTAGCAGCCTGGAGTCTGGATTTGTGCCCGGTTGATGGCAATAGGCTCGCCCCCTATTACATGGGACTTAAACATAACTGGCGAAATGTGTGTGTACTATAGGTACACCTCT
This sequence comes from Fissipunctia ypsillon, assembly GCA_947568875.1. NCBI lineage: Eukaryota > Metazoa > Arthropoda > Insecta > Lepidoptera > Noctuidae > Fissipunctia > Fissipunctia ypsillon. The sequence goes on along the minus strand of OX387664.1, from coordinate 10,030,820 downwards.
GCCTAACCCTTCGGGGAAACTAGGCGTGATGTTATGTTATGTTATGTAATGTGGATTTTTTTAAACTCTAAGTTGATTCCATAGTAAAAGTTGTTCATATTTATCTCCTTAAATGTTGTCGCATGTTTTCAAAGTCAGCATGAACTCGTACAGATTCTAGAAAAGATTATATATGATAGCAGTAAAAACGAAAATAAGCAAGACAGAAGCAACTTTTAGCAATAAAAGTAACTTCAATACTATCATTTATCAAAGACACTAGGTCCCTGGTTGGTATTCAATAACTTCACGTTACAAGAACATGCTCGTCTATAGTGATGCATCGGGCCATCTGTTGTCGTTTCGGGACAAACGCTAACGTTAACACTATTCTTGAATTTCTGTACGTTCTACTCTCCTTATTTAAATAAATTGCAGTCTATTTTAAGCATTTGCTCGATCGAGCGAGGAAACCACACGAACTACAGTTATTAATAAGATGGAGATTTCTGTTATTGTCGTCTATACTTAATAATAAAATGAGGTAAAATTGGTGATGTTTTATGTAGGGGGTAGTCTTCGGAACTACTGATCGGATTACGAAAATTCTATCACTAATGGGAAGTTACAGTATTGCCGAGTGTCATAGAATATATTTTATATTAAAACAAAAACGAGGACGAAGTCGCGGGCAAAAGCTAGACGTAAAAAAAATAATTAATGAAGTTTTTTTCCCTTGAATGCTGAGCTATGTAGTATGCTCTTTGATTGCCTAACCAATATTATCAAAGCAGTTCTAATTAGAACAATTTATCTTTTTGATGTAAGCGGGTAGTTTTTTAATTGAAAACTTTATCAACTGAAAGATGTTGAAATGTCAAAATAAAGTTTTTCTGATCACGAAGTAATGTGACATACATTAAGGGGTCTTGGGAAAGTTGTGGCAATTATAGCCAGTCGCTTCATGTAAAATACTGGTATTCGGTTCCACTGGAAGCCGATCCCAAAGTACTTGGGAAAAGGCTAGGCAGATTTATTGAGGAACGTTTTGGCAATTCGTTGAATACTCGTGGATAAAACTAGTCTGTATTACTTTACATGGATTAACTGCCGTAGAATAGAATACTCTTTATTATGAACACCATTTAAGTTATAGATATGACGAAGAAGGTACATATCTCTAGTTATCGTCAGCCATATTTTAGCTCCTGTGGGCGTGCTATGGGTAGTGTTGGTTATTGCACAATCGCACTAGCAATTCACACAGAACTATACGGAACGCGCGACAGTTTCTAAACGTGTTCACTGCTCGACAGCCACCGACAAACTTTGCTTAACTCCGGTGACCAGTCGACGAGCGTTATGTTGTTGACTCTGTCATGCGCCGCTTGGTAGCGCTGGCGTCTCGATTAGTCAAATGACGACCAATTTATTTCCGACAGATATAAATGTGGAAATTTTACATAGGACGACACAATGGGCGGTCTTATCGCTAAAAGCTATCTTTTAATGCAAATCTTTGTACTGTAAAAAAACCTTTCGAGGCAGCTTAACTTACAGTGACTTAATTAGGCAACCCTACTTTAAAGCAACGAGAAAATAACACTAAACACTATGCAATATGAAACGGAGACTAAATGCTTGGCTCGCATTTCGTTTTAATATTAAACTTGTATTTCGTTCACAGTTTTAAACGACATGCCAGTTACAACGGACCAATTAAAAATTTTAGAGCAACATTTTGGCAGTTAACGTTACACGCAGAGTTTTGCACAGTTTTAATTAACCAGAGACAGAATTTTTCAGTGACCAAATTGGTCCTTCGAGTCTAAAATTCTTAACTAGGATATATCATCCGTAAAGGTTAATTTGTAAATCAGCGTCAAACAACATCTGTCTTTTATCTATTATTGCTTATCTGCCTATTCTATTCTATTATTGCTGAAATGTAAGTACTTATTATTTAGTGTTGCCGCGACGCACACAATATAATGTTTTATTTTAAGTTAGTTTTTAGGGTTCCGCACCCAAAGTGTGCCAACGGGACCCTATTACTAGGCCTCCGCTGTCCATCCGACTGTCTGTCAGCGGGCTGTGTATCTCATGAACTGATAGGTTTTGAAATTTTCACAGTGTTTTTCTATTGCCGCTATAACAATAAATAATAAAAATTAAATTAAATTAGAAATTAAAGGCCCCCCCCCCCCCTTACAAGAAACGTGATTTTTCGGCGTTTTTTGCTCGAGTTTAACAATCTCTGTATCTCTTGATCTGTAATAGATAGACACATGAAACGTTGGTACGGAATCCTTCATGTGCGAGTCTGGTTTGCACTTAGCCGGTTTTTAATTTTCTTCAAATGTGTTCCTTGCTTAGGGTACTGTGGCAAATATTAAAACGAATTATAATATATGATTCAAATATTACCCTTTTTAATATTTTTATTTGGTACTATTTTTTATTATTAATAAATAAATATACGTGATTCAAGTGGTGGAATTTTTCTTATTTTTAATTCGTTACATTATACAAGGTGTAATTTTAATCACTGTTAACCTCTTAAGGGGTCATTGTACTCATAATTATAAACCACTTTTACTATGGGACCAAACCTGAAATCAGGTGTTCCCTACATTTTGACGAGTTATGCGAACATAAATGTAGGGAAAAGCTGATTTTATTTCGGGATTTCTGATTTCGTCCCATAGCAAAAGTTGTTCATAATGATGAGTACAATGAGCCCTTAAGAGATTAACACTGTTTCAAATTAAACCTTTTAAAGATAAATAATTAACCTACCGGCCCTCATCGAATCAATTGGTCTTGCACTTAACTCCCCAGTGACACAGCAGAACATCGTCGCCGTTCATAGAGTGCCACATGCACACCTACAAAGCACTAGACCCAAAAATATCATCGTCAGATTCACGTCGTGCATACACAGAGATAACCTACTTAGTGCCTTCCGTAAGGCTTCATCTCTCAAGACAGAACAAGTTGGTATAACTGGAACGTTATGTTCTATTTACATTAATGAGCATTTAACCCTGAAGAAGAAACAGTTATTTCGTAAAGCCCGGAATGTCGCCAAAAAACACCACTACAAATATGTGTGGATTAGAAATGCCACAATACTTGTCCGGGAGCGTGCAGGTGAACCGTCGTTTGCTATACGCGGAGAAAGAGACTTTGATAAAATTCGATCCAAATCTGTCGAATAAATGTCTAACTCACACAGGTATCAATATTCCAAGTCTTTCCTGTTATATTTTTTATTTTTTAATCTGTTGCGTTACCTATTTTTACAAAATTGTGCATGCCATGGAACTTAATACTATTTTAATCAATCTAAATCTACTTATTATACAATTCAAATCAATTTTAAATACAATTTTTATAAAATCAATTCCACTTATTATGAAATGTAAATCAAAATTATATATAATTTTTAATTTTATGCGCCCTTATATAATACTATGTAAATCAAATTTATATACAAGTTTTAATGTAATCTTATTAATTTATTTCACCAGCTATAAATGCACTGTTAGAATTAATTGGATTCCACAATGTGCCAAGTTTTACAAAAGAACGCGAGATCTAAATAAATTTGTTGCAATACACTTTGATAATGGATAGCACTGATAATTTGTTAATTTACTACCAGAACTGTAGGGGAATTAGAACTAAGCTAAACTCGTTGCTCGTGAATATCTTGGCATCCTCATATGATATCATAATATTGACAGAGACATGGCTGATACCAGAAATAGCAAATAGCGAGTTTATTGACCCTCGTTACGTTGTGTTCCGCTGTGATCGGGATCGTGACGCTACGGGGAAGCGAGATGGGGGTGGGGTGCTCATTGCAATACTGCGTGAACTTTAATCCGCTTCACTCGATATCTTCAATAACCCACATTGTAGGCTCTCGGCGTGTATTGAGCACCCCATGGTTGCACTGCCTTGCAAAAACGATAAACATAAGATACATGTCATCAGCGCAGTGTACATCCCGCCGGGGACCAGCTCCGATGTCTATACGTCTCATTTTGACTTTCTGCAGGACACCTTAAATGCATCTAACGTCATGAATGTTTACATAATCGGTGATTATAATCTTCCTAATACCACGTGGAGCACGATAACGGCGGGGCATGAGGCCTGTGTGGCATGTGTTTGTACACACCCTGTATGCTCGGAACTGACGCATCTCATGTCTTCGCTAGGTGCTCACCAATATAACAGCACGCCTAATAGTGGAGGAAAGACCTTGAACTTGTTTATCTCGAACACTTGCTGTTCGACTGGCCATCTTAAAAATCCGTTATTACCAGTCGACCCCCATCACCCCCCTTTTGTTATAACCGCACCTGTTATTCTATCTACACAAATGATGAAGAGAAAGCCGATTAACAAATATAATTTCCGTAAAGCTAATTTCGATCTTATCAACAAACATATGGAAGAGGTCAATTGGTCTGTGCTGTTTGACAATTTATCATCGGAAGAGGCCGTGGAGGCCTTCTATAGTATGTTGAGTGACATAATTAGCCCACTAGTCCCCCTTGTAAGAACTAGATCACTTGACTTCCCAATCTGGTTTACGCCACAATTAATTAAAATATTTAAAAAGAAGCAGCGTCTATGGATAAAGTGGAAGAAATACAGCAACGTAAAAGACTATAATAACTTCTCCGAATGTAGGTCTATCTTCAAACATATGTGTAAAACTTGTTATTCCAGTTATATTAATTCAGTTGAAGATAGCCTTTCTAGTAACATAAAGCATTTTTGGTCCTATATTTCTAACCGTAACAATAAGTCAGGCATTCCGTCCATGATGCAGTACCAGAATGTCAATTCAAGTGATACTGATGTTGTCTGCAATATGTTTTCGGACTTTTTCTTGTCCGTATTTGAGCCCGTGTCACCAACGCTCACCACATGATGTCCGCCGCAGCAGTGCGCAGAGAATAGTAGCTTAGTTAGTAATTTGCATATTGGTAAATCAAAGATACTCAGCGAGTTGAAACGGTTGGCCCCTCTAAGAGGGCTGGACCTGACGGTCTTCCGGCGACCTTTTTTAAGGCTACGGCTGACAATATTTGTGAACCGATCTATATCCTTTTTAATAGACGTCTGCATGAAGGCGTGTTCCCGGTGGTGTGGAAGAGAGCTAACATTACCCCAGTGCATAAGGGTGGCTCAAAGCATGACGTTGAACAATATAGACCCATCTCGATTCTGCCGACCTTGTCAAAGCTTTTTGAAAGACTTGTTCAGAACGAGATTTACCCTCTTCTGCATAATATTATCATTCCTGAACAACATGGGTTTGTTAAACGCCGATCTACGACATCTAACCTCTTAATATTTGCTAATTACCTTTTTGAAAATGTTGATATGCGATTGCAAATAGATGCGGTCTACACTGATTTCAAAAAAGCTTTTGACAAGGTCGATCATGAGATTCTACTGAATAAAATTGCTTACAATAGAATACGCGGAAATCTATTGCGTTGGTTTGTGTCTTACCTCGAAAACCGGTCACAAAGGGTTGTGGTTAATGGTCACCAGTCTGTCTCTGTTAATATTACTTCCGGAGTTCCACAGGGCTCCATTCTGGGACTGCTATTGTTCGTTATTTATATCAACGATATTAAGAAATGTTTTAAAAAGTCCAAATTCTTGTTGTACGCTGATGATTTGAAGGCGTTTAGGGTGATACGTTCTATTGACGACTGCCAGTCCTTTCAGGAGGACCTAGACAGACTAACTGCCTACTGTATTGAAAATAAGCTGCATCTTAGTATCCCCAAGTGTAACTATATACACTTTACTAAGAATAATTCCGTCTTCAATTTCAATTACAACCTTAACTGTATCCCCTTAAATAATATTTCTATAGTGAAGGATTTAGGTGTTCTCTTTGATGGCAAACTGTCCTTGAACCAGCATATCGAAGCCATAGTCAATAGTGCTTTTAAAATGTATGGATTTGTGATAAGATCTTCAACAGAATTTAAGCGTATCTCAACCTATCTCTATCTGTACAAGACGCTCATTCGCTCTCAGTTAGAGTATGCAGTCCCTATTTGGAACCCCTTCTACCAAAAGTATGTAGTTGGAATAGAAAGGGTCCAGCGCAAGTACCTCCGTGCTATGTGCTACAGATGTTATGGGACTAAGACTTATCTGTCATACTCCCAACTTCTTGATAAGTACAAGCTTATCAGCTTAGAGAACCGGCGCAAATACCTGGAGGCCAACGTGCTTCATGATATTGTTCACAACAATTTTGATGCCATTGATCTAACGAGTAAGCTGTGTTATTCTGTCCCCCGAACGGTTCATGTACGTCAGGTTCGTACACGTACTCTGTTCGCGCTAAATTCTTGTCGTACGAACTCTGGCTTACGCTGCCCTATTCATAGAATGTTGGAATCCTATAATTCGAATTTCATCGATATTGATATATTTGCATGTTCGAAAAATAAATTTAAATCTAATATTATAAAATTTTTATCTTAATTGTAATCTTATTGTTTATTTATTGCATAAATTAAGTAAATTAAATTGTTTCTGATCTGATTTGGTTTTGTAGCTATTGCTGGCTTTATAGTAACTTATATATTTATTTCAAAGTAGGTATTGTTAATTTTGGTAATGCTCGTTTAATGATATATTTGCATGCTCGAAAAATAAATTTAAATCTAATATTATATAATTTTTACCTCAACTGTATTCTTATTATTATTAGTCATTTATTGCATAATTTTAGTAATTGAAATTGTTTCTGATCTGATTTGGCTTTGTAGCTTTTGCTGGCTATAAATTAACTTATTTATTTATTTCAAAGTATTGTTAATTTTAATTTTGATAATTTTAATTTTAATTTTGGTAATGCTCGTCTAGTGGCAACCACTGATCTATAAATATGTCTTATCTGCGGATAATGCAGTGGACTGCAACATTACTACTTTAAGTTTTGTAAACCTTATGTGATAAATATGTTGTAGTTGTTTATTATCCCTTAATAAATAAAATAAAATGAAAACATGATGGCACGCACACTCACAACGCAACTAAACAGTCTTTGTTAAGTTGGCAAAGTGTACTGCAAAACGTGTTTTGCAATAAAATATTCTTCCATTATAAACTGTTTTCTTTCCAATGCGTGCATTGTCATAATCAAGAATTCTAAAACTTAAACATTTTATGATAAACTATCTCGTGTAGGCTGTTATTCATAAACAGTCAAACAATATTCCAAAACTAATTGGAGATCACGAACGAATACACAAGTGGTCTTTTAGGACAAAATATTCTAACCTGTGGAACTGCGAAGTAAACTCAATATATTTTCTAGGGAGCCCACGATGACGCCCTGGGGAGGGATTTATCAATTGGGAGCTAGCCTTAGAGGGAACTGAATATAACGGATGGTACTGTATGAAATTTTTTGATTATTGTATCGTATTATGTAGATTAGGAAGATTTGGTACAGATTTGTCAAAGTCAAAGTCAAAGATCTTTATTGTGAGACATTGATTACAGAGTTGTTATTGAGTTAACTGGTCTGCTTGTGCACCGCTCCACCTTGTTAGGCATACAATAGTTGCAATTTATTATGTTAGACCTAAGTTTATGTGATATATTATATTAATTCAAAGAGACATTTCAATTGTAATAGAGCTTTATTTTGCATCAAAACATAAAAACAGTTTGACACTAACTCATCACAATCTGTCGGACAAAAATTCATGTACCGTATAATATGGTCTGTTTACTAGGAAGTCATTTAATGTTTTCTTGAAAAGTTTAATGTTTTCAATTTCTCTTATTTGCTTAGGAAGCTTATTATAAATTCGTGAAGACATTCCGAAGAAACTTTTAGAAAGTAGGGCCGTTTTTGAGGGCATATTATTTGCTATTTTGTCGCCATGTCGACGGGTCGGGTCGGGCTTGTGAAAGTGCAGTAGCTATAGTTTGTAAATTTTATTAAAAAAAAAAAGTAAATAAATAATTTATTTTGGACCAAAAATGTTTTACATTTTGTAAACCCACGAAACTGCGAAACATTTTGTCGGTGTGTCGGTGTGTCGGTGTGTTGGTTTGTCAATTTGTCGGTTTATGGTACATCGATCGATAAAAGTTAGGCTTAAGTCAGTTAAGTTTGGCTTGTCAAGTTATTATACTTGTTATGTTTTAAAACTTAACAAGCCATGCGCCCGATGGGGATTCCTATCGGCAAAAATGTTTTTCATCGGCAAGAATAACGAACTTCTGTACAAACTTTGATCCCCTATTTAACTCATTCATTTATGGCCATTCCCATACGAAACAATTATGTATAAATTACAAATAATCATAATAATGTTGACATGGCAATGAGGAGCTCGTGGCTAAGTAATAACAGCCGCACGGGTCGATCCATCAGGTTAAGCTACGCTTGCCAGGGTTGTCCGTGGATGGGTGACCATCTTTACATACCGAGACTCCTCCGTGCCTCGGAAAGCACGTTAAGCCGTTGGTCCCGACAGTCATACGTAGATCTTTGACAGTCGTTACGGGTCGTCAGAAGCCCGAAATCCTGACAACCAGTCTTACCAAGGGGTATCGTATTACCCAGTTACTAGGTTGTGGAGGTTAGATAGGCAGTCGCTCCATGTAAAATACTGGTATTCAGCTGCATCCAGTTAGACTGGAAGCCAACCCCAACATAGTTGGGAAAAGGCTAGGCAGATTGATATATATGGCAATGTAAAATTTATAATTGTACCTATTTATAATATATTTTCTCGATGGCGACATGATAATGACGATGCTATTTTGTGTAGTTTTGGTTTGTATCTTTAAAATGTTGCCTTACTGTTATTACGTGCCTCGTAGCGAGCCTTATCGATCTTTTACTGGCTATCAATCCCAAATCTGGCTTCCTAATCAATCTTTTATCTAATGTCTATAGTTCGGGATCGCAAAGAGGATCTATGCTAGCAAGACTCGTAAAATTTTATTTGTTTATTTTCCAACTTACATCTATCATTACAGGGTATCTCTTGCTATTATGTGTATTGCAATAGTGTACATATTCTAAACTCATAGCCTAACTATATTTTGTAACTTATTACAAATAAGGCATTCTTTGTGAACTCACTCAGAGAACAACAGAATAGTTTCGTGTCAGCTATGAGGTTGAGAGTGCGGAAATATGGAATAGTATAGCGCATAAATAAACGTTTTCAGTTTGATCCTCTATCGTAGTGTAATCCAATTTTGATTCTGTATTTTCTACCAACATACCAACTTCTCTTCTCTTTTACCAAAATATTTCTATCACCAAGTCTCCTCACTATTTCTACGAGATGTAACTAAAATAACCGAACACCTAAAAAGGGATCATTGTTCACCTTAGAAACAACTTTTACTACGGGACCAAACTTGTAATCGCGAATCCAAAATCAGCTGTTCCCTACATTTGAAGCAGCTGATTTTTATTCACGATTTCAGGTTTCACAATGACGTGTATAATGACCAATTTTCAGTTTTCATTTATTTTAATAACACCTTGTATTAATTACAAGTACAAGAGAAATTCCATCTTTGTCTCTAGGATTGTAACGCACTTGTGATGCGTCTGATGTTACAGATGTTCATAGGAGAGGACGGCCGCGACTTACGACTTGTAGGCCGTGAGTTCGAACCCAATCAGGCACTTTGTGTAAACCATTTCATCACCACTGCTCTGAAAACGGTGAAGGAAAACATCGTGAGGAAGCCGGCAAGTCCTATAATAAAAAATTAGAAGACATTTGTGTTATCCACCAACCCGCACTGGGCCCACATGGTGGATCATGGCCCACTCCCTCTCACAAAAAGAGGAGATATGTATCCTAGCAGTGGCGAAATTATAGGCCGATTATGCTTATGAGGAGATGACCACATTTACATACTATATATACCTACCTACTAATCAATACAATAATTACTGACTAACACAAATGCTCCTCGTAACTTCATGTTGCTACACTTTAAAGAACCAATTTAACAGCTAGTAAGTAGAGGCTGCTGTGCACATCTGTAACAAGTAATTACTGAGCGTGATTGGTCAGTTACAAGTCTTGTTTCAATAGCCAGGATGGTGTAGAAGGTTCATGGCATTTGATAAATCATGTACTACAAGAAGACGTTGATATCTCGCCGGTCGATCGGATTCCCGTCCCGTCGGGCTATGAGAGTGAGGGAAGAGGAAGTGCATCTGTGTTTGCGCACACACTTGTGCAATATAATATCTTCTGTGTAGGCAAGGTGTAGGTCTCTGTTTAGGGGTATAGTCTCTGTTGAAATTCAGTCTGGAGATATTAGATTACAAGAAGACGAATTCCGAACCACATTTTTAAACGGCTTAATAATTGCAGGATACTGTGACTCGATCCTGCCTTTTAGGACTGATTTTCGTCGAGAACAACAATGTCTAATCTAGATTTAAGCGGCAATATGGTGTATATTCTGCTAGTCAAATTGTTAGTCAAGTGATACAAAGGCCCTGTATCAACAAAGTAACTTACTATCGCTAAGTGGAAAATACCAAGTGAAATTATTGTTCCATCTTGGTAGTTCTACCACCAGTTTTAGCAAATTGTATCGTATTATAATTATGTAAATGGGCTGTGGAGGTCAGACAGGCAGTCACTCCTAGTAAAATACTGGTATTCAGCTGCATCCAGTTAGACTGGAAGCCGACCCCAAGATGGTTAAGGAAAGGCTAGGCAGCTTTCTTGTTCTACAACCATTTAGGTCAAGTGAACCTTTTGGTTTTTTCTACTTATGTGCTCGTACGGTTTGTCGAAGACAAATTGAAAAGTGGTATTAGTTGTAGTAATTAATTTGTCTCCTGTACCTTACTCGGAAAGATTCACTTTCTCTTTTAAAGTAGATATTAAAAGATTTACGCACAAGTTTTGTGTTAGAAAAGTGGTGTTTTTGCGAAGTTATTTTACATATTTACCAGTAGGTTTTATCTGTGGTAAAAATAGATTTGATAAAAGCTCGAATAATAAAATATTTTATTAAATGTGAATCACATTTTACTTAAGTACATAAATCTTCTGTGCCTTTTCTCAACATAAGAAGCACTTAAGAAGCCACGAAAATATATTTAGGTGGTGAGAGGTTGTTCCTTTTACTTTAATTAAAACTAAGTACTAATTGTGTACAAAAGGTACATTTAGACAATTACGTACTTAGTAAACATGCTTTATTAAACTCAAAACACAAAAAAATGCTCCCAAACTTGAGATGTTTAGAACTACCAAAGTGGAATATTGTAGTTTTTATTTTACTCTATCATCATCGTCTGCCTAGCCTTTTCCCAATTATGTTGGGGCCGGCTTCCATTCTAACCGGATGCAGCTGAATACCGTTATTTAACATAGAACGGCTGCCTTTCTGACTTCTATAACCCAATCACAAGGTAACACGATACCCCTTGGCAAGACTGCTGGTCAGACCAGGCGTCTGACTACCCGTAACGACTGGCCAAAGATCTACGAATGATAGCCGGGACCAATTGCTTAACGTGCTTTCCGAGGCACGGAGGGGTCTCGGTATGTAATAAATGGTCATCCCCCGATGATCATGGCCCCTCTTCCTTCGATTTTTTGGCTCCATGAAAGCTTTACAGGGTGGCAGTATCATTGGCGCACAACCTGTTACCATGGGTTCAGTTCATGATTCTGGACCCCACTGCGTTGAAATGTTTCATCTGTTATTAGAAAAAAAAATCTGCTGTTTCATACAAAAGTGCAATATGTACGCGGTCAAAATTTAAGGAACCGCATTTTTTTTTTGGTGTTTAGTCCTTAAGAATCGATTTTTATATAAGGCCGGTCTTATATGAAAATCAATATACAAGCGGTAACTCAAAAACGTAACGTTTTTCTGCGCAACGTACTATAGTACTCTGCCAGGGATCTTTCGGGGACCAAGCAGACTAGTACGTGTGTTATGTAGGTGTCTGATTTGATAAGTGTATGGGGCGATCATCTACTAAATCATACACCGGAGTCCCATAATATTACTTTAATGACTTATGGCAAGCTCGTTATAAGTTCAACGTAAAGCTGGAAGCATGCTAGGAGCGACTCAATATAAAACAATTTTCCTATATGTCATCTTTGGAACTTGTTCTACTATAAAATCTCATGACGTGTCTTAACGGCCAGCTGTAATTCCGATGAAGGTTTCATGCTGAAGGCAGGCTCGATTAAAGCCTCTACAGTACCTTGCACACCACTCACGGAGTCCACTCCAGTCGTGCGTCGGAGCTGACCCACACACTTTTTTTTTAATAACTGACGAAAAATATTGCAAGATAAACACAAACCGATTAGTAGGCTATCAAATAAATATCCAAATAAGAAGTAAGAATAAGTTTGATTAGCAGTTATAACCAAAACACGACTGTTTCCTGACTTTCATTGGTCCCTAAAGATAAACATTATTTTGTAACTGTTGTTCAAAATACATAATTTGACCAAACTTTTGGTTTATCTCCCTTACTGTTTTTAAGGAGTTTCACATTACTTTTTGATAGATAATATTTCGTATGCCTTTATATGGCAGAGGATACGTAAAACTTTGCCACTTATGAGAATGGTTTTTGTTGTAAGTATACTCATACGCTGTAAGATAAGAGAGCGATTGTTAAAATATTTCTATCACATTATAGTGCCCCCGCAGACTACAGACTTTCTACCGGCCGATAGTTTGGTCGGTTTCTTAATCAGTATGAAGATTTATGCCAGTGCACACATTATAATAATCATAAGATCAGGTATCGGACGATAAAAAAGTTTGATGGGATACACGATTGCCTTCAAACTGAACTGCTGGCGAACTATCGGCCGACTCAGCTGACTGCTGAATCAGTATGGCACTCTACCATGCGCGCACACTAAGGGATTTTTAGTCGATCGATAATTTAGTCGCTATCGTACAACGATCGTGATTAAACTCATAACATAACATAACACCTTGTTTCCTCAAAGGGGATGGCAGAGGTGTACCTATAGTAGTACACCCACATTTCGCCAGTTATATTTAAGTCCCATGTAATAGGGTGCGAGCACAGGAACAACTTGCGACCCACAGATGCCCCTCAAATTAAAGGGAAAAATTTATAAGTCCGTGATAAGGCCTGTCGTACTGTATGGATCGGAATGCTGGGCCGTGAAGAAGACGGATGAAAAAAGATGGCATGCAGCGGAGATGAGAATGTTGAGATGGATGTGTGGAGTGACGAAATTGGATAAAGTAAAAAATGAGTATATAAGGGGAAGTTTGAAAGTGGCGCCAGTGACAGAAAAGTTGAAAGGAAATCGTTTGGCTTGGTATGGACATGTGAAAAGGAGGAAAGAAACGCATGTGACTAAAAGAGTGATGAATATAAATGTTGATGGATGGAGAGGGAGAGGAAGGCCAAAGAAAAGATGGATGGATTGTGTGAGGAATGATATGAAAGAGAAGGGAGTGAATGATAGCGTGACTTTTGACAGGGGAAAATGGAAAGAGAAAACGTATTGCGCCGACCCCAAGTAACATGGGACAAGGGCAGGAAGATGATGATGATGTAATAGGGTGCGAGCTTATTGCCATCTACCGGGCACAAATCCAGACTCCGGACTGCTACTGAGAAATTCCAGATAGAAAAACCCAATAATACTTTGCCCAACCTGGGAATCGAACCCAGGACCTCATGCTCAGCAGTAGCGCTTGCGACCACTAGACCAACGAGGCAGTCATCATAATTAAACTTCATACTGATTCCCAGAACGATCAAACTATCGCCCATTTAAAAATCACAAGTGCGCGATGGCTCTAACCGATTGTTTAGTCAGCCGACCCGTCCGATAGTTCAGTTTGGTCCGAGCTGAAGTTTAAAAAATCCTGTGCTTTATTAAAAAAAAACTGAAAACAGTCGAGAGCAGTCGGCCGACTGTTGTCTGGTATGCGCACTCACCACCAACCCCACTGTTTACTTGGCCCAGTGGGTTGGGCTATTAGTTTAAGCCTAATCCGATCAAACTATCGGCCGATAGAAAGTAGTCTGCGGGGAATCAGAGCCAGCGCGCACTTGTGATTTTTAATCGAGCGATAGTTTGATCTTTCTGGGAATCAGTATGGAGTTATATGACAGTTCGCGCGTTTGACGATTAAAATTTTAAATCATTAAATACTCGACTATCGGTCAACTAAAAATCACAAGTGTGTGCTGGCCCTTAGGTACGATCCACTTTCTCGTATCTACTCGACGTGTTCAATGCACTGTTGCTGTAAGTATTTACCAATTTGCATTATTCTCAGACTTATTTTACTGATCAATATAATTATCTGGAGATTTGGGAGATTTCTCGAAAATGCCAACAACTACTCACTGTATTGTTGTTGACCCCGTTAGTTTTAATATTCCCGAAATCTACATAATATTTTTTTAAATTTATGTTTCTGTGATAAAAAAAAACTTTATCTTATGCTAAGCGTTGTCATTCAGACAGGTTTTAATTAATTGCTCTTTTGAGAGCCCTCTAATATCCACTTGAAGACTTTATCTCACTTAAAATTCTGATTCTAAAAATTTTAATACTCATCAAATGCATAAATTATAGTGAAACTAGCTGTTGCCCATGACTACGTGTGCATCTTTTTGAATATGTCCTTCTCAAAGTCCCGGGCTACCTATCTGTCAAATTTTATAACGATTGGTTCAGTGGTTTAGGTGTGAAAAAGTAACAGACAGACAGAGTTTAGTATTAGTATGGATTACGTTAAAGATTCAAATTTTTTTTTAAGAGCGTTGTCACATTTTGCACCTCTCTCGCTCACACAAAACCTAATTTTTAAGAATGTTAAATGAAAAAATGCTTTTTTGAAAAATGTAATCAATGGGCGGTCTACAAAATAATATTAGGTAGTTATTCAAAAACACATTTCTATTGTGTTATCTAATAAACTTATGTAATTAAGTGTTATGATCTGTTTTTGAGATGATGTAAATAAATGCCACAATAAAAATGTGTTTTTAATAATTACCTATTAAACTAATATTATTTTGTAGACCGTCCATTGATTACATTTTTCAAAAATGCATCTTTTCATCTAACGTTATTAAAAATTTGGTCCCGTGTGAGCGAGAGAGGTGCAAAATGTGACAACCCTCTTAAGTGATCTCCCAAATTGAGTATATTTTTATTGTAGAACTGGCTGTGCCCCGCGACTTCGTTCGCGTGGAAGTTGTAAGATACACAATATACTAAAATACCACCCACATTCCTCGTCTCTTCCTTGTCCACTGACCCGTCGCGTTGCATCACCCGCTCGCGCCATTACTTAGTGTTCTATACGACTTTTTTCTTTTTGCTCGACTCCTAAGGGTCGTATCGTGATGTGAAGTAGCCTATACTGCCATCCTTTAATTAGAAGGCCGTTAAGCCAAAAAAGTTGTTTCCGAAAAAATGGCAAAAAACGCGGAAATCTTTGTTTCTTAAAAAATATGGTATTCAGGTTAGTGTTTGTTGGACACATTAATTGATATTTCTTATTGTTAATCCTAAATAATCCTTAACGGCCAACAAAATGTTCATATCTCTGGAACTATTAATATTTTTTAAATGTTTCTTAGACAGGAAGATAGAGAATTTTGAACTCTATCACTTTCTAATAAAAAGTCAAAATTGACCATTTGTGGGTTAACGGCTTTCTAGTTAAAGGACGGCATTATAACTATCCTCAATTAGGCTACCAAATTCAAAAATAATTTTTCAAATTCGACTTTTTTGTCACGATTTCATGGGTTTTAATTGTTTTTGCGCGGAACCCTAATTTTTTTTTCTAAAATAAAAGTAGCGTAGGTAAGTTACTCAGCATCATCAGCAACTTCGTAACATCAGCTATCTGCCAATGATAATCCCGTTAAAATTGGTCCAGCCGTTTCGGAGTTTAGCCAGACAGAAAAAAAAAAAAAAAATAGCTTTTTGTTATAAGTACCGTATTATACGTTCATATGCATTTAGTAAAAAGTTGTTATTTTGGTATTACAAACAGACACTTCAATTTTTTTTATTTGTATAGATATAGATAAAATATTCTCTATAGTCTACAGTAACTACAAGGACCGAAACCGGTATGATCAATACGGGTATTTTTTTCGGTTACATTTATTTTACACAGATATTTTTAAGGTTAGACTTAAATTAAATACAACCAGTATGCATACCGATAACCGAAATAAAAATTATCTATATCTTATACGTGCCCCTCGGCATTAGTCAAAGGGCGCGCATCGCTGTGTGAGTGTCAAAGAGTCGAGTCGTCCCACGCGCCGGCGAACGCTGACCAATCACGGCCCTGGCTGGCTGGCGATAACCTAAATAGAATTAACACATGTTTTTTTTCTCTCACCTTTAATCATAGTTTGCCAGTTTGAGTAAATTATGCGGCCTACCCAAATGTCCTTTCTTTGGTATTGTTCGTCGAATCGTTGAGCTCCTTAACTTTTATGTTGAGCTGTACGATTACTGACAGATGCTTGCACTGACTGGACAGGTCCACTCAATCTGTGTGGTTCTTTCCTCAAAAGACCATTTCAGACACCAACCTACATGGTCTTCACATGATCTGACCAAAATTATGTCTGGACTTTAAAAGAGACTGTGACCTCTGAGTTTGTTTCGGCCTTTCTTCTCAGAGTAGTCAGATAGGAAACGCCGGCCTCGTCTAGTTTAAAAAAAAATAATGCATGACGTGTAAAAGTGTTTGTATAAACCTACTTACAGAAATAAAATCATTTATCATTTATCATGTTTCTTCTCCTTGGTTACGAAGTTTGTTTACTTAAGGTTACCGCTATGATAGCGGTAACCTTAGTCGTAAGTGTAACCAAAATTCTTCAATACCTGTACCGTAATTTATAAAGGTTTGCGGTCCCTGGTGACTATAGAAAAATTAATTGTTAACACTGAACATTAACAGGGGCATAAGATAAGAAATAATACCTCTGTTCACAGCAGTAAGTACACCTCTTTGTTTATTAAAATTTCACATTCCAAGTTCTAGTAAAAACCGTCGCAAAGGAATTTATATCCCTACCGTTGTTAATTTAATTAGTAATGAAAGTTTCATGTTTTTTCTCCTAATTAACTTTAATTTTGTTTTGATTTACTTTGAATGCGCTCATATAATTTATTGTATTTATTATATTAATAAGAACGGTATTTGCGTGTTTAATTTTGTTTGTGTTTCGCGTTGGGAATTCTTTATACAGCTTATCGTCTCAATTAGCTGCACGCTCGATGACTAACAAAGATTTAGATATTCAAAGTGCTTTAATTAATTTAACTAAGATTACTCTTATTATCTTTGTTGTATTCTGTGACAAATAATAAATAGTGCGTTTTTGTTCTCACTAATTAAAACAAATGTTTTATTTTAATACGAACTGTGCAAAATATTTGTTTTCATCATGTTTGGATGAATTGTTTTGACAGTTGTTAAAATTATGTTTTTCCAATATCCGCACCACAAACTCCAGTTTGAGTATGCTTACATAGAAATATTTATGGCCTTGTACCTACGTACTGGTTTTCGTTTTAAATGGTTCTTCTTGCTGTGTGACTCAGGTCTGTGCATCCAAACTAAATCTAGTATCGAGTTCAGTCTGTATTTCTGTATTGCGACCAGTACTTGCCATTATTTTTTTCTTTGACTGTGTGTAACTGTTACACTCATTGGCTCATAGTTAAATTGTCACGTAAAGGCGATGCCTTACAACTGCAAAAGTTTGCAATATGTATCAAAACTCGTCATAGTCATAATTCAAAACTTCGATTATTACATTTATTACATACGAGCTGTGCCCGGCGACTTCGTTCGCGTGAAAGTCGTAAGATACACAATAACTACTATAACAACAGGCACATTTTAATAAAATTCCCTCGCACCCCGACCCGCCGCGTTGCATCGCTCGCCCGCGCTATGTGTTCACAATTTCATGGGTTTTAATTTTTTTTTGCGCGGAACGCTAATTCTTTTCTAAATTAAAAGCCTACGTTACTCTATATAACATAAGCTATCAGCCAGTGAAAGTTTCGTCAAAATCGGTTCAGCCATTTCGGACATTAGCCGGAACAAACAGACAGACATTGCTTTTTTTTTTTGTTATAAGTACCGTGTATACTTCCATATGCATTTAGTAAAAAGCTGTTATTTTGACATTACAAACAGACACTTCAATTTTATTTATTTGTGTAGATTCACGTTCATACAGTTAATATTTACAAAGTACTTGTGCGTCCATTAAATAATTCAACTTTACGGCAGCCAAAATATGCTGCAAATTGTATAGCGAAGTTCTTACTAACAAGTTCCAGCCCCTACAGCTTGGCTTTGGTTCCAGCGGGGCTGTGAGGCTGCCTTACATGCCCTTTCCAGTTTTTTAAACACCAGTAAAGGTGAGGTCATCCTCAAGGTTGACGTTAAGAATGCCTTCAACTCGGTTAACAGGGACACTTTGTTGGCTGAAGTAAAAAAGGAGTTACCAGAAATTTATGGTTTTATTTGGCAGTGCTACAGGCATCCATCAAAATTATTATATAAAGACAACGTTTTGGAATCTGCAGTCGGATGCCAACAAGGTGATCTTCTCGGGCCAGTCATTTTCAGTTTGGCTATCCATCCCATTCTACAACAACTAAATTCAAAATTTAATGTCTGGTATTTAGATGATGGAACACTAGGAGGTGACGTAGACACCGTTCTAAAAGATCTTATATTCCTAAAGCAACAGTTCAAATCCATCGGCCTTGACCTCAACAACTCAAAATGCGAAATTTACCTTTGTGACAATACGGACAGACAATCGACTATACAGAAATTCAATTCAATAGCCCCAGATATCAAAGTTTTAGAAAAACGTTCACTGCACCTCCTAGGTTCCCCAATTTTAGAAGATAGTTTTTCACCATTCATCGACGTTAAAATCAAAAATTTTAACGATATTTCGGACAGACTTTCAAAAATTAATCTACATTCGGCATTCACTCTAATCAGATATTGCTGTTTCGGTCCAAATTTTATGTATTATCAAATCTTATGCTCTTCCTCTTTATGGAAACAGCCACACCTTTTAGGCAAAATCGATCATATTATTCGAAGTACTTTAACATCCATTTTAAATGTGGCATTGGACGACCGTGCGTGGCTGCAAGCCACACTACCCATTCGTTTTGGTGGGCTCGGCGTCCGCAAAATTTCTAGTGTAAGCCTACCGGCGTTCCTGTCCTCGGTCCACAGCACCGAAAAGTTAACCGCAAAAATTTTAGCCCCTTCTCAGGTTGAGTCTGAAGTGCCGTGTTTGACCGATGCGGTGAACGCCTGGAAAATTGCTTGCCCGGATACGGTTCTGCCCGAGAACCCGTCCTCCCAGAGACAGTGGGATGAGCCGCTCTGCAGCTTGGTACGGAATAAACTCATTAATACGTCCACCAACACTGCTGAGCGTGCCCGCCTACTGGCTGTAGGTGAATGGGAGTCGGGCCTCTGGCTCCAGGCGCTACCATCACCCAACATAGGCACTATGCTGGGTGATACCACATTCCGGCTCGCTACTTGTTTGCGTCTGGGCGCTCCTTGCGGAGCTCCACATCGCTGTCAATGCGGTGAAGGAGTCGACTGCCTCGGACACCATGGCCTATCCTGCAGCAAGAGCGCTGGTCGTATGGCACGGCACGCTAGCATTAACGACATCATCCGTCGGGCTCTTGTCACCGCCGGGGTGCCAGCTGTTTTAGAACCCAACGGCTTGGAACGTGACGATGGGAAGAGGCCGGACGGAATGACCATAATGCCTTGGAAGTTGGGTAGGCCTTTGGTATGGGATGCAACCTGTGTCGACACCCTCGCGCCATCCCATCTTCCTAGCACGGCGGGCTGTGTTGGGGCGGCTGCTGCAGGTGCAGAAAACCTCAAACGGCGCAAATATAACAACCTCATTGGGAGCTATATGTTTGAGCCGTTTGGTGTTGAAACACTTGGGCCGTGGGGTCCGAGTGCTCATCGAGTATTTCGGGACATCGCTAAGCGGTTGGTCGACTCTCTACGGGACCAGAAGGCTGGCCTATTCTTAGCCCAAAGAATCAGCATTGCCATTCAGCGTGGCAATGCTGCCAGCCTTTTGGGCACTTTTCCGATTGACAGCGATGCGGACGAATTTTTTGATGCCCAATGAGCTCTTCTCCCTTTTTATTTTTTTATTGTATACTTGTACATAATATATATATATATTAGTGTTATCATGTATTATAGATATAAGTTAATTAAATAAATGTTATAACTTTAAAAAAAAAAAAAAACTTTATGTACATTTTAATGACATAGTGTGCTGTTAAATACGTTCCACTGAATTGACTATAAACAAACAAAATGTTTTTAATATATCACTTTTATTTACGTTTATGGCGTAATGTTCGCGAAATAACTAGTAATAAGTTTTCATAGAATTATCTATACATACATTAAATATTAACTGTATGAACGTGAATCTAAGTATACAAATAAATAAAATTGAAGTGTCTGTTTGTAATGCCAAAATAACAACTTTTTACTAAATGCTTATGAAAGTTTATACGGTACTTATAACAAAAAGCAATTTTTAAATCTTTTGTCTTTCTGTCTGTCTGTTTGTTCCGGCTAATCTCCGAAACGACTGAACCGATTTTTACAGGACTTTCACTGGCAGATAGCTGATGTTACGGGGAGTAACTCAGGTTCCTTTTATTTTAGAAAAATAATATAATTAAAAAAAAATCGGATTTGAACAATTATTTTTGCATTTGGTAGCCAAATTATCGAGCATAGTCATAGGCTATTTAAAATCACGCTACGACCATTAGGAACAGAGTAAAAGGAAAAAAGTCAGAAAGAACACTAAGCGTAAACGAAGTATTAACGCGGGCAGGCGTTGCAACCCGACGGGTCGGGGGACGAGGCAGTTTTATTAAAATGTGACTGTTATTTTAGTATATTGTGTATCTTACGACTTCCATGCGAACGAAGTCGCGAAGTACAGCTAGTCAAAGTCAAAGTTAAATCATTTATTTCAAATAGGCACATAAAAGGCATTTTTGAACGTCAAAAATTACAATATTAATTCTAGTCGCCCCTTCCAAAAGTTCTTCCTATAAGAAATTATTAGTTCTTATTACAAATCTTTAATTCACTCGCTAACAGACAACGCACAGCCTGAACCTAAACTGGCATACGCTGGTATAATAGTCTATTGGTTTCTTTAGTGTTACCACTGACAGGGAAGAAAAGCTTCTTAGCCATAGAACTATTATTACTAGTACTTTATCTCAGTGTTCTTAGCACATGGTTTTCTATATTTTCTACTTGAAGGTATTACATATAAATAGCGTGACTGGTAATTAGTGACCGATCCTTAAACACCTGATTGTACTCATGATAACAAACAACTTTTACTATGGGACCAAACCTGAAATCGTGAAAAAAAAAATCTGCTGCTCCCTACATTTATGCTCGAATAATTCGTCAAAATGTAGTAAAAGTTGTTTGTTATCATGAATACAATCAGGTGTTTAAGGATCGGTCCCTAATTACCAGTCACCCTATATATATATTTTTGAAGTAAATCGTCTTTAGGTGCAATGAGCGCTTTTTAACCGACTTCAAAAAAAGAGGAGGTTCTCAGTTAGTTGGATTCTATATATAAGTATATATGTTTTTTTCTATGTGTGTTCTCTGATTACTCGAAGATGACTAGTCCGATTTGTAAAATTATTTTTTTGTTTGAAAGGGTATACTTCCCAAGTGGTCCCATTGTCATCAGGTCAGGATCTAATGATGAGATCCTGGAGAAATCGACGGAACTCTTCAAATATTATAGTCACACCCATAGCGATTTGGTTACTTTTTATAGTTACTCGTGCATCTGCTCTCGGAAAGCACCATTTGGTAAAGTAAAGTGGAACTGATGATGAAGACCACAGATGGCCACCGGAACTACTCAATAATAAGTATTTCATGGGTTGCGATTCGATTATTTTAATATGGTTGATAAGCAATTTATCTCGTCATAATACATAAGGTGAAGTGGAGCTGATGGTGAAATACGTATACCAGGATAACTCATTAACCATTAACGTCTCTGGATTGGGAAAAGCAATATTTTGTAAAAGGTGTTGAGTGAAAAATAAAAAACTTTTTTACAAAAAAAAAAAAAAAAAACACCGACTTCCAAAAAATCAACAAAGTAAAAAATAACTTTAATTTCGGAAGTCGGTGACAAGAAACTAAAATACCGATCCAAAGGCAACGACTGCCGAAATTAGTTATTATTTTTCACTTTGTAATGTTTTTTTGGAAGTCGGTTATTTTTTTTATTTTTTGTAAAAAGTTTTTGGTAGGAGAATAACTTACGGATTCGCAAAATGCGACATGCTCCAACGAGTTCAACTAATCAACGCTGGCGCTGTAACAAATTACTCTATTTAGCACGCTAATGTCTTTGAAACCAAAGTTTTAAGATTTCACTTCTGTCGGCAGTCCCTACGACTGGCTATTTTTTTAGGTAATTTCTTTACTTGACATCATTCTCTCGCAATAACATTACATGGTATCTGGAGTAAAGTATCTCGTATACAAGGTGTAACATAATTAACGCACAACCTCTTAAGGGGTCATTGTACTCATCATTATGAACAACTTTTACTATGGGACCAAACCTGACATCGCAAAAAAAAATCAGCTGCTCTACATTTACCTATGTTCGTATAACTCGTCAAAAAGTAGGGAACAGCAAATTTTTTTTTCGCGATTTCAGGTTTGGTCTCATAGTAACAGTTGTTCATAATGACGAGTACAATGACCCCTTAAGAGGTTGTGCGTTAATTATGTTACACCTTGTATGTGAGCAGTGCTTACACTAAATGCCTAAGTGTTACACATTGCCACGAACTGTGAAACCGTGTTTACATACATATTATGCGAAATAATACCGCGGCTGTATCTATGCTGTGTTAGTTGACAAGAAATAAGCTTGAAGGAAGGGAAGCATCTTCTTAAAGTAATGTGGATTTCGAGATAATAATATGAATTAAAATATATTATTATCTCCTTTATTTCACTTAAAATAGTAGCCCATCGGCCTCAGGAACAGGATCCAAGGTGATGGTGGCCAGGGATCTAAAGAGAGGAACCTCCTCACTATGCGTGCTTTGTCCAGGTGGTACTACTTTTTGAATCAAGCCCTTGACCCAGTCGCGCAATGAGAGCCTCCTGATATGTTGGTCGAGGCTCTGCACTATTAGGCCATTAACCGTAAAGATTGTCGGTACAATGCAATCATTGTACTGATAATTGACACGACAACAACCTCGTGTGCTAAGTCAAGATACTTGATTATTATAATTATAATAATATTATTTTTTTATTAAAATATTCAGCAATGTTATTTTTATGTTGGTACCTGTGTACATATATACAATAAAATAAACGAAAAATAAATAATAGGAGTCCAAAAAGAACGCTATATAATTATGTTGTTATAAGTTATGGTAATATTTCAAATGATACGTAATTTTCCACAATAAGGGTCATTGTCATCCTACCTTAAATCGGTCTGTACGTCTGCGTGGTCAGTTTGATAATTTCCTTAAATCTCTGTAATGAAATTATCAAAAGAAACTAGTAATAAAACTCATTCACTTTTACACAACACTGACACGACTCGACTCGGTACAAACATGACATAAAAACAGCGCTTAAAGCAGCCTAATCATGAATAAAGTGGACAAAATAGGAGCGCTTTATACTGAAGAATAAATTAATTAGGAGCGCTTGAACCACCATATCGAGCGGAGTTTAATGAGGCGGCCTCGTGTTTATTCAATGAGCTTACTTTGTTCAACTTTACTATTACAGGGCTTGTTTATTTACAAACTGGTCGCAAGCGCTACTGCTGAGCATGAGGTCCTGGGTTAGATTCCCTGGTCGGGCAAAGTGTTATTGGGTTTTTCTACGTGGAATTTCTCAGTAGCAGCCCGGAGTCTGGATCTGGGTCAGGTCGCCCACTATTACATGGGACTTAAACTTATCTATCGAAATGTGTGGGTGTACACCTCTGCCCAACCCTTCGAGGAACCAAGGCGTGATGTTATGTTATGTTTATTTTCAAAACTACCTACTTCCCTGCGATTTCACCCGCATCCCAGGTGTCAGGTAATGGGTAACATTTAGCAAAGGAACACTTTTATAATATTGGAAATGTATTGACTGCCTCGTTGGTCTAGTGATCGCTAGTGTTACTGCTGAGCATGAGGTCCTGGGTTAGATTCCCGGATCGGGCAAAGTCTAGGGTCGCGGGATGTTCGAAAGAGTTACCGTGGCCCCGGCACAGGCAACTGAAGGAACACGGGTGGGTTTTAGTCAGTAAAAGTCTGACACGCCCTCCCGCTTCGCCACTAAGTCAATTGATGATTTCCCATCCAAAAAAAAGAGCCGACCCTTTTTTCTTTTTTTTTTTTGCCCGAATTTGTGCCCAGTTGATGGCAATAGCCTCGCCCCCTATTACATGGAACTTAAACATAACTGGCGAAATGTGGCTGTACTATAGGTACACCTCTGCCTAACCCTTCGGGGAATACAGGTGTGATGTTATGTTAAGTTTTATATAGAGTAGATTGACACTTAGTAAAATTACTCTCATAGTGACTCCAGTTGCTGAGTTATAAGATTATAAAAATGCAGTTTCAAAAAAGACATCATCTTTGACCTAGACTAAAGAGCAAACCTATCTCAAAAAAAAAAAAAAAAAAAAAAAAGACAAGAATTTCATTTCCACAATATTATACCAATGAGTAGCTACAATTATGTACCCAATGTGTAGTATGTTTTGTGATTACTGAAGTGGTATAATATTATGAAACACAGATTGTAGACAATTAAATTAATTATTGTCGATGAGGTCACCTTTGTGAGGCTGACTGTAATCTTAATTATTTGATATAATGACATAAGTTATCGAACAATCAAACTCATTGCAATCTCAACAGAGATAATTTTACACAACTGAAGTACAGGGATATCCAAACAAAGAAAGTTACTTACAAATGAAGAGTAAACGCGAAGTTTATAAAACAAAAATATTTGTGAAGTTGAAACATTAATTTAATTTATAGAATCTACAACTCCCGAACATGCAGAGGGTAGTTCTAAAGAAAAGCAATCCGGAAAGTTTCGGAGAAAACAGACGCTTGACTGAAATCAATTTATATTGCAAGACGGAGATAAGAAATGTTATCGTAACATGGTTCGTCCTGAAAATTGATTGATGTTGTTTTTTCTGTCAGGCGAGAAATTGACTTATAGAGATGTATGCCCATATTTGTATACTGTATAGTCAGCCCCAAAAAGATGTATACATCGACAAGAATTCATTTCATTGTCAACGTCCTTTATGTGCAGCTACAAAATATATTACACCTTGGGGACGGAGTTGAATATAGTTAGTTGCAATCATTATGGAACACAGATTGTAGACAGTCTAATATTTTATTTACGCTAACTATATGCATTTGTGCTTCAATATAACTAATTTATGAATGTTAGTCTTTGAACTAATGTGGCAGTGACAAATGAAAGGTGCTGATAATAATAAGTTTGTAGCTTATTTCTATGTGGACACAATATAAATTTACAGACTCTTAACTTGCTAAAAAGAACAATTAATTGAAAACGCAACAATAACCATCTCGTGTTCTGCATTATTTATCTTGTAAAGCTTTCTATGAATTTGAACAATCGTAATGTTAACTTAATTTATACTGCAATGTATTCAATCCGATAAAAAACAATTGAAAACGTTATGTAAATACGAAACAGATTCTATTTGAATCACAGTAATTCGATTGTACGTGCAAAACACAGTCAACAGGAGATTAAAATGAAACTAACAAACTCAAACTGTCCCCATAATTTTAAACATAAACATAAACACTGGTAAGTATAAAGATAAACATTAAACAGTGGTCTAAATTTTCAAGTTTTCGATCCTTAATACTTTGTAATTTCAGAACTTGTAAAGCCGTGTATGCACTGTCGAATTCGAAAACTGTAAACTCGTATTCCGTAGTTGAGTAACCTTTCGACCGTCTATGCTTCAGAGAGCACATTAAACCGACGATCCCAGTAAGTTGTCATAAGAATACCCACTATCATAAATCGTTACTGGTAATTTAAAAGTCCAAAAGTTTGATAAATTGGTTTAATTTTATATTATTAGTGCCCAGTAAATTGTGTTGGTTTTTCAAATGACAGTTGGTCTATCTACATTAATATTATAATATGGTTTTTTTTTTTCGTAAAAGGTAGTCTCTGGAAGAAAGTACTGATTCGATTTTTAAAAAACTACACTAATAACTCCGATTGCCATAGGATATTAGGTTTCTTCCAGGTGGATGAAGTCACGGGCAGAAGCTAGTGTAAAATATTGATATTCAACTGCATTTGTTACAGAATAAATCAGATGGTGAACACACCATGGTTGGGAAGGAGGTTAGGGGGACGTCGTACTCAGCTTAAATTTGTATTTTAAATATCTTCCAAACACAGACCACAATCCGAAAGTGCGAACACAACCTAAGGATGTTTCACATTAAATTAAATAATGTTTCAAAAGAAGTTGATGCAGCCCAGATCCGGCGGAATTCATTTAATACTTCATCAGTGAACTCAGTTTGTAGAACGCGAAGACTCCGGCTCTTCTACACTGCATTTTCTCTCGTAATTTCACTATATTTTAAGTCTACATTTCGTGTGGTACAAGTACAAACTTTTGTAATTTTTTGCAGATTATTTACATAACATCATAACATCACGCCTGTATTCCCCGAAGGGTTAGGCAGAGGTGTACCTTTGTACACCCACATTTCGCCAAATATGTTTAAGTTCCCTGTAATATGGAGCGAGCCTATTGTCATCAACCGGGCATAAATCCAGACTCCGGACTGCCACTGAGATATTCCAGATGAAAAAACCCAATAACACTTTGCCCAACCCGGGAATCGAACCCAGGACCTCATGTTCAGCAGTAGTACTTGCGACCACTAGACCAACGAGGCAGTATATTTAACGCAGATTATTTAAACTCATTAAAAGTTCTTAAGTCCGGTATTGTGTACCGATCTGTACCAGAATAGTTAATGTTTTGTTTTAATTAATATTCTTTCTAAATTAGAAGAAATAAAAGAGCGAAATTCCATCTGGATTAAACTAGCCGAAATAGTCTCCACGCAATGAGCATACAATTTATGGTGATCGATGTTCTTTTCTTCTGTTTAAATCCTTCATAAGTGGTTCTAAGACGGCATAAGGTACATCTCTTAAGGGATTTTCAACTCTCGGCAGTAAACAGTACTTTGAAAATCCAGTGCGCGAATAAAAATCGCCACGGGAAAAAAAAACCTGGGCTAAAAGGCCGGCCTGGTTTTGCTAACACTACCTGGCATGGGCCTACTGAACGCGGTCGTTAATATGGCACTTGGGAATCGATTTATACTAAAAGTTGGGTTTTATAGAGCGTCATCTCATCTCCGTCACACCTGACGGTCTCTTTCTATGACCCGATGCGCCAAACACCCGAATGCTGCATTGATTAGAACATGTCACTTAAGTTAATTAAATGCATTAGGTAGAAACTACACTGCGCTAAGCATCAATCGTAATTCGACTGATTGCGTGATTGCGAAATATCGAGCTTCACGCCACGTCGACTTTACACGCCCGGTGGGATTTGCTAATTAGCCAAAAGTACATAAATTAAATCTAATTAACTAATAGTCAATTATCTGAAGACTATCGAACCGCACCTGTTTTTACAACTTGATAAAACATAACTAACTAACTACATATGTGTCTACTATCTACGTATAAAATAATTTTAAGTATTAATATCTATGTTACTATGGCATTAATTAATACAAGGTGTAATTTTAATCACTGTTAACCTCTTAAGGGGTCATTGTACTCATCTTTATGGACAACTTTTACTATGGGACCGAACCTGAAATCGCGAAAAAAAATCAGCTGTTCCCTACATTTTGACGATTTATTCGAACATAAAAATAGGGAACAGCTGCTTTTTTTTCGCGATTTCAGGTTTGGTCCCATAGTAAAAGTTGTTCATAATGATGAGTACAATGACCCCTTAAGAGGTTGTGCGTTATTTATGTTACACCTTGTATATCGTATTTTTTTCATACATCGCCATCGGTAATTGACTAGTTTTCTGTTCGGTCGCCGGCAACGTATTTGTATCGGGGGACGTTGTCTTACTGAAGTAATACTTCTGCCGGTGTATCACATGGTGGTCTTTTATCCCCTTTACTTTTTGTAACCTCCGACGCACTAATTTCTTTCCACCATCTTTATGCAGATGTTTTACAAATTTACTCGCGAGCTCCTCTTGGAAATCTGTCCGAGGCTATCTAACGACCGAACCCAATAACCTATTTTCAGTAAAAAACAGATCGCTATTGATGGTAGACAGTATAATTCTATCTGTCCTTATGTCAGGCCGATAAGAACCCATAGTCTCTTATAATTATATCATATTATTGGGACGTTAAAACGTTAGATAGATAGAATTCTCTTTATTATGTACACCGTTAATATTACAGATATAAAGTAGAAATGTTACATGGGGTGACACAATGATAGATAGGTTATTGGGTTGGGTTGGGTAATTGGATTGGTTGGGTTGGTTTGTTGGGTTTGGGTTATTGGTTTCGGCCGTTAGAGATTGATCGCGATCGGCCCGTATATGCGACTGGAGCAAGAGGTATGGACTTATGACCAACCCTATAAAGCCGCAGGTTGTTGTGTTTGGCAGTTCAAGGACGGTGTCAATAATTGACAAAAAAAAGGATTGGTAGGCAAAACGCCACATTTTACGATCCAGTCAATCCTTTTACACCATCCACGGTCATAATAATAAACTTAAATATAAAATCACAGCCCCACACGGACTTTAAAATTCCCTATCAATATAATTCGATCAGTCGCTCAGTATCCCAATTTGGTCGATAATGAGATTCATTAAGTACCATGCACCTCATTTACGGGCATCGTGTTTCGTGACGTCATTGCACGTATTGGCTCACCCGGCCTATCCCGTTGATCGTATGTATCAATAGCGCGGTGCCGGTGTTTGAACGAGAAGTGACGTTTTAATTGAGTTTTAAGCGGAGATAAAGCTCGGGATTAATGGTTGTACACATAACATACATATACACACGCCACAGAACGCTACCTGTTACGATCCTAACATACGACTTTCATTCGTTTCGTAAATTTATTTATTTAATTATTTATAGGCTTACCCAACCAAACACATACACAGCATTAACCCAAAGTCTTTGTCATAAGATAGATCTCGCATGTATCTTAACTTATAAGAATGCACGGCACTATACTTATATAAAAGAATTTAAAAAAAAATAATACTACGATAGAGCTTACAAATGCTGAATTTGACTTTAAACAACACATTTGATTGTCATCAGATTTTTAAATGATTTATAATGCATGCGAACAGCATACCTGGGTTTTTATTTCTTGATAAATGCATGAATTAAATTAATACTGTTGCTATTCCAGTTAGAGGGGTGGATAAATTACAGCACATGAAACGTTTTTACAGTCACTCAAAGTTCATCGACAAACACCTCGATTACTAGTTCCCACAAGACGGGCCTCCTGAATAAAAAACATTACTTTCAAGCTGCGTATATCGTGATTGTCCAGTGGTTAAGGCCTCGCCTCTCATGCAAGAGGTTCTAATCCGGGCAAGTACAAATGTGACTTTTTCAATTCATAATATGCACTTACTGAGTTTATTTTGAAAATTACTGACATCGGTGAAGGAAAAACATCGTGAGAAAACCGGGACTTACAGTTAATGTACCTAAGTCAGAAATCGCCAACCCATCCTGAGCAAGCGTGGTGATCAATGCTCGTGCTCGTGCCTTCTCTATATGAGAAGAGGCCTTTGGCCTACAGTGGGACAGTAATAGGCTGGTATTATATTTTTTAATTTTCCTTAATCGTTCACATGCCCTAACTTGGGCCATCCTTAGGAAACAGAACTCGCTAAAATCCTGTACTACAGATTATTTAATAAAGTCAGGTGTTCACTAGGTATTCCAAAAGTACTTCAAATGTACCCATGATTTGTTTTTAGTTTATGTTTTCTTTGCTTTTATGTTAATTTCGTTAGGAGTCCGGATCGCATTTTTCATCAAGGTTCCTAAGTAATGTCACAGAATAAAATACTCGAGTCTGAATTTATAAAAAGTTTTATAATGAGACGGAAAAGTACTATGTAGAATAAATCACATTCCTTTTTATTTTCTTCCTGAAGAAACTGTACTGTACTGTAAAAACTTGTTTAAACTTACTTTTATTCGCTGTAAAAACAGAGGTTCGAGTTTTTTTTAAGAATAGCCCATATAGGACAATGTTCAATATGGTCTTTTTGAATATCGTTCGGCATAAACCAATTAATATTGTCAGGTAGGATTACTTCGGTGCTACGGCGTAGCCGATGCTACGATATCACCGCTACGCCAGCTACGCTAGTGTAGCAGATAACCGTATTGACATTTTGACCTTTTCAATGCGTCAAAGCTGTGGGAAATATTGTTATGGTTTTAACATTTTGCGTTCAGGAAACGATCCTTTTTTGTATCCACAACGGTACACAAAAGTGCCGTTTCCTGAAAAAAAAAAATAATAACGGCTCTTCAAAATAGTTTTTTTACGCAATTTTTTTTTTTGAAAATTCCTTTCCTACTACTCTACACACCTATTAAACATAAAAAAACGGTACCCAGTATTGACTTGAATACAACTGAATAACCTTTAAAACTGTGCAATTTTAACACTCTTTATTCCACTTCAAATTAGGTAAGCTTTGCAGCGATTCAAAAAGTATTTCGTGTGTCTCTCGTTTGTATGCACTGAAATATTCCTTTGACGTAAAATACGGGTGCTGCAAAAAATGCTGAATTCAACACCTTCAATTGTTTTTAGCATTTTGTTTTCTGTCTAAAGGTGGGCATTCACAGTCAGTCCATCGCGTCAAATGGCGTGGTGTATATCCAAAATTTTATCGTGAATATCCGAGTGCAATGTACAACTCTGGATGTCCAATCGCTCCATTTCACTTCAGTCGTTTATAGGCACGCGAATTAGCGCTATCGTGAATGCCCACCTTAATGGACAACAAAAAAATTAAAAGTCTTCAAAATTCAGCAAATGCTTGAAAGATAATTAAAAAGTATATACCATAAACACATACAAATGAAGCCAGTTTCATAAAAAGTTTCTAAAAAAGACCAACGACGAAATGATTTGAAATTACGTAATTAAATTACGTAATAATTAAGTAATACGCAATTAAATTACTAATTGAAGTTCCGTGTTTGAAATGTGCCAGATACCGACAGACAGATAATATTAAAAATAGTTTTAAAGATAATAATGTGCGTGTGCCTTAGGGGTGCAGGATATCAACCAGGGTCACGGGATGTTCAAAAGAGTTACCGTGGGCCCGGCACAGGCAACTAAAGGAACACGGGTGGGTTTTAGTCAGGAAAAGTCTGACACGACCGGGAGCGGGAGCTCCGCCCAGAGCGGGAGAAGTCTGATGATTTCCGATCCAAAAAAAGGGGTGCAGGATGTACTAACTTACACTAAGAAATGATTTTTTGATATGGTAAATATTTAGCTGATCTACTCGTAACTTTTTTTTTAGGTGTGTTGGTGTTTACCTCATGGCTAAGTTATAACAGCCGCAAGGGTCGATCCATCAGGTTAAGCTACGCTTGCCTGGGCTAGTCCGTGGTTGAGTGCCCATCTTCACATACAGAAACTCCTCCGTGCCTTGAAAAGCACGTTAATCGTTGGTCCCGGCTGTCATTTGTGGATCTTTGACAGTCGTTACGGGTCGTCAAAAGCCCGAAAGTCTGACAACCAGTCTTACCAAGGGGTATCGTAATGCCCAGTTACTGGGTTGTGGAGGTCAGATAGGCAGTCGCTCCATGTAAAATACTGGTATTCAGCTGCATCCGGTTGGATTGGAAGGCGACCCCAATATAATTGGGAAAAGACTAGGCAGGTTGATTTTTTTGATTGGTGTATAGTAGGTGTGAATTAGGGAATGCAATCACAATTGAATCTCGAACAGAGATTTTTGCGGTCGTGCAAATATTAAATGATGTACTCGTATTTAACAACATTATATCATACAAATTTAAAAAAAAAAATACTTCATGGTCCAGCAAGATTCCTCACGTTGTGAATGCGCTAAAAGTAGTATTTATTCATAAAAGATGTCTAAAAAGTCACTCAATAATAAACAATGCAATGCTTTCTGTCCTTACGTTTTCAAATGATGCATTTTTCTCATTGACACAAAGATCAGAACTGAGTTCAAAACAGTTTTCATCTGTCCTCCCTCGAGAACAATTAGATCTTTTGTTCCTCGTTGACAATTAGTGAGGAATAAGAAAAAATGCGATCGTTCCTTTGAGGACGCCATTTTGTATTCGAGTCGAGACAGTTTTGAATCGCTCTGTTGCCATTTCATACGTTAATTTTAGAGTAGATGATGAACTTTTTAACGATTTGATTTTATATAACTTTGCTAAATAAATAAGAATATTATTAATTCTGAATAACTACGAGTATTTGTTTAGTGTATGGATTTTATTTATTTGTAGGTAGTTTAAATATACAACGTGTATCTGGATGTACGACATTAAATGAAAACGAGTACAGTACTAATCCATCGAAACATTTTAAAACACGAAGATTAGTAGTTAATGGAAAATTAAAAAATTGCAGTTTTCAAACAAAATAAATAGCAGAATCAACTGCATAAAAAGTAAACACGCTTTATCTACGCAACGGTGCGGTGCGGGGCGTGGCGGCGGCAGTACGGGGCGCAGGTAGATAGGCGCAGGCACATTAGTCGAAGAACAATACAAACGCAGAGAATAGAATCATATGTTTTGCACAGGTTCTTGACCTTACAATGTTTACCTATTATTACGGACTCAAATCTACATAATGTCGAGAAATTAGAAAATGAAAAATAATTTCCTGTGGCTAAAGTATTCATTGGATTTGATTGATTTTTTGTACACGGGTAAAGAACATGATTCTCTTTACGTGGCTTAAAGGAATGTCAATCGTCCTGTTTCACCTTGTATATTAAGTAATAACCAGTCCTGTGTTACTTTTATGCTAAGTGAAATCATGTTCAGAATCTCATTTTTATTTCTTTAAAGTAAAATTCGTATCTAACACTCATGTATAAAGCAGTTCGCAAACATAATTATCTACGAGTCGTTTTTCAATCCCAGATAGTAATTTGTAATTTCAAAATGTTACATGTTTGTATCATTCTTTGATTTCATAGTTTGACATTTGCACCTATCAAATTACTATCTAAGATTAAAAAACGAACTTTACCTACGTATCGTATACCTAAAATTCTTGTCAGATTGTGCTATTGTATCTCTGTAACGCTAGGAAGAATGTATTACTGATAAGTCAAACTATTTAAACAGATAAATAAAAATGTTAACAACATATTTATATTCCTTAAACTTCATCCTTTGTATAAAAACTTGTTACGGTAGTATCTAATTTAATTTGGGCGGCTTCCAGCTCGTGTTGTAATTTTGTGAGCTCGCCAATGGCCGCCAGATGGCAGCACAAGACACAATATTGCATTGTATTAGGTAGTTGCAGATGGAACATTTCTTAGATAGGAGCAAGCTTTTTGACTTTGAACATTTTTATATAGTTGAAATGATATTTTCTTCTCTTTTTCCTTCTTTTCTTATCTATTTCTTATTTTGGTGTACAATAAAGCATAATTATATTCTATCCATCTATCTCAATAGTGTAATTTTTCTTTAGGTTCGTTTAAAGTGGATCCTCTTTCTGACGTCACAGTTCTCAGCCATACTCTGCTTCTATCTACACTAATATTATAAATGCGAAAGTAATTCTGTCCGTCCATCTGTTACCTTCTCACACCTAAACCACTGAACCGATCGTTATGATAGACAGATAGGTAGCTTGGGACCTAGAGACGGAGACCGCAGGCTACTTTTCGTCCTGAAGATGTGTATGTAAAAAATATGAAATACAATACACGTAAACGAGGTCGCGGGCAACAGCTGGCTTCTTCATAAGACTAAGCCTCGCCAATACCTTTTGCCAAACAAGGCATATGCATAATATCGCATAGGCCTCCCACTACATCACTCGGGTTTCCACTTTTCTTTAACCGTCATCTCTAAACCCTGCTGTGTTTGTATTTATGCGGCATCTATATAAAACAAATGAACAGTTCAAGTAAGTAGTTCTATTGCCACCTCATCGCACTATTGCTTTTTACCCGACTGCAGCGAAGCCAAAAAGGAGGGTTATGTGTTTGACCTGTATGTATCTATGTATGTATATATGTCTGTCCCTCGTAACTACTAAACGGCTGAACCGATTTTGATGTATGATATGTCGTTTGATTTGTCTTTATTGTGCAAGTGTCACAGGGTATATTTAAATTTTAAACAATCTAAATGGCAGATTTTTGGCGCCAAAATGTATGTTTAAAAAAAACTCCCAAACCTGTTAAGTGGGGTATCAAAATGAAGGGTTTTAACAGGTGATTACGGAAATATATACAATTTATATGTTTAAATGTAATTTGGATTGAGAAATGATAAAAAACAATACCGAACTTTTGGAGTGAGTGAGTAAGAGGCCTTTACCACTCGGTATTGTGTTTATACCTGTTACCTAATAATACTGTGAGACAAAAATAATTCTAATTAAAAAGTGTAAAATAAACAAAGTAAATTTAAAAAATCTAAAAACCCGAATGCGTAAAAAGTGAACTTTAAAAAGATGGAAACAAGATGACCTATTTTGTCTCCAAACAATCTCATGCAGTCGGAGGCATCTTCTTAAATTTAACAATAAATACGTATTGCCTTTTTTTTTGGATGGGAAATCATCAAATGACTTCTCCCGCTCTGGGCGGAGCGGGAGGGCGTGTCAGACTTTTACTGACTAAAACCCACCCGTGTTCCTTCTGTTGCCTGTGCCGGGACCACGGTAACTCTTTCGAACATCCCACAATTGCCTGCGAGTTCATTTTAAGTGACTTAAACTACTCTGTGGCTGGTCACAGCCACTGATGTGAGTATTTTTGGTGCCCACCTCTTAAAAATTCCTGTAATAATGTTAACATTTTGATCCACAACTCGTTGCGTGAGATTGCAGCCTAGCTAGATTTTTCAACTTCAATAAACATTTTTATATTTAAACGTTTTTAGTGTACAAATTCTATTCGTGCAAAATCACTGGCATCCGCGAGTAAACACAAACAGTTTGTTTTAGTTACAATATAGGCTTTGTAAACTATGTATGAAGGGAAAATACATAGTTTTATTTGTTTTTGTTCCTTTTTAAACGGAAACATTCGAACAAGCAATTTTTTTATGTTTAACACTCTCACTGCCAGCAATATATAGCATGTTTCCAGTTCAGCAAGCTATGGAGTCCGCCGGTAGATCCCAACGATTTCGCTGCGGTAGGCCGCCACTCAAAATTAAAAAATATTACAAGCGGCGTAACGGACAAAATGGTTTGGGGGCGGCCGGCGACACCCACGGCCTGCTGTTAATGTTTCTTTAAAATAAGACCGGCCCTTTGCACTCGAAAACTTGGGGCCCGCCAGCGGATCCCATGGCAGTGAGAGTGTTAGACAGCGCGATTTTCATTCTCAACATTTTTTTCTCGTTTACTCTAAGGGCTACCACACAGATTCACTCTAAAATAACGCAGCGTGACTGCGTGACCTGACAATCTATAAAAATCAGTCTATAAAAAAACTTTCTCTAAAAAAACGCATAGCGCCTGTTGGGCGGAACCCTAAATCTGTATTATTTACTCAAAAATAAAAACTTTTCTGCAAAAAAAAAAACGACCGACTTTCAGAAAAAAAAAACACTACAAAGTGAAGAATAACTTTAATTTCGGAATTCAGTGTCTTTGGTTTTTTATTTTCGTTTTTTGCCACCGACTTCCGAAATTAAAGTTATTTTTCACTTTGCAGTGTTTTTTTTTTTTCTGAAAGTCGGTCGTTTGTTTTGCAAAAACTTTTTATTTTTCACTTTTTAGTTATGGCACCTACTCCACATAAATTCGTTTACCACTACTTTTTTTTTTTTTTTTGTGGATGGGAAATCATCAAATGACTTCTCGTGTCAGACTTTTACTGACTAAAACCCACCCGTGTTCCTTCTGTTGCCTGTGCCGGGGCCACGGTAACTCTTTCGAACATCCCGCAACCCTAGCTGGCATCGGCCCTAGCGGACCCCGTCAATAGTGCTGACATCTCTTTGAGGCGCGCGTGGAACACAACGCGCCATCGACTCGGGCTTGGTCCTTACCGGACGGCGAGCTACCCATTGCTCGCCGTCCGCTACTTGCAATGTAAATAACAGTGACAGGAAATTATTATAACATTATCAAAATACACTAAGTGGAAAAAATACGTATTATTGAAGCTATCTCAAAAACCACTCGTCAAAACTTAACTAAGTTTATATGGGACCAATCTGGAAGTACTTATATCCTTTTAAATAAAATAAAAATTTCAAATCGGTTTATAAATGAGGGAGTTCTGAGGTAACAAACATTAAAAAAAAACAACCGAATTTCAACAACCTTCTCCTGATTTGAAGTCGGTTAAAATAGGAGCCAATTTTCGTCAGATATTTGATACTTATAAGGCACATGAGTTTAATATTACTTATCCTACAGAGTTTTCATATTATTCAGAAGTACGTGAAGATAGGGAGTGTGTAATCAAAACCTCAAGTGTTTGGAAAAGACAAGCACATGGAACTTTCTCGAACGAGGTATCTTCTGGTAGTCAAATTGATAATATTGATTAATAGGTACAAGTTTTATCTTTGGGTAATTTCCTCAGTTGGAAATTACAACGTTACCTTGGCAAGAATTTTGTAGAACGGAATGTTTTCAATTTCTTATAAGTAAAGGTTTATTTTAGGTAAGAACTTTACCATTTAATATAGGTACTCAGCACGCATGGCATTACCACTTTTTGTCTTTTCTACGAAGAATAGACAATATTCCTTACAAAGTAATTTTCTTTATTTTTGATATAGCGCCGTAGAAGAATGACAGATAGTGAGCTGTCATTCCGCCTGATGCTATTGACAGCTCACTTCAACCCACTGAATGTTTAAATAAAAAATAATTATTATAATTATTCCTTTGGGATCAATAGGGTTGATGTTGTGTTTGTGTTAGGGAAGCTATTCGCTTCTCTTATATCCACGCAACCATCGCACGGAATATGTTTTGAATAATTATTGTGAATGAATGAATGAAATGCACCGACCCCAGCGTGGTTTAACCATACTCGATTACTCGAATGAACCCAAAGATTCACACTAGCCCCTGGAGCCTCATGTTTCATGTAGCTACAGAGACCATTGCATATCAAGGAGTAGACCGGAGGCGCGATAAAGGTAGGGAAGATGTGCCCTTAGGATATGGAAGGATAATTAGAGACTACCGGGCCCAAAAATCTCACCAAGATAACTTTTAAATTATTAAATTATAGACCGGTTGCAGACTGTAATTTTGTCTTTTGTTTCTTCCAATTCTTCAGTGGTCATATTACGAATACTTGTATCATCAAAACCGGTGTCTATTTTTTAAAATTTAAATCAACAATAATTATTCAAAACCCAAAACCTCCCGTGCGTTATTTGCTTCCCTAGAAGCAAATAAACGCACGCGCACGCAAAGCGCACGCGCTGTTTTGTTGTGTTAGGACACAAACACAACATCAACCCTATTGAACCCAAAGGCATAATTATTATAATTATTTTTATATTTAAGCATTCAGTGGGTTGAGTTTCTAAAACAGATTTCAGTTAGGAAAAGTAAGTGTTGACATAATGTGGAATGCTATAATATGTAAATTTGAACAAATATAGAAGGGTTTTTTGATGATTGAAGTTGAAAATTGTAAAGCTGTACGCTACGCTTACGCTATTTTCAACTTTAGTCATTATAGAACTATATGTGTTTAGATAATGTACGTTACACATCTATTTATGTTTTTAGGGTTCCGCACCCAAAGGATGCCAAAAGGAACTCTATTACTAAGCCTTCGCTATCCGTCCATCCGTCTGTCTGTTAGCGGGCTGCATCTCATGAACTGTAATAGGTAGACAGTTGAAATTTTTACAGATTGCGTATTTCTATTGCCGCTATAATAATAAATAATAAAAATAAAATAAAGTTAACAATGTAACGAGGTCCCCATACAAGAAACGTTTTTATAAACTGAAGTTTTAAAATATGTAGTGTTAAATATATTGGACGTGGTACGGAATCCTTCGTGTGCGAGTCCGACTCGCACTTGACCGGTTTTTTCTAAACTAGACACCCTGCTATGCTTTGTCAGGATATGACAAAACATTGAGATTTTTCTTATTATATAAATATTTTTAAGTTTAATATGAATGTATTATATACATAAACATTCCGGAATAAATTCTTTAAATGATGTAGAAAATCGCATCTAAACCCATTGTGCAGTTAAGAAGAAATAAGCGCTCACACAGACAGAAACTAAAAGAGACTTTGTAACCAACTTCAAAAAAGGAGGAGGATCTCAGTTCGTCGGTATCTTTCATTTTTAAACTATGTGATACCGACACCTATCTAGATATTAGTGATAATAATAAATAGGTGAACCTTCTAGAAAGCTTGAGCAACTTCCGCACAATGAGGTTTTAGTCATTCAGAGTCCGACATAACCTTTTGTCGTCCCCAGACGCAGAGTATTAATGAAGACTTCCCCACGTCAGAAATAATTGGGTTCATGTCAACAATGCAATAATAGACCTACTTATCACATGGTAATGTACAACATTTAAGAAGTGAAATGTTGAAGTTTACAAAAAATTGTTTGAGTTAAAATCAACTCTAAAAAAACGGTCAAGTGCGTGTCAGACCACGCATCTTTCATGGGTTCCGTAGTTGGGATGAATTTATCCTAAGAATAAACTTAACATTATAGTTGAAAAACCTGTTCTCCCATACACTCCAACTACAAGTGTAAGTTTGTACGCACACTATTAAGAGATTTACCATGCCAATTTAAGACCATAGGCTTTTTAAGAATTTCCCATTATCTATAAGTATAGAACTATTATCTATATATCTATAAATATTTTCGGAGATAATGGAGGAATGGGCAAGTATCATCTATTTTCTAATAACTTTAAAACAATTTGTTTTTAAATTATAAAAAATGATACAGTTTGCAAAACATTTTTTTTTTAATTTTCTTTTTGGCTTCCCAAAACCGATCCCCATATTCAAAATTCATTTATTCTCATTACACTTCCATGTTTAGGTCACAAAAATTCATATGTATATCAAATTTCAACATAATTGGTCCATTAGAGTCGGAGCAAATTGGTCGTGACCGACAGACAGACATACACACGAGTGATCCCGTAAGGGTTCCATTATTCGGACATAAGGAACAGTAAAAATATCGAAAATAAATTGAACAATCCGAAATCTTTTATCATTCGTCAATCACTTTTTTCATTTAAGTATTTTTAACCGACTTCATTAATTCCATGCAGGGGTCAACCACCATCTCTTAAAGCAGTATTATTTTAATGTTACTTCAGTGTGGGAAAGAGATGGAGCTATACAGGACGTCTAGCTCCATCTCTTTCCCGCACTGAAGTAAGATTACAATAATACTGCTTTAAGAGGTGGTGGTCTAGCTCCAGGTTTGGATACTAATAAGTTCTCCTACTAGGCTACAAGCTATATTTTTTTGTTCTGTTAGCTCACATAGGTCCAAACCTAGTTTATTTATAAACATAAACCGAAACGTATTTTGTAAACAAACAGAATATTCCCAACAAAAATAAAGAGTAATTATAGCGAAGTATGGAGTAAATAGCAAAAATTCATTCACTGTTTCAATATTTGTTGAGCTGCCTTGATACAAATGTTTGTACACCCGCCTCAGCGGTAGGATGTCTTTAGAGATGAGTATTAAACGCCAAAAAACATTTAAAAAGTGTCGAGTTTATGTATTTAGCTTATGTATTTGCCAGTGGCGTAGCTACAATTATCATTAGAGGGAAGCCGAAAAAAAATTGTTTCAGTTCTCATAAGCTCAACAAAAAACTTTAGGTTCTTAATCTTACGATGTATTAAACTGGTATTAAATATAATTATGGAATGTGATGTGATACACAGTTACACACCCTTTGTGTACCATATCATTTGGCAATAGTAGACACTAAGAAGAGTTCCGAAGGGAAGCCGATAGGAATCGGGTTGTATGAACGCTACGCAACTAGTATTTGCTTAGGTATGTCGTTGTTGCCTTTAGTGATAGTTTTTCAGTTAGATAAGCTAAGCTTGCTTTTTTAATGTTGATGAGAAGAGTAAAAGTAAATCGACTAAATAGCTAAATAACACGATTTTAAGTGCGCACCGAGCTTTTTATACACACAAATTACATGTTTTTGAACCCTTGTTTGAAGTAGTAAACAATTATATTAAAATCTTGGGAAATGAATTGGTATTATTGGGGATATATACTAGGCAGCATACATGATGGAAATACGATTTGGTAAAATTGGCTCGATAGAATAAATTCACAAAGTTACCTCTTTTCGAGTCATTTTTTCCTCTACTTCCCTTCTTTTTTGTATACATAGCTATTTTGATATTATGATTCATTTACGAAAATTAAGTTCATAAAATTCAAAATATTTTATTTCACATAAGCCTACATGGGAACCCATGAAACGTCAGAAGCTAGGTGCGTAGCATAGATGACTGGAGCGCTTATATACGACAGTTTTTTTATTATTATTTAAGAGCAATAAGATGAAAATAACAACGTGAAACATTAAAAATGTGCAATTAAGTGTGGTTATTTTCTTTACTCTTTACACATAAAGAAAAAGACAGCAACAAAGGTAAACGCTCGGTGCGCCCTTAAGAAAATGCGTCCCATACACTCGTAAGTTGTCGTAAGTATCATATATCTCGAAACTAAAGGGTCCCTAAGCAACAGCGCAATTTTAGACGCGTTTGAAGAGCGCTTCTGTTTTTATGTAAATTGTCTTTATTTTTACGCTTTTATACCTATAAAGTTTAAACGTTTTCTTTGAGATTTATAATAGTCTCCGATTGCACTGTTGTCATGAAACCACAAACAATAAATAAGAACATTGAACCACATTTTTAGCACGCTTTATTAACACGTTGACTGTCCCGTCTATTTTGGGTAATTTCGTGGTACGTCCAATGGGTTTTTTTAGAAACTGCTTTATTTCATACGTCCCTAGAAAACCATAGTTCTAGCTCACACATCTAGCCCAGAAAACGCGGTTCAGTTGCCTATGACTAATGCATTACATGTAATGCACGAACGTCACAGCCAGACCAAAAAGGCATTATATGTAATGCGCGGACAGTCAACGTGTTAAAAATAGTTAAAATGTGAAATATGCAATGCAATGTTCAATTTAATTTAATAAAATAATAGCTTGTGTATGCAAAGCAAACTAAAATATTTCATAAAAACCTAAAAAGTATAATAATATTTTATGTTGTAACATGAAATATTTTCGCTCGAACCTTTTTTATTACAAAACTTGGAATGCACTAAAATAAATCAAATTTAGATTTAATACTTTATTTACATACTCTATACTTTTGGTTTTCTGCGTTATATTCTAAATTTTATGAAGTATGTAACTTGCTTGCAGTAACTGCAATTTCAAGTCCAATTGGTTTTTCAAATAATTTGCCACCTCATACTAAAGTCTGGCTTTTACGGCCAAGTAGGGATTATTGTTTTATTTAATAAGAAAATTCTCATTACCAGTCCAGTGTCTGAATTTACGCCTGGTCAATGTTAAAATAGGTAAGTCTGAAATCCAATATCCACTTTGAGCACGCGTTATGAACAATGCTCAATTGTTCATGCCTCTCTATATGAGAAGAGGCCGCCCGATGCATAAAAAAACTTCACAGGATCACCCGCAGGGTTAATCTGAAGAATGCCTAAAAATTTCATCAAAATCGCTCCAGCCGTTTTGGAGTCCATAGGGAACACACATCGATTTTTATATAAATCCTAGCGACCCGGCTTCACATGGGTAGCCCGATTGCTACCAGACTTCACAGGATCACCCGTTAGGCTAATCCGAAGATTGCTTGAAAATTTAATCAAAATCGCTCTAGCCGTTTTGGAGTCCTGGAACATATATACATACACACACCGATTTTTATATATGATAGTTTTATTTTATTTATTAAGGAAAACAAACAATTGCGCACTATACATGGTTAAAGTTAAAGATAGAAGGTGTCAAAAGACTCGACCTCATTTACAAAAAGTCTCAAATCATAACAAGTGAAATGTAGCTAAACTATACACATACACCTCTGCTAGTCTCTTTGGGAATTACAACCATGATGTTCTGTTTCATTGTCAAACTACGCTCCGGCGAGTTTCTAAAGCGTCCGTACATTTTGCAGCATGTTTGACGTACACTCAAACATGAACCAAGCGGTCAAACTACACGATGTCTGGCAAACTCTTCAAACTTCTGTTTTTGTCTATGTACTGTCAGCGAGTTGAGTAGTATGCTATTCATGAGACTTTCGTTTGATGCAAATTGAAAGGTACAAAGAGTTAGGTACGGTCAAAGAGCGAAAACGTTAATCAGTTTTCAAACACGTTCCATCCCATAAAAGCAGGCGCTTGTCACCTTTTCGAGCTGTCATTCATTTTCATTCAAATGTAGGCAATGCGTAAACCTAGGTGCAAGTAAAAATTGCCCTTGTGGTGCTTAACATTTTAATTCCATGACTGCAAATAGGTGTTCTGTGCCATTTTGAAAGTTATTTGTTCCAGAATTTCAAACCAACAGCATCATGGTATCTTTGAATATTTCTGCACGAACGTAGATGAAATTAAATAAAGTACCTTCAAAATTAAGCTCAGTGTAACCTCAGTTTTAATATGTCAAGAATATGCTTTAGACTGTAATTTTAAATGAACTTAACTTTATTTCACTCGAAACTCTTAAATTGCACATAAATTCTCTACATTTACTTTGTTTTAAAACGTTCTGTATTATAACTTTGAAATAAAGTGGTTGCGTATACTTTATACTGACGTTTTCAAATGGCGTGACAAATAAACGCGTACACTTTTCATGGCGCATACTGTTAAGTCAAGTGTTCTGTGACATGGCCCATTTTGGGTACACTGGGGTGGCGCACCTTGGGTGGTACAAGTCTGATACTTGAGGAGAGAAATATATTTTATTCTTATTGAACTCAATTAAATAAAGAGCAATAATGTTTTAGTAGGGTCTAATTTCACACAATATATAAAG
This sequence comes from Fissipunctia ypsillon, assembly GCA_947568875.1. Classification (NCBI taxonomy): domain Eukaryota; kingdom Metazoa; phylum Arthropoda; class Insecta; order Lepidoptera; family Noctuidae; genus Fissipunctia; species Fissipunctia ypsillon. Next base: position 9,987,189 of record OX387664.1, on the reverse strand, counting down.
CTAAAATAAAACTCTATGACAGGTTCTCTAAATATATTGGTGCTCTCTGGTTAAAGGGGTTTCAAAGAACTAGCTATTATTTTTTACTTTTTCTTTAAGAATTTGGTGAACCTGAATCAGATATCAAAAATGTACAGACAGTCATTTTACAGTAAAATAAATAAAACAGGGGGCCAACCACCACCGCAGTATTATTTTAATGTTATTTCAGTGTGAGAAAGAGATGCAGCTCTATAGGACGTCTAGCTCCATCTCTTTCCCACACTCAAGTAAGATTACTGACTTGATTGACTGGCCTGTTGGTCTAGTGGTTAGTGACCCTGACTACTAGGCCGGAGGTCGTGGGTTCGATTCCCACCCAGGACAAATGTTTGTGTGATGAGCACGATCATTTGTTTCTGTGTCTGGGTGTTATTATCTATAATATGTATGTATTTAGAAATATATAAGTATGTTTATCAGTTGTCTAGTACTCATATCACAAGCTCTGCTTAGTTTGAGACTAGATGGCGTTGTGTGAAAGTTGTGGAATATTATTATTATTTTTATTTTTATATATCTCTCGGGACCCTGGGGTCCCGGACTTTTGGAAGGCGTACGAGGGGCCGAAGCCAACTCGCAGAGGCCCCTTAGACAATTTTAAACGATGAGGAGGCACCAACCGACGATTATCCCTGTATGCATTATGCAAATGCACCCAAGGACAACCCCCGGTTGGTGCAGGACTATTGTAGGACATGGAAACGAAACATATTGGGCTATGGGTTTGGGTGGCTATAGTGGATTGGTTACCAAGAACTATGGAAAAACTATGTCCCCTGCCTGATCAATGTTAGGTAATACACGGATAAAATGGCATTATTATTATTATTATTATTACAATAATACTGCGTTAAGAGGTGGTGGTCTAACTCCTGGTTATAATAACTATGTCATGGCGATACGATTCGTTGAGAAACACCGATCAACCTGGAGCCTAAGGTCAAAAGTAGAAAGCAACGCTGCTTAAAATAATTTGTGTGTCATGAAAAGATTTTCTTTAATGTATAACACCGCCGTATGGCTAAGGATCGATGTCCCTGATAACTTGCCCCACACAACAAACGTCACACGCCCACATAACTGTTCAATTTGGCGCCGAGCCGCAACACTGAGACGTGATACAGTAAGGTTATGACGAATTTAAACAAAAGCTTGTTACTGAAGCAAAACGTGTGCATTAACAAAAGCTTCAACAAACATGAGCAACGAAAACCCATACACACTTGTGTTTAAGTCCCATGTAACAGTATTATGTAACCGACTACAAATAAAAATAAATCAAATCTCCGGGCCACTACTGAAAAATTCCAGATAGAAAAACCCAATAACACTTTGCCCGGCCTGGGAATCGATCCCAGGACCTCATGTTCGGCAGTAGCGCTTGCAACCAATAGACCAACGTAAACCTATGTTAAATGAAGTCCTATCTAGCTGAATAAAAAAGAAAATTTTCATGTGTAGTTGGTAAAGAAAAACTGCGGTGAAAAGATTACCGAATCGGTCGGCAATTAAAACGGCCAGCCACATTTATCTGTATTTATTTAATTCTTTAGTTCGCCCACAGATTGAATATGCTTATATAATCTGGGATCCCTATTATATTTAATATGAGACTGCAATTGAGAGAGTTTAGCGTAAGTTCCTCAATACTTTGCAATACAAATGTCGCATCGTACGTTTATCTTATAAAAACGCTTTAAATAAGTTTAGACTATTAACATTACGCTCTAGATGCTTGTTGCTCCAAAGAATGATGCTCCATGGAGTTGTACATAATAGGTTTGATTGCTCTGAATTAATTAGTAAAATATGTTATATTGTACCTAGAACAGTAATGAGATGAGAGGCGCGCTCTTTTCCACTGTTTGCGACAACTCTGTCGTACAAATGCAGGAGAGAGAGCGCCGCTCCAGAGATTGGTTCAAGCTTACAATAATAATTTTAATGATATCGATGTTTTTCTCCTATCTAAACATACATTTAAAAAACAAATTATTAAGCACCTTGCTCAAAAATTTTAACTACTATGTATTATTTAAGTGTGTATTAACTATTTGGTTTTAAGATTGCGAAATAATTGTATTGTTGTTATATATTGATTTTACTTAATTTTACCATAACTGTATCTTTTATAAGCTAGTAACAAAAAAAAAATACAAAAATAGTTTATTGTGAAAAATAGAAAATTACAATACATTTAAACGTGTTTGGAGTCTCCCTTTAAGCAAACAATGCCTGTATTAGAAGGCTCCGCTCTTTCTCATCATAGTCGTACACTATACTAACAGGAGTTAATATAGTGTACTGTGACCTTAAGGGTAAATATTTAATGCAAGTACATTTCCTGTATTTTTTTCCCTACTAATAATCCAAGAAACTAACAATAAAAATCTAAGTACAGTAGCAAATAAAATTATTAATAGTAATAATAATACCCCATCGCCGTATCTCTACGTTGATGTCGTGGTGGGGCTTGCGCGCTCCAAACTCTGGGTCTGTGCCGGTAGAGGTTACTTTGCCGGAACAGGTCTAGGGTGAGGAGCCAGACAAAGAGAGATACAGAAACCCGCAGGGCAGCATGTGGCGAGCTGCTGGGCAGTAGCGACCCCACGTACCCTATCTCCCGGGAGAAGTCATGTTCCTCATCTCTGGCTTGCCTTTATTGGCCGGCTGGAGTGAACACTGACGAGAACTGACCTCCCACCTCATTCTTGCCTTTATTGGCTGGCTTGAGTAGAGATTCGCAAGAGCAAACGTGCTCGGAGGAAGGAAGTAGTCCAGTAAGACGCTGGTAGGGATCTTGACCGTACTACCGGGATTGTCCTGATAGCCGTGGAATACCTCTCCACTCCTCTTAAGCACCTCAAGACATGTTGCCCCCTTGTCGCTACGACACTATGTGCTAGCGACCGTTTCCGGGGGCCCATTGTTGAGTGTGCAAGTCACCCCCTGCCATTTTATCCGTGTATTGTATTTATCAAACATTGGTCAGGCAGGGGCCATAGTCCTTCCATAGTTTTAGATAACCAGTCCACTTTAGCCATCCAAACCCATAGCCTAATTTTTTTTTTGTCTCCATATTCTGCAATAGTCCTACACCAACCGGGTGTTGCCCTTGGGTGCACTTGCATAGTACGCACAGGGAAAAGCGTCTAACGGGCCTCTGCGAGTTGGCTTCGGCCCCTCATATGCCTTCTAAAGGTCCGGGACCCTGGGGTCCCGAGAAATATAAAAAAAAAAAAACTTAAAACTTCAGACACTTAAAAAAACAAAAAAGAAAAACCAAAAATAAACTTCTTCCCAGTGCATGTAACATAGTGCATACTGTGGTTTGGTAAGTAACATGTGGAATCGTAGTGGATTGTACATTTACTTATAGCATACTGTGTATCTAAATATAATATACAATGTACGATTGTCTGTTTTCCCAAATAACATAGAATAAAATAAGGTTAGTAACTGGCCTAACTGCCAAAGATGCTTGTTTCATAATTCATAGAATTCTTAGAGAACATCTTTGAATGCAGATTAGCCATAGAACTTACCGTAAAAATTTTTTTTTTACAAAAAAAAAATAACTACAAAGTGAAAAATTATTTCGGATGTCGGTGTCTTCCAAAATTAAAGTTATTTTTATGTATATTGTGTAGAGCATAAACTACAACTACTTAGCAACCACATTAAAGTAATCGTATCCCAACCCGTGAAATACTTATTATTGAGTAGTTTTGGTAGTCTTCATCATCAGTTTCACTTCACCAAACAAATGGTGCTTTCCGAGAGCAAAAGCACGAATTACTATAAAAATACCCAAATCGCTATAGGTGGGCCTATAAAATTTGAGGGTTTCCCTCGATTTCCATGGGATCCCCTCATCAGATTCTGACTTGATGATAATGGGAACACCTCGAGACTATACCCTTTCAAACAAAAAAAAAATGCAAATCCGTCTATGTATGACGGAGTTATGCACGAACATACAATATATATATATATATAAATATATAAACGTCCGAATTGAGAACATTCTCTTTTGAAGTCGGTTAATAAAGTGAAGAAAATAAAAGAACGGTCAACAAGTGTTTTTCCATCACAAATCTTGGCAGATGTTGATAAAAGCAAACGGTAGCGGCCTATTCTTAGGTATGTAAGCGTTACCTCTTGTCTGGAATATCAGTCTGTTGTTTACCAGAAACATTACAAATAAACTGTCATTCTCTGTCCTTATCCCAAATTATTTAAGGTCGGCGCAGTGTGTCTTTATTTTCATACTTCTCTATTAGCCATTCTACCCATACCATCTTTCGCACAGTCCATCCGTCGTTTCTTCCCCTACTCTTATAGCCATTCACATTCATATTCAAAACTTACTTTCACAAAATGTTTCTCATTCCTCCAAACATTACAAGAAAATAATTATGAAGAGAAGAGTAAAGTTTGCTCCATTACAAAGTTAGCTCAAGAACGTACAGACATAATATACTCTGTGTAATACATCCCATGCCGACTTTGGCTACGGTGGCAATTTTTGTTTCCGATGACTATAGGTTGCGGGGGTCAACCCCCTAATCATGAAGTCCGTAGTTTCGGCTGAAGTTACGCGCGTTTCCTACTCCGTATCCATTACGGATATAAGATTAGTTCGATTTCCGAACTAAGAATGAATGACAGCACGATTTATCAGTTGTCCCTACGCCCGATGTGTTTTTGCCCATCTGAAAATTTTAATTTTACACTTGTTTTGGCGGATTAACTACTTTCGGACAGGCCCGTATCATCGTTGACGGACTTAGGGAGTAGAGCCCTGGATGTGGTTAATGTAACCTATCTTGACAGTAAAGGTACGTGCATAATGCGGACATGTTAGAATGCCATTATGGTAATGGTATTGTATGTTGGAGGGTGGTTTACTTTTGAGGTGATCTCGCCTGCTGTCGAGATCTCTATTCCGCTGGTCTTCAAAGGCATAAACATTTTGTTTTACCAAACGCCTCCAAATAGGCCTTTGCCAACTCTTCCCAATAAGAGGGATCTATTTTGCATCTCTTCTGCATATGTCTTTTCTGAACGATTTTGTACCTGAGGAAATGGCCGCCTTGTCTCCGCTCGCCATCCTTGACTTAGAAAAGAAGATGCGCTTAGCTACCCTCTCGTCAGGCATCCTCACAACGTGTCCAGACCAGCGTAGCTGATGACGCATTAGACCACTAGGTACTAACCTACCTACCTATTAAGTACATAAATGTACTTACACTCAAAGAAAATGCCTGCAAGCCTTTGGCGACGTATTCAATATAAGTCTGTTAGAAACCTATTTCCGTGGCCTCCCACTGCTTCTCAATTTATTTCACATTCAAAGTAAAAAAACCTTTGATTTCTATTCCATATTCTTTGTTGAGAGTTTTCTTTCAAACACGATTTTGTATTTTATCTGAATCGATTGACGAAAATTACAAAACAATTTTCGTTTTGATTTAGAAATAAATGAAACACTGATGCGATTATTAAACTCATTATTTTCTTTCGTGGAAATATTGGTTTTTGATTAGGGATTTAATGGAATTGACGTTGAGAATACATGATATATTGATAAATATTATTGTTTATTCTTGTAACAGATGTTAGCAATTAAATAAAGCAGTTACTGCTAAGACTGCGATATAATGGGATTTCCAAAAAATCAAGCTCGCTTTTTAAAGAGGACCTAGTTCTTAAGTTGATATTCTGAAAGACAATACTCATGAATTAGATATTATACAATATTCTCCGATGAATAGAAGCTAAAGTTTTGTGAAATTTTCTTAGTATTTAATTTGAACGAAAGGTTGTCCAAATATTTTTTGACAAACTTTTCTTTAAATAAATGACAAGGTAAATAAATTAAGACAAATCATGACAAACAAAGTTCTATAAATTATACAACATTAAGTAAATCTACTAAAAACTTTTTTTTTTTGAGATAGGTTTGCTCTTGTCTCTAGTCTAGGTCAGAGATGACAGAGACAAAGTCGACGATGGAGCGAGCTTACCTAGAAGAAGCCTGTTAACTCTCACTTTGAAGAGATCGGGGTTGTATGTGTTTGGAAACACAGACGCAGGTAGAGAGTTCCACTCCTTTGCTGTGCGCATCACAAAAGACATTTGGCAACGCTTAGTGCGAATTGGTGGAATAGCAACTAGGTAGGGATGGTAACCTGTAGTGCGTCTCGATGTCCGATGGTGGAAGGGGGCAGGCGGAATGAGGTCGTGGAGTTCTCGAGCACACTCACCCAAGTACAATCTGTAGATGACCGACAAGCAGGCAGCCTTGCAGCGATGAGCCAAGCTGTGAAGCTTGGCATCCACTCGTCGCGAATGAGCCTCTTAGCTCTGCGTTCCAACATTTTGTCGTTATGAGTAAAATCTCATAGAAGCATTTTAAATCTCAACCCTGCACTGTCTTTGAGTTATTAAAGTTTGGAGGTAGAGTATTGTAAATAGCTGTTAATAATCACCATCTGCCTAATCTTGTCCCAACTATGTTGGGGTGTCGGATGCAGGTGAATACCAGAATTTTACATGGAGTGACTGCCTATCTGACCTTCATAACCCAGTTACTGGGTAACACGATACTCCTTGGTAAGACTGATTGTCAAACTTTTTGCGAAACGACTGTCAAAGATATACGAATGACAGCTTAACATGCTTTCCGAGGCACGGATGGCTCTCGAAATGTCATGGATGGTCATCCATCTATGAACCGACTGCAGCAAGCGAAGTTTGTAATTGGATGGAAAACAATCCGACGGTCCATCTGATGGTAAGTGGTAAACCTCGTCTTTGAACGTCTACAATACCAGAGGTATCACAAATGCTTTACCATCCCAGCGACAATGCTGAAATATCTCATGTTCCTCTCGCACCGGCACTAACAACCTCTCTCTTTAAGACGCAGATATAAGCCAACGGCCTTGAATGCTTAGCTTGCGTGTTCTGTGCTGAGCTCACGCAACGCATCGTACATCCACCCAGTAATAGGACTCGCCCATCAAGGATCACTTTCAAATTAGACGCATTTTTAATTTATTGTACACAAAATAAAAGGTATTTTATTAAAACACGTATACCAAAAAATAAACAATCAAATTTCTTTAAAATGGTGAAAGTTTTATAAAAATACGTTTGATAGTTTTTGCGTGATTATCAGTTTTTTATCCGCGTTAGACATAACTTTAAAAATTAATAACACAATGTAATATAAACACAATCGAAAATATTCATATATTAAGTTATTAAGAAAATGCTCTAATTTAACATATTATACTTTTTGAAATCATCAACACTACTCGTTTAGACATGATCTTCAGTTTAAAATCATTAAAAGTCGGTTATCGTCGCCTTAAACCAGAACACAGCAACGCTGGTTGGCGGTAGTAATGGGTACTTCCCCAGACTAGCTCCTTTACTAAGAGATCTTCTACTACTCTCTTTTAACTTTTATTACACTCATTTGATTTATTCCAATCCAACTGGTAGTTCCAGAGATTAGCGCGTTCAAACAAACAAAAAACAAACTCTTCAGCATTATTATTTAATAAATATAATAATAAATAATAAGATAGATGGATATAGATTTGTCAGGTATGGTGCGATTATTAAACTATTAAAGTTTGTTCAAGGAGCGAAATGATTAAGAATTTTCTATCACCTTCAACATTATTGGGCGGAGTACATTTTGCGAACTGGCTGAGTAATGTAAAATAGCTTTGCGCGACCTTTCTACGTGCATCATCTGTTTTTGGCACGAATATTGAATTTACAGAACTGAAATTTTCAGTTAATTAGCCTATTCATAAAATGTAAAATAATAATAACTGATTTGAGTTATTGTCTAATTTGTTTTCAGTAACATCATGAAAATGAATAATGCAATATAATTCATCATCATTATAACATCATGCCTTGTTTCCCCAAAGGGTTGGGCACAGGTCTATCTATAGTACACCCGCACTTCACCAGTTATGTTTAAGACGCAAAGGGGACGTGTCTATTGCCATCAACTAGGCACAAATCTAGACTCCGGGCCGCTTCTGAGAAATTCCAGATAGAAAAACCCAATAACAGTTTGCCTGACCTGGGAATCGAACCCAGGACCTCGTACTCAGCAGTAACACTTGCGAACCCTAGACCAATGAGGCAATCACCAATATAATTATACGTATATAAGCCGTTTAAAACGTTCATCCTCCATTTAACCCTTTTAGGGAATGAATTTTCAAAAATACGTCCTTTGTACTCACTTTCGTTGTTTATTTCACTTTCTTGTGTAAACTTTCATGCTTCTAGACCCAGCAGTTTAAAATATGCGTTGTCTGTCAGTGAGTGAATTTAAGGTAGAATAATGTGTGTGCATTAGTGTAGTGGTAATCTGGGCTTTGGCAATGTTAATACGAATAATTGAACACAAATAAAATCCTTCACGATCAACAGTATGGTTTCACAAATGGACGTTGTGCGACCGACACTACGCCGGTATATTCTTATTAAAGCACATTTTTAACGTGTGGGAACAGGCCCAAAATGCCATAGGAATCTTTAGTGATCTCTCCAAGGCATTTGATTGCGTCGATCACGAAACCTTACTCTTGAAACATGAGCATTACGGACTTGGAAAATGCGTTCAGTTTAGTAAAATCTTATTTAAATTATAGACAACAGCAAGTTCCAATACATGGTGGCAATTCACTTGGTTTAAAAGTAAAAATAGGTGTTCCACAATGCTCAATATTGGGTCCTTTTCTCTTTTTAGTGTATATTAATGATCTACGCCATTTATTAAAAAATCAAACACAAATGGTGTTATTTGCTGGCAATACTTCCTTCATTTTTAAGGTAGATAGACGTACTACACATTTTGACGACGTGTTTTAACGCCCTATTGCTGGTCCAATTGGTTCACTGCTAATAATCTAGTATTAAATGAAAAAAAAAACTAAGAGCATAATATTACCTTTACCAAATATCAACAGTAGTGATTGCGAGATAGTATTGAATCAAGAGAAACTAGATTCGTCGATAGAACTGTTTTCCTGGGGATCACGCTCGATTTAAGGCTACAATAGGGTCCTCAATTAACATATCTTGCAGGTCAGCTAAGTTCAGCAGCTTATCTTATGTTGTTAGAAAAATCCATCAACTTACTGATGTTGATACTGCGAGGCTTGTCTATTTTAGTTACTTTCATAGTATCATGTCTTACGGTATTTTACTTTGGGGTCGGGCTGCAGACATCGAGTCTATTTTCATTCTGCAGAAAAGAGCCATCAGAGCCATATATGTAATCTCCGCTGGTGCTATTCTCTTAGGGAAATGTTTAAGGATATTAACATCATGATGGTACATACCTTGTCAATATGTCTATAAAAACATCACGTAGGTACGTAAGGAAAAATTACACATTTTTAGTAAAAGAGGTGAAAGACATAAGTATAGTACTAAAAATAGGGACCTATTAGTTCAACCAGGTTTCAGACTGGCTAAAGTAGACGTCATCTTTCATGGGGTACTAAAATGTTACATTAAAATACCTCCCCACCTAACTTCAACTGAATGAGACGAAATTCAAATCTTGTATAAAACGCACACTATGCATGCAGGCATATTATAAGTTGGGGGATTACATCGCTGATAAAATTGCCCTCCTTTGTATTATGTATGTCATTGCATAACACATGTGTGAGTACTACGTACTATAGAGCTACCATTTAACCGGGTAATATGTATTTCATTGACTTGAATGTGCCCTGGCGGCTGAGGTCTCACTGATGGTGACGCATGTGTTGGATTATTCGGCTCCCTTCAAAATGGTGATGATCCATGCGTCGTGTTCGTGAACAGACGCCGTCAGTTGGGACTGGTGATCTCTTACCTGCCACGGCTTATATTAATTATTTTATTTTAGAATAGTTTTTTTTTTGTTTCTGTTTGCTACTCTGAATGCTTTTAATGTGTACCTACGTCTTTTTTATATCGTTCTCACTTATAATTATAAATTCAATATAATGATGTTATTAATATTTTTGTAAACATATAATTTAAAAGAATGTCCATGGAGTTTCTTGTCAGTTCTTCTCCATAGTTACTTACTACGCTTTGGAATGGGCAACTAGCTTCGTATTTCTGAATGACCGACTCCTTGACAATTCAATAGTGCCTGTAAATGGTTTAATAGAAATAAATGAGTTTAAGTTAGAGTTTAATGTTGAAGGATATTTCTACACCATATTTCAAATAAGTAGCTTATGATAGGTATCCAAACGGAACTACTGCTACTGCTAATCTGAATCCTTATACCCGAGCTCATAAAAAAAAAAACAGGTAAGAACCTATACCTATACCTAACTAAAAATACGTACTTACCTGTTGCTAGCCCAGTTCTTGGCTACCGAAAAAATAACTTACACTGGTGACATTAAGGTCGGGTATTTCATACCCAGCCAGTGTTCTAAATACAAATACAAGGCATACCACATCAGTGACCCACAAACATGTAATAACAACTCTTACGCCCTCAGAATTACGGTCGGGTATCTCGTACCCAACAATAACAATAGCAACGTGCCAGTATTCTGGTTTTCTATCATGCAATAAGCATTCCAAATGCAGTGGTGTTAAGGTTGGGTATTAGATACCCGGCCACAAGATGCAACGATCGTTCTATTAGCTGGAGTCGGTGACCTTGGAGTGACGCGCAGCTCAGGTCCCCCTCGCTTGCTTCCAATCCCCTCAGTGTTACTGCGCACGCAGCAAAAGTAGGACGCGAATAGTGCGGTGGGTAATTTATACCCGAGTGATTGTTGAAGTTTCTCTAAACGACAGTGTATGATTAATGTCGTAATCTCTTAGCTACGTCTTCTATACGACTGTTATAAGTATCTAAGGTTAGAGTTGAGCTACGAAAAGGATTCTCAATTCGATGCGTTTAGTGTAGGTCAGGATTACGCAGGCGCGGTGTGTTTACTTGTGTGGGTTTGCATTGGTGCGTAAGTAGGTACCTACTTACACGTTTATTTGTTTGTTTTGTTTTGTTTATAGACCGGTTATGGTTGCGTGTGTAGTTTAGTGATGGTCGGCTGGTGAAATACAGGGTTATTTTAAATTGACTAGCTAAACTCCGCAGACGTGATGGATATCGATATCTGAACACGATAAAATAAAAAATAAAAAGACTTGATATTTTATTTTGGAAGGTCAACAACTGCTGTTAGTGTTGTTACTTGAAGTAAGAGTTAAGACAAACTTTTTCTTAAGGTTCATCGTGTTTAGATATCGATACCCATCACGTCTGTCAAGTTTAAACAAAAGAAAAACGGAGTTTTTAAACTGATATTTCAAGTGACTACAATAATAATTGTGGTCGATGAACCAGCAAAGAAAATAATTAAAATTATTTTTTTGTTTTACCAAGTTTAGATATCGATACCCATCGCGTCTGCGGAGTTTAGCTAGCCAATTTAAAATAACCTTGTATTGTGATAATTTAGATGTAGCTAGAGATGGTTATTATCATTACATTATCATAAACTAAGTAACCTATTCCTTAACTAAGTACCTATTCCTAATGCATTTATTTATTTGATGTCAAAACCATTTCAGTTATGGTTTAACCATAATTATCTGTAACGTGTTGCAGCATAGTCGTTTGTAATCTTTTCACTTGCTATTGGTATTGTTAAAAGATAATCCTGTGAGTAAAAGGTAAGAGGAAAGACATACGAATTAGATTCGGCTCATCAATACTGAAGATATTTATGTAACCTAGTTAGTTTGTACTTATATACTTTAATTAACACTTTGCGGGACGCAAAAGAGGACTTGCTGACGACTCGGACACATTGTCCGAATTGACTCATTTTAATTTCAATATTTTTTTTTATCACTGACGGTTTGGACACCAACAAATTATTGAAGCTGTTAAGGACAGTCAGATAAAAAAATTATAATATAATATGTGGAAAAAAAGCGTTGCCAAAACTATTTTAGGGTGGGTTTAAGGCGGCATCTTTCGGTAATACATTGCTTTATGGACGTGTATCACTGTATGTCACCACATTAGACTATATTACATTGTACAGTCTTAAACTGTACATGTTTTGCTGACGCGGTGGCTTGCACCAGACGTGCGTCATTTCATTACTATAAATATACATACCTTACAATAAATCAACGAGTGCGATTACTGCTACGCGGTGACTAACATTAGAGAAAGGAATCGTCAACAATTTTACTTGTAAACACTATTTATACGTAATAAACCTAACGGGAACTAAGTGATCTTTTCTCTACGCGCTTCAACCTGAACCACAACAACCTCTGCAAGTGTACGAACCGTACATTTTATGGTCCTTCGAGCCGGAATTTTGGTGCCGTTGTGTCTCTTTACGGTAGCGGATCGGTTTAGCTGGTCTCCCAGAAGCGGGTCGCCCCAGCTAGATTGAGAAGTCGCATAATATCGAAACCGAGGCGCAAGGGTGCTGAGTTCCACTGACCATTTCAAATCAAGGAAGTTAACGATTTCAAGATTTGAAACGGAGAAGACTACAAGCAACGCAGTAGCCTTCGCAACATAAAGCAACGCTCTCCTGTCACCGTCAACGACGTGCTAGGTCTCTTGAGCCATCTAACAAAGGTAACAACAAGAAGACTACAAGCAACGCAGTAGCCTTCGCAACATAAAGCAACGCTCTCCTGTCACCGTCAACGACGTGCTAGGTCTCTTGAGCCATCTAACAAAGGTAACAACAAGAAGACTACAAGCAACGCAGTAGCCTTCGCAACATAAAGCAACGCTCTCCTGTCACCGTCAACGACGTGCTAGGTCTCTTGAGCCATCTAACAAAGGTAACAACAAGAAGACTACAAGCAACGCAGTAGCCTTCGCAACATAAAGCAACGCTCTCCTGTCACCGTCAACGACGTGCTAGGTCTCTTGAGCCATCTAACAAAGGTAACAACAAGAAGACTACAAGCAACGCAGTAGCCTTCGCAACATAAAGCAACGCTCTCCTGTCACCGTCAACGACGTGCTAGGTCTCTTGAGCCATCTAACAAAGGTAACAACAAGAAGACTACAAGCAACGCAGTAGCCTTCGCAACATAAAGCAACGCTCTCCTGTCACCGTCAACGACGTGCTAGGTCTCTTGAGCCATCTAACAAAGGTAACAACAAGAAGACTACAAGCAACGCAGTAGCCTTCGCAACATAAAGCAACGCTCTCCTGTCACCGTCAACGACGTGCTAGGTCTCTTGAGCCATCTAACAAAGGTAACAACAAGAAGACTACAAGCAACGCAGTAGCCTTCGCAACATAAAGCAACGCTCTCCTGTCACCGTCAACGACGTGCTAGGTCTCTTGAGCCATCTAACAAAGGTAACAACAAGAAGACTACAAGCAACGCAGTAGCCTTCGCAACATAAAGCAACGCTCTCCTGTCACCGTCAACGACGTGCTAGGTCTCTTGAGCCATCTAACAAAGGTAACAACAAGAAGACTACAAGCAACGCAGTAGCCTTCGCAACATAAAGCAACGCTCTCCTGTCACCGTCAACGACGTGCTAGGTCTCTTGAGCCATCTAACAAAGGTAACAACAAGAAGACTACAAGCAACGCAGTAGCCTTCGCAACATAAAGCAACGCTCTCCTGTCACCGTCAACGACGTGCTAGGTCTCTTGAGCCATCTAACAAAGGTAACAACAAGAAGACTACAAGCAACGCAGTAGCCTTCGCAACATAAAGCAACGCTCTCCTGTCACCGTCAACGACGTGCTAGGTCTCTTGAGCCATCTAACAAAGGTAACAACAAGAAGACTACAAGCAACGCAGTAGCCTTCGCAACATAAAGCAACGCTCTCCTGTCACCGTCAACGACGTGCTAGGTCTCTTGAGCCATCTAACAAAGGTAACAACAAGAAGACTACAAGCAACGCAGTAGCCTTCGCAACATAAAGCAACGCTCTCCTGTCACCGTCAACGACGTGCTAGGTCTCTTGAGCCATCTAACAAAGGTAACAACAAGAAGACTACAAGCAACGCAGTAGCCTTCGCAACATAAAGCAACGCTCTCCTGTCACCGTCAACGACGTGCTAGGTCTCTTGAGCCATCTAACAAAGGTAACAACAAGAAGACTACAAGCAACGCAGTAGCCTTCGCAACATAAAGCAACGCTCTCCTGTCACCGTCAACGACGTGCTAGGTCTCTTGAGCCATCTAACAAAGGTAACAACAAGAAGACTACAAGCAACGCAGTAGCCTTCGCAACATAAAGCAACGCTCTCCTGTCACCGTCAACGACGTGCTAGGTCTCTTGAGCCATCTAACAAAGGTAACAACAAGAAGCATCAATATGGACAAACTAGAATTGCAGTCGACGTGCTTCGAGAACATCAAAACATTATGTGTTAACTATCGCAAGGATTCCTCATCACGAAAAAACTGTGGAATACTTGAATAAACGCTTATCGTCGCTAGAAAACCAATGGCAAGACTTCGAAAGCAGGCATGCCCAACTGATGCTGGAACTAGAAGATAAGAATATAGCTTATTTCAAGGATGACGTCTATGCGAAAACTAAAGAAATGTTCCTATCAACTAAAACTGACATCACTAACAAACTGGCGACTTTAGGCAAACGAAACGTGAAGTTCGACTTAGGGGGGACTTCAGAAGACGACGACAGTAACAACATACAAATCTTGCTTAACAAGCAAGAATGTAATTTCAACGCGATATACCGTGTGATCTCCAAAATTGACGTAGTCACTATCACGGAAAGATGGGAACTGGAAGACCATTTCACGACACTGAAGTCAAAATGGGAACCCATCGATAAACTTCACTGGGAAATAGACTTCCAACTAAAAGGATCCAACGAGCATTACTACCAAATGTTCACGGACATCGAACAGAAATACGATGAGCTGAAGAGGAAAATTAATACCAAAATCTGGTCCACCGTCCACTACCAGAAATCGACACCTAACATCGAAATCCCTGAGTTCTCAGGAAGCTACAGTCAGTGGATCTCCTTCAAAGATTTGTTCCTGGAAGCAGTACACAAAAACCCAATGATCAACAACGCTCAGAAAATGCAACACCTTAAGACCAAGCTGCGAGGAGAAGCCGAACGCTTAGTGCAGCATTTGACCATTAGCACCGAAAACTATAACTCATGTTGGGATATATTAAATCAACGCTACGACAATCGCCGCCTCCAGTTTACTTCATTTATGAGCAACATGCTAAGTCTGCCGATCATACAACATCCAGACTCATTTAATCTGAAGAAGATGCATGACGTCATTACCGAATGCTTGAATGGCATCTCTAACATAGGTATTGATACAACAACCTGGGACCCGATCATTGTGCACATCATGTCACAAAAACTGGACTCAAGTACCTTGAGTGACTACATGAAGGAACTTCAAGATCACAGGGAACTACCAAGGCTGCACGACTTTCTGTATTTCCTCGAAACACAGTTCATGGCATACGAAACAATGAAGTCAGCTAAGAAAGCGAATCCTACAGCTCCAGAAAAATCATCTAACTGGAAAAAGTTCAACAAGCAAACCCAGAGGAAGGAACATAACTATAACGACAATCAAAATAAAACAAGCAACTATCACGCTTCATATGGAAAATGCCCATGTTGCAACGGAAGTCACATACTGCGCCAATGTGACAAATTCCTTCAAATGGACTTTGGCAAACGAAATGACACAGTTTCAAAATTGCAGCTCTGCAAAAACTGTTTGTTCAGCCACGGAAATTACGAGTGCAAATCAACGAAAACGTGCAAAGAATGCAACTTGAAACACCACACACTATTGCACAATTCGGACAAACAAAACATAACGTCTTACCGGTATCGACCATATGTTAAGAAGATAACGATTAATAGATGGATTGGCGACACACAAAAATGTGTCGAGTTACTAGGCTTCTGTGACGCTAGTGAAAAGGCATACGCTTGCGTTATTTACAGCAAGATGTTCAACGAACATGGCCAACCCATCATAACTCTACTAGCTGCTCGAACAAGGGTGACTCCACTGACACAGAAAACAACATTACCTAGACTAGAACTATGTGGCGCTCAACTACTGGCTGGCTTGATGGAGAAAACCAAGAAAACATTCTGTGGATATAACATAACAACACGGGCTTGGTCAGATTCTCAAGTTGTCCTGGCGTGGATTCAAGGCGAAACATCAAGATGGGAGACGTACGTAGCCAACAGAGTTAAAAAGATCAAAAGCGTCATTCCTGCAGCTCAGTGGCGTTATGTCAAATCTGAGCTGAATCCCGCAGACTGCGCGTCAAGAGGTCTTTTGCCAAGCAAACTGATGAAGTTCCACCTGTGGTGGCAAGGCCCCGAGCTCTTAACAAAACAAAATCTGTCGGGAGATATTCCTTGCGTTTTCCAAACGAATATTGGCTGCATAAATCATGTTCAAATTGAAAAACCTATACAAGAAGATAACGAACTTAACATAATAACAAAA
This sequence comes from Fissipunctia ypsillon, assembly GCA_947568875.1. Classification (NCBI taxonomy): domain Eukaryota; kingdom Metazoa; phylum Arthropoda; class Insecta; order Lepidoptera; family Noctuidae; genus Fissipunctia; species Fissipunctia ypsillon. Next base: position 9,970,599 of record OX387664.1, on the reverse strand, counting down.
CTATTGAACAAATGCAGTTCATTGACACAAGTAAACAGGGTCATTGCATGGATATTACGCTTCATTACAAATATGCGCAATAGGACGAAATCGGAAACTACTTACCTAACAACAAGTGAACTAAGCGCAGCGCGTAAAAGTATCATAATTCATGCGCAGCGACTGCAGTTCAATTCAGAATACAAACAACTTGTAAACGACAAAACAGTATCATATGTTCGAGTTACTACCATCAAAACTCAAGCAGGAATCATAAAGCGCCCAATAACAAAACTATCGCCGTTACCATTGAACTCTGAAATTGAGGATGCCAAGGAAGACGAAACGAAAAACAAGCCTCAACAGAATTCGAAAAATGAACGGCGGAAGAGGTCAAAGAATCCTATTTCAAAGTTACTAATAACAATATTATCATTGTTTACATTTGTAACGGGATCTTGCAGCGCCATTGATGGCACGCGCGGAGCGCCGGCGTCGACCGCTCAGATTACAAGTTTGGAACGCGAGCGGCCCATATACTATGACACCATCGGCAAAATACAAGTAGTGCACGATGAATGGATACTAATGATGTACTACAATCTAACAAACTATTGGGAAGGAACTCGCCGTACTCAGGCTTTCTTCGACAATATCAAGAACTTATGCCATCAAACGAATCTGCAGCACTGCAGGTCAACTATGGAACAATTAAATCATGAAATAGAACTCCTAAATTACTACAACTCCATACTTATAAATCCCCATAAACACCTGAGCAACAGGAAGAAACGGGGCCTAGTCGACGGAGTCGGCTACATAGCTAACAGTCTGTTTGGAATATTGGACCAACAATTTGCTGAGAAATACCAAAACGATATACAATCTCTGCAAACCAACGAGAACTACTTACTTGAGTTAATCAAAAATCAAACAACTATTGTGGAGCTTGAGAATCAAGTACTGAAACAAAGTGAAGACAATATTCAGCGTCAATTCAACTCCATTGATAACTTCATCAATCAGACCAACATGAACATAGCATCCATCGACACGGAAATGAAAATACTTTCGGCTACTACCTACATCAACTCTGCTTCATTAACAACGTACCTACTGATCAACAGCTTGAGAACGTTCCAGGAGATGCTGTTCAACACTCTAACTAACGTCTACCAAGGACATGTAGACGTTCATCTAATAACTCCGGTTCGTCTGATGAAAAAATTAACGGAAATATCCGGAAGCCTGCCGAAATCAACATCGCTACCAGTTGAAAATTACAAAGAAAATATTAAGGATATCTACAAGCTGATCAACGTGAAAGCTCGAGTTACTGAAAATTATTTTCTATTTGAAGCACATATTCCACTTGTAGCTAACGAAGACTTTGATATATACAAAGCTATACCTTTACCGGTTAACATTGCTAAGGAAACTACATACGTGCAGTTATTAAACAAGTACATCGCTGTCAACTTCAAGAAGAACGTTTACGTTTCTATGTCTGAAGATGACTTGAAACTCTGTATGCAACAAAAATCGCAGAACTTCTTATGCAAGAAAAACCTGCCATCATTTGACCTACACAGCAAAAACGCTCCGTGTGAGGCAAAACTGCTATCACATCAAAACAGCGGACCTTGTGACGTCGAACGAGCGTCATGCAAGGACACTTGGATAGAGTTACAAACACAAAACAGCTGGCTGGCGATTTGCTGCGAAACGTGTTCGTTACGAATCATATGTAGCAATGACGTCACATCACAAACCATCTCATCATCGAGCATAGTGACATTACCTCAGGGATGCGTATTGCAATCTACAGACTTAACCATCTACTCTCAACGCCAATACAGCAGTCATATGAAGATGGATTACGAGTTCACAGCTCCAACGTTTGATACATCTATTAACAAGATAGTGAACTTAACATATCGCTATGCCCCAAATACCCTTCAGTCAAAGGCTATAAAACAAGAAATTGAAACAATTGAACAGAAAATTGTAACTCAAAAGACAAATGAAGCAACACTACCAACAATAACAAGTCACGACATTCATCAATACGCCATTTGTTACTCTTTGCTGACAGTCGCCATCATAGCTGTACTTGTTGTGGTTGGGAGGAATCGTTGTCCGCACTATTGCAAATACAGCGCTAACAATAAACATACTATTCAACCACCTGAAGATATTGAACTTCAAGTTATCCGTAAACCAGAGTACCAGCAAGAAGCAGTCGCAGCAGAAACAACAAAGGACATGCGGCTGGAGCCTCAACCTGGGAAAAGGAACATCGCCTTTCAATTTGATTGATTAATTTACTTTATTAACTTTGTGATAGCTTTTCCTTTCTCTTCTCGTTTGTTTCTCCTTTTGGGGTTGCCAAGATGTACAGTCTTAAACTGTACATGTTTTGCTGACGCGGTGGCTTGCACCAGACGTGCGTCATTTCATTACTATAAATATACATACCTTACAATAAATCAACGAGTGCGATTACTGCTACGCGGTGACTAACATTAGAGAAAGGAATCGTCAACAATTTTACTTGTAAACACTATTTATACGTAATAAACCTAACGGGAACTAAGTGATCTTTTCTCTACGCGCTTCAACCTGAACCACAACAACCTCTGCAAGTGTACGAACCGTACATACATACTTACGCACTTGAGCAAATCCTTATTACCCGACTGCCAAAAACGGCTGCTTTCCTTAAAATCCGGTTAAAAGTTGTTTTTTTACAACTACAGGCTGGGCGGAGGATGGATTTCTACAATTAAGGTATCGTTGAAAGTTTTTATCAGACAGTACAAAACAGCTTTTTTATAATATAGGTGTCCGAATCATCAGTGTAAAAAATTCGGATTCGAACACTTTGCCCGAATATATTGTGTCCGAGTCGCAGTGGTCTCGAACCTACCGATTTTTCGGTATTTCTACTATTAAGGGCTCTCGTTATAAATTAGTTTGTAAGTTTTTTTTTTTCAATAAATAAACGAATGTGATTGAATATTGTATTTTTTGTCAAATACCGATTTTGGGTACAAATATACCGATTTTAGCTGGCAACTCTTCCGATCTCGCTCTATGACGTTCGAGACCACTGCCGAGTCGTACAAGTCCAAACGAGACACAGTAGAAGTTGTATTGTTATTACTGCTATAGTCGTATAGTGTCCTTCAAAGCTTTAATAAACTTGTTCTGTTTACCTTCCTACAAAAAGTAGGTAATTGATTGGCCGGATAAACCGAAAAGTTAATTATGATAAAAACTTAGCTGGTATTTCTTTAATTATTTAGTTCACATTTCTCGATACAGTTTAACTACCGTTTTCATTACGTAGTAACTCCCATATAATCTAGGGCAAGCCAACTGGTATTGATTTGGCATCATAACAAACTCCGGACTGATAAACTACACAACATAAAAATGTACAGTCACCTGCACGTCAAATGTACGATTTGACTTTGACATTGACAGCGCCATAATAGCATACGCAGTATGATAGTATATGCAGTGTATTTTATGGGTCGTTTACGTTGTTCAAGTGTTAACATTGACGTGCGGTTGAGTGTACGACAATTTATAATTTGATGATGCTCGGTTTTGTTAGGGAGGGGCTCGTGGCTAAGTAATAACAGCCGCACGGGTCGATCGATCAGGTTAAGCTACGCTTGCCGCGGTCGGTCCTTGGATGGGTGACCATCTTTACATACCGAGACCCCTCCGTGCCTTGGAAAGCACGTTAAGACGTTGGTCCCGGCTGTCTTTCTTGGATCGTTGACAGTCGTTACGGGTAGTCAGAAGCCCGAGTCTGACAACCAGTCTTACCAAGGAGTATCGTGTTACCCAATAACTGGGTTGTGGAGGTCAGATAGGCAGTCGCTCCATGTAAAATACTGATATTCAGCTGCATACGGTTAGACTGAAAGTCGACCCCAACATAGTTGGGAAAAGGCTAGGCAGATTGATTCGTTTTGCTAGTCATGAATCGTTCTAGCGTATTTCATTAAAACATTCCAAATTGCTAATTAATTAAACCGCACTATGATTTTACTACACTAATAATGTCAATTTGAATAAAAGCTACAGCTTTGGAATATGAATGAATCATTATGACAATGAAAAGAATTAGACAGTAGTGTTGAATAATACAAAACCGAATTTCCAGTTATTAGTTCATTGATTTTAGTTTCAATTTATTAAGTATCCCTATTTTTTCATTCTTTACAGGTCTCATCAACATGGCAAATAAGGACCAAACAATGATGTTCAATTTCTGTGATGCGTTATTAGGAGACGAATATGGTAGTGACGAAGAAAATGATCGTCTAAGCATAATAACCACAGGCAGTGACACAGAACAAGAAATAAGCGATGAAGAAGGACACGCAGCTCCTGAGAGTGAGAAAGAAGATACCTCTTTCACGGGTAAAGATGGGACAAGTGTATGGCATGGTGATCCAATCCAAGCCAAAATAACAAAAAAACCCGACAAGCCAATCCAACCTGGTGCAAAACCTTGTGCTCAGAAAGCTAAAACAGAACTAGAATGTTGGAATTTGTTCTTCAGTGATGACATGACAGAAGAAATACTACATCATACTAACGTTGAAATAAATTCGAAAATGTTCTCAGATATTACTCCTACCCTTAAACCTACTAATACTAATACAAGAGCTCATATTGTCAAAGAGACAAGTAAGGAGGAACTGATGGCTATATTCGGATTAATGTATATCGCTGGAATAAATAATTCTACAGGCTACAATTTGACTGACTTGTGGAGATCCGATGGAACTGGCGTTGACATTTTTAGAATGACCATGTCAATACAACGGTTTAATTTCATACATAGTTGCTTGCGTTTTGATGACGCTTCCACTCGGAAAGAAAGAAACAGATTAGATAATATTGCTCCTGTGAGACCGATATTTAATAAGTTCATTAAAAACTGTCAGAAAGCTTACACGCCAAGCCAATTTCTTACACTTGATCAAAAATATGTACCATTCCGCGGTGATTGTCCCTTCCGACAATTTATGCCAAATACATCTGCTGCGTATGGAATAAAAATGTATGCGTTAGTAGATGCCAAAGTATTTTACACGGTAAACCTCGAAATACATGCAGGCGATCAACCTGATGGACCGCATGCTACCAGTTACCAACCAGCTGATATCGTAGAAAGATTGGTGAAGCCAGTCAGCAAAACAAACAGAAATGTGACCTTTGATAATCGGTTCACAAGTTTCCCACTAGTTCAACATTTACTGAATGAACACGGCTTAACGTCTACAGGAGCCCTTACAAAAAACAAAAGTGGAATCCCGCACAGTTTTTTGACTACGCGAGGAAGAACAGTGCATAGCTCACGATTTGGATTTCAGAAAGACATGACACTTGTATCGTATATGCCGAAAAAATCTAATGTTGTCCTTTTAGTATCCTCATTGCATCATGACGAGGCCATGGACCTCAAATGCGCTGAAAAGCCAAAGCCAGAAATGGTATCATTTTACAATTCCACAAAAACTGGTGTTGAGTTTGTTGATAAACTTAGCAAAATTTACGACGTCCGGAATTATTGCAGGAGCTGGCCCCATATAATACTCTACACTATGATGAATGTCGCTGCTATAAACGGCTTTATAATTTATCGTGAAAATAACAACTGTAGTAGAAAAGAAAGACGATGCGAGTTTAATAGAAAGCTAGGCTTAGCGTTGCTCGAGCCACACCTTAGAATGAGGAAGGATAAAAATAACTTGCCTCGAGAACTACGCAAACGAATCTTCGAACAAATGGGAGAATCTTTAATCGATCCACCACCCAATCCATCGGATCCCAAACCTTACAAGCGGTGCAGAGACTGTCCTTCATCCAAAGACAGGAAGACAAAATACTCTTGTCTTGAGTGCAAGAAGCCTATATGCTTGCAGCATGTCGTCGCAATGTGTGAGAATTGTATTTCACTTACGATTGAATAATTTGTAGTTTAACACAATCATGTTAAGTCAGTATGCTTTAGTTTCTAATTTTAATGTAAGCATTTCTGTTAATTGAATGTAACTACAACAAATATATAACAAAATCACTTTGTTTTTTGTGTCTTCAAAACTTTTTATCAGCTTTTCATGTTAGGACCTACTTAATTATAAATATTCCAGCCTACTTTCACTTACAAGAATACATACATACATAAACTCACGCCTCCTTCCTATGGGGGTAGGCAGAAACTACAGAACGCCACCTGTTACGATCCTTACATACTCCTTTTGCTTCGTTTACGTTCATACTTCTGGTCATACACGCACGTCAGTTGCGAGTACTACGCACCTGACCTTTCTGAAGAACATAACCAATAAGATTGCTATATGTCCCCTCCCAGCATTTCTATTCACATCTGCCGTGTAAACCTTTTGTTAGTCGATTTTCATTCATCCTTTCAACATGACCAAATTTACAAGAATCAAATGACATAACTAAAATCTCCTTCTTCCTGCCTTCTTTCTCCTTCCTTCCTTCTTAATTACGGTAAAAAAACACTTCCTTTCTCCTTAAAACTCATCATTACATATTAAAGTTCCCTGCCCCTGTTTCATTTTTATTATTGTATATGTAACTGGTGCATCACTGACTACCTACAGTACTGTCTCTCCTTCTCCCTTTAATCCATCTAAAGGTTGTCTGTAAAAGATCGCTTTTAGCGATAAGACCGCCCATTGGGTCACCCTATGTGTAAAATTTCTATCTGTAATTTTTATGGTGTGCAAAAAAAAGTATTCTACTCTATTCTATCCTATTCTCCTTTCATGATGGTACAAACTGTAAATAAAATACATCAACCAAATGTAGATAGTCCTTGATACTTGTCTGTAGAACAAGATATATCCGAATGTTCATGATTAAATCAAAGCATTAAGCGCTACCTCATAATACAAACCAGAGTTCTAGTTTTCAACTAAATAATTTCCTAACTAACACAGCTATAGCTTCTAAAATATAATTCGTTAGATCCAGGAACAGTTTCAGACTAATTTGCATCGATAGCGGGGACTGTGTGACAAAGGTAGTTCTGTTCTGTAGCAGTTTCTAGTTATCTAGCCGTAGTGCGACGGCGTCATTTGAAGACTTGATATTTGTAAATTAGGTACGCTGAATGTCTTATTAGTTGCTGCTCATGAATAAAACTCATAACGAAGTGTAGTTGTTGCAATAGGAATTACAGATTCATCAATAGAATAATTTTGGTCATATAGCGTTTCAAATCCATAGGTGGCTGACCTTTACGTTTTCATTGCTGAACGGATTTTGATGAAATTTTGCACACAGGCAGACCATGGCCTGGGTTAAGACATAAGATACTTTGTATCTCAGTAGTACATTCCTGTGGGATAATTCCCGACCTCGCCGCGGACGAAACCGCTGCTACAGGCTACTAATATTCTTAAAGGAGTGTACCACTGGCAACGATGCTTGTAATTGGATATTCTCTATTAGGCACAAAGCTTCTGTCGGCGACTTGGTCCGCATGTTTTAAAATAAAAAATCTTGGCATTTGGCGGTATTGTGGCTTTCTATCACTGAAAAAATGTTGTAATCGGATCAGTAACTGCTTCAGGGAGACAAGAGTTCTTCTTTTACAAGCTTAATTATAAACAAAAAAAATTACTTACCTCTTTTATAGAAGTTACAGCGCTATCCGCGTCTAGTACAATAACGCGTTCAGGGTGATGATGGGGCTGCCCCGATACTGTAGCGCTTCGGTTATGTTCGCAGAGGCGCGCACCGATTGCTTTCACGCTACCATGCGCAAGTGCACCGCGTCCTTGGTGCGCAGGGTACGGGTTAACCCCAACATCGTACTGGCAATGATTGCGGGAAGGCTGGATTGCCCCTTCATCCAAACAAACAATTGAACTCAATAAACAATTTTTCTTTCTTCTTTCTTTCATCTGGCATTGTTCCAGCAAACATGTTGCTGTACCAATATCGAAGAGAAGGTATCAATTTTATTGATATATTTATTGTGATTTCATTAATTTTTTTTATCCGATTTATTTAGATTTCATTTAAGTTGTTTTGATTCAATTTAATTTGATTTATTTTTATTTGATTTGACTTTATTTAATATATTTATTTCTATTAGTTTATGTGTGGCAATGGGTGTTATTTACCTGAAATAAATTAATTTATTATTATTAATATAAGTTAAGATTTGTATCGGCATGAGACTAGAAGACACACAAAGCTTTATTCACGTTCACCTAATATGCTAATACCTACTTAGTTCCTTTGATGTTTAGAACTATCAAACTATGTAATCTAGACTTGGAAATTCCGAAACATGTTAGTATGTAGTATTCAAAGGCTACTTTGTCAAAGGTAAAACAATAATCTTCAACTCTGATGTTTAATTTGCTAGACATGTAACATAACACGACCAGGGGCCGTTTTTTTTTTTTATTTGAGATAGGTTTGCTCTTGACTCTAGTCTAGGTCAGAGATGACAGAGACAAAGCCGTATTCATAATCAGCCTATAATTTTCCCACTGCTGGGACACAGGCCTCCTCTCTTCGAGAGGGAGTGCGGGTTGGTAGATGTCACCTATCTTCGAATTTTTAGTTGTAGGACATGTCGGTTCCCTCACGATGTTTTCCTTCGCCGTTTTGAGAGCAGTGGTGATGAAATTATTTACACAAAGTAAAGCGCCTGCCTGGGTTTGAACCCACGACCTACAACTCGTAAGTCGAGGCCGTTACCACTGGGCCCTTCTCTCTACCGGGGCCGTATTATGAAGTTATTAATGCCATCATGATTCCTGTCCGAAATAGGGAAGGCTCTATCGGTCATATATATAGCTTCGTCTCTCTCTAGCACTGGTATCGTGATGACATTAAAATGTTATAATACGGCTCACTATTAAGTATTCTGCGAAACGAGTAAAATGTCAAAATGACAAAAAAAAGTCGATAGCAGCTGTTATTTTGGTCTAGTAAATTAAAAATCAGAGTAAAGTTCAAAACTACACTAATTCAAAACTACATTATCCTTGTGTTCATTTCAAAACTACACTACATACGATTTATAATCATAAATCTCATCCTCCTTTACAAGCGTAAAAATGTGTGAGTGATTTTTTTCGAACCTCGGATCCCACTTTAAACGCTTGCTCACCTCCAGAATTCCCACCTACCCAACCGCAGTAAGAATACATGAACAGATGATTTGCATACGCCAAAACTCTCACGTGCTAACCCCTTTAGTAGTTGTTAACTTCCTACCGCACCTGTACCACAGTGTAACTGCTTATAGAACTATATCTGTTTTTTGGCATATGGCTGTAATTGCAACTAACGTCGCCACCTTTTTTAGGACTCCATACCTCAAAAGGAAAAAATGGAACCCTTATAGGATCACTTTGTTGTCAGACTTTTCTGTCCATCTGTCTGTAGGCCTGTCAGTCTGTCAAGACCCTTTTTCTCAGGAATGCGTGGAGGTATCAAGTTGAAATTTATAACAAAGACGTAGGTCTAACAGTCCCTTGGAGCTATATAAAAATCAAGCTTCAAGGTGGACGCAATAAAAAAATACGGCCATTTATGCGACATGTTTATTTTAAAACGTCTTCAAAAATTTAGCATGACTTCACTCGAAAAACGAAGAGATAATGTAGATTTATTTTTCTTTTTAAAATACTTCAGAGTAAAATAGACTGCACCCAGTTGTTATGTAAGTTTAATTTTAACTTACCCCACAACTATCGGCGTCACCCTATAAAACTATTACGTCCCCCATTCCGCAACACTGTATCAGACAACTCCCCCATCCCCAGAACTTGCAAGCTTTTTAATAATTGCGATGAATCAATAGATGTTTTTTCCACAACACTTCAAAAACTCAAGCGCCAAGTCCATCAAAACTAACCACCATATTGACTTTTTTCTTTTTCTCTTGTCATCTTTGTATTTACTGTGTTTCTAGAACTACACACTGTTGTTGAAAATGTTATCTCTGTACTATTATTGTAATTTTATTGTTGTTCTATATTGTACACTATGATGGTACCTATCATATTGCTTGTATTATTAGGATAAACAGTGTAACAATTGTAGATAGGCCAATAAATACATAAATTAAATAAATATTTTGTTACTCGCAATAAATCAAACCTATAGGGTACTTCCCGTTGACCTAGAATCATGAAATTTGGCAAGAAGCAAGGTCTTACAGCACAAGTAAAGGAAAAAGTACGAAAATCGTTAATTTGTAGTTTTATCACACATTGTTTTTGCGATTACTAACTAACATTTGCAGTTGGAGAATTGACCGTGACGTATGGGAGATACATGTTTCTTAACTACAATAATAAGTTTGTTTTCGGGATAAATTCATCCCAGCTACGGAACCCTTCATTTACTTGGCCCGTTTTTTATATAATTTCAGTCAGTAATATACAAGTGCAAACTGATCTTTGTAGCACTTTAAAGTGATTCATCGGACATATATTTGACAGAAGCTGAACATTTCCAAATTGTACCAACCTATTTAAGTATGCCAGATCTTGTGTCGATTTCCGTCTGGACATATGCTCCCAATTAACCTACCCTCCGTACGATTGCCCTGCAAATACGCTCCCATTGAACCACTGCGAGTGGCAACACTGCCTATATTTTGATACTGGTGCAAGTTTAGCATGGCAAAAGGAGCAAAACTGAGCCAAATGCACCAGACAGAATGACGATTTAGGTCAGTTCATTTCAATTCTTCATCATCATCATCTGCCAGGCCTTTTTCCCAACTATGTTGGGGTCGGCTGAGTACCAGTATGTTACATGGAGCGAGTACCGATCTGTCCTCCACAACCCAATTACTGAGTAACACGACACCCCTTGGTAAGACTGGTTGTCAGACATTTTGGGCTTCAGACGTCGTAATGACGTCAAGTATCTACACATGACAGCCGGGACCAACGGTCTAACGTGCTTTTCGAGACACGGAGGGGTCTTAGTAGGTAAAGATGGTCACCCATTCGCGGCAAGCGTAGCTTAACCTGATCGATCGACCCGTGCGGCTGTTATTGCTTAGCCACAAGCCCCTCAGTTCATTTCAGTTCCAGCTTCAAATTAATGGGCTAACTATCCTCGTCGACATACTATAACCGGACAAATGTAATGAGAGCGCTGCCCTGGCGTTCTCAATGTAAAAATTAGGTCTGGCAAGTAAGTAAATAGTGTAACTTAAAAAAAAACTCATCTAAAAAAAAAACATTTATAAAAAAAGTCGGGAGGTACCGTGGGACACCCGGTTGGAACGAAGTTACTTTCGCACATCATTAAGATAAAAAAATACTAACTTCGACTTACGGAGTCTGCTTTTTGTTGAAATTAGAGATATACAAGGTGTAACATCTCTTAAGGGATCATTGTACTCATCATTATGAACAACTTTTACTATGGGACCAAACCTGAAATCGCAAAAAAAAAAATCAGCTGCTCCCTAAATTTATGTTCGCATAACTCGTCAAAATGTAGGGAACAGCTGATTTTTTTTTTTGCGATTTCAGGTTTGGTCCCATAGTACAAGTTGTTCATAATGATGAGTACAATGACCTTTTGAGATACTACGTATTAGCAATTTTTTATCGACTTACTGAGGACTAGCTGTTGCCCGCGGCTTCGCCCGCGTGGATGTCAATATTTCCCTATTTGAATTGGATTTTGATAACAATTTCATGGGTTTTATTTTTTTTCGCGGAACCCTAATTCTTTGTCTAAAATAAAAGTAGCCTAAGTTACTCCTTATAACATCAGCTAATTGCCAGTGAAAGTCCTGTCAAAATCGGTCAAGCCGTTTCAGAGATTAGCCGGAAGAGACAGACCGACTGACAAAAATTGTTATCCTTAAAATTGTTATTTTGTTAAATGTACCGTATATACATTCATATGCATTTATTAAAAAGCTGTTATTTTGACAGTACAAACAGACACATCATTTTTTTTTAAAACATTTGTATAGATATGTTCGAGAAATATCTTAAGTACATAAACATAAAACAACATAATATCACGCCTTGTTTCCCCGAAGGGTTGGGCAGAGGTGTACTTATAGATAGTACACCCACATTTTGCGAGTTATGTTTAAGTCCCATGTCCATGCCCATGGAGCGAGCCTATTGCCATCAACTAGGCACAAATCCAGACACTGGGTTGCAACTGAAAATTTCCAGATAGAAAAACCCAGTAACACTTTGGCCGAACTGAGAATCGAACCCAGGAGCTCATGCTCAGCAGTAGCGCTTGCGACCACTAGACCAACAAGACAGTGGTAGTAGTTTGAAAGTAATATCCTTTTTGTGTTTTGGTTTCCTGAATGTTTCATAAAGAAAAAATAGTTAAGTATTTTACTACAATACTTAAATATTCACATCTAACATTGATGTGTACGCGTTCTAGTTTAACATACATTTTTTGCATAACTTAAGTGCATTATTTGAATGCAGGAGCGGATCTAGGCTTTCGCTGAGCAAATTTTTCTCTCTGAGGAAGTTGATTTCTCAAACCAGTCTTTTAAAAAAAACCTTCGGCACCTATTTTCCGTAAGCTCAAGAATGACTCCCCTTTTCGAGGATGACTACTATCATACTTATCTATATATTAGTAATATTGTACTGTACCTATATACAGTAAAAATACAGATTATAGAACTATATATTAAACTCTGGTCGGAGCCCAAAGGGGGCACCTGCACCTATTCGCGCCTTTTTGAAGGCGTAATAACAGATTTAAAAAAATCTATGAACGTGCGTTACAATTTCTACATGAACATTTTTATCTACGTCATGGCAGTATTTGTGTTCGATTGAGATCTCAATAAAAAAAAATTAGATAATAATCGAAATATAATATGTAGCAGGAGCGTAGCCTTCATACAACCCGATTCCTATCTGCTTTCCTTAGGAACAATCACTTTTCTTATTGCCATAAGATTAAAAGCCTACAGTTTTTTTTGGGCTTATGAGAACTGAACGATTTTTTCTTCGGTTTCCCTGTAATGATAATTGTAGCTGCGCCACTGATATGTAGACCAATAAAACAAGGAAACTGCCAACCCTAGACAACGATGAACTCATAAAAAGGTAGTTTAGTGCTTCTTCACCCCAATAAATTGTGACGTCATCAATATTTCAACACTATCCAATTTAGTCGGAGCAAGCCAAGGATTTACGTCCAGTAGTTCAAGCTGAATGGATTTTAGAACTACCAACGTTTGAGTGGCAACTTTTGCATCAATAAAATATTGATGCGTTTGCCATATTTGAGACTTTGCCTGCTGTTAGGCTACATGTCTATTGGAGCGGAGCGATTATGCGGGGAAGAGTGAGGGAGCAGTCTAGTGTTCCTATTTACTGAGGCAGAGAGAAGCGCGGTGTAAAATAGGCAATGCGCTCAAAGCGGAGAATGTGAGTGGTATCAGCATGATCTGCATGCATCTGCACCCTACTTGCATAACACACTTACAGTAGGAATCGGTTTAATTTTGACAGTTTAACAACATTCATTGCGTTATTTACGTTGCTGAGCAGACAAATTTTTTGAACATATGAAGCAACGGATTAGCAATTTGCTTCAAAATCATACAAATTGTGATTGATAGTGTGTTACGCAATTAGGGTGCTGGCGATTGAAAGGTACATACATACAGGGTCAAGTAAAAATAGCTAGCGAAACTCCGCAGACGTGATGGATATCGATATCTTAACATGATAAAGCAAAAAAAAATTAATTTGATGATTTTTTTTGGGGTCATCAACCGCACTGTAGTTGAAATATCAGTTTAAAAAATCTTTTTTTTTGTTTTGTAAACTTCACAGACGTGATGGGTACCTACCCAAGTATCGATATCTAAACACGATAAAACAAAAAAAAAACAGATTTCTCAACTCATACTTCAAGTAACAACACTAGCAGCGGTCGTTGACGCCAAAAAAATAATCAAATCATTTTTTGGCCTGTTTAGATAACGATACTCATTACGTCTGCGGAGTTTCATCATCATTTATCAAGTAACACGGACTCAATTACGGAATTTACATTAAATCACATTAGTCAATTCACAATAATTATAAACTTAAGTAGGTATGTCCAATCATTATTATAAAATTAAATTACACATACATACACACACACACATACATTTCATCAAATTACAATTTAATTTACTTCCGACCCAAGATAACGCTCAAGCACTGTGCACAATGTGCAAGCCACAACAGTGATTAATGTAAGGGTAATCAAGTCTTGCCGCGAGCGCGGCCAGCATGCCGTTGGCGCTCCCCCGCACGCGCCGCACCAGTGACGTGGCTCGCTTCCGCATTGTTGTGTAGAAGCAGTCCACACGTGCTTCCGCGAACATTGTCGACGCACTGCAGCAGCGGCGGAGCCCCACCAACATCCTGAACGCGTTGTTGAACTGGACACGCAGGGCGCTGTAAGACTTTTGCGTATAGTCGGACCACAGGCTGCAGGTATAGAAAGAGGTTTCGCTAGCTAATTTAATGTGTCCCTATAAACAAAACTAATCGTCGCTCCTATAATAAAGCGGGGCCAAGCGAAATTTTTTTGGTTAAGGTTATCCAAGCTCTGCATTCATCACCCCAATGGACATGCAGCTTTACAACCTATTCAATTTCATTTGGTGCCCGTACTCGTACGTTTTATAGGGTCAGTCGTAGTTGTTGGTCTTACAACAAAAGCGTTGCGCATCACTGACAAAATTACAGTGATCTTTATGCTAGTTATTATAAGGTTGCTGTTTGGCTGCAGCCACCGGTTAGTCCCGCTATGGTATGGTCCCGGTATGGCACCCTCTTAAAATACCTATCAAAAAGTCCCGCTATGGTACCCTTCAGTTTTTGGTACTGTTGTAAAGAAAAGTTATACAATGCGTTAAGAAAAAAATAGTATTAATAAAAAATATCTTTTCTTAACTATTATAGTTAAGCAAGATAATATTTATTAATACTATTTTTTAAACAAATCACGCTCGGTAATTGTCGTTTCACTTCAGGTAGTTACCTGACCAACCGGTTTTTTCGTAAAACAATAGAGACGAGCCCTTCCTCGAATTCGTATCTAGCTCTTCCCTTTTGTTTTTATGAAAATAGAGAGAGACAGTATTATTCCGGGTTTAGTTTGCTATTTGCAGCTGTACTTTTGCGATATGAGTAATTAGGATAGCTTGTTAGTTTATCTATTGCAATGTCTGGGTCAAGTAGTTCACGTGGTGTAAATTTAATAATTATTGACAGTCGACGCGGTGGAAAAACTTTATTACGTGCCGGACATAAATATATTAAACGCAGAGAAAATAAAAATTCAAGTACTTGGCATTGTGTAAATAGGAGAAATAGTATTAAATGTAGTGGATATATAACTATTGAGAATACCAATAATACAATAATTAAAGATTATAAACACAGTGATCAGTGCGTGCCACATTTTGAAGACAATGAAGTTCAAATGGCTATAAGTGAGTGCAAAAAAGAAGTAAATTCAAATTACGGATCAGTACAGAAAATTTTCGAAAAACACATGGGTAACTTAAAAGACAAAGGGTTACACCTTACAGGAAATGTTCCTGACTATAAAAAATTAAAAACAGTATTATACAGACACCGAAATAAGTCGTTGAACGTACCAAAAACACAATTTAAGAATGTGGAAGAAATTATAATACCAGAAGAATTTAATAAGTATGTATTGGCTGATTATTGTAATGAAGACTGTAATCGAATAATTATATTTTCCTCGACAGAAGTAAAGGAACATATAAAATGTGTAACGCATTACTTTGGTGATGGCACTTTCGACGGCTGCCCAAACCCATTCGAACAAGTTTATGTCATTCATGGAGACATGGGAAGCACTGAGTTATCCACGAATGTAGCACCATTATTTTATATTCTGTTAAAAAACAAAGAAGGGAAAACTTATGAAAAAGTTTTCGAATTGATTAAACAAACTTTGCCTGAATGGCGTCCATCGAAATTTACCTTCGATTATGAAATAGGAGTAATAAATGCAGCAGCGAAGATTTTTCCTGATATCAAAATAAATGGATGTAACGTACATTTTCAAAAGAACGTTATCAAAAAAGCGAAATCTTTAAATCTCATGGAACACGAAGAGTCCTCGAACCATGTTAAGCAATGCATAGGCTTGGCGTTTTTGCCAAAACAAGATATTGAAGACGGCTGGCTGCATATAATGGAAAATAGGTATAATATCTTGGTTACTTTCCAAAATGATGTTTGAGTACTTAACTCTAATTATATGGCAAAAAAGTAAAGAACAACAATATCAGTAAGGACCTGTTAATTTCATTGCTTTACAAGTACGAACGTTTAATAAGTATTTTTTTCAGTTTCGACGATGAAGCTATGACCAAATTCAATGACTATTTTGTCACTCAGTGGCTTGAATATCCAGACCTCATTTGGTGTTGCCATAATGAACGCCATAGAACAACTAACTTGGCGGAATCATGGAATGGCAGATTCAACAAAATTATTGGAAAAAATCCCAGTTTATTATTGTTTCTGCAAACAATTGGCAACGACACATGTCACTTTGATATAAAACAAGCCAAGTAAGTTGTATTTTTTAGACAATATTTTTAAGCAGATATAATATTTTTAAAAGCAGATATATATTTTTTTACATAATACGAGTACATAGAAGAATTTGAAAATGGATTTGATTTTATTTATTTTGGTAGATATTATTGGTTGTCGCCTTCTATTACAGACGGTTACTGAAAAAAATATAGCTTAACTTAAATAACTGATGATTTTTGTTATAGCTTTCGACTAAAAAGATCACCTATAAATTCAAGAAAAAGAACAAGTATAGAAATCGACCGCCAGATTCAAAAGCTAACAAAAAGTTACGAAAATAAAGCTATCTCCATTGGTGATTTTCTGATTAACATATCAAAGTCAATATTTCGATCAGAACATTTAAAAAAATAGTTTATTTTAATTTTGTTTTTAGCCTATTAAAATGTTTAATACTTTTTCTCGATGTTGATTATTTTTTGTAGTTTATGTTTACAATTTGCGCCTTTTTCTCCATGTTGATTATTTGTAATTAATATATTTGTCTAGTTGGTTGTTGATTATTTTTGTAGTTTATATAAATTTACAATTACTGCCTTTTCTCAATGTTGATTATTTGTAACTAATATTTATGTCTGGATGTTGTTTTTATTTGTAGTTTATAATATTTACAGTAATACTTTTCTGAGATGTGGATTTTTTATATTTTTTTTATTGTTGATTATTGGTAATTAATATTGTTGATTATTTTAAAAATTACATTGCAATTAATATTTCGTTTTACTGTTTGATATTTTTTTATAAATATTTTGAATTAATAAAAGACTGATTTAATATCGCAAACAGACGTTTTATTGATACACTCCTAAAAGTATTTATTTATAGATACACTTTTCTTTTCAGTTGTACCTTCTATTGTCTAACGTAGATCTAAAAGATGGGTACCATAGCGGGACTTTTTGATAGGTATTTTAAGAGGGTGCCATACCGGGACCATACCATAGCGGGACTAACCCGCAGCCACTGACAACTCTATCAAAATCACAGTGATGTTTACTCTCGTTGCAATAAAATTGATCTTGTGTTGCTGCTGTTAGCTATGGCTATATTGTACATAACGCGAACTACACTTCACGAGCTCTCTGTTGCACAGCGAGACGTCGTGCGGTGTGCAAGAGAGTGCGCGAAGTGTATCAGAGATAAAATTTTAATAAATGTGAAAGGACTGTATAATGATTTTTTGTGTACAGCATGTAGGCCGCAGCTTCGTTCTAAAACATTAAGATAAAAAAAAACTGATTAACTCCTAAATGGACCCATTTATCTATTGTCATGTCAGTGTCATAAATCTTGTTAACGCAAACACAAAAGTTAATGCCGACACGTTAATTCGGAGAGACAAGATAAATTGTAATTTATGAACAAATTCCATGTATTGCTGTCATATATCATTCTATCTGTTTTGTTATATTGTGAGGGAGAGAACGATATATAATGATTTTCGGTTATTTACCTTTAGACGGTTTAATTCAACTATTAGAAGATGTAGTGACAAAAATTTAAAGGAGTATGCTTAGATGGTTCGGTCATGTTGAGAGGATGAATGAAAGTCGACTAACAAAAGGTATTTACACGGCAGATGTGAGTGGAAACGGCGGGAGGGGACGCCCTAGGAAGACATACAGTGATCGTATTGGCGATGATATTTAGAAAGGTCAGGTGCGTAGTACTCGCAACCGGCGTGCGTGTATGACCAGATGTATGAACGGAAACGAGGCAAAAGGAGTATGTAAGGATCGTAGCAGGTGGAGTTCTGTAGTTTCTGCCTACCCCCATGGGAAGAAGGCGTGAGTTTATGTATGTATGTAATTCTACTATTTCACATCATAGTAAAGCTTCAGCGGCAAAAATAATCACTCACAAAGGATTTAAGATCTAAATAGGTGCCAAGTTCTATGCAAGTGAAAGAAAGTTCGTTCCTTGCTAAGTTGGTCTGTTTTTAAAAACAATTATTTTGTTTGTAACTGTTGTCACAATATTACAAGAATTTATGCAACTTGGCAAAAAAAATTAAGGTACTTATCTATATACAGGGTTAGTTTTCAATAACCGGCCAAATTTTCACAGGGTGTTCTACCCATGAATATTAACAACTTTCACTGTGGGGCCAACTCTAAAATCACGGAAAAAAAAATCTGCTGTTTCATACAAAAGTTCAATACCTACTCGGCCAAAATATATGAAACAGCTGATTTTTTTCTCGCGATTTCAGAGTTGGTCCTATAGTGTAAGTTGTTCATATTCATGGGTAGATCACCCTGTGAAAATTTGGCTAGTGATTAAAAAAATGCCCTGTATAATGGCGCAGGATAGTCAGAATATAGCAGGTCGTCGTAGACGTGGTACGAAAGCGGGTCTGGCATCTTCTCTTTTGTCATCAGA
Organism: Fissipunctia ypsillon; assembly: GCA_947568875.1. Lineage (NCBI taxonomy): Eukaryota > Metazoa > Arthropoda > Insecta > Lepidoptera > Noctuidae > Fissipunctia > Fissipunctia ypsillon. Next base: position 9,951,547 of record OX387664.1, on the reverse strand, counting down.
AGACAGCCGCCACGCAACCATCGATGCGACGCTCTGCTAGAGTGACTGTCACCAGCCAGTGTCACTATTATCCGACCTTTTCGGTGATTCCAATATCTTCGTAACATAACTAGATGGCGCCCTTGCTGCGCCGTCGTATATTATATAAATCAAGTGCAGTCTCGCAAAAACTCAAAAGTGGCTCGACCGATTTGAATTTTTTTTTTTTTTTGTTTAGTTCGCCTCAATACCCAGAAAACCCAAAGGAACAGCCGAAAAATCTAAAAAATCTAAATTCTTTCTCAGGTGGTACATACATACGAAGTTAACCGGGTCATCTAGTAAATAGGAATTGTTATGATAAAGTTGCTTTGTAATTTATATTAGAACATATTTAATAGTTTTGAAAAGTAAGTCTTGAAATTTATATTAGAACATACAATGGTTTAGTTTTAATGTTTACTAAAATAAGTACCTTTTTTTGGATGGGAAATCATCAAATGACTTCTTCCGCTCTGGGCGGAGCGGGACGACGTGTCAGACTTTTACTGACTAAAACCCACCCGTGTTCCTTCTGTTGCCTGTGCCGAGGCCAAAGTAGGTATTATTAATGTTAAACTAATTTGCATGCCCTAAACAGGCAAAATATGGACTATTTATAAACTACAAATGTTAACACCTGGTAAAAACCTGTATTTTAGCAACTAGATGATTCTTAGACGACGTATGTATGGACGTGAAAATAACGCGGCAAGATTTTATCGCGTACTGGATTTTCAACTCTCGGTGTTGAGCCGAGCATTGAGAATCCAACAGAGTGCATTCCAACGCGTCGAAAAACACACTGTTGGATTTTCAACTCTCGGCGCTAAGCAGAGCGGTGAAAATCAAGTGTGCGATAGAAACTCGCCGCGTTATTTTCACGTCCGAGCGAACATCCGCTTATCCTTATTGAGATTATAGCTTTGTAAACTGGTGAAGTTACATAATTATTATTTAGTAGCAAGGAGCAAAGTTTCTTTCATCTGCCTTTCTGAACTTGGGTCCCATTTAAAACTCAATTCTATTATTGCGAAGCCGACAATCCTATATTTTCTTAGTACTAAACTTGGGCCCTTTTTAGGATTCCATAGTCAACAAGGAACCCTTATAAATTCACAATGAAAAATAAAATTTTTGGGGCACCTCTGTACACGTAAAGTGGGGATGTTTTTTTTGTTCTCGTCTACTCCATAGTATATTGCGAGTTTGTGAAAACAATTTTTCGATTAAGGGATCTGTTTCTGAAATATGATATTAAGCTTTAAAGTGCTAATTTTTGATAGAGTCAAGTGTTCTCCCTCTGGCAGCTAAACGGTTAGTTTTGGAAATGTGAAAAAATTCAAGGTACTAGTATATACAACGAAGTTTAAAGGAAAACTATCACAGCTAAGTAGGCTTTACAAGTTTACAACTTACATTTATAGTTGGAATGTATATGAGAACATGTTTTTCAACTACAATGATAAGTTTGTTCTTGGGATAAATTCATCCCAACTACGGAACCCTTCATTGTGCGTGGTCCGACACGCACTTGACCAGTTTTTTTCATGTGTGTTTTTGGTGGGTTAGATATATATATCAAGAGTTGCCTAAATAGACGCAATAATAATCTCTTGACTGCCTCGTTGGTCTAGTGGTCGCAAGCACTACTGTTAAGGAGGTCCTGGGTTCGATTCCCGGGTCAGGCAAACTGTTATTGGGTTTTTTCATCTGGAATTTCTCAGTAGCAGACCGGAGTCTGGATTTGTGCCCGGTTGATGACAATAGACTCGCCCCCTGTTACATAGGAAAAACATAACTGGCGAAATGTGAGTGTACTATGGGTGCATCCTGCCCAACCCTTCGGGGAATACAAGCATGATGTTATGTTATGCTTATAGTCTCTTGTGGTGAAACGCCTGGGAGTCCTGAGCCGTTTTGTGAATAAATTAACTAGTTAGCATACATACATCCATAAATTCCCGTCTTTTTCCCACGGAACGGAGCAACTACAGAACGCCACCTGCTACGATCCTTACATACTCCTTTTGCTTCGTTTACGTTCATAAATCTGGTCATACTCGCACCCAGGTTGCGATTACTACGCACCTAGGGGCCAACCACCACCTCTTAAGGCAGTATTATTTTAATTTTACTTCAGTGTGAGAAAGAGATGAAGCTATACAGGACGTCTAGCTCCATCTCTTTCCCACACTCAAGTAAGATTAAAATAATACTACTTTAAGAGGTGGTAGTCTAGCTCCTGACCTTTCTGAAGAACGTCACTGTATGTCTGGCGTCCCTCCCGGTGTTTCCACTCACATCTACCTTAGTCGCTTTTCACTCATCTTCTCAACATGACAAAACCATCTAAGCAAACTCTTTTATCTTTTTAGCACTCCATCTTCTGGATAAGATAACAGATGTATAAGTTACTACAGGGTTTGCTTTGTCAGGGCTCCTCATTAATAGGAAAGCATCTTCCTCTAATCTTTATACTTTATATGATAGCTGTCTTCCGTCTAGTTTAACTCCGTGTATGCAAAATAATATCTTCTAGGTAAAATATTTGAATGCAAAGAGAACTAAATGTCAGCGGTCACGACATTTATAACGATGGCTTCCCTTCACTATCGGAGCCATTGTTATCTCAACCTGTCTTCACTATAGGAGAGCTATTGTTATCTCGACCTGTCTTTTATATTTTATCCCACAATCCTAATCACAGTCGACCGTCACAAAAATCTAGTATTAAATAGGACAGTTTAACTCTAATACTTGTTGACAAGGCTACACTGTTCTTTCAGGCCTATTAAGGCGCGACAATTATAGAGAGGATCCGGAAATTGGGACTCGAGGTGGCCTTGCACAAGTCCGAGGCCATGTGTTTTCATAGTCCTCGGAACGCGCCACCGTCAGGTTCCCAAATAACGGTAGGAGGGGTTCCCATCGGTGTCGGGTCGACGATGAAGTACCTGGGACTCGTCCTCGACAGCCGGTGGAATTTCGTGGAGCATTTCCGACGTTTGGCTCCCAGACTGGAGCGGGCCGGGGCTGCCTTGAGGCGGCTCCTGCCCAATCTGGGGGGTCCAAACGCCTCCTGCCGGAAGCTCTACGCGGGGGTCGTGCGGTCCATGGCCCTTTACGGAGCTCCGGTGTGGGCGCGTTCCGTGAGGCGGCGACCGGTCCGTCGGTTGAACGCGTCCCAGAGGGTCATGGCCATCCGGTTAGCCCGGGGATACCGCACGGTCTCCGGGGAGGCGGCGAACCTCCTTGCCGGATTACCGCCATGGGATCTGGAGGCAAAAGTCCTCGCGCACATGTGGGAGTGGCGCGAGGAGGCAGGACGCCGGGGCGTAACTCTGTAGCCGCGAGAAATCGCGGCACGGCGGACAGAGCTCCGGCAGGATCTCATGGCGGCATGGAGAGTGCGATTGTCGCAACCCAGCGCTGGGCACGCCACAATTGCGGCGATAAGTCCCCTCTTTGAGGAGTGGCTGGAGAGGCGCCACGGCGTCCTCACCTTCCGCCTGACGCAGGTCCTCACCGGACACGGGTGCTTCGGGAGGTACCTGTTCCGGATTAGGCGGGAGGAAACGCCCGGGTGTCACCACTGTGTGGATCGCCCGGAGGACACGGTGGAGCATACGGTGGAGGTCTGCCCGGCTTGGGCGGAGCACCGCCGTGTCCTCGCGGAAGCGATCGGCGGCGGTGATCTCTCGCGTCCGGCCCTGGTCCAGGCCATGGTACGGGGCGAGAGTACATGGGAAGCCATTACCTCCTTCTGCGAAGCAGTAATGCTCGCGAAGGAGGAGGCGGAACGCGTGAGGGAAAGGCAAGCTTTGCACCCTCACGCCCCTAGTCGCCGCAGGAGACGCCCTGGGCGTCGGGAATTGACAGCCGATTCCCGGCCACCGTAGGCGCGGGCTTGCGGACGGCGAGCTACCCATTGCTCGCCGTCCGCAAGCCCGCGCCAAGTAGGTAAGTACCTTCAGTGCGAATTTCCTTAACTTTGAATACTTATAATAAAAGATTTCGAACCATTATAGACCAAAACTTTTGTATTCTACTTCAATATGAAAAGTTGAAGGAGTTAAAAAGCATATTATTTTCATCTCGCGTTCTAACCAAAGCGATTGTTCACTTGAATACCTGATAGTCGCGTTCATTTATATGTCACTCATTAATTGTTCAGAAAACCGGAAGGCACCCTCTGTCGGCGCGACCACGCGATCGGGTTCGCCGAACAAAATGAACGCGACGCATGTTCACGTGACGATCGCTTTAGCTAGGACGCGGGGTGAGAATAATGTGCTTTCTAACTCCTTCAACTTTTAACCTTACCTTTAAGTATTAAGTTTTCATAACAGAAAAAAAAAATTCCTCTGTAGAACGACAGAATACTTTCTATTACAGAAGCAGAATTTGTATATCTACATCACGCCTTGTTTCCCCGAAGGGTTGGGCAGAGGTGTACTTATAGTACACCCACAATTCGCCAGTTATGTTCCATGTAATGAACGAGCCTATTGCCATCAACCGGGCAAAAATCTAGACTTCGGGCTACTACTGTGAAATTCCAGATAGGAAAACCCAATAAAGAGTTATTGGGTTTTCCTATCTTGCCCGACCTAGGAATTGAACCCAGGATCTCATGCTCAGCAGTAGCGCTTGCGACCACTAATTCACTAGACCAACGAGACAGTAAATTTTATATCTATGTGATTGAATTTTTTTATATAATTTTACACACAAAGAGGAGCTCCTAAGTAATAACAGCCGCACAGGTCGATCCATCAGGTTAAGCTACGCTTGCCGGGGTTGGTTTGTGGATGGGTGACCATCTTTACATACTGAGACTCCTCCGTGCCTCGGAAAGCACGTTAAGTCGTTGGTACCGGCTGTCATTCGTGGATTCGTGGATAGTCGTTACGGGTCGTCAGAAGCCCGAAAGTCTGACAACCAGTTAAGACTGGTACGGTGAGCGTACGCCTGAGTTGGTTCTACAAAAAGTAGTTGCAAACAAGTGTCTCGAGCGAACTTCCCGTCCATATACGGTACGAGGGATCAGGTAGTCAAAGTGACGGGAACTTGTCTGTCTATTAACATCTCAAATGTCGAATAAACCCTATAGGTACAGAAGCAAAATACTCTCAAAAGGACAATAATATAATCGTGAACACCGTTGAGCGCTCACATGCAAACGGCTTCCAGTAGGCGAATATTTGACGAGTCAAGCCAAAGCATGATCTTGATCGTGGTGACGGCAGTGTGGTGACATTTAATAAATTTCGCCGTGAGACTTGCCTTCGAGTTTCTCCATTGTTGAGTCCAGTTTGCAAGTCATAGCAAACACGTGTACTATTATAATATGCAAACCGGAAATCGGACAGCAAGCATGACTTTACTTACAAAATTCAACTAATCCGATTTTATTCGAAACATTAAATCGATATGCGTCAAAGATTGAATGTCAAGAGGGGACTCGAGCGCGTCAGAGTAAAGTCGAGAATCGAGAACTCGAGCTAAGAACACTCGAGCAATTGCGAGCGACAATATAATACCAACAGTCGTCGCAGAGTTGGGTCTATTCAAATAGTTTTGATACTTGACGTCAGAGGCAGTGCTGATTTAAACAAGGTTTATAGTTAGTTTGATTAGTTTTAATGTTCGTGATTTTGGGCGCACTATACGATGAATGGCTGTTTGTTTGAATTTTTGGAACATGACAGGCAATCATTTAGAATACCTATATCAGTATTCGGCTGAAGGACACCTTGTTTGAATTTTGGAACGCGAAAGGCATTTGTTTTCAATAAATAGGTACATTTCGAGGATAAAACCAAACATAACATTAAGGGCGAATTTCACCAATGAAACTGAACTCGATCAACACAATCTAAACCGCGTTCAAGACCTGTCAGAGTCGTCATTGTTGTGGAATGTTGACACTGGCATGTCTTGAACTAGCCTAACAGTAAAAGACACAGTATTTTATTTTTCCAGTATAATCCATTCAGTCAATAATTTCTTTGGTCTTATTACTTTATTTTCCTGTCTCTCTAAACAATTAATTTCATAGATATCCAATATTCATTCTTCTCTTGTCTCATTACGTCAAAATTTTCTAAGAATAATAATATGCCCTGCGGTGAGGCAGCAGACAATAGCTGAAATTTAATGAAACCACAACCCATTATATCTAATTTGACAAGGTACTAAAAAATTCTTTGAAATATTGTTACTTTGTTAGATAGATACCCATTAATATTAAAGTTGAAATTCAATTATCTTTGCAAATAAAATAATAATTTCTTTTGTGCTTTCAAACTGTCTGAATCAATCAGTTTAAAGAAGAGACAGAAAAAATAATGAAAGTAAAGGGGTTAAAGAATCTACAGGGGAATCAAGTACAGCAAAGTAAATAATAGGCTTGATTGAAAAGTTTTCAAACAAAAAATATTTTACATCCAACTTTTCAAACGGCTGTAAATTTAACAAAGGGGAAGAAAATGTAGGTACCTATTCTGGTTGGAGATAATGCTAGCCACACACGGAACGGTTTACTTGTGCAAATTTAGGCTTGCGCAAGTAAATCGTTACGTGTGTGGCTAGCATAACAGTAAGGTATACGAATGACTGCTTCCAATCTGAGTGCTTCCAATCAAAGGTGCCTTACGTGGAGCTATTGAAACGGTATGAAGTTCAGGATCTGGGAATCAGGCGGCTGTTTCTCGATGTAATGACGCTACACGGCATATGCAATAACCAACTGGACTGTATGGACCTAATAAACAAATTGTGTCTCAGGGTACCTAGAAGTGTTATTCGAAGGGGGGTGCGCGTCCCTCAACTGTTCCATACAGACATATGCAGGACCAACGCTGGGGAGCGAGCACCTCTTCGTCGCCTTGTTGATACTTATAACACGTATTTTATGGAACTAGATATATTTTTTAAATCCAAGCGATAATTTAAGAAAATGGCTCTTAATGTTTTAACTAGCGAAGTGATATAAGTTATGTTAAGCTAATCTTAGCATTTCATGTTTCGAAAATTCTTGCGCTATTGGTCAATTGGTAAAAAAAATACTTATTAGTTGAGAAATAGTAATGATATGGCTAGAAACGGGTGACTACCGAGGTGACGACTAAGGCTTATATCTAAGACACCATGGTGGTGCAACCATGGTTGCGCTGATACACAGCTTTATGGTGGGTGTTTCACCAGGTGTCCGATCGGTTGCGCAACCAACCATACATTTTTTGGCAGTGCAACCATGGTTGCGGCACCACTGGTGTCCTAGAGAGATAGGGCCTTAGTAGAGAAGTACGGAAGGAAAAGACATGTTGCGCCAATCCCAAATGCATTGGGATAATGGCAGGAAGTGATATTAGTTGAAAAGTAGTCACTGAAACAAATAATATTGTGATAATGTACATTATGCATATGACATCAAAACAACACGCAATCAGGTCGTTATGGAAATGTTTTACCATTTTAATGTTTTACTATTTTTTTAGAAAATAGTAAGCTTTATCTAACTAGCCTAGCCAGCTTATCTAACTTTTTCTCTTTAGCTTTATTAATAACTTCTCAAATAGGTTTGGATATCTATTACCACTATGAGCAGGATGATGAGGGAGGAGGATGAGCAGAAGGAGCTGGTGGCTAAGTAATAACAGCCGCACGGGTCGATCTATCAGGTTAAGCTACGCTTGCCGGGGTTGGTTCGTGGATGGGTGACCATCTTTATATACCGAGACTCCTCCATGCCTCGGAAAGCACGTTAAGCCGTTGGTCCCGGCTGTCATTCGTGGACTTTGACAGTCGTTACGGGTCGTCAGAAGCCCGAAAGTCTGACAACCAGTCTTACCAAGGGGTATCGTTTTACCAGTAACTGGGTTGTGGAGGTCAGATAGGCAGTCGCTCCATGTAAAATACTGGTATTCAGCTGCGTCCGGTTAGACTGGAAGCCGACCCCAACATAGTTGGGAAAAGGCAGGCAGATGATGATCTATTTCTACTATGAAACAATGGAACGAATAACATTTTTGCTTTAGCTACTTATTATCTCTAACACGAGTATCGTAGCTAAAATTCCTCGAAAGTATTCTGTTTTAATATAAGCTATATGATTTTATTTTAGCTCAATTTTGAACACAAGTCGATAGGTACTTGTAATTTTTTAAATGATAAAATCAGACATTGGCTTTATTATTCCTTCTACCTCCTACTGCTATTTACTGTGGTAGTTCAATATCTATAAATTTTCAAGAAACGTCTATTTCATCTTGCAATCTTCGCCTGAGCTTAACCCGATGGGCGACGTCGTTTGTACATATTTTCTTTAATAAACACAACACACAACACTGTGCAATGGGCTGGGTCGTTTTCTCATCCGTACGGGTTAGAGTGTGGGGTGAGGCAGGGTGGACTCAGCTCACCAACGCGCTTCAACCTGTATGTGAACGGGTTGATTGGCGAGCTCAGCAGTACCAGGCTCGGGTGTTATGTAGACTGTATCTGCGTCAAAAATATCAGTTACGCGGACGACATGGTGCTGCTGAGCGCGTCAGTCTGTGGCCTGAGAAAATTGGTTGCTCAGTGTGAGGCGTATGCGAAGCTGCACGGCTTGGCATATAACACCAAGAAGTCGGAGATCATGGTCTTTGAGGCTGGGGGTAAAAGCCCAGGTAGAGTACCACCGGTGTTTCTCTCTGGAACGCCTTTGCAGAGAGTTCACAGGTTTAAGTATCTTGGACATATATTGACTCCCGACCTCAAGGACGATGATGATATTGAACGGGAGTGGAGGGCGCTGTCGGTCAGAGCGAACATGCTGGCTCGCAGGTTTGCACGATGCTCACTTCCAGTTAAAATCACGCTCTTTCGAGCTTACTATACTGCCTTTTACACCTGCAGCCTGTGGGCTAGATATACGCAAAGATCGTACAGTGCCCTCCGCGTCCAATATTACAACGCGTTAAGGATACTGGTGGGGCTGCCCCGTTTCTGTAGTGCGTCGGGGATGTTCGCAGATGCGCATGTGGGTTGTTTTTACACAACAATGCGTAAAAGGTGCGCTTCCCTGGTGCGCAGGGTATGGGGCAGCTCCAATAGCGTCTTAGACATGGTTGCGAGTCGCCTGGACTGTTTGTATGTGGGTCGCTGTTGTGCCGTCTCTCATGGGATGTCACAGCAGCGATCGGCCATTATTTAATGTTTTGTTTTGTTTCTTTAATGCCTGTATTTACTAACATAGTCGTAAGTTTTACTAACAGTCTTGTTGAGTCTTGGTTACTTGAATAAAGAGAAATTCTATTCTATTCTATTCTAATAAAATATTGTTTAGTATTTTAGTAATTTTTTTGCTCAAAATGGTGGCATATTTTTATTTTGCTTATTAAAATAAGGGACCTTTGAATCATTCATAAACGAAATTAAATGCTGCAACAATTTTAAATTCCTCCATCTGGCTCCAACAGATGAATAAAAAAATTGAACGCAACCAACAATATTATCCGAAGCTGCAGGCCAGCTGCATAAAGTCATGCTTCATTTTAATATCAATTTAGAATTACAAAAGCAACATTTGCATTTTGGGTGGTGAATGGAGATTGCTCTTTAGGCGTGAACATTTGACGTGCGTGGGTTAGCGCTTCGTTGTTATTTAAATAGCAAATCAGCAATAGCAGGTGCTTTTAGATAAATGGTATTTTATCTTTTAAGTATATTTCCAAGTTCTCGGGTTTATACATATATAATGATAAAAGTCACTTTCTACAATGCATTCAGCTGTAGCTTTGTTTTAAATGTATTCTTGAGTAATATTAGCCCCTCTGTAATAAAGCTATCATTGTTTATTTTGCCCTTCGGGGAATAGGGGCGTGCAATATAATGTAAATTGATCACTTAAAAATACCAGAGGGAACAACATTACTTACTCTAAACATATACAATATTCAACTGATGCCACTGAATTCCCAACTCACGTTCTGTTTGGTGTGAAAATATTTGTCAGACCAAGTAAACAAGTTAGGCATTTGCGACTCATATTTCGAGTAAAGGTTCACAACAACGTATTTCCATGAAAACTGCAAATACCTACATTCAGAAAGGGATAAGGGTTATTTGTATTCAATTTGATATTGACAAATAATATATACGGTATGTTAATAAATAGACTTTTTCTGGATATTGAAAAAGTGATCCCATTTTATCGTAAACTGGTAAATGTTTTTTATTGTTCAATATTTTTGGGAACCAATCTAAAATTTTGAAATAAATAAAGATAATTTTGAGTAACTACTTACCTACATGTATTTGTTATTAGAAATCTGTTATTTTATATCTGGTTATATGTAACTTCAGTAACTTGTCAAGTTTTGATTCCATGGTTATTTATAATTTAACATAACATAACTTCACGCCTATAATCCCCGAAGGGTTATGCAGAGGTGTACATATAGTACACCAACATTTCGCCTATAGTAAAAATAACTTGCACAAGGTGTTCATTGATCTGGAGAAAGCGTATGATAGGACCTCGGGATGTCTTGTGGTGGGCCTTGAAAGAGAAAGCTTTGCTCGGGAATTATGTAGAGTTATTAGTGCTATGTTCAGTCAATCTCGTACCTACGTCTTGCACCAAGAAGTGTTGGGTTTAAATCATCGCTCTCGTCGGTGAAGATGGGCCTGAAATCTAGATCATATTGGAGAAATGGCAACGGAAGCTGGAGAATGTTGGCTTGAAAATCAGCAGAATCAAAACCGAAGATATGTTCTGCGATTTCGGCTGCCTCTCCAGTTCACACAGACGTAGCGCTTGATGGCGCGCTTCTCTCGGTCTGCTCCGACTTTCAGTATCTTGGTTCACTCGTGCAATGCGATGGCGAAGTAGATTGGACTGTATAGCACAGAATTAACACTGGATGGATGAAATGGCGGCAGCTTACGGGAACAATCTGCGACTCCCACATTCCCCTTAAACTTAAGGGGAAGTTTTATAAAAGAATGTTTAGACCTGCTATCTTGTATGAATCAGAATTTTGGGCCACAAAAGGAATGAATGAAAGGCAATCGCATGCAGCTGAGATGAGAATGCTAAGAGGGATGTGTGGTGTTACGCAAATGGATAAAATAAGGAATGAGTATATAAGAGGAAGCCTGAAAGTGGCACCGGTGACTGAAAAGTTGTGTGGGAATCGGTTGTCATGGTATGGGTATGTGATGCGGAGGAATGAAAATGTCATCAGGAAAGTTTGGAGTATGCATGTGGATGGCTATACGAGTAGGAGAAGTCCAATGAAACGATGGATGGACTGTATGAAAGATGATATGGCTAGAAAGGGAGTGACTACCGAGATGACGACTAATAGAGAAGTATGGAAGAAAACGACATGTTGCGCCGACACCAAATAAATTGAGATAAGGTCAAGAGAATGATGAATGCTGATTATTTATAGTTTGTGTTAGGTGCTGTTAACTTGAGTTAAGGCTTCTTAAAGAATATGATTGAGACTGCTACGAATATTAAGCTTTTTCTAGTGAAATTGCTAGGATCAAAAGCAAAAAATAATGATTATTGAAAATTAATTCAGCGTGAAATTAAAGTTGTCAGATTTTTCAATTTTGGTTTCATAATTTTCAATTTTGGTTTCATAAATCTGATCTTTGTCATGAGGCCCTCCGTGATATTGGTTTTCCGAGTCAGTTTATGAAATGTAGGGATAATTTATGTACCTAATAAACACACAACACAGATTTCTATTTAACAGTAGGTACAAGCAAATTATATCTGTTAAGACAGACGGCTGCTACTTCGAGCCATAAAACATTTGTTAAGAATAAGAACAGATTTGTAGCGGGTTGGAATAAACATGTGAAAGAGGTACATGCGCGGGCGCGGCTTGGGTTTCAAAGGTGGATCTTACATGGAAAACCCGCGTCGGGGGATGTACCTATATCAGGAAATGAAAATGTCGAGACGTAGATTTAAAACTAAGTTGAAGTGGTGTCAGAACAATGAAAGCCAGATAAAAATGGATATCATTGCAACCCTTCACGAAGAAAAGAAATTTAGTTCTTTTTGGAAGCAAACCAACTCTTTGAATCCACGGCTGAGCTTGCCATCGAACGTCGATGGCTTATCACATAACAGTGATATAGCCAACATGTTCATGAACCACTTTAAAGTCACTCCGCATATAACAAATGCATCCAGGCGAGGCATTCGGACCCCGTGTGAAGGTGATCCTCACGTAAGATTCAACGTGAAAGATGTAAAAGATGCGTTAAAAAGCATGAAACGAGGCAGGTCACCAGGGCACGATGGTTTGAGTGTTGAGCATTTAAGGTCCGCTGGTTTACATTTGCCTAGGTTACTCGCCATGTTATTTAATTTTTGTGTGGGTCACTCTTACCTGCCTGACGATCTCGTAAAAACTGTCGTATTACCCAGAGTTAAAAATAAGACAGGTGATTCATGCGACAAAAACAATTATAGGCCTATTTCACTGGGTACAGTCATTAGCAAAGTGTTGGACAGCCTGCTTGAGAGGCAGTTGAAGATGCATATCAATGCATGCAGTTTAGTTTTAGAACCGGTTTGTCGACGGAAAGTGCAATCTTGTGTCTCAAGCAGACTGTGCAGTACTACACGGATAGGAAAACACCTGTATATGGTTGTTTTCTGGACCTATCGATGGCTTTTGACCTGGTGAATTCATTCATTCATTCATTCATTCTGTGGCAAAAAAATGTCGGATGAAACAGACCTTCAACCTGAGATTATAAATATATTTAAATTTTGGTATGAAAGTCAGATAAACTGTGTTGGATGGTTAGATGCTCAATCAGTGCAGTATGGGCTAGATTGTGGAGTGAGGCAGGGGGGTTGACTTCACCCACTCTATTTAACCTGTACATAGACCGGTTGGTTGGTGAGCTGAGTAGCGCTATGGTTGGTTGTTCAGTGGATGGAAGAATGATCAACAACATAAGTTATGCTGATGCTGCTCATCCCATCAATATGTGGACTAAGGAAGTTGTTGGCCATATGTGAGAGGTATGCGGAGGCTCATGGCTTGAGGTATAATACTACTAAAAGTGAAGTGGTGGTTTTTAAAGTTCATAAGGATACACCCACGAATATACCACCGGTGACGTTACAAGGAACACCATTAAAAGTCATCACTCAATTTAAATACCTCAGTCATGTGGTCACGGGTTCTCTCACAGACGACCAGGATATAGATAGGGAGCGCAAGGCGTTGGCAGCCCGATGCAATATGCTCGCCCGCAGGTTTGCGCGGTGCACTGACGAGGTAAAACTGACGCTCTTGAGAGCCTACTGCCAGTCATTTTACTCATGCAGCCTGTGGGTATAGTATATGCAGAAGGCTTACAACGCTCTGCGCGTGCAGTATAATAATGTTCTGAGGATATTGCTGGGGCTGCCTCGGTTTTGCAGTGCATCGGGCATGTTTGCGGAGGCGCGAATAGATGACTTTCATGCTATCATGCGCAAACGGTGTGCATCGATGTTGAGGCGATTCAGGGGTAGCCCTAACAGTATTTTAACTACACTGGCGGACAAGGTTGATGGACCATTTATCAGGCACTGGGCTGGCAGACATGTGCGTGCACATGTTCATGTAGAATAGAATAGAATATTCTTTATTGTACACCACAAAAATTACGGATATAAATGTAGAAATTTTACAAATAGGGTGACACAATGGGCGGTCTTATCGCTGAAAGCGATCTATTACAGACAAACTTTGGATGGATTAAAGGGAGGAGAGACAATACTGTAGGTAGTCAGTGGTGCACCAGTTATATATACAATACATACAAGCGTATGTAGCCAATTAACGTTATAATTATTGTTTTTTTTTTTTAGTTATTGTGTTTACTAAGTTAGGCTAAGTTCATACTAACACTGTATGGATCCCTTGGTCTGCAATACAACTTTTGAATTTGAATAATGATCTCTTAAGGTTTTGTTTTAATGAAAAGGATTTGAGATTTCACATGTTTTTTATGAAAACAAAATAATTTATAGTAGTTAACGTTTTAGCAGTTCATCGCTAATGTTCTGCCGTCTAAGATAATAACGCCCGCTTTCTCGATGGCTATTCAAATCTATAATCAACTAACAAACCTGTAAAATTAACAGAACAGTCAAATCTAATTAGGTTGCTAAATTGGCGATTACGATAAAATTCATTAATCAACGAGCAATGTCAACTGATTATGATTATGATTATGACTGGTTATGTTTATGGCAACATCGTATTCTTCATTCATTAATAGTTCGTTCATTCGCTATCAAATTCATAACATTTAATTTTGAGTTGCATGTAGCACATTTAAGCAATCGTGCTACGAGTAAATTTATTAGGTGTAGGTATGCTGTTAGGGAAAGAATCAAATTAAACAAGTACACACTATACATTAAAAAGTTTATTAAATTAAAACCATCACTGTAGGTACACAAACATGAAATGTGGCGAGCCACCAAACTGATAGAACTTACCCTATCTTGGAATAGCTAGGTATCTTCGCTAACATCTCGCCTTAGTTACAAGCATACTAAGGAAGATACCAGCTTGAGGCTTAACCACAAAAAGACTCAGAGTCGCTTGTGAGGGTTCGTGTGATGAACGCTTAATAACCTCTAGCTCAATCGTAAAAGTACTGACACAATTACGCTGTGCTCAGAAAAAAATTGACAACGTATCCTGAGATACAGCCACACACTTTAATTTATAACAACTGGTACCTTAACTTTGAGTAGAAAATATAGTTGTGTCGATCTCACTCTCTCATAGGTTATACAATCAGATACTAACAGATAAAACTATAGATCCCAGTTGACAACAGTTAAACTCAGGATTGTCTCAGTTTGATGACTGTTAAACTCAGTAGTATCTCAATTGATGGAACGAAGCCCCTTGGCATGGAACCACAGGATAAACCTGGGTTCCCACAAACAAACGCAACCTACGGGAGATGTCCGGGAGAGAACGGTGAGGCTAACGTTACCTTGATCGGCGACGCTTCTTCTCACGAGGATTCGGTTAGGTAAAGCCTTCTTGTACAATGGGATGGCCACACAACCTGCACTCGACGGCTCTATGGCGCCTGACCACGGGACACCAAGGCGTCACCTATATACCCGTCAGTATTAATTCAGACTAGCTTAAACAGCCAGAGAGGTTCAGCCTCAACTTGGAACACGCACACTTATAAAAAACCCATCGGGTTATTCGGACACAGTCTGGTCCTTACAGAACTGGTGCCTCTCAACTCCTTTGTCATTGCCAAAAAGTGTCACCAAGAATAAGGATCAAAACTTTACGTTCTCTAAACATTAAATAAATATTATGATTGTCACCGTGCAAATGAATGACTAACTAAATTCGGTAGAAGTACTAGACAAACTAACAGACCGGGTTGGGAATACGACCATCCGTTCTATCAAGCTGCCACAAGCATCAAGCTAAAACGGGATTGGGCTGGACACATCTGCCGCATATCAGACTACCAATGGGCCAAACTTACGACCCAATGGGTCCCTCTTAATGGCACGCGACATCGCGGCAGGCCCAGGCGGAGATGGCGGGATAATCTGGACTCCTTCAACAAAAACTGGTCCTTAGCAGCTTCAAACAGAGAGAAGTGGAAAGAGAATAGGGCGGCCTTTGCCCTGTAGTGGGACATCACCGGCTTTTAATAATATAGTAGACAAAAAGTAGGCACACACTGGATTTTAAACAAAAAGGATAATGGGCAAAAATATATGGGAGTTGGTCCCACTACCGCCACAGTTAAAACCACTGTAGTTTTGAAGACATTACTTCTCACCTTACTCAGGTCAAGGCGCATCCAAATCTGTCCCATGGTTATTTAGTTATGACAATTTTAGGTTAGTTCAAGTAGGGATTTACGGTGGTGACACGTATAAAACAGTTTAGTTAAGATTAGGTGTCAGCTTATGTTAGGGTAGTAATTAGATATATTATTCATGTACAGATAGATAAAAATGATAAAATAAAAATGAATTAATTCTTTATTACCCATCAGACAAAAAACTAACATTTTGATTTATTCAGGTCGATAATTATAGAGATCAATTACAGTGCCGGTCGAAAAAAAAAAACAAAAAAGAAACTCAAAAACTTAACAGAAGCAGTGAGCGCACAGTACCCTACACAACAAAAAGAACATAAGTGAAGGACTGCGCCGAGCCGACGGCGAGCCAGACCAACGCCAGCGCATGTTGTGAGGGAGGGGGATATTGAGGCGCGCCAATCAACGCGCAGCTCGTGTCCATGTATTTTTCAATCTTGCATTTCGTAATGTTACACCATCTTGGTAGCTTTTTATTATTGTTAAATCTTTCTTTTAAACCGATCACTCAAACCGCACTCAAAACCGATCAATAATCAATTTAAAGAAAAATACTTCAGATACACGTAGATCGGTTCCTCTCGGATATATTTTGATGGTATAAATATTGTTTGCTCTTATAAGAAATTCACATTTAGTGGCTGGCGGTACTGCGATCATTATCGCCCACCATCCTTTATTTCTAACTCAAACTGCCAATTCATAGACTTGTGCCACCATCGAATTCAGTCAACGATTTGTTAGTTACCGTAAAATATGGTTTTTATTCATAAGGCCACTCAGTAAAATACTTCAGGTGCATGATATAAATGAGAACGATTTACGCCAGTTTCTTACATACCATGAGCCTATGGGAAGGTACTTTATTTTACGGTAGGTAGCTCTTTACTTATGACCACCATTAGCTTTCTGAGTTCTTCAATAAGTTTTCTTTCGTCTGATTTATTAATCGAAAAGCTTCCTCAGATATGAAGTTTATTTGTAGGTATTCTGTAGTTTGCATTCTCACTCAATTGATTGGCAAATTCATGTGTTGTAAAAGTATTATTGAACAAATGAATTAATTAATTGCAGATTTAGGTATGCCCGTTTAGATAAAAACACTGCCTTTAATTATGTTAGAATTAAAGAAAAGTTCTTAACAAATATATTATTATCTTATTATTTTTTTGTTAAATACGACTTACTACTCCATGGATTGTGAATTGTGACGGAATTTGGGAGAGGCCTAAATCCAGCAATGGACTGCTACTAGTTGCTATTGATGATTTATTGATGGATTAACTAAAAATAATTGCGGTTTTGTTGTTACCAGTATTTTACTGTCTGTAAAATCAGGAAAATTCATTGTTAAGGCGAAAGCGCCAGGGTAGCCCGCGAAATTCTATGTTTTTACGTTGTTTGCAATTTTCAGGTCAGTATTAGGTTGTATGTTGATTAAAATATGATTATTTTGTGACCGTAACAAATATGTACGTAATTTACAGAATTATAATCATTTAAGTCATCAATACAACTCTCTACGACGAAGTAATCCTATTGAATGATTATTTTATGAAATATTGACATTTGAAGATTATACTAACTTAAGGAGTTATATTGATTATAATTCTGTAAATACATTATGTTACGGTCGTACACTGAGCTGCAGATTGCAAAAATCGTAAGAAAATTTGAATTTCGTGGGCTACCATAAGCGCTTCCCTCTTAAGCAAATTTAGTACCAACTTTATTTGTCCGTCTATTGCAATCACAACAGTGATTCTTTGACAGTTGTATGAAATAGCTATTTAAAAAAATGGGAATGCCAACTAGGCGTAGGGTGTCAATTTGCTTAATAATTAATTTCCCCGACTGTACTATGGGTACAACTCTACCGACCCCTTCGAGAAATAACAGGCGTGATATTACTTAAGATATTAATGTAGTAATTAATTTACTGCTTACAATACAAAAGAAGGTATTGACTGTAACTTCATTAATATTTATTGAGACCGCCTTAGCTGTCAGGACGTAATCATCAACAATTTTCAACGTGGATATTGAAAACAGAATTCTGACAGGGGTTGGTAAAATGTAAGAGGCCTCTATTGTCTATACGTCATTTTCATTTAAATACATTTTGGTAGCGATAAATCGCTTCATCGAATAAACGGGGGCCCGTTTGTTTACATAAAGTCTAAACCGAGTATTTTATTTAAAAAAACTAGAACGTATTTCAAGAAATAAAATACAAAATTTCGGCTTACTATTTGGATCCGCACAAAAAATATTTTTCCTTCCTCCAATTTCTATCCTTCTCACATTTCCACGGTATCGTTTTACCACCACTATCTACAAAGGCAGTTTATTTACCGAAACAATTATTTCCCCGACGATCCACCCTTTTACCACTGGATCCCCATAATGGCCGCCATAAGTTCCCCAAATTCCCCCTATTTTTTGTCAGTTTTATCTGATCGTTGCGCTTCCGAATTGTCTTGAAATAATAGCAATGAAATATTTTTTTCCATGACTCAAATTATTTGTTCCATTTATTTTCTTTTTCATTTTCTTTTGTAATAAACAATATTTTGAATTAAGATTTTTTTTATTTTATTTTCTCGATTCAAAATAAAAGAAGATCGATTTTTGACATAGTTCATTCATTCAATTAGTTATTGTTCTGAGATTCAATTTCGTTTTGGTATAGTCAGCCTCAAAAAGACATATGTCATCGACAAGAATTCCTTTGACTGTCTACAATTTGTGTTCCATATTTTTTTTTATTATTATTTAACGTTTATACAAGAGAATACAGGACTATTCATATTAATTATCAACCAAAAACCACTAAGGTTTAAACTTGTGCTATCATGAGTCTATCTCAATATCGAACCGTACAATGATGTGTGGCGGCATATCTACATCGCCACATTGGAACGCATCACACTGACGTCACGCAAAATCCTGCATCGCGCAATCAGAGTTTACCGCGCGACTAGCATATATACAACATCCCGACATCAACCGTCGGGCAGTAGCCCACCAGACACAACACCAGTCTGGTCGGAGGATCCTCCCTTTTCTATGGAGGATGAGTGAACTTTACACCCTGTACCTCATGCCTCCTATAGATGCTTTTTATAGGTATGCGTTATTATCGATACAATTAATAACGCCTTTAGGTCTTTATATAGTTACAATAATTCCTACATAATACTTAAGTAACATTATAAGTTTACATTTGATATTTTTATGTGTAATCCATTTGTTTATTTCTTATGGTAGACTATTAATAAGTTTCGGTATAATATAAGCGGTAGTTCGTTCACCATACGTATTGTTGGCACGCTGTGTACCAAGCCTATTCTCAGAAACTGCCTGAGTGCATACAGGATGTTCGATTTTATTTCTTAAAGATTTATTGATATTTATGTGTATATGAACTGGTAAGACATAACAGTGTTTAAAGAGGCCATTTATATTGTCGTAAAATTGACTTCTAATTTTGGGAGATACTATTGTTTTTAAAGTTCGAAGCTGCCCAACGCAGTTTTTATTACTTGAGAAAAGTTTTACAAATTAGTTAAGTACAGATTATCATTCATAAAAAGGGTACAATCAAACTAATACTTCATTAAACGTGTTATTAATTACTCTAGATTTAGATTTTGATCAATAAATTAAATTTCAATATATATTTTTTTATTTCCTCGCACTATGCATAGAAAAACGTTGTATGATACACGTGCGTAAGATGATTTCTGACTCCTGTCGACTTATGCACTCGCTTGCTTCGCTCGCTCATGCATAAAAATCCCATTCGCCGGAAATCACCTACTTACCGCACTTGTAGCATAAATAACTATTGCGGCTGCACATTGATACAATAAAATGGAACAATGATTAGACAGTTAAATGTATTCTTGTCGATCTTTTCGAGGAGGGGGGTGGGGGTATATAATAACAGCCGCACGGGTCGTTCGAAGGTTAAGCCGCTGTTTGGTTTGCCAAGGTCGGTCCGTGGATGGATGACCATCCTTTACATATCGAGACCCCTCTGTGCCTTGGAAAGTACTATAAACCGCAGCTTCCGGCTGTCATTTGTAAATCTTACGAGTAATCAGAACCCCGAAAGTCTGTCAACCAGTCTTAACAAAGCGTATCGTATTACCCAGTAACCGGGTTTCGTAGGTCAGATAGGCAGTCGCTCTATGTAAAATACTGGTATTCAGTTGCATCCGGTTAGACTGGGAAGCCGAGCCCAACATAGTTGGGAAAATAATACTAGGGATACATCTTTTTGAGGCTGACTGTACCTTCTTGTGTTGCCAGTAACGTTACTGAAAAATGTCATAAAATATATTTGCAACAGACGAAATACCAAAAGTGGTCAACCACAAAACATGTAGTTTCTACCTAATAGAGTTAGTAGTGTCGGCTTCCTAGATTAGTCGAGTTAGCATTGTAACCGGGCGTTCTGACGATGCAATCTAGAATACAATGGGTCTAAGCTTAAGTACACGTACGATATGTGCTATGTTTGCCTGCATCTGCTAATACACGTATGTATTGGATTTGCATGAATAGATTGCTGTTTGGACACGTAGAATCGTAATTATGTGCGTATTGTGACCTTGCAGGCTTTGTGTTTGTCTTTTGGTATATTAATATTATATACCTTATTATTATTATTATACACTATTAAACAATAGAGCTCTTAAGTAAGTTATCTTAAGAACGTTCTTATTACTTTGTGAGTTGCATCTCTCTTTATTCTATTTTTGACTCGTTATTTTTGACTGTTAGCAACGTATTTAGAAAAATGTTTCTGAATATTATCATCATCTGTCTAGCTTTTATCCAACTATATTGAGGTTGACTTCCAGTCTAACTGGATGCCAAATACTAATATTTTACATGGAGCGACTGCCTATCTGACCTCCACACCCCAGTTGCTGGGTAACACACATATCCTTTGGTAAAACTGGTTGTCACTTTGTTATACTTTCGGACTTCTGAATGCCCTTCTGAATGAATGTCTATAGGACATCAATAACTTGATTTAATTAATCATTTTAAAACATACTGTGTGACAATTACAAGAAGCCCAATTCTCGTAACTAAAAACGTTCAAAATCTAGTCGCAATCTCATCTCAGCGACAATCAAATGTCAAAAACTTGTCAGAAATGTAGGGAAACTATCGGTATTTTTGACATATTGAGACTGAGATCAGACTGTGAATGTACTTAAAATTACGAGAATTGCCCCTAAGGTATCCTACTGTCTGTTATAATAACTGTGTAATAAATAAAAAACAGAAACAGGACCAATATGTTTCAATGAAACCTCATTCATAATGTTCAGTATTTATTATTGTGAATGTCCACCGAGCTAGCCAACCGTCAGACTTGGAATGATACGGTCTAACACACAGAACCCCATCTCAGTTACACCTTTTGTATCGCGTATGCTTTCATCTCTTATAACTCGAATGAGATAAATGAAGATTAAGCTAGCATAAGCTTTAATAACATAACTAATGACGTATATTAATTGAGCTCTATCTATTCCAAAGCAGACTCCATTTAGAAATGAATTATTTATTTATTTATACGCTTTATTGCATACCACTTATTATTTACACATAATTATGACAATACTAATAATATTTTTAGTGTATAATTGCACAAGACAATCTCTCACAGACAACCTTTTTTATGTAGGTATTTGAAAAGCGTGCAGTGGTTTACTTGCCTCTCGCTAATGATAAATTATTTTATTTTTCTAAGGCCCACTTGCGTGAAAAACTTAACTTAGAGTTAGTTGCTAACACGAAGTTAAATTGACAATATTGTATGGCAAACTGTTAATTTAACCTCGTGTTTGCAATTAAACTAATTCTGAGTTAAATTTTTCACGCAAGTGGGCCAAAGTAGGATTGTACCTTTTACACGTCCATCATATTTTTTTTTAAACGAAATGAGGTCGGCGTTCCCTATCTGACTACTCTGAGAAGAAAGAATGATAAAACTCAGAGGTAACAGTCTCTTTAAAGTCCAGACATAATCTTGGTCAGACGCTACTTATTAACAACCGAAATATATACTACAAAGTTACTTCACATAAAAACTTTCAACATATCCGCTTTAAAAATACCATTATTACTTTTAAATGAAGCTTCAACCATAGGAACACTCATAAAAACGTGTCACTGCGTCATAAAACGTTATATGCAAACACAAACTCACGTAAAGTCCCATGTTTAATGTTCATTCCACGCAATACTGGCTAGTAATTCTGTAGCAGGAAATTATACGAATCTAGTGCTAGAACGCTAGCATTTTAATTACTGGATGCCGTCGCCGAGTAGCAAGTTATTAAAAGAAATAAGTTGGAACGAGGCACAATATCGACTGGGTTTGCTCAAGACTGCACGAGATGGCGACTTTTTGTCGCATGGAAAGTAACTTTTGAAATGACTACAATTTTTTAAGAGTGTTTAAAATTATTTCTGCAGTAAAAATGGATACAATACAACAAAATAAATAGATAATCGTAATAGAAGCGACTGGAAAAGGTTTGCCATAATGTTGGTTCAGCGTTATTTGAAATTTTGGGAGCACGAACAACAAGGTTATATTATTATAAAATAGGAAAATTCATCGTGTCATTTCAAGCATAATCCTAAATAATATCATAAATGCAAAAGTGGGTTTGTTTGTTACACTTTCACGCTAAAACAGTTGAACGGATTTGGATGAAATTTGGCGCATGAGTAGACCATCACCTGGGTTAGGACATAATATGCTTTTAATCCCGATATTCCTACGGGATCGAGTCGTGTGACAGGTAAAAACGCGGGGCGCAGCTAGTAAAATTATAAACGTGAAACTTTATATGTTTGTTGCTCAATAACGCAAAAACGGCAAAACGGATTTGAATAAAATTTAGCACAGAGATAGTTTATAACCTGGATTAATACATAGGATACTTTTTCCCAGTAGTACATTCCTGTGGGATAATTTTCGACCTACACGCGGACGAAGCCGCGGGCAAACGCTAGTCTAAATATAAGCGTAGTTTTGGAAGTGAAAGCTTCTTTAGCCACACTTTGGGCTCTTTCTGAACAGTGAACGAAACTCGTACTCGGCGCTGAATCGCGTATACTCAGCTCCAGTTGTGAGTTTTCACTTATATCGTATCGTTGTTGTAAGCACACGCCACGCCCACCTGACATTCGCCGATTCGCGGTCTCCACTCAAGAACACGTCTACCTCAGCGGTCATCGCTACTCCGTCTAATAATATGGCCAGCCCATTGCCACTTCAGCTATGGTTCTCTCCTGGCTCACCTCATCCGATCCGATCCTTCAGAGAGACTCCAAACATAGACCGTTTCCATAGCTCGCTGAGCGATCTTTAATTTATGGACCAGCCATACCGTAAGTGTCCACGTTTTGGCTCCGCAAGTCGTAACAAGCAGGACGCACTGATTGAAGACCTTTACAAACGTCATGTCTAAACGATATTTTTGATAGAGTCAGATGTTAAAGAACCCAATTAGTTTATTAAACCTTACACTAAAGACAGTAATTACGCTACATTATGCTTCCTTTCTGTTTTCTCGATAATGTTGTTTCAATTTTCTTAAACGATGACAAGGGTCTGACGCTCGTTTCGTTAACGCGAGGTTAAAATGTTCACAAAGTAATATTGTTATGTCATCGTCTAATTAGCTCTGCAAAACATAAGATACGGGGCTGTGAACCTTTTTGTTGGCCTATTTATTATGAAAGTAGGCTTTTTCTCGCAACTTTGTTTACGTTGATTTAAGATATAAACGTACCAGGTATTTAGTCAATACAAACTTTAAAGATACTTTTTTTAGTGGATTGGTTTAAGCATAGAAGTAATCTATGGGTAAAAGAGTGGTTTGTCTGCTGGTAGTCGAGGAACTGTTTTATATTAAAATAAGCTCCGTTGGCGTGGCCATGTACATTAAACCTAATAAAACCGTAAGATACAAAATTATTATGAATCTTAATAAAACACGTAAATCGTAAAATAACCGGAAAAATCCTTTCGTTTTATGTGTAGGTATGATTCTCCAACCAAAAGTATTTCATGCGTTACAAATACTCAAGCCCTAAGGCACATTAGGGTATTTTTAACCGACTTCATAAAAAGGAGGAGTTCTCAGTTCTTCAGAATCTTTTTTTTTATTTTTTTATTTACGTTCAGGCGGATGAAGTTATAATAACTTCCTGTCACTCTAATTTACATAGCAGGTGGTGGTAATCGAATTTGTGTGGGGTAGGTACTACAACTAAAAAGTAAAAAATAAAACTTTTTTACAAAAAAAAAACAACCGACTTCCAAAAAAACACTACACAGTGAAACTACGCACTTTAATTGCTGCGTACTTTAATTTGGGAAATGGGTGGCAAAAATAAAAATACAACACCAAAGACACCGACTTCCGAAATTGCAGTTATTTTTCACTTTATATGTAGGTTGTATTTTTTTGGAAGTCGGTTGTTTTTTTTTTTTGGAAAAAAGTTTTTTTAGTTGATTTATAGTTTGATTGGTCAGACAATCAGCGTGAATCTTTCGTACACGAAAGCTTTGTGCTCGGCTATTTACTTTTTTCCGCCGAATCAAAATTAGAAATCGGCTAACTAAAGTCTTTAGTGCACGCTAGCCCTTAAGATTATTGAACGATTGCCCTCTGGCAATCATTTCGGTGCACTTAGCTCAGTTGATTGGAGAGGGCAAGAAATAGCTTTTAAAAATTGTTATGAACCTTTTAATTTCGTTCTGCGGATATTAAAACGTTAGTTTTCAGTGAAATGCAGCTATCTGACTCGGTAATATTGAATGTAACTGAGAATTCTCAGTTATTACATTGTGAACGAATAATATTGTTATCTATGAAAAATGCTGTTCCTTAGATGTCATTTTTTATGTTGAACAAAATGAAAAAAAACAGGAGGAATGAGGAACGTCGTCGGTTATACCTAATTCAGGAAGGCCAAAGAAACTATGGATGCATTGCGCGAAGGATGATATAGCTAGAAAGGAAGTGACGGCTTATACAGGGTGTCCCAGACTGAGTAGTCCAAAGAGAAATGGGTAAATCGGAGCTAGCCACCTATATTTTTTTTTAAAGTTGGTATATTCCCATTTTTTTTTTAATCTGGGCTAGAAAATTTCGCTTAAGTTTATTAAAAAAAAAATACAAAAGACAAGTAAAATAAAATCTGAAGCGTTGCTGAGCCACACTGAACGTTAATAGTAGCATAACCTTGTACCTACACTATCAAGGCATCTTTCAACCAATTTGAACTCACTACGTAGGTTTCTTGAAAATGATTAAATTAGCGAAATTTTCTTAACTATTGAGAATATCCCAACTTTAATTTTTTTAAATGATAGGTAGCCACCTCCGCTTTACTCCATTTGCCTTTGGACCACTCGATCTGGGACGTCCTGTAGAGATACGAGGTCAGGAGCTAGACCACCACCTCTTAAAGCAGTATTATTGTAATCTTACCTCAGTGTGGGAAAGAGATGGAGCTAGACGTCCTGTATAGCTCTATCTCTTTTTCACACTGAAATAACATTAAAATAATACTGCTTTAAGAGGTGGTGGTTGGCCCCCTGTTCAAAAGAAAAGGTGAATTTTGATTTTTTTTGAAAAGTATTTATTTATTCATCAATATCCATTTTGTCCCCTTCAAAGTAATGCCCCTCAGATATAATGCACTTATGCCAGTGCTTCTTCCAATCCTCGAAGCACTTCTGAAATGCGCTTTTCGGTATGGCCATCAGCTCGTTCTTCGATTCTGACTTTATCTCATCAATTGTGGCAAAACGCTTTCCTTTGATAAATGATAAATGATTTTATTTCTGTAAGTAGGTTTATACAAACACTTTTACATGTAATTTTTTTTTTTTAACTAGATGAGGCCGGCGTTTCCTATCTGACTACTCTGAGAAGAAAGGCCGAAACATACTCAGAGGTCACAGTCTCTTTTAAAGTCCAGTCATAATTTTGGTCAGATCATGTGAAGACCATGTAGGTTGGTGTCTGAAATGGTCTTTTGAGGAAAGAACCACACAGATTGAGTGGACCTGTCCAGTCAGTGCAAGCATCTGTCAGTAATCGTACAGCTCAACATAAAAGTTGTATTTCATTGGTCTCTTCAGTTTTGGGAATAGGAAAAAGTCGCAGGGAGCGAAATCTGGTGAATACGGTGGTTGAGGCATAATTACGGTGTTGTTTTTGGCCAAAAAATCACGAACAAGCATTGATGTGTGAGCTGGTGCATTATCGTGATGCAGAATCCATGAATTGTTTTTCCACAATTCCGATCGTTTGAGCCGCGGGGCAATTGCGTAACACATTATCAATCGGAATCGGTTTCATTTTAACAGTCCAACCACATTCATTGCGTTATTTACGTTTGAGCAGACAAATTTTTCGAACTTACGAAGCAATGGATTAGCAATTTGCTTCAAAATGATTCAGATTCCGATTGATAGTGTGTTACGCAATTAGGGTGTCGTATTGCTTCACACAAACGTAGCATAACTTCCTTGTAGTATTCCTTATTAACCGTACGACCTGTTGGCAAGAACTCATGATGCACCACGCCATTGTAATCGAAGAAAACAGTGAGCCAAACCTTCACATTTGATCGAACCTTCTGTAAAGCGCTGGTACCACTTATACACACTTTTTGGAGACAAAGTGGACTCGCCGAATGCCACAGTCAACATTTCAAGTGCCTTGGAGCACTTTATTCTATTTTTAACGCAAAATTTAAAACATATTCTATGATCCGTTATGATCCGTCCGTATGTTTTTTCAAAAGTCAAAAATCGAAGAACACACAATAACGTGACTAACCTTGTCAGTTGTCAACAACAAACTACTAATCCAAATTGGCTGATAATGCCAACATATGATAAACGTAATTATGTGTACCAACATAACAAAAAAAAATTCGATAATCGAATGTACACAGCCCGCGAAAATTCAAAATTCGCCTTTTGAACAGACCTCGTATGTGGAAGAGCAGCCGATCTATTCTGTAAACATCACGCCGTGAGCACTTAGGTGAAGTGAGTTTGAAGTGAGCTCAATTCCTAGTAGAGTAAGGTGGGATGACAGTTCACATCACGCTCACTTCACCTAAATTTTCACGATGGGATCTTTACAGAATAGTACCACAGGAGGCTCATGAAGGTGATCTGAACATAATTATGTCCTGATTACGTTAAAACCGCTAATGAAGGTATTTACTGAGTGAGAGAGAACCCTATTATTTTCATTATATCAACAAAGTCAGTTGTTATAATTATGGTTCCGGTACCTACAATATATTGATACAATTTATTAGCATTATGTACAGGATAATAGATAAATAGGCAAGCGCAATGCTTAATGACAGCAAATATGCCAACTAAAACTAAATACACTAACACTTGCATTGGATATCAACACATTGTATATTCAAAACAAAAGAAAGAAAGAAAATAAATTTATTTGACCCAGGTTAAGGCACACAATATTCACACAAAAACATAAAAGGAAAATAAAAAATAAACTTAAAATAGTATAAATTATCCGCCCCACGGCTGCGCCAAATAGGCCCAGTTCAGAATAAATGCCACACAACTAGTGCCTGGCGCTGGTTTGGATTGCAAACATTGGATTCATGTAATGAAACCGTTAGTTTTGCTGTTTTGAGGTTCGATGAGTACCTACCTACTTAAACGGTCCAGCCAGCTGTGGGTACTCAGTAATTTACCTTTGCACTATTGCATATTATTATACCAGTTCTGTTTTTCTCGTATATCACGAGCCCAGCGAAGAGAAATCAAAGAAAATTACACCATCTTTTGTTTCGTGTTGTAAATAATTTTATTTCGATACCACATTCCAAATTCAAATCGCTTATAGTCCCCACGGATTAAAGAGCTATTTTAGATTAAGTCCCTAAATCCCTGTTTACAAAGAATAAACTAGCCCTTTTTGAATATATACGATTTTCGGACTTTTTCCTTTACTTGTGCTGTGAGACCTTTCTTCGTACCTAATATTATGATTCTAGATCAACAGGAAGTACCTTACAATTTATTTGCGAGTATCAAAATATATGTCGCATAAATGGCCGTATTTTCTTATTGCGTTCGCTTAGCTTATTTTTTTTAGAGCTCCAAGGGACCTTATACCTACGTATTTGATATTAATTTCAACTTGATACCTCCACGTGTTCCTAAGAAAAAGGGTCTTGACAGACTATCAGACAGACAGACGGGCAACGAAGTGATCCTATAAGGGTTCCATTTTTTTCCTTTTGAAGTCAATCAATCTGCCTAGCCTTTTCCCAACTATGTTGGGGTCAGCTTCCAGTCTAACCGGATGCAGCTGAATACCAGTATTTTACATGGAGCGACTGCCTATCTGACCTCCACAACCCAGTAACTGGGTGATACGATACCCCTTGGTAAGACTCGTTGTCAGACTTTCGGGCTTCTGACGACCCGTAACGACTGACAAAGATTTACGAATGACAGCCGGGACCAACGGCTTAACGTGCTTTCCGAGGCACGGAGGAGTCTCGGTATGTAAAGATGGTCACCCATCCACAGACAACCCCGGCAAGCGTAGCTTAACCTGATGGATCGACCCGTGCGGCTGTTATTACTTAGCCACGAGCTCCTCTCTCTCGCTTTTTTCCTTTTGAAGTGCGGAATCCTAAAAAGCTAATCTTCCTTTCTTTCTCGAAAAAGTCCTTAACAATAGACTCTTGAACTATCTAAATTCCCAAAATATTCTTGCCGCGAATCAATATGGTTTTAGATCAGGAAAAAGTACGGTGGACGCTGTTTTGGAACTAACTGGTACTATTGCAAAAAAAAATTAAAGAAAAACTAAACAATTGATATGTTACCACATACGAGCCTCAATTGCACTTTCACTCACCCACAACACTGCTTTTGCTATTTTAGTCACGTACCTTCAACCTCACATATATGGCAATAGTTTGCATCTGACAGAGCCTTTATTTCGTACCATTAAAGCTATTGTTCGGTTTCCTAGAAGAGCGATGGCCGCCACATGTCGGCTGCACTGATGGCTGTCATGTAAAACTTACAAAAAAAACACTACAAACTAAAAAAAAGTTCGAAAGTCCGTGTCATTAATTCTGTACTTTAGTTTCTTAGCAGAGTTTTTTTTGGAAGTCGGTTGTTTTTTTTTAAGTATATTATTTTTACTTTTTATTATGGTACGTACGCCACACTAATTCGTATACTACTATTTGCTATGTAAACAACAGTGACAGGAAGGATTATAACATCTTCAAAATTCACAAAGTGGATTAAATACATATTATAGAAGCGAACTCAAAAATTTATTTAGAACTACAGCGCAAGCTTCCTCTACCAAATGAAAAAAGAATTTTCAAAATCGGTCCACAATTGACGAAAATATCGACGAACATACATAAAAAAAAGAAAGAACATAACCTCCTCCTTTTTGAAGTCTGTTAAAAATGATGGCAGCGGAGTTTGACTTTACGGTGTCAAAAAATGCTCTCTAGGGAAACACAGCAACATTCTTTCATTATTCTTTTTATTATTTCATACCTGATAACCTGACCTCTTTAAAAAGTGTTACAAAGTTTAAGTATTTGGGTCACTAGGTCACCAATGACTTAAAGTGAACGTCCACTGGTCCGCACCGGCCGCAACGCACACGCGGCACGCAACGGAAGTTTGTTTGTATGAAGAAAAGAACCGAGCGCTCGGTACCGATAGTGGACGCAGTGCTGTATGATTTTATACAAAGCAAACTAAAATCCGTTGCATGCCGTGCGTGCGTTGCGGCCGGTGCGGACCAGTGGACGGTCACCTTTGAAGGACAGTACTGACATTGCGAGAGAGCGAGAGCGCAGGTCATTTTCAGTACGATGTAATATGTTAACTCGCATGTATGCACGGTGTACAGAAAAGTAAAAGTGACGTTGTTCGGAGCATACTGTCAGTCCTTTTACGCATGCAGCTTGTGGGTTGACTATTTGCAGAGGGCGTACAGTGACCTGAGAGGGCAGTACAACTATGCATTTAGATGGTGATGGGGCTGCCGCGGTATTGCAGTGCCTCTGGCATGTTTGCCGAGGCCCACGTTGACAGCTTTGCTACAGTCATGCGCAAGCACACCTCCATCCTAACACGCATGCGTGCTAGTACCAACAGCATCCTGTGCGTATTGTCGGACCGGTGGGATTCTCCGATGCTCGAGTCCTGGATACGACTGCATGCAGTCAAGTAAACACGCGCTCGGGTATCGGATTATCCGATGATGGTAATTTTTGTATTTAGTTTTTAAAGTGTAAGTCATGTCATTACTAACATTAGTTTCTCATAAGCATTTCTGTTACTAACAATTTTATTATATGGCTGTATTTGGAAATCTGAAATAAAAATGGGTATTATTATTTTATAACGTTACAGTGACGTCATCCGATGGTAACTTACGGACCCTACATAGAGCGGCCACCGCAGTCTTAGGTAACCCTGGCACTAGGGCGGTTTTCGTAGGTACTACAAGTACAAACGTGTGGTTAACCGTACTACCGTCAGAGGTAAATATTTGCATGTGTATTGAAAGTCCCAATCAGAGCCCCTTTGTGCAAGACGCAACACAAAGAGATGCCAACAATACTTGTGAGCTAAAGTGATTGGAGCTGGAAGATATCAAGCTATCTTGTTAGATAAAGCTATTGGCTGGGAAGACAATAGTGGTTAGCAAAGATGCAGGTAGGTATCTTAACGTGGTGTTGACTATAGTCTATGTTTATCCATGTCAGATTGTTTTCTTATTATTGTGCACTATGAGGTATGTTGTAAAGATAATTTTTAATTTTTTTACCAAATCACAGACTAATTTTACTTGTTAGACACATGCAGCAACTAGAAATAATATTCTATTTCTAGCTGTTCGTGCCAGGCGTCACCCGGGAGAGTTTTGTGTCTCTGTCTCCAGTGGTTTCTACCATCCAAATTTTCGACATTTCCGGTGGATTTTCCATACATTTTCTTACATAAAGACCTTGTCCTGGCAATTACGAACACAAGTAGACTCGACTTGACAATTGACTTTTATTTATATTATTATGGAAGCCAAGAGTTTCAACGGGGAAGCTGGATAAAAAAAAAAACCTACCGTTGCCCGCAGCATCGCCCACGTGGATGTCAGAAAAAAACCCACGGGAACGTAAGTATTATCGAGATAAAAAGTATCCTATGTCCTAACCCAGGTCATGGTGTAACTGTGTGCCAAATTACATCCAAATCCGTTCAGCCGTTTTAGCGTGAAAGCGGAACAAACAAAACTCACTTTCGCATCTAATCTAATACAAATAAATAAAATTGATGTGTCTATTTTTAATGTCAAAATAACAGTTTTTTACTTTATGCATATGAAAGTATGTACGGTACTTATAACAACAAAAAAAAACAATTTTTAAAATTTTTGTCTGTCTGTCCGTCTATTGGTCTGTCTGTCTATTTGTTCCGGCTAATCTCCGAAACGGCTGGACCGATTTAGACGGGACTTTCACTGGGAAATAACTAAAGTTATAAGGAGTAATTAAGGCTACTTTTATTTTAGATAAATAATTAGGGTTCCCCGCAAAAAAATTAACACCCATGAAATTGTGAACAAAAAGACTGATTTCAAACATTCTTTTTGCATTTGGTAGCCCAATTCTTGAGGATGGTTATAGATATATATATACGACCCTTAGGTGACAAGCAAAAAGAAAATAGTCAGTAATGACGGGGCGGGCGATGCAACGCGACGGGTCGGGGGACGAGGAAGTTTTATTAAAATGTGGCTGTTATTTTAGTATATTGTGTATCTTACGACTTCCACGCGAACGAAGTCGCGGGGCACAGCTAGATTATAATATATTAGGATGTGATTATGGCGCTATACGCTCTGAAGTTGGTGTTGTTGCGTTACGAGCCGGAGCATCTTCGGGAAAACAAATAGGTCCCATTATACAAGTAGGTATATAAAAAGTCGCAGAACAAGATGTGAAGATTCTTACTTCGAGGACAAAACAGTTCCTATTTTGGTTTTATACGTTCAAAACTCGCATTAGGTAAAATTGGTTTTGGTCTAAACCAATGTACTAATATTTTTCGAGTATTTCGGGACATCGCCAAGCGGTTGGTCGACTCTTTACAGGACCAGAGGGCGGACCTATTTTTAACCCAAAGAATCAGCATTGCCATCCAACGTGGCAATGCTGCCAGCCTTTTGGGCACTTTTCCCATTGACAGCGATGCGGACGAATTTTTTGATGTCCAATGAGCTCTTCCCCCTTTTTTATTTTTTATTGTATACTTGTACATAATATATGAGGAGCTCATGGCTAAGTAATAACAGCTGCACTGGTCGATCCATCAGGTTAAGCTACGCTTGCCGGGGTTGGTCCGTGGATGGGTGACCATCTTTACATACCGGGACTCCTCCGTGCCTCGGAAAGCACGTTAAGCCGTTGGTCCCGGCTGTCATTCGTGAATCTTTGACAGTCGTTACGGGTCGTCAGAAGCCCGAAAGTCTGACAACCAGTCTTACCGAGGGGTATCGTATTATCCAGTAACTGGGTTGTGGAGGTCAGATAGGCAGTCGCTCCATGTAAAATACTGGTATTCAGCTGCATCCGGTTAGACTGGAAGCCGACCCCAACATAGTTGGGAAAAGGCTAGGCAGATGATGACTTGTACATGATATATACATTTTAGTGTTATCTTGTACCTATGTAGTAATTAAGCATCTAATTCAAATAAACTGATTCAGAATGTACAAATAGAGTGCTACAAAATTTAATGCTTCGAGTGTTTGTTAGATTTTCAATGAAGCTATGGCTAGTTACAGCTTCTTTTATCATTTTAGAGAAGAATAAAATAAACTGTTGATTAAACGCAAACACAGTGCTATCACCAACCAAATATTTGAGCCAATGTTGGCCAATCAGCAGATAAAATGATGTTTGTTTGTCTTTTGATTGACCATTGAATATTCAGTTAAATGACTGAGCTTGATTAAAAACCCTACAATTTGTTGAATAGACAAATTATTACTGTGATTTGTTTAACTGTAAATGATTTCAGCTTGTAGCGTTTCGTTTTAACAACAGCGTTCGTTTAGATTTTTTTTAAATTATTAGTGAACTGATCATGTTGTTTAGGTAAGACTGTGATTATTTAAATTGGGTTTAAAGATTCTTTATTTATTCTAAAAGAACATACATTGTTCACTTAACGAATAAATACATGTATAAGGTAACATGTGGTCCAGTAGCTAGCAGTTTTGTTATCGTCCGTTTTGTTAGTATGATCAGTATTATTATATATAGTATCAGATGTAGGTATATGAAAAATATTTTGCACGTAATTATTTTAGCCGTTAACATCTACCCGTAACTCGTAAGGGAGTGCTTGCTATTGGGTCGCTCATTAGAAACTTGGTTTGAGTCAACATACTCGTAGTTTTATACACAGATTCTTTTGTAAATTATTTCTGTTAAAGAATGATATTACACTTGGAAATCTTTTATTATTAATTAATTAATCATTACTAACACTAGTTTGTAAGCTTGCAATTCTACTAACAAATATGGATGTAATCTTAGGATGGATTTGAAATAAATGATTTATTATTATATATTGTTATTAACCTTTTAAACGCCATTGTCACATATACGTGACAAGCAAGCGCGTGCCCTGTACGCCAACGACACAAATATGTGACAAAAAATGCGGTGCACTTTATCACGAAAAACAATTAAATCATTACTTTTGTATGTTTTTATTTGTATACCTTAAATATTTAAGCTCTTGTCCATATTTAATTGCTTGAAACGAATTAAATTATACCATGGATATAGAGAAATTTGATGACAAAAAAAGAGAAATTAAACACGGTGAAATTGTGGCTTGGTGTGGAGGGCACGCGCGTGCGCTTATTCTCTGGCGTTCAAAAGGTTAATGTAGGTAGGTACGATGTCGACATGTTGGTTTGAAATACTAGCTTAATAGATATTAGGATATAGAACGCTAGCCTAGTAAGTTCGTGTTGTCAATGAAATTCAAATTCAAAAATCTTAATTTCGAGCGAAACTCATACCTATAGGGTTAGTAATATTGCGCTTAAAACTACTATTAAAGTGTTAGTAAACAACACGATACGACGGCACATGTAACTGAGACCAGTGAACTATACACGGACAGTCCACTCTGTTAGCAATCATTTTCAGAACCCTGTTGGGGCTGGCCATGACTTGAGATACCATCGATGCTGTGCGCTTGCGCATTGTTGTGTAAAAACAATCTACACGCGCCGCCGCAAACATCCCTGACGCACTGCAACGCCATTATGACTTGTTTCTGAATGCAGTCAGTTATTTCTAAGTAAGTAGGTATAAATTATAATCGAGTCGTTTGCGAAAGCCTAAAGTCTAAAGCTTAGACTGTACCTGAGGGTTTTCTGAAATGACGTTCACTAGGTGGCAGCATTGAGACGTCAGGTCCAGGCACCTTTGTCATCACTGTGTGGACTGCCCCGAGGACACGGCGCAACATACGCGACATTTGGTGCGGGTGATCTCTCACTTCCGGCCGTGGTTCAGTCCATGGTCGGAAGCGAAAATGCATGGGATGCTGTTGCCTCTTTTTGCGAGAAGGTGATGCATGCAAAGGAGGTGGCGGAGAGAGAGAGAGAGCATACCTCTCATTCCACCCGCATCAGAAGAGCAGCCGGACGTCGAAGGGCGCTTAATGATCTCCGGTCACCATAAAGAGGGGCCTGCGGGCGACGAAATTGGGGCTGTGTCGGCGCTCGAGCAGTCAGGCTCATAGAGGTGGCACGCAGTATTAAATGCGCGCCTTAATGGGAGGACGTAGGGTCATGTGATTGGCCGTAAATAATGATGGCGCTCGCTAGGCATGGCGGGCTGATACCAGTCGGGGGTGCGATGAATGTACATAACATAACCCTCCGTTCTTCCCAGACGGAGGATATCCATGAGGATTTCCCCACGGAAAAAAGAGCAAAACCTTGATAAATTATACACATGAATCACACCGTCCATTGGAGAAAACCGTTTGAAAACCCGTTCGATAGTTTTTGAGTTTATTGCGTTCAGACAGACAGACACAGCGTGGGGACTTTATTTTATAATATGTAGTAATTATAAGCCTATGTTGTCTTGTCCCACTGCAGGACATAGCCCTCCCTTCTCCTGCCAGCCCAGCTCATCCCGCCATCGGTTTTTGAGCCCGCCGCGTAGTTGTTATCTGCTATTTGGGATCCACTGAATGGTGGTGTTTGCCCATTTTCTCTCATTGCTCCTCTGACATGCGACAGTTGTGTCCAGCCCAGTTCCACTCTAGTTCAACCACAGCCACCAATAACTAACAATAAAATACAATATATAATATATAAAACCAATAAAATACAATAAACCAATAACTTACCAACCTGTAGCAATAAATAATATTATATTCTATTCTAAAACTTGGCATTTATTTCGGTCTACATAAGATCCTTACATTCCATTCTAAATTCAATTTCAAGTTCTTCGTGTTCAGACGTTTGAAACACCACATCGCTCGGAGTTTTATCGAGAACTTTTACTTGCAGAAGCTCAGCATGTGACAAGTTCTTCTGTAAAACTAACATCACACAGTTTTCATGTTAACTTCTTACTTGGAATTGAAGTTTGTTAAAATACGATAAACAGTTGACGGTGTTTCTCTATCTCGTCAGACAGAGTAAGAACTTT
This sequence comes from Fissipunctia ypsillon, assembly GCA_947568875.1. NCBI lineage: Eukaryota > Metazoa > Arthropoda > Insecta > Lepidoptera > Noctuidae > Fissipunctia > Fissipunctia ypsillon. Next base: position 9,915,775 of record OX387664.1, on the reverse strand, counting down.
GAAGCGTCTCCTGTTTTTCCTCTCGGGGATTTGTTTTGCTTCATCGGATTAAAGTAAACTACATAATAATTATATCAAAAGAGTTAAGTGAACAATCAGGAAATTAAGATCGGACTATATGCGATGTTATTGAAATTTATATTGAAAGAAAGAAAGAAAAATAGGTTTATTTGTAACAGAAACACGTGCATACAAAAAGCTAAGAATAATCAGACAAATAAAACAAAATTCATCCACATTTTAATCACGAGCTTAAAAAGAAATTGTCGGCAGCTGCATGTCACGACTGTGGCAAGAAGGCTTCCACTCAGCACAAAGCTGTGCTATGGGGGACCCACAGCACAGCGCTGATTTTCAGTGGTCACCCGTAAAAGACGCGTTTATATTGCGTGCTTATTTACTTTTGACACCATCTGCCTAGCCTTTTACCAATTCGCATCGCTAAATCATAGACAATTTCGAGCGGCCATTGTTGTTTACATCTTTGACTTTGTAAAAAGTTGTAATTACACTGAAGGTGCATCATCTTCCTGACCTTATTCCAAGTGTCGGCGCAACTCATTTTCTTCTTCAATTCTCCCCTGTCAACCGTCACGTCCATCCGTCATTTAATGTGCAATAATCAATTTTTCTTTATTTTATTTTCCTTTGACTCATTAACCGAGATGCGAAATAAATTGTAACACTTACTTGGAAGCAGGCGAGTGAATAAAACTGACAGGAAGATGTCCAATAACAGAAAGTTTCCATTTGCAATGAAACTCTGTTACGACTTAATGTCTCACAGTGAGTTTATTGTGAATTCCTAGCTTCGTGACTGGTTTTGTTATTAGTGTTTAATTCGGATATTGTTTTATTCTAATCTGTAACCTATTTATCGCGCCCCCCGGTCTGCTCCTTGGTATGCAATGATCTCTGTTGCACAATGAAACATGAGGCTCCGGGCTAGTGTGAATCTTTGGATTCATTTGAGCAGTCGAGTCTGGTCAAACCACGCTCGGGTCGGTGCACTTCATTCATTAATTCTGTAATTATTGTTACCTACTTATTTTTCTTCGTCGTGTTGATGGCACGACAGTGTATTAAATTTTGTTGGCCCTATACTTCGCCACTTACACGGCATCGTCGGTGGCAGCAAAGAGGGTGGGTGAGTCTATGGCTGCATTTTTAGGGCACAGAGGGCAGCATAGGAGGTGGGACATAATTTACGCCAGTTCAGTTCGCGCCACAGCTCCACACATCCACACCCTGCTGTCATACCTTCGAGATAGTCCCACTTTATTTTTAGTTGCATCTTCCCGCTTAGTGGTTCAGAGACTTCCTAACTGGGCCACGGAAGGTTGAATCCTGCGGGAAGAATCTACTTATTAAAAGTTATTAGGTGCGCCTAGAAATCTTCTTTTAATAATTTTCGAATTAGTAATGATGGGTCAAATGAATTATTTCATATTAACTATTCTCAAAAACCATACTTTTATTTAGATAGCAGCTAGGTGGACCGACGACCTGTAAAAGGTGGCGGGGACAGAGATGCGGAAAGCTGAGGACAGGGTGTTATAGCGCAGCCTGGGAGAGGCCTATGTCCAACAGTGGCTTGCGGTAGGCCAAGTTGATTGATTGATTGAAGTTTTATTTATTGCGTAAGAAACAATGTTTTAACAGAATTGATTTACTCGTAACATCGCGGTCTGTTACTTTGTAGGTAAATAATGGCAGGTAAGATGGACTAGTGTTTCTTAAAAGTAAATACCTTTCGAAATTGTAAATGATCACTCAGGTATTTAGGTATCTTACTTGACACGCTTATTTCCATAACATAACATCACGCCTGTAATCTCGGAAGGTTAGGCAGAGGTGTACTTACATATAGCACACCCTTATTTCGCCTAGTTATGATTTAAGTCCCGTGTAATGGAAAGGGAGCCCATTTCTATCAACCGAGCACAATTATTATTATTATTTATTAGAGTTGGGATTGCTTTTGACTCTAGTCTAGGTCAGAGGTGACAGAGACAAAGTCGACGATGAAGTCAGCTTACCCAGAAGAAGCTGGTTTACTCTCACTTTGAAGAGATCAGGGTTGTATTAATCCAGACTCTAGGCTGCTACTGAGAAATTCCTGATGAATAAACCAAATAATACTTTGCCCGACTTGGGTATCGAATCCAGGACCTCATGCTCAGCAGTAGCTTTTGCGACTACTAGACCAACGAGGCAGTCCTTCGCTTATTTCCGTTTCCTCTTTAATATACCCAGTTTATTTATTACTTGCATGATATCGCAAAGAAACAGAAAATCAACAGTAACACCAAGTTTCGATATTAACCATTATAAAACTGACAGCACACAGCAACATCCGACAACTTGCGAGCATTTCCATTCGCTATGAAAGTTAGTTTAGTTAACTGAGTGAGTTAACCGCAAGTTACGCCCGCGTTGCAGAGTTGATGCAGTTTAACAGAGGTGGGACTTATATAAATTACTGTAACTGTTACAATTATTATTGCTATATTATTGTTATTATATTATTCCTTGACATTTCTCGGAAACCTCGGGTCCTGGACCTTTGGAAGGCGTATGAAGGGCCGAAGCCAACTCGCAGAGGCCCGTTAGACGCTTTCAATGAAATGAGGCACCAACCGACGATTATCCCTGTACGCACTATCCAAGTGCACCCAAAGACCCCCGGTTGGTGTAGGACTATTGCAAGATATGGAAACAAAAATAATTATTGAGCTATGGGTTAGGGGCTAATGTAGACTGGTTATCTAAAACTATGGAAGGACTATGGGCCCTGCCTGACCAATGTTTTATAAATACTGACTTGCACCCTCAATAATGGGCTCCCGGAAACGGTCGCTAGCACATAGTGTCGTAGCGACAAGGGGGCAACATGTCCTGAGGTGCTTAAAGGAGTGGAAAGGTGTTCCACGGATATCAGGACAATCCCGGAAGTACGGGTCTAACCTACCAGCATCTTACTCGAATACTTCCTTCCTCCGAGCACGTTTGCTCTTGCGAATCTCTACTCAAGCCGGCCAATAAAGGCAAGAATGAGGTGGGAGGTCAGTTCCTCGTCAGTATTCACTCCAGCCGGCCAATAAAGGCAAGCCAGAGATGAGGAACATGACTTCTTCGGAGAGATAGGGTCCGTGGGGTCGCTACTGCCCAACAGCTCGTCACATGCTGCCCTACGGGTTTCTGTATCTCTCTTGGTCTGGCTCCTCACCCTAGACCTGTTCCGGCAAAGTAAACTACCGGCACAGACCTAGAGTTCGAAGCGCGCAAGCCCCACCACTACGTCAACGTAGAGATACGGCGATATTTATTTATTTATATATACTTATATAAATAATCTGATATTATTCCTAATTATTATTGTTTGTTTTTATTTTTGTTGTTGCTGTTGTTAATGATTGTACTATTTGTGTACCCGTTGAAGCCGTGGGTGCTGGCTGGCTGTGTGACTCGCCGCTCGAGAGCTGGAGGAAGTGATGATGATGACGTCACGCTGAAGTAGTTGCACGAAGGCTGCGCTGACGTTCAAGTTCCGGATCACCAGTATAGAGGTATGAGGTACGAAGTGTAAAGTTCACTTATCCTCCGTAGAAAAGGGAGGATCCTCCAACCAGACGGGTGTTGTGTCTGGTGGGCTACTGCCCGATGGTTGTCCGTGTGGTCTATTGTACACCCACATTTCTCCAGTTATGTTAAAATCCAATGTAATAGGAGCGAAGTTTCATTGGTTTTTCGAAGGATTTTTTTAGTAGCAGCCCGGGGTCTAAATTTGTGGTTGATGGCAATAGGCTCACCCCCGTTACATTGGAATTAAGGTGGATGCACAAAGGTAGCCTGCGAAATTAAAATTTTCTCGCATCTTTTGTAATTTGCCGGCAATTATCAGGTTGTATATTGATCAAAATATATGATTCACGACCATAACAAATATTAAAATTTATTTACATAATGAGAAGAGGTATGTATATTGATGATTCGTATGGTTATAATCATTTAACGATCGCGAATCATATTTTAATCAATATACAGCCTCACATTGATTTGCAAATTGCAAGAAACGTAATAAAATTTGATTTTTACGCAATCACCTTGAACGTAACTGGAGAAATGTTGATGTACTAGCCGTTGGAGAATACAAGTTGTAATGTTACGTTATTTGCTTTTCTTGTGACGTCACAAGCTATACAAGAAAAGCTTATATTGTGGTGAAAGAAAATAGCGAGTCAGCAAGATTGTTAGCGGAGTAAGTTCCCTGTGCACCGGATGTAATTATGACATCGTCTCCTGGGGGCGTGTAAAGTCTTAGGAATAAAAATGCTTATCACTGAGTCACTTGTTTAGAACTGTGTTAAAACCAATGAGTTTCGATGTAAACTAGAGCAGACATCGCGAACAAAATTTTTGCGCAACTTGTTGTTGTCCGGGACAGCAATCGTCCATACACCGCGGTTGTCACATTTCACATCCGCGGTACACATCTTTAGTTTGGGACAACAAAATATTGCGCAAAGATTTTGTTCACGGTGTGTGCTCTAGTTTACATTGAACCTCAATGGTTAAAACATATTCTATATAAAAAAAATACAAAAAAAAATTAAAATAAAAAATTAAAACATCTACATTTATATCTGTAATTTTTATGGTGTACAATAAATAATTCTATTCTACTCTATTCTATTCCATTCCATTCCATTCCATTCCATTCCATTCCATTCTATTCTATTCTATATTTATTACTAGCTGTTGCCCGCGACTTCGATTGCGTGTATTTTGTATATCGTCATTTTTTTATCTAAATATCCAGAGTGAAAAGTAACCTACATTATTCTCCAGGTCCCAGGCTATCTATCTGTCTTTCATAACGAATGGTTCAGTCGTTACGTGTAAAGATAACAGACAGAGATACTTTCGAATTTGGTTATAAAGTACTTACGCGTTGTTTCAGGATTCTTCAAATAGTTTTGGACTCGAAGGGGGCCTTTGTTCTTGAGCCGTTTTTAAAGCAATGCCTTAGATCTTAACCATGTGTATGCCGTAATTACAGAAACAATTAAAAAGCCATTGTGTCTCGCGTAGATCTGCGTTTTCGGCAGTCGATGAGCTAATTGAAGCTGTAGTTAGGAGAACCTACGCACGTACGGTATTAATGATCAAGTTTCTATAACGTACCGATAGTTACTAGTTAAATTATAAGTTATGCAAGCCCATCTTAATAAAGCGTAGTTTCCAGAGCGTGGTATGTACGTAAGTGAGTAATAGAATAATTTACTTAACGTTAAAGTTCCTATTCATCTTTGGAAAGTTTGTGTTTTACGTTTGAGAGCAGTGGTGGCCCAGTGGTATCGGCCCCGACTTACAAGTTGTAGATCGTGAGTTCGAACCCAGACAGGAAAACATCGTGAGGAAAACAGCAAGTCCTAGAAACAAAAATTTGAAGAAATGTGACATCCACCAATCCGTACTAGGCCCGCGATTATGGCCCTCTCCCTCTCACAGAGAGGACGCCTGTTTCCCAGCTATGGGAACATTATAAGCTGATTATGTATGTTTTAAGTTTATGTATTTTGTGTGCGTGTGTGTTTTGTTTATGTTTAAGTTCTTAATAATTAAGGTAATATGTAGTTTATTGACATAAAGACCGCACTAATGCATTAGGTACAACATACCAGAAATGATAGCTGTAAAGGAGATTTTAATAATGAAATATTATTAATCAAATAAAATAAATAATAGACAGGTAGGGACAAAAAATGAAAAATGAAATGAATGAAAGTTTATTGTTTACCTAGCTAAACCTAATAACTTGACCAGAACAGAAATCAAGTAATGTAGGTGGCAGATACTCCCGTCATGGTTTAGCACAATAGCTCTTTGCAAATAAATTACTGCTTACGAAATCTCCAAACGGCTGGTGGATACTTCCCGTGACCTAAGGGCTGGCTTTTACCTTGGCCAAAGGCTAAGCATTGCCATACTACGTGGCAATGTCAGTAGTCTCTTGGTCCAGTCGACAGCGATGCGGAGGAATTCGTAAGTCCGTTAGAAACAAACTCAAAGAAATTGATATATTACTAACTCTCTCTTAGAAAATATTTTGTACGTTCGCAAAAACTTAGCGACTTTTCAAAATAAGAAGCGATTTCCATAATAGAAATACACGTAATAAACATGAAATTGTGATACTCAAATTTAGATTAACTAAAACAAGCAAGTCATTTCTTATAAACAGTGTCCGCTTTTATAACAAGTTGCCAAAGAGTCGGTTACAGAACTTAGCGATGGAAGGTTCAAAACCCACATCAAACGTGTCCTTATTAATAAAGCATAGACTACGTTGAACACAGAGACGTTTGGCTCTAATTCCTTCTGCACATGTGGCTTCCCTGGTACCTCATTAACAGCATAACTATTTATGTAAATGTCTATTATCTGCTCCCAAATTACTTTAATTTATCTTATTTTTTTACATGCTACCGTGATATTTATATCATAATCTTTTCATTGTTTTACATTATATAGTCTTGTCTTTTAAATAGATTCTTTTATATTTTGTGAATGTGAGAACGTTGTAGTAATATACTGTAGATTTGTAGACCATTTTCTATTTTGTTAAGTACCAGGTGGTACTTGTTGACAGGCCTACACTGTCCTCCCATACTTGTAATTTGAAAACATTGTAAAAGGCAATTATTTTAAAAGAGTAACCGTGGAGTTTCTTGCCGGTTCTCCATAGGAACGCTTGTGTGAAATAAAATATTTTGAAGTTGAATTTTTCGATGCCATTATATTAGTTTTTTAAAAGTTTTAGTTACTTTAGGATATTATATTTTTGTTAATAATCTGTTAGTAAATAAAGATGTCTGCCAACTGAATTGACTGTCACGTTAATCTAGTGGTCGTAAGCGCTACTGCTGAGCATGAGGTCCTGGGTCCGATTCCCAGATCGGGCAAAGTGTTATTGGGTGTTTCTATCTAAAATTTCTCAGTAGCAGCCCGGAGTCTGGATTTGTGCCCGGTTGATGGCAATAGGCTCGCCCCCTATTACATGGGACTTAAACATACTGGCGAAATGTGGGTATCTACCTCCCAAACTTTCAGGGAAACAAGGCGTGATGATATGTTAAATTAATTCCATCAACTGAAAAAGGTTTTTCAATTTTCAAAACTATGATTACCTAATTATCTACAGATATAATACAGTCATGATGTAGGTATAAGAATCAGAATCAGTTATAAAAACCTACATTCAAAACATTATTATTCGTTCTTTGCCATTAAAATTCTACAAAGTAATAGAAACAAGTTAATCAACTCAAAGAACTCTAAATAAAAAATACGCAGTAACTATATACAGGGTGTTTGGTGGAAGGATCGACACAATTTTCTTAGGGGGAGTCATATACTATAAGTTTTCACCCATAGAAACTATGTTTTAAGTGGCACAGTAAATGAGATAATTATGTTTTTCTTCATGTCATCATATATTTTTTGTTTGTGGTTGTAATAGAACGTAACATCTAATAAGTATTACCCATATTTGCAAAATTAATGTCTATTCTATTCTATTCTAATAACTTTTGATATTATATTTGCAATGCACATTATTTTAATATACCTACGATTGGTTCTAGAAAATGACTTAATTATGTGTTACCAGTCTTAAAATGTTCTTAAAGTACGAATATTTTTAAATTCATTATAAAAAACTAATTTTGTGCAAGCAAATGACACTCCCTATCCCTCGTATACCCTGTGTGTTTACCCTGTGTAAATGAAAACGTCTTCCATCTGGCCGTCTAAAACTCATTATTAGGGTTCCGTGGTGTTCCAAGAACCATTCCAATAAATCTGAGCTTTTTGTGGTAATAAATTATCTGCAGCCGCCGAGACTTGAATATTCACTATGATAATAGACTTGGAACAAACATTTTATATTAGAATCGTGTTGTAAAGCTGAAGATGTTTCGAATAGAGGTTATAATGCAATGGCGGAGCAATTGCGTAACATACTATAGGAATCGGTTTCATTTAGACAGTTCAACAACATTCATTGCGCTATTTACATTGTTGAACAGACAAATTTTTCGAACTTAAGAAGCAATGGATTAGCATTTTGCTTCAAAATGATTCAGATTCTGATTGATAGTGTGTTACGCAATTAGGGCGCGGGTAAGTATAGGATAAGATAAGTAAGCAGATGAAATAATTGGATTGTAGAGTTGAGTGTACTTGCGCAATGATTTTTGTGATAATTAATCCCACACACGTTCTTTAGACAAGTGCAAGGTCAATTTTATGCAAGTATATCGTAACGTGTGTGGTCTCCATAACACAGTTCTGTGGCGGCATATCTACATCACCACATGCGAACTCATCACACGCTGACGTCACGCAAAAATCCTGCATCGCGCAATCAAAGTTTACCCAAAAAGTAGGAGTTTCGATCAAACTTCTACTTTTCGGGGTACATCTGTTCCTGTTATTGATCGGCTCGAGCTCCTAGGCATGGATTTGTCATCATCTCTCAACTTTGGTGCCACCATCGAGTACAAAGCCCAAACTGCGGCCAAAAAATTGGGCATCCTTAATAAGGTGAAGAGATACTTTACGCCTGGACAGCTTTTAACTTTCTACAAAGCGCAAGTCCGATCCTGCATGGAGTATTGCAGCCACCGTTGGGACGGCTCAGCTAAATACCAACTTGCCACACTTGACTCGGTGGAACGCAGAGCTAAGAGGCTCATTGGCGACGTAAGACTGGTGGATGCCAAGCTTCACAGCTTGGCTCATTGCCGCAAGGTTGCCTGCTTGTCGATCTTCTACAGATTATACTTCAGTGAGTGTGCTCAAGAACTCCACGACCTCATTCCGCCTGCCCCCTTCTACCATCGGACATCAAGACGCACTGCAGGCTACCATCCCTACCTAGTTGCTATTCCACCAATTCGCACTAAGCGTTTCCAAATGTCTTTTGTGATGCGCACAGCAAAGGAGTGGAACTCTCTGCCTACATCTGTGTTTCCGAACGCATACAACCCCGATCTCTTCAAAGTGAGAGTGAACAGGCTTCTTCTGGGTAAGCTCGCTCCATCGTCGACTTTGTCTCTGTCATCTCTAACCTAGACTAGAATCAAGAGCAAACCTATCTTAAATAAATAAAAAAACCCACAGATTACCAGATAACTCACTTCATGTTCTTATTTATAGTTGCGGCACGAGTCGTGAGCACAAACTTTTTTTTTAAATTTTTTTTTTATTTGAGATAAGTTTGCTCTTGACTCTAGTCTAGGTCAGAGATGACAGAGACAAAGTCGACGATGGAGCGAGCTTACCCAGAAGAAGCCTGTTCACTCTCACTTTGAAGAGATCGGGGTTGTATGCAAACTCTACTCTACATAGCCATTCTCTACTAAACCTTACGAATCTTATTTCCTGTCACGGCAGGTTGCACACGGGCGGGAGCAATGAAATCAATGTATGAACAAGCATATTTATATACAGATAGAAAACAGAATACAAGAGCACGCTGACGAGGACAGTTAAAGTTAAGACGGAATTTGTGCTCACAACTCGTGCCGGCAATTATACGGGCGTTAATTAGCTACCGGTCGCCGGTTCGCCCGCGACCCATTGCTCATTGGGTTGCCGACAGCCGCGAGGCGCGTACGTACTCATATATTTCGGTCGACCTGACGTACTTAGTTTCAAATTCTTATAATATGGCTTGTTCTGGTGTATTATGTGCAGTTGATGGATCTAGATCCAACAAGAGAAGAGATAAAAACTTATCTTTTTTCAGTTTACGTGCTGACACAGAAATGTATGTAATTTGTCTTACTACTGTTTTTTAAATAGATATTTTTTTTAAACTTGCACGTTTCGTGTTTTGTATTTTATTTGTAGGTATGTAATTACTTCTACTATGTTATCAGGTAATCTGTGGTTTACCGCGCGACTAGCATATATACAACGTCCCGACGTCAATCGTCGGGCAGTAAACCACCAGACACAACACCCATCTGGTCGTAGGATCCTCCCTTTTCTATAGAGGATGAGTGAACCTGTTCCTCATGCCTTATAAACAAACAGACAGAATTTTTTTTAAAAAATGATTTTTTTATAAGCACCGTACATGCATTCAGTAAAAAGCTTTTATTTTGACTTTACAAACAGGCTCTTCAATTTTATTTATTTGTATACAATATGAGATCAGTGTTTCCTAGCCGACTTGTTTCAGTTCTAAACAAAATGCGATATTTTTTGTAAACAGAAAAAAAAATCTATCGTGATAAGATTAACATTTTTACTATGTTACTAGTTGATCCGACATACGTTATCTTGCCCAAATAATACTTTCCGTTTCACCCGAATTTTCCAAGTTGCAGAGCAACTTTTCCAATTTTTCTTTCAATAAATACCTTCCGCGTAATATAATGAGGAAAATTAAAAAGAAAACTAATCTGTTCAGCCGTTCTCAAGTGATGCGCTTACCAATGAACAGCATTTCATTTTTATTTATACCTATATACAACATGTCCCGGATTTAACGCACAACCTCTTAACGGATCATTGTACTCATCATTATGGATAATTTCTACTTAATGGGACCAAACCTGAAATCGCAAAAAAAATCTGCTGTTATCTACATTTATGTTTGCATATCTCGTCAAAATGTCGGGAACATCAGATTTTTTTTATATCCCTTAGATTTTTTTATCCTTAATACAGGTGGTCAGACTTTCCGGCTTCTGACGAAGCGTAACGACTATCAAAGATCCACGAATGACAGCTGGGACCAACGGCTTAACGTGCTTTCCGGGGCACGGAGGGGTCTCCGTATGTAAAGGTCACTCATCCACGAACCAACCCTGGCAAGCGTATCTTATCCTGATGGATCGACCCGTATGGCTGTTATTACATAGCCACGAGCTCCTCAAAGTCAAAGTTATACCTGTCTATAATTCGTATGGTGTACAAGTAAAGAGTATTCTATTCCCTTGCGCTGATTGTGTCTAATAATTTGTATGGAAGTGTTCAACCTGACGCATATAGTCCACTTCTTAATCATTAAACCAAAAGACGCATGCAGTGACGTCCCAGATCACGCACGGGATTCGCTTCAGTGTGACCAGACTTTAATACCTACTGGTCGGACAAAATATAAGTTATCGACGCGAGAAGAAGGAAAACCTGCTGCTTCGAGGGACTGCTTCGTTGGTCTAGTGGTCGCAAGCACTACTGCTGAGCATAAGGTCCTGAGTTCGATTCCCAGGACGGGCAAAGTGTTATTGGGTTTTTCTATCTGCAATTTCTCGTAGCAGCCCGGAGTCTGGATTTGTGCCCGGTAGATGGCAATAGGCTCGCCCCCTATTACATGGGACTTAAACATAACTGGCGAAATGTGGATGTACCATAATAGGTACACCTCTGCCTAACCCTTCGGGGAAACAAGGCGTGATGTTATGTATGTAATAAGGAAAAAAACAGCACGGAAGGTAGGCCAGTTCTTTATAAAAAAAAACATAGGTGCTTACCTACTGCACTTACAAATATCTACTAATTTCCAACGATCCTATTAAGGCGATGATAACCGACTTTTAATGATTTTAAACTGAAGATCACGTCTAAACGAGTAGTGTTAATGATTTGGAAAAAAATATAAGTTAAATTAGAGCATTTAGTTGATAACTTAATATGTGAATATTTTAGATTATGTGATAATTAATTTGTAAAGTTATGTCTAACGCGGATAAAAAAATCTGAGAACAACGCAAAAACGATCAAGCGTATTTTTATGAAACCTGCAACATTTTAAATATATATTTTTTATTTATCTTTTAGTATACATGTTTTATGTATATTATATTAATGATGCGTCTAATTTGGGACAACGCTCCTTGATGAACGAGTCCTATTAGTGGGTGGACGTACGACAAGTTGCATGAGCTCAGCACAGAACACGCAAGCTATTCACTCAAGGCCGTTGGCATATATCTGCGTTTTAATACCGAGAACTTGTTTTATTCTGAAATTAAATTCACTTTACAATTTCAATTTTTCAAAGTAACAATCCTTTTATGCAGAACCTACCAAGTGTTAAAATTTGTGAGCTTTTCCTTAATCCCTCCCGCTGTGTGCACGGATTTCGGCTTGTGTTTTAAGTCTCTAAAAGTCCCGGGATTGCTCTTAAAATATCGGCTCCAGCCGTTTCAGGAAATGTATTTTCCTTCCCTTTTGTGTGTACCTAAGCCGTTACGTTGTGAGGGTTAAAATATTAATGTGGAAATCAGCAATTATCATGTAAAAACATAACATATTGCATAATGAAAAAAGTAAGTATTTTAGGTTGGTTATAGAAGCTTTACTAATTAAGAAACTTAACAAAGGTGGAAATAAAATGCTTCTTAAATGATACTAAATAGTCTGAAAATTCCTTAGGCAAGTAAGCCGACCTCATCTTGTTTTAAAAATTGTGATGGACGTCTAAAAGTGTTTGCACAAACCTACTTACAGAAGTAAAATCATTTATCATAATTCTAGAACGATGCTATTTGAATAGACCCACATAAGCCAAGAAAATGAATGCGTTAAGATTCAAACCCGAATGAATGTTCCATTATTAAAAACTTTTCATATTCATAAAGAGTGCAATAGAAATGAGTAAATAAATCCTTGTTTTTATTTAATTTTTTAGTAAAACGGGTTATTTATTTTATTATAATTTTGAAAATTTAAGTAAGAATATTATTTACATAATTTTAAAGCTAACTGTCTTAAAATAATAATAATAATATGTACAAGTATATAAAAAAGGAGGGGAAATAATCAGAGGGCATCAAAAAATCCATCCGTGTCGCTGTCAACAGGAAAAGTGCCCAAAAAGTTGGCCGCATTACCACGTTGTATGGCAATGCTGATTATTTGGCCAAAAAATAAGCCAGCCCTCTCTGGTCACGTGTAGAGTCGACCAACCGCTTGGTGATGTCTCGAAAAACTAAGTGTGCCCTCGGACCCCATGGCCCTAGTGTTTTAACCCCAAACGGCTCGAACATATATAAGTCCCAATAAGATTGGAGTATTTGCGCCGTTTGAGGAATTCCGCACCCGCAGCAACCTGTTTTTATTTTAATAATTAGCAAATAGAGATAGATCTATGAAACAAAATGACTGATACTTTTGAGAACAATAGCCCCGTTGGTTTAGTGGTCGAAAGCGCTACTGCTGAGTTCGACTCCCAGGTCGGGCAAAGTGTTATTGGGTTTTTCTATTTGGAATTTCTCAGTAGCAACCCAGGGTCTGAATTTGTGCCCGGCTCGCCCCCTATTACATGGGACTTAAACATAACTGTCGAAATGTGGGTGACTATAGGTACACCTCTGCCCAACTCTTCGGGGAAATAAGGCGTGATGTTATTTTATATTTTAAAAATAAGTTACTAGTATTTACACCCAATTATAATGCTCTCCAGTAAGCCTACAACCAATGACCGGATATAGCCTTCAAAAGTAAGATTTCCACTAGGAGAGGCACACAATCGTATCCATTGTCATTCAGCATCCATTGATAATAGCCAGCCATTGTTCCAACACAGATGAACCAGCTTCAAATGCATTGCAGTGAGTTGAAATGCAAAATATTCTATTTGCTTGTCATTTTTGATGCTTTTTAAAGCGATTATGAACTCTTGTATGAAGAGCTTATTATGATCGTCCTTAATAGTAGCTGCTTTCGTCTTGTTGAGTAACTGGGGAACCCAATAACCTATTTTCAGTAAAAGACAGATCGCTATTGATGGTATACAGTATAATTCTATTTGTCCTTATGTCAGGCCGGTAAGACTCCATAAAGTCTTGTACATTATTGGGACGTTAAAACCATAGATAGATAGGTTTTCTATCTCCAGTATGCCAAAACTGGTGACAGATAGGTTATTGGGTTCGGTATCTATTACAATTTTGATAATTTAGTAGGAATAAACAAGAGACTATGTTATTCATCATCCGCCTACCCTTTTCCCAACTACGTTGGGGTCGGCTTCCAGTCTTACCGAATGCAGCTGAATACTAGTACATGGAGCGACTGCCTATCTGATCACTACACCTCAGTTACTGGGTAACCCCTTGGCAAGATTGGTTATCAGACTTTCGGGCTTCTAACTACCTTACTGGTAGTCAATGATCTACAAATGACTACCAGGATCAACTGCTTAACGTGCTTTCTGAGGCACAGAGGGGCTCGGTATGTAATGGATGGTCACCCATCCACATACCGACCTCAGCAAGCGTTGCTTAACCTTCAAGATCGGCCCATGTGGCTATTATTATTTAGCCACAAGCCCCGGTTATTACAAAATCAATTTTAATTTGCTTTTAGTAAGTGAGATTTGTGTTAACGAGTTAAGGCTCCAGCAAACAGGCGCGACACGAGACGCGACACAAAGGCACCGCATGTTACGCGACGAGCGGTGCCGTCGCGTCGCGTGTCGCGCCTGCTTGTAGGAATCTTTATGCGTATAACGTTCGTACCTACAAAACGTATATCAATTAATGTAGGTATGTTGTAACGAAAGGTGTCCATAATCATCATTAAATAATGCACTCCTACACTAATCCAGATATAAAATAAATTATGAATATAAAAGCACTAACTCCCAAAAGCCAGTATCAAAATGTCAGATGTGAAAAACTTTTATTACATCCCTATGTTCGACTTGAGCCTTACTATATTACCTATATTCCGAAGAAATTCTGACGTGGGTAGCACTGCGCCCGACTATAAAACTATTGAAATATCGCAGCTAAGTACTATCAACAAAATAATATTTTATGTTAGAAAAAAATTCTTTACCCCACGAGCTACACGCTCAAGCGACACGCGTTTTGCGACAGCAACTATGTAGAAAACAAAAGAAATGAAAGAAGTTGTTTTAGAGTATGCCATGACTCATCGCGACGAGACATGCGACGCGATGGATGGAAACAAGAGACGTGTACGCTTGACGCAAGTCGCGTTGCAACTCGCATCGCTCGACCCCGTGAACGGGGCCTTGCATTTTTGGATCATAACTTCATAAGACACACATTGACCGCTGACTAACGATCGAATGACATAGCTGACATGATTTACTTTGAGAAGATTTGATAAATTGGCGTTAAAGGGGCCGGGTTGTATTCTATACTGATTCTCTCTGTCCCTAACTTGAATAAATGAGTTTTGTATGATGATTGATTGACTGAAAAATATTAATTAAATTTTTTTCTACTCTCCATCAAACAGTTATCACAACGGTGCGCTGCGCTGTTAGTACATTTAAGCATTTGTAGTTAGCTACCTGAATACTTATCTTTTTGTTGACCGTACCATCTGATTTATTAGACTTTAAGGGAAGTTTAAACCTGCTTTAAGCGGAAAGCGCTAAGGTAGCCCACGAAATTCACATTTTCTTACGATTTTTGCAATTTGCAGCTCAGTGTCTGGGTGTATGTTGATTAAAGTATGATTCGTGACCGTAGCAAATATGTATTTACTGAATTATAATCATTAGAATCAGTAACACAATTCGTTAAGCTAGTATCCTCAAATGCCAAAATTTTATGAAATAGTCATTCAATAGGATTACTTGGTCTTAGAGAGTGGTATTGATGATTGTAATGACTATAATTCTGTAAAGAAATATTCGTTACGGTCGCGAATCATATTTGGCCTGCAAATTGTAAAAGACGTAAGAAAATTTGATTTTCGCGGGCTACCCTGGCGCTTTCGCCTTTAGGTTATGGTGTTCTGTGTGTGCAGTGTGCACGCAGTAAGCCAGTTTTCAGTATGAAAAAGTTCTCTTTAGAAATTATTTTACTTTCGAAATAGTTTTAAGCTTTTATATTCTAATTCATGTAATTTAAATTTTCAATACTGATTTAGGAAAGTAATTTGAGAGATGCTTTGTATTTCAGGCCAGTTTAAAATTACTATGCCAAAAAAAAGTTACTGTTAGATCTACGCAGGGAGGTCCAAAAGTTCGTGGAATGAAAGGGTTTTAAATAAAATGAATCAATAAATGTATTTTTCTTTTTCAATATAATCACCCTTAAGGGGGAAGCGCTAAGGTAGCCCGCGAAATTCAAATTTTCTTGCGATTTTTGCAATTTGCAGCTCAGTGTCTGGGTGTATGTTGATTAAAGTATGATACGCGACCGTAACGAATATGTATTTACAGTATTATAAGATCAGAATCAGTAATACAATTCCTTAAGTTAGTATGATCCTGAAATGTTAAGATTTCATGAAATAGTCATTCAATAGAATTACTTGGTCATAGAGAGTTGTATTGGTGACTCACAACCCCCGCCCTCGCCCTCCCGCGCTATGACTTCGTTTTCGCTTAGTGTTCTTTCTGACTTTTTTCTTTTTGCTCCGCTCCTAAGGGTCATATCGTGATGTTAAATAGCCTATATCTATCCTCGAGAATTGGGCTATCAAATGCAAAAAGAATTTTTGAAATCCAACTTTTTGTTCATAACTTCATGGGTTTTAATTTTTTGGTGCAAAACCCTAATTATTTTTCCAGAATAAAAGTACCCTAAGTTACCCGCCGTAACATCAACTATCTGCCAGTGAAAGTCCCGGCAAAATTGGTCCAACCGTTTCAGAGATTAGCCGGAACAAACAGACTGACAGACAAAAATGATAAAAATTGCATTTTTGCTATTAAGTACAGTTTATACTTTCTTATGCATTTAGTAAAAAGTTGTTATTTTGACATTACAAACAGACACTTCAATTTTATTTATTTATATAGACAGATTTTAAACATTTTAATGATTAATGCTGTTTTGTGATTGTGAGATCTTATGAAATATCCTTTATTTCTATTTCTATTACCACGACTACGACTATTATTTACTCTTACGTAATCTGCTTGCGTCACCAAGTAATTCGAAATCCCGTATTGAAGTTCGTATTTATTGAAAATGTATGCCACTTTGCTACAATTTAAATTAAACAGCTGTTGTTAGGAACATACAAGTACGTACATTAAATTAATCGAATTTTTCGTGATCGTTTGTTGTTTTGCCAGAAACTTGATTTACGTCTAAATTTGTTTAGGCGACTATTTTTATGGTGCACTGGATTTTCAACTCTCGGTGTTAAGCCGAGCATTGAGAATTCAACACAGTACATCCTAACGCGTCAAAAAAACGCAGTGCGTTCAAAATCCAGTGCTCGGAAAAAAATCACCCGTGCAGGGTACGAGGGCTAACTTCAACATCCCATGTAGTGACATGGGATCTAGGATCTGTTGCTGTGTGAAAGAAGGACAATCCAACAAAATAATACACTTTTTTATTATCAGTGGGATATACACCTACAGCTTATATCTTTCTAAAGAACTTTCTATAGAATAAACAAATTCATTATTATATTATTTGCATCTTAATTAAAAAAAAATAAAGATAAAAAAATACACTCGGAGCAAATTTTTAAAACTAACACCGAAGAAGGGTTGATATCTGTCTCGCGAGAACACGTACGTATTATGGAAAGAAAAATATTACATAAGAAGGGGCACAGGTGTTCAACAACCTACCACGAGAAATAAAAATGTTTCGCATGAATCTTTTACTGCTGCCTACCTACCTTCAATGTCTTGTTATGGACATTCATTATTATTGTTGTCTTCCTTAAAAATTGTGCATGTCATACTAGCTCGGCTCACGAATTCATTATTATATAGTTAAAATATTTCTCACTAAGCGTAATTTGTAGTGAATTTCTTTGAGTAAATAAATATTATTTAACCACAGAACTTAATAAGAATACAGCGGGCCTTGAACAGGCTGTGCAAGCTTCAAGTTGATGAGTCAGCATGTTCTATGCAAATTTTGCCAAACACGACTGAAGTTTCTAAAACGCCACAATATGGCGCTAAGGTCGACCTACTATGATTTGATTCTTATTTCGATCGAATCTCTTTAAATACATATAATCTATACAAATAAATAAATTGAAGTGTCTGTTTGTAATGTCAAAATAACAAGTTTTTACTAAATACATAAGAAAGTACTTTTTAAAAAAAGCAATTTTTTTTTGTCTGTCTGTCTATCTGTTTGTTCCGGCTAATCTCCGAAAAGGCTGGACCGATTTTGACGGGACTTTTACTGGCAGATAGCTGATGGTATAAGGAGTAACCTAGGACTTTTATTTTAGAAAAATACCGGGTTCGGCGCAAAAAAAAATTAAAACCCATGCAATTGTAAACAAATAGCACGGGTGGGCGATGCTGCTATTTTGACATTTCTAGCAGACACCTCAATTTTATTTATTTGTAGTACTTATTATTTGCTGAGGAGCCTAAGATGATTTGTAGGAGATGAATTAATTTACACTATAAAAAGGCGACAAAGAGAGGCGAAGGCGACTTCTGACTGCCTCGATGGCCTTATTACATGGGACTTAAACATAACTGGCGAAATGTGGGTGTACTGCATCTGCCAAACCATTCGAGGAAACAAGGCGTAATGTTATGTGTTTAAAAAGGTGCTCTTATTTTGCATTCTAGTTTTTTTTCCTGCTCAATTTGTTTTTGTAACAATTTTTTTCGTAGATATTCCTTAATAAACCCCTTTAATTTGCAACTTCATTCAATAATCATAACGTAATTTTAATGCTTTATGTAAAAAAACCCTTCTCTATTGGAGTCGGTTCAAAATTGCACAGTTCAGTTTGCCACGTAGAAGGAATTCTTGTAATACCGTCGAGGTTTATTCGTTTCGGATAGAAAACGTATGTAAATTCCTGTGTACTCGTGTTTCCGTGGAGCAGCTAGAGTTCGGTACCAGACATTTACATATTTTTGGTTCACATTGTGTGGTGACTGGCGTATTGTGTACCTAGTTTTTGTTGAGGTTAGAAAATTGGCTTTTCGTAGATGTAGATACCTATTATGGCCCGTAAGTTAAGTAGGTGTTTAAGGGACGGAGCTTGTCATTGAAACTACAATATTTAAAAAAAAAAATTACAAAAAATAAAACCGACTTCCAAAAAAAAGCACAACTTACAAAGTGAAAAATAACTATGATTTCGGAAGTCGGTGTCTTTGGTTTTGTATTTTCGTTTTTTGCCACCGACTTCCGAAATCATAGTTATTTTTCACTTTGTAAGTTGTGCTTTTTTTTGGAAGTCGGTTTTATTTTTTGTAAAAAAAATTGATTTTTCACTTTTTTGTTGTGGTACCTACCCCACACAAAATCGATTAAATTACAGAAACAGGAAGTTATTAGAACATCATCCACAACATACATAGACTAAGTGGGAAAAATACGTATTATTGAAGCTACCTCAAAGACCACCCAAGCAAAGTTAATAAATTTTACAAGGGACCAATAGTTCGTGATATACCTTCTCGAATAAAACAAGAATCATTCAAATCGGACTACTCTGTAAAAAGTTATGCGTGGTAATACATGAAAAATATACTTATTAATATACACGTTGACTTCAGAACATCCTTTCGTGATTTTTCGTGGGTTAAAAACTGAACTTCGACTCTAAATTAGGGGCCAATATACTTGCGCTTGTAATTTCTATCAAATACACTAAACACTATAGGTACACGTACACCTCTGCCTAACCCTTCGGGGAATACAGCGTGATGTTATGTTATATTTTATGTTAAACAAAACTAACTATTGCTCGCAGTTTCACTCACATCGTAGACAAACTACTAGGTACTATCGAGGAAACTTACATCTGACCAATTTGAAAACAAAATCCCGTGAACACGATGACCATATCGGTTAGCAAGCGTTACTATAGTGGCCGAGCGTTCCAAACAAGAACAGTCCTTACAGTGTATAGATGTTCATTTTCGCTACCTACCAATTTTTAAAAACATCACCATAATCACATCTATCAAAAAAAGTTCAAGGCTAGACATAGACTTCCCCCAAATATCGGTAAAACTACCCTTCCTCATAACCATTAGATGTTTAATTTACCTATATCATTCTGGACATGGTCTATCTGTGGTCCAAACATTCAAATCCATTCAAGCCGTATTTCATTATATGCGTGATTTAGCAACAAATATGTTTTTAAACTCTCACCAGCGGGGCAATTATCATACTAAGGGCGGATTCGACCAAACTTTTATACCTAGCATAAATCTAATCAAGCGAATAAATATTAAATTTTTGACAGATTTTCCATACAAAAACTGTCAGACGTCAATTTTATTCCGAGAATAAAATTTTTTCCTGTTTGGTCGAATCCGCTTACAGTAGGAATCGGTTTCATTTCGACAGTTCAACAACATTCATTGCGTTATTTACGTTGTTGAGCAGACAAATTTTTCGAATACATAAAGCATTGGATTAGCATTTATGCTGCAAACTCATTCAGATTGTGATTGATAGTATGTTATGCAATTAGGGTGCTGCTTCTTTATAATATGAACAAGGATTTTGTGAAAACACATAAAGCTTTGGTTTAATAAAAAAGCGGTGAACGGTCATATATTAACGACAGTTCAAATATAGAGCGGTTTTTTGACACCTTAAGGCGAAAGCGCCAGGGTAGCCCGCGAAATTCAAATTTTCTTACGTTTTTTGCAATTTGGAGCTCAGTGTTAGATTGTATGTTGATTAAAATATGATTCGCGACCGTACAAAATATGTATTTACTGAATTATAATCATTAAAGTCATCAATACAACTCTCTAAGGCCAAGTAATCCTATTGAACGACTATTTCATGGAATCTTAACATTTGAGGATTATATTAACTAAAGTAGTTGTTTTACTGATTCTAATGATTATAATTCTGTATATACAACATAAATAACGCACAACCTCTTAACGGGTCATTATACTCATCATTATGAACAACTTTTACTATGGGACCAAAACTGAAATCGCGAAAAAGAAATCAGCTGCTCCCTACATTTTGACGAGTTATGCGAACATAAATGTAGGGAGCAGCAGATTTTTTTTTTCACGATTTCAGGTTTGGTTCCATAGTAAAAGTTGTTCATAATGATGATGACCCCTTAAGAGTTTGTGCGTTAATTATGTTACACCTTGTATATATTTGTTACGGTCGCAAATCATACTTTAATCAACATACACTCAGGACGCTGAGCAAAAAAAAATTGCAAAAATCGTAAGAAAATTTGAATTTCGCGAGCTACCTTAGCGCTTCCCCCTTTAAGACAAATATGTCAAATATTAGTGAAAATGACAGATTTTCATGACAGCCTTTATTATATGACAGGATCGCTTTCTTTGGCAACTAAAGCTTATACTTAACTTAGCAAACGTATCACTACACCCTCACTTAAGCAATAGCTTAGTTTCGGATTCAACACGTTTCAAGAACGTTAAGTTCCAGTTTAAGACGCAGATACATGCCAACGGCCTTGAGTGCATAGCTTGCGTGTTCTGTGCTGAGCTCACGTAACGCGTCGTACGATCATCCAGTAATAGGCCTCGCCCATCAAGAAGCACTGTCCCAAATTAGACGCATTATTAATTTATTATACATAAAACAAAAGGTATTATATTAAAACACGTATATTAAAAGATAAATAATTAAATTATATTTAAAATGGCGAAGGTTTCATAAAAATAGGCTTGATAGTTTTTGCGTGATTCTCAGTTTTGTATCTGCGTTAGACATAACGTTACAAATTAATTACACTCATCATCATTTGCCTAGCCTTTTCCCAACTATGTTAGGGTCGGCTTCTAGTCAAACCAGATGCAGCTGAATGCATGCTGAATTTTACATAGAACGACGGCCTATCTGACCTCCACAACCCACTTACGGAGTGATACGACACCCCTTGGTAAGACTGGTTGTCAGACTTTCCGACTTCTGACGACCCGACACGACGTCAAAGACCCACGAATGACAGTCGGGACCAACGGCTTAACGCGCTTTTCGAGGCACGGAAGAGTCTTGGTATGTAAAGATGGTCACCCATCCACGGCAAGCGTAGCTTAACCTGATCAATCGACTCGTGCGGTTGATATTACTTAGCCACAAGTCTCTAAAAACGCACAGAACTAGTTCCCTCCATTAAAATGATTTTAATGAAAAACCCGTTCCAAAATGAACCATATTATTATTTCTATTAAAAATTAATTACACTATGTAATATAAAGATAATCTAAAATGTTCATATATTAAGTTATTAAGAAAATGCTCTAATTTAACATTATCTTTTTCCAAATCATTAACACTAGGTGATCTTAAGTTTAAAATCATTAAAAGTCGGTTATCGTCGCCTTAAATCTATCATCTTGTGTATCTCCTGATTTTAAATGCGCTTCATTCAACTTTGTCTTTGGCTGGACACAGACCTCTATAATCTAATATTAAAAACAAATTTATTCTATTAATCTGTTCTATTCTATTTTATTTATTAATTAAAGCTGTGACGCGACACCCGATTCTCATCCTTCCGCATCAAGTTAAGCAATAAATTAGATAGAGTTAAAAAAAAATTGAAGTATTTCAAAGACAGTGCTTTAATAGCACGTAAAAAGTTAATTTCACTGAAATCTCTACTTCAGGCTATATAAACATTCGAGATCGTAAACTGTATGTTTTACTGTGTGCGGATGTTAAAGCACTGAAATAAAGCTGTTTGTAGCTGTATATTTTTCTAACATAATATGCAGTACCTATTTAAACTTTTAAAAAAATGGGATAGTAGAAAAATGCACCTAAGTCCTTCGCATTTTAACCAAATCACACCATCAACCACCCCCCACCCATCACATCAATCATCATCATCTCATTAATCTTCACCGATTAATTTCTTTGCAGCATCACAACTGTTTCTTTTAATCTTTGTTTTACCTCATTTCCTGTGATTTCGTAGGGTCTTTGCTGGTCCTACCTCTTTTCAAAGGAATCATTTTGTAACTTTTAATTATTGTACATGTATTATTTCAGTTCATTTGGGTATCAGGAAATGGAATAACTTTACCCTGAAATATTTCATTACTGTAGTATTGTCACAGTTTTTAGGGTTCTGTACTGAGAGGGTGCCAACGAGATCCTATTACTGAGGCTCCGCGGTCCGTCCGACCATCCGTCTGTCACAGGGCTGTATCTTTAGAACCAAAAAATTGAAATTTTCAGAGTGTGTACTACTTTGGCCACTATAACAACAAATGATAAAAATAAAATAAAGTTAAACATTAAAGAGGGTCACTATACAAGAAATGTGTTTTTTTTTGGGTGTTTGTTGCTCTGGTGTTAAATATACAGGGTGTCTGGTTTCGGAATAGTAAAACTTAAAGGGGAGGTAAAGACCATCAAACTGAACAACTTTTTCCCGGGGACCAACATCGTAATCGTGAAAAAAAAAATCAGTCATCCCATACAAAACTTCAATACCTACTCGAACAAATGTATGAGACGACTGATATTTTTTTTGCGATTACGATGTTGGTCCCCGGGACAAAGTTGTTCAGTTTGATGGTCTGTACCTCACCCTTAATTTTCGTCACACTGTGTACAGACACATTGTATATTACTGTGGTAACCATTCGTGTGCGAGTCCGACTCGTACTTGGCCGCTTTTTAAAATTCAATTGATAGTTTCTAAACCCAGCAGCCTGAAACCTTATTAAACCTAGTACCCAAAGATTTTACAGCAAATAATAATAATATGATAAACTTAACTAAAAAAAATTATTACAAGAGTGAACCTTTTATTTCTCGTTTTTTCTTCGAAAATTTCACCTGCTGTGATCGCGGTTAGATTCATAAAAGTATTTCACATTTTAAGATATTTTAACCCCAAAATAATATCATAAACCTTGAGCTGCAACTACTAACAAACGTGCACATAACCCTGTCCCCGCTCAAAGGGAAATTTTAAAAGTCGCCCGAATCGTCGAAACGACGCAAATTACATTTGTGCTTGCCCCGCTCCGCTCGCTTCGTCCGCTCACTCCGCTCCGGCCGCCGGGAATCACATTCGTTTGCCACCTAGCCGATAGATTCAATTTGACAACGCTTTTATATTTACACAACTTTGCCGCATTGTCGGCAAATTGGTTGGGATTGCTGTCTCTCAAATCTAGCGATTATGAGATTAAATCTTTTGTGGATTTTCATGCAAAAATGACGAAATTTTCAAATTAGCTTAAATATTTATTCATTTTCCTGGATAAAGTGACTGATCTTATAATTTTTTCATGAAAAATAAAAAGATTAATAACTTTATTATTTTTAATTATTTAAAGTTTATTCATTCACATTCACCGTCGCGGCCTGTGATGATTTCTTAATAGAATAGAATAGAATAGAATTTCTCTTTATTCAAGTAACCAAGACTCAACAAGACTGTTAGTAAAACTTACGACTATGTTAGTAAATACAGGCATTAAAGAAACGAGGAAAAACAAAACAAAACATTAAATAATGGCCGATCGCTGCTGTGACATCCCATGAGAGACGGCACAACAACGACCCACATACAAACAGTCCAGGCGACTCGCAACCATGTCTAAGACACTATTGGAGCTGCCCCATACCCTGCGCACCAGGGAAGCGCACCTTTTACGCATTGTTGTGTAAAAACAATCCACATGCGCATCTGCGAACATCCCCGACGCACTACAGAAACGGGGCAGCCCCACCAGTATCCTAAACGCGTTATTAAATTGGACGCGGAGGGCACTGTACGATCTTTGATCTTTTTTTTTAAAATATTTTTCTTGTTTAACCTTTTAACAGTGAATTAAAAATCGATACACATACAAACTCTAAGTTACACAACCTATACCACATTGCATTATTTATTGTAGGTACCTGTGTCGGTACTAACAGCATTCTGTTTTATGTATGTATGTATGTAGCTATTTACTATGCAGGTGAATAAATTTCCATGATGATTTATGATATCACGGCGCTTATTATTCATCCGTTGATCCAATGAATTAAAAGATGACGTACATTAAACGAACGTGAAGGCGTATAATCCCTCAATATGAAAATTTACCCGTCTACCTGTACCTACGCTATAAATATTCATAAGATTAATAATATCTGCGTCGCATCTATGCTAATTGTCTGGCGATGGATTAAGTGAGCATTTCCCCTTTAAAAAAAATACTGAGAATTTATTTAATTAATTACAGTTGCTTTTTTAAATAATTTATGTGGCTATGTGTCTGCGAGGTGCTCGTGGCTAAGTAATAACAGCCGCATGGGTCGATCCATCAGGTTAAGCTACGCTTGCCGGGGTTGGTCCGTGGATGGGTGACCATCTTTACATACCGAGACTCCTCCGTGCCTCGGAAAGCACGTTAAGTCGTTGGTCCCGGCTTTCATTCGTGGATCTTTGACAGTCGTTACGGGTCGTCAGAAACCCGAAAGTCTGACAACCAGTCTTACCAAAGGGTATCGTATTACCCAGTAACTGGGTTGTGGAGGTCAGATAGGCAGTCGCTCCATGTAAAATACTGGTATTTAGCTGCATCCGGTTAGACTGGAAGCCGACCCCAATATAGTTGGGAAAAGGCTAGGCAGATGATGATGATGTGGCTATGTGTCTGGCATTCCGAGTATTCCTGTGAGCTGAATCTTCAGCTTAGTTCGTGGCAACTGAGCTTATCATGCTCATGCTAGGATTTTGTTTACAATAGTGCATCGGGAAGCAAAACACAGATAAAGCCTGAAATTACTGGAGGAGGCCTGTACCCGTCGAGAGGCCCTTACTTAATTAATTTTGTTAGTGATTCGGCGTGCGTGTATGACAACTATGAACGTAAACGAAGCAAAAGGAGTATGTAAGGATCGTAGCAAGTGGCGTTCTGTAGTTTCTGACTGGTTTCTGGCTGCATAGAAAGAAGGCGTGAGTTTATTTATGTATGTATGTTCCTATTTTTATTTTGTTAGTAAAGTGTTATTTTTTTTCATTTAGTGCATCGGGAGGGGATCGAACTTAAATCTTCTCGACCGCCAGCGTCAGTATTCGTTGTAGTATTGCGTCTATTTTACCCGACTTCGGAGTAGCAAAGAAAAGTTTGTGTTTATGATAGCATAAATGTGATCTGATCTGATTTGCTTTTGTAGCTATTGCGGGCTTTATAGTAACTTATATATTTATTTCAAAGTATTGTTAATTTGGGTAATGCTCGTTTAATGGTATATTTGCATGCTCGAAAAATAAATTTAAATCTAATATTACAAATTTTTTATCTTAATTGTAATCTTATTATTATTAGTTATTTATTGCATAATTTTAGTAATTGAAATTGTTTCTGATCTGATTTGGCTTTGTAGCTTTTGCTGGCTATAAATGAACTTATTTATTTATTTCAAAGTATTGTTAATTTTAATTTTGATCATTTTAATTTTGGTAATGCTCGTCTAGTGGCAACCACTGATCTATAAATAAGTATGTCTTATCTGCGGATAATGCAGTGGACTTGCAACATTACTACTTTAAGTTTTGTTAACCCTAAGTGATAAATATGTTGTAGTTGTTTATTATCCCTTAATAAATAAAATAAAATAAATATAGGCTTGCTAAGATTATTTCCGTATTTTTATGAAAACTATTATAATGATTGAGAACTGTTCGTAGTTTTATACAAAGTGTAACATGTTTAACGCACAGCCTCTTAAGGGGTCATACTCATCATTATGAACAACTTTTACTATGGGACCAAACGTGAAATCGCAAAAAAAATCAGCTGCTCCCTACATTTATGTTCGCATAACTCGTCAAAATATAGGGAACAGCTGATTTTTTTTTTCGGTAATACAATGATCCCTTAAGAGGTTGTGCGTTATTTATGTTACATCTTGTATATTGCGGAACATTTCTGAAGCATTTTAGTATTGTAATGACTATGACATTTTACAGTTTGACTCACTACATTTAGGGATCTCAAACTGAATCTGGACTCAAAACAGAGCTCATCATGATCAACGTATCGAGTTCGCAAGTACTCAAAATAAACATTCTTAAACACAATAAAAAGTAAGTAATTCTGCACACTTCATATTTGTGCTGTATTTGCTTTCCAGAAAATATTTGACAGCGCAGCAAGTGGCGCCGTCTGGTTTTGTTACGAAGTTACTGGAATCACCGAAAAGGTCAGATAAGACAAGACTAACACTGGCTGGTGACATTCTCTAGCGGAGCATCGCATCGATGGTTGCGTGGCGGCTGTCTTCTGATGACAGATGATGTCAGGGGAGCCGCTGTCGTACCACATCCACGACGAACTGCTATATTCCGGCACAGTCGTGATGATATTGAAGCTGCTGAACCACTAATACAATGACCACTTCTGGTAAAGGCTATCCCGCCCCGTTATTATCTATACATCTATAAGAAAAATTAATATTGAAGTGTCTGTTTGGAATGTCAAAATAACAGCTTTTTACTAAATTCATATGAAAGTATGTACGGTACTGATAACAATAAAGCAAGTTTTAAAATTTTTGTCTGTCTGTTTATTCCGACTAATCTCTAAAACGGCTAGACCGATTTTGACGGGATTTTCACTGGCAGATAGCTGATGTTACTTCAAATACTTTTATTTTAGAAAAATAATTAGGGTTCCGCGCAAAAAAAAAAAAAATAAAACCCATGAAATTATGAACAAAAATTCAGATTAGAAAATTATTTTTGCATTTGGTAGCCAAATTCTCGAGGATAGTTATAGGCTATTTAACATCAAGCACACCCTTAAGAGCCGAGCAAAAAGAAAAAGGTTAGAAAAAACACTAAGCGGAAACGAAGTAATAGCGCGGACGGGCGGTGGAACGCGACAGGTCGGGGTAGTGGCTATTGTTTTAGTGTATTGTGTATCTTACGACTTCTACGCGAACTAAGTCGCGGGGCACACTTAATATTCCTACTATTCATAAAACACCCTCCGGGTGGCATGTCAACAAGTCTAAAATAAAACCCCTAAAAGTAATAAGGTCACCAGTAGGTCAACTAAAAATAAGAAAGAAAAATGTACGTGAAAATAATACGCGAGGGAAATACTAAGCCTTGCTTAAAGGAAATAAAAAGAATTTTAGTAATGATATCTTTTTTTCAGAAAGATATCAAATGATAAAAGTAATATCCGTTGAGTCTAATTAATGGATTAAGTTTAGATCTAACATAATCTCTTACTGAAATAATAAGCCAGACTTCTAAAATAAAAAAAACAACCCTCGTTTTTTTATACTCGGTGTTAAGGGAGGGATGTTTTAAAATACGTAGAAAGGCAATTTGGGTTGCTATCAAGTAACAAATTTTAATGGTCGGAAAAACGGTGCAAAATGTAATATAATTTTCATTACGGATGTCGGAAACAGGTTCCTTACACTTTTTTTAATTGAATCCGGCTTTAATTTAATTTATTTTTTCGGAAATGTTTCAGCTGACTATAATATACATATAAGATGATTTTTTGGGATTTCAGGGTCAACACCGAGACTATGATAAAAAAAAATGATAAAATAAAATTTAAAAATTAAATTTTATTTTATCATTTTATTTTTTTTTTATCATAGTCTCGGTTGGATTGGGTTTTTCTATCTGGAATTTCTCAGTAGCAGCCCGGAGTCTGGATTTGTGCCCGGTAGATGGCAATAGGCTCGCCCCCTATTACATGGGACTTAAACATAACTGGCGAAATGTGGGTGTACTTTAGGTACACCTCTGCCTAACCCTTCGGGGAAACAAGGCGTGATGTTATGTTATGTTATGTTATGTTATGTTATGTGCAAAAAATAAAATAAAATGATTGCGCCATCCCATCTTCCCGGCTCGGCGTGCTGTGCTGGCGCTGCTGCTTCGGCTGCAGAAAACCTCAAGAGGCCAAAGTATAATAACCTTACCCGTAATTATATTTTCGAGCCGTTTGGGGTTGAAACCCTCAGGCCGTGGGGTTCGAGTGCTCATTCTTTGTTCAACAAAATCTTCAAATGGCTGATTAACATTTCCCGTGACCCACGGGCTGGCTTTTACCTTGGCCAGAGGCTAAGCATTGCCATACAACGTGGCAATGCCGCCAGTCTCTTGGATACATTACCAGTCGACAGCGATGCGGAGGAATTTTTCGACGCCATATTTTAGTTTGTTAATAGTTTTAGTCAGGTTATTATATTTTTTTTATAGTTTGTTATTTAATTTAGTGCCTGTATAAATAACAGAATGAAAAATTATTTTATCATTAAACTATGATAACATAAGTTAGTCTCTTAATGCAATAAAGCAGCATTTTTATTTATGCAAAAGTGTAATTCCTGGCTAAAATGGGACCGTCCTGGGATGTTAAAAACAAAAATACTATAAAATGTCGTTTTAGCTTTCTCGAAAATCGAGCTTATAAAAAGTAAAATGTAAGGTAAGTAAGTAAGTTAAGTATATTAAAAGGTCGTGACATACTCCGGATTAGGTAAAGTTCAATAAGATTACAGACTCAGTACCGTTCTTCAAACAATACATTATTTAAATGTTTACTCTACTGAACCTTTTCACCATTACCTGAATTCCAGGGATTGCGATGCATCAATCGTTTGTCAAACAAATGACAGTCCGCTGTCACGTCGCGTTGAGTAATGAAGAATTTCCTATTCTAAAGTTTTACAAAAAATACAAAAGGTTTATTGGAAAAAAGAAAAGGTGATGACAGACAGTGATCTCGCATTTAATCATAATTCAGTTTCTATATCACAATGTTTTGATTTAACTATTGACAGCCAAACTAAGCACAAGCTCTGCACGGACCCCCAAGATACAAATATTGGGGGTCCGAGTGCTATTGAGCAGAAAGTAATACGTCAAGTTACAAAGCCAGTTTAATAAAGCGTGTACTTACTACATATGTTGTATGTGTGTTTGTGTGAGTGTCAGTGAGGGTGAAAGAGAAGGATGTTGTTTGCTGGCAATTTGGCTTGTCGACAAACGTTAAAGAAATGATTCTGTTACGGTGTACATAATTATGTTAGTTCCAGAAGCCATTTCTTTAGTACACGTTTTAGGCGAGTGGCTAGGTTTTGTATCATATAAGCGCTCAACTTCAGCTCGTTTTGTTGAGCATTTGTAGCATCGTTGTCGTGCTGAAAAAGTTGGGAAACAAACTTAGGCATGTTGGGCTTTTCTGTTCTGTCGGTACGAGCTACTTATACGAGAATAAATCATCGATCAACTCAGTCTATCACAGTCCAAGTTGCGACAATACACCCGGTTCTCCGTGTTCGGCACCCAGTCTGTCGTCTTTTTAAGGTCGTCAGTCCAACTGCGCGCTCAAGAACTCGTCGAGTACAATGACTCTCGTTCCTTCTACAACTAATAGACATGGCAGGTCTACTATAATTTTAGTTTGCTAACTCGGCAATCTGAGAAAGTAATCACAGTTCTTTTTCAAATAATTTCATTCATTTACCTAATATACTGGGTTAGAAAATTAAGTTCAAAAATTACCATCACAAAGTGCACCGTTTAAGGTGGAAGCTCCAGGTTGGCCGCGAAATTCAAACTTTCCTATGTTTTTTTGCAATTTGCATGTCAGTATTAGGTTGTATGTTGATTAAAGTATCATTCGCGACCGTAACAAATATGCGTTTACAGAATTGTAAACATCAAAATCAGTATTACAACTCCATAAGTTTGTATAATCTTAATTGTCTAGGTTTCATTAAATAGTCATTCAATAGAATTGCCTGGTCATAAAGAGTTGTATTGATGACTTTAATTATTATAATTCTGTAAATTTATTTATTTTTTCAATACATTAATATTTTAACTTATAACTAATTAATTAATAAAATAACAAAATTATATCCTAACTTAACTAAAACTATTCACAAACTAAAATATGGCGTCGAAAAATTCCTCCGCATCGCTGTCGACTGGTAATGTACCCAAGAGACTGGCGGCATTGCCACGTTGTATGGCAATGCTTAGCCTCTGGCCAAGGTAAAAGCCGGCCCTTGGGTCACGGGAAGTGTCAACTAGCCGTTTGGAGATTTCGTTAAACAAACCATGAGCGCTCGGACCCCACGGCCCGAGGGTTTCAACCCCAAACGGCTCGAAAATATAATTACCGATAAGGTTATTATACTTTCGCCGCTTGAGGTTTTCCGCAGCCGCAGCAGCAGCGCCAGCACAGCACGCCGAGCCGGGAAGATGGGATGGCGCAAGAGTGTCGACACAAGTTGCGTCCCACACTAAAGGCCTACCCACCTTCCATGGAAATAAAGACATGCCGTCCGGTCTCTTACCATCGTCGCGTGCCAAGCCATTGGGTTCTAATACAGCTGGGACGCCGACGGTGACAAGAGCCCGTCGGATGATGTCATTAATGTTCGCGTGCCGCGCTATGCGACCCGCACTTCGGCTGCAAGACAGGCCGTGGTGTCCGAGGCTGTTGACAACTTCGCCACAGTGACAGCGATGAGGAGAACAACAAGGGGCTCCTAGTCGCAGGGAAGCAGCGAGGCGGAAAGTAGTGTCGTCAAACAAAGTGCCTATGCTCGACGACGGTAGTGCATGAAGCCACAGACCCGACTCCCACTTACCCACAGCCAGCAGGCGCGCACGCTCCGCAGTAGTAGCAGACGTGTCAAGTAAATTTTTCTGTACTACTCTACAAAGCGGCTCATCCCACCGTCTCTGGGAAGATGGATTGTCGGGTGGATCTGAATTCGGGCAAGCGAGTCTCCAGGCATCCATAGCCTCGGTGAAGCACGGCACATCAAAATTAATCAGTTTCGAGGCTAGGATTTTCCTGATTAAATTCTCAGTGCCGTGGATCGAGGATATAAAAGCCGGTAAACTGATACTAGAAATTTTGCGGAATTCTGTAAATACATATTTGTTATGGTCGCGAATCATATTTTAATCAATATACACCTAGACACTGAGCTGCAAATTGCAAAAATCTTAAGAAAATTTTAATTTCGCGGGCTCCCTTAGCGCATTCCTCTTAAGGCTTTTTAATGCAACCCACCTTCCAGTATTCTGAGGATACATTTACTGCAATTGGCAAACATAAAGCATTTTACTACCAATAATATTATGATGCGTTCTACAATCGCACTAATTCAACCAATCATGCTAATGCCCTTGTGTTGATGCGGTAAACCGATGTGGTTTACTCGATTAATATTATACGTATGCACTTGATTTGTAATCGGTAAACTATGCTTTGACGTTGCTGCATACCGTGGGTTCACATTGAAATGCTTATTAGTAGTCATTGGTATAGTGTATGCTTGTGACTAAATAATAACAGCCGCATGGGTCGAACATCGTTGGGAAAAGGTAGATTTGGTACAGTTTATGCTGAGGTTTTGTTGAGATTTCTGACTACCGTTTCGTATTTTTTTTTTATTTTCTAATTAATTTTTCACTCGTGCGGGAAAACTAAAAATATTTCTTTCGTTAGACAGAATTGTGAGTTTGTGGTCAATTTTGACTGATTTCAATACTGAAAATTGAAGGGCAGACAAAAATATCGTAGCATTGGACACCTTTGATTTATTCATTTATTATTAATAATAATTCAAACTTAAATTATAGAATAACATGAACTAATTTATTGGCAGCACACGACAAATAAAAGACTAAAAAGTAAACCTAATATTTTCGATCTAACATGACGTCACGATCTTTCAAGAAATAACGACGATGATATTCCTCGTACTTATAAATTCGTACGCTCACTCACATAAAAGCTAAAAGTAAATATCAAAAATAACTTACTTTCTCAGAATAAGAAACCCTTTATCTATTACTAAAAGATACCAATAACTTTCGAGATTACCAGGTAATTTAAAAACGACTTACGGCTTTCAAAACCCAATAATTTGCACAAAAAAAAAACTTTTGTCTCTTCTCGATCGCAATTCGTGCGTAAACACTTTTTATTCGAAAATTACGCGTATCAGAATAAGTAGCTGGAATTCGCGTAAGCATTTTTACGTGAATATTTTCTGTTGTACAAAAAATGGGGTAAGGGCGACTGTTGTCGTCCGTGTTTATTGTTGCTACCCTCGAGATTTTCATTAGGGATAAGACAAAATGGGTGACGTATTTAGGGAAAATGACGTATTTAAACAATTAACCTAATTTACTTGGTAAATACCGTACTTTTATACTGTAATAACAAAATGGCTGTTTGTTGTTTAAAGGAAATTTAAAATGTAAATATAATTGTTTTTACTGTATCCAAAAAAATATCAGACTAGCTATTTAGAAGGTACTTATTTAATCCACCACAAATTCTAAACTGACACATAAACGTAGCATACCTACGGTAAATGTACAATAATTGGTGTCTCTACCCTCATCATTTCAGTAATCGGCTTTCACGAATGGCTGTTATATGAAGCAGAAATCGTTTACATGGTTCAAAGTAGGTAACAAGCTCTAAAATAGCCTTATATGTAGTAGAAATGGCTATTTTCTCAAATATCGCAAACAAATCGCTTTACTATTGCCGAATTTGTAGCCTTTAGACGAGTAAATTGGGTCGGTTTTTGCGAATATTTTCTAGCTAAAATGGGATTCTAGAAAATCTAAAGTTTTAGGTCTATATCCATAAATAATCCACTATTTCGACTAGGTCGCGGGTTAAAAGAGTTTTCAGAATTACAGATACGAGAATAAACTGCTATTCTTTCCCATGAGGTTAGGCAGAACCGCAGAACATGCTGCATGATGACACATGCTACGATATCTGTAAATCACATTCACTAGTCACAATGGGCCAACCACCAAGCAGTATTATTTTAATGTTACTTCAGTGTGAGAAAGAGATGAAGCTATACAGGACGCCTAGCTCCATCTCTTTCCCACACTCAAGTAAAATTACAATAATACTGCGTTAAGAGGTGGTGGTCTTTGCGGGATGTTCGAAAGAGTTACCGTGGCCCCGGCACAGGCAACAGAAGGAACACGGGTGGGTTTTAGACAGTAAAACTCTGACACTTGAGTTGGGTGGATTCAAAAATTTTCAATTTTTTATCGTATTTTCAGTTACCTTTATTTCAATGTAAAATTACATTATCTGTACGCAGCACTCCATTGTTCCATGTAAATAAAACAGCTAAAATAAAAAAAATCAGCAATGGATGTTGAAATACTCGGCGGCCGAAGGCTCGCTGCGCTGTCGTTCGCTACACGCGTTTTACTACGGTAAAGATGCATTGCGTGTGAGGTAATAAAGCAAATCAGGTTTATTGGATTCCCATAACGTTCCTGAAATAATTTCATGTACCGGTCATCTTAGTATGATAATATATTGAATTTACCCCATCAGTCTGCGGAGGGCTGTCCCTTATACCCTGTATTTATTTTATTTACAAAATACTTAGACCTAGTTTCACCATACCGTATAAGTTAGTTTAATCTTCTGTTAAAATATTAACGGGACATTAGAGTAGCGAGTGTTTCACCAAGCGCTAATCTGTCTTAATCAGGCGTGAAATTTAATTGCTATCCTAGAGGTCCGTTAACTTAGTAACCGCCATTTAGTCAGTTGTCAAAATCAACGAAATAAAAAACGCGAGTCCTATACGGCTAGCTATAATGATGTATTGTCAGTGGACATTGACATGTGACATTGCGACTTTTTATTTTGTTTGCTATGACAACTGACCGATATAAGAGTGAATGATACACCCTAACGCCAGGTTTATTATTTTTTTCTGGTGGAACGTAAATACCCTTAATTTGATGTTTATTTTACTGGCTGGTGTACTAATGTCTGATTACGAACAGTTTGATGAAACTTGGTCTTAGCTTATTTTACAATTTGGTTTAAGAGCGTTTACGATGTACGGCATTTCATACAAACTTTCAAGTCCTTTTTTTTTCGAAACGAATGAACTGATTTTAAATAAACTGCAGAATCAGGATACATAGGTCTGAAAAGTTGGTTAAGAACATTTTCGAAAAATAGTGCTACAGCTAAATTCGACCGACTTTAAATTTTCCATAGAAGCAGATATTTCCAATTTTCTTTTTTTAAATATGACATTTCGAAAATGTTCTTATCTAACGTTTTAGACCTATATATCCTGATTATGCGTACGAAGTTTCATTAAAATCGGTTCATTAATTTCGAAATGCCGTACGTTGTAAACCACACAACGAAAACCTCTCAAGATTTATCTGTGTGATGGCGAGCAGTTCATTTAAATGTTCAAACAATGATGATTTAACTGACCAATCGACTTAATTTTATTTTTCAAAACTTCTTATTTTCTTTAAAAACTTTTTCTTAAACCGAAAAAACTGTATGTAAATATGAAATACTAGCAGTGGCCCGCGGTGTCACACGCATAAGTCTCGATTCCGTAAGGATATCGGGATAAAAAGGATCCTATATGTAATTCCAGGTTATAAACTATCTGTGTGCCAAATTTCATTCAAATCCGTTTAAAAGTTTTTTGCGGGAAAGAGTAACAAACTTCCATCCATCCTCACACTTTCTCGTTTATAATATTAGTAGAATTAATGAATAATGATGAATTCTACCACCGTTAACAATATTGATCACGGCCGATAAAATGTTTAACATTATGGAAATAAGGGTAGCCATTAAAGGTGTGTTCGCACTTTGTCACCTCATTAAGAACGATGTTCGGCTTTCCTGATTCAATACTGGTTTTAATAGATGCTTCAATTTTGTTTGAGAGGGGAATCGACCACGTACATAAGTGGTCGTTTAAGGAGGTTCTCTTTTCTTTATAAGAAATA
Organism: Fissipunctia ypsillon; assembly: GCA_947568875.1. Classification (NCBI taxonomy): domain Eukaryota; kingdom Metazoa; phylum Arthropoda; class Insecta; order Lepidoptera; family Noctuidae; genus Fissipunctia; species Fissipunctia ypsillon. Next base: position 9,880,024 of record OX387664.1, on the reverse strand, counting down.
AGGTACCAGAACCTTATGGATTCTGTGAAATAAAATTACTAGTGAAGATTAATGTTTTCACACACAAACACTATGTAATATACTCGTAGAAGCAAAAGTAGGTAAAATTAATTCATTATTTAACTCAAATTATTTATTGTTCTAATTTGGCAAGTTTCAACCAATTACGAGTATATACTTGTAATCATCAGAAATCGCTTCGCGATAGGTGCTCATCTCTTTTCTATGAAAACATGCCTTGGAGCTGCAGTGAGACAGTAAAGCCGCTGTCCCACTGCGGCGCATGCTGCGCACGGGCACACGGCGTATTTTAGCTGCGTGGGTTCGTTTGTTTGACAACGTGCGTCTACGTTTCCACTGCAGCACCCAATAAACATGAACATAAACCCACGACTATGTACTACAATTGTATCGCTTCCCCGTCCATCCCACCTCCCGCAGTGAGCTACGCACGCTTTAGTGTACCGCGTGCATAGCGTTGACAGCGTTGAGCTGCGTGGGTGCCATATTCGAGCAAGCCACGCGTGTAGCAATGACGTCATTAATCTCGTATTCGTGCGTAGTGTTCGTGAGTTGCAGTGCACGTTATCACATACAATTTCTTGCAAAGCGAAGCTAGACACACGTTCTTAGCCTCTCCGTGCGCAGCAGTGGGGCTGTGGCTTTACAGATTGGTATAACTATTAAGTAAAATATGCGGGGCAATTTCATAACACACTTAAAGTAGGAATCAGTTTCATTTTGACAGTTCAACAACATTCATTGCGTTATTTACATTGTAGAGCAGACAAATTTTTCGAACATATAATGATTGATAATGTGCTACGCAATTAGGGTGACGGTTACATTAGATCGCTGTCGCATTTACAATGGTGCACGCTGTCATAAAAGTAACCTATTCAATGTTAATTGATGACATAATACTAAGGCCTAATTTCACCAAACTGTTCATAATCAGACATTAGTAAATCAGCCATTAAAATAAACATAACATAAAATCACGCCTTGTTTCCCCGAAAGGTTAGGCAGAGGTGTACCTTTAGCACACCCACATTTCACGTAATAGGGGGCGAGCCTATTGCCATCTACCGGGCACAAATCCAGATTCCGGGCTGCTACTGAGAAATTCCAGATAGAAAAACCCAATAACATTTTGCCCGACCTGGGAATCGAACCCAGGACCTCATGCTCAGCAGTAGCGCTTGCGACCACCAGACCAACGAGGCAGTCTTAAAATAAACATCGATAATAATGGTATTTACGTCCCACCAGAAAAAAATAACAAACCTGGCGTTAGGATGTATCATTCACTCTTATATCGGTTAGTTATCAAATCCCCCAAAATAAAAAGTCGCAGTGTCACATTTCGATGTTCACTTACAATGTATCATTGTAACTAGCCGTATGATCGTCGCAATGAAATCATCTGAAATCATCATAATCGCGTTTTCATTTCGATGATTTTGACAACTGACTAAATGTCGGTTAGTAAGTTAACGGACCCCTAGGGCAGAAATTAAATTTAACGCCTGATTAAGACAGATTAGCGCTTGGTGAAACACTCACTACTCTTAATGTCCCGTTAACATTTTAACAGAAGATTAAACTAATTAACTTGGCAAGGTGAAACTAGGTCTTAAGCTACAGTTACCTAGAAAAACGTTGGCCGCCACAAAACGGCCGCAGTGACGGCCGTCATGGAAATGATGGCATCGGGTTTTAAATCCAACACACCAACTTACTTTCACGTTTCAAGACGCCATTGCGGTCGGTAAATTGCGTGCGCTAAGTGGCGCCCACCGCTCTTCTAGGAACCCATACGACAGGACCTCTTTAAATTCAACAAAAAATATGTAAATTTCTGTCCCTATTTACATGCCGATTTTATGCAAACACGCGATGAAAAGGTTTCCATAAACATAACATGATATAATTAAATCGGATTTTCGTTTCATGTTAAATCGAGTGTGTAAACAATTGAGGTAGCTTGTCTGTGACTGGTGTTGCGGCTAGTCAGATAAAATGTTACAATCTGTTTACATATTCAGGGTCATTTGTTAAACGAAAGACGTACGAGATTATTTTGCCGCGTGGCCAAAATTGGAACTAACTCCGCTATCTTGTTTTTTGAATACATTTCAAGTGACATTTTCACCCTCAATTAGTAGAGAACCAATATTGATTATGTGCTAAACTTGGTTGTACGTTGTTTTATAGGTAATAGTTTTATAGAATTTCGTTTCACATAAATTTTTTCTCATATTATCATTTCATAGAATAATCATAACGCAGAATACTTACTTTTAAGAAATTTAAATTAACGATTTTTGTTACACAGAAAGTTTAATGTGAGAATATTCATATCATGGAATAACAAATCAAATATTCTTTATCCTTACATTGTTTATTTAATAAAAAACTTATTACAAAGAGTAACATTTTATCGAGTGACAGTTTCTAAACGTTTCAATTCATACCTGTTCACGCATTAAGCGAGTGAATCAGCGGCGGTGCGCGGTGCGCGGGCGGCGGGGTCACAGCTGATCTTGCTACTGCCGCGCCCCTAACAGCTCGCCTAGACTCGGTCATCGACGGACGTACCGTGCGATCAACATTCCAAAATTTTATATATTTGTAACCGAAGTTTATTAAAAATTCATTACTCAAAGCGAGTCTACATTATTTAAATATCCAACAAATTGGCGACCGTCTTCGATAATCGAACCGAATACTGCAATCAAAGGCTGAAGAATTCAAGAGTAACAACGGATAACCGCTACTCGAATTTGAATTTTAACCGAAGAGGAGGAGATTGGATCGGATCGCTGCTTATGCTGCCTACTGCCCTGGTGGAGTGAGAACTTTGCTGAGGACTGCTGGACGACTAGCTGGATACTCAAGGGAAGTTGGCCTACACTATCCTATCCACTATTTCTCATTTTTCCTTTCAAATTTGTGTGCAGCTTGCCGCTCCTGGAGCGTTAATGAGATAGCATTTCGAGTACACGAACTATCTTATCCTTTTCATAAAACGCTTCGGCTATTGCGAGAGCTTGCCTATTCCTACTACCTACGTTATAATTTTTCTTTTCTAAAATATTAATTCAGTTAGCTGAAATAGTTGGAGTTTCGGCTTACCTGTAGTTTTAAATTTTCACCTATACATCACATGCATAAAGTGTTATCATCCTTAGCTATGTATCAAAACCTATAAATTCATAAAGCCAAATATTGCTTAGTTATTTTTTCGCTGTCAATTTTTCACCCTCTACCCTCTCATAAAAAAAAAAAAAATTGTTATTAACTTTTACGCAATTCATGCAAATTCCAGATAAACTCGAGAACGGCCTTAAGTCGCGCCTAGCGGTTACCATCCTGCTGTACCCAGTGCATCGCTGCGCTGTTGCTTGCGGTTGGCGAGTCCATCGCGCGCTTGAGTGGCGGCTGCGGGAGGGCGGTTGGTTCGAAGTGCGACGGAACCGTTGTAACTGTTTTGATCATTTCATTATCTTGCCTAATTCATTGTTCAATTTTATTATTTCGAATAATTAGTCATGGAAGGGAAAGAAAGTTTAAGGGATCTTATTAAAAAGCGAAGCATAATAAAGGGTAGACTGACAAAATTTAAAGATTACGTGAATGTTTTAACCCAAGTAAGCGCGAATAAAATGACTAGTGTTCAAGTCAAAGAATTTTCTTTACGGATTGACAAATTCCAAGAATTGTTATCAGAATTCAACGTGATACAATCAAACATAGAATTACTCTCGTCAAATGAAGATGAGCAATTAATTGAGCGGGATTTGATTGAATCACAATTCTTTTCTCTTCTTTCCATGGCTAAAGAATTGATTGAATGTGCTAATTTAGAGAAAAGATCAGTGAATAATGAAAGTATGTCGAGTCAATGTTCACATTCCATGAATTCTATAAAATTACCTACTATAAATTTGCCAAAGTTTGACGGGAACTATTTGAAATGGTTAGAGTTCAGGGATACGTTCGATTCCCTTGTCAATAAAAACGACTCGATTCCATCAATAAATAAATACCATTATCTCAGATCAAGCTTAGAAAATAGTGCCGCTGTCGTTATAAGGTCAAGTGAGTTTACCGCTGATAATTATCAAAACGCGTGGCAGCTTTTATGTGACCGCTTTAATAGTAAAAATATTTTAATAAATAATCACCTTAAGTCATTATTAAGTATCGACCCTATTGTGAAGGAATCGTTTAAGGCGTTGCGATATTTAATAGATCACGTATCAAAAAACTTGAGTTCTTTGCACACTTTAGGGCTTCCTACCGAACACTGGGATGTTTTACTTATATTCATAGTCTCGGCAAAGTTAGATTCCACCACTAGTATGAAATGGGAGGAATATAAAAATAGTTTATCGGATTTACCAACGTTGGATAAATTTTACACATTTTTACGCAACCGAGCATATATTTTAGAAACTGCCCACTATAATAGATCTGATAAACAGGAACATAATAGGACAAACCCACTAAATAAACCTGTGAGATCTTTCTTTGCTGCTTCGGATGAGGATACTAAGAAATATAAATGTGCGATTTGTAATCAGAATCATTTCGTGCATGAGTGTCCTAAGTTCAAGCAAATGAACTACGACGATAGGATTCGCGAGGTAAACAAGTTAAAACTATGCAACAAATGCTTACGTATTGGGCATAATATTCATCAGTGTCGTTTGAAGGGTTCGTGCCAGAAATGTAAAGGAAAACATAACACTCTAATTCATAAAAACGACATTAATAGTTGCGTAGAACAATGTTCACATAGTCCTGTAAATGAACCGGTTACGTTATCAGCTAGGACGATGACTCATACGTTGTTGTGTACAGCGCAGGTAGAAATCGTTAATGAGTTAAACAATAGAAAGGTAACGGCGCGAGCATTATTAGACACTGGTAGTCAGTCGTCATTTTTAACAGATGTGATGAGAGAGAAATTAGGGTTAACTAAGAACTCTAGTGAAACCTTAAATGTCTGTGGACTTAATAATATTAAAACTAGCATTTTAGGACAGTGCACCGTAAAAATTAATTCTTTTTCAACCGCATATAGTACTCAGGTGTACTGTTTATTGGTTCCAACGATAACAGGTATTTTACCCAGCGTTGAAATAAACTTTCAAGAATTAGATATTCCGTGCGGTATACAGCTAGCAGATCCAAAGTTTTTCCAGCCTTCCGCTATAGATTTGTTGTTAGGAGCGGACATATTTTGGAACATTATTGGTACAAATCAAATTAAGCTAGGGTCTAATAAGCCTACTTTACAAGAATCACAATTAGGGTGGTTGATAGCTGGCCCAGTCGGTATCAATCATTCCAAGTCTAAGGTCTATTGTTATTTCAATCAGTTTTCGAATATTGATAATGCCCTTAAGAAATTTTGGGAGATTGAAGAACTACCTTCAGAGACCAAAACATATTCATTAGAGGAACAGTTTTGCGAAACTGACTTTATAGAAAACACAAGCCCCTTACCAGACGGTCGATTTTGTGTCCGTATGCCATTAAAAGAACCCGAAACTAGTCTTGGGGATTCATATTATAAGGCTAAAAAACGTTTCTTGAATTTGGAATTAAAATTAAATAAAAATCCGAAACTTAAAGAGTCATACACTAAATTTATCGCTGAATATAAAGAGTTAGGTCACTTAAGTGAAGTAGATCGACCAGAATTTGGTAACTACTTGCCACACCACTGTGTAATTCGCGAGAAAAGTGAAACGACAACAACAGTTGTATTCGACGCCTCAGCCAAGACTTCCTCTGGTAAGTCTTTGAATGACATACAGGCTGTAGGTCCAGTTGTGCAGTCCGACTTAATTTCAATTTTGTTACGTTTTCGCGGGCATAGATTTGTTCTCTTAGGAGACATTGAGAAAATGTACCGACAAACGGTCTTACATACTTCTCAACGTCACCTTCAGTTAATTTTGTGGAGAGATTCATCTTCTACGGAACCCGATAATAATAATCTATTAAAAGTTTTACAATTAAATACCGTTACGTATGGGTTGGCCAGCGCTCCGTTCTTAAGTACCAGATGTTTATTACAGTTATCTAAAGAATGTAATGACGACACCATTGCGAGCGTTATTGAAAATGACTTTTACGTAGATGATTTGAATACCGGGGCGGATAGTGAAAGTGAATTACAGTACATATATCTTAATGTTAAGAAAATTCTAGATTCAGCATGTTTTCCCTTAAGGAAGATTCGTACTAACTGCTCACAGGCATTTACTGGTGATGCTAGTATATTCGACCCGATAGATTTAACTAAAGAATCCAGTGTGTTAGGTTTGATTTATTCTCCAAAACTAGACATTATTGAGTTTCCTTCAAAGATCGAATCGCCACCGCAAGTTATTACAAAAAGGGTCGTTATAGCTACTATTTGTAAAATATTTGATCCGTTAGGATTAATTTGTGCATGCATTATTAAGGCTAAAATCTTTTTACAGCAGTTATGGGTAATTAAATTAAATTGGGAGGAGCCTATACCACAAACCTTATTAAATACGTGGTTTAAATTCATTTCTAATTTGCACCTCCTTTCTAATATTAAAATTAGTAGATATGTTCTTTGTAATTTCCCGTTATCAATAGAACTGCATTGTTTTGTCGATGCGTCACAAAAGGCGTACGCCTCGTGTGTATACTTACGTTCAATAAATGACAAAAATGAGGTCACGGTAAGACTTTTGTGCGCAAAGGCAAGGGTTGCACCCTTAAAGCCTATTACTATACCAAAATTGGAATTACTTGGCACTTTGTTGGGAGCTAGATTATGTAATAAGGTTCTACAGTCATTGCGATTTAATATAAGTTGTAAAACTATTTGGACTGATTCAACAGTAGTTCTAGGATGGTTGAAAACAGATGTTAGAAATCTTAAAATGTTTGTCTGCAACAGGGTTAATGAAATTAACGAGTTGACTAATAGTTTTGAACACAGACATATACCTACAAATATGAACCCAGCTGACTTGGCCTCTAGAGGGGTTGATCCCCAGGACCTATCATCTTCTTCCTTGTGGTGGGAAGGTCCTTCTTTCCTAAAGAAGGAACGTTTGGAATGGCCACAGAATTCTTTCGTAGCTGGAAAATTACCCGAGTTAAAGATACATTCGTTATTATCTGCAGAAAATAGTTCATTTATAGATTTCAATAAATACTCCAATTTCAATAGATTAAGTAGAATATTTTCTTATGTTCTTCGTTTTGTTCACAACTGTGATAAACATAAACAAAGGTACTCGGGCCCTATAAGCTCCGATGAAATAAATAATGCAGTTTTGCTATTAATTAAATTTGCTCAATTACAATCATTTTCGTTCGAAATTGAATTACTTAAGCAAAGGAAAACATTACCACACAAAAGTAAATTATTACAGTTAACTCCATTCATAGATTCTAATAACATTGTTCGTGTGGGTGGTCGTTTAGAAAACTCAAAGTATAATTTTGATAAGAAACACCCCATAATAATAGATTCAAAACATTATTTAACTAAGTTAATAATGATTAATGAACATACACGTTTGTTCCACGCAGGTCAACAGCTACTGTTAGCATCAGTGCGCGACAAGTACTGGCCTATTGGAGGGAGATGCTTAGCGCGGCAAGTAGTTAGACAATGTATTGTTTGCGTTCGTCTGCGCGCGAATACGGTGCAACCAATAATGGGTCATTTACCTGAAGCGCGTACTAATGCTTGTTTCCCTTTCTACTCTTGTGGAACTGACTTTGCTGGGCCTTTTATGATAAGCAGTCGTAAAGGTCGTGGTAACAGAATTAGTAAATGTTATCTATGTTTATTTGTATGCCTTAGTACAAAGGCAGTTCATTTGGAGCTTGTAAGTGAACTGAGTACTCAAGCTTTCATTTTGTGCCTTAGACGATTCGTGTCACGCAGAGGAAAATGTCATGAGATCTTTTGCGACAACGGCAGGAATTTCGTAGGTGCAAACAATGAATTGGGTAAGCTGCTTCGATCCAGCCGTCAATCTGTCAGTGATTTTGCCACATCTGAGGGAATCAAATTTGTATTTAGTCCCGCTTACTCTCCCCACTTCGGTGGAATATTTGAGGCTGGAATTAAATCAGCTAAATACCATTTAAAACGTGTAGCTGGAAATGCTGCTTTGACGTTTGAGGAGCTAGCAACGCTGTTTACACAAATTTAAGCTATCCTAAATTCACGTCCGCTGACTCCTCTCTCGTCCAATTGTGCTGATCCTTCTCCTTTGACTCCAGGCCACTTCCTAATTGGGAGACCACTTATGTCAATTCCAACGAAGCCCATTACCGCTACCAGGCCTAACAGATACGAGCTCATAGAGACGATAAGGCAGCACTTCTGGGAGAGATGGCGCAGGGAGTACATCTCAGAGCTGCAGCAGCGCACCAAGTGGCGCACTGGACAGCACGGACTCACCTGCGGGGACGTGGTTCTACTGAAGGATGACAACGTACCGCCATTACAATGGCGGCTGGGGCGCGTGTGTCGCCTTTATTCAGGGGCCGACGGCGTCAGCAGGGTAGCTGACGTAACGACCTCAAAGGGAGTTATACGAAGGGCTGTCAACAAGCTGTGTCTCCTACCCACTTCGAACTCCAAGGATGACAACGAGGCGGAGAGGGCCGCTTCCAAGCTCCCTACCTTGTCTACATCTTGAAAGCTGGGGCTTTCAACGCGCCGGAGGATGTTCACGCATTAAGCGAGTGAATCAGCGGCGGTGCGCGGTGCGCGGGCGGCGGGGTCACAGCTGATCTTGCTACTGCCGCGCCCCTAACAGCTCGCCTAGACTCGGTCATCGACGGACGTACCGTGCGATCAACATTCCAAAATTTTATATATTTGTAACCGAAGTTTATTAAAAATTCATTACTCAAAGCGAGTCTACATTATTTAAATATCCAACATACCTTTGATAAAATGCATACCCTCCTATAAAATTACAACACCTCGTTCACAAAAATAATGCGGGTAAATTATTGTCAAGCAGGAAAACAATCTTGTTATTCTCATTAATAGTGACTTCATATGCACATACTAAACAAGCATACACCATGCATGCAGCATGCAAGTAAGCATGCAACATACAAGCGAACATGCAACATGCAGCGTGCAAGCAAGCATACAGCATGCAAGAAAGCATGGTTTCTGTCACTGCTTCGGCGCTGCGGGGCTCCGGCGGTCCCACGCGAGCTTATCGTCGCAAATGGTTTGAACGCTCACCACCGCAGCTTCGGCTTGCTGGCCAGCTTTGCCGGCCAGTTTCAGCCGCGGTGGCGAGCATTAAAACCACCTGCTCCTCAGCTCGCGGGCCGCCTCATCCCTCCGCGCCTACGCGGGCTTACATTACACTCTAGGGCATACAAGACTACGTGGAGTCGGTTTTGCTGCGATTCGTTTCTGTCACTAACTTTACTCACTAAATTATGGATAACATAATGTCTATTTTTACTTTTTCGTTGAAATAAAATACGATGGAAAGACACTCGGTGTATTTTACAAACAATATTCGTTAAAAAATAATTCTACTGTTTGATAAGTTTGTTGAATAAAAAAATGTGATTATAAAATTCATTGAATAGTGTTTCTGTTAAATATGTTTCATTCAAGTAAATAGTACTCGTAGTTGAAACAATAATATTCGAAATAAAAATACAAGGACCAAATATTAAATGAAACATTTTCTGGGAAACGAAATTCTATGTAATTTCTGTCTTCGAAACAATGGGACACCGCTAAATATACGAGTCATTGTTTAGTGTCTCCAATTGTTTTTTTTTTTTATTTGAGATAGGTTTGCTCTTGACTCTAGTCTAGGTCAGAGATGACAGAGACAAAGTCGACGATGGAGCGAGCTTACCCAGAAGAAGCCTGCTCACTCTCACTTTGAAGAGATCGGGGTTGTATGCATTCGGAAACACAGACGCAGGCAGAGAGTTCCACTCCTTTGCTGTGCGCATCACAAAAGACATTTGGAAACGCTTAGTGCGAATTGGTGGGATAGCAACTAGGTAAGGATTGCCAATTGTATATTTTGTAGTTTAAGATGTATCTTTATGTAATGTGTAATCTGGTGTACAATAAAATATATATAAATAAATAAATAAATAAGGATGGTAACTTGCAGTGCGTCTAGATGTCCGCTGATAGAAGGGGGCCGGCGGAATGAGGTCGTGGAGTTCTTGAGCACACTCCCCGAAGTATAATCTGTAGTAGACCGTCAAGCAGGCAACCTTGCGGCGATGAGCCAAGCTGTGAAGCTTGGCATCCACCAGTCTTACGTCGCCAATGAGCCTCTTAGCTCTGCGTTCCACCGAGTCAAGCGCGGCAAGTTGGTATTTGGCTGAGCCATCCCAAAGGTGGCTGCAATACTCCATGCAGGATCGGACTTGCGCTTTGTAGAGAATTAAAAGCTGTCCAGGCGTAAAGTATCGCTTCACCCTATTCAGGATGCCCAGCTTCTTGGCCGCAGTTTGGGCTTTGTACTCGATGGTGGCACCGAAGTTGAGACATTATGTCAACTCCATGCCTAGGAGCTCGAGCCGATCAGTTACAGGAACAAATATACCCCGAAAAGTAGGAGTTTGATCGATACGACTCCTTTTAGCGGTAAAAAGACATGCCTGTGTTTTGGTGGCATTAAAAGAGACCAGATTATCATTACCCCACTGGGAGACAAGGCTTAAGGTCAGATCTGTCCGCTCCACCATGGCCTCTCTCAAGGAACGAACTTCGACCCCGCTGGTTTTTGCGCTGGACAAGTATCTCTCTGAAACTGTACTGTCATCTGCGTACCCAACAATACCAGACTGAAGTAGGTCATTGATGTCTAGCAGGAAAAGAGTTGCAGAGAGAACAGACCCCTGAGGAACTCCGGCATCAATAGCCATAACGTCGGAAGAGCAGCCGTCAACGACTACTCTGATCGACTGTTCACTAAGGAAGTCTGATATCCAGCTACAAAAATCAGCAAGGATGCCATAAGCAGGAAGCTTGCTGAGTAGACCAGCGTGCCAGACCCTGTCAAAGGCCTTCGAGATATCAAGCGATACAGCAAGTGCTTCGCCATGTTTCTCGATGGCCTCGCCCCAGCAGTGCGTGACGTACACAAGAAGATCGCCAGTTGACCGTCCCTGGCGTATTTATTTAAAGAATTAATTTTATCATAAAACTAAATCAGTATGTTTTTGACATTGATTTTCTCATAAAATGCATCCGGTTAGACTGGAAGCCGACCCTAACATAGTTGGAAAAAGGCTAGGCAGATTGATTGATTTTGATCCCTATTACTAGAACATGGGGCATTTTAGCCTCGCCTGTGAAATGGCAACGCATCTGCGATGCCTCTAGTATTGCTGGAATCCATAGTCCATAACCAACTACCACCTGGTGAGCCATCGGTTTGTTTGCCATTCAAAAACATTAAAAAAACCGGCCAAGTGCGTGTCAGACTCGCACACGAAGGGTTCCGTACCACAGTACAATATTTAACACAACATACTTTAAAAAAAACTTTAATTTATTAACTTTTAACTTCAATTAATTAAAAATGTATTAATTTTATTAATTGTTTCACTTTAATCTTTAAGTTTATTTTATTTTAATTATTTGTTGTTATAGTGGCAATAGAAATACATAATCTGTGAAAATTTCAACTGTCTACTTATAACAATTCACGAGATACTTACTGCCTGCTGACAGACAGACGGTCGGACAGCGAAGGCTTGGTAATCGGGTTCTGTTTGGCACCCTTGGGGTACGGAACCCTAAAAATGGATATTAAATAAGTCTGGATTTGTGCCCGGTAGATGGCAATAGGCTCGCCCCCTATTACATGGGACTTAAACATAACTGGCGAAATGTGGGTGTACGTACTATAGGTACACCTCTGCCTAACCCTTCGGGGAAACAAGGCGTGATGTTATGTTATGTAAATAAGTAAAACAATATGTCCCTTGTTAAGCCAGTCAGCTTGTATTCCAATAAACTGTAGACAGTGATAAATTTTGAGTGATACACTTTGATTTTGGCCAGGTAATGTATCTCTCAGTGCAGTGGCGTTTAGATTATGTGCTATTTTTGCTAAAAACTTTATCATCTAAACCACAGTTTATCACTTTGAGAATAAATTATTTTTTAGCGCCCCCATTTTTTTACCAACTTAAAAACCACTACCTAGATGAAATTACAAAGCGCCCCCTAAGCCTCTACACAACGCCCCCATTTTTTTTCTGGGTCTCTTACTGCCCCCCTTTAGGCCTGCAGCGCCCACAAGGGGGCGTATTCGCCCACTTTGAGAAAGGCTGATCTAAACCGACGTTCGTATGGACGTAAAAATATCGCGGCGGGATTTTATCGCGCACTGGATTTTCAACTCTCAGTGTTGAGCCGAGCATTGAGAATCCAACAGAGTGCATTCCAACGCGTGGAAAAAACACTCTGTTGGATTATCGACTCTCGGCGCTAAGCTGAGCGCTGAAAATCCAGTGCGCGATAAAATCCCGCCGCGTTATTTTCGCGTCGGTGCGAACGTCGGCTAAGTGAATGCGACAAATACGGTGAAACGTTTCATAATAATTAATGCTTATCGAATAAGGAACTGTTTCACTACCTGTTGATAAGTTCATATTAAATTATCTGGTAGATATTTTCACACTAATTTTGTTCCATATCTCTACATAGTATAAAATAAATTCACTTTCCGCGTCTGCCTGTATATCCGCTAACTCCTCCTAAACCACGCAACGGATTTTGATGCGGTTTTTACCATCATTTAGAGAATTTATTCTGGAATGTTTATGTGTATATCATTAATATTATATTTAACTTTGATATAGCTCAGAAATCTCGATGATTTCACATATCGCTACATCAGTACATTGCTTGCACCCGTGCTAAACAGCGGGCGGGTCGCTAGTTCAATATAATTTAAATGTAAATTGTCCCATTATTCCGGGAGAAACCAGTGTACTTACACTCAAAAAAACTTATTAAGTCAGTCAAAGAGATTATAATTTATTTATGTGACTGCTTTAAATTAGAACTACTCCTAATTCACCTAAAACGATATAATGTAATAGAAAATTAACTTCAAGTTTCGAACCTGCAACCACGAACTCGAAACACACAACACACTCGAACATGAAAGACCCGAACCTCCGACCTGTGCCATGCGTAATATGTAGTTCGCAATCACCGATGCCACTGAACATTTGCAACACCAAGGGAATCACTGATGCGTTGTAGCGTGCAATGAACTTAGTTGAATGGTTAAAGCAAATGAATAAGTTCTATTGGGTTGTTATGATTAGATTTCTGCATGAATTTGAAGGACTCCAGACGGTGAACAATAATTTTATAAACATACTAAAATATAATATCACAGTTGTATTCCTCGAAGCGGTAAGCAAAGTTTAAGTAGATGGGTAGATACAGCCAATTTCGCAAATAATGTAAGTCCCAAATATTTTTCATTGACCGGGGATAAATCTAAACTACAACCAAAATGTAATAATGTGTGTCCAATGTAATTTGTTATCATCATTTAAATTGTACTTTTGTGTATTGTGCTATGTCTTTTGTATGCACTGAATAAAATGTTTTATCTATATATCTAACTAAGATGCAACCGAGAATTTCTTAGATTCATTCAGACTTCTAGATATATTCGTCATCGTTTCAGGAATTATCCCTTTTCTTGCTTTATAAAGCATGTATCAGACAGGTGTGGTCATATTTAACGGGCTATCAAACTGAACAACTTTGTCAATCGAACCAACATCGTAATCGCGAAAAATTTATCAACAGTCCCATACAAAATTTCAATACTCCACCCAAATGTATGGGTGGCTGATTATTTTCACACCTTTCTGATACCTGCTGTACTCGTTTATTGTCTTTTACACTTTACATCCATCGTTTATTTGGTCAAAATTCATACTCAAAACGCATGATATATTAAAAAATCTTCCTCAAAAAACATGTAAATAAGGCGATAAACGCTTATAAAGGAACTGGGCTTCGCTATATCAATCCAATACTTAAGAGACTTCATAAAGAAACAAACACGCTTTCTTATTGCGATTCCTGATTTCCCTCGACTCGTTCTTTATTTATTTTAAATCGTACAACTTCTTTGCAAAAATTTTTGGCCTCAAAATTCTTTTATTTCCTTTTCGATTCCATTGAAGCGGATTTTAAGTTTCAAAAATTTTTGCCCGAAGTTTTTTTTTTCCCCATCGAAAGTTTTTAAAAGGATCGCGGTATGGTTTGTTTTGATGTTCAGGAAACAAAAAAGTTACCTCATAATGTCAAAAAGAATGGATTGTTTTTATATTTTGATGATGGTTGACTAGCATGACTTCAAGTATTTGTAAAGGTAGGTGTCGTTGTATAATATAATATACCTACAATGAGATGAGACTTTATTTACAGATTTGTCTCTGGAATGGTAACTGACATTGTCTTTGGTGTCGCAAATGTTAACAAGCTGCAGAGACTACTTGGGATCAGGATGGCTACAAGTTTGTTTGCCTCCCAGATACCAGAAACTTCATATTTTATTATATAAATGCAGCCAAAGTGTCCTCTGCGCTGCCATCGACGACACCGTGGAAGTGGCAAAGTTTTGGGCCAACAAAATTTACTAAACTGTTTTGCCATCGACAAGACGAAATAAAAGAAATTACCGTAAAACCAACAAAGAGCTTGTTTGAGCACACACACACAAAAAAAAAAACTTTTATTTTTTATTAAATTCTTTGACATTGCATGATATTCCACGTAAAAGCAATTTAGAAAAATTGCACCCACTCATGCGAGAAAAGGAGCGGCAAGTATCAGATTTGAATTAGCTAGATATCCCTGCAATTTGATAAGATATAGGTACTGTAAAGGTGTAATCTTCGCAAATTTAAACGTTTATTGGTTTATAAAGACAAGCATTGATTTTAAAGATGGAAGAGTGAAAAAAACAATTGGGGTTTTGAAAAATCGGCCTCTCGGCCCTGACTGGGGTTGATATAAAAATATGTAATAGATTCTTTCATGAATAGAATGCAGTTAGAGGTGTTACGGAGTATCGTTTCATACACACAAATCCCCCATTAATTAACGGTTCGTCCAACATATCGCATGGGTCACATTTGGTGAAGCGCGCGTTTGTTTTTCAGATAATACGAGACCTCTCGCGTGCCAAACTGAGAAATATTATTAAAGCGCCTTAGGAGGCACAGAAGAGTACCCCAATACACAAAGTTAAGTAGTTTTTACTAATTATTTTGTAAACAGAGCGAGATGGCTCAGCAATTATATTATTACTCGGGCTTCAACCAATGCCTTGAGAAATGCATAGAAGATTTCAGGCTTATAGCCACCTACAACGGCGAGAAAGCGATTGGGTACTGATACTGGGTGCATGTAGTGAGGGTCCTGCGAGATCTTTTTATAGATATGCATACCACGACGGTATAAGTTTCGTTGAGTTGTGTGATGCATTGAGAGCAGAGTTCGTTTGTAAATGTCACAAGGGAAAGGTTTCTACAATAGTAATGTGCAAGAGTGTATATTTTCACGAGAACTGTCATAAGAAGGTGGACAGGAGAATGTACTAAACCTAGATATTGATGCACATGTATTTTCTAGCGGAAGACAAGATGACCCGCTAAATAATGATGATGATGAGCAAAGCTGCCTAGAGAGCAGCCCCGTCCATGATGAGTTGGAGCCGATTGAAGTGTTCGAGAGTGAACACGAAGAAGAAATGGATGGAAAACTTGTAGCTATGTTTCAGAGCAGCAAAATGAACATGTTGATCACGAAGTGCAAACTATTAAAATAACATCACTTCATGAAATAAAATAACATCATCAGTTTATTGAAAATAATTCTAACGTTAAAATTTCCAAAACAAAGGAGATTGGTCATTATGGGTTGGTAACTAAAATAAAGGAAGACTGGCATTTAACACTATCAACAGATTAATGAATTGAAGGTTGATATTAAGTAAGTGAAGGATGACGTGGAGACATGCGCAGTCGAAGCTGTAGTTGGTAATATACAAGGTAATTTTATGTATTTTGATAAACTTGTAGGTTGAAAAGTGTTTCACCGCAAATGTCTGCGATGGTATTTATAAGCTTATAAATTAATATTTATATCTGTGTTATCTTCCCACGATATATTTTTTGTAGATAAAATTACTTTCCGATTTTAGGTTCTAGGTTTAGGGTATTAACGTTCATTTTCTTTTTATACAACTTTAGCTGAACTGAAACTTCATGTACCTACAAGTCAATGAATTTATAATTCTTTTAGTAATAATATTTTTATCTCCATATTACTCATAATATCACGCCAGTTTTTCCGAAGGTTTAAACCTAAATAGGCAGAGGAATTGGTCTCCATATAATTATAAGAAATGACGTAATAAAGTAAAAACACTACAAAACTGTTAATACCAAACTCTAAATAAATACTACGTCTCGTCACACTATGTTTATATCCGTTCGACCTACTTCCGAACGATTAATAAATTAAGCTAAATGGCATCGGTGGCGCACCCTAATAAAGTTATCGGGGCTTGAAATTATAGCCCGTTCTAAATACAGGTAATTTTACGTTCAGACCGTAAAATTGTATCAACGTGAACGTTATTTTTTCCCCTGAATATAAAAATTACCACACTTGTTACGTAATATAATATGACCTCCAATTTAATCTTCCTTATTACCGCTTAAATGGTAGACAAGCATAATATTTACGCCACACAAAATGAGTTGCTGACATTAGGTTGCATTCATCTTTAAGCGTAAGTAGGCCATTCTGGGAACGAAGCTAAGTTCGTTTAGCTTCGCTCAAGTAGTTACCGCGTCTTTTTACACTTCGGTTCATAGTTCGCGGTGTGAACCGAAGTATGCAAGCACACGGTAGCTGCATGAGCTAAGTTAAACGAACTTAGCTTCGATCCCAGTGTGGCCTGCGCTTTAGAGGATGCATTTTGAAAGTTGGCAACGTCGCAAATAGTTGTAAAATATTTCGCTGTTTTAATTAACCGGCTAAGCCTAATACGCGATGACGTCAACGACGCTCAGGCCCCGGGAGAATTCGGATGGCACGGTACGTTTGTGACTGCGCTCACAAAAATTGTCATACGATTATTTTTGGTTTAGAATTATTTATTTGACGAGAATATCTTCCATACCATAGAGTAAAACTACCCACAGCCGATATAAGACTGAATTATAGTAATTTTATCCGTGCGTGAGACGCGCGAGTCACCGGCGCCGAAAAGGCGCCGGTGGGGCTTTCGCGGTTAACAGTATTTTACATACATAACGCCTAACTCATGCCTTCTTCCCAGAGGTAGGCAAAACCTACGAAACGCCACCTGCTACGATCCTATCAATATCACTAAAAGAAATGATGAAATATCGCTCTGCAGTGACCTAAAATCTTGATTATGAATTGCAGTCATAACACGGAATTAGGTCACACCTAAAAGTGAACATTCACCCCCTTATTCATAAAAGTGGCTTAAAGTTAAGTAATGATTAACGTCTGATTAACTACATTTCTTGACGTTTAAAAGCAACGCTTATGAATAAGGGGTCAGTGTTACGATATTAATTATTGCCATTTATAATCAATATTTTACTGCACTACAGAGTAATATTTCATCATTTTATTTAGGCAGTAATATTGATAAACCAACCAAAAGAGCAAACCATTTGACAGTCATTTGCGTCGTTGCCAACTTCCAGAATGCACCCTCTTAAAAATATTGCAGTTACTGTAAATTTAGTCTCTTGCTCAAAAATTAAATTGGACATTCCTTAAGTTAAGAAAAAAATACAAGAGAAGAAATTCCAAGTACCGTAACCAACCTTCTAGAAACTAACGCGGGTTCCAGAAAATTCTATTAATTTTAATACGCAAATACGCATGTTTAAATTGACAGACCCGAAATTCATCTAATTACACGAGTTTCGACTTCACCGCAGAATGGGTTCAACAAAAATATGTTTTCAACATACCGTCAGTAAGTTTCGAAAACGTCTGTGGAGTTATAAAACTGAAATTGGGTCTGATAGTCCTTTGAACATGTACCTTTTTATCTTATATTACAGGTTGATTTATAAATGAAAGGGTTAAGTTTGAAGTACCTACGTAGAAAGGTAAACAAATTACATAATATTAAGATATAATACTTGTATTATTATTTGAAATTCAATTATTGTAGTTCTCAGAACATCTCCTTGACTTTCCTCGATTTGTATGTTTGCTCATTTTTTTTTTAGACAACGTAGCTTGCTAAGCCTTTACGTAGTTTCATCGTAAATGTCACGTTGACTCCGCGTAGTTTATTCAGGCACTCTAAATAATTTCATTTAATGTCTTTTTTATCTACTTAAATACTCAATTCTTACCGATATGAGGTCAGTTGTATTCAGTCATCCTGACATGTAAACGCATGTTAATGATCGTTTGACCCAGTTCTCATTCTGAATTCAAAAGTAGGTACATAACGTCAATTATTTGTGTCCTACATGAATAAATCAGCCAACTCCACCAAAATACATCAAAATCATGAAACGTTCACAGCATTATGTATAAATGTCTGTCATATGTTCACATTGTGCGTCGTATTTATGGGGTGGTTTCAAATGAGCACGCCTAGGAGCAATATTTTCATGCTTCACTACTCACCCTCGAAATTAGCAAGCCGTGAACCATTCCCGGTAATTTACGTTCGAACCTTCAAACGTTTCGGAAGTGTTCGATTTCACGTCGATCTTGTCAATAATGGCGAGAGCAGTGGTGACCCAGTGGTAACGACCGTGATTTACGAGTTGTAGGTCGTAGGTTCGAACACTGACAAGAGCTTTACTCTGGTGAAAATTATTTTATTACCGCTGCTCTCTAAACTGTGAAGGAAAACATTTGTGAGGAAACCGGCATGTCCTAGAACCAAAAATTTGAAGATATATGACGTCTACCAACCCGCACTGGGCCCGCGTGGTGGATTACGGCCCACTCCCTCTCACAGAGAGGAGGCCTGTGTTCCAGCAGTGGGAACATTATATGTATGCTGATTATGCTTAAATATGCTTAATAATCGTAATATTGTATACGGTTTTTGCGATACATTTTTGCTTTGAATGTACGAATTTTGATTGTGATGTATTGTGATATGGCTGTAGGCATTTTTAACGAGAATGTTTGTTAAGATTTTCTGCATATTTTTTTTTTGTCTTGTTACTTGCTATTTTGGTCTCAAAATTAGCTAATCTCTTTTACAAAAACATAATTCACCAGACGATATTACCCATTCTGAGAAGAAGTCATACTGACCGTTGAACACCAATTAGACTGATTATTGGAAATTTCGGATTTCGATTTCAGTGATTTCATTATTGCACTCACGCTAAATTGAAATGTTAGGAATAGCGTGAAACTCTTTGGCTAAGAATTATTTTACAAACTTTTTTACCAACCTATTCGAGAATTACTAGCATGGTGTTCCAAATTCAATAGCTAGAAAACCTACGTTAAAAAATAACTCGTCATTATACTGAACCAGAACGAAATATTCTATTGCCATAATTCTTTGCACTCACTTTGAGCATGTCGGTACGTTCGGATTCCGGGTATCGTTTCCAACTAACAATACAGTTCGACGCTTTGACGTCACAGCTTGAGCTCTTTGTAACTTAAACTACCAATTAGGTGCTCTTACACCTTTAGCGTACACCTTAGTGTTAGATTTACTAGTAAAGTCTGAAACGTTACCTGCAATAGAGCTGGGTCTACAGATTTAAAGGTGCATTTTAGAGCTTGCTTGGGTGACGACATTTAACTACGTCCGGGGCAGTCTTGCTGACTGTATTCTGCTCGCGTTATGAACTGAATCGTCGGGCCATAAAATATCAGTAGCAATAAGAATGTGCAACGCCTTGCGCCATAACGCACCATTATGGCACTCCATAAGCTCCATAATAAGTGCGAGCGAGACAGACTAATAACAATGATTTATGGCCCGACGACTCAGTTCTTTACGCGGCGACTATAGCATAGATTGTTCAATCCGATCTAGCCTGTCCTTTGCTGTCCTCCCCAACGACGCCCTAAGCCGAGGTCCGTACCCCATAGGGTGCACCTTAGCGAGTGGTCACTTAGTTTTTAAGTTTTTGCCCTGGCTGGAGGCCTTAATTTATTGAGTCACCCACAGGGAAGTCCCGTTAAGCAGCCGACAACCTCCTATGTTGACCTGCTGATGCCATTTCCCAAAAACAAAACATAGATTGTGGTGAACTTGCGACACAAGAAAAAAAGATGTTTTATTGTCTAACTAGTTATAGGAAAATCTTATTTATCAGACAATACTACATCCATACTTCCGTACTCCATACTTATACAGGGTCAAATTAAATTAGCTAGCGAAACTCCGCAGACGTAATGGGTATCGATATCTAAATATGATGAAACGAAAAAAAATTGATGATTCGTTTTTTTTTTGGGACAACGCCCGCATGTAGTTACTTGAAGTATGAGTTTAGAACTTTTTTGTGTTATCGTATTTAGATATTGACACCCATCCCGTACCCCGAAAAAAAATTCATCAACTCACATTTTTTTTTCGTTTCATCGTGTTTAGACATCGATACCCATCACGTCTGCGGAGTTTCGCTAGCTAATTTAACTCGACCCTGTATAATATTGTAAATGCAAAAGTAACGCTGTTTATCAGTCTGTCGATTTGAACTTTTTACTCCTTAACGGCTGAACGGATTTCAATGAAAATTTGGCACACAGGTAGACCATGACCTGGGTTAGGACATAAGATACTTTTTATCCTGGTAAGTAGGACGTTCTATAGGGCTAATTTCCGACCTCTACGCGAGCATATCTGCGGGCAGAGACTAGTACGTCGTACTGTTTTATCAACAAACCTATCTTAATGTGAATAAATAAAACGAAAATCATCAACTCGAATTAGTATCCACGTAGTATATAACTACATACATAAACTCACGCCTTCTTCCCATGGGGGTAGGCAGAAACTACAGAACGCCACCTACTACGATCCTTACATACTCCTTTTCCCGTTTACATTCATACATCTGGTCATACACGCACGCCGGTTGCGAGTAGGTACTAGGCACCTGACCTTTCTGAAGAACATCACCAATAAGATCACTATATTATTATGTCTTCCTAGGGCGTCCTCAAAAAACAATTGAATCCGTCTTTTAAAACAAAGTGTCCCATTATTTAAAGCAACAGCTTTTCAAGATTTCAAAAATTCAGTTAACAGCCTAGTCTTTTAACTAAACGGCGCCGTTCAACTAGTGGCCTGAATGATTTAAAATTATAGGTTAGGTTGGAACTATGACCAACCACGCGCGAGCTGAATTGGTCGCTGTAAATAAGCCTGGGCACGCCGACCAAATGGGCTAGGTTAGGTTAGAACTGTGACCAACCGCGTGCGAGCCGAGCGAGCGAAGTGAGCGGTACCGTGGCAGCAGCCGGCCGGCTAATTAAGCCAGTTGCCTGCGACATATACATAAGTACACCTCTGCCTAACCCTTCGGGGAATATAGCCGTGATGTTATGTGACGTGTGTAATATTATACATTTTTATTCGTCGGCTAGTAATTGCTTTAATCCTACAAGTAGAATTCACTTTTCTACTAAGTCTTGGCTTATTTTCCATTTTGCTATCAAATAGCAATTTAGGGACGTGTGCATGAACATTTTAAAGTCGACTTTTCTTGTTGAAACAAAGACCAGTCTTTCTGTAGTGACGGTAATATTTCTAAAATGGAAATTGCTTTCAAAGCACATTGTGAATAGCAAAAATTTCTCATGGAGTTTGCTTAGTTTTCTTTCATATTCTTAGCTTTAACCTTCTCTAGTATACAGTATCTCATACCTGGAGGTATTGGTTTTATAATGTTGCAGACTTAATTATGTAGTGGTCACTAGCCAACAATTATTTTATCGTAACCTAGAGGCTTACGAAGACAGGTTTAAAACGGGAAATATTTAACTAATTCTCTTAAAACTTACTGACCTCCTAATGACATAAGCTTTCTAAAAATAACGAACCTCTAAACAATAATTTAAATAAATTTCATCGACTTCAAACAGAAATTAACTCAAAATTATGAAATAACTTTAATTTCGAAAGTCGGTGTCTTGTTGGGTCTTGTTTTGTGTTTTTGCCACCGACTTCCGAAATTAAAGTTATTTCATAATTTTGACTTTACTTTTTTATTTCGTAATTTTTAGTTTTGAGTAAAAACTTGATTGTTTGTTTGTAATAAGTAGTTAATAGTTCTGTTGTAAATATGCACTAGAATTTGACCAAGGTTTTGAAAGGTTTTCACTTTGACACCACACCCGTAGCTCGTATCAATAAGCCAGGCCGTCACACTTACACGTATTAGTCCATATCTTGAAAACTAGTGAACTGATTTGATGAAACTTGCACTGTTCCCTAAGTTGAAGTAAATGTAAGTCAATAAAAACATACAATCACAATCCGCTTAATAGTTTCGGAGAAATACGTGGACAAACATACATATACCTATAAAATTTTGTATATTTGATTGGAAGCCCTAATAGATTACCATATATTAATAAATTGCAGTTTCAGTAATATTACATGCATACGTGTCGAATTGATAATCTCCTTCTTTTTAAAGTCGGTTAAAACTTTAGACTCCTAATATTGCACACTTTTTAAAAGAATCCCATTCTTTTTAACTTTCTGGCCTTTTACCACAGGTTGCAGTAATTAAGCTAGGATACCCCAACCAAACGGGTTAGGTTCTCGCTTGACAAGACGGAGCCCGCAGATGCTGGCGTGCACCAGTCGGGGGCTGCGTTGAAGAGTTCTTAAGTGCCCCCGTACGGTGCAAGTGTGCGAGGGATCACCGGGGTGGTTTTAGTCAGTAAAAGCTGCCAGACCCCTCTGCCTACCCCAGGGTGGAGGACATCTATGAGGATTTCCACCCCGTTACCACAAAAAATGGACACTGGAACTGCGATGGAACAAAGATTGTTGACAACTAAATAAATTCTTGTCGATGTATATGTTACGGCTAAGAATGGGTGTAGAAATAAACTTAAGATTAGCCGGATAAACTTAAGTTTATATTCGAGGAGAGGCTAATGTTTGACATAATATGTATTTTCGATAAATAAATAATAAGTTTATTTCAATAATGGTATATACATTTCGTATAGGCTATATTTTCTTGTTACAAATGAATTAGACATCTGTAGCCGAACTAGGCGAAAGCCTACATTTCGGCTATCAGCGCCAAACCCCTCAAATAATAAACACTTACAAATAACCATCAAGTAGAGATGTTAACATTTTGTAGATTTAAATAAAAAAATAAAACAGGTGATGATAAATAATAAAATAATTCGATACAATATACAATCTGTATTAAATTAAACTTAAAATTAAAATTAATATACAATCTGGATAGTGTGTGCGTCCTTTGTGTGGGAAATGATTTCATTTTTAGCTAGCTAAACTTCACATGAACCTAAACGCAACGGCTAATGAATATTCGATCGATACGCGAGGAGCGGGGAGAGAGCGCATGAGCACGCGACTCCTTCGTCGCAGAATAACATTTCAATCATAAATCTCAAAACACTATAATCGCAAATCATCACATTCACAAAACACCGCATTCTCAAAACATTACGTTCTCTTGTGCCTAACCGGACCCTGGCACTCGCCGGTCGTTGCCCCAGTATCTGTGACATGCCCTTTCCTAT
This sequence comes from Fissipunctia ypsillon, assembly GCA_947568875.1. Lineage (NCBI taxonomy): Eukaryota > Metazoa > Arthropoda > Insecta > Lepidoptera > Noctuidae > Fissipunctia > Fissipunctia ypsillon. The sequence goes on along the minus strand of OX387664.1, from coordinate 9,856,164 downwards.
CGAAGAAAATGAAAAGTGCTTTTCCAAACTCATTTAAATTATCTAGACTGGAGAAATTCAACTGGAATTTAAAGAGTTAAGTGCATTTTGTTGAGCGCCCAGAAATCGTTGTTGAATTATGAAAATCCCTTTAAATCCAGTTTGGACCGGTGTTTATTATCACTCAAGATTAAGTGGATAAGAGGGGACGGAATAACAAAACTGGGGATTTGACTTCTGCGAAAGTTAATTTTGCTTAGCTGCTTTCTCTGTGTTTCGCGGGACTCAGATGGATTTACACTAAGATAAAATTTTGAATAAATAGTGAGGCGTGTTTTTGTTATCTAACACAACTTGGCGTAAGATTTATTTGTTTATAAGTTGCTGAAATCAGCTAAGGTCTTAAGGTATTAGGTCGGGGAAAAAGTTTTTTCGTATTTTATAGGTACAAAGATGTAGTAAAATCTCTTCGGCTGTACTGTTTGTATCTGGCTGGTTTTGATACCATTAAATACATGATATTTAAAAAATAAAAAGTAAAAACGGTTTCCCACTAGTTTTCAATTGTTTTTCTGTCCGCCAAAATGAATAGTGAATCTAACGAAGAAATTCGATGCATTTTAAAGTTTTATTACAAAATAGGGAAAAATGCGACACAACCCGCGAAAAAAATTTGTGTCGTTTATGGACTTAGCGCAGTGTCAGTAAGAGTATCACAAAGTTGGTTCAGCGTTTTCAGTCCGGGAATTTTGATGTCAAAGACGCAGCTCGCTCTGGTCGCCCTTTTACGGATAAAGTCAATGCCATTTTTGAAAAAGTGGAGCAATATCGGAATATTAGTAGTTACGACATATCTGAAGAGTTAGGGGTTGATCACAAAATAGTTTTGACCCATTTGAAAATGTCTGGGTATACAAAAAAGCTCCATGAAAAATGGATGACCTTCGACAAGAATGTGCGAAAAAGATCATGGGTAAAGAGCAGTTAAGCTCCACAGACTATAGTGAAACCCGGATTAGCTCGCAAGAGGGTGATGCTGTGTGTATAGTGGGATTGGAAGGGCATCATTCATTATGAGATTTTACCGCCGGACAAAACCATCGATTCAAATCTCTACTGCCAACAGCTTATGAGACTTAAGCAAGAAATTGAGATAATACGGCCGGATTTGATCAACAGAAAGGGTGTGGTCTTTCATCAGGACAATGCCAGACTACACTCATGCTTAGCCACTCAGCAAAAATTGAGAGAGCTTAGCTGGGAAGTGTTAATGCATTTAACATATAGCCCTGACCTTGCACCCTCAGATTTCTACCTGTTTCGGTCTCTTCAGAATTCTTTAGATAGTGTCAGGTTAACATGAAGAGAGGACTGTCACGGTTATTTTGTGTACTTGACGCAGTTTTTTGATCAGAAGTCCTAAAATTTCTACAGCAATGGGATTATGTGACTACCTATAAAATGGCAACAAGTTATCGAACAAAATGGCACATATATAATTATAATCAAATGCAAATACTATGAAAAAAAATGTCTTGAATTTGTATACAAAATACGAAAAAAAAATATTCCCCAACCTTAAATTATATTGCGAGAGAATCATGAACCAATTGTGTTGCGTTTCTTTCAATTAAGTATTGTGGGTATATCAATACTTCCATACTAATATTATAAACAGCGAAAATAACTCTATCGGTCTGTTCAATTTCACGCATAAACTACTCAGCCGATTGTTATGAAATTTCACAGATCAAAAGCCTGGGACCTGGAGACGGACATACTTTTCATCCTTGATATTTATATTATAAAAAAGATCGAATATAAAATAAAAATGGACGAAATGTGGGTGCACTATAGGTACACCTCTGCCTAACCCTTCGAGGAAACAAGGCGTGATGTTATGTTGTGTTAAAATATAAAATTCACGCAGAAAAAGTCGCGGGCAACAGCTAAACCTACATATGGTTAAAATTGAGAATGGTGGGGTACCTGTATCGACGAAAACCTCACATAACCTGTTTTTTTTTTTAAAGCATATGGAACAAATTCCTCTGGCAAAAAAAAAACTTAGCCTTTTACAGCTCTATTAAAGGGCAAGTCCATCTATAACATCACTATCAGCTCCACAGGAAAGGGTCTGAAGAATAAGTTGTACGTCACCGCGCCACCGCTGGAGGAGCATTAATAATTCTGGCCAGCGAGGCCGCCGTTTGCAACCGCCGTGCATCGATGTCGGGTCACACTGACAGCGGCGTATTAATAATATCTACATTTAGAAATGAGTACCTATTTAAAAGTAAGTTTGTTAGCGGCACCGGTGACTGAAAAGTTGTATAGAAATCGGTTGTCACTTGTCACAATATGGGCATGTAATGCGGAGGTATGAGGAAAATGTCGTAAGGAAAGTTTTGAGTATGGACGTGGATGGCTGTAAGAGTAGAGGAAGACCAAAGAAACGATGGATGGACTCTGAGAAAGATTATATGGCTGCATATCTACCTCGCCACGTTGGAACGTATCACACTGACGTCACGCAAAATCCTGCATCGCGCAATCAGAGTTTACCGTGCGACTAGCATATATACAACATCCCGACATCTACCGTCGGGCAGTACCCCACCAAACACAACATCCGTCTGGTCGGAAGATCCTCCCTTTTCTATGGAAGATGAGTGAACTTTACACCCTGTTCCTCATGCCTCTATAGGGTTAAATAAAGGGATGAAACTTTGTATGGAAGTTCCTCATTTTTTCCGACGAGAAATCCTATCGGACACATGGCCTTAAAAACATTCGAAGTCAAGGCAAACTAAAGCTAGTATCGAATACCCCTTACACTCGATCTAAGTGCTCACTCGTAAGGCATTTTTTGGAAAACCCTTTTCCGTAAGAAAAATAGATCTCCATTTTTCTCCATTTTACGTTTCTATAAAGGAACTTCGTGATCGAAGATAGCATGCATAAATGGCATGGGACATTTGACTTTAAAAACCAAAGATTTTTTTGCATTTACTCTATGCGGATATTTGTTGTCGATTTTTGTAAGTAGACGTCTGTTAATTTTAAAATTTCGTTCGACGTTCGATATAAAATCAAAGTATTAAATGACGGCTTTGTTATCTTATCTACCTACTCTAAAAAAATTACTTCTGAGGTACCACAAATCGCGAACATTTAACTCTCCAATAAAATCAAATACTTCGCCCAACTCGGACCACAACCCAAAACGGTACTTTATTTTCTGTCTTTAATTTGCGGTAAAACTAAGAGAACGGAAAAGACGAACGGTGTAAGAAGGCATGAATTTTTCAGTACACTGAGAATTGATAATGATAATGCAGTGGGAAAAGGTACCCATCCTTAGCCCAGGTTCACATGGGCGATTGTTTCCCGCGGCGATTTTTTCACACACTGAATTTTCAATGCCCCTCTTAGCGCCTAGAGTTGAAAATCCAACGGTGAATTTTTTCGACGCGCTGGGACGAACTTTGTTGGATTCTCAACGCTCGACTTAACATCGAGAGTTGAAAATCCATTGCGCGATAAAATCCCGTCGCGATATTATTACGTCCGTGCGAACGTTGGCTTAAAGTTCGAGCAGCGTGCAAGACCCGAGCGTTGAAGTATGGTTTACTACAATTGTAATGAATAACAAGCTTGAATTGGATGTATTAAGTAACTTATTATTTTACATTTTATCGACCTTGAAAAGCTTTTAAGAGACTGAGAACGAAGTGTCGGTACACCTCCTACCGACTAACGGCCGAACCCAATAACTAAAAATTATTTATACAAAATAAAGGCGCCTGTCCGGGTTCGATCCTTCGACCTGCAAGGCTACAACTGGGCCACCACTGGTCTCCTTCTGATGTCCTCCTCTCTCTCATATATGTAACAACAAGAATAAAATGTTATCTGTAAAAAAGTAACGAAGTCAAAACTGTACTATGAATAATTTAAAAAAAATGCTACTAGGTGGGAACAAATCTAATGTCGAAAATATAGTTTTTGTCATTTTTGTCCCTTTCTCTGGATCCGGAAGATACTACCGGGTTGGCGGAAAAACAGCTGAATGGATTAGAAATAAATTTGGCACAGAGATAGTTTATAACCTGGATTAACACATAGAGTACTTTTGATCCCGGCAGGATTTGCTCAATATATCTGCATCTTTCCTGGATTTAAGTATTCTTTTTCAACATTACCGTAGACTTTTGCTTAAGCGCACTCTTTCTCAAAAATGGGTTTGCAATATCCAACAGACAATTTTGATAGTTATATCGTAAATCAGGGTCAAGCCTTGTTGGGTAAAACGCTCCGTCCCGGTTTGAAAATTACATCCAAATCCGATCCCTTGGGTCAAACGGTGTTAGTTGGGACCTTTTATAGGTTATCAAAACATTTTGTAGTTCGCTTGAAATGGGATTTAAGAATATTGGGAATTTGTGATAGAAGTAAACAGTAATATCAATATTATATGTTACATATTTTTGTGCATTTTTTGGGGCATCTGCATAATAGATCAATATAAAACCTTATGCAATTAACCAAATTACTGCTGATAAGAGCTACAAAGATAGCGAATTCATCAACATCTGCCTAGCCTTTTCCCAATTATGTTGGGGTCGGCTTTCAGTGTAACCGGATGCAGCTGAATACCATATTTCACATAGAGTGACTGCCTATCTGACCTCTACAACCCAGTTACTAGGTAATACGATACCCCTTGATAAGACTGGTTGTCAGACTTTCGGGCTTCTAACGACCCGTGATGACTGTAAACGATGCATGAATGACAGCCGAGACCAACGGCTTAACGTGCTTTCCAAGGCACGGAGGGGTCTTTTGGTATGTAAAGATGGTCACCCACCCGCGGATCAACTGCGGTAAGCGTAGCTTAACCTGGTCGCTCGACGTTATTACTTAGCCACAAGCCCGACAAAAATAGCGAATTCAATCTATACGTATTATAAAACTAGTGTCCACCCGCGACTTCGTCCGCGTGATACGGTCGGGGGAACAAGAAAGTTCCCCCGACCCCGTCGCATAGCATCGCCTGCCCGCGCTATTACTTCGTTTTCGTTGAGCACTCGTTCTTGCTTTTTTTCTATTTGCTCGGCTTCTAAGGGTCCTAGCGTAATGGGAAATAACCTATAGCCTTCTTCGAGAATTGGGCTATAAAATGCAAAAAGAATTTTTCAAATTCGACTGGTAGTCACAGAGATTAGCGCGATCAAACAGTCAATAAAAAATAAAATGTATCGATAACTAATAGACTAAGCGCGTTTTTCTAACTTTAAGCATTTTTATACCCATCGTAATTTCTAAACGAAAGGTCCGATTTGAATAATTTAAAAAGGAATTTACATGTACTTAATCAACCTTGATTATGAAACTATTTATTTGGTTAGGAATTAATACCATGTTTATGAAAACACCTTCGCAAATAATGCATTATTTTATAACAAATTTTATAAAATAATGCATTTTTAGTGAGCCAACCTTAAAAGATATATATATATGCTATCCCGAACGTTTTTTATAACTTTTTAAGAGGAATAATTCCGTTATACATGATTTTTGCGTAACTTTAACCGTTTACGCAGCGCACGCAACGGAAGCTCTCAAAAGGGGTAAATTTTCCCCGTTTTTGCAACATTTTTCATTGATGCTCCGCTCCTATTGGTTGTAGCGTAATGTTATTAGCCTTCTTCGATAAATGGGCTATCCAACACTTAAAAAAATTAAGTGGAGTTTCTTGCCAGTTCTTCTCCATAGGAAACGACCTATTGGAACCGTGCACCTAGCTTCTGACCTTTCATAAGTGCCCATGTAGGCTTATGTGAAATAAAATATTTAGATTTTTTTTTTAATTAATAAATACAACAATAATGTACCAAATCAAAACTGACTTATGAATGAACAAAGGCTCCCTGTATTCCCGTACATTTCCGTACCGAAAAACAGAACAGCATCAGTAAACTACACTTTCACAAGAGAGGTTTGGAGCGCACTCAAATTAATGAACTTTTTAAATTCCAGCAGCCGCGACTTTGTACCATAACTAACGGAAAGTGCTGCATACTGTGTAAAACGCTGTGGCTTTTTAACCGACTGCGGTTGGAAAGAGGATGATGCTTTGAAAATGTGCATGTTGTTGTTTGTACCACTTTAGACTTGCGTCAGATTAGGAACAAATAGATTCACATTGTTTTCTGTTCTAAAATTTGTGAATTCCATGTGCCTCTTTTTTGTGGGTTGTTGACAAAAATAGCAAAACAACACAGTTACAGACAACAAAATAAGATAGTGATTTGTCTTACTGAAACTCATCTCATCGCCGCAAGGTTGCCTGCTTGACGGTCTTCTACAGATTATACTTCGGGGAGTGTGCTCAAGAACTCCACGACCTCATTCCTTCGGCCCCCTTCTATCAGCGGACATCTAGACGCACTGCAGGTTACCATCCTTACCTAGTTGCTATCCCACGTATTCGCACTAAGCGTTTCCAAATGTCTTTTGTGATGCGCACAGCAAAGGAGTGGAACTCTCTGCCTGCGTCTGTTTCCGAACGCATACAGCCCCGATCTCTTCAAAGTGAGAGTGAACAGGCTTCTTCTGGGTAAGCTCGCTCCATCGTCGACTTTGTCTCTGTCATCTCTGACCTATACTAGAGTCAAGAGCAAACCTATCTCAAATAAAAAATTAAAAAATAAACCCTTTGATACTGAACTTTTTACACGACTGCCCAAAAATTGAGTGTTTTCAGGGTTCATATATATATGTGTCGGAAATACGTTAGTCGTCGCTTGACTAATTGGGACGCCAGCGCCTCCAAGCGGCGCTCGACAGAGTCTACAACATAACGCTCGTTGACTGGTCATCGGAGTTAAGTAGAGTTCGTCGGTGGCTGTCGAGCAGTGAATACATTTAGAAACTGTCCCGAGTTCCGTATAGTTGTGTCGTGTACCTACAGTGTGTGAATTGCTAATGTGATTAATTTGAACGTAAATTATAATTTGATTTGAACTGCAAACGGTTTTTCTATTGTGCAATAACCAAAACTACCCATAGCACGCCCACAGTAGTTAAAATATGGCTGACGAAAACTAGAGAAATGTACCTTCTCCGTCATATGTATGTTGTCATTGCAGTCGGGGGACCTCTTAGATTAAATAATGTTCCACAGAACGGTCTTCCGACAGTAATGACAACATACATTAGAAAACCACAACACACTCACCCCTCCCCGCCCCTCCTTCCCTGATTAACTATTACAACTGGTTTTTAACCGACTTCAAAAAAAGAATGAGGTTATCAAATCGACACGTATATACTGGATGATTTTTTTTACAGTCTCGAAATTTTTACAGGGTGTTCTACCTATGAATATGAACAACTTTCACTATGGGACCAACTCTGAAATCACGAAAAAAAATCTGCTGTATACTAGAAAAGTTTAAACCTACTTGACCAAAATGTATGAAACAGCTGATTTTTTTTCGTGATCTCATAGTTGGTCCCATAGTGAAAGTTGTTCATGTTCATGAGTAGAACATCCTGTAAAAATTTCGAGACGGTAAAAAAAATCATCCAGTATGTAATATTACTGGAACTGCAATATATTAGGGCTTCAAATTTCATAGGTGTATGTATATAGATATGTTTGTATATTTGTATGTTTGTCCACGCATTTCTCCGAAACTATTAATCGGATTGTGACCATTTTTTTATTAGCTTACATTTACTTCAACATAGAGAACAATGCAAGTTTCATCAAAATCGGTTCAGTAGTTTTCATGAGTAAGGGTGCTTACATAAAGAAACAGGTTTCCGGTACAGGCGAGTCTGTGCGGGTCGGTACCGATCGGTGCAGGTATAAAATACCCATGTTATGCGCTCACTTATAAAGAAACAGGTTTATAGGGCAAAACTTGGCTAATTCGTGATATGCAGCTATTCGGTGATAGATAATTGTGTTTTATTACCAAGTTACTACTGACTTGATAAATGTACATTTTTCAATCATTATAGTATTTGCCACATTTTTAGATATAAGTTAGCAAAACTTATTTTGTCTACTATATCACAGTAAATTTAAAAAATAGTCTGATCAATGAATCGAATTTTACAAGTAAAAAACAAAACTATCACCGATTACCCAAGTTTTGCCCTACTTGTCGGTGCCGACTACCGGGACCGAGTCATACCGATCGGTGCCGACCCGCACGGGTTTGTCTGTACCGGAAACCTGTTTCTTTATGTAAGCACCCTAAAGTTAGCTTCCCACGGTGCGTGATATTGCGGACGGACGCGGATAAGCCCGCACCGACGCATCATGGGAAGAGTATCGTCCGTGGTAAGCTAGCTTCCCACGGTCCGTGATATCGCGGACGGACGCGGACCAGCTCGCACGACACACCGTGGGAAGGGCTTCGTCCGTGGTAGCGCAGACACGTCCGTCGGGGTGCGTTCGACCCAGGGCAAGTCGGTAACTTCAAAGGTGCGGTGCAAGCTTCTGTTTTACCAACATTTTGGAATGATACGTCGGTACCACGTCGGCGCTACTACGGACGAGACCCTTCCCGCTGGTCCGCGTCCGACCGCGATATCACGGACCGTGGGAAGCTAGCTTACCACGGACGATACTCTTCCCATGATGCGTCGGTGCGGGCTTGTCCGCGTCCGTCCACAATATCACGCACCGTGGGAAGCTAACTTAAGACGTGTGAGTGTGACGGCCTGGCTTATTGAAACGAGCTACGGGTGTGGTGTCAAAGGGAAAACCTCTCAAAACCTTGGTCAAATTCTAGTGCAATATTTACAACAAAACTATTAACTACTTATTACAAACCAATGATATTTTAATATAATATCATTGTTACAAACAAATATTCCAGTTTATACTTAAAACTAAAAATTATGAAATAAAAAGTAATTAAAAAAATGAAATCGACTTCAACAAGAAATTAAGTCAAAATTATGAAATAATTTTAATTTCGGAAGTCGGTGGAAAAAATTATATACAGATCCCAAGACACCGACTTCCGAAATTAAAGTTATTTCATAATTTTGAGTTGATTTCTTTTGAAGTCGATTTAATTTTTTTAAATTACTTTTGTTTTACTTTTTAGTTCGTTTTTTGGCAGGACAGTCGTGTTTTTTTAAAATTATTTTATCTCTTTGTTGCAACACCATAGTAAACATGTTTAATAGCTTGTCGTTAGTGTTATAACTATGAAAACAAAACAGAACAGGAGCTAGACCACCAACTCTTAAAGCAGTAGGTATTATTGTAATCTTACTTCAGTATGGGAAAGAGATGGAACTAGACGTCCTGTATAGCTCCATCTCTTTCTCACACTGAAGTAACATTAAAATAATACTGCTTTAAGAGGTGGTGGTTGGCCCCCTGTACACTATATTTCAGATTTTGAAATTCCTGCATCGATGTAGGAATTACACAACCCGGACAATTACCCGGATCAATACGTTGCTTTAGAGTCTAGACTAGCAATTAAATCTTCAACCTAGCCTTTTCCCAACTACGTTGGGTCGGATTGCAGACTCACTAGATGCAGCTGAATACCAGGATTGTACATAATATTCAGCTAACAATCATATCATTAAAATAAAAGTAAATAATGACCCCAAGATTTAACTATGGAATATTGTAAAAATCCAAAATGACAGGTAATTAATTTTGAAATTTATTTTTAAACTAACAATTACCTAATTTAGGGCCGATTTTTCAATCGTCAGATAACTTTTATTTGGGGAATGTTTGACGTTTCGACAGCTTTTGTATAAAAAATATGTCAAACCGCCATATTTATTGCTCAGGTAAAAGTTATCTGACGATTGAAAAATCAGCCCTTAGGGCCGATTTTTTAACCGTCACCGGCCGTTTAGAATGTACATGTCATGGAAAACACACATTGATCATGTAGTAAAAAAACTAAATCAATATTGCTATGCTTTACACAATGTAAGCAAGGTCGCCAATCGTAGCACCGTTCTTACCGCATACCACGCATATGTTTCCACCACACTGCGATATGGCGTAATATTCTGGGGTAATTCTACGGATAGAGAATTGGCCTTTAAAGCCCAAAAAAAGTGTCTTCGTGCAGTATGCATGATCCAAAGCACTGATAGTTGCAAACTATTTTTTATTAACTTAAAATTACTAACACTTCCGTCCCTATATATTTATGAAGTTGTCATGTATATCAAAAATAACCTTAACCAATTTGAAACCCTTTCCACTAAACGCCATCAAGGTGCAATGAAGTCAAAAACCCACCAAACCGCCCTATTCTCAAAAAGTTTTCTAGGAATGGCTCCAAAAATATATAACAAATTACCTAAACCTATAAAAGCTTCAAAAGACTTAAATACTTTCAAAAAAACGCTTCATAAGTTCCTAATACAGAAAGCATATTACAGCGTACATGAATATCTAGACGAAAAATAAAAACCGTTATGCCTTATTCTCAGATATATTTGTTACCTACTTACTTTAGTTAGCTATTAATATTGTTACCATAATTTTTATTGTTTTGTTTATGTTTGTTTTATTGCTAAAGATTTAAGAAGGTTACTTAGCAATATTTTTTATATTTTATAGGCTATAAGTACCACCTGTACAACTATTACTGTGTACGCAAACAATATTTGTACGCCTTGCAAGGCAGCGCATAGTGATACAATACTTTAATTTTATAACATCATGTACCACAACATTATACCTATGTGTCACAAATAAATAAATTTGAATTTGAATATGTTTGACGTTTTGACAGCTTTTGTATAGAAAATATGTCAAACCGCCATATTTACTCATCAGATAAAAGTTATCTGAGGATTGAAAAATCGGCCCTTAATAATATTAATTGATATTCGACTTATTGTAAGAAACAAACCTTAAAATTGATTTGTACTTGTAATATTTTTAGGTACCATCATATTATGTAAAACTACATTCTTACAAACAAATAAATTCTGATTCTGATTAGGATTCTGAAGATAGATATTCTATAACTTTAATAAAGGAGATTCAAATAGCAATTTCTTAATTAACGCGAAGTTTGCGGAAACAAATCTCCAAAGCGAGGTGACAGGTGCTGAAACAGCACCAACCTGACGGCTTCTTATTTATTCTTTTAAGGGGAAGCACTAAGGTAGCCCCCGGAATTAAAATTTCCTTACGATTTTTTCAATTTGCAGCTCTGTGTCTGGGTGTATGTTGATTAAAGTATGATTCGCGACCGTAACAAATATGCATTTACAGAATTATAATCATTATAATTAGTAATACAACTCCTTAAGTTAGTGTATTAAGTAAATGATTTTCACCCAACTATGAATTATAGTATTGGTTAAAATATTCGCCAGTCAGGTGTTAATGACGTCATCACGTCAACGGTGGCGGTCGCTGTTTTAGTCATGTCTTGGTCCGATCGTAGAAATGGCCATATCATGACCTGTCTGGCCATTTCACGATACGCCGCCATTTTACGATTTGACCCATCTAACGTCTGCCATTTCGTTCAACGCCAGCGTTCGACGATTTGTCCAGCGATGCTTGGGCATATCGACCCAGTTACGCGTAAAAAACATAACATTGTCTTTGCTGTTTTGCAGTCGGGCATTCCTATGCGACGTCGATTAATTTCTATTTTAGGGTCCTAAAAATAGTAACTACGACCAACTTGGATGGAGCGATTACCGGCCGCTGCCGCGGCACCGTTCGCTTCGCTCGCTCAGCACGCGCACTGGTCACAGTTCTAATCTAACCTAACCCATTTGGTCGGGGTGCCACTAGCGGCGTGAAATGCAACTACTTTGCGATATGCTCAATGGTCAACTGGGAATATCGATAAAAAGGTTGCTTTCATCGAACCACCCGAATTTCGATTATTTCGAATTGCGCATCGTGATATAACTCATAGAACTATTATTACGTAGTACTTTATCTCAGTGATATAACCGGCCAAATCATGATGGCTACGTATCGTGAAATGGCCCGGCAGATCACGATATGGTCATTTCTACCACGACCAAGACATGTCGATGAATAGCCAACTCTAGAAACAACATAAAGAAACAAATTTCCGAACTTCTTATGACCCGTACCGACTAAATAATAAACATTAAAATTCACGTCTCAAATCATGGGAAAGTTTATTGTTAAGTATGTGCAAAAAATATTCACCCATCCACGCACTAACCCCATCAACTACCGCTTAACCTCACATAGACACAATCGCAATTATAGGTTAAGTTTAATAATCCAGAACGGGAGGTTCAAAAAGGTTAGAAGCGTAGTACTCACAATCAGTGTGCGTGTATGAGACCAGATGTATGAACGTAAACGAAGCAAAAGGAATATATAGGGTGACTGGTAAATAGTGACCGATACTTAAACACATGATTTTACACATGATAACAAGCAACTTTTACTATGGCACCAATCCTGAAATCGCGAAAAAAAAATCAGCTCTTCCTTACATTTATGTTCGCATAACTCGTCAAAATGTAGGGACCAGCTGATTTTTTTTTCGCGATTTCAGGATTGGTGCCATAGTAAAAGTTGCTTGTTATCATGTGTAAAATCATGTGTTTAAGTATCGGTCACTAATTACCAGTCATCCTATATAAGGATCGTAGCAGGTGGTGTTCTGTAGTTTCTGCCTACCCCCAAGGGAAGAAGCCGTGAGCATATATATGTGTGTACAAGACTCCCCAAGTTTATTGCTACTTCGTGCAGTAGTCATCCACATCCTCGATTATCGTTTACTAAATGGCTCAGCAATTCACTTTGAGGCTTAAGCGGCCGCGTCCATTTGATGGTCCGCATTAAAATGGCGGCCATTCGCATTCAATTCCACTGATTGATTGACGAAATTGGTTTATAGACTTTTAGTACTGGTCCATTAAACTGTTTATGAATTGCAATATTCATAAATACTGTTGAGAGATTGGAGTATTATTTGAAATCTGTTCAATCGTCTTCTCATCCTCTTACGGTTTTATTTTTGTAGTAAGCGTGCATCAATACATGCTTAGTAACATCATCACTATATTATATATTAAAAGCCTGTGATGCCCCACTGCAGGGCAAAGGCCTCCCTACTATCTTTTCACTTCTCTCTGTTTAAAGCTGCTAAGGACCAGTTCTTGTTGAAGAAGTCCAGTAAATCCCGCCATCTCCGTCTGGGCCTGCCGCGATGTCGCCTGCCATCAAGAGGGACCCATAGGGTCTTAAGTTTGGCCCATTGGTCGTCTGACATACGGCAGATGTGTTCAGCCCAATTCCATTTTAGCGTGGCAGCTTTCCAAGTGACTTCAGTTATCTTTGTGATGGAACGGATGGTCGTATACATCACAATAAGCCTATGGTAATACCTTTCTATGTATATTGTTGTCCATTCGTACGCATGAGGCATTTTGGCGACAAATTCACTGTGATCATTATTTATTTATTAAATAAACACTTTATTGTTGAACAGATAAATAAATAAAAAAGAGCATGCACAGCACAGGACAGCATTGTTAAGGACTGCAATGGCAATAACCTGAGTCTTCAAACCTCGAGTGAAAAGATGGCTTCCAGGCAAGCTGCAAAATTGTAGATAAAACATTATCATTCTCCTGCATTTGTCTCAATTATTGAGTCGATCCTAACATAGGATACTTTTTATGCCGTTCCCGTAAGATAAATTCCGACCTCTACGCGGACGAAGCCGCGCAAAAGCTAGATCTATGTAATCAAGCGCTTTACATCGCTGAAGCATACTTCACATTAGAATGCAGCATCAACAAACTACAAGCTAGATCAAGTATGAATTGCATTTTGAGTTATTGATTTTCTATACAAACTAGCCGCTGCAGCAGTTAAAGTTTTAACTTAAAGCTGAACCTAGCTTGAAGTTGTGCAAGTCAATGGGGAACTTCTTGACTAGAGGCAAATGGGGCATGAGGCATGGGGCATGTAGAAATTCGTAACAAAATTAATTAATATTAATTAAAAATTAATTATTAGTCTTAATACCCATATTAAGTCTTGAGCCCTAAAAAGCATTATTTATTAAAATAAATAATGGAATTACGCGTTATTTTCCGGTACATAACAATACAAACTGTTAATTAAGTCTAAGATTCTTTCGTCAAACTGAGATGCAGTTTAACGTACCAAGCACGCGCAAAAAGTAAAATTTTGTAGCATTTTCTCTTTTTCTGAATATCAATCACGTGTCTATTATGAAGAAATATTAATAAAACAACTTTGTTATGCTAAGAAAAAATAAGATTAAAGAAATAACATCACATCTGCCGCATCTCAGACGATCAAAGGGCCAAACTTACGACCCAGTGTGAAGTGCGTCCCGTTTAATGGCAAACGACATCGCGGCAGGCCCAGACGGAGATGGCGAGATGAGCTGAACTTCTTTAATAAAGATAGGTCCTTGGCAGCTCTGGACAGAGAGAGGTGGAAAAAGATTGGGGAGACCTTTGCCCAGCAGTGGGACAATCAAAATCAATTAAAATGTCTTTATTAGGACAACAAATATCCATTTTTTTATGATGTTTAGTAATAGGTATTGTAACGACCTGCCGGGGTACCAGGGGGCCGAGCAGACCGCTACGTGAATATGTGGTGTGTAATGTAATTATATTTCTCTTATGTGTGTGCTGGGTTGATCGAGGCTACACGCACGCCGGAGCACCACATTATTATTTTAATATTTTTTAAGAGAACATTACATCACAAACGTAATATTAGCACTGACTCGATATAAAACAATTTTCCTATCCTGTCAAATTCAAACCTATTCTATCTAAACAAAATCAATGTTTGTTGTCTTCATAAAAACTATCAAGATAATTCGCGAAGGTTTCATGCTAAAAGCAGGCCCGATTAAAGCCTCTACAGTACCTTATACCTAGTGTTAGTAAGTGATATTATTATTATTTGAGTTTGCAGGACTTTGCACAGAAGATAACCAATGACAATAACAACAAACACAACACAACAACAACAGACACAAAGACAGTAACAATGACAAAAATGTCTAGTAAAAAAATATATACAGGGTGTCCGGTAAAGAATGGATAACCTTGAAATCGCATATAACAGACCTTATGGCTGTTCTAAAAAAAATACAAAAAAATATATATCCCAAGTAATAACTAAGATTTTTTTGAAAAAGAATACTAACTTTTTTTACATTTTTCATCACCACAACCACAAATGAATGAATTTCATCGGTTATCTGTTGTTATAATATTGTACGTTGACTATGCCGCCGACAGAGAGGCAATAAATAATGTGACTAGAAATTACACAGAATTTTTTTCTAAAAAAATTATATCTTAGGTACTTACTTACTTGGGATATACATTTTTTTTGTATTTTTTTTAGAACGGCCATAGGGTCTATTATATGCTATCGCAAGGTTATCCATTAATTACCGGACACCCTGTATAACAATATGGGAAACCTCAAAGATTTTAAACCAGCAGAGGCACTTGTCTGAAATACTTATTCTTTTATTTAAACATTTCTATTTCTCACCAAATAAAATCACTCCTTCAGTGTCTACTGGACCAATCTCCCCCAACCTCCTTTTCTAATAACAATTGTTGGTTGAACAAGTTATTCCAAGGGGTAGTTATTCAAGTCTTGCATAACGTTCTGTCAAGTTTATCTCTGGCTGTCGATCTTGAACGATTCCCTACAAGACGAGTGCTCGTCTACGTGTAGAGCTAGGAGAATAATTGAGACGAAAATAAAATGCTTTGTAATAATCCCAGCCATTACTGTCCCATTGCAGGGCAAAGACCTCTTTTCATACAGAGAATTGATCACCACGCTGGCTCAAGACGGGTTGGCGATTTCATACTTATATTAACTATTAACTGTGTCCGCGACTTCATTCGCGTAGATGTCGAAAAACAACTTCCATATTTGAATCGGAAACCCTAATTCTTTTTCTAAATCAGCTATCTGCCAGTGAAAGTTCCGTCAAAATTTGTCCAGCCTTTTCGAAGATTAGGTTGGAACAGACAGACAGACAGACGAACATTTAAAAAAATGTTTTTTTTTTGTTATAAGGCCCGTATATACTTTCATATGCATTAAGTAAAAAGATATTATTTTGAAATTACAAACAGACACTTCAATTTTATTTATTTGTATTTAGATAAGTCCAGGTTTCCTCACGATGTTTTCCCTTCACCGATAGCAAAAAGGTTCAAGATGAACTCAGATAGTTCATATGAATTGAAAAAGATACATCGGTACTTGTCTGGATTTGAACCTGGTGTATGAGAGGAGAGAACTTATCCACACGAAAATGTGATGTGGTGAATGGTATTCAAAAACTTACAGGCACTTTTGAATTGTCAAGGAGTCGCCCAGTTATGACCGAACCCAATAACCTATCTGCTTTAAAAGACAGATCGTTATTGATGGTAGACAGTATAATTCTATCTGTCCTTATGTCAGGCCGGTAAGACTCCATAATCTCTAGTAGATTATTGGGACGTTAAAACCATAGACAGATAGGTTTTTCTATCTCTAGTATGCCAAAACTGGTGATAGATAGGATATTGGGTTCAGCCGTTAGTCAGAAAGGAGAACCTAGTTGTTCCAAAACGTAGATCTCTATGGAGAAGAGCAGAGCAAGAAAATCCATGGACACTCTTTTAAATCAAATTAGGTATTGCAAAATCTTGGGCGCATTATTCTTGTTGCTTCTACAGGGTTATTTTAAATTAGCTAGCTAAACTCCGCAGATGTGATAGGTCGATACCCATTTAATACTTAATTTTTATTTTATAGTGTTTAGATATCGATCGATATCGATAATATAAAGACCATAAAATAAAAAATAAAATATTGTTTTTTTTTTGGGAAGTCAACAACCACTGTTAGTGTGTTACTTGAAGTATGAGTTGAGATAAATTGTTTTCATGTTTTACCGTGTTAAGTTATCGATACTTATCACGTCTGTGAAGTTAAACACAAAAAAAAACGACTTTTTTAAACTGATATATTATTTCAAGGGACTGCAATAAACTGTGGTCGATAACCCCACAAAAAAATCATGAAATTAATTAATTTTTTGTCATGTTAAGTGATCGACACTCATCGTGTCTGCGGAGTTTAGTTTAGTTTTTTAAAATAACTCTGTATAATATGTGAGAACAATGTAAAAATAACAATTTATTACAATAACAACAATAACAATTAACAACAATACTATACAACAACAACACAACACAATACAATTAACAATTATTTTTTTAGTATGTGAGTATTATGAATATATATTTATTTATCTATGGACTGCCAAAAAGTGTGAACATTCTCAGCCTAATTTGAATGAATATAAAATAATTTTACAAATAGCAAAGCATAACTAAGGCCGCTCGCACCACAAATCATTAAATGCGTTTAGCGCCTGTGTCAACTTCAAACGATTGGACAGAAATAGAGCTGTTTTAATTAGGTACGTTTAGTGGTAAAAGTAAGTATTGAGGGAGGCCTCTGGCTAAGTAATAACAGCCGCACGGGTCGATCGACCAGGTTAAGCTACGCTTGCCGCAGTTGATCCGTAGATGGGTGACCATCTTTACATACCAAGACCCCTCCGTGCCTCGGACAGCACGTTATGCCGTTGGTCCCGGCTGTCATTCGTGAATTGTGATGCAAGCAGGCCTAAATTGATTTTGAGACGGGAGTGGAAACAAAGAAATATGCAATAATAATAATAAAACCCTGTGTGAACTTGTCTAGTGCACACAGAGATAATCGTCGGTTGGTGCCTCAGCACCAACCGACGATTATCCCTGATGATGAGTCATTTAAAATTGTCTAAAGGGCCTCTGCGAGTTGGCTTCGACCTCTCGTATGCCTTCCAAAAGTCTGGGACCCCAGAGCCCCAAAATATGTCAAAGACATTTTTAAAATATCTAATAATAAATTATTAATTTGCATAAAACAGTTACTGCATAACTCAGTTTTCCATGGGGATACTCATCCCCATGGAAAAATTGAGTGAATTATTATAAAATTAAACGTTTTGAGTGTGGTTTATGCTGTCTGTACTATCGTAACAATGTCAAACGCAGTGATTGCCACCACTCTAACAGAATAACAAGCACTCACGAACGAGTGCTGTCAAAGTCATCTCAAACAACTTAAAAGTATAATCTAAAGATTATCATGTGTATGTTTATTTTTTTTTTGTAAGATTGTTCTAATTGAAACATTTATTTTAATTAATGCAAACTGCGGTGGAGTCCAAAAAGAGGGAAATATTTTATCAGGTTAAAGCCGATTTGTTCGAGCCCTTGGCCATGTGCTTACTGAGACGATTTTTTTTTTTGAGATAGGTTTGTTCTTGACTCTAGTCTAGGTCAGAGATGACAGAGACAAAGTCGACGATGGAGCGAGTTTACCCAAAAGAAGCCTGTTCACTCTCACTTTAAGGAGATCGGGGTTGTATACGTTCGGAAGCAGACGCAGGTAGAGAGTTCCACTCTTTTATTGTGCGTATCACAAAAGATATTTGAAAACACTTAGGTGCGAATTGGTGGAATAGTAATTAGGCAGGGATAATAACTTGCAGTGCGACTAGATGTCTGATGGGAGAAGGGGGCCGGCGGAATGAGGTCTTAGAGTTCTTGAGCACACTCACCGAAGTACAATCTATAGAAAACCGACAAGCAGGCAACCTTGCGGCGAAACTATTCGAGCAACACACACAAATATTTTTTCTTGTGCAACCATACCATTTTCTTTCCTAAGCACCGCTACATAATTACCTATCAATAATAATTATTTTTTAAACAAATATTTAATCGAGTTTATTTAAATATTTACACACATTATAAAACTGATTTACGTCTGTAAGACGTCCTCGTAATATAAGGTACAGTTGAAAACCTGCGCCAGGCACTAATTGTCTGGCATTTATGCTGAACTAGGCCTATTTAGCGCAGCCGTGGGGCGCACAATTTATACTACTTTAAGTTTATTTTTATTTTCTGTTTTTTGGTTTTGTATGAATTTGCTATTTACTTAAACCTGGGTCAAATAAATTATTTTCTTTCTTTCTTTCAAACACTCATTAGGGAATATCAGGGTTATATTATATAATATAATATTATCATTAGGGAATGTTACCTTAAGATTTAAGAATATTCCGTACGTCATATATTATACCTACTTAGTTAATCATCTAGCAATTAATATAGTCGATGCATTTAATTTATTGCTGGGATGAAGGACTTATGATGGTAATGGAAATGCCCTCAACGCATAAAATAACATAGGCCCTATAAAAAAAAATGCATCCATCCGTACTGAACGTCAAACTTCATTCTTTCTACATCTATCAACATCTGCCACATTATAAATATACCTATAATATCTTAAAATTACATTTTGATATCGTTTAAAAAAAACGAAAGCTAATTTTTCAATAACCCGCATCAGGGAATATTTGCAAGTGAATGAGCCGACAACTGTAGTGTAATGAGCTTTAAAGAGAACATTTTAAAGAAAAGTCTCCTTTGAATAATAAAACATTCTCAAGGACAAAAAGAAAACGATAATTAGTTATTTTGGTACTGGATTTAATTTTTTTTTTATATCTGTAGTAAAAGGTCTGAAAAAAATAACATATTCATAAAATTGAAAATTATTGGTAGAATAATTATTCTATGAAAGCATTAGTTTGTGTTTGTGTTTCTTTCAACAACATTTTTGGCAAACATTAGTTATATACATGAAAATTCTTAACTTTTTGAGCAATTTCATGTACTCATATTTAAAAAAATTCTGTCAAAACTGTTGCTTAGCAGGTTTTCACAGCAAACCCTCGAGTTAGACATTTTATTTAAGTCTTTACTATCGATCGTATATTTTTTTTTTTGCTATTATTGTTATCATCATTATTTTTCTGCCCTGGTCCCAATTTATTTAGGGTCGGCGCAACATGATGTTTTCTTCCATACTTCTCTGCTAGTCATCATCTCGGTAGTCACTCCCTTTCTAGCCATATCATCCTTTATACAGTCCATCCATTTTTGGTCTTCTCCTACTCTTATAGCCATCCACATTCATACTCAAAACTTTCCTTACGACATTTCCCAACAATACAATAGATATTAGAATACCAGTTGCTTAAACTGTGTTATTATTATACCTTCGTTTTCTATCAGTGAGGTGGTATATTGGTGGCCAGCCCAGGTACGCTGAAAATTTAAAAATGTACGATAGGTTCTCATGGCGTCATCTCTCGATATCGTGCGATGTAGTCAATGCCATTGCGGTACAAAAAATGATACCATTATTCCGTTTATTTTATGGCTTTATTCTAACTGCCAATTAAAATCACCACACTGCAGAGGTACTAGTATGACGTAGTTCCACTTTATCGGGAGCTACAAATCCAGCCGACACGTCTACCTACCCAATTACGAGCGACGGCGGAATCCATTATTGCTAGTCTCCGTACCAATCAAGACTGTGAATAGTTGCATGGAAGTAACATTCTAAAAGTGAATGCTTACCACCACATTCAGAAACAGCTAATTCATGATGTTTTTCTCTTCACTGAAATAGTAGATATTTTGCGTATAGGTAAGCCTTCCATTCTTCCGCACTTCGTTGTGAATAGACAAGTTTAGCCCTAGAATAGAAATATTGCTTTGTCAAAATTACCCTCCGTCTGGGAAGAACGGAGGGTTATGTCGGACTCCTACCAACTAAAACCCCAGTGCTCCTTCTTGTACCATGACTCAGGGGTCCGGGAGACACTTATATATTCACCACACTCCTAACTGGTATCACCCCGCCATGCGTAGCGGGCCCCATCACCAAGTGTGACCGATCCCACGACCGTACGTCTTTTTTTTTGGTGGGAAATCATTAAATGACTTCTCCCGCTCTGGGCGGAGCGGGAGGGCGTGTCAGACTTTTACTGACTAAAACCCACTCGTGGTCCTTCAGTTGCCTGTACCAGGGGCCGCGGTAATTCTTTCGAACATCCCGCGACCCTGGCTGGCATCAATCCTATCGGACCCCGTCACTTAGTGCTGCTCTTTGAGGCGCGCGTGGAACACAACGTGCCATTGACTCAGGCCGGGGGGCAAACCACCACCTCTTAAAGCAGTATTATTTTAATGTTACTTCAGTGTGAGAAAGAGATGAAGCTATACAGGACGTCTAGCTCCATCTCTTTCTGCACTTTAAAAATCGGTAGAATTGTATCATTTAGGCGGGTATCACACCGCCGCCGCGAAACTGCGAAACCGCATGATGTTCAACTACTCGAATCGCGAATCGAGTAGCGGAACATCATGCGAGTCAGTTGAATTGAACTACTGCGGTTTCGCTGTTATGGTTTTGCGGCGGAGGTGTGATACAGGCGTTACACCATCATAAACTACAAAAAAAATCTTCGAAGACCTGGCAGAGGGCCAACCACCACCTCTTAAACCAGTATTATTTTAAGGTTATTTTAGTGTGAGAAAGAGATGAAGCTATACAGGACGTCTAGCTCCATCTCTTTCCCACACTCAAGTAAGATTAAAATAATGCTGCATTAAGAGGTGGTGGTCTAGCTACAGGTTTAAATCTCGCCCCTGCTTCGCACAGTTTTTACGAATCAAAATCAGTCATTTATTCAAACTAGGCTGAGAATTGGATTGGCACTTTTTGAACGTCAAAGTTACATAAGATAGTCCCTCAAAACGCCCGCCCTTCGCCTACTAGGACAACGACTTGACAAAATATCGAGGTTTCTATTTATTTTAAGTAATATTAAATTATTGTACACATAAGATTAATATTAAATTCTCTAAATGATGGGGAAAACTGCATAGAAACCCGTTGCGTAGTTTAGAAGGACAACGCGGTCATACAGATAAACAGCTACTTAATTTTTTAAACTATTTATAGATTCTCTTGGCAACCAATCATGACAAATGCATTCTAAGAACGCTCGAAGTCACTTCTATTCCAACTTTATATCAAACACCTACTTGTTATTTTGTCGCGCCAAGACGCCAGACTATCTGCTATTTTATTATCATTAACATTGATAATTATGCATCAACAATGTAGCTCAGTACTCATAGGGAATATAATTAGATATTATTAGAATTGTATTTTTAGCCTACTTTAAGCTTATATATATAATTTATTATATGTATTTAATTGAAAAATAATTTACTGCACATTATTATGCAGAGTAAAATTATTCCCCACTTTAATTCCATATTACTTACCCATTGAAAGCAAATAATACAGTATTAAAATTTCAGCTAATTATACATTACGGAAGAGTCTACTTGTAATTTTATTGTTCCGTATACTTGATTGGGGTTGAAATAGAACATGATCCTAATTTCTTATATATAACACATAAAATAATATAACATTTCAAAATATAGCACTAGTATTCCCGAAAAGGGATATATACTTTTATTTTTCGCCATTTTTGTATTGCACTATTTTTATTTTATAATATTTAGGGCTGATTTTTCAATCGTCAGATAACTTTTATCTAGGGAATAAGTTTGACGTTTTGACAGCTTTTGTACAGAAAATATATCAAACCGCCATATTTATTCCTCAGATAAAAGTTATCTGACGATTGAAAAATCAGCCCTTAATATTTTAAAATATTTTTTCGTGAGAAATGTTTAAATACCTAAAATAAGTGAAATACTTGAACTTAAGAAGACTATTTTAATATTAATTCGTTCTAAAATAGGTACCTACCTCTAAATCTTACCGGCAAAGTTGTAAGTCAATTTTTCTAGTTAAATTAAAATCCGATTGAGTTGTGAGCCCGACCTTTAAATAGAAATATTGGTTTTCAACAAGCGATTTCTAATACGTTTATGTTAGCAATTTTATCTGAAATTGAAATCCTAACAGCTCACGCCGTCCAATACGGTTTAATTGCAGTTTGAGTTTCACGACTTCGGAATATACATATTCTTTCTCTGTTTCCATATTAATTATAAATATGGTTATTTCTGTTTATCAGATTTCTGGTTGGAAACACAGCCTCAACAGTTTGAGGGTGTGTTTCCAAACATTGTGTCGATCAGTACTTAACATAAGAAGACAATGTCTTTTGTAACAATTTCTGTATCATTAAAACGCATTGTCCGAAAAGCATAAAACCGTTGCTACGAGACGTAGCCATCGGCTACGCTTGCTACGCGTGCTCCGTTGCGGTAGCAAGAACACTGAGTTTAATTAAAAAATTAAAATCTATAACGTTGAAAAGTCTTACTGGCTATCAAAGCTGTTTGGATCAAAATGACTTATAAAATGCTTTGAAATTAATAAACTAGAGGATATTAATTAACAACTGCCAATACCAGCCGCTGGACGAGAGCAACAAATATTATCGCAGTTAAGGGGTATCGGGATTAAACTAGGAACTCTTTTAAAAAAGGTTAACTTAAATGAAAATAAATCTTGTTTTTTTACGATATTCTTGCAATCTTTCGTGTGGTATTAAATGAGCTATTTTAATAGGGATGATGATTTTTTTTTTCTCAGCTAACTGCGAGAACTAGTTTAGTTTATTAAACAATATCTGACATTTATTTTTCTTTTTGTACGTAATCAAAATTGTGACGAAGCGAGCCCTCCCTATTTTAATGTGTGTTTTCCAAGTCATTTTTTATTAATATGATAATGCAAAAAAATACGTGTTTAATATTTTTTTCTATTATCCGACTAATAGAATTTCTTTTTTTACCCAGGCGTCATCCCTCTTGATTATAGGGTCAACTGCCAAGTCAATTTATTATTAACTGTTTCTTAATCTGAGTTTTTCGCTTTAAGTAATCTTAAGTTAACGGCTCATTAACTTAACTGTACGTTTGTGAGTGCGACCGTTACTAATCGAAATGAAAATGTAACATTTATTATTAAGAAAAACCTTTATAAATAGGTAGAACAAAAATATTTCATTCGGTTTCGCCGTATTCCACAAAAATACATATTACAATAATTCAAATACAGCCAATTTTAATTCCATACAGTTTTTTTTTTTATATCATAAAACTCTTAAATTTACTGACAGACAACGCCCAGCCTAAACCGCTGGGTCTAGAAAATAAAATAAAATTTTACAAAAGAGTTTCTTTTTTAACAAAGAGCAAGGATTTTTGAAAATTCATCCCCTAGAAGTGTAAACAGATGATGAAGTTTTGTATGGGAGTTCGACATTTTGCCGACGGGAAACCCACAGCACGGCACGGCTAGTTCTGTAATAAACACCCAACTGAAATGTGACATACAAATCAAAATGAATATTTCAAAATAAGTATCACTGCTAACAGGTACAAATAACGGTACCTATTCAAACAGGATCTTTACCCGACCAAATTAGTGAGACCTCCGGCATATCTTCAGTATTATATTATAAAAAGGGAAACTGGAAAGCAGATGGGTCTATGCAAATTGGTCGCCTCAAGTAAAGGAGACTTCCCTGTTGAGTTTCGTATAATGCGATCCATTTTAAACTTATAAAGTCAAATACGATGTGCTGCTCTCCAATTTACAAATTGCAAGTTGGTAAAGTTAAAATTGTATGCGAATTTGGTGTCGGTAAATGCTGATTGAATTAATGTTTTAGAGAAATTTAGTTTGGATAATCACTGCCTCGTTGGTCTAGTGGTCGCAAGCGCTACTGCTGAGCATGAGGTCTTGGGTTCGATTCCCGAGTCGGGCAAAGCGTAATTGGGTTTTTCTGTCTGGAATTTCTCAGTAGCAGTCCGGAGTCAGGATTTGTGCCCGGTTGATGAAAATAGGTTCGCCTCGACTCATGTAGGACTAAAATATAACTGGCAAAATGTGGGTGTACTATAGGTACACCTCTGCCTGACCAATCGGGGATTACAGGCGTGATATTTGTTATGTTTATTCAAATAGATATTCTTTTTTGTTTTTCAATACTCTACGTGATACCTACGTTGTAGGCCTGGAGCTAGACTACCACCTCTTAAAACAGTATTATTGTAATCTTACTTCAGCGTGGGAAAGAGATGGAGCTAGACGTCATGTATAGCTCCATCTCTTTCTCACACTGAAGTAAGATTAAAATAATACTGTTTTAAGAGGTGGTGGTTGGCCCCCTGATGTCCGGTATTTGACACCTAAATAGATATCGCGTAGCGTTTAGTGAAAACGGGTATTTTTATCCACATGATTGTTAAAACATTTTAGTCTCTTAAACATTGGCTACATAAAATTTGTATTTCTGTTAATCCATCGACTATAACATGAATGGGTATCTGTTTTAGTGTGATGTGAGTAGGGTTCGAATTAACTACCACTATCTACTTTGTCTTTCAACATGACTGTTGAGCTATTGATGTTTTTTTTCCTCAAGTCAGGCATTGTAAAAAATAAGCTTCTCAAATCTCCTTAGTACTACTAGTTAGTAGTTTCTACTACAGAATCAATTTAAATTTTCCAACAAACAAATTATTTTTCTCATTATAATAACTAGTAATTGAATTCTATTTCAACGATCCCCAAACAATTTGTTTGATGCATATTTATAAAAATGAAAACATTTTTTTAAAATAATAATTCAATCTCGTGTCTTGTTGAAGACGCTCGTGACTCATATTTAATTAAAACTTTTTTTAAAGTGTAACCTAATTCATTTATCAAATATTTTTTTTCAATTCAATTAAAATAATTGGTAAGAAAAATTAAAAAGTTACTTTAAAGAAACGCAGTTTCTCAGTAAAATGAAAATTTCAAGTTAACTTAATATTGCAAATATGTAGGAAGCACTAACACATGGCTTATGCCTGTAACTCGCACAAAAGTATGCAAGTAGCTTTTGTGACAATAATTAGTCAGAAGTTTTCTTTTTTACCTGACTGCGGCGAAGCCAAAAAAGGAGGTTTATGTGTTTGACTTGTATGTATGAATGTCCGTCCCTATGTTCCCTCGTAACTACTAAACGTCTGAACCGATTTTGATGAATTATATGTTGTTAGATGCGTATTTATTTCACGAGTGTCACTAAGTATATTAAAATTATAAAAAAAAGTAAACTGGCGGCTTTTAAGTGCCAAAATGTATTTTTTCAAAAAAAAAAAAAGCTCCCTTACCTGTCGAGTGGGTATCAAAATGAAGGGTTTTTAAAGGTGATTACAATAATATACACAAATTATATATTTAATTTGAAATAAGAAATGTTAAAAAAACAAACCCGAACTTTTGGAGTAAGTGAGTAAGAGGTCGTTATCACCCGATTATGAGCGGGTATTGTACTTATAACCGTTACCTAAAGTATTATTTAATACAGTGAGAGAAAAATAATCTTAGCAAAAAAGTGTAGAATAAACAAAATTATTTTTAAAAGTAAAAAATCCATCTTCTTTAAAGTCCACTTTTTACGCAGCCGGGTTTTTTGATTTGCTATTATGCTTTATTAAAAAAAAAAACTGGTAGGGTTGTGTAGAATCCTGTTGATTCCATATTTAATTTGAATATATCATTACACTGGCTCATCACCACACCAAAGCCATTCCTCAGGCACGCTTCACTTTCCCGCCATTCGTGGAGAACTGACAGTTGACATAAGTGACAGTTACCTCGCTCTGATGTGCATCAGATAGTATACGTCCAGCTAGGGTTGCGGGATGTTTGAAAGAGTTACCGTGGCCCCGGCACAGGCAACAGAAGGATCATGGGTGGGTTTCAGCCAGTAAAAGTCTGACACGCCCTCCCGCTCCGCCCAGAGCGGGAGAAGTCATTTGATGATTTCCCATCCACAAAAAAAAAAAAAAGATAGTATACGTATTTACATATCTATTAAATAGAAACACTACAGTTAAGTTATAATAATTATTTACAATCTAGCCTATGAGACTATTATGCATACAAATTTAAGTTAGATTAAAAAGTCTAACTTACCTAAATTTTTACGTAATAATTATTTTAAACCTTTAGTGTTGATTGTATCATACTTAAAACAAGTCCGTTCTACTTTATTAGAACTTGATATAATAATATATACACTTCGTTCATGTGTTCTAGGTATGTCATTGGCTGTCATTTCTACACTTTTTACACTACACTAACTCAAATGGTTTGTTCGTTTTCGTCTTCGCAACATTGTGTTAACTAACAGCTGAATTACCTCGTCGTTCACATGTCAGTGGAACTACTCAGCAAATTTTCGGATTATGTTGGTGATGGGTTCCATTTTTAGGTCACAATGAAGGGCGCCATTTTTTATACAATACCCCAATTAGAATATTATGTTATTATCACAACACATGCCCTGAATTATTCTTATTATGTTTAAAACATAGCTTATATATTCAATGTGTTATACTGATTGTGGGGGAAAATTGTGGTCACGCACACCGTCGCACGCGTATAGGGGTCTAGCGTAGTAGGTGCTTCGTCCATTTTGGTTTTTATGACTGTACAGCGGAAGTGTGACTTTAATTTACGTAGTTTTAATTATTTTTGCGATACAAAATTACCTGTATACATTAATAATGACTGAAATCGATTCTGAACTAACTACTTTCATAATGTGCATTAATTGAGTTACACATTATACATTACATTACATTACATTACATTACATTACATTACATTACATTACATTACATTACATTACATTACATTACATTACATTACATTACATTACATTACATTACATTACATTACATTACATTACATTACATTACATTACATTACATTACATTACATTATTATATCTGGGCGCGGTAACAATACTCCTGAGTACCTACCTTATTTTGGAATGTTTGTATTATTTTGATGTTAGTCGGCTTAGTACAGGCCCACAATTGGATGCCATAGTACATCCATATCGGCATGAGAATATGCTTATATAATAAAATTTTGTGATGTACCGATAGGCAGGAATTCCAATCAACCAACCAATATTAGAAGTTGTAATGTCACAATGACATGCAAGCTACTTGCATACTTTCGTGGAAGTTAAAGGCATGTGTATTTGCGACTTTAATCCAATCTACGTTAAATTCCAAAGTTTACTTGTAAAATGCAAGTAAACCTGTCTTCTGTATTAAATATATTATATTAATATAAATAAATAAATAAATATTAATATACATTATACCAGTACCAGTATAAATAAATAAAATTAAAGTGTCTGTTTGTAATGTCAAAATAACAGCTTTTTACTAAATGCATAAGAAAGTATAAGTATACTGTACAAAAAATCAATGCGTAATTTTTTTTCTGTCTGGCTGTCGGTCTGTTTGTTCCGGCTAATCTTAGAAATGACTAAACCGATTTGGACGGGACTCTCACTAGCAGATAACTGATGTTATAAAAAGTAAATTAGGCTAACTACTTTTATTTTAGAAAAATAATTAGGGTACCGCGCAAAAAAAAAATTGTGAACAAAATCTGATTCTAATGGAAGTTGTTATCCGACATCCATGCGAACCAAGTCGCGGGCACAACTAGTAATAAATAAAATATACCTTTTTATTTCTTGAGTGACTATCGTTTGGCGAGTGAGTGGCTCGTTGAATATCGGAAGGATAGGCTAGGGAAAATCGTTACCTGCGCCGCCAATTAGTGATGTGACTTGTATCGACACAATTTTATCGAAGGTTATTGTTAAGATTTATGAATAATTCTAATGTTCGTTTTTAGGCTCAGAGACTCTTAGCACTAGACAGCCGTAATTTGGTTCGGGTATACGTATTATTCATCACGCCGACAAAGTGGTAAAATAAAAGCTTGAAAAAAAAAATTTGTTAGGGTGCCTCCCCTACACGTAAAATAGATGAGAGAACATGTTTTTCATCTACAATGTTTAGTTTGTTTTTGGGTTAAATTCATCCCAACTACAGAACCCTTCATTGTGCGTGGTACGACACGCACTTGGCTTTTTGTTTTTTAATTCCAATAATATTGTAATTTGTGGTAACTTTTAGTTTGACTTGTGATCTGAAGTGTGTATTTGTGTAGCTGTGACCAGCAATCTTTTTAGGAACAGTCTTTTAGTCCATATTTTAGTTGATCTACTAATAAATATTAAAACAAATAAATATTTTAAAAAATCAACTGTTCCGTACATTATGACGAGTTATGCGAACATAAATGTAGGGAAAAACTATTTTTTTATTCGTGGCAGCTAGCTAGCCAGTAAAATAGCAGCGTGTCTAATGCATCGTAATGTCAATATACTCAAACTCAAAAGCATTTATTTCAAATAAACCAATTACAGGCACTTTTGAATTGTCAAGGAGTCGGTGAGTCAGAAAGGTAAAGAACCGCAGAATGTCAGCGAAAATGACATACTGCCATCTTCTTTACACGCGAGACCTAATTAAAAATTTGACACTGACACACTGAAAATGAAATAAAAATACATACATATTTTTACGTATGTATATTTCATAAAATGACTGGACCATTAAAAAAGTAATTAAAGTAATCATTAAGAATATAGTTTTCTTTTTTAAAAATATATAGGAGCTCGTGGCTAAGTAATAACAGCCGCACGGGTCGATCCATCAGGTTAAGCTATGCTTGCTGGGGTTGGTTCGTGGATGGGTGACCATCTTTACATACCGAGACTCCTCCGTGCCTCAGAAAGCACGTTAAGCCGTTGGTCCCGGCTGTCATTCGTGGATCTTTGACATTCGTTACGGATCGTCAAAAGCCCGAAAGTCTGATAACCAGTCTTACCAAGGAGTATCGTATTACCCAGTTACTGGGTTGTGGAGGTCAGATAGGCAGTCGCTCCATGTAAAATACTGGTATTCAGCTGCGTCCGGTTAGACTGGAAGCCGACCCCAACATAGTTGGGAAAAGGCTAGGCAGATGGTGATTAAAAATATAGTTTTCTATGCAGTTTTCTGCTCAGTGCAACTTCAAAATATATTATGTGTTCTGACTGGATAAAGGAAAGAATTTGAAAACGGACGAAGAGAGAAAATTCTTGACTTACGCACATCACTACGCAAGAAGCGGCCCCTAACCTAGTTATGGAGTGATCTCGTTCGGTCAGCTCTTCAATCTAGTGTATAAATCTAGATCTTAGTTTGTTTGTGCTAGCACTGGTCATAGACAACTGTAAGTCTCGACCACACAGCTTTTAATACCCACACACTTGTCCGTGGTCCACAAACATAATCTCAAAAGGCTATTGTTTAGTGATGTTGAATTGAATTGATTAGCTGTGGATTTATGTATAGTCAGTCATACCTATTTATGGTCGTGTTTGGATAAGGCTCCCGTATTTTAAAGAAAGAACAGTTGTTCGTTTTTGATAAGAATAAAATAGAAGGTGTAAAAATTAAAAAAAAATGGTACAGTGTGAAACTGGACGTGCAAATCAATGTAATTTTTTATCACATCTATTCGAAAAGAGCTTGTTTATTCTTTGTAAACAGGGACTAAAATAGCTCTTTGATATAGGCTGTTGATAAAGTCAAAAAGGCTGTTGGTAAGGGCAGGCTGCCGCGCGCGAGAAATATTATGAAAAAATAAAAAAACGCGCGAAATGCATTCCGCCTTCGTTCGTAATTGTTTTACTCAAATTCAGATTTTACTTAGTTTTATAAAAATAAAAAATATTATTTCTGTGATATGTCAATCTATACAAATAAATAAAATTGAAGTGTCTGTTTGTAACAAAAAGCAATTTTTAACATTTTTGTCTCTCTGTCTGTCTGTTTGTTTCGTCTACTCTCCTAAACGGCTGGAGTAGCTGATGTTACGGCGGGTAACTTAGGCTACTTTTACTGTAGGAAAATAATTGGGCAAAAAAATTAAAACCCGTGAAATTTTGAACGAGAAGTCAAATTTGAAAAATTCTTTTTGCAGTTGGTAGCCAACGCTTGAGGATAGTTATTAGCTATTTAACATCACGCTATGACCATTAAGAGCCGAGCAAAAAGAAAAAAATCAGAACGAACACTAAGCGAAAACGAAGTAATAGCGCGGGCGGGCGATTCAACGCGACGGTTGGCGACGGGGCGGGGGACGAGGGAGTTTTATTAATATGTGGCTGTTATTTTAGTACATTGTGTATCTTACGACATCTACGCGAACCAAGTCGCGGGGCACGGCTAGTAAGGTACATTATTCTTACTAATTGTATGTAAATAAATAAACGTCGGTACTGTGATGATCAGCCACGATACTTTAGGCTGATCACCACGTATATTGTATGTAGGGTCTCGACTTCAAGGTGTGTTGGTAGACGTATGTTAAATGAGAGACACGGCAGCACTATAATTCTTATTTATTTGCTTATATGAAAGCAAGTGGACCCTACTTTTTATCACCCTCTATGAGAAAATACGTGAGTGTAACTTATGAATAAGAATAGTACTGTAGAGGCTTTAGTTGAGACTGCCTTCCGCATGAATCCTCCTCGGATTGTGGCATTGGCTGATAAGACAAATACTGGTTTATTTGGAATTTAGAATAGGTATAAATTATGACATATGATCATATTGTTTTATATGGAGTCAGTGAAGTGCTAGCCTTGCCCCTAATAGTGTAACTTGCTTTCATATAAGCAAATAAACAAGAATAATAGTGCTGCCGTGTTTCTCATATAACATACGTCCACCAACACACCTCGAAGTCGAGACCCAACATACAACATGTGTGATGATCAGCCACGATACTTTGGGCTGATCACCACACGTATGTCCTCTGTCTATGTATGTCGACTGCCTCATTGGTCTAGTGGTCGCAAGCGCTACTGCTGAGTATGAGGTCCTGGGTTCGATTCCCGGGTCGGGCAAAGTGTTATTGGGTTTTTCTATCTGGAATTTCTCAGTAGCAGCCCGGAGTCTGGATTTGTGCCCGGTTGATGGCAATAGACTCGCCTCCTATTACATGGGACTTAAACATAACTGGCGAAATGTGGGTGTACTATAGGTACACCTCTGTCTAACCCTTCAGGGAAACAAGGCGTGATGTTATGTTATGTTAAATCATTTATTTCACAGATCATACAATCCAATTAACCCGCGAACGAAACCAGTCACTGTCATTATTGTTCGGGAATATTGACACTGACAGCTCTTAAACGCAGTTTAGATGTGATTGCAAATTGTGCAATTTTTTTTTGAAAATCATGGTTTGGTTTGCCAGACTTATCGTGTGCTCTGTCAATTTAACGGTCGACATAATCGTCCATCCCAGCAAGTTATTCGGAACACCATGGATCGTTTTCGCACCATACACACCAGTGGATAATACGCATCCACAAAGACGACAAACAGTGCGCACAGAAGAAGTTATTGTTGCTGTGGAGTATAGTGTACAGGAGCTAGACCACCACCTCTTAAAGCAGTATTATTGTAATCTTACTTCAGTGTGGGAAAAAGATGGAGCTAGACGTCCTGTATAGCTCCATCTCTTTCTCACACTGAAGGAACATTAAAATGATACTGCTTTAAGAGGTGGTGGTAAGCCCCCAGGAGAACACTAACGACAGAATAGACGCTACAGAACCGTCATTGCTGCCGCACAGTGGGCGACACCGTCAATTTATTGCGGGAAACATTTGGGGAGAGCATAATTTCGCGTAAATGGATCTGTGAACAGGCCTCCACGATTGTGTGATCACTTTCTTTGGGGTTATGTGACGTCACTAGTCTATGCCGATAAACTACAGACGATGGTCCGTTTGGAAGTCAACATTCACCCTGTTATTGCTGATGTACGGCCCCAGTTGCTCGATAAAGTTGTCGATTATTGGACTTCACAATCGCGCTTAATTCGAAATAGCCGCGCTCGTATACCCGAAACCATATTGAAACACTAATGGCATAAAATTATCTATTAAATAAAGCCAATGTCCTAGATACTAATATTATTAAGCGACTTCAAAAAAGAAGGAGGTTATCAATTCGACAAGTATATAAGTAATGTTATTGGAACTGCAATATATTGACATCTGATAATCTATTAGGGCTTTCAATCAAATATACATAATTTTATAGGTGTATGTATGTTTGTATGTTGGTCTGTGTGTATGTTTGTCCACGCATTTCTCTGAAACTATTAATCGGATTGTAACCATTTTTTTATTGGCTTACATTTACTTCAACTTAGGGAACAGTGCAAGTTTCATAAAAATCGGTTCAGTAGGTTTCAAGATATGGACTAATACGTGTAAGTGTGACGGCCTGGCTTCTTGATACGAGCTACGGGTCAACGGGAAAACATCTCAAAATCTTGGTCAAATTCTAGTGCATTATTTACAACAAAACTAACTAACTATTTATTACAAACAAATATTCCAGTTTTTATTTAAAACTAAAAATTACGAAACAAAAAAGTAATTTAAAAAAATTCATTGACTTCAAAAAAAAATTAACTCAACATTATGAAATAACTTTAATTTCGGAAGTCGGTGGCAAAAAACAGAATACCGTTCTCAAGACACCGACTTCCGAAATTAAAGTTATTTCATAATTTTGAGTTAATTTATTTTTGAAGTCGATTTAATTTTTTTAAATTACTTTTTTTTCACGTGTTTTATTTCATTTTGAATTTGTATACCTCTAAAAAACACCTTTATTATCCAGTGGCATAGTATAAATATTTTATTAATTTTCCATGGAAGCTATCTTAGGTGCCCACTGATTTTGCTGATAACGATGACGTCATCAATTTCTGGTAAATACTTATTTGAAGTCAGCTAGCATTGATAAGAAATAAAAGGTGGGCAAAAAAAGAAAATGCAGCATCATTCTATGCGATAATCTAATAATTTTTTGAAGTATCTCTTGCAATTGATCTTTTTGAAAAGGTAAAAGATGATCAATTTTCCTTCGACGCAATATTTTTAAAAGAAAAACTAATCTTCCAGTTTTTAGAATATTTTTCTAAAAACAGAACTCAAACATTGACGAAAATATCGTTCGCAAAATATTTCAAAGATCAATCGAAGTAAAGTGGTTTCTGAATTATTTGTCCTCAATGAACTTCACGAGTAAGTTATTAATACAATAATATTAAGACTTTGAACCTAACATAAAACTTTTATTTTATATGCATTTGAATGATTATTATTCAAGATAAAGGGTTTTGCAAAACGAGATTTTGTAATCTATACAAGGTGTAACATAATTAACGTTCGTACGTTAATTGAGAAAGAGAGGTCGTCCTCTTAAGAGGTCATTGTACTCATCATTATGAACAACTTTAATTTTTCCAATTTTTCTTTCCATAAAAACCTAATTACGAGAAATAGCCCAATCGGTCTACCCATTCTCAAGTGATGCGCTTACCAACGAACATCATTTCATTTTTATTTATACAATCATTGTACTCATCATTATGAACAACTTTTACTATGGGACCAAACCTGCAATTGCAAAAAAAAATCTGCTGCTCCCTAAATTTATGTTCGCATAACTCGTCAAAATGTCGGGAACAGCAGATTTTTTCGGCACATAAAATGCACATTTGAACGTAAAAGGTTAACAAGAATATAGAATCAATTCTAGTTGCCCTTTCTAAAAGGTAGTTTCGTATCGAGACGAATGGGCAAGAAACTGCACCGTTCCTCTTTAAAAATGTTGTACAATATTTTATATACATTAATTATATCATGTACAGAATGCGTAGATGACGGTTTTTACGCCCTGTATCATCATCATCTGGTCTTAGATCATGAATCTTATTGAAACACCGATAATTACTAATCAAAATTCGCAGAGTTTTAGCGTAAGCGGTTCTTAACATTGTTCTTACATTACCTTTAATATTGGATCTTCTTGTGATTTGTTTTTATTAAATATGCTATAGGTAGCATAGTAGGTAGTTAACTATATTTAGAGACATGATAACATTCTGTAGTTTCTTCAAAACAAGGCCATGTTGATCTCGAGTTCTTCTAAGAAAACATACCTAATTTATTCAAGCAAGTACCGAAGACGTACCTTTATATAGCCAAAATCAGGCACCTAATTTAAGTCTTTGACGTTCATTTTACAAGTCAGAACGCTGTTTTCTTAAAAAAAAAAGGACAAAGGAATATTTCAATACCTACGATTTTGTTAGTAATCATGCGAAAATTCGTTGGCCCGGCCATTTTCTTATTATTAATCTTTATTTTTAGTTTTCCATAGTGTGTTCGTACAAAAGAGGTTGAACCTACAAAAGGTTTTTCACTCACCCTCGTCACGTTATCGACACTTGTCGATTTTATTGTTGGCCCTCTCATCAATCATGTGTGGGGAAAAAGATGATTTACGGTTCAGTCAAGTGGTTAAGGACTAAGGAAGATTTTCATCGTTCCAGTTCTATTGTAGTGACAAACAGCACCCTAATTGCGTAACACACTATCAACCACAATCTGAATGATTTTGAAGCTTATTTCTAATCAATTGCTTCATATGTTCGAAAAATTTGTCTGCTCAGCAACGTAAATAACGCAATGAATGTTGTTGAACTGTCAAAAAGAAATCGATTTCTACTGTAAGTGTGTTACGCAATTAGGGTGCAAGCTTGAGTCTGGTTACAGATTGAAAGGATTTTTTTTTTGTTACCTATTTACAGATGGTGATGTTGTTTTGCAAATGTTTGTGGTAACGCCGGGGGGACACTCTAGAAGGACACGTATTGACCTTATTGGTAACGTTTGTCCTTGATGGTGTTATTGGTGAAAGGTCAGGTGCGTAGTACTCGCAATTGGCGGGCGTGTACGACCATGTATGAAGCAAATGGAGTATGTAAGGATCGTAGCAGGTGGCGTTCTGTAGTTTCTGCCTCCCTCTGAGAACGGTGTGAGTACATAAGTATGTACTAGCAGCGCTCCGCGGTAAACCCGCATAAGTCTCGATCCCGTTAAGATATCAGAATAAAAGGTATCCTATATGTTAACCCAAGCTAAAAACTATCTGTGTGCCAAATTTCATCCAAATCCGTTTGGTAGTTTTTGCGTGAAAGAGTAACAAACATCCATCCATCCATCCTCACAAACTTTTGCATTTATAATATTATTATAGTAGGAAGTAGGATGTGTATAAATTTCCCAATAAATCATACAATATCCATCTCTGTATACGTAAACGGCTACGCAAACTAGGTAATCGAAATATTTTTTTTTGTCTCACTAAACCTTTTTATGCCATACCTAATTTTATAATGATGAATTACTTAGTATTTTTAGTATAGAAACCTGGAGTATTTTCATCACTACCGTAAAATAATAATTTGGTAATAACTTTGCCGCATTTATATCAAATACGTGATGTAAATGTTATTGATATTTATGATGCAGGGAAAAAACATAAAGTTATGAAAAATATTTCCGTAAACTTGCATCTCGATAACTATATTATAGCCTACTAGCTGTAGCCCACGGTTTCGTCCGCGTGGGTGTCGATACTTCCCTCTTTGAATTGAATTTTGTTCACAATCTCATGGGTTTTAATTTTTTTTTGCGTGGATCTCTAATTATTTTTCTAAAATTAAAAAAAAATAAAATTGCTTTGTATTTATAAGTACCGTATATACTGTTGCGTTTGAAAGGTGACGTAAAGAGGAGCTCGATGCTAAACGAGACGAGCTCAAGGCCCGACCACCCGCGGCCACCCAATATAATTACATCGGAAGGGTGCTGACTTGCCGTGAATGTGGACGCACTTTCACGGCAAAAATTGGTTATATCAGTCACCTGAGGGCACACCAGCGATGTCATCAATAGGCGACCAATAGGCACCAAGTCGCTGTGGCCGAAATCGGCCACCACGACGACGGTGAAGTGAGCTCAATCCCTAGTGGAGTAAGGTGGGATGACAGTTCACATCACGCTCACTTCACCTAAATTTGCACGGTGGGATCTTTACAGAATAGCACCACAGTACCTGCAGAAAAAATACAGACAAAAACTGGCCAAGTGCGTGAAGGACCATGCACAATGAAGGGTTCCGTAGTTGGGATTAAGAGAAGAGACAGAATTATCCTAAGAACAAACTTAACATTGTAGTTGAAAAACATGTTCTCCCATAAATTCCAACTGCAAATGTAAGTTTGTACGCACATTATTGAGAGATTTATTACGTGTTATTTTAAGACCACTTCTTACAGGTTGTCCTGTAATCTATAAGTATAGAACAATTTTCTGTATTTTATTCAAAATTTTAGACTCGGTAGTTTCGGAGAAAATCGGAGGGTATGGCCAATTTTCGTCTATTTTCTTAAATAACGTTAAAAATATTTATTTTAAAATTATGAAAAAATATATATTCGACACCCCCACAGTAAGGCTGTGACCCAAACATGGACGTGTACCTAACGTAAATAAATGAATTTTGAATATAGGGGTCACACGGTACCTATAGTTTGTAAAACTTTTTTTTAAAGTTTTCTAATTTGCTCACCAAAAGTGACCCCCATATTCAAAATGTTTTTATTTACGTCACACGTCCGTGTTTGGGTCACAGAAATTCATACATGTACCAAATTTCAACTTGATCAATTCATTAGATTCGGAGCAAATTGCCTGTGACAGACGGACAGACACCCGAGTGATCCTATAAGGTTTCCGTTTTTTCCTTTTGAGGTATGGAACCCTAAAAATTACCTCTTTTTAAAATAAACTAGAAATTGCATACCTATATAGATATAAATGTGTGTGATAGATAAATAAATATAGATAGATTAGAAAGATTAGTTTATTAGCACTAACTATCACTACAGTCAAATGTAATGAAACTATCAAAAATAAAGAATCGTTGGCACTGTTTTGATCTTAGTTATTCTCTACTAACACCGTACAATAAATATGCTCACCATACATATGATTTTAATGAAACTTCATACGCATAAGCAGGATACATAGGTCTAAAAAGTTAGTTAAGAACAATTTCGAAATGTCTTATTTAAAAAAAGATAATTGGACATCTCTGTTTGTATGGAAAATTTAAAATCGGTCGAATTCAGCCGTAACACTACTTTTCGAAAATGTTCTTAATTTAGACCTATGTATCCTGCTTATGCGTATGAAGTTTCATTACAGTCGGTTCATTCATTTCGAAAAACAAGGACTTCAAATTTTGTATGATACCGTACATCGTAAACGCTATTGACGATTTTTTTATTTCTGCTCATCTTTATCCACTTTACAACAATTAATATTTTACAGATTAGAATCAATGGATAGGCATAAGAAAAAGGCTTAATTCAAGAGTATTATTTACAAATGAATAGTGCAGTAGTTTCTATAAGATACATTGGAAGAAATGGATTAGTCTAATATTAAAATTAAAATGAAAACACCGTGCGTGTATGACCTAGGTAGATGTATGAACGTAAACGAAGCAAACGAGTAAGTATGTAAGGATTATTAGCAGGTGCAGTTCTGTAGTTTCTGCTTACCCCCGTGGGAAGAAAGCGTGAGTTTACGTATGTAAAATAAAAATAAAGTGACCGAAATATCTGCCAAAACAATTTATTTTCAAGGTCCCTTACCGTCCCTTATACGTGTCAAGTAGTAGGTGACTTTTCCCAAAGGAATGTTAAAAAATCTGGAGTCACAAGACGGATTGACCTGACGGTCCAACACAACACCTGTCTAGATCCGTACTACATTTGACAAGGGTAACTCCGTGATAGAAAATGAAAAAGTTTTTCATTTGTCATGTCCCTTTGTTGGACTGTTTCTATGCTACTGAAGCGTGATCTTCAACGGAATAAGGATAAGGTGCAAAATATTTTATTTCACATAAACCTACAGTGGCACTTATGAAACGACACAAGCTAGGTGCACGGTACCATTTAGTCGTTTCCTATGGAGAAGAG
This sequence comes from Fissipunctia ypsillon, assembly GCA_947568875.1. Taxonomy (NCBI): domain Eukaryota; kingdom Metazoa; phylum Arthropoda; class Insecta; order Lepidoptera; family Noctuidae; genus Fissipunctia; species Fissipunctia ypsillon. The sequence goes on along the minus strand of OX387664.1, from coordinate 9,817,322 downwards.
CCAGCAAGAAAATCCACGGTTTTTTTTTCTTCTTCGTTTCACTCTTGGCAGAGCGGTCGTGGTCACGATAATCTGTGTCCAATTACAGGTGTAGTCGTTGCCCGCCTCGCGATCTCTCTCCATCAGGTTCTGTTAGATGATAGTCTGGTGCATTCATTAACAGGGATTTTATTATATTTCATTGGTCCACCTCATCGGTGACCTCCCGCGTGGCTTATTACCTTCCACTCTGGCCTGCACCACTAGATGCTCTATGGAGTCATAACGGCCACGATTACTCTTTTAAAAATGCTTTTACAATGTTTTCAAATTACACTGTTATTAGGCTTATAAAAACTCAGCAAATTCCTACAAAAATGCAATACCTACGTAGTCAAAATCTATGGAACAGCAAATTTTTTTTTTAATAACCGAAGAAAAATTTCAACGCAGGGGTCCAGAATCGTGTACTGGATACGTGGTTTCACTGAATGTGCTTAATCGCCACTCTTATACAAATAAGATGGATTTTATCAGATATTCCCAATACACTTCACCTTACGACATGCATAATTTTCGGATATATTTGAATTTATTACTATTACCTACAACAATATTATAAGTAGGTACGCTAATCGAAGCATAAAAATTAACAAAAACATTAAAAAAACAGAATTACAATTATCTAATAAAAACATTAATTTATTTACAACAGACTATGAAAACAATAATTACAAGTTACTTGCAAGCTAGCAACATCTAAATGAGTGCTGTCGTTAAAAAAATATGTACGAATATTTTAGTGATACCATTTATCTAACAGCAGCTTTGTTGATTGATTTTTAAACATTTTAATCGGTAGTTCTTTTAAATTTTAAGGCACATTAAAAAGTTTTATTAAATCTTCTCTTCAGGCAAGAAATAACATGAAGATTGGTGCCGCTGTTGAGTGATCAACTGCTGTAGTCGATACGTGTCGCGGATTCAAGGTCTATACGGAAAAATATTTTTAATGGCCCCCATTGGCAATCTCTTCAATGTTGAACATATTTATAGAAAAGAACACATAGACACACACACAACAAGACAAAGACACCACAACATAGGGACTGCCGACAGAAGTGAAAACAAATATTAACATACACACATTAACGTACACAGGCCGACATTTACTTCAAAGACACTAGCGTGCTAATAGCTATAGAGTAACTTGGTTACAGCGCCCTCTGGTGTTGAGTAGTTGTACTCGTTGGAGCATGTCGCATTTCCCCTACCAAAAAGCGCTTAACGCGCCTAAAGAAGTTTTTACTTCAAAAACATAACACGCACAACACAACAATTTTTTTCAGTAACTTAAAAGTTTGTGAACTAATCGCGCGTAACTTAGACAGTCAACTTATAGTCCCACGTTCATATAGGTCAACCTATAATTTCCCGACACTTTACATAATTCTAACCACAAGACAAACTTCATTTCCGACTTGCATGATCAATATAAGCGAACGGTCGGCGATAATCACCTGTTTCACACCATTTCACATTCACATCATTTCACAAAGGAATTCGAGGTCTCTGTTCCTAGTTACAAGGTACAAAGTTGATAGTTTTGTGAAACTGAAAAGCTTGCGGCACTGCAACAGTAATGCGTGATGCGATTCGACACTAATACCTAATATGAATAGCTTATAATCGCATTAGTACCTAGTCAAAGTCATGAATTTAGATATGTAACAATCTATTCCGATTAATGGAACTTCGATTCACATTCCTATCAAAATAATGTTTAGCTCATGGCCTGTACCCTAATTGTGTAGCACTATTAACCAGAATCTGGATGGTTTTGAAGCTTGTGTTAATCCATTGCTTCCTATGTTCGAAAAATTTGTCTTCTCAACAACGCAAATAACGCAATGAATGTTGTTGAACTGTCAAAATGAAACCGATTCCTACTGTTCTGTAAGTGTGTTACCCAATTACCCCGCTGGTATTAAAAGATTCGGCTTCGGGTTCGAGACGTAGCAGGCATCTATAATCAACATCATAATTACTATCACACTAAGGTTGAATATCGTTTGCACGTCATAAAACGACAATGTCTATTTGTCTATTTGACAGTTCGATCATTTCAAGATTACTGAAGTTTCATTATACAGGGAACTGTTGTCAAAAGTGGTATACTTACATAAAGGGTGTCTCAGTAAGAGTGCACTTTTTCATTTTAAAATAAAAACAAGAATTTATGACAGAGTTGTGATATTTTTATTGTATTGTAAAGAAGACATGTTCCGATTAAGTATGGGATAAAATATCCGGCAAATGAGCCCCACGGCTCCGATGACAGGCCATTACTCTTTTCATGAAATTTTCCATGACTTTTGCACAGAGATGTGGCTGTATCTCACCGATGACGCGTTGGATTTTCGATTTGAGCTCAGGAATTGTTTCGGGTTTATTCGCATAAACCCGAGATTTCACAAAACCCCAAAGAAAAAAATCGCACGGCGTTAAATCGCACGATCTTGGTGGCCAGTTGACATCAGAATTTCGTGAGATAATGTGTTCTGGAAATCGTTGCTGCAATAAGTCGATTGTTTCATGCGCGGTGTGGCAGGTTGCGCCGTCCTGCTGAAACCACATGTTGTCCAGATTCATGCCGTCCAGTTAAGGCCACAAGAAGTCCGTTATCATATTCCTGTAACGAATGCCGTTCACCGTTGTAATGAGTTTTACAATTATAACGCGTTGTTCTTTCGAAAAGCGCTCCATTTTTAATAATCGGAATAAACAGAGGTGACAGCTGTCAAATTTAGAGTTGCCACTTGCATGAAAAAAAAAATTCCAATTTTAAAAAGTGCACTCTTACTGAGACACCCTTTACAAATAAAGAATCAAAATAATGCCCTCTCTTTTCCTTCATTCTCAGATGTAATCCAGTGGGGTGGCAATCCAATACGTCCAGAGAAATCTGGCGCAGGACTAACGGCTTTAGATAGGTAATTATGTATGTGCTCTCCAAGGCATTGGAGTGTCACACTGCCAACTTCCTAACCGAAGGCTGCTACAGTTTTTGTCAGCAAAACAGAATAAGCCCTCGTACCTTCGGGCGATTTTTTATCATGCACCGGACTTTCAACGCACTGCTCAGTGCCAAAAGTTGAATATCCAACTGTGTATTTTCTTGACGCGCTCGGCTCAACATCGAGAGATGAAAAGCCAAATCGTCGGGTAAAAAAATCGGTCATGCGAACTTGGGCTAACTTTTTTGACATGACCCGGGATTCCAATCCTTGACCTCATGATCCACAGCTGTATTCGCTAGTCACTATGACCAGACCAACAATAGTTTGTATGCAATAGTATGTAGAACCATTAATATTTTGTAACAATATATGTAATTTAAAAAAGTGTCCATGGAGTTTCTTGCCCGTTCTTCTCCATAGAACCTACTATGCTATGGAATAGGCAACTATCTAGTTTCATTTTTCTGAATGACCGACCCCTATGACAATTCAGATGTAAATGGTTATAGGGATAATGCTTGGGTAAAAAATAGGAAATTCTATTTAGTCCGTCAGTCAGATAATAAAAAATATTAGACACGTATGTTTTGCTTTATCATATTATTAATAAAATATGACTTAAAAAAACGCATTAAAGTTGGGGAGTGGGGCTGGCTACGTCACAACTAAGTTTAAAATCCAGCAAGGCGTGACTTCATGTCACATTATTAGTCAATGTATCGCCGTAATCTTAGTAATTCAATAGGTAGGATTTCTTTCCTTGTGGTAGTAAGATTTTATTAATCTCTTAAATACAATAATTGCAAACTATAGTTTTGTATAAATTAGAAGCATTTTTTTCAATTTTGTAAATGTGAGTACCATGGAGCTGTTTTATGTTATGATGTAGGTATGTTGACTTGAAAGAGTATGGCAGTTGAGAGTATGTCATGCTCACTTAAATGTCTCGCTGATGGTGGCGCGTGTGTTGGATTATTCGGTTCCCTACAAAATGGTTGAGCTGGATGGTGTTGATCCACGCGTCATGTTCGTGAACGGGCGCCGTCAGTGGAGACTGGTCATCTCTTAGCTGCCAGGGCTTATTTTTAATCTTATATTTTGAATTGTTTTTAATTATCTATTTATTACATTGTTCTCACATACAGAAGCAACAAGAGCAATGTACCCAGGATTTTGTAATAATTTTGATTTAAAAGAGTGTCCATGGAGGTTCTTGCCCATTCTTCTCCATAGAGATCTACGTTTTGGAATGGGTGACTAGCTTCAATTTTCTGACTAACTGACTGACTCTTTGACAATTCAAAAGTGCCTGTAATTGGTTTAATTGAAATAAATAGTTTGAGTTTGTAAAATTATGTAAAAAAAGAAAAAAATACGTGTACAGTATTTTTTAATAATCTACCTGAGATGGACAAAAAAATTTTTTTAGTCATCATCCGTATTGAAATAAATGCGCCGAGCTTGAGTTTGTAGTTTGAAAAAAAAAACATAATAATTCAATGAAAAGAAACAATCACCTCTACTCAGTTTTCTATGGCTAGGTCAAACATAGTCCGTAAGTAGGTCCCCTGACAAACACGCAACCGGGTGAGTGAAGTCAATCCGGTTACGTTTCTATTTCCTTTTGCGAATGACCGTTACGCTAACGTTTTCGATTGCGTTTTGTCCGTTTTATTTTCAGACTCGCTCCGCTTGTTTTTATGTGGTAGCTTTATTGAGATTTACTTGCGTTGCGAAATAACTTGTTTGTTTTTAAACAAAACTGTAGGATAGTTGTGTAAATCACAGTTTTTATTGAGTTTTTTTTTTTTAAGTTTCATTGTAAGTACTTACCGTATTCTATGCAATGTCAACGTATTTCTTTCAACTTTTATTGTTTTTCCCACTTATGGTATGCCACAGGCAGTTAAATTGCAATGTGTTAATCAGGCTTAATGAAACATTACTTTGCACGTTTCCATAGGTTGTAAATTAATCTACAACTCCTTTTAAAGACCCAATTAGTTATTATCAGTCGACAGCGATGCGGAGAAATTTTTCGATGCCATATTTTAGTTTTTTAATCGTTTTAGTTAAGGATATTATATTTTTATATTAGTTAACAAAACCACAACAGAAGTTTTATTATTGTTATAACGCTTATGGGCATTTAGTGTCCCTCAGTGTTAAGAAAGGAAACCCCTTAACACAACGGCATTCCAATTTAAAATCATATGAATAAAACTCATACTTAAACTCAATACATTTATTTCAATTAAACTGTATTCCAGGCATTTTTGAATAGGCATGATGCCTGGGTAAAAAAAAAGAAATTCTATTTAGTCCGTCAGTCATGTAATAAAAAAATATTAGACACGTATTTTTTGCATTAACATAATTAATAAAAAATGGCTTAGATAAAACGCATTAAAGTTGGGGAGTGGGGGCTCGCTACGTCACAACTAAGTATACGCCATCATGCGCGTTCGAGCCCTCACGACGGGGGTGCTGTGGCCTGGGGTGGGGTCATCTTGGCGGTGTCTCTAGACATCGCCAATGCCTTCAACACCCTGCCCTGGAGTTGCATCAGGGAGGCACTCCGGTATCACCGAGTGCCGACCTACCTCTGTCGCGTGGTCGAGGCCTATCTGACGGACAGGGCCGTCATCTACCCCGGTCACCGGGGAGAGTGGAACCGGCGAGAGATGTCGTGCGGTGTCCCGCAGGGATCGGTTCTGGGACCGCATCTGTGGGACATCGGGTACGACTGGGTGCTGCGCGCCGACCTCGCTGGTGGCGTCGGCGTAGTTTGCTACGCTGACGACACGCTGGTCCTGGCGCAGGGGAGGTCGCACCAGGCGGCGGCCGAATTAGCGGCACGCGGGGTTGCGACAATCGTAGAGAGGATCCGGCAATTGGGACTCGAGGTGGCCTCGCACAAGTCCGAGGCCATGTGTTTTCATGGTCCTCGGAACGCGCCACCATCGGATTCCCAAATAACGGTAGGAGGGGTTCTCATCGGTGTCGAGTCGACGATGAAGTACCTGGGACTCGTCCTCGACAGCCGGTGGAATTTCGTGGAGCATTTCCGACGTTTGGCTCCCAGACTGGAGCGGGCCGGGGCTGCCTTGGGGCGGCTCCTGCCCAATCTGGGGGGTCCAAACGCCTCCTGCCGGAGGCTCTACGCGGGGGTCGTGCGGTCCATGGCCCTTTACGGAGCTCCGGTGTGGGCGCGTTCCGTGAGGCGGCGACCGGTCCGTCAGTTGAACGCGTCCCAGAGGGTCATGGCCATCCGGTTAGCCCGGGGATACCGCACGGTCTCCGGGGAGGCGGCGAACCTCCTTGCCGGATTACCGCCATGGGATCTGGAGGCAAAAGTCCTCGCGCACATGTGGGAGTGGCGCGAGGAGGCAGGACGCCGGGGCGTAACTCCGTTGCCGCGAGAAATCGCGGCATGGCGGACAGAGCTCCGGCAGGATCTCATGGCGGCATGGAGAGTGCGATTGTCGCAACCCAGCGCTGGGCACGCCACAATTGCGGCGATAAGTCCCCTCTTTGAGGAGTGGCTGGAGAGGCGCCACGGCGTCCTCACCTTCCGGCTGACGCAGGTCCTCACCGGACACGGGTGCTTCGGGAGGTACGTGTTCCGGATAAGGCGGGAGGAAACGCCCGGGTGTCACCACTGTGTGGATCGCCCGGAGGACACGGTGGAGCATACGGTGGAGGTCTGCCCGGCTTGGGCGGAGCACCGCCGTGTCCTCGCGGAAGCGATCGGCGGCGGCGATCTCTCGCGTCCGGCCCTGGTCCAGGCCATGGTACGGAGCGAGAGTGCATGGGAAGCCATTACCTCCTTCTGCGAAGCAGTAATGCTCGTGAAGGAGGAGGCGGGACGCGTGAGGGAGAGGCAAGCTTTGCACCCTCACGCCCCTAGTCGCCGCAGGAGACGCCCTGGGCGTCGGGAATCGGCAGCCGATTCCCGGCCACCGTAGGCGCGGGCTTGCGGACGGCGAGCAATGGGTAGCTCGCCGTCCGGTAAGGACCAGGCCCGAGTCGACGGCGCGTCGTGTTCCACGCGCGCCTCAAAGAGATGTCAGCACTATTGACGGGGTCCGCTAGGGCCGATGCCAGCTAGGGTTGCGGGATGTTCGAAAGAGTTACCGTGGCCCCGGCACAGGCAACAGAAGGAACACGGGTGGGTTTTAGTCAGTAAAAGTCTGACACGCCCTCCCGCTCCGCCCAGAGCGGGAGAAGTCATTTGATGATTTCCCATCCACAAAAAAAAAAAAAAAATAAAATAAAATAAAATAAAGTATACAATCTAGCAAGGCGTGACGTCATGCCATATTTTAACTCAATGTATAGCCGTAGTCTTTTGATTATGTAAAAAAAGAAAAAATACATAACATAAACTCATCAAGAAACCGCCTTCAGGGCACAAAAAAGATGCATTCGAGCGATATTTAAACTTAAAACAAAGCATAGCTGTGTACCGTACCTACTTTAAAAAGTACAAAATATTAACATACCTTGTCTGTCCAGCCGGGGTTGCGGGATGTTCGAAAGAGTTACCGTGGCCCCGGCACAGGCAACAGAAGGAACACGGGTGGGTTTTAGTCAGTAAAAGTCTGACACGTCTTCCCGCTCCACCCAGAGCGGGAGAAGTCATTTGATGATTTCCCATCAAAAAAAAAAAAAAAAGTGAAAAAAAAAAACATGATAACAGCGTGGTATGTCTACAGTCAGCCAAGACAGCACTTATGAACAAGAGTGTCTACTGCATGGCTCCTGTAGTCTTTAACAAAATACCGAAGAGATAGAAAGTGCTGTCGCTTTCTTTATTTAAAAAATACTTCGAAGCTTTTTAGTGGTGAAATGTTATTATAATTTAAGTGAGTTCCTTAACGAAAAAGATCTTGTAATTTAGTATATATTTTTTTGTGTATCTTTTGCATGCCTACATGGTAAAATATGGCTGATCTTGGAATCATTTTTGTTATCCTTTAAGGCTCTTACATACAGGCGCGATACAAAGGCACCGCTCGTCGCGGGACACGCGGTGCCTTTGTGTCGCGTCGCATGTCAAGCCTGTTTAGGAGCCTTTATACTCATATTTGCAAAATAAAATTATCTTATCACGCCTTCTTCCCAAGGGGGTAAGCAAAAACTACAGAATGCCACCTGCTACGATCCTTACGTTCTACTTTAGCCTCGTTTACGTTCATACAGAAAAAATACGTATCCAATATTTTGTTTTTAATTAATAATCTACCTGACGGACAAAAAATAATGTTTTTGTCATCATAGCTATTTTCAAGGAATCGGTCAGTGAGAAAGATGAAGCTAGTTACCCATTCCAACGCGTAGTATTAAAAGTTCATCCCACCCCCAAAAATAAAATTGTCTGTTCTAAAAGTATCTGATGAATGGCAAACAAAACCTGTTCTGGTTTAATTCCTCCACGATCACCCAATTATGGGAATAAGTAACATTTCATCTGAATTTAGAAAGCTTCAACTTAATATCTCCCCACTTTTTCCAAAAATTATTGTTTGAATAACGTAATTATAAAGAATCGTCGACGAAAATTGAGGTTGTAAAATTAATCTCAGTTTGTCAAATGAAAAACATCTTTAATGTGATACAAAATTAGAATTTCGTGTCAAAGTATTCAAAATGTGTAGATTTTGTAAGTGACACTACAACTGGCATTCACAGGTGCATTTTCTGATCCATTTGTTTACATTTTGATCAGATACTTTTGGACAAACAATAGAAATATCTTAACGTTAGCTCTTCAAACATTTCACCATTGCCTAACCAACATATTGTAGGTATCTACGGCTTCTTAAAAACCCAGCAAAGCCAAATTAACTGCCCCAGGTGCGCAGGGAACTATTAAAAAGGATTTTTCTCTAATTGGGGATGAACCCGGCAGATTTATGAATTAATGCAAATTACGTAGACATGCTGACACGACATTTAAAATATGAGAACTTTTATACTCGAGAGATAAATTCAAGGCTTCGTGCGGTTTGCATTTGTTTTAGGGTTCCGTACGTCTGAAAGAAAAAACGGAACCCTTATTGGATCACTCGTGTGTCTGTCTGTATGTCTGTCTGTCGGTCTGTCACAGCCAATTCGCTCCGAATCTAATAGATTAAGTTGAAATTTTGTGACCCAAACACGGACGCGTAATTTTTTTTTAAATAAATCGTTTTAAAAATTGATGAAAATTGAATATATCCGTCATCGCCGAAACTACTGAGAAAATATACTATACTTTATAGATTATAGGAAAGCCTATAAGAAGTCTATGGTATTAAATTAACATGGTAAATCTCTCATCTCAATATTGTGCGTACAAACATTTGCAGTTGGAATGTATAATTTAACATGTTTTTCAACTACAATGTTAACTTCTTGTCACTCGTAGACAACAATAATAATAACAAACATGTCTATCTGTGATCTATTCCAAAAGTATCTGATAAAACTGTAAACAAACCCTGTTCAAGCTAAATTCTTACGCAATCACTCCAGGAAATTAGTAGCCCTTTCATCTTTATTTAGAGGGTTTCAACTTTTTATCTTGCCACTTTTTCCAACAATTGTTGTTTAATTAACAATATTAAATTGTAATTGAAAAATCAAAGACAAAAATTGATGTTATGAAAAATTAGAATGTCAGGTTTAATTTTTCAAACAATCAGATCAAAACACTCAATGAATAAATAGTATTACAAATTGGCATCCACTGGTAAGTTTTCTTATCCATTTGTTTACAATTTCATCAGATATTATGTGCAACAGACTAATGTATAATGTAAATATACATGTAATGTATGTACTCAAACTCAAAGCATTTATTTCAATTAAACCAATTACAGGCACTTTTGAATTGTCAGAGTCAGTCATTTAGTCAGAAAGTTGAAGCTAGTCGCCCATTCCAAAACGTAGATCTCTATGGAGAAGAATGGGCAAGAAACTCCATGGACACTCTTTTAAATCAAAATTATTACAAAATCCTGGGTACATTGTTCTTATTATTTCTATATGTGAGAACAATGTAAAAAATAAATAATTAAAAACAGTTCAAAATATGAGATCAAAAATTAGCCCTGGCAGTTAAGAGACGACCCGTCTCAACTGACGGCGCCCGTTCACGAACATGGTGTGTAATGTATTTGCATCGTAGATATATCTATGCAAATGGTACAGTTTTTATTGAACCTTGCCAGTTCAATAGTTGGCTTTGAACCAAGGCATAGATATCATACTGAATTTGGGCTAACTCAGCTTACCGGTGTTAGAGTTACGCAAGCAGGTTTTACAGGTTTTTAGATAAAACTGTGTGGAATATAATGTAGAACATAGGTACCTATGTTAAAACCATAATTATATGCATTTTGTCGCAGAGTAAAATACTTTTCAATTATTTCCATAATTTTGATGGGTGAAGCTTTGTAAAATGAGTTACAATGTCTAACAAACAAAACATAGAAATAGTTTAACGTCTATGGTATACTTTCCAGGTGGTTCCAATGTCATCAGATCAGGATCTGATGATGGGATCTTGGAGAAATCAATGGAGCACTTCAATTATTGTGCTGAACTGTACGTTGCGCAGGCATACTTCCTTGCAGTTGGATCTCAATCGCTTGAAAAAACGTAGGACCACGGACGTGTGTCCCATAGAGAGGCGAAGAACGAAACTCGCAGAACGACATTTTAGAATCCTTGGTAGTCGCTTGTACAACTTTGTTAATAAACAATGTAACATTTACACGTTAAACAAATTTGATTGTAAAGGTAAGGTTAAATGGATCATAACCCTTAGCTATGACGAGGTTGAAAAAATCCTTAATACGTAGCTTTGTCGATATCCCTTTTCACTCAAACAGTACCCCGTCCGACACATCACTAAATATATCCGCCTTTCCAACACATCACAATACAACACTACACTACACTATACAATACAATACAACACCACTACATAACAAAACACCGTACAACAATGCACAACACAACACAACACATGCAGTGACACTATACAGATGGTTTTCTCCTTGATTAGTTTATTTTGTTTTTGCTTAAAATGTTTGTTTTTAGTTTTTATTTTTATTTTTCTGTCTACAGTTCCTGAAACATAAAACTCTGAATTCATAATTGTCTACCTTGTGGCAACTTGAGAGCCCTGACACCCATAACACAAGTTTAATCTTAGCTTGGGTGTCGGAGGTTTTAACTCTGTATAAACCTACAATTTATAGGATACATATGGAATGTATACTAAATGGTACATGTAAATTGTAAAACTGGAAATAAAGATTTTTATTATTATTATTTTCGGGAGTGTTCTTTTTCTCAGCTCTAGGCTGGTTTTAGCTACATTTACGGGTCAAAGCCAAGTAAATGCAGCTTGTGGTGTGTATTTAAGATGAGGGTGTGTTTTCTTCATCTAACTGCATGAATTTCCTAACTATTCTGCAGGTGTTTAATATGGCAGCTTTCTGTAGGTTGATATAAACGAATTCTTCTAAATCTATTAATTTAAGGCTACGGGGAAGATGGTTGGGGATAACGCCTGTCGTGGAGAGAACTATAGGGACAACGTATACTTTATCTTGTCTCCAGATTCTTGCGATTTCTTCTTTAAGATCGGCATATTTACTTATTTTTTCTGATATGGTTTTTTGTAGGTTATGGGTATTAGGAACTGCAATGTCTATAAGGTAGGTAATTTTTCTTATTTTATCCTGTAGGGTTATGTCTGGTCTATTATAGTGGATAGTCCTATCTGTAAGTATGGCGCGATCGTAGTACATTTTGTGCGTATCATTTTCTAGAATAGTTTGTGGTGTGTACTTGTAGTAAGGAGTGTTAGAGTTTTGTATGAGATTGTGTTTGAGTGCTAGTTTTTGGTGAATGATGTTTGCAACCTGGTTGTGTCTGTGAGTGTAGTCTGTCTGTGTGAGGGTTGTGCATGCTCCAGTTATGTGTTGTATGGTTTCTGATTGAATGTGGCATCTTCGGCATTTATCGTTTGTGGTGGTAGGGTCTTTAATGATAAATTTCCTGTAGTTTTTGGTGTTGATGATTTGATCTTGTATAGCTATGATGAAGCCTTCTGTTTCAGGGAACAGATTGCCTATTTTAAGCCACTTATTAGACGCCACTATGTTAATATGGGATTGTTCTAAATCACGAGGGTGCCTACCGTGAAGGACTTTCTTCTTCCATTTTTCAATTTTTTGGTTCTGTGGGTCAGTGTTATTTGTGTCTTGTATATTTTGTTCATTTAAGTTAAGTGGGGTGTAGTTAAAATCATTTAGAGAGATATATTTGTGTATGTCACTAGTGCGAGATTTGGAATAAAAGAATGTTTTTAGCCTAGTGATTTGTTTCTGCCAAAGGTGATGGATGTCGATTAGGCCTCTCCCTCCATTCTGTCTTTTGATGGTGAGTCGTTCGATCGCAGATTTAGGGTGCAGGTTGTTGTGTTTTGAGAGTTTTGTGCGCGTGGTCCTCTCTAACTGTTCTATGTCAGTTTTTGACCACTTTATTACTCCGAATGAGTAGGTCAATATTGGTATGGCAAAAGTATTCAAGGCTTTAATAAGATGCTTTCCTGATAGTTGTGTTTTGCAAACTGCGTTAATTCTCCTTCGATATTCTGTATTTAGTGTCTGTTTAATTGCTGTGTGGTCGAGTCCCTTAAGTTGTTTGTATCCTAAATATTTGTATAGATCTGTTGGTTCCATTGCTGCAATTGTGTCCGTGTCGTTAACTGTATAGCTGCCAGGTTTGATTTTACCTCTTATGATATGTAATGTTTTGCACTTATCCAACCCAAATTTCATATTTATATCTTGGCTAAATTCTGTCGTGACTTCTATAAGCTTTTTCATTTCTTTTTCGGTTTTTGCGTATAACTTAATGTCATCCATATATATCAGGTGAGAGATAACTGTTTCTTCAGTATTATGTTTAAGGTTGTACCCGGCCTGACTGTGGCGCAACAAGTGAGATAAGGGGTTAAGGGCGAGACAAAACCACAGAGGGCTCAGGGAATCTCCCTGATAGATACCCTTTCTAATAGATATCTGTCGTGTTATAAGAGAGATGTGGCGGTTGTTTAGCTGTAGTGTCGTTTTCCAATGTGGCATTATGAAACGCAAAAAATCTATTATTTTTGAATTGATTTTGTAAATCTCTAAAATTTTTATCAACCAGGAGTGTGGTATACTATCAAAAGCTTTTTGGTAATCTATATAGGTACAATGAAGGTTTCGATTTTTTGTGGTAGCATGTTTATGAATAGTGGAGTCGATAATCAACTGTTCTTTACATCCCATGTGGCCCCGTCTGCAACCCTTCTGTTCCTCAGCTATTATATTGTGATGTTCGATGTGTGCGTTGATTTTTGTTGTGATTGCTGATGTTAATATTTTGTAAATAGTAGGTAGGCATGTGATTGGTCTATATTGGGAAGGTTGTGTTGTGTGTGTAGTTTTAGGTAGCATGTATGTTATTCCCGTAGCAATGAATTCGGGTATGTTCTGTTGTCCTAATATAATAGCTGTCAAATTTTTTGCTATAGACTTGTGTAGTGTCGTTAGTTTTTTGTACCAAAAATTTTGTATTTTGTCTATACCTGGTGACTTCCAGTTATGTAATCTAGCTGTTATATTTGTAATATCAGTTTCTGTTATCTCTTTAAATTCCATTTCAACTATTGATCGCCATTTTGTTTCTTCTTCTGTAATCCAGATTGCTTTATCATTGTGTTGCACTTGTTCTTCCCATATACTGGACCAGAATGTTTCTAGATGTTCTTTCGATGGTGCGTCTGTGTTGTTTTCTATTGTTGTGTCGGTGTGAGATTTCTGTATGTTTCTGTAAAATACTTTTTCATTCATTGCAAATGTTGCATTATCATTTTTGCGCTTTTGTGCCTTCATATATCTCCTAAGCCTATGAACTTTAAGAGCTAGTTTCTGTTTTAATGTATCCAAAAACTCCTCAGGTTTCCTATTATTACTTTCGTGTCTAGTGTGATTAGAATAATTTTTAAATATTGTTTCAACTCTCCTAACTACTTTATTTGATCTGATGCCGTTAATATAATGTGTGAGTCTACCACAGTCCGCTCTTAATTTTTCAATCTCTTTTTCTAATCTCTGTTGCCATGCTGGTTTGACATTACGACTTGTTCTGGAGATTCCTGTGTGGTCCGTAATTTTAAAGTTGAGTTCTTCAGATATAACTATCGCTGTGCAATAAATAAGTAAATGTATGTCTATAAGTTGTGTGTCATCCGACATAAATTGTATGAGTAAAGTTTCGTTAAATAAATTAACTAAACGAAATAGGTTAGGGGTGTATTTAAGTTTAGGTAGTTTTGGTCGGACTGCTGGATCCATCCCAGAGTATAGTGTTATTGTTGTTCTAAATTTGTCATGTATTTCTTGGATGTAGGTATCTGTGGCTAGGTTTTGATCAGCGACAACTAAGGTCTCAATATCATTTTCGAGCGTTAGGGTTAAGGAATCGGTTTGTGTGGATGTGTGTGCAGTTTGCGTGTAAGCTTGCGATTGGTTGTATGTTAGAGATTGACTATTAGGATGTGTTTGAGTGAGCGATTGTGGTTGTTCTTGCAGAATATTTTCGTTTGTGTTTTGTGTTAGTATGATAGTGTCAGTGTAGTTTTCTGACCCCTGTCGTAATTGTGTGCGTACTTCTTCTTTTAACTGATCTAATTCGACTTGTGATAAGAGTTTATTCCTAATTATAGTTCTTCGTTGATCTGAAATCCGTTGTTCTGAAACGGAAATCTCAGGATATTGACGTGTAAAAAGTTCATGTAATTGTTTTCTGTACGTGGTCAAGTCGGTCTCTAATTTAGTGATGTGTAGGTAAGTTCGCATGATGAATAGGTTAACTTCTTTGCTCCATCTCATGCGAACTCTTGCTTTTCCAGCCTTGGTGGACGCGGGTAAAAAGGTAGATACCTCCCGCGCAACATTCAAGGTCGGAGTGGGTGGGACTGTATTTAAACTAATAATGGCAGGTGATGATGGTATGGGTGACGATGGTATGGATGGTGATGATGGTCTAGAAGGTGTGTAAGATACTGTACTTGGACTATACGGTTCTACGGGGGTGTTTGTCCTGTCCGTCAGTCTGTCACCATCGTCAATGATTTCGGCTGTAACATCTTTGTCGGTGGGAGCCCGCCTGTTCAGCTCTTCACCGCTGACGGTTCGCATGCTGAGACACCCAGCGTCAGCTCCAGGTGCGCCCCGGCGATCGCCCCCGGGCAGCGGTCCTATACGTTTTCTTTTTGAACGAGTCTCCATTTTGAGTGGGTTTCCAGAGCCACGTTAGCCACGCCAGTAATTTCTCATTCGTGTATCCGCCCCCCACGTGATTAGATGGTCAATCAGGACGTGTGGTTGTTTAGGGGGCTTATTATTATTTCCTTTATTCCATTTTTATACATATATCTTACATTTTTAAATATTTTTATAAAAACATAAAAAAAAACATTTAAAAATGTAAAAAATAGTAGCCCACCGATATCGGGAATAGGATCCAAGCTACCGGTGGTCAGGGCTCCTGAGAGAGGAACCTCCTGACGATACGTGCCGTATCGAGAAGTACCGCTTTCTGGATCAAGCCCTTGATCCAGCTGCCTAACGAGAGCCTCCTCAGATGTTGGTCGAGACTCTTGGCAATTAAGCCATTGGCTGATACGACTATCGGCACAATGACTGCTGTATCCACATCCCACATGTCGACAACCTCGCGAGCCAGGTCAAGATACTTAATCTGCTTATCTTTTTCAGCTTTCATGAGGTTCTCGTCATGCGGAACCGCTATATCAATAATCATTGTGCGACGCTCTATTCGATCTATCACCACTATGTCTGGCTTATTGGCAACAATAGTCCTGTCAGTGATGATAGATCGATCCCAATACAACGTAATATTGTCATTTTCGAGAACTGGGTCGGGCACATACCTATAGTACGGTACTTCCGATTCCGCAAGGCTGTATTTCAGAGCAAGTTGCTGGTGGATAATCCTGGCTACAAGGTTATGCCTATGCAAGTAGTCTCCGTTAGCCAGATGAGAACAGCCAGAAATAATGTGTCGGATTGATTCCCCGGGACGGTGGCATGCCCGACAGATGTCAACCGTGCCGTCCTTCACAATATATTTCCGGTAGTTGTTCGTCATCATAACTTCGTCCATAATCGCAAAGACAAAACCTTCGGTTTCCCCAAAGAGGTCTCCGAATCGCAACCAGGATACGGACGCTAAGAGGTCTACATCGGGCCCATGTAGGACCCGGTAAAAGCGCCCGTGAAGCTCTTTACTCTGCCATACCTCCCTGCGGTCATTAGTATCTAATACTATAGGTTGGCGCCAGTTCTCGTTAGCCAAGGAGAGCGGGGTGAGGCCCTTGTCCACTGAGACCACATCTCGGTGCATCCCCACGTCGGCTTCTAGGAAGTATTCCCTGAGACTGCATACTTCACGATTGTGCAGGGTCTTAGCATTTAAAAAACCTCGACCTCCGCACTTCCGCGGGATATACAGTCTCATCACCGATGACCGTGGGTGATGCATCCGGTTTGCGGTCAGCAGTGTACGGACCCTCCTATCCAGGGCGTCTAGTTCCGTCTGAGTCCATTTGAGTATGCCGAAAGAGTACATCAAAACCGGCATGACCCAATCGTTGAAGGCTCGCGTCTTATTTCCGCCTGATAAAAGACTGTTTAATACTTTATTCAGGCGGCCAAAGAAGCGCTCCTTCAACGATTGCTTCATGTCAGCAGCATTAATGCCCAACGCTTCCGACATACCCAAATACTTATAGGTTTCGGTTGCGGAGAGGGCTCTAAGGTTTATGGAATCCGAGAGTTGCGTTCCCACGGATTCCATAATCCTGCCTCGCTTTACATGCATGACCGCACATTTGTCCACACCAAATTCCATCCTGATGGCGCTACTGAAAGTTTCGGTTACCTTCAGTAGCTCCAGCAGTTGCAAATTGTTGGGGGCAAAAAGTTTCAAGTCATCCATGTAAAGGAGGTGGGATATGACCTGACCACCTCTCTTCAATCGGTAACCTAGACCTGAATTCTCCAGCAGTGTACTTAGAGGATTCAAGGCTAGGCAGAACCAAAGTGGACTCAAACTATCACCCTGAAAAATACCTCGCTCGATCCTTATTGGTTCGCTATTCCTCTGGATATGTCGACATCCTGGATAACGGAGAACCGTCCTCCATTGCCCCATACACGACTCAAGGAAGGTGCGTAGAGTTGCATCAATCTTGTACAACTCCAGCACCCTCATGAGCCATGTATGTGGCACTGAGTCGTAGGCCTTCTTATAATCTATCCAGCATGTCGACAGATCCTTGCGGGATCGACGAACCTGTTGGCTAATGGCCATGTCGATGAGGAGCAGCTCCTTAGTACCGCGGGATCCGTTCCTACATCCATTTTGAGAGGCAGACATGATGGAGTTAGTGTCTATATGTTTGTTAATTTTAGCTCTCAAAATGGATGTAAAAACTTTATAGACCGTTGGTAGACAAGTGATCGGTCTATAATTTTTAGGTTCCGCAGTACTACCTGATTTGTGGAGCAGGTGGGTTATTCCTGTCGTTAGGAACTGGGGCAGCGATCCTGATTCTAAGGCTGACTGGAACTGGGATGCCAAGCGGGCGTGCGACCTTTGCAGCCACTTTATCCAAAAGTTGTGTAGCCCGTCCGGCCCTGGAGATTTCCAGTTGGGCAACGGACGGACTGCACGAGCTACATCTTGGGGGCTGATGGTTAGTGCCCCCATTTCTGATATTTGATCGCATGCTCGCTCGAGCCCCCCAGTCCAATCACCTTCGGTGTGACTGACAGGCACCGACCAGATGCTTCGCCAGAAGGAACACATGGCGTCATCATCCGGTAGGCGCGTGTCAGTCACACCTTGGTTCGATTGCTCCCAAGCCCTATAGACCCACCTTTCATCGCTCTGGAATGTGCGATTCTGAGTGTACCGCTCCATTCTCCGCCTGTATCGACGAATACGGTTTGCCCATGCACAGATCTTCTGCTTCAGGAGGTCGATACGCTCTGTGACGCGGCTCAAATAATCTCGAGAACTAATATCCGTCCCCGAGAACGCCCGCCTCACAAAGCGCATCACTCTAGGGCGAGTGTTGCCCTGCCTGAAAGAGATTAGCTTGCCGATGAGTGCTCTAGCCTCACCGATACGTCGCTCAATCCTGCACTGCCAAGCTGGCATAGTCGGTTTTGGTCGTGGAGCTCTGTCACTGTTAGGAAATTTAACTTGAGCTACACGACATGCCGCTACAGCTGCACAGTACAAGATTGAGTGGGTGTCGGCGAGGTCTTTGCTGCCGTCAAAACAATTTGACAGCTGCGAGTCTAGAGCACACACCAGCGCCCTGTTTTTCTTGTGCATGGGCAAACGAGGTAAACGTGGTCTAAGTCCCGGCGGAGTGGAGCGGTACTCCCGGAAAGCATCCTCCAAAGCGCTCCTCAGTCGTACATTGCATTGGGAATTCACGGATATAGCCCCGTCATCATCCACTTCACCAACGCGGTCGGGTCGCGGTGAAGCACTGGGGAGATTTTGCAGTTGCACCGCGACCGGTGGCAAAGCAGGTGTAACATGGCTATTCCGTGATTCGAGACGTAGTCGATCAAGCACGACGTCATCCAGCATATGGTTACGCTGGATGACCCGCACCTGATCCGACAGTCGTTGCGCCGACACGTTGACAGCTGGCTCAAGCACCTGAAACAGAGAGAGCATTCGACCACGGTACGCAGTCAAGTTACTTCCCCCCTCAGTAGCCCCAAAGTATGCGCGCATGACATTTTCGTTGACTGTTTGTGTCCATCTCATGCGCTGCACACTTCCACCGGAAGCGGGGACCCTATCAGAGGCCGATGGGCCTCGGAGTCCTAAGCTGGCCGGTGGTCGGCCTCTTCCACGCCGACGTACTGGTGGTGGTGTCGTCGGCGGCGAGAAGTATTCGTCGCTCGAGCTCGACGCAACTGCAGCGGCCGATATTACTGGACTCACATCTGGAGCAGGTTCCGGTAACTGCGAGGCGGAGCTGAGCGACGAACCCGAAGATGTTGGGTGTGTGTTTAGGGTCAATTGTCGTGCCCGACTTCTTGTCAGCATTGTACTATTGTCCGTGTAACATTTCGCTCTCCGTCTTAAGTCGTTTTTTACTTTGTGAGCCTGTTATAAAATCAGGCTCAAAAAAACATCTCTATAAATGGTGTAGACACTCACAACACAACATTGTTGCATGTTTAAAGTTTAAAAATACTAAAAAAATTACACGGACTAAATTTTTTCGGCCGTCAGCTTGACAGTCGGGCCACAGACTATTTATATTTATATATTATTATTATTATTATTATTTTTGGTTCTTTATGTTTCTTCTCATTTAAGAGAGGTTAAGAAACCTTACACACGGGTCGGGACCAAGTATGTAAGGCGAAATTTAGATAGAAAAGGTGGATGACAGTGTTGAAGAAGTCAGGAACTTTCGGGTGATGCGACAGGTGTTAAGGATGGTGGCTTTTTGGAGCATGTAAAGTGTGTAAGTAGGCATCTGTAGGGTGTTAAGGCTTTGTGTGAGAGATTTTGGTATTACGCCTGTAGATGAAAGAACAATGGGGACAATATGAATGGTTTGCGCTTTCCATTGGGTTTTAATTTCTATGGCGAGATCTTGATACTTACTGAGCTTTTCGGAAATGGTGGTTTGAATATTGTGTGAGTTAGGTATTGCTATATCTATCAGATAAACTGTTTTATTGGTTTTGTCATGAACGGTAATGTCAGGTCTATTGTAATGAATTGTTTTATCTGTTATTATCGTTCGGTCCCAGTAAATTTTCTGATCTTTACTTTCTAATATTATTTCTGGTTTATATTTATAATATGGTATCATTTCACTAACTAGTTTATATTTATATGCTAAATGTTGGTGTATAATTGCAGCGACTTGATCATGGCGGTGTTTATAATCAGTTTGTGCAAGTGATTTACACGCTCCTGTTATATGTTGTATGGTTTCAGAGGCAGTGTTGCAATGTCTGCACAAGTCAGTCTGCTGATGTTGGTCCTTTATGATGTACTTTCTGTAATTACGAGTAGCTACTATTTGATCCTGTATGGCCAGCATAAAACCCTCGGTCTCGGGAAACAATTCGCCTCGTTTGAGCCATTCGTTCGACTTAACTTTGTCGACGTGTGGCTGGCTCAGGAAGGCTCGGTGTCTTCCGTGTAGGGCTTTTGCAGACCATGCTGCAATTTTTTCTTGTGTACTTATAATGTGTTCATTTATTTGCGTGTTCCTGTTTTGTAGGTTTAGTGGTGTAAGTTTTTTATCTGTTTCCGTTACCTGTTTGTGTAGTGATGAAAGTTCTGATTTGTTATGGAAGTACGCTCTGAGTGAAAGTATATGTTTGTTGTGTAAATTGTGTATGTCTATTAATCCTCTTCCTCCTTCTTGGCGTGGCAGTGTAAGACGTTGTATGCATGATTTTGGATGGTGTTTTCTGTGTTTGGTGAGAACTGTATTGACAGTGCGCTGTAGTTTTTTGATATCAGTCTTTGACCAGCGTATAATTCCGAAAGAATATGTGAGAATAGGTATTGCAAATGTATTGATAGCTTTAATTGTGTTTCTAGAGTTTAGGTTGCTTTTTAAAATAAGGTTGAGGCGGTGTGAGAATTTTTTGAGCAGTTCTTGTTTTGACATCTTTTGTTGTATCTGTCTGGACTGCTTAAAACCTAGATATTTGTATGTACTCTGTTCATCCATTGGCTCGATCGATTCACCTGATGCGAGTGTGTAACTATTATTTTGGATTTTTCCTTTTAAAATTGATAAAACTTTGCACTTATCTACTCCAAATGACATGCAAATATCGTCCGAAAATTGTTGTGTTGTGTCAGCTAGTTGGAAAAGCCCTTTATTGTCAGCTGCGTATAACTTTATGTCATCCATGTACATAAGGTGTGTAAGGGTGTATTGTGTGTCATTGTTAGCCAGGGTGAATCCTGCGTCTGTTTTATCAAGCAAGTGTGAGAGTGGATTGAGTGCCATGCAAAACCACAGAGGACTTAGAGCGTCTCCTTGAAAAATTCCACGTTTTATACAGATTGGTTCAGTAGCTACAGTCGAGGAGGATGAATTAATTTTAAGAACAGTTTGCCAATTCTGCATGGAAGTTTCTAAGAATTGTTTCAGTGTTGGGTGAATTTTATACAAATTTAGAACGTGTAATAACCAGCTGTGTGGAACTGAATCGAAAGCCTTTTGGTAATCAATAAACATTGTGTGAATATCATTCCTGCTTTTAACAGCGCTGTTCATAGTAACCGCGTCAATGGTAAGTTGCTCTTTACAACCTTGGCTATTCTTACGACAACCCTTCTGTTGTTCTGCTAGAATGTTATTTTTAGTTAAATGCTCGTATACTACTTCACCTACGCAGGCTGTTAAGATTTTGTACAAGGTTTGTAAACAAGTAATTGGTCGGTATTTCGCTGGGTTTTTAGTGTCATTCATATCTTTAGGTATCATATAAGTTACTCCGTGTGTTATGTATGTTGGAAGTAAATTTGGTGATTGGATGAATGTATTTAAATAGTTATGTAAGAATGGATGTATGTTAGAGAATTTCTTATACCAATAGTTATGAATGTGGTCAGTGCCAGGCGATTTCCAGCTGTGTGTGCGTTTGATGACGTCTATAAATGTATCTATAGGTATAAACTCAAATTCCATTTCTGGGATTTCTCGTGTTGCTTCATTGACCCAGTCTGCGCGATTATTGTGGTATACTGGATTTTCCCAGATGTTGGCCCAGAATTCCCTTAGCGTTTCGGATGAAGGTGTCTCTAGGGTTTGGTTAGTGGTATCTCTGTTATTAGCTGCAAGGTTCCTATAAAATATTTTTTCATTGTTAGTAAATTTTGTGTTCTGTACTTTGCGATTCGTGCATGTTATGTATCTTTTAAGTCTACTGGATGCTGCGCTTAATTTTTGTTTTAAGGTGTCTAAAAAGTGTTCTATTTGTGTATTTGAGTTTTCGTATTGTGCGTGTAGTTGGTATTTTTTCTTTATTTCTTCTACTGCCGCTATTAATTTTTGACTTCTACTACCACTAATGAAATGTGTTAGCCTACCTATGTTTGCTCTTAGATTTTTAATTTTATTTTCTAATCTGAATTGCCATTTTGGCTTTCGCTGTTTATATGTGTGACGGTCATTTTGTGTAGAGTCTGATGATAATATTCTAGCTCCGTTGCATGTAGCTGCCGTCCATGCTGCACAGTATATTATGGTCTGCAGTTTGATGAATTCGGTGTCGACATTTACGTGCTTCGGGAGAATGACAGTATTTATGTATGTAACTATGGCAGAAAACTTTCTAGATGTCTTCTGCTTGGGGATGTATGGCCTGTTAGTGGGGAATGTGTCAATAAAATAATGTTGAGCTTGTTGAAATGTGGCTTCAATTTCTATGTTGATTTCTGGGGCAGCATCAAAGTTAGTTTGTGTAGGTTGAAATCGACCAATATCTATGTTGTTTAAGAAATTGTCTTCATTTGTATTTACGAATGTCTGAGATACGATGTCAGTATCTGTGCTGTTGTTTAGGATCATATGAGTTGTCAAGGTATTTGTAGGTGTGTCAGTGAAGTAAATATTTGTATCAGGTTGTTCCAAGTCTTTCTGCGTTTGTGTATTCAAGTAATCGTTATTTATGTATTCAATATTTTGTGTATTGGTGTTACTTTCCCTTAATTCTGCAGTTACCTGGTTTTTAATTTCTTTTAATCTATTGGGGTTTACATAATTGTTATTTAAAATGGCTCTCACTTGATCGGATAATCTTTGCTCTGTTATATGTGATAGTTGCGGATATATATTTATAAATTCCTGGTGTAAATACTTTCTATAGGCTGTTTTATCTGTTTCTAATTTTGTGGCAGTATAATATATTTTAATTATTGTTTCATTATATTCGTTCGTCCATTTCATGCGATGGCCGGTTTGTGTATAAGATTGTGTAGAGTGTTGCTGTATTTGCGTGTGTACCATTTGTAGTTCGGCTCTGACTTCCTCATAAATGTAATCTATTGTTTCCTGTGGTAGTAATTTCTTTTGAACTATGGCTCGACGCTGGTCACCTATTCTTTGTCGGCTTACTTGCATAGCCGGATATTTTTCTAGAAATTTTGTGTGGAGCGATGGAAGGTACGCATTTTTGTCTGTTTCCATACTAGTAAGATGAAGATAAGTGCGTAGGATGAATTTATTCATTTCAATGCTCCATTTCCTACGAGTTGTTGCAGTTCCAGCGATGGGTACAGTATCGACGACAAAATTTGTCTCCTGTACAACATCCGCTGACTGTATACTGATTGATGAAGATGATGGCGTCGGAGTGACGCGAAAAGATTGAGATGATGATGGAATTGATGAAAAAAGAGATGAGGGAGATGACGAAGAGAATTGTGAAGTTTCGTCATTTATCTGAGGCTGATTCGCCTGAAGTTGTTTTTTTGTTTTTGATCGAGTATTCATGTGGTTCCCACGAGTAGCTAGGGACTTAAAAAGTCGACTACAGCAGAGCCCTGCATTCACTGTAGTAAGGGTGAATAAAACTGGAGGCCCCCTATTATCCAGAGTTGGCACACTAACGACTAGTGCTCTCCCCTAGCCATGAAGCCCTCGGCATGTGCGACCTTGGCTTGGATTGTATCTCTCTTGGTCTGGCTCCTCACCCTAGATCTGTCTCGGCAAAGTAAGCTCTACCGGCACAGACCTAGGGCTTATTGGAGCGCGCAAGCCCCACCACGACGTCAACGTAGAGATACGGCGGTGGGGTTATTATTATTATTATTGTAGGCACACCTATAGCGGTTTGGGTATTTTGTGTGGGTTGATACCAGTATTTTTCATTTTTTTTATTTCTTGTATTGTAGTTGTACCGCCTGTACCTACTGTTTACTATATTATCATAATTTTTCCGTAATATTATCCTTATTTATATATATTTATTTTTTCTCATATACTACTTTTATTTTATTATATCATTTTAAACTAACATTGACATTCGTACACTCACTATTTAGGTTCATTTGAAAACCAGCGTCGGGCACCATTGTTGTCCGACATTATGCTGAAATGGAGCGTGGAACCCAATACAGAAATACGCTTGTACGATATGACTATATACAGAAAGCACAGTTAATAGAAATCTCTATTCCTAGACAGCACGTTTCGCCGAAAACTTTGTTGTTAGAAAACATTGTTTGTAGACATCTCGGTACATAGGAAGCACTGTTGACAGAAATCTCTGTTCATAGATAGCACTTCTTGCCGTAAACTTTTTCATAGAAACCACTGTTTCCAGATACCTTGGTTCACAGAAAGCGCCTCTGGAGAAGAAACTATTAATATTTATTATCGCTTTTCTGGCTCAGATTCAGACACGCATTATGTTAGCCGCTACGCTACATAGTATTCATTAATTCATGTAATTATAACCATGTCAATAAATTATTATCTATTTACGGAAACCAAATAGATAATTATTTTTATAATGTGATTATGCACATTGCGTCGCGTCGTATTGTAGAAGTTTAACAATAATACGAGAATGAATGCAGAAATGAGAAAAAATGTAGGGTACATGTAAACTATTGCGCCTTACAAAGTAACAAACGTTTCCTACGCATTTAGTTTTGCATTTGTAATTGTCGCGACGCTAATGAAAAATTTTTTTTTAAAATGAGTGCTTGCAAGTTAGTAGAATCAAATCGTGGAGCAAGTGTACTTATAGTGGATGGTTATTCATATCACGTAAATAAAAAAGTGAATGATACATTTTACTGGAGATGTGCGCGGAGTAGTGCTAAAGGTTGTGGTGCTACTGT
Source organism: Fissipunctia ypsillon (assembly GCA_947568875.1). NCBI lineage: Eukaryota > Metazoa > Arthropoda > Insecta > Lepidoptera > Noctuidae > Fissipunctia > Fissipunctia ypsillon. The sequence goes on along the minus strand of OX387664.1, from coordinate 9,792,324 downwards.
AAAAACATTAATTATTATCGGTAATGAACATTCGATCATCAATCTAAACAACGCACATGGACATTTGCCAGAGCCAGAAAAGCGAATACAAATGGAATATAAATCAAAAATAAGGAATATAGCAAAAAAATCCATGGATTCTCCGTCACAAATCGTTAACCGCTGCCTCCAGGATGTTTCAAGTACGAGTGCTGTCCACTTGCCTAATAAAGCAGCAGCACGAATGATTGTGCACCGCATTAGGAATAAAGGACAACCGAAAATCCCTAATACAATTAATTTCGACATACCGGACTATCTTTCAAAAATTGGAGAAGAGCAATTTTTAATCGGCCAATATATTAACCAAAATGAGAGTGTAGTCGTATTTTGCACAAAAAGTAATTTCAAACTACTTATTAATGCAAAATGTTGGGTAATGGATGGCACGTTTTCTACATATCCAGCGCCATTCTGTCAAATATATACTATACATGGTTCAATAGGAACAGAAAATGGCACAAATAAATTTCTACCTTTAGTGTTTGCATTATTATCGCATAAGACAGAAACATGTTATACAATTTTATTAGAATTATTAAAAAGATATGGCGCTAATACATTTCAGACTAATTTGTCTCCTGAGAACATTTTAACTGATTTTGAAATAGCTGCTATCAATGCCGTTAAACAGCAATTTCCAGAATGTATACAAAGACTATGTTTATTCCATCTTACGCAGAGCATTTGGCGGCATGTACAGATCGAGGGTTTAGCAAAGAAGTATGGGAATGATTTTTCATTTGCGCATAAAATTAGGCATTTATTTGCTTTGGCATTCCTAGATCCCAACGAGATACCTGAAGCTTTTCAACTTGTTAAAGATAAAGTATTACCAGAGGAAGCCGCAGGAGTAGCGAAGTGGTTCGATAAATATTATGTCTCTGGGACGTATGTAAGAAATAATGCCAATAGTACAAAATTAACAATAAATAGAAAGCCACTATTTCCACCTGCTATGTGGTCAGTGTTTGATCGCACATATGACATTCCCAAGACACAAAACGTCTTGGAATCTTGGCGTGAACGCTGGACTACACTTCTTAACCGTAAGAAATGGAATGTGTTTAAAACTATAAAAGAATTTTCAAAAGAGGTAAAATACACAGAATGTGAAATTGAGCGCATCAGGGCGTCAGAGCCCATGCCAAAGCGTCGTCGATCTCCACAAATTCAATACGAAAACAGAATGCAAAAGCACTTGTCTCAAAGAAGTGAGATGGACTTATTAGCCTTTTTAGGTGATTAGCTCATATTTTGCACATGAAAAAATAATAATATTGAAGTTTAGTGTATAAACAATATTTTTTAAGTTATATCGAGTACTTTTTTGTTTCTATTATAAAGCTAAAGAGTTTGTTTTGTTTTCAATTTCATCTATTGCTTTCGTTTTGCTTCATTTTTGATTAAAATGGCATTTTTGTATGAAATAAACGTGTTTTTTTTTTATGGATAGAGAGGCAGAAAAGCGAAATTTAGTAATATAATAAATATTAATAGTTTTTTCTCCAGAGGCGCTTTCTGTGAACCAAGGTATCTGGAAACAGTGGTTTCTATGAAAAAGTTTACGGCAAGAAGTGCTATCTATGAACAGAGATTTCTGTCAACAGTGCTTCCTATGTACCGAGATGTCTACAAACAATGTTTTCTAACAACAAAGTTTTCGGCGAAACGTGCTGTCTAGGAATAGAGATTTCTATTAACTGTGCTTTCTGTATATAGTCATATCGTACAAGCGTATTTCTGTATTGGGTTCCACGCTCGCTGAAATGGGCCTATTTGGCGCAGCCGTGAGTCACACAGTATTTACCTACATGCTTTTTTTTGGCTTTGATGTAGGTAATTGTACTTTTTAAATATTGTTAGTTTTAAGTTCTTTTTCTTTGTTTCCTTTCGTGATACTGTGTGCACTTGTGGCATGTGCCAATAAACGTTTTTTCTTTCTTTCTATTTTCATAGTAACTTGTTCGTTTGCTCTCGGAAAGCACCATTTGGTGAAATGGAACTGATGATGAAGATCACAGATGGCCACCGGAACTACTCAATAATAAGTTGTTTAGATGTGTTCTAGTGTGATCGAACTGCTTGTTTCATTACTACTTTGTGGCCCTTTGAATGGGTGGTTTTTTAAATTAAAAATCCAAGTTGTCGTTATAAATGGTCGTTCGAAAAGGGACGGGAACAAACGGGCCAATCACAACAAGCTATCACGTCATTTAGCTGTGCTATGATTGGCTTACGATGACGCGACCGAATTCCGTTCGGATATTCTCCCAAACAAAGTATTTCACGGGTTGCTATTCGGTTACTTTAAATTGTTGCTAAGTAAATTATGCTCGTCACAATGCATAGGGTGAAGTGGAGCTGATGGTGAAGTACCAGGAGAACTCCTCATCAATTAACGTCCCTGCATCGGAAAAAGCAATATTTTGTAAAAGGTAGGTAGCAAAGAAAATAACCGACTTCCAAAAAAAAAAGACAATTCAAATTAAAAACAAGGCAAAAACCTAAAATACAGACCCAAAGACACCGACTTCCGTAATTAAAGTAATTTTTCACTTTGTAGTGTTTTTTTCTAAAGTCGGTTGTTTATTTTTTTTGCAAAAAAGTTTTAGATTTAGCCTATCAATTTTTAACTGGAACGGAGCTCTTATTTATGTGCTTTGCAGCAAGAAAAAGAGCTCGTTTCGAGTTTAAACCTAGTCAATGAAGTTACATTACAAACTCAAAGTAAAATCGTACAAATAATGAACAGGAACGTGTTACTTAGCCACCTCGTTTTGTTAATGCATCACCCAAAAGTTGACTCGCAGAAAATGTGTAGATATGGCATTACATAAGTCCGCCTCTGTAATTCTTTTTGCGCATACCACGTCTAGCGAAGTTGTATTATCGTATATCGATTGTGACAAAAGAGGTTTATGTGGTTAGGCGATTGCAATAAAACCGCGGAACCTTGCCATTATAAAGTTTTTTTTTTTTAATAGAGAAAGGGGGTAGGTGTGTCCATGGTCACATTTTTTTTATTCCCTTGATGAGTAGCGCAGTACTCTCCTGGCTCAGCCTGGTGTGACGAAGCCCGTGGTGAATGAGTCACGCCGCAGACGCCAGGGGTGGTAGATCGGCAGTCGGTATCGCAAGAACCCGGCACGGCGCTTATTGGTACTAAGCCGTCATAAAATGGCCTCTGGTCATCTCCGCTGATTGTGACACGACACATAAGCAAAGAGAGATGTACTAGTGCGCTAATGAAGGTGGTGTGTGGTTGTCACAATCAGTACGGAGTTTACAAAATGGAAGTGAGAAGCACGACATGACTTGCACATTTTGAGAGTATGGAAAATACCTATTACAATGCACAGAGCTAAAGGCAAATACATAGGTTACATGATAAATAATAATGCAGAAGGCATAATAATTTAAAACACTGACGGGGAATTAGAAAATGGCACTCGCCCTTGAGTTGACCTAGGAAGGTAGGCACAAAAAATATAAAAACTTAATTAGCTGTTCAACACTTACCCAGCATGGGGTTACGAAAAACGCAGAATTTAATAACGTTGTCTAATAGGAGTCAATAAAAACTGTTGCCTGCTTTAGGGTTTAAAAATGGTGCAGACCACGTCTAAAGTCACAAGTGATTAGGTTCAAGTGAACGCGCGTCTTCGCCTGGAGCAGCATTTCGAATGTCTGGTTATCTTGAGCGAATGCAGTATATACGGGAACGCCACGGTGGTGTCGCGAAGTTAACTCCTCTCATACGTTCGGATATGCCGACCGCGCGCGGCACTAGTACAGACAGCTAATTATGTTGTTTAGTGACCTAGGTCGTCTCTAATATTATTACGTCTGTGGTTTGACTTGACATTTTATTGTTGTCATTTTGTTATTAAAAAGAAAATAACGATACAACGTTACACTATTTTATCAATTACATGGTTGTTCTTACAACAATATGTTCCTAGAATACATGTATGCTCCAGCTATAGCTGGTTAATTAATTAATAAAACAATGTATGTTACATATTGAACATTTGTGCAACAAACACATCGGGTTTCTCGTCCAATCAATGCTGAGTAAACTACACACCGATACACCAACTGAAGCTGCTTTGTTTGTGCTTGAATCAAATCCAATTTAAATTGTGCTAGCATTTCGTTAAAATAGTATTACATACATACATACATGAACTCACGCCTTCTTCCCATGGGGGTAGGCAGAAACTACAGAACGCCACTCCATTTGCCTCGTTTACATTCATACATCTGGTCATACACGCACGCCGGTTGCGAGTACTACGCACCTGACCTTTCTGAAGAACATCACCAATAAGATCACTATATATCTTTCTCACATAAAATAGTATTGTCTGGTTTAAAATTAAATAAAAAAAACCTGAAACCAAAAGTTCAACCCAAATACATAAATGATGTGTTGTATGTGTGTGTGATGATATGGCCAGAAAGGGGGTGACTACCGAGATGACGACTAATAGAGAAGTATGGAATAAAAAGAGATGTTGCGATGACCTCGAATGAATTAGAATAAGGACAGGAGAATGATGATGTATGTATGTATGTGTGTGTGTGATTATAGACGATTATTCACCGTAATTTTGAATGTCACTTGAACGTCATAAAACGTCATAAGGTCTATTTTTGTTTCAAAACCAACAAGAGAGACAGACTAAGCAACATCAGAGGTGACCTTGGTGGTTTACAACCGTGTAGATGGTGGTTTACGACCAAGGTCACCTCTATCGGGGACGCGGTTGGCAACCGAGTAGCTGGCACTTTGCAACCATAATAAAGTGGCTAAGCAATTACAAGGTCCACTATACCTATATTTTGAAACAAAATAGCACATAATTTGTAGCTTGACGAGGTCGCAAAACTTCACGAAGGAGTTAGCGAGATGAAATAAATATACTTTACGAACGATGTATCGTGGCCACGTGAAAGAAATTGTTCAGGAGCGGGACAAATTAGGCTGATAAAAAAATATGTACGTATGCCATTCATTACAGTATGGCGGAACTCACACTCCTACGCACCATACTCCGGTGCGCGGGGCGATGCATTCACGCGCGCGGCTATGGAGGCGCAGATCTGCACCATCATGCGGCTTTATCTGCGTCTCCGTGCGGGGCCGCAGATTTCGATATCCCCGCATCAAATCAACAGTTTATAATCTAACTGAAAAAACACCGAACAAACTGAAGTACTTACGGTCAACGTTATAAAAAACGCAGCCCTGCGCACCGTAGCGTGGCATGTGGTAGAGATCCTTAACAAAGCTAGTTTAAAACCAGTGCAGTTAAGTTTCAGCTAAACCTCGTTCAGTATCTACGCATCCGTGTTATCGTGTTCTTTATTGAATTTGTTTTCAATCTCGGCTTTATCAGATTATGTATATTTTTATCGAGGCATCGTTACCGATAAGCTAAAAGGTAAACTCAGTTCCAATATCTACACAAAGTTTGATGGATTTTATTTTGATTTTAATGTGTTCAACACAGCACGGAGAAGCCTGGGCACTGCAAGAGGCAGCACTATCAACACTTTCCTTACAATTCAAGATTTGTCACCGTACTCGCACTACGACATAAAATTATGTTTAGACAAAAAAAATAAGTTAAAATTGTGTTTTATGTTTGGCTTTGACAACGGTCCGTGACAGAAATAGTGCGCTCAACGTGCTTTCGGTGCCACGAATTTGATCAGTAGGTACTATGAGAGAAACGAATATCTATACGCCGAAAGGACTGTTCTTGCTTGCAACGCTCGCCAGCTATAGTATCGCTTGCTAACAGATGTGGTCATCGTGTGCACGGGATTTTGTTTTCAAATTGGACAGATGTAAGTTTCCTCGGCAGTACTAGACGTTGCCGGCGCGCCGATTCTGGGTTGTGGGGTAATTACGTAACACGCTTACAGTAGGAGTCGGTTTCATTTTGACAGTTCAACAACATTCATTGCGCTATTTACGTTGTTGAGCAGACAAATTTTTCGAACATGAATAAATGGATTTTCTAATCCATCAAAGCTTATTTCTATAAGCTTCATAAAGATTCAGATTCTGATTGATAGTGTGTTATGCAATAGGGTGCTGGTGTTGAAGTAGAACTATGAGTGGTGTTGAATGTCCTAGCATAAAGTACACAGGAACACTTTATGCCATTTTACTATGGTTGGTTGCCTCCTTGGTTCCCCAATCTTTGAAAATTCCTTTCCCGTTTTTATTGAGGAAAAAATACAAAATTTTAATGACGTTTCCGAAAGATTGTTCCAAATTAACATGCATTCGGCCATAACCTTAATTCGTTACTGCTGTTTCGGCCCTAAATTAACATATTTCCTTCACGCTTCCCATATATGGAAGCACACTCACCTTTTAGACAAAATGGACCAAATTATCCGGCATACATTAACTTCGATCTTAAATGTGGCCATGGATGACCGAGCTTGGGAACAAGCTACTCTTCCCATACGTATGGGAGGCCTCGGCGTCCGCAAAATTTCTAGTATCAGTTTACCGGCTTTCATATCCTCGATCCACGGCACTGAGAATTTAATCAGGAAAATCCTAGCCTCGACACTGATTAATTTTGATGTGCCGTGCTTCACCGAGGCTATGGATGCCTGGAGACTCGCTTGCCCGAATTCAGTTTCCCCCGACAATCCATCTTCCCAGAGACGGTGGGATGAGCCGCTTTGTAGAGTAGTACAGAATAATTTACTAAACATGTCTGCTACTACTGCGGAGCGTGCACGCCTGCTGGCTGTGGGTAAGTGGGAGTCGGGTCTGTGGCTTCATGCACTACCGTCGTCGAGCATAGGCACTTTGTTTGACGACACTACTTTCCGCCTCGCTGCTTCCCTGCGACTAGGAGCCCCTTGTTGTTCTCCTCATCGCTGTCACTGTGGCGAAGTTGTCAACAGCCTAGGAAGTGCGGGTCGCATAGCGCGGCACGCGAACATTAATGACATCATCCGACGGGCTCTTGTCACCGTCGGCGTCCCAGCTGTATTAGAACCCAATAGCTTGGCACGCGACGATGGCAAGAGACCGGACGGCATGTCTTTATTTCCATGGAAGGTGGGTAGGCCATTAGTGTGGGACGCAACTTGTGTCGACACTCTTGCGCCATCCCATCTTCCCGGCTCGGCGTGCTGTACTGGCGCTGCTGCTGCGGCTGCGGAAAACCTCAAGCGGCGAAAGTATAATAACCTTATCGGTAATTTTTTTTGAGCCGTTTGGGGTTGAAACCCTCGGGCCGTGGGGTCCGAGCACCCATGGTTTGTTTAACGAAATCTCCAAACGGCTAGTTGACACTTCCCGTGACCCAAGAGCCGGCTTTTACCTTGGCCAGAGGCTAAGCATTGCCATACAACGTGGCAATGCCGCCAGTCTCTTGGGTACATTACCAGTCGACAGCGATGCGGAGGAATTTTTCGATGCCATATTTTAGTTTGTGAATAGTTTTAGTTAAGTAAGGATATCATTTTGTTATTTTATTAATTAATTAGGTATAAGTTGTTTCCTAATCGATATAATAGATTGATTAAAAATCGAAATTCATTTTACTATATACTAAATAAAAATCTTAAATTCACTGACAGACAACATAGTCGCTTATAATGTTCCCACTGCTGGGACCCAAGCCTCCTCTTTGTAAGAGGGAGTGGGCAGTAATGCACCACGCGGGCCCAGTGCGGGTTGGTAGATGTCATGTCTTCGAATGTTTGGTTCTAGGACATACCGGTTTCCTCACGATGTTTTCCTTCACAGTTTTGAGAGCAGCGGTGATGAGATAATTTACACAATGTAAAGCGCCTATCAGGGTTCGAACTTGCGACCTAAAACTCGTTAGTTGCAGTCGTTACCACTGAGCCACCACAGTTCTTTTCATTTACAATACCTTCTACTTTTATGACCCGAAGCTCCGTTTTGTTAAGGATCCCCGAAATCGTTCAATTGCAATTGATCCGAACCGACCGAAGGAAATATAAAAAAATGTATTATGAAAATCCGAACGTTCGGCCGATACTTTGGACTTATCGCTTCGGAGTAGACCCCTGCTCTCAGTATTGGAATATTGGCGAGTAAAGCCTTGAGGCCAAGTGAACTGCACTTTCGCTATAATTACCAATCATAACCCTTCTTTGCAGTTGGGAAAAATTATACGAAATAACATTGTTGATGGCCAAAGCTAAACCGTACAATGTAGAAGTACAAACAACTTCGCTAGATCAAACAAAATATACAGGGTAATTCATTTATCGCAAGGAAAAATACAGGTTAACGAGGAAATATTTTTGCGTTTTTTTGGTATCAATGTCGTTCAAAGTTACGTAGGTGGTTCCCGTCCAATTAGTAGACACTTCCCGAACTTTCCACACGGTTGTTCTAATATCCAACTCAAACGGTACCCAACTTTGTGCATGCAATAAAACAAAATGAATAATAATAATAAATGTGGTTTATTTGTGATCCTTTAACCAAATTAATGATGGCACAGTAACCTTACGAAAGCCATGGTTACTTTTAAAGTATTTTCCAGACTCGTTTGTTGCCCATTGATCGATAGCCAATTGTGTGTTACGTCGTTTAGGCGTCATTTTGAGGTATCCATTTTCATCATATAATAAAATTATGTCAAGTCAGCCTGTAAAAACCTTGATAGAATCAGTGAAAAACTATTCCATTTAATTCCAGGCTTCAAAAAATATACAAAAGAATCGTGTCCTATCTTTCTGGCTCAATATGCCTGAGAAAACATGGCGCCTATCTACAATCAATTTTACTATGGTATTTCTGAAGGCCTGTAATAACTTCGGCAGGCATCATAAATAGCTTATCTGATGTTAACTTAGCACTGACGATGACGGCAGAATTATAAGTTTTGACAAGACCATTAATTGTTGACAGAAAACAATCAGAAACTTAAAGGGGACGCTGTTTTGATGTTTCGAATTTCAATCAAAATTTAAATCAGTTTCTTTTCTAAGTAAAATATACCGGTCAAAGTGTATTGTATCACTAATGAATAAAAATCCATTTTATCTTACCTTTTTCTTTGTTTTTGGCTTATTTAAAGGTGGACATTCACGATAGCGCCATTTGGCGTGGCTCCAAACGACTAAAGTCAAATGGAGCGATTGGACATCCAGAGTTTTACATCACGCCAACGGATTTTAACATAACATGCCATTTGGCGAGATTGTCTGACCGTGAATGTTCTTTAATTATGAGGATTACAATAACTCCTATCTAATCCGGAATTTTAAGTGAAATATTTGATTGCTTCTCTAAAAACTTACTGACCTTCTTTTAATAAATGCTCCTCTAATAACTGTTTGTGCTTTTAATAATGTGCGCTCGTTTTTTAAATAATTTGCCTCTTTTTAACTTTCTGGACTTTTCTCAAAGCTAGTCGCAGCCACTAAGGTAGGCAAGCTTTGCGCCCTCACGCCCCTAGTCGCCGCAGGAGACGCCCTGGGCGTCGGGAATTGGCAGCCGATTCCCGGCCACCGTAGGCGCGGGCTTGCGGACGGCGAGCAATGGGTAGCTCGCCGACCGGTAAGGACCAAGCCCGAGTCGACGGCGCGTCGTGTTCCACGCGCGCCTCAAAGAGATGTCAGCACTATTGACGGGGTCCGCTAGGGCCGATGCCAGCTAGGGTTGCGGGATGTTCGAAAGAGGTACCGTGGCCCCGGCACAGGCAACAGAAGGAACACGGGTGGGTTTTAGTCAGTAAAAGTCTGACACACCCTCCCGCTCCGCCCAGAGCGGGAGAAGTCATTTGATGATTTCCCATCCACAAAAAAAAAAAAAAGCCACTAAGGTAGGGGCCCCGACCAAATGGGTTAGGTTAGAACTGTTACCAACTGCGCATGAGCAGCGGCAACAGCCGGCGAGCGCTACATTCAAGTCGGCTATTTAGTATTTCAGGACAACAACATAGGAATTATTTGGGATTTGATTAAGTAGATACCTTTCCTTAATTCATTTTAGCACTGTGCGACTAGTGATTTGAAGTGAAGACGCTCAGCAGTCGCACCACTACACCAACGCAACAGTCAACACGACACAAATCAATCCCCGCTAATTCCGTCCTAAAGGAGACAACCAACATTAGAATCTTTTGGGACTCCATGTTAGTTTGGGACGAAATCCACGTGGTTTACTTGGTATTCAAGCACTTTAGACATAATGCTTTCGGTTTCTTCGTTGTTTCGAACTTCCTTCTTTGAGTCTCTTTGTGAATAGGAGCAAAATTTAAGAAGTAAAATACGCTTTTGAAGACGGTTCTTTACCGATAACAGAAAAATAGACAAGGCGGGCAAAAGTTAATGGCTCTCTTGTTTGCCTGTCGGCGCCAAACCTCCAAACAGCGCTGGCACTCAAGTGTGCCACCCGTACCCGCGCTTTTTAAATCTCCATTTTTAATTATAATTCAAGGCTAATATCCTGTGCAGGCATTTTTAGTCTGTGGTCCGGTAGATATTCACGTCAACTAAATGCTTCAAAATTTATAAGATTCGGTTTGGAACGTAGAAAAAAAAATTAAAGTGACGTTTTGACAATGACATTTGGCGCGACTGATATCTCCGTGTTTTTTTATTTAAAATAAAGTGTTTTCGTGTCTAATCGACGGTAAGTGGATAAATATTCATTTATAAGTAGGTAGTTATTACATCGTTTTAGATAACATTTGCACGAAATAACATCATGGATACCATTTTGTTTGAGCAAATAATGTTACGTAAACAAACGACATTTTTGGCCATACTCTGTTGTAATCATATTTTGTTTATAAATACATCTCTCGTAATACGAGTATAGTTTAGATTTTATAGTATGGTATGTTTATTCAAGAACCCAAAACAGTTTACAATAAGTGCCAAGAGCCAATTGAAACATCAGTGGACCATTTTTTGTAAGCAAGGTCATAAATATGTCGCGCCGCGGGAATTCCGCCCGACACTAATTGACAGATAAAGACATATCAAGTTTATAGACCTCAGCGGTTAAACATCAAAATGTATAATTTCGTTTATTTTTATTGACACATTTAGTATGAATGTGGATTAGCTTTAGAAATAAAGTCAATGGATAGTGTGGATGGAAAATATATGGCTAGAAAGCTGAGTACCAATATGGCGGTTTTTTTTTTCTCTTTTGGCAATATTGCGGTTGATTGAGATAGGAAGAAACAGAATATATTGGGTGTAACAAGACACTTAACGAAGCCGAAAGTTACATGTTCTTCCTATCATTGCGATTTTTTTTTGTTCTGGACCATACCTGGGAACCTTCTGGTTACGGAAATATTGAAGGTCATAGTTCCAATTTTATTACTTACGTTTTTTTAAGAAAGCTGTGTTAAATGTTATAACTGTACTGTAAATACCGGCACGACCCCTATACTGTTATATGCAACAGTAAGCACTACGTTTTGCGCGTGTTACATTGCGTGTTACCATAAAAAGTGATTTTTCACACCAAAAAAGAAAGTCGTTTCCCAGCAATCATTTTTGTCCTATGTTACTTAGTTCGATGGGCGATGATGGATGACGAGGAGCTCGTGGCTAAATAATAACAGCCGCACGGGTCAATCCATCAGGTTAAGCTACGCTTGCCGGGGTTGTCCGTGGATGGGTGACCATCTTTACATACCAAGCACGTTAAGCCGTTGGTCCCAGCTGTCATTCGTAGATCTTTGACAGTCGTTACGGGTCGTCAGAAGACCGAAAGTCTGACAACCAGTCTTACCAAGGGGTATCGTATTACCCAGTTACTGGGTTGTGGAGGTCAGATAGGCAGTCGCTCCATGTAAAATACTGGTATTCAGCTGCATCCGGTTAGACTGGAAGCCGACCCCAACATAGTTGGGAAAAGGCTAGGCAGATCGATTGTTACTTAGTTCGATGGGCAGTATGCGTAGTTAACGGGTATGTGATGTGTCTTTTTACACCCTGTATAAGAATTATTAAAAAGATAAGGATGAAAGGAAAAATTAACATTTAACGACAGAAGACTGATATGAATGATGAATAAAATAGTGATTTTCAACGATAGAACCTATACTTGGATAAAGATTAATTTGAATAATTGGATCGGATTCCAATGGGGTTATAAACTGAAAGCTCGTCATAGGTGGCAGCACTTTTGTCCGTCTTCAAACTGCCATTGTTGTTTATGTGTTTACTGTTGTGTCAATAACTAAATATACGAAAACGGGACAAAAATGTCTATTGTCTACGAATCTGTCTTCAGCTGACGGTTTGACTGGTTTGACTTTCGTTAATGAAAAAATAGAGGGTATAGCAGTCTTCCTCAGCCTTTTATAGATATTTTCATTACCAAGAACAGACAAAAAGAATCTATCTATGTACGAAACATTCTAAACAACTATGAGATTCAGTGCAGGATATATGTTAATATTAGGCAGTAGGTAGTTTGGTATGAGGGTATTAAATACAATGCAACATAGCCAATGCTGCTTAGATGCTACTTAGATATTATTATATTTTGGTCGATTCAAAGATAATCACACACACACCGTTAAATAATGCATTTATATAAATACCTACAAGTACCTGTAACGAAAACATATTTAATTCTCTGTTTTATGACAAAAAGCATCACCTACATATGTATGAATTTCTCTGATAAAAGTCTTCAGGTATAGCACATAACCTCGACGTATTATTGAGATTCCAATTTTTTCTTCGGAGAGCTCTCTTCCACAGTTTTCTTCTTTTAACATCTTTGTGGAATTCATGGGTCCCCGGATTTTTGCAGTCAACAGCTGCGTAACAGGGCATATTAATTATTTATGAGTAAAAGAAGTTGATTGTTTACAAAAAAATGTATGGATATTGACAGCTAGCTGTCAAATTTTAAGACGGACAATGGTGGCGACATCTGAAGTGAGCAAGTGGCAGTTTTTATCCTCATTGCCGGAGTGAAGGCTTAGAGTATTCTAATCATGTCTCTAAACGATCAAGATAGACCGTTTTTATATCGCCTGGATCTTGATTTAGGACCAGTATTTTATGCACATAATCGAGAGTTTGATGAATGATTTTGGCAGACGGAAATGGACTTTTTCCGTACCTTGTTACGATGTTGTTGTTCGGCACTTGTCATTTTAAATATTCTCACATTTGACCACGATATCCGATCTGCTGTAAGGTAATGATGCTAGAAAATAACAGGATGGTAAGTTCTTCATCCTCCTTTGAAAAGGGAGGATTCTCTAACCAGTCAGGTCCAGACAGGTTCCATCCCGGATAACGTGTCAGCTGGTGAGCTATTGCCCGATGGTTGTTGTCGGGATGTTGTACAGTGTGCTGATACGCGCTGTACAACATCCGTGAAATCATTATCAGTGACGAGTTCCCGTGGCCATCTGTGGTCTTCTTCGTCAGTTCCACTTCACCAAATGATACTTTCTGAATGCAAATACTTGATTTGTTGATGAAAATACCAAAATCGCTATATGTTTGCCAATAAATTTTGAGGAGTTCCCTCAGGAGTTCTCAGTTATGCTGAACTGGACCTATTTTGGCGCAGCCGTGAGGCGCACAATTGTATTTTTAATTCTATTGTATTTTTTTATTTTAATTGCTTCTCTTTTGTTTGGTTTCATATTTACAATATATCTATTGTTTGTGTGCCTTACATTGTGACCAAATAAATTCATTTTCTTTCTTTCTTTCTTTCTTTCTTTCTTTTCTTTTCATTCCTCATGTATCCTATCATCAGAACTAGATTAGGATAAAAATGGGACCAATCTGGAAGTATGTCCTTTCAAATAAAAATGAATTTTCCAAATCGGCTTATAAATGGCGGAGTACTGAGGTAACAAACATTTAAAAAAAAACGTACAACCCAATTGATAACCTCGTCCATTTTTGGAGTCAGTTAAAAATAGGTCATCTTGTTTCCATCTTTTTTAAAGTTCACTTTTACGCAGTCGGATTTTTGACATTTTTAAATTTACTTTTTTATAGCAGTGACTACGCCAAGAATTTGTTTACGTAAATAAATCACGAAGAGTAACTTATATAGAAGTCCTTTTGTTATTTTGTTTTTACCAAAACAGTTGTTTTCTAAGTGATTATAAAAAATAGAAAATAATCTTTCTATACTTGTGAGGATAGTGTTGGAATCAAAGAGATTGATGTAATTGTGTTTGTTGAGATTTAATATAGCATTAGGTGTTTTAAATTTTGCTTTAAAATTTGACTTATTAAACATTTGGCCTCTTTTACATCTTATCGTTCTCAAAAATGTTAATTAGGTTTCGTTTCTTGTTTTAGAAATTCTGTCAGATTATGGATAAAAAACGACAGGAAATATCCAGCTCAAGGAAGTGTAAGAATAATTTGACTATTCAGTCAAATTATTAAGTAAGTCCCGACTTGAATCCCACAGAAAGTATTATGCGAACTCAGTAAAATTTGACTGAGATCGTGTAATCAACATGAAAACATAATGAGACGAAACAATTAGTGTTCGAACATGGTGTGGGTGCGGTGACTCTGGGCTGATACTGAGAAATTCCAGATTATAAAATTAAATAACACTGCCCGATCCGGGAATCGAGCCCAGGACCTCATGCTCAGCAATAGGTGTGTATATTAGGTACCAAAATAAAGGGACATATGTGTTTACTATAGGTACACCTCTACCTAACCACCTCACCACCACCTCCTCACCTAATCACCTCTACCTTCGAAAAACAGAACAAGTGTAATGTTAGCTATCAAATATGATCTTGAGATAGCCCCATCTGTTGTGCTTACTGGTTCTTATTACATACAACTGTGGTTTCAATGCCTTTAATCCGTAGCTATATTCACTATTGTGCTAGTTCCCAGTCGGAGGTAAGGTGGTGCCTAGTTTACTCACAAAAGGACAGATGGCGTTACGTGCTATCATAAACAACAAGAGAACGAGAACCGAGAACTTTCTTTCTTTTTTTTACTAGATCAAACAAACCAAATGAAAAAACATTCAAAATAAAGACATTATAGGTACTCCAAACTATATGACGATTTTTAATTAATTTGCACAAGTAGGTAACACCACTTAACAACTAAAATTTAAAAATGTATAAAACTTTCACTACATAAACGCGTTGCCGCTGCAGTCGTAAAATGGGGAAGGCAACTGTCAAAATGGCGCTGTCGTAGCTAGTTCCCAAGACAAGCTAGTAATGCAAGGCGTGAGATGGTGTTATGTTATTTTTGCGAAAATGACGCGTTGTTGTGTTACTAAATACTCCGAAATTGGAGTCCATCATTTCCCGAGAGACCCTAAAATTAAAAGATGGTGGCTTAAAGCTGTTCGTAGAGATGTTTTATAAATTAAACAGAGTAGAAACATTTTGAAGATAGTGACTTTGAGGATATATTTTTATGGTTTTAAATTCTGACACTTTCTATGTCAAATACTTGATATAAAATATTAAAATCACCGAAAATAACGAAATAGCGAAATAAAAGCAAACTCTGAACGAAATGTCAAATTTATTGTAGACCATGGGGACCTAGCTATGACCACGCCATCTACAATTAGCTTTGCCCGACCTTCCCCATTGATGCCAATTGGTCTTTCGCCATCTTTAGCAACATTTCAAATTGCAATGATCTTCGCAATGCCTGGATACTTTTCAAGTTCATTCTTTCTGTTTCATATTTATTTTCGTTTGCATTCCTTTCATTATCTGCAGGCCTGCAAAAATTAAAATTTTTAAAATCATCTTACTCACCCAGGTATTATAATGAAATTAAATTAAATTATTTATTCTGTAAATAGGATATCGGAATCACTTTTACAGATTATATTAAAAGAAATAAGCTAGATGGGAGTCGAAATTTCCTATCTGACTACCCCTAAAAAAAATGGCTAAACAAACTCACGGGTATAAGTCTCTTTTAAAGTCAAGACATAATCTTGGTCAGATCATGTGAGGACCATGTAGATTAGTGTCTGAAGTGGTATTTTGACGAAAGAAGCAGACAGATTTGAGTGGGCCAGTCCAGTCAGCGCGAGCACTTGTCAGTAATGGTACACGATCAACTCAGAACTTAAAGAGCTAAACGACTCGGCAAAAAACCAAAGAGAGGAGACATTTGGGTAGGCCGTAGGCCGCATAAAGTACTCAAACTGTACCAAGATTAAAACTAACTGAGAAAGAAAAATAAATAAAAAATACCCACATAGTCCTCACATTCCCAATAATTTAAGTAATCTAACACTTTACAAAGTAAATATTCATGTCATTTTATATACAATATTCATCAATGTCCATGAAATTGTCGCAGATGGATTGTCGAATCCGCTATTTTACATAACCGCTAAGTGTTTTACAAAACAACTCGGTTATATAAAACAGATGAACGACGTTTAACGATTTTACATAATTACATAACTTTAAACACGCAGAATTGCATAAACATTTTGCATTCATCAATGCAGCGGGTCAGCGATTAGAGGTTATGTAAAACAGCGTGAAAAGAAACGTCAGATTGTAGTTCTAAATTTTGTCGCTCGTGTCTCTGTGTATCTTAACAATAATACTTAATGGCGTCCGAAACAGAAATAAATAAAACGGGCCTACGGTAATATGAGTGAAAATGACCCTAACTCAAGTAAAAACACTGATTTTAAGGACAATTTTAACATAAAATTATCAGACTTTTATGAAAGTCAGTCCTAAAAATACTAATAGTCAAGTAACTGCGACCAACTTGGAAGTAGGTTCGCGGTTGGTCACAGTTCTAACTTAAGCTAAACCAGGGTCCCCAGGGGGTAACCAGGGTCAGGGTGCCCTAGCTTAGTTACTGCAACCGATTCGGCATTAGAAACCACACCAAACGCTTATTGTGACTGCATATAAGCCATTTAGCATTGCGCCTAAACATGGGTAGCAGTTTTGTTAAACGTAACGCAATAGCAATCCATCTGAACGTGGTTCAGCTGTTTTACATACATAACGGAGCTGTTTTGTAAAGCTAGCGGTTACGTAAAACAGCGGATTCGACAATCCATCTGCGACATGTAAATGGTGTCTCAGTAAGAGTGCACTTTTTAAAATTAAAATATTTTTTTTTCATGCAAGTGGCAACTCTGAAATTTGACAGCTGTCACCTCTGTTTATTTCGATTATTAAAAATGGAGCGCTTTTCGAAAGAACAACGCGTTATAATTGTGAAAACTCATTACAACGGTGAACGGCATTCGTTACAGGAATATGATAACGGACTTCTTGTGGCCTCAACTGGACGGCATGAATCTGGACAACATGTGGTTTCGGGGAAGGTGGGGCAGCTTCATACAGTTTTTCTATTTTGTCTCATAGATTATTCTCTGGTATCAATATCTGAATAGATTGAATAAGAACTAGTACTATAACTATCTGACTTTCTATGAAATATATATATACTTATATATATATATATACTTGATATTTTCAAACTAACTTACCCGGAAGGATGCTGTGCCCAAGATATGTATTTTTCAACTGTATCGTAGCCCCTTTGGACTGGTGGACTGTCGCATAAGTCCCGTCTGTTATATTAAATTATTAGTATGTATCCAGTATGTTCATAAATTAGGTATCACTTATTAATGAGCGCTTAGTAAACATTGGTACAAACCGAATTAATATAGTAAAAGTGGGTAAAAGCTAAATAAATGAGTATCACTACTAACTACAGCGTGATAGATACTGGTACAGTCAGCCCCAAAAAGGAAACATTTCACTGTCTACAATCATTATCCTGTAACATTGTATCCACCTTATAGGTAAGAAACATAGTATTCAATTTATTTATTTATTTATCCATACATACAAATATCTTTACAGGCTAGACCCAATGCGATATTGTAGCACATTTAAAACTTAAGTACCCTGTTTTGATCATAACAAATTGTACACGTAGCTGTTCTTGTAAATTCACCCAAAGTGCAACAGAATATGTCCAAGTCCTCAGCAATGAGGTTGAGAGTGCGGAGCGCGCTCGTGAGCGCGCGCGCATTTAAAACAAAGTATACATTTGGTCCCACATCTATACACCCTATGACCAAAACAATAATAATTTTATTGTCAACAACAAAAGTTGTTGACAATAAAATGGTTCCTTGTCCGTGCATGCATCTTTTTGGGGCTGACTGTACTCGGTGGGGCTTGTGGCTAAGCTACGCTTGCCGCGGTTGGGTGATCATTTTTATATACCAAGACCCCTCCGTCCTCTGAAAGCACGTTAAGCCGTTGTTCCCGGCTGTAGATAGGCAGTCGCTCCATGTAAAATACTGGTATTCAGCTGCATTCGGTTGCTGCCTCTCTGACTTCCGCAACCCAGTTATTGTTTGTCAGACTTTCGGGCTTCTGACTCCCCGTAACGACTGGTCAACGATCTACAAATGACAGTCGGGACCAACGGCTAAAACATGCTTTCCGATGCAAAGAAAAAAAAAAGAAAAATTACGTAACAGTAAAATTTACGAAT
Source organism: Fissipunctia ypsillon (assembly GCA_947568875.1). Lineage (NCBI taxonomy): Eukaryota > Metazoa > Arthropoda > Insecta > Lepidoptera > Noctuidae > Fissipunctia > Fissipunctia ypsillon. The sequence goes on along the minus strand of OX387664.1, from coordinate 9,773,754 downwards.
CACCTGCTTGTGACGGATGAATTAGTTAATACACATTGTAAAAAGACTGCGTTACATTGTGTGCTCGTATATAAATAGGGTCCAGCGCATTTTAAATCGGCCTCTACTCTGAATAAAGAAGCAACACCGATGAGAATCTCATTGCCTCCAATCCAAGTGACAAGTGGTCCTCCGTGATCGTTCTGAAGACGTTAAAATAGATTAGACAAATACACTTTTTCTAAAGGGTTTCATCCGGATAAGTCATACTGACATACATTTGGTTTATTCCGATCGAATGAGAATGTGGATAAAACGAATATTTTGTTCCGAACCGATCCCAAAACGAAATGATCTCTGCTGTGAAACGATATGATAGAAATGAAAAGAGTACGCATATTACTTGCATTATTAATTTCATCTAAACCTTATCTTTTCAATAATCAAAACTTTGAGAAATATGTATTAACAAATAAAAAAATATAATCGATTAAAAACAGAATCAACTACAATTATAAGGATAAAGGTAACACGGGCGATGCGCGTGCGTTGCGCCGCCGCTCGACATTACAACGCACCGTGTGGCATGTCGTAAATGATACACTTCCTTCGAAAGGCGACGGATGGCAGACCAAAGACGGTAGCGACGTTACGGTTGACAGTAACCGCAAGCGCAGTGCCGTTGCTGTTTTAATTCCAAATGCGACATTACAATTTCGACGATTATGTCGCTCTGTTCGTGACAGCCAATGACAGTACAGCGACTGGTAGGTATGCCGTCTGCAGTCATCCGCTAGTCCGTAGGAGCAGGCGGCAATGTGACCCATCTACAGAAGCCTTTTCGTAGAGTTACATATAAACCAGTACTGTCACTGCGGTCTGTCACTACAATTGCCCAACCACATTCAGAATATCACCTTTATCTATAATGTAGGACTACGCAGCGCCACCGCCCGGCATCGCAAGGCACCGGCAACATATCGTGGCTGTATAACTGTATAAACTATATACTTTACGATATTATGTCGATAATCTGTACCTACTCTTTATTTTCATTTCCATTTATCGTTTTACAACAGGAATCATTTCGTACTGGGATCGGTTCGGAACAAAATATTAATTTTGTCCACATTCCTAACAAATCCCACAAAGTGGGATCGAATTGTAGGATCCGATCGAAATAAGCCATTCTTACCTATTTGTTTATTTTGACCACCTTACAATGCACGGTAGAAAAAAACCTGCCCCTCCATACATTTCGATCGTACTTTTGTATGGAATAGTTGTTTTTGGAGATAACTCCATAAGAATCGATTTTAATGTAAGGCCCTCGGTATGGAAATTTTATGAGGAGTGAAATTAATACAAGCACTCAAAAGCGTTATGTTTTTCTGCGCAACGAACCTTGCGCTTTCACGGAATAAACTCCAGTCGTGCGTTGGAGCTGATACCCATTACACCTTTTATTTAATACTGACGAAAATGTTCAATGTTGTCAGGCTTTGAGTTTATGAACTAGTTTTTTATCCAGGGTAAAATTTGTTGTTACGATATCCTTTCCACCATGCATTTTAAGGAGGCCAAAAAAGCAATAAACTGCACAAGTTGCTGTTGACTGTTGGATATAAACGTCTACGCTTCTACCAAGTCGCACCACTGCATCTGGTTTCCCAGCTTATGGTGGATAGTGAAAAATAAGTACGTTAGCTGTAGTAGTTTCCGAATGAAATTCTTTACAAAAAAAAAAGCCAAGTGCTTGTCAGATCACAAACAATGAAGGGTTCTGTGGTTGGGATGAATTTATCCCAAGAAAAAGTTTAAAATTTTAATTGAAAAACACTTCCCCCCATACAGTCTAACTGCAAAATTAAATGTAAGTTTGTACGCTCAATATTGAGTGATTATTTTGAGATTTCTTATAAATTTTCCTGGAAGTAATCTATATGTATTCTCGGTATTTTTTTTTAAATGTTTGGCTCGGCAGTTTTGGAGATAAGGGGGAATGGTCAATTTTAATCTATTTTCTTTAATAATATTAAAACTATTTATTTAAAAATTTTATATATTTGAAAATGTCAAAACAAGCCCTTTCATTTGATATGTCACACGGTACCTACAGTTAGTAAAACTTTTTTTTTAAATTTTCTATTTTTTGTTAACTGTCTCTCCTTCTCCCTTTAATCCATCCAAAGGTTGTCTGTAAAATATCGCTTTTAGCGATAAGAGCGCTCATTGTGTCATCTTTTTTTTTTTTTTTTTTTGTGGATGGGAAATCATCAAATGACTTCTCCCGCTCTGGGCGGAGCGGGAGGGCGTGTCAGACTTTTACTGACTAAAACCCACCCGTGTTCCTTCTGTTGCCTGTGCCGGGGCCACGGTAACTCTTTCGAACATCCCGCAACCCTAGCTGGCATCGGCCCTAGCGGACCCCGTCAATAGTGCTGACATCTCTTTGAGGCGCGCGTGGAACACGATGCGCCGTCGACTCGGGCTTGGTCCTTACCGGACGGCGAGCTACCCATTGCTCGCCGGCCGCAAGCCCGCGCCTACGGTGGCCGGGAATCGGCTGCCAATTCCCGACGCCCAGGGCGTCTCCTGCGGCGACTAGGGGCGTGAGGGCGCAAAGCTTGCCTCTCCCTCACGCGTCCCGCCACCTCCTTCACGAGCATTACTGCTTCGCAGAAGGAGGTAATGGCTTCCCATGCACTCTCGCTCCGTACCATGGCCTGGACCAGGGCCGGACGCGAGAGATCGCCGCCGCCGATCGCTTCTGCGAGGACACGGCGGTGCTCCGCCCAAGCCGGGCAGACCTCCACCGTATGCTCCACCGTGTCCTCCGGGCGATCCACACAGTGGTGACACCCGGGCGTTTCCTCCCGCCTTACCCGGAACAGGTACCTCCCGAAGCACCTGTGTCCGGTGAGGACCTGCGTCAGGCGGAAGGTGAGGACGCCGTGGCGCCTCTCCAGCCACTCCTCAAAGAGGGGACTTATCGCCGCAATTGTGGCGTGCCCAGCGCTGGGTTGCGACAATCGCACTCTCCATGCCGCCATGAGATCCTGCCGGAGCTCTGTACGCCGTGCCGCGATTTCTCGCGGCAACGGAATTACGCCCCGGCGTCCTGCCTTCTCGCGCCACTCCCACATGTGCGCGAGGACTTTTGCCTCCAGGTCCCATGGCGGTAATCCGGCAAGGAGGTTCGCCGCCTCCCCGGAGACCGTGCGGTATCCCCGGGCTAACCGGATGGCCATGACCCTCTGGGACGCGTTCAACCGACGGACCGGTCGCCGCCTCACGGAAGCTCCGTAAAGGGCCATGGACCGCGCGACCCCCGCGTAGAGCCTCCGGCAGGAGGCGTTTGGACCCCCCAGATTGGGCAGGAGCCGCCCCAAGGCAGCCCCGGCCCACTCCGGTCTGGGAGCCAAACGTCGGAAATGCTCCACGAAATTCCACCGGCTGTCGAGGACGAGTCCCAGGTACTTCATCGTCGACTCGACACCGATGAGAACCCCTCCTACCGTTATTTGGGAACCCGATGGTGGCGCGTTCCGGGGACCATGAAAACACATGGCCTCGGACTTGTGCAAGGCCACCTCGAGTCCCAATTGACGGATCCTCTCTACGATTGTCGCAACCCCGCGTGCCGCTAATTCGGCCGCCGCCTGGTGCGACCTCCCCTGCGCCCGGACCAGCGTGTCGTCAGCGTAGCAAACTACGCTGACACCACCAGGGAGGTCGGCGCGCAGCACCCAGTCGTACCCGATGTCCTACAGATGCGGTCCCAGAACCGATCCCTGCGGGACACCGTACGACATCTCTCGCCGGTTCCACTCTCCCCGGTGACCGGGGTAGATGACGGCCCTGTCCGTCAGATAGGCCTCGACCACGCGACAGAGGTAGGTCGCCACTCGGTGATACCGGAGTGCCTCCCTGATGCAACTCCAGGGCAGGGTGTTGAAGGCATTGGCGATGTCTAGAGACACCGCCAAGACGACCCCACCCCGGGCCACAGCATCCCCCGTCGTGAGGGCTCGAACGCGCATGATGGCGTCCACCGTAGAGCGCCCCTTGCGGAAACCAAACTGGCTCTCCGCCAAATCCGGCCCCACCCTCACCAGCCGCCCGACGAGGCGGTCTGCAATGACTCTTTCAAAGATCTTGCCCACCTCGTCGAGCAGCACGATGGGTCGGTAAGCGGACGGAGAGTCCGCAGGGCGCCCCGGCTTCTTAATGAGGACCAGTTTCCCCGTCTTCCATTGAAGTGGGAGCCGGCCCCTCTCCAAGCATGCGCTTAGGAGCCCCCTTAGTCGAGGCCCGAGAGCCTCCAAGGCCAGGACCCAGGCGTTTCCAGGTAAGCCGTCGGGTCCTGGGGCGGTATTCCTGGCATTCAGCCTGCGCACCGCCACTCTCAGCTCTACCTCGGTCACCTCAGGAGCATCGTCGTCATCGTTGGCTGTGTGGTCCGCATCGGACACCGCAGGAAACGGAGCCATGGGCGGGGAGTATGTTCCCCTCGCAAAGGGAACAGAGCGCTCACCACGTCCTCCACGAGCTGGGGCCGGAGACTCTGCGTCAGCGGGGGAGCCCATGGGCGGAGTTTGTTCCGCACCATTTTATACGGGCGTCCCCACGGGTCCCTGTTCAGAGCCTCCAGCGACTCCTCGCGGGCCAGTCCATTGGCCCGCAGGATCTCCGCTCGGAGGGCGGTCTTCGCCGCTCTGTACCCCTCGTATAGCTTCGCCTGAATGGCTTCCGTATCCGGAGGGCGGATACGGAGCCTGCGGTGCCTGGTGTACCGGCGTCGCGCAGCAACGCACGCGTCGCGCAGAGACGTCAACTCCGGCGACCACCAGCACACCTGGCGCCGGGCGCGTCCGTGCCGGACCCGGGGCATTGCCACGTCGCATACTTCGGACATGGCCTCCCGGAACCACCTCGCCTCGTCATTGATGTCAGCAGGCCTGTCCGGTGGTGACACCCAGGCCTGCACGATCGAGGCTTCCAGGAGGAGCTCCCGGTCCAGCTACTTCAACGCCCACCGCGGACCCCTCGGGGCCTGTCGGACCAGCGCGCTCGAGGTCTGGGCGGAGACGTCAAACCGGATATACCGGTGATCGGAGTAGGTCTCCACCCCCTCCATGACGCGCCAGTCGACGACACGCGGCGACAGAGCGGGGCTGGCGAACGAAATGTCCACCACTGACTCACCCCGCATCCGCACACACGTGGGGACAGAACCCCGGTTTAGGACGACCAGGCCCGTCTCCAGAGCCCAGTCCTCCACCATCCTGCCCCGTGTGTCCGTATGCCGGGAACCCCAAGCCACATTCTTGGCATTGAAGTCCCCAAGGACGAGCACAGGGAGGGATCGGAACCCGACGACGACGACTCTCAACTCCGTAAGGGAGTTGTGGAACTCGGCGAGAGTTCGGTTCGGGGAGAAGTATACCCCTACCACGACAATCTCCCCAACCGTGCTGCGCCACGCGTGTTTGGGCCACCGCCACGGGGCAGCTCACCGTAACGGTTCGCATCCCCGTGAAGTCAGGACGGATGGTGCCTACCCTAACCTGCTCGGCTGAGCACCCTCCAGTCCTAACGACGGCGGCCACCACCTCTCCCTCCGTCGCTGAGTCGTCCAAACCCAGTATGCGCATATCAGCGCGCTTGGTGGGTCTGGACACTCGGGCCTCGTCCGCATTTAGGGACGCCCTAAGCCTTTCGGCCAGAGCGTTAGCGGTCGGGCCGCTGGCCGCATCGGGGACCTCCAGCATCCGGGCCCCAGTCGCAGTGACCTTTACTCGGACGCCATCTGCGATACCAAGCTCGTCGAGGTTCACCGCCACCCTCGCCTTGGCAAGCACGTCGCGGTAGGACACGCCCTTCTTTTGCGCTTCCGGCTGTAGTGTGATCACTACAGCTGCGGACTTCGGGGCACGGAGCCTAGCCGCGACGCTTCGCTCCTTGCGCCGCTGCCGCCTCTCCTTTTTATTGGCCGCCCTTACTGCCTTACCCACCTTCCTCTTCTCCCCAGCTACTTGCCATTCGGCGTCAGCCGGAGGGAATTTAGGAGGCGGGGGCGGTCGTTTCGCCGCCGGGGCTGGGGCCCTCGCGGGTTCCGGGACGGCTCCGCCTTTCACCTGCCCCGATGACCCCGGCTTGGCCGTGGCAGCCGCGGCGGCGGCATACGATGCCGCCTTCCGCTGGCCCGAGGCCGGCTGGCTCGCCGCTAGCGGGGGCCGCAGGACTATAGCCTCCAGGGCGGAAAACCGGCTCCCGAAGGCAGCCAGTTCCCGTCGGACCAGGGCCAGAACCCGGTCCTCAGTAGGCACGGGCCTGACCTGCCCATGCCGCGCCTCCTACTGTGGCACCTCCCGGGGGCCGGCTTCTCGAAGCCTAGCCAGGTCCGCTCGGAGCTCCGCGTTCTCCTTTCGGAGAAGCTCCATGGCGGCTGTCAAACGGGCGACCTCCGCCCGCATTTCGGACATTGCGTCCGACGGGGGCCCGATGTGACTGGCCTCCGCTGCCGCCATAATGGAGGCCGTGGCTGCGGATATGGCCTTGTCTTTAGAGGACTGAGTCCTCTTCAAGGCCACACTTTTAATAGCGGCTGCCACGACCTCTGCAAACCTGACCGTTCGCTCCGAATTCGAGCCGCCAGTGACGTCCGGCTCACCAACTGACGACTCCGACCCGGCCGAGACCGGCCCTAACTGCGACTCTGACTCGGCCGGGCCGGCTCGGCTCGGCTTGCTGGCCTCCTTCGTGGCGAGCCCTCTGCCCACACCACTTTCATGGGCCCCACCTCGCCGGCTGATCTTCTTACGGGCCGAGCTCACCCATCCGTCCGAGGAAGACTCTTGGCCATCCTCTGGTTTGGGGCGCTTCTTTAAGAACTCTAGGTTCTTCTTAGCCGCCCCAACCACTTCGCGCTCTTGGCTCTTATACGAGCCCTTCGCGCCAGATACGGCGTCGGACTCCGACCCCGCATCACTTCCCTCCTCTTCGCTACGGTTTTTATTTGTGTGTTTAGAATCCATTTTTGTTCCCACGAGTAAAATACTTTTTATTGTCTCATCATTGTGTCACCTTATGTGTAAAATTTCTATATTTACTAGGTGGGCCAAAAGAAATCACCCTATTGGAAGATGCTCTCATTTTTGCAAATGGCCGCCAATGCCAAATCTGTTTTGATATTTGTGGACTAGACAGATGCAGAATACAAGTGAACAAGCCATGGAGCGATACACTCCCCAAGAACGCGGAATAATCGTGTCTATTTTTTTGCATAACAATTCGTCTGTGGTGTTGGCGCAGCGCGAATTCCGTCGCTGCGCCGTTTGGCCACCAACTTTGAAGAGTATGGGACCACACGAGACGTTGCCAAGAGTGGCCGGCCCCGGAGCGCCCGTTCTGCCGAGAATATCGCCGCTGTTGCCGAGGATGTCGAGCTGTCGCCGGAAACATCGACCAGACGCCGTGCCACGACAACAGTGGACGGTGCGCGCTATAGGGCCATGTTGACCGAGTTTTTTCTGCCGCAATTGGACGAATTAGGACTGAGGGGCATGTGGTTCCAACAGGACGGAGCAACGGCACACACTGCGCGAGCCATAACCGATATTCTGAAGGCAGGGTTCCCGGGTCGCCTCATCTCTCGTTTTGGCGATTTGCACTGGCCCGCAAGATCGCCCGATTTAAGCGTTCCAGACTTTTTTTTGTGGGGTTTTTGAAGTCCCGTGTTTACGTGAACAAGCCCGAGACTCTGGAAGCCCTCAAGGACAACATTCGACACGAGTGCGAGAATCTGTCGCCCGAAGTTCTCGCCGAAGTGATGAAAAATGCCATAAAACGAGCCCGTATGGCAATCAATTGTGACGGCGCCCATTTGGCCAATATAATCTTCTCGACTTGATCAATATAATTCTAAAGGTTCAAATAAACATAATCAAAAAACAGAATCGAAGTTTTTCATTTAGAAAAAAAAAGAGAGCCAGACAACATCGGATGACTTCTTTTGGCCCACCTTGTATATCTGTAATTTTTATGGTGTACAAGAAAGAGTATTCTATTCTATTCTATTCTAATTTTTCCCCCAAAAGTGAACCCCATATTCAAAATTTATTTATTTACGTTACATGTTCATGTTTGGGTCGCAGAAATTCATATGTGTACCAATTTTCAACTTAATCGGTCCATTAGATTGGGAGCAAAATGGCTCCACACAGAGACAAAACACTCAGACAGACAGATGGACAGACAGACACACCCGAGTGATCCTATATGGGTTCCGTTTTTTCATTCGGACGTACGGAACCCTAAAAAGGTCTAAGGTTTAACAACATAACTTACGAGACCTCGCGCGCTACGCGGCCACGACCACGACAGAGGGGCAATTGCGTAACACACTTGCAGTAGGAATCGGTTTCATTTTGACAGTTCAACTACATGCATTGCGTTATTTACGTTGTTGAGCAGACAAATTTTTCAAACGTGATGCAATGGATGAGCAATATGTTTCATAATCATTCAGAGTGTGATTGATAATGTGTTACGCAATTAGGGTGCTGGTCTCACGAACGGCTGCGATCTTTGCCGCAGAAGCTCCGGCCAAGAAGAAAGTTTAGTTGCAACTGGTCAGACGGCCGCTTGTGCAAGTGCACTATTACCAGCCTGACAAATTCCATATTTCCGTGTGGTGGTTCTGTTAAAAACGATTCTGTTCTTGTTTTGTAACGAATCACTAGGAGCTTGATTTGTATCCTCATCCCCTCTGCGCGTGCCGTTTCTCAGGATACCTCGATAAAGGACATCGTCCTCGTCACTCTTAAAAAGGACAGTTTTTAAAACAACGGCTAGTGTGTGTGCTACGTCAAAAAACAACACTTTGATACTAATTGGTGCCCAAATGGTTATGGAGCACGCCATATTGAGGCTGATAATTGGAACAGTAGATATTAATAAATACATCGCACATGGATCAAAATCGTGTGACACTTTTAAAGAACAACCTGACAAATTCCATATTTCCGTGTGGTGGTTCTGTTAAAAAGGGTTCTGTTCTTGTTTTGTAACGAATCACTAGAAGCTTGATTTGTATTCTCATCCCCTCTCCGCGTGGCGTCTCTCCGAATATTTTGATAAGGGACGTCATCTTCACGCTTAAAAAAGACAGATTTTAAAACATTAGCTAGTGTGTGTGCTACGTCAACACTTTGATACTAATTGGTGTCCAAAGGGATATGGAGCGCACCATATTGAGGATGATAATTGGAACAATATTTATAAATACATAGCACATGGCTCAAAATCGCGTGACAATTTTCAAGAACATAGGGTCTTAAATTGTAATTCAAATGTTCCCTACCTGCTTTCTGTTAAGTATTAAGTGCACAACTCCCTTTTTTAACCCGCAGCAGCACGCGTAGCATGACCACTTGTCCCCAGAACTAGGCACAACCTCTCAAGAGATTTACAGGACGACCACACAGAAGTGAAATTAAAATAATACTGCTTTAAGATGTGGGTAGTAGATCCCCTGTTCACTATGAAGAATAGGCATATCTCTTTCACCGAACCTGTCATTTATTTTCTTCATTTTTGACATCGCCCCGTATAAATTATCCGACAGTCAGTATTGTTTTGTTTTTTCTGTTTCTACGTTGCGCGTTGGTCAAACTACGCGTGCTGGCTTTGAAGCTCAATAAATCGTTTTGTAAAAAACACTTACAACTAAACCATCATTGGTCACGGACGTGTTCGGTGATGGTACCATTTCACCGTTTAAAAGCACAGGATTATTAAGTAGTTTTCTGTTACCCTTACATCCCTCTAAACAGGGTAATGGTTTGCTGAGCATTAGAAAATCTCCTTTATCATTAAATTCACCTTGGTATAAAGTACAAATCATGTACTTATCTATTAATTCACTCATTTCGGTATACTTTGTATAGTGTGTTTTGCACTCCTGTTTGTTAATTATTTTAGAGGCAGCATATTGCATATTTGGTTGGTTATAATTAGCCTCGTCACCTTGCTGGAATCATAAACGCATAGTTACATAAAGTTCATTAAAGTTGATTATTGATCAGGATTCTTTATATATATATAGTGTGTTACGGAAAGGGTATATCCATACAAACTGGGTTCAGAATCTCTGTACAAAATTTCAGCTCAAAAGCAATAACTTTGAAAATGCTTAATATTTTTTTATTTCGATAGTTTATTAAATTTAATCATAACAAACGTGTCACCGCACTACGAGGGTCATTATCCATTAACTGTGTCGTACACACACACCTGCCGCACCGGTGGCGCGGGCGGCGCAAGTAGCATGACTGGCGGCGGGAATAAACGAACGGATTATTTAAAACGTGTACCCAGTACCTACCTCTTCCAAAAGTCTGTGCGCCTAGTACTCGCACTCTGACCGCTCTTATGTTTAGGCAATGAAGTTATATAATACTAGAGGAGCAGCGTCCTACTAACAATTTGAAAAATAACGTAGACACTTAGGAGTTTAAAGACGTAGCTTTGAAACGGATAGGTACATAAATTATATCAATCTGTCAAAATAATCTGTTTGTCTCATTTCTGCTACCGTCAAACTAATCACGTTGGAATGAGACAAGACATTGTTTGGGGAAAACGGCCAGAGTTGCCAGTGATAAAAGAAAAAAAGAAAGAATTAATAATGTTTATTTCAACACAATCAACACAATTTCCCCAGAATAAATGAAGGTATTTTTTTATTCAATTACTATGAAAGGTTGTAATAGGGAACTTTCAACAGATTAAATATTTAAGGAAATTGACAAGGATTAGGTACATATAGGAAGAAAAAAAAATGCGTAATCTTAAATATTATAAATATTTCAGAACTATTAAGATTGTGTCAAATAATTATTGTTAAAAATAGAATGATATTATTTCTATGTTGTTGTATGACAATCATTTATATAAAATAAAATTGATTCTGGTATATGTAAGTGGGGATTAATGGCCTGCGCAGACTGGCAAACGGGACGGCAGGGGATTTTAAATTTATCAATTGAATTTAATACTTATCCCATCGAAATAAGGTATATATTTCAATGCTCAGACATCACGCATGCACGAAGAGCACGCTGGAGGATACCGTGGCGGGAGGCGGTGGTATGCGCTGAGCCTTCTTTTATTATTGATATGTGTCTGTTCTTCTTCCGCGGAAATTGATATTAACACTAAATCCCAATACACCATTATGAAATTAAACCCACAACACACTCTTTCAAATGCAACTTTTCGTCTGCGTAGTCGCTAGTGGAATAATCAAGTCCCGGCGAGCAGTGGCTACTCGGCGGATGCCGCGGCTTACCGGCGGATGCTCCAGTAAGCTGGCGGATACTCGCGGTATCGCAGAGGATTTTTCTTATCAGTGTGCGCTGTCAGATAGAGGAATCCTCCTCGATGCTCTCCCCTGCCGTCCGCCAGTGTGCGCAGGCCAATATTAAGTTAAAGCCTTCAACATACACGTGACAGTGTGACTTTTCCATTTAGTGACTGTTTGGGTCCTGTACACAGTATGTATAAACCAAACCGACTATAATAATAATTTAGATTTACAGGAACATACATTCGTCATACACTAAACTCCCAACAGTCTGGCAAAATCAAAATTGTTTTTACTGGTAACACTGATGGCAAAAACAATGTTTGATAAATTTATTTCGTCTCGCAATGAATGAATGAAATGTTTTTTTGGATAATCTGAAGAAAATTGAACAAATTTACTTGTGAGATGTAACACTACATGCTTTGTTAATCTTTTCAGACCGTGACATATATATTTTAGCCGCTCATTTTACCATTTTTATATTTTTATGGCTAAGCAATTGCTTACTTGGTCAAGATGACAACTGAAGTCAGATATGCCTGTGGACATATACGACGTAGCAACACTTTGGCATCATACACTGCTGATCTAGTCCTATTATAACATCATTGTGTTTAGGTATGAAACATGAATTAAATTTTATCGTGATAAGTACGGTCAGTACAGCAACGTAGACGATTACTAAACTAAATCCCGGCGAGGCGTCTGCCTTAGGTACCACTCGCAAAAGGTCACGCGAGGCAAAAATCTCCTGGCGTAAGCTCCTGAATGCGGTGGAAGTGATATGGATGCTGGTAGTCTTGGCACACCACTCGCCATACCTCCACATATGTAGTTCACAGCGCTTAGCACTAATGCAGCTCGTCTTGCGCTACTGCGTGGAGGACTAGAGACACCGCTAAGATGACCCCACCCCGGGCCACAGCATCCCCCGTCGTGAGGGCTACGTAGCCCTACCCCTAGCGTGTAATTAAATAAGACGTCTCTTAATAAGAATAAAACAGCGTGGCAGCTTATAAAGAAAACGAGACTTAGCCTTATAAGCCCCACCGTCCCCGAATCGGCGCCGCCCGCGGATGATCAACATTCCGTAACAAGTTGTTGTTAGATGATTGACATATGATGTTATTTTTCCTATTCTATTATTCCTTTCCTATTTTTCTTCCTACACTCTGTGTAAATTAGAAAAGGAAAGGTATACTCTAGAATGCAATATTTCGCATTATCCACCGTCCCCGAATCGGGGCCGCACTTGTCTAGACTAGACTTGCACTATTCCGAGAACAGGGAAGGTATATTCTAGAATGCAATATTTCGCATTACCCACCGTCCGCGAATCGGACACACACGGAACACGCGGAACACGCGGAGCCGTGTTTGTCTAGACTAGACTTTATTGAGTGCAACATTCTGTAAGAAATTGTTGTCAGATGTTTGACATGTATTGTTATAATTATGTCTTTCCTATTCTTTTTCCTACACTCTTGTGCAAATTAGAACAGGAAAGGTATACTCTAGAATACAATATTTCACATTAAGTCCAACCCGAATAACGCCGACTCAATGAGTCGACGTGACAGACGCACGTGTTTTGACGTCACCGAGAGGTTAATTCATATCTTGAAAAAAATAAAATTTTGTGTAATGAACAAAAAGGCTTTCGACAAAATAAAACCACAGATATGCCCATTTATGAATTCATCCAAAACATTATCTGCCACGTTGACAAAACAGTTCCAGTTTGTGCTATTTATTGCGATATGCCACAGGCATTTGATTACGTAGATCATAATATAAAAATCAGTAAACTTGACGCATACGGTTTAAGAGGCAATGTTTTAGATTTACTTTGATCCTATTTAACGAATCGACAACAGATAACAGTAATAACTAGAGTGAATCCTAAAACAAAAAAAGAAGAAACATTCAGCTCCGTGAGGAAATATGTCAAATACGGTGTTTCTCAAGGCAGTGTGCTAGGGCCGCCGTTGTTTACTATATATATATCAACGACTTGCCAAAGGCAACGATTCAGCCTATGACATTATTTGTTGATGACAGTACAGTTTCAATTGCATGTAAGGACATTAATAATTATAAATCTGACATAAATTATTCACTGACATCTATAATCTCTTGGCTTGATAATAATAATTTAAAAATAAATTTATCAAAAACAAATATAAGTACTGCACTTTGGACAAAGATTTTATAATCCATAAAATGTAAATTTGATTCATGATAATTATACTCTTAATGAAGTAACTAGTGCCCGTTTACTCGGTTTGATTATAGATAGTAAAGTAAATTGGAAAGAACACATTGACAAACTATGTAAAAAAAGTCAGTAATCAATCTTCTACTTTGTACCAACTTGCTCCATCCATCAACACTAATGTCGGCTCTCGGCTTATTATGGACTTGTTGAATCGGTCCTCAGATATGGCATTATCTTTTGGGGCAACTCATCTTATAAAGGTATGGCATTTATAATGCAAAATCGATGCCTACGTGCCATGTTCGGTATCCAAAGTACGGAGAGCTGTAAGCCGCTTTTTATAAAGCATAAAATACTCACACTTCCATCACTTTATATTTTGGAAATAGCCCTGTTTTTCAGAAATAACCCCCATTTGTTTCCTCGAATATCGGACATTATAATACGTAATCGCCGGGATGATAGTAAAATTCGTGTTCAGCCAGCTAAGACAGCGCTACTGTATAAAAGCGTTGTATGCAGAGCGCCAATAATTTATAATAATATCCCTAACTGCGTTAAGAAATTAAATAAAGACCAGTTTAAGAAAACATTAAATAAAACACTGACAGAAAAGGCCTAATAATGATGAATGTTAATGAATTTTTAAATGATATGTCGCTCTGAAGATACTGACTGAATCTATTCTATTTATTTTGAATCCAATGAGTATTGACCATTCTAAATTTAATATTAATTGTTGATTTATTTATAGTATTATTTTTATTAAGTATTTTAATTTTGTTAATCTTATTGTCTTTCGACTTAATTTATACACCAGCTATGGTCAAACACGTTGAGCCAAAAAAAAACCTGTAACACCTATAATAAGCATCATATTATCTACACATGTTTTTGCATATAAATAAAACTGAACTGAATTGCGCCAAACGATTTTCTGCGAAATGAAGTTTATGCTATTCGCTGTTATGCGAAATACATTAATATTATAAATAAATAAAATAAAATAAAAATAAAAATCTATTTATTTCAGGCAACATGCATACTATTGTTAGTATACAACTTAAAAACTATGTTAGTTACATTGTTTAAAAAAAATGATTAATTAAGGTATTTGCCGCCCTCTGGGGCCCCAGGCACGCGCACTTGTGCTTGAACCCAGTGCCGCAGAAGAGGGCTGTCCAGCTTGTGGCTGAGCACGTTTAGAATGGTGTTGGCGCTCCCACGCGTACGGAACATCAGCGATGCGATGCGGCGCCGCAGCACAGTGTGAAAGCCATCTGTGTGCGCTTGCGCAAACATCGCAGACGCGCTACAGTAACGTGGGAGCCCCACCAGCACCCTGAACGCATTATTGTATTGTACTCGGAGAGCGTTGATGGCCCGCTGCGTGTAGGTGACCCACAGATTGCAGGTGTAGAGAGTTTGGCAGAATGCTTATTATGAATAAATATTATAATAAGAATGAATATTATGACATAAAAAGTTCTGCTATAAAGGGTAGATCCATTTTTCTATGCACTGCGTGCATTGGATCGGCAAATCCGTGCCATAGTACACGATAATTACCTACCCTAGAATATTTTTATTATTATTAAAATAAATTTCTATACTGACGGTATTTTTGACCTACCTACACGGTCTACGGTAATGATTCACTGCCGTGTAATTTTCTACGATAATTTTAAATAATAACTAGGTACCGTGTTAAACTGTAGTAAAACTTTCGGTTTCTGCCCACTTTTATGTTAAATATTGTATCCTTAACCCTTTCAAATGCTGCCTGTGAAAGGATATTTTATCCCAAAATTCTCTAAGCCCTCAGCCATGCTTGATATTGCATTTTACGCAAAAAAGGGAAAAAAAACCCTAATAATGGAAACACTGGTTGATATTGCCGATGCAAAATCCGAATGCAGTGAAAGCACCCTATCGGCATTTTGTAAATGCGGACGCTTCGTACGGTCCGTACGCGCCGATGCCGACCCAGTGGACGCACAACTTTAGTGGGATTCGTTCCTGCTTCAACATTATTAAGCCTTGAATAAAAATGCATAAATACAATTGATTCTTACCTCTCGCCAATGTGTCAAATGTCCCCAACCGTATACCAACGTATCGGTACCAGGTATTTCATTTCTGTCTATGTAGTTAACATTTATCGCAGTAGGTACGTATGAACACACCGTCTTGAAGTTATTGTCCTGGAAGTTATACTCCGATTCTACCTTGACCAAAGCTATGTCTATAAATGACCATTTTTCCACTTTATTAAAATCTAATTCATATTCTACAAAACAATAAGCATAATATTATTTAGTTTAGTCTTTGTTCACCCTTAATTCTACGACTACCGGCGATATGTTTATACAATATGTCCGATTTCGGAATGTACAAACTTAAAGGGGTGGTACAGACCATCAAACTGAACAACTTTCTCTCGGGGACCAACATCGTAATCGTGAAAAAATTATCAGTCGTCCCATACATTTGGTCGATTAGGTATTGCAGTTTTGTATGGGACGACTTATTTTTCTTTTACGATTACGATGATCCCCCTAAGAAGTTATGCGTTATTTATGTTACATCTTGTATATCATTGTCGGAACTTCTCGTAGATATTCCTAGGTAGTAACAAGTATTTGTAATTTTGTGGTACTCGCATCAAAAGCCGAACAGAAGTGCTAGTTTACTTACGGCAGAACCATCATCATCATCTGCCTAGCCTTTTCCCAACTATGTTGGGGTCGGCTTCCAGTCTAACCGGATGCAGCTGAATACCAGTATTTTACATGGAGCGACTGCCTATCTGACCTCCACAACCCAGTTACTGGGTAATACGATACCCCTAGGTAAGACTGGTTGTCAGACTTTCGGGCTTCTGACGACCCGTAACGACTGTCAAAGATACACGAATGACAGCCGGGACCAACGGCTTAACGTGTTTTCCGAGGCACGGAGGGGTCTTGATATGTAAAGATGGTCACCCATCCACGGACCAACCGCGGCAAGCGTAGCTTAACCTGACCGATCGACCCGTGCGGCTGTTATTTCTTAGCCACAAGCCCCTTCCTACCCCTACTTACGGCCGAACCCAATAACCTATTTTCTGTAAAAGACAGATCGTTATTGATGGTAGACAGTATAATTATATCTGTCCTTATGTCAGGCCGGTAAGATTCCATAATCTCTTTTAGATTATTGGGACTTTAAAACCATAGATAGATAGGTTTTTCTATCTCCAGTATACCAAAACTGGTGATAGATAGGTTATTGGGTTCGGCCGTTACTCAACCAAAACTAGTGACTAGTCTATTACCTACTTACTCATAGGAACACACGTGTATACCACTTTCTTTTTCATGTTTTTTGTACATTGATCGGTTTCTATCTGTTGGTCCGGGATGTACTTTTTGTATCCTGCTATAGCGTATATGAATTCAACATCAGCTACACAGGCTGCTGATGTGATGATGAACCAAGAAGATACTAAAGCGCCACCACACAACCATTCGTCGTACTTTCTATTTGAGTGTGGTGCTTTAACCAAGTACACCTGCAAAAATACAAGGTCAAATTAAAATAGCTAGCGAAACTTCGCAGACGTGATGGGTATCGTATCTTAACATAATAAAGCAAAAAATTAATTAATTTGAGTTCGTTTGGGGTTTGGTTTGGGCATAAGGTCCTGGGTTCGATTCCCAGGTCGGGCAAAGTGTTATTGGGTTTTTCTGTCTGGAATTTCTCAGTAGCAGCCCGGAGTTTGGATTTGTGCCCGGTAGATGGCAATAGGCTCGCCCCCTATTCATTTATTTATTATTAGGCTCTTCAACAATGAGTACACTATTACCATACAATTTGTACATTGCAAACTTAAGTCTAAGCGCCTCATTACTTATAGAAAAGCGCAGCATGCACCACATTATGCGCAGATAGTAAAACAATTAATTTATTAAAACAAGTAACACATAGTTTAGATAAAAATAAAAAAATAAAAGTATTAAAAGCTAAGCTAAATTGATTACAATAAATTAAGTACATAAATTGAATTAGATCAGATTTTATTTTCGGTATTTTTTTTACATAAGATTAGGTTAATATTTGATTTTAGACTAGAGACACCCATTAAATAGTAAGCGCGGCTTTTATTAAAACTGGTGAGTGAAAGAGGTCAACGGCCACTTCATGCTCTTTGTATGCAGCATACATTCTAGACAGTGGACAGTATTGCCTTAAGTTAGTATGACATCTTGGCATGCAGAAAAGCCTCCTATTAGAACTTCTTGGCAGATTACGTTGCACATGGAATAATACCCTACTAAGCAAATCGGGATAGTTCAGAGAGCCTGTTACTAATTTCTTAAGGTATTACATGGGACTTAAACATAACTGGTGGAATGTGGGTGTACACCTCTGCCTAGCCCTTCAGGGAAACAAGGCGTGCTGTTATGTTATGTGTTAAATTAATTTGATGATTTATTTTGGGGTCATCAACCAGTGTAGGTAGTTGAAATTCAGTTTATAAAGTCAGTTTTTTTTTTTGTATAAACTTCACAGACGGGATGAGTATCGATATCTAAACACGATAAAACAAACCAAAAACAGATTTTTCATCTCATACTTCAAGTGACAACACTACCAGCGGTCATTGATCCCTAAAAATATCATCATATCTTTTTTATTTTTATTTTGTCATGTTTAAATATCGATATCCAGCACGTCTGCGGAGTTTCGCTAGCTAATTTAATTTGACCCTAACCAATTGTAATTTAGGAAAATAAACTAGCTATAGTCCGACCGCCGTAAGCATGAACCAAAATACTTCTGCAGAGGGTCGCGCTTGCGGCGGTCGGACTATAACTGCGACGGAGGTGGCTAAGACACGAATCAGGTGGCGCGGCATAGCCGTGGCGGTGCGACCGTCTTCAAAATTAACACACGGAACACCGCACCTCCCAACGGAGTTGCAGTGCCGTGTGTCAAGATTACATACCGGTGGTAAGAAAGAAAGAAAGAAAGAGAGAATAATGTTTATTTGGACACAGTTCGTGAAATACAAAATACTAATAACAAAATAAAAAAGGGAAAATAATGTTTTAACCACAATAGTGTGCGCCTCACGGCTGCGCCAAAAAGGTTCAATCAGCATTATGTAAAACAGTTTGATCACCTCTATGTTATTTGACGTAATTAGTGACTAAATCTCGCGGAGAGATAATTTGACGGGTTTCATACAATATTTTGAATGGGAAGTAACATAGATAGTCACTACCGCTAAATGTATTGAAAGTAGGAAAAGTGTCTATCGCTAACCACTAGCGGCTATCGGGATAAATGATAAACATTAACGGCCGATCGCAATAACCTATTTTCAATAAAAGACAGATCGCTATTGATGGTAGACAATATAATTCTATCTGACCTTATGTCAGGCCGGTAAGATTCCATAATCTCTTATAGATTATTGGGACGTTAAAACCATGGATAAATAGGTTTTTCTATCTCCAGTATGCCAAACCTGGTAAGGGACTCAGGCTGGCTGGACAAATCTTCAAAATAGCCCGCATTTAACTAGGTTAATAGGGCACTTTATGCGTCGGCTAAACACCCGTACTTATTTCAGAATTTGTGACGCTACAGAATCTTAGATAATCGATCGAAAACATGTCCAGCCAGCTTGAAAAACCACTTTTCGCTGGTCTCTCAATCTCGGTAACGGAAGTGATTTTGACGACGTTTTGCATATCAACGGGCGTCACATAAATTTGTGACAGGCATCGAGCTAAAAGTTTTGTGATACGTACAGCGGTTTAGTAGGAAAATGCAAAAATCTGTGTCCAGCCATCTTGAATTTACGTATAAAACTTCTGGCCGGCACTTTCGAATCTCAATAACGGGAGCGTTTTTGAATATGGTTCCTTTACTAACATTTAGTGACGCAATGTGTGACAGTAATAACGTTTGATTTATGACGTCACATGTAAGGCTTTACGAGAAATCAATAAAAACTTAATGTCCAGCCAGCCTGAGTTCAAGCTGGCTGGACACATGTATCTCCGCTGCCTGATGATCTACGGCCTTTGAAATGTGATCAAAATTTTGTGACGGGGACGATAATGATATAACCTGAATTTGTGACGGAGAAACTTTGCGTAGTTTCAAAGATATTCATCATTTAAATTTTCCCATACAAACACTGCAGTAGGGTTACCAATATTATAGGTTTTATGTAGGACTAAGTATATTTTAAGGTGTTTTCTTTAATGGACGAAAATCCGTGTATTAGTGATACTAATACTAACAACTGTAGGTATTCAAATCAAGGAAAACATTTTTATGCAATTTATTGATTTCAAATTTTGAAACAGTTATTGTTTACTTAATTATCAGAATAATAATTGAACAATATCGATTTCAAAATTTGAAATCAATAAATTGCTTAAAAATGTATTTAAAGTTAAACGTCGGAGGATAAAGTAACTGTGAACGGAATGTAATACTTCCATGATAGCTGATGTTGGTGTCGCCATCTATTGCTTAAAGTTGGTACTATTAGGACAACTGGTCGAATCTTAACTCGTATTTAGGTTGTCTTACCACAGATTAATTAATAGTTGTCTTACTCTGATTAGTGATTACACTTTGAAAAGTACATACAATTCAGTACATATCCTTTATTTATGTAAATATTATCTCACAATATTAATGGATGTTTGTATGGAAAAATTTAATGATGAATATCTTTGAAATTACGCAAAGTTTCTCCGTCACAAATTCAGGTTATATCATTATCGTCCCCGTCACAAAATTTTGATCACATTTCAAACGCCGTAGATCATCAGGCAGCGGAGATACATGTGTCCAGCCAACTTGAACTTAGGCTGGCTGGACATTAAGTTTTATTGATTTCTCGTAAACCCTTACATGTGACGTCATAAATCAAACGTTATTACTGTCACACATTGCGTCACTAAATGTTAGTAAAGGAACCATATTCGAAAACGCTCCCGTTATTGAGATTCAGAAGTGCCAGCCAGAAGTTTTATACGTAAATTCAAGTTGGCTGGACACAGATTTTTGCATTTTCCTACTAAACTGCTGTACGTATCACAAAACTTTTAGCTCGATGCCTATCACAAATTTATGTGACGCCCGTTGATATGCAAAAAGTTGTCAAAATCACTTCCGTTACCGAGATTGAGAGACCAGCGAAAAATGGTTTTTCAAGCTGGCTGGACACGTTTTCGATCGATTATCTAAGATTCTGTAGTGTCACAAATTCTAAAATAGGGTGTTTAGCCATCACATAAAAGTGCCCTATTGACCTAGTTAAATGCGAGCTATTTTGAAGATTTGTCCAGCCAGCCTGAGTCACTTAACCTGGTGATAGATAGGTTATTGGGTTCGGCCGTAAATCATGCCTAGGTTATTGTTCAAGACGGATGGGCTTGCACAGTTGCCTGTGTTTTCCATTGTTTTTCACTGTTATAATTTATTGGCTTCTTACCACGTAACTTTTATCCGAGATCACATTTTTGCCATCTGTAATACGTCTGACACCATCAGTCACTGTAACAAAATATTAGTGGCACATATCTAGTGTCATAAAATTGTGAGAAAAATACAACAGTAAAGTATAATATCTATGTCTTTGTTACTAATAAGATCTTTACATGTTTGGCCCCCAAATACGGTTCACACCTTCTTCAAGACGTGTCTGAGGGCCGCTTGATGCTGTCATCCATTGAAGAATTTCTTTTTTTTACGGCTAGGTAGGGCTATGCACAACGGACTGATTGCACGGATTCCGAACAACAACGGAGTCTATTTGCGTATGTTACTGCTAGGTAGATACGATAGGCACAACTGCCATCCGATACGGTAGGGCCCTACCTCCCGAGCACCTGAACACCTGGCCGAGTGGCTCTGTCTTAGCTCTGTCTCGCTACTGTCCTCGTTACGTGTAAACAGGGCATAAACTCTAGAGTATCTAGAGTAACTCACCATACAAAATATTTAAAATTAACAAAAGTTCTAACTTTATCGCAACCATTGTAGAAACATTGTAAAACGATATAATTGTACTCCGGTGGACTGTGACATGGTTGTAATGGAATTTTAGTTGAATTATAACATTTATTGTTTTCATTATTTTTCTCAATTTTCTGATAAAGTTGTCATGATTTCCAAATATTAATAAGATTTGTAGTGATTTTAGATGCTAAATATAAAATTGAAAGTATGTGATTTGACTCAGTCAGGAAGTTTAAAAGTGTCTCATTTGACAGTTATCGTAAAAGTACTGGTTTTTTAACGAAAGGGAAATGGAAACATGATGTTTGGAGCGTGGCGCCTGTTTTGCTAAGTTAGTGATCTTCGAGCCTCGGAGCCAAAAGGTTATCTTTAAGAAGTCTAAAGTATATACTGTTAAATTGAGTAGTAAATAGTACCAAGTTTATATAATATATATGTGTGAGAATATAAATACAGCAATATTCGTACTGAAAAGGTTTATCATTTCAAAGTATTCAAGTAAGTAGGTACCTCGATAATAGAATGAGATCATTCATTCTGAATTAAAATAATATGTAGGTACGTAAATAACAACTAATATCTAATTAATTAATAAAAATGACTAATATATAACTTAACTAAAACTATTCACAAATTAAAATATGGCGTCGAAAATTCATCCGCATCGCTGTCGACGGTAATGTATCTCTGGCCAAGGTAAAAGCCAGCTCTTGGGTCACAGGAAGTGTCAACCAGCCGTTTCGAGATTTCCTTAAAGAGACGATGAGCACTCGGACCCTACGGCTCGAAAATAAAATACAATTAATAAGGTTACTTACGCCACCTGAGGTTTTCTGCAGCCGCAGCAGCAGCGCCAAGACGGCATGCCGAGGCAGGAAAATGGGATGGCGCAGGAGTATCGTGAAGTACATACGTTTCATCCCACACGAAAGACCTACCTACTACCCACTTTCCATAGAAATAAAGACATGCTGTCCGGACTCTTGCCACCGTCGCGTGTCAAGCCATTGGGTTCTAGTACAGCTGGAACGCCGACGGTGACAAGGGCTCGCCGGATGATGTCGTTAATATTCGCGGGCAGCGCTAAGCGACCCGCACTTCGGCTGTAAGACAGGCCGAGGTTTACGAGACTGTTGACAACTCCGCCACCGTGACAGCGATGAGGAGAACAACATGGAGCTCCTACTCGTAGGGAAGCAGCGACGCGGAAGTTATAGTGAGCCAACCTTGAAAGATAGACATATGCTGTCGCGGACTTTTTTTATAACTTTTTTAAGAGAAACAATTCCGTCATACATAATTTTTGCATAAGTTTAACCGTTTACGCAGCGCACGCAACGGAAGCTCACAAAAAGGAATAAATTTTCCCCGTTTTTGCAACATTTTTCATTGATGCTCCGCTTCTTTTGCTCTTGGCGTGATGTTATATACCCTATAGCCTTCCTCGATAAATGGGCTATCCAACACTAAAAGAATTTTCCAATTCGGTTGAATTGGAAAATTCTGAAGTAATTCCTGAGATTAGCACGTTCAACCAAACAAACTATTCAGCTTTATAATATTATGTATACATATATTGATATAGACGTAAATGTCGTCTCATTCAGTTGAAGTATGTTTGAAGGTCTACTTTAGCCTGTCTGAAATCTGGTTGAACTGGCCGTTGAATAGGTCCCTATTTCTAGTATTATAATTATTTATTTTACCTCTTTTACTAAAAAGATGTAGATTTTTTCTAACGTACATGATGTTTTCATAGATATATTGCCAAACCTCAAATTAAAGGGAAAAATTTATAAGTCCGTGATAAGGCCTGTCGTACTGTATGGATCGGAATGCTGGGCCGTGAAGAAGACGGATGAAAAAAGATTTCATGCAGCGGAGATGAGAATGTTGAGATGGATGTGTGGAGTGACGAAAATGGATAAAGTAAAAAATGAGTATATAAGGGGAAGTTTGAAAGTGGCGCCAGTGACAGAAAAGTTGAAAGGAAATCGTTTGGCTTGGTATGGGCATGTGAAGAGGAGGGAGGAAACGCATGTGACAAAAAGAGTGATGAATATAAATGTTGATGGATGGAGAGGAAGAGGAAGGCCAAAGAAAAGATGGATGGATTGTGTGAGGAATGATATGAAAGAGAAGAGAGTGAATGATAGCGTGACTTTTGACAGGGGAAAATGGAAAGAGAAAACGTGTTGCGCCGACCCCAACTAACATGGGACAAGGGCAGGAAGATGATGAAGTACCGTCATGATGTTAACATCCTTAAACAGTTCCTTACGAGAATCGCACCTGCAGAGATTATTATGTGGCTCTGATGGCTCTTTTGCTGAAAATAAAATACCGTAAGATCTGATACTATGAAAGTAACTAAAGTTGGAATTGGACATGTGTAGGTTGTTTAGTATGACGGGTCGAAACACCTCCATAACGGACGCTGGTGACTGTGTGACTTAATGCCAATTAGAATCGAAAATGCCAATTTATAATAACAAACTTATTTAATTTGAACAGGTGATAATATTGGCAACTAAAAATAACCAACATAGAGTTTATTTTTCTTTTCTTTTATTTTTTGAGAGGCTGCTGCGGTCGAATTGCGACCGTTTCACGTCCCGAAAATTTTCCATGTTCCATGAACCCTTCTAATGCTTTGGGTAGTCCTGCCTTCGCGTTGACTCTAACGACTATTTCTGACTTCGTGCTGAGTCTATCGACTACGAACTTTTTTTCATCGACTTCATTATCAGCAGCCCTAAAAAATGAAAAATACATTCGTTTTCGACGAGTTTTCTCTTATAATCTATACATATATGTAATTACTTGTCCCGACTGATTCATCAACGCAGAGCCTAAACCACTGCGGCTATTTAAATTTGAAATTTATATATAAATTTGAAATTTTGGCGGTTGATGCCTTTTATGTTGTAAGCATCCACTAAGGATGGTTTTTTGGAAATTCGACCTTAAAGAGGGTGAAAAGGAGGGATTTTGTTTTTATAAAAATCTTATGTCTTGAGTTATTTTGAAAATCTACCGCTAACAGGGTACGAAATCCTCGACGAAGTCGCGCGTTAGGTGCTAGTCTCCTATAAGAATGGTACAATAGTTTTACAGTTCCCTACTTCACCCCCGATAACAGCAACCCAACAGCCACCTTACTGTACCGAGAACAAAGATCACTGTGATTTTGACAGTGATGCAAAATAAAGAAGTTAAATAACTATGAATGACCCATGTTAATCACACCGTCATTTCATTCAGTGTTGCCCGCACACAAAGTTCATTTATTAAAAACATAAACATAATATCACGCCTTGTTTCCCCGAAGGGAGGGGCAGAGTTGTACCCATAGAAACATTAAAAAAATAATTATTTTATCTATGGGTGTCCTACCTATAGTACACCCACATTTCGCCAGTTTTGTTACAAGTCCCATGTAATAGGAGGCGAGCCTATTGCCATCTACCGGGTACAAATTCAGACTCCGAGCTGTTGCTGAGAAATTCAACATAGAAGAACCCAATAATACTTTGCCCCACCTGAGAATCGAACCCAGGATCTCATGCTCAGCAGTAGCGCTGGCGACCACTAGACCCATGAGGCAGTCATTTATTGTTGTGTCAATAGTCCTAATATGATTAAATATATATTGAAAGCAGATAAACAAATAATGATGTGAAAAAGGACAAAAGACACTTGACAAATCATCTATTTTTATTTGCTACGAGATTAGTTTTTGTTGCTTTAGGCGTCTCCTAAGATTAAGCATCCCCTAACTAGACGTTGCTTTACTTGAGGTTAGTCAAAAAGAGGATTATTCAACTACCAAGCACTAAAATGTAGAGATGTCAGCACTATTGACGGGGTCCGCTAGGGCCGATGCCAGCTAGGGTTGCGGGATGTTCGAAAGAGTTACCGTGGCCCCGGCACAGGCAACAGAAGGAACACGGGTGGGTTTTAGTCAGTAAAAGTCTGACACGCCCTCCCGCTCCGCCCAGAGCGGGAGAAGTCATTTGATGATTTCCCATCCACAAAAAAAAAAAAAGCACTAAAATGTGTGAAGGGAAAATTGAGCTTTTTATTTATTTATTTTTTTACTTTATTAGATAGGAATCAAGCAAGGCTCATCATCAGTTAATAAGTTGTCATCGTCTTCCAGTTCATCTACGTTTAATTAGACAACACAAGACATCTAATTTATCAAGGATTTAAAACGTTAGATTTGCCCTCACACCATTTAGATCGCAGTAATAAGGTGTCTATACTGATAAGAGTAAGCTCACACATATCGCAGGGAACGATAGATCTGAATTTCAGTATGAGTGAGCGAGACAATACTATTTAAATGTCAGTGTCAACAAAACAAACTTAACCCTCTTTTGACACGGTCGGGCGAATCTAACGATTTAATTATTTGATCTACAATACCAGAGACATCGCAGGGTTGTTGCTATCACAGAGACAAAGCTGAGATGTTTATATTCCTGTAATAATTACAGACACAAACGACATCTCAGCTTAATAGACTAATTTTATTATTATTCTACTAACTATCAACTTACCCAGCGGGATGATCTTTCCAAGATATGTGTCTCTCAATCGTCTCGTAGCCCCTTTGGACTGGTGGACTATCGCATATGGCCCGTCTGTTATATTGAATTATTAGTATGTATCAGTAACGGATACAACTCGAAGTGCGACCACACCTAGTTATAGCCGGCTGCAACTAGGTGTGGCTGGTAGTAGTTGCTTAAACTTAGGTGTAGCCTATTAATTCACGGCTAGAACTAGGTGTAATCGATTGAGTTCGACTAAAACTAGGTGTAGCCTTCATCATACCTTCCAAAAACATTACATACATAAATTAGCCCCTATTAATGAACTCGTTGTGCACAATCTTTTAACTCGAAAATTGTAGGCTAATAGTGCCCGACAGGGTCCATATTGATCTTTTACTTTTTTATACCATCTATGTAATATATATGGAATGCAATAAAGAATTATGTATAGGTTAGGTATTTATATAAAGTCACTATGATCAGGTTAAATGGCCAAGCTAATGTTGAGTTGATTTACAGATTTATTGTTGAATTATTCAGATCGCGGTTACAACCACATTTATAACTAGCTGTGCCCCACGACTTCGTTCGCATCGAAGTTGTGAGATACACAATATACTAAAACTAGCTTCTGCCTGCGACTTCGTTCGCGTGAAATTTCTTGTCTGTTACTTCGTTTTCGCTTAGCGCTCGTTCTCACTTTTATTCTTTTTGCTTGGCTTCTAAGGGTCCTAACGTAATGATACATACCCTCTAGCCTACCTCATGAATTGGGCTAAAATACAAAAAGAATTTTTCAAAACCGACTGGGAGTGACAGAGATTAACGCGTTCAAACATACAATAAAAATAAAATGTGTAGGTAACTAATAGACTAAGCGCATTTTCTTACTATAAGCATTTTTATATCCGTCGTAATTTCTAAACGGTAGGTCCGATTCGAATAATTTAAAAAGGAATTTACATGTACTTAATCAACCTTGATTATGAAACTATTTGTTTGGATAAGAATTAATACCATGTTTATGAAAACACCTTCGTAAATAATGCAATATTTTATAAACAAATTTGATTACCATTAAAAAAGTTATAGTGAGCCAACCTTAAAAGATACACATATGCTATCGGTGACTTTTTTTAGAACGTTTTAAGAGAAACAATTCGGTCATACATGATTTTTGCGTAACTTTAACCGTTTACGTAGCGCACGCAACGAAAGCTCTCAAAAGGAATAATTTTTCCCCGTTTCTGCAACATTTTTCATTGATGCTACACTCCTATTGGTTGCAGCGTGATGTTATATAGCCTATAGCCTTCCTCGATATATAGACTATCCATCACTACAAGAATTTTTCAATTCGAACGAGTAGTTCCTGAGATAAGCACATTCAACCAGCCAAACAAACAAACAAACTCTTCAGCTTTATAATATTATAGTATAGATAACAGCCACATTTTAATAAAACTCCCTCGTCCCCCGACTCGCCGCGTTGCATCGCCCTCCCACACTATTACTTCGTTTTCGCTTAGTGTTCTTTCCAACTTTTTTCTTTCTGCTCGGCTCCTAAGGATCGAGACGTGATGTTAAAAAGCCTATACCTATCCTTGAAAATTGGGCTACCAAATGCAAAAATAATTTTTCAAATCCAACTTTATGTTCACAGTTCACAGTTCACAGTCTCATTTTTTTGCGCGGAACCCTAATTATTTTTCTAAAATAAAAGTAGCCTCAGTAACTCCCCGTAACATCAGCTATCTGCCAGTGAAAGTCCCGTCAAAATCGGTTTAGGCGTTTCGGAGATTAGCCGAAACAGACAGACAGACAAAAATTTTTTAAATTACTTTTTTGTTATAAGTACCGAATATACGTTCATGTGCATTTAGTAAAGAGTTTTTATTTTGACATTACAAACAGACACTTCAATTTTATTTATTTGTATAGATATATAGAAAATCTCCCTCGCCCCCGACCCGCCGTGCTGCGTTGCATCGCCCTGCCGCACTATTACTTCGATTTCGCTTAGTGTTCTATCCGACTTTTTTCTATCTACTCGGCTCCTAAGGGTCGTTGCGTGATGTTAAATAGCCTATATACAAAATGACAGGAATATTTACTTGAAAAGTACTATATTACTTTAATTATTGTGAATGTGAGCACTATGTGAGTCATCTATTTTTTTTTCTTTCTCAGTTTAAATGATGGTCTGGCATTTTGAGTGCTTTATGCGGCCTACCCAAATTTCCTTTCTTTGGTATAGTTCGTCGAGTCGTTGAGCTCCTTAAGTCCAGAGTTGAGCTACACGATTACTGACAAATGCTTGCACTGACTGGACAGGTCCACTAAAATTTGTGTGGTTCATTCACTTTTCAGACAAGGATCTACATGGTCCTCACATGATTTGAGCAAGATTATGTCTGGACTTTAAAAGAGACTTTGACCCCTGAGTTTGTTTCACCATTTCTTTTCAGGAGTAGTCACATAGGAAATGTCAACTCCATCTAGCTTTAAATTTTTTTTATATGACGTGTAAAAGTGATTCCGATATACTATTTACAAAATAAACAATTTCATTTCATATCCTCGAAAATTGGGCTACCAAATGCAAAAAGATTTTTCAAATCCGACATTTTGTTCACAATTTCATGGGTTTTAATTTTTTTGCGCGGAACCATAATTATTTTTCTAAAATATACGCAGCCTAAGTTACTCCCCGTAACATTAGCTATCTGCCAGTTAAAGTCCTTGCAAAATTGGTCCAGCCGTTTTGGAGATTAACCGGAACAAACAGACAGACAGACAAAAATTTTAAAAATTGCTTTTTTGTTATAATTATCGTATATACGTACGTTCATAATGCATTTAGTAAAAGTTGTTATTTTAACATTACAAACGGACACTTCAATTTTATTTCTTTGTATAGATTTTTTCTTTTTGCTCGGCTCCTAAGGGTCATAGCGTGATATTAAATAGTCTATAACTATCGTCAAGAATTGGGCTACCAAACGCAAAAAGAATTTTTCAAATCCGACTTTTTGTTCACAATTTCATTGGTTTTAATTTTTTTGCGCAGAACCCTAATTATTTTTCAAAAATAAAAGTAGTCTTAGTTGCTCCCCGTAATATCAGCTATCTGCCAGTGAAAATACCTTCAAAGTCGGTCCAGCCGTTTCGGAGATTAGCTCCGGCTAATTTTTAAATTTTTTTTTAAATTTTTGTCTGTCTGTTTGTTCCGACAAACAGACAGACAAAAATTTTAAAAATTGCTTTTTTGTTATAAGTACATATATATATATATATATATATATATATATATATATATATATACGTTCATATGCATTTAGTAAAAGTTGTTATTTTGACATTACAAACAAACACTTCAATTTTATTTATTTGTGTAGATAAAATTGTAGGGGATGTGGATGTGCACAGTGAAAACACCAGATTTACGAACGGATGAAGGGTTGGTAATAGGTAATAGGTAATACGGGCTGGTGTCCGCAACTCCACGTCAATGCGCGTATTTTGCGTGAGTTGGTAAACGCAATAACAAAATACTTCCCCGTGCGCGGTCATACGTCACTAAAAAATGTTTTGCTAATCGCAGTACCGCTAATCTCGCGCTTGCGTACGTCTCCCGCGTCTTTTACGAGCCCTGGATTTATTAAAATAATAACAACAGAAACCTAGGTAGGTAGGAGTACACTTATTAAACAAATTAAAATACAAAAATATTAAATATCAATACGATCACGCGTCGCCTACAATGATATTATTTTTTTGCTGTTCATTTATTTACTCCTCCTCGAGAAAAACTTTTCTCGAGTTTGTTTAATCCACTCATAAAACAAAAACAGAGCAAGAATATATAATGATAAATACATCTCACCTGTTTTTATTATTAGGCAAAACTGAACCACTTAATATACAATCTAGAAAGGCAGCATTATACTTCGTGCTTGTATACAAATATGGTCCCATGCATCTTGAATCGTTCGACACTCTGAATACTGAAGCGACTCCGATGAGAACCTCTTTGGCACCCACCCAAGTGACAAGTGGGCCTCCGTGGTCGTTCTGAAGACGTTAAAATTGGCTTATTCCAACCACTGTAAAATTTTCCTATGAATTCAGATTTAACATGATGAGAGACTTAACATTTTATATGCAAAACGCATATAAAATGTACGTACAGGTGCGCAAATAAAAGTTTATTTTATATGCAAATTGAGCGATGGCGCAGCTCTTCTTGCTGCGGCGGTGCTCAGTCGACTAGATAAAACCTACTCTCTTAGGTTATCAGTTGAACCTTCACACATAGCACCGCAAAACCGAAAGAAGATGAGGCATGGTACAGCATAAGAATCATGATCACATAATGTTCCCACTGCTAGGACACAGGCCTCCTCTCTGTGACAATGAGTGGGCCGTAATCCACCACGTGGGCCCAGTGCAGGTTGGTGGATGTCCCATGTCTTCAAACTTTTGGTCCGGGATGGAGATTAATGCATGATTTTGATCTGCTCAATCGCACACCGCGTTGTTCATCGGCCAATATGTTCTACTTACCTGACAAATTCCACTCCTGCGTGATTCATTTTTCTGGTTCAAAAGAGTTTTATTTTTCGTTTCAATATTGGAATCATTTTTGATTAAATTGTAATCCTTAGTTGGGTGTGACCTCAAAATCTCTCTACGCGTCAGGTCATTTTCGCACTTTAAAAAGAACATAATTTAATAAATAACAATAACAAAAGAATGATAGAATAATATGAAAAACAAATAGGAATGTAAATTAAAATAGTTTTTTTTTTTTACTGGAATCACTATTTTGAAATACTGGTATTCTTATTTAATGGATTGGCTGGTAAGGGTTTTCAATAGATACGGCGAAAATTATTTCACTAACTCGTATGAATGAAAAAAATATTTCAGTTTTCTTTTCATTTTTTTAATATCCTTTATTTATTAAAACATTAGACAAGTGACCCAGCAAAGCGAAATCTTCGAAGGATATTCTATATCTTTCGAAACATTTCTATGTAAGTAATAGAATTTCAGTTCATCCTGATTGACCGTTATTAAGGTTCATAAAATCATTATTCCTTCTGGGTCGAGTACCCGCTGGAGATTTTTTATTTCTAAACTTCCTAACTCAAACTCAAACTCAAAGCATTTATTTCAATTAAACCAATTACAGGCACTTTTGAATTGTTAAAGAGTCAGTCAGTTAGTCAGAAAATTGAAGCTATTCGCCCATTCCAAAACGTAGATCTCTATGGAGAAGAATGGGCAAGAAACTCCATGGACACTCTTTTAAATCAAAATTGTTACAAAATCCTGGGTACATTGTTCTTGTTGCTTCTATATGTGAGAACAATGTAAAAATAGATAATTAAAACAATTCAAAATATAAGATTAAAAATAAGCCCTGGCAGCTAAGAGATGACCAGTCTCCACTGACGGCGCCCGTTCACGAACATGACGCGTGGATCAGCACCATCCAGCTCAACCATTTTGTAGGGAACCGAATGATCCAACACACGCGCCACCATCAGCGAGACATTTAAGTGAGAGAGGAGAGGGCTTTTTAGTCTAATATTGCGAATAAACAGAATTGGCAAGTCGTTATCCAGTACATTTTTTTTTTCAGATCTAACTTAATTTAATAGTTTACCAGAAGTGAGGGTTTGGCCGATAATTCAAAATATAAATTTCTCATTTAAGGCTGATTTAACCAAAGTCTGCGGAATAAAATTGACGTTTGACAGTTTTTAAATGAAAAATCTCTCAAAAACTAAAAAAAAATAAGTATAAAAGTTTGGTCGAATTCGCCCTTAAGAGGAAAGCGCTGTGCTAACCCGCAAAATTCAAATTTTCTTACGATTTTTGCAATTTGCAGCTCAGTGTCTGGGTGTATGTTGATTAAAATATTATTCGCGACCGTAACAAATATGTTTTTACATATTTATAATCATTATAATCAGTAATACAACTCCTTAGGTTAGTTTAATCGTTAAATGTCAAGGTTTCATGAAATAATCATTCTTAGAATTACTTGGTCTTAGAAAGTTGAGTGTACGACTAACCGCCGACAGACTGAACACCGGCAAGACTTAACTTCGACGGGACTCTTCGCCGATAGAACACTTCGCCGACAGACTGACAGCAAGTCTATTTCTGTCTGCAGGGTTAAAGGAACCTAACCAAACCGAACCTCTAGGGTTAGGGTTTTCGGGTCAGGTTCGGACTAATCAGAAGTAAGAATGCCCTGTCGGCAAAGTGTCCTGTCGGCGAAGAGTCCCGTCGAAGTAAAGTCTTGTCGATGTTCAGTCTGTCGGCGTTTAGTTGTATAGTGTAGAGAGTTTTATTGATGACTTTAATGATTATAATTCTGTAAATAGATTTTGTTACGGTCGCGAATCATATTTTAATCAACATACAATCCAATACCTACAAATTGCAAAAAGTAAGAAAATTTAAATTTCGCGGGCTACCCTGGCGATTTCGCCTTAAGCGTATGAGCATTATATCTATAAAAATTACTTACAGGCTCATTATCGTTGCTGAACAATCTGAGTCGTCCTGCACATCTATTTAATGCAGCCGGTTCTTTAACCGAGAGGACTTGCCCATTTTCATCGAGCTCACCTTGTTCTAAAGTACATATCATATATTTCTCAATAATTTTGTCCATATTCTGAAAATCCGAATAGAGTTGTTTGCACGACTCTTTGTCCATTATTCTAGTGGATGCATATCGCAACCGATCTGCGTTATAATTGGTTACATCACTTGGCTGAAATCATTTAAAAAATGTGGCCGTCATGGGACGCCCCGCAGATGTGAAACTTGGTGGAAAGGGGCGTGACAGCATAAGAGAGCTTTCTGCCGTTTGCCATCACGCCTTACGAGTCAGTTTTACTCCAAAGGCGCGGTAGATGTTTCACATGAACAATTAAATCAGTTATAAATAAAGAGTTTTCTGCAACTTCCAAATGGTCTAAGCTCCGAAAAAAAACATTTGGGGGAGACCTTTATCCAGCAGTGGGACAGTATAGGCTAATAATAAGAAAACTCATAGACCCCGATGATCGTATTTACATGCTCAAGAATGAACAGGCCTAACGAGTGCACACTACGTACATATAACAACTCAACCCTCAACGTTTTATTTCCAATATTAATAGGCTAGTTGACAGTTTTTGAGAAACCAATTAGTAATGTTCCTTTTGGTTTATCTTTCTCAAAATATGAATATTTCTAACAGACAAATTATGGTTACTGAGTTTTCATTATATTATTTTATACACCTATATATTATTGCTAAGATTTCACCAGTGTTATTAGAGATGTTAGAATAATAATTTTAACAAATTAATGTGTCGTTTTAAATGTTTACATTTAACATGTTTATATATTTGTATGCCACTCCATGGCGACGCATGTAAGATTCTATTAATAAGATGTTTTACAGCAAATAAATATATTCTATTCTATAATATTCTGTCAAATCTGCGAGTTCTTTCACAGTGTTACTCACACACAAATTGTATTTATTACTTCTGTCGGAATATTGTAACATTCGGTAGTCATAACTAACAGCGTGTTTAAATGTTAAAAAAATAATTATCAAAGCAGACAAATAATAATTTGTATTAATGTTTATTTTGACAGTCGTAAGTACTAAGTAGACGATTTCCATTTCCAAATTTTTAATGTGCCTACAGCAAATATGGCTGAAGACTACTAATTTAGTAGATTAATAATGAACACTGCCACAATGGAGAGGGACACACTCACTACCAATCAGTGAAGTTCCTTTCGAGACAATTCCTTTCGTACATCTATTGGTAATACAAAATAAACTTTTTGTCTAATGTATAAAGTTTGTTTCCATTTACCATTTGAAACTGTCTCTGTCTGTCTCTGATTCGCGTTCAACGTCATGTGACCAATGTTTTTATTTGAAATTACGCAATTATATCTCAAAGTATTAATTAATTTTAAATTATTTACAAAATGTTATATTTTTAGCTCACAACCATTCCACAATACAATATACACTATGTATTTTCCTTGGTCTTATAAAGTTGACCGTACGACTAACCGCCGACAGACTGAACGCCGACAAGACTTAACTTCGACGGGACTCTTCGCCGACAGACTGACAGCAGGTCGATGGTCAACTGGCATAATAGCTTGGTATTGTAGTGTTCATAGCAGTCTACGTATTGTTTGTTTTAAATCATAGCTTCTCTGGCTTACTTACTAAATTATTTTACTACGTAGCCAATTGTGCCCAATGTTACCCACATTGGACACAACTGGCTTATAATATCCAACACAAGGATAAATACGTTCATAACATAACCTGCAAAGGGTCAAAAAAGGTAACTTCTTCGATTTAAATTATTACCTCTCGCCACTTAATCGTATGTCCCCAACCTAGTACCAAGGCATCCGTACCTGGCTCTTGAAATCTCTCTTCGTAGTTAACAGGTATCGAGGATGGTATATACGAACACAGCGTTTTATAAGATTGGTCTTCGAAATCATACGGCGATTCTACCTTCGCCAAAGCGATGTCTATAAGTGACCACTTCTCCAGTCTGTCATGTTCTAATTCGTATTCTGTAAGCAAATATGTATACATTTGGTGTGTGCTTGTATTTTTAATAGTTCAAACATCCACATTTCGCCAGCTATGTTTGAGACCCCATGTAATAAGGGGTGAGTGGTGAGGGGTGCTATCAACCGCGCACAAATCCAGACTATATGCTGGTACTGAGAAATTAAGGGAAAACCCAGTAACCATTTTTAGGGTTCCATAGTCAACAAGGAACCTTTATAGTTTCGTCATGTCCGTCCGTCCGTCCGTCGCTTAGCTCAGAGACTCTTAGTACTAAAAAGCTATAATTTGGCATGGATATACATATTAATCACGTCGACAAAGTGGTAAAATAAAATCACGAAAAAAAATTTTATTAGGGAACCTGCACACGTAAAGTGGGGATGTTTTTTTTTTCTCGTCTACCCCATGGTGTGGGGTGTTGTTGGAAAGGTCTTTCAAAAATATGGTGGGTTTATTTAGACAATTTTTCGACTAAGGGATCCGTTTCTTAAATATTATGCTTTAAAGTGCTAATTTTTGTTAGAGTCAAGTGTGTCGCCCCCCCCCCCCCCCTCACTGCCAGCTAAACGGATAGTTTTGGATATGTGAAAAAATTCATAGGTAGTAATAACGAAATTAAAAGGAAAACTATCACAGCTAAGTAGGCTTTATAAGTTAACGAGTTACAGTCGACCAACTTACATTTGCAGTATGAGAGAACATGTTTTTCAACTACAATGCTAAGTTTGTTCTTGGGATAAACTCATCCCAACTACGGAACCCTTCATTGTGCGTGGTCCGACACGCACTTGGCCAGTTTTTTTTATTAAATGCATTCATTGGCAGTTTAGTACGTACCGACTCAACTACTCTAATTTGTTACTTACTCCGAGGAACATAAGTGTACACAATTTTCTTTCTCTTTGCTTTCGTACATGCATTACTATCAATCTCATTATCCTTAACGTATTTATTGTACCCTGCAATAGCATACATATATCTAACATCATCTAAGCAGTCTGCTGATGTGATAATAAACAAAGTATTTACTATGGCGCCACCACAAATCCAGGCATCATATTTTTTATCTGACACTGGTGCTTTAACTAAATACACCTAAAAAAATCATCTCCATTAATATTATACTGAAAATATGGTAAAAGTTATAAGAAAAGAAGCTTAAGAATTGGACTTATAATAAGATTTCACAGTAGAATGCGAAGGAATATATCGATGCCATCTTTTAGTTTATTAATTTAAGTTATTGGGATATATTATTGCATTCTAAATATTATTTTTGTTATTTTGAATATTGTAAATGAAAATAATAATATAATATGGTTTCTTACTATATAACCTTTATCCGTAGACACTACTGCGCCATCTTTTATTCTTCTTGTGCAATCAGACACTGAAAATTAATAAAGGTGGTATAGTTGTAAATATTATTTAAAATTAAATAGTATCGATTGAGAATTAATAAATAGACATTGCAATGTGTTGAAATGATAACATACGAGGGGTGTTCAAAAAGTAAGGTGACTTTTCAAATTTAGCGGGCTACGTACATTCAAGTTATGAATTTTTTGTTTTGTTGTGTTGGTACACTCGTCACAATCATACATATGTTCACAGTTTAGACTATATAGCATGTGTAGTTTTTAAGGCAGAGGCATAAAAGTTTAGAAGTGTTTGGTGTGCTCGGCGATTTTCTTCTAAAATCGATGTCCTTTCATGGGTCTCTTCAGATTTGGAAAGTTAAAAAAGTCACAAGGGGCCAAATCCGGTGAATATGGAGGCTGGCATGACTTTGGTGTTGGTTTTGGCCAAAAACTCTCACAAGCAATGATGAATGAACAGGTGCATTATCGTGATGCAAAAACTGAATTGTTTTTCCACAGTTCCGGACGTTTTTTGCGTATCACCTCTCGCAAACGGCGCGTAACTTCAAGGGAATACGAGTCCTTATTGACCGTACAATCTTGTGGTAAGAATTTCAGTTCACTAAAGTTTCACCAAAACTCCATTGACAAATTTTCATTTTACAACCAACGTTTCGTACACTATTTATTTCGCAAACAACTTGTTCTGCAAATGTTTTCATTTTAAAAACACTCGTTTTATAAACATTCAATTGGCAAACACTTCTGTTATTAAATGCATGACTCATTTAATGCTTAATTTTATTTAATGCGGTTTTTGGCATACATTTAATAAAATCCATAATAATTGAAAGACCCATCTGTCGCGTACCCCAAAAGTCAAGGTCAACAAACCAAAATATTATTATGCTCGATTCTTAAAATATTACCTTGTGACAAGCTTTGGAGCTTGTCACAACCCCAAGGTCAAGAGCATTTTCAAGGTCAATGACAGACGTCTCGAAGTAAGGCGTGATCGATGGAGCCCCGCTTCGCGGGTCTCTTATATCTGGGTGGTTAAAAAAAAAATAACCACGAAGGGTAACCTTCTAACCTAACCTGTCCGAGTCGGGGTGCCCCAAGTCCCGACCTCGCTTCGCTCGCTCTTGCATCCTAAGTTCTGCCATCTTCATAGTATGCCAAGTGAAATTGTACCATGTAAAAATAATGAATTATTTGTCAAATATTACGTTATTAAATAAAAGTTTATCGGATAATTATTTTGCTTTGTGAGTTATTTGGTAACTTGTTGTTGTATAATGATGAAATGACAAATAATATTTTTGCCAATCATTGCTTGTCAAGTAAAAATTTATGAATTAATTTTTGGTGAACTGACCGGTCACCAAGAATTCCTGATGCACTACGCCACGGTAATCGAAGAAAACAGTGAGCAAAACCTCGATAGAAGAAAATCGCCGAGCACTCCAAACACTTCTAACCTTTTATGCCTCTGCCATAAAAACTACACATGCTATATAGTCTAAACTGTGAACATATAATCATGACGATTGTACCAACACAACAAAACAAAAAATTCAAAACTTGAATGTACGTAGCCCGCGAAATTTGAAAAGTCACCTTACTTTTTGAACACCCCTCGTACATTGTGATAAGACCCCTATTTCCCAGCAAATGTTTGAGTGGGTATGTCCCAAGGTGGACCCGCGGCGACTTGGTGAAAGTCGCGGGAATTGACTGCATGCAGGAGTGGACCAGTCGTTATCGCGATGCTTGAGGCAGGCCTGTGTCCAGCAGTGGACTTCTTTGTACTAAATTATGATGATGATTACAACTACTATTCCTTAGCTGAGTTTGTTGATTAATAATGCTACTCACGATAGAAAATATTTAAAAATAACATATGACCTAACTTTATAGTAACCATTGAAAAATATAACTTTAACGAATAAACAACCAAGTAAATTGTATCTAATCTTAATTGTATCCTTGATATACTGAAACAGAATAATGAAGTTGCACTTGGGTGATAAACTTTTATTGTTTAATTATTTTCCTTCGTTTTCTGATAAACTAATCATGAATTTGAATTTTTGGTTAGCTGTAATAATGGTTTGTTATATTTTGCCTTTGTACTGGAACTGTGACTCACTGACTTTAATGTAGGTATTTAATTTCCTGAAAGAATATTGTAATTTTGATAGATGACTTCGAGCTACTTTCTATAAAAGTAGCTGGAAATGGTTCATGTAAGATAACACACGTGGGTGCTTCGCCGAAGTTGGCTTGAAACACTTCCGTATGTCTAGAGCAGTTTTTTTCAAACTGTGGATCGCGAACCATAGAGGGGGCGTGAAGCATTGTCGGAGGGTTGCAGGCAAAACAAAAAGGGGGGGTTTCTAGGTCCCACACTATAATAAAAAAATACAATTTCAGTGAAAAGGATGGGTTTGTTTATTTTTCAATAAATTGTCAAAACGTCGTTCTATTTTTGAGATGTTAATAATCAAATAATTTTCTAGTTGAAACATATTTCTCTTTTTAGTTTTAATGTCCACCATTGAAGAGGTCAGTTCACATAGTTAAGAAGTGGCGATTGGCACTAAAAAATTTAAAGCGATTTTTAATATTAATATATCTAGGTCCCAAAAGAAAGAAATTTATAAACGTAGTCAATCACTAACATTTTGTCTGTTTATGGCCCTATAGCCTAGGGGGTGCTAGAATGTTTTAACTTGTAAAGGGGTCGCGTATTCAAAAAGAATGACCAACACTGGCCTAGAGAAATGTGAAATGGAGAAACGAAAGACGAAACAAAAGAACGATTTCTACGGCGCAAAATGTCTAAAATAAAGAAAAGAAATGACACGTTGTGTAGAAACAGCTGTCTATTCTCCGTAGAGTATCGAAATACGTGGTCATACTATTTACATATGCTGTTTTTTTTTTCTTAGCGTATCGATGATAAAAAGTTAACATAACATGTTGGGCCAAAAATTCAGCTACGCGAACTGCACTCACTGACGTTGTCATAAGGTCAGATGGAATGTGGGCTATTGTCTGTGGGGAAACGCCGCATATGCACTTAAAATCTGAGCCGTCCATTAACCCTCATATGTGGAGATTGTCTTTGCTCCGGCAGACTTGAGTTCGAAGTCTATTCAGAGATTTCCAAGTCGACCATGGTAACGTGTCCCCTGGTGGAAGGCTCCCAGATGGTTCGACTTTGCCAGGGGATTTAAACAACTGCCGCCAGAGATTGCATCTAGCTGTGGAGGCGTTGTTGTTGGACTTGCTGGACCCACGCACCCAAAAAAGCTTTTACGGCATTTGAGCCTCTGGAACACTGAGACGTAGTTGTGCATTGGGTGGCTCAGCTGAGTCAGCTTATAGCTTCGCCCTCTCGATGCGGCTGGATGCGTCTTCCTGCGAATGTTTGGAGGCGCAATGCCAGTCAGTAGTACAGCATTCGTACTGGGGTCAGTTTAAGGCCACGACTAATAATCCGGCTTGTCTTATTTAGAGCTGTATCCACTAGGTT
The DNA here is from genome assembly GCA_947568875.1 of Fissipunctia ypsillon. Classification (NCBI taxonomy): domain Eukaryota; kingdom Metazoa; phylum Arthropoda; class Insecta; order Lepidoptera; family Noctuidae; genus Fissipunctia; species Fissipunctia ypsillon. The sequence continues at coordinate 9,734,053 of OX387664.1, read as the reverse complement.
GGCGTGGGCAGAGTGATCCCATACTGGACTGGCATATTCACCAGCAGAAAAGCAGAGCGCCATTCCAGTTGTTCGCAGGACTTGAGACGCCCCCCATCTGGTGGAAGTCAGGTGGCGTAGCAAGTTACAGGTTTTGAAAAACGCCTTCACATTTACTGTTGTGAAATAAGTATTTTTCAGGCAGTGGGCCTATCATTTTAACCAATAAATGTAATACTTTGTAATAGATAGACTGACCACTCGACAAAGTAGTAATAAATATATTGGTATACATAAACAATTCTGGTACAAAAATAACATTTAATTACATTAACAACTTTACTCTTTATAAATGTGAAAATAAAACTGAAAATAACTGGCTTTAAAATAATCGATAACATTAGCTTTCAGCTTTCAAATATGAATAGGAATTTGCATTCGCATTCGAAGCTTTCCTTTTTTATTTTGAGTAATTATCTATTTTTCTAGTGCGTTCTTGTTGTTTGGTTCGGGCCTGTTATTTGGTGCAGGTCTGTTGTTTTGTGCAGGCCCGTTGTTTTGTGCAGGCCAGTATTTCTGTGCAGGTCCGTAGTTCGGTTCAGGTCCGTAGTTCGGTGCAGGTCCGTAGTTCGGTTCAGGTCCGTAGTTCAGTGCAGGTTTGTGGTTTGGTGCATGGTAGTTCATTTGGTTAGATTTGTACTTTAGCGCAGGCCAGTTGTTTTGTGCGGGCCCGTTGTTTTGTGCAGTTTGGTTCAGGGCCATAGTTCAGTGCAGGTCAATGGTTCAGTGCAGGTCCGTGGTTCAGTGCAGGGCTGTTGTTCGGTGCAGGGTAGTTCATTTGGTCAGATTTGTAGTTTAGTGCAGGTCATTTGTTTTGTGCAAGTTTGTTGTTTGGTGAAGGCCCGTTGTATGACGCAGGTCCGCTGTTTGATGCAGATGCGCTGTTTGTTGCAGGTATGTCGTATGATCTTATATTTATTATTTGCAACTATAGATACGCCTGATGCAGACTGGTAATTTGCCACATACTTGTTATTTGGAGCACTATTCTCATTGATATTTGGAGCATTATTCTTATTTGGTACATGCTCGTTATTTGCAGTATATCTCTCATTCGGTGCATTATTAACGTCTGTAAATTTCTCATTTGTTGGATTCATCGTATTTGCATCGTATTTTTTTTTATTTACGCTCCTCTCACTTTCATTTATTTTTTCTTCATTCATTGCAGGTGCTCGTTCATTTACGTCAGGACCATTTTTTCCGTGTTTTAAATGCCTTTCATGATCTGCAGCCCTGCAAGTAATTGCATGTAAACAATGTATTAGTTTTACTCTTACCACTTTTATGTTTTTTATTTATTTATTTCTAAAACACTTGGCCTGTAGCATGGATTAGCAATTTGCTTCAAAATCATTCAGATTATGACTGATAGTGTGTTACGCAATTAAGATGCTGATTTAATATTTTTCCGAATAAGGATTCAATGGATCTCCTACGGGACGCGATCTATTGAGTCCGTATTGAAATATTCGGTGAAGTACATTCATAGCGTACGGCTATGAATGAATGGTAATAGTAATAGTAATAGCTGTTACCTGACCCACTAAAAGTTAGACGAATTTGAACCTTCTGTAATTAGCAGTGGAAAAGTGTTATTCGATACGTACGAGCTTAACGAACTAGAACGTCTTGTTCAAGGTAGGCTAATATAATCTTTAACACGTAACGTTAGGGTAGGTAAGTTTTTTTGTATAATTTTTGTCACATGATGAACTTGTTAATTTCAACAACATTTGTTAAGTCGATTTGGTCTAGTGGTTACAAAAGTCACAACAGTGAACCTATGTAGATCATCAACACGGTTAGCTCAAAACTAACCTTCCACTTGTGTAGCTTTATATTTTACTACAATATTTAATCATGTTTTTTGAATTCAAAATATTATTTATAACATAACATAACATCACGCTTTGTTTCCCCGAAGGGTGTGCAGAGGTGTACCTATAATAGTACACCCACATTTCGCCAGATATGTTTAAGTCCCATGTAATAGGGAGCGAGCATATTGCCATCTACCGGGCACAAATCCAGACTCCGGACTGCTACTGAGAAATTCCAGAAGGAAAACCCCATAACATTTTGGGTTAAATTATTGTTACTAATTTGGGCAAATATTTTTTATATTAAATTAAAATAGTTAATTTAAATTAACTATTTAAATACAAATAGCACCAGAAATGAAAAACAATAATGATTATGATAACGATTTTATTCAATATACTTAAATATAAAATAATTACTTGTCATATATTTATATTAGGTTGGCAACAAAGTATTGACTCACTTTGAAAAAAAAAATATTTCTTCTTATCGAATTGAACTAGAAAGTTCCTTTTTTAGATAAATCTAGAACATTCCAGAAGCTTTATTATTGAATAAATAAAAGGCGGCTAGAGCGCGTCTTTGGCAGTTTAATCCATGACATGGACCAGCACGCTATTCGAGCTGTAATATTTTACGAGTTAAAACGTGGTTCCAGTACGAGGCAGACAAATGCGAATATCAACAACGCATTTGGAGAGGGCACAGTCACAAAGTCAACTGTAAGTCGATGGTTTCATCGCTTTCGATCCAGCGATACAACACTAGAGGATCGAGCCCGTTCAGGTCGACCAGTCAAATTCGATGTCGACATGCTGCTGGCAGAATTGAATCAAAACCCGGATGCTGCTACTCGCGATTTAGCGCAGGCACTTGGCTGCAGTCACACGGCTATCGAAAAGCGACTGCATGCACTGGGATATCGGCGAGTACTGGCAAAATGGATTCCGCATCAGTAGAGTATGGCAAACCGAGCTGCCCGAATATCGATTTGTCAATCGTTGCCCCTCCAGCCCAAACAAAAGGAGTTTCTAAGTGATTTAGTGACAGGAGATGAGAGCTGGATACTGTATAAGAATGGCAAGTGTAAAGCCTACTAGTTACCACGAGGAGAAGAACCGCCAATCAAAGTCAAAGAACAAACTTATAACAATTTTCGAGTTAATCAAGTCACGAATTAAAATCCTCTCCTGTAAATTTGACTACCCCTTTTCATCCCGTTAGGGTAGATTTTCGTAAAACGCTGATACACATTATTTTTTATTTATGGTTTTAAGTATAAATACCAAATTTCGAATTAATCAGACAGCGCGTTAAAATTCTTCCATACAACCTTTAACACCTTTAAACTCTCCATTGAGGGGTAGTTTTTAAAAACGAATAGTGAGAAACTTTATCGCTTACTTAGGCAAATATTCCTGCCAAGTTTCAAGTTTATTAAGAAAATTAATAAGATTTTTCATTTATATGAATGGGGTACAGTTTATACTGTACCCCACTTTTCACCCCCACAGGGGTGGAATTTAAAAAACAAATGTTTATAATACTTCCAAAACTTGACTCAACGACTATTTATACCAATTCTCGAGTTAATCAAGACACGCAGTAAAATCCTCCCCTGTAAAATTGACTACCCCTTTTTACCCCATCAAAGGTAGATTTCGAAAAACCTTGATATAGGTTATTCTTTAGTTTCAGTCTTAATACAAACTTTGACACCCCCAACCCCCCTCTTGGGGGTAGTTTAGAAAATCAAAAAATTAGAAAGTTCATAATTTACTTTGATAAGTCTTCGTGCCAAGTTTCAAGTTTATTAACTCAAGGAATAAGATTTTTCATAGAAACGAAATCTCCCTTTTCACCCCCTTAAAGGTCGAATTTCCGAAAACCCCTTCTTAGTGCTCCCCTACATTATAAAAGGAAGCTTTGGGCAAAAATTCACGTTCCTAGTCCCAGTAGTTTCGGCTGTGCGTTGATATGTCAGTCAGTCAGTCAGTTTCTCCTTTTATATATATAGATATATATATTTCCGAACCCTCGAAGAAACCAGGTCTATGTGGGGAGCAAAATTAAGTCTGCTATTTATTATGACGCCAAGGTACTTAATGGTCCGCAGGAGACGCCCTGGGCGTGGGGAATTGGCAGCCGATTCCCGGCCACCGTAGGCGCGGGCTTGCGGACGGTGAGCAATGGGTAGCTCGCCGTCCGGTAAGGACCAGGTCCGAGTCGACGGCGCGATGTATTCCACGCGCGCCTCAAAGAGATGTCAGCAGCATTGAAGGGGTCCACTAGGACCGATGCCAGCCGGGGTTGCGGGGGGCACAGGCAACAGAAGGAACACGGGTGGGTTTTAGTCAGTAAAAGTCTGACACGCCCTCCCGCTCCCCACTCCGCCCAGAGCGGGAGAAGTCATTTGATGATTTCCCATCCACAAAAAAAAAAGAGCCTACGCGCTAAGCGACCTGCGCATCCAATACAACAACGCTTTCCGGGTGTTGTTGGGGCTGCCGCGTTTTTGTAGCGCGTCCGGTATGTTTGCCGACGCAAATGTTGACAGCTTTTCAACCATCATGCGCAAGAGATGCGCATCATTATTATATCGGTTTCGCGCCAGCCCCAATACTATCCTGAGGACGTTGGCAGACCGCTGGGACTCTCCGATTCTAGGACGCTGGATACGACTCCATGTAGTGAAGTAGAGTGGGATGGGAAAGTCTCTAGCGGGTGTACTTAGTTTAAAATTATATAATTACCCGCTAGATTAGGTTATTTACTAACACTAGATATAAGGCATTTTATACTGGCACTAACAAATTATGGAACTTGATTCTGAAATAAATGTTTTATTTATTTATTTATTTAAGCGACCTACGCCGTAGCTCCGTAGGAGTGTCTGAGCTACGCCGTAGCTACGCGTAGCTGAGTGATTTGCTAGCTAAGTAACTAACAAAAACTAGCTATGCATGCTTATGATGATAGCAGACAGGCTCGACTGTCCATACATTAGACGCTGCAGTGCACGTCACATACAGTCGTCGGCCACTATGTGATGAGAGTGCGGTAGTTTTTTGTTTTGTATTGCATTGTAATGTTAATGTATTGTCTGTTGTGTGTGTAAACATTGTGCATGAATCCTGTAACTTGAGAGAATAAATGAACAATAACAATAAAATCCTTTCCATTTGTGCAATCAAGTCTTTATTTATCGATCAATCAATTCAACGGTTGACCGCTCACTCGAAATTGGACCTGAAATTTTATATAATGGAAAAATGATTCAATATCGCTACGATGCTGAAGTGTTTTTACATATTTATTTGGATAACTGCATTCAAGTGTTAGTACTATCTTTATTTTTAAATAATTAATGACTGTGCCATGTTTGTTACTTTTTTTTATAATTCCTTCTTTTGTTTTGTCAGTTTAGATACGAACGTTTACATCATGTCAATAAACGGAGGGATATTATTGTAAACTTTCAATTCTTTCATTATCATCCTTCTAGCTTTAACTCAATTTATTACCGATCAGATTCAGCACAACATGTCTTCTTCAATATTTTAATTAATATTATAATTATTGTGAATGTGAAGACTATGTGGATCATTTCTTTCTTTCTAATTTGTGTTGTGTTTCATGGCCTGGTAGTTTGAGTAATTTATGCGGCCTACCTAAACGTCCTTTCTTTGGTATTGTTCGTCGAATCGTTGAGCCTTTTAAGTTCTGAGTTGAGCTGCATGATTTCTGATAAATACGTGCACTGACTTGACAGGTCCACTCTGTCTGTGTGGTTCTTTCCTCAAAAGACCATTTCAGACACCAATCTACATGGTCTTCACATGATTTGACCAAGATTATGTCTGGACTTTAAAAGAGACTGTGACCTCTGAGTTTGTTTCGGCCTTTCTTCTCAGAGTAGTCTGATAGGAAAGCCGATCTCAACTAATTTTTAAAACATGATTGACGTGTGTGTTTACACAACCCTACTTACAGAAATAAAATAATTTAACATTTATCACTTCTTATGCACATATCTATTAGCTATCATATTAGTATTCAGTCCCTTTATAGCCATGTCATCTTTCACGCAGTTCATGCTTCGTTTCTTTGGTCTTTCTCTATTCATTTAGCTATCGCAATACTCATGAATAGGTACTCAAAACTTTCATATAATTTAAGAATTGATCATTATCACCTGCCTAGCCTTTTCCCAAGTATGTTGGGGTCGGCTTCCAGTCTAACCGGATGCAGCTGAATACCAGTATTTTACATGGAGTAACTGCCTATCTGACCTCCATAACCCAGTTACTGGATAATACGATACTCCTTGGTAAGACTGGTTGTCAGACTTTCGGGCTTCGGACGACCCGTAACGACTGTCAAAATTCAACGAATAACAGTTGGGACCAACGCTTAGCATGCTTTCCGAGGCACGGAGGGGTCTTGGTTTGTAAAGATGGTCATCCATAGACAGATCAACCGCGGCAAGCGTAACTTAACTTGATCGATCGACCCGTGCAGCTGTTATTTGTTAGCCACAAGCCCCCTTAATAATTTAAGAACTGATAATAAATTGAATGGTTCATTTTAGTGTGTTTCTGTCAACGAAGGATGGGACTCGGAAATGAAAGTGTATTGGGAAAGAAATACCTGGTGAGTGTTTATCATCTGAGATGTATTGCAATTGATAAGGGTTGGCAAAAACCAACCACCTATGCAAACCGGATCGATCAACTGGTGAAGGTCACAGGAATCCGCTAGATGTGGGAAACAACCGGACGCTATGGTGATACTTGGGGGAGGCCTATGCCCAGCAGTGGCCATCTTAAGGCTCAAAGGTGATGATGATAAACCTCTGCCAACCTACTTGGGCATACGGCTTGATGTTATGTAATGTTTTCAGGTATACTTTGTCAAATCTTCATATTCGAATTCCGATGACGACGCATGGCTATGCGCGGGCGCCATTGTAACGCCGACACAGATACTGACAGCGGCAGCGTGTCTTGTCGAGCAAAATAGAATCTATGCAATAGCTGGCTACAAGAAGTATGTGCACGCCAGAGATATTGAGAAGGATCAGTGTGCCAATACGTGGAAGAAAAAGGTTGTCAAGATTTCTGTCCCGAAAGGTAACTATTTAATTACGTTGAATTGGCACATCGAATTTCAGTAGGAGAATGTCACAGGGTGATTTTAAATTGGCTAGTTAAACTCCACAGAAACGATGTGTATCGATATCTGAACATGGTAAAACAAAAAAATAATTATTGTAATTTGATGTTTTTTTTTTTTGTGGAGTCATCGACCACAGTTATTGTAGTCACTTGTTGAAATGTCAATTTGAAAAATCTGTTTTTTGTGTAAACTTCACAGACGTGATAAGTATCGATATCTAAACACGATAAAACATAAATAAACAGTTTTTTCAACTCATACTTCAAGTAACGACACTAGCTACGGTTGTTGGCCATGGTACGGAGCGAGAGTACATGGGAAGCCATTACCTCCTTCTGCGAAGCAGTAATGCTCGTGAAGAAGGAGGCGGGACGCGTGAGGGAGAGGCAAGCTTTGCGCCCTCACGCCCCTAGTCGCCGCAGGAGACGCCCTGGGCATCGGGAATTGGCAGCCGATTCCCGGCCACCGTAGGCGCGGGCTTGCGGACGGCGAGCAATGGGTAGCTCACCGTCCGGTAAGGACCAAGCCCGAGTCGACGGCGCGTTGTGTTCCACGCGCGCCTCAAAGAGATGTCAGCACTATTGACGGGGTCCGCTAGGGCCGATGCCAGCTAGGGTCAAGGGATGTTCGAAAGAGTTACCGTGGCTCTGTGCCAGAGTAACTTTTCCAAGACTCCTGAGTCCTGGCGTACGCCACTGTTGACTCTGCGAGAAAAAAGCCCCTAGTCATGAACCCTGATGAGTTTTGAACGCAAAGAAATAAGTCAGAAAAGAACTGCGGAGGGGTAGGAAACTGCCAGGAACGCGGGATGTTCAAAAGAGTTATCGTGGCCCCGGCACAGGCAACAGAAGGAACACGGGTGGGTTTTAGTCAGTACAAGTCTGACACGCCCTCCCGCTCCACCCAGAGCGGGAGAAGTCATTTGATGATTTCCCGTCCACAAAAAAAAAATGCTGCGGTTGTTGGCCTCCCTAAAAAAAATATCAAATCTTTTTATTTTATCATGTTTAGATATCGATACCCATCGCGTCTGTGGAGTTTAGCTAGCCAATTTAAAATAACCCAGTAAAGGTGACAGAAGGCACGCTCTACAAAGCAGAACTTTTTCTAAAACTCGATGACAATAATCAAATACATATTCTGAAATAATGACAATTAGGCGAATGAAGATAAATGTATCGTGTACATCTAATGTATTAAGTGTATTTGTTACAGAATACACAACATATACCAACACGGAGCTGGAATGGATGAATGTAGATATCGGTGTGGCGACTGTTCAGGAACCATACGATTTCAATGACCAATCATATCTCACGCATTGTTCCTACTTACCGGAGACCATTACGATAAATTACAACAAAAAGAATGAATTGGAGAATACTCGTGCCATAGCGTTAGGATGGGGAGGAAACAAAGTCAAAGGCGTAAGCAAACGTTATCTTTTCCTTTTCAGGAAATATTTAGAAGAATTTGGACCATCCTATACAGGGTTAAATTAAAATAAAATTAGCTAGTGATGGGTATCGATGTCAAAATACGACAAAATAAAAATAAAAAGATTTCATATTTTTTCCAACCCTTCGGGGAAACAGGGCGTGATGTTATGTTATGCTATGTTCATGTTTTTTTTTGGGTACCTCTGGTAGTGTTGTTTGAAGTGAGAGTTTATAGAATCTGTTTGATCGTGTTGAGATATCGGTATCCAATAGCCTATCCCAACGTCTGTGAAGTTAGTTAGCTTACACAAGTGAAAACTGATTTTTAAACTGATATTTTAAGTAATGACCGCAAAAAAAACTCATCAATTACGTTTATTTTTTATTTTATCATGTTTAGATTTCGATACCCATCACGTCTGCGGAGTTTTGCTAGCTAAATTAATTTTACCCTGTATACAGGGTGTAAGGGACAGCCTTCCGCAGACTGACGGGGTAAATTACTCAATTTACCCCGTCAGTCTGCGGGGTAAATTGAGGTTTTGTCTGTCATTTCAAGTACCGGTCATTTTAGTATAATATACTCATATCATACTAAAATGACCGGTACTTGAAATTATTTCAGGAACCTTGGGGAATCCCATAAAACTGATTTGTTTTATTACCTCACACGCAATGTATCGCTACCGTGGCAAAACGCGCGTAGCGAACGGCAGCGCAGCGAGCCTTCGGCCGCCGAGTATTTCAACATCCATTGCTGTTTTTTTTTATTTTAGCTGTTTTATTTGCATAAATGTAGTGCTGCATACAGATAATGTAATTTTACATTAAAATAAAGGAATAGTAACTGAAAAACCGATTAAAAAAATGAAAATTTTCCTGAAAATATTTCCGGTGGAATATGATTCAAAATAAGTAGCTGAATCTGCTGAATGCACCATGTTAGTTTGCGGAGGGCTGTCCCTTACACCCTGTATGTATGTATCCCTCAATTCAATTTAGAGCCCAGGTACTATGTCTTTATAAGGGTGAGGCTATATTAAGCATCAAATTTTCAAAACACCTTATCTACTCCAAATCGAATCCACCTACATACATCAACTTCATATTGTACATCCCTATATCTGGTTACAATAGTATCAGTATATGTAACAACATAAAATGTATGTAATGAAATCTTTTCACTAAGTACATATAAACATATTACTGTATTATTGGTATCATGCGAGATAGATGCAATTTTTATAGTGACATTTTTATTTCTCATACTATGTAAATCACTCAACCCAAGGAGTTACCAAAAGAGACAATAAACCCGAAATTACTTCAAGAAGCAACAACAACTATAATCGAAAAAACGTTTTGTGCCAATCGCGTGCCAAAAAACCGATCGAAAGAAATCGTAAATAAATATCTACTGTGTGCATCTGGGAATGGTTTTTTGAGAGAAGACGGCGATGAAACTACATTGGACCCCGTCTTGGAAAAGCAGTCAACCAATGGCAGTATCATCCTAAACAATGTGACAAAGAACTATAATCAAAGTAACGAGATGAGTTCAAGAAAGTCAGCATTAGTGGAAACATGTCAGGTAAACAAAAATAAAACTGGATATATATGCAATATGTCATAATTCACACAATCTATCCGCCCGATATATTGCAATGAATTCAAAGTCAGCTCGTAATATTTCGTAATATTGGTTTTCTATGCCAACTTGTTAATCCTAAGAGGACCTCAGGAGATCCTCAGTTCAATTTGGTCAATCTAATTGAGACAAATAAAAATGTATAGTAATTTGAATTTTTTTGTTTTTTCGTCTAAGATTCCTCACATGATAGCTAATATTAGCTCAATATTTTTAAGAATGATCATGGAGGTCCTCTTGTCTCGTGGGTCGGCAACCAAGAGATGATCTTGGGAGTGGCGCTGAACGGTATTTGCAACCCAAACTTTGACTGCGTGGGTCCCCGTATTTATGTCAGCACTGCAGCATCAGTCCAAATTATCAAATGCCTACTAGAAACTAATGACACAAGGTTAGTTTTATTCAGATTTTTTTTTGTTTTATTAAGTGACTGGTCGATTCATGATGTGATTTGAGGGTTGACCTATATTTTTAGCCAATGATTCAGCATTGCTATTCAACAAGGTAATTTTAAACTAAAACACACGTGTGCTATTGGAGAGGCTTTTGTGCAGCAATGTACTGCTATAGAATAATGACGATAATGTTGATTATGATCAGGAAGTAATAAAACAGGCCATTAGATTGTAAAATATAAACAAGAGTTTAGTTCAGAAAGCTAACATATAAAACATTTCACAGGCGAAAAATCTGCAATGACCAAATGGATGATAAACGATATCAAGTCAACGATATAGAAATTAAATGGCCCGAAGACGTAAAAAACAATTCAACATCCTCACTAAGTATCCAAAAAAATCCATCGTTTCGACGTCAAAATAACGAAGAAGGTTCGCCTCATGCGCGACCAACCAAGGATCTAAGGAACTTTAATGAACAAAATAACAGGAAAGAAAACCCACAGGATGATAAACTGGAAGAGAATCCACATAAGAACCGACAAGAGAACCGAAATCAATATCCCAATAATGAGCAGCAGAATCCACTCCAGGCGTACCAAATTCAAGGGGAAGTAGATGAGGAGCTTAAAATTCAACTTAGGAAACCACTTCAAAGATACATGAGTCAACCACAAATAGAATCACAAAATCAACCAGAAATTGATAATTTAAATCAACCACAAATGGAATCCCAAAATCAACCAGAAATAGACTCTTTTAATCAACCACAAATGGAATCATATAATCAGCCATCAATGGATCCTTATTATAATCAACCACAAATTGAGTCAAATAATCGACCACCTCTTAAACCAAATAATCAAAAACCGATGGTTCCATACCAACCACAAAAGAATTCGTTTAATCAACCGCATATGGCATCACAAAATCACCCTAAACGACCAATTAAGAAAGACTTATCAAAATCAAATAAACCACTAGGACCAAAGAATAATCCACCACCACCAAAACCACCTCAAGTGGAATCATTAATGCCATCGCAAGTACATTTATTTGATCAACCACAAGTAGAATCATTTCAGCAACCACAAGCAGAATCATTTCAGCAACCACACGCAGAATCATTTAATAAGGGACTAAAAGATAAATTTCAATTTTCACAATTTAAAAAACCACCGGCTAAATTGTTCAATAAACCTCAAGCAGAATTATTTAATAATTCAGAATTAGAATCACCGAAGTCACCGCAATCAAATGTAGATCCTTTGAGTCAATCACAATATTCTTATAAGGAGCCACAATCATCACAAAGTCATTCAAGAATAGAAACATTTGAATCAAAACCAACAGAATCATATAATCCACTGGATATCATCATGGCAGATGACGATATCGCATTTAAACGTCCAATGGAAGAATCTTATATGTCACCGCCTGCAGCACTACGTAATGAACCAAGTGTTGATACATACATGCCACAGTCTTTTAAGCCAGAGCTGGATAAACCATTTGAGCCACCACATTTGAGTCAAAAACAGTTACCGCATCACGAGCAGCTTTTAGGGCAGCCAGTCGATCAGGCTCCAACGCAACAATTCAATCCAGGTCACCCGCTAAATGCGCTGCGTAACGGGCCGAACGATCCTGCATCAAATCCTTCACAAGGCGGCTCACAAACATTCGAGCAAATGTTTTCACAACTTCACGCAGAACCTGACCCGTCTGCTCCGGCCCCACCATCAAAAGAAGAAACTTTTGACGAACTTTATAGAAATCTTCATGAGGGGAGACTTGAGGAACCTAAAGATCAAGAATTTAAGCCGCCACTTGAGCAACCAATTGAGCAGAAGGTTGAACATACGGACACCAAGGTAGTGGAGGATGAACTTCCGGAGAATGAACCACAGTAAGTACTGGTTTGACCATTCGGGTTAATAGTTAATTCTTGACAGTAATATTAGCTGATTAGCTTGATCCTCTGCGGGTTTATCGAATGGATGTATTAAATTCCATCAAACTCTGAATATATTTTTTTACGCTGATATTACAATTCATCTGAATACCTATAAGTAAAATTTTTTTTTTTTCAGCAATTATGTTCAAGTGCGTCATCAGGTGCCTTTAGAATATTCAGATTATTCAATGCGAAGAAACATTTAATCATAAACTTGTTTCTTATAGTATTCAAGTGTTTTATAAACGGTTATAAATAGAAAACGGTTTACAAATTATTAAACTTAACATTATACAACGTCTTATTTGAAGCCTTAAATCGAAAGATAGGTATTAAACTGCAAAAAGATTAAAAAACTGGAACGAGGTCATTTAGATATTTATTTATTAGGCTAACTTGCAGTGGAATGAGCTGCATGATGCATCTTTTGCATAAATGCTGTTTTGTAAATCTGTAAGCTTCGAGGGATACTATGTTTTTTTTTTTATAATAAAATAAAAATTTGCACATTAACAGTCTTTATTCTATGTGACCAACATCACAAAACTTACGGAGCGACGATCTTCACAGGGTGGCTGCTAGCAACTGATGGAAGCATAAGATCGAATTAAACGACATGCAATAGGAGAGGTCTATGTCCGCCAGTGGACTACCTACTATAGGCTGATGTTGAACACAAAATCCACTAACTCATGAAAATATTTATGTTGCTATAGAGGTATGAGGAACAGGGGTGTAAAGTTCACTCATCCTCCATAGAAAAGGGAGGATCCTCCGACCAGACGGGTGTTGTGTCTGGTGGGCTACTGCCCGACGGTTGATGTCGGGATGTTGTATATATGTATGCTAGTCGCGCGGTAAACTCTGATTGCGCGATGCAGGATTTTGCGTAACGTCAGTGTGACAAGTTCCATTGTGGCGATGTAGATATGCCGCCACATTGCCATGTAGCATTTAGAGATGTTTATCAATTCATTGTGTTGGATATACTTTATAGAACTCACAGAGCAGTAAAATCAGAACTCCAAAACCTAAATCGGCATTCTTCTTTTGTACATATCGACTATATAGTTGCGACTGTTATTTCCAAAGAAGCAACCATAAACGTTTTAAACAATCATTTTTTAAACATTTAATAGAAAATATTATTTTAAATAAAATAATGAGATTGACAATAATAACAAAATCGCCGTAATAAGTAGTGCTATAAATTCTAAACATTGCTATGCTTCGAAACTCGATCGGAGTCGAGGTGTGAAAGTGGATTATCACAGAGCAGGGACACGCCTCGGTGCGGCGGCCGCAGCTGGAGACGGTATTGCTAATATTTTCCATACGAACCAAGCGTATCAGTGCACATCACCGTTTACATAGACAAAATGATAGCTTGTGGCAATTCTGACACTGCCTTTGACAGCCGAATTCAAAATTTTTTAGTAATAGCGTCTAGTCGCTGCTGGCGGCGGTGGCGCGGTTATTCCTTGCTCTGTGTGATTTATAAACAAATCAGTTTTGCATTCGCTTTCGAATTTTTGTGCGGTCACTTTGAAGCTCAGAGCGAGTTTTCGAAAAAAGCACCACTGTTTTCTTATCACGACCATACCCATGGCACGTTTGTGCTTGACAGTCAATATGGTAGTCCCATAATATAATTTGGTAGTTTATATGCCAGTCCAATATTAAAATTTGGTCGTGTATACTGCAGTTCCTAGTTTGGATGTTTGTACTGCTGTCCCATTTTAAAATTTGATCGTGGCCGTACTGGTATCGGCCGTACTGGTATTGGCCGTACTGGTATCGGCCGTACTGGTTGTACCGTCCGCACCGGCTGTACCGTGCTTTGACCCTTTCTGGAATAGGAAACCGATTATGGTAGTTACGACATGTCTACAAAAAACAAAACATTTAAATACATAGCTCGAAAAACTTCTGACGAGTCTCGTATGACGTCACCGTTGTTTTGGTTTCTTCATTAACTATCTCCTTCTTTTATTTTTTAACACACAAGAGAGCAGTGGTGACCCAGTAGAAGCGGCCCTGACTTACGAGTTTGTAGGTCGTGGGTTCAAACTCAAACTTTTTTTTCATCATCACTACTCTCAAAATAGCGAACGAAAACATTATGAGAAAAACAATGTCCTAAACCAAAAATTTTATGACATGCGACATCCACCAACCCGCACTGGGCCTGCGTGATGATTTATGGCCCACTTCCTCTCACATAAAGGAGACCTCTGTCCCAGCAGTGGGAACATTATAAGCTGATTATACAATGCGTATGCTATTATGGGACGAAGCGCTTACACGGGCAAATAAAATTGCACAATAATTTTTGGAGTTAAACTATGCCGGGCACGGCAATTCATGCTTCAAGTCAATAGCAGCTTAAAGCACCTGTCCCATCGTCGACGAGGAAGCGACTCAACGATCTTCTCGCTCAAGAAACGTACAAAAGATGGTGGCAAATCTCCTTGTTTTGCAGCGACAAGAGCCATCAAAGAGATTACTCGCTTAGCGATGCTAGCTTGGCGGGCAGAACACTCGCTGAGAGACTCACGCTTAGTATATACGCACGACATTGAACCAAACCATAAACGCTTACCCATGTTTATAGCTCTCACTAGATTTTTGTTCAGACGGCCAGTCGACATGATATTCTATTCTCTCATAATTCATTGCGTAGCATTTTTTGAGCCTGTAAAGGCACCACATACCTATTATCTTACGGCTAAAAATAACGTAATATAAATATTGAGCCGGTGTTTATAAATTTTTCCAAGTATGAGAAATGGTCAACGCACACGTATTGGACGAAATCAGCATCGCGTCAACTCGAGCTGTTCAGCAAAGCTAACATGACAAGCGCGTAAACGCTCTCTCTCACGATTTGTCGTAATTTTTCTACAATTCTGATGTCATCCTAATGCCTAAAATGAGTAAACTCGAAAAAGTATAAATCTCCGTACGCACACTTATAAGCGTCGTGACGGCGTCACCTCCGCTCGGGATCAGCTAGTTAACAGCGGTCACCGAGCTTACGGCGGGCCGATTCTTATGTTGGGTTGACACCGGCCGATCTATTCTGTAAAATCTCACCATGAAAACTAAGATGAAGTGAGCTTGAAGTGAGCTGTCACAAGTTTTCACGGTAAGTTTGATACAGAATATGTCGGCTGGTTAACGACGAGCTGATCCCGTGCAGTGCTTAAATACATGTTTTCACCTTAATAGACGAAGCATGTGTATGTAGTTGTAGTGGCCTCACCTACCTACTACCTACCTATAATTGCCGGCGATTAATATTAGAAGAAAATTGTTGGAACTAAACATGTATGCTCACGCACTCAGTCAGATAGATCGGATCAGATTCAGTAGTTCAGTTCTATCTCTCCTTGTACGGTAATTCTAAGTATAAAATGTGGTAAAGCTTTTAAGTATGTTCTAGTAACAATATTACGGCGTATTTTAGGCCAAGAACAGTGGTGCTATTCTGTAAAGATCCCACCGTGAAAATTTAGGTGAAGTGAGCGTGATGTGAACTGTCATCCCATCTTACTCTACTAGGGATTGAGCTCACTTCAAACTCACTTCACCTAAGTGCTCACGGTGGTGTGATGTATACAGAATTGATCGGCTGCTAATTATTCTGTCATCATCTGGCCAGCCTTTTTCAAGTCAAAGCTCGGACCCAGCATATTGGAGTCGGCTTCCAATCTCGCCAGACGCAGCTAGCCAGCCAGATGAACTAGTATTTTATATGGAGCGACTGCCTATCTGACCTTCACAACCCAGTTACTGGGTAACATAATACTCCTTGGTAAGATTGGTTACTGGTTGTTGTTGGTTGGTAAGTAGCAGCTAATTATTCAAAAAAACTTGCACTTACTTTTCTTCCACACAAGTAAATAAACATCTAATTAGATTTACGGATCGAGCCGTGCTGAGATACAAAAAAGGGCCTTCACATTTGTATGTTTTATCATAAACGCTGTTCAGAGCGACTCCTATAACTACTTCTAGCTCGCCTGCAGATGCAATTAAGGGTCCACCATGGTCATTCTGCAATGTTAAAATTCTGCAGTAAAAAGAAATTTAAGGTGTAAAAAGATCAGGCCGAAAAAAATCCTCATGGATGCCGTCCGTATGGGGAGATCGGAGGGTTATGTTGGACTTCTACCGTCTAAAACCGTGAGTTGGAGGCCCGGAAGATACTATTACATTCGAGCGCATGCCCGCCTACTCTTCATCTCACCAGGTAAAATTAGGCAAAAATAACTATTTACGTACCTAAAATAAATATCTTACCTGACATATACCTCCAAGATATTTTCCTGGTACTCCTTGTCTTCTAGACATTGAATCATGTATATCCAATATATTCCCATTAAACGTTTTATTATTAGCATTAATCTTGTCAAAGGACGTACCAGGGCCATTCGAGATCAAAGCTGCCCGGCGGCGTAACCATTCGATGCTTTCCATGTCCATGCACTGAAATTGAATCCTGTTAGCAGTTGTAGCTGTAGCTTTGGTTGATCAAAAGAACAATAATCATAATCTTCACGCCCGTAATCCCCAAAGGGATAGGCAGAGATGTACTTGCCAATAGTACACGCATATTTAGCCAGTTATGTTTAGTCCCGTGTAATAGGGGGCGAGCCTATTGCCACTAACCGAGCATAAATCCAGACTACGGGCTGGTACTGAGAAATTCCTGATGGAAAAACCCAATAATACTTTGCCCGACCTGGGGATCGAATCCAGGACCGCATGCTCAGCCGTAGCGCCTGCGACCACTAGACAAACGAGGCAGTTAAAAGAATAAAATCAAAAGAGCATGATCCGATTATTATAAATGTGAATGTTTGGATGTTTGTGAGTTTGATGCTTATTAACTAAACATTCACGCCTTCACGGCTGAACGAATTTAGGTGAAGTTTGGCACTTGGGTAGACCATGGCCTGGATTAGGACAGAGGATACATTTTATCCCGGAAGTAGGTTCGTTACCCTGGGATTTTTTTTTATTTTTCCGACCTCGTGTAAAACCACGGGCAAAAGTACAGGGCCAATTATTACATTTTTTACTGACCTCAGCGGGTCTTTCTTTCGAAGTAATTTGCTTGCCACCGTTGCCACCACATCTCCACCCAGTCCAAATTCCTTTTTTATATCGTACCGATTTTTCGGTTGACGAAGTTCTCGATGAAACACTTTTTCTTTGATTCTTTGAGGTAGTTGATGAAATCATTCTTCTTTCTTTCTTTATAACTCTAGTTTCAACTCCGTCATTGAGCCCATGCGTGCACAAAAATAAATATTCTAAATTTTTTGGAAATTGTTTTCGGCAATATGAAGTATTCGTTATGATTGTGTGCGCTTGCATTAGGTATTCTGAATTTATGTCCGCAACCATTCCAGGCTGAAATTATTAAAACTGACTTTGAATTCAAATGCAATCTTTCAGCTACTTTCACCATGTAAATCAGATCGCAGAATTCAAAGAGAATCAGAGAAGCAATTCCCGTACCTATTTCAAGAACGTCCGCATTCTAATCTCAGTTTCTATCTGCCAAAAAAACCTCTATTTTATCCAATTTTATCACTACCTACATTTTTGACAAGTTTTTGGCATTGATTGTCGCTGAGATGTTTTTTTTAAGTTACCTAGACTACTCTGTCCCACTGCTGAGCAAATGCCTCCCCCAAATCCTTCCAGACAACCTTTTATAGAGCCACCTCGATCCAGCCCTTGCGGTACGCTTCTCGATCATCTCGCTACCTCTTCCTGGGCTGGCCTCGGCAGCGCTGTCCATCCTCAGGCACCCACCGTGTGGAGACGCCCAGCGGTCACTTTGCATGTGGCTGACGTGACGCGCCCAATCCTATTTCAGCTTTGACGTACGAGAATTGGCCATCAGACTAGCAAACTTACTTTACGAGCTACAGCTGCTCCCCAACCAAGAGCGACAACATAAGAATAAGGTTTTTCCATTGTTCCATTATAATTAATTGAAATAGCCTTCGGTTCATAGGAGCAATCTGTACGGTAAGAAATGTCCAAAAAGTTATATGGTTTCTCTACAACCCCAAGGCCGACGTCATATTGCATCCACGTTAATAGATTGTACCCTGTGAACGAAAATAAGGTTATTTCGATAACGATGTACTTAATTAATTAAGTAACAGATGGAGAAAGACCGTTGACAATTTGAAATGGAGTCATTATTCTCAGCAGTGAGAGAGCGAATGAGAAGAGAAGAGAGTACCTTATAAGCCAAACTCGCTAAGGTCTACCGGTAGGGTCACTCTGTGCAGGTTTGCCTATGCAGGTCGACCACTCCTGCCCTTCTTTAATTAGAATCGGCACCGCATGTCTTTTTTTTCCTCAACTCTAGAAGCCTAATCTACGTCGTTTCGACGTAAACTCAAACGCATATTCGCGATCTCTTTCTCGCGCTTGCTTCGATCGCCGTGATCGTTCGAACTTCGAACCAACTAATTAGCGGCCAAAAGCTAACAGAAGACGGCTTTATTGCCTTGGTACATACCACCGTTTTGTAATTATCGCCATGTTGTATGTCTGTTTTACGTAAATATGTATGGGCTTCGTGTAACTTTTGCATTCATCACAGTTCAGTATTTTTCAAGGATTTACTGATATTTTTTTTTCCTAAATACTAATGTATTTTTTTTTATTTGAGATGGGTTTGCTCTTGACTCTAGTCTAAGTGACAGAGACAAAAATTATATTAATTATTATTATATTTGATGCAAAAACAAAATTACGGGCTCCAGAGAGCTGAATGTGGAAGACATAGCATCAATTTTGGCAAATGATGATGAATGTCCTCCCGAGGATACAGACTCAGAAGAAAAAGAATGAAGAACTCAAGATGAAGTCAGATTTGATGTCGATGACGAGATGGTGGATCACCTTTAATTCACAAAACAGCCAGCTCGCCAGGAGATTCTTCAAGCCCTGGCCCATATAATGAATTGACCAACAAGGACGAAAAAGAAATATTTTTATTTATTTCTTTATTTCTTCTTACATATGTGGTATACGCAAAATGTATAGTATCAAAACTGTTTATAAAATCTATATAAATAAAAAGAAAAGTCCTGACTGACTCATCAAAATAGCCAGCCCAAACCCTTGTACCTAGAAAGCTGAAATTTTGCACAGAGGTTCCCTTTATAATGTTGATAAGAAATAAGGAAGGAGATTTTGAAATTCAACCCCTAAGGGAGTGAAATAGGGGATGAAAGTTTGTATGGAAAATCGTCATTTTTGTTGTTTAAACCATGAAAATTGGTATTTAGCATTCTGACTAAAAATTAAAAACCACTATTACGGCGTTTTTGGAAAATCATCCCCTAAGGGGAAAATAGGGGATGAAAGTTTGTAAGGAACAAATTGGTATTAAGCTTTTTTTTTAGACATTACGGATGAAATGTTTTGGCGTTTTTGGAAAATCATCCCCTAGGGCCTAGGGGGTTAAAAATCCTTACTAATTCATCATCGGTCAGCCCAATTTTCGCCATCCCCAAAGACACTTTAGTAATTCAGAGAACAATAACTTTACTAAGTTCCATACTTGTAATTTTTTTTTTCAAAATTCCCACGGGATAGGGATTAAAGAGGATTTATATTTTCGCTTTAAAGTTGCCTTCAAATTTAGCATACAAGTTGGTTATTTTCCGTTTCGTTATATTATATTCCGTTACTATTTTTAGGTTTTAGGATTTTTGGAACGAAGTTCTTTTACGCGGCTTGCGGTAGGAGTAAACTAGTAGAAATCGTCACAAACGAAAAAACGTTCATACTTGTATGCCTTTCTTATTTATTTATTTAAACTTTTCACACTTAAAAAAGTACAAAGGCGGACTTAATGCCTTAGGCATTCTCTACCAGTCAACCAAGGGTGGTGAAGAGATTAGATGGCAGGTGCTCTGTTAGAAATGGATCAATTTGTACATAAATAAGTCATAAACTTATAATACACATACATACATATTTACTATAATATATACCTATATTATATATATATTATATACAAATTCAAGAGAGAGAGGTTTTGAGATGACTACGCTATTTATTTTAAAAATAACTCCGCAATCTCCGCTTAAATGCATGGACCAGACCAGACTGGTGGCCATCCTGATGTCAAGAGGTAGCGCATTCCAAAGAAGAATGGACTGAATATGAAAGGAAGAATGAACAAAGTCAGAAGTATGAGAAGGACAGAGTAGGAGAAGATTGTTAGAAGAACGTAGATTCTTAGCGTGTGAAGAACATAGATATTGGAAGTGAGACACTAGATAAGACGGAGGAGTGGGAGAGTTAAGAAGGGAGAAAAGCGTGGTCAAAGCACGTAAATTTCTTCTCTGGCGAATGGGCATCCATTTGAGCTCAGACCTGTAGCTCGACACATGGTCATATTTTCTGAGGTTGAATATGAACCGGATACAATTGTTAAGCAGACTGTCAAGCTTATCCAGCAACACCGCATTCAAGTCAAAGTAGCACACGTGACCATAGTCAATGATAGGGAAAATCGAAGTCTGCACAAGCATAGTTCCTTCCCTTAGTAGCCTTTCTTCTTTCGAATTCTTCAATCGGATCGATTTTTTTTTTCAAATTTCTTTCGAATTGGCCAAAATTAAAATCCAAGATAGCGGCTGCGACTATTTTCAAATTTTTCGTCATAGGTGTCGTTTCCATAGAGGTCAAAATGTAAATCCAAGATGGCGGCTGCGAAAATTTTCAAACTTTTCGTCATGGGTGTCGTTCTCATAGTTTTCGAGGGTGCTAAAGTCGATAGTGACGTCAAAATGTAAATCCATGATGGCGGCTGCGGAAATTTTCATATTTTTCGTCATGGGTGTCGTTTTCATAGTTTTCGAGGGTGCTAAAGCCGATAGTGATGTCAACATGTAAATCCAAGGTGTCGGCAGTGAAAATTTTGTTTTTGTTTTAAATCATATGTGAGAAGAAACTTCGTTCCTGACGGGGGTCCTCCGACCAAACACGTGTTTTATTCTCCAGCAATAATTTATATCAATCCACGCGCCGCTCCTCGGATACTATAAAAGCAGTGCGAGAAGTTGTTTACCTGGATTAACATATAGGGTACTTTAATCCCGGTAGTACGTTCCCGCGGGATATTTTCCGACTTCACGCGGGCGAAGCCGCGGGCAAAAGCTAGTCTAAATATAAATCTATTTAACTGGTTTATTATTGCTAAAAGTTTATTAATTTATCGTATAAATAAAAATTTCAATGTTTTTTCTTATTTAATTTATTCATGTAGGTAAGAGTAAAACCGAGAAGGTCTAAAGTTTGGTGCCATTTTTCGTACGCTTATGTATTTCTAAAGTTTTATAAATATTTTTTTTATCCTCCGCTTTTATATTGCATTGGTAGTTAATTTAAATAAATATAATAACAGAAATAAAAGATTTAACGTAACATTCTGATTAACAGGCACTTTTATTGTTGGACGTCATATGACGTATAACTGGGCTTTTTAGCTAGAAAAATATGATTGGGCTTCTAGAGATAAGGCGATTCTCACACGGCGCCGCGCACCGACACTGTAGGTGGTAAAGCGGATCCCACGTCGTATTGGCTTGTATGTATGTAATACGTTGATGCCTACACACGTACACCACCCGACCGTACGGACGAGCGGCGCTCGCGCCGCCTCCGCCCCTCCGCTCAGAACACCGCGTTGTAGGGCGGCGCTTGAGACACCGCATTATAGCGTGAATCACTGTAGGTTGAGGGTGTGTTGCACTTTTTTGAAAATGTATTTCGATGTCCGCGCGGATAGGTTTCCAGCGGTGCGCCGCCGCCGCGCGGACGCGCCCACTGCCTCCCCAAGAGGCTCATCACTACAAAGTCCTCTTCGCCTGCGCTGCGCTGTTTCAAAAAACTGCAGGTACAGGTCTCACAGGTATGTGTTTAACACAAGCTATTTAATTTAGGTATAGTTGCCGTGAAACAGGGGGAGATTACATTTAAATGAGCAGCAAATAAATTATGTGCTCACCTTTTGGGATAACAATCTTGACAATTCTTTGTTTCCTTGTCCAAGTGCACTTGTCATCCTGAATGTTTTCGCTACTGACGTACTTTTTGTACCCGGCTATCACATAGATGTGGCTGACCTCAGTCAGACACGCTGCTGCCGTTAGTACATGTTTCGTGGAAACGAGAACTCCACCACATACCCAAGCATTTGGTTGATTTTCAGAATAAGGCGAGTTGAGGAGGTACACCTGTATAAAACAATGGTTAGAATTGCTGTCTTGTATGGATCAGAATGTTGGGCCACAAAAGAGATGAATGAAAGACAATCGCATGCAGCTGAGATGAGAATGCTAAGAGGAATGTGTGGTGTTACGCGAATGGATAAAATAAGGAATGAGTATATAAGAGGAAGTCTGAAAGTGGCTGCAAAGTTGTGTGGGAATCGGTTGTCATGGTCATGTGATGCGGAGGAATGAGGAATATGTTGCAGAAAAGTTTTGAGTATGAATGTGGATGGCTATAAGAGTAGGGGAAGACCAAAGAAACGATGGATGTACTGTGTGAAAGATTATATGGCTAGAAAGAGGGGTCACCCCCTCGGGTAGTCATACTGAGATGATGACTAATAAAGAAGTATGGAAGAAAAAGACATGTTGCGTCGACCCCAAATAAATTGGGATAAGGACAGGAGAGTGATGATGAGGAGGTATACACACGGCTATCAAGCTATATATTTCCCGTATAAGCTGACCTCTCATTGTACGGAGATCCTATAAAATGCGAGATCAGCTTAAACTGGAAATGTATAATTTGATAATGTAGCCTGTGTACACCTGCAAACAGAATTTTACTAATATAATTATGGAACTGTCGGATTCTAAAAGCTAGGAGATGAACTTAATCGGATAACATAACGTAAAAAGATGATTAGAAAGATTAGGTAGAGATGTAAAGCTGTACATAGTAATTAGTACACCCACATTCCGCCGGTTATATTTTAGGCTCATGTAATAGGGGCGAGCCATTGCCATCAACCGGGCACAAATAAGACGGCTGCCACTGAGAAATTCCCAGACGGTCAATTTCATTACTGGCTTAGCTAGTCCCATCATAGAACCATTTCACTTCTCTCCGGTCACCTTGGACGAAATTAAAAAGACCATCCTGTCCATAAAATCCAAGGCTGTGGGGGATGACGGCATCAGTCGTAGTATGGTCGTTTGGATCCTCGATACCCTACTTCCTCCGATTACCCACATCATAAACTTTTCTCTTGATTCCGGACAATTCCCATCCCTGTGGCGTATGGCCTATGTCCGCCCGCTTCCTAAAGTTTCAAACCCCTCCCTGCCCACTCACTTTCGACCCATTTCCATTCTCCCATTCCTGTCTAAAGTGATTGAGGCCTGCGTTCACAGACAGTTTGCGGGGTTTGTTCACCGGAACAACCTTGTTAGCTCGTTTCAGTCTGGATTCAGGCCTGGGCATAGTACAGCTTCCGCTCTCCTTAAAGTGACTGGTGACGTTAGAGAAGCGATGGAGGATACTAAGGTTACTGTTTTGGTTTTAATTGATTTCTCCAATGCCTTTAACGCTGTCAGCCACGATATTCTCCTTGCTATGCTCTCTCATCTCATGGTTTCGTCCGAGGTTCTGGAATGGTTCTCTTCTTATCTTCGGGGACGCCGGCTGTCGGTTCGCATTGATGAGAGCTCTTCGAGTTGGCGTGACCTGGATGCTGGTGTTCCACAAGGTGGTATTCTTTCTCCATTGTTATTCTCCATCTTCATTAATTTTATAACTCACTGTCTTCGGTGTTCGTATCATCTTTATGCCGATGATCTTCAATTGTATACAGCTGCGCGGGTGGAAAGTTTATTGGATGCTGTAGCAGATGTAAACCGAGACTTAGATGCAATCAAAAAGTGGTCTGATAGTTTTGGGGTATCAGTGAACCCCTCAAAGTGTCAGGCCATTGTAATTGGAAGCTCGCGCATGATGGGTAGGGTGACGCTTAGCTCTCTTCCTCCTCTCATTTTCAATGGTACCGTCATACCCATTACCCCTACTGTGAAAGATCTCGGTTTGCATCTTGACTCGACGCTTAGCTGGCAGCGCCAGGTCTCTAATGTTAGTCAAAGGGTCAACGGTACTCTACGATCTCTGTATCGTCTGAGAAACTTTTTGCCCGCTAAGACGAAAACTATGCTTGTGCAGACTTTGATTTTCCCTATCATTGACTATGGTGACGTGTGCTACTTTGACTTGAATGCGGTGTTGCTGGATAAGCTTGACAGACTGCTTAACAATTGTATCCGGTTCATATTCAACCTCAGAAAATATGACCATGTGTCGAGCTACAGGTCTGAGCTCAAATGGATGTCCCATTCGCCAGAGAAGAAATTTGCGTGCTTTGACCACGCTTTTCTCCCTTCTTAACTCTCCCACTCCTCCTTCTTATCTAGTGTCTCACTTCCAATATCTATGTTCTTCACACGCTAAGAATCTTCGTTCTTCTAACAATCTTCTCCTACTCTGTCCTTCTCATACTTCTGACTTTGTTCATTCTTCCTTTCATATTCAGTCCATTCTTCTTTGGAATGCGCTACCTCTTGACATCAGGATGGCCACCAGTCGGTATGCATTTAAGCGGAGATTGCGGAGTTATTTTCAAAATAAATAGCGTAGAGTCATCTCAAAACCTCTCTCTCTTGAATTTGTATATAATATATATATATATATATAATATAGGTATATATTATAGTAAATATGTATGTATGTGTATTATAAGTTTATGACTTATTTATGTACAAATTGTTCCATTTCTAACAGAGCACCTGCCATCTAATCTCTTCACCACCCTTGGTTGACTGGTAGAGAATGCCTAAGGCATTAAGTCCGCCTTTGTACTTTTTTTAAGTGTGAAAAGTTTAAATAAATAAATAAATAATAAATAAATTCCTTATGGATGGTTTTAGCATTACCTAGCAAGATTAAAAAAACAATTTCAATTTCTGAAAGAGTACATGAGTTGTAAACATGCCTAAATCAATACTACTAATAATTAAGCTGAAGAATTAGTTTTTTCGTTTGTATGTTTGAACGTGCTAATCTCTGGAACTGCCAGTCGGATTTGAAAAATACTTTTTGCTTTTGACAGCCCGATTCTTGAGGAAGGCTATTTAGTATCACGCTACGACCCTTAGGAGCCAAGTAAAAAGAAAAAAAGTCAGAAAGAACGCTAAGCGAAAACGAAGTACTAGCGTTAGCGGGTGGGCAATGCGATGCGACGAGGTGGGTCGGTGGAACAAGAAATTTCATGCGGTGGAAGTCGCGAGCAGAAACTAGTAGGTATATATGAAGACATCCATGAACTCTTTAACTTTTCTAAGCCAGAAAAACGAAACGAAGATGAAACCTTCACCATCGTCCACAGCCCGTTTTCACCCACTGCTGAGCATAGGCCTCTCTTTTCATGTGTCAATCCTTACTGATGTTGAATGATGATGAAACCTTATTGATCGCAATTAATTGGACAATTTAATTGGATTGGATTAATTGGATTGGATTGGTAATTGTACTTTTTAAATATTCTTAGTTTTAAGTTCTTTTTCTTTGTTTCCTTTCGTGGTACTGTGTGCACTTGTGGCATGTGCCAATAAACGTTTTTTCTTTCTTTGTTTCTTTATAAAATAATTACCTACAACTTCCAACTTACCATATATTTTTTTTCGTTTTCAACAATCCTTCCGTTTGTTATTCTTCGATTACACAGACAAACTGTAAATGCGTTCATAAAAATATGTTAAAAATATTTTTTAAATGGAGTTGTTATAGGCACAACTCGCTAATCTACATGGATTGGATGCTAATATTACTGATGGTACAGAACAGAACTAGCTAGTTAGGTACTTAAACTTAGCCCAAAATATTGGTTTCATCATCAGCCTTTGGCAGTCTACTGCTGGACATAGGCCTCTTCAATTGAACACCATTCAACTCGCTTCCAGCTGTTAAGATATTCATTTACCAAATCGTATTAACACTTCGTTTTCTTTGATCTTCCATCATGGACAAAATCACTTGCGTCATTCATACAACTGTCCGCCTTTTTTTTTGGGTGGGAAATCATCAAATGACCGCCCGGAGGACGTGTCAGACTTTTACTGACTAAAACCCACCCGTGTTCCTTCAGTTGCCTGTGCCGGGGCCACGGTAACTTTTTCAAACATCCTGCGAACAACTGTCCGCCTGAGGCCCAATTCATGGCCTCGAGCGATGCAACTTGCGACACGACACGCGTGCGCGTCACCGCCGTCGCCTGTTTCCGTCCATCGCTCCGTAAGGACCGCAAGTCGGGTCGCGGTGACTCGTGGCACGCTCTAAACAACTTCTTTCATTTGTTTTCTCCGCAGTCGCTGTTCGAGACGCGTGTCTATTGTTCGTGTAGCTCGTGGCCACGGGGTAATGTTATGTTAACATTAAAATGTTGATATTATCTAAGTTCTAATTCATAAATTCAAATAATACTTAACTTTAGAGCTAACTACACAAATGACGAAGTAAATAAAACATTTAAACAGCATGTTTTTTTTTCAATAATTCCGGCACAGTCACAAAAGTTTACCGAAGAAATATTACTACACTCAATTTAACAGCGCAGTCAACCAAAGAATGAAGTGATTACCTATGTAATTAATCACTTCAATTTTCTACTTATTATTTTCTTTTTTTTTTTTCTTTTTGTTGGACTATTCCAACATATTATTTAAATTTTTAACTGTTACTTTGGTGACGTGTTGGGGCGACAAATCTCTTATCCATTTGAACGTCCAAAAAGGGGGGCTGGAAGTAAAGTTAACGTCCACACAGCATACGCGCAGTTTTTCCGCGCATGCGGCCCTGCCATTTCGAATTGGATCTTATTACCTAGCAGGGGCGCAGCTACAATTATCATTAGAAGGAAGCCGAAGAAAAAATTGTTCAGTTCTCATAAACTCAAACAAAAACTTTCAGTAATTTTTGTAATGTTTTTAATCTGATGACCGTATTAAATATATGTAATGCGATGTAATACACAGTTACACATACAGGTGTACCATATTATTCGGCAATAGTAGACAAAGAAGAGTGGTGGTTCCGAAGGAAAACCGATAGGAATCGGGTTGTATGAAGGCTGCGCCCGTGTTATCTAATAAACTACTAATAAGATTCCAATAGTAAAAATTGCTGAAACTAGACAGTATCAACTTATCTGAAACGTGAATTACAGCAACTAGTCCTAACTACTTAAAAAATAAGATAAACTTGAGAATATGGATTGAATTTGAGTAAAATATTTGCTAAGTTTGTCAATAAAACTTATTTTATAATTAAACTAGACTATAAAGGTCAGATATCACCGTTTCCAATTCCAATAATGCAAAGTTAAGCAAATATACAAAGTGTAATTTAAATAACGGACAACCTCTTGTACCTACTCATCATTATAAACAACTTTTACTATGTGACCAAACCTGAAATTGCGAAAAAAATCAGCTGTTCCCTACATTTTGACGAGCTATGCGAACATAAATGTAGGGAACAGCAGATTTTTTCGCGATTTCAGGTTTGGCCCAATAGTAAAAGTTGTTCATAATGATGAGTACAATGACCCCTTAAGAGGTTGTGCGTTATTTAAATTACACCTTGTATATGGAGGTTGGGGTGTGTGTGGTAGGCAGAGTAATGAATAAAAGTCATTCTGCTGTAAGTACCTACTCACGATTTTATTGAGCATTTATTTTTACCGCCCGGGCTCTTAATAGGCTTAGTCCGCCACTGCAGACAACACAGGCAAGTCAGAAGAAGAATACTCACAAATACGATAGGCACACACAGTCAGTCAGGAACAATAGATTACAGACAGTATGGAATGGAAACTACAAAATTATCTAAGGTGTTTAATTTTTTGTTTTTATTCAAAAGGAACAACAAACAGCTACAATATAAAACATAGAACAATAAATATACAAAAGTTATAGACAATATTGCAGCCCACAATGCTGGGGGCCAACCACCACCTCTTAAAGCAGTATTATTTCAATGTTATTTCAGTGTGAGAAAGAGATGAAGCTATACAGGACGTCTAGCTCCATCTCTTTCCCACACTCAAGTAAGATTACAATAATACTGCTTTAAGAGGTGGTGGTCTAGCTCCAGATCACAGATTAGCTGTGGGATACAAAACAGTGAAAATAAACGCTAAAATTAACCCGACAAACTTTAAGGAGTGCTTTAGACCATCGAACTGAATAACTTTTATTATGGGAACCACTTTGAAATCGCGAAAAAAAAAATCTGCTTTTCCATATTTAACTTTAATACCTACTTATACTAACTGTTCTAAACTGTATGGAACAGCTGTTTATAAAAGTTATATAGTTCGATGGTCTAAAACACCTCTTAAAGTTTATTGGGTTAATTTTGAAACACCTTATATAACGTGTTTCTGGATGTACGACATTAAATGAAAACGAGCACAGTACTAATCCATTGAAACATTTTAAAACAACAAGATTAGTAGTTAATGGGAAATTAAAAAATTGTAGTTTTCAAACAAAATAAATAGCAGAATCAACTGCATTAAAAGTATACACGCTTTATCTACGAAAAGTCACTGACCAACGGTGCTGTGCGGGGTGCGGGGTGCGGGGCGCGGCGGTGGCAATGTTTACCTATTATTACGGACTCAGATCTACTAAATCATGTTGAAAAATGAGAAAATGAAAAATAATTCCTTGTGGCTAAAGTACCTATTCATTGGATTAGAATGATTTTTTGTATACGGGTAAAGAACATGATTCTCTTTACGTGGTTTAAAGGAATGTCAATCCTCCTGCTCCACCTTGTATATTATTTTTAAACCAAACAAAAATAGGTGGTAAATATTCACAATGTAAGTACTTATACATATACCAGTGACTGACAAAATACTGATAAAATAATTATACTGTAGGTAAATTATTAATAAATAGGCACTGTTTATAACATCTCATTCATTATTGATTATCATCAGTTTTTTTAATGAAATACAAACACTTTCACTAGACACACCATAATAAAACTCTAGCTCAAAAACTGTTTCATGAAACGATCAAATATTTTCAGGCCGGGTTCGTTAACCTTCTGGTACCAACTTTGTCTTTTGAGTCGAGCCCACCACTTATGAAGCTTCACATATTTTTTATCGATGGGAATTATACAGTCTAAAGAAGACAGTGTTGCCACACACGATACATCTGCTAGCGTCAATATATTACCAGCTATATACTCCTTTCCTAGATACTTATCAACTACATCATAGCATTCTTCAATATCAGCAACTTGCTCATCCGTAGGTCCTGGCGCTCTGAATTTCACTACACTGTAAATAACAGACCTTAGCCTAGGGAAGAGAATTGACGCGTCGAAAAATAAGCGTTGATCGACTATCGCTCTTGCAGTTACATCCGTAGGGTACAAAGTCTGTTGTGCTTCTCCATATTTTGATGCTAGGTACATGGTGATGGCATGGCTGTCTGATAGGACCAAGCCGTCGTCTTCTAACAGCGGTACGGAGTGTAGTGGATTCTTCTCCATATAATCAGGTTTGTACTGGTCTCTACTAGGTAGGTTCACTTCTCGAGTTTCGACTTCAAGCCCAAGTATTTCCGCAACCATCAAAGTTGCTCGGGCTGGCGGACTGACATCAGTTTTGTGAATAACTATCGGCATGATGCGGTCGACTATCGTTTACTACGGCTTAATATTTACTGGAGTTGTTCCCAATCGATACCCTTGATAACTGATAATGAGATATAACATTATCTACATTATAATCTCAATAGCGCCAGCCGTTTATTGGTTACCATGCGAATGACGACACTCGACACGATTTATATTTTATCACGACATGAATTTAAGCGAACCACAAATAATTCCTGTTTTGCTTTCCTAAAAATATTATTGAACATTCTTATAATTATAATGATTGCGCCTCTTTTTGTGAACCTAAAATAATTCCTTTTTTGGAGTCCTAATAATACTTAAGAGGGCTGTCACATTTTGTCACCTCTCTCGCTCACACGGCACCAAATTTCTAAGAATGTTAAATTAAAAAATGCTTTTTTGAAAAATGTAATCAATGGGCGACCTACTAAATAATATTAATTTAATAGGTAATTATTAAAAACACATTTTTATTGTGGCATTTATTTAAATCATCTCAGAAACAGACCATAATACCTATCGTCGTCGTCATTTCAGCTTAGACGATCTCTACATTACTTCGTTGATAATTCACAATGATTTTTCGGGCAGGAAAAATTAAACGATTGATAGCTAGTAACGAAATTTATTTACACGTTAAAATATCAATACCTATCACTTATAACATTTTTTGAAAATAGCTATCATAATTCACCATTTGCAATATACAAAATCTATGGGTATGTGGGTACACTCATTACCTTTACAAAATTTACAAACATTCAACGTTAGACCTTAACATTAAAAGAATGCTTAAAAATCTAAAGTGTTGGATATAAAAATTATGGAATCTTTTTAAAGTTTTATTTTTTATTT
Organism: Fissipunctia ypsillon; assembly: GCA_947568875.1. Taxonomy (NCBI): domain Eukaryota; kingdom Metazoa; phylum Arthropoda; class Insecta; order Lepidoptera; family Noctuidae; genus Fissipunctia; species Fissipunctia ypsillon. The sequence continues at coordinate 9,702,928 of OX387664.1, read as the reverse complement.
AAAGTCATAGATTAATATTAAGATCGTAGACCGTAGAGTGGCGACAGAGATGTGCCATAGACAAGGCAGCGAACTGTCAGTATCATAGACTACATTTCTGTCACAACACTACGCCACACTCAATAACGTAATGACCTAAAAATCAATCAGACAATAGTATTCTTAAAAATATATTTTTCGAATGTCCCTAACTAATCTATAAACGAAAAAATTTCCATTATTTATTTTGGGGCGTCGAAGTTTTGCTTGCAGATGCCAATAATTTTATTAGAATGCCATGTTTATTCAACAATTAAAATAATATTATGGACGAGGCGGATTACGATGGTCCAGTTTCTTAAAAAGTATGAGGAATTAGGAAGACAATGATTTTTAAAACTCGGAAACATATATTTTTGAAGGGCCGTGGTGATAAACGGCGACAAAGAGACTCCTATTCGATCAAAAGGATTAATTGAGCTGCGTTAGTAAAAGGCGAACATTTTCAAAACTCAAAGACAAACTACATTTGTTAAATCGACACACTACGAATGAAAGACATATTATTCGATGCCCATAATTATTTCCTACCGACGCAGATAAAGAGCCATTATTTTATTCGTAATGGCGTCTGCAAGCATTACAACATGTTATAGTAAAACATGTAGCAACAACATTAATATTTAGAGAGCTACTTAACAAAATATGGAAATTCCTTACACGAAAATTTATATCAGTCAATATGAATCAAACCATACATATATTTTATTTTTTTTAACTCCGCTATCAACAAGTTTGGGGATGTACGCAGCGTATATTTAAATTCAGAGCAATTTTATAATAGGTTTTGTTTATATCCCAAAAACAATTTAAAAAAAATGGTTTACTTGGCAAAATATCGGTACTGTTACAGGATAATAAACAAAGGAGTATCCAAGCTAACTTCTTTTCAAATACAAACCTTGTACGAAAGTTATAAAGTGTATTTTGGAATAACATTTCAAGTATAACAATAACACAATTATAAAAATACACTATATTGGACGAAAAATTGAATATAAAGGGAGAATGTTAATGTCATAATGTATTTCGAACACAATAACACATTTCGCCTGATAAATACATTGCTATAAGTATAAAACAAATCAGACGAGAAAGGTCACCTTTCTTTATTCGTAAGAATATAGAAGTTTCTGGTATTAACTTCGTTTTTATAGTGAACAGCGTTAATGGAAGAACGGCATCCCGGAAAATAAAATACTAAGACCATATTGCGCGCCTTACGGTGCTTTCCACTGAAGCGGAGCGGAGACAAAAGTAGCAAGAGACGTGATGTAGATTTTAACCGATGTGATTGGTCGATTCCTGCAAGTCTCAGCTTAGCTCGTCTCCACATCAGTGGCAACGCCCTCTTAGGCGGTCTGTCGTAATCGTAATACCCCATATCAACTATATACATACTTGCCATGTCGTAATGTTAAGAAGTTAACACCAGATAAGTATCGTGATAACAACTTTTGTTACTATAGTATGTTCGTAGACTCGCTGGATGCATAGCTATGGAAAAGTGGGGGCAAGACAGAACACATTAGAACACACATTACGAACTACCGGTTTCCGAAAAGCCAATAAATATCAAATCTCAAGTCAAATAATACCAGCCATTCTTATTTGACATGTGATTTGACAACAAATTAAATTTAACGGGCATTAAAAAACCGGACATTTTTATTAAAAATCTTACAATTTAATTTATAATCTGACTCGAATCCGGCCTTTTCTGGCTCAAATCATAATTAAAGCGTTGTTTTTGATAAATGGCGTCTTACTCCATTTTTGCTACGTAAACAGCAAGTCGGTAGACTACATTATAATGAAAGATTATTGTACAGATCAACACCAGCTTCCCTGAACAAAGTTAAATAATGCGACCGTTAAAGAGTATAAACGTCAATTTGTATGAGGTTCATAATTTTATTTATCACGTAATTTTTCTATATTATTGCTCAAGTATATTGGCAATTGACATAGCACAGACATTGTATTTATTACAAGTTGGCAAAGGTCCCCTGATTTCTGAAAGACTGTACAGTAAATCTGCTACCAAGTCAAGTAATGTGATTGCTTGATCAAAATTATCTCACGAAATTGAATCTAATTTCATAGACAATAGATTTGACAATGCTTTCAGAAATAAAACGGAACTTTTTTTGCTAAACTTACTCGCGCCGAAAAGAGACTGCGTATCTCGCTCGCGTTTCGGCGAGACAAAACGTTGACGCGCTCCGACTCTCTATTGATACTTTCACACAACCAAGAATATATGAATTACAGTTTATTTTAGAGACCCAATTTCGCTGGGAACTCGTCAATCACATACATTGACGTTTCTATCCATCAACGACACCCACAAGTAACTCTCCATAGGGCAAGTGAGTATGGTACAAAGTTTCACCGGTGTTGTTGCGAGGTCTGTGGTCGGCGACAGTTGTTGGCAATAGAACGGAAGCACTCGTCACAAACCCGTACGGGTTTCAGTTGGCCGTAGCGCGGCAGTGGGATTGAGTTTGAGCTGCATGATGCACAGAATACTTTGCCTGAAAAGTAAATGTTTGGTGTTAATTTGGTTGTTACGTATGAAATGATGATTGTTCCATTTCTAACAGAGCACATGCCATCTAATCTCTTCACCACCCTTGGTTGACTGGTAGAGAATGCCTAAGACATTAAGTCCGCCTTTGTACTTTTTTAAGTGTGAAAAGTTTAAATAAATAAATAAATGAAATTGTTTATTCTGTAAATAAGATATCGGAATCACTTTTACACGTCATATTAAAAAAAATTGTTAGATAGAGTCGACATTTCTTGTCTAAATGACGAAACAAACTCAGGGTTCAAAGTCTCTTTTAAAGTCCAGACATAATATTGGTCAGATCATGTGAGGACCATGTAGAGATATGAAGGTGCTTGTAAATTATATTTATTACTATGGTGAGATTGCCACCAATATTTTCAGTATGGTTAGTCCGAGTATTGCAAGTATTGCTGAAACATTTGGACGATGGCTCTGACATCGAACACATTCTCAGGCCAAACTATTATTGTTTCACTTTAGGCATATCTATCATTTAAGTATATTTATTTCTGGCGTTACATGTATTTTATTGTGACGGACGTGGCAATGTGTTCTTGTAGAAATGTATCAGTTTCACTAGCCATTGCTGCCCTGGCTGTATTTATGTAGAAGACATGACTCTGCAATGTAAGTTGCCGTGATGCCTAGCTAAAAGCCCCCGAAAGCTCCGTACTCACATTCAGTATTACTCGATAGTTTTACTCGAATACAAGTAAAAATTAACGTGTGGACAGCAAAACTCACAACTCGAAGGCTTGTATCGAGCCGGCTCGATAGCACCTACTCGAAGTGAACCGTCGAGCTTGACTCGAACCTATGTTCGCGTCCTACGAGTCGAGCGTCTTTTTTTTTAAAGTCATTCTTCATATTATAGCCCTTCGGGCATCCTTAAATAATTGTTATAATCTACGGGACACATGGCTGCTGTATTATTGCATGGCTGTACTGACCACAGTTGCGACAGTGGTGCCTGCGCCGGAAAGCGGTGAAGTGCGCGGTGCAGCGCATGCAAGCAGGCGCCGCCATGTCGGGCACCCAGTCGGGCGCGCGCTCTGCGCCCGGCGCACGCTCCGAGCTGCTGTAATATTATAATAGGATAAGGATTGTGGGGGTTTGGTGTACATAATAAAGAGTATTCTATCTTCTATCTATCAGTTTCACGCCAGTAGTACCAGGAAGGATAGCAGTAAGTTCTATTCTGTAAAAATCACACCGTGAAAACTTAGGTGAAATGAGCTGTCAATCTCCAGCATCGTGAAATGAGCTGTCAATCTCTAGCATCGTGAAATGAGCTGGCAATTTCTAGCATCGTGAAATGAGCTGTCAATCTCTAGCATCGTGTTATGAGCTGTCAATCTCTAGCATCGTGAAATGAGCTGTCAATCTCTAGCATCGTGAAATGAGCTGTCAATCTCTAGCATCGTCTTATGAGCTGTCAATCTCTAGCATCGTGTTATGAGCTGTCAATCTCTAGCATCGTGTTATGAGCTGTCAATCTCTAGCATCGTGTTACGAGCTGTCAATCTCTAGCATCGTGAAATGAGCTGTCAATCTCTAGCATCGTGAAATGAGCTGTCAATCTCTAGCATCGTGAAATGAGCTGGCAATTTCTAGCATCGTGAAATGAGCTGTCAATCTCTAGCATCGTGAAATGAGCTGTCAATCTCTAGCATCGTGAAATGAGCTGTCAATCTCTAGCATCGTGAAATGAGCTGGCAATTTCTAGCATCGTGAAATGAGCTGTCAATCTCTTGCAACGTGAAATGACAGCTCACTTCAAGCTCACTTTACCTAAGTTTTCACGGTGACATTTTTACAGAATAGACCGGCAGAAGTGTATGAGTAAGTATGATCTCTTCCAAATGTATCCGACGAAAATGTAAACGAAATCAGAAAACGTACAAACATGCCGATGTCGATTATCTGTGCCCATTACAAATTAAGTGCTTTGATTTGGTTATTTGAATACTCACTTAAAAGTGGTTTTAAATGACCTTTAAGTTTTTCAATTGATAATTGAGGTTCAATTTTTAATTTTCGTCAATGATATGTCAATTACAAAATAAAAATGTTAAGTATACTTACAAATTGTTGGAAAAAGTGGTGAGATATAATGTTGAAACCTTCTAAATAAATATGAATATGTTACTAATTCCCTTTAGCGAGTGATTGGGTAAGAAACTAACCTCAAAAGGGTTTGTTTACAATTTCATCATATACTTTTGGAACAGACTATAAAATAGTTGAAGAGTGAGCGTTTTAGGGACTCTTGTAACTTGACGTTAAAAAGTGCTGATACAATTATTATATTTTATAATTTATTGTTATTTATTAATTTTATTCTTTCAACATCTACTCATAGTACAACATACCTATAGGTGAGGTCCCCAGTGGACACGGACGCCTGCAGGTTGCCGGGCGCGTCGTGCGGCTTGCGACGTGCTTCAGTCGCGACTGGCTGGTCGCGCGCGTTTACTGTGTTGCGTCTCGCCAGTCGCGTGGACCCGTCTGATGTGGAGTCCGAAGTACTGTCCGCGTACACTTCCTCTGCCGAATACACGCTGTCGAATGAGCTGCCTGGAAACATTATATCGATTTTGAGGACCACTATTCACTTTTACGTGGAGGAGGTTTGAATACTGTCAACGCATATTATTATTTATTTTTATTTTATTACGGATGTTGACATAATTTAAGTATTTTTAGCGCAGCCGTGGGGTACACAATACTATTTTAAGTTTTTTTTTTTTGTTTTTGTGTGAATATTGTGTGCCTTAACCAGGGTCAAATAAATTTCTTTCTTTTCTTTTTTTCAGTAATCTATGCCTAATGTTCGCATGAAGTTTTTAGCTAAATGTTGTTGCTGTTGGTTGGCTGCACGCTTTGGTGTAAACTGTAAGCGCAGCAAACAATTATTATACAGGATAAGTTTAAAAGGAGTGCAAATATTTCAAGAGGAAATTAGGCGCATAAAACTGTACAAGTTTCCCCAAGGAAGGTCGAAATCTAAAAATTGAAAATCGACTTTTCATACAAAGTGACTGGTCAAGTGACTAGTTTGTATGAGAAGTTGAATTTTATTTTTTAGATTTCGACCTATGTTCCTTGGGGAAAGTTGCAGGGGCGTAGCCTTCGTACAACCCGATTCCAATCGGCTTCCCTTCGGAACAACCACTCTTCTTAGTGTCTACTATTGCCAAATAATATGGTACACCTGTGTGTGTAACTGTGTATTATATCACATTACATATTTATATTTAATACCAGTTTAATAGTCATCATAAGACTAAAAACCTACAGTTTTTTGTCTGAGTTCATGAGAATTGAACAATGTTTTCTTCGGCTTCCCTCTAATGATAATTATAGCTACGCCACAGGAAGTTGTTCAGTTTTATGCACCTGATTACCTCCTAAAATAGTTGCACTTCTTTTAAACTTATTCTGTATAAATAAATAAATACTGTGATAATTTATATATAATATAGGTTTATAGCATATTTATTTATTTAAGTATTTGTTAATTTTTGCTTCAGAGTATATGTGTAGGTATACAGGGTGTCCGGTAATTAATGGATAACCTTGCGATAGCATATAATAGACCCTATGGCCGTTCTAAAAAAAATACAAAAAAAATGTATATCCCAAGTAGTAAGTACCTAAGATATAATTTTTTTAGAAAAAAATTCTGTGTAATTTCTAGTCACATTATTTATTGCCTCTCTGTCGGCGGCATAGTCAACGTACAATATTATAACAACAGATAACCGATGGAATTCATTCATTTGTGGTTGTGGTGATGAAAAATGTAAAAAAAGTTAGTATTCTTTTTCAAAAAAATCTTAGTTATTACTTGGGATATATATTTTTTTTGTATTTTTTTTAGAACAGCCATAAGGTCTGTTATATGCGATTTCAAGGTTATCCATTCTTTACCGGACACCCTGTATATATTTTAGTTTAAGACGTCACTAATCATATTCTTCTCTTCTTGTTCTCACACACTATTGTCTACATTTCTTTTTTAATTTCTCTTTTCGCAGGTCTGCTAGAAGAAATTTCTTAAGAAATAAGCAGTACCTTTGTACTCGATCCTAACTGTATAATGTTTTATTGTGTGTACATAAATAGTAAAATAAATAACCACGACGGCCAAGAACAATTTCTATAAACTATTCGATTTCCACCGGACGAGTCGAACCTGCAAAAAACTTCCAAGATGACAGGTAATATAGAACAATGGTATGATAGAAGGCTGCGCATACTTGCGATAACAATGTTGTTCAGAACTTGTTTACTACACATCAAGGTACTCATATCAGTGAGTACGCGACGGAATGCGTCGTCGGTCGTGCAGCAATTCTGTACACCGCGTAACGTCGCTTCAGCGCGCATATGTGCATAAGATCCATATGTTCTCATGTTGATAGGATTTAGGAATGTCAGAAAGCCAAATGACAGCTTACCGTTCTGTATAACCTGATCCTCAGTCACCTCATACTCGATCGCAGGCGGTTTATCTTCCACTGGTTCTGGTGGGTCGGGCGACTGATTCATAAGGAATACGGACTTCAGAATGTTTCGGAGATCTGCTGCGAAGTTCGTCTGTAGCTGGTCTGCTACGCCGGCGATGCAGACGAACAGGCGGTGGATTAGGTCTTCACTTGATCTGGAAGGTTTGAAATAAATTTAGGTATTAGTCTATCGAATATGGCTTCCATCTCTTATTTCTGTCAAGTTTGATTTATTATGTTTAGCGCTAAATGTGTTTAGTAACTTCTGGTGCAGATGTGCCTAAGCCCAGGTACGCATGGCCTTTTTCGCGCACTGTAATTTCAACTCTCGGTATTGAACCGAGCATTGAGAATCCAACAGAACGCATCCCAGTGCATCAAGAAAACAGACTGTTGGATTTTTAACTCTCGGCGCTAAGTAGAGTGTTGAAAGTCCAGTGCCCGAAAAAAATACCCGTCCGAACCTGGGCTTGGTTTTACCCGTGGTGGGCGTGATCTCGTGGCCTAAACGTCTCTGATCAGTATAACTGCAGCCGATTCTTATATTAACAAAGAAATCGGGTAAGGATCTTGATATTAGTTGACTATAATGAAGCAATAGTTGAGATTTTTACGTATTCACGTTCGTCACGGACCTGAATGTAATTCTAAAAATACTGAGTATGTAACCACCGACTCCCGAATTCAACAACATTGTTCAAAATGTTTGCCAATAATGAGCTTTATGACGTTGGCATACAGGCTCTATGGACAAGTTGATATACATACTTGAACTTGCCGCGCGCGTGTTGCCTAGCCGCAAGCTCCTGTGCTTGTAATGCGAGCGCTATTTGTTCGTCATCCGCGCATTCTGACGCGCCGCATGATGTTCCACTGAAACCATACAATACATTATTAAAACATCGTATTAATAATGGGTTGCAAAAAGCTGGATGAGAGTATCGAGTAAAATGGTGTGATTGTCAAATAAAACTCATAAACATTCCAAATTCAACTAAAAGTCGATTTCACTCAATTTAGTTCAAGGGAAGTTACCAACGCCTTACATATTCTCGGCTTCACAATACATTAAAAAAAATTTTTTTCACTTTTTAGTTATGGTACCTACACCCACACAAATTCGAACAACACTACCTGCTATGTAAATTACAGTGGCAGGAAGTTATTATAACACCATTCACATAGACTAAGTGGGAAAAATACGTATTATTGAAGCTAACTCAAAAACTCCCCAAGTAAAGTTAATAAAAATTTATATGGGACCACCGTGTAAGCTTCCAAATGAAAAAAGAATTTTCTAAATAATGACCGATTTAGAAAATTCTTTGAAAATTGACAAAAATATCGATGAAGATAAATAAAAAATTTAAAACATATATACAGACGAACATAGAGCCTTCTCCTTTTTTGAAGTCGGTTAAAAACGTCAGAAAGAAAGAAAGAATAATGTTTATTTGGACACAATTCGTGAAACGCAATCAGAAAGAAAGAAAGAATAATGTTTATTTGGACACAATTCGTGAAACGCAATATATAAACAACAAAATAAAAAAGTGAAAATAATGTTTTAACAACCATTATGTGTGCCTCACGGCTGTGCCCAAGAGGTTCATTTCAGCATTAATGCCAGACAGATGCTGACGTGTACGTGTGTGTGTGTGTGACGTGTGAAAGCAAACTCACCTCTCATCAACAAAATGATCCAAGTTCAATTTCAACGGGCTATTCTGGTTCTGCGTCGACCGGTTATCAAGTATCACCATACCAGGCGACCATATCTTACTCTTTTTCTTTTTACTCTTAGTATTAGTTTTCCTGCTTTTCTTCGGCCGGGGCTGCGACGGCCCCACATCGGCGTTAGAACTAACGTTATTGTCTTCTTCAACTAGCGAACTAATCTTCTTATCAGCTTCTCTATGCCTTCTCAGCTCAGTGATAACTTCGTCAATAGTTCTGTACTCCTCATCGCCAGCATTCGCTCCCCAATCTTGCAACACTCGCCTCGCTTCACTATTTACATTGGTCGCCTCATTCAACCCTTCCTCGTCAGAACTTAGCCTATTTATAACCTTATCCATAACGGACGACGATCCGGCTTCACTCTTCGTACTATCATCTTCTACGTAATTAATATTTACAGTAACGTCATTATTTACATCGGAAAAGGAACTTTCTAGAGTGTTTTTGGTGTGCTTGTCATCGTCTGTTTCTGCATCCGGACTTTTTAGTACCCTGTTTTGTTGCATGAAATGATTGTCTCTGATATCTTTGATGTCTTTGTTTTGGTCGGTGTCGGGCGATCTATCTAAGCTAGTGTTTTCAGTACTGACGCCCGAGTCGACCGCGGATTCCTGCTCGCTCTCATAACCTAACATAAACTTAACTCTTTCATCCTCTCTATCTAGCGTCATTTTTGCCGAATGGAAACTCGTATTATCACCGTCTGCTGTTTCTTCTGCTAAATGAATGTATTCCTCATTGGTTAATAGCAATGAACTTAGATTGGCGTTAGCTATTGATATATTAGTGTTTACTATGTCCGCGTCAATATTGTCGGGGATAATGAGCGGGAGATCTGTTGAGTTGAGCATTGCACTGTTGATTTCACTTCCTGCATCGTCTTCTTGGTTGAAGACAGCAGAATTATTGTGTGATAAAGAGGACAGTACTGCAGGGTCGTGACTAATCGCGTTAGGTATCAAATACCCGTGACTTGTCGAAGGCAGGCAACTTAACTGTTCATTCCTTGGTCCAGAAAACCCATACGCTTCCGAATTATCAGTCGATATTAACGTGGGCACATCGTTGGTTGAGAACGAGTGTATTGGATGATCAATGATATCCACATCGCTGGCGGCAATAGACGAAAGACGATCGGCAATTTCCGTGACTTGTTCGTTCAGTGACGTCACTAGATCATGATCAGGTATTTGTCTGTTTGAGTCACTTGTTGAGGCGTTGATGACAAGCGGATCAAACATCATCAAACCGTTAGTTGATAAGTTTCTCAACGACGAAAGGTCAGAACTCTCAGTTTTACTTGTTTTTCTAGCTCTTTCTATGTATTCTCTGCTGTCATTGGTCTGGAATGTGTCAGTGCTTGCCGTATCTGTGGAGTAGTGTCGGGAGATTGTCTTAATGGTGTCGTGTTCGGATTCGTGGCCTTCGGTGTCGACCATTCCTTCGGATAGACGGCGCAGTCCGTCTATTATCGGAGTCATCACTTCTATGTTGTCTGGGAGGTAGTCGCCGTCTGTTATCATTGGTTCTGTTGAACTGTGGGGAGAAAAAGTAAGATTTTAATGTCAAATAAACTTCAAGATAATCGATTTACGCGAGGGTCGATTTTGCGGCTTGACAGGTTTTGTATAGAAAATATGTCAAACAGCCATATTGTTTTCTTTTCTTTAGATATGTTATCTGATCAATAAAAAATCGGCCATAAAAGGATTAAAGTTATTGTATTTATGTGACACAGTGTCCTGATAGGCAGAATTTCAGTATTTGCTTTCTTCTACTAGAGAAATGAAGAGAAACTGGTTTTTTGAGTGGTTTGGTGCCAGTTAAATTTTTTATTTTATTTTTTATTTGAGATGGGTTTGCTCTTGACTCTAGTCTAGGTCAGAGGTGACAAAGACAAAGTCGACGATGGAGCGAGCGTACCCAGAAGAACCCACATTCTCACTTTAAAGAGATCGGGGTTTCATCAGGTAGAGAATTCTACTCCTTGGCTGTGCGCATCACAGTTGACTTACAATATCACAGCAATGTTTGAACAGGCCCGTTCAACCCACCACTTGCGTAAAATTTATTGTTGCTAAGATTTCTGTACTAAATATTTGTAAACCTTTTATTTTTGAATGGTCTTATTGTTTTAGGGTGTTATTTGTAATAATAATTGATGATAATTAAATTTCTTTATTGCCATAAAAACAGGGTACAGAAAAATGTGAGACCCTGGCTACAGAGCTAGGTTTGAATAACTGTATTTCAAGAGCCAGTGATTTCTTCCATCAAGTTTTATGCAGCAGAAGGTGACATAATTATATTACTTAAAATTAAGTTTAATGGTTAACATTGATCGCATCCCATTTAACTATGCGCTAATAATAAAAATAGAATAAAAGCAAGTTAAATAATCTTATTAAATCAAAAACAAAATTCGAATAAAATCAGGATTAAAACAAATTTAGATTGAAAATTCAATTAAAAACAATATTAATTTACAATATTAAATTACCTTTGGTGTGAGTATAAATCTCGGCAGTTAGCATGGTCAGCATAGAACCTCGAGACAAACTCTCCCAGGTCTGGGTACGGACACGACCAGCCGTTTGACGATTCATTCGTATCTGGAAAAAAAAAACAACCTTAAGTTTATCCATAGAAATAATTTCGTATAGAGTATTGAATCTATATAGGGTGACTGGTAATTAGTGACCGATACTTAAACACATGATTTTACACATGATAACAAACAACTTTTACTATGGCACCAATCCTGAAATCGTGAAAAAAAAATCAGCTCTTCCTTACATTTATGTTCGCATAACTCGTCAAAATGTAGGGACCAGCTGATTTTTGTTTCGCGATTTCAGGATTGGTGCCATAGTAAAAGTTGCTTGTTATCATGTGTAAAATCATGTGTTTAAGTATCGGTCACTAATTACCAGTCATCCTATATGTGGCATTAAACAAGGTCACTTTTCGTGTCTGTTTGTGTAAACGCTTAAATCTTCTTAACTGCAAATGCATTTAGACGGGGTTTTCACCATCATTCAGAACGTTTATTCCGGAAGGTTTATATTACACTAGCTTCTGCCCGCGACTTCTTCCGCGTAAAATTTCTTGTTCCCTGGACCCACTACGTCGAATCACTCGGATCACATCGCCCGCTTGCGCTATTGCTTCGTTTTCGCGTAGTGTTCTTTTTTCTTTTTGCTCAACTCCTAAGGGTCATAGCGTGATGTTAAATAGCCTATACCATTCCTCAAGAATTGGGCTATCAAATGCAAAAAAGATTTTTTCAAATCCAACCGGTAGTTCTAGAGATTAGCGCGTTCAAACATACAAATTCATCAGCTTTTTAATTAGTATATATAGATACATAGATAGATAGAATACCGAGATTAATATTTAACTTAGATATAGCACATAAACCTCGATCTTTCAGCATTGCACCCGTGCGAAGCAAGGGCGGGTCGCTAGTTATTGATATACTGATTTTCACTTCTTTTGGCTTTTAAATAAGTAGTAGCAGTAAATTTGATGCGCACGCAATTTAAAACCCTCTTTTCGCATGTTACGAAATGCGAAAAGAGGGTTTTAAATTCTGCTTAGATACCACATTTCAGTGATTTTTTGCCGAAAATAATTATCCTTATACATTTCAAGCGAAGAAGAACATTTTTTTCTTTCCTTATTTGTATTCAATCTATCATTCTTTCCTTACGTACCAGCGGGCAGGTGTCGCGTGAGGTTGGAGATGTCCTCGTTGGTGCACAGGAGCCGCTCGAGAGCCATCAGCTCGCGCCGGTCCAGCGTCCACAGCAGGGAGCGGATCTTGTGCAGCAACGTGCGGAACGGACGGAACATGTCCGACATCTCTTCTGTGGATCATCAGAGAAAATGTTAGTTTAAAGCTGGAAAATATCAGCAGGTGTACGTGTGACATATTGCAATTATTAATATCGTAACATTGAATATTTAGTTTTAGATGTAAAAAAAAGAAATGGAAACGATATGGAAACTTTTCAAATGCTTCAACACCTAATTCAGTGTAATTATAGCAATTCCTTATCAATCTATACAATAAATAAAATTGATGTGTCTGTTTGTAATGTCAAAATAACAGCTGTTTACTAAATGCATATGAAAGTATATACGATACTTATCACGAAAAAGCAATTTTTAACATTTTTGTCGGTCTGTCTGGTTGTTCCGGCTAAGCTCTGAAACGGCTCGACCGATTTTGACGGGACTTTCACTGGCAGATAGCTGATGTTACGGGGGGTAACTTAGGCTACTTTTATTTTAGAAAAATAATTAGGGCTTCGCGCAAAAAATGAAAACCCATACATTTGTGAACAAAATCCGATTCAAATAGGAAAGTATTGACATCCACGCGGGCGAAGCCGCGGGCAACAGCTAGTATTTAAGTATTTTTATTTCAGTACCTACAGAGCGATATTTCATCATTTCATTAGATAATGTTGAAAGGGGTCAAGGTACCTAAAATTATTGGAGTTTCGACCTCACTAACTACCTTTTGTATCCAATCTTTGTATAATTCCACTTATATAAGTTTATCTACCTTTCTGTATACTTATTGTCAAAGTTTATGTTTTTGTGAATAAAAATGATTATTTATTTATTAATAAAAACAACACAGCTATCTGCGACGTTACTTGCTAACTTTCAGAATGCACACTCTTTAGACTAAAACAAATTAGACAATCCCGAAACATATGCAGATGAGAAGCATCGTCAAAAATCTTAAACAAAATGAATGAATGAATGAAATGCACCGACCCCAGCGTGGTTTGATCAGACTCGATTACTCGAATAAACCCAAAGATTCACACTAGCCCCTGTAGCCTCATGCTTCATGGTGCAACAGAGACTATTGCATATCAAGGGGGGCGCAATAATGGTAGGGAAGACGTGCTTTCAAGATATGGAAGGATTATTAGAGCCGTACCGGATATGCATCCGTTGTCAAAAATCTTAAACAAGAAACTAATAAAAATAATAAAGTACCAGGTGGCTTATCAATGCTGAGCGGTCCGCTGGAGTATATCAGCAATCCGCTGACTATAGCCAGCCGCGGCACCGCGAACATTAGCGCCGGGTCGTAGGAATCCACCTGGAAATATAGAAAAGGTATGTTTAGAAGCTATTTACTTCATCTGTAAGGATGTGGTACAGACCATCAAACTGAACTACTTCTACTGTGGGACCAACATCGTTTTCTTTTTTTTATCAGCCTGTATTGTCCCACTGCTAGGCAAAGGTTTCCCCCACAGCTTTCCACTCTTCCCTGTGTGTTGGCTTCTCCAGCCAATCCCCCATAAACACCTGTAAGTCATCACGCCAGTGTTTCCTCGGCCTGCCCCGGCGACGATACCCGTCTTCTGGGTCCCACTGCGTGACGACTCTGGCCCATCTTTTCCGATGCATCCTACATACATGGCCCGCCCAATCCCACTTCAGCCTAGCAGACTTGTTGCCCACATCGGTAATTCCGATTTTGGAGCATATCGTGGTATTACGTATTTGATCACTGAGCTTAATACACAAAACGCTACGCTTCATCGCCCTTTGGCAAACCTTGAGTTTGTATTTTTTTAAACTCGATCAGGGACCAAGTTTAAGCGCCGTAGGTTACGATGGGCAGAATGCACATGCCGATGAGTTTGCGCTTCAGAGTTAGAGGTCTACGGTGGAGCATACGGTGGAGGTCTGCCCGGCTTGGGCGGAGCACTGCCGTGTCCTCGCGGAAGCGATCGCCGGCGGCGATCTCTCGCGTCCGGCCCTGGTCCAGGCCATGAGAGTGCATGGGATGCCATCACCTCCTTCTGCGAAGCAGTAATGCTCGCGAAGGAGGAGGCGGAACGCGTGAGGGAGAGGCAATCTTTGCGCCCTCACGCCCCTAGTCACCGCAGGAGACGCCCTGGGCGTCGGAAATAGAGAGCCGATTCCCGGCCACCGTAGGCGCGGGCTTGCGGATGGCAAGCAATGGGTAGCTCGCCGAACCGGTAAGGACCAGGCCCGGGTCGACGGCGCGTTGTGTCTACGTGCGCTTCAAAGAGATGTCAGCACTAACTGACGGGGTCCGCTAGGGCTGATGCCAGCTAGGGTCAAGGGATGTTCGAAAGAGTTACCAGGCCCTGTTCCAGGGTAACTTTTCCAAGACTCCTGAGTCCTGGCGTATGCCACTGTTGACTCTGCGAGAAATAAGAAATAAGTCATGAACCCTGACGAGTTTTGAACGCAAAAAAATAAGTCAGAAAAGAACTGCGGAGGGGTAGGAAACTGCCAGGGACGCGGGATGTTCAAAAGAGTTACCGTGGCCACGGCACAGGCAACTGAAGGAAGAGAAGTCATTTGATGATTTCCCACCCAAATGGAAAAAAAAAGGTTAGAGGTCCAATATCGTAACCGCGGAAAAATAATCAGCTGTCCCATACATTTGGGTCGAGTAGGTATTAGTTTATTAAATTCTACGAGCAAGAGCAGACTACTAACCTGTTCCTGTGTGAGCAAATTCTGTTTGAGCGCCCTCCACAAACTCTCCGAGAACAGCACGCAGATGAGTTGTTGAGCTTCAAACTCGTGCGGCGTCTTCACGTTTACCATAGCACTGACATAGCATAGCTCGAACTCTGCGAACAACCTGTAATAAACCAAACCAAATGTGTAAAGTGAAAAAAATGTGTAAAGACCAGCTTTACTTTAGGGACAAGTAAATGAAGTGTGGTATTGTAGAGGTTTTGTTTGCATGGCGTTGCTAACCGACCTCCACGGTTGTTTCAGAAGTTAGTGGCATGTTTTAGAGATAAACACCATTTCATATTTAGAAGAATAATAAAAAAGTATACCCTTTCAAATAAAAAAAGAATTTTCCAAATCGGTCCAGCCATCTTCGAGTAATCGGGGAACACATACAAGGTGGAACAGGACGATTGACATTCCTTTAAACCACGTAAAGAGAATCATGTTCTTTACCCGTATACAAAAAATCGTTCTAATCCAATGAATACTTTAGCCACAAGAAATTATTTTTCATTTTCTCATTTTTCAACATGATTTAGTAGATCTGAGTCCGTAATAATAGGTAAACATTGCCGCTGCCGCGCCCCGCACCCCGCACCGCACCGTTGATCAGTGACTTTTCGTAGATAAAGCGTGTATAGGTACTTTTACTGCAGTTGATTCTGCTATTTATTTTGTTTGAAAACTGCAGTTTTTTTAATTTTTCTTTAAGTACTAATCTTCATGTTTTAAAATGTTTCGATGGACTAGTACTGTGCTCGTTTTAATTTAATGTCGTACGTCCAGATCCACATTGTAGGTATAACAAAACAAAAAAAAAAAGATTCCGACGAACTGATGTTCGTCGGAATCTTTTTTTTTGTTCCTAAATAATTACTCTATTATCTCCTTTTTTAACAGACTTCAAAAAAGGAGGAGGTTTGATAACCTCCTCCTTTTTTTGTCTGTCGGTTAAAAAAAGATATAGTAATTATTTAGGAATAATTATCCTTCCTTTCTTTTTTTATAATAATATGTGTTTCATTCAAGTAGCTTAGAGTTTACACTCCATATACAGGGTCAAATGAAATTAAGTAGTTAGCGAAACTCCGCAGAAGTGATCTATGTATCTATCGTATACATGATAAAACAATAAAGAAAATAATTTGATGATTTTTTGTGGGGCCATCAACCGCAGGTGTGTAAGTCACTTGAAATATCAGTTTAAAAAATCAGTTTTTTTTTTTTTGTGTAAACTCACAGACGTGATGAGTATCGCGATATCTAAACACGATAAAACAAAAACTGATTTTCTCAACCCATACTTCAAGTACAATGCTACCAGCGACCAAATCTTTTCTTTTTGTTTTCTTTTGTTTAGATATAGGACCTACCTACCATCGCTTATTTAGCCACTCATGTACACTCAATATCTCTCTCTCACACACACACACACATATACACACCTCCACACACACACACACACCCCAACACGCACGCACACACTCGTACTCGTAAAAGTGATTGTATTGGTATTTTTAGTTTTTCCTCTCTGCTTTTCTTTTTTTATACCTGTTTAGCTCGTACGTTTATAATGTAAGGGAAGAGCGGAGCCTTCAACTACAGGCATTTTTTATACTTAAATGGAGACTCCTCGATATGCAGTGTAAGCCAAATGAGATGTATGAAACCATACCCCCGATACCCATCATGTCTGCAGAGTTTCGCTAGCTAATTTAATTTGACCCTGTAGTATGTACGGGTCAGTTAGATAAACTAGCGAACTAGAGGGTGGTGTCTTTGGATGCAATTGTTTGTCGGTCTGTTGTAGCCGCAAATGTTAGACCTATCTCTAATTCCGTGGCCTCGGAATTATGCTGGCAAATTTTATTTCCCCGGTAAATTAAAAATACAAAAACAGAGCTCTTATTTTGCATTTTCCACCGTATGAAGGTTATGCTCATATCGTGGTCAAGGTAGGCCTTTACACGCGATGCATTAAAAGGTGTTGAAACTCCGTCCAAGTAAGCAGATTCTAGGCGGTTCAATATCAAGTAAACAAGGTTTTCAAAACAAAGTCCTACTAAGGGATATAAGTCAACGTGGCGAGACCTGAAGATGGATGCCAATCAAGAAAATGATTAAGAAAGACCTTATTGGACGATCTCTTAATTTTACAGTTATTTAGCTGTTTAAGTTATATCTACTTATTACCTGGCTAGACTGTAATGTGAATAAAGTACTTATTAAGAGCGACCTTTGTCTTTGTCTTTATTAATAGCAAAATACAAGTTTGACACAAACTAAAGTACACATAGTATTCACTAGGGGACAGAGAAATTAACAAACAGAAATAGTGTAGGTACAAGAGATGGGTAAAGTACGGTCAATACAAAATTTTTGAGCCCTGTCTCCTAAAACTAGGAAGATCCTGTATCTTAGGAGGCAGTGTCTTCGCATCTATAGTGGACGAGCAAATTATGAGCGTACTAGCAGACTCGGATAGTCACAAACAAGCTAACCTGACCTGACCTGACCTGTCTGTACACCGCGCGAGTCCTATAAGTAAGTAGCAGTTGTTGTTATCACCTGTCGAATATCCGGAGGCTCTCGTGCAACATGTCGTCGTGCTGCGACAGCGCCATGCCTCGCGGTCTGAGGCACTGCTCCCGTAGCAACGAGCGAACAGTCTCGAGGCTGCGTGTGAGTGCCTTAGCTAGCGGACGCATGGCCGCCGATTCTTCCTCG
Organism: Fissipunctia ypsillon; assembly: GCA_947568875.1. Lineage (NCBI taxonomy): Eukaryota > Metazoa > Arthropoda > Insecta > Lepidoptera > Noctuidae > Fissipunctia > Fissipunctia ypsillon. The sequence continues at coordinate 9,684,802 of OX387664.1, read as the reverse complement.
CGATTCATTATCGAGGAGCCCGCGGCTAGGCACTGAAAAAGTGGAAAAGACACGTTGTACTCAACCATATTTAACACTTTGCGGGACACAAACGAGACACAATATAAGTTTTATTGCTATTACTGCTGTAGCTGTACAGTGTCCTTCAAAGGTAGCCCGCGAAGTTTAAATTTTCTTGCAATTTGCAATTTTTGTAGACAAAAGTATGAAGTTAGAATTGACCTCAAATGTTATGATTTCATGAAATAGTCATTCAATAGGGTAATATGAACTTAGAGAGTTGTATAGATGATTTTAATTATTATAATTATAAAAATACATATTTGTTACGGTCGTGAATCATAACCTGATACTGACCAGCAAATTGCAATAAAACGTAAGAAAGTTTGAATTCCGCGGGCTACCCTGGCGCTTTCGCTTTAAGCAAACATATATTTCTACCTCTAACTGCAGGACAAAGGCCTCTTTCTCATTTAATCATATTAGCAGGAGACAGAGGTAGGTAATAAACTATTAAAATATAATAGTCAAGAGAAAATGGACGCGTGAGCAAACGGTTGAAATCGTTTTCAAGAATAATCTTCTTTCAGAAAAGTCTGGCTGTATTTTTAGCCGACACTTTTAATGTGAGCTAAGATGAGGATTAGTCATAAGCGTTTAAAAAGAAATTATCTAAAGCTTCATATCCGTAATATGTGAAAGATTATAAGCGAGCCGACTACCTGAGGCTCCTGCAAACAGGTGCGACACAAAGGCACCGCTCGTCGCGCGACGAGCGGTGCCTTTGTGTAGCGTCGTGTGTCGCACCTGTTTGCAGGAGCCTTAACTCTTGTTACGAACACTTTCAAAAGGCTTAACGATAACATTGTGTTGTGCCTACATATTGAATACAGCACAGCTGTTTTACTCACATGTATTTATGTCAAACATTATCATAGCAAATATTCTGCAAACGGTCTGAGTCACGTTCGCCCTAAAAATAAACATATTCTAATCCAAATATGAGAAAATAAAAGTCAATTAATATCTTATAAAAATATTATTGTTTCTTATTTTTTTTTTCTCAACCTACACGTAGTGCCTTCTGGGGGCCAACTCCGAAGCGTAAATCCGAAGTATCGGCCGAATATTCGGAAGTTTTCTACTACACTTTTTTCTATTTCGTTCGGTCGATTCGGCTTCGGATCCGACGAAACATCAAAATGAAGTTCGGCCGAATGTTCGAAAACTTCCGAACGTTCGGCCGATACTTCGGATTTACCCTTCGGAGTAGGCCCCCAGGTCATAAATATTATAAGAATAGCTATTGTGGGCAAGTACAATAGATGACCAAAGGTGGACGTTCGCTCTAAAAATAAACGTATTCTAACCCTAAACATGAGAAAATAAAGGTCAATCAATATCTTATAAAAATATTATTGTTTCTTTTTTTTTCTCAACATACACGTGAGCCTTAAGGGGCCGTATTATGAAGTATTAAAGCCATCATGATTCCAGTCCGAAAAAGGGATGATGTTATCGGTCATGTATAGCTAGGTCTCTCTCGCGCACTGGTATCATTATGGCATTAGAAAGTCATAATAAGGCACCTGGTCATTAATTATAAGAATAGCTATTGTGGGGTACAATAGATGACGAAAGGTTGGCTTTCTGAGAACTTCTGCATAACCTTTCCTTACCGTATTCGACCTTATTCCACACTAATGTCAAAGAATTAGAACAGCATTTCAAAAACCAGCTGTTTTGTTCTTATCATCATTTTAAATACAGAACTGAGCGATGACGATAGGTACCAAAAATAATCGACAGTCTCGTAACTATAAAAAATCAACACTATACAGAGTGTAAGGGACAGCCCTCCGCAAACTAACAGGGTGCATTCAGCTCCTTACTTTGAATCATATTCCACCGGAAATATTCTCAAGAATTTTTTTTTATCATATTTTCAGTTACTATTCCTTTATTTCAATGTAAATTTAAATTCTCTGTACGCAGCACTCCATTTATGTAAATAAAACAGCTAAAATAAAAAAAATCTGCAATGGATGTCGAAATACTCGGCGGCCTAAAGCTCGCTACGCGCGTTTTGCCACGGTAGCGATACATTGCGTGTGAGGAAATAAAACAAATCTGGTTTATTGGATTCTCATAACGTTCCTGAAAAAATTTCATATACCGGTCATCTTAGCACACATAACACACATAACATCACGCCTTGTTTCCCCGAAGGGTTAGGCAGAGGTGTACCTATAGTACACCCACATTTCGCCAGTTATGTCATCTTAGTACAATATATTGAACTCACACCATCAGTCTGCGGAGGGCTGTCCCTTACACCCTGTATACAGGATGGAACCAGCCCAGAGTGTTATGTAAGTTGTACAGTCAAGAAATGAAAATGTTATGCACTACACGCTCAGCGCCAAGGGACCTAAGCAAAAGTAGTGGACTTTTTAATTTTTTGTAGAATGGGCTTTTGCTGGTACCAGAATACTATTTGAATACTATGTGGTGTAGAAATCAATATACGCCGGGCCTGTGAAGTTGTGCCCTCACTTCGCCAGTTATACACTGGCTTGGGACAAAAACATTAAAGTGTTTATCAGGATATAAGTACACATGGCGTAGTAAATACACCTTATTATTTGTTCGAAATTCGAATAAGCATGCTAACATTTTAAATGTAAATGACAGTTCGAAATGATTTTTTTTTTAACATTTTTCGCTCCTTGACCGACGACCGTACCTACCATACGTGTTAGCAGGCAGTTCTAAATACATATTATGTATGTAAAATATTATAACTGCATGTTTGTATACCAAAGCGAAGCTTGCGGTGACTCATATATTAATTGCCTACTTATCTACCTACAAATCAACTTATTTATAACGCAGCCATTCTCTTACAGCGTAAAAAAAGAATAGGAAGCCTTTAAGGTTAAGCAACGTTCCAGTTGATGGGTCATCAATGTTATGGTTATAATAATGATAGTGAGTACACGCGGCTTACAGATCAAGCTAAACATTTCCAGTATAAGCTGATCTCGCATTGTATAGGATTTCCGCACAACGAGAGGTCAGCTTAAACTGGAAATTTATAGCTTGATATGTAGCTGTGTGTACCTACAAGAAACAACATTACATCTAACCTTGGATAAACATTCGATGCCTATTCACCTACTATAATATTAACTAACAAAGAAATATTTTTCTCTAGCATTGTTAGTTTATACATGGTAATCGATATAAAATTTACATAGGAACTAAGGGCTGATTTTTCAATCGTCAGATAACTTTTATCTGGGGAATAAGTTTGACGTTTTGACAGCTTTTGTATAGAAAATATGTCAAACCGCCATATTTATTCCTGAGATAAAAGTTATCTGACGATTGAAAAATCAACCCTAAGTGTAATTATAGTTAACCAGCACTTCCCCCGCGTGGATTTCGTACTTTAGAGAACCCCGTGAGGGGTAGATTTTCAAAAAAAAAAAAACCTGATAAACGTTATTCTTTATTTTCGGTCTTAAGTATAAATACTGAGTTTCGATTTAATTGGAACGCGTGTTAATATTATTTCATACAAACTTTGACACCCCCCAATTCCCCTTTGGAAAAACAAAAAATGACAACCTTCATAATTTACTTAGATGAGTAGGTATTTGTGCCAAGTTTCAAGTTTATTACGTCTAGGAAAAAGATTTTTCGTACAAAAAGCCTGTGTGTGTGTGTGTGTAGTGGCGTGTGAGACTTCAGTCGTTACAAGTCCAGAAAATCATAAAAGCTACTATTTATGATCCTTCAAATTCCAACAGTTCAGTTGGAACAGTTCCTGAAAGCCTCTGCAAGGCTCTAAACAGTTAATCTGTTGCGATTGGTTAAAACCAGCCGTCATAACTTGCTTGCTTGGTTTAACTGGTTTGCAGTTTACTTAAGACCTAATTAAACTAAATCCAAATCCAAAATATTTTGTAGGTAAGTAATATGAACTATCTACCTAACTGTTAGAAATTCATATTATGATGATGGAATTAAATCCTAAGAGGTTTTATGTTTCAGAATCCCGACATCTTTTTTTTTTGTGGATGGGAAATCATCAAATGACTTCTCCCAATCTGGGCGGAGCGGGAGGGCGTGTCAGACTTTTACTGACTAAAACCCACCCGTGTTCTTTCAGTTGCCTGTGCCAGGGCCACGGTAACTCTTTCGAACATCCCGCGACCCTAGCTGAGAAACCCGACATCTGGAGTCAGATTATGCACTGCATTTCGGTCCCTCTTGAACGCCATAATTTTCTTAAAAAGAAAGAAGAATAAAACCTCCATGGTACTAAGTTACCAACCTCAGCGCCAAACCAGAGCTGTCCCGCCAGGTTGTCTTGCAGCACATCCTCGGGGAACTTGACCCTGAAGCCGCGCGCCACTCGCTCGTCACCCAGCAGCTGGTCCATTATTTGACTTGTGATGTTCAGTACGCGGTCCTGCGGAGAAAGAAATATGTGGTTGAATAAAAGAACCAAAACAAGTACTTATGACAAGAAAGTTGTTTATTTAACTATAAGGCAGGAGAGTTTCCAACATGAAAGCATGACTCGGACATTTCTGCCTCTCAGGAAAAACCTTCACGGTATATTTACTAAACAGATGATTCCCAAAGACGCACACTGTAAGTGAAATATAAGGTAGGTAGGTACGTAGGTACTTGTGATTAAAAAGAGGAAAAGTTACAAAAAAAATCGTAGCGGACAATCATGTGTCAGAAATAGATGAACAGGCGCGACATGACAGCGCGACGCGACTAGTAAAACAATTTCTATGAAAACAACATGGAAATTATTCTACTAGAGTCGCGTCGCGCCTGTTGCGGGATCCTTTAATTCTAATTCTATTTTAATTCTAATTTAAGTTTGTAAGAAGATACTAAGAACTAAGCTAAGTTACAAATGTAACAATTTAAGTTAACAGTAATGACCTGTAGATCCACAAAAGAAGATTATTAATTGTCGTCGGGTCACTACGAACGTGATTTCACATTTCTATGCACCACATTTCAGAAAAACTAGACACGCGAATAAAGTGAAGTTTATCGGTCAAATAAAATGAAGTGCTAAGGCTATATCGTCTAGGGTAGGGTAACAACCTGTCACCAGCAAGTGTGCACGCGACATTAGCACGGATAGGGGCGTCGCGGTAAAGGTCAGGCGTCAAATCCGGTCACACGTGAAATGGAACATGGCTTAACTGTTATTTGATCCAGTGTGATAAACAATCTTAAAATTTTCCATTTAACACGATTGAAAGTCATTTTGGCATGGTACCTAGGACTTTCTAAATATGTTCGTAAATGAGAGAAAAAGTAGATTCTATGAATGTGGTGTGACTTGTAGGTAAGTATCTGTGTGGTGAAAATGTTCGTTTCAAAATTAAATCTTTGTTAATTTTTATCAGTGTGCTTCTTTTGCTGAACCAACCCGACCTAAGTGTGCAAAAAGACTTGCGATTGCTGAAACGACGACATTTAGATCATAATTGAAAAAAAAAATTGCTGTTCCCTACATTTTGACGAGTTAAGCAATCATAAATGTAGGGAGTAGCTGATTTTTTTTTCGCAATTTCAGGCTCGGTCCCATAGTTAGAAGTTGTTCGTAATGATCAGTACAATGACCACTTAAGGGGTTGTGTGTTAATTCCGGGACATGTTGTATAAATAACTAACTAGCTTCTGCCCGCGACTTAGCCGTGACTTGTTTTAAGTTTAACATTAAACATATCCTATCACTCGCGGCAATGCTGTAGCTTCCCTAGTGAAAGAATTTTCGGAATCGGATCAGTATTTCCGCAGATTACCCATACATACAAACTCACAAATTTAATCTCTTTAGGTATAATAAGGAGTCCCAAGGGACTTTGGCTGGAGACTATTATACAGGATGGCGATTAGGTTATCACATTAATTGAAACCACGTATTCAGTACATGATTCTGAACCCCGCTATGTTAAAATTTTTCGTCTGTTATTAAAAAACAAAATTTGCTGCTCCATAAATTTTTGCCTACCTACGAGGTCAAAATGTATGGAGCAGCAATTGCTTTTTTTAATAACCAACGAAAAATTTCAACGCAGCGGGGTTCAGAATTATGTACTGAATGCGTGGTTTCAATTAATGTGATAACCTAATCGCCACCCTGTACAGGTTAACTATAAATTAACACTCCCTCTCACAGAGAGAAGGCCAGCAGTGGGAACGTTATAGCCTGATTATGCTTTATGAACTAACACTATATAATATACACCATCTACACTTCAGCCTTAATTAACTACAAAAACGAAGCGTTTTAAAAATAATCTGCATGAAACACGGTTCTAAAGAAAACTGGAGAGAACTAATGAGCATGAAATCTTACCCGCCGCAATTAAGACTAGTATCAGTAATGTCAGAATAAAGCATGCAGAAGTACTTCACGCGATACATTCTATAATTATACAGCATTTATCAGAAAGGTGTGCTCAAAAACGGTATGATACAGACCATCGAACTGAACAGCTTTCTCAATGGAACTAACATCGTAATTGCGAAAAATTTATCAACGGTCCCACACAAAACTTCAATACCTACGCGACCCAAATGTATGGGCGGGTTGATTATTTTCTCGATCACGATGTTGGTCCCATGGAGAAAGTTGTTCAGTCTCAACCACACCCTTAAAGACCACACATTTCTGATACACGTTGTATAAACCATACATAATAATGCAGTAGTATTTTTCTTAGTTAGTTTTGTAACTGAAACTGGCGTCACGTTTACTTGAACTTCTAATAATATTTTATTATTATATTATAAAATATAAAACGTTTATTTTCTCTGTTAGGGTTAAAGGGGGGACACCAAAGGAAAGGCCGTTCTAAGGATTTCAATAGTATGTTCATTATCCTTTTCTTTATATATTGGAAGGTGTGATTTACTAATATTACGTGAGACGTGTGGTCTCACACAAGGCTAATAGAAGAGTACAGTCGCTATGAGACGGTAAGGATTTCGGTCAAGTGGTAAGGCGGGCTCTAGTAAAAAATAATATTTATGAGTTACAAACAGAAAGACTAATAGTGTTGAAGTAGGGTCGATTTGTTTTTGCTATACTCCAACACGCCCCCTCAAAAATAAATCCCTTTCTTTTTAATTACGATACATTATATTAAACATATGTATACAATTAAAATATCACACACACCTTCCTATTTTTCTCTATCTGGGAATACAATCATCATGGTCCAACATTCGTTGCGCAGGATTAGGGAAACCCAGAAAAACCTAATCAGACCATCACCAATCAGTTCATCCATTCTATCTGGATACTATTCATGTTATTCATCTACATATTATAACCAAGCTCTTATTATTATCATATCCTTATTTATTTATCCACGTTGTATATAATTACAACGTCACCCCGAGTTTCACTCTCATCTCTGTGAAACGCACCGCGGGTAATGATTTTGTCAGGATATCAGGCAGCTGGTTATCTGTAGAAACATAAACCATTTTAATCACATTTTTCTCAACCTGTTCTCTAGAAAAATGATACTTAATATTAATGTGTTTAGATCTTTTGTGACTAGTAGGATTGTTTCCAATGCTTATGCATCCATTATTATGCTCATACATACAAATAGAATCTGGTATCGCAATGCCAATACTTGTTACTAATGATTTTAACCACAGAGTTTCTTTTACTGCTTCATATAGAGCCATGTACTCTGCTTCAGTAGATGATGTTGCCACTGTTTGCTTTGCTTTGTTTGTCAGCATATTGTGCATTGCTTAAACAAATAATCCACAGTACTTTTTCGATCTTTTATATTACTACTACCCCAGTCAAAATCAAGAAATCCACTTAGAATATTTTGTAGGTAATCATTTCGTACAAAGGTTAACATGAGATTAATATTTCCCTTTAAATAAAGCAAGGTCCTTTTTAAGTGTGACCATAATGAATGGTTGTTTTTGTTTGCATATCGACTCAAGATGTTAACACAAAAACTTAGGTCTGGTCGAGTGCATAGCATGATATACATCAAACACCCGATAAGATTTCTACAAGGGGCACTTGTTATTTCACACGAATTTAATGCTTCGTAATCTAGTTTACTTTCTAGGGGTGTAGTGACGGAATTACAGTCACTCATGTTAAACTTCTCAAGAATTGTTTTTACGTACATTTCCTGATCCAAAGTAACTTTGTTTTCTGACCTGGTAATTTTGATTCCCAGAAAACATTTGATCTCTTTTAAGTCTACCATCTTAAAAGTGTTCATTATATATGTTTTAAAACTATTCATAGTATTTATGTCTGCGGTTGAAATCACAAGATCGTCGACATAAAGTAAAACATAAATATTCTTTAAAACATGACCAGCATTAAAAATGTAAATGCACCGGTCTGCTGATGAGTATTGAAAGCCCCTCTTTATCAAAGCTTGCTCAAACATTTGGAACCAACAGCGTGCAGACTGTTTTAATCCATATAATGACTTATTTAATTTGCAAACCGTATCATTTGCAGACGGGATACCCTCGGGAATTTTCATATAGATTTCCTCATTCAGTTTCCCATTCAAAAATGCTGTTTTTACATCCATATGGTGAACAAACAAATTAAATTGATTCGCTAAAGCTAATATTAATCTAAAGCTTGCGATCCTTGCGACAGGTGCAAACGTTTCATTATAATCAATCAGATATTTCTGACTAAAACCACGAGCCACTAATCTCGCTTTATACTTAAAGGGTTTTCCAAACTCATCATTTTTAACTGTAAATACCCACTTACAATCGATAATATTTCTATTCTCTGGTTTTGGTACTACAGTCCAGGTGTCTGTATTTTCATTAAGTGAATTAATTTCCTCTTTGATAGCATTTTCCCATAGATGCTTATCGTCCCTTGATTTAATTTCAGTATACGATTTAGGAATTTGAAATATTAAAGATTCAGCACACAACAAGTAGTTGTCATAAATATTGTCTTCATCATTTTCATTATAAGAAACAGTAGACATGTTTTGGATCCTACTACTTCGACTTAAATTATGTGACGTTTCATTGTTTTGAGATAAAGTTAACTTATTGTCATTGTGATATGAAGACCTGTTCAAGCGCTCCACTGTATCATATACAGATTTATTAGCAGGTATTGCATCCGTTTGTTTACTCATACAATCTGATTGATTCTTATCAGAATCACACCTCTTTTCAAAAGGGTGTACAAAGTCAGAGTTGTCAACAGATTTATTGCTACGAGTATTTCTAGCCATAATCCGTTCAGGCTCAGTTTGCACTGGCCATCCCGATAAGAAATTAATCTCATCCATTACCACATCTCTGATTCCCTTTTTATTTTATATCAGATTCACACCTCTTTTCCAAAAGGGTGTACAGAGTCAGACTTGTCAACAGATTTATTGCTATTTCTAGCCATAATCCGTTCAGGCTCAGTTTTCACTGACCAACCCGATAAGAAATTAATCTCATCCATTACCACATCTGACTCACACAAACTTTTCAACTACCACATCCCACACCTTATAACCATTTGGTTCATAACCAACGAAAATTCCTTTGACCATTTTTTTTGTCAAATTTCGTTTTATTATTACTTTTATTAACAAAATAAACAGTAGAACCAAAAATGTTTTTAATACTTCAGTTGTGGCTTAGTAGTATGCTATAACTCATAAGGTGTGTTATCCAACCTCAGTGCTTTTGTGGGACTGATATACACAGCCTCACCCCAGAACGATTGATCTAATTTAGACCCTTGTACCATTGTACGACTCCGTTCTGTTATTGTTTTTGTCATACGTTCGGCAATACCATCCAAAGCCGGACTATACCGCACTGTTAAGTGGTAGGCAATACCTTTCTGCGCACAGAACTCTTTAATTTAAATGGATACAAATTCCCCTCCAATATCACAATATAAGTTAATAATCCTCAGACAAAACCGAGCATCACTTTTTGTTACATAATCCCGAAACGTAACAAAAACATCTGATTTACGAGCTAACAAATAGGTCGCACAATAATGAGTGTATTCGTCCACAAAAATGACAAAATATTTTTTTTTTTTTTTTTCATCAACAGATGAGTCGTAATAGGAGGACCGCAAACATCTGGTGCATGCGCTTTAAATAGAGGTCGCTTCAAATCTTTTGTTTTCGATTTGTTAAATGGCAAACATGCTATTTGGCATAATGTTATCAATATTATCAATATCAGCAAATAGTTTCTTTTTATTTCCATAAATTTTGATTTGCCAATATGGACTAACCTTTGATGCCACAATTCATAATTATTATTTACGACTCTATTTAATGAGCATTCGCTATTTAAAGCATTTGTTTAAAAAGCAGAAAGTTAACGCCGATTAGATTGTTCAAAGACTCACCCTTTATTACCGGCTTACCATCATTGTACATATGTAAGTACAGTGCCGTTTCAATCAAAATTAAAAGTCATACCCGCTTGCTGCATTTTCTTTACCGATAGTAGGTTGTAGGAGATCTCGGAACAGAAAAGTACATCCTGTAGACCTGTAGTATGCCTGGTACGCCCATCTTACTGGTAACCGGGAGATTCCCGTTCTTCATCGGTTGTTTAATAAACGTGTTTTTTTTTTCGCTACAGAAATGTTAATTGGTTTTTCTAACTCTGAAGTTGAGTGCCAAATCTTCTAGATTTATCAAATGATCTGATGCTCCAAAATCCAAAACAAAAGTATTATCGTTTTGGCCATCATTACTGTCGTTTGTATCACTGCCCGTCATAAAAGCAAATCCAGCAGTATTTGCATTTTGTGCTGCCATAGCTGTTCGGTGAAGTCGTGACAAGGTGGGTCACTTTATCGGATTCCTCTAATTTTGCACCTGCAGCCATAAGTTCAGTCAAGTGACAATCTCATCAAATATTTGGAAATGTTTAATTAGTTTGGTGTCACTATCCAATTTCAAGTTCAGCAACCTTTTTCTAAGAGACAGCTGCGTTGCTACACTTTTCCTTTCAAAGATAGTCAAGCTTCGTGAAAATTTGTTATGCAGTGTCTTGTTATGTAGTCAGGCCGAGTAATGAGTCTGACAAAAACTCGATTATCGTGTTTTTAGCTGAAGCATTTTTCTGAAGCCACTCAGCACTTCTTTCCGTCGGAGCTTCATCGTCGATCACGTTCAGTATCAAATTGTCCAATGTTCCTTTTAGATCTTAAATCCATTTAATGCACTCGCACAAAAATAACTTTTTATTTATGTTACTAAATGCACAGAAAGTTTTTATTATTTTAATGTCCATTTAATTTCACTCTGTTATTTATTCTCACTTTGGCTTAGCGCTCTGGGCCCATAACCTGTTAGGGTTAAAGGGGGGACACCAAAGGAAAGGCCGTTCTAAGGATTTCAATAGTATGTTCATTATCCTTTTCTTTATATATTGGAAGGTGTGATTTACTAATATTACGTGAGACGTGTGGTCTCACACAAGGCTAATAGAAGAGTACAGTCGCTATGAGACGGTAAGGATTTCGGTCAAGTGGTAAGGCGGGCTCTAGTAAAAAATAATATTTATGAGTTAGGGCAAAACTTGGGTAATCGGTGATAGTTTTGTTTTTTACTTGTAAAATTCGATTCATTGATCAGACTATTTTTTAAATTTACTGTGATATAGTAGACAAAATAAGTTTTGCTAACTTATATCTAAAAATGTGGCAAATACTATAATGATTGAAAAATGTACATTTATCAAGTCAGTAGTAACTTGGTAATAAAACACAATTATCTATCACCGAATAGCTGCATATCACGAATTAGCCAAGTTTTGCCCTACAAACAGAAAGACTAATAGTGTTGAAGTAGGGTCGATTTGTTTTTGCTATACTCCAACATTCTCTACACAAGTTAAAGAGGGCTGTCACATTTTCTCACCTCTCGCTCACACGGAACCAAATTTTTAAGAATGTTAAATGAAAAGATGCTTTATTGAAAAATGTAATCAATGGGCGACCTACTAAATAATATTAATTTAATAGGTAATTATTAAAAAAACACATTTTTATTGTGGCATTTATTTAAATCATCTCAAAAACAGGTCATAATACATATTGAGCTAAGTTTATTAGATAAGTTAACACATTAGAAATATGTTTTTAACAACTACCTACAGTCATAATAAATAAAATAGAGCAATGTTTTAAGGCGGCATTTACTGCAATGTACAGTCAAGGAATTAAAATGTTAAGCACCGGTTACTTTTTACTTACATGTACATCTTATAATTTTCTTATCTTTATTATTTTGTGACTGTAACAGCCGTAATAAATATTCCACTAATTTTATCGTAAGATATCGTTTGACCCGCTGTTCTATGGAAAATAATCAGGAAAACGAAACAAAGAAATCGAACTAATGATTGACATAACCAAGGAAGTGTAAACATAGATACGTCGCAGTAAGATGGTTGTAGCCGTGATATAGTTAAATCCCCAGGGATATAGCTATATACCGTAATATTGTTATAGAAAGATAGTACGGTATGTTGCTATATCCCTTCGGAACGGCTTCAACCATCTTACTGCGACAGATATACATGCAAACACTTGGTACCTACTTAGCTTACTCACAAAACACGTGGAAGTACTTTAAAGAGTTGTCCGACGCAAACGGATTGGCAACAGTCGATAAAACGAACATAACACAAAGCCCTAACTAACATTATTATTTTCTGTCCTTTCCGGAGTACGTTCAACGGCTTAAAGTACTATCTAAATGATAAGAACAAACGTGGACACTACTTAATATTATAATTGCATATCAACAGTGTGCTTCGGACGTGTACAGACAGCGAATGTGATTAGTATGCAGGCAGACAGTGCATTTAAATACATAATTGGACCGATTTAAGCAAAAATTATCCAACCCACCATTGTCGGGGTTGTGGGTTGGATCATTTTTGCTCAAATCGGTCCAATTAATCGCTTGCGTCAAGCATCAATACATTATAATAAAATCGTACCGAAGTAAAACTACATTGAATATTTTTGAAAAAAGTAATTGTTACGAAGTCTGGGACCGGTTCTAATGCCGAAAATATAGTTTTTAGAATTTTTCTGTTTATCTGTGTGTTTGAATGTATTTACCAGCATCACGAAAATACTACCCGTTAGATTTTGTTCAAATTTTGCATAGATATTCCCTATAAGTCTGGTCAGTCTGTAGGCTATAAATTATCACGCTATTTGCTATGGGGGATGAGCAATATAGCATTATGTTCGTATTCTTCTATAGTTTACCGCAAATTGTAAAGCCGAGCCAAAAAGTTAGAATATTGCAGATACACTGTCAACAAATCAAATAGCTTAGCGGTTCGACGATTGCTTTGCAAACCTAAGTTAGATTTTTTTTATACTATTACATGATAGTTCGTAAAACGTACACAGAAAAACATTATAATATAATAAAAATAATTATCTAGATGGTTAGGTGAATGTTAATGAAAAATCCCGTGTGTTTACAATCTAATCTACTGTCATATTATTTTAGTGCAATGGGAAAATGCTAGTGAAGGCTGCGGGTGTCGACCTCAGAACAAGCTGCTTCTCACAAGGACAAACATACATAGCTTGCTCCCGCGTCACCAGTCCCGACTCTATACATTTTAGCTGCTTAGATCCAAACTAGAAACGTAGACCTATACAGGGAAGTTTTTTTTTTTAATTGTGGCAGTTATTTTAGTATATTGTGGTGTCTTACGACTTCCACACGAACGAAGTCGCGGGCAGCTAGTTTTTAGTATTAGTATGGATTAACTTTTTAAATAAGAGACACACCTAGTTGAGTGATGGCAGAGACTGGTCATAAGGCAAGCCGCTCGCGCCACACATAAAAAAACAACTATAGATAAACAAATGCAGGATGTATTAATCTAAGCTAAAACAATTCCAATTTTTGCTTTCCTAAAAATATTATTGAACACCACTCTAATATAATGAATGAATGCACCTCTTTTTGTGAACCTCTAATAATTCCCATTTTGGGGTCCTAAATATACTAAATAGCCAAGTAACTGCGACCAACTTGGATGGCGGTTGGTCACAGTTCTAACCTAAACCAACCCATTTGGTCGGGGTGCCCTAGCTTAGTTACTGCGACCTATTCGACTCGCGCATTGTTGTTCACAGTTCTAATCTAACCTAACCCGTGGGGCAATTGCGTAACACACTTAGAGTAGGAATCGGTTTCATTTTGACAGTTCAAAAATATTCATTACGTTATTTACGTTGTTGGCAGACAATTTTTTCGAACGTAAGAAGCAATGGATTAGCAATATGCTTCAAAATCATTCAGATTGTGATTGATAGTGTGTTACGCAATTAGGCTGCCGTTTGATCGGGGTACCCTAGCTTAGTTACTGCAACCAACTGTGAGAAAAAGCCAGAAATTAAATCTAATAAAGACTAATTTATTACTTAAAAAAGTGTGCATCATTAGAAGGTCAACAATAAGTTTTAGAGGATCAGTCACATATATCCCATAAACAAACGTAGCCACCTACAAAATAGTCTAAAATTGGTTGTAGCAAGCTGCCTGCATTCCAATTTGTTTTGTCTACAGTACCCACATGACACATGCATAGTAATTACAAGCTAGAACACACGTGGTCGCAGATAACAGCTGTACTGATTAACACAGTATTTGTTTTATTCCAAAATACAGCGTTATTTTCCACGTTCGTCTACTCGGTCAGCTCGGTGGTAAAATAATTGTCTGATATAGTGTAATAGTCTTTGTAAATTATTTTAACGTGCAGATAGCGAGTCGGGTGAGCGTTCCAGATCGTAAGTGCTGCTAATCACGCAAATAACTTCATTTGGTTGTTCTGTTCGTGATCTAACCGCAGTTTCTAATAGATTCGTGTTTATGTTAAAGAATTGTGGAATTAATAGTGTTTGAGTCCAGTCGCTGGTTTATTATTAAAATGAGAAAAACTGAACGAGAATTACATAAGGATATAATTTATTGTTAATAAAAAGTGCGATACACTATGTGGAATGCAGCACATGGTACACTAAAATAAGTGAAAATATTTTAATAGTTTTCATTGCTCTAAGTTCTTCTCCAAACCGTTATCTAAATAGGATTTGTAATCTTTTCTAATAATACTATTAAAATTATTTGTAAACAAACGGCGGGTCGAAGAGTAGGATATTTGGGTACATACATACATACAAATCGATGTACACAAGGCATTTAGCAAGCTGAACGACAGTTCAAATTATACTCGTATACTTTGGAGTTATTTAACCAGTTAGTATCGAAAATGAGGTTGAGTATAGAAATCTATGAATTCATTTATTACTAGCTTCCGCCCGCGGCTTCGCCCGCGTAGTGTGTTGATAAAAAGTAGCCTATGTCCTTCCCCAGGCTGAATCATATTCTTGGTTACCGTATCATAGAGCTTTTGATCGGTTTCCGGGTTTGGTATCTCAGCACATATAACTTCGTCAATTTGGTTGGGGCGTAATTTTTCCTTCAACCACAGCAGTAAGTGCACGTGAGGCAAACCTCGTTTTTGCCACTCGATCGAGTACATGAAGCACTGCATGTCACCAAATATGTTACCTTTTGTAAGTAGAGCAACCAACTTCTGTACTTTTATTTTAAATACTCTGGCTGTTAAGTCATGCCTGTCCGTTGAATTTTGACCAGGCATAAGCTCTTCGGTGATTTCTGGCCAGGCGGGGTTACATGTCATTGTAATAAATAAATCAGGCCTCCCGTAATTACGCACGTATGTCAACGCATCCTGCGTATATTCATGTAGATATCTCGGGCTACAACAACTCAACAACACAACTCGGGCTATTTACAAATGATGACGGGAGAATCACCATCTGACCCAAGTTATTTGGATCCAAATCCGCATCATTTCTTATCGCGTCTTGCAAGTGAATGTAGTTTTCTGCGCGCAATTTTTTTTGATTTAAAGAAATAAACCTTAAGCGCTCACTCTCCATCTTTACATACATGTCTACCAGAAACTGATGAAGGAGGAACCTACACCTAAGCAGTAAATTAAAATCGCCACGACCGACCATCAAGTGATAGGTATAAAAATCTTTGCAGGACACCTTTTTGTTTGGCATGGGGTGTTTGGTAACTGGATTTATCTGCAGAATGTCAATACTGTACCCCTCTTGTCCTTTCCAAAAAATAATTGGGTACTCTAGAGCGTCATAATATCTGTGTGTATCGGGAACCCTAGTGAGCATGCCATCGTGCGTCTGTACAACGATGTCCCGAGACGTAGTTTGTTCACTTCTAACTATTACGGCAGCTATTTCATTTGTGGTCGGGACATTAAACCGTCTCTCATGTTGACCACGTGGTACACGGTCTGGGTGGATCACTACTTTGAAATTAGTGTCATTGGTAATTCTGTCTCTAGCCGTTTTAAATTCATGCACCAAAATGTTGTGATCGTGTAGAACTCGTTGTAATTTTTGAACTATGTTTCTTTCTACGCCTTGCACATATACAGTACGCCTATTGACTTGGGCTTCTTCATCACCCATGAAATAAACTTGTAATGATTGTGGTTCCATACTGGCCGCAGGAAGTAAAGAACCGATTCGATGGTATACTTGTCCTTGTATTGTGAAGGTCGGGCAAAATCCTGGCATTGAGACAATTATATCTGCTCCAAAAGAAGTCATATGAAAACACGTATTGTATTTTCTTATATTTCTCAGAAAACGGCGAGACTCGTCTGTTTCATTAGAGAAAAGTTCTCTCAAAGGTTCCACTGGCTCATCTATAGAAGGAATGGCTACTTTCCCGCCCGAACAACACATACCTGCTGTTTCTTCTTTCCACTTAAGAGCTCCGCAAAATCTGCAATCTTTGCTCATTGCTTCTATTTTTATAAGCTTGTGAGTTTCATAATCAAGAGTTTCGTCATACTCAAATGCAGCTTTACCAAACACCCCCCACATGTTTCTTGAAAATGTTTGACGTCGCTGTGCTGCCCTATCAGCAACAGCGCGTCTGCGAGATTCAGCCGCTGCAAAGGTTTCTGTGGCTCTTTGGGACGCCATGTAAGTCGCCTGCTGCTGACGTCGAGCTTGTGACTGTTCTGGTGTCTCCGCAGCCCGTTGAGACACCAGATACTCAGCATGCTGTTGACGCCGATCTTGAGACTGTTCCGGTGTTTCAGCAGCCCGTTGAGACACCAGATACTCAGCATGCTGTTGACGCCGATCTTGGGACTGTTCTGGTGTTTCTGCAGCCCGTTGAGACACCAGATACTCAGCGTGTTGTTGACGCCGATCTTGGGACTGTTCTGGTGTTTCTGCAGCCCGTTGAGACACCAGATACTCAGCGTGTTGTTGACGCCGATCTTGGGACTGTTCTGGTGTCTCAGTAGCTCTATGCACCGCCTCCCGCACCGCCTGCTCAAACCTTCGCAGTTCACATTGTTGAGACGTCTCGTTAACTCGAGCTATTTTCATAGCTCGAGCTTTATTAGTGCTTTGTGAAACATTAGACTTACGCTTTCGCGGCATTATTGTCAGTACTGTATAAAAACTTAAACTAACCAAAAAAAAAAAAAAACAATTGTAATAATCTAATGAAAACAAAAACGAATATTTATTTACATAATACTTAAAAATACAACCTATACCTAACTAATTAAAAATACAATCCTATAAATAAATACTTAAACAAAGAAAATCGAATCTATCTTTCTACTTAAAATATACTCCGTAATAAATAGCAAAATGAACACAACCGTCAACGACGTCTGCCCTCACGCGTCTGTCCACGTTCGGGTCGCGCACTCGGAAATGGCGCGTCATAGCCTGGACCGCCCCTCCACCCCCGCTCTGCGCGCCAACGACGGCGCCGCCGACTCATAGTAGTCATTAATGGCGCTCCACCAATTCAATTTTATCGTGATAACTTTTAAACTATTTGTCCAAATTGCTTAGTGTTAAAGACAAAGTTTATCTACATTAAATACAGAAAGTGATTAATGTATTAATTTTGATAAGAATTAACTAAGTACTCTAAAATGTGCATTGTAAAAAAGTATCCAATTTAAATGTATTTATGGCTCACTATTTTGGATATAATGACTTCTACATAAAAGGTAGATATATGCTGTCGCGGACTTTTATTTAGAACTGTTTAAGACTAACATTCCCGCGATACATTATCTTCGTGTAACTCTAACGGTTTAGGCAGCGCACGCCAAGATAGCTCTCAGAAAGCAGGAATTTTTCCGACTTAATTGATTCTTATCGTTATATTATGGCCAAATCACACAAAATCTTTATAAATTGTACCCTATGTGTTATTCTGATGTATAAGCTATATTACTGTAAAGTTTCACCAAAATCCGTTCAGTAGTTTTTGCGTGAAAGAGTAACAAACATCCATCCATCCATCCTCACAAACTTTCGCGTTTATAATATTAGTAGGAAGTAGGATTCAACAGTGCATATGGAGTGGAAACAAGGAAAATGGATGGGTCGTGTGATTTGGAGGAAAGGAGTGAATTAAACGTGAAGGCTTACAGGAAAGCATGAAAGAGAAACTTAATTTGCCTCGACACAGAGTAACATGTAGCAATTTATTATTAACTAACTGTGCCCCGCGACTTCGTTCGCGTGGAAGTCGATAGATACACAGAAACTCGCTCGTCCCGTCGCGTTGCACCGCCCGCCCGCGCTATTACTTCGTTTCCGCTTAGTGTTCTTTCTGACTTTTTCTTTTTGCTCGGCTCCTGAGGGTTGTAGCGTGATGTTAAGTAGCCTATAACTATCCTCGAGAATTGGCCAAAAAGATTTTTCAATTCCGACTTTTTGTTCAAGTCATGGGTTTTAATTTTTTTTTGCGGGGAACCCTAATTATTTTTCTAAAATAAAGGTAGCCTAAATTACTCCCCGTAACATCAGCTATCTGCCAGTAAAAGTCCCGTCAAAATCGGTCCAGCCGTTTCGGAGATTAGCCGGAACAAACAGACAGACAAAAAATTTAAAAATTGCTTTTTCGTTATAAGTTTCGTATATACTTTCTTAAGCATTTAGTAAAAAGTTGTTATTTTGACATTACAAACACACTTCAATTTTATTTATTTGTACTATATGTTACTACTATATGTTTAGATTATTTAATTTCAGAACTAGTTTACATTCCATACATTGTAAGTAAATAATACTTACACCTATGTTAGTAAAATTATTAAATGGCAAACTGAATAAAATGAGCACCCGAAAAGAAAACATCGGTTGGGTAAAATGTGGTTATTAATTATTTACCTTATTAAAGTATTTTTGAACGCCAATGGGTCCCTTAAATTATTATTATTTCTTTTGGCTAACCAGGACTTCAAATAATCCTACTTGAGAAGTACAAAAGAAACTTCTTGTTAGACCGACCTTTCGATAACGAAGGTATTCCTTTAATAACTCAACTTTTCAAGTCCCATAAAATGTCCCGCTAGTAAATTACATTGCAAACCAAAACGATCTCCATATTTAAATTGAGTGGCAGCAATTAAAGCTAAACATAGTAGGTAACACAGTGGCATAGTCGTGTGGCCACAACACAAAATAAAAGGGGGACACCTACTACTGGAATTTGTACTTATCGGTCAAATTCCAGTAGTAGGTATATGCATACATAAGTGATTTTACGTTACCTCTAAGTGCCATGACGTCAAACGAACGGAAGTGTATCATATCATAACCTAAACAATAAATAGACCAGTAAAACACCTTTCGAGTTCTTTACCGTTTTTCTAAAAAAAAAATATATTTATTCAAGGTTCTTAAACGTGTCAGTAAAGTAATCTAAATTATAGTGTCAAAACTGACAAGTAAAATGAAGTGTAAACTAAACAGTTTATTTTGCGTAAACTGTTTATGTGTCTTTAGTACACTTCTCACAATATTAGGAGGAAGAGTGGCAAATAAATTATAAGAGGAAATCAGTTAAGGTCGAGTTGCTCGTCTTGACCTTAATTAGGTAAGTAACTAAGTTGCTCGTCGTTACTTTGGTAAGAACCTGCCCTAGAGAATGTTACTTAAAGTATAAGGCCATAATACACACTGCATTAAACCACCAGAGCGTTGAATGAAATATAATAATCGGTTGATGGCAATATAAGCTCGCCCCCAATTAAGTACATGGGACTTAAACATAACTGGCGAAATATGGGTGTACATGTCTGCTCAACCCTTCGGAGATTACAGACTACAGTTATGTTTTGTTATAATAATCTGATGCTGTGCAAGTGAAAAATTATACCTAATAGTTGACAGCCTTCAACTATTGACATGCTTGCCAAAATGCCAATGTTTGCAACAACAACCTGTCGGTTTGAATAAAGAAGGGTAATTTAGTCCAAGCTATTAGAAAGGGCAAGACTAGAATGAAATAATGAACTTTCTACACAAGGAAGGCTAGTAGGTACTCGGACTCATAGTGACTTAAATGAAAAGACCAGAAGATTTACTCCATGCAAACACTGGACTCAACAAAAATTATATTTACTTAATGGTATACATAGTACCTACTGTCAGGAATTATCCTAAACAACTCGAAATATAAAACTAACGCCATGATCAGTGTTTTACCGTTTTTCTTCAACAGTTAAGTATAAATCTTGACTCATGATTGCATATTGCCAATCTATACTAACATTTTAAAGAGGTAAAATTTGTTTGTAAGTTTGTAAGTAGGGGGTAATCTCTGGAACTACCAAAAACTACGACGTAATAGCGCGGGCGGGCGATGCGATGTGACGAGGTGGGTCGGGGGACAAGAAATTTCACGCGGACGAAGTCGCGGGAAGAAGCTTAGTTTGCCATAAGTTATCACTTTTGGGGATTGGTCTGTCAGCAGAAGTTATCAGCACAATGGAAAAGTGCTCTTCCCAATCCTTTTGATATATCTTTTAACACTCTTTTGCAGCCCTAAAAAGATTTTTTTTTTATTTATTGTTCTCTCTTTTTCTTTCTTTAATTAAGATCAGAGTGTGTGCTTATTCATTGTCGTAACCTCAAGATTGTTTGTAAGGCCTTATTTGCCTTCTGTCTCGTCTCTGTGCTCGCTACCAACCAGAAAGCCGATACACAAGAGGCAGTGGTCTATTTGTCGCCGTCGAAAGTGGCGCAACAAGACAAGTCTATATATCGTAAATTGTAGTTAAGATCGCTCCTACAATTGCTATTGCGGCGTACCTGGAATTAGATCAATTTTCTGCGCTATGAATATTTTAGCAATAATGCTAATTGAATTCAAGTAGAAATATGGCATAGCTGTAAGGTTATCTCCATAGTTTTGAAGGAGTTAAAATCAAATGATACCATTCGTTTCATGTATAATGCATCCTTAATCCACTAAATACATAAAGGTTAGGTGCCTCTTTCCAACGTGGCCCCTGACACAGGCAACTGAATGAACACGGATGGGGTTTAGTCAGTAAAAGTCTGACACGCCCTCCCGCTCCGCCCAGAGCGGGAAAAGTCATTTGATCGTTGAGCTCCTTAACTTTTATGTTGAGCTGTACGATTACTGACAGATGCTTGCACTGACTGGACAGGTCAAATCTGTGTGGTTCTTTCCTCAAAAGACCATTTCAGACATCAACCTACATGGTTTTCACATGATCTGACCAAGATTATGTCTGGACTGTAAAAGAGACTGTGACCTCTGAGTTTGTTTCGGCCTTTCTTCTCAGAGTAGTCAGATAGGAAACGCCGGCCTCATCTAGTTTAAAAAAAAATGTTTGACATGTAAAAGTGTTTGGATAAACCTACTTACAGAAATAAAATCATTTATCATTTATGATTTCCCACCATAAAAGCAAACCAAGTTTAGAGGGCGTGTTAGTAAAAACATGGCGTCTAATAAAAGTTACGTATTGGATATCAAAGGTCTTACTTTCCATCAGCATCCTAATTGCGTAACACACTATCAATCAGAATCTGAATCATTTTGAAGCAAATTGCTAATCCATTGCTTTTTAAGTCCAAAAAATTTGTCTGCTCAACAACGTAAATAGCGCAATGAATGTTGTTAACTGTCAAAATGAAACCGATTCCTACTGTATGTTACGTAATTGCCCCGCAGGAAAAAATACTAAATAATGTGCATGAGCAACAAGATCCTATTTTCCTTCTCACCTAGACTAGTTCAACGGAGAAACACATTTTGAATCACAAACATGGGAAAATCGTTCGGAAAATGATTTTCCCATCTCACATTTCCCTGTCATGTATTATTGCATCAATCGTTCTAGCGTCTGTAATCCGGTAATTGAATCTCGATGTCCTAGTGACCGACCTGTGCAGTCTACTGCATGAATTGCTCAAGGAACTAAGCCTTGCCTGTTAGAAGGTATAAGGACTATAATCCTTTAATGTTGCATACCTATGATATAGGTATACATCACAGACTCTTTTATGTGTTCTGTGGTATACATACTTGTTCTGATAAATATTGAAAGGCTGGACCGATTTTGATGATTTTTTTTTGTTATAGATTCACAATTGGACCCTGCGATTGAATTCTAGGAAACAGGACGACGTCTGTCCGGTCAGCTAGTAAATTATATTATGCTAGATATGGTACATATACCTTATAAGACCCGGACATAAATGACAGTTGTACAGAAAGTAAAGTTTGAAAATTGCTTAACCTTTTCGTTCCTCGATTGTACACCTGTCATCGTTTAAGTTAAAGGCGCCTTAAGTTAAGAAGAATTTTGCACTGATTTAATAAATTATCCTATTACATAAAGAGCCGGTTCACTTATTTACGAATATTAATTAATATTTGCAGTTTATTAGTTCGCACTTAGATACCAATTAAGTAACTACAACAGGTTTCCGTAGCTTGGAATCGAGCAATTAAAATGTTCATAATAGATTAGTATATGAAATTATCCCAAGTAACTTTATATTACAGAACATTGTAAATAATTCCTATCAAACCTTACTAAGTTCAGTTCAGAATTTTATTACCCAACTGCGCGACAGCAAAAAGACAGGTTTATGTTTTTCACGCGTATTTTGTTTCTTTGTATGTGGGATGGGATTGTGGGATTCTTTTTTACACCCTCGAAGCATCCTAACGGCTGGATAGATTTTAATACACGAAGTGTCTATCGACTCGTCTATGTCTCGCGATAGTTTTACTTTTTTTTATAAAATCAAAATGGCGGATTTTAGACGTCAATAAAGAAAAACTACTTTGTACCTATCATGATCATTTTTTCTATCAAAATAAAGGGCTCGAAGAGACAATTCTAAAAATATAAAAACATTAAAAGGTTGAATATTAAAAAAAAAAAAACAACCAACAAAATATGGAAAAATCTAAAAACCCGACTGCAGCTAAAGAATAGAGAACAAGCTCACTACATATTCAAGCTGTCTGATGGAGTTGGTGGCATCAAATCTGAGATTGCACTAAAATAAGTTGTTCATAACATGTTCACAATCAAACAATGACCCTTCAAGAGGCTGACAGTTATTTAAATTAGAACTTTAAATAAAAGGCCATGTAGGTAATAGAATTTATTTATTTTATACCGTTAAAACGTTTTCCAGCCAGTAGGTAGGTACGTCAATATTCCTTGTAAGGTGTAAATAAAGTGGTACCTATTATCGAACTCTTCCACAAATGAGTTATTTGGGTCAGCAGACATTCATCATAATTGACTTGTTTGTTGTCCTTGAATGAATCATTCTTGCATCGAGACCACAGAAAGATAAACTGAAGAAAAAACTGAATTTCAAATGAGTCACTGTGACTATTGTTAACTCAAAAGAACAATTTACTTAGTTTAAAGGGGAAGCTCTAAGGTAGCCCGCGAAATTCAAATTTTCTTACGATTTTTGCGATTTGCAGCTCAGTGTCTGGGTGCATGTTGATCAAAGTATGATACGCGACCGTAACAAATATGTATTTATAGAATTATAATATTAGAATTAGTACTACAATTCCTTAAGTTAGTATAATCCTGAAATGTTAAGATTTCATTTAAAAAGTCATTCAATAGACTTACTTGGTCTTACAGAGTTGTATTGATTACTTTAATGATTATAATTCTGTGAACTCATATTTGTTACGGTCGCGAATCATATTTCAATCAACATACAACCTAATACTGATCTGCAAATTGCAAAAAACGTAAGAAAATTTGAATTTCGCGGGCAACCCTGGCGCTTTCACCTTAAATTAAAACTTAACTCCTACCGATATCCTACTATTCTATCCTACTAATATTATAAACGCGAAAATTTGTGAGGATGGATGGATGGATGGATGTTTGTTACTCTTTCACGCAAAAACTACTGAACGGATTTGGATGAAATTTGGCACACCGATAGTTTATTTACCTGGATTAACATATAGGATACTTTTTATCCCAATATCCTCACGGGATCGAGACTTATACGAGTGAAACCGCGGGGCGGTGCTAGTCATTTACAGAATGAAGACGAAATATGTATCTAAGTATTTAGTAATATCTAAAATAAAATTACACTACGTCCAATAAAATATTGTGAAAGAGGAAAATTTTAGAGATAAATAGAGAGATAACACCTTGGAAAACCAGGTAAAGTTCATTCAGTAGCGAATTTTAATGAACAATGAACTAAAAACGCTCTAAATGTTCAAAAGTAATCGTAAATTCGTAATACTAGTTCAAGGTTACAAAAACCTGAATTCAATTGAGCAGGCGCTCATTAAAATTCACCCAAACAATGTTACTGAAACAAAACAATGAAATAAGTACACTTTTATCAAATTCCGGTAACAGCCGACAGACCCGATATAAATAAGAGTTGATAAGAAATCTGCACCCAAGTGCTTTCATCCAAAATTCATCAAGCGGGCCTAGTACAGGAGTACAGGCTGGTTGATGTCACACAGCATAATCAGCCTATAACGTTCCTACTGCTGGGACACAAGCCTCCTCTCTGTGAGAGGGAGTGGGCCGTAATTCCACCACGCGGGCCCAGTGCGGGTTGGTAGATTCCACATGTCTTCGAATTTTCGGTTCTAGGACATGGCGGTTTCCTCACGATGTTTTCCTTCGCTTTTGAGAGCAGTAGTGATGAAATAATTTACACAAAGTGCCCGCCTGCGAACCCACAGCGTACGACACGTAAGTCGGGGCTGTCAGCTCTCTTCTATACAGATACAGATATTGCCGGTAAGAATATCGCATCCGAAAATATTTGGACCGAAAAACCAGTTTGTGTAAAATGATAGTTGCCAAACTGTTCCCGTTGTGAGGGAAAGTTTTGGCAGTCGTTGGGCATTTACATTTGTTTAAGTTGTCAAATTATTGAATAATAACTGTGCCCCTCGACTTCATTCGCGTAGAAGTCGTAAGGTACACAATATACTAAAATAACAGCCACATTTTGATAAAACTCCCTCGTCTCCCGACCCGGCGCGTTGCATCGCCCGCCCGCGCTACTTCGTTTTTGCTTAGCGTTCTTACTGACTTTTTTCTTTTTGCTCGGTTCCTAAGGGTCACAGCGTGATGTTAAAGCTGTTATTTTGACATTACAAACAGACACTTCAATTTTATTTATTTGTATAGATCTGAGTGATCTGAGTCATTTGTAGAACAATAAGAAACGAATTCGTTTGATAAGTAATTTAGGTTTAACTTGAGAAGCTCATTGAATATCGGTTATGATGGTTCATGAACATCATCATCATCATCTTCCTGCCCTTGTCCCATGTTACTTGGGGTCGGCGCAACACGTTTTCTCTTTCCATTTTCCCCTGTCAAAAGTCACGCTATCATTCACTCCCTTCTCTTTCATATCATTCCTCACACAATCCATCCATATGAACATAATATACGTATAATATTGTACCCATTAGACTCTAAACTCAGCTCGTTCTCGCTCTATAGACTTTAAGTACCTAATATAAATAGAACGAGCTGAGTGCTGACATGGGAGGAAAATGGTGGTAGATTTTAAAATGTTTTATTTCAATTATCTGAAACCGAAATACGTGAGCGTCTATCCAAAAAGGGTCCAGTTCTCGGAATTTAGTTTCCGAGACATAGGTATGCAGTTTTATAAAGTTGGGTGAGAAAATTGCATTTCTCGATTTTAATTGATTATTAATTAATTTTCAATTACTTATCTACAAGTTCATATAGTAAATGACTATAGATGACGTTTCTAAGTACCGTAAAATGTACTTAGAAACATAAGAAAATGTACTAAGTTGTACCAAAAATCAAACTTTAAAAATGCTTTTTCTCAAATCAAGTTTTTTCAGGTTCAACTTCAAATGTCTGATAAAAAAAATGCCAGTTTTTGAATATTTTTTTAATCCTTATTATCAATTGACTATTCTAGGTACCGAATCTAGTCTTAACTCAATACCCCACTACTGGACCCGTTTTGCTTGGACGCCCACATACATAAAATGAGGAGAACCTTTTTTGCAGAAATCTCGTGGTATCCTCATGGCAATGCGTACAACAATGACGCTATTATAGGCTTCCATGCACGGTGCACATGAGTCATACATACTCTCATAACTCATGATTCATGCGCATAACAAAAACTACGCAAAACCCCACTCGCGAGACTCGGAGGCGGAGCGCTCTAGGTACAAACGGATTGTGTATCACACCGTAGCGTAATTATAATAATTGTAACAATTTATAGTAATTGGCTTAGGTTCTCTGTGTTTGATGAGTATTGGTTCACTACTTGGAAAATGATTGATTTATTTCAACTCGTTAACAGGAAATAATTATTTCCGCGTTAGAATTGTAATTACTAATTAGTATTCACTCAGAAATTAATTACCTTTGATCAATCTGCTTAGCCTTTGCCGAACTATGTTGGAGTCTAACCGGATGCAGCTGAATACCAGTGTTTTACATGGAGCGACTACCCTATCTGACCTTCACAACCCAGTTAACTGGGTAACACGATACCCCTTGGTAAGACTGGTTGTCACACTTTTGGGCTTCTGACGACCCGTAACGACTGTCAAAGATAATATAACAACGACAGCCGGGACCAAGCAATCTTAACGTGCTTTCCTAGGCAGGACTGACCGCGGCAAACGTAGCTTATAACCTGCCCGGCAATTGCATAACATACTTACAGTAGGAATCAGTTGCATTTTACAGTTCAACAACATTCATTGCGTTATTTACGTTGTTGAGCAGACAAATTTTTCGAACTTAAGAAGCAATGGATTAGCAATTTGCTTCAAAATGATTCAGATTCTGATTGATAGTGTGTTACGTAATTATGGTGATAATCGATCGACCCGTGATATGAAATGAAGATGCCTCAACTTGAAGAGAAAGCCAATATATGACAGGCAAACGAATGATTTATTTGGAATTGTATTTCATAAGATAGTTTTGCTGTTATTTGCAGTATTATTATGGAATCTCACTTATCTATACTGATTGAAAAGTGAAATCACTTTGTTTCATATTGTGAAATATTGAACAAAAAAACTGGACATCATAATCTATTCTATAGGTACATACATTCTGAGTAATTGTTAGTAAGTTTTCGTGTTTATTTTTGTAAATACATATTATTAATACGGTGTGATAAACGGCCTTCAGAGACAAGGCAAGACATCGGCTTTTGGAAATGAACGAATGACTTTAAAAAAAATATGCTTAGTTATAAATACGAAGTAATGTTTTCATTTGAATTTATGTGATGTTTTTTTTTATTTATTTAATTAGTAGTGTCACCAACAGGATTGAAATGTAATATTAGCTTAGAACAGAATTTAGGATATTACTCTTGTTATTATGACCTAATGTTGGTCTTCAAGCTTATTTTAACATAATTTCAGCCGAAAGACGTCCACAGCTGGACATAGACCCTCAAGCACCGCCACATTTAATTAATATTATTATTTTAACTATATTTTATTAATTGCTTGCCTGTGTAAAATATTTCTATTGGTCAGTTAAACTAGAAGCCATTTATTGGAATTTAAAAAAACTAAGTCAATAAATGTATGGTTTTATTATTAGAAAGCCCGCCCGATGCGATTTCTCATCGAAAATGACAAACTTTCATCCCCTATTTAACCCCGTTTGTGGAGGAATTTTCAAAAATCATTCCTCAGTGCTCAATTCCGCTATACTTTTACGGAATTTTTGTGCAAAATTTCATGCTTTAGGCTGTGCGTACGAGACTGACTCGTTGATATTGTGTACAATCGGTACAATTCAATGGTAATTATATGGTCAGAAAAACGTAAGTAGGTATCTACTCATTCACATTTCACAGCCTTCAATCTAATAATAAAGTTGTAATTTTATTTTCCTTGACGTCGATATCTTCCTATCATAAAATCATAACATAACATCAGCCTGTATTCCCCGAAGGTTAAGCAGAGTTATACTTGTAGTACACCCACATTTCGCCAGTTATGTTTAAGTAGGGGGCGAGCCTATTGCCATCAACCGGGCACAAATCCTGACTCCGGGCTGCTACTGAGAAATTCCAGATGGAAAAACCCAATAACACTTTGCCCGACCCGGGAATCGTACCCTGGACCTCAGGCTCAGCAGTAGCGCTTGCGACCACTACACCAACGAGGCAGTCTGATAAAGTAAAGTAAAGTAAATTTTATTGAATAGATTGCAGGTACATAAAATAAGATGTTACAACAATATGGGTGAGCCTTGTACAATCTACCTTATATAAGGCATGCAAACATTAATTAAGTTGTTCACTAAATTGAAAATTAAATTAAATAATGGAAATAAAATAAAATCACAACATTAAAACATTAGTCGGCAATTATCCACAATACATAAATAAAAATAAATTCTAGTTAAATTATTCAATACATAAGTCCATGTCATTTAAAAAGTAATTTACTGAATAATAGCATTTTTTAATCAATAGTAATGTCAGCCTCTTTTTAAAATTTTTTATTGTGTCATTTTTAATTATATTGGGTACTTTATTAAAAATTATTGGGCCCATGCTAATGACACTTTTTTTGAACAAAGCAGTATTACTATAAAATTAAATTAAAATTAAATAACAAAAGCAAGACCTCGATATTAATAAGTTTTGTCCTTGAATTCTATTAATATTATAAACGCACATAAGCAAGTATTCATTTACATACTTAAAACAATCAATTTGCCTAGCCTTTTCGGTTTTGGTCGGCTTCCAGTCTAACCGGATGCAGCTGAATAGGAATACCAGTATCTCACATGGAACGAATACTTATCTGACCTCCACAACCCAGTTACTGGTTAACACGGTACACCTTGGTAAGACTGGTTTGCAGACTTTTGGGCTTGTGACTACTCGAAACGACTGTCAAATATTTACGAATGACAGCCGGGACCAACAGCTTAACGTGCTTTCTGAGGCACGGAGGGGTCTCGATATGTAATGAATGGTCACCCATCCACGGAGCGACCGCGGCAAGCGTAACGTTAAACTTCAAGCGACCCGTGCGGCTGTTATTATGTATTTGTGTAATTTGTGTACTTAACTAAAGCACAAACACATTTAAGTATTTAATTCAATAAACTGCTACTCAAACTTGTTACGAAAATAAAATTTATTACTTCCCACCGTTTTATTTTCTGGGTTAACGATTGTTTCTTATTAAAATAATTGTGTATTACTTACGTCACGGCACAATGCTTAATTTAATAATGCTCGATTATGGTATATTTTTACGTCACACTTGTTATGAAAACCACTACCGGGTGGGCAAGTTGATAGATAAATAAAATATAACAAATAACAATTGAATGCCTGCCTACTTCAGTAACGTTAATGCTTGCTTTAGAAATTCTAACAATAACAGGGTAAAATAGTTTAAGGGTTTGATTTACTCATGAATGAATCATGAGTAAATAAACACTATCATATCAATATCACATCGAAAAAAAACCAGACGATGTCATCTACTATAAAAATCTCAACGTAATATCTTAGGTGAAGTTCCTAGCATCAGGTGAATTAACAGCTCACAAAAAAAATCTGCTGTTCAATGATGAATGACATAAGTAATTAATTATGAACATCTTAATTCTAAGGCTCCGTACACATAGCCGAACGAAGACACACGCGCGCTTTAAAATCGCGCCTGCAATATGACACAATATTCTCAGCAATTATTTTGAGCAGTTTGCTCTTATCACAACCAGCAAGTTAATAATTACGTTGTATACCTACATAGATATCACGAAGATAATTATGAACTTGCTATACTTATGAACACTTTCAATGCCAACCAAAATACGCATAATCACTAGCATGCCCAAAAATAGCAATGTTTCATCTATAAGACCCGGAAGGCTAGTTCTTGGAAAGTTTATTTATTTATTTATGTGGGACAAACAAACAGTAACACATTATATCTGCGCAAATAATATAAACAAAGATATTATTTAAATGTGAAACTCACACTGTTCTCTACAAAGTTATCCATCTTTGTAGAGAACCCGGGCGCGGAGTCTTTGGCATTGAAAATGTTAAGAGCGACGTACGGCATTTCATACAAACTTTCAAGTCCTTGTTTTTCGAAATGAATGAACCGATCCATACACATAAGTAGAATACATAGGTCTAAAAAGTTAGTAAAGAACATTTTCGAAAAATAGTGTTAGGTACAACTAAATTCGACCGATTTGAAATTATCTATAGAAACAGAATTTCAAATGATCTTTTTTAAATAAGACATTTCGAAAATGTTCTTAACTAACCGTTTAGACCTTAGCAGGACGTCGGTTCATCTAGCTGGGGGGTGTCCACACGCCCACACCCCATAGCCAACCGCTTGCCGATACGCGGTATAGGGCGACGTAGGTCTGTACAAATATCACAAACCACTAAAATAATAATCTTGTGGTGGGCCTTAAAAGAGAAGCTTGCCCGGGAAATATACAGAGTTAATTCGTGTTATGTAGGTACAGTCAATCTCGTACCTACATCCGGTCGGCTGCTGGCAACACCGACGAGTTCAGTGTGGCTGTAGTCTTGCACCAAGGGTCGACTTTAAGTCCTTACTTCTTCCTGTTGATTATGGACGCTCTGACATCGGACATACAGGAAGAGGCACCGAGGTGCATGCTATTTGTCGACGACATCGTTCTTGTCGGTGAAGATAGACCTAAGATCCAGAGCAGATTGGAGAAATAGCAACAGAAGCTGGAGAATGTTGGCTTGAAAATCAGCAGAACCAAAACCGAATAAATGATCCACTAATTCGGCTGTGTCTCCAGTTCTGGGGCCATAGCGGTTGACGGCGCGCTTCCCCCGGTCTGCTCCAACATTCGGTATCTTGGTTCGCTCGTGCAAACCAATGTGGTAAAATCGGACTGTTAAGCACAGTATTAACAATGGATGGACGAAATGGCGGCAGGTCACGAGAACAATCTGCGACTCCCGCATTCCCTTTAAACTTAAGGGGAAGATTTATTAAACAATGGTTAGACCTGCTGTCTTGTATGAATCAGAATGTTGGGCCACAAAAGGGACGAATGAAAGGCAATTGCATGCAGCTGAGATGAGAATGCTAAGAGGGATGTGTGGTGTTACGCGAATAGATAAAATAAGGAATGAGTATATAAGAGGAAAAGTTGTGTGGGAATCGGTTGTCATGGTATGGGCATGTGATGCGGAGGAATGAGGAAAATGTCGAAATAAAAATGAAGAAATGAAAATTTGAGTATGAGTGTGGATGGCTATCAAAGAAAACATGTGACTGCGTGAAAGATGATATGGCTAGAAAGGGTTGACTACCGAGATGACGACTAATAGAGAAGTATGGCGGAAAAAGTCACGTTGCGCCGACCTCATACATATAAATTGAGATAAGAGGAAGATAAAGATAACTAAAATAATAAACAGTCCCGAGTACGTACACACGGCTATCAAGCTATATATTTCCCGTATAAGCTGACCTCTCATTGTACGGAAATCCTACACAAAGCCAGATCACCTTATACTGGAATTGCATAGCTTGATTTATGTAGCCGTGTTTAGGTACTAAGCAACTGATAATGCAACAATCAAATTATCTATTGTTCCTACTGATTGTGCGAACGTCTTGTAGAAATATCATATCAAATCACCATAGTTAAGTATGTTTACAACTTGTAACATAATATCTATAAGGATTAATGACCTGGCTGTCTATAATTTTCTGCTAAAGCCATTCAACCTTATGCTTAGGCTATTAAGAGTTATTGTATAGTGCACACCTTTGGGCTACTATCAGTTCGATACAACCACTTCATGCACTGATATCGACTAACTAAATGCTTTCACCGAGCACATGTTGATCTAACTCGTACAACAACAACATTGTATTTTCCCATTCCTTTTCTTTTGGGCGGGAAATCACCAAATCGTTTTAGAAGGGGCAACTAGAATCAATTTTATTTTCTTGTTTGACGTTCAAAAGTGCCTTTTATGTGCCTATTTGAAATAAACGATTTGACTTTGACACATGATGGAGGCTTTCAGGTTACAGTGCTTGGGAAGAGTGGCAAATTAACTAAGTACAATAATGAACATGGTCACAAAAAAACTACAATAATAAACAAACCTGTGCATGTCTAAGCTGGTTGACGAGCGTGGAGCACCTCTCCGGGTCCTTCCGGCCGTCAAACGAGTCCAACTCGGCCGCCACCATGTTTAGTGCGTCGTCTGCAAAGAAGAACTGCGCTAGAAGCGACCGGTCGTCCCTCTGGAACAAGAGAAGACAATTTCATTTATACATATTATTTGTACACCACATAATTCAAAATAGGTATGACAAACATTTTAACTAGCGTACAGTAGCGTAATTTATGTATACACTTAGGGAAATTCAAAAGCGATTTTCTCGTGGAATAATGATAGTAACTGAGAGATGCCTACTTATTTCATAATTGTTTGTGTTCCAAAACGCTATGTTCGTAACAACATAAAATTACAATCAAAACAGTTGAAGAAAATCAGTTTTAAAAGTAGCTAAGTGTATACAAATTAGTGCTCGTGACTGTACACACGGCTTTAAGTATATCAAGCTGTACATTTCCAGTATAAGCTGAACTCGCATTGTATATGATTTCGGTACAATGAGAGGTCAGCTTATACTGGAAATGTATAGCTTGATATGTAGCCATGTGTACAATGAGCGGTCTTATCACATACAAGGTGATATATTACAGTCAAGTTTTGGATGGACTGAAGAAAAAGTGAGGGAAATTGTTTGTCAAACAATACTGGCGAGCTGTAAAGAACTTGAGCAAGCAGGCCAGATAATATTTTGTATATTTTTAACTGGATATTAGCGAAACGCGCGACAATCGCCAGACGTCTGTACGCAGCCTTGTATGTCAGCATAAGTAAAGTTCCCAATTTATGGGACAGTCAGTAGACAACTGATACAATGAGGTAGATTTATTTTTCTATTTCCAAGGGAATACCAACACGTTTTCAATTAGTTATCACGCGCAACTAATGTCTGCTTGAAACTATTATATTTGGTAGTTTGGTACTGTCATTTGGCTGTACGCGATGCATCACTATTTTTGTCTTGAAAATTACTTAATTCTTTGTTTAAGTTTTTTGAAAGGCTCACAGCTTAACAAAACAGAATAAAAATTATAAGTGTAACTGTCAGCCAGTTCCAAGTCTTCATATAAAAACCAGAACAGTGAACAACACAGCATAATCAGCCTATAACGTTCCCACTGCTGGGACACAGGCCTCCTCTCTGTCAGAGGGAGTGGGCCGTAATTCCACCACGCGGGCCCAGTGCGGGTTGGTAGATTCTACATGTCTTCGAATTTACGGTTCTAGGACATGCCAGTTTCCTCACGATGTTTTCCTCCACCGTTTTGAGAGGAGTGGTGATGAAATAATATACACAAAGTAGAGCGCCTGTCAGGGTTCGAACCTACGACCTACAACCCGCAAGTCGCGGCCGTTACCACTGGACCACCACTGCTGCTGAACAATGCAGCACTGCCCACAAAAAGGAGAAAAAGAGAATACTTATCATAACAAAACATCACGCCTTGTTACCCCGAAGGATTGGGCAGAGATGTACCTATAGTACACCCACATTTCGTCAGTTACGTTTAAGTCCCATGTGTAAAAAGGGAACATCAAAGCGAAAACTAAAAAGATGTAACGTTATGTTATATATTTTATTGTTTTGCAAGAAAATGAATTCTCTGATTAATGATGTGACAGACAATAGCCTCATCTCATCATTGGCGTATTGCAGCTGCAGAAACACACCCATCCCATCGGGGAAGTACAAAGTGACAATTCTGTGATCTTAATCTTTAAAGACAGCTCGGAAGATTTGTTAACATCATCATCTGCGTAGCCTTTTTCTCAACCATGTTGAGAGTCGGGATCGGCTTCCAGTCTAACCGGATGCAGCTGAATACCAGTATTTTACAAGAAGCGATTTCCTATCTGACCTCCACAATCTAATTACTGGGTAACACGATACTCCTTGGTAAGACTGGTTGTCAGACTTTCAGGCTTCTGACCACCTGTAACGGCTGTCGAAAATGTACCAACAAATGACAGCCGGAACCAACGGCTTAACGTGCTTTCCGAGGCAGGGGTCTCGGTGTGGTCACCCATCCACAGACCGACCTCGGCAAGCGTTGCTTAACCTCGAAGATCGACCCATGCGGAAGATTTGTTAACAATGGATACATAACCCATGGTTTACATCACGTCATTAAAGCACTATTCATGTAAATAAGCATTATAACTAAGTTCAGTGTAGTGACAACAATGAACAGTAATAAATGAATGAGTAGACAGCTAAATTGCGGTCTGAGCCAGGTGTTTGCGTTGGCCAGGCATTGTGTTAAATTTACAAATCATGGTACGTTAATACCTTCAAAGTGTACTTACATACAATGTAGGAGTTGAATATTTTCGACTCCTTTTATGTACAAATGCACCTATGTTTGAGCTCGTAATTGCATTACTAACCACTTTTGACAGAAACTCTCAGGCCGAGATCTATCGACGTTACCTAGCACGTACTTAGGTTAAGCGTTATTCCTGTCACTGTCGCACCACTGTCAAACTACAAGTGCAAGATAGAGACGGGAACATGTCTAAGACCTCGTTTACAGAGGCGCGGGGCGTCGCGCGTCGCGTTGGGCGGCGCGGTCCGCTCTAAATTCAAACATAATACAGTGTGAGTCTTTATAATGTGCACATATCGAAATGAGGGAATCTATGCTTAATTTTATCGACGGAAAAAATGTTAAAAAAAATCTAAATATTTATTTATATTTTTTATGGATTTTTAAAAAAAATTGTTTGCTTTTGTGACCCCAGTGTATACAAAACTGTGTAACTTTTAAACTAAACGATTTATCACGATGAAACAAACTCTATAATGTTTGGAAGTAATTAGGTGTCGTCATAAAATAAAAATTATGGAAAAAAAATAGCCACATTTAAAAATAAACATTTTTGTTTGGCAAAAATCTGATTTTTTTTCATTAATTTTTACAAAAATTGTAAAATTTCTCAATAACATGCCCCCATCACCTTCTTTTTTTATAACTTTAAGTTATTCTTCATTGTATTAGGAACCTAACGGTAAAAATTGCATGTTTTTAACTCAACCCCAACATTTTTTATCAACTGTCAAAGAAAGGCCCAACGCATAGCTATTGTTTAGCAGGTAGATAAACTTTCTTTTGAATGTGCGCAGGTCGGGGAGGTAGGGCCAGCCAAAGGAACTTGAATTATGACAGATGTCAGACTGGCAGTCGCTCCGAATTATTCGCCGCTGCTACATGTGTTTCGGTACTTTCGTTCGCTGGACTTTCATAACTTTCGTTCGCTGCTACATGATGCCGCGTTTAAGTGAATTTTCCCCGGCACACATCGCCGACATACATTTTTATTATGGAGTGGGACAAGGAAGTGCCAGAGCTGCGCGCGCGGCTTACATAGCTGCGTATCCTAACAGGCAACCAGTGCCATCTGCCCGAAACTTCCAGGAAGTTCACAGAAGGTTGTCGATCACTGGACTTGGATCAAGTAGAGATCGTCGCGAGCCACCTCAAGTAATTATTGATGCGGCTACTGAACAAGCAGTATTAAGTGATTTGTTTGCTGATCCATCCATACACGGAATATCCCAAAAATCAGTGTGGCGTATTTTAAAGAAAGAAGGATTGCATCCTTATCACTATCAAAGGGTGCAACATCTACATGAAGACGTAGACTGGCGTCCAAGGTGTGTGATGTCCACATGGATTCAAAGAAAAACCAGAGCAAACCCAAACTTTCCAAGAAAAATACTATGGATGGACGAAGCGACATTCACTAGAGACGGTATTACTAACTGTCGAAATTTACACAGATGGTGCCGCGCAGGTGAAAACCCGAAACTGAAACGGTCATCTACTTTCCAAGTAAGATTTTCGATAAATGTCTGGGCTGGTCTTATCGATAACATGTTGATTGGACCAGTCATATTGCCGAGAACGTTGACTGGTGAAAGATTTTTAAGTCTATTGAGAGATGATATGCCTCAGTTATTGGAAGATGTCCCACTGGCTGTGCGTCAAAGGATGTTTCTTCAGATGGACGGATGTCCTGCCCATTACGCTACAAATGTAAGAAGATTTTTAAACGAAAATTATCATGACAAATGGATCGGCCGGCAAGGACCTGTAGGGTGGCCTGCGCGTTCACCCGATTTGACGCCCCTTGATTATTTCCTATGGGGGACCATGAAGCAACGCGTCTACAGTACCCCCATCAACAGTGAGGCCGATTTGCGTGACCGCATAATAAACTGTGCGAATGATATTCGCAATGATCCCGAAATGATAAGGAGAGCGACACACCAAATTCTAATTCGCGCGGCTTTGTGTTTACAACAACGAGGTGGACATTTTGAGAACCTGATGCATTAAATTTTGTATTTAATAATAAATGGGTTTTAATTGAACTCTTTTGCATTAATTATCATCCCAAACAAACCACCCTTATGAGAACAATACGATTCCGCGTTCGGAGTGCCATCTTTGAAACGACCCGCGCGCGTTCACAACAAAGTTAACAAAAAAAAGTTTATCTACCTGCTAAACAATGTGCGTAGCTATGCGTTGGGCCTTTCTTTGACATTTGATAAAAAATGTTGGGGTTGAGTTAAAAACATGCAATTTTTACCGTTAGGTTCCTAATACAATGAAGAATAACTTAAAGTTATAAAAAAAGAAGGTGATGGGGGCATGTTATTGAGAAATTTTACAATTTTTGTAAAAATTAATGAAAAAAAATCAGATTTTTGCCAAAAAAAAATGTTTATATTTGATTATGGCTATTTTTTTTCCATAATTTTTATTTTATGACGACACCTAATTACTTCCAAACATTATGGAGTTTGTTTCATCGTGATAAATCGTTTAGTTTAAAAGTTACACAGTTTTGTATACACTGGGGTCACAAAAGCAAACAATTTTTTTTAAAAATCCATAAAAAATATTAATAAATATTTAGATTTTTTTTAACATTTTTTCCGTCGATAAAATTAAGCATAGATTCCCTCATTTCGATATGTGCAGATTATAAAGACTCACACTGTATATGGCGTTGTATGAGCGTTTACGGAGCTATGAGATTTTACACGCGTTTGCTTGAAATGCAGGCGGAGCCGGCGGATGGCATTGCCGCGTCGCACGGAGCGTTTATTGCGACAGCGCACGCAGAGTTGCGGCCAGCTATTCCTGCAATTTTCCGTTCACGGTAAAACGTAGCGGCACCAGCGGTGAACAACATCGTACATTGCCATAAGTTTGTGTCTGCGCGTGTGCGGGCCGCTCCACGCGTCGGCTGTCTGTAAACTGAAAAAACGTCCGACGTGCCGCGAGACGCCACGCCGCAAGCGACGAGCGTCGCCCCGCGGAGGCCTAAGTTAAAACGCAAGCTAAGTAATATAATACAACATGTCCCGAAATTAACGCACAACCTCTTAAGGAGTCACTGCGCTCATCATTTATGTTCGCATATCTTGTCAAAATGTACGGAACAGCAGATTTTTTCTCGCGATTTCAGGTTTGGTCCCATAGTAAAAGTTGTTCATGATGATGAGTACAATGAACCCTTGTAGCTGCTTCGGCAACTTTAGTGGCCACAATATTATGATCGCATAGTAAAAAGGTAAAACAAGTATGGGATTATACTTAGTATGCATTAGTATTAGACCCCATGCTTAATGGGTGCAAAGACTTATCACGTTGGCGCAGAACATAAATATACTTATAACACACACGAATTTGGGCTCATTTTACATAACATAACATCACGCCTTGTTTCCCCGAAGGGTTAGGCAGAGGTGTACACCCACATTTCGCCAGTTATGTTTAAGTCCCATGTAATAGGGGGCGAGCCTATTGCCATCTCATCATCATCATCATCTTCCTGCCCTTATCCCGTATTATTTGGGGTCGGCGCAACACGTTTTTTCCTTCCATTCTGTCCTGTCACTCGTCAAACTATCACTGACTCCCTTTTCTTTCATATCACTTCTCACACCTATTGCCATCTACCGGGCACAAATCCAGACTCCGGGCTGCTACTGAGAAATTCCAGATAGAAAAACCCAATAACACTGCCCGACCTGGGAATCGAACCCAGGACCTCATGCTCAGCAGTAGCGCCTGCGACTACTAGACCAACGAGGCTCATTTTATACGTCCTAATTTTAGATGAAAATACATAACATTAAAAAACATTACATCGGTTGGTTTTATAAATATTTGAAACGACGGATCATTCTCACTAGTTCCACCCGCAATTTCAATCCAATTGCAGTATTTTTTTTGTATTTAGTATAAGGCCAATTAAGAAAAGATTATTCATCTATTATAAGTATAAAAAGCTGCGGCATATTACAGATTTTTCCTTGAGAACATTATGAAATAAAATATTATGACGCCATGTTGTACGTATTTTAAACGACTATCGGATCATTAAAGTATTAATACATATAATATAAACAATTTAAATGACGACCTTATAAGATGAATCTTAACAATATGAATGCTTTTAGATCTTTTAATCGTTCCAGTTACTTGCCAATGGTCTGATGTAAACAAGCCTCCGGACCTTAGTCGTACGACCCCCCCAATGTGACATCTCCTAAAATTATGGAAAAACAGGCTGCAAATGGAACGATTAAATAAAACATGGCATACATAATTATTATAAACTAGCTGTGCCCCGCGACTTCGTTCGCGTGGATGTCGTAAGATACACAATATACTAAAATAACAGCTACATTTTGATAAAACTCCCTCGTCCCCCGACCCGCCGCCAACCGTCGCGTTGAACCGCCCGCCCGCGCTATTAGGTATTAGGTATTATACATTTGGTCGATTAGGTATTGTAGTTTTGTATGGGACGACTGATTTTTTTTTCACGATTACGATGTTGGTCCCCGGGAAAAAGTTGTTCAGTTTGATGGTCTGTACTTCCCCTTTAAGTTTAGTTATTCTGAATCCGGACACCCTGTATAATATTATAATAATTGACATTTTTGTTGCCTAGCGTGAGACTGTTACGTAAACAAAAGATATCAAGTTATCTAACCACATTATCTCAATTAGCTGTCTAGTCTTTTTTAATTAAAAAATATATTTTAAGTGAAAGGATTTCTGTAGATATACATATAAAGTGTAATTTAATTAACTGCCAAACTCTTGAGGGGTACTCATCATTATTAACAACTTTAACTATGGGACCAAAGCTGAAATCGCGAAAAAAATCAGCTGGTCCCTACATTTATGTTTGCATATCTCGTCAAAATGTAGGGAATAGATGATTTTTTTACGCGATTTCAGGTTTGGTCCCATAGTAAAAATTGTTCATAATGATGAGTATAATGACCCCTCAAGAGGTTGGCAGTTATTTAAATTACACCTTATATAAACCAAAACCTAGAATTAAAGTGAATGGCATGAGATCAAGGTGACAGACGTCACACCAAGTTGGGTTTGTCGCCTCCTTCACTTTCATCAACCCGATTTATGTAACGGAAACTTATGCCAATGTCAACCTTATCACCTAGTAATAGAGTCCCAAAAATAAATAAAACCTATGTTTTGATGTTTTGAATTAACTTCGATAAACAAAAAACTGTGCAAATAAACAAACTTGTTTCATTTTATTTTAACAGCCTGTTTGACGCAAGCTTCGTATTTTACTAAGATAAAATTAAATGCAATAAAAGTCGTCGAAACTTACCTGATTCGATTAGATTCGTTTATTTCTAACACTGTCTATAATATTATATACGATAACAAAAATGTGATAACATCAGCATCACCAATTCATCATTGTGATATGAATGTTGCAGACGGATTGTAGAATCCGCTGTTTTACAAAACGGCTAGTTGTTTTACACAACAGCGCCGTTATGTAAAACAATTGAACGACTTTTAGCGGTTTTACATAATTACTGAACTTTAAAACACGCCAGATTGTTTAAACGTTTTGCGTTTATCAATGCAGCGGGTCAACGATTAGAGGTTATGTAAAACAGCGAGAAGTGAACCGTCAGATTGTAGATTTTAGTTCTAAATTTTGACGCTCGTGGCTCTGTGTCATGACAACAATAAGGGTGTCCGAAAAAAAAACGAGTAATATGAGTGAAAATGACCCTAACACGAGTGAAAACAATGATTGGACAATTTTAATATTTAATATAAAGTTTTCATAGTTTTATGAAAGTCCGTCCTAAAAATACTAAATAGCTAAGAAACTACGACCAACTTGGAAGTAGCGCTCGCCGGCCGCTGCTACTGCAGCACTGCTCGCTCGACTCGCTCGGCTCGCGCGTGGTTGGTCACAACTCACAGTTCTAACCATGTTCAGTTAACGCTTATTGTGACTGCAGATAAGCCATTCTGCAATACCTCTAAACGTGGGTAGCTGGAAAACATAACGCAATGACTATCCAGCTTGAACGTCAATCAGCCGTAATAGAAAAAAAGCGCCTTAATGTATTTCAGCTAGACGTTATATATTACGCCGTATTATACAATTCGGCTGCGACATGAACATGACGATCATTGTGGGAATTCTTGTCACGTTTTTATCATTGTATCTTTATGACTGTTTTGATAACGTGGTAATAGTATGACAAAACAATGCAGAATAGAATAAAATAAAAGACAATGGAAATATAATGCGCGCAATATGTAAAGCATGTAATAAACACAAAAATATCCGAAGAAAACGGGAAAATAAATACTTTTCCATATGTAATAATTTATACAAAAGTATTCAATCAGCTGCGAATGTAGTTTTCAAACTTCAATAAATCGAAATGTTACCTCTCGTGATCGAAACTAGATTCGATTATAAATCCAAAGTTATATTATCAGTTATCGAGCATCATTCGACAAGGGTTCCGTACTAGGTCAAGTCGATTGGACCGCAGCCAAGCGAGCCAGCATCGGAAAATTGAGAAAATCGAATACTAGGTAGTCCGAACTGCATCAAACAAATATTTCAGATTAAATTGACCGCGAAACGGATTTAATTAGAGTCAATTTTATATGAATTAGAGCAAATTATCGTCAACAGTATCTGTGGCGATTCAATGCAATGACTCATTTCAGTTGTAAACACACACAGTGGTGTCGAAACACGCAGACCGAGCCAGCTTGTTGAAACTGACATCTGCCAGCGGACGGGTTTTTGTTGTGTGAAATCTTGCAAATATGGCAACTTGTCCATAATTGAGTTTGGCATTGAGAAGATCGGTTAACACATTAGTCGAAGAATTTTTCAAGCTGAAAGAGGCAATAGGAGTGAAAGAAACATTATACTGCATCATCCTGCGCAGGCGCAACTATTTGACGGGTTCTTGCTCAACTCAACTGCCGAAAATGGGTCATGGTTTTGTTGCGTGCTGTAAACAATCAGATTTTACTGTAACTGGCTTCACTTTACTGTGAATGGTAACCGTTTACTATGTCACTGAATTTTGTTTCGGCGTATTTAAGAGTAAACTCAATTGTGTATTGGACAAAGTAAAGAATTACCTAGAAGATACAGCCACAGACCTTGGCTCGAAAGTGTGACGACCAGTCTTACCAAGGGGTATTGTCTTACCCAGTAAACTGGGTTGTGGAAGCGCTTTCCCAACTATATTGGGGTCGGCTTCCAGTCAAACCGGATGCAGCTGAATACCAGTATTTTACATGGAGCGACTGCCTATCTGACCTCCACAACGCAGTTACTGGGTAATACGATACCCCTTGGTAAGATTGGTTGTCAGACTTTCGGGCTTCTGACGACCCGTAATGACTGTCAAAGATCCACGAATGACAGCCGGGACCAACGGCTTAACGTGCTTTCCGAGGCACGGAGGGGTCTTGATATGTAAAGATGGTCACCCATCCACGGACCAACCACGGCAAGCGTAGCTTAACTCGATCGATCGACCCGTGCGGCTGTTATTACTTAGCCACAAGCCCCTCCTCTGGACGTGTATCAGAGCAATTTTCCGGTATGCAGTTAACAACGACACCTTGAATCAGCCAGCCTCGCAGATGTAGCCGCAGATAGCTCTATTGTGATTTGTGTCTATTAAATTCATTGCAATTTACCAATTTATGACGTAGTTCTGTCGTTGGGGTTCGAGAGTGGCTGGATGCATGAGTTACAATGCAACGTAGATGATTTGTTGAGTACCTAGAATAACAAGACGCATTTTTTTCAGTCTGTTACTTTATAGTTTCAAGAAACCGCCAAAAAGTTCCTTGCTCTTGAAAATTATATTCAAAATGTGGGAAAAGGATTGATCATCATCACGCATTTTATTAACGGGAAAGTTTGTTGGCAACCTAAACAATGATTATGTATTGCATTTTGTTCTAAATATTTAGATCTATGAACGAAGTGGCACGAAACTATAGCAATGAGGAAAATGCTTGGGATTCCCTTATCTAAGCGAACTATGAGATATAGAGATAAACATTACCACCAACATTAAAATGTTTAAAGGGTAATAAACTAGGAGCCAAATGGATTCGACTAATTTATGAGGTTCGAAGTATTAAATGTATTCGTAGAAACATAGAAAGTCCGTAATTATCGTTAAGTATGTAAATAAATCTGCATTATTAAACGATGTCTCACCAGCAAAATCTAGCCCAACCAGTCTACATTTGGCCCATAAAATAATGGAAAAAGGATCACCTAAACATTTAACTAAAAATAATTATCTATACGTCTATCCATACTGCTAATATACAAGGTGGAACAGGACGATTGACATTAAACCAAGTAAAGAGAATCATGTTCTTTACCTGTATACAAAAAATCAATCAAATCCAATGAATACTTTAACCACAGGAAATTATTTTTCATTTTCTTATTTTTCAACATGATGTAGATCTAATAATAGGTAAACGTTGCCGCCGCC
This sequence comes from Fissipunctia ypsillon, assembly GCA_947568875.1. Classification (NCBI taxonomy): domain Eukaryota; kingdom Metazoa; phylum Arthropoda; class Insecta; order Lepidoptera; family Noctuidae; genus Fissipunctia; species Fissipunctia ypsillon. The sequence continues at coordinate 9,641,258 of OX387664.1, read as the reverse complement.
GCGCCCCGCACCCCGCACCGCACCGTTGATCAGTGACTTTTCGTAGACAAAGCGTGTTTACTTTTATGCAGTTGATTCTGCTATTTATTTTGTTTGAAAACTGCAATTTTTTTATTTTCCATTAACTACTAATTTTCGAGTTTTAAAATGTTTCGATGGACTAGTACTGTGCTCGTTTTAATTTAATGTCGTACGTCCAGATCCACATTGTATACATAATATTATGGATGCGAAAGTTAAGTACTCTGTCTGTCTGTCTGTGTGTCTGTTACTTTTGCACGCCTATACGATACACGATCGCTATGAAATTTGACAGATATTGGGACCTGGAGAAGGACATAATAATATCTAAGGATTCTAATCATAAAATATTAAGTACTTACACGTAGACGAGATCACGGGCAACAGCTAGTAAAGTATAAGAACTCGTATTATTGGCCTCGACATTGGCATTCACATTCACGGCACCTACATTTGCTTCAAAATCAGTTTTTTTTTTATAATCATACGGTCTACTCCGACAAAACATACAGTGAGTCAGAGCCTTAATTGCATCGATTACAGACAACTCGGCTAGGCATTTGTATCTTCTAGATTCGTCTTTGGTAAGTCAGTGAATAGTATGGTTTGGGTAATGGGGTTAATTTAAGATAAAAGGTTATTTCGAACTACAGTCCATGAAACCGCATAACAACGTAATCATCAGAATGAGATACCGATTAAGTTACTGATACGGAAAATCAGGTCACGGCGATGGCCTGGATCCTACAATAATATGTCATAATTTTCAGTAAACAAAAGGTCTCCGGGAAACCTTTGAATACATAGAACATAGGTAACAAAATATAAGTGCATACTGTATCTAATAAAAACATGTGGGAAGAATATTAAATGAAATACACATTATAATACATTTTCTTAGGCTAATTACAGGGTTTTCATAATAAAAACCATAAATACGTATTTTATTATTATTACAAAGAAAACGTGATTACTAAGCGTACAATAAGCCCAAACCGTATTTCGATAAAATCTAAACCTTGCTTTTTAGTACATTCGTTCTTCTAGGTAAAATAACGTATTTCTTTGGCCATAGTTTAGTGAACGTTACCTTAGCAATACTTTGCTCATACAAAGAACGTTTTTTATAAGTCTCAGGCGAATTCTACTTTGAAGAAAGTCTGTCATGTCTAGTCGTCGATATCTTGATTCTGACACAGTAAACTAGGTATACTTTCGAAACTTAGATTGGAGCGATTTCACTATCTATAGAAGAAGAATGAGATCATACAAACGGATGTAATAGTGGTTTAACAGCCGAACCCAAATAACCTATCTATCACCAGTTTTGGCATACTGGAGATAGACAAACCTATCATATATCTATGGTTTTAACGTCCTAATAATCTATAAGAGATTATGGAATCTTACCGGCCTGACATAGGACAGATAGAATTATACTATCTACCATCAATAGCGATCTGTCTTTTACTGAAAATAGGTTAGTGGGTTCGGCCGTTAAACTATTGCCTACTTATCTTAGTTTAAAGCACACTGCATTTAAGGTCCACCCTAGCTTAGCTTTGCTTAGTAAGCAAGTTATTTTAGCCTTCTATTGAATGCTTATTATTACGAGTTAGTACGGCTACGACCAGTTACGACTTAGTTATTGTAAGCCATGAATAAAGTAAACAATATTATTGTTACAAACATTTATTTCTGTCAACGTCATTAAACGGCATTGAAATCCATCGGAACTTCGCAATACAGGGCCAACATTTTTGACAACCTTGAAACATTTCCAGCTATGTATTTACGAAACACAAACTGACATGCACTCACATCTTATCATAATAAAACATGGAAAACAATGAAATAGCGGCGACAATGAGATCACATGACGATTCGCCTGCGAATGAAGACCTTGACGAAATGCAAATAGTGGGCTACGGCCTATCATCGGTATTGAAGATTAATTCTTCCGGCAATTAGATCCTAATAAGTACCCGACTCATCAATTAGATGCTCTTGGAGATCATAAAAGATCGGAAACGGAAAATTACATCTAAATAATATCATCGAGGTTACAAGGAACGGGGTGCCGACGCGACGTCATACGTCTCGTCTCGACTCAATATCTCTCTCTCGACAAACAGCTGTTTATGAAAGCAATGACACTTCTGGACAATGTTAGGGCATTAGTCCTATACACAAAAGGTGTGGGAGAATGATAGTGGTCGTTAAATGTCATCTGACCGTAGCCAAATTACACCTAGTTCAACAAAACTTGACGAAAATGACTGTCATACGGTTTCCAAGTCTCAAGAAGTCTAGATGGTTCCATAGAATACCGCTGAATTCTTGGAACACCGAAACCAACACACATACTCTCTTACTTGGTGCCTTTCAAAGATGAAAGGGATACAGCCGTTTAAAATTGGTAGCTAAGTAGTTTCCTTTTAGGTGCTAATAACAAACATACCATAACCACAATACAGGGTTATTTTAAATTGGCTAGCTAAACTCCGCAGACGCGATGGGTATCGTTTTCTAAACACGATATAAAATAAAGATAAAAAATTTGATGTTTCTTTTTTCTTGTGGTCAACGACCGCTGTTAGTGTTGTTACTTGAGGTATGGGTTGAGAAAATCGGTTTTCTTATGTTTTATAGTGTTTAGATATCGATACCTATCACGTCTGTGCAGTTTACACAAAAAAAAAACAGATTTTTTAAACTGATATTTCAAGTGACTATAATAACTGCAGTCGATGACCCCACAAAAAAAAATCATCAAATGAATTATTTTTTTTGTTTTATAATGTTTAGATATCGATACCCATCGCGACTGCGGAGTTTAGGTAGCCAATTTAAAATAACCCTGTATAACCAAAATATTGCCCCCATTATTGGCAGTATTTTGGTTATTAATTTATGGACATTTATCCCTATTTAAGTATCGATACAAAAACCGCTTTGGGGGCACCATGTTTAGGAGCGAGCAAGAGCTGAAAATGGTAATGGTCAACCACTTCCCCCATAACGAGTTGCAAATTGCATTAATACACTAATAATATTATAACTACTTGCAATAATATATTGTGTGTCCTACCTACAAAAACATTATGATAAACGCAGAATTGAATCCGCTTTCCGACTATTACTTATGAGTCGATGACATAATAGGCGCATTGGATGCGCGTGTCAACTGTGGCATTCCTTTATTACTCACAATCACAACGACTAGCATTGAAGCATTTGAAGCTAATAACTGTACCGCTAGGTTTGGCATTCATTGAACATGGTATAGGATGCAGAATGTTATCGCACTTACGCACTATAAAATAAGAAACTTAATACAGGAAGTAAATAATTGGTTAGTTTACAATAATTTTATCTCGTGGGCATTCTCGGAGATTGATTGTGCTATTCGAAACTTTAAATTGCGTTACGTTTCCTGGCATAACCGTTCATTATTACTGCAGTCTAAAGCTATATTCATCATCCATCACCATCATCAGGCTCTCCTATATGCACGCCATTCTTATCGATTCTCGGCAAGCCTCATCCAGCTGCCACCCTACGAAGATCGTCACTCCAACTAGCCTGAGGGCGTCCTACCTTACGTAAAACTATTACAAGAACTCAATTTGGTGCTTCTTCTGCACCTTGAATCTCGGAGCTGTCAATATGTAAATGACGTCTAAATTTCTTATTAGTTATATCGTCGTTAATCATGGGTGTTCAGGGCATCTCACTAAATCAACACTTAAAAGAGGTGTTCTCAAATTCGAGTTGTTTATTGACACGGGTGCATGCCACAGATTAAAGAAACTTCAAGCTCCATATTAGAAGCTGTGAAAGATTTATAGAGTCAATTCGAGTGTGGCTAAGTAGTAAAACAGAGCAATTATTACCGGATTAAATACATCTAGCGAGAAGATCATCTAGGTAATAATATCGCCATTTACCTTCGGGCAATTGCCTTTTTTCAATGTTTTTGTCTAGACACACGCTAGCCAGCAGGTTTTTTAAAAGGCTATTCAATTTTGTTCCGTTTTCAAATTTCATGGAAAGTGGTAAGTAATTATGATTGGCCGATGCACTTTTGGTCAATCAATCAATCTCTTCTTCTTAGTGTGTGGATGGCAACCTAAATAGTCAGCCCAGAATTTGGCTACGAGTTTGGCACTTTCAGTAGCGTCCACCAGCTCCTGTAACGTGCAGGTAACAGGATATGCTGGACACAATATTAAATGCCCAGTTGTTTCTGGAACAGCACCACAGTCCATGGCAGAGTCAATCTCCACCTGAGCAGGTTTTCCTTGCTACGGCCTACCTGGGTCCGGAGTCAACTTAAAGACTGCCAGGTAAGCCAAGGCAACTCATGTCCGGGTGGGAGATTTTCAGCAGGTGGAACGTATATGTTGAGTAGGGCAGCACCTATGTCACCAGAGCTTTAGCCTTTCCTTAGACTGTTCGCACGTGAGTGGGAGGACACACTTCAAGAAGCTGTTGCGTAACAAGGTGTAAAATAAATAACGCACAACCTCTTAAGGGGTCATTATACTCATCACTACAACTTTTACTATGGGACCAAACCTGAAATCGCGAAAAAAAATCAGCTGTTTCCTACATTTTGACGAGATAAGCGAACATAAATGTAGGGAGCAGCTGTTTTTTTTCGCGATTTCAGGTTAAGCTTAAGAGGTGCGTTAATTATGTTACACCTCGTATATTTATGGTCGACATAAGATTAATTTAATATTTCGTTTTCAGCAGTTTTCAGAGGGCAAGGTTTCTGAATGAAAGACATATTAAACAAACTTAAGATCGACTAACCCCAATGTCTAAATACTTTCAAACAAAAATAAATAAACAATACTAGTGCCAAGTATTTTGGTATGAGATTAAAGGCAAATGAACTTAGAACATTATTAGGGACAGTACATTTGTATTCAAAGGAAACAATATTTTTTTTATTTATATCTTTTTATTACACATACTCTTTCCTTCTCTTTTTTATTTTTTTATTAACCTATACTATCCCCCTGCTGGGCAAAGGTCTCTCCCATACTTCTCCATTCATCTTTGCCGCCTTTTCCGGCCTAACCTAACCTAAAAACAATACTATCTTATCAATATTACACACGGATGTCTATGGTCAACCATCCATAGTCAAGTCACGCGTATTTTTTTTTGTCAATGCTGCGTTGATAATGTTATTAGGCTAGGTATTTGTGGTGGTGGGTGTGTGGCTAGGTATTCAGGGTATTGTTTTTAATAGGATAATGATAAATATGAAGCCAGATTGTAGTTTATTGAATAAATATTAAATATACATAATTATACGAACATGCGAAACTAGTTGCACCAGGAAACTGATAGACTTTGAAATCTAGGTAGGCTAATCTAGGTAGATTGTGAATATTTAGCAGAACGACTAGAATGCATGGAAACTTCACTCCGTCTCATTACAAAATGGATGTAATTTTAGCTCAAGCTTAAACCTTCCAAGCATTTTTTTGTAATTCGAACTTTATTGCAATAGTAATAAATATTTTAATACAAAATTGGCAACTTAGACTAGGTTTTAGAATCAGTTTTTGTATTAGAAGTATTAGAACATAAGTACACTTATTGTAAATTAAACACTTATTGTAGACAAAAAAAAAACAAACAAATACACAAAACAAATTACAAGAAATAAATTTACTGTATGTTGTAATTAGACCGACTTGTTCAAATTCAATGGAATATCGACACTTACAGCAATAATATTTGAGCCCATTTTTAGTCTTATTTCATTCATGGAACCACTACATAACACATTGATGGCAACTAGCACTTTTGGCGGACCTTTGGAAAAATGAAGTGTCTGTTTGTAATGTCAAAATAACAGCTTTTTACTAAATGTAATCATAATCGTTTATTTGCTTAAAAAGTAGGTACATAAAATAAAGGCGTTTACAGTTTTGTGATCCCTGATAAATTTTTATTAAAAAAACAAGTCAGTCAAATTAAAATTGAGTATGAAATGAATATGATGTTAATGAATTGAATTGTATATGAAAGTATATACGGTGCACAAAACAAAAAAAAAATCAAATTTTAAAATTTTTGTGTCTGTTTGTTCCGACTAATCTCTGAAAAGGCTGAACCGATGTTGACGGGACTTTCACTGGCAAATAGCTTATGTTATAAGGAGTAACTTACTTTTATTTTGCAAAAATAATAAGGAGGTCCGCGCAAAAAAAAAATAAACCCATGAAATGATATACAAATAGCGCAGGCGGGCGATACAACGCGACGAGTCGGGGGAAATGTGGTGTTATTTTAGCATAATTATTGTGTATCTACGACTTCCACGCGAACGGAGTTGCGGGGCACAGCTAGTGAACTATAAGTCCAAGTTTCCTCACGATGTTTCTCCTTTACAGTAGTCAGTAATGGAGCAGTTATTGAACTGTTCTAAGTTTCAGTAAGCTTCCCTTTTCTAAAAAAAAGGTATGAATAATAAAAGTCATGGACAAACTTTTTTGCAAGTAATAAAAGATGGCACGAAGCTCTTGCGTGACATGTTGCCAGCTTGATGCCTGTCTACTAAACAAGGGTCCTAGTGACCTTTCCGCAGTTTTGTTAACTTCTACGAAGTAAAGCACTTAAAGCAGCTGAAATAACGACCCTATATGAATGTTAGCATGCCAGTGACTAGGAATAAACTTTTCTATAATAACACCATGAAATTGCGTTTCAGACTATCCTTAAAGAAAAGAGTCGAAAAGAGTCGTGTATGCGAATTATATATACTGCATCTGACATTTTCATGGTATTGGTATACTTAAATTGGTATCGTTGATAAAAGTTAAATGTGGAAATATTATGAAATAACACACATACCATAACGTCACGCCGTGTATATGTACCTAGATACATTAAAAATAGTACATCCACATTTCGCCAGTTATGTTTAAGTCCCATGTAATAGGGGGCGAGCCTATTGCCATCAACCGGGCACAAATCCTGACCTCGGGCTGCTACTGAGAATTTCCAGATAGAAAAACCCAATAACACTTTGCCCGACCTGGGAATCGAACCCAGGACGAGGTGAGGAGGTGGCCTCAATATTGTCCCTTGTGAAAATCTATGTGTAGTACCTAGGCATCCCGGAAATGATGATGATAATGATGAATTACAGTTAGAAAGTTGCTCATCTATGTGACAGGTCGACAATTAATTATTAAAAGACAATTAGGCATCGTTCACACCAAACGTATTGTCCGCCGCCGACTGTGAGTATGCTCGCTGTCAGCCCAAGTGTGACAACGCACTACGTAACAGAGCGTATAGTCGGTTCGGTGTGAACGAGAAGTTAAATATGTGTAGTTAATTATACAGGGTGTCCGGTAATTAATGGATAACCTTGCGATAGCATATAATAGACCCTATGGCCGTTCTAAAAAAAATACAAAAAAAATGTATATCCCAAGTAAGTAAGTACCTAAGATATAATTTTTTTTGAAAAAAATTCTGTGTAATTTCTAGTCACATTATTTATTGCCTCTCTGTCGGCGGCATAGTCAACGTACAATATTATAACAACAGATAACCGATGGAATTCATTCATTTGTGGTTGTGGTGATGAAAAATGTAAAAAAAGTTAGTATTCTTTTTCAAAAAAATCTTAGTTATTACTTGGGATATTTTTTTTTTTGTATTTTTTTTAGAACAGCCATAAGGTCTGTTATATGCGATTTCAAGGTTATCCATTCTTTACCGGACACCCTGTATAATGGAAAAGCGATAAACTACGTAACGCGCGCTCACAGTCAGCGGCCGACAATACGTTTGGTCTCAACAATGTCTTAAAAGTTAAGACGCAGTACTGTACTTACTGAATAGTATGACCACAGAGCAAAGAAACGGAATCTTTACTCATGTGGTAGGTGACTATTAGCAATGTTTACTAACAGTGCACATGCAGTTTTACTACAGTTTACTAGTGTAATGCGATGACGCACGGTCAGCGGGCGTGGTGTTTACGTCAAATATCTCTCGAGCTGATAACCGTAATGACCATGCCAGATCAGGCCATGTCATATACAAGGATTTTATTGGATTGACGATTTACTTAGGTACTTTACCAATTATACAGAGTTGAATGGCAATAGATAGAACTTCTTGAGGATAGCGATGAAACATGACTCGGAATAACATGACATCACGCCTGTAATCCCCGAAGAGTTGGGCAGAGGTGTACCTTTTAGTACACCCACATTTCGCCAGTTATGTTTAAGTCCCATGTAATAGGGGGCGAGCCAATTGTCATAACCGGGCACAAATCCATACTCCGGGCTGCTACTGAGAAATATTTTTAGAAATGCTGAGTTCTACTTGTAATATAAATTATTTAGAGCATAGATCAAAATACAGTCACAGTTCTAGTTGAACAGTCTGTAAAAAGTGCTTACGGTAAAAACTATTGTGCCAAAAATGAGCTGTTTAACAACAACACAATACTTAACGGTTGCCACGATTAAGAACAATAGACCTAAAAAAAGTCAAAACAATGCCAACAAGAAATCCGTTCATAAGATCAAGACACCCACAAACTTTAATCGTTGAATAGCCAACAGACTGCATCCATCCATTCGCGAAACATTTGGCAAAGACGACCGAGTTTCGCCATTGGGAAAGCGGTGAAAAAAAAGTGAAAGTGCGCAAGCGAGACGAACGAATAAATTGGCCTTGTTGAAATGAGACGCAAGGTGTGACGTCACAATCCGATAACGCCGATTAAGGATGTCAATATTATAATAAATCGATCGTGAATAAAATTGTGTATGCTTGCAAAATTGTGGTTATTGATAACTGTAGAGTTCTTGGGGTCCGCGATAAAATGTTATGAAATGACTTGTTCAATTGAATGATGGAGTCTCTCATCTTTATTGCCTGCTGTTCTCCGTAGAAACATTTACATTGTTATTGGACATTGATTTTATTACTAGGTAGGTATTGCATGCAGTCTTGCGATGTCCATGTAAGGTCGCACTGCGATTTCTTTTAAGTCACCCTGCATTGTAAAAACCTTTCCATGAAATAAACTTATAATCAAGCCGTGTTCTAAGCAAGTAGGAGATGATAATTTCACATTCGACTACAAGATTGGCGTAACAGTATGGAGGCTTACGCCCAGCCATAGGACAAAAAGGCTGTGGATAATGATGATCCGATTTTAATTGGCAAGGTTTATAAACAAGCGTATAGGTGTTTGTTCTCTATCACCTATGAAATGACGTCATTAAACTAAACCCTACAAACGGCTTGAATGGTACCGGTGTAAATCGATCCACTAATCCGTATTCGTCATTTAATTCTACTATAATAATTGTGTCACGGTGGGACAAAGGCCTTTGTGCACAAAGCAATTCGTCAATATTAAAGAGGCGGAACTTAGCTGTGTTATAATCATACTAGCTTCTGCCCGCGACTTCGTCCTCGTGGAAAATACATATACTACTCGGCAATAGTGTAGGTAGCTTTCTATCAGTGAAAGATTTTATGTTATTGAATCAGTACTTCCAGATATTTCCTCTTACAAATAAACAAACAATTTTACCTCTATAAAATATTAATTTTGATAGATTTGACCTACTAATCCACCACATCAAACCACTGAATCATTGGGCAGTTGCCTTTTTTTTTTATGGGAAATCATCAAATGACTTCTCCCGCTCTGGACGGAGCGGTAGGGCGTGTCAGACTTTTATTGGGCAGTTGCCTAACTTGCCCAATGATTCCGTGGTTTCCCAACAATAATAAAAATTGAGAAGCTATCAGTACCTTTTTGATCAATCTAATCATCTAATTCTAAACTATTCAACAGGTGGAATGCATGCAGCATGCAGTTTCGCGTCTTTCCAATCTATACAAGGCCAAAACGCAGCCATAGGAAACTGCTCGCATATACATTGTAATGCTATTTTTAAATCTATGATTACAATGTATACACGAATTTTGCGTACTGCTCGTGTACCTATAGTTTGTAACGAGGACACGCGCGTCCTAAAAAATCATTACAAAGTCAAAAATAACTATAATCTCGAAAGTCGGTGGTGTCTTTGGTTTAGTATTTTCGGTTTTTGCCACCGACTTCCGAAATTAAAGTTATTTTTCACTTTGTAGTGTTGTTTTGGAAGTCGGTTGTTATTTTTTTATAAATAAATTTTTATTTTACACTTTTTAGTTGTAGTTCCTACCTATCCTACCCAAATTCTTATACCACTACTTACTAAGTAAATAATAGTGACAGGAAGTTATTATAACATCATCAACATACACTGAATGGAACCAAATAGGTATTATTGAAGCTAACTCAAAAACTACTCATCAGAATTGGACCAAATTTATATACGACCACAGCTCACAGGAGTTATACCCTTTGGGCGCGTTCCCACCGTGTCGTGACGACAGATTATCGTGTCGTTAAAAGCGTCGTGGCTTGTGTATTTAGATGGAGGTGTTCACATATAGGACGACACGATTAACTGTCGTCCACGACTTTTTTTTGCAGTGACGACAGATTGTCAATAAACAGTCGATATAATGGGAACAGCTAGAGACGACAGTCGTCCAACGATAAATTAATCGTCACGACATAGTGGGAACGCGCCCTTTCAAATAAAAACTTTGCAAAAAGCAAATATATTATGTCGCGCTAAGTCGTGTCAGAAGTTTGGAAGGAGTAGTTTTATCAGGTTTGGACGCCGTCGCCAACAAATTATTAATCAACCACACGACGACAGATCGTTGACGAAATCTCTCTCCTGACAATCAAGGCCACACATAACATACAACTCAAGTAGCGTACCAAAATTGAAGCATATGTATTCATTAAAACCATTTATAGCCAGAGTGCATCTCAAGACAATTCCAATAAGCTTAAACACGGCTAGGATACATTGTTTTATTACGGAATTCCGGTGACTACCTTCCAGCTTCATCATCAGATCAGTTCGATGGTACCATTTTTAAATTTGCTTCGTCATAGTCGCTTAACATCTTAATCGAGATATCTTATCGCCACCCGTGAAATACATTGAGGAGTTTCCGTGGCCATCTGTGGTCTTCTTCGTCAGTTCCACTTCAGCAAATGATACTTTCTGAATGCAAATGCTTGACTTGTTGATGAAAATACCAAAATCGCTATGTGTATGCCTTATAATATTTGAGGAGTTCCCTCAATTCCTCATGGATCCTATCATCAGAACTGGATTTTGATAAAAATGGGACCAATCTGTAAGTATGCCCTTTCAAATAAAAAAAGAATTTTCCAAATCGGTTTATAAATGACGGAGTACTGAGGTAACAAACATAAAAAAAAAACAATACAACCAAATTGATAACCTCCTCCTTTCTTGAAGTCGGTTAAAAATGACCCTAACTCGAGTGAAAACAGTGATTGGACAATTTTAATATGAAGTTTTCAGAGTTTCATGAAAGTCAGTCCTAAAAATACTCAATAGCCAAGTAAGTGTGACCAACTAGCCAGTAGCGCTCGCCAGCCGCTACCGCGGCACCGCTCGCTTGTGGTTGGTCACAGTTCTAACCTAACCTAAACCAATTGGTCAGAGTGCCCTACCAGGCACGTATACAGAGGGGGGGATAGTTGGGATTTATCCCCCCCCCCCCGAAATCTGACTGAAAAAAAAAGTTTTAAGCCATCTGTTTATTTATTCGCTTGCGTGTTTTTTAATTATAGTATAGTACAGTGAAAATTATAGTACAGTGATTACAGCGATTTTCACACAGTTCACATGGTTGTTTCAATGTTTGTCCCCCCCCCCGAACCAAAAGTCTGGATACGTGCCTGTGCCCTACCTTAATTATTGCGACCGATTCGGCATTATAAGCCACACATACAGTTCGGCTGCGACATATACACGAGTAGCCCGTATGCGTACTGGCACTGTCTATTATGGAATAAGGTAGTTAATTAGGTCACTACGAAGTATACGCGAGTATTTGCGTACTACTCTTGTATAAATTGGAAGACCTTAGTAAAAAAGTGATTTCCAATCTATACGCGATTAGTTTCACACCCTTGCGAACTGACCATAAACAATAGGAAGACGCTGTGATTTCGGGAGTGGAACTCCCGGTTTTTCCTGCACCACAAATCACTAAATGTGTTTAGCGCTAAACATATTTCAAACATCGTTCTGTTTCTGTAAATCGTTTGAAGATGACAGAGACACAATGATGTTTTAAATATGTTTAGCGATAAACGCATTTACAGTCCCGGCGTTCGAGAGAATGCATTCCTGACACCTCTCAGTTGGGCAATTTCTAGTTGTAATAAGGATCAAATTCGCAAAACACATTCAAAAACGCATTCCTCGACGGCCGGACTGTAGTTATTAGTGGTGCAAAGCGGCTAAGACTGGAACAGTCGCCTAGTTTTGACCGGCGGTATTAGAGCCTCTTATTAGGTGCTCTGTGACTGATGAGGACATCTTTTAATACGCTTTTTTTTGCTCCTACCTTTAATATTGACAGTCGGAACGAACCGATATTTCATGCTTTATGCAATATAGCAGTATCAAATGGGAGAAATTTGGGACAACGATAGTTCATCACTTTGGGCTCCAAAATTTGATTGAAGGGCACGGATTATGATATCGACCTTCTCGTGGTTACGAGTTCACTAATTAAGTCTCAGTGTCAAATTGCTCATACAGTCTAGACAGACTAAATCACGCTTTTACGTCAAAATGAAACGCGCCCAAAATAGGCAATCCACATTACAATTCCTATCATTAAATATCTTTACGAGAATTTTTACTTTTTTAAGGGGTGATTTTTCCAACGTCAGAATCTTTCATCCTTGGAATGAAATTGACATACGTATTTGACAGTTTTGCATGCATAAACTAACGCCTTCTTCCCATGGGGGTAGGCAGGAACCATAGAACGCCACCTGCTGCGATCCTAACAATTTGTAAGGATCGTAACAGGTGTCGTTCTGCTTTGTTACGTTAACAGGTTTAGTACGAAAGAATTTTTTTCTAAAATTCTTAATTATTTCCCAGATCAAGTTATCTAGCGTTTGGAAAAATTTGCCCTAATATACCTAACATAAACAAAGAATAAATTTTACAAATCATCATCATTTAGAAATGGAAATTAACTTATTACGACATTATGAATCATTTGAAAGATAACTTATCAAAAACAAAGATAAAGACAATACATTGTAAGTAAAATTAAGTTTTAGATACATGTTTACCAGTCTGATAAAGGGGACAATCTTAAACAATACTATTATTTGCAAAGATATTTATTTTGTCTCAAACTTCCACAGCTTTAATGTACTGAGGTAAAAAATGTACAAAAAAAAAATGTTGCTTTACTTAAGTACTTAAGTAGTATTTTTGGGTGTCTAATATATGGATTCAGTTACAAATAATCACAATAACATTATTTTTGCCAAAACAAAATTTACTTAATTGGTAAAAGGGTAATTAAAAACTTCCTACAGCAGAGTTCTGGCCAAAAAATATATTTGACCTAGTTCCAGACCTACTTATTATAAATAAACCTTATAATAAATATATGGGTAAATAATAATAATACCAGCCTATTACTGTATCTGCCACCATTTATATGCAATAATGGATTTAAAATTATCATTTTAAAGGTAAACCTGCCATTTGTTTCATAGTATTGCGTAAAAAATAAGTGATAATGGCACATTACCTGATACATAACATATATAACAATAACACAAGTAATGATAATGAATAAATAATTTATACTTCTACTAGCGACCCGCCCCAGCATCCACAGATTTTACGACTTGACAAAACATCGAGATTCTTTATTATATGTATATAAGTTTAATATTAAATGTATTATACCCATAAACCTTCTGGAACAAATTATCTTAATGATGGTGAATACCGCATCAAAATCTACTGCATATTTCAGAAGAATAATGCGGTCACATAGACACATGAAAAGCGCCTCAAATTTATAATAATGTATAGAAGATTGGAAGATGTTATAAGGTCCATTACCTGATACATAACATATAACAATAACAAATTACAGGAGTAATGGTAATGAATAAATAATATTAATAATAATTTACAGCCCTATGTGTTACTCAGCGCTCATAGGTCTTACTAATTATGGTTTAGTACTTTTGTATGAGCAATTACTATATAATTTATTATTTTTAAGGTACACACAGTATACTTTTGTAACTATGAATGTTGCACTGCCTTCAAGAACATTAATTGTTTTGCAAGGAACACGTTGAAATATATGTACTAACATTATCTTGTCAGCTCACCTTTATTATACCTACATTCAATGCAAATAAACTATTTCAATTCCTAACTAGCTGACCCTACAAATATTGGTTTGTTGTTTTTCCCCAAATTGAAAATTCTCCAACCACCTGCAAAACTTTTCCAATTTATATTTCCGTAAAAACCGAATCTGGACTTTTATGAACATTTAAAAACAAAAAATTGCCAAATCAGTCCACCCGTTCATAAGTGATGCGCTTACCAACAAACAGTATTTCATTTTTATTTACCAACAGATTAAAAAATTAATAACTAAGTACTGACAGGGAAGCTAAACATAGCAGTCAAAATATAGCTATAAAAATGTATTTGCCTTTCAAAAACTTCATTTTTAAGTGAACATTTAACAATTGGACTTTCCTACAATTACTTTTGATACCTCCATAATATATAATAACAGCAATGGAGTTTCTACTTAAGTACTAAGTCTGAATAATAATTCTCTGGTGTTTTATTAAATACACATGCACAAAGTATTTAATAAAAACATTATGAGGAAAATCATTAGAAAATACCAAAAGATTGCTGATACAAGACAAAAGGCAATGTTATAAAACAGTTAAAAATGCTGCCATTTGGGAATCCCTAACTACTTTAATACCCGTAAGTATGTACTATACCACCACAGGCTGCCAAGATTGTTTTGGTTTTCTTGGAAACTACTTGTATAACAAAATTAATGGAATTTTATCAATCTATGCCCTACCCAAATAGCATTGCAAAAAAACACTCTAAACCTGGTTACAAAAATTGGACTATGACGCCACAGGGCAGCTACCTACTCATTGTTCCTACATACACAGATAAAATGGCAGGCGGTAACTTGCACACTCAATAATGGGCCTCCAGAAACGGTTGCTAGCACATACTGTAGAGGCGACAAGGGGGCAACATGTCATGAGGTGCTTATGAGGAGTGGAGAGGTATTCCACGGCTATCAGGATAATCCCAGAAGTACGGTCAAGATCCCTACCAGCATCTTACTGGAATACTTCCTTTCTCCGAGCATGTTTGCTCTTGCGAATCTCGACTCAAGCCGGCCAGTAAAGGCAAGAAAGAGGTTGGAGCTCTGTTCCTTGGTTTTCACTCCAACCGGCCAATAAAGGCAAGTCAGAGGTGAGGAATAAGACTTTTCTTATTATTTAAAAGAAAGTTTCTTTCTTGCCTTATTCCTCAAAACTTGACAATAGTAAATAGTAATGTAAAACACCTCACATGTCTCTGTTCTCCATATCAAATAATATGAGACAGCAATAGTGCTAAGCTTCAAAACAAATATTATTATGAGTAAGTTTTGCTTTGATCAAGCATGTCTGTCTGTTTTGAATATGTGTATTTCAAGTATTGATAGCAATATCAACTCATGAATATAAAGTTTAATCACATTTTACAACACATGCTAACATTATCAATTATTGACCGATGAATTGCTCTTTATGTCACATTATCAAACAGCAAATGACCTTCATTAGTTGTATTTTGTTAAAAGAATAACATCAAAACTTAATGCTTTATTAAATAGAAGACTGACAACAAATCAAAAACCTGACAGATGGCAAACATTACACAAAAAAGGTACGTAATTAATTTATGACGACGTCTCTAAGAGTGTGAAGATCAAAACACACGTCGCAAAACAAACCAGTATGGCAAGCTGATCCAGCAACTATTTAACATAACAACTCTGTGTTTGCTACAGCATCACATTATGCGCGGCCACCGAGGCGCTCACTACATAACATTTTCATAATAACATATTTACTATTGTACACTGATTTGCACGTCGCTCTGACCAGACAATGCAAAACTTCGAGTAATGTGACGTAGGGACTAACAATCGTACCCTAGTGATTTATTATGACCACTAGAATAATACGAAATAGTACTGGAGGCTTTAAAAATCAGAACAATGGTAGGTAGAAGGAAAATCAAACAGAAACATTGTCTGAATCATCCCAATACATGCCAACAAAGAATGGCAACTTCTACAATGCGATTCATAAATACCACGCCTACAAAACAGTTTTTCACCGTATGTATATCATTAATTATACATAATAGCAGGTCAAAGTCAAAGTTAAAGTTATCGAGTAAATTAGCACAAATAAAAGGAATAATAATGAAATATGATGTTGACGTACCTTCGGTTTATAGAACCACTTTCTTAGTGACTCCATTGGACCTGTCTTGTATAGCAGCCTCATATGAACGGATCACTGCACATCCACACACATTATAAAAATGAAATAGCACCAATAATCACTACGCAAATGAAAACAGAAACTTGATTTTCGTCAATATTTACGTCAAATAACACAAACGGCAGACATGTTGCCACTAGCCGCGTTCCGTTCACTTCACGTTTCGGAGTGAATGACATGACGAAACTACTATTTGAGCAAAGTGAATGAATGAGACATTAGTGACGCGCGCTACAAACGATACTATACCCATTTAGTAATTTCAATACGATTAGAGATTCTTCGTATGTAGTTTCTTTTTTCGTAAATACGTATCTGGTTTTACAAACGACCACCTTCTAACGTAACTTATTTTCAAAGTGTAGCAACCTCATACTCATTTTATTTCAAAAGAAGTTTTTGATTTCTATTTCCTTTTTGCTTTTGACGTATGCGTATGTCAAGTTTGTCAAGAAAATCTCTCCAAAAAGCATTTATACGATTTCACTAAACCTCCTAAACACAGGGACGCGGACGCTCAGCAAATTATTCATGCACATTGCATGAATGATCTACTGCATGAATAAGCCCGTGGAAGGGTTCTCTTTTAAAAGGTTACTTATTTTGTAAGAAACCATTTGGCAAGAATTTTGAACATCCACAAATAAAATGTAGAGTATTAATTCTAATAAAATTAGTCGACTAATTCAATGCTGTCACTATTTACATTCATTCATTCATTTATGAGCTGTTGTGACGAAATGACAGAATAGAATCTAAAACGCGGGAAGTACAACATTGCAATATATTCTTCAAAAATATTTGCTTTCGATTTTTTGAACTGTTTAGTTTTACTATACATTATGCAGCGACTTATATAGGTTTCGATTACTAATACAGCGCTTGTATAAAAGTATCTGCCATCTGTCTGTGTGACCCCAGTTCCAGGTTCATGGAATTACCTTGTAACTATATAGGTCCCAGCTAGTTGGAATGCTGTGCTGTGTTAAAGTCAGTTGAATGAACCATAGATGGAAATACCAAACGTAACTTATAAAAGAGTCCTTGTTTTGGTCTGTTTGGTACCACTTTGGTAGCACGGTTCAGTAAACCGCACGTCCATGATTAGAATTTGACGTCACCAGCCAGCTCCTTTAATTCGTAGTAAGAAGGGTAGCTTTCATAGTTCAAGACGTGTTATCACTAACATGCAATTTGCCATATACTGTTATCTATTCTGTGACCGTACGTGGTCTACACATTGGAGATAAACCTATGATTATTTGGTAAATGGTACATTCTGTAACAAACCATAAAAAATATTATCTACCCATTACGTAACATATTCACGCCTGTATTCTCCAAAGGGTTGGGCAGAGGTGTACCTATTAGACATATAGTTCATCCACATTTCGCCAGTTTTGTTTAAGTCCCCATGTAATAGGCGGCGAACCTATTGCCATCAACTGGGCACAAATCCAGACTCCGGGCTATTAATGAGCAATTCCAGATGGAAAACCAAATAACACTTTTCCTGACCCGGGAATCAAACCCAGGATCTCATGCTCAGCAGTAGCTCTTGCGACCACTAGACCAACGAGGCAGTCATCAAAAAATATTATTTATCCGAAATCCGAAAGTAAGCCGGTAAAGTCTCATAAAATAGAAACTGACGATGTGACCCACTCTTATATCACCCTGTAGCGCCATCTGTGACCGCGTCAATGAACTAATAAAAGATGGAGGTTGTACGCGATGTGATGAGACCGTGTGAATGCTTTCTCTTCTCTTAGTTTGCTTAAGTTCTAACGACGGCCACAAGGGTTTATGTTGTTGGGAAAAATACTTACGATGTTACGAAGTTATCGACTCGAGAGAGAAAACCCAATAATATTTCTGGAATTATTTCTCATTCAAATTCTATATAAGTACCTAAGTAGGTACTTGCGTTTTTTGCATGTCCTCCTATTTTATGCTATGCATGTGATGTGGGTCTCTTTAGGTTAGAAGTTGTATAACCAGAAACATCACACAAACGAATAATCAACAACAACTAACTATTCATCTAATGAACATGTGTTATGACTTTAACACAGCACAGCATTCCAACTAGCTGGGAGTGGGACCTACTTATATAGTTACAAGGTAATTCCATGAACCTGGAACTGGGGTCACACAGACAGATGGCAGATACTTAATAATAATTTTATTACTATAACATTCCTGTAGGTACCTTTGCAGTTTGCTAGAATAAAATAAAACTTGGACTTTTAGATTATATTGTTAAACTGCTATGTCTGAATAACTTAAAATGTTCCATTTTAAAGTTCCGTATTCAACACGAACTATTTCGCAAATTCAAAGATACGGGTCTCGAGACGGCTTAAAACCGTTTATGCAATACGAAATAACTAGTTGCTTTCACGATGAAATTACAGGTATGACTCCTTACTTCTTTAGTCCTAAACATGTAGGAAGATGTAAAAATACCACATCTTCTGTCGCCTATGTAAATGTAGGTTGACAGACTACTACAACGATGACTAGATAATAATAATAATAAAATGTTTATTTGTACACTTAGCCGACGTACGCCAGCTAGGGTTGCGGGATGTTCGAAAGAGTTACCGTGGCCCCGGCACAGGCAACAGAAGGAACACGGGTGGGTTTTAGTCAGTAAAAGTCTGACACGCCCTCCCGCTCCGCCCAGAGCGGGAGAAGTCATTTGATGATTTCCCATCCACAAAAAAAAAAAAAAAAAAAAAAAAAAAAAAAAAAAAAAAAAAAAAAAAAAAAAAAAAAAAAAAAAGCCGACGTACGCACGGATGGAAAAATATCGCGGCGGGATTTCATGGCACATTGGAGTTTCAACTCTCGGTGTTGAGCCAAGCATTGAAAATCCAACAGAGTGCATTCCAGCGCGTCGAAAAAACACATTATTGGATTTTCAACTCTCGGCGCTAAGCTGAACGTTGAAAACCCAGTGCGTGAAAAAAAATCGCCGCGTTATTTTTACGTCCATGCGAACGTCGGCTTTGAATAGCATACATAAGTACCCAAGGATTAAAGAAATGTTGTATGGACGCCAGCACATCAAGCTACTACAATCTGTCAAATTTCTTTAATAGACTTTCAACTTTATTGCTAAAATATTAGGTTCAAGGTTGATTGGGAAAATTTGACAGTTTCGGGTAGCTTGATGTTCTGGCGTCTGTACATTATAGTCACATTATAGGGCGAACTGATGCCTCATAATTTACGCCTAGATTAATGAACATTTAAGACTGAGCGAGAAGTTTACGGAGGCACATCATTAGTTTTTCTCTCAAAGGACCACCGTAGGCTCTGGAGTTAGTTAATAAACACCCACTGAGTCAAGACCACGGTGAATCATTAGTTACTGTTGGTTACTCTTAGGTGTGTAACATGTGGGTGTAGACTTGTAGACAATTAGCTAGATTTATTACAAAACGTGATGGCCAAAAACAGCAGCCGTGCGAGAAAAATGCTTCTTACTTTCATGCTAATTTTTTTAGACTAGGTACTTATTATAACTCAAAACTTTACACTAGCTTCTGCCCGCAACTTCGTCCGCGTGAAATTTCTTATTCCCCCGACCCACCTCGTCGCATCGCATCGCCTGCCCGCGCTGTTACTTCGTTTTCGCTTAGTGTTCTTTCTGACTTTGACTGTGACTTTTTTTCGTTTTGCTCTGCTCCTAAGGGTCTTAGTGTGATGTTAAAGAACCTGTAGCCTTCCTCGGGAATTGGGCTATCAAGTGCAAAAGATTTTTTAAATACGACTGTTAGTTCCAGAGATTAGCGCGTTCAAACAAACAAACTTATTATTACCTACTTTTATTTTATTGTAAATTGTATTTTGTTATTTGTGTTTGTTAAAATATATATTTTTTATTTTTACTAAAGGCTCCTGCAAACAGGCGCGATACGCGACGCAACACAAAGGCACCACTTATCGCGCGACGAGCGGTGCCTTTGTTTCGCGTCGCGTGTCGCGCTTGTTTGCAGGAGCCATAAACTCTACATACACAGAGCATGAAATCTTAGTAGCGTACCTTGTAGTAATATCTATACTAATAATAAAGCTGAAGAGTTTGTTTGTATGTTTGAACGCACTAATCTCTGGAACTACCACTTCCTTCTTGAAAAAATCTGTTTGCATTTGATAGCCTAATTCTTGAGGAAGGCTATACCCTTAAGAGCCGAGCAAACATGTGGAACCTGTACAAAGCACCATTTGTACCGAAGGACCCAGCACCCTAATATCAATCACAACCTGACAGATTTTGAAGCATATTGCTAATCCATTGCTTCATTTGTTCGAAAAAGTCTGCTCAACAACGTAAATAACGTAATGAATGTTGTTGAACTGTCAAAACCACTGTACGTGTGTTACGCAATCGCCCCGCTGATATAACAAAACCCTGAGCTAGGTAATTGCACTAAGTAGAGTTTCTTATTACTGAAGACGCATCTTCTCAGTCCTTGGCACCGTGTTTCATCTAGCACGTGTTGAAAGGCAAAGTCAGTTTTAAATTGTAGAAATGAGGGTCAGGGGATACGAAAAGGGGCACTATGAAAAAAAGACTTAGAAAAATTTCACCATAGCATTTTCAAGGTCAATGACAGATGTCTCGAAGTAAGGCGTGGTCGACGGAGCCCCGCTGAGCGGGGCTCCTATTTCTGGGTGGTTTAAAAAAAAAACCTTCAAACCTAACCTGTCCGAGTCGGAGTGCCCCAAGTACCAAGCTCGCTTCGCTCGCTCTTGTATCTTAAGTTTTCATTGCCTTTTACTAACAATAAGTCGGATCCCTTCAACATCGTTTTTATGACAACCGGTTAGTCGGCGACAAAAATCACCAAGACACTTTTAGCCTTATATTTACTTAGGTGTTTTATACGATAGAATCGAGAAAATAAACGATTTGCCAAAATAACACTTTTTTGGCAAAATTTTTCTTTTTTGTCAGTGCCCCGCTACGTACACTCCAACCGAAATGAGTCAATGGAACACAGGAGAGGCTCGTGGCCAAGTAATAACAACCACACCGGTCGATCGATCAGGCTAAGCTACGCTTGCCGCGGTCGGTCCGTGGATGGGTGACCGAGGGTGGATACATACCGAGACGTGAGGCTCCGTACCTCGGAAAACACTTTTAGCCGCTGGTCCCGGCAGTCATTCTAGGATCTTTGAGTCGTTAAGGGTTGTCAGAAGCCCGAAAGTCTGACAGCCAGTCTTACCAAGGGGTATAGTGTTATCCAGTAACTGGGTTGTGGGGTCCAATAGGCAATCGCTACATGTACAATAAGTATTCAGCTGCATCCGGTTAGACTGGCAGCTGACCCCAACATAGTTGGGAAAAGGCTATCCAATGTTGCTCGCCTTTAAAATAGATGTTTGCAGCCTGGGCAAACAATCTACTATTGCATATTAAATAAGTTGGTCTAAAATCGTCAATGTTGCTCGCCTTTAAAATAGATGTTTGCAGCCTGGGCAAACAATCTACTATTGCTTATTACGAATGTTGGCCTAAAATCTCCAATGTTGCTCGCCTTTAAAATAGTCGTTTGCTGCCTGGGCAAACAATCTACTATTGCTTATTACGAATGTTGGCCTAAAATCTCCAATGTTGCTCGCCTTTAAAATAGTTGTTTGCTGCCTGGGCAAAAAATCTACTATTGTATATTACGAATGTTGGTCTAAAATCGTCAATGTTGCTCGCCTTTAAAATAGTTGTTTGCTGCCTGGGCAAACAATCTACTATTGCATATTACGAATGTTGGCCTAAAATCTCCAATGTTGCTCGCCTTTAAAATAGTTGTTTGCTGCCTGGGCAAACAACCTACTATTGCTTATTACGAATGTTGGCCTAAAATCTCCAATGTTGCTCGCCTTTAAAATAGTTGTTTGCTGCCTGGGCAAACAATCTACTATTGTATATTACGAATGTTGGTCTAAAATCGTCAATGTTGCTCGCCTTTAAAATAGTTGTTTGCTGCCTGGGCAAACAATCTACTATTGCATATTACGAATGTTGGTCTAAAATCTCCAATGTTGCTCGCCTTTAAAATAGTTGTTTGCTGCCTGGGCAAACAACCTACTATTGCTTATTACGAATGTTGGCCTAAAATCTCCAATGTTGCTCGCCTTTAAAATAGTTGTTTGCTGCCTGGGCAAACAATCTACTATTGCATATTACCAATGTTGGTCTAAAATCGTCAATGTTGCTCGCGTTTAAAATAGTTGTTTGCTGCCTGGGCAAACAATCTACTATTGCTTATTACGAATGTTGGTCTAAAATCGTCAATGTTCTACGGTCTTATAGCCCGTATGTTGTCTGCAACTTGATATTTATGTACTTTATTGTAGGTGGTAGATGGCAAAATAATGGCAACAGATTCAACCAATAAAAGCCTATAGATTCGATGCTCGCTTTGAACGTTACAACGGTATCTATTTCAAATAGAAGATCATTTCTCTCGTTTGTCATCGTCTATGTTTCTCTTTTATTGCCGAATTGTTTCTTTCCTTTGACTAGTCTAAAACGATGCTACGAGTATTTTGGGAGAGCATCAAACAAAACATACATACAGGGTGTAAGGGACAGCCCTCCGCAGACTGATGGGGTGAATTCAGTATATCATACTAAGATGGCCGGTACAAGAAATTATTTCAGGAACGTTATGGGAATCCAATAAATCTGATTTGTTTTATTACCTCATACGATTTGTTTTATTACTTCAGCCGCCGAGTATTTCAACATCCATTGCTGATTTTTTGATTTTAGCCGTTTTATTTACATAAATGATGTGCTGCCAACAGAGAATGTAACTTTACATTGAAATAATAAATAGTAACTGAAAATACGATAAAAACAATGAAAATTTTCCTGAGAATATTTTCGGTGAAATATGATTTAAAATAAGGAGCTGAATGCACCCTATTAGTTTGCGGAGGGCTGTCCCTTACACCCTGTATATGCACATATGTAGGCAGATAATTCACTTTGTTCGTCATGTGTTTTCCGCTAATAATTGATTATTGGCGAATTAATTATTTTGCTCTAACTTAAAAGCGAGTTTATTTTTCAGATTTTAGTAATAGCTAAAGATACATGTTCCTTATGGTAAGTAATAGTGATGTACTATTCTCAGTTTTAAACTTTGTATTGTGCATGTTTGTTTATTTTAATTTTTTTCATTCATTCAGTAGTACACATACATTTATACAATTAAGTTAATGCAAACATATACTCATTGGAGCTGTGCTGTGCACAATCATCGCCCACATAATTTAGAGAATTAAAAAAGCTTTGAAACAACGAATAGAAATGACAACGATGGTAGTGAAATACCTGCTTATTTATTACTAACGAGCGAACATCGGTGACCGATCTGGAGCTAGACCACCTCTTAAAGCAGTATTAATGTAATCTTACTTGAGTGTGGGAAAGAGATGGAGCTAGACGTCCTGTATAGCTTCATCTCTTTCTCACACTGAAGTAACATTAAAATAATACTGCTTTAAGAGGTGGTGGTTGGCCCCCAGGAATAATTATGAATAATAAGAGGCAGACCTTTTGCGTCCCACAAAGTGACGAACCAGCCCTTACGGATTAAAACAACAATAACAGTTAAGGGAATGAGCCGAATTTCAATATAAATTGATCGACGAATTAGCGTGTAATTCGCTAGAGAACGAAGATTATTTTTCTTCTCTTTTAACTTTTTAAATGCAAATGTCACGTGGTTCTTCGCCCACCTCAAATGGAATTAAATTATACTGGTATGCTTGGAAACTTCTGTCTCCCTCGGGTTCTTAAATAGAGAGGTTTTTAGTAAGGTGTTGTACTTAAGGTTCACATTAGCGAAGTTGTAGGTAACTACTTTTTGTGTATGTGCTCGTGGGGATATTAATGTGGCTCAATGAACTGTCTAACAGTTGCTCATACTGTGGTAAGAATACTAGCCAATCAGCAATGTGGCATCTCTGAACAGGTACCTATATAGTGTTTGTGTGTCTTTTACGGCCGACCCATCCTATTTTCAGTAAAAGACCGATCGCTATAATATTGATGGTAGACAGTATAATTATATCTGTCTTTATGTCAGGCCGGTAAGATTCCATAGTCTCTTATAGATTATTGGGACGTTAAAAGCATAGAAAGATAGGTTTTTCTATCTCCAGTATGTCAAAACTGGTGATAGATAGGTCACTGGGTTCGGCCTTTAGTCTGTGTTAAATATATATTTTATCTTTCGTTCTTTCTAGCATAGTAGGTACTGTAGAGGCTTTAATCGGGCCGGCCTTCAGCATGAATCCTCCACGGATTGAGGCATTGGCTGATAAGACAAATACTGGTTTTTTGAAATATAGAATAGGTTTAAACTAGGACATATAGTCAAATTGTTTAAGATTGAGTCAGTGCGAGTGCTAGCTTTACGGTTGACAATGTAACGTGCTTTCCTATAAGCGAATAAATAGTAATAGCAGTGCTGCTGTGTGTCTCATTCATATATCCAACAACACACCTCTAGAAGAGACCACACATACACAGAAGTAGTGGTCTGCCCCAGTATCGTGGCAGGCCATTACAGTACCATGGGAGAAAGGAACATGTATTCACCGTAATGATTATTCTTATTCTTACTTGCAGCGCTCGGCCCTTGCTAACACACGTGGTCATCGTGTGCACGGTATTTTGTTCTCAAATTGGTCCGATGTAAGTTTCCTCGATAGTACTTATGGATTTGGATGTTCCATTTTTTATATGTTTTTCCATATTATTGCACCATGTCTTATGTAACGTGTATTGCTTTATGAAAACGCATATTCCTATAATGGTTGTAATGCTACAGGCACTCATCATCATCATTAGTACATATCAGTCCACTGCTGGACATATAATAGACGACTCCAATCGCACGTCATTTAACTCGATCCTAAAGCCGTTTGTCTACCGCCACATCAACGGGACGTCACGTTCGGTTCGAATAATCTAGTTTCTCGTTGTCGTCCCGTTCACGGTGCGGTGGACAAACAGTGTAAAAAGGCACCAATTACACTGAAGTTAAATATTAAAGAGACATAAAAGAGTTAATTCATGGTTACAAAACAGTTTGGGGATGAAAGATTTTGAAAGCAACGATTTGTCAATTAATTTTTCGCCAAAGAAACTAATTGGGGAAATGATAGGTTACTTAAATATCGAAGCATCTGAAATTCTTTTGAAGAAACGTCCCTCCCACGAAATACTTTTCCGGTGGATCGAAATATCTCTTTTCGTTGGTAAAAAGTTCATCTTTCTCTTTGGCTTATCTTTCTAGTGGGTGGAGATGATTCAATAGTTGGTTTAAAACATTTTTAAGTCTTTGCTACTCTTAGTTAAGGGGTTTCTAAGCGAATGAAAGTTAAACACATTTTTGAGCAAATAGTATTCAGCCTACAAGTGAAGAGTGGAGTGTATCAAGTGGAAATGACAATAAATGTAAACGGTGGCAACACTAGTGCATAGTCCGAGTATTTCCGAACCATCAAATAAGTACCTAAACACAAAACATTATAATAAAAAAAAGAATTTTTCAAACAATCTTGAAAATATATTTTTTTCTGCTGTGGTAAATATTGTAGTGATAGGCCGACTATGAGTTTTGCCAATCGGTGGACTAGCTATACTGCCTAATTGGATATTATGTATTTGATTGAATTATTCTTTGCAGACTGGCAATATCATAGTTAGACACGAAGTTGAATTCATTTTTTACCGAATTCAAAAAAAGAGGAGGTTCTCAGTTCGTCGGAACTTATTTTTTTAATTTTATTTTTTTATGTATGTTCCCCGATTACTCGAAGACGGCTGGACCGATTTGGAAAATAATTTTTTTATTTGATAACTATTCTAGGGTATTTTAGGTGATCCCATTGTAATCAAGTCAGGATATGATGATTGGATCCTGGAGAAATCGAGGGAACTCTTCAAATATTATAGGCATAACTATAGCGATTTGGGTATTTTTTTATAGTAACTTGTGCATTTGCTCTCGGCAAGCACCATTTGGTGAAGTGGAACTGATGACGAAGACTACAGATGGTAAGATGGCCACCGGAACAACTCAATAATAAGTATTTGACGGGTTGCGATTCGATTACTTTAATATCGTTACTAAGCAAATTATGCTCGTCACAATACATATGGTGAAGTGGAGTTGATGGTGACTTCACCATCCGCTCCAGTTCTCCTGGTACTACCAGGAGAACCCCTCAACAATTAACGTCCCTGCATCAGGAACCCACTAAATAGTGAAAAATAAAAACTTTTACAAAAAATAAAACAACCGACTTTCAAAAAGTGAGAAATAAATTTTATTTCGGAAGCCGGTGGCAAAAAACTAATAATAAGAGAATACGCAGAGTATCGTATGATTTTTTCGTATGCTTGACCCATAGGCTGCACGTGTTAAACGATTGGCAAAATGCCCTAAACAACGTAGCTTTTACTTCCGCATTACAGCGCGCGAACCTACGAGCGAGCATATTAGCTCTAACAGACAAAGCCCTGCGCTCCCTGTCTGTATCAATATCATCTACAAGCATCTCGGTGACCCAGTGGCTCAGATACTTGAACTGGGAGACTCTTTTAAGGACACTGTCATTCAGCATGACCTGTGGATCAGTGTCATAAGTTTTAGATCCCGTCTTAAACATCATGAGCTCGCTTTTAATGGCGTTATATCTGAGCCCATGGGCCCCCGCATACCGCTCGCGGATCGAAATCAGTTTTCAACGGGCACTGATCGATGGACTCAGCAGCACCATGTCGTCCGCGTAACTAATGTTGTTGACAAGAACACCATCAAAGGAACAGCCCACACCGGCGCTACTGAGTTCACGGATCAGACGGTCAATATATAAGTTGAAGAGAGTCGGCGAGATTAGCTCGCCTTGCCTTACACCACATTCGAACCTGTACTCAAACGATAGTGACCCCGATCACCGCACAAAATCGCTCTAGTTGGCATGCTACTGGTTGGTACTTTAGGAGACTTATGTACTCAGTAGGTAGATCCGTATCATTCGACAACTTTTGCCACAACCTGTCGTGTGCAACAAGATCAAATGCTTTAGATAAATCTAAGAAGCAGGCATAGACAGGTGTGCTTCTGTCAGTGTAGTATTGTTCGGTATGGTTGAGATTCAGTATAGCTATTTGCTATTTCTGTTGACAAACCAAGGCGAAAGCCAAACTGTGCATCATGAAACTGTAGGTGTTGTCTTAACTGAATATCAATAACACCGTCCAACACTTTAGCAATGACTGTCGCGAGCGGTATAGGCCTGTAGTTACTTAATTTAGAGGCGTCTCTTTCTTGCTCTTTATTATGGGGACAACTATAGTTCTCATCATTGCCTCATGGAGGTATGAAGGCCTTATGCAGAATGTGAACAACATAGCAAGCACTCTCGGCAGATGAACACCCGCATGCTGCAATGTGTTCTATGCTGAGCGAGTCATGGCCCGGTGATTTTCCTCGCTTCATGTCTCTGATCACCTTAGCAACTTGTTTCGCAGTGATCCGAACAAGCGATTTCGCCAGACTAGTACCTCCCGCTTCTGTAGTGGTCGTCGCGGGTACCAGTGGAGAAAGTATCCTAAAATGCTCCTTGAATAAGTTGGCAATTTGGTCGGCGTCACTAACCCCCTCTACACTAACTGGAACACTCGGCCTCGGATTCAATTTGTTGGTCTCCTTCCAGAAATTACTAAAGATTTTTTGTGGCACGCTGTGATGCAAGACTTACTTTTTTTTTCTTTTTTTGGATGGGAAATCATCAAATGACTTCTCCCGCTCTGGGCGGAGCGGGAGGGCGTGTCAGACTTTTACTGACTAAAACCCACCCGTGTTCCTTCTGTTGCCTGTGCCGGGCCACGGTAACTCTTTCGAACATCCTGCAACCCCGAATGCAAGACTTACTTGAGTTTTGTTTTGCTCAGGTTAATTTCTAGTCCTGCCTCTCTGCTTGCTTGTTGTAGTGTGTGTAACATTGACTCCAGCTCTGTGCTATTTTCTGATAGGAGGACAATGTCGTCTGAGAACCTTCGGTGACTCCCCTAGGTCCCCTAGGTGGTGAGGTGTTAGGTGTTGGTGGTGGTGTTAGCTGGTTTCCCCTTTGTACATTTACCGGCTCTTTCCACATTTAATTTACTCGATAATCGATTCCAGTATTGCTATAAAGATTCGAGGCGATAGGGTGTCGCCTTGCCGTACTCCTATTTTGATGGGGATAGGTGGTGCGGTCTCTAGTTTCACTCTACTAGTGCTGTTCTCGTAAAAGTGTTTCAAGACTTGCACATATATTTTTTTTTGCACTTTTTGTGATTGTAAAGCTTTCCATGTTGAGGGATGTAGTATTGTATCAAAAGCTTTCTTGTAGTCTACAAACCCAATGTAGAGTGGACGTTGATATTCTTGATATGTTTCAATCAGTCATTCCAAAGAGTGGATGTGGCCTATTGCGGAATAGCTCCTTCGAAACCCAGCTTGTTCGATCGGTTGACTTTTTTCTAGTGTACGAGACTGATTCTCTTCCTATAGAGTTGATGACAATAATTTATAAAGTGATGGAAATATGCTATTAATATAATAGTTTTTTGTGTCACCTTTTATAAACCACTAAGATAATATTAGACTCGGACGGACCACTGTGTAGGTGTTGTAGAGGAACTTAATATCAAATTATATGTTTCAGAGGATTTACTAGGAAAACACCAGCAATGTTTATGGCCTCGTTTGTTATTCTGTCAGGTTCTGGACTCTTCTCTGTTTTTAGCCTTTTAATTCCTATTATAATTTCTGGTTCATCCACTGGTTTTATTTCTACAACATTGTCATCATTTTCTGATGTCACTTTGGTCTATGTCTTGACGTACTGGGGCACTGTACATGTTTTCATAAAAGTTTGTAGCTATGTATATGATATCTTTCCGGTCATACGTAGTATTTTGAGGGTCGTGAAGTCCTTCTATCTATGTTTTATGAGAACGCTGTTCGTTGTAAGCTTTTTTAAGACTTCCTGTAGAATTAAGATGTTTTTCAATTGTATGTTTTCGATGGCTTGAGTAGTCTTTTCGAATATATTTGCTTACTAGTTTGTACAGTGCTTTCAATACATTTTTCATAGCTCGCGTCTTGGTTTGATTTTTTGTAGAACACCTTGGCGTTGTCTTATCTTTGTATTTTGAGTTGATATCACGCTGCTTCTAGCTTTATCTCTCTTATGTATGGGCTTTCTTCAAACTAGTTTCTAAAATGTTAACCATTTTATCGTAACATTCCTGTACAGAGTTGATTTCTTGGCAGTTCATAAGGTCAGCATTCGTTGAGAGATTATTTATATCTCGATATTTCTTCTTCGGTTTTGATTGAGCTTCTTGAGTTGTTAGCATAGTTCATTTTGGTAGTTCCTTTAATTTTTGTACAAGAAACGTTGCTCTCATGCATCTGTGGTCCGTAGGGAAGTCCAAGTTCATAACTTGTATATTATGCATGTTGTTCTGTAAATTCGTCAATATATAGTATAGTCTATTTCATTTTTAGTAGAACGGTCTGGAGATCGCCAGGTCTGTCTTTGATTATGCTATTACCATCCTAATATAACTACACTTACGTGCCTACCAAATGGGCCATTCATATAAACATCTATTAAACTACTTGCACCCTAGAACTTGTACCAACCTACCCCACAGTGTAAGATGGTACCGCAAATTTAAAGTAACTCCCACTTTCTTACGTACTCTCTGAAGGGATATCAACCCCACCACAGTTATTAATTAATATAACGCGTACAATGTCACTAATTATACTCCGCGGAATGATTAGAAGATTAGAAGCTATCCCTGTAGATCATTAACAATCGCTTCATTTTGATGTAGATGATTTTCTAGAAGGCGTAAGAGTGCACTTGAACGGAGCGACATTTCGAAGTTCTCTTTGATAATATATTACAACATAAACACATAACATCACGCCTTGTTTTCCCGAAGGGTTAGGCAGAGGTGTACCTATAGTACACCCACATTTCGCCAATTATATTTAAGTCCCATGTAATAGGGGGCGAGCCTATTGCCATCTACCGGGCACAAATCCAGACTCCGGGCTGCTACTGACAAATTCCAGGTAGAAAAACCCAATAACACTTTGCCGATAATATATTATGTGCTGCCGTTTAAAAGTTTTCAAAAAATATTCAAGCAAGAAAAACATTGAATTTTTTACCAACCGTACGTACGACTTCGCGCAGAACCAAAACCTACCTTGCCTTAAAAATATCGGCCAAGTGCGTATCGGACCATGCACGATGAAGCGTTCCGTAGTTGGGATGAATTTATCCCAAAAATAAAATTAACATTGTAGTTGAAAAACATGTTCTCCTATACATTGATATACGTCACGGTCAATTCTCTAACTGCAAATGTAAGTTTGTAATCGCAAAAAAAATGTGATAAAACTTCAAATGGACGATTTTCAGACTTTTACTTTGTGCTATTAGACCTTGCTTCTTACCAAATTTCATGATTCTAGGTCAACGGGAAGTACCCTATAGGTTATGATTTATTTGCGAGTATCAAAATATGTTGCATAAACGGCTGTATATTTTTTTATTACGCTGACTTAGGAGCTTGATTTTTTTAGTGCTCTAAAGAACCGTAGAGCTTCGTATTTGATATTAATTTCAACTTGATACCTCCACGCGTTCCTGAGAAAAAGGACAGACTTACAGAAAAACAGACAGACGGACAACGAAGTGACGCTATAAGGGTTCCGTTTTTTTCCTTTTGAGGTACGGAATCCTAAGAATACTTGAAAGGTACTTACTATGAAAAATTAATAACTAATCTTCATTCATTATCATAAGATCTTACACAAGGATGACAAAATAAGAATTGTCAACAAATACACCTTTTCTTCATCTTTTCCAAACAAGCTAAAATTCATGTGTAGGTTGACTAAAATTACGTAGGCGCAGTGTAGCCGCGTAGGCCTGACGTAGGCCCGTCGTAGTAGCGTAGGACGTAGCCGCTACGTGTGGCGTAGCACAGTGAACGTTGTACCACCTTTGTTGTAAAATTATCACTATGATTTTTTAAACGTAAATTCTAATTTATGGTAAGTGGTTATTATAGTAAGAACACCATTTATTTCACGCGACATAGGCCCATAGAAAAAAATACCTAAACCTAAACATACATATTTTTATTATCAAACACTTGTGTTATTAAATAAGGGTTAAGACAATGTTAGTAGCACTTCAATTTGCACTAGGTTGACTTTGAGCTGTCCTGTGAAACTTGTCTGCGGAAGTGACGGAACACCACGTTCTGCGGCCAAAAGTCTTCAACCATGGTGAGGAAGGTTATGGCCTCGCCTCTCATGTATGAGGTTGTGGGTTCAAACCCGGACAAATACCAATGTGACTTTTTCAATTTATATTTCGGACCTTAAGTCAGTCAGTTCGTTAGTCGGATTCCGTAGACATAAGGATGGCATTAAAAGCAATAACGTGGTTACAATACTAACTGTTTACTGTAGCTGCCATTTGTCATACCACCAACGCAATAGAAGTCAAAATCGGTTGAACGGACTGTAAAAAAGGTTCATTTAAATATCTAATCTTATTTCAAACTAGCACTTCCCGCTCGTCTTCGTCCGTATGAATTTCGTACTTTAGTACCCTGTTAGGCGTAGATTTTCAAAAAACCCAGATACACGTTATTCTTTATTTTCGATCTTAAGTATAAATACTGAGTTTCGAATTAATCGGACCGCGCGTTAAAACTCTTCCCATACAAATTTTGACACCCCTCAATCCCCCTTTAATGGGTAATTTAGAAAAACAAAAATGAGTCGTGCCAAGTTTCAAGTATATTAACTCAAGGAATAAGATTTTTCATAGAAACAAAATCCCCCTATTCCCCCCTTAAAGGTCAAATTTCCAACAATCCATAAAAGATAACAACTGCCAAAATTTCAAGTTTGTAGCCCCAGCGGTTTAGGCTCTGCGTTGATGAATCAGTCAGTCAGGACAAGTAATTATTTATGTATAGATGGAGAGGTGGAGTTAACCCATCAATGTCTCGTTTTGCATTTCATTTTAAAACTATACTCTTTTCTATTTAAACTATTCATGTCTCATTTAGTTTTCATTAACATCCGTGTCACCCCTATACATATCCTAGGAATAGTCATAATTATAACATCTATGTAATTATCAATTTCATGAAAATTAATAATTATAAGGCAGAGTAGTTCGCTGTGAATGTATTAATTTGGATCACTTTGATGACGTTAACTAATTATAAATGTATTGTTTACTTCAGCAGATCACGTGTGTCAACAAATTAATAATTTTCACTGTCGTAGGAAGTCCTATGTACTGTAGAGGCTTTAATCGAGCCGGCCTTCAGCATGAATCCTCCTCGGATTGTGGCATTGGCTGATAAGACAAACACTGGTTTATTGAAATGTCGAAAAGGTTTAAATTATGACAATAGTCAAATTGTTTTATATTGAGTCAGAGTGCTGTGCTAGCTTTACCCTTGACAATGTAATGTGCTTTCATATAAGCCAATAAATAGTAATAGCAGTGCTTCTGTGTATCTCATTAATTTATCCACCAACACACCTCGGAGTCGAGACCACACATACAAAATTAGTGATCTGCCCTGGTATCGTGGCAGGTCACTACAGTACTATCGATAAAAAGTTAATCAAAAGATAGTTAACAGCCTTTAATGTTCTGCCACCACATTTAACCCATTAACACTGTAATTTGAAAACATTGTAAAATCCAATTATTTTTAAAAGAGTAACCGTGGAGTTTCATACGGCTCTTCTCCATAGGAAACGACTAATTGGAACCGTGCACCTAGCTTCTGACGTTTCATAAGTGCTACTGTAGGTTTATGTGAAATAAAATATTTTGATTTTGACTTTAACAGACACAATCTTGTTGTAGGAATGTAGTTAGCTTGTTTTAAGGACGTATGGTACGAAAACACAAAGTTAAGTTAAAATAATACTGATTTGAGAAGTGGTGGTAGGCCCCCGGGGTCCTATTTAACATAACTGACAATGCGACATTCTTATGATAGATTCAAAAGGTTACATTTTCACGACCGGTAATAAAATTTAAAAAAACACTTGTAAAGTTATCAAATTGACGGATTTTGGCATGTCAGCCGTCGGTATTATTAAATACTAGCTGTGCTGCGCGACTTTGTTCGCGTGGAAGTCGTAAGATACACAATATATTAAAATAACAGCCACATTTTAATAAAACTCCCTCGTCCCTCGATCCGTTGCATTGCATCGCCTGTCCGCGCTATTACTTCGTTTTTGCTTAGTGTTCTTTCTGACTTTTTTCTTTTTTCTCGGCTCCTAAGAGTCGTAGCGTGATGTTACATAGCCTACAACTTTCCTCGAGAATTGGGCTACCAAATGCAACAAAAAATATTTAAATCCAACTCTTCGTTCACAATTTCATGGGTTTTAATTTTTTTGCGTGGAACTCTAATTATTTTTCTAAAATAAAAGTAGCTTAGTTACTCCCCGTAACAACAGCTATCTGCCAGTGAGAGTCCCGTCAAAAGCGGTCCAGCCGTTTCGGAGATTAGCCGGAACAAACAGGCGGACAAAAATGTAAAAAAATGCTTTTTTGTTATAAGCACCGTATATACTTTCATATGCATTTAGTAAAAAGTTGTTATTTTGACATTACAAACAGACAATTCAATTTTATTCATTTGTATAGATACGCCCCAGTAGGTAGTGTGATTGCCTCAAAACATAATAGATGAAAGAAGGTAATGCCACCACTCTGGATCGATCTGAACGATCGATGTTATTCATTGACGTCGAAGGCTGCAATCTGGTTGTTACTTTATGCAGCAGCTTATTTCATGTCATTAAACACGGCCATACTAACATAAGATTAGCTTGGTTTCTCCATACAGGCTCAAATTAAATTAGCTAGCGAAACTTCGCAGACGAGATGGGTATCGATATTCATTTTGGGTTTTTTTCATTTTTAACTCCGCCCGGCGAGCACTACATTAAAGTTGGTCGCAGTTACTTAGGAATTATTCGCATAGGAATAGATGCACAACAAAAACAAAGTGACATCAACGCCTCTAACGAGTGTACCCCGTCGGCGAAGTGTCCTGTCGGCGAAGAGTCCCGTCGAAGTAAAGTCTTGTCGGTGTTCAGTCTGTCGGCGTAGTGTCCGTCGGCGTTTAGTCGTACACTGGATTCGACCTGATATACATATTTTAATATTTTTTATTTCTTCGCACAATGCATAGTAAAACGTTGTATGATACACGCGCGTAAGATAATTTCCGACTCCTGTCGACTTATACACTAGCTCGCATGCCACTCGCCGGAAATCATCTACTTTCCGCACTTGTAGCATAAATAACTATAGTATGATGGGTAGAAACACTCCCTCAAGCCATGTTTGTTTGTATTTAGACATTACATTACATTACATTTACATTACGTGATTACTTTAAATCACACATTAACTTATTACTTGTAATTTTTTTTAAGAAATATTTTTTAAATACAGGGTTATTTTAAATTGGCTAGCTAAACTCCGCAGACGCGATGGGTATCGATATCTAAAGTAACACGAAATAATAAAAAGTAAAAAAGATTCGATGTTTTTTTTGGGAACGACCGCGGTTAGTGTTGTTACTTGAAGTATGAGTTGAGAAAAACTGTTTTCTTATGTTTAATC
The DNA here is from genome assembly GCA_947568875.1 of Fissipunctia ypsillon. Taxonomy (NCBI): domain Eukaryota; kingdom Metazoa; phylum Arthropoda; class Insecta; order Lepidoptera; family Noctuidae; genus Fissipunctia; species Fissipunctia ypsillon. The sequence continues at coordinate 9,605,887 of OX387664.1, read as the reverse complement.
CTGTTTACATATCGGTACTCATCACGTCTGTGAAGTTTTCCATAAAAACATATTTTTAAACTGATATTTCAAGTGACTATAATAACTGCGGTCGATGACTCCACAAGAGAAATCATTAAATTAATCTATTTTTGTTTTATAATGTTTAGATATCGATACCTATCGCGTCTGCGGAGTTTAGCTAGCCAATTTAAAATAACCCTGTATGTGAGCCTCATGTATCTATCGTGTAATTAATTTATCTGTCATTGCTTCATTTTTTCATTCTTTTTACCTATTATGGTATTGTAGTTTTATTCTAAGTACATCGTCTTCACATGTAATGATATAATTAATGTATACAAAATAATTTAAAAAAATTTAAAAGAGTAACGGTGGAGTTTCTTGTCGATTCTTCATGTACGAAACTACCATTTGAATCAATTCTATTTTCTTGTTATTTTTCGACGTTCAAAAGTGCCTTTTTTAGTGCTATTTGAAATAAACGATAAAAAAACAGAAAAAAAAATCTTTGTTAAAAATCAGCAGGTACCCACATACCTACGCGCGCGTCGAACTGAGAAGTTCCTGATCTTTTTGAGGTCGAATAAAAACATATTTTTCCTCGAATTGCAACCACCAAAAGGACGTACATCATATGTAGTTATTCCAGCAAATCATACTTGATGGGTTTTATAGTTATGTCGAACGTGTTGTTTATAAGCAGCAACATTTATGATTGCCCCCAACTCGATAATTGGTGCACTGTATTATGAGGTTTCTTCTGGAAACAGGTGATATAATTAACTCCACACACTCACATTTTGTTACCTCGTCACGTTCTAATTTCGATGTTTATTGCAATAATTAATTAGTCTCAACTGAATTTGGTTCACAACTTGTGTTTTGATGACGAAAGGTTAGTCATGAATATTGTTTTACAATTTTATTCTTGTAGAGTGTTTGTATGTTACGTATTTCTTTCATTGTTTTTGAGATTCAAAGTTGAATTATTCGCTTGATCGTCTTTCCTGCTTGATATATCATATTATATATATATTTCAACCAAAAGCCGTCCACTGCTGGACACAGGCCTCCAAGCATCGCCACTTCGACCGGTTATGTGTTTCTCGCATCCAGCGGATTCCTGCGATCTTCTCAAGGTCATCGGTCCATCTTGTCGGAGGCTTTCCAATGCTGCGTCTCCCGTCGTTACATTTGCGAATTCGAAAACAAGTGGTGGTCAAAGACTGGAAGACGTGTTGGTCGTCCGGCAGCAAGACGGATGGACGACATTATTGCCATCACGGGCAGAACCAGGATAAGGTCCCATACTTAATAACATTGTAATTGAATATTTTTTAAAAGCGTAAGCGTGGAGTTTCTCACCGGCTCTGCTCCATAGAAAACGGCCAACTGGAATCGTGCACCTAGCTTCTGACGTTTCATAAGTACCCATGTAGGTTTATGTGAAATAAAATATTTTGATTTGATTTGATTTGTTGGCGCAGGAGCGTGGGGATTATGCTCAACAGTGGGTGTACTCGGGCTGTGGATGCTGATTCGAAAACAAAACTATGTCCTAATAATGTCACGTATTCTGAGAGAAGACCAAATAACTTAAGTCAAAGCTATTATTCAGGGACCTACTTCAGGCCCCGGCACTTAAGCCTAAACATCTGTTTTGGTTCACTTTCTAATATTATGTACACGAAAAATGAGAAGGAAAGAATTTCAATTTAACCTCTAAATTAAACAGAAACATTGAGTGCACGTGATTTCGATTCAAAACACGTTGTAAAGCGGAGGCCTCACTGCGAGCTAAGCTAACTTAGTTTAACTTAATTCTTTCACAATATTGAATAGTACTTACAGCGCGCAGCGTGCACTTAACCCTTCGTATGGCTGGAACGCAGATCTACGCGAGACACAATGACTTTTTAATTGTTTCTGTAATAATAATACGAAACAGGGGCGAAGCCTTCATACAACCCGATTCCTATAGGCTTCCCTTCGGAACAACCACTGTTCTTAATGTCTACTATTGCCAAATAACATATTAATTGGCAATAGTAAATGTGTATCACATGACATTACATAATTATATTTAATACCAGTTTAATACATCATAAGATTAAAACCTACAGTTTTTTGTATGAGTTTATGAAAAGTGAACAATTTTTTCTTCGGCTTTCCTCTAATGATGATTGTATCTGTGCCACTGATACGAAAGGTATAAAGCGTAGATTCCATCAGCCAGGTAAGCTATGACCTAGGTAGACTAAGCTAAACGGCAAAACAGTTTTGTGGGGCATAGTTAGGGTAGGTAGGTATATCCATGTACTACTGTAAACTCTTTATAATGCCTACTATCCTACTAATATTAAACGCGAAAGTTTGTGAGGATGGATGGATGGATGGATATTTGTTACTCTTTCACGCAAAAGCTCCTAAACTGATTTGGATGAAATTTGGCGCACGGATAGTTTATAACCTGGATTAACATATATAATACTTTTTATCCCGATATTCCCACGGGATTGAGTCTTATGCGGGTGAAACCCCGGGGTGCTGCTAGTAACGTGAAATTTTTCCCAAGTAAACAAAGCGATGATAAAAGCTAAATTATGATAGCTTACTTAACCGATGGTGTGACCTGCACCTTAGAGCTTACAGAATGACTCTTGCTTAGTTTTTCTTTATTATTAAATTTAAATAGGACAAGGTTGTTGATGACCGTAGAAACGAGCCCACCTACACACGACACTTAAATTCAGTAACAACTGGTCAGGTTCGCAAGTTGCGAGAAATAAGTTACTTAAATACGTAGATGAAAAGAAAGAAAGAAAGAAAAATATTTTATTTGGGACACGCACAGGAAATACAACAATAAAAAGAACATTAAAACTAACAATATCATAAACACAAATAAAATAAAAGGAAAGCAAAAAAAAACAAAACAAAGAAGACCTGTGCGAGGCCAAAAAGGCTCCTATCTCAGCATGATGCTGCGATATTGAAAATACAAAAACAAATACCGCAGCGCTGATATTCTGACAGGGCCCACTGTGATGCCACGGACACACCTACGGACATAAAATAAATAAATAAAATAAGCAATAAAATATATTCTAAAAAACAAAATTCTGTGCAAAACCGTATTTGATAATGAACTACTTAAATAAAAAATAAATTAAAAACTATTACATTACGATCGACCCACACCCGACGCTCCAACGTCGCTTGTCCATGTTACAGACTATTGTCTATGGTCAGTGACAAACGAAGGGACGCGAGCGCAGGCGATGCACTTGTATTGTACAATTAGCGGAGCCTCATAATGTCAAGAAGAAAGAGAAATAATGATAAAAAAAAACAAAGGATGTATGTACAATGCAATAAACATCATCAGAATAATTAAGTGATACTTCAGATTCAAGTGAATAAGAAGACAAGGTGGCTCAAATATATAAATAAAATGTATTGATAGTGTGTATGATTGACTGTGTTGTGATGCTGGTGTTGTGATGAAAAGCTCTTGGTTCTTTACTGAAAAAGTACTGTTTTTAAACGACTGCCCCAAAAAAGGATTGTAATGTTTTCAGGGTTCATGTATGTATGTATGTGAAATGGCCAGCTATAATTGGTCATATCGTTTAAAGGTCATGTCAGTTGACGTTTGGCCATATCATTAATGTAGGATATCTGTCGTGGTTTATCAACTTTCCCAGCTGATAACTTACTGGGCATATCGCAGAGTAGTTGCATTTCACGAACAAAGCGACATCAACGCCTCTACCGGTGGATAATCTAACAATTTTACGATAACAATCACTGATGTTTGACCACATCATGAAGTAGTCGTGCGTTTAACTATTCATATCGCCAAACGTTGAGTATTCAATGATCTGGCCAGAGCACATCATGATGTGACCAATGGTCGATGATCTATTTCATGAAATGATCAATTCGAAGATCTGGCTACGACATGTATGAGTAGTCAACCTATTTCCTTTTATCTGATTCACGAGATTATCCGAAAATCGGTAAACACAAACTCTTTTTATCTCACAAGAAAATAATACAAACGCTAGATACATTTTGTCAATCAATGTGTTTGCCTCCAAACGCAACTTGTTGCAGCGTTATAGCCCTCTAAAGGTGCATCCACACCGAAGTTACTTTTTGTGGAGCAACATTTGCAAGGGTTAGTGGGCAACAACGGAAAACAAAAAAGTTATTAAGTAAAAGATGGAGAAGTTACTAAAAGTTATAGAAAGTTACTTAATGTTATCATGTTGCAAAATATTACTCTACAAAAACTAACAAACTAGTGTTGTGGATTTTGTGAATAAATAAATAACTTCGGTGTGGATGCACCTTAACGGCCGAACCCAGTAACCTATTTTTTCAGTAAAAGACAGATCGCTATTGATGGTAGACAGTATAATTCTATCTGTCCTTATGTCAGGCCGGTAAGATTGCATAATCTCTTAATAAGATTATTGGGACGTTAAAACCATAGATAGATAGGTTTTTTATCTCCAGTGTGTTAAAACTGGTGATAGATAGGTTATTGGGTTCGGCCGTTAATGGACACTAGGGTCCGAAGTGTCCCAATAGATTTGTAATTCATTGTGGATCGGTCTGTTGGGGCAAATCATAGGCAATACATGTTATGAAAATCGATAATAGTAGATGCTAATAAAGTAATAAGTTCAAAATTCAAATTCAAAATATTTTATTTCACCTATGCCTACATGGGCACTTATGAAATGTCAGAAGCTAGGTGCATGGTTCCAATTGGTCGTTTCCTATGGAGAAGAACCGGCAAACCTTTAATGGGTTATGATTTCTTCCTCCTTACTGCTCCGTTCTTCCCTGATGCAGACCTAAATGCATGATTAACCTGTAATAAAAATTTCAGAGGGAGGGAGTGGGCCATAATCCACCACGCGGGCCCAGTGCCATTGGTGGATGTCAAATAGGTGAAGGAGAACATCGTGAGGAAACTGGCATGTCGTAGAACAAAACAAAAACGATGTCATCATCTGCCTAGCCATTTCCCAACGATGTTGTAGTCGGCTTCCAGTCTACCCGGATGCAGCTGAATACCAGTATTTTACATGGAGCGACTGCCAATCTGAACTCCACAACCCAGTTACTGGATAATACGATATCCCTTGGTAAGGCTGGTTGTCAGACATTCGAGCTTCTGACGACCCGTAACGACTGTCAAAGATCCACGAATGACAGCCGGGACCAACGGCTTAACGTGCTTTCCGAGGCACGGAAGGGTATTGGTATGTAAATATGGTCACCCATCCACGGAACAACCGCGGCAAGCGTAGCTTAACCTAATCGATAGACCTGTGCGACTTTTATTACTTAGCTATAAGCCCCTCGAAGAATCCCCAACCCCAAAAAAAATGAAGTCGGATATGATAGACAACATACATATCCACTTATAGATAATTTTATTCGTTTGTCAGGAGGTACCTATAAAATGAAAGCAAATCCGCATGGCCCATAAAAATAAAACACAAGAAGATAAAATAAAGTTTGCGAAAATATGCGTCACACAAAAACTGAAAAATAAAACCGAGGATCATTTCAGAAGTTGTGCGTACAATCATTGTTGGAGGTACTCCCCTAATTTTTGACTGGGACGGGGACCAATTTCCCGTGATTATGGAAATGTTCAAGTATTAGGAGAGATCTTTTTGTTTCTCATTAGAGTAGGATTCTAAAAATACCTACTGCGGGTATGAACTAAAATGTTTTCAGAGCTTCGAATATAAATGACTTGATTGGCTGCCCACTATAACTACTTACTCAAACAATACAGAAGAAGTAAACAAGTGCATAATTATCACTTAAACCATCTATTTACGCTAATAAATTGAATATTTTCGATTCTTTAAGAGTTGAGAAGGTTTTAAAAACCCACTCTTGAAGAAGGAAGGTGACTTTAAACTTCATTAATTATGTACCTACCTACTACCTTACTACCTGGACCTAGGACACTCCTGACTTACTTCATAGCAGTGGAAGTTGTAGGTAAGATATAAAGATGCGTTTATAATAATAATCTTCTCCACCGCCGTATCTCTACGTTGACCCCACCACCGTATCTCTACGTTGACCCCACCGCCGTATCCCTACGTTGACCCCACCGCCGTATCTCTACGTTGACCCCACCGCCGTATCTCTACGTTGACCCCACCGCCGTATCTCTACGTTGACCCCACCGCCGTATCTCTACGTTGACCCCACCGCCGTATCTCTACGTTGACCCCACCGCCGTATCTCTACGTTGACCCCATCGCCGTATCCCTACGTTGACCCCACCGCCGTATCCCTACGTTGACCCCACCGCCGTATCTCTACGTTGACCCCACCGCCGTATCTCTACGTTGACCCCACCGCCGTATCTCTACGTTGACCCCACCGCCGTATCTCTACGTTGACGTCGTGGTGGGGCTTGCGCTCTCCCGTAATCTAGCTCTGTGCTTGTAGTTTACTTTGCCAGAACAGGTCTAGGATGAGGAGCAAGACCAAGAGAGATACAGAAACCCGCAGGGCCGCATATGGCGAGCTGTAGGGCAGTAGCGACCCCACGGACCCTATCTCTCGGGAGAAGTCTTGTTCCTCACCTCTTTCTTGCCTTTACTGGCCGGCTTGAGTGAAGATTCGCAAGAGCAAACCTGCTCGAAGGAAGAAAGTATTTCAGTAAGATGCTGATAGCCGGCTTTCCATAGCTCTTGCTGAACAATCCACTATAGCCACTCAAATCCATAGCCTAATATGTTTTGTTTCCATGTCCTACAATAGTCCTGCACCAACTGGGGGTTGTCCTGGGGTGCATTTGCATAGTGCATATAGGGATAATCGTCTAATATGATCTAAGGGGCCTTTGCGAGTTGGCTTCGGCCCCTCGACACCTTCCAAAGGTCCGAGACCCCAGGGTCCCGAGATATGTAAAAGTATAAAAATAATAATAAAAATCTTTATTGCAGAATACAATATGATCCATAAAAACACATTATAGGTCGTGATTAAACATGCTAACCGTAATAATTTGCGGAAAATTAACTGTATATAGAGCGTAAATACCTATTTGGTTTATTCGTATATATCATTCGTTGAACGAAATGTGTTAATAATTCCGTTCATTCAACTGCCAGTTTTAAGACTTCAAATTAAAGGCTTCAGGCTGAGAGTCCCCGAAGGTTCCCGACGTTTCAAGACGATATTTTGTTTCTTGTCCTCTTTCGTTTGATCTGTAACAAGGATGCATAAGGGAACGAAAACAAAAGCAGTTTGTTGTACGCGGGGTATTAATTTCTAGTCCACCTTCGCATAATTCAAAGACAGTATTTTTGATGCAAAATGTAAGTAGGGGATTCTTTTGACAGCCCTAGATATTGACCGAAAAATAAATGAATTTAAACCTATATTATTTTATTTTAAGAGTATGCTTAGATGGTTTGGTCATGTTGAGAGGATGAATGAAAGTCGACTAACAAAGGGTTAGACGGCGTAACAACACGGCAGATGTGAGTGGAAACGCCGGGAGAGGACGCCCTAGGAAGACATGGTGATCTTATTGGTAATGTTCTTCAGAAAGGTCAGGTGCGTAGTACACTCAACCGGCGTGCGTGTCTGATCAGATGTATGAACGTAAACGAGGCAAAAGAGGTATGTAAGGATCGTAGAAGGTGGCGTTCTGTAGTTTCTGCCTACCCCCATGGGAAGGTGTGAGTTTATGTATGTATATATGTGTATTATTTTATTTTGCTATTATTATATTATCCATTTATTGGACCTTTTTTAGCGGTAGATATCGGGCATCGCATCGCATACCAAGTTAGACGAAAATGCATGCATTTATATCTACTCTGATTAACAGAGTTTACACCTGCAACGGCAAATTTACGGAAAGTCTTTCTAATTTCCTTCTTTCCAAATTGAGTGTGGAAAGGGTTCTTTAATACGATATTATTTCACGTTTGGGCGCGCGGTGCAAAGTTAACCGCGTACTCGCGACGCGTTCCACAATGGTGTCATAAAACGCGCGAATATTATTTTAAGCTTGAGCTCTTTCTACATTACATGTCGGTTGGGGATTAGTTTAACTGCATTTATGTGAGAAGAACAAGATTTTTGTAGGTGTTATATTAAGGAAAGCTAAAACGTTTACCAGTTTCACTCATATCATTACTATTATAAAAGATCGAATGAAAAATAAAATTTTAAACCTGTAGGTAATTAGATAAATCTGTTATCGTAAAATTAAACTAAAAAGAAGTTTATATCTAGGTTGACAAGTTCAAGAACACTGCCATAAAGTAAGTTATAGTCGTTTAAAAAAAAATGAAGCCATGAAACATTTATGTTTTAGAGAGTTTGTTGTCCATGACAAGAGTAAATTTTCAATTTATTTAATTACTATTTTATAGTAAAGTATGACTTTGACCTCTAGAGGGCCAGGAACTACCTTCAGTAACACCTACAGGACATTATAGCTACATATAAGTTAAGTGGTAAAATACAATACAATAGTCCTTTTTATCCTGAAACTCCTTTCTTGTGCTAGTTTAATTGTTGTTATTTTCTTTCCTGAGTTATAATATATCTTGGAGTCCAGTGTGTCTCTTGGCAAAGGCCTCCTCTAACGATTTCCATTGCTTTCTGTCTTTTGCAACTCATTGCCAGTTTGGACCTGCTGTGAAATTGAGTTCGTCCTGAACCGTTTACGTAAATGATGGAAGTGGTGAAATAGCAGCAGATAAAGAATAACTTGTGTGATTTTAGGTTATTTTGAAAGTATTGAATTGTCACTGTTTAATAACAAAGACATGCAAATTTAAAAAATGTGGTCAAAAAATATCAAGCGTTATTTAATAGGATATCATACTGCCTGCTATTAGGGTGACTAAGAAATAATATTATCAGTTCAAAGTTTATCCCTTGCCCTACGTATGTAACTAACTATTCATGATGAGGGCACTACGAGTGTTGAGGTTTTGTGCTCCTAAATAACCACATCCCAACTTTCCTTATCTTGGCAAAAAATGGCGCAAGCGCTCCCATTGGACGTTACTATGATAGATAAGAAAGAACATGTTAAAACAACAATACTATATTTCCCCCCTATTTAATTCGTGTGTGATTTCCACAGTCAGTTGCAACTTGCAATTCATGCTTGAAGCTTATTCTTTTCCGTTCTGTTTTTCGTCGAAAAATGAGGAGAAGACTGAGGAAAAGTTGGAAAATCACATTTTAACATAAGCTTTAGCTATGTTAATTAAAAACATAAAATAGTTTGAAGTAAAACTACCTCTAATAAAACTATCATATATTTTAATAACCTTTCAATAAACCATAGACAACACAACTAAAGTCATAAACATGAAACGTGTAAAACATTCACGGCCAAATTATAACGCTGCCAACCTACGCTCATTGTATAACAGCCCCGTTCATATAAAATAGGGCGACAGACTACTGAGGATCACAGTCAAGCCATACCTTCCAAGGAGTCGAACGGTCTAAGAGAAGGAATCACCGAAATCATTTTGATTTTGGAACACCGTTTGTTTTTAAATTACATTCCATTCTGTGGAGTTTGTGACGTCGACGGTTTTAATTGGTCACCCGTAATTAAACGGTGAGTTGTTCTTTTTTTCGTATTTTGTATTTCGAAAGAATTATTTTATGCACTGATTGAATTGTTGGCGGGTTTTTGTTTTCTTTTTTTCTGTTATTATTAAATTTTTGGCTTTCGATTAATTAAATTAAAGTTTAGTAACGAAAAGGGAAAATCGATAAATTGCGCATAACTTTTAGATTGACTATAAATTACAAAATGCAGCTAAATTATTCAATTAAATGGAAATAATCGATTTGCAAGTTGCATTTACTAAATATTGCAATTGTGCATCCGAATACAATATTTAACATCACTTTCGAGTAGCATATGATAATAAAACATAAATATTGCAGCAATAGGCTCGCCCCCTATTACATGGCACTTAAACATAACTAGCGAAATGTAGGTAGGTGTACTATAGGTACACCTCTGCCTAACCCTTCGGGGATATACAGGCGCGATGTTATGCTATGTGTAAAGCGATGCATCGCAAAAACAAATGCTTTACATGCAAATGTAACGAAACTGATTTAAATATTTACATTCCGTAATCCAAACCAACATATGTAAGACAAAACTGAGAAAATAACAAACAACAGGATGTAACTTAAACGTTAATTTAAAGTTTAATGTATACAAATAAGTGCATTACTGTCTTTCACAAACAAACATAAACAACACCTTTTATGCTGGCCAACCACAGAACACAAATGGCTATCCTTACACCCTCCTTTGGTTACTCAATGTTCATACATCTTGTCATAGTTAAACGTAGGGACAACTTTTAGCATTAGCACTAAATCTAATATTCATGTACATCACTACAAGTTATGTTTAGATTGGAGTGGTCATTTATGTTATGAGAGTTAGTTAGTACTCTGTCCAGACTTGGTACAAATTACTGAGTGATTGTAGAAGCTCCGTATCCGCGTCATTTTTGTCCTTTTTCGGCTACCTCTCTGCCTATCATAATCTGTTTCATAGTTTGTCTAAGAAACGATCAAATTAATTTATGGCTTTGTTTCTTTTGCTCCCACCAGCAGACGTACCTACGTAGGGCAAATTCGATCAAACTTTTGTGCCTAGTATAAGTCTAATCCAGCGAATAAATTTTTAATTTTTGTCAATCATACAACAACTGTCAGCCGTCAATTGTATTCCGCGGATAAAAGATATCTGACTTTGGATAAATCAGCCTTTAGTCAATCTAATCTTTTCTACGTTTAATTCAAACTAAAATATAAATAAATAATAAAAATTACATCTTATCCCCCTTACTAATAAACGTTGTATCTCCTCTGTATAGTTACACAACGCTTTGTCTTCTTCTTTCGAAAGTCAATTGACTGACGACTGAAAGAGAGAAATCAGTGTGTTACTATTCACCTGTTATAATACGTTTATTAGTAAGGGGGTTATCTGTATTACATTATAAGCAAATAAATTATTTCTATTTCTTTTTAATGTTATTAAATCCTACTGAGTAAAGGCACAGATAACCAGAAACTAAATAGCGTTACAAAATAATCTGCCTTTTTGACGTAACGTCGCGATCGCCTACAACGACATATTCGAGCAAACTCCACATTTCACACAACGCATTAGGGGCTAGGATTGCGTGAGCTAATAATAAATAGCTACACAACATCGCAATACCGTAGCCAGTCCGTTTCCCGTTTAGAAATATGATCACTTTCATTACTCCTTGGATGTCCGGAAGAAATAATTGTGGATCAACCTGGGAACTACAGAGAGCAGTGGTGGCCCAGTGGTAACGACCTCGACTTACGACTTTGTAGGTCGTGGGTTCGAGCCCAGGCAGGCGCTTTACTTTGTGTAAATTATTTAATCACCACTGCACTCAAAACGGTGAAGGAAAACAACGTGAGGAAACCGGCATATCTTAGAACCAAAAATTCGAAGATATGTGACATCTACCAACCCGCACTGGGCCCACGTGATAGATTACAGCTCACTCCCTCTCGTAGAGAGGAGGCCTGTGTCCCAGCATTGGGAACATTATAGGCTGATTACGCTTAAGCTGGGAACTATTTACACCCGATTTCTGAAGGGACAATCGAGACAAAAATTAGCGGGCAGTTTGTCAAACTCATGGTAACTATTTAATTACTAGCTTCTGCTCCCGGTTTCGCCCGCTTAGCGGTCTGAAATTATCTCACGGGAGCTTACTACCGGGATAAAAAGTATCCTATATCCTAATAATGGTCTATCCGTATGCCAAACTGTAACAGACAAACAGAGTTACTGTTGCATTTATAATATTAGTATGGATAGTATGCAAGATGGTCATGACGAGACTTAAATCAGAAGGCTTTGTAATGGATATTTAAAGGCTGTTTGTGATGATAATGATAATAGTCTCCAAATCAATTAATTAAATTGTCATCCATCAAATTACCTGAGGGAATAATCGATCGTGTCGAAAGTAAAAATCAATTAAAAGTGTCTTAAGGAAGCATTACCCGTCGATGTGTCCATAGTTGCTGCGGTCGGTCGGCGGCCTCGGGCGGCTAATGTCGTGGGTCCTAAGTTTGCTTACCTTACACCGAGTAGTTACTATTTATGGTATCATGACATTCGTTGGCTGATGCCGCTGAGTGTAGTAGCTGTGGTTGTAGAATATGTGGTTGTGTGGGTAACTACTCCGTATTCACATGCGTAGTCTTTGCCTACAGAACCATGGTCTTAGTTTCAGAGTTAATTTTAAGCAAAGATTCGTGCAAAATCCACGAGTACCTAATGCCGACAAGGTGCTTTGCAGTTGTGCAGATGCTATGTAAACATAAAACTGTATCATAATGGATTAAGTAAATAAATAAATTAAATAAATAATATACAAAACGGAGCCTACATGCGTTTTACCGGGAAAATGGAACGCCATGAAATTAAATTGCGTTAACTACTTCAGTTGAAATAGGTAATATGAAGATGACAGGCTTACAACATCTATTCCATACGTCATGATCAACATTGGCAGGCCTTCTTCCATCCACTGCTGAGTATATTTATAGACCAGCTCCCTTTTGTGCTATTCTTCCCTGGTCTGTGCAAGTCTCATCTAGTTCTTAACCATGATCATTTGTAGGACGTCCACGCATCATATCCTTATCAATATAATAATTAAGTTTTGGCCATAATATATTCCTACATTTTTCTAAACAGTTGGCGTCGTGAGCCGAACGGCTTTGTGATCTTAGTGTGATTAGGTTAAATCCCACGAAAACTATGTACGAGTATTTCTCACTAATAGGGATGATAACTAAAATGTTTTTGTCCGTCAGGTAGATTATTAAAAAAATATTGGACACGTATTTTTTCTTTTTGTACGTAAACAAAAGATCACGGCGATAAATTGAGTTAAAATGTGGCATGACGTCACGCCTTGCTAGATTTTATACTAACTGTGACATAGCGAGCCCCCGCTCCCCAACTTTAATGCGTTTTATCTAAGTCATTTTTTATTAATATGATAAAGCAAAAAATACGTGTCCAATATTTTTTTATTATCTGACTGACGGACTTAATAGAATTTCTCTTTTTACCCAGGCACCATCCCTATTCTCACTAGATAAATAATAATGCCTTATTGGCCTCACCACATTGACAGACGACAGAACTTGATAACTTGGTCCTTGATCTTTGACAGATGTTACGGGTCGTCAGAAGCCCGAAAGCCCCACAACCAGTCTTATCAATGGGTAACACGACTGGGTTAAAATATAACCGGGTTGTGGAGGTCAGATGGCAGTAGCTCCATGTAAAATATAACCGGGTTGTGGAGGACTCCATGTAAAATATAACCGGGTTGTGGAGGTCAGATAGGCAGTCACTCCATGTAAAATATAACCGGGTTGTGGAGGACAGATAGGCAGTCGCTCCATGTAAAATATAACCGGGTTGTGGAGGTCAGATAGGCAGTCGCTCCATGTAAAATATAACCGGGTTGTGGAGGTCAGATAGGCAGTCGCTCCATGTAAAATATAACCGGGTTGTGGAGGTCAGATAGGCAGTCGCTCCATGTAAAATATAACCGGGTTGTGGAGGTCAGATAGGCAGTCGCTCCATGTAAAATATAACCGGGTTGTGGAGGTCAGATAGGCAGTCGCTCCATGTAAAATATAACCGGGGGGTTGTGGAGGTCAGATAGGCAGTCGCTCCATGTAAAATATAACCGGGTTGTGGAGGTCAGATAGGCAGTCACTCCATGTAAAATACTGGTACTCAGCTGCATCCAGTTAGACTGGGAAGCCGAACCCAGCATAGTTGGGAAAAGGCAGGCAGATGATGATGATTTGTCTCACCACCTTATCCGAAGACCAACTTGACGTAGGTTGTTGTAGTAGTCCAACAGTCCACTTACAAAACTGCATCCTAATTGCGTAACACACTATCAATCACAATCTGAATGATTTTGAAGCAAATTGCTAATCCATTACTTCATATGTTAGAAAAATTTGTCTCTCAACATCATAAATAAGGCAATGAATGTTGTTGAACTGTCAAAATGAAACCGATTCCTACTGTAAATGTGTTACGCAATTGCCCCGCTTGCTCTGTGCGTAGTCTCGATTAAAATCGAAGGATCCCCACAAGACAAATCGGAAATTCTTTCCGATGTCTACCGCAAAAGTCATTGTGACATCCTTTGCATCCAAGAGACTCTTCGAGATGAAACGGTAATGCACTGAATTGAAAATAATACAAAGATTAATTTTTGGTCGTTCTTTTCCTCATTTGAAGAATCACTCTCTTCATAGCCGAACCCGAAACCGAACTCAATCTATACTAATAATAAAGACGTATTTGTGAGTTTGTATGTGCGGGGTAATCTTCGGAACTACTGATCCGCTTCCGAAAATTCTTTCACTAATGGGAAGCTACAGTATTGCCGAGTGTCATAGGATATACAAGGTGGAACAGTACGATTGACATTCCTGTAAACCACGTAAAGAAAATTATGTTCTTTACCTGTATACAAATAAACAATCAAATCCAATGAATACTTTAGCCACAGGAAATTATATTTAATTTTTTTATTTTTCAACATGATGTAGATCTGAGTCCGTAATAATAGGTAAATATTGCCGCCGCCGCGCCCCGCACCCCGCACCGCAACGTTGGTCAGCGACTTTTCGTAGATAAAGCGTGTTTACTTTTTATGCAGTTGATTCTGCTATTTATTTTGTTTGAAAACTGTAATTTTTAACTACTAATCTTCGTGTTTTAAATGTTTCGATGGACTAGGACCGTGCTCGTTTTAATTTGATGTCGTACATCCAGATCCACGTTGTATTCTATGTTAAAACAAGAAATTTCACGCGGACAAAGTCACGGGCAGAAGCTAGAAAGTAAATATTTAGGCTATAGTGACGTCTTTTTATCGAGATTCAAAGTTGTAGTTCTACGTTATATAAGTGAATAAACATCAATTATATTTTTGGTGGTTAGTTGCGTAACATGAAAACGTACAAACGTGACGAAGTTTATTTCGAAAATGTCGTTGACGTTCTAGATAATGTCACACTTCTTTAATATGAGTATCGCATAAAATCTGAACTGGTTTCACTTAGATAACGTTTACTTGAAGGCGTTTGGCTGATATAGCTTGTCCTACCGATTTTCTTGGACTATTATGGAATACCTCTGGCTAGCCTACTGGGCCCAACTGACATACTTAATAAATTATTTTTACTTTTGCCACCTACTTTAAAACAAGAAAAATAAGACCTCTGGCTAACCCTTTGCGGAAAACCGGCGCGCGTGATGTTATGTTATGTGTATGTTTTGTGTACCTATAGCAAAACATTTCTAAAATCAGAAAATCTTTTGCACAGATTCCTAAAGCGAATAGGTCTGTGTGACTTGCTTCCACAACTATCCCACAATATCAGCTCGCGCTTTTGCGAGGTGTCCTCGCACAACAGTTTTAGTGCTAAAATCCTTGATGAGAGAATCTCTAGTTTCGTATGAAGTCGTATTTAGACTGTCTGTTTAGTACATAACAATTTAACTTTCCGCATTCCGATTGTGATCAGCAGCGGTGGTCTAATGGTAACAGCCGCGAGTTACAAGTGCGGTCGTGAGTTTGAATCCAGGCATGCATTTTACTTTGTGCAATAGATCACCTCTGCTCTTAAGGCGACGATAACCGAATTTTTATGATTTTAAAATGAAGATCACGTCTAAATGAGTAATGTTAATGATTTGGAAAAATAAAATAAAATAAAATTAGAACGTTTTCTAACGTAATATTTTAGATTATGTTTATAGTATATAGTGCAATTAATTTGTAAGGACCATGGAGCAAGCATGTACCATAAGCTGTTTTATGTTATGATATAGGTATGTTGACTTGAAAGAGTATGGCAGTTGAGAGTATGTCAGGCTCACTTAAATGTCTCGTTGATGGTGGCGCGTGTGTTGGATCATTCGGTTTCCTACAAAATGGTTGAGCTGGCTGGTGCTGATCCACGCGTCATGTTTGTGAACGGGCGCCGTCAGTGGAGACTGGTCATCTCTTAACTGCCAGGGCTTATTTTTAATCTTATATTTTGAACTGCTTTCATTTTTTTTAATTTTTTTACATTGTTCTCACATATAGAAGCAACAAGAACAATGTACCCAGGATTTTGTAATAATTTTGATTTAAAAGAGTGTCCATGGAGTTTCTTGCCCATTCTTCTCCATAGAGATCTACGTTTTGGAATGGGCGACTAGCTTCAACTTTCTGACTAACTGACTGACTCTTTGACAATTCAAAAGTGTCTGTAATTGGTTTAATTGAAATAAATGCTTTGAGTTTGAGAAAAGTTATGTCTACCACGAATAAAAAACTGAGAATCACGCAAAAACTATCAAGCGTATTTTTATGAATTCATCACCATTTTAAAGATAATTTTACTATTTATCTTTTAATATAGTAGTAGTACTTGCTTTTATACAATACCGCATAGCGTATAGTGTGCTCAAGAACTCCACGACCTCATTCCGCCGGCCCCCTTCTATCAGCGGACATCTAGACGCACTGCAGGTTACCATCCTTACCTAGTTGCTATTCCACCAATTCGCACTAAGCGTTTCCAAATGTCTTTTGTGATGCGCACAGCAAAGGAGTGGAACTCTCTGCCTGCGTCTGTGTTTCCGAACGTATACAACCCCGATCTCTTCAAAGTGAGAGTGAACAGGCTTCTTCTGGGTAAGCTCGCTCCATCGTCGACTTTGTCTCTGTCATCTCTGGCCTAGACTAGAGTCAAGAGCAAACCTATCTCAAATAAAAACAAAAACCTTCTGTTTAATGTATAATAAATTAATAATGCGTCTAATTTGGGACAGCGCTCCTCGATGGGCGAGTCCTATTACTGGGTGGACGTACGACGCGTTGCGTGAGCTCAGCACAGAACACGCAAGTACTCAAGGCTGTTGGCATATATCTGCGTCTTAAGAGCTTGAAAAGAGTTGATTTGACCTTTACTTGTTACCTTTCACTCAATCTACTGCAAAAGAAAATGCTTCTAGACATAAGCAGGCAAGTAATAACCAGTGTACATAATTATATCGGATGTAAAAATAGTCTTAACGAAGCCGAGAGTCACTTGTTCTTCTCGCTATGATTTTTTTTTTGTACTGGACCATATCTGGGAACAATCTGGTTACGGAAATATTCCATATTAATGCCAAACGGAAATAAATGGGTGAATGATGAATGGGGAGTAATTACTCCCCGTAACATCACTTATCTGCCAGTGAAATTCCCGTCAAAATCGATCCAGCCGTTTCGGAGATTAGCCGGAACAAACAGACAGACAGACAGACAGAAAAAAAAATTAAAAAATGCTATTTTGTTATAAGTACTTACCGTATATACTTTCATATGAATTTAGTAAAAAGTTGTTATTTTGACATTACAAACAGACCCTTTAATTTTATTTATTTGTATAGATATCTTAACTTTAAATACTCCCACGATCCCTCTACCGTTGCATGCACCCATAAGCACAATGTCCTGCGCGCGCTACATTGTGCACTACTGTAAACAGCGAATTTTCACAAAAAAAAAAAAAAAAAATCGTGACCCAGCAATTATTTTGTACAAAGTTACTAAGTTTGATGTACAGAGTGCGTAGATGATAGCTTCGTGAAGAGTCTTTTTACAACCTGTATAAGGTCTTATTATGTCCTAAAAGTTTTCTTAGGCACCCAAAATAATTATACGAAATACCTTTGATTTATCGTATCACGATAAATAATATTAGGCCTTTCTGAATTTGACCTCTAAGTTCCGAATTGTGACGAATGATTCTGCAACTAATATGGACAGGGGATTAGACAGATCATAATTTTATCAACATGAGATTATGCTAGAACAGTCTGTTCTTATTTTTACTCTACCACGGAGAAACAAAAAGGAGGGTTATGATTTTAACCGGTATGCATATATGTGGGTATGTGTGTATGTATATGTTCCCTCATAACTTCTACTACTTATCATAATTTGACAAATAAGGTGTCGTTAGAAGTGTCTTGATTGTCCGCTATTTATAGGCTTTGTGACGTCACATTAAATTGAATATGGCGTCCTCTAGAGGACATAAAATCATAAACTATAAAAAAAAAATTAGTGATGCCGTGTTGGGTATCAAATGAAAGGACTTAATTAGCACATTTCAAAAATATATAATATTGATAGCTGTTGCTCGCAAATTATAACCCCAAAATAATTTAAATAAATAGCAAGTTCAAAAACTATTGTAAACCCATCACGCTCTAAAAAGTATTTAAACACGAAACAAAAAATTGAAACAAAAAATATTCTCTTCTGAATTTGTTATATTCAAATTATTCAATATTTATCGTCTATTACATAAACAGGTTAAGCTACGCATTGTCTACGGGTTGTCCTTGGATGGGTGACCATCTTTACATACCGAAACTCCTCCGTGCCTCGGAAAGCACGTTAAGCCGTTGGTCCCGGCTGTCATGCGTTAGATCTTCGACAGTCGTTACGGGTCGTCAGAAGCCCGAAAGTCTGACAACCTGTCTTACTAAGGGGTTTCGTATTACCCAGTTACTGGGTTGTGGAGGTCATATAGGCAGTCGCTCAATGTAAAATACGGTATTCAGCTGCATCCGGTTAGACTGGAAGCCGATCCCAATATAGTTGGGAAAAGGCTAGCAAGACTGATTGACATAAACAACTTACACGTAATATATTTTAATGTATTTAATACATGTTCATAGTGATGTTCAGAGGATAGCCGTGGTCGTATGTTACTTTGCCCTAAAGCTTATGTTTGCTTACTACTGTTAGAATGTATTGTTTTGTTAGGGTAGGTGGCATACGACCACGGCTAATCGGCTATCCTCTGAACATCACTATGAATATGTATTAAATACATTAAAATATATTACGTGTAAGTTATTTATTTAATAGACGAGATTGAATAGTTTGTACATAATAATTTTAGATGAGAATATTTTCTTGTTTCATACTTTTTAGAGCGTGATTTTTCCGTAGTCGGGTTTTATTTTCATCGATATTAGCTATCGTTTTTATGTCCCGCCGAGGTAGTTACAATCAGTACTGTTCAAGCTTCATTCAGGTTCGTTACAACAATTACAAATCGATAAGCAATTTAAGTATTGGCTTGTCATAGGTACACAAATATTAAGGTGGTATTTGGCTCGCCTACGCACCACCACGTGCTTGCGGGCTGGCTGTTGGGCATGGAATGACCCCACTCAGCTCGCACCTTGTGACGTGTTCGCTCGAGACAAGTCAAAAGTATATCTATATACACTACAAAAAGTAATCGGCTATTTTTTATAGCTGCTATACATACACGTCGTTACGTATAATGTACCTATATCGGCTATAAGGTACACTCACGAGCATAAAATATACCTTCATTACAAAAGATGCAAAAGCGATTTTCTCATAAAGTATTGTTGATATGATAAATAACAAATGATTTTATTTCTGTAAGTAGGTTTGTACAAACACTTTTGCACGTCAATGATATTTTTTTTTAACTAGGTGAGACTGGCGTTTCCAATCAGACCACTCTGAGATGAAACGCCGAAACAAACTAAGAGGTCACAGTCTCATTTAACGTCCAGACATAACCTTAGATTAGTTTGTTGTCTGAAATGGTCTTTTGAGGAAAGAACCACACAGATTGAGTGGACCTGTCAAGTCAGTGCACGCATTTGTCAGAAGTCGAGCAGCTCAACTCAGAACTTAAGGAGCTCAACGATTCGACGAACAATAACAAAGACATTTGGGTAGGCCGTATAAATTACTTAAACTGCCAGACCATGATTAAAACTAACTGAGAGAAAAATAACAAAAAACAACGACCCACGTAGTCTTTACATTAATAAAATAATATAATACTAAGTAAATATTAATGTCAGGGTGTATATTAAAAAAGGTAGTAGGTAAATGATAAAAACAAATGATTCTGTAGTGTTTGTAAAAAAAATACGTAGATATTTTATGGTATTAATAGCATGGTATTCTCGAAACCATTGTAATATGAAATAGGTATTTTCTCAAAGCTGCATTTTCTATTTCATAAGAGAACGCTTTTGAATGTTGCGTATCTGTAAGGTATTTATGATCGTGACTGTACTCGTGCAAGCATCGTGTGTACAGGAGCTAGACCACCACCTCTTAACGCAGTATTATTTTAATATTACTTGAGTGTGGGAAAGAGATGGAGCTAGACGACCTGTATAGCTCCATCTCTTTCTCACACTGAAGTAACATTAAAATAATACTGCTTTAAGAGGTGGTGGTTGGCCCCTTGTACGACACAACTTAGTTGTAGCATAAATTTGAAAATTTGCATTCATTATGCTTTAATTAAGAGCTTTTTAATTAAGAGGGGCCGTTCAACTAGCGGCCTCAATGATATTCAATTATAAACCTATAATTGAATATCTTTGAGGCCGCTATCCTACCCTAACCAGGTTGGAACTGTGACCAATGCCCGAGCCGAATTGGTCGCAGTAACTAAGTCAGAGTAACCCGACCAAATGGGTTAGGTTAGGTCTGTGACCAACTGCGCGCGAGCGGTGCTGCAGCGTGGGCCGGCGAGCGCTACTTCCAAAGGCTAAACTGTGGCGGCTAATTAAAGTATTTGGCTGCGACATATTCACAGTTATCGGTAGTTACTGAAGTCCCATGTAATACTTAAAAGAGATGATCCTTCTGCCATCAGGATCAGGAAAAAATCCAGACTCCAGGCTGCTACCAGAAAAATGTAAAAGAGGAAGCGCTAAGGTAGCCCGCGAAATTCAAATTTTCTTACGATTTTTGCAATTTGCAGCTGAGTGTCTGGGTGTGTGTTGATTAAAGTATGATTCGCGAGCGTAACAAATATCTTTTTACAGAATTATAATCATTAGAATCAGTAATACAATTCCTTAAGTTAGTATAATCTCGAAATGTTAATACTTCATTAAATAGTCATTCAATATAATTACTTGGTCCTAGAGAGTTGTATCGATGACTTTAATGATTACAATTTTGTAAATGCATATTTGTTACAGTCGCGAATCATATTTTAATCAACAAAGAACTTAATACTGACCTAAAAATTGCAAAAAACGTAAGAAAATTTGAATTTCGCGGGCTACCCTGGCGCTTTCACCTTAATAAAAAAGGCCAATAACACTTTGCCCGACCTGGTGATCGAACCTAGGACACCACCATTTAGCAACGGCGCTTGTAACCACTAGACTACTACCCCCTTATTAAAAAACGAGGAGTAAAGTTAAACCAAACTTACACCTCGAAAATGTGTTGTTATTCTGAAGTTTATACTCGTTGTAACTTTACTTCACGTTCATTAATAAGGGGGCTAGAAGTCTCTGTCTGTGAAGTCTGCTTATTGAGGTAACTTTCTAAATTAAGCCTATAAACATGTATATCATTCAGTTATTCTATTAGATACGTTATATTGTTTCATTAATCTGATTAGTTCTACCCCCAATGGAATACGAACATGGAAAATATTGGAAATAAATCAAAAACTTTTTATTAGGTTTAATTATTTTTGTTTATAGAATTATTATTTACAGAGATAGACTGCCTCGTTGATGTAGTGGTCGCAAGTTTGATGGCTGAGCATGACGACCTAGGTTCGATACCCAGCACCCTAATTGCGTAACACAATAACAATCACAATCTGAATGATTTTGAAACCGATTGTTAATCCATTGCTTCATATGTTCCAAATATTTGTCTGCTCAACAACGTAAATAACGCAATGAATGTTGTTGAACTGTCAAAATGAAACCGATTCCTACTGTAAGTGTGTTACGCAATCGGGGTGCTGGCAAAGTGATATTAGGTTTATCCACTTTTGGGTGTCAGCCCAGAGTATTTAAGCTCGGGTCCGCACCAAATACGAATGTTTCATCTCTGTCTAGCTCATCAGGAAAACAAGCGTGATGTTTATTTTGTTAGTCATTATGTTTTATCAAGAAAATTGCGTCCTATTTTTCATGTATATTGAATTAAGTGTAAATTCAAGACGCCTTAGATCAGGTGGCAGCGAGTTAACAACTCGTAGAAAAGCTATAATCTTTGAAAAAGAAACGCTATATTATCAGGCGCAGGAGAATATATTTTTATGTTGTTAAAGAAAACGAGAAGTGTACTGTAACAATCCGCATGGATGTTACGGTATCGGGGTGATTGATGTGTGCCAAATGAAGGACTATTGGTGATTAGCTATTAATTATACCTATAAAATTCTACTACATTTTTCCCATAAGATCACCGCTTGAAGGCTGACTGACAACTGCCAATTGTTTATTCTTTATTCAAATCAGTGTTTGTCTTTTTAAACTAATCAGCACCCCCGAAGGTTGCATGCTTATGGCACGCCCGGTTAAAACCTTTACATCTTTACTGCGTATCCCGTCAATCTTCAAAGCAAGAGGGAACAGGTATATTTTGGGTACGCTCGTTTCATCGTTAGCCAATTCCTGATAGACAAATACTATTTTGCAGTATCTTACATTAAAAACACCACACGCACCACGCCTCTGCCTAACCCTTCGAGGACTACCGGGGTGATGATATGTTATGTGGATAGTAAACTTCCATATACTTCACCCATACTGGAATCTCTGCTGTTTCGTACAACTTCTTCTCAAGATTGCCCCTTCAAGCATCGCCAATAGATACCAATATAGTGCATGGGAAACTTACGAGTAGTATGGTCTACAAAATAAACTGAGTTTAGTTGCTTACGAAAAAGAAAGATGGTAAATTTAGATTACACTAACCTCCTTACTAATAAATGTTGTATAGCGTCTGTATAGTTACACAACGCTTTGTCTTCTTCTTTCGAAAGTCAAATTACTGACGACTCATCATCATCATCTGCCTAGCCTTTTCCCAACTATGTTGGGGTCGGCTTCCAGTCTAACCGGATGCAGCTGAATACCAGTATTATACATGGAGCGACTGCCTATCTGACCTCCACAACCCAGTTACTGGGTAATACGATACCCCTTGGTAAGACTGGTTGTCAGACTTTCGGGCTTCTGAAGACCCGTAACGACTGTCAAAGATACACGAATGACAGCCGGGACCAACGGCTTAACGTGCTTTCCGAGGCACGGAGGGGTCTTGATATGTAAAGATGGTCACCCATCCACGGACCAACCGCGGCAAGCGTAGCTTAACCTGACCGATCGACCCGTGCGGCTGTTATTTCTTAGCCACAAGCCCCTCAAATTACTGACGACTGAAAGAGAGAAATCGGTGTATTCACCTGTTATAATATTAGTAAGGAGGTTATTAGTAAGGAGGTTAATGTATAGCTACCGCATTTAGATTTCAATGTCATTAGCTTTATTTTAGAAAATAATACATCATTGAATGTCTTGTCACAAGTCCCCACAACCATATTAAACGCAGTTCCAAAAGAAAACTCATGTAACAAAAAATCAATCCATCAAATCGGAAAACTCTTTTAATCATTGCAATTTCAACTTTCAGTGTATTGTGTCAAGGTTTCAAATGCGTTATCGAGTATCGAGGTAATATGCACTTTACCCAATGCCCTTCTAGAAGATTTTCCAGCTAGTACTGTGTCTATGGTGTGTGAAATACCATGCATTAGATATTCTACTTTATGCGTTGTTTAGCCCTCAATGTTGTTGGTGCTATTCTTTCGTCATTTTATAGCACCTTTTTTAATATCAGTAATAGTAAGATAGGGTGTGAGATAAAATGTTACATTATTATGTTTGCCTGCTTTGGTGGTGTAGTTGTCGCAAGAGCAAATGCTGAGGAAAGTGTCATTGGGTTTTTGTAATAGAAATTTCTCAGAAACAGTCCTGAGTTAAGTTTCATTAACCTGTTGATGAAAATAGGCTCGCCCTCAAGCAGATACTTTACACCTCTACCTTGCCCTTTGGGGAATGTAGGCGATATGTTATGTATATTTTCAATTAGGTCACTTTTAATTGTGGTGTAATTAAAGGATTTTAAAATTGTACTTCCTGTTCGTATCGCATTGTGCGATCTTCTTTGGACAGAAACGGATGTAGACTTCAAACAGGACAAAGAAAATCTTTGAGGAATCTTCGCTGAATGAATATTTTTCATAGATCACTTTGGAAACAGACATTGTATGTACTATGGAGCTTAAAGAATTTTGATGCAATAAAATTAGAGTATTTCGAAGTTTATTTTATTTTTATTACTTTTAAGAAGGCTTACAGACTAATTACAAATAATAGGTAACAACAATACGTTATCAAGATGCTAATAACAAGCCTCCATAGATATATAACAAATCGATTACATAAAGCCAAACAATGAAAGCACATTGTGAACATGTGTGTATGTGTGGGGGTGTGTTGTTGTGTGTGTATGTTATAAGTAAGTAGTAGGTTAGGTTATCTTTATTTATTTACGTTACCACATATAAGTTTAAGAACCACTAGCCAACGCATCATAAATTATGCAATTATGCAATAAAATTATAGTATTTCAAAGGGTATCCTGCCTTTTCGCCGAAAATTGTTTGGTAGATTATCACTTGCCAACCAACGTTTCGCCGATGTTTCACTTTGACAACTAACGATTAGCAAATTTTTGTATGACGTTTCATTTGGTAGAATTATTGTTAAGCTGATTATTATAATGATGACACAAAACGTTTGGGACATTTATCATTTGTCAAACATTTCACTAAGCCACACAACTATTAGACGAATGACGTTTTATCCTGTTTAGAAGAAAGTTAGTATAATCCCACTGATCATATGTGACTACAAAAGGCAGTTATTACTGTTACTAGGATAACTTAAGATGCAAGAGCGAGCGAAGCGAGCTCAAGACATGGGGGCACCTCGACTCGGACAGGTTAGGTTCGAAGGAGGTGGCGGGGTCTGTGTTCGCTCGCTTCGCTCGCTCACTACGACCCCGCCACCTCCTTCGAGGTTAGTTTGTTTCAAGCTACCCAGAAGTAGGAGCCCCGCGTAGCGGGGCTCCGTCGACTATGCCAAAGTATCATTATGAAAAGCAGACCAAACGTACAGTTGGTAACTGTGAGGTTGGGAAATAAAACTAAATTATATGATAAGTTGCCAAATGATTATTCGGCGAAATAAAGTTCTGCGAAATGTTAGTTGACAAGTGAAAATCTGGCAAACAATTTTCGGCGAAAAGGCACAGAACCATATCGAAGTTGTGTCTGTAATGCAAACAAAAGTTCAGAAACAGTTGCTAAACATTGATGAATTCCTGCAACATCAAACAATGTTGAACCACTTTTGTTTCATCATCATTTCAGCCGAAAGACGTCCACTGAACATGTTTAGTGGCCCTCTTTCGTCATGTCGTGGGGGCCCCCCTCAAGCATTGCTACATCGATCGATCCTGTGCTGCTCGCATCAATTGGATTCCTGTGGTCTTCTGCGAACTTTTGATTACCATTAATGAATACGATACTTTAACGTGTTGCCAGCAATACTGCACCATTCGGTCGGACGGTTAGTCGGGCCGGCGCGGGCGGGGTGCGGACACGGACACCTCCAGACGGATACGTAGTTAGAATCTGTCAGTTTCCGGTGTCCACGGCTCGTCCGCAATCTGTCCATGCTGGTGTGACTGATCTTTGAGTGAAATAGTGCATAGTTAGTAGTTTTAAGGTTAGTTTTTACTAGATTATTTGTATATCAACAAGCGCTTCTCGCCATCAAACTAGAAAGTTTGTCGTGTAAAATTGTTAAAACAACAAATGTATGTTTCTGACTGCCTCGTTAGTCTAGTGGTGTTTTTTATATATTAAGAAAGTATCTACGGTACATATAACAAGAAAGCAATTTTAAAAATTTTTGTCTGTCTGTCTGTTTGTTCCGGCTAATCTCCGAAATGGCTGGACCGATTTTGACGGGGCTTTCACTGGCAGATAGCTGATGTTACGGCGGGTAACTAAGGCTACTTTTATTTTTGAAAAAAAATAATTAGGGTTCCGCGCAAAAAAATTAAAACCCATGAAATTATGAACAAAAAGTCGGATTTCAATTCCTTTTGCATTTGGTGCCCAATTTTCGAGGATAGTTATATGCTATTTAACACCACGCTACGATCCTTAGGAGCCGAGCAAAAAGTAAAAAGTCAGAAAGAACACTAAGCGAAAACGAAGTAATAGTAATAGCGCGGACGGGGGAGTTTTAAAGTGGCTCTTATTTTAGTATATTGTGTATCTTACGACATCCACGCGAACGAAGTCGTGGGGCACAGCTAGTATATAAATATATTAAAGCCTATATTACTCCCACACTGCCTCGTTGGTCTAGTGGTCGCAAGCGCTACTGCTGAGAATGAGGTCCTGGGTTCGATTCCCAGGTTGGGCAAAGTGATATTGGGTTTTTCTATCTGGAATTTCTCAGTAGCAGCCTGGAGTCTGGATCTGTGCCCGGTTGATGGCAATAGGCTCGCCCCCTATTACATGGGACTTAAACATAACTTGCGAAATGTGGGTGTACTATAAGTACATCTCTGCCCAACCCTTCGGGGAAACAAGGCGTGATGTGATGTTATGTTTATGTATGTTTGTTAATAATGAAAAAAAAAACATCATGTTGCCAGCAACATGACGTATTTCGCGCAACACAAAAAACATGTTGCAGGGTGCTAAAACAATGTTGTCTAATTTTTGTTTTTATTCTCAAATTTCGGTCTGGGGACTGAAATTGTGTCCGGTAATTGTACCTAAAGCCGAACCACTTGCACTTCAATCAAACAGGAGATGACAATAAAAACATTCAATAAAACGAATTTAACGGACTTAAAATGGCTTCCATAAAATCAGTTTGCAGCTGTTTACTATAAAATTGTCCAGTGGCTTTCAGTAAAGTTGTATGAAAGAGAGTTTATTTATTTAATATCAATGATGATAAAAATAACAAAGCTCCTAGAAAGCGAGTACCTAATATGCACATTAAGTATACAGCGTGTTACGGAAAGGATCATATCAAAGGCACGGATTCTTTTGGTGATAACAAAGTATATGGCAACATTTTTTTGATAAATATACCTACATAATTATAAAGTTAAGAAACATTTAACTAAAAATCAAATGTTTCCAATTGAATTCTACATATCACTAGACCAAGTCAGCTGATCGGTGTCAATAAACTACACACAAAGAAACAACTCCGTAAAAGATTTGTTTCTCCTGGTACTATTTGCAGTATGGGTTCCGCATGTTAGTTTTATTCCACAAAATATCAAACACTTGAACATAAATGAGTTACTACAAAAACCTTATTGTAAGTTGGGAAATAGTTTTTGTTTTTTAGTAAAAAAACGTACTGCCCAGTATGTAACTAATAGTACCTACAGTAGGAGTTATTTTTTTTTCTTCCATAAAATTATACTTTAAATATCAGTTAATAAGCACTCATAAAAGCTATTCCCCAAATTTTCTATGAATTAAATGACAACACTCAACAGTTATCCGACAAAGTTCAAAATTTTCTAGCTCAGCAATTAACAATTTTCGTGTAAATGTAAATATTTGAATTTGAATTAACATAATCACCCTTTTTTTTGTATTTTTGATACTGTAACTAACTGAGATAAATGGCTGTCTAAAGTGTGTTAAAATTGCAATAATAGGAAACTACAAAAGTACTCAATCCAAAAAAAAAAAGATTTAAGTAATTTGAAAATGAACCCTAGAAAACTTTCTTACGTAAAACTTATGTGTATCCTGGTACAAATAATGCCAGAGGATTCAGCACTTAATTTTATTTCAGTTTTTCATTGATGAAGTAGGTGTTATGGCTGCAGGTAGTTACTTCTTAACACCGCTGACACCGCTAATAATATCAAAAAGAAATAAATTATTAAATGTATCCAAACACGTCACTTTGTTTAAGTACAGTTGTCCCGTTGCCCGATAGTCGATGATAGACGCGAGCGCCGTGTTTGAACGGGGAGTGTTTAAATATTCCGTAATCGCGAATGTCTGAAACTATGCAAGAGAAGTTATTTAAAGTACTAAAGGACTTCATGAGTAACGGAAATTGTCGCACAATAATAATACTAAATCCTAATTTCTGTACTTTTACAATCATGTAGGATAACAAAGGTTACCCACACAGTGATGTTTAGGGTCAATGAGGTAGTTTCCTTTCGGCACGTCGCTCCTTGTTTCTGATTTTATAAGAAATTATTTTTTCAATTTCATATATTTAGCTTAAGCAAAATGCTTATGTTCTATGCTCTAAACTTTTGTTCATTTCCTGATGATCCCCAATAACCAATTAAGCAAAGTTTAGCAACTAAGACTTACTTGTTCATCTCAAAATAAACCTTTAATGAACAATGTTTGTAAGTTAATTTTGAAATATAATATGTAAGCTAACAGACTTAAAATAATAATTATAATATGTACCAATGTAATATATATATATATAATCATAGGGCATCAAAAAATTCGTCCGCATCGCTGTCAACAGGAAAAGTGCCCAAAAGGCTGGTAGCATTGCCACGTTGTATGGCGATGCTGATTCTTTGGCCAAAGAATAGGCCAGCCCTTTGGTCACGTGA
Source organism: Fissipunctia ypsillon (assembly GCA_947568875.1). NCBI lineage: Eukaryota > Metazoa > Arthropoda > Insecta > Lepidoptera > Noctuidae > Fissipunctia > Fissipunctia ypsillon. The sequence continues at coordinate 9,577,142 of OX387664.1, read as the reverse complement.
AGAGTCGACCAACCGCTTGGCGATGTCTCGGAAAACCAAGTGGGCACTCGGACCCCATGGCCCTAGTGTTTCAACCCCAAACGGCTCGAACATATAACTACCAAAAAGATCGGAATATTATCACCGTTTGAGGTTTTCCGCACCTGCAGCAGCCGCCCCAGCACAGCCCGCCGTACTAGGAAGATGGGATGGCGTAAGGGTGTCGACACATGTTGCATCCCACACCAAAGGCCTGCCTAACTTCCAAGGCATTATGGTCATTCCGTCTGGTCTCTTGCCATCGTCGCGTGTCAAGCCGTTGGGTTCTAAAATAGCTGGCACCCCGGCGGTGACAAGAGCACGACGGATAATGATAATTTTCAAATGGGTTTATTAATTTCGTGTATTAACGCATGAGAGATGCTTCTAAGACGTGTTTGGTGTCTTAAGTCGGTCAATTTACTTATTTTTAGATAAACAAATTACGAAAGCACTAATTGGGTCGACATTTTTCGTGTGCTTTTAAGTCGCTCTCTGTCCGTATCGGTGTGAAGTTGTGATTATCAGATCAGTGATCGTTGTGGAATTGTCATGAAAATATCGTCACGCAGTAATAGCAAATACTATGAGATGATGTTGTGTGTTGGAGCAACGGATGGTAATCTGCGAGCTGCCCGAGAGCTGTATCGTCAGCGATTCATCGACGGAAGACCAGTTGCTCAGCGTCGGCTGCTGCCATCGAGGGCATGTTTCAGCCGGATGGTACAACGTCTGTACTCCAAGGGTTCATTTCATGAGCCTGCATCGGAAAGTCGGCCAAGCAGGCGGGATCCTGGATTTGAAGACGCTGTGCTAGAATATTTTGAACGTACTCCACGCAGTAGCACTAGACGAGCTGCATTAGTACTGGGCGCTGAGAACTATGTGGAGGTATGGCGAGTGCTGCGCCAAGACCATCAGCATCCATATCACTTCCGCCGTATTCAGGAGCTTACGCCAGGGGATTTTTGCCTCGCGTGACCTTTTGCGAGTGGTACCTAAGGCAGACAGACGCCTCGCCGGGATTTAGTTTAGTAATCGTCTAATTTGCTGTACCGACCATACCTAACACGACAAAATTTAATTCATGTTTCATACCTAAATATAAGAGCGGTCAGAGTGCGAGTACTAAGCGCACAGACTTTCGGAAGAGGTAGGTACTTGGTACACGTATTAATCCGTTCGTTTGTTGCAGTGCGGCAGGTGTGTGTGTGTACTAGGCGCACAGACACATTTAATGGATAATGACCCTCGTAGTGCGGTGACACGTTTGTTATGATTTAAATTTAATAAACTATCGAAATAAAAAAAATATTAAGCATTTTCAAAGTCATTGCTTTTGAGATTTTGAACCAGATACACTCTTCACCCAGTTTGTATGGAGATAGCCTTTCCGTAACACACTGTATTTTCATATATTTTCACTTTTTTAACCTTCCTTCAGTGTGAATTTTATATACTTAAAACTTTATGCACAAGGAAAAATGACCGTACGAAGGCAGACCTTAGCCATTTTCTACTAGTCTGAAGAACTTTCTCAGTCGTTTGCACCCATCAATTTAAAGCCACCTACTATCTGAGCATATCGTAGGTACCTTTATCTGATAAATATGGCCACCCCCTGCGTTGGTTGCCTGTGATACTGAACTCTTTCCTTATTTTATTTAGTACTAGCTTCTGCTTGCGACTTCGTCCATATGAAATTTCTTGTTCCCCGACCCACCGCGTCGCTTCGCAAGCGCTAATACTTCTTTTTCGCTTAACGTTCTTTCTGCTTTTTTTCTCTTTGCTCGGCCCCTAAGGGTCGTATCGTGATGTTTAATAACCTTTCTCAAGAATTGGGCTATCAAATTCAAAAGTATTTTTTTTTAATCCGACTGGGAGTTCCAGGAATTAGCGCGTTCAAACAAACAAACAAACTCTTTTAGCTTTATTATTAGTATAGTATAAATACACGATCCCAAAATAGCGTAACAGTATTTGAAACTCATAATCTAGTATTTAAATGGTTAAAACCTATGAATCCGGTAACTCTATCAGGTTAAATTTTTGACCCATTTACCTAACCGGTCCTTGCATTTGACCCAATGGAATTATCTCATCGTCCTTACCATATTGAACTAACTTTTACCGTGAGATATGCCCCAGGGATTAGGGATCAAAGATGCGCAAGATTACAAGCTAAAGAATAATTCAGTATGATGCAAATAATAAATTATAAGATACTTCTATTTAGATACATTTCGGAATTTTATTTTTGTTTTGTCTTTTAGTAGTTTTCACCACGATTTCTAGATTAGATTCTATCTCTGGTGAGAGGCCTTATTAATCCCGCAGGCCAGGAATGTACGGCAACCTGGGTAAATTTAAAACCTTATTCCGTTGTTACAGCCACCAAAATGTCAGCCAACGTGACCCTACTCCTCATCTTCGTGACCCTGGCCTCAGTAACAGCACAGACCTTCCAATACTCTCGCGGCTGGACGAACGGCAAGAGGGACGGACATAATATGAGCCCTGAACTGAAGGAAGTCATCAACAAATTGGACAAAATTCTTTCACCGTGCCAGAAAACCAAGCTGAAGGTCCTCTTAGAAGGAAAGCCGGTCACTGAGAGGGTTGGTAATAAATCATTCTTAGAGTAGAGTGGAACTAAGCAAGGCCCATTGGTCGTCAAGAGAATGCGTCAGTTTCATACAAACGAATGTGTGTTTTGCGAATTTGATCCTTATTAAAACTGGAAATTGTCCAACTGACAGGTGTCAGGAACGCATTTTCTCGACGGCCGGACTGTAAATAAAGCGCATGGTCAAAGTTGGAACTAGCTCCGCCATCTTTTAAATTCGTTTAACACTAAATGCGTTTAGTGATTTGTGGTGCAAATAGGCCACAGACCAGTGGTGCTATTCTGTAAAGATCCCACCGTGAAAATTTAGGTGAAGTGAGCGTGATGTGAACTGTCATCCCACCTTACTCTACTAGGGATTGAGCTTACTTCAAACTCACTTCACCTAAGTGCTCACGGAGTGATGTTTACAGAATAGATCTGCTGGACTTATTCCCTGGTTTGTATGGACGCCAGCACATCAAGCTACCCGAAACTGTAAAATTTTCCCAATCAACCTTGAACCTAATGCTTTAGCAATAAAGTCGAAAATCTATTAAAGAAATTTGACAGATTGTAGTAGCTTGATGTGCTGGCGTCTTTACCATAATTTGACTCTTTGCAAAACCATTTAAGTCCTGCAAGTGAGAGTAAGCTAGTTCATGTTGTTCAGGGAACAGCCGAAACTTTACTGCTTGAGCAGTACCAAAAATAAATAAAATTATTTAAAAAAACAAATTCTCGGCTACAAAAACACATAACTGAAAGGAGAAAAACAAGCATTATTGTAATCTATTGAACTTTGTTTTTTGTGAGGTATCGCAGGCCACACACAAAAGTTACACCATATTTCAGGTTATTGGTTAGTTTTTTCTTGTATTTGCAGTCGATGCAATATATAAATATATTAAAGCCTATATCACTCCCACACTGCCTCGTTGTTCTAGTGGTTGCAAGCGCTACTGCTGAGCATGAGGTCCTGGATTCGATTCCCAGGTCAGGCAAAGTGATATTGGGTTTTTCTATCTGGAATTTCTCAGTAGCAGCCCGGAGTCTGGATTTAAGACCGGTTGATGGCAATAGGCTCGCCCCCTATTGGATGGGACTTCAACATGACTGGCGAAATGTGGGTGTACTATAGGTACTACACCTCTGCTCAACCCTTCGGGGAAACAAGGCGTGAAGACGAATCTAACGACACCTCATATGTTAACTTTTTATAAGGCAAAGGGAATGTTCTTACCACCATATTTTATAGCTCAATCAAGCCGTTTAGGCTACAGAGAGTGTCATAGAAATAGACATAGATACAAACTCTCGAAAAACATTACCTTCGCTTCTCATTACCAACCCTCCTTCTGGGGCAGTCGGGTAAGAAGACAAGTCCTGACTCACACACTGACTGATTCTTTAACGCCAAGCCCCAAACCCTGGGACCTAGAAATCTGAAATTATGCACAGAGTTTCCATTAATTATGAAGTCAGGGAATAAGCTGATTTTTAACCGACTTCAAAAAGGAGGAGGTTCTCAATTCAGTTGTATTTTTTTATGCTTGTTACCTCAGAATGCCGTCATTTATAGACCGATTTGAAAAATTCTTTTTTTATTTGAAAGGATATACTTCCAGAGATCCCATAAATTTGGTCAAGTTCTGATGAGTGATTTTTGAGTTTGCTTCAGTAATACGTATTTTTTCCACTTAGTGTATATTGATGATGTCATGATAATTTCCTGTCACTGTCATTTACATTGCAAGTAGTGGTGTACGGCTTTGTGTGGGGTAGGTGCCACAACTAAAATGTGTAAAATAAAAACTTTTTTGCCAAAAAACAACCGACTTCCAAAAAAAAAAAACACTACAGAGTGAAAAATAAATTTAATTTCGGAAGTCGGTGGTAAAAAACTAAAATACAGATCTAAAGACACCGACTTCCGAAATTAAAGTTATTGTTCACTTTGTAGTGTTTTTTGTTTGAAGTCAGTTGCTTTTTGGCAAAAAAGTTTTTATTTTATTATAACTATGGAGTTTCTTGCCCATTCTTCTCCATTCGAAACTACCTTTTGGAAGGGGCAACTAGAATCAATTCTATTTTCTTGTAAATGTAAACGTTCAAAACGACCTTTCATGTGGAATAAATGATTTGACTTTTCAAAGTTCCCACGCGCAATAGGGCGGGCGAAGCCGCTGGCAAAGAGTTTGTTATTAATAAATGAACAAATTACATGTACCTAATTTCTTACTAAATCTAATATAATTAATATTTTTTCTAGCTAATGCTGCCCTGTGACATCTTGGACACCGAGGAATCCCCACGAGCACTTACTGAAAGAAACCTCAATGCTTTCATGGACGCTTATTATTGAAAATATTTTAACTATAATAATGTGCCAACAAAAAAGTATGAGATTATTTAATTTTAATTTTATATAGTTAGGTAATACAAGGACCATATTGATAGATTTTATTGTTGTAGTAATGTTAATTACGTCCGGATAAGAAATAATTTTTAAGTAATGCATTTATGGCTGGATTGGTGCATTACCTACACAAACCAAAGACAATTTATGTAATTATTTTTAAATTACGATTTAATGCAAAGGCTATTTTTTGTCATTAAATTTGAAATTTTCTAAGATAGGTATATCGTTAAGTACCTACCTACCTATTAAAAAGTAAATAATGCAAATTAATATTAACCATTTACATGTATGTATAGTGATTTCAATATACCTTTGGCTTACTATTTACTCAATTATTGTAATTTGTGCTATTTCAAGGTGCAGTCCTACTAAAAAACAAATTATAGGTAGTGTATAACGATGTTAAAATGTTGACAACAATATTGTAACTTATATTGAAAATAAAAATGTGAAAAGTGATACTGTTTATTTTTAAACCGACCTCAAAAGTAGGAGGTTCTCATTTGACTGCCCATGTGTTTTATGTAAGTATGCTCTATGTAATTTCGTTTGTAAGGGGCTCGTGGCTAAGTAATAACAGCCGCAAGGGTCGATCGATCAGGTCAAGCTACGCTTACCGCGGTCGGTCCGTGGATGGGTGACCATCTTTACATACCAAGACTCCTCCGTGCCTCGGAAAGCACGTTAAGCCGTTGGTCCCGACTGTCGTTCTTGATTCTTTGGCCGTCGTTATGGGTTGTCAAGAGCCCGAAAGTCTGACAATCAGTCTTCCAAGGGGTATCGTGTTATTCAATAAGTGCGTTGTGGAAGGCAGTCGCTTCATATAAAATACTGGTATTCAGCTGCATCTGGTTAGATTGAAAGCCGACCCCAACATAGTTGGGACAAGGCTTGGCAGATTGATTTGATGCTCTATGTAATTTCATAGGTCCTTTTCTCAACATCATTGGGATTGGCTTTCAGCCATACTTGATTCTGCATAATTCATGAACGGTGACTGAATATGGCAATCATAATACGCTGCTATCAACGGTTAATATGGCTTGATGACTAGAGATCGGATAATCGGATGCATATTTACCTAAAGTTAATTTTTGGCTAAGAAAATATGGAAGCGGCTTCTTATTTTTTTCTTTCTTAATATAAATCCCGGGATTCCAGAAAATCCGGGAATGCAAAACTAATCGAATACATGGTATGGAAACGACTTCTAAAACATGTGGTATTATTTATTTAAAAAATACCGAGACACTGGGGTCAAATATTCTTTTGCTTGTTTACTTGAAATTAATTTTTAACCCCCGATGCAAATATATGTGTATGTAGGGTATAAGAGGAAGGGTAGTGCGTGTCGATTCTAGAGTCAAAAAGTACTAAATTTATCAATTCCTGAATCGAGAATTTTTTTTGATCGATACAAAAGTGCGTTCCATATTAGCCAACACCTCAACTTTAGGTAAATATGCATCCGAATATCCGATCACTGTTGATGACCGTAATATTTAAATAATCCTATAGTCACTTTTCTCGTTGGTCTAGTGGTCGCAAGCGCTACTGCTGAGCATGAGATCCTGGGTTCGATTCCCAGCACCCTAATTGCGTAACACACTACCAATCATAATCTGGATGATTTTGAAGCAAATTGCTAATCCATTGCTTCTTAAGTTCGAAAAATTTGTCTGCTCAACAACGTAAATAACACAATGAATGTTGTTGAACTGTCAAAATGAAACCGTCGGACAAAGTGTTAGTGGGTTTTTCCATCAGGAATTTCTCAATAGCAGCCCGTAGTCTGGATCGCGCCCCATTACATGGGACGAAACATAACTGGGGAAATGTATGTATGTTTACTATAAGTTTTTATTTTATTTTTTTATTTTTTTATTTATCATTTATACAAAAGAACAGGATTACATATTTAATAGCACCAAAAACCACTAAGGTTTAAACTTGTGCTATCATGAGTCTATCTCAATATCAAACTATACGTGAAGCATTTTATATGTATGCGTTATTGCCGAAGTACATCTCTACCTAACCCTTCAAGGAATACAGGTGCGATGATGTTATGTTGTCACTTTTTACACCCACTGATAGGTACTGTAGTGACCTGCCACGATACTAGGGCAGATCACCACTTTTGTATGTGTGGTCTTGATTCCGAGGTGCGTTGGTGGATATATCAATGAGACACACAGAAGCACTGCTGTTACTATTTATTGGTTTATATGAAAGCACATTACATTGTCAAGGGTAAAGCTAGCACAGCACTCTGACTCAATATAAAACAATTTTCAAAATTTGCTGCTCCACACATTTTTGCCTACCTACGAGGTCAAAATGTATGGAGCAGCAAATTTTTTTTTAATAACCGACAAAAAATTCCAACGCAGCGGGGTCCAGAATCATGTACATGTACCGAATGCGTGGTTTCAATTAATGTGATAACCTAATCGCCACCCTGTATGCCATAATTTAAACCTATTCGACATTTCCATAAACCAGTGTTTGTCTTATCAGCCAATGCCACAATCCGAGGAGGATTCATGCTGAAGGCCGGCTCGATTAAAGCCTCTACAGTACTTACATCCATATTTTCATACATTAAGCTGTGAACTCAACACAACTAAGTAACTACATCTATTCAGAACATCACACGCTGTAGGCCCCGAAGGAGTAGACAGATGTGTATGTTTAAGTACACCTTCATTATTTTAAATCCTTTTAACTTAACATATTAGGCTCTTATTAAGGATAAGCTTTATATAGATTTGAGTTAATATTATTTTAAACTAATCTATATATATAAAAGGAGAAACTGACTGACTGACTGACTGACTGACATATCAACGCACAGCCGAAACTACAGGGACTAGGAACGTGAAATTTTGTACACGGCTTCCTTTTATAATGTAGGGGAGCACTAAGAAGGGGTTTTTGGAAATTCGACTTTTAAGGGGGTGAAAAGGGGGGATTTTGTTTGTTTGAAAAATCTTATTCCTAGAGTTAATACACTTGAAACTTGGCCCAAATACTTATCTTAGTAAATTATGAACTTTGTAATTTTTGGTTTTTCTAAACTACCCCCACGAGGGGGATTGGGGGGTGCCAAAATTTGTATGGAGGAATTTTAACATGCAGTCCGATTAACTCGAAACTCAGTATTTACACTTAAGACCAAAAATAAAGAATAACCTGTATCAAGGTTTTTCGAAAATCTACCCCGAACGAGGTGAAAAGGGGTTGTCAATTTTACAGGGGAGGATTTTACTGCGTGGCTTGATTAACTCAAAAATTGGTATAAATAATCTTTGAGTCAAGTTTTGGAAATATCCTAAACGATTTTTTAAAATTCCACCCCTGTGGGGGTGAAAAGCGGAAATATAGTTTATATGAAAAATCTTATTCATTTGGTTAATAAACTTGAAACTTGGCACGAATACCTATCTAAGTAAATTATGAACTTTGTAATGTTTTGTTTTTCTAAACCACCCCCAAGAGTGGGGTTGGGGAGTGTCAAAGTTTGTATGGAAGAATTTTAACGCGCAGTCCGATTAATTCGAAACTCAGTATTTATACTTAAGGCTGAAACTTAAGAATAACCTGTATCAGGGTTTTTCGAAATCTACCCCTGATGGGGTGAAAAGGGGTAGTCAATTTTACAGGGGGGATTTTACTGCGTGGCTTGATTTACCCAAAAATTGGTATAAATAATCTTTGAATCAAGTTTTGGAAATATCTTAAACGATTTTTTTAAATTCTACCCCTGTGGGGGTGAAAAGAGGGGATAAAGTTTATATGAAAAATCTTATTCATTTTATTAATAAACTTGAAACTTGGCAGGAATATTTGCCTAAATAAGCGATAAAGTTTCTTACTATTAGTTTTTCAAAACTACCCCTGACGAAGTGAAAAGGGGTAATTAGATTTTTAAGAGGAAGATTTTACTGTGTGGCACGATTAACTCAAAAATTGGTATAAGGAATCTTTGATTCCAGTTATGGAAATATCGTAAACGATTTTTTTAAATTCCACCCGTGCGAGAGTGAAAAGCGGGAATATGGTTTATATGAAAAATCTTATTCATTTGGTTAATAAACTTGAAACTTGGCACGAATATTTGCCTAAATAAGCAATAAAGTTTCTTACTATTGGTTTTTCAAAACTACTCCTGACGGGGTGAGAAGGGGTAATTAGATTTTTAAGAGTAGGATTTTACTGTGAGAAATCTTTGATTTCAGTTATGGAAAAATCCAAAACGATTTTTCGAAATTCCACCCCCGTGGGGGTGAAAAGAGGGGATACAAATTATATGAAAAGTCTTATTCTTTTGGTTAATACATTTGAAACTTGGCAATAATTGCCTCAGGAAATAATAAAAATTGTCACTTTTAGTTTTTTAAAACAAGTAAGGAACACTAGGACCCTAAGAACAGTAAGAAAAATTTTAACGCGCTGTCATATTAACTCGAAACTCGGTACTAATACTTTTTCGGAAGTCAGTGTCATTGGATCTGTATTTTAGGTTTTTGCCACTGACTTCCGAAATTAAAGTTATTTTTCACTTTGTAGTGTTTGTTTTGGAAGTCGGTTGTTTTTATTTTTCACTTTTTAGTGGGTCTGTTTGTAATTTATCTGAGTTACAATAGCCTACTGCTCATCAACTTTTACAAAACATTGATTTTCCCGATGCAGGGACGTTAATTGTTGAGGAGTTCTCCTGGTACTTCACCATCAGCTCCACTTCACCATATGCATTGTGACTAGCTTCTTTTGATTAGCAATAATTTTAAAGTAATGGAATCGCAACCCGAGAAATACTTATTATTGAGTTGTTCCGGTGGCCATCCTTCCATCTCTGGTCTTCGTCATCAGTTCCACTTCACCAAACGTTGCTTTCCGAGAGAAAATACACAAATTACTATAAAAAATACCAAAATCGCTATAGGTGTGCCTATATTGAAGAGTTCCGTCGATTTCTCCAGGATCCCATCATCAGATTCTGACCTGCTGTCAATGGGATCACCTGGCAAGTATACCCTTTCAAACAAAAAAATAATTTTCCAAATCGGTCCAGCCGTCTTCGAGTAATCGGGGAACCGCTTCGTCATAGTCATTTAACTATCTTAATCGAGATATCTTATCACCACCCGTGAAATACTTATAATTGATGAGTTGCTGTGGCCATCTATGGTCTTCTTCGTCAGTTCCACTTCACCAAATCATACTTTCTGAATGCAAATGTTTGATTTGTTGACGAAAATACCAAAATCACTATGTCCTCATGGATCTTATCGTCAGAACTGGATTTGGACAAAAATGGGACCAATCTGGAAGTCCAATTCTTTCAAATAAAAAAATAATTTTCCAAATCGGTTTATAAATGACGGAATAACGGTAACAAACATTAAAAAAACCATACAACCGAATTGATAACCTCCTCCTTTTTTTGAAGTCGGTTAAAAATAGTAACGAAGTCAGAACTGTGCATTGCATTTTTGAAAAGAAGTGATTGGACGAGTCTGTTGCGCACACTATAGTTTTTAGAATTTTTGTCCGTTTGTTGTTTGTCGGGATGTATGTTCCGGATTGGCGCAAAAACGGTTGATTGAATTTTGAGGAAATTTGGCATACAGATGTTTTAGAACCTGGATTAACACGTAGGGAAGGTACTAATTTGATATATTCCGACATACACGCGGGCGAAGCCGCGGGCAAAAGCTAGTATTACTTAAAGTTATTAAAATCGGCCATCATTACAGAACACGCCATACTGTTTCCAAAGTGAAAACTGATAGAATAAACTATTTTAGCGCCCTCTGTCTGCAAAGAGTAGAATTAAATCTAAAATTTATAAAAGCGCTGTCTAGTGAGTAATAGTAATACTACTGCAAACGTTACTGCGTCATTGGGTATTTTAGTTCTGCTACTCGACGCAAGATGGCAAATACGTGTTTAAAATTAAAAATATAATGGTCTTTGTAAATAGAACTTTTAAAACTGCCTATTTACCTTATAATAATGCGATAGGTGCTTTTGAACCTTACTTAGAACTTAAGTAAAATCAAACAATAAAAAGATAGGCCATAGGTATGTACCGGAAAAGCAATTTTCTTTCGATAAAAGCCTTAAAGAATTCCGTGCTTAAACAGAATCGTAATAAAGTTTAATATCGTGTGACACCTCAACAGTTAATTTGTGCTTCATCTATCATTCGTAACAAGCATCATTAGACTTTAGTGGGCTACAACTTGTGTATGGAGCCATTTAAAAGTGAATTAACTTCAACTAACGTTCATCGTGGGGTATGGAATAGTAATCTTTGTTCAGTTAAGTATGACACACATTATATAAAGTTGGGGACACATTGGTGGTCTTTTGCAGTACCTAGGTAGCTACTTGTGTAGAAATACTTAGAACGACTAACTACCTACATGTCTAGGAACATCGTGGAAATCGTTCTGATTGTGTATTTAGGACCTAATAAAACATTCACGTTTTAATTTTCATAATTTATTAGAAAAATTTAAAAGGATGTGTTTTGTTTTCCCTTTTTTTTGTGGATGGGAAATCATCAAATGACTTCTCCCGCTCTGGGCGGAGCGGGAGGGCGTGTCAGACTTTTACTGACTAAAACCCACCCGTGTTCCTTCTGTTGCCTGTGCCGGGGCCACGGTAACTCTTTCGAACATCCCGCAACCCTAGCTGGCATCGGCCCTAGCGGACCCCGTCAATAGTGCTGACATCTCTTTGAGGCGCGCGTGGAACACGACGCGCCGTCGACTCGGGCTTGGTCCTTACCGGTCGGCGAGCTACCCATTGCTCGCCGTCCGCAAGCCCGCGCCCACGGTGGCCGGGAATCAGCTGGTTTTGTTTTCCCTAGCTAATAATAATGAGAACTGTCCTTCGCCACTTCATTTTTCGTGAAATTTTAATAAAATTAACATTCTAAAAAAATATAGCACTAATCAATGTGGTTAACGTTAAGGCCAGCATTATTTATCTGCCTTTATCTGCCTACATATTGTATTTTCGGCTGATACCTTAGATATGATGAAAAGATGAAGATTCGTGCAACCGCTTATCAACTTAGTTCCTAATTACACGCTATAAATGCTAAATTATAAAGCTATTTTTAGGTCTACCGAACAGACTGATCAAGAAGTACCTACATAATAATAACATACCTACCTACATATGAAGGTAAGATACTTACCTATAGGTAAAAAAACCCTACATCAAAACCTATTTAGTATAAAACTACTTTAGACCATAATTACTTGAGATCCAATTACGTTGTTCGATGTTATGCGTGATTACAAGCAAATTACAACGATTCGGTCTCAACGAGCAGTAATGATGACGGCCACAATGTATAGCTGATGAAATTGGTCGTCTGCGTGAAGACTTCGCTCGAGACGTTTAGTTCACTAGTGATGGGAAGGTGTCGATAAGATCAAACTTTGGATGTCGGTACTTATTTGACGGGATGCCCTTTTTTGACAGGGACTAAAGTTTATCTTTAATGATTAGTCTGTACTTTCGCATCATCTTCATCAGCCTACATCAATCCACTGCTCGACATAGGCCTCTCCAATTGCACGCCATTCAAACTCAAACTCAAAGCATTTATTTCAATTACACAAATTACAGGCATTTTTGAACTGTCAAAGACTCAGTCAGTTAGTCAGAAAATTGAAGTTAGTCGCCCATTCCAAAATGTAGATCTCTATGGAGAAGAATGGGCAAGAAACTCCATGGACACTTTTTTAAATCAAAATTCATCACGATACATGGCAACTCTCATCCATCTGCTATCAGCCACACTGCGAAGATCGTCGCTCCACCTAGCTTGAGGGCGTGCTACTTTACGTTTGCCGATTCGTGGTCTCCACTCAAGAACACGTCTAACCCAACGGTCATCCGTTTCTACGGCTAGTACCTGTGGCCAGCCCATTGCCACTTCAGCTTGGACTTTCTATTGACTGAAAAAAAAACAGATTTTACATATTTACATATACCATTGTCTTTATCGTATTTTTTCTTTGTTTATTTGCAAAAGATGCTTTCTCTAAAAACTCATTAACTCGAATAAATAATCTGAATGTAGAAACCCTCGATTTCATATATTTTTTCAATTTCATACTTTGTAAACAAGCGTTCTAATTTTATTTTAAAAAGGCAAGCATTATAAAATCATTCAGTAGGTATTACGGTAGGAAGGAGAAGACTGACCAAGCAATAAGTTGTAACTTAGGAAATCCGAGAACTTAGGAATTAACACGATTAAACAAATCGATATCGATACTGAATCTGCCGCACTACCTTGTCGATTGTAAGAATGAGATGCCATAGACTTAAATCCGTTTCCCGCCATCGCACAATCTGTACCGCTCACCGACCAATCGCGAGCGCGGAGGGCGTTCCACGACTGCCAACCGCTGCTGCTGATTGGCCGAAAATATTAAACGGGTTGCTCATAATAAAAAAGAAAAAAAAATGTATCGCAGCGTAAACCTTACAATTGAGTGCCACTTTTTGCTCGTGTTAAATTGATGAAAAAAGACTACGAAAAATTGGTACAGAGATGTAATACAAAATGATTTATTGTAGCCGTCTCTCAACTTTTTAACTTATTGGACATTAATGACTTTTGATTTTCCACGTTATTTTTGAAATTCGTTGTTCTTTTTTTTATTTATAGATATTGTGTTGCCAGTTATTTGGATATCTAATTTAGTAGATTTAATGCAACGTTGGATTGCAAATAACTTTTTACTGTTCCGTTTCAGCAGTGTAGTGTGTCGTCATTTTTCTGTCAATTTATCTAATTTTACGGTGCAGTGATTGAAACTGAAGCTGGAAATATTACACAAAGGGTTTTATTTTTATACAATTTTCTGTAACGTCAAATTCTATTAACAGAATAAACGGCACGGTATATTCAGGAATATTTAATTCATGACGAAGGGAATAGCTTTTGTCAATCTTAGTTAGATTAACGTACCTAAGTTATTATTGAACTGAAAGTCTCTAGAACCAACTTATTACCCTACTCTTCATTCGGCATTTAGATTTGTTTATAAAAGTTAAAGACATAATTTTTTAACTAACAAGGAGTTTATGTAAACGCTACGTTTAAACACAAACAAATAAACACTTCTGGACACATCTATTGGCCCACCTTGTATTTTCAGTTTCGTTTGGTCCTAGCTAAAATTTTATATTAGGTCGAGCAAAAAGTTTTTATGCAGTTTTGAACCTGGCACATTCACAATTTCATTCAATAGTCTTTTTTTGAATTTCGAACACAGAATTTAAAGAAACAAAAGACAATTTGGAGCCTGTTTGTTGATATCAAACAATCGAATACTAAGAAAACTTGGTTTTATTGGTTTATTTGGATTTAATTCTTGAAAAAGTGATTGATATCTTTGGTTTTGCAACAAACATTACTTATTTTTAACATTAAGGTGAGGTTCTATCAATAATCTATGGATACTTCACCTGAAGTCGCCGCCCAAGCTGTGGCACTTATTCAGGCCGGACACAGCCAAAGAAACGTGAGTGCTCAACTTAATTTAAGTCGATCTGCGGTCCGAAATGTTTATCGGAGGTACCTAGAGACTGGCGGCTTTGTTCGTCGCCAAGGAAGGCCACGATCTCGGGTCACAACTGAAAGGCAGGATCGATTCATCGTGACGACCAGCTTGAGAAATCGTCACCTTACCTCCATTGAGATACAAAACCAACTTCGCGACTTCCACGGAGTATCTGTGAGCGCTCGAACTGTTCGGAGAAGGTTAAAAGAACGCGATATGGTACCACACAAGCCAGCTAATGGGCCCAAACTAACGCGAGCCCACCGAACAGCGCGCCTTCATTTCGCACGCAGTCATTTAAATTGGACACAGCAAGATTGGAGCCGTGTACTCTTTTCTGATGACTCTAAAATTGTGTTACATGGCAATGATGGAAGGAAGAAGGTCTACCGACGTAAGGGAGAGCGTTTCGCACAATGCTGCTTTGAAGAGAGGGTTGCTTATGGCGGTGGCTCATGGATTGTCTGGGGCGGTATATCCGCGAGCGGCAAAACTCAACTTGAGGTTGTTACAGGACCACGGCTGCCAACATTAAATGCTGAAAGGTACATTCGTGAGTGCTTAGAACCTCACGTGATACCATACGCGGACTATGTGGGCCCAAATTTCCTTTTTATGCATGATAATGCAAGAGCCCATGCGGCCGGCATCGTCAGGGAATATCTTCGGGATGTGAACATCACAGTTATGGACTGGCCAGCCAGAAGCCCAGACATGAACCCCATTGAGCACATGTGGGACGAGCTAAAAAGACGTGTTAGGGCTCGTCAGCCAGTTGTCCAGACGATGCAGGAGTTGAAAACTGCCATAGAAGAGGAATGGGAGATGATCCCTCAAAATTTCATAGAGCGGTTGATAAACTCTATGCCTAATCGTATGAGAGCTGTGGTAGATGCCCATGGAGGCAACACGCGTTATTAAATTAAACCTTTATTTGATAAAACATGTTTTTTTATTCAAAAATCAATTGCTTTTAACAAGGCGCATATCCGACTTGTTAGGCGTAGCTCCATGTCGTATGGTATTCTGAATTCAAATTTAAAACAATACGATCGAAAAAGATGGTAAAATGTATCAGGTTTAAAACTGCATCAACAGTTTTTGTTCAATCTAGCAATCATATTTCGGTAGGGGCCATCGAAACCTAAACTCTAAGGTGGGCCAATAGATGTGTCCAGAAGTGTATTTGAGCAGACGTTAATCATTACTAAACTTAACGTTTATAGACAAGGGGCGGATTGTCAAATGAATGAATGAATTAATTTATTTGCAAGAATATAGTTATCTAACATAAGTTCTTAAGATATATGGGTTTCACTATATTCGGCATTTCCGCCGAACTAATATTTAGATTTTACATCTTGGTTATACTTATAGCATGCAGTACACATTTCATAATTTAAATTTAGATTACAATGCAATTAATAAGTGATTGTTTAATAAATTTAAATATAATTTTTTTCACGGATTTTGAAATACTTAGCTCATATAATGTTCTTATAAAGTTAAGGCCAAACTAATAGGTATGTAGTTTTGAATTAGAAAGTTTTTAAAATAGTCAAAATTTCAATGATGAAAAAACCCGAAAAAAAAAATTCGTTGCCGAAATTATATTAGCCACTTAAAGCCCCGTTTAGATCGATACAGTTAACTCTGCACCCTAATTGCGTAACACATTTAAATTAGGAATCGGTTTCATTTTGACAGTTCAGCAACATTTGTTGTGTTATTTACGTTGTTGAGCAGACTTTTTCGAACATACGAAGCAATGGATTAGCAATATACTTCAAAATCATTCAAATTCTGATTGATAGTATGATACCTACGCAATTAGGTTGCTGTTAATGATACAGTGATGGTTAGTAGCGTTTATACTGACACCTTGTCCGCACGACATTCTGTAATTTGGTGGCCGGTCGGTAGCCGGTCGATGGCCGTTACGGGCCGTCCGATAGGGCACTGAGGCACATGTCCCACCGCGGCCGAGGAAGTAACAACTAGCTATTAACGAGATTCTCGCTCAAGAAACGTAGGTACAAAAGATTGTAGGTAAGCAAAAGTAAATACTCGTACATATTATATTCATAGTTGATCGCTGATGGTTGCAGCGACCAGACCTACTTGTATCAAAAAGAGTACTCGCTCAGCGACACTCGCTTGGCCATACCAGCGAGTAATCGCTCGTCGTCGTCCTAACTCGCTGCTCGTTGCTCGCCAACTCGTTTTTAGTTGCTAGCTCTACTCGCTTCTCGTTAAGGTGAAAGCGCCAGGTAGCCCGGGAAATTCAAATTTTCTTACGTTTTTTGCAATTTGCAAGTCAGTATTAGGTTGTATGTTGATCAAAATATGATTCGGGATCGTAAAAAGTATGTATTTACAGAATTACCTATAAATTTAAAGTCAGCAATACAACTCTTCAAGACCAGGTAATAGGTAATAATTGTATTACTGATTTTGATGATTATAATTCTGTAAATGCATGTTTGTTACGGTCGCGAATGATACTTTAATCAACATACAACTTAAAACTGACTTGCACATTGCAAAAAAACTTAAGAAAGTTTGAATTTCGCGGGCTACCTGGCGCTTCCCCCTTAACCGCCGGCAGTGGGACATGCCTATCGTTGACTGTCACGGATACCTACATTGAGGTTGATGCGTTAAATGGTAGCTACTAGGGATATATTTGGCAATTTTGTGGACGTATCTATGTATTCATTCAATACAGCCAAGTTCTTGATTCATTTACGACCGAACCCAATGACCTATTTTCAGTAAAAGACAGATCGCTATTGATGGTAGACAGTATAATTTTATCTGTCCTTATGTCTGGCCAGTAAGATTCCATAATCTCTTATAGATTATTTGGACGTTGAAACCATAGATAGATAGGTTTTTCTAT
Source organism: Fissipunctia ypsillon (assembly GCA_947568875.1). Classification (NCBI taxonomy): domain Eukaryota; kingdom Metazoa; phylum Arthropoda; class Insecta; order Lepidoptera; family Noctuidae; genus Fissipunctia; species Fissipunctia ypsillon. The sequence goes on along the minus strand of OX387664.1, from coordinate 9,559,593 downwards.
CTCCAGTATGCCAAAACCGGTGATAAATAGGTTATTGGGTTGGGCCTTTAATATACTGTCATATTGTGTACCTATTTAAATCGTGTAGATGAATGACGCAATTATTATTGCAATGCAACGGTGCGGTTTAAACGAAGATGTAGTGACAAAGATTGAAAAAAGTATGCTTAGATGGTTTGGTCATGTTGAGAGGATGAATGAAAGGCGACTAACAAAAGGTATTTACACGGCAGATGTGAGTGGAAATGCCAGGAGGGGACTAGTGATATAGTGATCTTATTGGTGATGTTCTTCAGAAAGGTCAGGTGCGTAGTACTCGCAACCGGCATGCGTGTATGACCAGATGTATGAACGTAAACGAAGCAAAAGGATTATTTGAGGATCGTAGCAGGTGGCGTTCTGTAGTTTCTGCCTACCACCATGGGAAAAAGGCATGACTTTATGTATGTATGTGTACAATTATTATTGAGTACTTATGTAGTTAGAATTTAGACTTGGAGATGTCTATGTACCTACAGCAGTGGACTATGGGCTTCTATTACAGATTGTTGATGATGATGTTCGCAAACCGGTTGAATGTCGTTATTACAGAAACAATTAAAAAGCCATTGTGTCTCGCGTAGATCTGCGTTTTCGGCAGTCGAGTGTTTCGAAGAGAGCTACTTGGGTAATTGGACATTTATACCAATTTGTAAAGAGATTACCTAGAAGAAGGTAGGGAACAGTAGCGCTGCTACAATTATCATTAGAGGGAAGCCGAAGAAAAAAAATTTCATTTCTCATAAACTCAGACAAAAACCTGTAGGTTTTTAATATTAAGATGTATTAAACTGGTATTAAATATAATTATGTAATGTGATGTGATACACAGTTACACACACAGGTGTACCATATTATTTGGCAATAGTAGGCATTAAGGAGAGTGTTTGGTCCGAAGGGAAGCCGATAGGAATCGGGTTGTATGAAGGCTTCGCCCCTGGTAGGGAATGCAATCTCGATCTTACGAGATCTCGAGCCATTTTTCGAGGTTCAATCTCGTGAAAAAACAATCTCGACCGTATTGTTCGAGATTACGAACGAGAGTGCCACTACAACGATTACCTATTACTTACTTAAATATCGTCGAGTTTTTTGTTTCAAGATTCAAGTAATGTTGTCAATCAACAAAATGTAACATCGATACCTTAATAAGAAGGTGAAGAATTCTAATTTGGTTAAGTTTAAACACTTAATTTTTGTACAGGGTTATTGGTAAAACACTAACAACAACTTAAGGGGTCATTGTACTTATCATTATGTACAACTTTTGCTATGGGACCAAACTTGAAATCGCAAAAAAAAATCAGCTGTTCCCCACATTTATGTTCGCTTACCTCGTCAAAATTTAGGGAACAGCTGATTTTTTTTGACGATTTCTGGTTTGGTCCCAAAGTAGAAGTTGTTCATAATGATGGGCACAATGACCCCTTAAGAAGTTTTTCGAGTTTTAAGAATAACCCTGTATAAAAACGCATTATTTTAAACAGCTATAGGCTCGACTTCGATGATTTTTAATTCGAGGTCTCGCCAGATTGACGGGTGAGATCTCGATTTGCACATCTCAACTTGAGATTGCATTCCCTACTAGAAGTTGCTCTTGTGCTAATGTATTATCTGCTGGTTTCAGTGGCTCCAGTTCTTCTTCGAACGGTCAAGATTATACTTTCCATAATTTTAACTAAATTGTTAGTTGAAATTATGGAAAGTAGGTATAGTACTGTAGCAATCTGCCGGGATGCCACGGCAGGTCACTACGTGTATTCTGTATGTTCACTCGTTAAGAGGTGTGTGAAGGGACGTTCTGATTATTAAATGAGACACCGGAGTCCCATAATATTACTTTAATGGATTATGGTAAGCTCGTTACAAGTTCAATTTAAAACAATTTTCCTATATGTCATCTTTCGGACTTATTCTACTATAAAATCTCATGACGTGTCGTAACGGTCAGCTGTAATTCCGATGAAGGTTTCATGCTGAAGGCAGGCTCGATTACAGCCTCTACAGTACTGATCTTTTCTTTTTTATTTTTATTTGAGATAGGTTTGCTCATGACTCTAGTCTAGGTCAGGGATGACATAGACAAAGTCGACGATGGAGCGAGCTTACCCAGAAGAAGCCTGTTCACTCTCACTTTGAAGAGATCGGGGTTGTATGCATTCGGAAACACAGACGCAGGCAGAGAGTTCCACTCCTTTGCTTTGCGCATCACAAAAGACATTTGGAAACGCTTAGTGCGAATTGGTGGAATAGCAACTAGGTAAGGATGGTAACCTGCAGTGCGTCTAGATGTCCGATGGTAGAAGGGGGCCGGGGGAGGGGGGGTCTTATGATGATTTGTTAGCAGGCGTTACTATAGCGGCCGAGCGCTACAAGCAAGAATTGTCCTTACGGTGTATGTTTTTTCCATGGTACATTTGTATATCTTCGGCCAAAGTCAGAAAATACTGCAATAGTGATAAGAGGGATAATCATAATAGAGGAAATAAATCCATTATAGGAATTACTTTCACGTCTCCCTGAACACATTCACTTAGAACAGTCTGTGCCACAATTTCTGAAGATAAGTGGGTATGGTCTGCTGAATGTCATCATATGGATGTCAATTTGTAGTGCCACAAACAAATTGAGTGCTTTGATTTGATTATTTGAATACTTAAAGACGACATTCTTATTTTAAATCACCTTAAAAATGTTTTTCATTTGATAATTGAGGGTAGTTTTAAAACCTCAATTTTCGTCGATGATTTTTAAATTAAAATTTAATAATGTTATTCAAACATAATTTTTGGGAAAAGTGGTGAGATATAAAGTTGAAACCTTCTAAATACAGATGAATGTGTTACTAATTCCCTTTAGTGAGTGATTGCGAAAGAATTTGACCTGAGCAGGGTTTGTTTACACTTTCGTTAGATACTTTTGGAACAGACTATAACCATTTAAGACCCAGATATATGTCAACGGCCTTGACTGCATAGCTTGTTTCTTCTGTGCTGAGCTCACGCAACGCGTCGTACGTCCACCCAGTAATAGGACTCGCCCATCAAGGAGCGCTATCCCAAATTAGACGCATTATTAATTTATTATATATAAAACATAAGATATTATATTAAAACACGTATACTAAAAGATAAATAATTAAATTGTCTTTAAAATGGTAAGGTTTCATAAAAATAGGCTTGATAGTTTTTGCGTGATTCTCAATTTTTTATTCGCATTAGACAACTTTAAAAATTAATTACACTATGTAATAAAAACTATGTATCTAAAATATTCAGATATTAAATTATTTAGAACATATATTTTTTTCCAAATCGTTAACTTTACTCGTTTAGACGTGATCTTCAGTTTAAAATCATTAAAAGTCGGTTATCGTCGCCTTAAATCGCTGGCGACCGCACAAACAAGTTTCTGACCAATTCTAGTGAGAGCCCTAAAAATCTTAGAAGAAAACAAAAAATAAAAAGAAACCGCATGTTTTAGCTCCTACAATCCTTAACTTGAATACCATTCTAAAGGCCCAAGAATGTCACTTGAACAATAGGGAAAAGGGACAAAAAGTAACGAAATACAAGACATAACAATTCTCTCTAACATTTGATTACTTGCGCAATTTATTTTGGTAAGATAAGCGTCGCCGTGAACTTGCGCCTAACTTACCACAACGGATAACTTGAATACAGACGTTGAGGGTTTAGGTTGGCGGCACACCGGGTAAGGTTGACGAAAGATTCATATTAGAATGTAGGTGGTTTGTAATCTCACGCAGTGAAAAAAGTTATCAGCTTCGGAACAACAAGTTTATTTAGGTAAAAATAAATATAATTCTTAATTACTACATAGGTACAAGATAACACTAAAATATATATATATTATGTACAAGTATACAATAAAAAATAAAAAAAGGGGGAAAAGCTCATTGGGCATCAAAAAATTCGTCCGCATCGCTGTCAATGGGAATGGGAATGCTGATTCTTTGGGCTAAAAATAGGCCAGCCCTCTGGTCCCGTAAAGAGTCAACCAACCGCTTAGCGATGTCCCGAAATACTCGATGAGCACTCGCACCCTAGTGTTTCAACCCCAAACGGCTCAAACATATAGCTCCCAATGAGGTTGTTATATTTGCGCCGTTTGAGGTTTTCTGCACCTGCGGCAGCCGCTCCAGCACAGCCCGCCGTGCTAGGAAGATGGGATGGCGCGAGGGTGTCGACACAGGTTGCATCCCACACCAAAGGCCTACCCAACTTCCAAGGCATCATGGTCATTTTGATGCCCTATGAACTCTTCCCCCTTTTTTATTGTATACTTGTACATAATATATATATTTTAGTGTTATCTTGTACCTATATAGTAATTAAGAATATAATTAATTAAATTTATTTATTTTCAGGTAAATAACACCCATTGCCACACACATATTAATATAAAACATAGTAAAAAATCAGTTAAAAGCCAAATATGAGCAAATCAAATCAAGTAATTAAGTATAGGAGAAATACTTTAGGTTTTAAAAGCAAACAAGAATCTCATTTGAAATTCCTGTATCGGTAGGCCATCCAAATGTTTCATTGTGTGTTGGATTTAATCTAGTGCTGCAAACAGTGTTGCAAAAGTAAATCACTTGGCCACTGGACCGTTTGCAGAGCCGTAAAATTGTCACATGACACGACAATGTGTTCCTTACATATCTACCAAATTACATTTTTTCTTTCTTTCTTAGTCTAATATATACAACGATTTTTTTTTGACGTCATTACTCTAGGTTTATATTCTATAAGTAAAAATAAAACAAAAAGTTCTAGAATATGTGGTCCAAAAATGCATAGTTTCGAAGATATCATCAGTCTAGACTCTCGATGTGTGTAGGTAGGTATCTAAGTTTCGTTGATAAATACAAGTAATTCATTTTCATTCATACCTATTTTTTTTTTATTGTTGACAATTGATAATTACAAAAATTAAAAATTCATAATTAAAGCTAAGAAAAAGTGACGTTGTCATATTTCACTTAAGGGTGTTTTACATTAATGATCGTGACTTTGTCGAATTATTTTGTATGAAAAATGAAAACTAAAAAAAATGATAATTGTAAAATATTTCATATGCCAGTTGATTCTTTGGTATGGTCTCATTCATACCCTAGAGATAAGACATAAAAATCACCTTGTAGTTTCTTTATCTTTATTGTGCGTTTAAGATTATCATCTTGTTTTAAATGGGAATATAATATTTTTATGACGCAAATAGATAACGGAAAACGCCGAAAACAAAATCACCACGCTACGTCTAACTCTAAGACGTAATTAATTCCTTTTAATATCACCTGTAAAAAAGGTGCATCATATAGGTACCCCAGTACACCACAGACCTTACGGAATACCCGTACCTCGTATACCAGCCGTCCGTGAGTCGTGGGCGCAGCGATACCGATACGATATAGTGACGACTTTATTCTGCGACGAGCCGTGCGATTTATTGTCGGATGTCGCAGATTGCTAATCTGAAATTGAACGTGTAGGATTCAGATTGAGTTGGGTTTTGAAAGCAATCTCTATGAGGTCCTCTGATGATATTGAATTTTGTAGTTCGTGTAAATTCTTCCTTATTTGCTATTGTCTTATTTTAATTTTAGTTATTTTAATTTTACTCTCGCTCCATGATAAGAATTTCTCCTGGAGATATCGGATGTGAGCTCGCGCTTTGCATTTCTTACATACACAAAGACTAGATTCCGAATAACTCTATCTGTGGGCTACGCAAATCTATATATATAAAAATGGATGTGTGTATGTATGTTCTACGGACTGCAAAACGGCTGGAGCGATTTTTATGAAATTTTCAGGCAATCTTCAGATTAGCCCAGCGGGTGATCCTGTGAAGTTTGGTAGCGATCGGATTAACATTTTTTTTCTGAACAAAAAGTACTAGGCTTCCATAAATTTAAGATAGTTTAACCCTCGAATAGGATTTGGATGAAATTTGGCACACTAACCTAACAAAAATTACTAGGCTTGTATGAACTGAATATAGTATTTCAATCATCCACCGTACGTCATCTGGCTATAGATAATTAGTGCTAATTAGTGCGAAGCCGGGACGGGTCGCTAGTCTTACATCTCGTCGGGTCGTCTGTTTGTAATGTCAAAATAACAAATTTTTACCAAATGCATACGAAAGTATAGTTTGAGGGGCTTGCGGCTAAGAAATAACAGCCGCACGGGTCAATCGATCAGGTTAAGCTACGCTTGCTGCGGTTGGTCCGTGGATGGGTGACCATCTTTACATATCCCCCCGTGCCTCGGAAAGCATGTTAAACCGTTGGTCCCGGCTGTCATTCGTGTATCTTTGACGGTCGTTACGGGTCGTCAGAAGCCAGAGTCTGACAACCAGTGTTACCAAGGGGTATCGTATTAGGTACCCAGTAACTGGGTTGTGGAGGTCCGATAGGCAGTCGCTGCATGTAAAATACTGGTATTCAGCTGCATCCAGATATACTCCAGTCTATCTGGATGCAGCTGAATACCAGTATTTTCCCAACTACCTAACTACGTTGCCGACCCCAACGTAGTTGGGTAAAGGCTAGGCAGATGATGCATACGAAAGTATATACAGTACTTATAACAAAAAAGCAATTTTTAAAATTTTTGTCTGTTTGTCTGTCTCTTTTGTGCCGGCTAATCTGCGAAATGGCTGGACCGATTTTGTCGGGACTTTCACTAGCAGATAGCTGATGTTACGGGGAGTAACGTAGGCTACTTTTATTTTAGATAAATAATTAGAGTGCTCGTGGCTAAGTAATAACAGCCGCACGGGTCGATCCATCAGGTTAAGCTACGCTTGCCGGGGTTGTCCGTGGATGGGTGACCATCTTTACATACCGAGACTCCTCCGTGCCTCGGAAAGCACGTTAAGCCGTTAGTACCGGCTGTCATTCGTAGATCTTTGACAGTCGTTACGGGTCGTCAGAAGACCGAAAGTCTGACAACCAGTCTTACCAAGGGGTATCGTATTACCCAGTTACTGGGTTCTGGAGGTCAGATAGGCAGTCGCTCCATGTAAAATACTGGTATTCAGCTGCATCCGGTTAGACTGGAAGCCGACCCCTACATAGTTGGGAAAAGGCTAGGCAGATTGATTGAATTAGAGTTTCACGCAAAAAAATTTAAACCCATGAAATTGTGAACAAAAAGTTGAAATTGAAAAATTCTTTTTGCGTTTGGTAACCCAATTCTCGAGGATAGTTAAACAGATTACTTAACATCACGCTACGACTCTTAGGAGCCGAGCAAAAAGAAAAAGAAGAACACTAAGCGAAAACCAGTAATAACGCGGGCGGGCGATGCAACGTGACGGGTCGGGGGACGAGGGAGTTTTATTGAAATGTGGTTGTTATTATAGTATATTGTGTATCTTACGACTTCCACGCGAACGAAGTCGCGGGGCACAGCAAGTGATAAAATATAAATTGATAAAGATTTGGTTAAAGCTACGTAGTTGTAATCGATTTATAATGTTACTAAAACCAGACCAGGGATGGCCTGGTTTTAGTAATATTATAAATCGATTACCTACCTAGGGAAAAAATAAATCAAGAATGTATTTTCATTAAACAGAGTTTTAATATCGGAAGCATTCAATGTTCCTACTTATTTCATGAACGAAACGTAGGTTACATTATTTTAGTCACACTTTGTAGTTTTTTTCTTCTACTTGGTACTTTCATCAAGTAAGTACAAATACAAATGATTATTTCTTCACCGCTGCTCTCAAAACGGTGAAGGAAAACATCGTGAGGAAACCGGCATGTCCTAGAACCAAAAATTCGATGACATGTGACATCTACCAACCCGCACGCGGTAGATAATGGCCCACTACCTCTCACAGAGAGGAGGCTTGTGTCCCAGAAGTAGGAACATGATAGGCTGATTATGATAAGTACAAATACTAACAGCAGTAGGTATGTCTTAAGCCCAGTATTGTGGATCAATAGACATAAACGTTTTTTTTTTTCAGAAAATAACCACCTAGGTATATGCACCTATGTTAAAAATGATTTCCACATTAAAAGTCACTTTCATATAGCTCAGTATAGCGTAGAGACATATGCTTTTTATAGTACAGTATCTTTAGCATAATATGCTAGTGTAGGCGTGGTGCTCAAAGCACATTCATTAATACCGAGCCTGGTTATCGCGCTTTCATTTAAATGCCTTCGACTTGTAAGAGACGATCCACTGCATGGCTGGACGAAAGTACTACGGGGAAATAATTATGATATATCTCATTTAGATGAACCATTTGTTTTTGGTGGGGATTTAATTAGACATATAGATAGAACACCCTTTATTATGAACACCATAAAAATTACAGATATAAACGTAGAAATTTTTAATATATGTACATACAAATAGTTAATGAAACAAATGCATATTGCCTTAAGAAAAAAAACTGTGGGGGAAAACAAAAAACTCATACCCAAGAGGATAGGTCCCCAAAGGCAATACCCAGGCCATTGGAGGTCGAGGGTCACCGATAGAAAAATCTCAGAAGGTTTTGTAAAGCAAGACACAACACAGTAGGTAGCTGACAATTGGGATAATGACACATGCGGGTAAATAGATGAAACAGAAGAATGAAAAGAAATGTGAAGGCTAAACCGGAGAAGAACGAGATGTGGTCTTATATTAGGCCATATAAGAACACGCATAGTTATCAGCTCCAAAACAAAACATTATTGCGTTTCAAATAATGGATATTTACAATGAAACATCAAAGTGTCATAATGAGCGAGGTATGCTAAGAATTTTGTACTGTAACTACTTTATAATTTCAACTTTTGTAACTATGATACATAATACAATAGTTAAAAGGTATTTAATATAAATTATGAAAGCACATGACAATTGAAAGAACAGCGTATTGTAGCTGTTAACAAGAGGACAAGAGACTACCGATGCTGTCATTGTGGCCAAATCAATCTTTTCACAGCAATTTTACCTCTACAGCAGCAATCGAACAGCAATCTTATTTTAACGAGAATAAAGATCACTGTGATTTTGACAGACGTGCAAAATCAGTAGTAAAATTACTGTGAAAGGACTATCTATGACGTCACGCATCATCTACAAATTCCCCAATATTTTTTTTTAAATACATCGGCCGTACTTTCCACAACCCGACCAAAAGTCCATAATAAAGTTCGAACAGAACATAATATTAAATAGCTTTTAACATTCCATTCGCTATCTTAATGTTCTCCCGAGACATTTATATTTAGTCTCCTTCGTGTTCAATGTTTACCTTTCTGCCTCTTTATCTGTGCCTTCTTTTATTTTTTTATGCCGTGTTTTGGGATCTGTGGCGAAAAAAAGAAACATTGTTTGTTTGCAAGGGCGAATTCGGCGAGAATTTTTTTTCGGCTCGAAAGGGTTTCGGAATCTTGGGTATGGATTATTGTGTTTAGAATGGAAATCTTGAGTTTCAGCTGTGGAAGAGTTGATAGGTGCCTATTTTCTTGTGTTTGTTTGTTTTTTTTTTTGTTAAAAATTTTGTTTAATATTAAGCTTTTAGGAATGTAATGCGTCTTCTTCATCTCACGAGTATTCAACTTTTCAATAGTATTAACATATCTACTCAAATGAATCATCTTTTACTATTGAGAAATTAGGTACCCTTTCCTAATCTATTGCTATATTAAAAAAAAAAACATTTCATGTCTATCGTTTTAATGATTCTTCTAATCTAGTTCTATTGTTTGAATTGATACGACTATAACTATTAAAGTATCCGTTACGTCTATTACCAATATCCATACCAAAATCAAGTCCAATTTCTCAGTAAAAACTAAAGATTCTACCTAAATTATTGACTACAGAACCCATACTGTCGTATGCACTTAATACATTCTCAAAGGTCCAAGTGATTTGTGAGTGCATGCCTCACATATTGAATGTTTTAAAACCTTTTAAGTTGGATACGAGGTTTGATAAAATTGTTATAAACTTGTAATTAATTGAACATATTAAATAGAATAATTTTTTTGTTTTTAGATTAGTAGGTTTTATGTTCTTTATGATTTTCGTGCGTGTCAAGAGTTTTATGAGTTTTTAGGAAATCGATAAATCTCATCATGATCAGCCATTTACTCTATGCTTTTGTTTTATTTTCCCAACACATCTGAGAAGTGTTGTTTTCGTAATTTTAACTTGTTTCTCAAATAGTTGTTTTGAATTCCAAACATTCTAAGTCTTTGATACGATTTCTACTATACTATTGACTACGCCTACTTTGTAGCATTACTTTTTCAGCCAACAAGAGTTTATCGATAAAATTTTGCGACTCTATGCTTGGTATACCGAAGCAATTGTACAGAATAGCGAAGTGCTATGCTCAATATCGATATGACACTCGTACCTAAACGCGGTGCCCACTTCGATATAATTTTTATGAGATCTCTCATCTTTCTTCTTATGAGGATGGCTAGGTTTTGATACTTTTGCAAACTTCTGAAGTTTGGCAGTTTGGCGTATTGAGTTTCAAAGCTAGCATCTAGCGAACTTAACGAGATGTTTGTATTTTATCTGTTGTCAGATATTTTTCTGCTAACCCGAAGCTGCTGCTGTTATCCGAAGTTTCAGATACATTTTTTGTTTAAGAGCATTAGTCACCAGCCTTACTAACTATTGTACATAATTATGGCTGGCCTGTTCTTCCTTGCCGGATGTTTGACCAAACATTTCGATAATCGACATTAAGCATTTAGAGAATCAAAATATTTGCTCGAATCGATTTAACCCGTGTATTCAACTTGAAACAGAATTCGCATTATTTTTGAAGTGATTATTTTCAAATTGATTTTTAAGGCGGTGAAGTACCTATTTAAATATTTGATTAAGCAAGGCCGCGTCCTAACCGTCGCGCTACTTTATATGTGTATAACATAGTTGTTTCATCAATCAAGTCGCGTTTGTACGTTAAAATTCATACAAACCAGCGCGTTGATCCCATACTCGCGCGACTATCGCTTTTGGTTGAGACGCGCGGTAAAGCCACATTTTGGCATCTTCTACAAACAATGTAATGTAAAATGTAATGTAATGTAAAATGTTATATTACTGTGAATGTGAAGACCATGTAGGTCCTTGTTTTTTTTTCTCTCAGCTTTAATCATAGTCTGCCAGTTTGAGTAAATTATGCGGCCTACCCAAATGTCCTTTCTTTGGTATTGTTCGTCGAATCGTTGAGCTCCTTAACTTTTAAGTTGAGCTGTACGATTACTGACAGATGCTTGCACTGACTGGACAGGTCCACTCAATCTGTGTGGTTCTTTCCTCAAAAGACCATTTCAGACACGAACCTACATGGTCTTCACATGATCTGATCAAGATTATGTCTAGACTTTAAAAGAGACTGTGACCTCTGAGTTTGTATCGGCTTTTCTTCTCAGAGTAGTCAGATAGGAAACATCTAGGCCTCATATAGTTTAAAAAAAAATGTTTGACGTGTAAAAGTGTTTGTATAAACCTACTTACAGAAATAAAATCATCTATCATTTGTCAATGACGAAAAAACCGTACCAACACCTTCTTTCTACTTAAAAGCAGCAAGTATCAAAACCGTTTGCCGTGCAAAGATCATCCGAAACGCAATAGGAACGTGACCGGTTTGCAAACGGCGCCGTATCCGGATCGCGTGTGCTGTTGTTATTGTTATGTAATTTGTCAGGGACGTTTACGGCTCTGCGGTAACCATTCCTTATGCGATATATGTACTTACATGCTCTTCGAAGTTTCAGAAGCTGGTGAATACGGTTTTGTAAGGAAGTTTTTTGGTGTCGGTTTTATTTTAATAATGAACGTCATTGCGTTCTAAAGAAACGATATTTATTACTTTTGAGTATTGTACTATATGCTTTCTGAAAAATCCTATTGTCGATTAATTATGCGTGTTTTTTTTACATTAGTTGGGTGCTGAATGATTTCAAGCATGAAAATACTGCGTCGAATTTCCACCCTCTTCTTATTTATTTATTTATTTAAACTTTTCACATTTAAAAAAGTACAAAGGCGGACTTAATGCCTTAGGCATTCTCTACCAGTCAACCAAGGGTGGTGAAGAGATTAGATGGCAGGTGCTCTGTTAGAAATGGAACAATTTGTACATAAATAAGTCATAAACTTAATAATACACATACATACATATTTACTATAATATATACCTATATTATATATATATATATATATATATATATATATATTATATACAAATTCAAGAGAGAGAGGTTTTGAGGTTGTGTTTTGGTTCTTATCTTGTGCCTTTACGGTTTTTTCTGTGATAATAGCTAATTAATTATTGATAACCTGTAATATGAAGTCTTGGAAATAAGTTGTTCAGCAAATTGACTACCAACTTAAATTGTCCGTGTATTCAAATCACAAATGTCATTATTTGCAGTGGTCTCGAACGTCATAGAGCGAGATCGGTAGAAAATCGGTATATATTTGTACCCAAAATCGGCATTTGACAAAAAAATACAATATTCAATCAAATTCTTTTATTTATTGAAAAAAGAAACTTACAGACTAATTTATAACGAGAGCCCATATCGATAGAAATACCGAAAAATCGGTAGGTTCGAGACCACTGATTATTTGACAGTTGTATGAAATGGCAAATTGACGTAAGGTGTCAATTGGTTTAGCAATTTATTTCCCTGACTGTACATTAGGTAGATACGTGTCCCAGTTTAGAGCTAATGCATTTTCCCATACAAACATGTGAAAAACCTACCTATCGGTTTTTGTATGAGAATCCAAACAAAAGGTAAGTAGGTAAATAATCGTAACGTATTAATATGTGTACTTACAATGCAGACCGCCATTTTGTTTCTAATCCTATTTATTCCACCAATCCCATCAAATATCGTCCACAGACAGTTTCACTAAATATTCCAGAATAGAATACTATTACACGAATTGATATTCAGTTGCAGGTCCGTTGTATGAAATATTGATGAGAACATAGCAATGCAGTGATTTCGATTGGTTCCGTACGTGCCAGCGACCGAGGGGTTTTTCCTGCATTTTATTGGAACCCTGATTTTATATGACCATAGTCTGGTGTGAGAGTTGTAAGAAATGATGATGTTATTTCAAATTTTATTCGGACAGACAAATTTATTCTTTGCTGGAATATCTTTGACATGTCTTCGTATTTCTGTTATGCCAATGTGTTTTTCTAATTTCTTTTGAAGGAATAACTTCTGAATCTTTACTCTTGAAGTGAGGTTGTCACATTAAATTATAGGATTCTACGTAAGTATTGTAAGCAATTTTTGTGTAGGTACTTTTCTTAGGTAATCAAAATATTGTCAGTGTAACAATACCAAATTATAAATTGGTACCTAACTTAAAACTCAACATGAATACAACCACAGTCTAAAAGCTACCACCATGGGCCTTTTAAAGCTGTTATCATCATGACCAAGGATTTAAAGTTTTACGGCCAATCTATATAAAAATGGCCACACGATAGCCGCAGATATGATTGTAGCAAAAACTACACAACCACGGTTATGAGATAGAAATGGTAAAAAAAAACAAACTGTTTTCTACGAAATCAAACCAAATCCTACACAAATTGGATTATTTTTAACCGACTTCAAAAACAGAAGGAGGTTATCAATTCGACACGTATGTATGTAATAGTATTGGAACTGCAATATATTAACATATAAGTTAATTTATTAGGGCTTCCAATCAAATATACAAAATTTTATAGGTGTATGTATGTTTGCATGTTTGCCCACGAATTTCTCCGAAACTTTTAATCGGATTGTGGCCATTTTTATTGGCTTATATTTACTTCAACTTAGGGAACAGTGCAAGTTTCATCAAAATCAGTTCAGTAGTTTTCAAGATATGCACTAATGTGTGTATCTACCAAGTGTGACGGCCAGCGGGGCAATTGCGTAACACATTATCAATCGGAATCGTTTTCATTTTGACAGTTCAACAATATTCATTGCGTTATTTACGTGTTGAACAGACAAATTTTTCGAACTTATGAAGCAATGGATTAGCAATTTGCTTCAAAATGATTCAGATTCCGATTGATAGTGTGTTACGCAATTAGGGTGCTGGCTTATTGTTACGAGCTACGCGTCAAAGGAAAAACATCTCAAAACCTTGGTCAAATTCTAGTGCAATATTTACTAAAAACTAAAAATTACGAAAAAAAAGTAATTTCAAAACATTAAATCGACTTCAAAAAGAAATTAGGTAACTCAAAATTATAAAATAACTTTAATTTCGGAAGTAAGTGGCCAATACTAAAACACCGATCCCAAGACACCGACTTCCGAAACTGAAGTTATTTCATAATTTTGAGTTAATTTTGTTTTAAAGTCGATTTTTTCTTAATTTTTTTGCGTTATCTGCGTTTGGTTCGTTTAAATGCTACCACATTTAAATTATTCCAATAATTATGTAGGGAAACCATCGTGAGGCAACCGGCATGTCCTAGAACTAAAAATTCGAAGAAATGTGACATCTACTAACCCGTACTGAGACCGTGTGGTGGATTACGGCTCACTCCCTCTCGAAAAGAGGAAGTCTGTGCCCCAGCAGTGGGAACATTACAGCCTGATTATGCATTATACATGCTGATAATAGAGAGCGATCTGACTCTGGGCTGTTAATAAAAATTTCGTAATGGAAAAACTGAATGACAGTTTCCCGCCCTGGAAATCGAATATAAAAATTGGTTCTCACTAGTCGCGATTGCTGCCATTATCCCCCTTTTCGTTTATAATATGTCTGATATAAAATTAAGAATAAAATACGACGGCCTTGTTGGTCTAGTGGTCGCAAGCGCTACTGCTAAGCATGAGGTTCTGGGTTCGATTCCCGAGTCGGGCAAAGTGTTATTTAGGTTTTTTCATCAGGAATTTGTCAGTAGTAGCCCGGAGTCTGGAATTGTGCCTGGTTGATGGCAATAGGCTCGCCCTCTATTACATGGGACTTAAACATAACTGGTGAAATGTGGTTGTATTATAGGTACATCTCTGCCTAATCCTTCGGGGATTACAGGCGTGACGTTATGTTATGTTAAGGGGGAAGCGCCAGGTAGCCCGCGAAATTCAAACTTTCTTATATTTTTTGCAATTTGCAAGTCAGTATTAACTGACTAAAGTATCATTTGCGACCGTAACAAATATGCACTTACAGAATTATAATCATCAAAATCAGTAATACAACTCCATAAATTTGTATAATCCTAATTGTCAAGATTTCATGAAATAGTCATTCAATAGAATTACGCGGTTTTAAGAGTTGTATTGATGAATTTAATTATTATAATTCTATAAATATGATACATAATTTTTACGGTTGCAAAGCATATTTTGATCAACATACAGACTTGCAAGTTGCAAAAAAATCGTAAGAAAAATTGAATTTCCCGGGCTACCTGGAGCTTTCGCCTTAAGAATACAATAATCGGCATAATATTTGATTCCAACTCATACAAAAACCTTTTTACATATTTAATATCACCTAACATATTAATAATAACCCAAATACCCTCAAACTGCACCCTAATTGCGTAACATATAGTCTGCTATCAAATCACAATCTGAATGATTTTGAAGCAAATTGCTAATCCATTGCTTCATATGTTCAAAAAATTTAGTCGTTTTTCAACAACGTAAAGAACGCAATGAATGTTGTTATCTGTCAAAATGAAACTGAATCCAACAGTAAGTGTGTTAAGCAATTGCCCCGCAGTTAATGCAATAGTTTGCGAAACTGCGGAACATTCGATGATACAATACCAATGTCCGATGTCCCGCTAAATAATTAACTATAGTGGTTTCTATTAATAGCTGTATTAAATTCAGCTGTATTACTGTACAGCATCACGTACAACACTGCCCGAGTTGGTAGTGGTGTACTAAAATAGAATGTAGGTGCTTTTGTTAGTTTATGTTGGTACTTAAGTACATACTTACCGGGCTTATTTAGTAGGTAAAGTTAATGTTTATTTACTTACCGGATTTTGGAGGAGGCTGTTGCCTAGCAGGGGACGATTCCCGCCTGATGATGAGCAGCTAAATATGTGTTAGTATCTTTTATTTGGATGGGAAATCATCAAATGACTTCACCCGCTCTGGGCGGAGCGGGAGGGCGTGTCAGACTTTTACTGACTAAAACCCACCCGTGTTCTTTCAGTTGCCTGTGCCGGGGCCACGGTAACTCTTTCTAACAACCCATGTGTTAGTATCTAACAGAATAATTATGTTGAAGTCTCTGATTCAGGGGCTAAGGCTTGCATGGGCGAGGGTGACTGTTTTTTCGATGCCTCATAGAGCACCTTCAAGCTTTTGATTGTCGTACGAAAAGTACAACGATCGTCTGTAGAATTTCCTGAACTAACTTACATACGTTGAAAATCGCGGCAGTAACGGCTTAGTTGACAGTCAAAATACCTTTTATTTAATTTAATCTATTATCTAATAACTAACATAAACCATAACATCATGCTTATTTGCCCCGAATGGTTAGGCAGAGGTGTACCTTAACTACCCACAGATTGCCAGTTATGTATGGTTCTATAAAAACTTAGTGCTTATTAATTTATGATTTTGATTCCTTATCTTCAAAGCTGCTATCTCAAAATGGCTGAACTCTGACGACATTCGTAATTTTCCTGTATCAGTCACCCAGCAATTGTCACCCCCTGACGTGCTCAATTAAAATTCGTCCACCTATAACAACGTCACATGATCCGAACACAATTACCGCGCAATTTGGCGCGTGCCGCACAATAGCGGTACAACCGCCGGTGCAGACTACGCCTAACGAGATTAACTGTTGCAGAATTATTGATTTTTGAGTTAATGGTTTAAGATGATGGGTCGTTTGGATTTTGGAGTGGTTTAAAAGAGGCGAGGTTTGAGAAGCATGTCTGGTGTGACTATGAATGATATGCTAAGGCAACGGTGTGGTTTATGAGAAGCTGTAGTGACAAAAATTTAAAAGAGTATGCTTAGATGGTTTGTTGAGAGGACGGCCTAGGAAGACATGTAGTTACCTTATCGGTGATGTTCTTCAGAAAGGTCAGGTGCGTTGTATTCGCAACCGGCGTGTGATATGACTATCAATGTCATCTTCTGTAACTCTGACGACTAGGTACCCACATCATTAAAATCAGTCGAAAACACAAGTTAATAGTTAAAATTCATAATAAAAATATACTATTCTTGTATAAATCTCAAACACACATGTAACCCGTCAATCGCCTCACAATCATTTAATCGTTACAATCATCAAACACGGCATCGATAGCGAGCGACTAATTAATCGCTTCATCTGTCGCATAATGAGCTGATAACCTGTCGCACGGTCGTGGTGTGAACAGAATTATTTATATGACGTCATAAAATAGGTTTATAATGTTTGTGAGTGTTATACAACATACTCAGATGGTAATGGGATGCATAGATCTTTCATTTTGGTATCAGCATAGAAAACCTTATAAAATGTTCTCATATTTTCACTATTATTTACGCCTTTCTTTCAATTTCCTCATTGGTTGTGTCTTAGGCAATGTAAAGGAGCTCGTCGGGGAATGGGGTCTTAATCAATGTAAAGCAGCTTGTCGGGTAATAGGGTCTTAATCAATGTAAAGGAGCTCGTTGGGGAATAGGGTCTTAATCAATGTAAAGGAGCTCGTCGGGTAATAGGGTCTTAATCAATGTAAAGGAGCTCGTCGGGTAATAGGGTCTTAATCAATGTAAAGCAGCTTGTCAGGTAATAGGGTCTTAATCAATGTAAAGGAGCTCGTCGGGGAATAGGGTCTTAAGCAATGTAAAGGAGCTCGTCGGGGAATAGGGTCTTAATCAATGTAAAGGAGCTCGTCGGGTAATAGGGTCTTAATCAATGTAAAGGAGCTCGTCGGGGAATAGGGTCTTAAGCAATGTAAAGGAGCTCGTCGGGGAATAGGGTCTTAATCAATGTAAAGGAGCTCGTCGGGTAATAGGGTCTTAATCAATGTAAAGGAGCTCGTCGGGGAATAGGGTCTTAAGCAATGTAAAGGAGCTCGTCGGGGGATAGGGTCTTAAGCAATGTAAAGGAGCTCGTCGGGGAATAGGGTCTTAAGCAATGTAAAGGAGCTCGTCGGGGAATAGGGTCTTAAGCAATGTAAAGGAGCTCGTCGGGGAATAGAGTCTAAAGCAATGTAAAGGAGCTCGTCGGGTAATAGAGTCTTAAGCAATGTAAAGCAGTTCGTCTGGTAATAGGGTTTTAATCAATGTAAATTAGCTCGTCGGGGAATAGAGTCTTAATCAATGTAAAAGAGCTCGTCGGGGAATAGGGTCTTAAGCAATGTAAAGGAGCTCGTCGGGGAATAGGGTCTTAATCAATGTAAAAGAGCTCGTCGGGTAATAGGGTTTTAATCAATGTAAATTAGCTCGTCGGGGAATAGAGTCTTAATCAATGTAAAAGAGCTCGTCGGGGAATAGGGTCTTAAGCAATGTAAAGGAGCTCGTTGGGGAATAGGGTCTTAATCAATGTAAAAGAGCTCGTCGGGTAATAGGGTTTTAATCAATGTAAATTAGCTCGTCGGGGAATAGAGTCTTAAGCAATATAAAGGAGCTCGTCGGGGAATAGATTCTTAAGTTAGTAAAAGGAACTCATCGGGCAATAGGGTCTTAAGCAAGTTAATGGATCTCGTTGGGGAATAGAGTCTTAAGCAATGTAAAGGAGCTCGTCGGGGAATAGATTCTTAAGTTAGTAAAAGGAACTCATCGGGCAATAGGGTCTTAAGCAAGTTAATGGATCTCGTTGGGGAATAGAGTCTTAAGCAATGTAAAGGAGCTCGTCGGGGAATAGATTCTTAAGTTAGTAAAAGGAACTCATTGGGCAATAGGGTCTTAAACAAGTTAATGGATCTCGTTGGGGAATAGAGTCTTGAGCAATGTAAAGGAGCTCGTCGGGGAATAGATTCTTAAGTTAGTAAAAGGAACTCATCGGGCAATAGGGTCTTAAGCAAGTTAATGGATCTCGTTGGGGAATAGAGTCTTAAGCAATGTAAAGGAGCTCGTCGGGGAATAGATTCTTAAGTTAGTAAAAGGAACTCGTCGGGCAATAGGGTCTTAAGCAAGTTAATGGATCTCGTTGGGGAATAGAGTCTTAAGCAATGTAAAGGAGCTCGTCGGGGAATAGGGATGTAAAAAGAAATTCTATTTAGTCCGTCAGTCAGATAATAAAAAAATTTTAGACACGTATTTTTTGCTTTATCAAATTAATACAAAATTACTGAGATAAAACGCATTAAAGTTGGGGAGTGGGGACTCGCTACGTCACAACACATTTTAACTCAATGTATCGCCGTAATCTTTTAATTACGTAAAAAAAAATATGTGTCCAATATTTTTTTATAATCCGCCTGACGGACAAAAAAAAATGTTTAGTCCTCATCCCTATTAGGTAGGTACTCCATCATAACGTACCTACATATTTCTGTCGCTCGGGTATGAAGGGAATGAGTTCACAGGGACATAAGACGTTTCAGCTTTGTCTTCGGTATTGCAGACGTCCGTATACGGCGATGGCCACGTACCATCAGGTGTGTTCGTTTAAAAATCACCTTACCATAGGTATTAATTTATTATTAAAAAAAAAACCCTGATAGCACAGTTTAGCAATAATGAAAATTACTAGTAAATTATGGTAAACTAGCTTTTGTCTGCAGCATCACCCGCGTGGTTGTCGGAAATTATCCCACGGAACGTATTACCGGGAATAAAAAGGATTCTATGGCATAACTCAGGTCATGTTCTACGTGTGTGCCAAATTTCATTGAAATCTGTTTAGCCCGAAAAGGTAACAGACAGACGGTTATTTTCGCAATATTAGTATGGATTATAGATGCCATTCTAAAATATACATTTTCATACAACCGTATTAAACAACCACCAGACAGTATTCAGTATTTCAGTTCCTAGACGAAAATCTAAAAATAGATAATTCTAAACCGTCTAGTCACCACTAACAATCGATTAATGAACTTTGTCTTACAGTTACCCGGTTGAGGTATTTGTGAGCAATCCCCAGCTAAATTCGATAATGGGGCAAAGTGGATATTGGACAGAATTAAATATTCATCTCGATTTAGACGCGTGTTAGGTAGGTACACGTCTTTCTATCGAGGGGTCATTTATGTTAAATGACAATTTGAATATGGAATGGTATTTGTATGAGAATACATTAAAATATACAATGAACGACTTTTACTATGGACCAACCCTGCAGTCGCGACAAAAATGGCTCCCTACATTTTGACGAGTTATGCGAACATAAATGTAGGGAACACCTGTTTTTTTTCGCGATTTCAGGTTTGGTCCCGTAGTAAAAGTTCATAATGATGAGTACAATGACCCCTTAAGAGGTTGTGCGTTATTAAAATTATACCTTGTATACATACATAATAATTTCTTTTGCCGTAAATATACAAGATGTAACATAAATAACCCACAACCTCTTAAGGGGTCATTGTACTCATAATTAAGAACAACTTTTACTATGGGACCAAAACTGAAATCGCGAAAAAAAAATCAGCTGTTCCCTACATTTTGACGAGAAATATAGGGAGCAGCTGAATTTTTTTTCGCGATTTCAAGTTTGGTCCCATAGTAAAAGTTGTTCATAAGGATGAGAACAATGACCTCTTAAGAGGTTGTGCGTTAATTATGTTACACCTTGTATATTTGTAAAGGTTCATATTCATTGGTGACTTTCAACGAATTATATCCGTTTATTTTTTGTAAAGGCCACGTGACGTAAAAAGTCTATCTATCTAAATCAGGCTACAATCTTGACATCATCCATTCAGATGAAAAACGATGGATCTCTCCAACTGGATGCCATATAATTTTTAGATTTAGATTATTAATTCAATAGTCAAAAGACGCTATGGCAGGTGATGACGTCAAATCACGCTATTAAAAACCCATCACAGCCTTACTGTAGCTATATTTTGGCCACAGTAGAAGACCAAAGAAACGATGGATGGACTGTGTGAAAGATGATTTATAATACGTTTTGTATTAATTGTTTATAATTAGTTACAGATGGTACTACTATTGATAAGGTTAGGATAGGCACATTTATCGGTTATCGCATTGGGTTGAAAAAAAAAAAACTTGCGCGGTCGGGGGACCGCCGTTAGAGATGAAACAAAAACAAAATTTTCGCAGCCGCCATCTTGGATTTACATTTTGACCTCACTATCGGCTTTAGCACCCTCGAAAACTATTAAAACGACACCCGTGACGAAAAATTTGAAAATTTTCGCAGCCGCCATCTTGGGTATTCATTTTGACCAATTCGAAAGAAGAAAGTCGCATGGAGGGGCATACAAGTATGAACGTTTTTTCGCGTGACGTTTACTGCCAGTTTACTCCTACTGCAAGTCGCGTAAACAAACAACTTTCGTTCCAAAAACCTGTAGTGATAGATGTAAGATGGAAAAATCAAAATTATATGGCTAGAAAAGGGGTGACAACTGAAATGTATGGAAGAAGGAGACAGACTGCGCCGACCTCACATGAGGGCAAGAGAATGATGATGACTTGCCCACAGTAACAATAGAAATGAACTAATCTACTGCTCAGCCTTTCCACACGTAACATAGTCGAATCTAACACAGGCACACAGGACGGCTACACGCGACCAATCTCTCACAGGCCAGACACTCGTGTCCAGCCCCTTTTTAATTCGTCAAACATAAGTCAGACAGCGATAAAGCCGCCCCCTCACTCGCAGTATTAACTCAATTACTGATGCGATTTTTTTGTCGCATTGTCACTAGGGAGGTGGATGAGTTAAAATTATCTGTGACTCTGTAAGTTTTTTTGATTGGGTTTTCACGCGATTTATATTTTCCGAATAGGATCAAAAGTTGTTGTTTAGGTTCTGAATGGTAGCAAATATGTTGAGTGAGTAGGTAGTTTGCAGTCGCCAGCGATTAGTTATTTAACAGTAGACATGTACTGCTTAAAACAACAAACATAACTGATGAAATGTGGGTGTAGGTACACCTGCCTAATTCTTCGAGGTACATAACAACACGCCTGTGATCTCCGAAGGGTTAGCCAGACACGGCAACTCGGTGCCACTACATATTAATTATTGAAAAAATTAGGTAAATAGATTTTTTTTTTCTAGATCGCGCTGCAATCTAGAAAGTATCTTGTATCATGTGTCATGTTATATGTCGTATTTAAAACCATGCCCCACACAACCGTTTCACGGTTGTACGGTTGTGGAGGTACAGACCATCAAACTGAACAACTTTCTCCCGGGGACCAACATCGTAATCGCAAAAAATATATCAGTCGTCTCATACATTTGTTCGAGTAGGTATTGAAGTTTTGTATGGGATGACTGATTTTTTTTTCACGATTACGATGTTGGTCCCCGGGAAAAAGTTGTTCAGTTTGATGGTCTTTACCTCCCCTTTAAGTTTTACTATTCCGAAACCAGACACCCTGTATATCCGTTTCCACCAGAAAAGCTGTATGTTATTATTGTAAGCGAACAGTGCAGCACATTTGTAAATGTTTACTTGAGTGAGTCCACCGAAAGAAACATTTGTGCCTTACACTGTGCAGTACAGTGTCGCACACTAGTGAAATAGCGCCTTTACGTACATTTGGCAGCGATAGATTTTTTTTGTTTCTACCAAACTAACCAATTTACCCCTGAAACTTCCACCAACATTAAACACCGCTCATCATAAAATAATCATACAACTATAATCTATAAGCTATAACCCTGCAAATGCAGCACCCGGTCGCAATAACCGTAATAAGTGGGACACTAAAACAAAACCGTACTTAACGATATCCCGATAACAATATAACGGGATGGTCGTAACCCTCGCCCCTTTGCTAACAATTAACTTATTGCAACACTTAGGGGGTTAAATGGAGAGTAAGTTTGGTACCTATAGATGTGACAGTTTTTTGTGAGGACTGATGTTCATTTAGGCATCATGAAATTGTTTAAATATGAACGCTGATCTGGTTTCATTGTGAAAACTTTTACTTACAGCATTTTTCTACTTTACAGCGTTATTCATTTAATTTTTGTGGGATGTTGGAAAGAGTTACCGTGGCCCCGGCACAGACATCAGAAGGAACAAGGCTGGGTTTTAGTCAGTAAAAGTCTGACACGCCCTCCCGCTCCGCCCAGAGCGGGAGAAGTCATTTGATGATTTCCCATCCACAAAAAAAATTAATTTACATAGAAAATAAAGAAAGACACGAAGAAAAAAAGGTCAAGTACAAAAGTAGTAATATTAATTGATGCTGTAGTTAGTGTTTAACATCTCGGCTGTATTCCCTGAAGGGTCAGGGTTAGCCATAGACAAATAACAGTATTAAAACAATAATATTGAAATTCAAAATATTGTAGAGTTCCAATTTTACAAAACAGTATTTTGCCTTACGTACCCTCTGTTTAATTTACAGTTAATCGCAAGTTTATAGACAAACACTGTCAGATACCGCCCTATTGAGTTTTAACGCGCTTTTGAGGGTTAAATAATGTGCCCACTTTATCCCGACCCATAATAGCCGAAACTTTTCTTTGAGTGCCTTTAATAGTGAAAGGTCACAGTAAAATGGTGATGGGGATAAAATTTATTTGTTTGTGATTGGATTATAATCGATCAACAGATAAGCATCCTAGTTGGAATGATTGCGGTTTATTTTTAAGTGATTGCTCTGGAAAATAATCTTCCTATAATTAGATTTATTTATTATTTTATTAATGAGTGGGGTCTTATGAAGTAATGTTATGAAATAATTTTTAGTTTGATTTAGTTTAGTGTGTAATAGAAACACGTTTTGGCACTTAGGTATCAATATTTGTACACACAGTATTGTAATGTGGTTGAGTTTACCTTATTTATAAGCGTCTTATGAGTTTAGACAATAGTCAGTTGAATACCCATAGCAAAGACGGGTTAAATATTTTAAAAGTTTGAAGTCACTTTTCAATGAAAACGTATTACGGCTCGTGTAGACTAGCGCGACGCCAGTAGAACAATTTCTATGAAAGCTTCATGGAAATTGTTTTACCGGAGTCACGTTACGCCGTCGCGTAGCGCCAGTCTGCACGAGCCTTAAGGTAAATTAAAGTCGTAAAACAAATCAGGCTTAATTTTAGACCTGTTGGCAGTGTTTTACTTTTTCTGTGCTCTCAATTCGATCGTTCGTTTTATAAGTAACATTTCATTTTTTTCTTATTATTTCCAAACACCCAAATATAACAACATAATGTATTATTTTATTATGTAACAACAAATATTATTCACAACAATACCGTTTCTTTTTAATATTTATTTGTAAATCAATGAGCCGTGAACACAACGAATAGCTAAAGCACTTGCTTGTAAAACAATCTGTTGTCTAAACAAACAATTGTAACAGCCTGGCTGTCGCTGTGTGACGAATTAAAAAAGTAAGCCGGCAGGGTTGTCAAAAATGCGAATAGGGAGAGTTAAATATCTTTTTGGCGTTATTAAGAAGACAAGAGGGAAGTTGTGCAAGTAAGGCTGATTCAGTGGGAAAGGAAACTTTATAGTATGTATATTTAAAACTACTATAAGAAAAAGCTTTCGGAAAGTCGACTACAACATGACGACGACGACGTCGACTACAGCGACATGACTACGACGACGTCGACTACAGCGACATGACTACGACGACGTCGACTACAGCGACATGACTACGACGACGTCGACTACAGCGACATGACGACGACGACGTCGACTACAACGACATGACGACGACGACGTCGACTACAGCGACATGACGACGACGACGTCGACTACAACGACATGACTACGACGACGTCGACTACAACGACATGACGACGACGACGTCGACTACAACGACATGACTACGACGACGTCGACTACAACGACATGACGACGACGACGTCGACTACAACGACATGACTACGACGACGTCGACTACAGCGACATGACTACGACGACGTCGACTACAGCGACATGACGACGACGACGTCGACTACAACGACATGACTACGACGACGTCGACTACAACGACATGACGACGACGACGTCGACTACAACGACATGACTACGACGACGTCGACTACAGCGACATGACTACGACGACGTCGACTACAACGACATGACGACGACGACGTCGACTACAACGACATGACGACGATGACGTCGACTACAACGACATGACGACGACGACGTCGACTACAACGACATGACGACGACGACGTCGACTACAACGACATGACTACGACGACGTCGACTACAACGACATGACGACGACGACGTCGACTACAACGACATGACGACGACGACGTCGACTACAGCGACATGACGACGACGACGTCGACTACAACGACATGACTACGACGACGTCGACTACAACGACATGACGACGACGACGTCGACTACAACGACATGACTACGACGACGTCGACTACAGCGACATGACGACGACGACGTCGACTACAGCGACATGACGACGACGACGTCGACTACAGCGACATGACGACGACGACGTCGACTACAACGACATGACTACGACGACGTCGACTACAACGACATGACGACGACGACGTCGACTACAACGACATGACTACGACGACGTCGACTACAGCGACATGACTACGACGACGTCGACTACAACGACATGACGACGACGACGTCGACTACAACGACATGACGACGATGACGTCGACTACAACGACATGACGACGACGACGTCGACTACAACGACATGACGACGACGACGTCGACTACAACGACATGACGACGACGACGTCGACTACAGCGACATGACGACGACGACGTCGACTACAGCGACATGACTACGACGACGTCGACTACAGCGACATGACGACGACGACGTCGACTACAGCGACATGACTACGACGACGTCGACTACAGCGACATGACGACGACGACGTCGACTACAGCGACATGACTACGACGACGTCGACTACAGCGACATGACGACGACGACGTCGACTACAGCGACATGACTACGACGACGTCGACTACAGCGACATGACGACGACGACGTCGACTACAACGACATGACGACGACGACGTCGACTACAGCGACATGACGACGACGACGTCGACTACAGCGACATGACTACGACGACGTCGACTACAGCGACATGACGACGACGACGTCGACTACAGCGACATGACGACGACGACGTCGACTACAGCGACATGACGACGACGAGGTCGACTACAGCGACATGACGACGACGACGTCGACTACAGCGACATGACGACGACGACGTCGGCTACAGCGACATGACGACGACGACGTCGACTACAGCGACATGACGACGACGACGTCGACTACAGCGACATGACTACGACGACGTCGACTACAGCGACATGACGACGACGACGTCGACTACAGCGACATGACGACGACGACGTCGTTGTAACGATATCATTTATCGGTGCCAGTTTTATTTTATTTTGTAGGTAGCTGATTGAAATTTTAAATAGGTTACAGCATAAATAAGGCACTCTCTAATCACTACAAATAAATAGTTCTATTGCAATGGATTTGAGTTAAAAAGGAAAACATCGTGAGGATACCTGGAGTTGTTGTTTACATAAGTCTGAAATCTCCAGCCCATCTTGAGCAAGTGTGGTGATCAATGCTCGTACCTTCTATGTATGAAAGAGGCCTTTGCCCTGTGATGGGACAATAATAGGCTGGTAAAAAAGTAAAATTGCAATATAATAGAATTTATTTGCAAATACCTACTAAAGTTTTAAAAATGGAACTGTTAATTTATGACAAAGTCAGAATTCTCAAAATTACCCACCAAGAATTGCCAAAATATCTAAAGCAAAAATAAAATACATAAAGTGTTATAATTTTCTCCTCCGTACAGCCCTACCACCCAGCATCGCCCTACACCACTCATAGTCGACAATAAAACTGCGAAGGGGCATGTGCCGTGAGCGCAGTGATCAAATTATCCCATTATATAATAGGCGCGATATGCAAGGACCATCTGATATCATTGTGAGGGTAGTACTAGAATTTTATTATATTTATTATTTATGCGATATTGATTGGTTTGTTTTGGTGATGTTACTTTGAGGTATAGCTGTAGAATTGTCAAAAATTTAGAGTTAAAAATAAGCTGGCAAAATTGTTTGTTAAAGATTGAATGGGAGATAAAGATCAATTAGAAAAATACTCCAGAAAAAAATAAAACATTCAAATAGAAATCTGTAAAGTAAGTAGTTAATACAATTTACCTGCATAATAATACAAAAACTGGAAATATTCTATATTTTGGCGGTCTATACTATCAAATGTGTGATATCTTCATAACATTTTCCAAGAGGACGACAAAGAAGATTTCGGTACTATTTTGTTATTGCTAACCCTGGCAGATGATCATATGGATTCTAATACTAGACGTATGATCACACGTCTGTCATTTGAAAAGATTCAAGTAACATTTGTTACTAAAACATCACCATGTTTAAATTTCAATTACCTAAGATTTATAGCACCAATCGCCAAAGTTTAAATTGAAAGCAGATACGAAATAAACTCCACCAAACCAAATTAAATTTCACGACGCATTAACTTTTAATATCACAAAATTAACGTACCGTGAGAAATTCACAAATATGATACAGACATCAGAGGAGTTGACGCTATGGGACCATCGCCATCACCCTTTGTATGGTGAACAAGATGTTATCCATACATTCTGTACTAGAGTCAAGTGCAAAATTCGCTACTGCACTAACGCATTACATATTATGGGAATCACACCTTGATATCAATGCTAAAACGTCTTTAGGATCGGCAGCTGCTGTATCCGAATTTGTGTTTTGATAAGAGAGATTCAAAGTTGAATTTGCATTGAAAATGAGTCGTGTTACAGCAATTACTTCACCTAAATATCAAACATCGTAAATCAAATCTGCATCGCCTCCAATTTCAAATTCTATTCCTCTAACATTAGGGTCTGGTTTAGAATGTTTTGTTATATCAATATCAAATGCCAGTTAACACGGTTAATCCCCATGGGGTACAACAAACCCCAAAGCTTTGCGGGGTACAGATGGAAAGTTTATGAAGGCGCACTTGTTAGCCAAGGGAATTACAAAAACCGTGTTATTGTTTTATATGGAGGGCTAGGAGATTTTATGTGTTAATAAAAAGTGGGTGGAAATTGGCGTCTGAATTGTGATTCTCTTATCTAACGTTATGATAAATGGGAGTGCTTTGTTTGATGTTTCTGGATGATTTGAATTTATTTGATTGGTTTATAGATCTTTTGTCTTTATCTAGGTAAGTATTGATATTTGAACTTTTTTACCATTGCTTGCTTGCGTTCTTCTCAACTAGGACCACTTATAGAGCTAAAGTCTTTAAAACTGAATGTTATTGATATTTTATCTGTATCATATAAAATAATAAAAACTTTTTTGCAAAAAAATAAAAAAAAAACAACCAACTTTCAAAAAAAAAAAAACACTACAAAGCGAAAAATAACTTTAATTTCGGAAGTCGGTGTCTTTGGATTTGTATTTTAGTTTTTTGCCACTGACTTTAGAAATTAATGTTATTTTTCACTTTGTAGTGTTTTTCTTTGGAAGTCGGTTGTTTTTTTTTTGCCAAAAAGTTTTTTTTTTTCACTTTTTAGCTGTGGTACCTACTACCTACCACACACATAGTCGTATACCACTACTTGCTATGTAAATAACAGTGACAGGCAAATTATTGTAACGTCATCAACATACACTAAGTGTTTGGCTCGATGCGCCTCTGGTCACAGAGGTGTATCGATAGCCTTTGCTGTTTTACGTAAAATACAATAATCTCTTTCAAATAATGTTAATTTAGTCGTGCAGTGGGTCCCGTCAGATATTTCTCTACAGGGAAACGAGGAGGCTGATAGATTGGCTAAGTTAGCAGTAACGTCAGGTACAGAGGTTTATATTTTACCAGTTCATTCTGAAATTTTATCAAAATTCAGGAGCTGTTGTTACGAAGAGTGGAAAGAATATTTCTGTAAAAAATCAAAAGATAAAAAGGGATTTGGTATAAAACAATGCAATGCAATGCAATCCAATGTGAGCCTCCTTGAGCCCCATGGTTTAGTAGTATAAAACAATCCAATGTGAGCCTCCTTGAGCCCCATGGTTTAGTAGTATAAAACAATCCAATGTGAGCCTCCTTGAGCCTCATGGTTTAGTAGTATAAAATAATCCAATGTGAGCCTCCTCGAGCCCCATGGTTTAGTAGTATAAAACGATCCAATGTGAGCCTCCTCGAGCCCCATGGTTTAGTAGTTTTAAAGTTAGTCGAAATATGTTGGTAAATTCTTTCAGGATTGGTTCCGGACATATGCCATTAAGAGCCTTTGCATTTATAATGAAAATGGTGGACTCCCCGAATTGCTTAGTTTGTGATAATAAAGTAGAAGATGTCCATTACCTTTTGTGTGTTTTGTGTGTCAGGAATGAGTCTCGAAGAAGTACGTTAATTAGTGAATTAAATAAGCTAGATTTAGGTATATTTAAAGTTATTTTAGCCAAACCAATGTCGCTAGAAGCTATATTCGTTTATTCATTGGTTACTTTGTAATTGGGATGTCTTTGGGTAAGGTTACGATGGAACTGGTGTAACATTTTGTTAAAAGTTCCATCCATAAATAAATTTTAAAAAAATACACTAAGTGAAAAAAAAAACGTATTATTGAAGCTAACTCAAAAACCACTCATCAGAACTTGACCAAATTTATATGGGACCAATCTGGAAGTATATCCATTTTATTAAAAAGAAGGAAGAAAAAAATTTTCAAATCGGTTTATAAATGATGCGAGTCCTGAGGTAACAAAAATTAAAAAAAAATACAACCGAATTGAGAACCTCCTCCTTTTTTGCGGTCGGTTAAATTTTTTGACAGTGGCAGGTACTTTGTCAACCCAGCCAATGTGTAATCCGGAGAAAGAACAAAATCAATTATACAACAATCTACATTGACAACATTGGCTTAATTGTATGCCACACTCGCACAGTCATTATCAGATTTTCCAAATCCTTTTAGCACGTCCTATATATTTAGACTTTTCATTCATCTGTCACTAAATATCATGTCTATCAAACATAAGATCACTATCATCACTAGCGTGGGACTGTATCAAATTCGTGTGACGATCTCCAAACATTTATAACTTCTCTCTTGAGAATATCATTAGTTAGGGCTGTTGTGTCCCCCATAACTTGATCTACCTCTCCCTTCTCTTCTCCTTCATTAATGGGAGTATCAGGAATGAATGCTTTACAGGGAGGGGTCATCTTATTGTGGACAATTTGGGTTCGGCTAGTTGAATTCGCACGGGTTTGCGATTACAGGATTAAATAAGTGAGAGAAAATTTTCTGATGTTATTTAGGGTCAAATATTATTTTGGTATCTATCTGTTTGTTTGATAGGAATCTATATGAAGTTAGAGTAATTCTGAGACTATAATTTGTTATTGTTATTATTAAAAGCCGGTGATGTCCCACTGCTGAGCAAAGGCCTCCCTACTCTCTTACCACTTCTCTCTGTTTAAAGCTGCTAAGGACCAGTTCTTGATGAAGGAGTCCAGCTCATCCCGCCGTCGCGGTCTGGGCCTGCCACGATGTCGCTTGCCATTAAAAGAGACCCATTGGGTCGTAAGTTTGACCCATTGGTCGTCTGACATGCGGCAGATGTGTCTAGCCCAATTCCATAATTTGTTATTACAATATTTTTTCTTTTGTTTTTTTTAGTCACTGTCCCACAGCTGAAATGCCTCAACTCAATTCCTTTCAAGTTCCAGGAATCCTTTTCCAGAGCCACCTCGATTCAATAATATGTATTTTCTTTATAGTTATTGTTTTTTAAGTTAAATATTCATATCAAGGATTTGCTTTCTAGGAAGAAATCTCTTTGAGCTATTAGCCTATTGAATTTTCATTTAGTATGTCTAAGTTCAAAAAAGTTTCTCTTTGGACAAACAGACCAAAGTAATATACATTTTTACTTCTTGTAAAAATCGGCCAAGTGCGAGTCGGATTCGCACACGAAGGGTTTCGTACCACCGTACAATATTTAACACTACCTATTTAAAAAAATACTTCAGATCAATATTAAGTTTCTTAGAATGGTATAGCGGCAATGGAAATACACAATCTCTGATTTCAACGGTCTACCTACCTATTAAGTTTCATGACATACAGCCAGCTAACAGACAGACGGACGGACGAATGGACAGTGGAGGCTTAGTACTAGGTTTCCGTTTGGCATCCTTCGGGTACGGAACCCTAAAAATGATTTTCAAAGAACAAGTAAGTATCTATGAGATGACTCCAAGTAATAACATATCCGGTTATAAAACAAATAACATCATTAACCCTTTCACCTTTTCTCTATAAGAACCACAAATACAACTTTCTAATGACACACATACTGTTACAGCAGAACATCAATGGACAAACATATAAACAGTAACACCTAACCTAACCTGATAACCTTAAGGTCGTTTGAACGACGTTAGAACGAGATGACGGCGCCGAAGTAGCGATACATACAGGGTGGTCCAAATGTGACGTCCAAAAGAAAAATCTGAATTCCTCATACTTTGGGGTATTCGAAAATACCCAATGTATGTTCCGCGATTTTTTGTAGTTTCGAGTTTTTTTTTTTGAGACTATCCCACTAAAAACTTAAATCATACGTCCTGAACGAAGCCTGAATAATATGGTTAAGTCCTGCCTGATAACAAAACACTTATCAATCCGAGGTGAATATGAAGGTTGTGAATGGATTGTTCTAATAACAAATGCCTTTTTCCCTGGAACGAGGATCAAAGTAGTCTTTCCAATTTTGTAGACATATCTTTTTAAGGACAGGAATGTAGTCCGTGTAATGTGAATTAGCTACGAAATGGAGTTAATTTAACAATTGATACTTCTTTCAACAACTGTCAAGAACAAAAACAGACCATGCATCGGTGCCCTTATATCTTAACCACTGAACATATACTTACAGTTGCGTCCGCAAGTGTACCGAACTCTATCACCGTTGACACATCGTGAATATTGCAGCACAAGACGGTGCGGGTCAGCCATCATCTGTCAAAGTCCATTTTAACTTAAAATTTACTCTTTATTTCATTTTTTTCTTTCAGGGGGAACGTAAAAGCGTTATCGAGTAAGGGTGTTGAAAATAATAGGGGGGACGTAGAATTTTTAACATTGAAAAGTTGCCTGATGAAATATTAAATGGTTTCCGTTTTGACTCTGCTTTTCTGTGAGTCTAGGCTTTGCATGTCTGTCAAAAACACTCAAAATCACCATTCATTACATTAATGTAATGAATGGTGATTTGGAGTGTTTTGCCCCTACTACCTATCTACTCATTAGTAATTTCTGCACTATCTACCTAAAAAGGTACAAAAAAGCTGATTTCGCATAATTTGACAGCCAATTTTATTAACCTTATGAGTCCCACCGTCGTTAATAAATATTAATTGGTTAATTCCTATCAGGTAAAGCTGATATTTATTTTGAAGGTTGATTTCTATATGCTCCACACTTATGACGGTTATTTCATTTTCCTCGCCATTATCGATAATATGAGAATTACTTAGGTAGGTACCTAGTCTCTTATGTAGTTACGACAATAAGCGCGCACTGTATTTACAACGCTCTGGTTAGCGTCGAGAGTAGAAAATCCAACAGTGTGTTTTTTCGACGCGCTGGAATGCACTCTGTTGGATTCTCAATGCTCAGCTCAACAGCGAGAGTTGAAAATCCAGTGCTCGATAAAACCCCGCCGCGATATTACTACGTCCGTGCAAACGTCTCCTAACATATATTAAAATCAATATTAATCACCTACACATTTTAACTGTCAACAACACAGTTCTCATTACCTACATTCGTTCTAAATTGATTATATCGCAGTGTCGTATGAATTAACAGGTCAGGCACACAGTGCAGGGCTGTGCACTGTGGTTTGGTAATGAGCTCATGTCAAACGACAAATTGTGTGCGGATCTACTAAGGGATATAGAAGGAGTAAATATTAAGGCGAAAGCGCCAGGGTAGCTCGCGAAATTCAAATTTTCTTACGTTTTATGCAATGTGCAGGTCAGTATTAGGTTGTTATAATTATGTAAATACATATTTGTTACGGTCGCGAATCATACTCTAATCAACATACACCCAGACACACAGCAATTTACAGAGCTGTAAATTGCAAAAATCATAAGAAAATTTGAATTTCGCGGGCTACCTTAGCGCTTCCCCCTAAAACTTTTTGTAGCGGCTGCTGAGACCCTAAAGCGGCGCAAATACTGTAACCTTACGGGTAACTACAGTTTTGAGCCGTTTGGGTTCGAAACGCTCGGGTCATGCGGTCCAAGTGCGCGTCTCCTTTCCGACTGGTCGACACTTCACGTGACTGGACGGCTGGCTCGTTCTTTGGCCAAAGAATTAGTATTGCCATTCAACGTGGCAATGTAACGTGGCAACTAATTAAAATTGGTATTGGCTCGAATAAATTGTTCTTTTCGTTCATAGAATTCTTACCACAAAAACTCGAATTTAATACCTGAAAATTGTTATTAATCTCTTTATTAATTGTAGGAATGTAACATCCATTAAATGTTTGCATGCCATCACAGCATGTCGGAATGTATCTTTGCACTGAATTTTATATTAACATCTTTTGTACCTACCCACCACATTTTATGCAAATAAACGATTTTAATTTTGAATGCTGCCAGTCTTCTGGGCACGTTTCCGGACCTAGTCTGTGTTTCCGGACGAGTAATTCGACGCCTAAGGGCCGTAAGATCAATTGAAGTTTAAACTCTCTTCTGTAGTTTAAAGTTCAATTGATCTTGCGGCCCTAAGTGTCCTTTTTGTTTTTGTATGTATTTGTATAGTTAGTTAATAGTTGGTAGTTAGTAAACTAACTAACGTTAGTTTGTATAATTTAGTACTTAGTATAAATAGTTAGTTGTGAGAAATAAATAAGTTTATTTTTAAACTTATTTTGGTTGATTTGAACTTTGAGTTGAGTTGATAACAGAACATCAGCTCTGTATTTTCAGAGGTGTCAAACTCAAACTCAAAGCATTTATTTCTAAAAAACCAATTTACAGACACTTTTGAATTATCAAAGAGTCGGTCAGTTAGTCAGAAGGTTGAAGCTAGTTACTCATTCCAAAGCGTAGATCTATATGGAGAAGAACGGGCAAAAAATTGCACGGACACTCTTTTAAATCAAAATATTGTTACAAAATATTGGTTACATCACTCATGTTGAAATTAAGTATGAGAACAATGTTTGATAGACGTGCACGTTAAAAGCGTCCGCAACAAAAAGGTAAAACAAAAAACGATTCAAAAATTAAAATAAGCCGTGGCAGCTAAGAGATGACCAGTCCCTACTGACGGCGCCCGTTCACGAACATGACGCATGGGTCAGCACCATTCAGCTCAACCATTTTGAAGGGAACTTAATGATCTGAATGAGGATTGAGCATGACAATATATATATGTGAAAACATTATGTATGTTAGAAAAAATCTACATCTTTTTAGTAAGATAAGTGATCGGCATAATTTTAACACTAGAAATAGGAACAAATTAGATCAACCACGTTTCAGATTATCTAAGGTACATACTTCTTTTATGGGGTACTGTGTAAAATGTTATAATAAATTACCTCTCGATATTCTTCAACTAAATGAGAAGCAATTTAAAACATGCATTAAACGCACACTATGTAAACAAGCATATTATAGGTTGAATGATTATATCATAGATAAAAATGCTAGGCTAAATGCTGGTCCTGCTCCACAGCCACTTGGGCTTTGTTAATTTTTTTTTTGTTTGGAAGAAATGCGTCCCTTTTTTTCTGACATTATGACCTTATTGTTTACTAATCTTTTAATACAATCATTGCAAATTATAGTTTTGTATAAATTAGAAGCATCTATTCAATTTTGTAAATGTGAGTACCATGGAGCGGTTTTATGTTATGATGTAGGTATGTTGACTTGAAAGAGTATGGCAGTTGAGAGTATGTCATGCTCACTTAAATGTCTCGCTGATGGTGGTGCGTGTGTTGGATCATTCGGTTCCCTACAAAATGGTTGAGCTGGATGGTGCTGATCCACGCGTCATGTTCGTGAACGGGCGCCGTCAGTGGAGACTAGTCATCTCTTAGCTGTCAGGGCTTATTTTTAATCTTATATTTTGAATTGTTTTTAATTAACTATTTTTTACATTGTTCTCACATATAGAAGCAACAAGAACAATGTACCCAGGATTTTGTAACAATTTTGATTTAAAAGAGTGTCCATGGAGTTTCTTGCCCATTCTTCTCTATAGACATCTACGTTTTGGAATGGGCGACTAGCTTCAATTTTCTGACTAACTGACTGACTCTTTAACAATTCAAAAGTGCCTGTAATTGGTTTAATTGAAATAAATGCTTTGAGTTTGACATACTCTCAGTCGCCCGGGCAAATTCAAGTCAAGTGCAAGTCAAGTGTGTTGCATGGCTCAGTGACGTGTACCTATAGATACATAGATAGGTAGAATACTCTCGTGTTCTCGCACTCTCTCTCTCTCTCTCGTGTAATAAAGTGCGTGCCTATTGCCTTCAACCGGGTACATATCCAGGCTGCTACTTAGGAAGTTCTAATGGGAAAACACATAAATGATAATGATAAATGATTTTTTTCTGCAAGTAGGTTTGTACAAACATTTTTACACATCAATCATATTTTAAATACTAGATGAAGTCAGCGTTTCCTATAATCTGACTACGCTGAGAAGAAAGGTCGAAACAAACTCAGAGGTCAGAGTCTCTTTTAAAGTCCCGACATAATCTTGGTCAGATTATTTGAAGACCATGTAGATTGGTGTTTAAAATGGTCTTTTGAGGAAAGAACCACACAGATTAAATGGACTTGTCCAGTAAGTGCACGCATTTGTCAGAAATCGTGCAGCTCAACTCAGAATTTAACTTAATTCCTCATAAACTTTGAATGACCTGGGGATGGTTCTACATGTTAAGTAGTCATTAAAACTAGTATGTAGTGTACTAACCCTTCGTGGTGGTGGAACGTGGATCCACGGGAAACATAATGGCTGAAAATGTTAGATGTCATGGACAGTGGACAGACAAACCATCAAAGCAGGCTATTAGACGATGCCAGTTAACACTGCCTTTTCTCTATTAAATTAGCGAAAGTATTATACGGTAGATACATCCATGTAACAAAAAAGCATTTTTTTTTGTCTGTCTGTTTGTTCCGGCTAATCTCCGTAATGTCTGAACCGATTTTGTCGGGACTTTCACTGGCAGATAGCTGATGTTACGGGGAGTAACTTAGGCTACTTTTATTTTACAAAAATAATTAGGGTCCCGCGCAAAAAATTTAAAACCCATGGTAATTGTGAACAAAAAGTCGGATATGAAAAAATATTTTTGCATTTGTTAGCCCAATTCGCAAGAATAGTTATAGGCTATTTAACTTCACGCTACGACCCTTAGGAGCCGAGCAAAAAGAAAAAAATTAGAAAGAACATTAAGCGAAAACGCGCGGGCGGGCGGTGCAACGCGACGGGTCGAAGGACGAGGGAGTTTTATTAAAATGTGGCTGTTTTTTTAGTGTATTGTGTATCTTACGACTTCCACGCGAACGAAGTCACGGGGCACAGCTAGTTTGTAATAAATAGTAGCAACTTTTAATATAAATTAATTGCCTAGCCTTTGCCCAACTATGCTGGGGCCGGCTTTGAGTCTAACAGATTGCAGCTGAATACCAGTATTTCACATGGAGCGACTGCCTATCTGACCTTCACAGCCCAGTTACTGGGTCTATACCCCTTGGTAAGACTGGTTATCTGACTTTTGGGCTTCTAACTACCCGTAACGACTGTCAAAGATTCACGAATGACAGCCGGAACCCACGGCTTAACGTGCTTACCGAGACACGGAGGGGTCTCGATATGTAATGGATGATCGCCCATCTACGGACCGACCGCGGCAAGCGTAGCTTAACCTTTCTCCATATAATTAGTCCTAAAATACCCACTCTAACCGAATCCTAGCTCCATGCTCCCCTCACCTCAAATTGCACGCCAGCCCGAGATTATATTTGATGCAGTCCTAATCAGTCTCACTTACTGGCTAATTGCCTTCCACTATTGTGCTAAATTACTAAATATATGAGTGTGGGCACTCGCCTACTTAAGGACGGTAATAATTAAGCTTTTGAAAGGGTTTATTTTATGATGGAATAATGATGAATGATGTGACAATTTTTTTAAAGAATATGCTTAGATGCTTTGGACATGATCATGAATGAACGGTGACTGACAAAGGATACCTACTTCCAAGGCAGATGTGAGTGGACTTATTCCTACTGGCCTCATTGGTGATGTTCTACAGAAACGTCAGGTGCGTAGTACTCGCAACTTGCGTGCGTGTATGACCAGATGTATGAACGTAAACGAAGCAAAAGGAGTTTATTTAACAGTTTATGTACACACATATAAACAGACAAGAAGAAAGGAACAGAAAAATACGTACAAAGGTGATGCTTATTTCTAAAGAAATCTCTTCCAGCATACCTGCGATAGGAAAGTAGATAAAGAGATGTAGACAACGTGTGTAAGAGTAAAAGAGAAAACAAAATACATAAAATCACAAACGATTCACTGATATGAATATATACAAATATATATATAAACATAAAATATGAGTACATACAAATACATACATGTATACTACCAAAATAAATATCACTAAAATAAATACGATAATAATGAAGAATAACATAATAAATACTAACAGCTATGACGAAGTGGAAAGATAGTGTTCTTTCACTCTTCTTTTAAACACTGCAACAGTTTGGCTGTCCCTAATATCAGGCGGAAGTGAGTTCTATAACCGAACCACATGCACAGTGAAGGAGTAGGAGTAGAAGTCGGTTGAGTGGGTAGGGGATTTAAGAAGATTTCTAAGATGCGACCTGCAAGGTGCATCAGAAGGACGAGCGTAGGAAAAGCGTTCCCGCAGGTAGGATGGCATTTTAGGATTGTGAAGGACGTTAAATAGCAGACACAATATCCGAGAGTTCCTGCGAAGTCGAATAAGGAGCCACTTGAGTATCTTGCGAAAGTTAGGAACGTGATCATACTTTTTAAGATTGAGTTGGAGGAGGTTGGTTGGTTGAGGTTGATTGGAGTTGGTATCTAAGGATCGTAGCAGGTGCCGTTCTGTAGTTTCTGCCTACAAAAAAGTCATTTTAAGTTCATGTATTCGCGGGATGTTCAAAAGAGTTACCGTGGCCCCGGCACAGGCAACTGAAGAAACATGGGTGGGTTTCAGTCAGTAAAAGTCTGAGACGCTCTCCCGCTCCGCCCAGAGCGTGAGAAGTCATTTGAATAATTCCCACCCAAAAAAAAAGTTCATGTATGTATGTATTTTTTAATGTTTTAATTGGGTTGGGTTCATTTTGGTCTTTGAGGAAATAAAAGCAAGATTTGCGGTTTTAATTTATTTATTTATTTATTTAACAGTTTATGTACACACATATTAACAAACAAGAAGAAAGGAACAGAAAAATACGTACAAAGGTGATGCTTATTTCTAAGGAAATCTCTTCAGCATACCTGCGATAGGAAAGTAGATAAAGAGATGTAGACAACGTGTGTAAGAGTAAAAGAGAAAACAAAATACATAAAATCACAAACGATACACTAATATGAATATAAACAAATATATATATATGTATAAACATAAAATATGAGTACATACAAATACATACATTATACTACCAAAATAAATATCACAAAAAAATATACGATAATAATGAAACATAACATAATAAATACTAATAGCTATGACGAAGTGGAGAGATAGTGTTCTTTCACTCTTCTTTTAAACACTGCAACAGTTTGGCAGTCCCTAATAACAGGCGGAAGTGAATTCCATAACCGAACCGCATGCACAGTGAAGGAGTAGGAGTAGAAGTCGGTTGAGTGGGGAGGGGATTTAAGGAGATTTCTAAGATGTGACCTGCAAGGAGCATCAGAAGGACGAGCGTAGGAAAAGCGTTCCCGCAGGTAGGATGGCATTTTAGGATTGTGAAGGACGTTAAATAACAGACACAATATCCGAGAGTTCCTGCGAAGTCGAATAGGGAGCCACTTGAGTATCTTGCGAAAGTTAGAAACGTGATCATACTTTTTAAGATTAAAAATAAAACGAATACATATATTTTGCAAACGCTCAAGTTTATTTAAGAGCTCCTCTGTGGCATCCAAGTAACAGGCATCAGCGTAGTCAATAATGGGCTGGATGAGAGTTTGGGCAAGGGAGATTCTGGTATTCAAGGACAAGAAGCTCTGGAGGCATTTTAACGTATGGAACGTGTAGTGCACTTTGCGACTGACTTGAGCAACTTGGGCAGTCCACGATAGGTAAGGGTCCATGGTCACCCCCAGGTTTTTAACCGTATTTGCGTATTCTATCTGAACTCCATTCAGACAGAGTGGAGACAGCGACGCGACATCGAGCCTATTCCGCATATACCTTCCGCCGATGATTATAGCCTGGGATTTCTTAGGGTTGATTTGCAGTCCAAAAGACCGCGACCACTCGCCAATCAAATCCAGGTCACTGTTCATGGCAGACACGGCTGCTGCCGCATCTTGCCTCAAGAAGTGATTGTACAGCTGCAGATCGTCAGCATAGAGATGGAAGTGGGAAGCGATGACTCTGGTGACAGAGTTAATGAAAATAGAAAAGAGAAGAGGAGAGAGAACGCCACCCTGAGGCACACCCGCGGTAAGAGAACACCAGTCAGAAGAAAACTCATCGAGACGAACCCGCTGCACGCGGCCATTAAGATAGGAATCGAACCAATCAACCGTAGAAGAAGAGAAATTGAAAGTTTTAAGGGTCCCTAGAAGGATGTCGAAATCAACAGAGTTAAAGGCACTGCTTAAGTCCAGAAGTAAAAGCAAGGTGAGAGATTTGTGGTCCATAGCCCAGCGAATTTCGTCAGTAATCTTCAAAAGAGCCGTTACTGTGCTATGACCAGGTCGAAAACCGGATTGAAATGGACTGAGAAGGCTATTTACAGATAGAAAAGAAGAAAGCTGCTGATGAACAATGTGCTCAAGAACTTTAGAGAGATATGGAAGGATAGAAATGGGTCGGAATTTTGAGGAATTTTTGGTAAGGGAATGATATGGGCTCGTTTCCAGGCCTCAGGAACAGTACAAGAGAATAAGGAAAAATTAAAAATGTGGGTCAAAATGGGAAGTAATGCGGGAAGGATAGGAGAAATCATTCTTGAGCAAATATTGTCATTACCAACTGCAGAGGAGGAGATAGCACAGATAGATTTTTTGACCTCACTTTCACCTACGGGGCTTAGCTCGAAAGGAGGACACTGCGGCACAGGCAAACAGGAAAGTTTATCTAACGTAGCTGATTTGACGTGCGGATCCAACGTAACAGGGGGATGTGAGAAATGATTAATAAGAGCAGACACGTCAGTGTCATTACTGGAAGCAACTGGAGACTTACCAATGCCGACAGTTTTTAGAAACTTCCAGACTTCTGAAGAGTTACGGTTGTCGAGAGAATTATGGAAGTAGCGTCTCTTTGCATCTATACACATACGACAGCAGCGATTACGCAACACCTTAAACGCAATCAAGCTGCGCTCGGAAGGACAGCGTTTTAACCTCCTTTTGGCTCTATCCCTAGCTGCCATCGCATCTTTTATGGCAGGAGTAAGCCAGGGAGCCGGAACATACTTAACTTTGACTCGACGGATAGGGGCATGACGATCGTATAAGCTGAGTATTTTGCTATTAAAAATGTGAACCATATCGTTGATACACGAGCTTTCCAAGACGTCCTTCCAGTCGATGCTACCAGCATCACGCAGCAATGCCTCCAGGTCTATGCCCTTATAGTTCCTAAGGAAAATATATTGAGGCTTACGCTTAGCAGGGCGAATCCTATAGGACATAAAGATGAAGTCGTGGTAAGAAAAACAAGCTGTGAGCTGTCCGTGGACAGAAACATTATTAGAATCAGAGACAATCATCAGGTCCAAAAGAGAAGGGGTGCAGTTAGAGGAATGATGAGTAGCAGAAAGAGGCAGAATACTAAGGTTAAAAGAGGATAAAAGAGATTGAAGTTTGTGGGTACGACAGTCATTTTTAAGGAGGCAAGTATTAAAATCACCCATCAAGACAACGTGGTCATAAGAGGGACAGAAATCATTTAAAAGCGAATCCAAAGAGTCAAAGTAATCGATAGTAAGATTAGGACTGTACATCACTCCAAGAAGCATCTTAATCCGATGCAAGGAAATTTCTAGAAATAGATGCTCCGCTGATCCCGAGTAGGAAGATGGTGATGTGCTGATAATCTTGTAAGGAATATCAGTACGCAAGTAAATAGCAACACCACCACCACCCTTCCCAGTTCTATCATTACAAATAAGAACAAAGCCAGGAATGGCAAAGTGTACAGATAAAAGAGAGGGTTTGAGAAAGGACTTGGAGATCAGCAAAGCGTCCAGATGTGCACTGTTAATGGAAGCCAGAAGATCAGAGTAATGGCATGGGACACTCTGGGCATTGATGTGGGCTATGTTGAGATTGTTGGGGAGGTGGGAAAAAGAATATTAAAAATATTCTTAAAACCAACCTAGTTGTTGGAAAGATTACGCAACCGGGCCATTTCTGTTAAAGCTCTCTCATCGTGGGGTCGATTTAAAAGCTTATTTGCGGCCTCATTCTCTGGTGTTATAACCAAAGCAGTTAATGAGTACACATTGAGAAAGATATTATCCTGGGCCGTCACTTTAGTCGTCGGTGTAAACAAATTTTGTCGTAGTATGCCATACGTAATTCATCTACATTTTTAAATTTAATGCAACAGGCAGCACCACGTCTTGGAGCTAAAACCCCACGCCCACGTGCATGTGAATCAAACAGCCAATATCTATAAGCATCTGTTTCAGCGTTATGATATACAGCCACAGTCATAGAATTTGCAGTAAGCAGTCCGCAACAATTTTCTCTGAAAAACAATGTCAAAGCATTTTTTAGGTTAGGGAACCCTTCAAGACTCTGATCTGTGTCTAAATGACCATTATAATTGGTGTCAGAAACTGAGATATTAATTTTCTTTCTGTTGTATAATATTCGACGAGTAAGATCACTCGCGGCAAGATATTCAGGGTTAACTTCTCCTATTACGGGGTCCAGTCTGGAAGCAATGGACTCACGGTAGAGTTTGTCTCCGAGGATTACTATATAATCAATGTCACTCTTTGACCATTGACTTGCCTCGTCTGTACAAAACGCTGCACATGCTACAGCTGCTACAGCAGTGCATTGTTTACCCCGAGATTGCAAATCAAATCTTAAATCGGCTTGATGAAACGATCCGTGTAGTATGGAAATGTCTTCATTTATATTCACGTAGTTGTTTTGAGGAGTAGATTGTAACTCCATAGACTCACCATTACTTGTAGGCTCTTCACAAATTTGTTCAATTTCAGATAAGTCAATGACTTTCTCGAAATGGGGTCTAATATCTCTATAGAGTACATTGTGTGACATTAACCAGGTTAGAGCTTGATACAGTCTGTTCATATCCACAATAAACTCTTGGGAGCGTTGCAGGTTCTCGAGACTTTCCACAATCAAAACTAGTCCTATTTGTTTTGGCATAAGTGGCAGTTGTTCAGCGATTTCGACCACGTCTTTTGCAAATAAAGTAACTTGTCCCTTGCACCAATCTTGAGAGAAACGGTTTTGTAGCTTCATTATTTTAAGAAACGGCACAACACGGCATAAAAATCTGTTGGTGTACTCCGAGGAAGACCCTTCGGAGGAATGGCCATTCTTTGGAGAAAACATATGTTTCCGTGTGTGTCAGTGGTCGAATGTAGCAGTGTGCGTTTAATTGCTATTAAAATAGTGCTCCGTGATCGCTCAGTGTTGATAATTTCTGTGTATATGCCTACAGACTCAGCGGACAATCTAGCTGCGTTTACGGACTGTTTAGGCGAAATAAATGCAATTATCGAGAACTATAATATTGACGCTGTATTTGTGTTGGGTGATTTCAACGCGCATCCGAGTGAGCGTTTTGCAAGTGAATTGTTGGATTTCTGTACTGAACAATCATGGACCTGTGTTGATTTGGACTTGTTGCCACCCGACACATACACTTATGTAAGTGACTCGCATGATAGTTGTTTTCGGTGGCTTGATCACTGTATAGTGACAGGCGCTGCCCGCCAGACAGTTGTAAATGTCTCAGTTTTGTATGACGTGTTCTGGTCTGACCACCGGCCATTAATAGTTAAATG
The DNA here is from genome assembly GCA_947568875.1 of Fissipunctia ypsillon. NCBI lineage: Eukaryota > Metazoa > Arthropoda > Insecta > Lepidoptera > Noctuidae > Fissipunctia > Fissipunctia ypsillon. The sequence goes on along the minus strand of OX387664.1, from coordinate 9,516,026 downwards.
TGACTTAGATTTGATTAAAGCCAAAATTGTAAAACCGGTTTTTTCGTGTAATAAAGCTATATGGGGTGAAAGAGATAACGCACAATTAGAGCAATATCACAGTTTTTGTAACTCTAAATTGCGACTCGTGGATTTTCCTAATGATTTTCGTGATTGTGCTGATAAGCATTGTGATAATGATAGACATAAGCTAGTAATAGATGGTTTTTATAGACAAGTTATATCCATACTGACAGAAGCTGCAGTAAACAGTTATAGCGAAAGGGTTCGTAAAAAATGTAAATATGTAACGGGTTGGAATAAATATGTTAGGGTCGCTCATAGGGAGGCTCGTTTCTGGTTTCAGCAATGGCTACTTTATAGAAAACCGAAATCAGGGTATTTGTATAATAAAATGTCCGAAACCCGAAAAAACTTTAAGGAGAAATTGAAATATTGCCAAAATAATGAAACACAAATAAAAATGGATATAATTGCAAGAAATCACACCGAAAAGGACTTTAGCAAATTTTGGAAAAATACGAATAAACTGAACCCTAAACCGGGTCTACCTGTGAGTGTGGGGGATGCGCATGAGCCCGTACACATTGCTAATGCTTTTCGGCGCCATTTCCGTGTACAATCCCCACTCACACAGACGTCACAGGTGTTCGATGCCAGGGAGTGTCAAGGGGACGTTAAAATTCGATTCTCAACTAAGGAAGTTGCGTCTGTGATTACAAGAATGTCGAGGGGTAAGTCTCCTGGACACGACAGTCTCAGCATCGAACACCTGAAATATGCGGGAATACACTTGCCTAGGGTTTTGGCAATGTTATTTAATTTTTGTGTAAGTCATTCTTATGTACCGGATGAACTAATGTATACGGTTGTTGTGCCAATAATTAAAGATAAAACGGGCGATGCCTCTGATGTGTCCAATTATAGGCCTATATCGCTGGCTACTATTGTGGCTGAGGTGCTGGACGGTCTGCTAGACCAGCATCTAAGGTGCTGGACGGTCTGCTAGACCAGCATCTAAGGTGCTGGACGGTCTGCTAGACCAGCATCTAAGGTGCTGGACGGTCTGCTAGACCAGCATCTAAGGTGCTGGACGGTCTGCTAGACCAGCATCTAAGGTGCTGGACGGTCTGCTAGACCAGCATCTAAGGTGCTGGACGGTCTGCTAGACCAGCATCTAAGGTGCTGGACGGTCTGCTAGACCAGCATCTAAGGTGCTGGACGGTCTGCTAGACCAGCATCTAAGGTGCTGGACGGTCTGCTAGACCAGCATCTAAGGTGCTGGACGGTCTGCTAGACCAGCATCTAAGGTGCTGGACGGTCTGCTAGACCAGCATCTAAGGTGCTGGACGGTCTGCTAGACCAGCATCTAAGGTGCTGGACGGTCTGCTAGACCAGCATCTAAGGTGCTGGACGGTCTGCTAGACCAGCATCTAAGGTGCTGGACGGTCTGCTAGACCAGCATCTAAGGTGCTGGACGGTCTGCTAGACCAGCATCTAAGGTGCTGGACGGTCTGCTAGACCAGCATCTAAGGTGCTGGACGGTCTGCTAGACCAGCATCTAAGGTGCTGGACGGTCTGCTAGACCAGCATCTAAGGTGCTGGACGGTCTGCTAGACCAGCATCTAAGGTGCTGGACGGTCTGCTAGACCAGCATCTAAGGTGCTGGACGGTCTGCTAGACCAGCATCTAAGGTGCTGGACGGTCTGCTAGACCAGCATCTAAGGTGCTGGACGGTCTGCTAGACCAGCATCTAAGGTGCGGGACGGTCTGCTAGACCAGCATCTAAGGTGCGGGACGGTCTGCTAGACCAGCATCTAAGGTGCTGGACGGTCTGCTAGACCAGCATCTAAGGTGCTGGACGGTCTGCTAGACCAGCATCTAAGGTGCTGGACGGTCTGCTAGACCAGCATCTAAGGTGCGGGACGGTCTGCTAGACCAGCATCTAAGGTGCGGGACGGTCTGCTAGACCAGCATCTAAGGTGCGGGACGGTCTGCTAGACCAGCATCTAAGGTGCGGGACGGTCTGCTAGACCAGCATCTAAGGTGCGGGACGGTCTGCTAGACCAGCATCTAAGGTGCGGGACGGTCTGCTAGACCAGCATCTAAGGTGCGGGACGGTCTGCTAGACCAGCATCTAAGGTGCGGGACGGTCTGCTAGACCAGCATCTAAGGTGCGGGACGGTCTGCTAGACCAGCATCTAAGGTGCTGGACGGTCTGCTAGACCAGCATCTAAGGTGCGGGACGGTCTGCTAGACCAGCATCTAAGGTGCGGGACGGTCTGCTAGACCAGCATCTAAGGTGCTGGACGGTCTGCTAGACCAGCATCTAAGGTGCTGGACGGTCTGCTAGACCAGCATCTAAGGTGCTGGACGGTCTGCTAGACCAGCATCTAAGGTGCTGGACGGTCTGCTAGACCAGCATCTAAGGTGCTGGACGGTCTGCTAGACCAGCATCTAAGGTGCTGGACGGTCTGCTAGACCAGCATCTAAGGTGCTGGACGGTCTGCTAGACCAGCATCTAAGGTGCTGGACGGTCTGCTAGACCAGCATCTAAGGTGCTGGACGGTCTGCTAGACCAGCATCTAAGGTGCTGGACGGTCTGCTAGACCAGCATCTAAGGTGCTGGACGGTCTGCTAGACCAGCATCTAAGGTGCTGGACGGTCTGCTAGACCAGCATCTAAGGTGCGGGACGGTCTGCTAGACCAGCATCTAAGGTGCTGGACGGTCTGCTAGACCAGCATCTAAGGTGCGGGACGGTCTGCTAGACCAGCATCTAAGGTGCGGGACGGTCTGCTAGACCAGCATCTAAGGTGCTGGACGGTCTGCTAGACCAGCATCTAAGGTGCTGGACGGTCTGCTAGACCAGCATCTAAGGTGCTGGACGGTCTGCTAGACCAGCATCTAAGGTGCTGGACGGTCTGCTAGACCAGCATCTAAGGTGCGGGACGGTCTGCTAGACCAGCATCTAAGGTGCGGGACGGTCTGCTAGACCAGCATCTAAGGTGCGGGACGGTCTGCTAGACCAGCATCTAAGGTGCGGGACGGTCTGCTAGACCAGCATCTAAGGTGCGGGACGGTCTGCTAGACCAGCATCTAAGGTGCTGGACGGTCTGCTAGACCAGCATCTAAGGTGCGGGACGGTCTGCTAGACCAGCATCTAAGGTGCGGGACGGTCTGCTAGACCAGCATCTAAGGTGCGGGACGGTCTGCTAGACCAGCATCTAAGGTGCGGGACGGTCTGCTAGACCAGCATCTAAGGTGCGGGACGGTCTGCTAGACCAGCATCTAAGGTGCGGGACGGTCTGCTAGACCAGCATCTAAGGTGCGGGACGGTCTGCTAGACCAGCATCTAAGGTGCGGGACGGTCTGCTAGACCAGCATCTAAGGTGCGGGACGGTCTGCTAGACCAGCATCTAAGGTGCGGGACGGTCTGCTAGACCAGCATCTAAGGTGCGGGACGGTCTGCTAGACCAGCATCTAAGGTGCGGGACGGTCTGCTAGACCAGCATCTAAGGTGCGGGACGGTCTGCTAGACCAGCATCTAAGGTGCGGGACGGTCTGCTAGACCAGCATCTAAGGTGCGGGACGGTCTGCTAGACCAGCATCTAAGGTGCTGGACGGTCTGCTAGACCAGCATCTAAGGTGCGGGACGGTCTGCTAGACCAGCATCTAAGGTGCGGGACGGTCTGCTAGACCAGCATCTAAGGTGCTGGACGGTCTGCTAGACCAGCATCTAAGGTGCTGGACGGTCTGCTAGACCAGCATCTAAGGTGCTGGACGGTCTGCTAGACCAGCATCTAAGGTGCTGGACGGTCTGCTAGACCAGCATCTAAGGTGCTGGACGGTCTGCTAGACCAGCATCTAAGGTGCTGGACGGTCTGCTAGACCAGCATCTAAGGTGCTGGACGGTCTGCTAGACCAGCATCTAAGGTGCTGGACGGTCTGCTAGACCAGCATCTAAGGTGCTGGACGGTCTGCTAGACCAGCATCTAAGGTGCTGGACGGTCTGCTAGACCAGCATCTAAGGTGCTGGACGGTCTGCTAGACCAGCATCTAAGGTGCTGGACGGTCTGCTAGACCAGCATCTAAGGTGCTGGACGGTCTGCTAGACCAGCATCTAAGGTGCGGGACGGTCTGCTAGACCAGCATCTAAGGTGCGGGACGGTCTGCTAGACCAGCATCTAAGGTGCGGGACGGTCTGCTAGACCAGCATCTAAGGTGCTGGACGGTCTGCTAGACCAGCATCTAAGGTGCTGGACGGTCTGCTAGACCAGCATCTAAGGTGCTGGACGGTCTGCTAGACCAGCATCTAAGGTGCTGGACGGTCTGCTAGACCAGCATCTAAGGTGCGGGACGGTCTGCTAGACCAGCATCTAAGGTGCGGGACGGTCTGCTAGACCAGCATCTAAGGTGCGGGACGGTCTGCTAGACCAGCATCTAAGGTGCGGGACGGTCTGCTAGACCAGCATCTAAGGTGCGGGACGGTCTGCTAGACCAGCATCTAAGGTGCTGGACGGTCTGCTAGACCAGCATCTAAGGTGCGGGACGGTCTGCTAGACCAGCATCTAAGGTGCGGGACGGTCTGCTAGACCAGCATCTAAGGTGCTGGACGGTCTGCTAGACCAGCATCTAAGGTGCTGGACGGTCTGCTAGACCAGCATCTAAGGTGCTGGACGGTCTGCTAGACCAGCATCTAAGGTGCTGGACGGTCTGCTAGACCAGCATCTAAGGTGCTGGACGGTCTGCTAGACCAGCATCTAAGGTGCTGGACGGTCTGCTAGACCAGCATCTAAGGTGCTGGACGGTCTGCTAGACCAGCATCTAAGTAGACACCTGAAGTTGCATGACGCTCAGTTTGGCTTCAGGCCGGGTTTATCGACTGAATCTGCAATTCTATGCCTCAAGCAGACTGTCCAGTACTACACAGCGAGGAAAACACCAGTATACGCCTGTTTCTTGGATCTATCGAAGGTATTTGATCTCGTATCTTATGATCTTCTGTGGCAAAAATTAAATGCTGAAACAGACTTGCCTCCTGAGATCACATCAGTTTTTAAGTATTGGTACGGCAACCAAAAGAACAGTGTGAAGTGGGGAGGAGCACGGTCGGACGTGTACGGGTTGGAGTGCGGGGTGAGGCAGGGGGGGTTGAGCTCCCCTAGGCTCTTCAGCCTGTACATGAACCGACTGATCGGTGAGCTCAGCAGTACTAATATTGATTGTCACGTGGACGGTGTTTGTGTAAGCAACATAAGTTATGCCGACGATATGGTGCTGCTGAGCCCATCGGTTGGTGCACTGAGGAGGCTGTTGGAAGTATGTGAGCTGTATGCTGCCGCCCATGGACTCAAGTACAATGCATCCAAGAGCGAGCTGATGATATTTAAAGCCGGTAAGAAGTGTTATGAGTATTCTACTTCACTAACACTAGGCGGGATACCACTGAGGCTTGTTCAGCAGTTTAAGTACTTGGGTCACTGGGTCACAGACAACTTGAACGATGACCTTGACATTGAGAGGGAGCGGAGGGCTTTGTGTGTGCGTTGCAACATGTTGGCCCGTAGATTTGCACGTTGTAGTAAGCAAGTTAAACTGACGCTGTTTAAAGCGTACTGTCAATCCTTCTACACGTGTAGTCTGTGGGTCAACTACACGCAGCGAGTGTACGGGACTCTGTGGGTCAACTACAAGCAGCGAGTGTACGGGACTCTGCGTGTACAATATAACAACGCGTTTAGGGTGTTGTTTGGGTTGCCTCGTTTTTGCAGCGCGTCGACTATGTTTGCTGACACTGATTGCTTTTATGCAATCATCCGTAAGCGGAGCGCCTCGCTGCTCAGACGCGTGCGCGGCACTGCGAACGGCATCCTGGATGCGTTGGCAAACAGGTGGGATTCTCCATTGTTAAAGCAGTGGATGAGTGTTCATGCGACGGGGGCTCAGCCCGGCGCATGCTTAAACTAAATTATTATAAAAAACTGTACTAACACTAGGCTAAGTTTATTGTTACTAACACCTATGGATATAATTTTTGAATCCGAAATAAATATATTTGATTTGATTTGATTTGATAAAAATCGTTCTTCCAATTTTGTCAAATTAGCTAGCTCCTGAGGTATAGTCGCGACTGTCATTTTATTCCAGAAAGCTGCTGGTGGAATTTTTCGTTTCCTTATATTATTTTGACAGCGAGAGCATGTTACGATTTTACCCAGACGCACCAATTCTTCGGGTATTAACGTACTGTACATAGCAGTACGTAAATTACAGCGTTGTGGTGGATACAAAGCTTTACTTATAACAAATAACTAAATAAACATGGCAAGTCAGCAAAAATGTTAATAGCCTGTTCAAAACCATTTACTAATGATACCTCCCTACGATTACGACTAGCTTGTCGCATAATATCTAATCGAGTCGCTCTGGATTCGGCAGATTCATTGGATAGACGCTCGTATTGCACGTGAAGACGGCGGGAACTTTGCTCCTCGGTTTCGTTTGATAAGCGCTCCTGAATCAAACCGAGACGATGAGCACGTTACTCTTGAGTCCCGTTTGATAATCGTTCACGAATCAAACTGAGCCACTGAGCATGACTTTCTGGACTTTCCTTGATAATTTCGTGTTTGCTCTCTTCTGAGAAAGTCTATACGCTCGATGCTCATCACTCCCATTTGAAATGTTTCTAGTATTTCTTTCCTACTTTTCTTTAAACGTTCTTCCCTTTCGTCGGTACTTTCTTCCAAACGGCGCTGTCTCATTTTAGCAGCGCGTTTAGTAGGCCTACCCATATTAAACAAAATGAATTTTCTTTCTATTAAAAATTGAAAAAAAAAACTTTAAAACTATGAATTATGTACAAACTTAAACTAAAAACTAGAAAATAAAATTATTAAAAAACAAAAACCGACTTCAAAAACCTAATAAACACTAAAAACTTAAAAATAATATTAAATTGAATAACTACATATAATCAAGAATTATTAACCTAAATAACCTTACCTAACTTTAATCTACAATATATTTTACAATTTAACAGTTTTGGAGTCGGTGCCAAGCCCGCACTCACAAAATATTAACCTAAAAAAGGTACTATAGCAGCAAAAAAAAAATAACAGACTCAACAAAACAAACTGGAAAAAAATTACAACACAAAACAGAATATCAACAGAAGAAGATGGAGTAGTTTTTGTTCGGATAGTGGCGCGCTCTTGCGGACGAAATGTGAAACTTGATAGTTGTTTTTGGGGTATTAAGTAACGCATCTCGCAGTTCAACCTATAGGAGGTTGTCGACTGCTTAACCGAGCTTTCCTGTGGATGCCTCAATAAATTAAGGCCTCCAGCCAGGCATAAAAATAAAAACTAAGCGACTACTCGCTAAGGGCACCCCCTGTGGGGTACGGACCTCGGCTTAGGGCGTCGCTGGGAGAGGACAGCAAATGGATATGCTGGATCGCTCGATAGTAATACAATTTGATCTTCATAGGTTTCTCGGTAACGAAACCATATCGCGATTCAGAATACCGTACAACGCCAACTATCGAGCGCTGACTAAAACTTTTAACAGCTTTGTAAAAATATCAGTAAGTACCTAATAATATGATTTATTAATTTACTCTCGTAAACTATTGTAATAATAAAAATTAAGGGAAAATATTTTATGGCCCTATTAGATAGATACAGTTGGCTTGGCACTGACTCCAAAAACTGTTAAATTGGAAAATATAGTGTAGATTAAAGTTAGGTAAGGTTATTTAGGTTAATAATTCTTGATTATATGTAGTTATTCAATTTAATATTATTTTTAAGTTTTTAGTGTTTATTAGGTTTTTGAAGTCGGTTTTTGTTTTTTTTTTTTTTAAATAATTTTTTAACTGTACATTGGCGGAATTCGTGAGGGTGACTCTCGATTTATTAACTAGTAAATGATAATTATTTAATTACATTATGGCATTGGGCGTGAACCTGTAATGATAGTGTAAGATTGTTTAAATAAATAAATAAATTATTACAACGGCTCTTTATGACAAAGTTCATTAATATATGTCTCTATTTCAGCGGCACACAGATCATTTGGGTTTTTGGAGCTCTGTTTTTTTAAATGTTTTTTTTAAGGCTCCTGCAAACAGGCGCGACACGCGACATGATACAGAGTAACCGCGTGTCGTGCGACGAGCGGTGCCTTTGTGTCGCGCGGGATTCACGTCGCGAGTCGCACCTGTTGGAACCTTTAAACATAACTTTTTACTCATTAAAAGTCCTTGCTAATAAGGATTTTAATGAGAAAAAAGAAACCTTGACCCCTGAGTTTGTCTCACCATTTCTTTTCAAGGGTAGTCTTAGTCACATAGAAAATGTCGACTCTATCTATAATATTTTTTTTTAAACATGACGTGAAAAACTGATTCCCATATCGTATTTATAGATGAATAATTTCATTTCAATGTTGTATTAAAAAATGAATTATATCATCTCTAGCTACTAATGTCATCATGCCTACACGACAGCATATTACTTCTATTCCGACTCATTTAAAAAACTTAATAGAACAAACTATCGGTCGTTAGTGGAACTAGTCAAATTATGTTGTCGTGTTACGATATGACATCGAATTAGCTGCGAGTCGCAAAGAAGCGAATGTCAAACTGTCGAGTTATCGTTTGTTTAGTAGGGGTGTTGTAGATTGTTGCAATTTATCCGAAATAGGATTTTTTAAAGAAAGAAAGAAAGAAAATAAATTTATTTAACCACGGGGTTTTAGGGAGGCCTTTGCCCTGTAGGAAAGTTGATAAAGAGATGTAGACAACGTGTGTAAGAGAAAACAAAATACATAAAATCACAAACGTTACACTAATATGAATACGAGTATATACAAATATATATATAAACATAAAATATAAGATCAAGATCAAACTTTATTTCGTATCCATTTAAAAACTAGGTCCTACTTCAATAGTTTTGGTTCTAGGCATATTCAAATTATAAAAAACTTAAAACATATTTTTCCACTAACTAACGAACTAACTAACTATACAAATAAATATACAAAACAAAAGGAAACTTAGGCGTCGAAGTACTCATCCGCATCGCTGTCATCCGGAAACGTGTCCAGAAGACTGGCAGCATTGCCACGTTGAATGGCAATGCTAATTCTTTGGCCAAAGAACGAGCCAGCACTCTGGTCATGTGAAGTGTCGACCAGTCGGCGAGAAATTTTCTTAAAAAGGAGACGGCCATGGCTATGGCCTGTCCTGCTTCAGGAGTGCAGGCCGCATAGCATGACACGCCAGCATTAACGATATTATTCGTCGAGCTCTTGTCACCGCCGGCGTACCAGCGGTATTAGAACCAAACGGCTTGGTACGTGACGATGGGAAGAGACCAGACAGCATGACGTTGTTGCCTTGGAAGGTAGGTAGACCTCTGGTGTGGGACGCAACCTGTGTCGACACCCTTGCGCCATCTCATGTTCCAAGCACGGCGTGCTGTGCTGGCGCCACTGCTGCGGCTGCCGATACCCTAAAGCAGCGCAAATACTGTAACCTTATCGGTCACTACAGTTTTGAGCCGTTTGGGGTCGAAACGCTCGGGTCATGGGGCCCGAGTGCACGTCTCCTTTTTAAGGAAATTTCTCGCTGACTGGTCGACACTTCACGTGACCAGAGCGCTGACTACCAAAATAAATATCACTAAAATACTTAATATACGATAATAATGAAGCATAACATAATAAATACTAACAGCTATGACAAAGTGGAAAGATAGTGTTCTTTCACTCTTCTTTTAAACACTGCAACAGTTTGGCAGTCCCTAATATCAGGCGGAAGTGAGATCCATAACCGAACCGCATGCACAGTGAAGGAGTAGGAGTAGAAGTCGGTTGAGTGGGGAGGAGATTTAAGAAGATTTTTAAGATGCGACCTGCAAGGTGCATCAGAAGGATGAGCGTAGGAAAAGCGTTCCCGCAGGTAGGATGGCAGGGTGGATGGGTTTTTATTTATTGACAAATACAAAGAAAGGCCGATTTTATGGGTATAGTGCTCGAAGCGAGCGTTCGCCAGGTTTAGTGTATCGTCGACTTGTAACCAAGCTCGCCTCGAATGATACATTACAAACAAACCTTGCAAGTCAGTCTCCGCCGTTTTTTTTTTTTACGTTGAATGAATAAGCCTTCCAGTACCATAATGGAAAATCATGGTCAAAAGTTTTAATTTACCTACCGTTCTAATTGTTTTATCGGGGTTTCCCGAGTACTTTCCGACTCAATACAAATTAAGAATTAAAATGAGTTAGCAACCTGCAGCTTTCGGTTCTGCAACGTCTTAAAACGTGACTCCCACGATTAGGTTGGTATTCCCTCAGTTTTCATAAGCTACAACACCTGCATGCCTTATATCTGCTTCATTACTTTTAAGCACAGTAAAGTTGATACGACGTTTTTCTTTTGTTTATTTCTTAATTATTTTTTTAGAAATAAAAGAGACAAATATATTATTAACACGCCATTCCAAACCACCATCACTACACTCTCTAGTAGCTCAGTTTGCACGCTATTGCTGTTATAATGGTCCCCGCTTCGATTCCCGTCAGCGGTGCCCTTGCGACTTTTGTAAACTAATTTGAGACAAAACGTCACGCGATGGAGAAAAAAAAAACGGCTTCAAAGCTTTTTTGAGGGCCCATTATTTTAATACGGCTTGCTTTGAGGGATACCAGCAATTTAAATTTGGAGACAAAACTGTAGAACTTGAATGCTGTTCGTGATTTTCGTGTTATTAATACAATGATGCCTGCAGGAGATTTTTGTCTAATTTGTATGGAAATAAGAGGTTTAATAGGTATTCCATTTCATAAACATAACATCACGCCGGTATTCTCCGAAGGGTTAGGCAGAAGTGTACCTATAGTACACCATATACCTATATATCTACCTATAGTACTGTAGTAATCAGCCGGGATGCCACGGCAGGTCACTACGTGTAAAGTGTATGTTCACTCGTTAAGAGGTGTGTGAAGGACGTTCTGATTATTGAATGACACACCGGAGTCCCATGATATTATTTTAATGGCTTATGGCAAGCTCGTTACAAGTTCAACGTAAAGCTAGGAGTTTAACAATATAAAACAATTTTACTATAATATGTCATCTTTCGAACTTATTCTACTATGAAATCTCATGACGTGTCTTAATGGCCAGCTGTAATTCCGATGAAGGTTTCATGCTGAAGGCAGGCTCGATTAAAGCCTCTACAGTATACATACGAGTAATATAGTTAGTGGTACTAGTGGTACCTACAGAAACAAACGTGTCTCTACTAGTCACAAATAATTAAACTGATGTCAACGTTGAAGGCAGTGAAGCCATAAGGACCTCATCATTTTGGGCTTTTTGAATTATTATTAGTGAATCGTCATACTCTTGTCCTCAATATCGCCTCATGGAACACGACCGACAGATGAGATCTACAATTTCATTTAATTTCGAACCAAAAGTGTTTAGAATATTATGACGTATCTGTTCACTCTTGCTTTGAATTGACGGAATTCGGTGAAAGCGCCAGTAGAAGTAACCCTTTTTATTTATACATCTTTGACGTTTAAACGTTTTTATACAAGGTGTAACATAATTAACGCACAACCTCTTAAGCGGTCATTGTACTCAACATTATGAACAACTTTTACTATGGAACCCAAACCTGAAACCAAACCTGAAATCGCAAAAAAAAAAATCAGCTGTTCCCTACATTTTGATGAATTATGCGAACATTAATAGGGAGCAGCAGAATTTTTTTTGCGATTTCAGGTTTGGTCCCATAGTAAAAGTTGTTCATAATGATGAGTACAATGGCCCCTTAAGAGGTTGTGCGTTAATTATGTTACACCTTGAATATACCCTAAACGGATAGGTAGTTTAAGTCATTGCAGCCAACAGAAATAGACCACGTCATCAGATTTTAATCCAGTTTGATGAATTTTATTTAGATAATGAAACTTCCTTCGCCTTACTCACCGCTTTCCTTTACCTTACTCACCTAAACAAATCACCGCCATTTTACGTAGAACTTCAACAGTTAAACGAAGATAATCGTGCAACCTTTAATGAAAATAATGATACATCATATCGACAATAAGGTGACTTATACACGACGCCGAATCATTTTCACCGCTAAACATCGATTATGTGGAGACATCCTTTAAAATATCATTTGGACTAACCTTGATATGCACCCAATACTTTGTAACTTTTCAATTTAAAACTGCGGTTCCAAATTATTCGATGACCATTGCTGCTTATATTCAGAGTCGTTTCATTTGCGTTAGTACTGAAGCGTCAATGGATTTGGAGCAAAATGATATGTTGGTAGAGTTGAACGTTTCATGGTACAAGAATATTAGGGTTAACAAAAACAGTTTAGTTTTTTTCCGCTTCATAAAACAAAACGTCATAATCGTCGCACAGGAGTCACGTTCCATATAATGTTTCGTTATTATATCAAACCTTCTTGGTATTAAAATTGTATTAAATTTTTCAAAATGGAGGTCTAATTGTCGTTAAATCGTCCGTTTGAGGACGGAAATGTGGGCATTTTTTGTTTAAAATCGATTTCGTTTAGTAGTTTTGTGGACAATTGTTTTCCGTTTGCAGTGTGTAATTTCGTGGAGCGCCGCTTTTTTATACTTCAAATACGACGAGTAGATCAACCTACTGTATTTTGTTTGATTGGTCGGTATCTTTTAAGTCTGGCAATGATTCTATGATTACAGGCCTCATCTATATTAGTACGTTTGCAAAGTATGAGGAAAACCATAGATATTTTAAGGTCCTATTATTTATCTTGTAACTAGGTGGATCTCCTGGCAATTGTGGCAATATGGCTTTTCCTTACAAGGCAATCAATAAAATCTCACGATGTGGGTTCGCTGGTCTGATGAGGCTATGTATTTCTCATGGTTAATTTTTATCACGGCCTTTATGAGACAAATACTTTCAGAGTGCTTTTATATATGTATCTAGGAATGGGATGAAAAATAATGAATTTTCATGACCAACTTTGTTTTCTAATTATGTTTTTATATAGCCGTAACAGAGCCCAATCAGCGCTTTACTTTGTGTAATTTTTCATCACCACTGCTCTCAAAACGGTGAAGGAAAACGTCATGAGGAAATTGGAAGACATGTGATATCTACTAACCCGCACTGGGCCCGCGTTTTGGATTACGGCCCACACCCTCACACAGAGAGCAGGCCTGTGTCCCAGCAGTGGAAGCATTGTAGGCTGATTATGTATATTTTACTGGCCAAACCCGATTCTAGGACCCGAGCCAAAGAAGAATAGAATATCCCAACTTTAAATTTTTTTAAATGATAAGGCCACCCCCGCTTTACCCTATTTGCCTTTGGACCACTCGGGTGGGGACACCCTGTATATGTATATATGTAGTAATTACATCATCAGGCTGTTATTGCTGACTATTTAGTTTACTCACGATAATGATATGTAGGGTAGGCAGCTAGTTATGACATACATATTTATGATCACATCATATTGGTGGAGCGTCGGGTATGTGTATTTTTGAAGAAGTTGAGACGGGAAAATATTTAATTTTGCTGTCTCAACTTCTTCAGAAATAGTTATAACTTAACATAACGTCACGCTTGTATTCCTCGAAGGGTTAGGCAGAGGTGTACCTGTACATAGTACACCCACATTTCGCCAGTCATTTTAAGTCACATAGCCTACAGACAGCTGTGCTGCTGGGGAGTTTGTTGCGCCACTTCTTCTTCCCAGCTAAAGCACTAGGAAGTGGTGAAGGGCGGGCGTTTTGGGGGACTGTTTTATGTAATTTTTGACGTTCCAAAAGTGCTGATTCTCAGTCTAGTTTGAATAAATGACTTTTGATTTTGATTTTATTACCATCAACCGAGCACAAATCCAGACAACGGGCTGCCACTGAAAAATTCCAGATGGTAAAACCCGGTAACACTTTGCTGGACCCGGGAATCGAACCCAGGACCTCATGCTCAGCAGTAGTGGTTGCGAACACTAGACCAACGAGGCAGTCAGAAAAATAATTATGTAGGGAGATAATATAAACCTGTGCTTCCTTGTACCTTACTTATACTATCTTCCGTAGACTGACTCCACCAAAGCGGAGACGAGAGGAGAGGAGATGTGTTTTAAACAATCAATTGAATGTCGTTATTTACACATCTCGTCTTCACTCGGCTTCTGTGGATACCACTGAGTGGTATCCACAGAAGTATCATATTTGTATGGCGCGATCGAAGCGGAGATGTGAGCTATGCCTCGCAAGGTGGTGACGACGGTGCGCAGTGGAAACGAGAAGAGATGTGAGCGTCGTGCGGTGAGCGGCGTCGCTAGTACCCGCCGCGTCGCACAACCCGCCAGCCGCGCTAGCCAGCACACATCTCCGCTCCAGTCTAGCCAGTACGCATCTCCGCACAGCATCCGTGGATACACTCTAGCTGAAAAATATCTCTTCTCGTCTCCGCTTCGGACATCTCCGCATATTTCTGCTTTGGTGGAGGCCGGGCCTAAGACCTTTTATCTGTTAACACTAATTTTAATAAATAAAACTCCAGTCTGGCAACAATTTGTGTTTTGTGTATGTCAAATTTGTTTGATAAATTAGGTTTAGAGTAGTTTAATTGTTGTGATAACTTTACTTCAAAATGAATCCAAAAAAAAGCTATTAATTGGAACTACTTTGATGCAGTTGATGCGAATATAGCTAAGTGTAATATTTGTGAAAAAAACTTATTCAAGAAAAGGAGGACCCTTAACACATCTTTCTACCTCCGCCTCCGACTCCGGCTCCGGTTCCGACTCCGGTTACGGTTCCGACATCGACTCTGGCTCCGGTTCTAATAAAACAACCTCCGTAACATCCCTAGACCATCAAACTGAACAACTTTCTTCACAGGACCAGCATCGTAATAGCGAAATAATAATCAGCCTTCCCATACATTTGGGTCGAGTAAGGTATTAAAGTTTTGTATGGGACAGTTGATAATTTTTTCGCGATTACGATGACATACCGTAATTTTGTGTATGAGCTACGTCGTAGCAAACTGCTACGTCGTAGCAAACTGCTACGCGAAAACCTTTCTAGATTGATTTACTAGATTTGACGGCACTTCAAGGAAGAATATGAAATCAAACAAAAACCATATGGATATCTCAATATTTTATTAAAACGTCCACCTTGTGTATGTAGCCAACGCAATGAAAATTCGACAATTATACAATAATTTACATTTCTAATACATTAACGCAATTTAAGACAGATTTCACAGTAAATTGAGCTACTTTACAAACTATCACTTATTTTAATAATATGTATTACATTTAATATTTACAATGTCTACTTGGAATGCACATTTTAACTTACATTTAAAAGCCGTTAATTTTCTTATATTTAAAAACCGTATTTCAAAACGAGAGATGTTTGTAAAAAAGTGTTAAATACAAAGAAACTTTTTTTTTATAGATTACATATTTTATTACTTTTATTTTTTAATGCAAAATTAAATGTTAGATATTGAGATCCGAGTGAAAAATATAAATAAAATTCGAAGAGTATTTTGTATGTATATACTTACTTATTTATTTACAATATTTTTACAATGACTGCCTCGTTGGTCTAGTGGTCGCAAGCGCTACTGCTGAGCATGAGGTCCTGGGTTCTATTCCCAGGTCGGGCACAGTGTTATTGCATTTTTCTATCTGGAATTTCTCAGTAGCAGCCCGGAGTCTGGATCTGTGCCTGGTAGATGGCAACAGGCTCACCCCTATTACATGGGACTTAAACATAACTGGCGAAATGTGGGTGAACTATACACCTCTGCCTAACCCTTCGGGGAAACAAGGCGTGATGTTATGTTATTTTTACAATGTATCTTTATAATATTGCTAACATTAATAGAATATGGAACTGTCTATGAGCCATTGTCATTTTTCACAATAGAAGGCTGAATATGCTGTTTAGATAATACGATGACTGAAAAGTGAAAATCTATGAAAAGTACGTAAATATGCTTAAGCCATATATGCCTACTATCATATATAAGGTCAAATTTTAGCATGAGAAAATATTTTAAGGAGTTTATCTACTCATAAAACTAACCTACGTTTCCCAATATAATGGGTCAAAATGTGAAAAAAAAAGTTCTAATCCGATACTAAACCAGTCAGCTGAGCGTACAATTTATTGTATATGGACAGTCCAAAAAAGAAATCGTATTACAACCTACGTTTATTGGGAAAAGTTGTTCACTTTTATGAGTAGAAAAACCCCTTAAAATATTTGCGCTTGCTAAAATTTGATGTTATATGTAGGACAGTGGAAATAAAAACGCACACAGAAACAAGGTAAACCCAAATATTTTTTTTTCCCAAATTATAAAAAAAATAGTTTCAAGTTTATCTTGGTTAAATAATGCCCAGCCATTTTTTCAAACCTCTTGCACAATATTATTATTGGTTTAAGTACAATCGTGCCCACATTTAGGTATACGACAAATCACCATTTTCAAAACTGCCTAGTTTTAAGAAATCGTTTTTAATAATACGTGTTTTAAATACGGAAATTAAAAACTCTTCTATTAAATTAATGTTATGTTACACAAATACTTCTTTTACTATTTCATTATGCATTGTATTAAATCTATTATTAATTAACAAATTTTTTGCTACATTTCAAATAAGCAGACTTAAAGAATATATTCTATTACACAATATTTATCATAGAAATAACTATAGTTATAATACTGATAAAGTTTATTTACAAATAATTATTATTGCTACTTGCTATAACATAATACAAAAGAGCTTCGAATAACAGTAGTTCGGTATTTTTTATTGTAATTAATATGGACTAGAGGCGAATTTCAATAATACATTGAGTGGATACGAGTATAGGTTACTACAACAATTTATCAGTATGATAATTTTATTACATTTTATGCTCATCACCATGCAAAACCATTAAAACAGATTTAGAATAGCAAGCTCATTAAATCATAATAATTGATGTATTACATGTATTCAGTTGTCTTGAGTCGGATAGTAGAACGGCAAACGTTTAGAATTTGTGATGCATTTTAAAATTTTATTTCAATTGCACATTTGGCATCGCCTGTACTCTACTTTTATTTCATAAAGAGCTTTATTTCGACCTGTTATTTATACCAAGGGAAATAAAATTGACAACTGTTTTATGATTATGAATTACAAAAGAAACCAAAAAGAATTTTCTAGATCAATAAGCTTGCAGAATGCTTGAACAAGCTTACAACTTTCAACACTGCGTTTAACATCTCTAGTAAAAAAAGCACTTTACACTCCATACATACGTAGATAATTCCTTCACAAAAAATCTAATCTAATTCCGATCAACATATAGGCGAGGCGACTGGTGGGGGGTGAGGGGGCGGGGCGGTCGCTGCTTGCGCATTCATAAAGTTACTTTGATTGCCGGCCCATGGCTGGAGGTTTTGTAAAGCGCTTAAAGCGGTATTTGACGGCTGTCCTTGCGCTGCATTTGCAGAGTTCTGGTAGTGTAAAGCGGAGAGTTGCGCTGAACCGGGTGGTGCTTCGGGCATGTAGCCCTTGCTTAGGGCTTCCGCTTGCAGGGAGAGCATCAAGCGGTTCGCTGCTTGTCGTTCTGCTTCTCGCTCTTCTGCTGTTTGGCGTCTGTAACAAGAAATTTTAGGTAAGGGGTTTTGTTGGTAAGTATACAAGTTAGGGGAATTAAGGTGCTGGTGACACATAAACTTTTTATTATTTATTTGATCAATTTGTTTAAGGTATAAAAGACCTTGTAATCTGGTTTTTTTTTTTTTTGGATGGGAAATCATCAAATGACTTCTCCCGCTCAGGGCGTAGCGGGAGGGCGTGTCAGACTTTTACTGACTAAAACCCACCCGTGTTCCTTCAGTTGCCTGTGCCGGGGCCACAGTAACTCTTTCGAACATCCCGCAACCCTAGCTGGCATCGGCCCTAGCGGACCCCGTCATTCATTACAAATCATTTAGGGTCATTTTCAATATTGAATGGTTTGAATGATTTGAATGGTCCCAAGAGATAGAAATACCTTCATTCGACACACTTAGGCCCAAACTTGGGTCATTGTAACTTGACCAATTGATATTTAAGTGTGACTCAAACTACACTGCAACGAAAAAATCCTTAATTCTCAGAAGAAGCTAATTCAAATCATTAATCATTTCGCCAGATCCAATCCAACAATACATCTCTGTCAATACAATTAACTATTTTTACTCATTCCATCAATAAGTCAGTTTAATTACTGTAGTACCATATGTAAACAGCCCAGCTCGGTCAATAGACAGCACAGTAATGGGCAAGCAGAATAATTCACGAACCACGGCTCAGTTGAGCTTACTCATAGTAAATATTAAATAATATATATGATTGTGATAATAAGATCCGTGTAGATATTATACAGGGTAATATAATAAGACTGTTTTGTAGTGTTTGAATGTTGGGGATTATGTATTGGAATTATTGTTATTGTTTTGCATGAATTATGGTTGAATATTAATATTGGTAATGTCGTGTTGATGTCGTGTTGGTTGGAGGTTTAAGACCCTTCGTATGCCGTCGGAACTTAAAGAAAGAATTAAGATACATTTATTTAGCATAGACTAAAAGGCACCACACAATATACTTACCGTATTATTCATAAAAAAAAATTAAACCTGTTTTAGTTAAAAAAAGTGTCTTGTCAATTTCTTTCGAATTATAATTTGTATTTGAAAGTAGAAGACACTAAATACTAAAATAGGTTTTTAATACGTTTTAGTTTTTATATGAATAAGTGGGGTTAATATAATATATTTATAGCAAAAAAAATAGGCAGTCATGGGGACGGCCGACAGAAGTGAAAATTTAAACGTAAAACTATGCATAGCATGTCGCATGTCGGTCACGCAAACCGTTAAAATTTCCCCCTACCAATATAGGATATCGTATGTCGCATGTCGGTTACGCGACCCCATAAGATTTCCCCCTACCAACATAGCATATCGCATGTCGCATGTCGGTGACACGAACCGGTAAGATTTCCCCCTACCAACATAGCATATCGCATGTGGGTGCCACGAACCGGTAAGATTTCCCCCTATCAACATAGCATATCGCATGTCGCATGTCGGTGACACGAACCGGTAAGATTTCCCCCTACAAAATAGCATATCGCATGTGGGTGCCACGAACCGGTAAGATTTCCCCCTATCAACATAGCATATCGCATGTCGCATGTCGGTGACACGAACCGGTAAGATTTCCCCCTACCAACATAGCATATCGCATGTGGGTGCCACGAACCGGTAAGATTTCCCCCTATCAACATAGCATATCGCATGTCGCATGTCGGTGACACGAACCGGTAAGATTTCCCCCTACCAACATAGCATATCGCATGTGGGTGCCACGAACCGGTAAGATTTCCCCCTATCAACATAGCATATCGCATGTCGCATGTCGGTGACACGAACCGGTAAGATTTCCCCCTACCAACATAGCATATCGCATGTGGGTGCCACGAACCGGTAAGATTTCCCCCTATCAACATAGCATATCGCATGTCGCATGTCGGTGACACGAACCGGTAAGATTTCCCCCTACCAACATAGCATATCGCATGTGGGTGCCACGAACCGGTAAGATTTCCCCCTACCAACATAGCATATCGCATGTGGGTGCCACGAACCGGTAAGATTTCCCCCTACCAACATAGCATATCGCATGTCGCATGTCGGTGACACGAACCGGTAAGATTTCCCCCTACCAACATAGCATATCGCATGTCGCATGTCGGTGCCACGAACCGGTAAGATTTCCCCCTATCAACATAGCATATCGCATGTGGGTGCCACGAACCGGTAAGATTTCCCCCTACCAACATAGCATATCGCATGTCGCATGTCGGTGACACGAACCGGTAAGATTTCCCCCTATCAACATAGCATATCGCATGTGGGTGCCACGAACCGGTAAGATTTCCCCCTACCAACATAGCATATCGCATGTCGCATGTCGGTGACACGAACCGGTAAGATTTCCCCCTACCAACATAGCATATCGCATGTGGGTGCCACGAACCGGTAAGATTTCCCTCTACCAACATAGCATATCGCATGTGGGTGCCATGAACCGGTAAGATTTCCCCCTATTAACATAGCATATCGCATGTCGCTTGTCGGTGACACGAACCGGTAAGATTTCCTCCTACCAAAAATCGCTCAACGCGTCTAAAGAAGTTTTTACTTCAAAAATAAAAATCAAATAAAAAGTGTAAAGCGCGATGTTAGAAATTAGCGGGAAAGTGTGCCCCACGACTGCGCCAAAAAGGCTCAGTTCAGCAAAAAATGCCAGACAACTAGTGCCTGACGCTAGTTTTCAACTGAACCTGGGGGCCAACCACCACCTCTTAAAGCAGTATTATTTTAATGTTACTTCAGTGTGAGAAAGAGATGAAGCTATACAGGACGTCTAGCTCCATTTCTTTCTCACACTCAAGTAAAATTACAATAGTACTGCTTTACTTTAAGAGGTGGTGGTCTAGCTCCTGAAGTGTGAGGTGACGGATGTAAATCAATTATATACTGAAAAGTGCATACTTTAATAAAATAAAATACGTAGATCTACGCTATACGTGAATCGAAGTTGCACTCATTGTGTCTGTGATTACGTTTCAACTCATACACTATCCTATATAAATGGGCGACACTGATTTACGTAGAGAGAAAACATCGCAAGAAATTCTAGTACCTAAGTATGAACTTTCTTTTTCTTGTCTGTTTTCGAAACAATACGGAGAGCAAGCTATTTTTGTCTACTTTGTATGAGAAGAGGCATTTACCCTGCAACGGGGCAATAATATAATATGTAGTTTTCTAAGCAATTTGAGTGCCTATATTACTTTACAATTAACAAAATAGAACCAATTCAAGTACCTTGTTATTTTTTTTTATGAGTTCGTCCGGTCTTTACCTCTAATTCGCCTGACAGAAAGCGATGGATGAGTCCTACGATAAAACGAACTCACCCAAAACATTACAAACAGGGTCATGAGTAAAATGAAATGAAATTCATCCTTACTGAAGACATAGATTCTCCGAATGAATTAAATACATAGACACAAAATATCGCCAACGCAACACAAACTAATTATGATTACCGCCCATTGCTTTCAGCACCCACGTAAATAATACATGAGTTAGATCTGACGACGAGGGCCGTGACGTCAGCACTGTCAATTAAATACGACTATCTAAATGGCGACAGGCGAATTAGTTTTACGCGTAAGTTAGTGGGCGGGTTTAGTTTAGAGTACTGCTTGAAACAGATGTAGATTTAAAGGGTTTTTAATAGGTAAGCAAAGTCCGTTTAACTAAACAACTGGTCTTTTGGCCTTTCAGTACGTGTACTGGGATACTGAAGGACCAAAAACTTTTCGGTGCCCAGCCCTCTAGAATGAACAAGTGATGGTCCTCCTTATATAGGTATCTTGAAACTCTAAACGTCAGAATATAGTTTGTAATACTAATACCAATTAATTAATGGTCAAGCTGACTTCCTTGATATCAATATCAAGGAAATGTATGAAGATGAAACTATAATAAAGAACATGCCAACTATCGATAGTTGTCACGTTCTTCATATAATACGGCTGAACCCAATAAACTATCTATCACCAGTTTTGGCACACTGGAGATAGAAAAACCTATCTATCGATAGTTTTAACAACCCAATAATCTATAAGAGATTATGGAATCATACCGGCCTGACATAAGGACAGATAGAATTATACTGTCTACCATCAATAGCGATCTGTGTTTTACTGAAAATAAGTTATTGGGTTCGGCCGATAGTTTATGTCCCTGTTCCTACAAACCGTAGAGGTTACGTATTCTTTGAAAGGATCTACGCGGCATTTACGGTAACTCCCACATAATTTTAATCACGACAGTAAATCAGTTAACCATGAAGCTGCCTTGAGTCACAGTTAAGCCTTTGTTTGGGTATCACAACACCTCATAGCAAAGCTTGGTGAACCGCATTCTGAGTATCACCTGAATCATTTTGCTTTCTGTTGTTTCTCTCGGCTCTCGGTTCCTTTAAACAATGGTAACTTTTTTATTACCAAACTGGGCATATAAATAAATTCGTAAGCTAATTTTACCTGTGATAGCTACTTCCATATGGGATCCCTCCCGCTTTGCACAGTAGTCCCCTACTGTGCAAAGCTATGAGGTATTTGCTTCATTATTGGTAAAGATACAAGAGTCTTAATTTTAATCAATAACGGTCCGTAAATTTTAGGAATCGGCCATTATTATATTATCATCTACCATTAGTTTTGAGGTGATAATCACATTTAAAAAATTATTGAATCCGTCCGAAAACAAAGTCACTGACTGGGGACAGTCTGCGCTTAGAACAGATGTTCTGAATTCCTGTTCAAACCGAGTACAAATGCATTAATACTACCTATCGTTTAAAATAACTTTCTATTCAAGTGACATACTTAATCCTAATAAGTACTTAGTAAAGGTTTACATATTAAAATCACAAAACATATAACAGGAAATCGAACACTCCACATCTGGCCAAACGCCTACGCGCAACTCCTTCAAATAACTCAGCTCATATCTTTAGCAAGTCGCATACAATCTCATTAGCAGTTCCAACGGCTTCACTGAGCTCTCTGAGTGAGCAGTTGATCTCCAGAGTCAAGTACACCGTCTGATAACTCCCGAGCCAACCCTCTTAACACGAAGCCTTGTATTTGCATAATTTATTCGTCGACTTGTCGCTAGATTTGTTGGGGTGAATAGTCGTGCGATTTGTCGGGGTGACTAGTTGGACGATTAGTCGGATCCTGTAGCTATTGATTGTGATTATTATGGTTTCATTTTGTAAAGAGATTTGAAACTAGCTGGGGCTTTTAAGTTTCTAAAGATTCAGATTCAGATTTCTTATTCTGATTTGAACTGAGATGACATCTGGATTGTCTGTTAGCGAGAAATAGGGATATATGACTGATGGCTTCAATAGGGTCATTGCATCATAAGAGGATGTTTAAGAATCTGTCCTACATTCATACTGTATATGGAGCCAATTTTCCAATATCAAAATAATTTGTTTTTGCAATTACTGTTGATGATATACGTATTTTTGAACCTTCAATATCTGACCTAGATCTAAATTTTTTTGTAACTTTTGACAAAGGATAGCATCCGGGCTCATGGCTACGTAATAACAGGTGTTCGGGTCAATGGATCAGGTTAAGCTACGGTTGCCGCGGTCGGTCCGTGGATGGGTGACCATCTTTACATACCAAGACTCCTCCGTGCCTTGAAAAAGCACGTTAAGACGATGGTGCTGGCTGTTGTCATTCTTGGATCTTTGATAGTCGTTACCGACCCGCACAGACTCGCCTGTACCGGGAATATTATACCTGCACCAATCGGTACCGACCCGTACGGGTGTCTGTACCGGAAACCTGATTCTTTATGTAAGCTCCCTTCGTCTGTACCGGAAACCTGTTTCAATATGTAAGCACCCAAACCCGTGTGGGTCGGTACCGGTCAGTGTAGGCAGGGTTAATAAGTTGGTCGGCACCGACATGTTTAAACCTGTTTCTTTATAAGTGAGCACATAAGATAACATGGAAATATTATACCTGCACCGATCGGTACCGACCCGCACAGGTTCGCCTGTACCGGAAACCTGTTTCTTTATGTAAGCAGTAGGTAGGTAAGTGGGCTGTGGAGGTCAGATAGGCAGTCGCTCTATGTAAAATACTGGTATTCAACTGCATCTGGTTAGACTGGAAGCCGACCCCAACATAGTTGATAAAAAGCTAGGCAGATTGATATTGTCCGTTTTTTGAATCCCAAGTACATTACAACCTCAACACTATCACGTTCATTTGTTTAACAAACAACTTCAGTCGCCATATTTTCTCCTTGAACCAGCCAGTAATGACGGACACCACCGCAGTCTGCGACCACAACCCATACTTGGATGGGTTGCGCAACCGATCGGGTCGTCGTAATTTAAGAACATCCTTAAAGACAGATTAAGATTTGCTGGAAACGACACAGTGCTTGTGTGTTTTATTTAGGTGTTATGGTGAGGGTTAACTTTAATGTTTTTCTCTATATTATAGCATTTTCTGGGTATCAAATGTCTATGTCTTTGTTTTTTTTTTAGCGAACTAAGTAGGTAGGTATATTTAAGTGAATTAAAGATCAACAGCTGATTATTGTTATCATACTTATCATCTATCAATAAGCATCTAATAGAAACGATCTGACATAAATAAACCTTTAAGTTGCTTTAGGAGCAGTAGAAAGAAGAAGGTGCTCGGAATAATAATCCTAGATTAGCCAAATAGTACAGAGACTTTATAGGATCGTACAACATTGTCAGATTGTATACTTTGACAGTTTGGAAAGTAAAAGATTGACTTTCCTAAGATTTTTCTTTATCAATCCAAACTATTAAGGCAACGATATACGAGTTTTAATGATTTTAAACTGAAGATCACGTCTAAACGAGTAGTGTTAATGATTTGGAAAAAATATAATATTAAATTAGAGCATCATATTAATAACGTAATATGTGAATATTTTAGATTAAGTATGTTTATTTTACGTAGTAAAATTAATTTGTAAAGTTATGTCTAACGCGGATAACAAACTGAGAATCACGTAAAAACTATCTAGCGTATTTTTTATGAAACCTTCACCATTTTAAAGATGATTTAATTATTATTTATCTATTAGTGTAAGTACGTGTTTTATTACAATACCTTTTGTTTTATGCATAATAAATTAATAATGCGTCTAATTTGGGACAGCGCTCCTTGATGGGCGAGTCCTATTACTGGGTGCCGTACGACGCGTTGCGTGAGTTTAGCACAGAACGCGTAAGCTATGCAATCAAGGCCGTTGGAATATATCTGCGTCTTAAAACCTATGTTCAAAGACGAACGTTCGTAGTCCGATCGTAATTTATGATGAACACGATGACAAACTTGCCCGAAGTTTTTGTGAAACTACGTACTCATATTTTGACTGCACAAATCTTCTCCGCAGCTGCGCTTCTACCGTTTCCAAGAAACTATATCGGTGGTAATGAGTAGACAAGTACTTAGATAATACAGCCACAACTTAACTCTTAGCGGCCTTTACTTAAAAGGGGTGAACACACTTTAGCGTTAACGATACGACGCTTTTAAAATATTTATAAGGCTGAGTATGAGAGTTCTTGAACTTGAGAGTTTGGCGGTTATAATCATGAGTATTTATAATGTAGTCAGAAACAGGACTAAAGAAATGCTAACTGAAAATAGCAAACATTCTTACTTACTGGAAAATAAAGAAAAATAGGTTTATTTGTTACAGAAATACGTACATACAAACAGATGAGAGTAATAAGAAAAAAAAAATATTAAAAAAATCTTAAAACCCGACTGCGTAAAAAGTGAACTTTAAAAAAGGTGGAAACAAGATGACCTATATATTTTGTCTCCAAACAATCTCATGCAGTCGAAGGTATCTTTTTAACAATAAAGACATATTGCCTCCGTCTGTATGATTTTTTAAATTTACTTTTTTTATTTTAACTTTTTAGTTAGGATTATTTATCTCTCACTGTATTAAGTAGCTTTAAGTAACGGTCGTAAATACAATACCCACTTATAATCGGGTGATAACGGCCTCTTGCTCACTCTAAGAGTTCGGGGTGGTTTTTTTGTCATTTCTCATTCCAAATTACATTTAAACATATAATTTGTATACATTTTTGTAATCACCTTTTAAAACCTTTCATTTTGATACCCCACTCGATAGGTTTGGTAGATTTTTTTTAAAACACATTTTGGCGCCAAAAATCCGCCATTTTGATTTTTTATAATTTTAATATAATCAGTGGCATTTGCAATAAAGGCAACTCTAATGACATCGTTCATCAAATCAGTTCAGCCGTTTAGTAGTTACGAGGGAACATAGGGATGGACATACATACATACTGTATACATATGAAAAAGACTACTACATATCATATTGTAAGTTAGTAATTAATGTAGTATAAGTATCTACTGAGTATTGACGTCAACTTTGCCTATGTCTATTATGCAATAATTGTAAAAAATACAACAAATATGGTAGCACTTAGGTCTACTATCAAAATTAAATCGGTGGATTTGAAACATCAGCATTTGAGGAAAGTAAATCATTTTCCAAAAAGGGATTCCTCGATTTTAAACCTAAGACTGTTTAAGATTTAGTTTTATTTAAACGAAACTTTTGTTCAAAACCTTTTTGCGGTGCTACCGAATTCAATGGTATCTAAATGATTTCGATAAGAAAATACTATATCAAATTCCTTGAGAATAATTTAAATGCCAAAAAAATTACCCCAAAAAGGGGTTTTAAGAGTCACTTATGATTATGACTCTTTCAAGCTAACTCGCGAACTGACAATTCCGATTACCTTAATCTTCATTTTACTTAAGCGCATAACATTAACTACTATTAAAAACGCTGGTTAACCATTCAACCATAACATAAGGCCTGGTGCACACTAATGAACACTTAAAACTTAATCGTTATTAAGTACGCAGACAAGAATATCGAGACGAAAAATTTTCAATTACGATAAAGCCCTTACATAATTGAGACTCTTAACTTAACAGCGTTCGCGATATCGTGTGGACTCCGCTTAAAAGCTTTATTCATCTATAAAACATACCTTTCTCAAAAATCCAAATGAAAATATACTTTATCATCTTTGAAATAAAGTTCATGTTTGGTGTTTGTTACTTAGTTCCTTTACATGCAAATTAATGTTGGGTGCATTGGAAAAGTTTAATGGTATCTTAATTAGTCGATACAAGGAGGTTGGTGCTTATTTAGTGGTGGCCAGTATCGAATTTATATATTCTCTAATAATGTGCAGGGCAAAGTTGGGAAGATTTCTTGTACGTAGGACGTAGAACTTACACTGCCTTTGATTTCAGTAGTTTCTATAAAAAATTGTTTATGGAAATGGATTTAAGCTAGCCATGTTGCATGTTAATTAGAAAAAAGTCATATTGATGTATCCTTTTATCAATTAACTCAGACCATCCCTTTCTTATTTTCGACCAAGATTGAGCTGGCAGTGGTTTTAAATTAACAGTTAATCTAGCACTAAAATCTCTGTCTCTCGATCTGAAAAAGGAATCTTTTGGTGGGACTGGCTACAGTAGGTTTCATTAGCGAATTAATTAAGGTGTTTAATTACCAAAAAGGATAAAAGATACTATATATAAAACACATCTAAACTCACATTAACTTATAAGCGAAGAAAGTTCCACAATAATTCACGTTTCATTAAAACTGACGTTCAAATGAATATAAAGTTAATTCATTCGTTGAATTCAAACTTTAGACTGATATATGACCACCCTGAAGTGGAACCTCAAACCCCAATTTTCCCAGATCTCCCCCACCGCCTTCAGTTCTGAAGATTCTAATGAGGAAAGAGGAGATCTGGGATGTTTGGAGGGTTCTCATTATCCTGGTCTGTGTGTAGCGCGATAATGAATGATTGAACAAAGCGTTAAGTCTATTATAACGTTGCAAGAACTTTATTAGAACGGTTAACGTACAACGTGAAGGGAGGTGCTGCGATGTCGATAAGTGGTGGTCGTTGTTTTTTTAAAGGTTCAGTTGACTAATGAATATCGCTGATAAAGGTACAACAATTATTATCGTAACAAAAAACCTGTGCTCATTATTTTCATTAAACGATTCTTGCAGTTGTAGTTTTACGATACCGATAATGCCTAAAAAGTAAAAACGTAATTAATTGCTTTATGAAAACAAAAAATAATTGGCGTATTCTATTCTATATACTTTTCAATTGGAAAAATAAATAACAAATTCATTCAATTAAAACCACACTTTTCCATGCTGCATTAATCTCAAAGATAAAATATATCAATTATAATGTAATTAAAACGCCACAATATCGCAATTAATATTATCGAGTTAAATTTTATCGACTCGGCACATCACTAGTTACCGCGCCTCGAGTTGAGTCCGCGTCTTTATAATTAGATAAAGCGGGTAACAATTAAACTTCCCTTAAATAAGCCAAACGTGGAGGGTAGCAATTAGCATTTTCAGGCTGATTATTTTATAAGTATAACAAGGATGGTGCATTTACTGGATACGGCAAAGGTAATGATAATTATAAATGTGTGTGCATTTGGAAAATTAACATGGGAAGGTGTTAAAATGAAGAATTGCTAGAAATATGGTCAAATACAGAAACATTATTTTCACTTTTTTATTTTGTTATTTGTATTTTGTGTTTCACAAACTGCGCCCAAATATTATTCTTTCTTTCTTTTTTCTTTTCAAAGTGATCATATCAGCCCGTGAATGTTTACTGCTGAAGAAACAATAGTTTTTTTTAGTATGCATTCACTATGAAATCAAATAACGTTTAAAAACCTCTAGCTGACTAACATTTTCTCATAATTAACTTCGCCAAAAATTGCTGCACAAATAGCTCTTTAAACAACTATAATGATCAGGAACACATGCCAGAACAGTTACACAAATAAAATGCTTTAAAAACGAATGTATTTTTCTTCTCTAAAAACTCTTCCAGGTTCATCTCTACATCGCTGATCCCTCATCCCGCTAGCGCGGTCGGTTCTAACAAATTTATGCTAGCTAATTAAGATCTGCTTTATTAATTACTTTGGCCAACTCTACAGTTTTTCCTTTTTTCTCTCTCCCAAAATCGTGTCTAATAATCTGTTTAGCGGCTATGAATTTTTGGGGTTAAATAAGCTGATTTGACGTTACTTTTTAGCTGTTTTGTTACGGAAGGTGATTAAATTTGGAGTAATTTTATGTCGGCAGTTTGGACGCCACGTTTTATCGGCAGTTTTTCCAGTTCTGTTGAATTACGTAGATCACAAGGTACTTGAACGCCGCATTATTAATTGCATCTATTGTAGTAATAATCATATGAGAGGATACCTTAGCTACTGATTCTTGAATAGCAGTCGATATACTAAGATATTCACAGTCTATTTCTTTTGTGCATTATGTTTCAAAGTTCCAATCTTTAAACATTCTCTTTATTCACACATTTAATTTAATATTACATACTTGCTTACTGAATCGTCCGTTGTATAAAAAAAAACATTTAACTTTAAAACGAGTTAAGACTTTAATACAAAGGCATAGATACTTGCATTTTTTTAAATCACTTATTGAAATTTTCATCCCGTCAAAATGTACCTCCAAAAGCTCCCTAAACTCAAAACACACGGACAATAAAAATGTTCTAACGATAAAACTTTACAACTTTGCCCTCAGCAGTTATCAAAACAGTCAAATAAATCCGGGAAGCTTTTTAAAACTTCAAGATGTTCTCGTAAAAACTCCCTGCATAATGTATAGCCTTTTGAATTTGTTATTATTTCTTTCCTTAAATTATTTAGATCGTCATCATGGTTTTTTGCAGGTGGAAGTGACTTTGTTAAGTTTTCTAATTATGGATTCGTATGAAGTAAGACAACTATGTGTGTTGGCATCGTAAACACCTTTATTACCTTTGTAATAAACATAAATGAAATTATTTCTAAGAAGATACATTTACCTACATTGTCAGACCTAATAATGTTATTTTTACATGGATGACTTCATTTTTTTTTGTTTATTTATTTAGTTTTACCAACGTTTGTATACAGTACAGAAATTACAGGAAACAACAGAAAATAAATAACTAAATGACGTGATATTGCCTCTCGCCAGGTAAGATAATTATTTGCGTCTAACATGAAATGCTCTTTACTATCGTATTACTAATAACTTGTCTGTCATTGATATATAGCAACAAAATACTAGTAGGTATATTATAATAATAATAATAAATTCATTTATTTCAGACATAGTCCATACAAATAAAATAAAATCATATACAACACATTGCATTAAAACAATCGAGAACAAATAAAATTACACATATATTATAGTAGAAGCCTGCATGTTTAGCAGGTGACAGTCATTTGCAACATTTGACAGCATCAATACATCTTCTTCCTCCCCTAATCGTATGGGAATATAAGAAAAGACGATGTGCAATAAAAATTAACGACTGAATGTGGAACACATCACTCCCCTAGACCCCTCGTATCAATCGGCAAACGGATTTGTTTCCTAATTCCTAAGGAGACAACCTACAAGCAGCAATTATACAAGAGACAGCCGACATAGCTTCGAAGAAAGGTACACGAAACAAATACAAGCCATTTAGAACTCTATGCGAAGAAAAATACACCTTATTATCCTTTGCAAATAATGTATTCGCAAAATTAAATCGCAGAAAATAATCTTAAACGAAAACATACTCTTAGCGGTTGAGATAAGACGTTCTTTCAAGAAATGGGACTAAACACCCTAATTCGGGGAGTTTTAATATTCACTTATACAAGGGAAAAGAATTACAGGAAGAAAATGAAACAGGGTGAGTAAATAAATAAAGAAAACGAGACGCCTAGGGCGGCCATGTTGCTACGTGGGTAACATTACGTGTTAGATCGTGCAACGATTCCAATTCGATTTGTCGATAGTCGAACACGATTCCAGGGAAATGACCATCGACCTTTAGAATGTGTAAATAGTTTGAGGAAATTGGCTTACGATGCTTAACTTCTAATAGAAAGAAAACTACGTAATAAGGTTCCAATTGCGATCGACTTTTGAATTCTGAGAACTAAAATTAACTTTAGTGCTGTTCCCACAAATTATAGATAAGAATACCGATATCGACTAAATGGAAACGCTACAAATAGATTAAGATGTAAAACAGCATATAAAGTAGCTGTAAAGTAGTTCACAACAGGGAAATAATTTACTTTAATACGTAGTTAAAATTTAATGCTTTGTAACGGCTCTATTCATGAATACTGTTGCAAACTATGTTGATGTTCCATTACGTCTCCGTAGGACTACTTTACACTAACAGTAAACAAGATAAAAATTGTCGAAAAATAATTAAAAAGCTACGCGGCATCATTAATTGTAAAATAACTAGTAGTACCCGCTTATCCAAGACGAGTTGCTCATAAAAATAACGTTAAAACGGTAAAAGTCACAAAAATAGGCTATAAACCAAACAAACGGGTACAATACATGTAAAAAGTCGAGCGTTCGTCTTTTCCACCGCAGTTAATAATTGATGCCTCAAACTGCCGAGTTGTGTTGCTCATACAAAATGTATGTCCCTAGCTACCCCATGTTACCGCCTGCTTGATGTGTATATAGCATATGTATAGTTAGTACGTCCACTTAACTGCTTCTCTCTAACCTTTGTTATAGCAATTTGGATCGGTTTGGGGAACGAATTGATTGGGTGTACGCGGGGATATATTGTTACGCTTGTAATTTATTGTATAGCTGGATTTGGACGAGGTATAAAATGATTTTGTTAGTAATGCTATTGTTTTCTATAGAGCTTGTAATTACCAATGACATAAAATGCATAAAAGTCTAAATGCCAATATTTTTTTAAAGTGAATTTTCAGCTTTCTTCTGTCTTTTCTAAATACTTATAATATGTGATATAAAAAATGGGTTTCTTCACACTCTATAAATCAATATTATATTATTAATGTTTGATAGGTTGTTCCTCAAACAACGCTTTCTACACTTTAAAAAGAATGACAAATTACAATACCAAAACTGTATTAGGTATCGATAATTCAAACTGATACATTATTCATGTTTTGAAAAAAAACCCACACGACTATACAACTACAATTAATTTCAAATATAGAAATCGTTACACAAGAATCGACTGTCAATAAAATCGATAGTTTAAATATATTCGTTTGTCACGTCCTTATCTGTATACACAGATAATCAATGTAGGCACAGATCATAATGCATGGAGCCATTGTTTATGGATGAGTTTAAACTATTACTTACGCGAGAGGTGTAATTTATTGTGTTTCATTCATGTATTGTTTTCATTGTTGACAGATGAACGCTGATTGCATGCTTATGAATGATTGCATGTTTTATTTAGCACACGTTTAGTTTATGAATCGATGGAATTAAAATGTTATTTGTCATCGAGGTTTCAGAATGTTTGGTGAAAATTGCTGACATTTTCTTGCTGTCAAATATTTGAATCCATAACATAACATAACATCACGCCTTGTTTCCCCGAAGGGTTAGGCAGAGGTGTACCTATTATAGTACACCCACATTTCACCAGTTATGTTTAACTCCCATGTAATAGGGGGCGAGCCTAGTGTCATCTACCGGGCACAAATCCTGACTCCAGGCTGCTACTGAGAAATTCCAGTTAGGAAAACCCAACAACACTTTGCCCGACCTGGGAATCGAATCCAGGACCTCATGCTCAGCAGTAGCGCTTGCGACCACTAGACCAACGAGACAGTCAATCACAATCAATTGGCATTTGAATCCAATTGAGTATATATTGATTAAATTCGAAGACATGTGACATCTACCAACCCGCACTGGGCCCGCGTGGTAGATAATGGCCCATTACCTCTCGAAGAGGCCTGTGTCCCAGCAGTGGGAATATTATAGGCTGATTATGCCTAAGCTTATGCTAAATATTTGAATTTGAAATTTCACAGCGGTTGTCAACACAACAAAGCAAGAAAACGTTAATAGGTTTGTAAACCTACGATAAAAATTAGCGCTCTAAGCATTAATTATCTATAATTACTTGTCCTGGCTGAATCATCAACGCAGAGGCTAAACCGCTGGGGCTACAAACTTGATTTTTTTTTGAAATTTATCTTTAAGGGGTGAAAATGTGGAATTTTGTTTGTATGAAAAATCTTGAGTTAATAAACTTGAAACTTGGCACAAATACTTATTGTAAATTATGAATATTGTAATTTTTTGTTTTTCTAAATTAGGTACTAAACTGGGTATTGGGGGGTGTCAAAGTTTGTATAGAAGAATTTTACCACACAGTCCGGATTAACTCGAGACTCGGTATTTATACTTATGACCGAAAATAAAGAATAACGGGTTTTTGGGTTTTTTGAAAATCCCTAACGGGGTACTAAAGTACGAAACTCACGCGGACGAAGTCGCGCGGAAAGTGCTTGTATTCAATAAAACTGCATAATTATGAGTCTTATAGGCCATTTCTAAGAAGGACTAGTTAAAAAGGAACTTTTAATATATCGTATCGCTCAATAAAGGATTTTTTTCAGGTTTTATCATTAATCATTGTCAAATAAAAACTAATTATGATGGGATTCTGTACAGTAGCCCAACATTTGTACTAATGATCAGCATCCTCCAACGGAGCCACAGATAATACCAAGTCATTTGTCATAGATAAAATGCCACTTCATTTAATTTATGTCTCCTATATCAGTTATAAGGACATTAAATTGAAATCATAGTGATTTAGATGATTTAAGAGCATCGTTAAGTCTCATACCTACTTACTTCTCGAAATATAGACAGAAAGGTATCTATGGACTTTATTTTTAACTAAAGGTATCTATGATTTTTTCGTATGGAGAACCCTAAATTCTGTATCATGCAAATGAAAAGTTCTTGTTATAAAATGTTAAAATGCAAGTTTCTACTTAAACTTAATCTTATTGCTAAATAGTGTACGCACAAGAGAAGAAGCAAGCAATAAAACTATCTTTAAACCGACGCTTATGCAGTAATAACCATTTCTCTGAACATAAAGATTTGTACAGGACAAACTAAATCGCATTTCTAGACCAACATAGAGAACCAAGGGAGATATGCTACTACAATATCGAATTTATCGAAACTCATTCCACAAATCCTTTTTAAAACATTAAACACAGGCACAAAACAAGAATTCGATATTCAAAACTGCGAGACAATGCACGAGGTGCGTTCTGAAGTTGTGTTGGTGGCATCACAACCGATTACGTTCTAATGGACAAGCGGTGTTTGTGTTCGATACTGATAACGCATGCTCGATACGCGCGGCGCCATGCCACTGATTTTATTATAATAAAACAAAAAAGACTATTGGCCAGGCACTCACGGCCGATGTTCGTGATCTACTGTCTGATACAGGATTTTATTTCGCCTTTGTAATCGTACTTTGATTGTGTTTCGGAACGTATGTTTGTTAAGTTGGTAGCGTTAGTATTGTTGGTTTGAATTTCGAATAAAGGCTATCAGACTAGATAGAACTAAAGATTGAATGTAGGCAACAAAAGTGTTTGGTAAATAGTTACTCCTATACTTATAACATCGTACACGGAAGGGTCTTCTTCATAAAATGAAATCGTTTCATGTCCTGGTAAATATTCAAAAGTAATAAATAATCTACTATCTAAGCATTTCCTTTTGTAAGCTTAAATAGCTTTTCCCGCGTGCAATGTTGCAATCTGCGTAGCCGAAAAATATTATCAATGCTAAAAACGACCTAGGTTATATTATTAGGACTTTTTAAGGTTCTTAATTTTTGGGTTTCTTACATTTTGAGGCTGTTTCTGAAGCCTTTGAAAATTTGATCACGCTCTGAAGATGGCGCCTAAAAAGAACGGATTAATCCATTCCTATTTTGAAATGTGTCGTACAAAGGGCATTAGTATTCGGATTCGGTCGATTTAGCCGACGTCTCTTTGTATTAACTGGCTAAGTTAATGGTCTCTTATCTCTAGCTCCTTGTTTTTGTCCTGTTGTGTATTATTAAAAGTCGGGTTATCTACTAACGAGGGGCGACGTGGCTAGGACCAATGATGATAGGATTTGTTTCCAGTTTACTTGATTAATTTACCGCCTAATGTTTTTGATGGAGTAAGTAACCGACGGATTTAGTAAAAAGCAATTTTAAACATAAATAACGATAAACTTTAAAGATCTTCGTATTAAGTAATTTATGGCGTCCGCTTAACAAAATTATTCAAAAGTTTCTGTGAACTAGTTTTGCGGCTGAATTTAAATGAAAAAAGCTTTTTAGTATCGTGATCCTTTTCTGGTCTTTTGCAATAAATTACATATTAAGATGTGTTTACATAATGTGAAACATCTTACAATCGTTAAGTATGACATTTAGTATTCAAATTAATCTCACTTATTTAATGTAACTCTCAAATTCGAAAAAGGAATGAAAGTAGTGTTCTAAAATATTTGAAACAATACGACAAAGAAACGATATCGTTTTAAAATACCAACATATAAATACGATGTAAACTGGGCAAAGGAATTTTGGGTTCAGCCGCACTTTACCGTGTTTTCGAAAGAACATTTGAAATAAAAGACTCATTTAAAAGATTAGGATAAAGTACGTTCAATTTATTATGAGGCTCTCAATATATTTTAAAACTGGGTTAGGGTTAAGTTATGGGCTGATAGGAACGAATATTTGGCCTGAAAAAAAAATGAGGCACGGGACTATTTTATAAAAGCACGAGCATTGTGTTAAACTCACTGAGTGTTCTTAGGAATACAGAAAAGAGTCAAATGTTTATTAATTTGTAAAGTAAAATGTATGGTAGTTATCATTCATTGCAATCATCATTATCATTAGCAACCTTGTTCCACCCACTTTTGAGCAAAAGGCCTTCTCCCTTTTTTACCGACTTCAAAAAAAGAAGGAGGTTATCAATTTGACACGTATGTGTGTAATATTATTGGAACTGCAATATATTGACATACGATGATCTATTAGGGCTTCCAATCAAATATACAAAATTTTATAGGCGTTTGTCCACGCATTTCTCCGAAACTATTACTTAGTCGGATTGTAACTATTCTTTTTTTATTTGCTTACATATACTTCAACTTAGGGAACAGTGTAAGTTTCATCAAAATCGGTTCAGTAAATTTCCAGATATGGACTAATACGTGTAAGTGTGACGGCCTTTTTTTTTTGTGGATGGGAAATCATCAAATGACTTTTCCCGCTCTGGGCGGAGCAGGAGGGCGTGTCAGACTTTTACTGACTAAAACCCACCCGTGTTCGTGTCTGTTGCCTGTGCCAGGGCCACGGTAACTCTTTCGAACATCCCGCAACCCCGGCTGGCATCGGTCCTAGCGGACCCCTTCAATGCTGCTGACATCTCTTTGAGGCGCGCGTGAAACACAACGCGGCGTCGACTCGGGCTTGGTCCTTACCGGACGGCGAGCTACTCATTGCTCGCCGTCCGCAAGTCCGCGCCTACGGTGGCCGGGAATCGGCTGCCAATTCCCGACGCCCAAGGCATCTCCTGCGGCGACTAGGGGCGTGAGGGCGCAAAGTTTGCCTCTCCCTCACGCGTCCCGCCTCCTCCTTCGCGAGCATTACTGCTTCGCAGAAGGAGGTAATGGCTTCCCATGTACTCTCGCTCCGTACCATGGCCTGGACCAGGGCCGGACGCGAGAGATCGCCGCCGCCGATCAAGTGTGACGGCCTGGCTTATTGATACGAGCTACGGGTGTGGGTGTCAAAGGGAAAACATCTCAAAGACCTTGCTCAAATTCTAATGAAATATTTACAACAAAACTATTACAAACAAAAATTCCAGTTTTTAATTAAAACTAAAAATTACGAAATAAATAAAAAAGTAATTTAAAAAAATTAAATCGACTTTAAAACGAAATTAACTCAAAATTATGCAATAACTTTAATTTTGCAAGTCGGTGGCAAAAACCACAGAATACAGATCTGAAGACACCGACTTCCGAATTCGACGTTTTCTGCTTTTGAAATTGCCGTATTTACCGAAACTAGTGATTCTCTATACTTAACGGAGTCATATATGCGTTGGAAGGCCTCCCTAAAAGGTGGACCGATGACTTGGTGAAGGCCGTAGGAATCCGCTGGATGTGAGAAGCACAGAACCGGTCGAAGTGGCGGTGCTTGGAGGCCTATCTCCAGCAGTTGAAATGATGATGAGAGGGAATATTGCACCTACTTACAACACGTTATTCAAAGGGGAAAATCTCAAAATCATTTGTATTTCACCCATAATAGCGCATTTTCTTTATATCGACTGCGGTATTAGGCATATTGTGGTCAAACATGAGTCTATTTTCTAGACTTCATTCGAGCACTAAGATATTATAATATTCGTGCTTATTTTTGTGGTAGGAATAATGTCATGCTTCAATGCCTTTACATTTTATTATCGTCATAAAAAATGGACTGTCTATGTGCATTAATGAAATTAGCTACTCAAACTCAGTATTATTTAATAATAAGTTCCTCTGCCTGTTTCTGTTCTGCTGCCTTACTTCATGACTGTCTCGTTGGTCTAGCGGTCGCAAGCGCTACTGCTGAGCATGAGGTCCTGGGTTCGATTCCCGGGTCGGGCAAAGTGTTATTGGTGTTTTCCATCTGGAATTTCTCAGTGGCAGCCCGGAGTCTGGATTTGTGCCCGGTTGATGGTAATAGGCTCGCCCCCTATTACATGGGACTTAAGCATAACTAGCGAAATGTGGGTGTACTATAGGTACACCTCTGCTTAACCCTTCCGGGAATTCAGGCGTGATGTTATATTATAAGTTTCACTAGCTCGGCCTCTTAGAGATAATATTTAACAGTATGGTGGTAACCAGCGCTACTGCTGAGCGTAAATGAGGGTATTTTGAAATGACCTTCACTAGGTGGCATCGCTGAGACGTCAGGTCCGGGTACCTGTCAAAACTGTCAATGCGCCTATATTTTCTTTAGTCGTGATTAAACGATGAACGAATGAATGAAACGAATGATGAATGTCATCATATATTTTATATTCATTGTTGAAATGGAAGACCTCTTGTCAAAGTGGCGGTGCCGAACTGGTGGCGTAAATTTTCTTGAAAACACTCGTTGAATCTTGAATTGATCCAGGAGTGGTCGACCAGTGTTACTGGGCTTTCCATTAGCTCTTAATTACTCACACGAAAGAAATCACGTAACTACTCGCATGTCATCAACCCCAGATTTGCTTAACAAAATCAGTCTGGACGTACCTCGTCACTCTCACCTCCGGTCGAAGCGTACTATTGGAACGTTTGCAACTAAACCGTGTCGCACAAACCTGGGCCGCCATGCTCCCCTAAACAGAATGTTGATCTCCTACAATAAAGCTTATTCCATTGACAGTAGCATTGACATATTCGCTGATAGTCTGCCAAAATTTAAAACTAAAATCATTCAAATCGACCTGTGATTCAGCCCACTTCTACTGTTTTAATTCAATAATATTTTAATTTTGAATATAATAAGATTTTATCAATATAATTCAGAATAATCATATAATGTGTAACTTTTAATGGTAATGTTTTTTTTTTTTTAATGTAATTTCTTTCTTAGTTATTAGTACTTAATTTAATTTTAATTTATTGTGTAATATCAATGTAATTAAGTTATGTTTATATTTTTAATTTAACTTTTACAGTTCTTTATTCTTGACAATTATTTTAATTGTAATTCAGATTCGTCCTTTTTTTTTGTGAATGATGTGCATGCCTATGTAACTTATTTACACAGAATCCCATCGCAAATGTCTGTACATGTCTTATTTGTAAATAAGTTGTTGGTTGTGTTTATATTAAAATAAAAAAATAAAATAATGTCATCATCATCATCTGCCTAGCCTTTTCCCAATTATATTGATATCCAGTCATACCGGATGCAGATGAATACCAGTATTTTACATGGAGCGACTGCCAATCTGACCTCTGCAACACAGTTACTGGGTAATACGATACCCCTTGGTAAGACTGGTTGTCAGACTTTCGGGCTTCTGACGACCCGTAACGACTGTCAAAGATACACGAATGACAGCCGGGACCAACAGCTTAACATGCTTTCCGAGGCACGGAGGGGTCTTGATATGTAAAGATGGTCACCCATTCACGAACCAACCGTGGCAAGCGTAGCTTAACCTGATCGATCGACCCGAGCGGCTGTTATTTCTTAGCCACAAGCCCCTCAACTAATCGCATGTAAGGACAAATTATTGTAACGGTTTATTATTCTTATCGAAATAATTTAATAGTTCTTAAGAAAATATTAAGGGTATGGAATTTCTCGCAGAAGCTCGGATTGGGGAAATGTGGATGTAAGCACCGTGATGATGTCATGGAAATTTGGACCTACTTTCAGTACCTAATACAATTCTTTATTTAAATCAAACGAGAATATCAAAATTATCTATGGTAAAAGATGACTTTAAAATTTATGGTCAAGCTAATGTTGCCATAAATAAAATGAGAGTGTTGTTAGCTAAAAGCACTTACAAAACACGTGTAGTTTCTATTGATTGAATGGTTTTAATTAATTTATGTTTATCGTCGATTTCAATATAAGATGGCATGGGGATTGATTAAAATTATCGTTAGAAACTTGTTTTCTACTTGTAACCTGATTATTGACAGTATTAACTGAATGTTATTGGATATATAATGTGGTATACTTTGTTCTTATAGGCTTGCCCCCTATTACATGGGACTTAAACATAACTAGCGAAATGTGGGTGTACTAAAAGGTACACCTCTGCCTAACCCTTCGGGGTTTACAGGCGTGATGTTATGTGTCTGTGTGTGTGTGTGTACTTTGTTCTTATATTCTGTCCAAAGCTTAGATTCTATGACGGTGGGCTAAAAAAAAATATGGGCTCTAAACTGTTTCCAAAGTATTTTTTTTTTTGTTAGAAAATGATGTAGAACGGTTTTAATTATTATTGCATGCATACCATGTATATACAATACCAGAAAAAACCTCTTCTAAAAAATTTGCATAGTAAAATGGGAAATTAAAGAATTAAGTTTTGTTCAAGTAATTGAAATGCAGGTGTGTGTACCTAATTATTTAATGTACAGTAGGTAATTATGTGTCTACGTGCTTTAACAACTGTCTATGTGTTCCTTTTTAATCGCAATGTTAAATAATTAAAAATAAATAACGCTAAGTCGAGTTTTACTACAGGCCAATTTGCCTTCATGAAACACTTCCTTTTATGACCTCAACACATTACTATAAAGTAACGTTTGACGTAAAACATGCTATTCAATTTAACGATTTATAATTAAAACAAATACTCAACTGACCGTATACTTAACATTTTACTATCCAACACTATTAGGGTATAAGAAACACCATTTTTTGAAGACCCCTAGATGTTAATCGAATGTAAGAAACCAGAGGTCAAGTTATTTAGACTGTAGAAACTTGTCTTTGGTTATCTTAATGAGGACAAGCAAGCTAAGAATGTTGACGCCTCCACTAAAATAATTACAAGTATTTTAAGTGTAGATAAGAATTGTAATCGAGTGTACACGGAATTTTTTATCAACAAAATCGTTTGAATAAATGTTAAGAACATGCGCATTAGTGAAAATTAAGTTATTTTCATGTAAATGGCTAGAATTTAGTGAAATGTAGGAGGTTTCGATAAACGGAATGCAACTTGTGTTACTATAACTTATGTAGATTAGAAAGTCTTTAATTTTAATTTGATAAATATGAAAAGTGGCTTGTGGCTAAGAAATAACAGCCGCACGGGTCGATCGATCAGGTTAAGCTACGCCTGCCGCGGTTGGTCCGTGGATGGGTGACCATCTTTAGATATCAAGACCCCTCCATGCCTCGGAAAGCAAGTTAAGCCGTTGGTCCCAGCTGTCATTCGTGTATCTTTGACAGTCGTTACAGGTTGTCAAAAGCGCGAAAGTCTGACAACCAGTCTTACCAAGGGGTATCGTATTACCCATTAACTGGGTTGTGGAGGTCTGATAGGCAGTCGCTGCATGTAAAATACTGGTATTCAGCTGCATCCGGTTTGACTGTTTGACTGGAAGCCGACCTCAATATAGATGGGAAAAGGCTAGGCAGATGATGAAATATGAAAAGTGTAAAAGATACTTTTGTCCCTTCTAACTCAAATAATTTGCCGTCTAGACAGTTAAACACGTTTACTGCATGTCGGCTGAATCTTCAAACTACAAGAAGATAAACCGAGAGAACATTCGGAATAATCATGGCAAAAATAGCGGACTACACAAAAATAATAATAATAATAACCCCACCGCCGTATCTCTACGTTGACGTCGTGGTGGGGCTTGCACTTCTGAACTCTAGGTCAGTGCCGGTAGAGTTTACTTTGCCGAAACAGGGGTGAGGAGCCAGACCAAGAGAGATACATGAAACCGCAGGGCAGCATGTGGCGAGCTGTTGGGCAGTAGCGACCCCACGGAGCCTATCTCCCAGGGGAAGTCTTCTTCTTCACCTCTGGCTTGCCTTTATTGGCCGGCCTGAGTGAACACTGACGAGGAACAGAGCTCCCACCTCTTTATTGGCCGCCCTGAGTGAACACTGACGAGGAACAGAGCTCCCACCTCTTTATTGGCCGCCCTGAGTGAACACTGACGAGGAACAGAGCTCTCACCTCTTTATTGGCCGACCTGAGTGAACACTGACGAGGAACAGAGCTCCCACCTCTTTATTGGCCTCCCTGAGTAAACACTGACGAGGAACAGAGCTCCCACCTCTTTATTGGCCGGCTTGAGCAAACGTTCTCGGAGGAAGGAAGTATTCCAGTAAGATGCTGGTAGGGATCTTGACCGTACTTCCGAGATTGTTCTAATAGCCGTGGAATACCTCTCCACTCCTCATAAGCACCTCAGGAAATGTTGCCCCCTTGTCACTACGTCACGATGTGCTAGCGACCGTTTCCGGGGACCCATTATTGAGTGTGCAATTCACTCCCTGCCATTTTATCCATGTATTGTATTTATAAAACATTGGTCAGGCAGGGGCCATAGTCCTTCCATAGTTTTAGGCAACCAGTCCACTTTAGCCACCTAAATCCATAGTTCAATATCTTTGCTCCCAAATCCTGCAATAATCCAACATCAACCGGCGGTTGGGGAGGATAATCGTCGGTTGGTGCCTCATTTCATTGAAAGCGTCTAGCGAGCCTCTGCGAGTTGGCTTCGGCCCCTCGTACGCCTTCCAAAGGTTCGGGACCCTAGGGTCCCGAGATATGTCAAAAACATTAGAAATAATGATAATCCTTTCTTTGTTGGAAAAAAACACTTGTGTTACAGCAGCCAAAACGACCAAAGAGCTAATGACCAAGGGAAGTGTAAATAGAAAAGAAAACCTTTGTACCTACTGCAGTACAGGAGGAAACAATATTGCAATAAAAATGCTGTAGATATAACAATGTTCTGAAGAAAGAAAAATTAATCCTTACGTAACCTCGTACTCTTAGATGGGAGCCAGGACTGTCTTTAGCGTCTTAGACATGGTTGCGAGTCGTCTGGACTGTTTTTATGTGGGTCGCTGTTGTGCCGTCTCTCATGGGATGTCACAGCAGTGATCGGCCAGTATTTCATTTCTTGTTTTGTTTTCCTCTTTTTTTTGTTTCTTTAATGTCTGTACTTTCTAAAATTGTCGTAAGTTTTACTAAACAGTCTTGTTGAGTCCTGGTCACTCGAATAAAGAGAAATTCTATTCTATTTTTTATACAGACTGTCGCCCTATAAAAATAATGAAGAATGTTTTGACGTTAGACAGTGTACACTCTGTCTTGCTCTAGCCTGACAAAGACAGGGATTGCTATCAACTCGCTAAAAAGAAGAAGAACAGACTCCTTAAGCCGATATCAGACGCTGAAACGAAAA
This sequence comes from Fissipunctia ypsillon, assembly GCA_947568875.1. Lineage (NCBI taxonomy): Eukaryota > Metazoa > Arthropoda > Insecta > Lepidoptera > Noctuidae > Fissipunctia > Fissipunctia ypsillon. The sequence goes on along the minus strand of OX387664.1, from coordinate 9,473,311 downwards.
TGAACCTTCGAGTGAACCATTCACAACAAAAATGAACCTTTACTCGATGAAAGTTCATTTTTGTTTCATTCCATGTCCACACGACACCACGAAACGAAATTATATGGCAATGAACGTTCATCTGCTCTTTTCGTTTCATTTTCGATCATTCGGTAGGCGAGTGAAAGATGTCGAGTGCAGAAATTCAACATCGTTGGATCACCTATGAATTAATTTTTCACTTTTGATTCATTTTGTGTTCAGACGTTTCACTACGAGGGAAACATGATGAATGAAAGGCAAACAAGAACAAAAAGTGGAGCGTCTAATAACGTTTTTATTTTTACCAAAAACTATTTATCATCAATAAACAAAAGAGCATCGTCTCACTCACCTCCACTTCGTCCGTCTGTTCTGGAACCACGTCTTCACCTGCGCGTCAGTCATCTTCAAGGTCTTCGCTAGGCTTGCCCTCTCAGCAGACGCCAGGTACTTCTGTTTGTGGAACCGTTTCTCCAGCTCGGCGATTTGCAACCGAGTGAAGGAGGTTCGGGGCTTCTTTCGCTTCGGAGGTGTTCGGTTTTGGTAGGGGTGGCCAATCCGCCTCGTGATTGGGAATGATGCTGGAAAGAGAGGTTTGGTTGGCGTTAGTAGGGTTGAGGTTAAAAGATGTGGGTATTTTTAAGGTGTGGTTTGGTTGCAATGACATCTGATCCATATGTTTAAAAAAAAAACTTTTCAGGATTATTGAAATCGGAAACAACATTTATTTTTTATCAAGCTTCAGTGTTTATTTACAAACTTGAATGATTGGTCAGGGGTTTAGCATTAAATACAACAGTAGGTAAAATATTTTTTTTTTGAGGTTATGTCATGCTTCCACAATTATTAAAGCCTCTGAAAAATCCGTAGCTACACCTGAATCACAGTGAATTTACTTTAGTAAAACTATGTTATTATTCAAACAAATTATTGCATACTATTCAGAACCATATACCTGAAAATTACAGAGGATTATATTAAGAAATCGGTACCTAATCAAAATCTAAAACAATAAGGATACGAAGCCATGAAACATTTTTATAATGAAGCAATAAAAATCAAATGAATGAAAAGTAATTTGAGAAGCGTATTATTACTTCCATTCATTGTTCCTTTTATGACTCAATGTTTATTAAAAACAAAACCTCAAGAATTAGGTTAAACTGGCACCGTAATAGGTTTTATTCAAATTCTGCTACATAAAGTTTATATCAGACTGAAACCATCAAGCAATTACACCAATACGACTCTTAACGTACATTTACATCTTATCTTTGTAATTGAAATCACGATTTAATCCTTAGGAACAATACAGATCGAGAATTATGAATAAAAATATTATGAATGAATAAAAATCTCATTAAAATACGCATTCATAGGTCTATAAGTATAAATGAAGTTTTGATTACATCGCATAATCAAAGTAAAATTACATGTTCATGATCATTCATGAAACACACCTTAAAAGATTGACCATACACAAACCGCAAGCTATATCACTTTTAAAAAAGGAAGCGGTAATCGTTACAAATCGTTTCAAAGTAGCTGTTGCACGTTCTCTTTTCAAAATTACATCCAAGATGGCGGGCGTAATCACGTTTTAAAAATTCGAAACTCAATAAATTACTATTTAAATGGCGCGTTGCTATTGGTCGACGGTTGGTAATAGCCGGTGTTTTCCGTAATAGATCGATTTGCATTAAATGATCCGTGAGATGAGATCATGTCGTTTATAACTATATTGTTTTCAATGTCATATCCATATTATAGTACAATCAATGCAATAGCGTATTTATGTCCATTTACTTCTATAATTTCGTAGTAATCTATTTGTCTGTCTATTTACTAGACCGTAAATAAGCTGGGCGTTTATCATAAAAAAAACAAGTTTAATTTCGAGCATTAGTTGAAACTGAGTTGCTGTTAAATTATTCGTGCAAAAAATTACAGGTTTGAGTGCGAGTAATAAAGTATTGGGACGTCATACAAGGTATTAGTGACCATTTATTTCAGGCTATCAACGCTTCTTTTACAAGAATTCTAAACCTTTACTGACCTTTAATTAATTGGCCATTAAATTCAACCCTGTCAAGGTTTTAACACTTTTTTGTGGCATTTAAAACACCTAGCGACATACACACCGCGATAAATTCATTGCATTAAGCTCTATATCACCTTATTCTGAATTAAAAATACATTCATAAATCCTTTTCAAATATGGAAACGTATTAAACGGCGCGCTCTCATTGGTCGGTCGACAGCGTAATGGCCGCCTCACGTGACCGCAAATTATGTAGCAATTGCTGGGGAGTAACTTGGTCGTAGTTTAAGATTGTTAGTGACTTTAGTTCCCCCTGCAATTTAAGTTTAAAGGTAAGGCTTTCGGTTTATTCATTTTCCCTTGCACGAAGTACTTGTGCTTACGTTTTGAATTTTAGAACGTATTTTTGTAGGTTTTGTTATGCTTTTTCTTTGTTATTTTGGTGACTGTCAATGCACGGTAAGTAAATACCAAATACATAGTGTTAATGTTGTGTGGTACATAACATGAAACGCCCCAAACTTTAGACGGCGTAGAGATTTAAAAAACGCGTAGCTGGGATCTCGTATCACTTTGCTACAAAACTTTATAATAATTGATTTTTCAACTTATTTTATTGCAGATTTTTACTGATATCAGCGTCAAAAATTAAGCTGTAATTTGCAATACAAAATATCTTCAACACTGCCAATACTATTAAAATAGACTATCCATCTTAAAACCGTCTTCAATATTCAGCACAACCTTGATATGACCCACAGCCGCCACAGAACTATATAAAAACGATTAGCTACATAGTAAAACGAATTTCCCGTCCGTTGGCATCAGGGTGGAAAAGGGTGCGGTAACAAGATTCCGCTGGTCGTAATCCGGTTAAGGGTGGTATGATTCATGCGTGCGCCCGAAATGGCGTGGTTTGTGTTACGTGAGAGTTGTAGAATAAGGACATTTTGAGGTGGGTGCACATTTGTAGCATTTTGGTAAATATGTGCACCTAGCTTTATTTACTTTTTAAAGTCGTACCTATTATTTTCTACTCTCTTTTGTTTGACTGCTTTTTTCAATAATCTAATTTCTCTACTCGTTATTAATCTTATTGTATTGGATCATGAAAATTCAATTTGGGTTTCAAATAAAAATTGTCTCAAAGAATGTTAGATACATCGGTCACTTGTAGAGGTTTTATAGTAAATTAAAATTATCCTTTCTTAACAAAACAACTGAAATAAAACTGAGTCCTGAAACATAGGTTCTACGGAGTCAGAATTAGAGTCTGTTTTGTAACTGACTTTACATTATAATTACCTACCTGCTGAAAGGAATAAAGCGTTAAAGTTTAATATTAGTAACTACAAATACGTACTTAGAATTTATGTGTGGCTGAATAATCTTTTATTCATAAGAAAGATAATTCATAACTATATAACCAATTTTATTGTATCCTAAGTGATATTATATTAAGCATTGAAATAAAATCTAGGTATTAGTATAATTTCATCACGTTTTAACTGTCCGTATTATCCCTATGACAACTTATTTAAATAAACTCCAAGTTATTATTGCTGTCAACTCCTACGCAATACAAGTTGCTAATGTATTGGTGTGTCAACTGTCAGTTTAATCAATAATGTAATACATGACTTACAGGATAACATTTTGCGTTTCTAACAATAATACCAGCCTGTTTTACTGCGGTTTTATTGATCTATGTAACGAGCTAAAACCCTAGGAAGTGGTGAAGGGCGGGCGTTTTGGGGGACTGTCTTTATTACTTTAATAGTACATTATGATACAAGTGTGCTATGTTGGCCATTACACCCGAGGCGCAGGCGAGCGCGACAAGGGAGCCGAGTGTGTAATGATCAATGCACACGCGTTTCATACGAAGTTTTTCAACACACTTGCGAGGCAAAAAATAAATAAAGTTTCATAAACTAATTAATTGCCTATGTAAAAAATATGAAATATAGCCCGCGGATTCCTTTTATCGCGATGTCTTTGCAGGTTGAAGGAGAAGCACGAAGCCATCGAACTGTCTAATAGGTATTAAAAGAATACAAACTGAATATTTTGGATGTAGAACACGAAATAATGTTATTTTTCTCAACCATGCTTGGAAATTCGAACATTATTTTGACAACCTTCTTCGAGATAAATCAGAAATACTGTACTCATCAGGACATATAAGTACATGCGAGCAGCGGCCGGCAATTTTAGTATAAAACCCATATCTGTCGTGTTAAGCGCCCGAATAAATTACTATGAAAACTCATATCGGTCGTGTAATTTGAAAATGGAACGAACTTTTTACTTCAACACAATCATGGCAACCAAGGAGGAAACTTATCAAAGATTTTATTTAAATTTCGATTTCACTTGCAAATAGAGCTGTTTAAAGTAAAAAAGAAACAAATGAACTTATTGGCGCGTGAAAAATTATCGTTTTTCGTCATTGATTCTGGAATATATAATTAATTTACTTAGTTTGAATTTCCGCGCATTATTTGAGAAAAGTACTATACAAGCCTTGGCCGCAACCCGGCATTGATGGGCTCACGTATGTGTTCACATTTTCACATTCGTCCATCAATGCTCCTTTTGCATGCCGCGGCAGTAATGTACTATTTTTGATAAAAATAAATAATTTGATGAAATATTATGTTAATTTATCATATACACAGTAGACACAAAAAGGCATGAAGTCTCCGACTAGTAAATAGATATCTGTGGCGCACATTACCGCACTAGTGCAGTAATATAAAGGAAAAAACACGCGTGTTTAATATACTGCATTATGAACCTAAAAGCGGTTCAATGAGAGCCACTTTACGAGCACGTGTTGACAAAGTTTAAAAAGTGTTGATTCTCAAACTATTTTTTGATGTTGGTTTCTCAGTAACGTGTCTAATAACGTAACATTTATATATAATTTGCGCCTAAGAAAATTTCATGCTACACTCATATTTACTAAGCTATGCATAATATTTTGCCAATAAAATTGAGACACGGGACACGATTACGTTGACCATGATATACCACATGTGCATGTTCCTAAATTGATACAATTTACGATTTTCCTAAATTAAGTTATAATATTATTAGTGTTAAGGTCGACATTCCCTTATAATACTATATTGGTCGGCTAAAAGAATCACTATCTCTTCCTCATTATGCAATGGATTTCAAATCATTAGTTCCATGCTTCCTCACTATGTTTTCCTTCACAGTAAGCCAGTGACATGTACCATGGGAGAAACAAACATCTATGTTATTCCTTGCAGCGCTTGGCCGCTGTAGTAACGCTTGTTTTCAAAATGGTCAGATGTAAGTTTCCTCGACAGTACCTATGTATAGTACACACTGTTTGCTTATTTTACTACATTAAAATGATGTTAAGTGAATTACCTATGTCGGTCTGTCGTTTTACTCCATAAGACTCTTCTTTTGTTGAACCTTATACAAGCTACTGTCCACAGATGTCCACTTTACTATTTTACCAGATACGCGCATTGCAAACACGTGTGTATCTCCATACAATGTTACCTATACAAGGTAGTACAGGACGATTGACATTTCTTTAAACCATGTAAAGAGCATCATGTTCTTTACCCGTATATAAAAAATCAATCAAAACCAATGAATACTTTAGCCACAGGAAATTATTTTTCATTTTCTTATTTTTCAACATGATGTAGATCTGAGTCCGTAATAATAGGTAAACATTGCCGCCGCCGCGCCCCGAACCCCGCATCGCACCGTTGAGTCAGTGACTTTTCGTAGATAAAGCGTGTTTACTTTTTATGTTGTTGATTCTGCTATTTATTTTGTTTGAAAACGGCAATTTTTTAATTTTCCATTAACTACTAATCTTCGTGTTATAAAATGTTTCGATGGACTAGTACTGTGCTCGTTTTAATTTATTGTCGTACATCCAGAACCACGTTGTATACTAGCTGTAAACATCCTGTAACAGTGGCTGCAGCATCCAGCAAGCAAGCAGTTTCATTTTACAGAGAGAGAAATAAATATAAACTAAGTTTGTCTTTTTTGGGTTTTCAAAAACGCCCAAGCAAGCTTCCTTTCTGATCGAATAAATATTTTAAAGAAAGTCAAAAACATTTTTCACACTCATAAAGATTTCCACCATAGTGCGAACGCATACAACCCCGATCTCTTCAAAGTGAGAGTGAGTCAACTTTGTCTCTGTCACTTCTGACCTAGACCAGAGCCAAGAGCAAACTCATCTCAAATAAAAAACAAATAATAACAATTTTCCTCATCAAGACTGAACAATAAAAAATCATAACCCTTAATTTTAAAACGAAAACCCTAATTACGTCTGTTATAAAGGCAGAGAAACATTAACAAACAAATTAACATTGAAGGGTTTAACCGTCTGGGGCGAACCCTTTATGATATATCCGTGAACCCAACCCTACGCGCGCCGGGCGGCCCACTCACCGTGAATCACATTTATTTATGCTGTTTTATTGAAACCTACAGTTTTGTTGCAGATGTTACATGAAAAAGATGTTTGAAACTTTTATATTTTAGGTTTGATAATGTTTAAGCCTAGCTAGTAGAATACTTGGGTATTGACCTATCAGTTGGGTTGAAAGGTCAAGCGTCAAATCTAACCTATGTAACCTAACCTAATATTCAGAAAAGGATATTGGTAAAAATTGATTTGTCGTATGGCTTTACATCCGTGGCTGGGTTACTGAGATGGGTCAGAGTGTACAATTCACCTAGTATGTTTATCCAAGTTCTGAGAGTAAGAAGTACTTTCAAGAAGTACCTATGTAAATACACAACACCTCAGAGCGTTGCTTTCACCTAAAATGAGACAAATTCTCGCTCATATTTTCCTACAAATCCGCCCCCAAGTGAGGGAAGTGAAAAAGTAAGGACGGGAAGACGAATGCCTGACGCCTAATTGGACGCAGCCGTCGCGAGGGATTACATGGAGGCGCTCCATCACTCCTACACTCACATTTGTCCGCGCCTCCACCATTTTAACACACTGTGCACCAAAAATTCAAGTAGACAACGAAAAAACTTAACCGCATCCATTATTCACTGATTGAAATGTTCCCGCCATCTGCATACCAAATGTAACCAGCGAAACGAAAAAAATAAAAAGCACAAATTTTTCGGCCATTTTTTGCAAATCAATTTGCGATGCGATCATAAATATGCAATTATCCGGTTCACTGCAGCACCGACAATATGCATCGAGAGTAAACATTTCTCAATTACACTGGACAGTGGTGCGAAACGAAAAAACTGGTGGACAAAATCTCATATATATTGTACGCAGCAAGCGAATACCAATTCCCACTAGTTACGTTACCAAACGAGCGGGAATCGGGGAGGTACGACCTCATGGAAAATTCATGGGTTGAAATGCAATCGGGAAACAGGAAAGCAGGTTTAGGTTGCATTTTCAAACGCTGCACTTGTTTGGCCAAACAAAAGGCAGGCTTCATGATGCTTTTAGTGCCTTTGTTCGCGTGTCGTATTCCGTGTACGATACGTGTTCGACGTGTTTGAAACATTGTTTCTGTGCAGGTTTTTTTATGTGGTGCCTGAATGCTTAGTCATTTTATGTTAGAAGTTATTCATCTCAACCTCGTATTGTAGTTAATAGCCTGTATATACTAAAAATCAAACATCCGCTACTAAGTAATTTATAAAATGTTTGATTTATTTTAATGGTTTTGATTGATTTGCCTTTATTTTAGACAAAACTAACTAACAAACTACTTAAATAATATTAAACAAATATAAATAAAATATAATATCCTATCTTAACTAAAACTATTAACGAACTAAAATATGGCGTCGATAAGTTCCTCCGCATTTTTTAATTTAACCCAGAGTTGTTGTCAATGATTTTATTATTTTAAAACATTCAATTGTGAAGTAAACAGTTGATTAGACATGTTCCATAGATAAAATCATTGAACATATTGTATGCAGCTACGCATTATCATAATCTACCAACAATGATAAGTATAATTCAACTAATTTCACATATATTTGCGGAAAATCCCTCTATGTTATTAGCGTAAATTGGTGCTACGGTTATATTATATTATTATTGCTTAAAGCACATTACGATTTCAATGCAAATCATACTTTATTTAATCATAATATTATCATCTTACATGCACTAAGATATATGCAAAGTTAACTTCAGACTATCTTTCGTTGTCTAGGTATTGGCGATATTATAAATTGCGAGACATAATGGTAGTTGACTTTGGTAGGATTTATAAATAATTGTAATAATGTTTATAAGTTGAACTACGATTAAGCAAGTAGGTATTGTTAAAGAAATACGGATTTGAAAAAGGTAATTTACAAATTATAAAACAGTGACAAATTACAAGCTGTGACTCACTCTAGCAAGAATCTGTTTCTCAGTAATAGGTAATCTACAATCGCCTAGTTTTACTCTGGACTCTGAATCTTTCTTGTTTACAAACTATTCATTTCTATTTTCATCTATTTAAAATTTAAGCCTCCACGGTAGGCTTGCCTTGTATCAAAATAAAGTCGAAGAATGAAAAATTAATCTGCATGGGTTATTCCTTCCATCCATCAGAAGATCAAGGAATCGAGTTTAATACACTTTTACATTCCAAATAAATTAGAATTCAAAAATTATTTTTTTATTTTAACATAAACGGCTATCCGCCAATTAGGTACACTAGTAAAAGAAAATTAGATAAAATTCATACGTCAAATCTCACAGAACTCCGGACATACTAACACGATCATCATCCAGCATACACAACAACATACAACACACAACATACTAACATTCTAAAAGGAAACTGGAAGTTAGCAATAAAAACAAATGAAAACCAACTTCACTGATATCTATAGTGTTATCTCATCTCTTACAAAACAAAAGCACGTCAAAACATTTTCATAGCGGCCTTATTTTTTCCACGACCTCACTATGATTTGTAACACTAGGAAATACCTCGACAAATGCTCCCACGTTCGTGGGACAGTCACACATAGCCCACTGTGTGATTACACGCACGCTCACTCATTTTGCTCATTAAAATTTTGTCTCCGCTGTCGTCGGTTGGACCACTGGGGTTACGTGTCCCACCCTAATTGCAGCTAATCTAGCATCCGTTGGTCGGTGAATGGGAATTTTAGACTTGAATCTTGGTAGAGGAAATGTGGTACGATCAAATTAATGCTAAAGGTCGTGGTAGTAAAACAGACTTATTGATATTTATTTATAGGAGAACCAACCAACAGCTATAACAAATGAATAATAATTGTATATGAAACATAAAGCCATATCATAAGGTAATTCGGTAGTACTGGTCATGAAAGGCAATTGTATACAACTGAGATTTAAATGTTTTGACGGATGTGAGTAAGGGCGAAAATACAATGCCTTCAGCGGGTACAAAACTATGCAAGTAGCTGGCATGCTGTGTGCCATATCAATGTCACAATGGCATGCCAGCCACTTGCATAGTTTTGTACCAGCTACAGGCATGTGTATTTTCGCCCTTATTTGAATGGATAGATTTGGAAATGGGGAAGATTAAGAAAACAACTGAAAATTCTGGATAGACTTAGATGACGCCTGAAGGAGAAGTAGATATGGATGGAAAACGGTCGTGATAAATTGAGATGAGAGCAGAAAGATGATGTCCTTATACTGATAATTATGAACACCACTGACTTGCAGTGTAGGAAAACTGAAAAAAAATTATTCAACGGCATGAAATTGTCAACACGCAGTGAACAAGCGATCAATGATTCTCCCCATTTATGAAAATAGGCCATTGCTTTGAACAAAGATAATGAAAGGCTACTAAAAAAATAATGTTTCATGTTTTCTGTGTCCGAAATGATTTTATTTACCGTTTGTATTTATTGAATGTCAGACATTTTAATGAAAATCTGGCACTTTACAGTCTGGATTGTTCCGAAAAGGTATTCATCGTTAATATTACCAGTCATAATGAAGCATTGTTTTCTGGTAAACTATGTATAAAGTAATTTGTGATTCGAGCCAGTCAGTGGTCTTGTAATTTTACATTCTGTGATAACTTCAACTCACGCACTGATTAATACTTGTTAAACATTTTTAGGAAAATCGTCTACTTTTACAATATTTGTAAATATGCGAGCACCGTGTATTTATCACATAATTAATTTATCTGTCATTGCTTTATTTTTATTATTTTTTTACCTATTGAGGTGTAGTACAGCCCGCGTCAAACTTTGTGACCGCCCCGAAACTAGGCTCATTGCATTGCGCAGAACACAAAATCAGGGTATTAGCGGGACGCACAAGAGCTTGGGGGCAGGGCCACACCCCGCGCGCCCGCACCGCTCACCCGCGACGCGCGCTGGCACCCACGCCTTAGTGTGAGTGCTACGTCCGTACACGAATCACGCACTTGTTGAGCTCCGAGAGTACTGTCGCGTTCAGAATTCGTTCGATCGTTTCGTTAATTTGTTGTTATAGTTTTTAGTTATTGTTACTTGCTGTTATTGTTACTCGTTGTTATTTGTTTATAAACATGCCTACTGGACGTTGTAATGTTTTACGACGCCAGGCTCGTAAAATGGTCTACGATGTTTATACATTTATGAAGAAAGAAGCTGAAGAAGGCCTTAAATACGATTTGAAGGCAGTACATAAATGGACTGCAGCCGCTACAGGAGTATCAGAAAGAACTGTACGACGTATTATATCGGTTGCTAATGAACCAAGTTCCGATTTATTAGCAGTTTTTAGTACACCCGGAAAGAAGAGGCAAGGGGTAAAAAAGGTAACCGGAATCGACAATTTTGACCAAGGTGTCATCAAAAGATGTATCCACAATTTTCATGTAACACAGAAAGAGTTGCCGACAATTGCTCAACTTTAAAAAAAATTAAAAGAAGATATAAATTTTGAAGGATCCGCAACGAGTTTGAGGAGAATTATAAATGAAATAGGATTTAAATGGAAAAAAACTGAAGACAATCGCAAATTATTAATTGAAAATACAAATATTCGCTGTAAGCGAATTGAATATTTGCGTGCAATAACGAAATATCGCGCAGTAGGAAGACCGATAGTTTACACTGACGAATCGTATGTCGATTCATCGCATACCACTTCGAAGGCATGGAGTGATAGTAGCACTAAAGGTTTAAAAAAAAAATATATCAAAAGGTCAACGTGTCGTCATTGTACATGCTGGATCCAAATCAGGATTTGTACCCAACGGCCTTTTAATGTTTAAGGCAGGTACGAAAACCGGAGATTACCATGATAATATGAATTATAATAATTATGAAAAATGGATACGCACACAACTTTTGCCGAATCTCCCACCGAGATCGGTTATGGTGATAGATAATGCACCCTATCATAACAAATTAGAGGATGCAGCGCCGACGTCAAATAGCAAAAAGGCAGAAATGGTGGCATGGCTTACGGCAAAAAATATCCCTTGCAGTTCTGACATGCTGAAACTAGAACTGTATAAATTAATTTCTATACACAAAGAAACATTTAAAAAATTTAATATTGATAAAATTTTAGAAGAACACAATCACACAATATTACGGCTTCCACCTTACCATCCCGACTTGAACCCCATAGAAATGGCTTGGGCATCCATAAAAGGTTACGTGGCGAAAAAAAATGTCACAAATAATATAACTGATGTTATGAAACTAGTGGAAGAAAAAGTAAATAGCATGGGTGAACAGGAGTGGACTGCACTATGCGACAAAGTTATAAATATTGAAGAAGAATATAAGAAAAGTGATGTCATCATAGATGACCTAACTGAAAAAATAATAATTCACGTGAGCGATAATGAATCAGATGAAGATGATTCGGATATTTTTTGTGAAGAGAGTGATTCGGATGCGGAACCATCCACTAGTAAGGGAGATGTTTTTATGGAAGGTGTGGCCCCATTGTGAATATAGTTTTTATTTATATTAATGTTTTTTATTTACATTTATCCTATTATTACCTAACCTATATGTTTTACAAATAACACATACATTATATATTAAATAAAATAAAAAAACCTATGAAATAAACACGAACTTTATAATCACCAAATAAAAATAAATTGACGTAATAAAATAAGTATTAAAAATGTTAGAAAACGAAAATTGTTTGGTTGATTACGTATTGTCCACTCGACTGTACCATGCGCAAGTTCGGACTCGCGACTATATTCAAGGCGGTCACAAAGTTTGGCGAGGGCTGTAATTTCATTCTAGGTGCATCGTCTTCACTTATAATAATTATAATTATATAATTAATGTATACAAAATCTTGTATGACATTTTAAAAGAGTATTCAAATGGTGCCCAGTTTAGTTTCTTGCTCATTCTTATCCATACGAAACAATCTTTTGGAAGAGGCGACTAGAATCAATTCTATTTTTTTTTTTTGTAAATTTTGACGTTCAAAAGTGCTTTATTTGAAATAAATGATGTGACTTTGACTTTGAAGTGGTCACCGCTGCAAAACCAGAGGCATTATAGTACGTTGCCAACAGAGACAAAGCTGTCTTATATACTCGTCAATGCTTGTAATGAAAGCGACACTTATACCATACTAAAAGGAACACGGCATCGCTGCTTGATAGCAAATATGTATGGTGGTAGAATTTCTACAGGAATGGGTACAAAGAGCTAGAGAGAGATGGCTACTGCGATGTATTTTGGTTATTTTGCAAATATGGGTAACAGCAAAATGATGACAAAAACATAAGAGTTCAGCCATATTTTACAAAATGCCCATGCAAAAGATTCAACTTTTATCTAAATAATTAAATACAATTTTAGAATATTACACAATGAACTAAGTACAAAAAATAATATCATATATATACCTAATATATTTACACCAGCTTAAAAATTCTTTCTCAATTAGGAACTCCTTAATATTATAATATGCTTTCGCCACTAAAAAGCTTCGGAGTCTCTTTTTAAATAATGAAAGCGGAACCTCTTTCTTTGTCTTTGGCAATTTGTTATAAATGACTGGAGCCATGCAGTAGACACATTTGCGCATAAGTGCTGTCTTAGCCGACTCCAGACATAGCACACTATTATCACGTATATTGCGGGGTACTACATCTGTTTCTCATTTTCTTCTTCTATTCTAAGGAAGAGGTTGGAGGTCTAGGAATTCAATCCAATGAAGGTTTTCTGAAATGACCTTCACTAGGTGGCAGCACTGAGACGTCAGGTCCGAGCACCTGTCAAAAGTGTCAAACTGTCTATATTTTCTTTAGTCGTGACTTAAAGATGAACGAATGTATGAAAAGAATGATGAACGTCATCATATATTTTATATTCATTGTTGAAATGGAAGACCTCTTGTCAAAGTGGCGCCAACTGGTGGTGTGAATTTTCATGAAAACCATCATTGAATGTAAACTTAGAGAAATAAACTTATTCTTAACATAACATAACATCACGCCTCTATTCCCCGAAGTGTTAAAAAATATTCTTTTCCATTCTTATTCTAACCTAACTAAAGCTATTAAAAAAAAAACTAAAATATGGCGTCGAAAAATTCCTCGGTATCGCTGTCGACTGGTAATTTACCCAAGAGACTGGTGGCATGGCCACGTTGTATGGCAACGCTTAGCCTCTGGCCAAGGTAAAAGCCAGCCCTTGGGTCATCAGCTGTTTCGAGATTTAGTTGAACAAAGGATTATTATATACGATATTATATATACGAGATACGGGGTTATTTTAAATTGGCTAGCTAAACTCCGCAGACGCCATGGGTCGACGATATCTAAACACGTTAAATAAAAAATAAACAGATTTTATGGTTTTTTTTGGGAGGTCATCGACCGCTGTTAGTGTTGTTACTTGAAGTATGAATTAAGCAAAACTATTTACTTATATTTTATCGTATTTAGATATCTGTACCCATCACGTCTGTCAAGTCTACACAAAAAAGAACAGATTTTTTTAACGGATATTTCTAGTGATTACAATAACTGCGGTCTATGACCTCACAAAAAAAATCATTAGATTTTTTTTTGTTGTTGTTTAAATATCGATACCCATCGCGTCTGCGGAGTTTAGCTTGCTTATTTAAAATAACCCTGTATATTTTTAATTTATTTTTTTCATATTCTTATTTTTTATTAATCAATAAAACGGTATAAACATTTGTTGAACCCTTAAACATACGGCACAAACCATCGCGGGTTTAACAGCGGTATGGCCAGACACGGCAACTCGGTGCCACTACATATTAATTATTGAAAAAATTAGGTAGGTAAATTGATTTTTTTTTTATCTAGATCGCACTGCAATCTAGAAAGTATCTTTTTAAAACTTTTGAGCAGTTCTTCTCATTATACTTAAGCACTTTACAATGCATGCCTTAAATCACTTTCTAAGACCTTTCAAGAGTGGTGATCAAGGAAATTAGAACTATTGTTCTAACAGAGATAGATTACTGTAGTACTTATAATGTAGATTGTAGTCTATTGTTCTATAATAATCTTTATAAAAGATATTTCAGACTGATTCGTCATGACGATGATTGATTAAAGTAACATAAAAATGTAGCAAAAATACATAAACATACATGCAATATCACTTAACATAAACGGGGATTCTTCTAATCTTTCTGAAGCGAAAAATATAAGTGGCAATATAATATTTTATGTACTCGGGTCCACGTCTCGGGAGGCGCGGGGTGTTCGCTCACATATATTTACACATTTGAAATATGGCTGGGTTTATAGCATCGCGCGTTATGGATTGGCGATAAAACATATCAACTTGAGGCTTACTTGGGTTAGGGATCTTGTGGGGAATTTTTTTGGTGTTTTATTATTGTTATAGATTGTTTTGTGTTGATCAGCAATAATTAAAGCCCTCTTCCTGTCTCGTACTTTGCTGTGCCTGGCAGGGTCCACAATGATCATGACTTTGTAAAACCTCCCTAAGTTCACACAGTGGAAAGCAATAAATATATTGAGTATGAATGATTATTATAACTTTACTAACACACTGGATCATTGTTGTCCGAAAATAAAGAATATAATATTTTGTTTATTTATTTATATAATCACTTACAACTATCATGACAGGTACAACCCAATGCAATAGTGAAGCAGACCTAACATCAACAACTTATTTTCTAAAACTTATTACATAATACCTAATGTTATCCTTGTGAATTCACTCCGTGTACAAGCAAAAATATCTATCTCCTCTGCTACAAGGTTAAGAGTGCGATATAATAGAATAGTAATTATTTTTAGGTGTTACCCGAAAGATCTTGAATTTTAGTAGGGAAACTTACATAAAAATAATATGAGTTGCTTGAAAGCAGTTGAATTTTTTACACGCCTATTAACGTTTTAAAATCGCAAATAGTTTGCATTGAATTCAAAGATTTTTTTTCTCAAAATGTTTATTCTAATATAAGATAATATCGCTCAATCATACCTATTTGTACTTTTCATTTCATCTAATATAGTGTATTCATTACACACTATAGTTTATTCATTACATGTACCTCTAACGACAGTAAAGCCCAAATTAATATGCTAAGCGTTAAGATATCCTTGCCAACCGCAATAATTTCAACGCACCATAAACAATTACTGAACTAAATCCAACCGATTAAGAAAACCCCATCTCACCCACGAGGGGAGGTCGGCCAATTTCACACATGTAAAATAATATACGAAACGTAACCCCTGAACGTATCATCGCATATTGGTTGACGTCAAATTTTCATAACGCCAACGATCCCGCGTCTCCCCGCGGGAAATGCGGACGAAGAGGCTTTCGAGGGGAGGTTGGGGATATTAGACATGTGTATTAGTGTATCGATGATTTTGTGGCACGTTTGAGAGGTAAGAATGGTGTGATAAAATTCGGTCGAGTGACGACGAAATAAAATTGTGGTGAAGTGTCGTCAAGTAAATTGTAAGTGCAGCTGTGAAGGGTTTTTTGTTTATGGTAATGTTGAGTTAGCACAGTTGCTGAAATAAAACATACCTACACAACTTTTTATGTTAATAATGAGGTGAAATTGAAATGAAAATGTTTTTTCTGTAAATGAATCACTTTTACACGTCGTATTAAAAAAAAAAAAAACTCAAGAAAAAAAAATGGGACATGTAAAATACGGGGCTTAAACATGACTGGCGAAATGTAGGTGTACCTTTACACCTCTGCCCAACCCTTCGGGGAAACAAGGCGTGATGTTAACTTATGTTATTAATTTTTTTTTTGTTAAATGGAGTCGACATTCCCTATCTAGCTACCCCTGAGAAGAAATGGCGAAACAAACTCAAGGGTCAAAGTCTCTTTTAAAGTCCAGACATAATATTGGCCAAATCATGTTAGGACCATGTAAATAGATCCATGTCTGAAATGGCCTTTTGAGGAAAGAACCACACAAATTTGAGTGGAACTGTCCAGTCAGTGCAAGCATTTGTCAGTAATCGTGTAGCTCAACTCTGGACTTAAGGAGCTCAACGACTCGACGAACAATACCAGACCATCATTAAATGATAAATGATTTTAGTTCTGTAAGTAGGTTTATACAAACACTTTTACACGTCAAACATTTTTGTTAAACTAGATGAGGCTGGCGGTTCCTATCTGACTACTCTGAGAAGAAAGGCCGAAACAAACTCAGAGGTCACAGTCTCTTTTAAAGTCTAGACATACTTTTGGTCAGATCATGTGAAGACCATGTAGGTTAACCATGACCATTAAAACTGAGAAAGAAAAAAAAAATAGATGACCCACATAGTATTTTATAGGTAAGTTAAATTAAGAATCACAACTTTGAAAGGTAAATTCAATTTAAAAGGTTTTGTTCACGAATTGCCTAAATAGATTTAAGAATTAAACAATGTGATAATTAAAAGTCTGCTGAAGACCTTTACTCGAAATGTTCCTAAACAATTCATTTATATGACATTTAAAAAACAGGCGAATGAAAACATCCGCCAGTCAACCTTTATTAATTGCAACTCCTAGTAAAATGACATCGATATACTCCTTACATCTTACACTATAAATGCTGTAAACATGTTATCTACTAACAAATACAGCTATAAAATTAAAAACATTGATTAAAGGCTCCTGCAAACAGATGCGACCCGCGACGCGAATCGTACGCGACACAAAGGCACCACTCGTCGCGTGACACGCGGTACCTTTGTGTCGCTTCGCGTGTCGCGCCTGTTTGCAGGAGCCTTAACACTCACAACAACCACTTAGGTATCGGAAGTTTTATTGTTTGTTTTATGCCGCGATAAGTACAAATTTATCTTTACTTCTTTGATATCTAGATAAAAATGTGTTTAAAATAACGTTATCATCATGCCTTGTTTCCCCGAAGATTTGGGCAGGGGTGTACCGATAGTACACTCACATTTCGCCGGTTATGTTTAAGTCCCATGCAAGCGAGCCTATTGCCATCAACCGGGCACAGATCCAGGCTCCGGGCTGCTACTGAGAAATTCCAGAGAAGAAAACCCAATAACACTTTGCCCGGCCCGGGAATCGAACCTAGGGCCTCATGCTCAGCAGTAGCGCTTGCGACCACTAGACCAACGAGGCAGTCTTTATCTATTCATTTAATTTTCTCTTGAGAATGGTGGGTAAGATGCTAAACAGACTACGGTTAGTAATTGTGACTTGATGTAGGGTATGAATAGATAAAATAGTCTAAAAAGATTACTTATAATTAAATCGTACACGATTTTCTAGTCTCTGCCTGTGGACCCCACTTCCGGCGGCTGGTGCCCAAGTTGATGGGCGCGGCTGGGGCGCTGTCAACGCTGCTTCCCAATCTGGGGGGCCCGAGCGCCGCCTGTAGGCGACTCTACGTGGGGATCGTGCGATCGATGGCCCTGTACGGGGCCCCGATCTGGGCGGCTGACCTGACGGCCGGTAGCATTGCTGTTCTGCGGAGGTCGCAGAGAGCGATGGCCGTCAGAGTCATCAGGGGGTATCGCACGATCTCCTACGAGGCGGCTTGTGCACTGGCCGGGTCCCCGCCCTGGGACCTGGAGGCGAAATTACTCGCGTCATTGTATCGGTGGCGCGAGGAAATGCAGGCGCGAGGTGAGCGACCGATGCAGCGACTAATGGAGCAGCGTCGGTTGCTGCTTCGCGAGGTCCTGGTGGCGGAATGGCGGGACAGGCTCTCACGCCCTACCGCCGGCCTCGGCACCATCGAGGCGGTCCGGCCGGTGCTCGACCTTTGGCTCGGGAGGAGGCACGGCTCCTTGTCGTTTCGGGTGACGCAGGTGCTCTCGGGGCATGGTTGCTTCGGGAAGTACCTGTGTCGCATAACCAGGGAGCCAGACGCCCGGTGTCACCACTGCGTCGACTGTCGGGAGGACACGGCGCGGCATACGCTGGCAGAGTGTGCCGCTTGGGAGGAGCCGCGCCGTGCCCTCATCTCTAGAGTAGGCAGTGACCTGTCGCTGCCGGCTGTCGTTAATTCGATGGTCGGCAGCGAGGAGTCCTGGGACGCGGTGGTTTCCTTCTGCGAGACAGTCATCTCGCAGAAGGAGGCTGCGGAAAGGGAGAGGGAGATCACATCCTCTCACCCAGCCCGCAGCAAGCGCACTGGGCGTCGGCGGAGGGCGGACAACGCCCTCTTCCAGCCCCCCTAAATGGGTCCAGGGGCGACGGACTCGGGGACGTCCGTCGCCCCCCATACATCGGACCCGAGGTGGCGGCGCGTAGTGTTCCACGCGCGCCCCTCTTAGACGTCGCGGGGGGAGTCAAACACCTCACTCCCCCCCTCGACACGAGGAGAGGCCTGCCGTGGCGGGCCGGCACCAGCCGGGGGTTGCGGAAGGATCGTAAGTTCCCGCGACCCTCGGCGTAGGTGTGAGATGGAACACCGGGGTGGTTTTTAGTCAGTAAGAGTCTGACAGACCCCTCCGCCCGCCCCAGGGCGGAGGACATCCATGAGGATTTTCCACCCCGAAACAAAAAAAAAAAAAAAAAGGGTATGAATAGATAAAATAGTCTAAATAGATTACTTATAATTAAATCGTACACGATTTTCTAGTCTCTGCCTGTAGTGGTCGCAAGCGCTACTGCTGAGCATGAGGTCCTGGGATCGACTCCCGGGTCGGGCAAAGCGTTATTGGGTTTTCCATCCGGAATATTTTGAAAGCAAATCTGAAATCGTGAAATAAAAGCAGCTGTTCCCTACATTTACGTTCGCGTGGCAATCGTAAGATATACAATATACTAAAATCAATATATCAATCTGCCTAGCCAACTATGCCTAGCCAACTATGTCGGGGTCGGCTTCCAGTCTAACCGGATGCAGCTGAATGTGTATTTTACATTGAGAGACTGCCTATCTGAGCTCCACAACCCAGTAGCCGGGTAATACGATACCCCTTGGTAAGACTGGTTGTCAGACTTTCGGGCTTCTGACGACTCGTAACGACTGTCAAAGATCTACGAATGACAGCCGGGATCAACGGCTTAACGTGCTTTCCGAGGCACGGAGGAGTCTCGGTATGTAAAGATGCTCACCCATCCACGGACAACCCCGGCAACTGCAAGCGTAGCTTAACCTGATGGATCGACTTGTGCGGCTGTTATTACTTAGCCTCGAGCTCCTCATTTATTTTAGTATATACACAATATACTAAAATAACAACCACATTTTAATAAAACTGCCTCGTCCCCAACCCGTCGCGTTGCATCGGCCGGCCGCGCTATTACTTCGTTTTCTTTCTGACTTTTATCTTTTTGCTCGGCTCCTAAGGGTCGTAGCATGATGTTAAATAAATTATAAGTATCCTCGAGAAATGAGCTACCGAATGCAAAAAGAATTTTTCAAATCAGACTTTCTGTTCACAATTTCATGAGTTTTAATTTTTTTTTTTTGCGCAAAAATCCCTACTTATTTTTCTAACATAAAAGTCACGCTCAAGTTAATCCCCGTAACATCAGCTATCTGCCAGTGAAAGTCCCGTCGAAATCAGTCCAGCCGTTTCAGAGATTAGCTTGAATAAACAGACAGACTGACAGACAAAAATGTTAAAAAATTGCTTTTTTGTTATAAGTATATACTTTCATATGTATTCAGTAAAAAGTTGTTATTTTGACATTACAAACAGACACTTCAATTTTATTTATTTGTATAGATGTCATCCCACCCGGTGGAACAAACATCCTTTAATCCGTTTATCATTCTGACTACTCCGTTAACGTCGGTATCTAATAAAACAAAAGATAACTCGTCAAAATATAGGGAACTGCAGATTTTTTTTTCGCGATTTCTGGTTCGCTCCCATAGTAAAAGTTGTTTGTTATTACAATAATGCGTTTAAGTATCAGTCACCCTAGATATAAAATCAATGAGTAAATCAATCATGATCAAGTCAATATAACTCAAGAAGTAATAGCCTAATCAGTATTTAAAACGTTACCTTCAAATACATATTGACGAGGTGGTCCACTTTTGCCGACAGGGACTACTTTACAAAACAATACAATAATGTTTTTAATCTTTTTTTGAAGTGGACAACTTTTTTCAGTTAACTTTAGTTTCTATTTTAATTCTATAGCAAACTCTATTTAATCCTCACTTCTTCTTAGCGTATCGATGGCAATTAACGGCCGAACCCAATAACCTATTTACAGTAAAAGACAGATCGCTATTGATGGTAGACAGTATAACTCTATTAATTACACATAAACATAACATCACGCCTTGTTTCCCCGAAGGGTTAGGCAGAGGTGTACTTATGGTACACCCATGCTTAATGCATGCATGCTGTGGCTTATAGATTATTGGGACGTTAAAACCATAGATAGATCGGATTTTATATCTCCACTATGCCAAAACTGGTGATAGACAGTTTATTGGGTTCGGCCGTAAGATAACATAACATGACGTCATGCCTGTAATCACAGAAGGGTTAGGCAGAGGTGACACTATAGTAGGTACACCCACATTTCGCCAGTTATGTTTAAGTCCCATGTAATAGGGCAAAATAAAATATTTTTTGTGAAAATTCAAAAGTTATATTAAGCCCAAAATTCAACCACGCAAAGTCCGTTCGCTGATCCACATAATAATATCAGTTAGTCTACCTACTACTAAAACTGAAAAAAATCTTAAAAGACCTCATTCTCACGGGTTTAAGTAACTAGTTAGTTACTTACATAATCTTATAAAATAATGACGAATCATTATCCCATCATCTCAGCAATCACTTTGGGTTCCTTGGCCCAATTTAAGGCACAGAGTTCATTAAACAAAATGATGGAATCAAGCAAATTCGTGCCAGACACAACAACTGGGCAAAATTACTATGAATTAATGTTTTAGACTTTTGGAAGGTCGAGTCTGTGGTTTAGCAACCGTCGGTTAAAACTAGAATCTGAATCATGGCGACTCTATGTTTTTATTGTTTTCAAGGACAACAACGTAATTACGAATAGTTTCCTAGAAGCGTGGTGGCAGTCATATTCACTTGAATGTCCAGGCAACCACGGTTGTCCAAAACGTTTTAGTGTCAAACGTTAAGGCAACCAGCACGCGTAGCATGACCACCATACAAACGGGTTTTAACGATGAAAGTATAGACAAAATGACAGATTGTAGAAAGATTTCTAACGTCTAAGCATGGCGATGTGTCATTTTGTCTTCTTCCGTCGACAAAACCCGTATATATGGTGGTCATGCTACGCATAAAGAGCGGCCCAACCGACTTGTTCCCTATTTCGCGTTTATTTTAACGTTTTTTACTTTATGAGAGCTTCTAAGAATATATACTAGATGACTCTTGTATTAAAAAAACCCGTCTGTGGGCGTATAAAACATTATAAGCCGTATTAAACGTCCGTCATGAAAATCTGTCACTTACACCAGTATTTGACAGTAAGGTGTCAAAACACGCTCTGTATTTGGACAGCCGTTATTGTGTGACCGCTCACCGCTTTCTTAGGACACCAAAGCTTTACAGTCCTAATGACAATCTCTTTCATATTGACAGTTCAACGACTTTTTTTCGCTGACGTTGATATCTTTAACACAAGTTTGAAAACATACGGCACGAAAGGCATTGCCATTACGAGTGTGTTAGTCAAAATCGATCACAAGTTACACTTAATTAGACTGTACCCTACGTCAAATTAAGTGGCGTTTTTTGATTGATTTTCCACCTACTTTGCATAATTCGATTGATTTTATACGTTTTTTAAAATCAAAAATTGCAGTGAAAGTGCGTGTGAGTTTAGGCCTAAAGCAAAAAATCACGGACGCGTTCGTTGATGTCTTTCGTATGAGAGTACGTTAGACAGTTTTCACTACATTTTTTTTTATGGAGACATATACAATGTGGAGACAACCAAATGACAATAAATTAAAACACTAGCAATACTAATGCATATGAGTATTTTGGAACTATCAAATAAATACTAACATCGAAATTAAAAAGTGATTTTTTGAAACAAACTATACAAGGCGTAACTTAAATAACGCACAACCTCTTAAGGGGTAATTATACTCATCATTATGAACAACTTTTACTATGGGACCAAACCTGAAATCGTGAAAAAAAAATCAGCTGCTCCCTACATTTTGACGAGTTATGTGTACATAAATGTAGGGAACAGCAGATTTTTTTTCGCGATTATAGGTTTGGTCCCATAGTAAAAGTTGTTCATAATGATGAGAACAATGACCTGTTAAGAGGTTGTACGTTATTTATGTTACATCGTGTATAGTAGTGATGGGCCGACTATAGGTTTTGCAGATCTTTGACTAGCTATAGTGACTAAGCTATTGGATATATTTGATTGAATTTTCGTATGCAGACTGGGAACAGCATAATATATACGTAGTTTAATTTATTATTGTATTGTCGTCTCCACCTTGTATATTGTAATTTTAAATTTAACACATTCAATATTTACTAGATTTGATTGCAGAATATTTTTTATACCTAAAGCAGTTTTTTAGGTTGAAAATTACAATTTTGAAATGAAATGAAATTGTTTGTTCTGTAAATAGGATATCGGAATCACTTTTACACGTCATAGTAAAAAAAATAAGCTACATGGAATCGACATTTGCTATCTGACTGGTATTAAGTTTGTTAGTTTTAATTTGACGATTAAATATTTCGTTGACTCATGGTACCTATCTTAGATATACTGGATGATTTTTTTACCGTCTCGAAATTTTTACAGGGTGTTCTACCCATGAATATAAACAACGTTCACTACGGGACCAACTCTGAAATCACGAAAAAAAAATCTACTGTTTAATAGAAAAGTTCAAACCTACTTGACCAAAATGTATGAAACAGCTGATTTTTTTTTCGTGATCTCATAGTTGGTCCCATAGTGAAAGTTGTTCATGTTTATGGGTAGAGCACCCTGTAAAAATTTCGAGACGGTAAAAAAAATCATCCAGTATATGTAATACCTGAAGTAAAAAATGTTTACAAGGAAATATTCCCTAGTTTAATCTTAACAGCCTCAACATCAACATACAAGATAACATCATAATCTTTGTCCCAGCTCTTTTGAACACAAACTAACGGGTTCCGCAGCTTCTCAGAATATATGTTACAATTTACAAGTAACGCTGGTTAGCTTGTCTGTCAGTAGATTGATATTTAAGAGTAAGCTCACCTCCATATCTTACTTAATGATAAGATAAATAAAACCAGTTCAATCAACGATTAACTTGGTCTAGCAGTGGCGCAGCTACAATTATCATTAGAGCGAAGCCGAAGAAAAAATTGTTCAGTTCTCATACCTAAACTCAGACAAAAATCTGTAGGTTTTTAATCTTATGATGTATTAAACTGGTATTAAATATAATTATGCAATATTACACATACAGATGTACCATATAATTTGGCAATAGTAGACATTAAGAAGAGTGGTTGTGCCGTAGGGAAGCCGATAGGAATCGGGTTGTATGAATGCCCCTGTGGTCTAGTATAGATTATGTTTATAACTGTTTTATTAATTTCCTACGGGTGCATCTTGGAGAGCTTTGTTTTTTTTATTAAATCAAACGGAATTGGGCAGGTCACGTCAGCCACATGCACGATGACTGCTGGGCAAGAGTCTCCACACAATGGGTGCCTGAAGATGGACGGTGCCGCCGAGGCCGGCCAATAAGAGGAGCGGCGAGATAACCTGGACGCGTTCCGTGAAGGCTGGTTTGAGGTGGCGCGAGAAAAAAGTTCATAGCAAGACTAAATAGAAAACTAGTTAAAAACTATAACACTTTTTTTTATCATAAAATCCTTGATTCTAAAATTGTCAGTTAATTTTTCTCATCGCTTTCTTGAGGCGGTGCAAAACGCGATATTTTTACTACAATTTGCAGCTGCAATAATTATGTTGCCAGCTTATTTTTATTGCTTGTTGGTCACTAAAGCTAAATATTGCAAGGGTTCCTGCAACATTTCTAAGGCCAAGATCTATAAACGTTACTTAGTTCATACTTTGGCTTATATATGTATATTTCCGTCTCTATCTTGCACCAATAGTTTGACCATTGTACGACAGTGACAGGAATAACGCTTAGCCTAAGTACGTGTTAAGTAACGTTAATACAAGGTGTAACTTAAATAACTCACAACCTCTTAAGGGGTCATTGTACTTATCATTATGAACAACATTTACTATGGCACCAAACCTGAAAACGCGAAAAAAAATCTCATTTTGACGAGTTATGCGAACTTAAATATAGGAAACAGCTGATTTTTTTCGCGATTTCAGGTTTGGTCCCATAGTAAAAGTTGTTAATAATAATGAGAGTACCCCTTAAGAGGTTGTGCGTTATTTATGTTACATCTTGTAGATCTTGTATTTCCAGACCATTGCTCCGCTAACGAGAACATTGAAAATATTGCCGGGTCATACTTTCCTTTGCCAACAATTTCACCACAAATCCCAAAAACGAAAAAGAAACTCGAAACTATTGCAAGGAACAGGCAAAACGGTTGGTAAATATAAAAAGCTTTAATAAAACAGCTCGATGGTTACTAATAAATGCAAAAAGTTGGATTAGGTAAAATTGTGCGGTAAAATAATGAGAACTGTAGTGGAAATAGGTACCTACCTCCCATTACTAGAAAGACCGCGGTGAGACTGATTACTCTCTCTATTGATTTCGCAAAGCGATCACTGTTTTTGTTAAGGTAACAGGCTTGCCTTTCTAAACGGTTGACAATCAACTAAGGTTGTTGCTTCAGAAAAAAACGCGTTATTTTTTGTTTTTGTGTAATGATGCCGTTATTTAACCGTTGTTCAACTGTTTTTGGGCGGTTACGCGGCGTTGTTGGCAATTATCTTTTGCTTGCAGCTGGAGTTTTGAGATCTTGTGTTTTACACTTTTCGCTTATCTCATCTCGTCTGGTCGTCGATGTCATACGACTGCAAACGTAAACGTACAAATTATTTGGCTAAAATAAAGATAAAACCATAGCTAAAGGGCATACAGAATTCACTAATCAGTGGTTACGAGCAAACATTGCTCCTAGACTGAGAAAACCGGAAAATAATTTGTGACTTCCAGAACGTATGGTTCTCTGCGATGAAATGGTCACGAAGTTTTTTTTTTATATTCTTACTATCAAATGATAATACAGAGACCCACAATACCTACTGGTTTCCTTATCGAAATAGCTACAGACTAACATGTTGACAGGGTAATTATTTTGAATGCGCATTATTGTTCAGGCAACCCAAGCGACT
Organism: Fissipunctia ypsillon; assembly: GCA_947568875.1. Classification (NCBI taxonomy): domain Eukaryota; kingdom Metazoa; phylum Arthropoda; class Insecta; order Lepidoptera; family Noctuidae; genus Fissipunctia; species Fissipunctia ypsillon. The sequence goes on along the minus strand of OX387664.1, from coordinate 9,447,477 downwards.
ATTTTACAATAACTTGTTTTATAGTTGTTAAGAAATATTGTAACTAACATATTGAGTTCAGTTACTTGTTAATTAAATATAATTTAATTTAATTAATCTCATAATTACCTAGTAAGTATGTTTATTCTATTTTAATACCTAATTGCCTATGTTTCAAACTTTGAAGGATAGAGAAAAACTCGATGTCAAATCCCCCAGCGCCGTCAGCGTCGGTAAGCAAAGCATAACAACCGCAAATCGACGGAAACTGTTCCAGACGACACGCTTCAAATAGCTCGGTTATACAACTATTATACATCTACGATACTAAGCACATAATCATGTCATAATCACACCTACAGTTATAAGAACTGTACTTATGGTGAAAATATTGACAACGACGTTAAAGGCAAACGTGTGCTTCTAAGGAGATATGTAAAAAAATACAGCATTACAGCAGAATTGATTTAACAAAAGAATTTTATGAAAGAAAGCTTAATTCGTATACGAAATAAATCATATATTTTACTCTTACTTTTTTCTTTTTTGATAAGAGCGAGTAAAAAACTTTGAGATAGTAATGAAAATTAGTGTTTAAAAAGAGACTACCTAGTAAAAACTATGAGATCATTTTTAGAATATTGTCAAGGCCGTACCTACAAATGATTACGAAAACAGCAATTGGTTTTGTTTTTCAAGGTTTTTGATGTAAGTACGTATGTGTTATTGATTACTCATATTATTCCTAAAACAACACATAGATTCATAGTTTTAATTACCAATTTCCTAACTTCACTTCAGTGTAAATTATACTCTTTAACAACTACAAAAGACAGAAAATCGCTCTACTTGACATTGTCTATGCAAATCTATCACTGATTAAACCGCAAACTATTTACCTATATAGTTAATTAAAGATTATGTTAATCTCCGTTTAACGACCCTATAATACTCAAATGTTGTAACGTCAAAAGTGGTTCAGTGTTTTAAAAAACCATAAAAACGTTAATAGTGTAATAAAAAAAAAACCCACTGTCGCCGACGAAATTTTTTTGGTTCTTTTTTTGTCACTCCTTAAGTATTTCCGATGCACGTACGGATCTGAGGATTCCGAGTAGCTATTGTCTCAATTATAGAGTGTAACCCTGTAACCGCTTCCTCTTTGCCGGTGGTCGCAAAAAGCCGAGGGTTCTGCCTGCACGCGTCGGGTTGTGGATCGGTTTTTTGTGAATTTGTTTTGAGCGAATTGACCAAGATGAGATGAAAAAATAAAAGTGGTGTTCTAATGGTTTTACTGGTTACAAGAGATATTGTTGAGTTTTCCCACAATCTACCAAAAAAACAAGTTCATAAAAATATTAAAAGAATGAGTTTGAATGAAAATATTTTTCGCCAAAATTTAAAATCTCGGCGCAGTATACCTCTGTAGGCACCTACCTAAATAGTTTGTTTACTTCTTGTTAGCTCTGTTATATATTGCGAATTTTTAATCATAAAGCTAAAAAATAACAACAACGACAAACATGACAATCTTTTTGGTAATCCCAATCTGTATTCACTAGCATAAAAACGCAAATCACCAAAGCATCCGGCTCAATAAGAAAAAGTTCCAAACTCCAATTACAGAGACACCAAACGTGCAACTTAACAACCAATTTTCTGTCAGGATGAGTAACATAACAAAAAAATCAGTGTCCCCAACCTGGCCGGCGGCCGACGCGACAAATTACAGAACGAGGCGCCTTCAATCTCGCCTCGAAGGACCAAAAAAAAAGGGAAAAAGAAATAGTTCTCTAGGTGTGTCATCGGTTCGCACGCGAGAGTAATTGGCTCAGAGGACGTTGGCACCCGATTTGGACCCTTTTTTATAAAACAAAGAAGGAAAAAGTCGTGTCTCAAATATTACAATTTTCGATGCGTATTTGTTTCTTTTATTTTTTTTTGGGAATTTTAGATTTTGTTTGGTCGGAGAAAACGATAGGTTTGTGCAGTGAGCTTTTTAGCTTTGTTTTTTATACGTAAGTATTTTGTATGAACATATAATATATACAGAGTTTAAAAATTACTAATTTAAAAATAAAAACAAAAAGAGAGGATATCAACATAAAGGTATTAGAAATGAAAAATCTAGATCATGAAACATCAGAAACGCAAGAGGATAGAACAGAGGATAGTTAAGTTACTAATAAGCAACCAATCAAGTAAAAAATACCTAGGTGGGTACCTACTAACGTTTCAGCTTGCCTCCCTAATTGAAGAAAAATAATGAAATAATTAGTAGGTACCTACATATACCTAACTAAAGGCAGTAATTAATCGACCCAGGTCAAGATTATCAATAAAGAGTAGCATATTAATAAACTAATAATTAAATATTTATTACAATTTGTACATAACAGTGAATATTTATGCGACAGTTCAATTTATTTCTTATCAGTCCCATTAACCGTTTTAACTGATCTGACGTTTGACATTTCGTCTATCATAGATTATAATTAATTAACACTAATGTAACGTCAATCAGATATCTTAGAATCATTAAATAGACAAGATATTGCAGTCAATTTACGCACCGTACCTGACCTTAATTTAAAATGTTATTAGAATAGGAATATTTCAAAACTATCAACAGCGCATTTACTGGGTGCCCTATATATAATGGATAAAACTTAATTAATTAACGAATTTAAAAAGTGACTAAATTGTCTATTTATAAAAACATCTCTGTGGATTGTATTAGAGAAATAATTGTTTAGGTTTTTTTTAACGGCTATAAGTTCTTCTATAATCCATTTCAAGGTTTTCCAATAATTACTGGACTCCCTGTATGCAATTTTCACAAAAGACGTATTGAAACTTAATTTGTTTTTTTTAAATAATGACAAAAATCTTACCATTCAATCTATCCTTAACAATTTGATGTGCGAATGCTGCCGCAGCTGCCTGTCGCATCGGATCCATTGTGACTCCCCAGGCACCCAACGCACCCAGAGCCCTATGAGCAGGCACTCTAACAACCCCAGGGTTACTCGAGAACCCATACCCGCCACCGATACCCAACCCAGGTCTCAATAACAGTCCCGAATTAGAATATAAACCTGGCGTATGCGAAAAGTTCAAAGGCAAACCAGAATTGTCCTTCCCGTCATCTTTAGCACTCTCTGATTCAGTGTCCTGATCACTTCTGTCGTCACTCTCCCCGGAATTTCGTCGCTTATCTATATCCTCGAATTGTTTTCCTAAAAGCCGAGATATGCTGAAAGGTAGGTTCACCCTCGGTTGGGTGTCAGTCATGTGCTCGTTCGGTGAATCACGATATCTGTCGTGGTAACTGTGTTCTGAATCTCGATCCTCTGACGCTATGCTTCTGTCGCAATGGCCCGATAGTCGGCTGTCAGAGTCCACGTTGATCTCCTCTTGGTCATCATCAGAGTGCACCGACGACATTTTTACAAAGATTTTGTAACAGTTTATCAAAACACTGACACTAGATTTTAGTCTTCACCGATAATTTTGGCAACTAATCATTTTTTTAGGAAACACCAATTTAAATTAGACCGATACTATTTGAAATCCGAAATAAGAATGGAACATACGAACTCCAGTTTCTTATTTGAAAAAAGCTCAGTTGGCGCGCTACGCTCGACCGCACGCGACCGAATCGTTACACAGTGTATCGGCCAAAACGAGCCAATCAGCAGTATCCCCACCGCTTTTCGAAATTCAAACGCGATAGTTTGACCGCACAAACGCCTCAACTATGCCCGTTGAGTGGAACAGTTTCCAACAAAAGCTTAATACGATTTCCAAACATAAAAACTCGTTTGGACTCACTAACTTAAACAGAACGATTCGCTGCGTCCCTTTCGTGGCTCGTCTCGCTTCAATTGAGTCCCCCCATGATACCATTAACAAAGCGCTTTCGACTTTAACCTTATCTTCATAAGGCTTATAATCTTGCAGCAAGTATTGGTCTTTGGCACATTTTTAGCGGTCTTGTAACAAGGTAAATACCACCAAGAATATTCGTGCGATAGAGACAGATATAAACTTTAGCGAAGCCTTTCAGAGCGTTAGAGTGGGCGGGCTATATGTGTGTCAGAGGGCGTGGCCTTTTTCTTGTAACGCGTCGTTTAAATCCAGTTATGGCCTGACAAATGGTGTACATATTAAGGGGGGCAATGTTAGGAAACTATTTTTGAATCTTTTAAGACAGTTAAATTATTTACGTTCGGCGGTCGACCGACCTCCTCTATAGTAGACAATGCACTTTATAATAAAATAGATCCCAAGTTTCATGTTATGGCCATAGATAAGTAAGGATAATGTATTGCTGAAGATAGCTACTTTATAGTATTGTATCCGACAGTTGGAGTGGTAAAGGGTGTTAGATTATGGTTTTGTATGATACGGGAATGCTTATTCCTTTTGCTGTTACGGTTGATCACGGTAAAAGGGATGACGTAATGGAATGTGTATTGAATTCGCAATTTCATAAATATTTGAGTTGTGTTTTTGTGGCACGGACGGTTTCGGTAACTGTTTGAATAAAACGCAAACGTGATTTCGCATACCTAATGATCATAAACTAGCAATACGTAACAATTAATGGTATGCAAATCAATTAAGAAGAATTAAACAATTATTGAGGCTCAAATAATAAAATTGACTAGGTAATCGATTTTCAGTTTTGTAGATTGTATCCATTTCCCTCTTAACACTTTTCTTCTCTTAAGACTTAAGTGTTCACTTTCGTGGAAGTTTGTTCTTGAAGAAATGTTTGATTAACAATAACCGTGATACATTAATAGTCATTCCAAAATCTATCAAAACTATTTGAATTTGGAACTTAACAACAGATTACAATTTTTTGCACTGGTCCTATGACAACCCCTTGCGGGACTCTACCCTCAAAATACTGTATCTACATTCCTCCTATATCTATCATTATCTATAAGAATTCCTTTTTCTTCCGGAAATACTCTTTCAAGCTGCTAAGAAGCAACGGTAGGAATGGGCAATAATAAGTTTAAGAATTATTTGCACTATGAACCTTACGGATGTAATCAAAGGCTGATACTAAGTCCAAATGGATCTTGCAATAATTTCTATCTTATACGGAGTCCACAAGGACTGATTTAAGAAGCTTGATGATGACGATTACCGAATCTTAATCAAGGTTATTAACGTTACAGGTACTAGCATCTTTGCCCATTGCAGTGGTATATTAGGACCAATCAGGAGTAGATACTTCGAAGTGCATGTAATAAGTATATTCTGGCTCAATCTCAAACGCAATCAACCCTGTTAGATGTTATGAAACGGCGAAAGCTTAAAATGACATCTACACCTACATGTCATAACATCACGCCTGTATTCCCCGAAGGTTTAGGCAAAGGTGTATAGTAACACCCACATTTCACCAGTTATGTTTAAGTCCCTTGAAAATAACTTCTAAAACTTAAACTTCTGGTGCTTTAACCCACTGCAGCACTGCTTAGGGTAAAGAACACCTTGTCGCTTAGGCCAAGCTCGCTTCCAGTTCCAAGACGTCTGCAGTAGGTTAATTAAATAATTTTGCATCAATGGGAAACAATACATTTTTCCGTGCGGTAACATTAACATCATGATTCAAATCAGCGGATCTATTCTGTAAAAATCTCATCGTGAAGACTTAGCTAAAGTGAGCTTGAACTGAGCTGTCAATAGTGTCAATCCTGGTGATAGCTGTTGGAAAAACAGCTCACTTCAAGCTCACTGTTTCTAAGTTTTCACCGTGAGATTATTACAGAAAATATCGTATATCGAATATAGTTCGACAGATTATAGATCGAATAGATCGTTTTCCAAGCATGGTGGCTATGGCAGCTCTCTTGAAAGCTGTAGTACTGTCTGATCTCATAGTGCTGGTTCATGCTTACCTGAGAACGTTCATGGGCTAAGTTTTAAATCGAGACTTCCTCTGCTTGTATTTTGGAAACGTTGTTGTTTACATGGCGTTTATGTGCATATGTAATGTGAACAGCTCCTAGTTTGACGATTTAAGTATACGGAACCCTCATACTTTCTTGAATTGAAAAAATTGATTATGTGTGTTTCTATCAATCGACACTGCATTGACTACTGACTAAGTACTTTTAGTCAGTCTATCAGTACAGAATGATGAAGTTGTTACCTAATTGGTTAGTTGAAAAGTTTATTAACATAGGTAGTTCAGATAGTAGCCATCTTGAGGGCTGTACTAGCATTTTGCCAGCTCTCTCGCTTACACAGGAACAAATTTTTAAAGAATTTTAAATGAAAAGATGCGTTTTGAAAAATGTAATCAATTGGCGAACTTAATTAATTTAATATTAGTTATTATATTTGACATTTCTCGGGACCCTAGGGTCCCGGACCTTTGGAAGGCATATGAGGGGCCGAAGCCGTTAGACGCTTTCAATGGAAATGAGGCACCAACCGATGATTATCCCTGTATGTACTATGCAAGTGCACCCAAGGACAACCCCCGGTTGGTGTAGGACTATTGCAGGATATGGAGACAAAAAAAAATTGGGCTATGGGTTTGGGTGGCAAAAGTGGACGGGTTATCTAAAACTATGGAAGGACTGTGGCCCCTGCCTGACCAATGCTTGATAAATACAATACATGGATAAAATGGCAGGGGGTGACTTGCACACTCAACAATGGGTCCCCGGAAACGGTCGCTAGCACATAGTGTTGTAGTGACAAGGGGGCAACATGTCCTGAGGTGCTTAAGAGGAGTGGAGAGGTATTCCATGGCTATCAGGACAATCCCGGAAGTACGGTCAAGATCCCTACCAGCATCTTACTGGAATACTTCCTTCCTCCGAGCACGTTTGCTCTTGCGAATCGCTACTCAAGCCAGCCAATAAATGCAAGAATGAGGTGGGAGGTCAGTTCTCGTCAGTGTTCACTCCAGCCGACCAATAAAGGCTAGCCAGAGATGAGGAACATGACTTCTCCCGGGAGATAGGGTACGTGGGGTCGCTACTGCCCAGCAGCTCGCCACATGCTGCCCTGCGGGTTTCAGTATCTCTCTTATTATATTAGTTATCAGTTATTATTATTTATTAAAAACACATTTTTACTGCGGCATTTATTTAACTCATCTCGAAAATAGATCATAATAGGTATCTACTTGTTGAGCTGAGTTTATTAGATAATGCAATAGAAATGTTTGTTTAATAATTACCTAATAAATTAACAATGATTTATTAGTTCGCCGATTGATTACATTTTTCAAAGCATTCATAAAAATTTGGTCTCGTGTGAGCGAGAGAGGTGACAAAATGCGACAACCCTCTTAAGTAAATTAGGTTTATCATAACAAATTAATATAATTTTGTCACTATTATTAAGATTTCTAATATACTGTTATAAATTCTGTTGACCTACTATTACCGTATTGTTAGAGTTTCTCCACCTATGATAGGATTATCCTAGTAGGTATACAGACATCTTCCTACGAATTATTTATCGTAGACTCATATTGTATCTTACCAATTTTGATTCTGAATAAAGTTGTATTATTTTATTTATGTATAGTAAAAATATAATTTTGTCCTAAAATCTGTCGATATGAAAACGTCAATTACCTATTTAGTCATCTACGCTGTCTGAAAGTGCTGAACCCATTTTCATTTGATTTTCTCGCCAACTTGGATCGCTTTTCGGTTTTAAGAGGCGATTTAAATTTACTTAGATACAAGTATAATTATGAAATCTCTGGAAAACAACTGCTAGTACCTGTCTGTATTATAAATACATTATAATACGAGTAATCATGTTTCCCGTAACTTGTTCTTACCTATATTGTCCAAAATAATTATTAATAATGATGATGATGATAATAATATATGTGAATAATTACAAGACATTTTAAACGACATTAGTATCGTAAAGTCTTGACATGAGTTTCCATTCTTATAGCTGTTCAACTAAATTAAGCAGAAATCCTTTTTGATTTGAATATTGTAAGTACCTACAGGCAATGAGTTTCTACGTTAAAATAAACACACATAACATAACATCGCGCCTGTAATCCCCGAAGGGATAGGTAGAGGTGTACCTTTTAGTACACCCACATTTCTCCAGTTATGTTTAAGTCTCATAAAGAGGGCGAGCCTATTGCCATCAACCGGGCACAAAGCCAAACTCCGGGCTGCTACTGAGAAATTATCCAGAATTTATCTATGATATTGTAGACTGCCTTGATGGACTAGATAACGAGAGCGAAGCTCTGACTCCGGCCCCGAAGACAGGCAAATATTTACTGGGCTTTGTCTTTAGCAAATTCTGAGAAGCAAGTCAAAGTCCAGATTTGTATGCTGTTAATAGCACTAGGCATTTAGACTCGCCTCCTATCACATGATTGTATCGTAACTAATGCAAAATGTGAGACTCTGCTACCACTTATAAGAATATAGGCGTGATGTTACGTACTAATTAATGAAAGGCGAATAACAAAAGGTTTTTATTTACAAGGCAGATGTGAGTGGAAACGCCGTGAGGGTCCGACGAAGCCTTAGAAGGGCATGTAGTAAAAGGTCACTAATCGGTGAGACCTTATTGGTGATGTTCTTCAGAACGGTCAGATGTGTAGGTACCTAGTACCTACTCGCAACCGGCGTACGTAGTATGACCAGATGTATGAACGTAAAAGAAGTAAACGGAGTATGTAAGGATCTTAACAGGTAGCGTTTTGTAGTTTCTGCCTACTCTACTCCTATTGGAAGAAGGCATGAGTTTATGTATGTATTATGTTACGTACATATTTAAAATAAAATATTACGAAAATACACGTTATTCTGAATTGCAGCGCCATCTAGCGATGAGTAGCGAATTTAACAAAAACGAGCAGGTACAGCGCCATCTAAGGGCGAGTAGTTGAAATGCTCTAAGTTACAGGGACCTTTTTGTTCACATCCCTTTTTTTTAAGAAGTCGTTTAAAACAACATTATTTCTGCGGTTGTAACAGAAAACATCCCAAATCTCACAAACTACTTATAGACTTAAATATAAACATCATAATCTTTTTTCTATGGGATCCAACGATGCATTGATTTTTTTTCAACTCTCTGTTACATATAAGGGGACTACCACCCCTAATTATTTTTTTCGTAATTTCACTACACCATTGTTTACTGGTGCACAGAATACACCTTCATTCCAATTTTTATCGATCTAATGCCAATAGTCTCCGAATAAAATGCCTGTTTGACTTCCGGACGGACGGGACGGACAGACGGACGGGACGGACAGACGGACGGGACGGACAGACGGACGGGACAGACAGACGGACATGACGAAGTTATTATAAGGGTTCCGGTTTTGCCATTTGGCTACGGAACCCAAATAGATCCGCTGTAAGCGCTTTCCAGATTTTGATTAGGTACAGTATTTTTATCTCATGAAGCGACGCGCGCTATACTTGTGGTTCCCAACTGTACAAACACGCTGTGAATGTGTGTGTAAGCACAGGAGCTCTCGGTACCGTCCGAGACAATGGCGAAGTCCGAAGTGTGTGTGTGTGTATGTTATGTGCTGACGCTACTCGTCTTCACGCACACATTCACAGCGTGTTTTTACACTTGGTAAACACAAGTAAAGCGCGCGTCGCTTCGTGAGATAAAAATATATACTATAGAACATATTTGCCTACAAAAAATACCCAAAAATCCGCGGCTTACAGTTGTAGGTCTCATGTTCGATTCCATTCATGCACTTTGTGTATTTTATTTCATCACCGCTGCTCTCAAAATCGTGAAAGAAAACATCGTAACGAATTCGGCATTTCCTAGGATCAGTGATTCGAAGACAAAAATTTCAAGGAGTTTCTTGTCTCTTCTTCTCCGTAGGAACCTACTACGCTTGGAATGGCAGCTTCATCTTTCAAACTGACCGACTCCTTGACAGTTCAAAAGTGCCTGTAATTGGTTTACCCAATTGAAATTAATGGTTTGAGTTTAAAAGACTCCACTAACCCTCAGTGGGCCCGCATGTTTGATTACACCCCACTCCCTCTCGCAGAGTATGATAAACCTGTTGCTATGGTAGCACAAAAGTGAAATCTTTCGCCTTCGTTTCATTTCAAGACCGTCAATAAACTCAGTCAGGCATGTTATCGAATTGCATATTATTAGTGACGCCGCACACTAGGCAACTCGACACAAACAGCAGTCAACATTTTTATATATATATTTTTATTTTTTTTATTTAAGACAGGTTTGTTCTTGACTTTAGCCTAGGTCAGAGATGACAGAGACAAAGTCGACGATGGAGCGAGCTTACCCAGAAGAAGCCTTTTCACTCTCACTTTGAAGAGATCGGGGTTGTATGCGTTCGGAAACATAGACGCAGGCAGAGAGTTCCACTCCTCTGCTGTGCGCATCACAAAAGACATTTGGAAATGCTTAGTGCGAATTGGTGGAATAGTAACTAGGCAGGGATGGTAACCTGCAGTGCGTCTAGATGTCCGATGGGAGAAGGGGGCCGGCGGAATGAGGTCGTGGAGTTCTTGAGCACACTCACCGAAGTACAATCTGTAGAAGACCAACAAGCAGGCAACCTTGCGGTGATGAGCCAAGCTGTGAAGCTTGGCATCGACCAGTTTTACGTCGCCAATGAGCCTTTTAGCTCAGCGTTCCACCGAGTCAAGCGCGGCAAGTTGGTATTTAGCTGAGCCATCCCAAAGGCGGCTGCAATACTCCATGCAGAATCGGACTTGCGCTTTGTAAAGGATCAAAAACTGTCCAGGCGTAAAGTATCGCTTCACCTTATTTAGGATGCCCAGTTTCTTGGCAGCAGTTTGGGCTTTGTACTGGATGGTGGCACTGAAGTTGAGACATGATGTTAACTCCATGCCTAGGAGCTCGAGCCGATCAGTTACAGGAACAGGGGTTTCCCGAAAAGTAGGAGTTTGGTCGAAACGATTCCTTTTAGCGGTAAAAAGACACTCCTGTGTTTTGCTGGCGTTAAAAGATACCAGATTATCATCACCCCACTGGGAGACAAGGCTTATTAATTTATACAACAGAAGCCGTGCGCCTGATGGCATTCCCCGTCGGCATAAATGACAAAGTTCCAAAAAACGTTCATCCATCACCTATTTAACCCTTTTAAGGGATGAATTTTCAAAAATCCTTCCTTACTGCTCACATAAGGAACTCTTATGCGAAATTTCAGGCTTCCAGCGGTTTAGGCTGTGCGTTGTCTGTTTTGATTGGTTTATGATTTTTATTATGTACCTACCTAGATTGTTGTTCAATCAATGGATCTACGTATAATAAAAAGGTAGTCTGGATCTAAATTCTGTAAAAATCTCACCGTGACTACTTAAGTGAAGTGAGCTGTCAATAGTGTCATTCCCTAGCATTAGGTGGAATGACAGCTCACTTGAAGCTCACTTCACCTTAGTTTTCATGGTGAGATTCTTCCGGAATAGACCGGCTTAAATATCACGAGGAAAGTTTAGTCTTTGAATGAGGATAACTGAATACCAAAGATTTATTGAACGGATCATGTGGCAGTGGCAGAGAAATATGGCTAGAAAGGGGGAGACTACGCAGATGGCTGTAAGAAATGTATAGAAAGATATCGAGCCTTTTCAGCAAAAACATCGTAAGCACCAAGAATCACAAAACTATTTTTTCTTCGTAACCTCTTACTTAGACAGTTTTACATCTTGTCGCGATTACTCTTAAATTTTATTTTAAATTTACACGACTTTATTGTTGTAAGAAATTACCATAGTAAACGATAACATCGTTAATTGGGTAAGAAAAAACCCTTTCCTGTAAAAAGCACAAAAATTGTCGCTTACGATGTTCTTCCTGAAAAGGGTCGATATATGTTCCAATGGTGATGTGTATTGCTTACTGTCCGCTTGACTCGTCTTGTTCGAGTTCCAAGCTAGAGCAGTATTGCGGGATGTTCGAAAGAGTTACCGTGGCCCCGGCACAGGCAACAGAAGGAACACGGGTGGGTTTTAGTCAGTAAAAGTCTGACACGCCCTCCCGCTCCGCCCAGAGCGGGAGAAGTCATTTGATGATTTCCCATCCACAAAAAAAAAAAAAAAAAAAAAAAAAAGCTAGAGCAGTAGCCGAAAAGCCGCGTCTAGTCGCAATTTTTACGTTACTGGCTGAGAGAAAATGTATAAAAAGCGATGATAACTAGCGGCGGCGACTGGTGGTCGCCGGGAGTTGCTCAGTTTGCGACGGCTGATAGCTTATGTCAGTCCACGAACACGTGCGTGTTCCTTGTAAATTGATGATTGAAGTTAAAAAAAAACTATACCTAAGTTAATTTATTATGTAACGTCAGGAAGTCATTTTGGCTATAAAAATGTTGTTTTTAATTAATTTAATGATGTGCCTCATGACCATGGTTGTAGCCGGTAAGTTTTTTGACTTGCCTACTAATCAACTTGTTGGAACGGCTTTCTTAGGAAATAACCCAAGCTTTAATAACATTAGAGCTCGATAACTAGCCCCTCGCGTCAACCCATTCTAAAATAATGCAACTAGCGACATACCTATCATCTATCTTTCATTCCTTTGTCATCACCTGGACAAATCAAGTGCTGGATGATTTAAAATTTTGTTGAACCTACCTAGTCAATACCAACGTGGTTTCAGGGACTTGATGATGTATAACCATTCAAGTACCGTCAAGGCGGGTTACTTTGACTCTAGGGTATAGCTTTGGCCCAAATCGAGACAAATGTTTGATCTGCCCGCCGTGTCGCGACCACACAACCGAACGTCGTATTCCTTCGGTAACTAATAGATGGTGCTCGGTTCCTATAAACAAAAACGAATCGTTTTGCGTACCAATAGTAGCATTTTCTGTTGCCAAACTGGGCTATAACTAGATTCGTAAGCTAATTTTACCTTTGATAGCTACTTCCACATAGGACGGTCTACTACGCAAAGACCCGGCCCTGTGCATCCGGTCCGGTGGTTTGTGCCCGGTTGTTTGCAATATGCTGCATGCCCCCTATTACATGGTACTTAAGCATAACTGGCGAAATGTGGGTGTACTATAGGTACATCTCTGCCTAACCCTTCGGGTAATACAGGCGTGATGTTATGTTATGTGTTTCTACGCAAAGCTATGTTGCTTCATTATTGGTAAAGATACAAGAGCCTTAATTTTAACTAATAACGGTCTGTAAATTATATATAGGAATCGGCCAGCGTACTTGCGCAGGTTGTGTGGATTTAATGACACCAAGCATTTATCTCGATTTGGGTCAAAGTTATGTCCTAGAGCCAAAGTAACCCGCCATGACGGTACCTAGATCATTCTGCGAGTTTTGATACACTTTCCGATTCAGTCTTAGACTGTACCCCTAGGGGTCTAGAGCCTTGTGTGGATCGCCCGGAGGACACGGTGGAGCATACGGTGGAGGTCTGCCCGGCTTGGGCGGAGCACCGCCGTGTCCTCGCGGAAGCGATCGGCGGCGGCGATCTCTCGCGTCCGGCCCTGGTCCAGGCCATGGTACGGGGCGAGAGTACATGGGAAGCCATTACCTCCTTCTGCGAAGCAGTGGTGCTCGCGAAGGAGGAGGCGGAGCGCGTGAGGGAGAGGCAAGCTTTGCGCCCTCACGCCCCTAGTCGCCGCAGGAGACGCCCTGGGCGTCGGGAATTGACAGCCGATTCCCGGCCACCGTAGGCGCGGGCTTGCGGACGGCGAGCAATGGGTAGCTTGCCGTCCGGTAAGGACCAAGCCCGAGTCGACGGCGCGTTGTGTTCCACGCGCGCCTCAAAGAGATGTCAGCACTATTGACGGGCCGCTAGGGCCGATGCCAGCTAGGGTTGCGGGATGTTCGAAAGAGTTACCGTGGCCCCGGCACAGGCAACAGAAGGAACACGGGTGGGTTTTAGTCAGTAAAAGTCTGACACGCCCTCCCGCTCCGCCCAGAGCGGGAGAAGTCATTTGATGATTTCCCATCCACAAAAAAAAAAAAGGGGCCTAGAGCCTTGCTTTGAAGAATCTGTTTAGCTGTAAATCTTGGTTGTTGACATCAAAGGAATGCAATTCAAGATAAACCACCTAACTAACCCTTTTTTTTGGTAACGGGTGTAAATGCTCACGGATATACTCCGCCCTGGGGTGGGCTGAGAGGTCTGTCCGACTCTTACTGGCTGAAACCATCCCGGTGTTCCCTTCCCTCGCACCGGAGGCTACGGGGCCATTTCAGCACTCTTCAACGCAGCCCCCGACTGAACCTAACTAACCTGCCCTAACCTTATCCACGAGGTGAACCGAAACTGGTGAAGCTCGTATAATTATAGGAATCAGCTGGATTCTGCTCCGTTGTGGCGATGCTTGGGGAGGCCGATGTCCAGCAGACGTGAGCAGTGCTTTCAGCTAAATCATCTGCCTATAAGCCTTGGGGTCGGCTTCCAGTCTCACTGGATGCAGCTGAGGTATATATAAGTACATATACGTATAAGTATTTTACATGGAGCGACTGCCTATCTGACCTCCACAACCCACTTAAGGGTAATACGATACCCCTTGGTAAGACTGGTTGTCAGACTTTCGGGCTTCTGAATACCCATAACGACTGTCAAAGATCTATCAATGACAGCTGCACAGCTGGGACCAACGGCTTAACGTGCTTTCCGAGGCACGGAAGAGTCTCGGTATAATGGATGATCACATTATCCACGGACTGGCTTCGGCAAGCGTAGATTAAGCTTCGATCGCCCGTGCAGCTGTTATTATTTAGCCACGAGCCCCATGAGCCCCTCGAGTTTTCGGCTAATTGATAAAGATGAACCCAACAGTCGACAACCAACAGCATGACGATACGCGCTCGGTTGTCGATAATGAACTCTTTTTAAATAAAGATATTTCTCCCTCCAAACATTTCAGGTCCTGTGGAAAGCATAGACACAATACCTTACAATGTGAATGAGACCTTAAATTTAACAAGAAGGATATTACAGGGACGTGAAGTAGGAGACACGAGACCATACATGGTAGGGCTCCTTTTTATTAAACTGCTGGTTTTTAAGCTCTAGTGCTATTCTGTAAGGTTGGTTTCGAACCTCACTCAAGACTGGGTGGGCATAACTCTAGTCATTTCACAGTTATGTTACCTCTGAGAGCAGCAACCCAACAACAACTGTATTGTAACGAGAATAAAGGTCACTGTGATTTTGACAGACTTGTCAGTGGCAGCAAGCCAACAGTAACCTTATTTCAACGTGAATAGAGATCACTGTTATTTGACAGTGATGCAAAATCAGAGGCATGTACACACGGCTGCATATCAAGTTAAACATCCCAGTATAAACTGACCTCTCATTGTAGGGTAATCCTATAAAATGCGAGTACAGCTTATGTTGGAAACGTATAGCTTGATGTGTAGCCGTGTGTACCTAAAATAACTTATTGTGAAAGGACTGTACCTCCATACTGTATGTATGTGTGTATGTATGCAAACGCATGCAGTTGTTTTTAAAGATCAAAGAAGATGACATACTACTCGATCCTTTTCGAAGCAATATATGTATGTATATATATCTTCTACATCTATACATATAATAAAATAGTAATGAAGAATTTTTGTCCGTTTGTATGTTTGTCTTGATGTATGTTCCGGATTGGCAAAAAAACGGCTGAACGGATTTGTATTAAATTTGGCACACAGATAGTTCATAACCTGGATTAATACATAGGGTGCTCTTAATCTCGGTAGTACGTTCCCGTGGCATATTATTCGACAACCACGCGGGCGAAGCAAAAGCTAGTCAGAGAATAACACCAGTCTGTACTACACTTACCAGTAAGTCAGTGAGAAGTCTACGCTACTGAACTGTCTCACGAACTGGGTTTTAGAATTAGTTCCGACCTAATAATTTAGCGTTGATAGATTTTATTTATAAACTAGCTGTTGCCCGCGACTTCGCTCGCGTGGATGTCAATACTGGGAAGTATTGACCTCCATGTTTGAATCGTATTTTGTTCACAATTTCATGGGTTTTAATTTTTTTGCGCGGATCCTAATTTTTTTTTCTAAAATAAAAGTACCCTAAGTTACTTCTAATAACATCTGCTATCTGTCAGTGAAAGTCCCGTCAAAATTAGTCCAGCCGTTTCGGAGATTAGCCGGAACAAGCAGACAGATAAAAATTTAAAAATTATTTTTTCGTGAAAAGTATCGTATATACTTTCATATGCATTTAACAAAAAGCTGTTATTTTGACATTACAAACAAACACTTCAATTTTATTTATATGTATAGATAGTCTGTTGATAGATTCTGTCATTTTTAATTTTAACGAATATCAGTAGGTACTTAATGCATATATTATTTCGACACCGTTAACGGTAAAACATACTGAATACTGATTTCAATTCCTACTTACAACACAACAACAACAACAACGTTGACGCTGTTGTTATTACAATAACTAACTTTTACAAATAAAGTTTTGAAGTTGACCTGTTCGGCGCGCATTAAGGCGCCGCACTTAAACTAACCTTCACTTTGTATGAAAATGTAGGCTGAATCGTTCTCGCCCATTTAGGGTGGATTTCACCAATGCAACTGAACGCGCTCAGCACATCTAACGTCTAAACCACGTTCAAGAGCTGTCACTGTCATCATTGTTGTGGTATATTGACACTGACAGCTCTTTAACGCAGTTTAGATGTGCTGATCACGTTCAGTTTCATCGGTGAAATTGACACTCAAACTGTATCCCCGGCAAGCTTTGCACGAATGCGTGGCTGAAAAACAAATGAACCGCGCAGCCAATGTGGTAAACCTGTGGTGCTATTCTGGAAAGATCCCACCGTGAAAATTTAAGTGAAGTGAGCGTGATGTAAACTGTCATCCCATTGTCATAATCATAATCATTTATTTGCAATAAGTATTGGTACAGAGCGTTGGTCTTAAATTCAGTAATTAAGTTCCTAATACATAGTCAGATATTTGACATGCAAACATTACAATGTCTAAAGTGCTAAAATAAAATATTACAGGTATTCTAACCTAAATATTTACGTCCAATGGCATGCTTTAAATGCTAGTTTATATTATTATTCATTAATTTTTACAATACATTCATTAATAATTATCATCGCATTCATTTCAAGCTGATTATTTAACATTACTTGTAAATTCATTTATAGAATAAAATCTTTTTTCCAGCAGCCATAATTTTAACTTTATAAAAAATACCACTCCACTAATAGGGATTGAGCTCACTTCAAACTCACTTCACCTAAGTGCTCACGGTGTGATTTTTACAGAATAGATCGGCTGTCCGTGCACATCCTACGTATCCGTGGATCAATTTTAGGTTCAAAACATTTCGGGAAACTTTCGGATAATTAATGAAAAGTGATGTTCTGTGCAGGTGTATTTAAGATCAGCTCCGAACGCGGACCCGAAGTTTTCGGGATCAGACTGGATCTGTGGAGGAGTGATCATTCATGAGAGATACATCCTTACGTCTGCAGCTTGCATTGAGGACGCTAAACATTTCTACGTTGTCTCCGGAACACACAAGTATGTAAGGCTATGTATGCACGGGCTGTCAGACAACCCAATTCTGGGTTAAGCTTGCCTTTGTATATCCAACAACATTCGAATACGACTCTCGACGGCCGGACTGTAATGGGCCTATTGCCTCTACTCCGGGCTGCTGAAGGTTTAATGTATTGTAAACTTGCAGATGGGTCCCGTCATCAGAAAAGAAAAATGAGTGCATTAATAACGGTGCCAAGAAGGCTGTATGGAAATGTGTGCCAAAATGTAAGTAGAGTGGTACAGGGATCTTTTGGCGCCTGAGTGACATTGACAGGGAGGCGTTGTTGGTAAACATTTGTGAAATTGTCACAGAAATTGTATTTTTGTCAAACTGAAACCATTTATTTATTTCAAATACACAGGACAGGCACTTTTGAATTGCCAAGGAGTCGGTCAGTCAGAAAGACGAAGCTAGTTGCCTATTCCAAAGCGTAGTAGGTTCTTATGGGAAAGAACGGGCATGAAACTACGGACACTTTTTTAAATAAAAATAAACAAGATTTAAAAAAAAAAATATTTCTCTCTCCACAAAGGTTGGCTTAGAATTAATATCTTAGGACTAGACAATAAAAAAAAAAAGCTCCTTTGCGAGAGACTGGAGTCCGTACTAGGGAAACCCTGTGTTATGGATCTCCAGGCTCCCAGTGTTTAGGTCATCATAAGGTACATTGCAGAAGTTTAAAGTACAATCACAAGTATATTATAATTTGGAGTGTGAGGTGTAGTGTGTAGTGTGTGTGCGGAGTCTTTTTTTTTGTGGATGGGAAATCATCAAATGACTTCTCCCGCTCTTGCAGGAGCGGAAGGGCGTGTCAGACTTTTACTGACTAAAACCCACCCGTGTTCCTTCTATTGCCTGTGCCGGGGCCACGGTAACTCTTTCGAACATCCCGCAACCCAGGCTGGTGTGCGGAGTCTTGTGAGTAAATGTGATTGTGCGAGGAAAGATGTGTAGGTATGATGTGTGTTGTATTTGTGCGTGCACTGGATCCATCAGCGACTTAATCGATTAGGATGGAATAAGAAATAGTTGCTCGGTGGCATCGTAGTCCAGCGATTTCAGTCAATTAAATATGGTTTTTTTACAGGACTGTTTAGAAAGAGAATAAATTGAAAAGATTTTGTTTAATTTATTATAAAGGTAACTGCCGAGGAACATGAAGTGACGCCGTGAAAATTTTGTATGGAATCGCATTGTGGGACATACTGCGTGCTTACGTCGTCTATGTTCTAAAGCCATGGGATTGTAATGAAGCTGGGAATGTTTACGGAGGGTTGTATTTAGTATGAATAATTGTCGTACTGTTAGGACACCAGCATGTTCATACAAGTCTTTAGTTGGATGTAAGTATGGCAGGAAATGAGCCACTTTTAAGACTGCCCTCTGGGCACGTTCGATATTCAGCATGGAAGTTTTATTAGCTCCACCCCAAATGGTTATGCCATAAGTAATTAATGATTGTGTTTGCGACATGGCGAAGATTTTTAAATATAAAAATTAATTTGTGAGTTTTTGAGACAAGAAGATTAATATGTGGATGGAAGCTAAGCGAACTGTCTATTATAACTCTAAGGTACTTAATTGTATCCGTCCTATGCAGGGTGGGACATGTGCAGGTGGCTGAATGTGTGGAAAAACAGTTAGAGGTGTGAGCCATTATATTATGACAGGGAAGGTTTAGGGGTTTTGATAGACAATGAGACATATTTAGTTTTATCCACGTTGAGTGTTAATTTGTTGGAAGCTAACTATGCCTGGACTAAATCAAAGCTCTGCTGAGTGCAACTGTAAACCTCTTGACATGTGTCGCCCTGGAACAAGAGCGCCGTGTCATCGGCGAACGAAATAATCCTCCCATTGGGCATTTTATGATCGCAAAAATGTAGGTTAAAAATAACGTGGGACTGAGGATGCTGCCTTGCGGGACTCCGTGCTCAATGGGGAGATCAGGAATCGATTTAGCAAGTAGTCGGAGAGCAGTTTGAGCAGAGTATTCCTTACCCCCAGCCGCTCAAGCTTACTTAACAGTAGCGGGACGGAAACCGTGTCAAACACTTTAGCCAAATCCATAAAGATTACTACGACTTTAATGTTATTATCAAGATTACCTGAGACAAAATCTATCAAATTGTGTATGGCGTCACTTGTTGAAAGGCCCGAGCGGAAACCGAACTGGCAGGGTGAAAGAAGATGGTTTTTACTAGGTAATTGACTAAGCGCTTGGTCATGATTCTCTCTAATATTTTTGATAAGGTTGGTAATATAGAGATTGGTCTATAGTTACCAACACAGGCCCCGTCACCGCTCTTCAGCCAGGACTTCGGCCAGTTTCCCGACCGATGGCACAATCATCCTTCAGGTTAAATATGAGGCTTTCAATTTTTGTAGGATCCGTAGGAAGTAATGTAAGAGAGTGCGGATGCGATTTAGGTGATGGTTGTGCAGAAGAAAGACCATCACTACATCAGCATTTGTCGGCAAAATTTTTACCTATGTTCGCGAAAAAAGTATTAATCGTGTTCACGAAAGATAGTGGATCTTGTCAATCAATTGTGTTGTTTATCTGAGCCGCAGTTTCAATTTCAGTTTTTTCATGATCGTTTTTATTTTTAACAGTAACTCTCGTTACAAATATTTCTGTACCTTTTATATGTTTTTACAACGTCTTGATTGTTAGGGTTCTTCTTTGCTTTTTGTGTAAGTTATATCTAATCCCCATGCATCGTAAGACGCCTGCGGTGATTCAAGGATTGGTTACTCTAATGCGATTAGATGTTTTGAATGTTTCTGTGTTTTCGATAATTATTTTATTTATTTATTTATTTTTATTTATTTATACAATCTTACACTATCTTTACAGGTTATTTAATATGTTAGTGAAGAAAGATACGGCTGTGTCAACACAGTTTGCGGAATAAATGTTAGAAAAATTAATGTTTATCATGTCCGAGTCAATTTTATCATAATTTATCCGTTTTATTATTTTGCCCGAATCAATTAGAGATATAGTCAGTGCTAATATGAGAATAACTGCGTCATGATCCGTTAAAGAAGTCACAGCCACGTAACAGAATGCTGGTAGCCGTGTTTTTAACATGATTTGATCAAGGCATGTTTTACCAAGGGTAGGAATACTGAGGGTAGGCAACATTCCGTGTGATACCAGAAGGTTCAGGTATGACAGGCAGTTTGAATTCGAGCTATTTTCAGTGATATCAACCTTTAGATCGCCCATCAAAATAATGTTTGCAAAATTCGATAAAGTTTGTATGTAAAGATCAAAGAAATAATATAGGTAGTTATTTATGTTTTTTATATCCAGAAGGTCGGTAAACCGCTAAAACCGCAAAGTTTTTATTAATTTTGATAGCTAGACAATTACAATGTGTTAAAGAAGGTTTATCTACAGAAATATTTAGGGTTTTCTTGTAATAAACCACAACACCCTCATTTTGGGTTATGTTATTCTTAGTTTGATAACAGTTATAACCATCGATCACTGGGATGTAGTGTGTACTGGGCAACCAACATTCCGTTAGGGCTATAATTGTCATATAAAAGTCATTAAACCGGGGGTATTACGGGTTATACTTCTAATTTTCTGATGAAGTATTTTAAGACAACGATTAGGGTTCGTAACAATATTGCTGCAGTTTTCTAATTTGTAATAGTCGAAGACTTGGCTATAGCGAGGTTGTCAATGTCAGATTAAGATATCTATTGTGCTATTGAATTTTATGGTTTAAATATTTAATGGTATGTTTTAGTAAGGATGCAATTGGCGTAATGAGATATAAATCGTAACTATTATTATTGACAACATAATATTGTTCGGAGAAGTAAAATAGGTATGTTGGGAAGCCGTTTGAATTAATTAAATGGAGGAAATCGAATAAAATATTTAATTATACGTAATGTGGGTAATTCAAACTTTCGGAGTGTGGTGTTAAAATTGTGCTGTGTGGACGAGCGTTCTTAGTTAAATAATCGGTATCAGTAAGACTAAATATTATACGAAATGTGATAAAACGGAGGTACTTTTCTGGGGTACTTTTGTGTTTGGTGATTGCAAAAGTAAGCAGAGACCAAACCCTGATCACTGTGTAATAAGTTGAAGGTGACAGTTGTAGTGGCAAGTAGGTAAACACGATACAATACAGTCTGACTTCATTAGATGAAACCAGTGTATTTTTGTTTGTATGAGTATCATAGATTTATGTAGGTATGTGTCGGTATGCGTACGATGTGTTTATGTTGTAGACATGTCAGTGTAGTGGTGTCTATGTTGGTTGAGGTAATGGGTTGTGTATGTAGATATACTAAGTAAGTATATGAAAGTAAACGTGTAATTTACTTTATTTTATAAATTTAAGAGTCTAATGTTTATATTTAAGTAATGTGAAGTTTGTAGGTTAACCAATAAAATAATACCTATGCAATTGATTAAACAGGAAAAGCGAACTCATAAGCAAAAATGGGTCTAGTCACTTTGAACACAATTACTTATAAGATATCTTCTTCACGGTCGATACGTATTGGGCTTTCTTTTACGTGCCTTAAGAGGTCCAGAAGCTGTGTTAATTGTTGTCGGTTTTGAAGGTTTTTGCTAAGTAACGGAGTCTCTTTGCTGTCGGTGTCAGGAACTCATCGACATAAATTGGTCGAAAAGGAGTTACTTGAGATGTCCGGTAATAAAGTTATTTGCACTATTGTTTTTATTGGACGATCGGCATTTTTTATGATGTTATTTTAGTGGTGTGGTAGTAAATTGAACAATTAAGTCGTATTGGCGTCAGTCTTGGTCTTTAGCCGGTAAATGTCGTAGATATCCAAGTCATTTATTGCTTGAGCAATAATACTGCCAATTTGCTTTACCATAGTACGAAAGGTGTCCTTGTCTTCATGATGGCTTTTCGGAATGTTTTTATTTCCACGGAAGATGCCCTGGAGTTACGGTCAATTAGTTCTATTTTCGATTCTAAATCCTCGATGTTTTTCTTGTAACTGTGATTTTCACGTTCCAAGACATCCATTCTTTCCAGGAAAGCATCGTATTTGTCCGATACAAACTGGACATTTTTTATTTTTCCCTGTGCTTGCTCCTGTTTGTTATGTATAGCAGAATTTAATTGGTCTAGTTTTAAATTCTGTTTTTCTTGGAAATTGTGAAATAATGTTTTCATATCTGTAGGTAATTGCTTCCTGGAAATCAGCTGACTCATTGTATTTTCGTTTGGGTCGCCTTGTTATATTACCTGATTTCTCCACGTCAACATTCTGTTTAACCAGCGAGTCTAAGTGAGAGTCCGATCCAAGGTTAGGCAACTCGGGTTGCGCCAAGTTTGGATGCGGCGAGGAGGGTTGCATCGACGGCGGTGTTCGTTGAAGACTCATAATGGCGTATTTTAAATCTCGTTATGTAGTTGTTTCTTTGCTTTGTTTCTTTTATTCAAATTGCCCAGAATAACAAATCAGTTACATCAAAAAAGAATCGCGCTCCTTAGAATTTCGAACCGTCGCCGCTTCGTGTTATACGCGGAGCTTACGCCACGAAACCAAATGACTTATAAATGTGTAATGTCCAAATAGGTTATCCGTTGCCAAAAACTGAGTGACAATGTTGGAGTAATGATTAACATTTTGGGTCTTTGAAGGTACCACTCACAATGGTAACGATAATTTTTACAAAGATTTTTAAATTATCGTTGCTCACTTTAGTTATATCATAATTACTTTGACAACTGGTTTTTCATTAACACATTGGGGTGCATGAAAGGAGCCTCCCCAAGTGAGTATCTACAGAGCAGTGGCCCAGGGCGCGCCGGACGTATAGTGATACGTCCGGCGCGCCCTGGGCAATCAGCGAGTCTCCAAGCTGATTGGCTTATCCTTTCAACACGATGGAAATCCGAAGTCCACTTACAATACCGATACCGGAGGTCGTGGGTTCGATTCCCACCCAGGACAAACTTTGTGTGATGAGCATATTGTTTGTTCTGTGTCTGGGTGTAATTTATCTATAATATGTATGTATTTATAAATTATATAAGTATGTATATCAGTTGTCTGGTTACCATAACACAAGCTCTGCTTAACTTGGGATCAGATGGCCGTGTGTGAGTTGTCCCAAGATATTTATTTATTTAATACCGGCTCTGTGCGTAGTCTCGATTAACATCGAAGTATTTCATCGACACGCTAGGGAGAAGAAGAGATTAACACAGTTTGTTTATCAGTCCGTTTGCAGCGGTATACTATAAGTTTAGGGTTGTTTAAATTTTTTAAATTCACTTTTTAGAAATAAAATCTACGGAACGTAAATAATACGTCTGCTCGAGGCGGTGTCTCGACGGGGTGGTGGCGTTAGATCCGTTATCGACCACGTGCCCAAAGATTCTTGTACCTACCGTTGTAGGTATATAGGTATACAAGATTAACGCACAATCTACTCTTCATTATGAACAACTTTTACTATGGGGCCAAACCTGAAATCGTGAAAAAAAATCAGCTGTTTTCTACATTTTGACGAGGTATACGAACATAAGTGTAGGGAACAGCTGATTTTTTTGAATAAGTATTGTAAGTATAATAAAGCCTTCTTTCAAACAAGCTTACGTCTACGACGGAGACGAATTCGACAACATACGCTGGATGATTGGTGACATTGCTGTTGTAAAAGTGGAAGATGCCTTCAACTTTGAGAAGCGTATCAGGGGCTGCGACTTCATTCCAAAGAAGGTGGACTATAACAACCGCTCCATTGATCTCGAGAAGCAACATAGTTACGGATCCATTGCTGGTTGGGGAAAAACCGATACATTTGGAGATGTAAGAAAGTCACACATATTTTCTTTATTTTCCTAGTTAGGGAGATAGATTGTTTGGCAAATTAAATTGTCTTTAGGTATATTCAAATCACAATTACAAGTCGTATAGGTACCTATAAAATAACTATAAAACGGCTACGTATTGTGTCCAGCACCCTAATTGCGTAACACACTATCAATCACAATCTTAATGATTTTGAAGCTTTGCTTCATATGGTCGAAACATGTGTCTGCTCAACAACGTAAATAACGCAATGAATGTTGTTGCACTGACAAAATGAAACCGATTCCTACTGTAAGTGTGTTACGCAATTGCCCCGAAGAATAAATGCTATCATTTTTCCAGTATCAGAGAGAAACGGAACTATATTTGACCTGTAATAGCAGCATCCTTTTTTCGCAACGGATTCATGATGGCATTAATACTTCTTAATAATGACCCTGTATTATCCGAAGCCAGAGTTGTGTATGTAGTAGGTAGATATCTACGCATATTTGGTCAGTTAAAAGCCCCATGTAAAAGGAGGCGTTCCCATTAATAGGGTAAAAATCCAGACTTCCCGTTGCTACTAAGAATTTGCTGATGGAAAACCTAAGGCATCGTCCTAATACATCGCGACTACGCGATCATCGCAAGTTCGCGTGAATTTTAGTCATACGAATCCGCGATCAAACATACTGATGTCTAATAGGTGTCCTAATTGGTATTCGCGCGATAATTGCGTCGCATCATCGGGCAGCGGGGTCAGGGGCGGGGCAGGACCCGACCACTCGCATCGTTAATTCGCGCGATGATTGCGTACATTCCCGTTTTATTAGAGCACCCAGATTTTGTTATTGCGCGACCACGCGATGGTCGCATCGCTCACTCGCGCTACGATCGCGTAGTCGCGTTGTATTAGGACGACGCTGTACACTTTCAGTTCGGGTGGGAGTCAACGGTCAACCCACAACGCAAAGCAGTCACACAATTTTTTTTTTTTGTAAAAAAAATTATGACATTACAAATTTTTGTGTCTAATTTTTAGATAAACCAAGATGCGACTGTAAACAGTACCGCCTTATCAACATCCACGGTAATATAATTTGTTGTTTTATTACGTACTTACAGTAGCTAACGACGCGACTTTATCATGGAACGAAATTATGTTTCAATTAAAGTGTCTGTGAAGCTTCATCTTCCTGGATAGTTGGTCTTACTAAAAAAATCATCAACATCATTAAAACCTGTCTACCCTTTTCCCATCTGCGTTGGGATCGGCTTCCAGTCCAACCGGATGCAGCTGAATACGAGTATTTAACATGGAGCGACTGCCTACTGGGTAACGATACCTCTTAGTAAGACTGGTAATCGGCACCATCATTATCAGCCAATTAAATTATGCGACTGGACGCACTCATTCAACACGACTTTTTTATAAGTCACTTAACTAATCAAACAAATTTTATTTTTTTCCTTCCCTCGGCCATCCTCGCCCAGTTGCTACTAGACACTTCCGAGTAGATTGTCGCTCAACCTAGCCACAGGGGGTCCTTCAATAAGCTTACCGATTCGCGGTTTCCACATTCATAGAGTAAAATTTTAGGTAGACCTAATGATAATAGCCTCCCGAGCGAATTTTAGGTAGACCTAATGATAATAGCCTCCCGACCAAATTTTAGGTAGACCTAATGATAATAGCCTCCCGACCAAATTTTAGGTAGACCTAATGATAATAGCCTCCCGACCAAATTTTAGGTAGACCTAATGATAATAGCCTCCCGACCAAATTTTAGGTAGACCTAATGATAATAGCCTCCCGAACAAATTTTAGGTAGACCTAATGATAATAGCCTCCCGACCAAATTTTAGGTAGACCTAATGATAATAGCCTCCCGACCAAATTTTAGGTAGACCTAATGATAATAGGCTTCCGACCAAATTTTAGGTAGATCTAATGATAATAGGCTCCCGACCAAATTTTAGGTAGACCTAATGATAATAGCCTCCCGACCAAATTTTAGGTAGACCTAATGATAATAGGCTCCTGACCGAATTTCGGTCACAGCGGTGGCGGCCAGTCACAACAGACACTAGCCAAGTGCGCAGGAGATATTGTAGTGCACTAGTGTGAGCCCACGGTAAAAAAAAACCCGAAAAAGGGAACAAGTTAGCTGAGCCGCTCTAGTTGCCTTAACATTTAACGCTAAAACATTTTGGGCAACCGTGGTTGCCTGGACATTAAAGTGGCTAATCATTTCATCATTTATTTCAATTAAACCAATTACAGGCACTTTTGAATTGTCAAAGAGTCGGTCAGTTAGAAAGTGTTTTATTTATTTATTTATTTAAATGCCTTAAAACTATCATTACAGGTCTTAACCTAATGCGATAGCCTAGTCACATACCGAAAATTAACATTAAAGCACAAGGTACATCAAAGAGTTGAAGCTAATTGTAGTAATTATAAACAGAGATAAACTACATCAGATAACTAAGAAATACCCTGATAATTTAGTCATTCTAGACACCTATAAAAGGTACACACATTTTTGCAACAATCTTTTAAAGAAGCTTAAAAATGATTATGCTAAACACGAATTAAATAAAGCAGGTAACAATAGCAAACTTTGGAAGCATATTAAAAACGTCACCTACATGGCTAAACAACGTGAATCAAATTCGAGATCGCTTTGTTAGCGGATAAAAGTGCTGAAGGGTTAGCCCTTCACCACTTTTATCCGCTAACAAAGTCAATAACTTTTTTGTCAATGTTGGGAAAATTTTGGCCGAACAGATTCCAAAACTTTGCGCCCAACCATCTTTCCAAAAATTTTACAGCTGCTCTAACCTGAAATCATTCGCGATGCTGGACACTGACATCTGACACTGCTGGACTGTTGTGCAGTTGGATGGTATAATATAAGCAACAAGATCCTTAAACTCTTTAAGCATATATTGGTACCTCCCTTGACGCATATCTTTCGAGTCTGTCTTTCCAAAGGAATTTCCCCAAATGTCTAAAAAAGGCAATTGTTATTATTGGGGAAAATTTTAGCTCCCTCCCTGGTCGACTCTGAAGTGCCATGCTTGAGTGATGCGGTGAACGCCTGGATAGCAACTTGCCCGGATACAGATCGGCCCGTGAACCCATCTTCCCAGAGACAGTGGGATGAGCCGCTCTGCAGGTTGGTACGGAATAATCTTACCAATACGTCCACCAATACTGCTGAGCGTGCCCGCCTGCTGGCTGTGAGTGAATGGGAGTCGGGCCTCTGGCTTCAAGCACTACCGTCACCCAACATAGGCACTTTGCTGGGTGACTCCACCTTCCGGCTCGCTACCTGTCTGCGTCTGGGCGCTCCTTGCGGGGCTCCACATCGCTGCCAGTGCGGTGAAGCCGTTGACTGCCTCGGACATCATGGCCTGTCTTGTAGTAAGAGCGCAGGCCGGATAGCACGGCACGCCAGCATTAATGACATTATCCGTCGTGCTCTTGTCACTGCCAGCTGCCAGCTGTTTTAGAACCCAACGGCTTGGCACGCGACGATGGCAAGAGACCAGACGGAATGACCATAATGCCTTGGAAGTTAGGCAGGCCTTTGGTGTGGGATGCAACATGTGTCGACACCCTTGCGCCATCCCATCTTCCTAGTACGGCGGGCTGTGCTGGGGCGGCTGCTGCAGGTGCGGAAAACCTCAAACGGCGAAAATATTCCGATCTTTTTGGGAGTTATATGTTCGAGCCGTTTGGGGTTGAAACACTAGGGCCATGGGGTCCGAGTGCCCACTTGGTTTTCCGAGACATCTCCAAGCGGTTGGTCGACTCTTCACGTGACCAAAGGGCTGGCCTATTCTTTGGCCAAAGAATCAGCATCGCCATACAACGTGGCAATGCTGCCAGCCTTTTGGGCACTTTTCCTGTTGACAGCGATGCGGACGAATTTTTTGATGCCCTATAATTATATAAATATATATATTTTTTTACATTTGTACATATTATAATTATTATTTTAAGATTGTTATCCCTATATATAAATCTGGAGACAAGGACTTTGTTAATAACTATAGGCCAATATCATTACTCCCCTCAATCTCGAAAATACTTGAGAAAATCATAAACAATAGGCTGGTTAACTACCTAGACAAAACAACCTCTTGCCACCTGCGTAATTTGGCTTCAGAGCCAAATTATCCACAGCTGATGCGGTCCATAGCCTGACCGATTATGTCTCAGAAGAGCCAAAGGGAACCAGGTCCTGGGAGTTTTTTTTATTTTTTATTATTTGAGATAGGTTTGCTCTTGACTCTAATCTAGGTCAGAGATGACAGAGACAAAGTCGACGATGGAGCGAGCTTACCCTGAAGAAGCCTGTTCACCATCACTTTGAAGAGATCGGGGTTGTATGCGTTCGGAAACACAGACGCAGGCAGAGAGTTCCACTCCTTTGCTGTGCGCATCACAAAAGACATTTGGAAACGCTTAGTGCGAATTGGTGGGATAGCAACTAGGTAAGGATGGTAACCTGCAGTGCGTCTAGATGTCCGCTGATAGAAGGGGGCCGGCGGAATGAGGTCGTGGAGTTCTTTAGTACACTCCCCGAAGTATAATCTGTAGAAGACCGTCAAGCAGGCAACCTTGCGGCGATGAGCCGAGCTGTGAAGCTTGGCATCCACCAGTCTTACGTCGCCAATAAGCCTCTTAGCTATGCGTTCCACCGAGTCAAACGCGGCAAGTTGGTATTTGGCCGAGCCATCCCAAAGGTGGCTGCAATACTCCATGCAGGATCGGACTTGCGCTTTGTAGAGAATTAAAAGCTGTCCAGGCGTAAAGTATCGCTTCACCCTATTTAGGATGCCCAGTTTCTTGGCCGCAGTTTAGGTTTTGTACTCGATGGTGGCACCGAAGTTGAGACATGATGTCAACTCCATGCCTAGGAGCTCGAGCCGATCAGTTACAGGAACAGATGTACCCCGAAAAGTAGGAGTTTGATCGAAACGACTCCTTTTAGCAGTAAAAAGACACGCCTGTGTTTTGGTGGCATTAAAAGAGACCAGATTATCATCACCCCATTGGAAGACAAGGCTTAAGGTCAAATCTGTCCGCTCTATCATGGCGTCTCTCAAGGAACGAACTTCGGCCCCGCTGGTTTTTGCGCTGGACAAGTATCTCTCTGAAACTGTACTGTCATCTGCGTACCCAACAATACCAGACTGAAGTAGGTCATTGATGTGTAGCAGGATAAGAGTTGCAGAGAGAACATACCCCTGAGGAACCCCGGCATCAATAGCCATAAGGTCGGAAGAGCAGCCGTCAACGACTACTCTGATCGACCGTTCACTAAGGAAGTCTGATATCCAGCTACAAAAATCAGCAGGGATGCCATAAGCAGGAAGCTTGCTGAGTAGACCAGCGTGCCAGACCCTGTCAAAGGCCTTCGAGATATCAAGCGATACAGCAAGTGCTTCGCCGTGTTTCTCGATGGCCTCGAGTCTGGAGTCTTCCTTGATTTAGCGAAAGCCTTTGACACTGTTTCTGTTCCTGTGTTACTTAGAAAATTAGAGGCCATAGGAATAAGGGAAACGACGCTGATATTACTTGCTCACTACTTAGACGACCGATCCTAATGTGTTCAGATTGACGAGTTTACGAGCGATGAGCAAAAAAATACTGGATTTGGTATCCCCCAGGGGAGTATTTTGGGCCCCACCCTATTCCTGGTTTATATTAACGACTTGTGTAACCTAAATATCAAGCATGGTAAAATCATATCATATGCTGATGACACGGCACAAATTTTTGCAGCTAAAATAGTAGCGAATTATATAAAAACGCTCAAATCGGTTTTAATACTATCACTGATTGGCTCCAAAGCAACTTACTAATATTAAATGCTGACAAGACAAAATATATTCATTTCTCCATGCGCAAGTCGCAACTTAACACTGCTAACTTCAATATATGTGCTCAACAATGTGCTAAACTGTCAGTTAACGATTGCAATTGTCCTTATATCCTCAAAACCTGTAACAATACCTCGGGGTTATTAATAAACGACACTCTCTCTTTTCGGCATCATATTGAAAGTCTGGTTAAAAGATTGCGCAAATTAATATACGTATTTAAAAAATACTAAATTTTGCAGATCCTAAATTAATCACACAGGTTTATTTCACCCTTGGTCAATCTGTAATTAATTACTGTATCACCTCATGGGGTGGCGCATCAAAAACAATCTTGCTTCCTCTTGAAAGAGCTTAAAGAGCAATTTTAAAGGTATCAAACTTCCATCCCTTTTTCTTTCCCACAGATCAGCTATATAAATCCTGCAACTTGCTGACTGTGCGTCAGCTTTTCATTACGCCTTTAATATTAAAACAGCACACCATGCTCACGTACAATGCTGACAATACTAACAAGAGACGGAATGATATAGTATGCATTTCTAATGTTACCTCCAAACATGTCTTTGTGGAAATATTCTTTTTATTCTTAGGTCCATTTCTGTACAATAGATTAAATAGAAAACTAAGTATATATAAGTTCAATTATTTTAGCTGTAAAAAATCTGTAATTACCTTTTTACAACCTCTGTTTTATGAACAGACAGAAGATCTACTTGTTGTTTGCAAGTAAACTGCAAACACGCTGTTTTTTTTTTTATAGTTACTGTTAATGTATGTTTTAATTTTAGTACTTTACTATTCACTTTATGTTTATTTTGTTTGTTTTTAAGTAGGTATTAATGCACCTTGTAGCCTGAAACACAGGCTCAACCTAGTTCAGGCAAAAAGGAACTGTGCTCTATTATAACTGTTCGACATTTTTTGTAAATGTGCCCCTTTTTATAAATAAACGATTAAACGATTATTATATAATGGGAAAAGTACTCCACAGAAAAATTTGTTCGTATAGGGATCTTTTGGCGCGTGGTCAGAATCGGAACTAACTCCGCCATCTTGTTTTTCAATACATTTCACAATTCAATTGCACAAATGTCTACCAACAGCGCCCCCATTTCAACGTCGTTGAAGCGCCAAAAGAGCCTTAAAGCAGTTTTTGATAATCTCTTACCTACATAATAACAAGTCCTCCTCCTCGTGGAATTAGTATGTCTATTTATATTTACTTATACATACACATTTAACTATTATTTTGACATTTCTTTTGACCATTGACACGCCATTATGAGTTTAGGCCAGGGGTCAGTCACCTTTTGAGACGGCAGAGACGTTACAATTTACAAAATTTCCCAATTTTTACAGAGCCACTTACAATTTTGATCGATTGTACGATTTTTAAGGGTTTTGATATTAAAATAACAAATTTTTGCGAATGGATCTGGAGAGTCGCTTTACATAGAAAGAGCCGCATGCGGCTCGCGAGCCGCATGCGGCTCGCGAGCCGCAGGTTGCCGATCCCTGGTGTAGGTAATTACAAACTTTTGGTACAATGGTATTGGCGTTACTTTTAGTGAGTTACTTTTTAGTCAGGGGCTTGTGGCTAAGTAATAACAGCCGCACGGGTCGATCGATCAGGTGAAGCTACACTTGCCGCGGTTGGTCCGTGGATGGGTGACCATCTTTACATATCAAGACCCCTCCGTGCCTCGGAAAGCACGTTAAGCCGTTGGTCCCGGCTGTCATTCGTGGATCTTTGACAGTCGTTACGGGTCGTCAGAAGCCCGAAAGTCTGACAACTAGTCTTACCAAGGGGTATCGTATTACCCAGTAACTGGGTTGTGGAGGTCAAATAGGCAGTCGCTCCACGCAAATAAAATACCGGTATTCAGCTGCATCCGGTTTGACTGGAAGCCGACCCCAATATAGTTGGGAAAAGGCAGGCAGATGATGGTACTGGCGTTACTTTAGTATGGTTGTCATAATGACCAATCATTGAAAATAGCAGACTTGGCCCCATGGTGCACTCCCAGTCCCTTTCTCTCATAATTCTTGTCCTATTAGATGTTACGAACCTCAAAAAACTCACCGGAGCTGAAGGAAGCAGATGTGCAGCTGCTCAGCGGTAAGAACTGCAAGAAACGCTGGGAGCCTCGTTACCACTTCGTAATAGATGAACACATGGTCTGCACCAAAGATATCGCTGATGATGAGACTATGAGCAGCCTGTGTTTGGTCAGTATTTAATTTTTTTTTAACTGCACTCATTATCGCGAAGTTCTTATTTTGAAATATAAAAACAGACCACAAGAAATTAAAAAGTTTTATTAAAACACTTTTGCCAACAAAATATCACTTTAAAATTACTTTTTTCTTACCTTCGTATAACATAGATCTACGCGGGACATTCTGTAAATAAGAGGGATTAAAGTAGGTACCGTTTTCATTGATTTTAGTGTTATATGTGGTGGAGGTTGCTGTGGAGCGTACCTACCTGACACCGGAATTTTAAAGTAGTGTAAGAAACTGCACATAACTAGGTGTTTAAACTCTCGTGTGATACTATTATAAACCTCGCCGTGTTTTAATAACCCTTGTTATGTAACAGTTTCATAAGCTTTTATTCACTATAACTGAACAAAATATTTACATAATATATAAGCTAACAGACTTAAAATAATAATTATAATATGTACAAATGTAAAATATATATATATAATCATAGGGTATCAAAAAATTCGTCCACATCGCTGTCAACAGGCAAAGTGCCCAAAAGGCTGGCAGCATTGCCACGTTGTATGGTGATGCTGATTCTTTGGCCAAAGAATAGGCCAGCCCTTTGGTCACGTGAAGAGTCGACCAACCGCTTGGCGATGTCTCGGAAAACCAAGTGGGCACTCGGACCCCATGGCCCTAGTGTTTCAACCCCAAACGGCTCGAACATATAACAGTATCGTTTCATAAGCTACAATTATTTTCGAATATACCTAAGTCTGAATACGCCTTGAGCAAGCGTAGTGATCAATGTATGAGCATTCAACTTCGCCATTCGCTTTCGAACAGACGTCTATGTATGAGGAGACGCCTTTGTCCTACGGGGGATAATAAGGCTAGTTTTTGGTATTTTTTTAATTTTAATATTCGTCGGCCATTGTCCAGCATTTAAATGATGCAGACTGACAGTTATGCTACTTTCTGACGCCAAATATCATTTTTATCGTTTCCACTTTGTTGACGGAATCGAAAGATAATCATTATTTCATTTTTAAATATTAGAATATACAAAAATAGTAACCCATCGGTATCGGAAACAGGGTCCAAGCTACGCGGTCAGGCCTCCAGAGAGAGGAAACTCCTAACAATGCAAGCCGGTTCCAGAAGTACCGCTTTCTGATTCAAGCCCTTAATCCAGCTGCCCAACGAGAGCTTCCTCAGGTGTTGGTCATTGCTCTTAGCAATGAAGCCATTGACTGATACGACTTTCGGCACAATCATTATTTTATCATTAAAATGGCAAATATGTTATGACCGATGATGATGATGTCTTGAAAACATTAAATTATGAATATCATTAAAATATAATAATATTTATAGGATCGAGAAGTTAACTGCAAGGAGTTGCAATACAGTGATAATGACGACGATTATGAAGACGAAGACCCCAGTGCGCCCAAACCTGCTTCTAGAAGGATGGTGGCAGAGCCAGGACAGCTGCAGGTTCACACCGGTGTCAACTTCCAGGATGCCAGAAGAAAAAATAAAGTTCCTACAGGCGGGTTTTGTGAGGTATTTCAAGTCGTAGGTTAACAATGCTATAAGTGTAAGAGAATCCAGAGGAAGCTTGTTCGAAAAACAGTTTTTTGGGCTTTCAACACAATCTCTCTCAAATTGTTAGAGTAAGGACACAAACCCAGGCTCTGGCCAGCTCCTAAGAAATTCTTGAGAAACGTTTTTACAAAAAAAAAAAAAAACAACCGATTTCCAAAAAATCACTACAAAGTGAACAATAACTTTAATTTCAGAAGTCGGTGTCTTTGGATCTGAATTTTAGTTTTTTGCCATCGACTTCCGAAATTAAAGGTATTTTTCACTTTGTAGTGTTTTTTTTTAGAAGTCGGTTGTATTTTTTTTCAAGTTTTTTATTTTTCACTTTTTTATGGGCCAGTTTGTAATTTATCTAAGTAACAATAGCCTGATGTCAACTGCTCATCACTTTTTACAAAATATTGCTTTCCCGATGCAGGGGGGTTAATTGTTGAGGAGTTCTCCTAAAAACAACCAGGAGAACTGGAGCTTATGGTGAAGTCACCATCAGTTCTATTTTTTACCATATGCATTATCATGAGCATACATTGCTTAGCAACCATATTAAAGTAATCGTATCGTATACTTATTATTGAGTACTTCCGGTGGCCATCTGTGGTCTTCATCATTAGTTCCACTTCATCAAATGGTGCTTTCCGAAAACAAATGCACGAGTTACTATAAAAAAATACCCAAATCGCTATAGGTGTGCCTATAAAATTTGAGGATTTCCCTCGATTTCCTTGGTGACAATGGGACCACCTTTCAAACAAAAAAAAAAAATTACCACACCTCCAGCAGCCGCGTTTGTGACCACTATACAGGCTGCAATGGACATCGGCGCAAACTGTTACCATACATTCAACACATGGTACTAGACCCACCTGAGTTGAAATCTTCGGTTATTAAAAACAAAAAAGCTTCTACTCTGGGGTATCTAGAATCATGTGCTGTTCATGGTAACCGTTTGGCACGTCGATGTCCCTTACATCCTGTATATCAAAAGCATCAAGCATGGATATTTAAATCACCTACTTCAAGATTTCATTAATTTCTTTTAGAACGACCACGGCGGGCCTCTGATAGTCGGTCAAGGCAAGAGCTCCGTGGTTATAGGAGTAATGTCTGCTTGCCTCACTAGAGAAATCAGCAAGAAATGCTACGGTCCCTTCCTCTTCACCAGCGTCTACCGTTACAGGAACATGATCACCTGTGCCATTGACAAGGATCTTGGGTGCGTATTGTTTATGGTCTGGTCAAAAAGTATGTGATATAAATGTAAACAAATGTATCAAAAAACGTATCTGAGGATGCCAGTCTGTAGTGCCACTTACATTTTGCGTGCTGTGATTTGATCATTTGAATACTTAAACCCCAAATTAAATTTTTTCAGTCACCTGAGGGCGTTCGCTACGTTGGTGCCCGCCTCGCGTGTTTGTATTGATAGTTAACGTAGCGAACGCCCTTAAACATATTTTTCATTTAACAATTGAGGTTAATTTTATAACCTCAATTTTCATAGATGATTTTTCATTTATAATTTGAAACCTTCTAAATAAAAATGAATGTGTTACTAATTCCCTTTAGTGAGGGATTGCGTAAGAATTTAATCAGGGGGGTTAATTCCCGTATTAGAACGTATAAGAACGGTCGCATTCCAATCTCAGTCTCAATCTGTCAAAAATTGTATGGGATTTTTGACATCGTATCGCTACGATTAGATTTTGGACGTTTTTATTTACGGAAATTGGCCATCTGAACAGGGTTTGATTACACTTTAATCAAATAGGTACCTTTAGAACAAACGTTAGTTTCTTGATTAATGAGTCATACTGGACAGTTACTGACACAGCTTGCAGATTTAACGCTGAAGTGGTAGTGGTTCGGCCGTGACTGTCGAAAGACCAATATCCATTGGAGTAGACGAATCCTCGAGTAGAAATCGAACTCGGTTTGTTGAGCTCAGCAAGCGTAGCATGGGACGCCTCTCACGCCTCCCAGCTAGATGGACCGACGACCTTAAAAAGGCGGCTGCGATATGCGGGAAGGGGTAGAACCAGGTTTTGCGGCATAACCTATGAGAGGCCCATGTTCAGCAGAGGATTGTGATAAGCTGACTTGTTTAAATGAACCGTTTATGCCCCCTATCATCATTATGAACTAGTTTAGTAGTATTTTGAACAAATATGAGGATGGCCAATAATCCTTTTAATATTTCCTTTGTACTCTTTATACCTGCCTACCGGGAGATAGCTTTAACCAACATGTCCTAAAGGAATAGTATTTTCTAAGGATTAGACATGAAATTGCAAACAAAAATTTTTAAATTTAGGTAACATATCGGAAGACTCTTAATCAAGGCAACAATAACTAGAAATAAAATATTTTTGTTCAACCACAGGTCCACGTGCAGGAAGTTGTTACGGACATCTAAGACTCCAATGGTCGAAACTAATTTTGATTGGTCCGACCATAACGCTGACCAAAAACGTGAGTTCAGGTACGTTATTTTAAAAGTACGACTCATCACGATCATTCTCTTGCCCTTATCCCAATATATTTGAGGTCTGCGCAGCCTGTCTCCTTCTTCCATACTTCTCTATTAGTCGTCATCTCGGAAGTCAGCCCCTTTCTAGCCATATCATTTTTCGCACAGTCCATCTATACAGTGGGACCCACAGCACAGCGCTGACTTTCAGTAGTCACCCGAAAAAGACGTACGGAAACCAAATCAGGTTCAGTGATTTGTATATAAATAGGCAAATTCATTAATTAAATTTAAAAAAAAATGTTTATGTTGCAATAAATGTTGTTGTTCAATAAATGAATTAATTTAAAAAGTAGCAATAAAATAGACTTGATATAAGTATATAACAATTCATATATTTTGTAATTTATTTGATTTCGTGCAATATGCACTGAGTTTGTGTTTCATACGAATGTTAACCTTATTTTGATACACATAAAAATCATATTCGCATATGAATTAGCGTCTCAAACGAATATGAACGTTAACGCAATACGAATAATGTTTATATGCGTATGGGACGGTTATTTAGCAAAGTCGAAGTGAGATCTGTGAAGCTGGCCCTCAGCCTGTATCTCAATGTGGATATGCACTGACTATCTACCCAACAGACAAATAAATCATTCATGATTATTCATTTCTCTGGTTATTGATTATCTCTTGCGTGAATATCGGAATTACTCATTAAGAAGAATCCGCTAAATCTTCCCAAAATAATAAGGACAAATACCTACAGGTTCTACAATTTATGTTTCATATATTTTGTTTTTAGAGAAGCAAGGAAAGAAATAGCTCCACGGACGAAGGCACGAGGAGAAGGAGGAGAAATGGTGATAGACGTTCTAACAAAGATAACAATTCCAGAGGCATCGCTACCTTAAGTTTCTTAAGTTGCCTAAAAAGTAACTGATAAAACAGACGAAGTCTCCGCGAAAACTGGGCTTCTTTCTACACCAAACTTCAAATTAAAATTAACAAATAAATTCACAATTTGATTACTTATGAATGAAATAAATGACGATTTGGGATAACTTTTGTGTTGTTGTATTTTATAATACAATAGCCCTTTTTTATCCTGAAACTCCTTTCTTGTGCTAGTTTAATTGTTGTTATTTTCTTTTCCAAGTTATAATATATCTCGGAGTCCAGTGTGTCTCTTGGCAAAGGCCTCCTCTAACGATTTCCATTACTTTCTGTCCTTTGTAACTCTTCTTCAGTTTGGACCTGCTGTGAGATTGATATTTGACGTTGTCGACCTCTATTTCGCTTACCATTTCTAGGGATCATTCTGTCAGAATTTTATTTCATTTATCATGGGACCTCCGTAGCATGTGCCCCGCCCATCTCGGCCACCCCTATCCTAGCTCTTATGGATGTGTTTCTTTCTCCATCTAGTTTCTTGATTCCCAACATGCTCCTCTCCATAGATCTCTGAAAATGTTCTAACATATTCCTGTGGTGTTTGGAGAGTTGTTGTTGTATTTTAAGTAATTATTAATAAGGTAGGTCCTACTGAGGAAAAGAGCCCCACTTGCTCAGTTCTGGGTAAGAGGGGGTGTATTGATCAAAAGGCTACGGAGTGCTATCGAGGAAACTTACATCTGACCAATTTGAAAACAAAATCCCGTGCACACTATAACCACATCTGTTAGCAAGCGTTACTATAGCGGGCGAGTGTTGCAAGCAAGAATAGTCCTTACGGTGTATAGATGTTCGTTTCTCCCATTGTGCATAGTCACAAACCATGTCTATCCTGTCCTTTGTGCTCCCACAACGACTTCTGCGCTGCCTTTGACATACGCTGTAAAAGCGGCAAGGCTTTGAGTCCATTAAGTTTAGAATGTACGAAAACATACTACTGACTTGTACAACAGCCGATATATTCTGTAAACATCACACCGTGAACACTTAGGTGAAGTGAGCTCAATCCCTAGTAGAGTAAGGTGGGATGACAGTTCACATCACGCTCACTTCACT
Organism: Fissipunctia ypsillon; assembly: GCA_947568875.1. Taxonomy (NCBI): domain Eukaryota; kingdom Metazoa; phylum Arthropoda; class Insecta; order Lepidoptera; family Noctuidae; genus Fissipunctia; species Fissipunctia ypsillon. The sequence continues at coordinate 9,408,905 of OX387664.1, read as the reverse complement.
TAAATTTTCACGGTGGGATCTTTCCAGAATAGCACCACAGGACAGTTCATGGAAGCTATAGAATGAAGCAAGATACCTCTCACCTACATGCAGTTTGACAACGTACAAAGGTTTTATCGTTTATTTTCGTAAAACCGAAATATAGCGAATGAAATGCGATTATTGACCAATAGAAACTGATTAATACCACATAAATTGTTATAGATTGACGCACTAATTCCGTCACGTTTTATTAAAAAAAAGTACGGTTTTTCGTTGTCAAACTGTACCTACCTATTGTAGCGAAAAAAAAAAAAAAGACGGAGATTCACTTTTCTGCTACGACACGTTTAATTTTGTTTTTAAAATAAAAATAGAAAAAAAAACATTAAAAGGTAAACAAAATAAACATTATGGTATAAAAAATGCAGGTTGACTTGTGTGAAGGGAATAAAATAGAGAACTTGGGTCCAATAGGTACGCGAATAACGACAGAGAAATAAAACGTACTAACTAGTCGATTGCAATCACTAATAAGTAACGCTACCAAAACATATCGTTATAAAAAAAATTAGAGAACCAAGGTATCTCGCATTTTACATATTTGAAAATAAAATTAAATAGTTAATGAATTAAAAAAATCTGCAGTGGATTACTATCTACACTATTAAATAAGAACGTAAAATTTCATAAAAAAAAACCGTGGCATAAGTAATTGCGTCCGGCGAGGTGACGTAGACTGTAGGTTGTCGCAGGTTCAGGAACTGGCGTTGTTTGTGAAACCTTCAGCGGTCAAAATGCGACCCAACTCTCGACGTTGGCCAAGGACGTCCAGCGTAATTTTAGGCCAAAACCTGGAGGCCGAAAGGCGGCCTGTTCAAAGCTGTTCAATCCTAAGACAAAATGAATTAGGGTTAGACCAGCGTGATCAGACTGAACTTCCGATTGAGGAAAACTGTTAAAAGATACGTACCAGAAAAAATAAAGATGAATGCTTAGAATAATACTTAATATACCATTCTCAATATAGTGTTGCCATAAGGTATTAATAGGACGGCAGAGATAGTCTGGTTCACTTGAAAAAAACTCGTTAATTTTCCACAAACAGGGTCCGTATCAATTGATTCAACTTTTGCAACTAAGAAAAAAATGGGGACCCATCTGTCAGAAGAAAAATAATTCGAATCACGAAATAAAAAGATAAAAATCGACCAGGCTCAAATACAAACGAAAAAAAGGTTGATTATAAAGAACCAAAAAGTTTTGACTTGCAGAGTTATGCTGCACTATGTACGGAGGCGTTAAGTGGGCATTCACGATAGCCCTATTTGGCGTGGCTCCAAACGACTAAAGTCAAATGGAGCGATTGGACGTCCAGAGTTTAATATCACGCCAACGGATTTTAACACTCATGGTCAAATTTTGGACGTACATCACGCTATTCCGCGCGATGGACTGACCGTGAGTGCCCACCTTTAGTACCGCATGTCGAGCTTAGAAAGACTATTACATCATCACATGGGTACGATATACAGTAGGCCACACAACAGTAGTAACCAAACCAATATAAGTTGGCATCTTATTCTATTGAAACATCATACTACGCGTTAGGCCAGTTCAAGGTCGAAGTGTTACCTCCGACCTGCGGTTGACTGTACCATATTAACGACCGCGTAGGTACCGTGAGAAGGCTGTATGGCAGGTAACAGTTCAAAAATTATGATATGTTGTTCAAATTCACTACAAAACGAATACAATAATGTGATTCTATAATGAATGATGAAATCGTGCTTGTTCGAAAGTGGTAAATATGCATTTGGAACAAATAAATAAAAATCTCAAAGTAATTTTAGGTACATAAAGTTTACTCAAAAGACAAAACCAATTTCTTAGCTTATTCAATTAACTTGAACAAAATTAATTACAATGTACGTAACATACGATTTCCGGATAACGTATAATTAATTGGCTTCAACAAAGCGTAACTTTCTGGAAATTGACCAAAAAATTAACATCCTCAATCTCATTTTGAGATCGAACAAATAAATTTATCGATCCTTCTTGGATCGGGCCGTGACTGAAAATGACGAATTTTTGCCAGCTCCTGGCGACGAGTTTTCTCCTTTTAAGTAAGATCTTGTCAATATTATTCATTAATTATATTAATAATTAATTGATGGTTATTTAAATTATTTTCATCTTTTTTTTATCCAGGTCCTGTATTAACGAAAGCGAATGAAGACACGACTCCGAAGCCACACCGTTCGAAGCACCATGAAAAAAGTAACGACACGTCTTTAAACGAAGTGGAAGAAATACCAGATGATGGTTGGAACTATGAGAACACCACCCACGTAGACGCCAGGAGGATCCTGTTCAGTAAAAAAACTGAGAAGGGGAAAAGGCCATACATGGTAAGTAGACATCGACGGCAAAAATGTTGCAAGACAATGAAAGAATATAAAAAAAATTAAATCACTTTTTGAATCGTAATATTGGAGAATGGAGTACCTACATTGCTAAAGCAATAATTATTTAAGAACAAATGAATAAATTATCAATCTACTCCGGCATCCTTTAATTTATAATATCGATGACGTCACCACGACACGTGTCAACGTCGGTTACCATGGGACATTCGAGATTGCTCTTTGAACAAATTAACAATATCAGTCCTACTAGAAAAATTAATAGCTGGAACGCGGCTTCTCAAAAATCGTGGTACGGAATATCGTATCAAGGATTATGATCATGCTTTTATTACCGCTGAACTTATTTTAATCCCGTCTTGACTTTATTTATCCCGTACCTTAAACATCTGTAAATCAATTTTTGAATTAGAACACGATTCTGTAGGTTCAGAAAATAGTTAGCATAAATGAGATAGTCATTCGAATTCTCTTTAAATCGAATAAAATGAGTCGGTCATGATTAATGAAATCGTGCTTGTCAACTTGGCAGAAGGGAGTAAAATGCAAAAGTAATTATTTGGCAACAAGTTAATACAATAAAGGTACTTGTGTATCGCGGAATTTCGAACATCGATGACGTCACCGACTCACCGTGCCGGTACGGTACCTAACAATATGCTGCCACGTGTCAACATCAGTTACCATGGGACATTGAGATTGATCTTTGAACAAATCAAAAATTTCACTATCGTACAATAATTTTTAAAAGCTGAAACTGGTGCTTCTCAAAAATCGCGCTACGGAATACCTACCGTGTCAAGAATTATTATGGTCAAGATTTCCTTGGCGCTGCCATTTAGTCCAAATCCTGTTGCCTCGTTTTAAGCCGTGCCTCGGAGAGACTGATAGGGGTCGGTCCTGCGCCTGATTTCTCCCCGATCGTGTCGTATTGCCGTTCCATAGGATCATAAGACAGAGATAGTGCACCTGCGCACATGCTTTTAGACTAGTATCTCCGGCATTATTAGCTAGTTTCGTCTGAGATTGGCAGCCGTCACCAAAATTTGGTCGAGGCTAGGGTTACCATCCGTCCGGATTTATTAATTAATTTAGGTTTGCCAACAATTGCTTACACGATACATTAAAAATAATTTCCTTAACTACTACTTATTTCCTTACTGGATATGCCTGGCTTTTTAGACCCCGTCCGGACTTTATCCGAGCTTGTCATTTGTCTACTAAATGACTTGACTAGCTAAATGAGTGAAAAAATAAAGATTAAAAAGTAAAAATGTCCGGCTTTTTATTGTTAGGACTTTTCAAATTTCGAAATGGGAACCCTATAGAAATTCTGTAAAATTGTACTTGGAGTTTTCTCATTTTTTGCAAAATGTATTTGCAAAAAATGAGGAAACTCCAAATAAAGTTAGACTGACGTTGTTTCCATTACGCAGGTATACCTCCAACTGACAAAAGAATCTGCCAAAGCCCACAAATACCGCGGTTGGTTATGCGGTGGGGTCATCGTTGATCCTTATTACGTGCTGACATCAGCAGCGTGCGTCGAAGACGCTGACAGATTCTACATTGTCTCTGGCACCACCAAATTCATTGACAGCTTCGATTATAAGAACGACGAGTGTGTCTGCAAACATCGCCGCAAAGTTGTATGGAAATGTATTCCTAAGAGTAAGTTTTTTCTGACTACCCGCATTTGCTAACAAATAATGAAAACCTGAGAACTTTGTTTCAAATGATATAAGTACTTAACTTGTTTTTAAATTAAGAGGATATCGTGCGTGCAGTGGCGCCCTCATCGTTTTTTTAGTTATTTCTTTTATTTAAGAATGAACATGCAGAAAATAAGCAGGATAATATGTTGTGCTCCACAAGATTATACGTTACTGCTTTTGCCCGCCGCTTCGCTCGCGTGGTTGTCGGAAAATATCCCACCGGAACGTACTACCGGGATTAAAAGGAAGTGAAACGATGATCGCATACCTAATAGGCGAGGATAAGGTCACTGACTCCTGTCCTAGCGCTGCGCCGCCGTCAACCATAATTATTTTGTTACGCGTAATTTTAAATCTGTGATATACTTTAAAGCATTCATTTAAATGATATGATGTCAATCTAAATTGAATCCCCAATTTAAATATCATATTTTATTGGATAAGGATGAATACAATACCAGTCAAAATAGCTTCTGAAATAACAATAAAATTTTTATCAAATTCTGAAAGATAAAAATGGTTACTGTGGGTCATCCTTAGAAGATTGACATAATTATGCTATTGCGGATGTTTTTGGTTGATCTTTTTAAGATGTACAATCCTTTAGAATATTTTAATGTTTCTCTTACGGTTTACGCGGCGCACGCCAGTAAAGCTCCCCAGTCCGCATGATTTTTTTCCGACATAATCGTCATATTTGTTTTGTTTGTTTGATGTCATTTGCCAGTGTCGCAACACGCACACAGAGGCAATGTAAATTGTCTTTGGTCTCTGGCCAGGACATCAAGCAATGGACAAACATTTTATTAGCACAGAAAAAAAAAAACATAATTCTACTACGCCGTAGCTACGGCAACAACCTAACACAAGAATACATACCGAAAGAAGAAGAAAGTCGATGTGGAAAGCGACTTTGCTTTTATTAACAAACGGTACCAGAGATCGTATTAAATATATAGACAAGTATATTTTCAAATAACTGAAATAAAAAGGTAAAAATAATATCGACCAGAATCAATGATGAACGGAAAAAAGGTTGACAATAAAGAACCAAAAAGTTTTGACATGCAGAGTTATGCTGCAATGTGTATATTTTTTGTGTTTTATGTAATTCTTTTGTAATGTGCGTTTTGTTTGTGCAGAATAAACAATTTTTCTTTCTTTCTTTCTATTTCAGCCTATTTACACAAAACCTTAATGAACTATATGTAAACTTAAACCTTTTTCATGAATCACTCCGTCCATTGGTGAAAACCGTTTGAAAATCCTTTCGGTGATTTTTGAGTTTATCACGTCCAGACAGACAGACAGACGCGGCAAGAGGACTTTGTTTGATAATTTGTAGGGATTTATTGATTAATTTATAGACTTACCTCCTTACTAATAAACCTTGTATAGCGTCTGTCTGTATAATTACACAACGCTTTGTCTTCTTATTTCGAAAGTCAAATTACTGACGACTGAAAGAGAGAAATCGGTGTATCACCTGATATAATACATTTATTAGTAAGGGAGTTATTATAAAATTTACTAGCACTTTGCCCGCGACTTCGTCCATGTGGATTTCATACTTTCCTCGAAAAAGTTTATCGCCCCCTCCACCCCTTTGACAGACGTTTTTTCGAAAAGTAATGTTTACGATCTTTATAATTTATTTGGATAAATAAGTAATCGGGCCATTTTTAAGTTTATAGATCAAAGGAATAAGATTTTTCAAATAAGCTGTGTCCTCCTATTTCATCACGACACCTAGGGCTTGTTTTTTTTAAAAGCGTTCGGCAAAACGCATACCATTGTATGACTTAAACATTTTATACCCATTTTCGAGCTAATTGAAGCAAGTAGTAAAATTCATCCCTTACACTTTATTACCTTTTTCCACCCCGTTAGGAGTTAGTTTTTGAAGAACCCTGAAACACGTACTTTTTATTTTTGGTTTTAAGTATTAGTACCGAGTTTCGAGTTGATCTGACAGCGCGTTAAATTTTTCCTTACTAACTTTGACAGCCCTAAACCCTCCGTGAGGGGTTGTTATAAATAACTAAAAGCATCGTTATTAATTCTGAGGCAAAAATTGCTAAGTTTGAAGTGTATTAACCAAAGAAATAAGATTTTTCATATAAACTGTATCCCCTCTTTTCACCCTCCACAGGGGTGGAATTTTGAAAAATCGTTTCGGATTTTGCCATAAATTGAATCAAAGATTTTTTTATATCAATTTTTGAGTTAATCAAGCCACACAGTCAAATTCTTCCCTTAAAAATCTAAATAACCCTTTTCACCCTGCCAGGGGTCGATTTAAAAAATCTCATAATTATTTCATTATTTCTTTTCTGTTAAAATATTAATACTGAGTTTTGAGTTAATCGGACCGCACGTTAAAATTCTCCCATACAGACTTTAACATCCCTAAACTCCTCTTTGAGGGGTAGTTTTTAAAAACTAATACTGAGAAACTTTATTGTTTACTTAGACAAATATTCGTGCCAAGTTTCAAGATTATTAACCAAATGAATAATATTTTTCATATAAACTGTATCGCCCCTTTTCACCCCCAAAGAGGTTAAGTTTTGAAAAATCTTTTGTGATGTTTCCATTATTTGACATAGGATATTTTTACCAATTTTCGAGTTAATCCAGCCACGCAATGAAATCTCTGCTGTAAAATTTACTACCCCTTTTCACTCCGTTAGGGGTTGATATCTGAAAAACCTTGATACACGTTATTCTTTGTTTTTGATTTTTAAGAATAAATACTGAGTTTCGAGTTAATCGGACCCCGGATAAAATTTTTTCATACAAATTTTGACACCCCCCAACCCCCTTTAGGGGGAAGTTTAGAAAAACTAAAAATGGCAAACTTTATCGTTTACTTAGATAAGGATTAGTGCCAAGTTTCAAGTCTATTAACCCAAGGAATAAGATTTTTCATAAAAACGAAATCCCCACTTTTCACCCGTTTAAAGGTTGAATTTCCAAAGTCCCCTTCTTAGCCCCCTTATTAACTCCTACGTTATAAAAGGAACCCATGTGCAAAATTTCACGTTCCTAGACCCAGTAATTTTGGCTGTGCATTGATATGTCAGTCAGTCAGTCAGTCATTCAGTCAGTTTCTCCTTTTATATGTATATATATATACTAGCTTCCGCCCGCGACTTCGTCCGCGTGAAATTTCTTGTTCCCCGACCTACCCCGTCGTATCGCATCGCCTGCCCGCGCTGTTACTTCGTTTTCGCTTAGCGCTCGTTTTTACTTTTTTTTCTTTTTGCTCGGCTTTTAACGGGTCCTAGCATAATGTAACTAAATTGTAAATGCAAAAAGAATTTTTCAAATCCAACTGGTAGTGACAGAGATTAGCGCGTTCGAACAGTCAATAATAAATAAAATGTGTAGGTAACTAATACACTAAGCGCATTTCTTTTCTTTTAGCATTTTTATATCCGTCGTAATTTCTAAACGAAAAGTCCGATTCTAATAATTTTAAAAGGAATTTACATGTACGTAATCACCCTTTATTATGAAACTATTTATTTGGATAAGGATTAATACCATGTTTATAAAAACACCTTCGCAAATAATGCATTATTTTTATAACAAATTTGATTACCATTAAAAAAGTTATAGTGAGCCGCCAACCTGAAAAGATAGACATATGCTATCGCGGACTTTTTGTTAAAATTTTTTAAGAGAAAAAATTCGCGTCATACACGATTTTTGCATAACTTTAACCGTTTATGCAGCGCACGCATCGGTAGCTCTCAAAAGGAGTACATTTTCCCCGTGTTTGCAACATTTTTCATTGATGCTTCGCTCCTTTTAATCATAGCGTGATGTTATATAGCCTATAGCCTTCTTCGATAAATGGGCTATCCAACACTAAAAGAATTTTTCAATTCGAACCAGTAGTTCCTGAGATTAGCGCGTTCAACCAAAAAAACAAACAGTCTTCAGCTTTATAATATTAGTATAGATACAGATTGATCAAAGGAAAAATTAAATTTTGATATAAATTGTTCCTCCCTTTTCACCCCGAAAAGAATTGATTTAAAAAAAATCTTCGTCATTTAATGTTTAGATTACTTTTGACTTAATCCAGGAACGCAGTGAAATCCTCCCCAAAAACTTAATTACCCCATTTTGCTGGTCGATTTTCGAAAAACCCAAAAACTCAATGTCTATATTTTTTGTCAAAACTATTAATACCGTTATCCCAGGTAACCGGACAGCGCGCTAAAATTCTTCCATACAAACTTTAGCACCCCCTAAAATCCCTTTGACGGATAGTTTTGTAAAACTAATAATGAGAAACTTTATTGCTTACTTAGGCAAGTTTATTAACCAAATGAATAAGATTTATTTCATACATACTTTATCGCCCTTTTCACTCCCCCCCCCACCTCCCACCGCAAGGGTTTGATTATTGAAACATCGCTTGTGACGTTTCCATTATTTGACTTATATATATTTATACCAATTTTCTATTTAATCAAACCACGCAATAAAACCATCCCATCTAAAATTGATTTCCCTTTTCCACCCCGTTAGGGGTAGATTTTTTGGAAAACCCTGATATGCGTTTTACTTTATTTCCGATCTTAAGTATAAATACCGAGTTTCAAGTTAATCGTACCGCGCGTTAAAATTTTTCCATACAAACTTTGATATCCCATACAAACTTTGATTTAGAGGGTAGTTGAAAAAAACTGAAAATGACAAACTTTATTCTTTACTTAGATAAGCATTCGTGCCAAGTTTAAAGTTTATTAACTTAAGAAATAAGATTTTTCTATCAAACGAAATCCCACCTTTTACCCCCTTAGGGGTGGAATTTCCAAAAATCCTTTCTCAGTAGATACTAAGAAAGGATTTTTTTTTGTTCAAGGTGTAGGCATCTGCCTACACCGTGAAAAGTATCTACTCGTATGTGCAAAATTTCAAGTCTCTAGGTCCAGCGGTTTGGGCTGTGCGTTGATATATCACCCAGTAGGATTTTTAGAAGCCCTATTTGATTCTGTTGGGTGATGATTTTGGAAAAACTGTGATACACATGTCTCATAATTTTAATTGAAGAAGATGTGTACCAGTTTCCCACTCAATCGACCCAGAGAATAATCGAAACGGCTGGACCGATTTTGACGGGACTTTCACTGGTAGATAGCTCTGATAGATATGGTTACGGGGAGTAGCTTAGCCTACGTTTATTTTTTTTTAATAGTTAGGGTTCTGCGCAAAAAAATTAAAACCCATGAAATTGTGAACAAAAAGTCGGATTTGCAAAATTCTTCTGCATTTGGTAACCCAATTCTCGAGGATAGTTATAGGCTATTTAATGTCACGCTACGATCCTTAGAAGCCGAGCAAAAAGAAAAAAGCCAGAATTAATACTAAGCGAAAACGAAGTAATAGCACGGGCGGGCGATGCAATGCGGCAGGTCAGGGGACGAGGGAGTTTTATTAAAATGTGGCTGTTATTTTAGTATATTGCTCGCGACTTCTACGCGAACGAAGTCGCGGGACGCAACTAGTTCTAAAATAAAAGAAATAACCAAACAAACAATGAGGGCACCATTGCGCGCACGATATCATCTGTATGTTTGAAAAGAAAGATGCACTTCAAAAACAAATTTCTAAAATATTCTAGACTACAAATTCGACTTCCAAGACAGCATCAAATGGTCATCGAACGATATCGCAGTAGTTAAAGTAGACAAAGCTTTCAAACTCGGAGTCCAAGAGAAGGGATGCGAATTTGCCGCTGAGTGCGTTCAATATAACAACATTAGTAGGGACTTGGAGAAGCCAGGGACTAAGGGATGGATCGCTGGGTGGGGAAGCGGCAATAACTTCAGAGAGGTAAGTATTTGAGTGTCAGATAACGGCCAAACTCAATAACCTATCTATGACCAGTTTTGGCATACTGGAGATAGAAAAACCTATCTATCTACGGTTTTAAGTCCCAATAATCTATAAGAGATTATGGAATCTTACCGACCTGACATAAGGACAGATAGGATGATACAGTCTACCATCAATAGCGAATTTGTCTTTTACTGAAAATAGGTTATTGGGTTCGGCCGTTAGACTTTTTATACTTACGGAAAACCAAGGAAGTTAAAGTTATTTTTTTTTTCATAAAATCATTTTGAGTTTCCAGTAGCTTCTACATAACAATAAGTATATTTTAATATTAATTCAACTTTTAAATAATAAAAATAAACTAGGGCTGTGGGGTCCGAGTGCTCATCGAGTAAATACTGCGATGTCCTGAAATCAGGACATCGCTAAGCGGTTGGTCGACTCTTTACGGGACCAGTATGATGCCCAATGACCTCTTCCCCCTTTTTATTTTTTATTGTATACTTGTACATATATATATATATATTAGTGTTATCTTGTACCTTATGGCTGTTCTAAAAAAATACAAAAATCAATATATCCGGTGCGGTTTAAAAGAAGATGTAGTGACAAAAATTGAAAAGAGTATGCTTATATGGTTTGGTCATGTTGAGAGGATGAATGAAAGTCGACTAACAAAAGGTATTTACACGGCAGATGTGAGTGGAAACGCCGGAAGGGGACGCTCTAGGAAGACATATAATGATCTTATTGGTGATGTTCTTCAGAAAGGTCAGGTGCGTAGTACTCGCAACCGGCGTGCGTGTATGACCGGATGTATGAATGTAAACGAGGCAAAAGGAGTATGTAAGGATCGTAGCAGGTGGCGTTCTGTAGTTTCTGCCTACCCCCATGGGAAGAAGGCGTGAGTTTATGTATGTATGTATGTAAATATATCCCATGTAATAAAAACATAAAAATTTAGTTTTCAAGGTAAGTTAATTTAATATCCATTGGATCAATAAACACTGTCGGGTACCTAGTTTTACAACGTATTAAGTCGTAACTGTTCACCCGGGCTAGACAAATCTGACAAAAGAAAACTTGGGTACTTAGCATCTTTTCAACTTTTCGTAGGGTGTATACCGTCGTCAAGGACAGCACATACCCAAAAACAGCAAATGCCTCCAAGAAGCCAAAGTGTGCATTATGGACAACGAACAATGCGCTAAGAAATGGGCACAGAGATTCCGGGAAATTATCACTCAGTACATGATCTGCACCAAAGATGTCATGAAGAGGCTAAGTGAACTTTGCGAGGTAAGATACAGCGAATGAAGGGTGTGAAAAAATAAATGCGTAAAATAAAATTAAAAATCGAATCAAATCATGAAAAAATAACGTAACAAAATGATATACTAGACAAAACAGCACTAAAAGAAAAATGCAGTAATTCTGTAAATTAACCATAATCACTTAACATCAAACACAAGGAAGTTCCGATTCATGCGATAAGGCCAAAACGTCCCCCAAATCCTTCGAGAGCTTGTAGTTCCTCAATTTCTTCATCGTTTTTATTTTTTTGCAAATGGTCTTGTTTGCTTTTACAGAATTCAATCTCATTTCAAAGAAGGGTTTCTTTGACATCAGAAGCCCAATTCCCGTAATTTCAAAATCTTGTCGCAATCTCATCTTAACGACAATCAAATGTCAAAAATGTAGGCAAACGCTATACAATTTTTGACAGATTGTGACTGAGATTTGAATGCGACCGTTCTTAAAATTACCGGAATTGTCGCTAAGATTGAATTCTTTAAAATTAAACCAATAAACTAGCAGTCAAGCCGCGCTGGACCCGAGTGGTGGATTACATACAGTTCACTTCCTCTCACAGAGATCAGTGTCTCAGTAGTGGGAACATTATACGCCGATTATGCTAAACCAATACTTTATTATTTGTAGAAGAAATATGCTAACTGCACGGATGTTGAATCTAGACGCCAAACAGATGTAGAAATTCCAACTAAGTCATACAACGTTGACTTGGGTAGACATTTGAAAGACCCTGATGACTACACAGCGAGAAGATCTTCTATGCAAGGAGGTTTCTGTGAGGTTAGTGAACTATTTCTGATTATAGTACTTCACCTGCCGTAACACATCCTGAATTTTGAATAATTTGTATGCCAGAACGTTTTATACAAATTCTGTTTTAGTGCCAGGACATGTGTAGTGAAAGAGGCAGTAGGTTTATTCAATTTTAGATCGGATGGAGTTTTAAATTAGGAAGTAGATACTGTAACAATCCGCCCGGTACGTTGGGACGGACCGTTATTTTTATACGGGAGTTGTGTGTTAAATTATAAACTGTTGGACGTTTTACTGTACCTCTAATAAAATACTATTTTGTGTTTTACAATAATTAATTCGTTTTTTCCCAGAGCCCGCAGGGTAACTGTCAATACTCCTATTGTTTTATCCTATTCTCTTTTTAATTAAAATCAAAGCTTGTCTTCATGAACAATAATCATTTAAACTTGCGAAGGTTGCATGCTAATGGCGCGCTCGGTTAAAACCTCTACAATACTAAGATATAATATGTTTTATTGCACATGGACATTTTCGGCGGTCTGACCGCTAATAGCGATATCTATCAGACAACCAAGTGTGAGAGCGAAAGACATTCAACTTGTAGGTACCATCGCGGACATGCGGTGAACCACTTTTCAACCAATAAGTTCGAAAAGTGGGGCTAATTCCGATCGGATCCCACAATCCGATCCCACTTTGTGGGATTCGTTAGGAATGTGGACCAAATTAATATTTTGGTCCGAACCGATCCCAGTACGAAATGGTTCCTGTTGAAAAACGATAAATGGAAATGAAAATAAAGAGTAGGTACAGATTATCGACATAATATCGTAAAGTATATAGTTTATACAGTTATACAGCCACGATATGTTGCCGGTGCCTTGCGATGCCGGGCGGTGGCGCTGCGGCGTCCTACATTATAAATAAAGGTGCAATTCTGAATGTGGTTGGGCAACCGTAGTGACAGACCGCAGCGACACTACTGGTTTCTATGTAACTCTATGAAAAGGCTTCTGTAGATGGGTCACATTGCCGCCTGCTCCTACGGACGAGCGGATGACTGCAGACGGCATACCTACCAGTCGCTGTACTGTCATTGGCTGTCACGAACAGAGCGACATAATCGTCGAAATTGTAATGTCGCGTTTGGAATTAAAACAGCAACGGCACTGCGCTTGCGGTTACTGTCAACCGTAACGTCGCTGCCGTCTTTGGTCTGCCATCCGTCGCCTTTGGAAGGAAGTGTATCATTTACGACATGCCACACGGTGCGTTGTAATGTCGAGCGGCGGCGCAACGCACGCGCATCGCCCGTGTGCCTTTATCCTAATAATAGTGGTTGATTCTGTATTTTTAATAAAAGATATGTTTTTATTTGTTAAATACCGACATATTTATAAAAGTTTTGATTATTGTAAAAAAGTGGCATTAGTAAAAATAATAATTCAAATAATATGCTGTAATGCTTACTCTTTTCCACTATTTTCAACCATTATCGGTCCACAGCAGAGGTAATTTCGTTTCGGGATCGGTTCAGAACAAAATATTAATTTTATCCACATTCCTAACGAATCGCACAAAGTGGGATGGGATTGTGGGATCCGATCGGAATAAGCCAAAAGTGGTAATGGTAGGTTATAGGTAATGTAAACAAAATTATTGGTTATTTTCAGAATGACCACGGCGGACCCTTGCTAGTGCGATACCAAGGCAAAGAGCGGGTTGTTGGTGTCATATCAGCTTGTAAAATTGACCCCAAAACTCACAGCTGCCATGGACCCTTCTTGTATACCTCAGTCTATAGAAACCGTCAATTTATCTCTTGTGCTATTCATAAGGATGTCGAGTAAGTATTAAACGTTTTATTCTTGTTAAGCCCGTATTCAGGTCAGTTCTGAAACAGTTTTGAAACATTGTTTGTCACAACATCAACACTGGAACCAATGTTTAGCAACTGTTTTGTGGTTTGCCAGCTATTTGTATGTTAGTCTGCGGGCACGAAACCAGCGGCGGCCGAGCGATGGCGACTGCGGAGCGGCGCTGGGCGGGCGATTTGGCAGCGGGCTTTGGGGTACACGAAACTGGCGGTCGATCCAGTAGGAAGTAGCGGCCGTTGAGCGGTGAAATCAAACAAGTTTGTTCCCGTCGCTTGCGCGTCACCACCGTGCATCGCTCGATCGCTCCGCGCCGCTCTCGCCCGTTTCGTATGCCTCTCTTCAGAATGCTATACTTTTGTTTAAGCCACTGCCGCGCCGCGGCGCCTCGCAATCGTCATCGCTCGGCCACCGCTAATTTCGTGCCCGCAGACTAAGTGTTGGCAGCGACACTGCAACACGGTTCCCACAACACATAAACATGTTACTGAAAAAATGTTGTGCAACTTTTGTTTCCTATGAATATAAATAAATAAATAATAATATAAATTGTTGAAGACATGTGTATTTTGCACTCGATATTTGAATAAATATACCTACATGTGTATATTTTGCCGTGTTCAGGGAAAACTGCAGACGAGTGTTCCGGTCAGGTATAACTCACGAAGAATGGTCGGTTTCTTGGGAAAATGTGGGGTAAGTATTTTCAAATTTCTTAATATGGTTTCTATGAAATTCATTATTTAATCTATTGGTATTGTTTTTCAGCGAAAGCGGCGAAACTAAAACCGATGATAATAATAAGTGAATAAAAAATATTTTCTTTTATTTTTTCAAATACTTTGTATATTCATACCAGTTAATAGGTTTCTAGGAGATGAGCAATTTCATTATTTTTTATATTTTTCCAGAGACGAGAAGCCCGAAACAGCAGCAGCGGCAGAAGGGTTTGAATAAAATTATTGGTTTACTATTTATATGAAGCCCTAAAAGCGATAACCGACATAAATAATGTTTTCTCTGATTGCAGTGATGATAATACGTCATCGGACGAGAGGTAAGTTACGGTGCAAAAGCATAAAGCAACATCTTCAAAAAAAAATTTATAAATACTTATCATAATTTATCTTTCACAGCAACACTAAGGAAGAAAAAGGCGCTCTGAGACAACTTGAGTATACATCACATATTTTTTAAATAAATATTAGGTATACCAATTTGTAATTCAGCACCACGATACTTTATGAATCTTTATTACAGAGAAGATACAACAAAGAAGCCAGAAAAGGAGCAGAAAGAAAAAGCCGTAGTAGACGAGAAAGAGTCAGGTTCAGAGTCAGAAGAAGATACAAAAGCAACCACTGAAAAACCAAAGAAAGATAAAGCAAAAAAACACAAGAAGAAGTCCAAGTCCAAGAAACACAAAGCCAAAGAAGAGAAAGCGGAAAATAGTAGTCAGAAGGCTAAATATGGTAACGGTTCGGGCGAACCCGAAGTTAGAGGCAGAAAGGACCCTGCTTCCTACGAGTCCAGTAAAGATGAAAATGTAAATGAACCAGACAACGAATAGATCCTGGGTCAATATATCTTGTAAGATAAATAATAAGAACGTGGTTTTATTTTAGAAATAGATTGGTACTCATAGGCGACATAGAACAATCTATACTGTTACAATACAGTCAACACAACAATCGTTATCATCAGCTAATGCTATCTATAAATACTGTAATATAAATTAAAATCGCCTGTGACTGAGTGACCGCGTTGTTCTTCTGAACTACGCAACGGTTTTTTTTTAATGCGGTTTACACCATCATTTAAACAATTTATCCGGAAGGTTTATGTGCATAATGTGTATAATTATATTGAACTTACATATCTATACTAATATTATAAAGAGGAAGAGTTTGGTTGAACGCGCTAATCTCAGAAAATACTGGTTCGAATTGAAAAATTCTTTTAGTGTTGGATATCGAGGAAGGCTATAGGCTATATAACATCACGCTACGACCAAATGGAGCGGAGTGTCAATGAAAAATGTTGCAAAAACGGGGAAAATTTATTCCTTTTGCGAGCTTCCGTTGCGTGCGCTGCGTAAACGGGCAAAGTTACGCAAAAATCATGTATGACGGGATTGTTCCTCTTAAAAAGTTCTAAAAAAAATCCGCGATAGCATATGTCTATCTTTTAAGGTTGTCTCACTATAACATTTTTAATGGTAATCAAATTTGTTATAAAATAATGCATTACTTTCGAAGGTGTTTTCATAAACATGGTATTAATCCTTAACCAAATAAATAGTTTCATCATCAAGGTTGATTAAGCACATGTAAATTCCTTTTTGAATTATTCAATTCGGACCTTTCGTTTAGAAATTACGACGGCTATAAAAATGCTTAAAGTAAGAAAAATACGCTTAGTCTATTCCTACCTTCACATTCTATTTTTTATTGACTGTTTGAACGCGCTAATCTCTGTCACTACTACCAGTCGGATTTGAAAAATTCTTTTTGCATTATAAAGTCCAATTCTTGAGGAAGACTATAGGGTATGTAACATTACGCTAGAAACCTCAGAAGCCGAGCAAAAACAAACAAAAAAAGGAAGAAGCTAAGCGAAAACGAAGTAACAGCGCGGGCAGGCGATGCGATGCGACGGGGTGGGTCAGGGGAATAAGAAAAATATACTTATATTATAAAGCTGAAGAGTTTGTTTGTTTGTTTGGTTGAACGCGCTTATCTCAGGAACAATTCGAATTGAAAAATTCTTTTAGTGTTGGATAGCTCATTTATCGAGGAAGGCTATAGGCTATATAACATCACGCTACGACCAAATGGAGCGGAGTGTCAATGAAAAATGTTGCAAAAACGGGGAAAATTTATTCCTTTTGAGAGCTTCCGTTGCGTGCGCTGCGTAAACGGTTAAAGTTACGCAAAAATCATGTATGACGGAAATGTTCCTCTTAAAAAATTCAAAAAAAAGTCCGCGATAGCATATTTATGTCTATCTTTTAAGGTTAGCTCACTACAACTTTTTTAATGGTAATCAAATTTCTTATAAAATAATGCATTATTTGCGAAGGTGTTTTCATAAATATGGTATTAATCCTTATCCAAATAAATAGTTTCATAATCAAGGTTGATTAAGTACATGTAAATTCCTTTTTAAATTATCGAATCCGACGTTTAGTTTAGAAATTACGACGGGTATAAAATGCTTAAAGTAAGAAAAATGCGCTTAGTGTATTAGTTACCGACACATTTTATTTTTTATTGACTGTTTGATCGCACTAATCTCTGTCACTACCAGTCAGATTTGAAAAAAATTTTATGCATTATAAAGTCCAATTCTTAAGGAAGACTATCGGCTCGGCTTCTAAGACCCTTAGAAGCCGAGCAAAAAGAAAAAAAGTAAGAACACGGGCTGGCGATGCGATGGGGTGGGTTGGGGGAATAAAACTTCACGCGGACGAAGTCGCGGGCGGAAGCTAGTAATAAATAAATACAGATGTTTTGTCAAGACTTAAAAACCGTGCAAAGAAGAACGGATCGCTAGACTATGCATACATAATATATACATGTAGGAGCCAATGGTGGTAGGCTTCGTACATCGTCACTTTGGTAAAGTTAGTCTAGTTATGGAGTACACAGAAAGAACCACAAGTTGAGTTTAAAGTTATATTAGAATGTAGAAGGTTAACAAGATAAAGTGGTAGCGGTTCTTTCTCTTGACAAGTGGTTAGTTCCACAGTTATTGTCTGACTCGATGTGCATTGCTTAAAATGTTATAATTATAGCATAATATTGTGACATACGACCTCCAAGTAGGTTGCTACGTTCGCAAAGTAAATGTACGGTTGATGAGACCGTACAGTATAATAACTTGTCCTGACTGATTCATCAAAGCAGAGCCTTAGCCGCTGCGGCTACAAACTTGAAGTTTTGGCAGTTGATGTCTTTTATGTTGTAAGCTTCCACTAAGAAAGGATTTTTTGAAAATTTGACCTTTAATGGGGTGAAAGGGTGGATTTTGTTTATAATATGAAAAATCTTATTTCTTGACTTAATAAACTTGAGAAAACTTGGCACCAATACTTGTCTAATGAAATTATGAAGTTTGCCATTTTTGGTTTTCTATCCTACCCCCTAAAGGGGATTGGGGGATTGTCAAAGTTTGTATGGAATAATTTTAACGCGCGGTCCGAGCAGCTCGAAACTCAGTATTTAAATTTAAGACCGAAAATAAAGAATAAGGTGTATCAGGGTTTTTTGAAAGTCTACCCCTAACGAGATACAGTCCGCGAGGCCTTTTTTTTTTGGATGGGAAATCATCAAATGACTTCTCCCGCTCTGGGCGGAGCGGGAGGGTATGACAGATTTAACTGACTAAAACCCACCCGTATTCCTTCAGTTGCCTGTGCCGGGGCTACGGTAACTCTTTCGAACATCCCGCGACCCTAGCTGAGTCCGCGAGGCCTAAGCTGAGCTTTGCATTTGTGAGAGTGATTACCAAAAGTAGAGTCAGACCAAAAACTTTTAAATATAAATTTTATTATGTTTTAGGTAGGTACGTAACAGAAGTGGGAGAAGTATTCTGGTTTAAAATAAAATAAAACTAAATAAGCAAAAATAAGGCCAGTTATGATATGTATGACTGATGAGTATGTGTACATAAATGTGAGTGTGACTGAGAAGTCAGAGAATCTCTGACTTTGGCAGTCTGGCTTTCTGAAGTGGCAGTTTTTATCCTCATTAGGTTGAAATCCGGGTGGTAGGCTGGTAGACGAAGGACGCTGTGACCATGTTCTCTAAGTAAAGTGTCAATTTTGTATTCAAATAATCTTTGTTTGTTTTGCAGTATCACTTGATAGAGTTGTGGTTTAAGCATCGATGTAGTGATCGATATTGCGATACTTGAGCCAGTCAATCATATCTTGTTAAAGCCCTATAGCGTTGTGGTGGTAGAAAATGCATCTTACCACAATTCGTTAGAAAATCCCGCTCCCAACTAAATTAGTCTTAAATTTGGAATTAATTGCGTTTGTAACCATTCGCGCATTTGTTTTGCGTTTGTTGTTTTTTTTTTTGTTTGTTTGTTGTTTGTTGTTTTCTGCTATCATGTTGTTATGGTAATCACCCCTTTTTTGATTTGCTTTGAACATTAGCAGTGCATTTGATATGAAACCGTCCTCTCCATGAACTATTATTAAACGATTTCCTTTAGAAATTGGTTTCTTCAAACCAGAAGTGCTGCCATCTGAATAAGATTTCTATATATTTCACTATTCTAGTTATTTTTTTTTAGTGTGAGTCGTGTCTATATATGTTTCGTCGGTATAAACGACTGGCCGGCCCTGAATGCGATATTCGGAAATTTTAATCAAAACATTTATACGTATCTATGACGTATAATTTTTTTGTAAAATTTTAATGGAAAAAAAAAATACAAATGAATGGTTTTTTTTTGTGGGTGTACTATGTAGGTTCACCTCTGCCTAACCCTTCGGGATAACAAGGCGTGATGTTATGTTATGTTTTAATGGAAAAACATGAGATTCGTTATCTAACGTATCTGATGTTTTTCCATTAAAATTTTTCTATTGTCTTCTGTCCTTTTGCATTTAAATCCTAAAAGAGACACTTCTTTACGCAATGACCAAATTGAACCTGGATAGTTTATTTCTGTCTTCAACTCTCATGTATTCGCTTCATAGTTGGCACCTCTTGATCAGTAATGTGAAAGTTGTGAATAGTTCTTCGGATTACCGTTTTATTAAAATCGTCTTTAAAATAACTATTTAAATTACACAAAATTTCTTTTACTTGGCTATTTAAAGGTTTTCGTATTCTTCGTTTATTTGTGTTGGCAGCCATTTCAATAATTAATCGAACACAAAAACAAAATAATAAGAATTAAACGCGTCATGCTGCTACCAGTACAAGAGGTGAAGTGTGGAAGGTACGCGGCGGAGTTGCGTCGCGCGAGGGACGCACCGCGCCTCAGGTCGATTGTATAAACCGGTTTAAACCAAGCAACGGACGCGTCGCGCTCTAGGCCGATGTCACACCTACACTATCTATGTGCACTCACACAAATGCAAAGCTCAGCTTAGGCCTCGCGGACTGTACTAAAGCACGAAATCCACACGGAAGAACTCGCGAGGAAAGTTCTATGAATAAATAAAGAAAAATAAATAATAAGTCCTGAAGCCAACTATAAAATCGACCATCTATGCGCAGTTCATTTGTTTGCCAGCAGCGCATTCGTGCGTAGCGTGACCGTGGATCGCAGTGGACGAACCCGCCTACATTTTCATACAACGTGAAGCTAAGTATCTACACGTGTCTCGCTTAGCCGTGGGCTCCTGTGGAACAGCGTCTTAACGGATAGGGCACTAAGTTTAGAGAGAATGCGAGTAATACACATTTTTTCTTGTATGGCAAGGACGTAAGTTTTTATTGATGACAAAATTTTTAACGTCAAAATCGCAAAAGTACATTTTTAGACCCGTTATACAACTCCTTATTACCATTACTCACGCGTAGAACTCACCAGTGGTGCTATTCTGTAAAGATCCCACCGTGAAAATTTAGGTGAAGTGAGCGTGATGTGAACTGTCATCCCACCTTACTCTACTAGGGATTGAGCTCACTTCAAACTCACTTCACCTAAGTGCTCACGGTGTGATGTTTACAGAATAGATCGGCTGGTCAAACAAAATCTTCTAGATTTTAATCCATTTCAATGAGTAACTTGAAAGTTAAGCAGCACATGAATTCCTTGTTGGTCTTGCAGTCTTTCTCTGGATTCTTATACAGAGTCAATAATGCTTGGTATCTGCCTGCAGTGTTGCTGTTCCGTGGCAAATCGTCGGTATCCATTATGAACTCTTTGATTGGGTATTTGCCCTGTGAAAACGAGAACCGATTTAATCTTTTAACCCCCCGAATTCATATCAGTTGTCGTGCCACCAGCGCCCGGCACGGTGAATTTGGTCGAATTTGGTCGTAAATATACGACCCTGGCGAAATGGACACGAAAAAATTTGTCGGATTAATCCGGCGTAAGCGGTTAAAGGGTATTACGGTAGGTTCGAACCTACAGAATAATTCATATAATTAATGAAGATTTGGTAAAGTGTAATCAAAGGGAATTAATTGTTTACCAAATTGACTACCAACGTATATCAAATCACAACTTAAATGACAATAACACCTTAATTTTACTCCATGTCATTTGGTTTAAATAGGTGTTTATTTTTATTATTTTATGTATTTTTAATAAAGATTCTTTTCTATTTTGTGAATGTGAGAACGTTTTAGGCCTTGTAGACTGTAGATTTGTTGTCATTTCCTATTTTACTAAGTACTTGGCTTGGCTTGTACTTGGTTTAAAAGGCCTACACTGCCATACCATCTATTAACTTTGTTATTTGAAAATACAGTAAAAGCCAATTATTAAAAAAAAAAGTAAACCTAGAGTTTCTTGCCGGCTCTTCTCCATAGGAAACGACCAATTGGAACTGTACACCTAGCTTCTGACGTTTCATAAGTGCCCATGTAGGCTTATGTGAAATAAAATATTTTGATTTTTGATGAAGCTTGCTTGCATACGTACCGCTACAAAAGGACACTGCTCGG
The DNA here is from genome assembly GCA_947568875.1 of Fissipunctia ypsillon. NCBI lineage: Eukaryota > Metazoa > Arthropoda > Insecta > Lepidoptera > Noctuidae > Fissipunctia > Fissipunctia ypsillon. The sequence continues at coordinate 9,387,342 of OX387664.1, read as the reverse complement.
GGACTCCAAAGTATTTTAAATACGCATAATAGTCGCTTTCTGGGCCCAATGCCACCTCAGCGCAGACGTCGCATATCTCGTGCGTAAACATTATTTCGTACTTTCCAGATGCTTCCTTTTGCAGAATTATTTCTATCTGAAAAACAATTAATTTTGTACTGGTAACACTAAATCGAGCATGTTGCTGGCAACACTTTTATGTCCTTTGGTAATAGTTGGCGGAGGGGTATAGCAACTTTTGGTACATAGTAGGTATCCGAGTTCCAAAGTCGGTAGGGTTTCTATACCAATCTAGTCATGACGTTTTGATGAGGAAATAGGTACTTTTTTTGTGGATGGGAAATCATCAAATGACTTCTCCCGCTCTGGGCGGAGTGGGAGGGCGTGTCAGACTTTTACTGACTAAAGCCCCCACGTGTTCCTTCTGTTGCCTGTGCTGAACACGACAGGCAACAGAAGGAATTCCTTCGAACATCCCGCAACCCTGGCTGAGGAAATAGGTACTTAAGTAATTTTCTATACCTACTAAAATATTTCTGGCGTGCTACACACTTGTTCCTTGTTCGCGTTGGCATGGTTCGGCACAGCCGGGCGGCAAAATATACATTGGATTTTATCGCCCGACCTGTGCCGAATCATACCGACCCGAACGTGTAGCACCCCTTACTTTTAAACTTACACGTGTTTTTATTATTAAGTTCACTAGCAGAACGAAAAGGTTATACAATCTCGAAACATGTTACTTTTCCGCATGGTGGGCACTTTTACCATCAAAATGTTACTTTTATTCAAACTTGTACATTGTAAGGAGCCTACAAATTTGCTCGATTTTTGACGATCGTTATGGTCGCTCGATATGCAGTCTTGACGATCAGTAAAATCAGTCAGCTTCATAAGCCTAACTGACAGGCTGCACCGGGCGTTGCTACGCCTGTCGGCCTGGTCTGGCCTGTGAGAAAGTGGGCCGTGGGACTGCAGCATCGCCTGTTAACGATTGATAAATATCAAGGTTAAAATCGACAGACCTATACATTACTGCCTTGTTGATTTATTGATCGACAAACAAAAACGATCAATAGCGGCGATCGACAAACATAAGATGTCTGACAGACGTATGTGTGTGTGTGTGTTTGATCACACGTGTTGATCGTCAACAATCGAGCAAATCGTTACGGCTGCCCCATAAAAATCCAGTATCTAAGGAACAAATAAAAAAAATGTCCCATCAAATTGTTTAAACACCTGCGTAAAGGCGAAAGCGCTCGGGTAGCCCGCGAAATCCAAATTTTCTTACGTTTTTTGCAACAAATATGTATTTACAGATTTATAATAATTAAAGTCATCAATACAATTCTCTAAGACCAAGTAATCCTATTGAATGATTTTAGGAGTTTTATTACTAATTCTAATAGTTATAATTCTGTAAATACATATTTGTTACCGTCACGAATCATACTTTATTCTTATTCATATCATTTATTGCATTCCACAATGTTTGAAGATGTTCACAAAAAGGCTTAAAGCTAGACACAATCGTGGACCCTGTAGAGCACAGCAACATTTGTATTAAATAAATAAGTATAAAAAATTACAATTTATATAAAAATATAATTCGGAAATAAAATTGAACAATTTGAATTATTGAAATAGATTAAGTATTTAGGCATTTATTATAATCATTGAGATCAATATTAATTAACTAATTAAGTGTACTTAAATTCTAACAATTTCTTATTCTATTTGTAAATTGGATCGATACATTATCTTTTTTTTTTTAATTATTGTCTACTTTTGTGTAGTGAGTTTGTGACTGTGTAGGTTTTAGGTGTAAAGTGTTTGTGTTAAAGCGAAGTTTTATCATTCATATATTATAGTATAGTATGCTTTTGAACTAATATTCGCTTGAGTTTATTTATAAATTTTCCATCACTGGTTTCATTTTTTATGGAATCTTGTATATTATTAAATATTTTTATTGCCAGCCATGACATAGGGACTATTCGAGTGAAGTTTCATGCGAGAAGAGGGTAACATTAACATATTCTTAAATCTAACAGATCGGTCATTGTGTTTGTCTCCGCAGGTTGTAAAAAATCAACATACACCCAGACTCTGAGCTGCAAGTTGCAAAAATCGTAAGAAAATTTAAATTACGCGGGCTACCTTGGGGCTTACCCCTAAAAATCTTAGCTATAAAGGGGTCTGCTCACTGTACCGTATCATACCATGGCCGTGCTAGGACCTAGGAACGTGTCATGCAAAAAAATAATCTTTGTATTGAAAAGTATGAGACTATGCTCACTTGACCGTTCCGTCACCGTCTAACACCGTCGCTTGCCACGCACGGTTCGTCAACAATAATCGGCGTGGATATTTTGCCGGTGCCAATAGGCTCCGTGCATTGCACGCGACGTTGCCAAACCGGTGCACGCAGGCAGCAAAAAAGTGAGCATACGGGCTAAAACACAGGTGAACTACTACAACCGAGAGAATGGAAGCTGTACGGATATGACACGCGGATGCTACGGTCACTAAAGCCGTTATGCACGGGAATGATACTGTGTATAAACGTTCTAGTGGCCATAGAAGTTTGTGTCATGTTTCTTTCCGTGCCTAATACGTTCATAGCACGATCATGGTATGGTACGGTGTAGTGGGCAGACTCCTTAATGGAGATTTTAATAACTACGTAGTACCTACCTACTATCTAAAACCAATAAAATAGATATACAGTCACAATGACCTTTTCAAAACCTAACAGTGTTCGGAACTTATTTACTAGGTTTTTATTGGATAACTGTCTTGTTATTATAACGCACATAAAAAGGAAAATGAACTGTTAAAAAACCTAGTAAGCAGTTTTTGCGACCTCCTGGAAAAATTTGTTTGAAGTACTTACTGGAGTTTGATATGGGGCGCAGCCGTGTAACCTTAAGATAATTAACGGCTCACCATTGTATCAGGTCCGACGTCCTGCAGGAAATTGACATGGCCGTGCATATATGCAATGGTCTCGTTGTAGCGTCCCACGGTCACTCCCGAAGTATCCGCGAACGCTTTGCTCTCTTCGTCACAGCACTCCATTTGAGAGTCTATGTTCACTACATAGTTCTTGGGAAGGACAATTATTAAAGTAATAATTTATTATAACGCCTACAATACTACCAGAAAAAGATTGCGCTTCGGCAACCGTTATGGCTGACTGCCTCGTTGATCCAGTGTCCGTGATGAGCATGTGGTCATGAGTTCGATCCTTCGATAAATATCAGCAACCCAGAGACGATTTCAGTCTGGTTAGTGGCAATAGGCTCGCCACCTTTTACATGAGACTCAAAAGTTAAACGTAACTGAATTAAATGTGGGTGTACTTCTGCCTACTCCTTCGGGAAATACGGGTGTTATTTTTCTTAATGGAAAAACCCAATAACCCTTCCTGCCCCAATGATAGAACCCAGGACCACATGGCCAACGAGGTAGTTTAAAAAAAAACTACTAAATAAATAAACAAACAAAACTTACCACTTCAGGCAATTGAGCACCGCAAAATCGTAGCAAATAAATCAATATAATAGAAATCATTACGGCAGCTCATCAATATCTTGCAATGCAAAATGAGCTGTATTAGATCCTCGCCATATTTAATATATTTCTAAAATCGCGTGCACCATCAGATATGGAGGGACATGTCACTTTATTTGTCTGTAGTGATACCATCGCACGGGAAGTGTTTTTTAAACATGTTAAAAGTTGTTAATTAGGTAGAGTATGTTGTGGTAACATATTATTATGTATGATTAGCTTAAAAGGTTTATTTGGTGTGACTGACACTGGCATGGCCACGGATTTTAATTTTGATAACACAAAAAATTTGTCGCTAATTAATCGAAATTTGTCGCCAAATATCTGAATTTGTCGGTCACTGGTTCAAAAGTTATACGGGTTTATAGGTGCCCGATCTGGAGAGCATCTCCCCAGCTTGGGCCAATTTGAATCTCAAAAGCTTGGGCACATAGCGAAGATCTGTTTTCTCACAAATTTAGTCACTAATTAGTCGGAATCAGTCGCCAAATATCAGAATCTGTCGGTCATTGGTTCAAAAGTTATAAGCGTTTCTAGGTGGCCGACCTGGGAAGAATCTCCCCAGCATGGCCACATTTATATTATCAAACCTACCGAAGATCTGTTTTCCCCCAAATTTAGTCGCTAATTAGTCGCAAGTTTTCGTCAGGTCACAGACTATTGTTACTATTGTAACTTTTTGCAGATGCCAAAGTCGGGCTACTTCATCTTTTAATTCAGTGTATTTACTTAGTTTCTCTGCTATTGTTGTTTGCAAGTTATGTGTATTTGGTATAGCAATATTTATTAAGTATCCAGTTTTGTTTATCTTGTTTATAAGTGTAATATCTGGTTTATTGAAATGAATTGTTCGATCGGTAAGAATGGCGCGGTCAAAATATAGTTTTGTTGAGGGGTTCTCTAACACAGTTTCTGGATTGTATTTGTAGTATGGTGTAATTGAATCTATAAGTTTGTAATGGTGTGCTAATTTTTGGTGTATGATATTGGCTACTTGATCGTGTCTGTGTTTGTAGTCTGTTTGGGCTATTGACTTGCACGCGCCTGTGATTATCAAAATCGGTTCTACTGAACCTCAAGATAATATGGACTAATACTGGGTGGGCCAAAAGAAATCACCCTATTGGAAGATGCTCTCATTTTTGCAAATGGCCGCCAATGTCAAATCTGTTTTAACATTTGTGGACTAGACAATACAAGTGAACAAGCCATAGAGCGATACACTCCCCAAGAACGCGGAATAACCGTGTCTATTTTTTTGCATAACAATTCGTCTGTGGTGTTGGCGCAGCGCGAATTCCGTCGCTGCGCCGTTTGGCCACCAACCTTGAAGAGTATGGGACCACACGAGACGTTGACAAGAGTGGCCGGCCCCGGAGCGCCCGTTCTGCCGAGAATATCGCCGCTGTTGCCGAGGATGTCGAGCTGTCGCCGGAAACATCGACCAGACGCCGTGCCACGACAACAGTGGACGGTGCGCGCTATAGGGCCATGTTGACAGAGTTTTTTCTGCCGCAATTGGACGAATTAGAACTGAAGGACATGTGGTTCCAACAGGACGGAGCAACGGCACACACTGCGCGAGCCACAACCGATATTCTGAAGGCAGGGTTCCCGGGTCGCCTCATCTCTCGTTTTGGCGATTTGCACTGGCCCGCAAGATCGCCCGATTTAAGCGTTCCAGACTTTTTTGTGGGGTGTTTTGAAGTCCCGTGTTTACGTGAACAAGCCCGAGACTCTGGAAGCCCTCTAGGACAACATTCGACACGAGTGTGAGAATCTGTCGCCCGAAGTTCTCGCCGAAGTGATGAAAAATGCCATAAAACAAGCCCGTATGGCAATCAATTGTGACGGTGCCCATTTGGCCGATATAATCTTCTCGACTTGACCAATACAATTCTAAAGGTTCAAATAAACATAATCAAAAAACAGAATCGAAGTTTTTCATTTAGAAAAAAAAAGAGAGATAAACAACATCGGATGACTTCTTTTGGCCCACCTTGTACGTGTAAGTGTGATGGCCTGGCTTATTGACACGAGCTACGGGTTTGGTGTCAAAGGAAAAACATCTCAAAACCTTGGTCAAATTCTAGTGCCATATTTACAACAAAAGTATTTACTACTTATGGTTTATGGTTTCTCAAGATTTTTCATTTCTCGGGTCTCGAGAATTCTCGAATTCGATTTTTCGGGTCTACCCGGGAAACCGAGAAATTTTCATTTATGTTTAATTTTGTTGTTTAGATAAAGAAAAACGCCGTTAATAAACACAATGTTTATTTAAATTGGAAGGCAATCAATAAAATCTCTTGCCAATAACAACAAATTACAGTATGTTTCTTCTTTTCATAGAATACCAAAATCAACTTTTTTATAAACTTAAACTACTTTCTTCTCTCGGATCATCATCATCATATGCCTAGCCTTTTCTCAACTATGTTCAGGTTGGCTTCCAGTCTAACCGGATGCAGCTGAATACCAGTAATTTACATAGAGCGACTAGGCAGTCGCTCTATGTAAATTACTGGCAGTTAATACGACTTTCTTCTATCTAATAAACTCTGAATAAATACAAAAATAGGTAATGAAATAAAAAAAATAAAAATTTATGAACTATAAAGGAACTCGATTATCGACCAACTACTCCATCGGGGGCGACATCCTTTGATTGTGATGCAATATGCAATATGCGAAGTTATACCACTGGGACTGTCAGATCACGATACAGCTCAGATGATATCCATAAAAATAGACAATAAAGTTCCACCTCTACGCTTTCGTACAATTCACAAGCGAGATTTTAGCGCCGAAAATAAAGAAAAATTCTCTAGCTGCTTATCAAATTTAAAATGGACTGACATATTTTCTGATCAGGAAGCTAATAGTTCGTTTAATAAGTTCCATGATTTACTGGTCTTATTTTTTGATTTATGCTTTCCTAAAGTTGAGATCAAAATCAAGCTAGTGAAAAAATATACGAAATGGATTTCCAAAGGTATTAAAAAATCAGCTAAAACTAAAAGAGACTTGCGTTTTAAATACTACTTCTCATCTGATAAAGGCAATAAATTGAAATACCTAAACTATAATAAATTACTTAAAAAATGTATACAAAAAGCACAAAAAATTCATAATACAAATTACATAACTAGGGCTAAAAATAAATGCAAGGCATCATGGGACTTAATAAAATATAATTCCAATAATGATAATCAAATTCAGGAACTAAACATTAAGGAGATAGAAACTGAAACCGGACTACTAACAAGCCCCACGGACATTGCCAATTATATGAATGACTATTATATCAATTTGACGAACAACGATTTTGACATTAATACTAATAATTATGACATTGACCCTATAAATTCTAGTATTTTTTTAATGCCCACCAATGATGATGAAATACAAAAAGTAATAAAATCACTTAGGGATACAAATTCAACAGGTTATGATGAAATACCTACAAAAATTATTAAATACATAGCCCCTATTGTTACCCCGGTACTAGTACATCTAATAGACTTATCATTATTCACGGGAGTGTTTCCTGAAAAATTAAAAATAACAACTATTAAACCAATACATAAAAAAGGAAATAAAAAACTTGTTGACAATTACAGACCGATAGCCCTATTGCCTATTCTAGCAAAAGTTTATGAAAAGGTCATGCATGCGCGATTAATAAATTTTATTGATAAGTTCCAAATTTTAAATCGAGAGCAACATGGATTCCAAAAAAGAAAATCGACAACCACAGCGGCATTTAGCTTAGTTAACCTAGTTACCAAAAATATTGACCAGAAAATTCCGACAACTGTTGTATTTTTTGACATGTCAAAAGCCTTTGACTTTGTTTCACACGAGTTACTCCTAAAAAAATGTGATAAATATGGAATCCGCGGAAAAGCAAATGCATGGCTAAAAAGCTACCTTACAAACAGATCGCAAGTTGTAGAAATTACAGTGGATAAACTCGATCAAAATGGTGAACAGAAATTTGATTCCAAATTATGTTACAATTGCACAGGCGTTCCACAGGGCAGTATTCTAGCCCCTCCACTCTTTCTGTTATATATCAATGACCTGACAAAAGTAACTGACCATCCCTGCATACTCTTTGCAGACGATGTGTCCGTAATCATCCCTAAAACTAAAGACAACTATAATAAGGAAATAAATAGTACCGTAAGCAAAATAATAACTTGGATGGAAAAGAATAACCTTAAACCTAATATAGATAAAACCAAATATGTACAATTTTGTAACAAAAACTGGAATAAAATTGATTTAAACATCACGTATAAAGATAAACAAATAGAACAATCAGATAGTATGACTTTTCTGGGTATAGTTCTGGATGGGAGGTGTTCCTGGCTTAGTCATATTGATATGATATGTGGAAGACTCAGTAAGTTTGCTTATGCTCTATGGCGTTTATCTAATCTAACAAATAGACAAGCCACACTGCAAGCTTATCATGCATATGTGGGTTCAGTATTGCGTTATGGTATACTGGTATGGGGAAACTCGGTGCATCTCGGAAGAGCTTTCATCGCACAAAAGAGGTGTATACGTGCGATTTGTAATGTGGACCCACTCACATCCTGTAAACCACTGTTTAAGAAACTCAGAATACTTACATTGACTGGTATTTATATTGAGGAAGTATGTAAATTTACCAAATCTCATCCAGAGATGTTTGAAAAACTGGGAGATAAATGTGTGTTCAAAACTAGATACCCTAATAGACTAATTAATACGAGAATAAAAACGGAACTATATAGGCGAAGTTGTTATCCTATGTGTATTCAAATTTATAACAAGATCCCTAATCAAATTAAAGAACTTCCAATGGTTCGCTTCAAAAGGGCTTTACGTAGGTGGTTAATTGAGAATCCCTTCTACAATATAAAAGAATTCTTTCAGTTTAAATTTTAAGTAATAATATAATTGTACCTACCTATAACAAAAATTTGCATGTCATTATGTTATGATTAAATATGCTAAGCTACTAATATTACCTACCATCTTAAGAACTATTGTAACCATATTTATCTGCAAATAAATCTTTGACTTTGACTTTGACTTTGACTTTGACTTTGATTTTACCGACTCGGTACAATCTACAAATTTGCCAACTCGAGAAATCCTAGACGTGCCTAGACTTCAGACAAATGATTTCTCGAGTCCTCGGCTTTTCTCGGTCTGAATTTCTCGGCAAGGAGAACTATGGCTTTCCCGCGGGAATAAGAGCATAAGAGACCATGAATAATTTATTTGCAAAACATAGGTAAACAAAGATCTTGAAAATTAGGTAGTGCGCTATGCTTCGCCAATATTGACATACAAATGATTAAAAACGATTAAAAGAGTGGGTACTATTAAATTACAATGATAAATTTATTATATAATAAGTTTAGTATTTGAGTACCAAATTGTACTAACGCATGCAAATTTTTGCGGGGATTGTTTTTCAGTCTGTGCATAAGTCACTCGTATTTGCAGTCTGCATTAGCGGCTCCCACCTTATTTTTAATTATCGGAACGACTATTCATTCCGATAATTAAAAATAAGACGGGTGATACGTCTGACATTAGGACCTGCCGGCCCATCTGACTCGCTACCACAATAGCCAAGGTACTTGACAGTCTGCTGAATAGTCGCCTCACTGCACAGGTTGAGTTGCACGATGCCCAGGTTCAAAGCAGGAGTCTCAACAGTGAGCGCTATTCTGAGTCTGAAGCGAACTGTCATGTACTACACAGCGAGGAAAACGCCGGTATATGCGTGTTTCCTCGACTTGTCAAAAGCATTTGATCTGGTTGCGTATGACGTACTGTGGGACAAGTTCAGAGACGCGGATGTGTCGGCGGAGTACACCTCCCTTCTCAAATACTGGTTCTCTAACCAAAAGAACCGGGTGAGATGGGTGGGTACTCTGTCGGACGAGTACGGACTGGAATGCGGAGTTAGGCAAGGGGAGTTAAGCTCGCCTCTGCTATTTAACCTCTATATCAACCAGCTTATCAAGCGACTGAGCTGTATACATGTCGGCTACCACACTGACGGAACGTGTGTCAATAATATAAGTTATGCAGACGATATGGTGCTTCTCATTTCGTCGATGGGTGCGTTGAAGAAGTTGTTATCGACCTGCGAGGCCTATGCGGAGGAGCATGGCTTAATATATAACTCGAAAAATAGTGAGCTTCTTTTTCTTGTTGTTTTTCTTCTTGAACAGCAGCAGCGTAGTATTCCGCCAATAAGTCTCAACGGCATAGCACTAATGGTTGTCAATAGTTTTAGGTACACACGCCAAAAGAGTTAAGTAACCAGTCACGCAAACTGCAAAACTATATTTCTACTGTATGTGCTGCTACTAATGACAGCCACGCACACATTGCATTCATAGAGTGAGTGCGCTAACGTCTTCTAAATGATAGTATAACATAATTTCGCCACAAAGGATAGTTGATCTCGTTGCGCAACAGGTAAGCATTCGACCTACAGTGACAAACGATTTGAGTTCGAGCCACGAGTTTACTAAAATATTATTTTTGAGATTTTGTAATTTTGAGTCAATATACTAACTGCATAAAGCGATATTCTGACTGATTTGAGAATCTACCTTAAGTTTCTCACCTATTTATAATTATTTGCCAGTTTAGATGCTAACTACCCGCTTTAAAAATATATTCCTGCCTTTAATAATTGTGCACTTATGTATGAGTCAGTCTGCATTAGCAACTACACCTGTACTCCTCCTTTTGCACTTTTACGAAGTTTGTGATTGTGATAAACTGATTAACTTAGACCATGTATTATTTATTTAACAAAAAGCTCAGATTATTGTTTTGTATGAACAAAACATTTCTGTTAGTTAAATCGCAAGGCGCCTAATGATATCGGTGAGTAAAATTATTATTAATTTAATTTATTTTATTTACTTGAGATACAGTGATTCATATTTTTGTTAGTAAGTATACTTACGAAATTATGTTAGTAACCAAGATTCAAATACACGCCACAATATTATTATTATAACTAAAATTAAATAACAATAGTGCATTACTCACATAAATAAAATTAAAATTACAGTCATCTTTAAATTCATTAAAATTTTAAAAAACACCAATATTATTTAACATCAAGAAATCAATTAAAATCTTTAAATTCAATAATAATGTATTCATTTATAATGTCACCGTGACCTAAGTTCTAATATTTTCATTTTTTTTTGTAGAGAATAACCGTTTGGCTGTGGTGCATCGTCACACAGACAGGCGAAATAAACCGTCGACTGTCGGGACCGACACCATTGGCTTACACAAATGCTTCGCCTCGGCACCGTGAGATTGCTGCCACCCAAGATCCATTTGCTAAGACCAGTATAACAGCAGTAGCACACAACGTCACTATGCAAACTGTACGGAACTGAATAAACGAAATACTTAATACTATAACAATCGTCTTCAAAACTTTCACAGCATAGTTAGCCATAATAAGTCAGCGGTACTGGAGTGTGAGTGATGTTATTGTTACTGGATCAGATTATATTTTTTATCAATGTGACATGTTTATTCACTCCGTCCATTGTTCATTAAATAATTGTATAAAAAAGATGTAATGGTAGGTATATTCTAAATATATTGTTGCATTTATAATAAAACATGTGAAATTGCGAAGTTTTTTTATTTTTTAAATAAAGATATTGATTAAAAATGGTTTTATTTATTGAAGCTATTTTAAATATATAAAACCATTTTTAACAAAAATTATTCTATTTGCTTTAGCTTAAAATTTTTAATCACAAAAAGAATCTCTACTTCAGAGATTCGAATTCACATAGCAATATTCAGTAGTACATGGCTTATTCGCTGGGCTACGAACGCATTAATTTTCGATGCGAAATTATGTTATACTATCATTTAGAAGACGTTAGCGCACTCTACGAATGCAATGTGTGCGTGGCTGTCATTGTGAGTAGTACGTACAGTAGCGATATGGTTTTGCAGTGTGCGTGACTGATTACTTAACTCTTTTGGTGTGTGTACCTTGTCCACATTGTCACGAGCGACCTAAGGGATGACGGGATATAGAGAGGGAGCGCAGGGCGTTGTCTGTAAGGAGCAATATGCTTACCCACAGGTTCGCTCAGTGTACTACAGACGTCAAGGTAACTCTTTTTAAGGCGTTCTGTCAATCGTTTTACACGAGTGGCCTGTGGGTGTCATACACGCGTCGAGCTTATAAGTGTACAATGTGTGTACAATTTAATAATGCTTTTAGGATGCTGTTGGGACTGCCATGGCTTTGTAGCGCTTCGGGAATGTTCGCGGAGGCTCGCACGGATGGTTTCTATGCCATCGTACGAAAGAAAGCAGCCTCCTTGCTACAGCGCCTCCATGGTAGTGACAACATCATTCTGAAAATTATCTCTGCCAGAGCGGACTGTCCCTTTCAGGGACATTGGGTGGGGATGGACAGTCATCGGTCTAAATAAATAATTATTTTGTGAAAACTAACAATACTAACCTGTTTACCTAAGCACTATTGTTGCCAACACCAAAATACTAACAAAACTATGGACCTTAGTCTGAAATAAAGTTTAATTTATTTATTTCACTTTAATTGCGGAAGTCGGTGGCAAAAAACTAAAATGCAGATCCCAAGACACCGACTTCCGAAATTAAAGTTATTTCATAAATTTTGAGTTAATTTCTTTTTGAAGTCGATTTAATTTTTTTAAATTACTTTTTAACTTCTCACCTTATTGCTTTACACAGATGCCCCTCACATAAACTGTTAACAATGTCATTGTATAAGTTGTCAATAAAATATTGTATGTGCAAAATTCCTACACATACTGTCTGCACAAACACAAAAGCCAATGGCTAAGTGAAGGTCTTTAAGTTTACTGTTACAAATATCAGAATAACTTCCTGTTTTGCCACTTTCTCTATCACCCCACAAAATGTCATTAGAACAACAATTCTACTAAAGGCAAGTGATCGACCAATACACTCCATAGTCAACATTAATGCTGGTTATTGTTTACCAAGCTGATTCCATGACTAAGCACTGGTCTGACCAGCTCGCGCTTACATTGGTGTGCGTCTACCAAGCAGTTAGCTTAGTTATGTCAGAACAAACCCATTTATTATCGTTACAAAAATCAAATAGCTTGTCACAAAAAGGAGAATAAATAATAAAAATGGCGTTTAGTTTTAGAAATAGATTGGTTCTCTTAGGCGACATAACAATACATGGGGTGAATTCAGTATATCATAATAAGATGACCGGTCCATGAAATTATTTCAAGAACGTTATGGGAATCTAATAAAAATAAAATAAAATAATCTTTATTTCGAATAAGCAACATCCATAATAAACCTGATTTGTTTTATTACTTCACACGCAATGGATCGTTATCGTGGCAAAACGCGCGTAGCGAACGGCAGCGCAGCGAGCCTTCGGCAGCCGAGTATTTCAACATCCATTGCTGATTTTTTATTTTAGGTGTTTTATTTACACAGATGGATTGCTGCGTACAGAGAATGTAATTTTACATTGAAATAAAGGAACAGTAACTGAAAAAACGATTTCAAAGAATTAAAAGGTCATTGGGCATATCTGACCCGCTTTGCGAAGAGTGGCGGACATTAACCAAAAATTGTTTTAAATTAAAGGGAATAATATGACCTTTCATTGCGTATAATTATTTAATTAAAAATCGATGGAGAAAAATGTACAGGATCGTTTAATAAAATAAAAAAGCACGGTTTCAGAGGATTTTATTTCATCTTATAAAGGTATAAAAATAATTTCGATATCATACAGCATGGTGCACGGATGAGCCAATGTTCAGAGGCATGTATACGCTGTCTCTTTCGCACATTAGACAGGTAGAACAAGTTTCGTTGCGCTCGCGCACTAACTCACCGCCCTCCGCGCAGTCCTTCGTTAGCTATCGTTGCGATCTGTACGTGTACCTAGTTCATTTTATCTATTGTTTTATCGACTACATTAGCGTGTTTCATGGACTCTGGTTATTTGCTTTTGGATTGGATTTCCGTTGATATGGAAAGACAAAACAGTTGTGTGTCGTGCAATAAGATATTGATCAGAGGGCGAATCCAGTCACGTCATATCCGAATGAAACAGTACTATACACATATTTTGTTAAACCCAACGCAACGCGGAAGACAAAGTATAGAAGAGTACTACTGCTCATGTATACATGGCCGCTGCACTGCCAGGAGCTGCGCCCATATGGCTAGCATCGTTTATTATCTATCTTGGGCCAGACGTCAGGAAGCAACAGACGCACCCGCTATCTGTTTAAATGATCTTATGCTTGATTTGGATCAAATCGAATAACAAATCAGTTTACAACACTTGAATTTTTCGAGATACCCGTGGCTCACATTAATGTGACTAATGCCAGAGTAAATCAGAGTCATATATATTGATATACGAAATATAGCAGAGTGTATTGACACTCTGCTATATTTCGTTTGAATCCGCCATGGGTATGGTTTCCATACTAAGGTGCCCAATGACCTTTTCTTGAGAAATTTTCCGGTGGAATATAATCCAAAATAAGGAGCTGAATGCACCTTGTTAGTTTGCGGAGGGCTGTCCCGTACACCCTGTATAATCTAATATACTGTTACAATACAATCAACACACCAATCATCATCATCTGATACAATCTATAAATACTGTACATATTATAAATTAAAGTCACTTTTTCGTGTATGTTCGTGTGAGCGCGTTGTTCTTCTGAACTACTTACGCAACGGGTTTTTTTTATGCAGTTTACATGGGTTCACACCATCATTTAAAGAATTAGTTCCGGAAGGTTTATCTACATAATGTCTATGTATATTAAACTTACATATAATAAATGAATATAGATGTTTTGTAAAGACGTAAAAACCGTGCGGTAAGGTGTAAGGTGAGCGCGTCGCTAGTAATAATTAAAGGAAATTTGGTCTTGAAGCCAACTATGAAGTCGACCACCTATGCGCAGTTCATTTGTTTGCCAGCAGCGCATTCGTGCGTAGCGTGACCATGGGTCGCAGAGGACGAACCCGCCTACATTATCATACAACGTGAAGCTAAGTATCTACACGTGTTTCACTTAGCCGTAGGCTCCTGTGGAACAGCGTCTTAACGGATAGGGCACTAAATTTAGAGAGAATGGGAGTAAAACACATTTTTTCTTGTATGGGAAAGCCGTACGTTTTTATTGTTGACAAATTTCTTAACATAAAAGTCACAAAAGTATATTTTTAGACCTGATAAACACCTTCTTTTTAAATTACTTACGCGTAGAACTTACCAGGCCAAACAAAATTTTCTAAATATTAATTCATTTCAACAAGTAACTGTAGAGTTACGCAGTACATGAATTCCTTGTTAGTCATGCAGTCTTTCTCTGGATTCTTGTACAGAGTCATAGATGCTTGGTATCTGCCTGCAGTGTTGCTGTTCAGTGGTATAACGTCGGTATCCACTATCAAGTCGTCGACTGGGTAGTCGCCCTGTGTAAATGAGAACCGATTTAATTGACACTAGTTTCGAACATACAAAATAATTTTGGTACATAAAACCACAAAAACAATTTTGGTACGTAAAACATACAAAAATGAATGTTTGGTAAAGTCAAATTAAAGGAAATTAATTGTTTACCAAATTGACTACCAACGTACCTATACGAGGGGCATGCCAAAAAAATTAGATATTATTATTCTTTACTTATTTGTTCGACACTGGCAAGTTATAACACCATCTTATAGGCTGGATATATTTGAAAATAGAACACACATTTCTTTTTGCTTTATTTGGATGAGCATTATTTTTCCGAGAATCTGGCGGGAATTCGCTTGCGGCAATGGAGCTCAGTCGACGTGATTTTCGCGCTATGATTTATTATGTCTATAAAAAGCAGACACTTCAATTTTATTTATTTGTATTTTGTATAGTAGATTAATAAAATTTAAGCGTCTGTTTGTAATGTTAAAATAACAACTTTTTAATAAATGCATAAGAAAGTATATACGGTACTTATAACAAAAAAGCAATTTTTTAATTTTTGTCTGTCTGTCTGTTTGTTCCGGCTAATCTCCGAAACGGCTGGACCGATTTTGACGGGACTTTCATTGGCAGATAGCTGATGTTGCGGGGAGTAACTTAGGCTACTTTTATTTAAAAAACAAATAAACCATGAAATTATGAACATAGTCGGATTTGAAAAATTTAACATCATTGGGCTATTTAACACCACGCTACGACCCTTAGGAGCCGAGCAAAAAGAAAAAAGTCAGACAGAACACTAAGTTACAAGGAAGTAATAGCGCGGGCGGGCGATGCAACGCGACGGGTCAGGGGACGAGGAAGTTTTAGTAAAATGTATGTCTGTAGGTATATTGTGTACCTTACGACTTCCACGCGAACGAAGTCGCGGGGTACAGCTAGTGATAGATAAATTCGACACCGACGAGAAATAGAACGTGTATAACATACTGACTGGTGACGAAACATGGCTATATACTTAACTATGATCCCAAAACAAAGCGACAGTCAACTTTATGGTGCTTTGAAGATGAGCCAACTCCAAGAAAATGTCTCCATGCACGAAGCACACAGAAAAAAAGGGTCACCTCATTTTTCTGCAAAACGGGTCAAATTGCTACTGTAGTGCTAGAAGATCAAAGATCGGTGAACTCCGAATGGTATGTGACAGTTTGTGCTCCAACAGTAATATCAGCTTGGTGTGACAAGCGACCGCAGTCAGGAATTGCCACCTTCTCTGGCGCAATGCGGCGTCACTCGTCTGCCAGAACACTCGACTTTTTAACTCAAAAACTTGTCTATCCTCCCTCACCCGCCATATTATCCTGACCTAGTGTAGCGCCTTATGATTTTTACCAGTTTCTAAATATCAAAGAAAGACTAAAGGGGTAGAGGTTTCAAAGCAAAGAAGATGCACTGCCTGCTATAATTTCGATTCTGAGGTCTCGCAAAGATGGATTAAGTATTTGTTATAAAGAATACATTTTTAATTTTAGTATCTAATATCTTTTGGCATGCCCCTCGTATCCAAACTGAAATTACTTAATTTTACGCAATATTTCAATTTTATAAACAATTAATGTTTCTGACTGTACAACGACAGATGTATACCGAATCTGTAAGTATCATAATTTTATGCCTACCCAGGTCATAATATGTCAATTTCATCCAAATCCATTCAGCCGTTATTAAGGCGTGATTGATTATAGTAATGGGAAGAAGGATTCCTATTCTGTGTAGTGAGTAACAATATTATATATATATAAGGTGTAATTTTAAACACTGTTAATCTCTTAAGGGTTCATTGTACTCGTCATTATGAACAACTTTTACTATGGGACCAAACATGAAATTGCGAAAAAAAACAGCTTTTCCCTACATTTATGTTCGCATAACTCAACAAAATGTAGGGAACCCCCCCCCCCCATACACACACATACTCTCCTAGATTTAAGTTGAATTTATTTTGTATGTACACTCCTACATTATTATTGTTTCTAGTTTTAGAAGGGCGGGGTCTCCTAGTACAGGTATTTATTATACTTAAAAGGAGGCCTCTATGTAAGATTATATACTGTTGAAGTTTGTAATGTTAACTGAAATAAATTTATTTATTTATTTATTATTTATTTAATTTGAAAATACTGTAAAAGCCAATTATTAAAAAAAAAAGTAACCGTGGAGTTTCTTGCCGGCTGTTCTCCATAGGAAAAGACCAATGGGGAAGGCAACTGTCAAAATGGCGCTGTCGTAGCCAATTCCTAACACAAGCTATTACAAGGCATGAGGTGGTTTTATTTTATTTTTGCGAAAATGACGCGTTGTTGTGTTCCTAAATACTCTGAATTGGAGTCCACCATTCCCCGAGAGACCCTAAAATTAAAAGATGGTGGCTTAAGGGGGAAGCGCTAAGGTAGCCCGCGAAATTTAAATTTTCATACGATTTTTGCAATTTGCGGCTCAGTGTCTGGGTGATTGTTGATTAAAGTATGATTGTGTATGATTTGTAACAAATATATATTTACAGAATTACAACAATTAGAATCAGTAATACAATTCTATAATCCTGAAATGTTAAGATAATGAAATAGTCATTCAATAGAATAACTTGGTCTTAGAGAGTTGTATAATTATGACTTTAATGATTATAATTACATAAATACATATTTTTTATGGTCGCGAATCATATTTTAATCAACATACAACCTAATATTGACCTGCAAATTGCAAAAATCGTAAGAAAATTTTAATTTCGCGAGCTACCCGGGCGCTTTCGCCTTAAAGCTATTCGTAGATATTTTTTTTGAAGTAAACCGAGTTTGAGGTTATGTCAGAAACATTTTGAAATATTTGTTTTATAATATTGAAATCACCGAAAATAAAAATAGTGAAATAAAACCAGACTCATGAATAAATAAGAAATTGAATGAATAAACGAAATGTCAAATTTATTGTAGGCCGTGGGGACCTAGCTATGATCACGCCATATACAATTAGCGTTGCCCGACCTTGGAAACGTGCACCTAGCTTCTGATTTTACTTAAGTGCCCACGTAGGTTTATGTGAAATAAAATATTTTGATTTTGGTTTTTGATGAAACTTGCTTGCATACGTACCGCTACAAAAGGACACTGCTTGGGGATTCCAATGTATTTCATAAACATATAATAGTTGCTTTCTGGGCCCAATGCCACCTCAGCGCACATGTCGCATATCTCGTGCATGAAGATTATTACGTACTTTCCAGATACTTCCTTTTGCAGAATTAGTTCTACCTGAAAAACAATTAATTTTGTACTGGTAACACTAAATCGAGCATGTTGCTGGCAACACTTTTATGTCCTTGGGTAATAGTTGGCGGAGGGGTATAGCAACTTTTTGGTACAGTAGCGGTCATAAGTGGAGTAGCAATCTCACAAAGCAATAGATTGACGCTTCGGTTTAACTTACGACCTTCTTCTAGTAAGTAATTTCTATACTATACACACACACACTCACATTCGTTTTCAACCGATTGTATTTCATAAATTCAACCATTACTGTATATGGCGTGGTAGCTTGAGTCGGTATATAGAATTACCCTTAAACGATTATAATTGTCTATAGAAAGCATTGTTCACCGTTGAACGGTAATATGAAAAAAACTATTAGTCGATACCATTACATATATTTAGCGACAGCACGTTTCGCCGAATAACGCTACAAAGAATGAATGGTTGACCGATACCTTGCTTGGCCGATGCTTGCACTGACTGGACAGGTCCACTCAATCTGTGTGGTTCTTCCCTTAAAAGACCATTTCAGACACCAACCTACATGGTCTTCACATGATCTGACCAAGATTATGTCTGGACTTTAAAAGAGACTTTGACCTCTGAGTTTGTTTCGGCCTTTCTTCTCAGAGTAGTCAGATAGGAAACGCCGGCCTCATCTAGTTTAACAAAAAAAAAATGTTTGACGTGTAAAAGTGTTTGTATAAACCTATTTACAGAAATAAAATCATTTATCATTTACCAAGATTTGCCGATGTCATGGTTCGCCGGAACACGCTTGAACTAAATAATCTTTAACAGATAGCTATTTTCGCCGAAAGCACCTTTCCTTACGCCGATCCAAAACAATCGTCCTGTTTCTTGCTCATAAAATTTTGACAAAGCATCGATTAAATTGCATTAACTTCTATTTCCATGCGTTTATCTTAGTAATGAATTAAAAAGATATGGAAAGAAAATAATAAAACAGCAAATCTGATTATTTTATGCACTTATGACCGCTTACTGTACATATTATCAGAGTCCCAAAACCAGTAGGTTTTCTATACCAACCCAGTCATAACGTTTTGATGAGGAAATGGGTACCTTACTTAAGTATTTTCTATGCCCAAACCTAAAATATTTCTGGCGTGCTACACACTTGTTCATTGTTCGGGTTGGCATGGTTCGGCACAGCCGGGCGGCAAAATATAATCAAATGAAAGTCAATGTCACATAAAAATTAACCGGAAATTAAATTAATAACATATAATACAAATACAAATAAGGGTTTAGGGTACATTTTGGATAAAATATAATAACATAAATTAATAAAAACTCAGCAATAATCTAAATTGGTCGCTAACATGCTCTGGCTATATGCCTACTGCAGCACTTCCTAATAAAAGGGCAGTCCAAACGTGCAGCGATCATCGCCAGGACAGCAGTGGAGCTGGCCGCACCCTGCGCACCAAGGACGCGCACCGCTTGCGCATTGTGGTGTGAAAACAGTCGGTGCGCGCATCCGCAAACATGCCCGAGGCACTGCAGAAGCGGGGCAGCCCCAATATCGCCCTGAACGCGTTGTTGTACTGGACGCGGAGGGCACTGTAGCTGGCCTGTGTATAGCTAGCCCACAGGCTGCACGCGTACAGAGATGTGCAATATGCTTTAAAAAGTGTGATCTTAACTTGATCAGAACAGCGTGCAAACCTTTGTGCCAACATATTGGCCCTTCTTGACAATGCCCTCCGCTCCCGTTCGATGTCAGCATGATCTCCGAGGCCAGCCGTGACCAAATGCCCCAAGTATTTAAACTGTTTCACCCAGTCTAGGGGAACACCATTGATATAAACTGGTGGTATACTTTGTGGGCATTTTGCACTACTCGTCTCAAAGACCATGCATTGACTTTTGGTCACATTATATTTAAGGCCGTGTCCACTCGCGTACTCCTCACAGATTTGCATTAGCTTCCTCAAGCCACAAACCGAAGCGCTCAGCAGCACCATGTCGTCCGCATAACTAAAACATCATCAACATGGCAGCCGACACGGGCACTGCTGAGCGCGACCATTAGTGCGTCCTTGTAGAGGTTGAATAGGGTCGGGGATGTCAATCCGCCCTGCCTCACGCCGCACTCCAACTTATATGGTTCCGACATAGACCCCGCCCATCTTACGCTGTTGGCCTGGTGCGCATACCAGTACTTGAAGATTCCCACAAGTTCATGAGGTAAGTTAATGTCCTCCAGTTTTTTCCATAGAACATCGTACGCGACCAGGTCGAAAGCCCTGGATAGCTCGAGGAAACAGGCGTACACGGGTGTTTTCCGATCCACGTAGTATCTGACGGTATGCTTAAGACACAGTATTGCACTTTCTGTAGACAGCTGGGGTCTAAATCCAAACTGATTGTCATGCAGCGCCACGAACTTATTTAACTGTGTATTAAGCAGACCGTCAAACACCTTTGCTCCAATTGTAGCTAGCGAAATAGGTCTATAGTTACTTTTATCCGCAAGGTCACCCGTTTTATTTTTCACTATAGGTACTACCACAGTCCTCATCAGTATCTACCGAGTCGAGCACTCGCACTACGGCTCACCTATCGTGCCGGTTATCAAGACCGAACGGCGATATACGAATATGTGGCGATTATTATAAAGTTACCATCAATCTTAAACTTAAACGTGAATTTGACCCACTCCCACGCATCGAAGAGTTGTTTACCACTCTAAGTGGGGAAAGAGAATTTACCGAAAATTGATTTAACCTATGCATATCAACAGATGATGTTGACGGTTGATTCACAACTTTGTAGAGCTATTACTACACACATCGGCACATTTGTTTATCGCCGTACGCCATTCGGATTATCTTGCATTCCGGAAAAATTTTCAAAAATTAATGGAGGAGATATTGCGCGGCGTGCGTGGCACGGTGGTGTTTCTTGACGATATTTGTGTGACGGGGGCTTCGAGAGCAGAACACTTGGTTAACTTAAGACAAGTATTGGTTAGATTAAGAGATATGGGTTTGACCGTTAAACTAAGCAAATATTGTTTCCTAAAAGAGAGCGTTAAATATCTCGGGTTTATTATTGACCAAAGTGGTCTGCTCTCGAAACGTCGGCGTCGAGTCGAAGTACCTAGAACTCGTCCTCGACAGCCGGTGGAACTTTGTGGAGCATTTCCGACGTTTGGCTCCCAGACTGGAGCGGGCCGAGACTGCCTTGAGGCGGCTCCTGCCCAATCTAGGGGGCCAAACGCTTTCTGCCGGAGGCTCTTCGGGGATCCGGTGTGGGCGCGTTCCTTGAGGCGGCGACCGGCACGCCAGTTGAACATGTCGCAAAGGGTCATGACCATGCGGCTAGTCCGGGGATACCACACGCTCTCCGGTGAGGCGACGAGCCTCCTTGACGGATTGCCGCCATGGGATCTGGAGGCAAAAGTCCTTGCGCACATGTGGGAGTGGCGCGAGGAGGCAAAACGCCAGGGCCTAACTCCGCTGCCGCGAGTATTCGCGGCACAGCGGCCAGAGCTTCAGCGAGATCTCATGGCCTCATGGAGACTGCAATTGTCGCAACCCATTGCTGGACACGCCACAATTGCGGCGATAAGAGGAGTGTCTTTGAGGAGTAGCTGGAGAGGCACCACGGCGACCTTACCTTCCACCTGACGCAGGTCCTCACCGGACACAGGTGCTTCGGGAGATACCTGTTCCGGATAAGGCAGGGGGAAATGCCCGGGTGTCACCATTGTGTTGATCGCCCGGAGGACACGGTGGAGCATACGGTGGAGATCTGCCCGGCTTGGGCGGAGCACCGCCGTGTCCTCGCAGAAGCGATCGGCGGCGGCGATCTCACGCGTCCGGCACTGGTCCAGGCCATGGTACGGAGCG
Organism: Fissipunctia ypsillon; assembly: GCA_947568875.1. Classification (NCBI taxonomy): domain Eukaryota; kingdom Metazoa; phylum Arthropoda; class Insecta; order Lepidoptera; family Noctuidae; genus Fissipunctia; species Fissipunctia ypsillon. Next base: position 9,365,026 of record OX387664.1, on the reverse strand, counting down.
GGAAGCCATCACCTCCTGCGAAGCCGTAATGCTCGCGAAGGAAGAGGCGGAACGCGTGAGGGAGAGGTAATCTTTGCGCCCTCACGCCCCTAGTCACCGCAGGAGACGCCCTGGGCGTCGGGAATTGAGAGCCGGTTCTCGGCCACCGTAGGCGCGGGCTTTCGGACGGCGAGCAATTGGTAGCTCGCCGTCCGGTAAAGACCAGGCCCGGTCGACGGCGCGCCGCAAAGAGATGTCAACACTAATTGATGGGGTCTGCAGGGGCCGATGCCAGAATGTCAATTTAAGATAAAAACACAAAACGAAAAGTCAGTAAAAACTAAAAAATTCTTCACTTTTTATTTCTTTTTCGGTTTTTTAATAACGCGTATCCTCTTTTAGCTATGCACTCCTGAAGCCTGGAATGCATGCTCTCGATCAAATGCCACACGTTTTCAGCTCAAATCTTCCTAGGCAAACAAAGCGTCAATCAGTTGCAGCTGGTTGCAGACCTCTTGCTCACTCTAACCCTTCGTTTCAATTGGTCCCACATGTGCACGATTGGATTCAAGTCCGGACTGTTTACTGGCCACGGTAAAACTTAAATGTGAGAGTCTTCCAGCACAGACTGGGTCGCATGAGCTGTGTGTGCACGGGCATTGTCCTGCATCAATACTAACCAAGGACCCATTCGCTGTGCAAATGGGGTCAATGAGGCCTGATGACTTCCTCAATGTAACGCTGAGCAGTTACGGAACCCTCATTTAACATAGCGAGCTCAGTTTTGCCGTGGAAGCTAATCCCACCTCAAATCATTACGTCCTAACGTAATGATTCGACTTCACACTCTTTTTTTTTTGGATGGGAAATCATCAAATGACTTCTCCCGCTCTGGGCGTAGCGGGAGGGCGTGTCAGACTTTTACTGACTAAAACCCACCCGTGTTCCTTCAGTTGCCTGTGCCGGGGCCACGGTAACTCTTTCGAACATCCCGCAAGTCGTCTCCACACCCTAATGCGCCGATCGTCACTAAAAAAATTTACTTTGCACTCGTCGGTGAAAAGCACCATGCCCCACTGATTTATGCCCCAGTCCAAGTATTGACGGGAGAAACTTAAACGATTGGCACGTTGAGCCCTGGACGAAGGAATTCTAACAACTCGACGTTTTGAAGTTTGTTGGTCTTCGTGCAATCGAGTCCGGATAGTTTAGTCACTAACACGAGTACCCGTTGTCAACCGTAGACGATTTTGTATCAAAAGAAAATTTAAAGAAACATCGAAACTAGATTATAAGAAAACTTAACATTCATTTTTTTTTAATTTTAGCCAGCATTTGATCTCTAGCATAACATCAAATAAGTTGGATATCGAAGAGGTAGTAACATCAATATTTTACCACTTAGCAATTAGCTAATGTTTTTTAAATTACACTGTAATGTAAAAATAAGAAGTGGCCCTTATTTTGTTTTGAGTAGTACATTAACAAAAAATAAATAAAATAGATAAGACAGTCACATTGACCAATTCAAAATATAGCAAGTGTTCGGAACTTACCAGGTTTTTTAATATAACGCACATAAAAAATAAAAACCTAGTATGCTGTTTTGCGACCTCCTGGAAAAATTTGTTTGAACACTTAGGTACTGGTTTTAGATATAGGGCAGCCGTGTAGACAACTAAAGCTAATATTAAAGGCTCATGTTTACATGCCAAAATGGTAAAATGTACAAGGTTTCTTTAATATTATTGTAACCACCTTATTGTAAATACCGACATTCTGAGCTAATAAATGAATATTCTATTGTATTCTCACCATCGTATCAGGTCCGACATCCTTCAGTAACTTCATAACTCCGTGCATATATGCAACGGTCTCGTTGTAGCGTCCCACGGTCACTCCCGAAGTGTCCGCGAACGCTTTGCTCTCTTCGTCACAGCACTTCAGTTGAGAGTCCATGTTCACTATATAGTTCTTGGGAAGTATAATTACCTATTACTGATGGTAGCGTACACATGATGTAATTGACGGTTGTTGTTATGCCCTATAAATAGAGCGTAAATAGAGTTGAATTAGTGCAAGAATAGAAAAATGGTGCCTCTTTAGTTTAATAAATAATGACCATTTTTGCTGTGTACGCTGGGTGGATTAATTAGTGCAAGAATAAAAAAAATTGCCTCTTAAGAAACAATAACTATTTTTACTGTGTACACTGGCACAACGGTCAAGCTAGCGTACACATGACTGTGCTTGAAAACGGCTTACCTATAAAGCAACGAAATTTACACACATATAGATTTTTTATATGCCACTGCGAATTCACATAAAGTATTTCCACTGACCATAAAGTTTTTCACGCGCTATATTACGTTTTTGTTACATATATTATTAAAAAAAGAGAAGTTCGCTTTCTTTAAGAACTAATTTGGGCACGCTGCCATAACGCCAGTCGCAATGTTATTATTGTTTAATATCTCCGTTCCTTTATGAGCAATCATTATAAAATTATGCATAGCGCGCGCTCTATTTGGGAACTATTTTTGTGTAAATTCCGCTGCTTTAATATAAGCCGTTTTCAAGTAATGTGTACGCTAGCTTGACCGTTGTGCCAGTGTACACAGTAAAAATGGTTATTGTTTCTTAAGAGGCAATTTTTTTTTATTCTTGCACTAATTAATCCATATTCAGGACGTCCTACGGATATGCCACATGGAGGGAAAGTACCTTGAATATTGTAGATGGAACATTTTACTGAAAGAAGACATTATTTGAATTTAAAAAAACATTTTAAACAGCATTCATAGATATTTAAATAATTACTAATAATCATTCTGTAGCTTTATCATACCGATCGAAAGGCTTCATCATAAGAATTATTTTTTGCTAAATAACATACCTAGTATCACAAATAAAAGGAAGACCATGAATTTTAACATTTGATGTGAAATTTTGTTCAGAAAAATGAAAAGCTGACATTGCCGTAAGGACATACAACTGACATTATCATAAGTACCTATTACTAATAAATGTACCCACTTGAGCAGTACGCATCATTTCCCTATTATAATTTAAGTGCATGATAAAATGATACAGAGATAGGTAATTAGTAGGTAACCGGGTTGTATGCAACAAATCGAGCCGTATCCTGAGCCAAAAGACGCGTAAATTATTTTGTCCATCGCAAAGCGGCTGGCTGATTATAAAGAAATAATTCAAAAATGTGTTCCATTTTCAAACTTTTATTCTTTTGTTTATGTGATTTTCATTGTAGGATTATTGTATTGTGAATTTTTTACATAACCATGGGGTATCAAAATAATTTTGATTTAATGGAAGCATACTTTTTGAACCACAAACACATAACATTAGCCTTACAATGGCACCGCGAAAGATATGGTGGTGGATAATCTGCAAAATTTGGGACGTTTCGATCATCGCTTACCACAACCGCGGCACCAAATGATAAACACTGACGAAGAACTCGACATTTTGATATACTTTGAGGCAAATCCTAAAAGTTCAGTGAGGGAAGGTGAAGAAGTAATCGGAATTTCGAAAAGCAAAATACACCGTGTACTAAAAAATACAAATTTAAAAGTTACATTGAAGGGCGATTAGTACAAAAATTACTGCCCGGTGATGCTGAAAGACGACTTATTTTCTGCCATGAAATCGAGAGGCTCATCCTAGAGGATCAGTATTTTCTGAATAATATTATCTGTGGTGCTATTCTGTAAAGATCCCACCGTGAAAATTTAGGTGAAGTGAGCGTGATGTGAACTGTCATCCCACCTTACTCTACTAGGAATTGAGCTCACTTTACCTAAGTGCTCACGGTGTGATGTTTACAGAATAGATCGGCTGGTCAGACGAGACAAACTTCAGCAATAATGGTATGTACTATGTATGTATTCCACCAATTCGCACTAAGCGTTTCCAAATGTCTTTTGTGATGCGCACAGCAAAGGAGTGGAAATCTCTGCCTGCGTCTGTGTTTCCGAACGCATACAACCCCGATCTCTTCAAAGTGAGAATGAACAGGCTTCTTCTGGGTAAGATCGCTCCGTCGTCGATTTTGTCTCTGACCTAGACTAGAGTCAAGAGCAAACCTATCTCAAATAAAAAAAAATAAAAAATGTACATACAACCGACACAATAATCGCATTTGGTCCAGGAGAATCCCTTACGTATCCGCAAGACTAATAATCAAGTGCGTTTTTCGTTTAACTGTTAGTGTGGGTTTGTAAAAAACCGGGTCCTCTTAGTACATTTTAACGAAGGGCATTTGAATACGGAAAGGTATTTAGAAATACTTGAGATTTTGAGAAATGAGATAAATAATCTTCCGATTGCAGAACGATAAAACCTTACTTTTCAGCAAGATGGGGCTCCGGCTCATAACAGTCACAGAACAAGGGACTATCTCAATGAACACTTTCATCCCTGGATCAATGGACAAATAAGATGGCCGCCGAGATCCCCAGATCTAACCTCCCGTTAGATTTTTTTTATGGGGTTATGTAAAAAATTTAGTTTACAAGAACCAGTATCAGTGTCCACGAGCGACAAGCATAACTTAGACGTATTATTCTAAATATCCACCACAACAAGATCAAAAAATCGACAGGGAGCTAAATAATCAAAAGAGCGCGACTTTGTATTCAACAGGAAGGGACTCATTTTGAGCATTTGATACATTGATTAAAAATGTTACAATTCATGGTCTTATTTTATTTTTGACACTATGTTATTTAGCAAAAAATAATCCTTATGATGAAGCCTTTCGATCGGTATGATAAAGCTACAGGTTGATCATTTTTCTCGTATAACGGGTTCGATTTCCGGTTCAACCATGTAATTATTTAAATATCTATGAACGCAGTTTAAATTGTTTTTTTAAATTTAAATAATGTCTTCTTTCAGTAAAATGTTCCATCTACAATATTTACATACATTTTATTTTCACCACAATATTTAACAGAAACATTTTAATTGCCAAGTATAGCAACACTGAAAATATTGTGGGGACTGGTGCCTAAGCTAGGCCAATGGCCTGTGTTTCAGGTCACCAGGTCTCCACTCCGTGATACTATGTCTGAATTGCTTACGTACTAGTGACAAGAGACAAAAGAAACTACTGATATAGATAGTGCAATCCACGAAGACGCGCCCCACTATTCCTCCTAACCGTTTATAGTATATGTGTGCAAGCTTCCGTCAATGTTTGAGTGTTGTCGGTACACACTAATTACCTATGAGTGTACACGCACACTACAATGAATAGACTAATCAGGACAGAGCGTCATGGTCAAAGTGAAAGATGCTCTACTTCAATTTTATATTTTTTACCCGACCGCAAGGAAAGGGTTATGTTTATTTTATTTTTAGGTGTGGATATTTTATGTGTTTATTAGTTAATATCGATAATATTACTATTTTTATAATGGGAGGTAATTATAGATATTAATGAAATACGGAAATAGTTTTGTTGAACTTTATTGAGAAATGAAAATCGTCAATCACTCGTTTCAGAAATATCTGATTCAGAGTCTGATGTATCACCGACATTTACAATAAAACTAAAATCAAGATCACAATGTCTCATGTATTCGTCTTCTATTATTTCCACGTGCTGACAAGTATTGAACCAGACATTTTTATTTACTCGATCAAATGCTTCATTTAAAATGGGCATAATCGAAGTGTAATTTTGATTGATATTGCGACTAGCAACATCGTTTTTTACAATACCCCAAATGTTTTCGATTGGGTTTAAATCTGGATGATAAGGTGGCAGCCGAAGCACTGTGAATCCATGTTCTTTCAATAATTCGTCAACTTTGTACTTGCGGAAGTTTTCTTTGTTTTTTAATATAAGGTCATAAAGTTCAGGTTTTTTGTAGCTTGGTTCAAAATAGATATTTTTTGCATTCAGCCAAGTCTGCATGTCTAATTTGTTGGAGTTGGTATTTTTTCCGAACTAGTATTGTGATAGGCTGCATTATCCAAGACTATCACGGCATCATTTGGGAGATTTGGTATAAGTTTCTCCTTTAGCCACTTTAAGTAATTTTCTGTGTTCATGTTATCGTGGTAGTCTCCGGATTTGATCTCTGCTCTGTATGTCAACAACGCATTTGGTACGAAACCCTCTGCACTTCCGCCATGTACTATAATTATGCGCACTCCTTTTGTTAAGTTTTGTTTTATTGCTGTTTTACAACTTTTTTCGGCCCAAGACTTTTTTTGCACGTGGTTGGTATGAATATATGATTCATCTGTGTAGACTTACTTGTTAGGTCTACCTGCATTGCGAAAAGACTTTACCTGTTTTAAATATTTCAATCTTAGCATATGAATATCATGTTTTTCGGTTAGCACCTTCCTGTTATTCTCAGTTTTTCTCCATTTATAACCAAGTTTAAGTAACAATGTTCTTAGGGTTGTTATACATCCATCAAATTGTATACGGTCTTTCAAAACAATATTAAGTCGTGATAATGTTGGAAATTGACGATGTTCTATATGATAGTTTTGGATAGTTCTTCGGACTACACCAATATCAAATTCGTCTAAATTAATTTTTCGTGGTCTTACCCTTCTCTTCTTCATAGGTGATGTAAAAATAGAAGCACTTCTGTATACTAAATTCGAATGCGACGTACTCGCTTCATTTTCAGACTCAATATCCGCTTCCGTAGTCGGCTCTGTTGTACTCTCCGCACTTGGGGCTATAGGAACTATCGCATCCGTCTCCATAGTTATATTCGATTCCATAGCAGGTACTGTAGTTTGCTTCATTATATTAGTATATTCCTTTCTTTCGCGTAGAATTCTAGTCACTGTGCTTTCAGATACTCCAACAGCCTGTGCGGTTCTCCATCGCGCATCAGTGAGTTTTTCTGCATAATTTTTACTTGCTTCTTTTTTCATAAAATCGTAAACTTTAGAAATAACTACACTCAAGGGTAGCGGCATCACCATTTCAGAGTTTCTGACCAAGACACGGCACCAAGTTTTTATTGCGGCACGCAAACATTTTAGCATCGGCAGCTGCTGGTCTGCAGAGGGAATGGTTATTGTCTTGACGCCTGACAAGTCACGCCGGAAGATAGCGACCATGGATGAGCTAGAATCATTAATCGCGCTATTCCCCGCTCCCGCCAATGCTGCAGCACCTGTTGTTCCCGGGCCTGCCACCGCTACCTCGTCGGCCGTTCCACCTACTTCGCCGGTATCTGCTACCCCCAACAAACGTAAGATTGTGAGGAAGGCTCGTCGCTAAGTTTACTCTTTTAGTTACCCTTTGCATGTTTTACATAGCGCTTTGTGATTAATTTGTGTAGTGTCGGTACGCTTTAAAATTTGATTTCTCTTTTTTTTTTTTTTTTTAATCTACCTATAGCTTTTACTTTTCGCTAATATTTTTCTCACAACTTAACTTGCCGGTAGATGTTATTAGTAATATTATTTTTATATAGTGACATGACGTCTGTCAGTGTCATTTTTAGTTTTATTTTGACATTACGTTTCGTTACAGTCTGCGTTTGTCATAGTCTGTATCTCAATGTTGTGGTTGATATTCTTGGTAGTTATTTTTATTTTTATGTGTTCTGTTATTGATTTACTTCCTTAAAATTTTTTATATACCTACATCTTAGATAAAATAGTCTAAGACCTACATAGTTCTTAAGATCATTTGTTAAAATCTCTACCAATAATAGCGAATAGGTGCTTTTATTAGTTTAGCGTAAATATATTATTTTTATTGTTTTGATTTTATGCACTTAGTACTAGTTCTGATATATATTTTTTATTAGTTTTTGTAGTTTATATAAAAATATTATTATTATTTTTTAATTCATATTTTATATAATATATTATTACTTTTGTAAACTATGATCGTTGCGGACCTTGCTGATGATTTTTTCTCTTGTTCTTCCTCTTCTAGCAGTTTCCTTAGTGCAGCGAGTGGTTCTTCCTCTCCTCTCACTCTTGGCGATCAAATTTCTTCTTTGCTTTCCCACCTCCCCAACAATCTCAACATAGCCCACATCAATGCCCAGAGTGTCCCATGCCATTACTCTGATCTTCTGGCTTCCATTAACAGTGCACACCTGGACGCTTTGCTGATCTCCGAGTCCTTTCTCAAACCTTCTCTTTTATCTGTACACTTTGCCATTCCTGGCTTTGTTCTTATTCGTAATGATAGAACTGGGAAGGGTGGTGGTGGTGTTGCTATTTACTTACGTACTGATATTCCTTACAAGATTATCAGCACATCACCTTCTTCCTACTCGGGATCAGCGGAGCATCTATTTCTAGAAATTTCCTTGCATCGAGTTAAGATGCTTCTTGGAGTGATGTACAGTCCTAATCTTACTATCGATTACTTTGACTCTTTGGATTCGCTTTTAAATGATTTCTGTCCCTCTTATGACCACGTTGTCTTGATGGGTGATTTTAATACTTGCCTCCTTAAAAATGACTGTCGTACCCACAAACTTCAATCTCTTTTATCCTCTTTTAACCTTAGTATTCTGCCTCTTTCTGCTACTCATCATTCCCCTAACTGCACCCCTTCTCTTTTGGACCTGATGATTGTCTCTGATTCTAATAATGTTTCTGTCCACGGACAGCTCACAGCTTGTTTTTCTTACCACGACTTCATCTTTATGTCCTATAGGATTCGCCCTCCAAAGCGTAAGCCTCAATATATTTTCCTTAGGAACTATAAAGGCATAGACCTGGAGGCATTGCTGCGTGATGCTGGTAGCATCGACTGGAAGGACGTCTTGGAAAGCTCGTGTATCAACAGTATGGTTCACATTTTCAATAGCAAAATACTCAGCTTATACGATCGTCATGCCCCTATCCGTCGAGTCAAAGTTAAGTATGTTCCGGCTCCCTGGCTTACTCCTGCCATAAAAGATGCGATGGCAGCTAGGGATAGAGCCAAAAGGAGGTTAAAACGCTGTCCTTCCGAGCGCAGCTTGATTGCGTTTAAGGTGTTGCGTAATCGCTGCTGTCGTATGTGTAGAGATGCAAAGAGACGCTACTTCCATAATTCTCTCGACAACCGTAACTCTTCAGAAGTCTGGAAGTTTCTAAAAACTGTCGGCATCGGTAAGTCTCCTGTTGCTTCCAGTAATGACACTGACGTGTCTGCTCTTATTAATCATTTCTCACATCCCCCTGTTACGTTGGATCCGCTCGTCAAATCAGCTACGTTAGATAAACTTTCCTGTTTGCCTGTGCCGCAGTGTCCTCCTTTCGAGCTAAGCCCTGTAGGTGAAAGTGAGGTCAAAAAATCTATCTGTGCTATCTCCTCCTCTGCAGTTGGTAATGACAATATTTGCTCAAGAATGATTTCTCCTATCCTTCCCGCATTACTTCCCATTTTGACCCACATTTTTAATTTTTCCTTATTCTCTTGTACTGTTCCTGAGGCCTGGAAACGAGCCCATATCATTCCCTTACCAAAAATTCCTCACCCGGTCTCACCGACCGATTTCCGACCCATTTCTATCCTTCCATATCTCTCTAAAGTTCTCGAGCACATTGTTCATCAGCAGCTTTCTTCTTTTCTATCTGTAAATAGCCTTCTCAGTCCATTTCAATCCGGTTTTCGACCTGGTCATAGCACAGTAACGGCTCTTTTGAAGATTACTGACGAAATTCGCTGGGCTATGGACCACAAATCTCTCACCTTGCTTGTACTTCTGGACTTTAGCAGTGCCTTTAACTCTGTTGATTTCGACATCCTTCTAGGGATCCTTAAAACTTTCAATTTCTCTTCTTCTACGGTTGATTGGTTCGATTCCTATCTTAATGGCCGCGTGCAGCGGGTTCGTCTCGATGAGTTTTCTTCTGACTGGTGTTCTCTTACCGCGGGTGTGCCTCAGGGTGGCGTTCTCTCTCCTCTTCTCTTTTCTATTTTCGTTAACTCTGTCACCAGAGTCATCGCTTCCCACTTCCATCTCTATGCTGACGATCTGCAGCTTTACAATCACTTCTTGAGGCAAGATGCGGCAGCCGCCGTGTCTGCCATGAACAGTGACCTGGATTTGATTGGCGTGTGGTCGCGGTCCTTTGGACTGCAAATCAACCCTAAGAAATCCCAGGCTATAATCATCGGCGGAAGGTATATGCGGAATAGGCTCGATGTCGCGTCGCTGTCTCCACTCTGTCTGAATGGAGTTCAGATAGAATACGCAAATACGGTTAAAAACCTGGGGGTGACCATGGACCCTTACCTATCGTGGACTGCCCAAGTTGCTCAAGTCAGTCGCAAAGTGCACTACACGTTCCATACGTTAAAATGCCTCCAGAGCTTCTTGCCCTTGAATACCAGAATCTCCCTTGCCCAAACTCTCATCCAGCCCATTATTGACTACGCTGATGCCTGTTACTTGGATGCCACAGAGGAGCTCTTAAATAAACTTGAGCGTTTGCAAAATATATGTATTCGTTTTATTTTTAATCTTAAAAAGTATGATCACGTTTCTAACTTTCGCAAGATACTCAAGTGGCTCCCTATTCGACTTCGCAGGAACTCTCGGATATTGTGTCTGCTATTTAACGTCCTTCACAATCCTAAAATGCCATCCTACCTGCGGGAACGCTTTTCCTACGCTCGTCCTTCTGATGCTCCTTGCAGGTCACATCTTAGAAATCTCCTTAAATCCCCTCCCCACTCAACCGACTTCTACTCCTACTCCTTCACTGTGCATGCGGTTCGGTTATGGAATTCACTTCCGCCTGATATTAGGGACTGCCAAACTGTTGCAGTGTTTAAAAGAAGAGTGAAAGAACACTATCTCTCCACTTCGTCATAGCTATTAGTATTTATTATGTTATGTTTCATTATTATCGTATATTTTTTTTTTTTGTGATATTTATTTTGGTAGTATAATGTATGTATTTGTATGTACTCATATTTTATGTTTATATATATATATTTGTTTATATTCATATTAGTGTATCGTTTGTGATTTTATGTATTTTGTTTTCTCTTTTACTCTTACACACGTTGTCTACATCTCTTTATCTACTTTCCTATCGCAGGTATGCTGGAAGAGATTTCTTTAGAAATAAGCATCACCTTTGTACGTATTTTTCTGTTCCTTTCTTCTTGTTTGTTTATATGTGTGTACATAAACTGTTAAATAAATAAATAAATAAATAATTTCTCTTGCCTAAAATTAAAAAAAAAACATTACATAGTTTTACTTATTTGTAAAGATGAAATGAAATCCACTATTACTAAAATTTGCTATTTATTAAAATTGAATTACTTTCGTTAGCTAATTTCATGTATTTTAGTAACTACAAACTTCTTTACATTTTTTACTTTTTACTTTTTGGCTTTTAAGAACAACACGCTGAGATTTTTTCGACATTTTAAAAATATATAAAGTAGAGCAACTTTCGTGACGAGTCAGGATTTTCGCAGCATAGTCTTCGTGTGCATCGAACCGCTGACGGTTCGCGACTGCCGCTCGGAGCAAACTCCCCGCACCCCGCGATCCCCTCAACCAAAAATTAGTGGGGCGCGTCTTCGTGAATTGCACTATCTGTACTGTGATGTTAATGGGTGTAAAATGTTTGTAAGTACCTAATTATGAAGAGAGTTGTGTCTGTGATTTAGAGTAAGTGTTAATGTACCTATGTGTTTGTTGTATTGAGTGTAAGGTTGTGAGTTATCTGTTTGTGTTAAATTAAACAATGTAAAATATATTGAAAAATTAAAGCGGGGTAGGGTCGTAGGGTATAAACATCCACGTGTTAAGAGATAATGTCAAGGATGTCTTCAGTGTCCTCGTATGATAGGTTTTGCAACTAACTTGTGAGTTTGTATTTTAATTTATGCTTGGGTAAGGCGTATATGTCAATTTGGCTGTTCACTTTGTTGTAGATACGTCCACTTAGAGCAGTGTAATGACGGCTTGCGAATTTTGTCCGGCATCTTACAGGGTCACAGACTGAAAGCGCTTTGCGTTTAGAAGAATATTTCTTTTAAGCGGAAGAGAGGAATGCCGACGCAGTATAGCTCGTAGAACGAAGAGTTGGCGAACTGTGAGTACCTGGGTCTCGCAATAGAGCAAAGAAGTAGGGTAGTCTCTGCGTTTGACCCGCATAACCTTTAATATAGCCCTCTGGGCTCGTTCAACCTGCAGTAATAATGTTTTGTGGGTCCCTCCCCAGGCAGGAATACAATAAGTAAGAACACTAACACATAGGCTTCTGTATACGAGAAACAAGGTCTCAGGTTCAGCCGAATATCTGAGCTGATTAAAAATATAAATTAGTTTTCTGGTACGACTAGTTAAGAGTTTCAGTAGGTATGGGCTCGCCAGGTTAGGTGCTCATCAATCAAAACACCTAGGTATTTAACATTGTGAACAAAGGGAACTGTGAGGCAGTTACAATTAATGGGATCAGAATTGTTATGGTTAGTACAGGTATGATCTCTCACCACACTACTCTCCTCAGGGGGAGGGCGGCAGTGTGGAAGAGAGAATCCGTCGATTTTTGTCTTTTCGATATTCAAGGTCAATAAGTTCCCTGATAGCCACGCCATCACTCGGCGAAGAGCCTCCTCTGTTTTAAGTCGAGCATTGGTCCAGTTGTCATCGTAAGCAATCAGGGCCGTATCGTCCGCGTAGGTAAAAATTTTGCAATTGGGAGCGGGTAAGAGGCACAGGTCGTTAATATAGATTAAGAAGAGGGTAGGCCCCAATACGCTACCTTGCGGGACCCCAAAGCTGATCGTCACCGCGTCACTATGAAAAGAGTCAATTTTGATACACTGTGTTCGATTCAATAGGTAGTCTGAGAAGATTTTTAGCGTAATACCACGGATTCCCATACATTCCAGCTTAGCAATCAATCTGGGAATGGAGACTAGAGTCAAACGCTTTGGATAAATCAAGGAAAACTCCGTAACATTTGAGTTTCCTATCCAGCTTTCTTACGACTGTATCTGCGAGGTCAAGTACTGCGTCCTCTGTAGAAATGCCCCGTCTAAAACCATACTGATTAGTCGCTATGAGCCTATGTTTTTCCAGGTATGTGGTGAGACAGTTATTGAGAATTCGTTCTAATATTTTTGAAAGAGAACTCAGTACAGAGATGGGCCTGTAGTTGTTAACGTTGGCTCTGTCTCCATTCTTGTAGACTGGTTGCACGACAGCTGTCTTGAATGCATTAGGGAAGGTACCTACCTGTGTCGATGGCCCGGTTGCAGATGTGCGTGATTGGAATAGCTAAAGCGGAGCTGGATAGTTTAATTACTTTTGCGGGTATTTTGTCGAAACCGGTAGCGCAGTCACCGCGTAAATTGTCGATTAGCTCTTTTACCTCCATTTCGTCAACAGGCAAAATAGATAGGGAATTATTTGGTGTTGATGACGATTGAGTATTCTCAATCGTCATCAACACCAAATAATTCCAATAGATAATAAATAGATAATAGAGTCGTACTTGGTCGTATTCGACCAAGTACGACTCTCAAGAGGGGCTAATCGCCGAGACAAGCGTTGTGCCCACATTGACAAAGAAGGAATTGATTTGATTTAGGGCGGCTGAAGGGTCTACAGAGTTAAAAATGAGTGGACTAGAGGACTGAGAGGGGGAGTTGGAGCAAGTTGTTTCCTTAATAGCCTTCCAAGTGGCTTTCACATTGTTTTTTGCTTTAAGCAATAGGTTCTTTTCGTATGCCCTTTTCAGTTTTTTAAGAAGTGTTTAGGAAGTTACGATATCGGGTGTAGGTTCGTTAGAGAATGTCATTGTCAGGAGATGAGTTTAATTTTTTGTGGAGACTGTCCCGGTTTCTGATACAACGAACTAGCCCTGACGTCATCCACGGCTTAAGAATCCTCGTCTTTCTAGATACTTTTACGAGTTGGCTATGTTTGCTAATGACATCTTGAATTATGGAAGTTAATAAATCTGTGGCTTTGTTACAATCTGATTCGTTTAGAACTGAGTAAACTCCAAACGATCCAATTCACTTTTAATATTATTAGAGTAGAAATAGCGTAATATGGTGGCTGACTGTTTGTTTATATTTTTAAGTCTTGTTTTTAAGCAGATAATTATTGGTAGGTGATCGGTGATATGGGTGTCGTGAACAATGACGGTAGCGGACTTTCTATTTTTCAGAAGTACATGGTCTAAACATCTGCCAATCTAGTGGGGAACGTGTGTGCAGGTAGCAGACCTAGTGAAGCGCAAAGGAAGTGAATTCAAAGTACTTTCCCTCGCATGTGGCATTTTCGTGGAACGTCCTGTAGGTGTATATAAAATTCTTGTTTGTACCGAAATTACCGTTGTTAGTTTTAGAGACGTACAAGTTTGAAAATGTCGCCGCCGTCTCAAAAAATAAAATAAGAAAGTCCATTAATATTACCGAAACTAGAAAATTACAAAAACTTGTTGATAATTTATCAGAATTATATGATTTGTCTGACATCGATCATACCAATTCTGAAGATGAGATACAGAGTGGCTCGTGATATTTTTATGAATTCGGTAAAATTTAGGTAAAGCCGGAGGCAACAACTAGTCACGCGGGCATTGCAGCATAATCGGGACATAATTACCACCACATACATTACAGAATATAGGGAAATAATTTCCAACCAATAAAAAACCTAAACAAATATAGGGAAACATATTCCCACCAGAAAAACAACAAATCAGCCTGTTTTATTTTTCATTATATGTAGATATATTAAAACTACCCTTCAAAGTGATGTAAAATCCGTTTTAACATTTATGAAAAGCCTTCTGAAGCGCAGAGTTTATTTAACGGTTAAGCTCTATTTACAGGGCATAACAGCAACCGTGAATTACATCGTGTGTACGCCACCATCACGGATACCAATAATTAAAGCAATGTATTATAACACCAACAATACTACCAGAAAAAGATTGCGCTTCGGCAACCATCATGGCCGACTGCCTCATTGATCCAGTGTCCGAGATGAGCGTGTGGTCATGGGTTCGATCCTTCGGTAGGGCATTTGTTGTAAGAATTTTTCATTAGGCAAATATCAGCAATCCATAGAGAATTCGAGTCCGGTTAGTGGCAATAGGCTCGCCACCTTTCACATGAGACTTAAACGTAACTGAATTACTTAAATGTACCTCCACGCCTACCCCTTCGGGAAATACAGGTGTTATCTTTCCTAATGGAAAACCCAAAAACCCTTCCTGCCCCAATGGTGGAATCCATTACTCTAGCAATAACTACAAAATAAATAATCCAAACAAAACTTACCACTTCAGGCGATTGAGCACCGCAAAACCGCAGCAAATAAATCAGTATAATAGGAATCATTACGGCAGCTCATCAATATCTTGCAATGCAAAATGAGCTGTATTAAATCCTCGCCATATTTAATATATTGATAAAATCGCGTGCACCATCAGATATGGAGGGACATGTCAATTTGTCTGTAGTGATACCATCGCACGGGAAGTGTTTTTTAAACATGTTATAAGTTGTTAATGAGGTAGAGTATGTTGTGGTAACGTATTATTATGTATGGTAGGTATAGCTGAAAATGTTTATTTGTATCCATGGATTTGTAGGGAATGGGTGTGCGTTTTAGTTTTGTTAAGGGCTTACTGAAAAACAATTTGAGGAGTTATTGCTCCCAATAAAACAAGAAATCGGCTAGAAAAATAGAATTTAATTTACCCTCAACCTCTAAGCGGCGAAATGTTAAAGTACATACAATCACAACATTAAAGTTTTCGAATGTAAGGACTATTAATGAATTTTATTCATATAATGTCTAGCTACCCAAGACCCATTATAGTAATAACAAGAATAAACTCCATAAGCATTCCAAAATAAAAATAAAAAGCCAAAAATAAAGTGTTTAATAAATTTATTAAAAAAATATACAAAACAAAAAAAACGCTCGTCCATGCTTGCTACCCCACGTTATAAAATTACAAAATAAACTAGTAAATAGCGTTATGTGTTAACAAGTTATATACATAAATATATATTTTATAGTGCATAAACTTGCAAAGTGAGGAATACCGTAAGCACACAAACACTTGTGCGCGCAAGTGTACAGACGCTAAGAGTTACGAGAAATGCTTGTAAATGTAATCAACAAAGCCTTTTAATATTATGCAACCCGATATAACAAAAAATTTCGAAAAATACATCAATAAAGTTCCTCTTTCTATATAAAATACATTTCTTTTACGCTAAAGGAGACCAATGCGGCGCGAACGTCTAGTTCGCTAACTCTAATAGAAATATAGTTTAAATACATCTTATTATGTCAATAATATATTACTTTTCAAGTCTTAAATTACAAATAACCTAATACTGAAAAAGTAACTTTGACATCCACAGAGGGCTCAAAATATTTATACCAACTTCCGCTTACTCGATATGTTAAGTGTAAATATATTATTTTCGAGACAAACGTTAAAATATGCTGCGATGTGCAGCCTACAGATCAAAATTACGCCAAATTTTATGTAACAAGTTGGATTCAATTCAAACAAAGTTGGCACAAATATACAACTAGTTAAAAAAACAGAGCCCCAAAATTCGTAATAAAATAAATACTCTTAACACTAATCAAATCCTTCCAAACTAATTTCTAAACAAAGTTCGGGACTCCATTCTTACAAGCACCTTACAATATTAAATATAAACTTTTTAGTTTTAGTTCATTCTATACTATACACTAAAAATATAGCTTCTTTTTCTCGTAATATAATTATGGAAGAATGCTTAAAATGTATCTGCATTGAACAAACGTGGAACCATAAACATTTACAGCAACAACGTTCAATTACATGCTAACATTAGACTAGAGACAACTAAAACATTCATAAAGATATCATTTTCGTTAAGTGTTTAATTATAGCTCACTCTAGTTGCCGGCCCATACAAACAAGAACAAAAAACCATCGAGCGAACACATGTCCGAACAATCGACAAACTAAAATCGAACCTTCTCGCTTCCACTTCGGTTACAGCGCACGCGCTGCCTACTGCATCATACGACATAACAAGAGGAAATACTACAAAAGTGTGATGACGAGGCAACATGTATGTACACACAATTTGTAGCACACTTCTTGAAAACAAAGTATACACTCCAAGAAGACACTGCGGCGAAACATTCCATAGTGATGGATGGAACTACACGAAAAATGCAGTATGCAGTGCGCCCGCTAGCGTTAACTCGGGCCGGCGCAAAGAAAAATTTACCTTAACGTTAAACAAATTAGTGTCGGAATGCGACAGGGAACCCGTCAGTCCGTGTGCAACCAAGCGATCAACGATATATGCGTGTTTTAGAAATAATTATAAGGTAGTCGTTAACAAAATATCGAGAGATATAGGTTGGTGTCCATCACCTTTGGGAAGTCAATGAACCTGTAAAGAGAATGTTTATTGTTACTATACAAATTAATAAAGTTAAAGTGTGTTTGTAATCTACACAAATAAATAAAATTGAAGTGTCTGTAATTTCGAATTAAAAAAAATTACTAAATGCATAAGAAATTATACAGGGTGTAAGGGACAGCCTAACAGGGTGCATTTAGCTCCTTATCTTGAATCATTCCACCGGAAATATTCTTAGGAAAATTCTTTTTTTATCGTTTTTTCAATTTATTACTATTCCTTCAATGTAAAATTACATTCTCTGTACGCAGCACTCCATTTATCTAAATAAAACAGCTTAAATAAAAAAATCAGCAATGGATGTTGAAATAACTCGGCGGCAGAAGGCTCGCTGCGCTGTCGTTCGCTACACGCGTTTTGCCACGGCCGGTAACGATACATTGCCTTAGTTAATAAAAACAAATCCTGTTTATTGGATTTCCATAACGTTCCTGAAATAATTTAAAGTACCGGTCATCTTAGTATGATATACTGAACTCACCCCATCAGTCTACGGAGGGCTGCCCCTTACACCCTGTATACGGTACTTATAATAAAAAAGCAATTTTTAAAATTTTTGTCTGTTTGTTTGTTCCGGCTAATCTCCGAAACGGCTGGACCGATTTTGACAGGACTTTGGCTGGCAGATATAATATAAGGAGTAAAAATTTATTAAAAAAAATAATTAGGGTTCCGCGCAAAAATCCTATGAAATTGTGATCAAAATCAGATTCAAATAGTTTTGACTTCTACGCGACGCTTTATGCTTTGTATTTATCTCAGAGGCGACAGCAGAAGTCGGCACCCCTAATATCCGATAACTGACAATGTTTTAAATGCAATCTGACGTATCCCGTTTTCTTCAAGACAGCTAGTACTACGGTCACCATTCACCAACTTGGTGACAACGTCGCGACAGGAGACACAGAAGCGTATGGTCTGTTCCAAAAGTATCTGATGAATGTGTAAACAAACTCTATTCCGTTTAAATTCTAACACCTTCACCTGTATATAGTATTTAGGTTTCAACTTTATATCTTACTGCTTTTTCCGCAAATTAATGTTTGAATAACATGATTAAATTGTAATTGAAAAATCATCGACGAAAACGACAATTGTCAAATGAGAAACTTCTTTAAGATGATTTGAAATTAGAAATACGGGTTTAAGAATTCAAATTATCAAATCGAAGGACTATTTGTAAGTGGCACTACAAATTGGTTTCCAGAGGTACGTTTTATGATCCACTTGTTTGCATTTTCATCAGATACTTTTGAAACACGTAAATAAAGCTAGTACCTCGGCGGCAGCGGGCGCGTTGCGTGGCGGCGCGGGCTCGACGCACAGCAGGCGCGGCTTGTCGTCGCGCGGCTCGTCGCCCGGCGCGGCCCCGCCGCTGCCTCCTAGCGACATCTCCGCCAGAGCGGTGAGAACGCTGTCCATGCTCACAGCGGATCCGCTGTCGCCCTCGCCCTGGACGATACAATGTACATTTTTTAACAAAACAAAACCCTAAAGATTTGAAAGGTTAAATACAAAATGTCGTTTAGCTGACGCGTAGAAGTATACGTTAAGACTGCATACAAATACAGGTCTCCCAGAAACAGTATGCGAGTAACAATTCCAACAAAGCTTTTAAAAACTCATGAGGTAGATAACCTGACAGAACTTGATACACGTGCAATGATAGATGCACTCCTACAAAGCTATTATAAGCTTTGCCTCTATGGCAAGTTGCTCTGTGGCACGACGATCGTGCTATTTCGGCAAAACGAGGATTACCGAAGCGCGTACCTTTTCTGGTTTAACTTTCACTCACTCAATATAGCAACAACATTAGCAAATAATCTTTCAACTCACCTTTTGCGGACTGGGCTTGAAGAAATGTAAATAACAAAAGCCACGGAATCCCTGAAAAGTTGAAAGAAATTAAAATTGGGAATTTAAAGCGTAAACAATATCTCCGAAGGTGAAAAGGTGTAACTTACGACGACGTTCATGTGGGAACCACTTACCTTCCAGACCATGATCTGTGGCTTGACTCCGCGTTCAGACAGCGCCTGTTTTAGGTCACGCACTCTTGTATTCGGACTGATGTTGGAAATCTGGAACAAAACATACAAGATTAATTTCATTTTTGACATAACAATATCACGGTAATATTATCTATACAGTATTCCAACTTCATACAAACGGACGAAGCGCGAGCTATGGCCTACGCGCCTCGATCTCGGCATGTAGACAGTCGCGACTTGCCGCAGTGACGAATGGACGGTGTGTTGTTTTTTTAACAATAACCGCGCGATTTTTTCACTAAAAATAAGTTCAAGTACATATTTACATATTTAATATGACTAGTAGGATATATTGTGCTGTTTTTGGTTGCATGAATTCGTCAATAACGCATCCAGAGATAACTTTTTTTAGATTACTGGAACTATGAAAGGTAAGACTATAAAATAATTTTACTTACTAGCAGGTAGGTACATAATGTGTGTCTTTTTAATGGATAAGTATTTCCTTTTATCTCCCGAAAAAAAGATGTCTGGATTAATAAATAAAGTGAATAGAGTAAAGGAAAGTGATTGACACGAGTGAAATAGGTAGTTATAGGCGGATCATGAATCATGATACGGTAGGTACGCTTGTGTTAAGACCTCGGCGCAAATTTATAAGACCGATTTGTTATTCAAACATACACATGGTTTTTTAATTAAATCTACCAATCAAAAAACAACACGCATTTTTATTGAGCACTTCCTATTCAATTCACAAAGTATTTTATTTGTTTATATAAAAAAAGTATATTTACAATCACAAAACTAAATGGAAACACAAAGTAGGCAAACGTAATTACAATGCTGGAGGCGGGCAGCCCTATCGCATGTTTACGTACCGCGCGGCTGTAGGCATTTATTTCAAAGATACAGGCGAGTTACAATACTGTACAGATAATATTACCGTGACAATATTTTACAATGCATATGCTCGAAAAGAGCGCTTTCCAAGCAGCCAAATTGTGCGGAAAGTGCCACTTTTTCATACTAGTGCTTTTTATTTTTCAGTTTTTTTAACTTTCAACTCCGTCGTCAGACCGACGCAGTTTTTATTATTTGAGAAAAGTTTGACAAATTAATCTAGTACAGAATTTTCTTGCTTAGTTTCCACGCACAATGCATAGTGAAACGTTGTATGATACACGTGCGTGAGATGATTTCAGACTCCTGTCGACTTATACCTACACTAGCTCGCATGCTACTCGCCGGAAATCACCTACTTTCCGCACTTGTAGCATAAATAACTATTATGACTGTTTCCGTTAACTCGCAAGTGCCGCGTGACTGGCTCACGCGATGAGGTTTCGTCCGAATTAGCGGATGATCGGATCGTTGATATACATGCTTTTTAACTATTTGGAGATGTTACAACGGACTTTAGTCGTGACGTTTCTGTCTGGTAGAACTTTATACTTGACGCATTCTTTTTTCTGTTTCTTGATTTTACCAAATAATTTCCAGCAATAAAATAAACATCTTGGTTAACAACCTCTCCTACAGATGGACTCAACACCATGTCGTCCGCGTAACTGATGTTATTGACGCAAAAGTTATCTAAGTGACATCCGACATGGCTGTTGCTGAGCTCATTTATCAGTTGATGGCATACGGATTAAACAGTCTTGGAGAGGTTAGTTCCCCTTGCCTCACTCCTCACTTAAGTGAATATTCTTCAGATTATGCGTTACCCCACCACTTGACAAAGTTTTTCTGGTGGTTATACGAGAAAGAAAATATATTAGTAAGTTCGGCGGGAGCCCTGACCTCAGACCCCAAGCTTAGTCCGGAGCTTATTATAATCGACTATGTCGAAGGCCTTCGATAGACCCAGAAAACAAGCATGGGTGTTTTTTTCTATTAACATAGTAAGCGACTGTGTGCTTTAGTGTCAAAATTGCGTTTTCATTTGACAGTCTCGCGAAATCCAAACTGGGCATCGTGAAGGTTAAATAATATACTTGCAGAGCTGAGCATCCAGAAGACCACCGAAGACCTTCGTCATCACAGTAGCCAGGGAGACAGGCTTATAATTATTCGTGTCAGTTACATTACCTGCGACATTTTTTGCGATAGGCAAAACAATAGTTTCCGTCATCTTAGGTGGTAAGTATGAGTTACGTATGTAGAAAGTAAACAACATAGTCAGGGGGCCTACTCTGAGGCGTAAATCCGAAGTTTCGGCCGAATGTTCGGAAATTTTCAACTAAACTTCATTCTATTTCGTTCGGTCCGTTCGGATCGGACCGAACTTCATTTTGACGTTTGTTTAACGAATTTCATTTGACGTTTGGTCGGATCCGAACCGACCGACTGAAATAGAAAAAAGTAAACTTCCGAACATTCGGCTGATACTTCGGATTTACGCTTCAGAGTAGGCCCCCAGTACTCTAAATAAATGTTTATCTGCTTGCTGCAGCTGCTCAATGGCCACATTTAATGTTATAAATAATAGTTTTCATATCTTTAGCAGAAAATCGGGTTTTCGCAGACAGTGATGGCTTCAACATCCGTAGCAATAGAACTGTCAAAAGCGGTGACTCAATTTTTAAATTATTATACCAGTTAGTTATCTCTCTAGACTCACTACACCCGCCTACAGTCACTGGCAAACTAACCCTACCGTTCATCATCTTAGTATCCTTCCAGAAAGATCGAAACATTTTAACCGTAACGACGTGTGAGGCTAATAAATCCGTTTCAAGCTGGTCTATACCCAGAAATGGAATTCGAGATCAAATATGTAAACAATTGCCAATGTTGCCAATTTTAAATAATAACCTCAATTGTACAGTTTGCCGAAAAGTACTATAACATAGTGCTAAAATTGTAGGCATATCTTAAACAGGTAAAATATAATATTGCACACAGTTTTCAACTTTAAAGTGACGTAAACTACGATCCAAGAATAAAATATAACTGTTTGAAATAAAATCGTGCAAATTATTTTTATGCTACTGGCAATAAGGCAGTAGTCTTATAAATGAGAATTTTCTTACACACAAACCTTGTTCAGACATTATTATGAACAGAACAAAAAAAAAGAGGTGACGCCGCAGCAGTGGAGTGTTTGCGTTAAACACGTAATAAAAGAAGAGGACAAAATGTGTGATCTCGATCACATTATAGACAGGGTGACGGATCAGTTCATAATTAGTGTAACTGATTCGGACTCTTCATCAAGCTCATCAGAGTCCGAATACAAAGTGAATAAATAATAATATTATATAAATCCTAATTTCAAATAAACATGAGCAACTTGTTCTTAAGAATATAAATATTTTATTTTAATTTCGTTTACCTTACCTATAATATTAGGACTTACCTTAGGCTATCATATTTTTAATTTTGATACGCTGCTTTAGCGTTCTACCAAAAACACTAAATTTAAAAACATATATAATAAGATGAATTACTAGGGAAATGTTGACTACCCCTGAACTGTCACTTTGACAATGACATTTCTTTGTTTACATTTCTATCTCGAATTCTATTTCTGGGTATAGGTAGTTTTGACAGAACTTAACTAAGATAAGATACAAATGTTGTCATGAACAGGCCCACTTTCAGGTTTACCGTGTCCTACTTACTAGTATGCCTGCCTAGCCTGACTGTGGGCTTCTCTCACGTGTATGTTTCACCCCACTACAGTTTTACCCTTTTTTTAACTTTCCCACCTTCTTGCTTTGGACAGATGCCTCACATAAAATATTAAACATATATTAAAAATTACTACACATACTGACACAAAATTCATTGGGTAAGTGAAGGTTTAATATTACATTTTGTCAGAATAACTTCCTACTTCGTCACTTAGAGAAAGTGGCGCACAAAATCACCCCACAAAATGTCATTAGAAATCCAATCGTCAAATGTAACACTTAGTTTTAATGCTGTCAACATTTAACAATTAAAGGCAAGCAATACGACCAACTTCATAGTCAACATTAATATGCTAGTTATTGTTTGCCAGGCTGATTCCGTAACTAAGCAGTGATCTAAGCAACACTTACAACAGTGTGCGTCACTATAGAATGTATGTCAGTCTGACGACCTACCAAGCTTAGCTATGGCAGCACAAATTCATTTATTATCGTCACAAAAATCGAATAGCTCGTCACAAAATAGAGATTTTGTTGTACAATAGCGCTAATCTCCCTAGACAATTCGTAAACATTGGCAGGTTGTGAGACTGGTCGATAGGCATGTACACTCATATAACTACAACTTCACGATTATTACCTACATTCGCTCTAATTGCCGTAATACGATCACTTTCACAGTTCACAACTGTCAATTTTATAAACAAACTTTTACGCCAGAGAATCGAAGGTCTCCCGCGCCTCACTCCGGACGATAAGTCAATCACCGATTTTCCAGTATAACTAAAGTTATCGTCGATGCTGCCGAGGGAAGGCAGGTCCTGTGGCACCAGCCACGTCACTTGAAGTGCTACCAGGTCCGCTCGCTTGCACAGTGATCGCACACATTCCACACAAGGAATGTGTGTTCACATTTTTGCAAAAGTTACCTTGACAGAGAAGTCGATGTCGGGCCTCTGCCGCTTGGGGCGGCGCGGCTTGTCCTCCTTGTCCTTGCTGGCAGACTTGTGACTGTTTCGCCGCCGCGCCGAGCGACGAGCTTTGCCGCCGCCCTTGCCGTCCTCGCCCTCTGTTGTGTTACCCTGGGGGATAAGATGCGATTATTATGTTAAGTTATAGGACTTACACCAGCAAAAAAAAAATTATTGATGCTTGTTCCATAAGTACCAGATCAAAATATAAACAAATATGGATCAGACAACATACCCGTGGATGACGATTTGTAGTGCCACTTACAAATTGAGTGATTTCATTTGTTTATTTGAATGCCGAAATTCAAATTTTAAATCACCTCAAATATACCTCAAAGATGTTTTTCATTTGACAATCGAGGTTAATTTTATAACCTCAACTATCGTCATTGATTTTTCAATTACAATTTTATAATGTTATTCAAACACTGTTGGAAAAAGTGGTGATATACAGTTGAAACATTCTAACTATGAATGTTAATACTAAATCCTTGTAGTGATTGTGTGAGAATTTAACCTGAACAGGGTTTGTTGCCACTTTCATCAGATAGGTGCTTTTGGAACAGACCATAGTACCTAGTCTTTAGAAATCACGAGCTCGCATCATATGACTTTTATACATATTACAATAAAATTAAAGTCGCTTTTCGTGTTCGTCCGTGTGACCGCGTTGTTCTTCTCAACTGCGCAACGGATTTTGATGTGGTTATAAGCACTATCAATTAAGTTGGTATATAAATTATTCCGGAAGGTATAAACATAACACACGTATAACACATTAATTATTAAGAAGCCGGGGTGGGTCGTTATTATAATAATAAAGAGCTCTGTATAGTCACCTCTCCCTCACTATGGCTCTTGTGCGAGCGCGTGCGTCTGCGCAGGCGGCGCGGCCGCTGCGCCGCCCGCTCCTCCACGTCCGTGTCCACTTCCTTCAGGGTGCATGCACGACCCGCACTATGGAATAAACAGAACAATATGACAAGGCGTATTGGGGAAAAATGAGCGATTATCAAGTGAATAATAAATGTAAGAAAGTTTGACTAGACATTGTGTGTTTGTAATATTTGTGCGAGTACAATCTTCAGTGTTTTTTTAAAAATGATACCGTCAAATATAATTATTTGTTTGTGTTATTTGATTCGCTGTTGTTATTTTTGTAATCCACAAACGCAAAATGAGATTTGTTGGTCAAAAGATGCTTAATTAAACCCCATTCACATCTTTAATAGGAAAGTCGACTAACATACCGTATAATAGGTGAACTTCGAGCGATAACTCGCAATTTTGAAGGCAACACTCCAGTCGCAAAATATTAGTCACCTAGCATTTATACGTAGTTATTATATTATGTACTTACAGCATCTCGATCTCACGCAGCTGTCCCAATATAGGCATGAGTTCGAGACGGCGGTTGGACAGCAGATGCCACAGAATGCCCACCGGCCGCTGGCTCATGCGTTGAGTTGATATCACCTGGATAGAAACACTTTCGTTATTGTTCTGCGAGCCTGGTAGTTTTGGTTTTGATTACGAAGTAACTAAGGGATAGTAAAAGAGAAGTGTTCGTAAACTGTAAATACGAGGGGTGTTCAAAAAGTAAGCTGACTTTTCAAATTTCGCGGGCTACGTACATTCAAGTTTTGACTTTTTTGTTTTGTTGTGTTGGTATACTCGTCACGACCATATGTTCACAGTTGTATATACTATATAGCATGTCTAGTTTTTATGGCAGAGGCATAAAATGTTAGAAGTGTTTGGTGTGCTCGGCGTTTTTCTTCTATCGAGGTTTTGCTCACTGTTTTCTTCGATTATCGTGGTGTAGTGCGTCAAGAATTCTTACCACAAGATCGTACGGCCAATAAGGAGTATTCCCTTGAAGTTACGCGCCGTTTTCGAGAGGTGATACGCAAAAAACGTCCGGAACTGTGGAAAAACAATTCGTGGCTTTTGCATCACGATAATGCACCTGCTCATTCATCATTGCTTGTGAGAGATTTTTTTGCCAAAACCAACACTACTGTCATGCCTCAGCCTCCATATTCACCGGATTTGGCCCCCTGTGACTTTTCTCTTCCCAAATCTTAAGAGACCCATGAAAGGACATCGATTTTCAACGACTGAGGAGATAAAAACTGCATCGCTGAAGGAACTCAAGGCTATACCACAAAATGATTATCAAAAGTGCTTTGAGGATTGGAAAAAGCGTTGGCACAAGTGTATTATATCTGAGGGGGATTACTTTGAAGGAAACAACATAAATATTGATGAATAAATAAATATTTTATGAGAAAACGATAAAGTCACCTTACCTTACTTTTTGAACACCCCTCGTATTGTCATACAAAAATAATAATTGGAGAAGAACTTTTTGGGCAATTAACGTTTTTTTTTTCGATTTTTTTTTGTCAGAGGCGTTTATTTACTCAGAAAATGCAGTAGATTACAATAGAAAACAGACAAACAAAAAATAACTCCATGGTACCTTAGTTACTGATTCAATTGCAAATAATTGTAGTGTAGTATAATGTAGTGTTGTTGTATTGTCTTGCGTTGTTGTTTTCAGTTTGCATGATTGAGTTTATAAATGGATTTCTATTGACATTGACATTTTTATTGGCTCTAAACCACAATACTTAAGAAATTCTAATGTATTTTTTAACCAAAATACATATCAAAATATTAAACTGAGTTACCTGAGTTGGTGTGATAATGATATCGATGGGGACATCATGCGGCCCAAACAGATCGGCCGGCAGTGTATCGAACACCTATAACAGAACAATACAAATTACTATGACGTCAAAACCTATGAGCGATACACATTTACACCTGTTTACACTAACACTAGGCGACACCTAAATGTAATGGTAAAATAAAACATCTGTTGGATTTTCGCCCTTATCTCGGCTTAGTCCTAGTTTCACCGGGTATGGATAAACCAGGTCTAAGCCGAGATTAACAGAAGACTAAACTAACTAACATTACCAATCTTCTGTTAAAATGTTAACGGGACATTAAGAGTAGCAAGTGTTTCACCAAGGGCTTATCTGTCTTAATCAGGCGTTAAATTTAATTCATGCCCTAGAGATCCGTTGTTAACCGACATTTAGTCAGTTGTCAAAATCATCGAAATAAAAAACGCGAGTCTATACTATAAGGCTAGCTAAAATGATACATGGTCAATGGACATTGACATGTGACATTGCGACTTTTTATTTTGGTTGCTTTGACAACTGACCGATATAGGAGTGAATGATACATCCTAACGCCAGGTTATTTTTTTTTTTTTTTGGTGGAACATAAATACCATTAACATCGATGTTTATTTTAATGGCTGATTTACTAATTTCTGATTAGATATGAACAGTTTGGTGAAACTAGGTCTTAGTGTCGAGAGTTGAAAATCCAACAGTGCAATATTTTTGCATTACATTTCGGTATCGCCTAGTGTCAGTGAAAACGGTCATTACAGTTACCATAAACAGGGCATTTTTGAATTACTTGACAAAACTTCACGTTATGGGTATCGGTATTCTATTACAACAAAACAAAAAGAAAGGTTTTCAAAAAGGTATTGTAACCGCAGTTCTCGTGACTCGCGGGCGTTGACCCCGAGATCCGCTAAGCAAACTATGAGTACTAATAATGACTTGATGGTTTTGATTTTATTGCTACTTGATAGATACAGGTAACCCATCATGTGTGTTAAGTTTTGCCAACTAATAAAAATATACTTGTTAAGGGGAAAATATATATAAGGGGGAGTGCATGTTCTAAAGGTGGTTATTAATTATCTAGGTACCGTGTTAATAATGGAGTAATATACCAAAGATAACAAATTAATGTTTAGTGTTATCTAAATACGATGCCTACCGGTGCAAGTAACTAAATCACACACACACATACCCTACATCATGGAGAAGTTTATCATAAATATACATGAATCAGAGGACCATTTCAGACACGAAACTTTTAGCATCAGCGATCGGTTATTTGGTGACTGTATGAACGCTGCATTACGTTCTGTAAACTCCTTTGCCAGAAAACCGAGTAACGAGCCGTATTCCACAGATGCTATCATCTCTGCGTTTACACCCATTAGGTACAAGTTGTGATAATAGTTTTCAACAAGTCTCACAGATGTCAAGTTTGACAGAGTCTCAAGCCTTGGCAAAAGTATGTTGTGTTTTATAAATTATGTATTATAAATCTATTGACGTATATTAGCCATATTTTGTTAAGGTGAAAGCGCCAGGGTAGCCCGCGAAGTTTTTTACAATTTGCAGGTCAGTATTAGGTTGTTGTTGATTAAAAATGGTTCGCGACCGTAACAAATATTTATTTACAAAATTATAATAATTAAAGTCATCGATTACAACTTTCTAATACCAAGTAATCCTATTGAATGACTATTTCATGGAATGTTGACATTTGAAGATTACACTAACTTAAGGAGTTGTGTCACTGATTCTTATGATTATAATTCTGTAAATACATACTTGTAACGGTCGTGAATCATACTTTAATCAACATACGCCCAGACACTGAGCTGCAAATCGCAAAAACACGTACGTTTTAGACAAGTTTACTATAAGTTTGGTATACAACGAGTCTTTACTACTTGTTTTAGGTGTAAACGACAAACGAAAACAGTAGACAACATGTGCCTTGGTGTAATCGCGGGGTAATGAGTATCGTATCTGCTATGACCCCTTCGCAAGCACTATTTTGGTCAAATTGGTTTGTGTAACACAGCTATTTAGTGATATATTTGAGTTCATAAACTTCTCCATAATATAATTTTTACCTGGCAATCGTGCACAGTAGTGGCGACCACTGTGTTAGGCTTGATGGCTTTCATGTGCATCATCAGACCGAACTCCAGGTCGCCATAGCCTATACAATACATATCATAAGATACAGTCCATAGAGACATAACATCGGGGGTAAGAACATTTCTGACTCCTGGTCGATTTTACAGTGCGAAAATGATAAGTGAATCTGCCACTTGTCCTTCTGATTTGGATTTTGCCTCGGGCATCCACATTGCTTCGCACAATTGACATGATTATTGAGGATTTCACCTTCAAATACATAAATACAGCAATAAAATAGTGATTCGAAATAAAATAAATAGTTTTAGGATAAAATATACAAATACTGAAACAAATTTTAAAATAATGTATGTCGCCGTTGAGAAAAATCTTAAGTTACCTCTTCCTTTGCCGATGCGGTATCCCTCCTTGGACACGGCGACTGATCCCATGACGACCAAGTCAAGCGAAACGGAATCTTCTATGCCTGATGATAAACACATTATGTCAGAGGCTTCATAAATGTACTGCAAAGCGAAACAGCTAACTGCGACGAACTTTGTGATGAGATTATGAACTGCATAATCTTGTAGTTTCCACTACACCAATTGATTTTATGAGCATCGGTTAGGAGATGAAATAAGTCACAAATATTGCTGTTGTAGTTATTATGTGCCCAACACAGAAATAGTATGATATAAACATCTGTTTGATAGATTTTGATTGCGTAGATATTTAATTTTTATATCAAACGGCGGATTTTTGTCAGTGTTCCGCTATGTCTGTTGCATAGTAAAAGGTGTTCATATTCATGAGAACTTTCACCCTCTGGAAAGATGCCAATTGATTTCAGGTCAGTTTTCCATAAACACTAGCGCGCTTATGTAATACTTTGCAAAGCCCCATTTGTTGTGTTTTTCTTAGTATCGGACATCAAAGACTTTTGGTAGGTGTTATAGATATGCATTTAGCAAGGTCACTATTACGAAATATCACCAAAGAACTATGCGTAAAAAAGTAGTTCTGAAACCTTTCTTGGAAAGTCAAATCTATTCAAGTCCCACACACGTTTACAAGAGAATGTTAGCTACATACACAATAACAAAGTAGATTTTTTAATTTATACAGACTGAAGTGTTCTTCTTGTCAATATAAATATTATAATTGATTAATAGACATCGGGAATAGTATACTTATGAGTAAATCAGTCTTCGATAAAAGAACTAATAAACGGATATTTCTTTGCTGGTGAAGGTCAATCCCAAACAAAAGATCATTCGTTACTACGCACCTGTTTACTGGTGATGTCATACTAGTAGTACAATAAGTCGGTTGGCAAGTCTGATTGTTATAGGACAATCTTAAAGATTAGATTATTTTATGTGGTTTACCGAAAAGGAATGGGCCACGCCTTCCCTTGAAGATGAAGCAGCATCCTCTTTACTACTACCTCTTTACGACTACCGAAGTTGTAGCTACCTACCTTTTAACCACTGTCCACACTCAGTGCCCAGCACCCGACTCCCGGGTCCAACAATAATTCGTTAGTGTGCCCACAACCCGGCTCCCGAGTCGTACATATAGATAGCTATTGTTGACATGTGAACATGCCCAGCACCCGCCTACCGGGTGCAAATCAAAACACGCCAACGAACAAACAACGAATTATTGTTGGACCCGGGAGTCGGGTGCTGGGCACTGAATGTGTTAAACGGGTGGCGATTCAACTGTACGTTTGACGCACTCTAGGCAGTCCCGGTGCTAACTTTCTGTCTGGCTTATCGTGGCGCAGCGTTCATTCAACCCGATTCCTATCGACTTCCCTTCGGAACAACCACTCTTCTTAGTGTCTACTATTGCTAAATAATAATTAATGGTACACCTGTGTGTGTAACTGTGTATCACATCACATTACATATCAGTGGCGCAGATACAATCATCATTAGAGGGAAGCCGAAGAAAAAATTGTTCAGTTCTCATAAACTCTGACAAAAAACTGTAGGTTTTTAATCTTATGATGTATTAAACTGGTATTAAATATAATTGTGTAATGCGATGTGGATATACATACAGTTACACACACAAGTGTACCATATTATTTGGCAATAGTAGACATTAAGAAGAGTGGTTGTTCCGAAGGGAAGCCGATAGGAATCGGGTTGTATGAAGGCTTCGCCCCTGTTACAGATATTTAATACCAGTTTTAATACACCATAAGACTAAAAACATTACAAAAATGCCTAAAGTTTTTTGTTACCGATAACATCAGCCGATCAGCGTCAAAATAAGCCGACCCTAGTGTGTCAGAATGAGGTACCTACTAAATTTGTAAGTACGAACACTCGTGATTTCGTGTCCCGCAGCACGGCGTCGTAGGTAACTGGGGAAGCCGAACTACAGCGAGTTATGACAGGGACATAAATAGAAAAGTACGTATGCGAGAACGAGATAGAATGAATGATTGTTCTTTTTTGTGTTTGTGATTTTCTTTGTGTCATGTTTACCGCAAATAAATGTATTTTCTTTCTTTTCATTTTCTATATTAATGTTCTTTGTTAAAATGTTGATGACTTGACACATAAATTCACGTGTATTTTATTTTCACCTGCTCTTTTGCATTTTTTTCGTTATAATATTAGAATATTTTTGTAATATAACGTTTTTTCCGAAATAAAACTGTAATCACTAATTTTATCGTTTATTTATGTAAAAAATTGATAAAATATTATGTGTGTGTTGTGATAGCGTCTATTTGGTTATGTTACTGGACCAAAGATGGCGTTAAATTAAGAAAAGTAATGACTTTAATTTTTGAGTTAATTCATTTTAATGTTATGTAGAGTTTATGAGAACTGAACAATTTTTTTCGGCTTCCCTCTAACGATAATTGTAGCTGCGCTACTGCTGGCATAAATTGTTACCAGGACATAAACTATTCCCATATTATATTTGTGCCGATACGAAGAAACCTTCCCATAAGTTGGTAAAAAGGCTATTCGGTGCTACGAGAGAAGACATGACTTCTATAAACACTCACACAAGGATCAAATTGAAGTAGCCCGGTAAATATACTGTTTGCAAGGCATGTACTCACCAATTGGTTTTCCATAGGACTCCATTCCGTTACGCGAGACGGCCTTCCTGATGGCTGCCGGGCCGGTCTCTCCTTCCGGCAGTTCGAGGCGGTTGAGGAACCCCTTCTGCAGACGAGGAACCGGCACGTAGAGGGTCTTTTGTTGCTCCAGGCAGAGCACCCTGGGGATTACAGGTTCTTTTTAAATTTTGCACGACCACAGCACAGTACAACACTACGAAGGCTACATAGGCCATTTCATATCAAGGAGTAGACCGGGGGGGCGTGGTAATGGTAGTGAAGACGTGCCCTTAGGAAATGGAAGGATTATTAGTCTACCGAGTATGCACCCTAGAGTGAACATTGGAATATTGGAGAGACGGGTAATATTTATCCATGGATGGGCATCTTTTAACGACGTCTCCGCCAGGTTGTTTCAAGTTCAGCTTCACCGGTGAATCTTATGCTATGCTATATTACGTGTTGCTGTTTCCAAAGACTTTACTATTATACCATTATTATACCTAAGGGCTTGTACACAAAACTGCGATGCGACGTCGCATCGCAAGAATCTGCGAGCTGCGCATTGAATCTTTTGTCAGTCAGTCAATCAGCTCACAGATTCTTGCGATGCGACGTCGCATCGCAGTTTTGTGTACAAGCCCTTATGCCGTTCGTCGTCAATCATGACCCAGCTATCATAGTGCTGTTCATTGTAGATGTGTATGTTGCCGGGCACCGCCTTGCCGGTAAGTGAATATACCAGCGAGTTCTCGTTTTTCATGTGGACATACACGTTTACGAGGTAGAATTCAGACGCGGCGATTAGGATGTCTTCTCCTCCCCAGAACGTCTCGTTAAACTGCGCGGTTATATATTTTGTTATTAATTGATCCCGAGATAAATTGTTGTTAGGAAGAAAGTTCTGAAGTATTCAAGTGCTAAGTATATTCTGTCATCGTCTCTATTCATTGACACTAATTTTGCAAGTTCGCGACGCACTGAGAAGTGGTCGAATGTCAGCCCCATTAAATTGTTTATTTGGTGAGCTAACGATCTAAA
The DNA here is from genome assembly GCA_947568875.1 of Fissipunctia ypsillon. NCBI lineage: Eukaryota > Metazoa > Arthropoda > Insecta > Lepidoptera > Noctuidae > Fissipunctia > Fissipunctia ypsillon. The sequence continues at coordinate 9,332,037 of OX387664.1, read as the reverse complement.
CAAACAACTACCGTCCCTTTTCATGGGCACCAATGAAGCCATTGAACAGTTTTGTTGATAAGAAACATACATGTGCATCAATGTGCTTAAAGACAAAGGCATTGGCCTTGACAGGGGCGAGATTTACGAGCTGTTTTTGCTACTGTCTGCAGAAATGATCTCATTTATGAAGCTTTACAATTCAGGGTAAGGTTTTTGTTGCGTCGCAAATGAAATTTTGTTTAACGCTCACAAAAAAGGGGCAAGCAAAAAAAAAATATTTTTCCCGTTTTATTCCCGCAATAATCTCGATTGCTTTGCACAACTAAGCAATCAAACCAAATGTTTAACGTATTTCCTGGGAATTTTAGCCTAATGTTACACTTATTAACATGTAATACTAGGTTAGAAGGCTATTCAAGGCAAGAAGCATTCTGAGAAAATAACCTCTGTACGAAATCTAAGTCGAAAACGTTCTTTTTGTTATTTTTGTCCATCCTGCCTTATTATAAGTATTTAATACGAAAACACCATAATATAACAATAGATCAGAGTGAATGTCGAATGATCGTGATTTGAGCTTCGAAAGTTCACCAGTCCCTTGACAACAGTGACCCATTAGGACACCAGGCGACCGAAGACAGCTTCAACTTCACGTTAACAACATTGTCACATGATCTAACAAGGCCTGAGGATGGCTATGGTCTAATAAAATGAAAGGACATCACCAGGTTAGCAAGCTCCGGGTATCAGGATCCCTTGGCAGAATGTTAGTCCCTCTTGAAGAACAGGAGCGCACGTAGGTTTAGTCCACCCCACCATTGTAGACACTTTGCACCACAGAGTTTTATTTCGCGACACAAAACACATCACATCAAAGAAACACTGCACTATTTCGATGGCCGATGCCAAAGTCGCAATTTGTGACATGTGTTGCGCTCGCTACAACAGATGCACCCCTACATCTCGACACGACAGCTTGCTACAGCGGCCCCGTAGCATTCTAAAATGACTGATAATTCAATTGTCATTAAAATTTTTGAGTGTTTTGTTTACGCACGAACGAACAAAACATGGTGAACACGAACATCGAACACGGAACATTTGATTCGTATGTGAAGACGTAAATTAGCAACTAGCGAACACGAACACCATACGTACAGTTCGACTTGTGTTCGCGCTCAATTTTGAAAACGATCTACGCGACTACACTGTTGGATAGGTAGCTGAGAACAGATACCCGCCCCCGCGCGCTCACCCCTCGAGTTCGGTACGTACAATGTTGCATCAAATTTCTCCGAACACCGTCCACACAAGGAAATTGGATCGCCACGGACATTTTTAGGCGCGTACGCACGTACGAACAAATTTGTTGCGTTACATGATACGCAACAACTTGGTTCGCACGTGCGTACCACTATCGAACATCGAACACTCTGTTCGTCAAACATGTTCGCGGCGATCCTTGTAGTGTGTTCTGTATGGACGGTGTTCGAAGAGCTTTAATAAATGTTACGCAACAACTTGTGATTTTAAGTCTAAAAGTAATGTATTTTCATTTCGTTTTTTGTACAATACTGTTTCCCTCCATCTAGGATCCGCTTTAGGAAACAACATTTCGTGAATCACTGCGAACATCAAAAAATTCTCCGCTACTTCACAATCGACCACTTCCAACGGCGCCGTCATGGCTACTAAGATAGAGTTCACGACTGTTGTTCGCGAACTCGACTCGAACTATGTTTGCGTTCGTGTTCGAATATGCCGTCCATACGTACGAACCAAATGTTCGGGTCTGGTGTTTGTGTTCGCTATGTTCGTGTTCGTACGTGCGTACGCGCCTTTTGACGAACACAGTGTTTGATGTTCGTTAGTGGTACACACATGCGAACAATTAGTGTTCGATGTTCGTGTTCGTTTATGCATACACGCCTTAAGAGACGACCGCTGCTTATTTGCTCGTAGTTGCCTAAAATGTGAAGGGCAGTTCGAAGAAAGTGTTTTGTTTCCATTTAGTGTCTATTTAATGTCTACTTAGATTTCAAGCTTCTAGCTACCATGCTGAGTTTTTTTGTGAACTTTATCCTCGAGGAATGCATTGCTAATCTATCTTTAATATTATATTAATCAAAATGAATCCGTTATCGAGCAAACCTAATCGAAAGAGGAACTAGGTTAAATAAACAATTGCATGTAATAAACTATTTATGCCAAAGTATTGAGAGAGATACTTTGACGAGAATGGAATCTAGACAAAGTTATTGAGAATTAAATCAACTGTTTACAACTGGGTCTCACTTTGGTCTGGTCACAGAGTCTATAAAGGTAATTACCGGTACGCTTCTACCGATCGATTATTGTCGACTTGATTGTTTCAATTTTTATTCAAATAACTATCTCAAAAAATCAAACGCATTGAGCCCTTTTTGACGCATTTTTTTATTTACCTAAGTGTTAATAACATAATTATCATTAAAAGAGTCACGATCACGACTCAAAACTGCATGCACTAAGTACTTTACTATATTATCGTGTCGCGTGAACATATTAATAATTAATAGAGGTTAATAAACATGATCTACGAGTGAAAGTCAACCGTGAATTATTGAATTTATCTAGTTAATAGGTTATTGTCTTGAGTGATAAGCATGTCTAGCTCTACATGTAAACTATGATATTTAAACTTTGGTGAACTGCACTTGACAAATTGTGTCTGAGAATGCCCACAGAATGATGGAAGATGATGATGGTAACTATGGATGAAAACGCTCTTTCAAACTTTTCTTCTAAAGAGTTTCAATAAAGGACAGTGGGCAAATTGTATGAGGGCTGGTCCCACTACCGCCACAGTTAAAACCCACTGTAGTTTTGAAGACATTAATTCTCCCTTTACTCAGGCCAAGGCGCATCAAAATCTGTGCCACGGTTATTCAGTTCTGACAATGTTAGGTTAGTTCAAGTAGGGTTTTACGGTTGTGACACGTATAAATCAGTTTAGTTAGGTTAGCAATTAGATATATTCATGTATAGATGGATAAAATTAAAATAAATTGAACCAACGTTTTGATTTATTCAAGCTTCTGGGTCGATAATTATGGAGTCCAAAAACAGTGCCGGTCGAAAAAAAAAACTGATACGCTTCTAATAACTTGTTAAGTTTTTTTTTTTTGTGTAGGCACAACAAAGTGAAGGACTGCGCCGACGACGAGCCAGACCAACGAACGCCAGCGCAGGGAGCCGCGCCTGACGCAGGTCCTCACCGGACACGGGTGCTTCGGGAGGTACCTGTTCCGGATAAGGCGGGAGGAAACGCCCGGGTGTCACCACTGTGTGGATCGCCCGGAGGAGACGCCCTGGGCGTTGGGAATTGGCAGCCGATTCCCGGCCACCGTAGGCGCGGGCTTGCGGACGGCGAGCAATGGGTAGCTGGCTGACCGGTAAGGACCAAGCCCGAGTCGACGACGCGTCGTGTTCCACGCGCGCCTCAAAGAGATGTCAGCACTATTGACGGGGTCCGCCAGGGCCGATGCCAGCTAGGGTTACGGGATGTTCGAAAGAGTTACCGTGGCCCCGGCACAGGCAACAGAAGGAACACGGGTGGGTTTTAGTCAGTAAAAGTCTGACACGCCCTCCCGCTCCGCCCCGAGCGAGAGAAGTCATTTGATGATATCCCATCCACAAAAAAAAAAAAAAAGAGCCGCGCCAATCAACGTGCAGCTCGTGTCCGTGTATTTTTCAATATTTCATTTCGTAATGTTACACTGTCTTGGTAGTTTTTATTATTGTTAAATCTTTTTTTAAAGAATGACAAAACCGATCAATAATTAATTTAAAGAAAAATACTTCGGATACACGTAGATCGGTTCCTCTCTGATATATTTTGATGGTGACGTAATAAAAAAGATTCAGTATTGTTTGCTCTTTTAAGTAATTTACACTTAGTGGCTGGCGGTACTGGGACCATTATCGCCCACCATCCTTTGGCCGAAAACTGACTTTAGTACCTTTACTGTGCTTAATAAATGTTTAATTAAAAAAAAAACAAGTTGCAAGTTTTGTATTAACAGAACTGTCTTTCGACTGTCATAACGCCATAAGATTCTAAATAGAAAAATTACTTAGAAAACTTTAACCTGGTTTAAAAAAAACCTTATTAGGGTTTCTTACGACCGAATGAAAAAACGGAACCCTTATAGGATCACTCGAGTGTCTGTCTGTCCGTCAGTCACAGCCGATTTGCTCCGAATCTACTGGAGTGATTAAGTTGAAATTTGGTACATTATAAATTTCTGTGACCCAAACACGAACGTGTAAAGTAAATAAATGAATTTTGAATATACAGTTCACTTTTGGGGTTAAATTAGAGAATTTAAAAAAAAGTTAGGCAAACTGTACCGTGAGACATATCAAGTGAAAGTGCTTGTTATGAGAATTTCAAATAAGTATATATTTTTTTTTAATAATTTTAAAGTTATTAAATAGAAGAAAACTGACCCTTTGAGATAAAGGGTAAGGCGAAACAGCAGAGCCTAAAATTTTGAAAAAAATACCTACCATAAAAGTAGAATACGGCTTTATGAGCTGTACAATGAAAGGACTTACGTAAACACTACTGCATTTAATTTATATGTTAGAAATTATTCAAAATTATTTAACCAGGTTTGTTGTATGGCTAAGTCGCGTTATTTGAGTTCTAAGATTAAAAACAGTAGTAATGTAATAAAAACGACTTGGAATATTATTAATAGTGAAACGGGAAGGTCTAGTAACCGAAATACTGACTACAGCCTGTCTGTTAATGACAACATAATAAAATCAGACTCGCAAGTCGCCATGGCCTTTGAAAATTTCTTTGCAGATATTCCCGTTTCAACTACTAAATCCCTCAACTCATCACCTTCTGTTGCCGAGTCTTTGCTTAAGGAAAATGTTGATGTTTGCGATACGGAATTTCATTTTGAACATATTACCTATAGATATATAATTAAAACCTTTTACACTTTAAATGTAAAAAAGACAGCAGATCTGTGGGGTGGTTCTGTAGAAGTTGCCAAGTCTATTATTGACATTGTAGCACCTACTTTAGCGAATCTTTAATAATTGTATCGGCTGTGGGGAGTTTCCTGACCTTATGAAAAATAATACTTTTGTTTAAATCAGGTAGTACATCCGACCCCACAAATTATAGACCTATTTCAGTACTACCTACCTTTAGTAAAATTTTTGAGAAATTAATTGTAGTTGCAAAGATTTTTTAAATAAACAAATTATTACATAACAAACAGTTCGGTTTTACAAGGGGTCGTTCAACAACTGATGCTGGTGTTGAACTTTTAGAACATATTTATAATGCATGGGAAGATTAATGCGATGCCTTGGGCATCTTTTGTGATTTGTCCAAGGCATTCGATTGCGTTCTTCATGAAACGTTAATCAGGAAGCTCCGCCACTACGGGAACCGGAACACCGCTTTGGATCTTCTTACCTCATACTTGAGTAATAGGCTTCAGTGTGTTGACGTTAATGAGAAAAGATCTCCCGGATCTACAGTAAAACACAGTCAGTCACAGTAGTCCCGCAGGGCTCAATTCTTGGTCCTTTCTTATTTATATTAACGACTTGCCTTACCTCGTAAAAGACGATCATGATATAGTGTTGTTTGCGGATGACACTTCACTTTTGTTTTAACTTAAACGTCTGCAGCTGGTTACTGACGATGTAAATAGCGCAATTTCAAAAGTAGTTCACTGGTTCAATGTAAATAATTTACTTCTTAATGAAAAAAAAACCAATTGCATTAAGTTTACGCTGCCTCACGTTAGGCAGGTGAAAACTAATGCGTTGATAAAGGGCGAAGAATTGAATCCTGAAGATAGCACAGTATTCTTGGGCTTAACTTTGGATGCTAAGCTTCAGTGGATCCCACATATAGATAAATTGTCAAAAAAACTAAGCTCTGCAGGATAGGCTGTTAGAAAAATTCGTAATTTAACTGACAGAGACAGCCCGTTTAGTGTACTTTAGCTATTTTTACAGTGTAATGTCATACGGTATTCTGTTGTGGGGAAATGCCGCCGACATTCAGACTATCTTTGTTTTGCAGAAAAGAGCTGTTCAATCAATTTATAAGTTAAGTCCAAGACACTCTCTCAGAGAGAAATTTAAGGAGATGAATATAATGATTGTGCCTTCTCAGTATATTTTTGAAAATCTTTTATATGCTCATAAAAATATAAAATTGTTTAAAAAATACAGTGATATCCATAATATGAACACTAGGAACAAACACAAATTTGTTGTACCTACACCAAGGTTCAAGAAAATAGGTGGCTCGTTCAGATGTCAATGTATACGTTTTTATAATAAACTTTCAAGCCACGTTCAAGATCTGAGCCTTAATAAATTCAAATCATTTATTAAACGTAAGTTGTGCCAGAAAGCCTTTTATACCGTTAAAGAGATTACATTGAAGACAAAAAGGCGTGGCGTTGAGCTGCTCCAATATTTTTTATTTTTATTATACATACTAATTTTTTTTTGTTCTTTTCGTTATGCTAACTTTCACAAAATCGTTTACTTTTAACAACTTTTCAACGTTTTCTGAAAGCCTGTGCTGTGATCAAGTCTCCGATCGGTTACAGTGCGCGTCAAATAACTACACCTAAGATGGCGTCGACTGCGCATGTATAGTCGCTGTAAAAAAAACGTAAAACGTCACTGCGCCGGTTCAAGTTATCTGACGCGCACTATACTCTACAGAAGTCCCCTGACTCCCACGCTGGTTGGCGTACCCATATAACACCGTTCAAATCTAGAAATACATACAGCGCCACAAGGTTACTTTAGCGCGTGGCGAAAACCAGAACTAACGCTGCCATCTTGTTTTTCAAGACATTTCATAGAACAATGCACAAATGTTCAGCAACAGTGCCCCCCTGTCAACGTCATTCGAGTGCCTTGTAGCAATAATTTACAGTATAACTATTCTTAACGTCTCTCGGCAAACTTCGTGTTTCGTCAGTCGTCGGATTTCTATCAGTTGCCCTTTGCACTTGGTGCAGGCCGGACGTTCTCCCGAGGTGGCGGCGCGTAGTGTTCCACGCGCGCCCCTCTTAGACGTCGCGGGGGGAGTCAAACACCTCACTCCCCCCCTCGACACGAGGAGAGGCCTGCCGTGGCGGGCCGGCACCAGCCGGGGGTTGCGGAAGGATTGTAAGTTCCCGCGACCCTCGGCGTAGGTGTGAGATGGAACACCGGGGTGGTTTTTAGTCAGTAAGAGTCTGACAGACCCCTCCGCCCGCCCCAGGGCGGAGGACATCCATGAGGATTTTCCACCCCAAAACAAAAAAAAAAAAAAGGCCGGACGTTCTCAATCGACTTGGAAGAATATTATAGTTGTTACTACTTATTATGTAATTTATTTTAAAAATGGGAGGAAAGTTGCTAGGTCGCAGGCAAAAAAAATAGTTGCACTGTACGTTATTACGAGATTTGACAACCGGAAATTTAAATAGGCTTTCAACCACCTGGAGATCAGACTTGCACGCTGCAAGTCTGTTCTCCAGGTTGTTGGTAAGATACTTCTCATATTTCAGAAGCGTAACCCGCGGAAGCTTACTGAATTGAATATGTTGCTCAAACTCATGTCAAGTCAATTAATGTCACTGGCTTTTGTTATTCCGTCAACCAATCACAGAAGGATTTGACAGCGTCTTAAGAAAATTTCCTTGAGCAGCTTTTCAGAAATCGGGTGCTAGTTAGCTGCCAGTCAAGTAAATAGCCAAGCTACTGTTTCACGACACTAGTTTCATAATGCAAACCCCGCTTTATCGTACTGGATATAACTAGTAATTATGTGAAAGTGGATACGCCTTGTTGAGTAAGATTAACTATCGAATTAACAAACATACGAAATTATTGTACCTTCCAGCTGTTGATTTACGATTATAAATGGTTTCTGAACAGTTAATAAAATCAGCGACTATTAATAGAACCAGTTAATGCCAAATACACGTAAGAGATTTTAATCTGTAAAATCTACTTTCTGTCCGGATTTGGTTAGGTGCAGTGCATCTCTGGAATTTGCGAGGTATAACTGCTCGGAAATGTTTTCTTTGTTTTCCAATTTGTCGTGTCAGCAACAAAAACCAACTATACATAACTAACTTTTAAATAAAGTAAAATTCCAAGCCGAGAGTTCTGATTGGATTTCTCTAATAACCAATAACAGTTAAGAATCAGTTTACGCAGACGTTGTGGTGGAGCTTGCGGGCTCCGAACTCGTAGATGTGTGCCAGTAGAGTTCACTTCGCCGAAACAGGTCTAGAATGAGGAGCCAGACCAAGAGAGAAACCAGCAGGGTTGCATGTGGCGAGGTGTAGGGCAGTAGCGACCCCACGGACCCCATATGCCGGGGGAAGTCTTGTTCCTCTGGCTTGCCTTTATTGGCCAGCTGGAGTGAACACTAACGAGGAACAGAGCTCCCACCTCATTCTTGCCTTTACTGACCGGCTTGAGTGGAGATTCGCAATAGCAAACGTGCTCGGAGGAATAATTCCAGTAAGTGCTGGTAGGGATCTTGACTATCTTCCGGGCTGAGATTGTCCTGATAGCCGTGAAATAGCTCTCCATTCCTCAAGCACCTCAGGATATGTTGCCCCCTTGTCGCTACGTCACTAAGTGCTAGCGACCGTTTCAAGGGGCCCTATTATTGAGAGTGCAAGTCACCCCCTGCCATTTATTCCGTGTATAATAAAACATTGATCAGGCAGGGACCATAGTCCTTTCTAGTTCTAGGTAACCAGTCCCCTTTAGCCATCCAAACACATATTCCAATATCTTTGTTTCCATATCCTGCAATAGTCCTAACACCAACTGAAGGTTGTCCTTGGGTGCACTTGCATAGTGCGTACAAGGATAATCGTCGGTTGGTGCCTCATTTCATTAAAAGCATCTAACGGGCCTGTGCGAGTTGGCTTCGGCCAATCGTACGCCTTCCAAAGGTCTGGAACCCAAGGGTCCCGCGATATGTCAAAGACACTTTAAATAATATGAGAAATTCTGTGTGTTTACAATCTACTGTTATATTATTTTAGTGATAGCCGTCCGTCAGGAATAATCTGTTCGATTGCATCAATCAGTGTATCAAGGTTGTGGCATTAGGTAGTATCCAAGACTTCACTAAAAACGAAAAACTTCGCAAGCAAAGGAAAATTGCTACTGAATGCTGCGGGTTTCGACATCAGGACGAGCTGCTTCTCACACGGACAAATATACATAGCTTGCTCCCGCGTCACCAGTCCTGACTCTGTACATTTTGGCTGGTGAGACCCGTAGCATACAGTGACGTTTTACAAAAATGTGAATGTTATTTTAGTATATTGTGGTGTCTTAAGACTTCCATGCGAACGAAGTCGCGGGCAGAAGCTAGTAGAAAATATAGTTAAATATTAATGTTTTTAAATAAACATACCTACCTCAAAAACATAACATGTATCGCTAGGTACATGTGTAGCTTATATACCATAGTAGGACTTATCATTATCACAGTGATTACAAGGTCAAATTATACAAGAAATTCGTTCATGATTATGTAGTATCAGATTAACCAAAGAAATATTCACAGAATTCCTGGATCTATGAAACCTAAACATACCGTTTATCCATAGGTTTCAGTGACAATTGTTTGTATAGTATTAAAGTATTAATAGGTTTGCTCTGAAATTCAGTTTTCTTGTCAAAGCTTTTTTTATTGATTTATTCTGCTAAATTCATACTAAAAGCTTTACTCGGAACGAAATTAATCAATTTTAAAGTTCTAATGTTATATTAGCAACATAATAATTGTTTTTGTAACCTGTCGTAGCGCACCATTTCCATTGTGCGTACCTACTTATAATTGCTGTGACCGGCGCGAACGCAGAAAATATTGCTACATTTTTTTCAGGATAATAAAAACGTGTCACGGTTATTATGGAAACCAATGACGGGTTTTCATTCAACCCGAATTACTTGAAATCTACAATTTCTACGTTTTATAAAAAAAATAATGCATCTTAAATCATTTATAAGTAAGTACATACACAAGCCCGAGTAAAAGCACATTAGAAAAACATTTGTATATTCAAAAATAAAACGCGACCTTTAAAAGGCCTATCAATTAACATTTTCAGTTTTCCAACAAATAATAAGTAACGAACTAATTATATTTGAAAAAGAAAATCGTAAGTCACACCAATACCGTAACATGCTCATTATAAGAAAATTAAATTAAAGTTATTAGAACGTATAAAATTTCAGCGGCTTGCAGCGATTTATGTAATAAAGCAGAAAGTTATAAAACATTGAGTAGACCGTATGGAATGCGTTACCCAAGATATCGGTCATGGGTTGCGTAAGTAATCATTGTACTTGGCCACTCTGGTTTTCTACTTGCTTTGTATTTGATAACACAAACAACATTACAATGTTGGTTTTATTAAAATGTAATTTATATGTATGTATACTAGCTTTTGCCCGCGGCTTCGCCCGGAAATTATCCCACGGAAACGTACTACCGTAACACGCACGCCACTAACCTACTAAAGCTCCCAGTCCGCATGATTTCTTCCGACAACTTCAACAATCGTCATATTTCAGACAATTACACAAAACCATAAAGATACCTTGCTCATGAAATCACTCCGTCCATTGGTGAAAACCGTATGAAAATCCGTTCGGTAGTTTTTGAGTTTATCGCGTTCAGACAGACAGACGCGGCGGGGGGACTTTGTTTTATAATATGTAGTGATAGTGTCCCTCTGAAGCAACACATTAGTGTTGCAGTACTCTGCTAGCAACTTACAGGTGTGAACGAGACGAACCAGTTAGTCGTGAAGAATTAAGGATAAATTTCACCAATAAAACTTAACGCGATCAACACATTTAAACCGCGTTCAAGAGCTGTCACTGTCCACACATTGTATTTATTATATTTGTATAGACAAATAAATAAAATTGAAGCGTCTGTTTTTAAATGTTAAAATAACAGCTTTTTACTAACATTTTTTTTACATTATGAAAATATATCCGGTACATAAAAAAATAAATATATTTTAGAATTTTTGCTGTCTGTCGCTCAGACTGTCTGTCTGTTTGTTCCGGCTAATCTCCGAAACGACTGGACCGCTTTTGACGGGATTTTCACTGGTAGATAGCTGATGTTATAAGGAGTAACTTAAGCTACTTTTATTTTAGAAAAAGAATTAGGGTTCCGCGCAAAAAATTAAAACCCTTAAAATTGTGAACAAAATGCGATTCAAATAGGGAAATACTGACACCCACGCGGGAGAAGCCGCGGACAACAGCTAGTTAAAGCATAAATAAATCTATACAAAAAATAAAATTGAAGTGCTTTTAATGTCAAAATAACAGTTTTTTTTAATAAATACATATAAAAATATACCTATTCGGTACTTACTTATAACAAAACACCATTTTTAAAATTTTTGTATCCGTTTGTTCTAGCTCCGAAACGAACGAACGAATGAACGAATCTCCGTAACGGCTGGACCGATTTTGACGGGAATTTCATCAATTAACCCTTTAACCGTCAACGTCGGATTGATCCGACAAGTATTTTCGTGTCCATTTCGCCAGGGTCGTATATTTACGACCAAATACCGTAATAATTCACTGTGCCCGGCGCTGGGGGCACGACAACTGATATGAAGTCGGGCGGTTAAAAGGTTAAAACGCTAATCTCTGGGGGACTACCAGTCGAATTTGAAAAATTATTTTTGTATTTGGTAGCCCAATTCTCGAGGATGCTTATTTATCGTCACAGTACGACCCTTAGGAGCCGAGCAAAAAGAAAAAAAAAACAGAAAAACGCTAAGCGAAAACGAAGTAATAGCGCGGGCGAGCGATATAACGCGGCAGGTCGGGGGGGACGAGGGAATTTTATTAAAATGTGGCTGTTATTATATCGTGCATCTTATTACGACTTACACGCGAACGAAGTCGCGGGACACAGCTAGTAGAACGATAAAAATCTTCGAAATATTTCGCAACAATGATGACACTATCAGCTCTTACACGCGGTTTAGATGTACTGATCGATCACGTTCAGTTTCATTGGTGAAGTTTGTCCTAAATCGTGGAAACTATCCGATAAGGAATCGATTACATTTAAACATGGTGGCAGTAATGCTACAAGATGAAAATTAATTTGACTGTCGTGTAAAATAAAGTGTTCAAGTGACCCCCGACTGACAAAATGACAATTCAATCATCGTTCGGCCCTTCATAAGTGAAAAATCTACTCAACTCAACAATACATTAATACTGACAGGTCAAAGACGGGAGGGCTAAAGGCAGTGGGTGCGTGCAAGTAGGTAAATCCTACATTCCCGAATTATGGTAAGCAGAAAGATCAACCGGGTTTTGAGTCGGTAGGAGTCCGGGACAACCTTCCATTCTCACCTGACGTAGGGTACCTACCTATAAGAAAACACCAAAATGAAAGAAAAAATGCCGATGCAGCGTAGACGCATATCTTCAGATTGGATTGCTTATTCTCTCGAAAGGAAAGGAAACCGTTGCTTGGAAAATGTGTAGTGTCGAGGAATTCGACTATTCCATCGGACATAATATACAGCTAGTTCGCCGCCTGTCACCATTATTTGAAGCCGAGTTTCAATCTCGCGCTCCAATTGAGAAATGTATTGGCTATTAGAGAAATCCAATCAGAACTCTCGGCTTGGGATTTTAAATGTTAGTTATGTGTAGTTGTTGGTGTTTGTCGCCGACACGACAAATTGGGAAACGCACAGGCAACAGAAGGAACACGGGTGGGTTTTAGTCAGTAAAAGTCTGACACGCCCTCCCGCTCAAGAAAACATTTTCGAGCAATTTGAACTCCACATTCCACAATGCACTACACCATAAAAATCCGGACAGACGCCAGTTTTTACTGGTTGAAATGTGTTCTGTATTGTCCCTTCTAATTCATGTGTTGTACTGTACTAAAATGTTCAGCGCACCCATTCTCTAAACCTTTACGTTACCAACGCAGAGGGCGTTGACTCTGATTGAAGAAACATTCAGTAATGTTAGGTGAAATATTGAGTTTCTTCACAGCAACAGTGAAAGTAAATAGCATGTTAATATCAGTATTAAAAAAAATTATTTTAATCACTTTCTGCCAATTAAAACTGTAAAACCAGCTGAAAACTGGATGTAATTCTTTCAGTTACGACTATTTAGGCGTATCCGTGAGACACCTCTATGCTATAGTCTAAAATTAGCCCTGTATTATACAAGTTCTGGAATGTGTCCCGTGCTCGCCGGCTAACTCGAATCAACTGTGCCCGACGCGAGATAAAGGTATCGTTTTAAATTTTCGCGAGACTGGTGCGATTCTAAGCTGTGAGCCGTCAATCAGCAAGCGGCGCGGAACGCACCAACTGCACGAAAGGATGATATAAGAGGTACAAATGCGAACGCTATGTACACTTTAATTCGTGTCGTGCTTGACTTTCTTCGCGTTTAAAAACTTATATTTTACTTTCTCAATGTCACAATTAGTGTATAATAAATATGATTGCATTTGAAACGGTAAAGAACCTTTCTAGGAAGATCGATAAAACATCAATTATTCAGCAATCTGTCGATCCATCTACTTGTGATTATCTGATGCCCCTGAAACCTACAATCGTCACTTTCTTGGAAATTGTCAATATAACAAACTGCATATTATATTCAGTCACTTTTCAAGGCCGATACTACATTGTGTAAATGTTTGCTTTTGATGTTGCTCCACAAACGATAAGTTTTGAGTTGCTTAGTCAGACTTTACAACAAGATTCAGTTAATATGCCTAGCCTTTTCCCAACTCTGTTGGGGTCAGGTTCCAGTTAACCGAATGCAGCTGACTTTATCAACAAGACGATAAAAAAGTCTCGTATACTTTATACGGTACCTACTAAAGATTTTGGCGAAATGATCGATGTTAAAAGCGGTAAAGGCTAATTTGATGTTAATTTTATCGTATATCTTAGATAGAACAGTTAGAACACTGTCAATCAACGGCTGCCGAATGGTCAAAATGAGAGACAGTTTACCGAGAGAATACCTTGAAATCAGAGTATTAAACTTTTTGGTCTCTGTGCTTTTGTCAAAGACAAGGCGCCGTTTCCTTTTTTAAAGTTCTACGATAGCCACTTACCTCACAGCCTCCTGCGGCTTATCAGGGTTGACTTTCACGGTGCTAGCATTCTTGAAAACTTCCAGCTCAGCCAGTTTGGCGGCAGCCTCTGGAGCCCCCTTGAAGTTGGGGATGCGATTGTACACAGGGCGCGGGAACATGGCCAGCCCGTTGGTCTCCAAATGACGCCATACCTTCAGCCGGAACGAATGCTTCGTTATCTCCTCCAGCACCGCTTTCTTGGCTGAAAGTTGGTAGACAGTATTTTTATTGCGGGTCATTGAACCTTTTTATTTTGTTTTGTTAGTGAGTGGACAAGAAGCGTAGGATGATTGTTGGCAAGATGTGTCGATGACTAGTTGTAGTTTTTGGAAGATGCGTTAAATAATAGGCAATTTAACGCCAATCTGACCCCAGAGGGGCACAATAGGAATGACGACTAAAAAATATTTTTTTGTCCGTCAGGTAAATTAAATTATTAAAAAATATTAGACACGTATTTTTTTCTTTTTCTACGTAATCAAAGTATTTCGGCGATACATTGGAGTTAAAATGTGGAATGACGTCACGCCTCGCTAGATTTTATACCGAGTTGTGACGTAGCGAGCCCCGACTCCCCAACTTTAATGCGTTTTATCTAAGTCATTATTTATTAACACGATAAAGCAAAAACTACGTGTATATTTTTTATTATCTGACAAGACGGACTAAATAAAAATTCATTTTTTTACCCAGGCATAAGTTATTTTATATTAACACGATAAAGCAAAAAATATGTGTATATTTTTTATTATCTGACTGACGGACTAAATATAATTTCTTTTTTTTACCCAGACATCATTCCTATTCCCGTATTTTTAAGAACTTTCGCATTCTACTCTGTCTCAATCTGTCAAAAATTTTGATTTTTGACAAGTTTCTGACATTGATTTTCGCTAAGACAACGTTTTTAAAGACTGGTCTTTGGCCTTCAGGTTTTGGCCTGGAGTGGTGTTGCAAACGCTGTCGTTATTACTATTATAAACGAAGATACAGGAAATCTCTATCAATGAAAAATATATATTTTAACTATTTTGGTCCTTCATAAGAAAAATGTTTTCAATTGAATTTGCCATCAACGAACAAATTACGATTTCAGGTCACTACGATAAGTAAATGAAACATACTAAGGTAAATGACCGTTATATTCAACAGTTGGTTATGTTATACGTAGAGTAGTAAAACCGTAAATTGCTTAGACGCGTTCAGTAGTAATACTAGCTGTGCCCCGCGACTTCGTTCGCGCAGTTGTCGTAAGATACACACTATACTAAAATAACAGCCACATTTTAATAAAACTCCCTCGTCCGGGCCCCGACCCGCCGCGTTGTATCGCCCGCCCGCGCTATTACTTTGTTTTCTCTCAGCGTTCATACCGACTTTTCTTTTTGCTCGGCTCCTGACGGTTATAATAGCGTGATGCCTATAGCCTATAACCATCCTCGAGAATTGGGCTACCAAATGCAAAAAGAATTTTTCAAATCTTACTTTTTATTCACAATTTTATGGGTTTTAATTTTTGGGGCGGAACCGTAATTTTTTTCTATTTATAAATAGCTTAAGTTACCCGCCGTAACATCAGCTATCTGCCAGTGAAAGTCCAGACAAAATCGGTCCAGTCATTTCGGAGATTAGCCGGAACAAACAGACAGACAGACAAAAATGTAAAAAATTGAAATTGTGAACAAAATGTCGGATTTGAACAATTCTTTTTGCATTTGGTAGCCCAATATTCTCGAGGATAGTTACAGGCTATTTAACATCACGCTACGACCCTTAGGAGCCGAGCAAAAAGAAAAAAGTCAGAAAGAACACTAAGCCAAAACGAAGTAATAGGTCGCAGGGCACAGCTAGTTGGAAATATAATGGCAGCGCTGCTTGTCACAAGGGCAGATGTCAAAAATCTGTCAAATCCCGTACATTTCATGTTAGTTCTCTATTTCGCCACGTTCAATTGCGATCCATGTCGAACTATTAGATCCCTTATTAGGTAGATACGTTGTAGACGATAAATTTATTGAAGTTCGAATTTGAAATAGGAATAACTGTACTACATTATATGCTTGTTGATGCCAAAAAAATATTTGTTGGCCGTGATATTTAATTTTATTTGTCACAGTTTATTTATTTTTTGTGGGCGCGTCATGGTCGGTTTAGATTTTTTTTTATGAGCAGATTTTCAAGTACTGGTAAGGTATATTAGAAGTCTAGATTTATTAGGTTACTAGTAGTCAGCACAATAAGCTTATGCAGCCGACCTGTGGCCGTCAAATTGATTAATGCGTCACCCTGAAGTCTGAATGGACAGTGAGATAATATACGGTTCAGAGAGTGACGACATAATACCTCACCGTAGATAAACAAAAAAACTTCTAAGGACTGATTATCCCTGTCTTAAGTTTTTTCAAAGATATCTTTATTCCGTGGAATAAAATCGACATCTGAGGGGCAGTTCCCGTAATTTTAAGAACGTTCACAGTCTCTCAGTGATCTCAGTCAGTCAGTGGTCTCTCTGAATGATCTCAGTCTCACTATGTCAAAAATACCTATAATTTTCCTACATTTTTGACAAGTTTTTGACATTGGCGATGAGATTGCGACTAGATTTAAACGAGAATAAAATTTGCCTTCTGACAGTAAGTTTGTATGGCTAAACTGTCAAAAAATGTATTTTAGGTATAAAAGTTTGGATGAATTCGCCGCAACAGGAACAAAAGAATGAGACTACTTATTCTGCTGTACTTATTCTAAGTACAGCTCTAATTTGTTCTTATTTCTCTTTCATTTGTTCTCAGATACCTACTGATAGGTGAGATAGCAATTATATTTGCGTTCAGAAAAGTCAAGGCCATTTCAAACTGCTTACTTTTCACCCAAAGTACTTGTCAACAACACAGACAAATAGACGAAGCAAACAAAAGGATTTTGTCAAAATCACTTAAACTGAGCAGTTTGCGACCAAACCAAATACCTACAGTGTGGCAACTAAAAAAAAACACAATACATAATGATAAAATAACAAGCAAAACAAACTAGTATTTTTTATGTCCCTATAAAATTATAGCCATTACGTTTATATTACATAGAAAGTTTTATTGGTCATAGAATATGACTTGCGCCGCATATGAACCGCGGCACGGTTCAGTCCAAGTTCAAGTGCAAAAACAAGACGCCATGTTACTTTTTATATGAGTTTTTAAATCCCCATTGACTAACTTTCTCGACTCTCAAAAATAATAATTTTTTCCACCCAACTACGAAAATAATACCAATAAAACTTCAAGAACTACCTACCAAATGTTCAATGTACCTACTAAAACTATGAAAATCAAAGCAAGTTAAACAGGCATTAATGTATGCTTAGTAAACAAGTGGCATAGAAAACTTAGTGTGATCCAAGGTGAGGACATTACATGGATGAAACACAACACCTGTGTCACACACACAGAACATGTTTACTTTAATAGAGTTTTGTTACCAAGATTAAAATACTTGTACAAATGTGCAATGTGATAAGGATTAGGATTTGATTTGCTTACTACGTTTTTAATAAGCTAGTGTTTTTTTCTTGAACCTGTATTTTCTTCTGTGGAACATTTGCTTCCTGCTAAAATTTATTACCAATACTTGAAGAATGATTTATTCAAAGTGTATTTTAGCTTAGCAAAATGAAGAAAACCTTGTATGTTATGATCAAATATTCAGTCATAAGATTCATTCCCATGTTGAAGAGCATCATTGAATTTTATTGTATGTAAATTCTGGGTAGCTTATATTGCTTGAAATTATGTCATGACAATATCTACAACACCAATCGAGTACCTACCGTTCTTCACTAGTTCAGGTATAATTAACTATTATGATGAACTTGTATTTCTCATATTAAGTGAATTGTATTATTTTTGAGAAATAAATGTCTTAAACCCGTAAACCCGTAATCAGAAAACATTATACTGAATGCAAAGACTTATTGCTTATAACATAATTTGTACACACATGCAGATAAATACTTAACGATAAACATACACAGAAATAAGTAAATAATCAGGAAAGTTGACAAACTGATAAATAATTCAACCATGACCTATGCAGCCCACACTTTAATAAATTGTCCCGATAATCCATAACATGTAGGTAGATAAAAAAACAAAATATGCTAAAAAGATTTACTAAGTAAAGAATTCTTTAATTGCACGCTCATATCTATAAAGACAGATGAGGCAACTGCATAAGCAGACCTTCAAACCAATGATTCAACGCAAATAGAAAATCTAAAATGACCTCACACATGAACATAGCAAAGGTGTTACCTAGGTTAATTAAATATTATATTAATTACTGCACCAGTACAACTTTCATGCGTTTTTGAAAGTGACATACCGCCGCCAATTGCCGGTACATTGTACTCCGCGCTATTCTACTACCTAATAAATCAGCTGCATTTTTACAAAAGAGGTGGGCAGACCAGAAGTATGTGAGTCATGCTTCACACTCCAATTAAGCTACCCACAGTATCAATAATTACAAGCCGAGGAAACAACCTAAATCGCGGTAATCGATGCACGAAACACAAACGTAAGTGAAATTACAGCTGCAATCCGTTTCTACAATATTTTTTAACAGCAGCGTTGAAGAGACTTCGCAGTTTTCATCATCGATTGTATGCGGGTATTTCGATATGCATGTGCTTCTTTACAACGAACACATTTTTCATGCATTTTTTCACGCATTTCAACTTTATTTTCTCTAAATTAGTAAATAAAACAGAGGAATAATGATTGTTATTCCATTATTTTTAACAACAAAATGGAAAACTTACTGTTATCCGCGGCCGTTGGCGTACCGTCTCCGTTCTGCATTTTGATAATTTACCGCAATCGGGAGCTCTTCTGCAGGGATTTTGATGATCTAAACGAAAACCATCAAAATTATTTGCAAAATTAAATTCTTCTCCGCCAGACGGAACCGTCACACACAAAAATAGAACGCGAAGTCGCGATTAAAAAACAAAAGCCACCAACCTGCCAACAAAAACGTTTTAGAGTTGTGCATTACTAAAACGTTTTGTTAGTTAAATCGACTAAACACATTCTTTGTAAAAAACGTTGTTGTTGTCTATAAACTTAAATCAGATGGAAACCACGGCACCAACGTGCACTATAAAACGGTAAACTGCATAAATATTGTTTTTGTTTGTGGACATTGATGGATAATGCTATTTTGACGAATATTTGACAGCCGTCTTTACGCTTCCATGTGGCTCTCTATTCACAGATTAACCAACCTTAGAACTAAATAGTAAGTATCAAGTAAGTTCTCATTTACCAAATAGTGGAAGATGAAAAAAATATCGAAAACGCAAGAAACAAATGAAAACAATGCGTACGCACTGCGTTGCAACTCTTCCTCATTTGTATTCTCTATTCTCCAGTATGCAACACATAGGTACTTTCTTTCAAGTATTTGGAGACTTCTTGCTCTTGCTATCTATCATGTATGTATCTGTACGTT
This sequence comes from Fissipunctia ypsillon, assembly GCA_947568875.1. NCBI lineage: Eukaryota > Metazoa > Arthropoda > Insecta > Lepidoptera > Noctuidae > Fissipunctia > Fissipunctia ypsillon. The sequence continues at coordinate 9,312,323 of OX387664.1, read as the reverse complement.
TTCAAAGCTGATTCAATAACAGTTAAAATCAATATAACAGCGCTTCAATCACGCTCGTTGGTTATTAAAAGGTTACTAACCTTTATAAATATCGTTTACAAAATACGTTGTTTTCCTTCGGAGTTACCTCATAAAATTTACGAGAAAGACATGCGACAGCTGTTGCCCTATCTTTCTTCCATGAGCTAAATTAATGTTTTTTTTTTTCAATTCATTTAGCTTTGCTAAAACTGCTGGGGTTCATAATAAAAATAAAGCGTCAACGTAAACATTTATTAAAAGCGCAGAATAAATAAATTATCTGATAGTTTGGGACATATGGAGCGGAGTGAGCATCAGCTCGAAAGCCGCATCTTTAAGATTGGCACCACGGAGATTCGCTTCATGAAGATCACTGCCCGATAAGTCACAACACTGGAAAAAATAAGATTTGAGGTTAATTTCTAATTTTAAAACAAATGAAAGGAGTCGCGACTGTCATAAATAGAGTGGCGATGGCGTTGTGTTTATCAAACCAGTTTGATTTGCCAATCGAAACTGTATACAGGGGGGCTAAAACGGCCACTTTAGCAGAATCATAATAGGATAATATTATGAACTATACTTAAATTAATCGTAAAATCGTCACAAATTGACAATTCATAATATTAACTGCGTACAATTTATATCACGCAATTCATCTGTTAGACAGTTTTGTACGGAGATTCGTAAAATGGTGCACAAACTATGAATTGCTTTAATGTCAAATAGCAGAATCATAAGAAGTTAGTCAAGAGCAAATAGCCTAGGTAATAGGTACCAATAAACTCTAGGTTCGGCATTTCAAAAGCTATTTTCATTTTCTGAAGAGCTACATTTCGTCGTCGAGAGAATGCGTTCCTGACACCTGTCAGTTGGACAATATCGATATTAATATTGATATTTTATTTCTCCTCCTTATTACTAACACTAGTCATTAAGTTATTTTGTTGCTACTAACACTATGGACTTACATCTGAAATAAAGAATTTGAATTTGAATATCTAGTAACTATAAGGATCAAATTCGCAAAACACATATTCGTTAGTATGAAACTGACAGGTCAAGAACGCATTCTCTCGACAGCCGGAATGTAGTTAAATCTTCTATAGTGCAGGTGGCTGTCATGGCATGTCACCTTTTAGATTAGAGGGACAGTAATAGCCTTTTTTTGGGTGGGAAATCATCAAATGACTTCTCCCGCTCTGGACGGAGCGGAAGGGCGGGTCAGACTTTTACTGACTAAAACCCACCCGTGTTCCTTCAGTTGCCTGTGGCAGGGGCCACGGTAACTCTTTCGAACATCCCGCGACCGACAGTTATAGCCTGGTATTGTTATTTTATTTATAACAATACCATACCATTTACCTCTAAATCAGCCCCCGCAAGGACGGCGGCCCTTAGATCACAGTTCTGTAGGTTGGCATTCTTCAGTGTTGCCACCCGTAAGTTGACGCCCGTCATGTTGCTTCCCTCCAGGTTTGCACCTGCAAAGAATTTGGCAAAAATTTTTCATAAGTAAATTGTAACAGTGTTACACCTGTATTCTGTAGGCAGAGGAATTAATTAATTAAATGCACCGACTCCAGCGTGGTTTGACCAGACTCGATTACTCGAAAAATCCCAAAGATTCACACTAGCCCCAGTAGCTTAATGTTTCATGGGGCTACATAGGCCATTGCATATCAAGGAGTAGACTGGGGGGGCGCGGAAATCGTAGGGAAGACGTGCCCTTAGGATATGGAAGGATTATTAACGCCGTACCGGGTAAGCACCCTAAAGTAAGCCATGGAATAGTAGAGACGGGCCCACGTACAATGATCCACATGTAGGATTAAGTGCGGAAATCAAGTCCCGTAACATAGAACATAGTAGAGACGGGTAATATTTATCTATGGATGGGCATATTTTAACGACGTCGCCGCCAGGTTGTTTAAAGTCCAGCTTCACCGGTGAATCTTTATAATTTATTATAGTACATCCACGCTTCCCCTGTTATGTTTAAGTCTCGTGTAATAGAAGGTAACCTTATAGCCATCACCAAAGAAAACCCAGTGGCGTTATTCCCAACCTGGGGATTTAACCCAGGACCCCTAGCTCAGTGGTCGCACTTGCGTCAACTAGAACGAGGCAGTCGTACACAATAGATATTTTGTAGTATTCTGGTATTAAATAGGACTTATTAATTTACCTTTTAAGTTAACACCTTCCATCAATGCTCTTGATCCAGTCGGATCATCCATGTTACAACCTTTTAAATTGGCACCTGTAATCATTAGCAAAAATTATAAGTAAAGTAATCAGGATATTTTATTCTGACAATGATGGCCAAGAAAATCCTAATCATCTATGCGCGCAAATCAAATGGCAATTTAACAGTATAAAGTTACTTGAAAAAATAAATCGTCAAAGAAAGTGACGTAATTTAAAAACAATATTCTACGCGCAAGGTTTTAAGGCTCATGCAGTATGGCGGACGCGACACTGGTTGAACAATTTCTATGAAAACTTCATGGGAATTATTCTACCGGTGTCGCATCGCGCCGTCGCGTCGCGCCAGTGTGGACGAGCCTTTAAAGGAACAATAACATGAGAATATTTGTAGTGCCCACTTGTAATAACTATTCTGGTAGGTGTAGGCATTTTTTAGTTCCAACAATTTTTAATAACCCTCGATATAGAAAGCAGAAGTTGTTGGAGAAAAAACAGCCAGGCGGAAGCGGAAGTGGGCCGGACACGTCGCATGAATGCACCCGGAGAGATGGGCAAAGATCGTCACTCACTGGACGCCTGAGGAAGGACATCGCCGTCGGGGTAAACCGCGGCGAAGGTGATGTGACGATCTGATGATGTTTGCAGGACCAACATGGCCAGAGATCACACAGGACAGAGAGGTTTAGAAGGAAAAAGGGGAGGCATTTGCCCCGTGGGGCACAGTATAGGCTAACAAAAAAGGAAAAAAGCACCTGTTTAATATTTTTTGTCAAGGCCACACTTGAAAATGCCTACATTAAAATTATATTTCACTTTCTCTGTTACTACTCAAATATCATAATAACTCAGGTTATAACCTGGGTTTAGCGTGAATGTTACCTTTATTTTATTTTCCTGTCCATCATTTATGTGTGTTTTAATAAGTAGAAATTGCTCTAGGGCGACGAGTGAACGCGCACCCTCCGACAAATCGGACAATTGTAATTAAAATCTGATGGAATATCAATCTATCTGTCTATCTGTTGAGCTATACGAATACTGACAGATGCTTGCACTGACTGGATAGGTCCACTCAATCTGTGTGGTTCTTTCCTCAAAAGACCATTTCAGACACCAACCTACATGGTCTTCACATGATCTGACCAAAATTATGTCTGGACTTTAAAAGAGACTGTGACCTCTGAGTTTGTTTCGGCCTTTCATCTCAGAGTAGTCAGATAGGAAACGCCGGCCTCATCTAGTTTAAAAAAAAATGTTTGACGTGTAAAAGTGATTGTATAAACCTACTTACAGAAATAAAATCATTTATCATTAACCTTTTTCAGGGCCAGCTTCCAGTCTAAGCGGATGCAGCTGAATACCAGTATTTTACATGGAGCAACTAGCTACCTGACCTCCACAACGCATGTTAACACGATAGCTCTTCCAGCCAGACTTTCAGGCTTCTGACACCCGTACCGACTGTCAAAGATCTACGAATGACAGCTAGGACCAACAGCTTAAAACGTGATTACTAGGGTTTGGGTCCCGGGACGTCTCGTGACTCGAAGTCTCGGCACTTTTGCTTTTGCGGAAGGACTGTATTGCAGAATTTTTTAAATTCTTGCAAAAAAATCAAGAGCAACATAATAAATATAACAGATGCAACCGGAAAACATATTGAAAGTCTGGAATTCCTTCACAAAGCTAATAAAACCGACATCTGTTGAAAACGAGAGTGTTCTCCTTGTCCGGTGGCAGTATTACAAAAATCACACACAAATTGCTTTTTAACCGCCTTCAAAAAAAGGTGGAGGTTCTCAGTTCGTCGGAATCATTTTTTTTAATTTGTGTTCCCCGATTACTCGAAGACGGCTGCACCGATTTGGATTTTTTTTTTTGTTTGAAAGGGTATACTTTCCAGGTGGTCCCATTGTCATCAGGTCAGGATCTGATGATGGAATTTTGGAGAAATCGAGGGAACTCTTTAAATATTATAGGCACACCTATAGCGATTTGGGTATTTTTAATAGTAGGTAACTTGTGCATTTGCTTTCGGAAAGCACCATTTGGTGAAGTGGAACTGATGATGAAGATCACAGATGGCAAGATGGCCACTGGAGCAACTCAATAATAAGTATTTCACGAGTTGCGATTCGATTACTTTAAAATGATTGCTAAGCAATATAAGCTCGTCACAATGCATATGGTGAAGTAAAGCTGTTGGTGAAGTACCATGAGAACTCTTCAACAATTAACATCCCTGCATCGGGAAAAGCAATGTTTTGTAAAAAGTTGTTGTCATTAGGCTATTGTAACTTAGATAAATTACAAACCGACCCACTAAAAGGTGAAAAATAAAAACTTTTTTGCAAAAAAACAACTGACTTCCAAAAAAAAACACTATAAAGTGAAAAATAACGTCAATTTCGGAAGTCAGTGGCAAAAACCTAAAATACAAATCCAAAGACACCGACTTCCGAAATTAAAGTTATTTTTCACTTTGTAGTGTTTTATTTTTAGAAGTCGGTTGTTTTAAAAAAGTTTTTTATTTTACTGATACATCTGGCCCAAAATTAACTCGATTCTAATTTATTCTGAGAAGTCACGAAGTTCTGGGACGTCCCGGGCTATGTGATTGTGGGTTGTTTAGTGTCCCGAGACTGAGGATCGTCGAGATTTCCCAAACCCTAGTGCTTTCCGAGGCACGTATGTAGGGGTCTCGATATGACGTAATGGATAGTCACCCATCCACGAACCGACCGCGACAAGTATAGCTTAACCGTCGGTCGACTCGTGCGGGTATTATTATTTAGCCAAGAACCCCCCATTGGAATGTACATCAGATTTTAATTACGATTGTATGATCTATCTGTAGGAGCAAAATCGTTCCTCGTTCAAGAGCTATTCCTTCTTAGTGTATCAGAGCTAGCCTTAGAATGGCGAGTACCATTCAAAACACTGACAAACAAACTAACCTTCCATATTGGCACATAAAGCTTTTACACCTAAAAGCTGAGCTCCCTCTAAGTTGGCATGTGATAAGTCTGCGCGCTCCAAACAGCAGTGCGATAAGTTAGCACCATTCAAGTTGCAGCGGGACAAGCAAGCATACTGGAACACAAAAAAATAATAATACTTGTTTATTATTTTTATTTTATCTTTTGACTGCGTAAAGTATTCAACTGTTATCATGATTGTTGTAATTTGCTCAAAATACCATATGTTAGTTAGTAATTACTAGTGCCACCTATAATGTGCAGGTGTCGATGTCGGTTGTAGGCTGTATGACATTGTTTCCATAGTCTTAAGACTGCATTTTTAATGACTGTGTATAGATAAAAAAAAAACTTCCTCCCAGCAGTCGAGCACATTTGTTTTATTATAGAAACATAAATAAAAAATATCAAATAATAACAATGATTATAAATGGTAGTGTATTCTGAGAAACAAATAACATTTTTCAATTACAATAAAATTAATAGACTTTTATTTTAATTACTACAGGCATTTTAGTTGAAAAGCTCTGATATGGAACAAAAAGCGCAACCAAAATCTCCTGTGTTTTGACACTTTTTTTTACTGTATTACTTTTCGTGTCAACTGACAATCGCAAAGTAAAAAGCAGGAAATCATGTGCCTGTTTGTTACCTATATTTTTGTTGTAGTTGGTTCCAATATTTTTTTTCCAGTAAGTAGGTAGATGGTTTTTATTCATTTAAGTACTCATAATAAATATTTTGGTCCTAAAGTCGCAACGACGATTTGTATTTAATCGGACTAATAAAGAACATTGTCCACTGGATTTCTTGCATACTATGCTCAAGATTAAAATTTCAATTAATTCAGAAACAAGAAACCGGGAACTGGCTGCTAAAGTCAAAGTTTGTAATTAGCATCCAGTTTCCAATTTTTATAAGCCCGATGATGATGAACGTCCTAATTAGTAAATCTACTAATTGTAATAGTCATTTGCGTTACAAATCTGAAATTAGCTTCTGTGCTTGGTTGATAAAAATAATAACATTAACAACATCCAACCAAAAAACCTGACACAGGATTTAGCAGAAGTTTTTAAATTAAATAACGTCAGAAAAGTGCAGGAATATCTTTAGCTTTAATACAGCATGTATCAGAAAGTTGTGGTCATTTATTTATTGGTGTGATAACATCACGCCTTGTTTCCCCGAAGGGTTAGGCAGAGGTGTACCTATATAGTACACCCACATTTCGCCAGTTATGTTTAAGTCCCATGTAATAAGGGGCGACCCTATTGCCATCAACCGGGCACAAATCCAGACTCCGGGCTGCTACTGAGAAATTCCAGATAGAAAAACCCAATAACACTGCCCGACCTGGGAATCGAACCCAAGACCACATGCTCAGCAGTAGTGCTTGCGACCACTAGACCAACGAGGCAGTCATAAATGATAAAGACCTTCAAAATGAACAACATTCTCCATGGGACCAACACACCCTTAAAAATATGACCACACCTTTCTGATACAATATGCTGTACAAACATATTGTTACACATACCTTAAAATTAATATACCTAAGGTCCAGCCTATTAAGGTCAGCTCCCGACAGGTTAACACCTTGAAACCTTAACTCCCAAGTATTAGGGGTCATTATTATGGAGCGAACAACATCCATCCGTGTCAGAGCATGGTTGATACCACAACTGCTCTGTGACTCTTCAATTAGAAGGTTTAATTTTGGTATCATCGAGTCTATACCTAGAATCAGATAAAATGTCTGGATGTAGTTTTCACCATCGTCATCATCATTTGAGCCGAAAGACGTCCACTGCTGGACGTGTGGCCCTCCAAGCGTCACTACATCAGCTGGTCCTCTGCTTCTTGCATCCAGCAGAATTTGTTTGAAATAAATATTAATTTCAAACTGCATTGACTTATTTAGACGGTCAGCTGGCTCTGGCATAACTTTTTAGAAACTCTTCAAAGAGCTTAGTTGAGGCAGAAATAATGTAACATCACATCTGTGTTCCCCACAGTATACACCCGCAGGCAGAAATAATTACATACATTATTATTTTATAAAACATGTAAATAAGTTATGTATGTACTAACATATCGCCGGCGAACTGCCAATACATCCTAACTGACTCCTAACAAACATGCAAATAATGCCTTTAAATTCAAAACGATAAGGAGTTATTTGCATGTTTGTTAGGAATCAGTTAGCAGATATTGGCACTTCACCGTTGATATTTAATATTAAAGCCATTCCTTTTATGGTAATGTATTTATGAGTTAGTAGGTAGTGGCTACTTAGATGAGGAAAATATGAATTAAATTGTAAGGGACAATACTAATTAATAAAAGGAACAATAGTTTCCTGTCCTTGAAATTTCCAGTGGTGTGGTGTGGGTGCTAATGTTGTTTTTAAACAAACATTAGTAGGAATAATAATTTATAGGGAATAAAGCTTTACATGCCTGAAAGTTCAAGTCGTCAACAACATTTTACCGAAACCAACAAAGACCAGTATTTCTCCTAACAGAAAACTATTCTCAAGAATTCATAAACACACATAGAATAATTATATTTTTCATAGAAAGAGGTCAAAATATTTTGAGCGCCACAAGTAATAAAACATCATTCCAGTCGATCAGATGCAGCTGAATGCCTATCCAACCTCCACAACCCAATTACTACACAAGTAATAAGACGTACGCACCATAAAACACAGCCTCTTCCATCACACCTTTTGGGTTAACATGCTTATCTATTATCACATCGCCATGCCTCAAATAATTCAGAATGGGCTCAAAGTACTCCGGGCTACGGTCTATCAAATACGCTCCAACGGAATCTGTAGCACTCGGGGTCATTAAGTACACATTATGGTCATCAGCAAACATTCGCGACAACATTGACAAAGGCTCTTTGGCCAACAAAGTGGACCGTGATGTAGTGAAATGCTTGCCACCAACATTCAGAGTTATCCAATCAGCTACAGCTTTGCCTGGTTTAATGCCATCGCCCAAGCCCAAATTCTGCATTGAATATGCTATATTATCACAATTTTTCGACTCCCCGTCGCCGTCAACACATATATATAACTTTTCATCGTCCCTAAGTACTCTCACATCTACAATTTCACAGCCATTTGACGAATACAATCTCAAGTTTTCTTGACTCTCTTCGAACTGTTTTGATATTTCCGATTTTAGTGCTTCAATCGTGTTTTCCACGGCCACAACTTTTCCATTTTGTTCAGACTTATTTCTGTAAATGTACACTCGTTTCATAATAGGCGTCTCCTTTGTTCTCTGAATTTTAAATCCTTGGTAAAATCAATATTATTTATGAAAAACTTGGGAACTTGCGATAAAAACACCAAGTTCGGTGTCAAAAAACACCCACCAGCTGTCAAAATATATATGCTGCAACAGATAATAAAATGAGAAAAATCACTATGTAAAATCGACTAAAGCTCAAAAAATCATGCTGAATCAAATTCTCTGTAGTTCTTGAAAGATAGATAAAATTACTTACGTTACAACCAGTAAATTAGAATATGTTATACAGAATATTAGGTCTTTTTTTGTTTTTTATTTAAGATAGGTTTGCTCTTGACTAGGTCAGAGGTGACAGAGACGGAGCGAGCTTACCCCTGCTTACCCAGAAGAAGCCTGTTCACTCTCACTTTGAAGAGATCGGGGTTATATGCGTTCGGAAACACATTCAACACTAAGGTATTATGGTAAATACTTTAGCTTATGAGTTTTTTTTTTTAGAATTATTGCCAACAACACACACTGCCACTCGCTCCCTGTACAACGAGCGATTTTGCGATGACTGTGCGTCAAAGTTACAGTTCTGTCTGTATGTATTGACAGATTCATGCCTATTAAGACAGGTGGCGCTGGTATTATTGTTGGATAGTTTTATATTTTCCGTCTTGAACCACTTACGTGATTAGCCTTTAAGATCCTATGTAGCTTCTCTATCTAGATTTGTAGCTTTAACTCCACGACTATTGGGTGCACGAGTCATTCAAACAACGCAAATCAGATTTTTTAAAATGGTTTTCATGTGAGACCTCAGGCCAGTTAGTTTCGTTTTAGTATATGTTACTTTCAAGCTAGCCTTTATTCTGTTAATAAAGTAGGTGCTTAAAAACTGCTAATAAAGTTAACGGTGTGGGGCCATCAAACCGGAAGCGGAAAGAGCTAAATGGCACATGGGTGTGGGTAGGCAATGTTTGGTAATGTTTCACCGTGTCCGGTCTGTAAAAGCTCTAAAAATCCAAAAAAAATCCGAATATTTAGTGTTTGTACACGCTTTTTAGTAGAGAGGTTAAACGAGGGTAATGATGTGGTAAAAGTCAAAGGTTAGCGATCTTTTTCCTGTCCCTAACAATAAGCCTAAACGGCCTGGAGTCCGGGAGGCCCTGGCTCTGATTATAATTATTGTGTGGATGGACTTTATAAGTAGGCAGGTACCAACGAGGACCCTCTTACCATGCTCATCACTACCTAGCCTTTTCAACATCCAGTCTAACCGGATGCAGCTGAATACCAGTATTTTACATGGAGCGACTGCCTATCTGACCTCCACAACTCGACAGTACGATACCCCTTGGTAAGACTGATTGTTAGACTATCGGGTTTGTGACTACCCGTAACAACTGTCAAAGATCTATAAATGACAGCCACGAGTAGCTTGGTATGACAGAGATCGTCACCCGTCTACGGATCGTTCACGGCAAGAGTAGCTTAACCTGGATCGATCGACCCGTGCGGCTGCTTTACTAAGCTAGGAGCCTCTCACCCTCTTACCCCGTTCTCCACAATGTATGACGAAATACCTGTCAATACGTTACGGAGCTAACAAGCAGTACTTCACGGCAATAATTATTAATAGTGCCATAAACAGTCAGTTAACTATAGATTGATCGCTCAGTAATCCCAGATGGCTGTCGTAAAACACGTCAGTCTGTGATGTTGATCCATTGTATCGACGGAAGGTATGATGACAACATTGTTACGTTGTGATTAATAGGTACAGTACGCGTCAAACTTTATGGCGGCTCTGAAGTGTGCTACTCGCTGCGCAGTACCCCACCCCTCACCCCTGCTGACACATGAAGTTGTTACTGCGCAGCGACTCGCCTCATGTTCCGAGCCGCCGCAGTTTGCATCGACTATACGTAGGTTTTCGTCTTGAGATTCCAGGAACTACAGACACTCATAGACTAGACACATGGAGACATAGACTATTGTTTTGGTGATGAAAGTGACCTTCCTGTGAGGGTGGAGTAGTAGAGCAAATTTTAAAATGGTTCATGATAGTTTTTGTGGTCATCTTTGAATGCCTCGTTGATCCAATGTTTGAGTGTGCGCTTGCGGGTTCGTTTCACGGGTTCAGGAATTTCCCAGAAGCAGCCTAGAGTCTGGGTTTGTGCTTAGGTAGTGGCACTGGGCTCACTCTGTGTATAAGGGAATTAAATATAATTAAAGAAATTAAAGTAAGCAAACTGAAGTGGCAGTGGGCTGGCCATGTTTGTCGAAGGACCGATGGCCGGTGGAGCAGACGAGTCCTGGAGTGGAGATCACATATCGGCAAGCGTAGTGTGGGACGCCCCCTAGCTAGATGGACCGACGACCATAAGAAGGTGGCTGGGACAGACTGGATGCGGAGGGCCGAGGACAGGGCGTAGTGGCGCAGCCTGGGAGAGGCCTATGTCCAGCAGTGGACTGCAATGGGCTGAGTTGATTGATTGAAAGAAATGAAATGGGTGTACCTACTATTTAAAAAAAACTGACGCATAAAGATGCACCAACTCACACTAAGTTCGCGAGGTGGATTATACGGAGAAGAGGTTTGAGTTTCAACAGTGAGAACATTATACATAGGCTCATTATGTATAAGTATTTACAGCCATCTATCGCCACTTATTTCGATTATCCACGCTAACGACACGAGCGGTTTATCACCTACCTAAACCTATTGTAAACCCGTAACAAACACTATTAGAATAGATTACAGTAGTTAGTTGTAAATTGTAATTCAAGTAGTATGCATTGCATTACGGTAGTTATCGGTCGGCACGAGCTCGAACTGACTTCGATGTGTTTTGCGTTCGTGTACCTATTAATTTATAAATGGAGTTTAGATACGGTGTATAGTCAAACATAGTGTGGAACCCGCATAGACCGATGGCTTGAAAAAGGCAGCAGGCACAGACTGATACGGATGGCTAGGCGAAGGACCGGGTGTGTTGTGACGCATCTTAGGAGTGTGCAGTGCAGTGGAATGCAATAGAGGCGGAGTTAGTGAATCTCCTGTTAAATCATCAATTCTTTTCCGTGGATGTCTTAAGAGCGTTTTCGACGTACGGCATTTCCTACAAACTTTCAAGTCCTTGTTTATCGAAATGAATGAACCGATTTTAATGAAATTTCATGCGCATAAGCAAGACACCTACATAGGTGTAAAAAGTTAGATAAGAACATTTTCGAAATGTCTTATTTTAAAAAAGATAAGTAATTGGAAATTTCTGTTTCTGTTCGAATTTAGCTGTAACAATATTTTTCGAAAATGTTTTTCACTAAATTTTTAGACCTATGTATCCTGCTTATGCGTAAGTATAAAGTTTAATTAAAATCGGTTCATTCATTTCGAAAAACAAGGACTTGAAAGTTTGTATGAAATGCCGTACGTCGTAAACGCGCTCTTAATAGTGAAATCTGGATACCCTCTTTGGCGAGTCCAGCCTTTAGATTTCTGCCAGTCAGTAGAAACGAAATGAAACAGCAGGCTGTGGTACCCGAACCAGCTCTAGGTTTTTCTTAACTTAAACTGAACCTTCGTCTGGCAGAAAGAGAAAGGACATGCCTGAATCCTGCCGGCAATATCGGCCCTATACCACAAAACTTACAAGGATACAATTCTACAAATTTGTTACATTGTCGAAAAAAATTGTATCACAGAAATTACAAATAAGTATTCATAGTTACAATTTACAATCTACAATTAGTCGCTACAATTTACATTGTAAGGTTATTCCATTTCGTAACAATTATGTGGCTTAGAGTTTTGTGATAAAGGCACTTTTAAGATTTACAAATTTGTAAATTGTAATTGTAAAGTTTTGTGGTACAGGGCTCAGTTGTTTCCCCCCTAAACCGAATTTACGCAAAGATCATCATAGCTTTCAGACACCAATTACCGAATTATAAATAAAATGTGTTGTTTCGGTTCAGCATTTCAATTCGCCGAAGCTTAAGATAATTTATGTCGATCATTTTGAACAGATATTATTATATGAATCCACAAACTTACTGCCCCTGTAACACAGAATAGTACCTAACTGTAGCCTCGATCTTTCAACACAAACATAGATAATAATGAATTTTACCATAATCGACGACTGCCTTATTGGTCTAGTGGTCGGAAGACCTTCTGCTGAGCTGAAATCCTGGGTTCGAATCTAGGATCGGGCAAAGTGATGTAGCATAATCAGCCTATAATGTTCCCACTGCTGAGACGCAGGCCTCCTCTCTTCGAGAGGGAGTGGGCCGTAATCCACTACGCGGGCCCAGTGCGGGTTGGTAGATGTCAAATGTCTTCGAAAGTTAGGTTCTAGGACATGCTGGTTTCCTCACGAGGTTTTCCTTCACTGTTTTGAGTTTGATCATTGGGTTTTTCGAAGGTGAGAATAACAGTTCGGGAGTCGAATCTGGATATATGTATGTGCCCGGAAAGCAATAGGCCAACTTCCCAGTTCCTAATAAGTCCTAAGGGACTTAAACATAACTGACGAAAAGTAGGTGCTACTTACAGGTATATCTGCCTGCTCCTTCCAAGAACACATACGAGATAAATAATATTATATTTTATCCAATAGTACCTTAATAATGAGAAACGTAATTACATGACAGTTATTTAAGTACCTACATCATTTAGTATTTTATGCTAAAATATTCCAATTCTATTGAAGTACCGTAGATAACAGATTCATTACAATAATAATACCTGCGTTAACACCTATTCACCACTCAGCTTGGCAAGACGCGTGAATTATGAGTTCATGTGATATTCACAGGTAAAATCTCACTAGAGGAACCGAGGAAGACATTAGTACATGAAATAATTTATGGCACTTATTTTTATGTGTGTTAGAATCTTAATGGTGGCATAGGAATTTGTCTAGACTTGTTACGTCATTGGCAGTGTCTCGTAAACAATTATTATTTTGCTTAGTTTTAGAGCCATTTAAAACCCTTTATTATGGTTACTGGGAACTATGAGCCTGCGTCATCTCACTGCTGGGCAAATGATATAATTATGATTTAATTTCTTTCTGTTTTCTTTTGTTTTAAGTTTTTATTTATTTTATTATACACAAATCTTAAATACAATATACAATCTAACAGTAAAATTAATTAATTAATTATTATTATTAATCATCAAGTATATAAAGTAAAGAAAAAATAAATAAATAAAAGGGAGAGCTCATTGGGCATCAAAAAATTCGTCCGCATCGCTGTCAGTGGGAAAAGTGCCCACAAGGCTGGCAGCGTTGCCACGTTGGATGGCAATGTTGATTCTTTGACCTAAAAATAGGCCAGCCCTTTGGTCAATTTAAGAGTCGACCAACTGCTTGGCGATATTCCGAAATACTCGATGAGCACTCGGACCCCACGGCCCTAGTGTTTCAACCCCAAACGGCTCAAATATAATATATAGCTCCCAATCAGGTTGTTATATTTCTTTCTGTAAATTGGTTGTAAAAACACTTTTACACGTCAAAAGAAGTAATAGTATTGTAAAACTAAATGAGGTCGGTGTTTCCTAACCACCTACTCTGAGAAGAAACACTTAGGGGTTAAAGTCTAGGCATTATCTTGGCCAGATCATGAGAGGACCATGCAGATAAACTACTTATCTTTATTGTTAGGCATCGTGGCCCATAGGGTACATTACATCATTTTTAAAACTGTATTCATAATACTCAAAGATTAACATGAATATTAAAATCAAAATAAACAATTAAAAAAAAATTACAATTTAAAATCAGAATCAAAATTAGCATCATAATCATCATAAAAATCAGAGTTAGAGATAAGTGTTAAGATGGTCTTTTGAGAAAAGTAGGTACCACAAAGATTTGAGTGGACTTGTCCAGCCACTGCATGACACACGCGTGTCAGCAAAGACTCTCGTCCCCCTATGACTTACAGTTATTTTAGTTTAGGGGTAGGTATTATTATGTACCGGTGCTTGTTAGCTCTGTCTAGTTTGATCAACCATCTTTTCCGTGGTCAGCCACGACGCGACGCCTTCTGACTGGGTCAGGGTTCCACAGTTGATTTATGAGTTACAAAAAATTTAGGTCATGAAATTACGTATGAGAAGTCGCACCCTTCTGAGCTACATATCATTTAAGTATAGTTCATGCCTATGATATGTGCGAAGTCACAAGTTGTGCTTTTGGAATCTCTTCAACAATATTATTAGTGTCAACAAACCAGTTGATAACGCGGTCTTAGACCAACAGACCCGTTTTTAGGTCTCATGTTGCTAGTTAGATGCTAGTCCTTAAGTATATAGGAGGACCATACTTCCAGCCAAGGTCGCGGGATGTTCGAAAGAGTTACCGTGGCCCCGGCAGAGGCAACTGAAGGAACATGGGTGGGTTTTAGTCAGTAAGAGTCTGACACGCCCTCCCGCTCCGCCCAGAGCGGGAGAAGTCATTTGATGATTTCCCATCAAAAAAAAAAGGAAGACCATAATTCCATAATCTCTCGATTGAGTACTGCTTATATAATTTGTCACGCTTTCTAATGAGTAATACGATAGTTAGCACGGCAAGCGACAATCACGTGAATCGTTGATTATGTATCGGGACTGCTTGCAATTCTGACTTACTTAATTAGGTACCTAATTGTAGGTCAGGGAACAGGACTTTGTATGGGAAATTGACGCATAAAGGCTTTAGCTGAAACCAGCTATTTTATATTTCTGGTGCCTGAGCACATATTGGCGCAGATGTAAGACACGCGCGGTTTAATCTTGATGTTTTTTTAATATTTTTTATTAATCAATAAAACAGTTTACAAACATTTGTTGAACCCTTAAACATACCGCACAAACCATCGCGGGTTTAACAGCGGTATGGATATGATATGATATGATCGGTTCCTGTTTTGGTTAAATTAATATGTAGGTAATGTTTCATTTTCTATTCAGGCGACTGCTACAGAAAAAAACTTTGATTCTTTCTTTCATAAATTGCACTACATGGTATAAAATACCTGAACAGTGACCACAAGTGACGCAAGTCACAGAACAGCCCACCATCCATCAGCAGAATTCGCGTGCGTGTTCACCAGCAGTGGGCTGATAAAGTATTCTGAGATCACCAATCCAAGATTATGGTGAGATTGACTCACAATCGACCACCGTGACAGTTCAAGAAGAGAACCAATGATCTGATCCAGATAGTTAATTATGGAAGAAATCCAGGCTGACTAAATGGTGAAGATCTTTGCGTAACAGAACTATTCCTGACACCCAACAAATACGACTATTCATAAATAACTAATTAGTTTAAATAACAGCATTCATAGACGCGTTCCAAAAGCGCTTTCACATTCCAAAATATTTTCAGCTGGATCGATGTCAGTAATTTTGGCTCGGCGCCATGTTTGGCGAGGTAAAGGACAGTTTGTGAAGGCGAACACCCAAAGTAACAAATAGGCGTTATAACTGTTGGAAACTAATAAAACTGTGTTAAATAGTAAAAACTGCGTTTCTTTCTTGTCTGAAGTAAAATAATACCCTAACAACAGATAGAGAAACAGAGGATAGAGGAAAATGTTGCGAGGAAGGTTTTAAGTACGAATGTGGACGGCGATAAGAGTAGGGGAAGACCAAAGAAACGGTGGATGGCCTGTTTGAAATCTGATATGGTTAGAAAGGTGGTGACTACCGAGATGACGACTGATAGAGAAGTATGGAACAAAGGGTCATGTCATGCTCACTTAAATGTCTCGCTGATGGTGGCGCGTGTGTTGGATCATTCGGTTCCCTACAAAATGGTTGAGCTGGATGGTGCTGATCCACGCGTCATGTTCGTGAACGGGCGCCGTCAGTGGAGACTGGTCATCTCTTAACTGCCAGGGCTTATTTTTAATCTTATATTTTGAATTGTTTTGAATTTTTTTTTACATTGTTCTCACATATGGAAGCAACAAGAACAATGTACCCAGGATTTTGTAATAATTTTGATTTAAAAGAGCGTCCATGGAGTTTCCTACCCATTCTTTTCCATGGAGATCTGTTTTGGAATGGGCGACTAGCTTCAATTTTCTGACTAACTGACTGACACTTTAACAATTCAAAAGTGCCTGTAATTAGTTTAATTGAAATAAATGCTTTGAGTTTGAGTTGCGAGATCCCAAATAAATTGGGATAAGGGCGGGAGAATTATGATGATGAACAGTTACGAGAAAGAATTGCAATGGAATTTTGAAGACTTGTAGAGATGAACTTATATACAAGGTGTAACATAATTCACGCACAACCTCTTGAAGGATCATTGTACTCATCATTATGAACAACTTTTACCATGGGACCAAACCTGAAATCGCGAAAAAAAAAACCAGCTGCTCATTGCACATTTATGTACGCTTAACTCGTCGAAATGTAGGGAACAGCTGATTTTTTTTTTCGCGATTTCAGGTTTGGTCCCATAGTAAAAGTAGTTCATAATGATGAGTACAATGATCCCTTAATATGTTGTACGTTATTTATGTTACACCTTGTTTATATAGCATAATCAGCCTATAATGTTCCCACTTCTGGGACACAGGCCTCATCTCGATGAGAGGGAGTGGGCCGTAATCCACCACGCGGGCCCAAAGCGGGTTGGTAGACGTCACATTTCTTCGAGTTTTTAGTTCTAGGACATGCCGGTTTCCTCACGATATTTCCCTTCACCGTTTTGAGAGCAGTGATGATGAAATAATTTAGATAAAATAAAGCGCCTGTCAGGGTTCGAACCTACGACCTACAACTCGTAAGCCGCGGTCGTTACCACTGGGCCACCACAGCTCCAACTCTGCTTGCGCGATGTAGTATTTCAGTGACGTCAGGTGTGATGTGAAGATCGCACGTGGTGTTACAGATTTAGGTTCATCACTATGGTCCTAAGAGCAACGAACGAAGTTATATAATAGACAAAAATAACATGCCAAGCCATTTTTTGAGTGCGGTATTCATTTGGTTCCACGAATAGATTTGGCTAAAGGCTTACTTGTATAATAATTTTTAGAAGTTAATTTTATTTAGAGTGATGAGTCTTTATTGGCCATTCGTTTTAATATTATGTCGTCGCCTGAAGACTGAATATGATTCGTTTCTAGTTTTCTATGTAGGTAGGTATAGTTAGAAAGATAATGACGCAGTCTTCGAACTGGGGATCCACGCTTTTAAGGGTTCCGTACCCGAAGGGTGCCAAACGGAACCCTATTACTAAGCCTCCGCTGTCCATCTGTCTGTCAGCGGGCCGTATCTCATGAACCGTAATAGATAGACAGTTGAAATTTTCACACATTGTGTATTTCTGTTGCCGCTATAACAGCAAATAATAAAAATAAAATAAAATTAAAGGGGATCCCCATACAACAAACTTTTTATTTAGAAAAAAAAAGTTTTTTTACCCTGGAATGTGGAGTGTCATTGTCTAGAACTCATCGATATAATTTAAATTTTTTTTATCTTAAAAACGAAGAATTAGGCGGCCGCAAAAGTTGTCTGTTTTAGACCATTTTTGTACGAGCTCTATCGCAACAACTAAACAAGTTAGGAATTTTAAACTTCTGTATATCATGTATATATATATGATCCTGGCCGATTTCGGCCACAGCGACTCGGATCTGCCTATTGATGACATCGCTGGTGTGCCCTCAGGTGACTGATATAACCAATTTTTGCCGTGAAAGTGCGTCCACATTCACGGCAAGTCAGCACCCCTCCGATGTAATTATATTGGATGGCCGCGGGTGGTCGGGCCTTGAGCTCGTCTCGTTTAGCATCGAGCTCCTCTTTACGTCGCCTTTCAAACGCAAACACCTTAGTGCTCACGGTATGCCTCCACAGTGACCGGTCTGCTGCCATTGCCTCCCATTGTGACATCTCTAGATCACACCGCTTCATGTGGCGCTTAAGCACATCTTTGTACCGAAGGAGTTGGCCGCCTTGCCTCCGCTTGCCATCCCGCAGTTCTGAGTAGAAGATGCGCTTTGCCACTCTGTCGTCAGACATTCGGGAGACATGGCCAGCCCACCGCAACTGGCGCCGCATTACATAGGCCTCTATTCCACCGACATTAGCTCGCCGTAGTACTTCCGTGTTACGAACACGGTCCGACCAATGGATGTTCATAATGTCTCGTAGGCATTTCAGATGGAATCTATCTAATGTGCGAACGTGCTTGCGGTATAGACACCACCATGTACCATATACTGTATTTATCAAAAAATACTAAAAATGCCGTTTATAAGGTATTTTGTTTAAATATGGGCGATTTTCTGCAACTGCAAAAAATAACTTTGTAATTCGCAGTATCATTATGAACTACAAAGTTATCTTTGCGATTGTTAAAATTTATGATGAAAGATATTCTTCGTTTAGTTTTTTTTTTTAATAATTGTTCCTTGGTATGGAACCCTTCGTGTACGAGTCCGACCCGCATTTGGCCGGTTTTTACGTGATTGATTCACATTGATGCGCAAATTAATAGTCTACCAAGTGCAATTGAAGCGATAGTCAATATTACAACAATAGAAATTGATGGAAATTGAACGTTTCGGGGACCCCTTAGGTTGGTAATCAAGAATAATAATTAGGTACCTATTGTATCATTCTCTTACCCATGATGGATGTAGCCGTGCATCGAGTAAAATGACGTGCGATTCCAGTCTACACCATGTGTAATTTTAATCACCGTTGATCTCTTTAGGGGTCATTGTACTCATAATTACGAACAACTTTTACCATGGGACCAAACCTGAAATACCGATAACAAAAATCAGCGGTTCCCTACATTTTAACGATTTTTGTTTAACGATTGCTACAATTTTTAACAATTGCAAAGATAACTTTGTATTGCATAATGATACTGTGAATTACAAAGTTATTTTTTTGCAGTTGCAGAAAAAAATCAGCTGTTCCCTACATTTTGACGAGTTATGCGAACATAAATGTAGGGAACAGTTGATTTTTTTTTTCGCGATTTCGGGTTACGTTACTAGCCCTAACTAGTTGAAAATAAAACTGTTGAACGAGTAACCCAACTTTAAAAACAAAATAATTTTATTGTATCAGTGACTGTTACCTAGATTAATTTATTTCAATATGTTGTCTTATGTTCTGATATAAATGGCTCTGTTGTCTTTTTGAAAATAAAGCATTTAAACCTAAGTGAGCTGCAGTGGCACAGCTACAATAATCGTTAGAGGGAAGCCGAAGAGAAATGGTTCAGTTCTCATAAGCTCTAGATAACCTCAAAAATTTAATCTCAGATAACTCGCTGTAGTTCGGCTTCCTTAGTTACCTCTGAAGCGGTGCTGCGGACTGCTGCGAGGGCCGGCTTATTTTGACACTGATGTTATATCGGAATTCTTTGTTTAGACAAAAAATTGTAGGCGTTTTAGTATTTTTTTAGTCTCATGTTTTTTTTTGTTTTTTATTTTTTATTTTATTTAAGATAGGTTTACTCTTGACTCTCGTCTAGGTCAGAGATGACAGAGACAAAGTCGACGATGGAGCGAGCTTACCCAGAAAAAGGCTGTTAACTCTCACTTTGAAGAGATCGGGGTAGTATACGTTCGGAAACACAGACGCAGGCAGAGAGTTCCACTCCTTTGCTGTGCGCATCACAAAATACATTTGGAAACGCTTAGTGCGAATTGGTGGAATAGCAACTAGGTAGGGATGGTAACCTGCAGTGCGTCTAGATGTCCGATGGTAGAAGGGGGCAGGCGGAATGAGGTCGTGGAGTTCTCGAGCACACTCACTGAAGTACAATCTATAGAAGACCAACAAGCAGGCAACCTTGCGGCGATGAGCCAAGCTGTGAAGCTTGGCATCCACCAGTCTTACGTCGCCAATAAGCCTCTTAGCTCTGCGTTCCACCGAATCAAGCGCGGCAAGTTGGTATTTAGCTGAGCCATCCCAAAGGTGGCTGCAATATTCCATGCAGGATCGGACTTGCGCTTTGTAGAGAGTTAAAAGCTGTTCAGGCGTAAAGTATCGCTTCACCCTATTTAGGATGCCCAGTTTCTTGGCCGTGGTTTGGGCTTTGTACTCGATGGTGGCTCCGAAGTTGAGACATGATGTCAACTCCATGCCTAGGAGCTCGAGCCGATCAGCTGGTATATTAAAACTGGTATTAAATGTGATGTATACACAGTTACACGCGCAGGTGTACCATATTATTTGGCAATAATATGGTACTCTAAGAAGAGTGGTTATTCCGAAGTGAAGCCGATAGGAATCGGGTTGTATGAAGACTGCGCCCCTGGTGAGCTGCCATTCCACATTATGCTAGGGATTGACGCTATTTACAGCTCGGTTACCTAAGTTTTCACGGAGAGATTTTTAACAGAATACATAGATCGGGCAGGCCTATTTCCAGCAGTGGACTACTATAGGCTGATAATGATGATTTGGGGACTATCCGATCCCTGTAAATTATCAACTTGAATGAGTTTAAAATCACGTTCGAATCTTTTTGCATGAATCATTGATCCATTTATGAAATTCGTTGCCAAGATGTACAGTACAAAAATTTTCATGGAACTTTGATGTAACGACTCGTGTAAGAGGAAAAAAAGTGTAGCTATATCTCAATTTAATTTCTCATTCTTACTATGATGTTGCCAAATCATTGAGTATGAGTGAAGTGTTTTCTTTAGTTAATTGTTACTCATAGATTTTGTTTTAAAAGCATATGTAGTTTTTAAGTGCGTTGCCACTTTTTAAGTGTAAATAATTTGTTAGAATTCAATGACACAAATGACGGGCTAATCGAAACTACTTTTTTTTTTTCTTTTTGTTTTTGTGGATGGGAAATCATCAAATGACTTCTCCCGCTCTGGGCAGAGCTGGGAGGGCGTGTCAGACTTTTACTGACTAAAACCCACCCGTGTTCCTTCTGTTGCCTGTGCCGGGGCCACGGTAACTCTTTCGAACATCCCGCAAAATCGAAACTACTTGCGACGTATTATCTAATTTTTCTGAATGCACGCTTTTTTTTGTGTGCCTACAATATCCTTTTCTTTTTCCATACAAAAGTCATCGAGCATCTACCTGTCTATCTGTCGAAATGTATATGAACGATGTTTCGGTTTAAAAAATCTGACTTACGGCCGAACCCAATAACCTATCTATCACCAGTTTTAGCATACTGGAGATAGAAAAGCATATAGATCTATCTATTGTTTTAACGTCTGACTGGTAGAAAATGCCTATGGCATTAAGTCCGCCTCTGTACTTTTCTGTGCATGAAGTATTAAATAAATAAATAAATAAATAACGTCCCGATAATCTACCTATATGAGAGATTATGGAATCTTACCCAGACAGATAGAATTATACTGTCTACCATCAATAGCGATCTGTCTTGATAACAAGGATTAAAAAATATTCAAAAACCGGCACATTTTTTTTTAAATCAGACATTTGAAGTTGAAACTCTTAAAAAACTTGATTTGAGAAAAAGCATTTTCAAAGTTTGATTTTTGATACTTAGTACATTTTCTGATATTTCTAAGTACATTTTCTGGTACTTAGAAACATCATATAAAGCCATATTACTATATGAACTTGTAGCTAGTTGAACATTAACTAATAATCAAAAAAAAAAAAATCAATTAAAATCGAAAAATTTAATTTTTTCACCCAACTTTACAAAACTGCGTATATCTCGGAAACTAAATGCTGAGAATTGGACCCTTTTTGCTTGGACGCTCACATATAGACATACTTTTAACCTCTATGCTTAAATTAAAAGGCGTCACTATCTCCTTCACATCGGTAGGATTCCAATTTTTTTAAGGCTGACATCATCCCGCCCTTATACCAATTTATTAGGGCTGAGATCAACCCGCCGTTATTCCAGTTTATAAAGGCTGAGATCATCTCGCCCTTATTCCAATTTATTAAGGCTGAGATCATCACGCCCTTATTCCAATTTATTAAGGCTGAGATCATCTCGCCCTTATTCCAATTTATTAAGGCTGAGATCAACCCGCCGTTATTCCAGTTTATAAAGGCTGAGATCTTCTCGCCCTTATTCCAATTTATTAAGGATGAGATCATCACGCCCTTATTCCAATTTATTAAGGCTGAGATCATCTCGCCCTTATTCCAATTTATTAAGGCTGAGATCATCACGCCCTTATTCCAATTTATAAAGGCTGAGATCATCTCGCCCTTATTCCAATTTATTAAGGCTGAGATCATCCCGCCGTTATTCCAATTTATTAAGGCTGAGATCTTCTCGCCCTTATTCCAATTTATTAAGGCTGAGATCATCACGCCCTTATTCCAATTTATTAAGGCGGAGATCATCTCGCCCTTATTCCAATTTATTAAGGCTGAGATCATCACGCCCTTATTCCAATTTATAAAGGCTGAGATCATCTCGCCCTTATTCCAATTTATTAAGGCTGAGATCATCCCGCCGTTATTCCAATTTATTAAGGCTGAGATCATCTCGCCCTTATTCCAATTTATTAAGGCTGAGATCATCCCGCCGTTATTCCAATTTATTAAGGCTGAGATCATTCCGCCCTTATTCCAATTTATTAAGGCTGAGATCATCTCGCTCTTATTCCAATTTATTAAGGCTGAGATCACCCCGCCCTTATTCCAATTTATTAAGGCTGACATTAACCCGCCCTTATTCCAATTTATTAAGGCTGATATCATGCCGCCCTTATTCCAATTTATTAAGGCTGACATCAACCCGCCCTTATTCCAATTTATTAAGGCTGACATCATCCCGCCCTTATTCCTATTTATTAAGGCTGACATCATCCCGCCCTTATTCCTATTTATTAAGGCTGACATCATCCCGCCCTTATTCCAAATTATTAAGGCTGATATCATCTCGCCCTTATTCCAAATTATTAAGGCTGACATCATCCCGCCCTTATTCCAACATATTAAGGGTCAGCGCAGCTCGTTTTCAAGTTATAGTTTTACGTTAAGGAAATCAAGTTAATCTTCACATCATACGTAGAAAATAAGAGAAAATAACGATACTTACCGATGAGTTTAATGGCGAAGAGAAAATGGTGACAAAATTTAGGCGCCACGCCAAAAGTGATACCTACATTTTGGTTTGTCATCAAAGTGTTGGTGACAAATCTCCAAGAATAGACTATTTTCTTGGTATATCTTAGTTTAGAAATGATTTTATTTAGTTATGAGATAGTATGAATAGCCGGAACCTTGTTTACAAAGAAAAACTTCTTCACATTATACAGTCAGGGAAATTAATTGATAAGCAAAATGACGCCCTACGTCAGTTTGTACAACTGACAAAGAATGTCATTTGTGATTTGAAAATACGTAAAATTTAAATAGGTTTTGTGGTCAATTTGCTTAACAATAAATTTCCCTTACTTTACATACGTATTGTACCTCTTGTTAAGACAGATTCTTTCGGACTACGTCACCAGCTTTTAAAACAAGGAAACAAGTTTTTCCACGAAATTATATAAAAAAGGTACAATATTATTATTATAAGTAGCCAAGATTTTCACGAAAAATCACATAAGAAATTACGCGTAAAAAGAGAGAAAATAAAGAACATATCTCAGTAGTCGGCGAGTCATTCAATTTACATCTGAGGCTGTTGACAACATCTCATTGTAGGTACCTACAGTGTGTAAGAAATTGGCACTAAAGAAATAAGAAGGTTTTTTGCCTATAAACTCTAGATATCGGTCTACGGATTTAGGCATTGTCAAGGAGACGATCTTTCAATAAAGGACAGGACACAAAGACGGTGACGTAATAAATCATAATGGAAGGGTTCCTGACGATCGAGATACCTAGACTTTATAGTTTATTTTAATTTTATTTTGACCAATTTTTAAGTAGATTTTGCATCTTCATAAGGTCTACTTTGCGCATTTAGGTATGTAATTTATCTATCTATACATAATTATCTACTTACTGGTCCCGACTGATTCATCAACGCAGAACCTAAACCGCTGGGGCTACAAACTTAATTTTGGCAGTTGGTGCCTTACTTGTCAGCATCCACTTAGGAAGGATTTTTGTAAATTCGACCTTTAAGGGGGTGAAAAGGGAGGAGGTGGAATGCGTGAGGGAGAGGCAATCTTTGCGCCGTCACGCCCCTAGTCGCCGCTGGAGACGCCCTGGTCGTCGGGAATAGAGAGCCGATTCCCGGCAACCGTAGACGCGTGCTTGCGGACGGCGAGCAATGAGTAGCTCACCCTCTGGTAAGGACCAGGCCAGGGTCGATGCGACGGCGCGTTGTGTTCCACGCGCGCCTCATAGAGATGCCAGCACTATTGACGGGGTCCGCTAGGGCCGATGCCAGCTAGGGTTGCGGGATGTTCGAAAGAGTTACCGTGACCCCGGCACAGGCCACTGAAGGAACACGGGTGGGCTTTAGTCAGTAAAAGTCTGACACGCCCTCCCGCTCCGCCCAGAGCAGGAGAAGTCATTTGATGATTTACCACCCAAAAAACGGGGGGGGGGGGGTTTGTTTGTATGAAACATATCATTTCTTGATTAATAAACTTGTAACTTGGCACGAATGCTTATCGAAGTAAATTATGAAGATTTTCATTTTTTATTTTTCTGAACTACTAAAGGGAGATTGGGGGTGTCAAAGTTTGTATGGAAGATTTTTAACGCACGGTCCGATTAAATTGAAACTCAGTAAGTATTTATACTTAAGACCAAAAATAAATAATAATGTGTATCAGGGTTTTTTGAAAATCTACCCCTTAACGGGGTACTAAAGTGCGAAATCCACGCAAACGAAGTCGCGCGGGAAGTGCTAGTGTAACTATACAGGGTGACAGGTACATCAACGCGGCACCTGTTTCCATGGATTCAGTACATGATTCTGGGCCCCCTGCGTAGAAATTTTTCGTGTCTTGTTGAAAAAAAAAAAATAGCTTTTCCATACATTTTGACCGCGTAGGTATTGCACTTAAAAAAAAAAAAAATAACCGACGAAAAATTTCAACGCAGTGGAGTCCAGAATCATGTACTGAATCCATGGTAGCAGGTTGTGCGTCATGGCCCTGTCACCCTGTAATTTAACACGTTCACAATACCCGTGTTACCACGCTTAAGAACGTTTCGAAGTTAAGAAGTTTTTATCTATACAAATAAATAAAATTGAAGTGTCTGTTTGTAATGTCAAAATAGCAACTTTTTATTAAATGCATAGGAAAGTATAAACGGTTCTTATAACAAAACAGCAATTTTTAACATTTTTGTCTGTCTGTCTGTCTGTTTGTTCCGGCTAATCTCCAAAACGGCTGAACCGATTTTGACGGGACTTTCACTGGCAGATAGCTGATGTTACGGCGCGTAACTTAGGCTACTTTTATTTGAGAAAAATAATTAGGGTTCCGCGCAAAGTAATGAAAATCCTTGAAATTATGAACAAAAAGTCGGATTTGAAAAATTCTTTTGCATTTGGTAGCCGAAT
The DNA here is from genome assembly GCA_947568875.1 of Fissipunctia ypsillon. Classification (NCBI taxonomy): domain Eukaryota; kingdom Metazoa; phylum Arthropoda; class Insecta; order Lepidoptera; family Noctuidae; genus Fissipunctia; species Fissipunctia ypsillon. The sequence continues at coordinate 9,286,364 of OX387664.1, read as the reverse complement.
TCTCTAAGATAGTTATAGGCTCTTTAACATCACGCTACGACCTTTAAGAGCCGAGCAGAAAGAAAAAGTCAGAAATTGCACTAAGCGAAAACGAAGTAATAGCGCGGGCGGGCGATTCAACGCGAGGGTTGGCTACGCGTCGGGGGACGGGGGAGTTTTATTAAAATGTGGCTGTTATTTTAGTATATTGTGTATCTGACGATATCCACGCGAACGAAGTCGCGGGTTTACAGCTAGTTAAAAATAAACTAAGTATAAGAAAAGTGGAAAGATAAGTTAAATTAGCCCCTTTTGTTCTTAGGTAGGTACCTACCTGTTTGCTGATAAGAGTTCATAAACTGACATTAAAATTGTTTTTATCTCTTATCACTTTTAATAACAGAGAGAAAGTAACAGCGTTGTTATAATGCAAGTAAGAATAAATGGAAACATTTTACACATTTTCCTGCCTCGTTGGTCTAGTGGTCGCAAGCGCTACTGCTGAGCATGAGGTCCTGGGTTGCTTCCCGGGTCGGGCAAAGTGTTATTGGGTTTCTCCATCTGGAATTTCTCAGTAGCAGCCCGGAGTCTGGATTTAAGCCCGGTTGATGGCAATAGGCTCGCCCCCTATTGGATGGGACTTCAACATGACTGGCGAAGTGTGGGTGTAGGTACTACACCTCTGCTCAACCCTTCGGGGATTACAGACGTGATGTTATTTTAAAGTTCCTCATTAAAAAAATCATACGAGTAAGTCAGTTGCCATTTCAAGCCAAATACGAGTTCGAAGTGCCGGAAAACTTGCGCGCGCCTACATCTAATTGAAATGGAATTGAGTGATATTAAACATGAAGCCAATGTAGTGAAGCGATCTTATTCAACCGAATCCGCCCGAGTGCCTTCACAAATACAGCTCATTCGAGGAAAGCGGATTCAGTGCGTTACGCATTAAAAGTTCACGGAACCAAATCGTATTGGCAATGATTACAAGTCAGAGATAACCGGCAGACAAGCGCCGCTGCCGATGACACAACGGGAAGCACTCGCTAACTCCCGTTTTATTTATAAAATCAGTGTCCAGTCAGTTCGGGCCCGAGCACGTCTACACTTCTACAGCCAAAACCTCACGCCGCGAAAAATATTCAGTAATGTCAATGAAAGTTACAATTTAGACGCCGCCGGCGCTAAAACAAACATTGCGCGAGATCGCACGCGCACTACTGCAGTCGATAAACAGTGTAGTGTTATTAAAAGCTCTATAAACAGTGAAGATGGTCAGTTTGGACGTTCCGCCTAGTTACCCACCGCCGCCTCCGCCATCGAGGCCGGTGCGGCCCAAAATCACGTTGCAGATACCTGACTCAACTGTGCTGATGACACCTAGGGGGCCTACGACAGGATCCTCGGTTTACTGGGGGCAGCCGAGGTATCATGGGAAGCCTCCGGGGACCCCTGCTTCTCACATCTCCGACCCCCATGGAAATCCTTATTTCAACCCTTTCATGAACATGTATCATAACAAAGCCTCGGAGTTCATGTTCAAACAGTTCGAAGGTTTTAAAGACTTTACTATAAACACTACAAAGCATGGATTGAGTGCTGGTGAAAAGAGCGCGTTCTGGTTCTACAATAGATTAAAGTTGCTCTCAAGGAAGTGGTTCACTCATCTCTTCTTGAGTTTGTGTTTGGTGTTGTACAGTTTCATTGGTGCTGCTGCATTTATGGCTATTGAGGGTGAGTAAAAGATTGTCTCCAATACTTTAGCAGTAGGATTAATACAATTATTATCATCGGTAAATTTTCAGTCAATTCATTGTGCATTGTGCAACTCCACGCAAAATATTAACTGACAAAAGAGAGTTCATTTATGTAGGTGTTAATTTATGATTGGTCAACTATAATATAATAGTTGCTTTCATGCACAATTAATATGAAAGAGATAGTAATCTGTTTGGGTTAGCACCATTTACAAAATTAATTTGTGGTCGTTCGCCGGATTAATGCAATCATCATTTTGACGAGTTTTGCGAACATAAATGTAGGGAACAGCAATTTTTTTTTCGATTTAAGGTTTGGTCTCATAGTAAAAGTAGTTTGTTATCATGAGTACAATCATGTCTTTAAGTATCGGTCACTAATTACCAGTCACCCTATATAAAAGGTTTCAACTTTATATCTCATCACTTTTTGCATTATTAATCGTTTGAATAATACTGTGGACCATCATCATCATTCATATTCAGCCTATTATAATGTTCACACTGCTGGGACACAGGCCTCCTTTTTCTGTGAGAGGGTCCAGAGGGTCCAGGCATCCACCACGCGGGTCCAGTGCGGGTTGGTAGATGTCACATGAAAAATCATCGACGAAAATTGAGGGTATAAAATTAAAATCATTATTTAAATGTCAAATGAAAAACACCTTTAAGGTGATTAAAAATTTGTATTTCGGGTTTACTGATCTATCTTTACCACAATAATAAATTATCAAAATCAACTCGATTCAATAACGAGAGCATCTGAATCGTGGGGCAGAATACTAAAGGTCAAAATTGATTGAACAGATAAATTAAACTTAATGCCAAGGCATTTTGGAAACTCACGATCGTAGTTCTGAAACTAATAGATACTGGGACTTGGTAACTAAGTTAAACAACTTTTGATCTATCAATAGGGTCTGCAAATTGATTTGCAATAGTTTCGTAGAATGTACCCTGAGAGGGCGTGTTGATTTATACATATGTTTGAATTCGCTTTTCATAGTTGCCGCGTGACCGCGTTGTCCTTTTAAACTACGTAACGGATTTTGATGCGGTTTTCAACACCATTTAGAGAACTTATTCCGGAAGTTTTGTTATAATCATAATCCTTTATTTATCTCCACATCATATTACAGGCACTGGTTAATAAAATGCACAAAAAATAAAGAAAGGTGTCTGAGGTAGGAGGATCCTGAGTTACAGATCAACCGGCTGCTCTTTTAGATAGGACATGTTAATTTACAAAATGAGTTAAGATATTATACAGGGTGTAAGGGACAGCCCTCCGCAGACTGATGGGGTGAATCCAGTATATCATACTAAGATGACCAGTACATGAATTTTTTTCAGGAACGTTATGGGAATCCAATAAACCTGATTTGTTTTATTACCTCACACGCAATGTATCGCTGCCGAGGCAAAACGCGCGTAGCGAACTGCAGCGCAGCGAGCCTTCTGCCGCCGAATATTTCGACATCCATTGCTGATTTTTTTATTTCAGCTGTTTTATTTACATAAATGGAGTGCTTCGTACAGAGAATGTAAATTTACATTGAAATAAAGCAATAGTAACTGAAAATACGATAAAAAATTAAAATTTTCCCGAAAATATTTCCGGTGGAATTTGATTCAAAATAAGGAGCTGAATGCACCCTATTAGTTTGCGGAGGGCTGTCCCTTACAGCCTGTATAATATAAGTCTGAAATCGCAATTAGCTAAAAGCAGAACCTACAAAATTAAAATTACATTTACTTAGTCATGGCACATGGCACATTAACATTAACATGTTTTGACACGTCGCTAAAGTCATGCGAAGCAAAGGCGGGTCACTGGTATAAAATAAACCTGACTTGAACCTGTTGACTTGGCTTTGGCGGAATAGAAATGATACCTGGGTAAAAAAAAAGAAATTCTATTTAATCCGTCAGCCAGCCAGATAATAAAAAAAATATTAGACACGTATTTTTTGCTAAATCATATTAATAAAAAATCACTTAGATAAAACGCATTAAGGCGAAAGCGCCAGGGTAGCCCGCGAAATTTAAATTTTCTTACATTTTTGAAAAGGTTTTATTAATTTCTAATAACATTATTCTGACCCAAATCCAAATTCAAATATCTTAGTTATAACATAAAATAGACAGCAACAAAAACAAAATACATTTCGCAGCTAAAAGATTCAAAAATGTAGTGTGAGAATATTTTCGAATAGCGAACCTTGGTTCGAAAATCGAATCGTAGGCAGAGGATTACAAGGTTAGCCTGGCATAGGATAGGTCGGGTTTAAAAAGTAAAGTCTCACATTCGCTGCCATGCAATTTGGTTTGCTAGTGTTGCAATCAGATTATGTTGTCGTGATTTCAGCTTGGACTTGTTTGTGTTGTTTGTATTTACATGTTGGAGATCTGAGTATTTGGTAGAGCTTTACTGTGAAAAATATAAACTATAAACATTCAGACAAGTCTCAGTCAGTATTAAGTTGTATGCTGATTGAAGTATCATTCACGACCGTAACAAATCTGCATTTATAGAATTATAATAATCAAAACCAGTATTACAACTCCATAAGTTTGTATAATCCTAATTGTCAAGATTTCATGAAATAGTTATTCAATAGAATTATCTGGTCTTATAGAGTTGTAGGTATTGATTACTTTCATTAATATAATTATGTAAATACATGCTTTTTACGGTCGCGAATCATATTTTGATCAACATACAACCTAATACTGACTTTCAAATTGAATAAAACGTAAGAAAATTTGAATTTCCCGGGCTACCTGGAGCTTTCGCCTTAATATGAAAATGAAACTACGTTTTTATTATGTAACAGATAAATAAAATGTAACCATAAAAATTTGAAGAATCAGTGGTTTTGACGTCATAATCTCTCCTAACACAGGCATTGTTTACTTAAAAGGAGGCTCCAAATACTAAACACTGTAAACTGAAGCATAAATAAAAAAAAAATTATCTTATCTTAAATAATATACCTATGATATTTTGGGAGAGGCCTATAATCAGTTAAGTATATAATCAGTTAGTGATTGTAAATTAAATTAAATTATTATATTACACACATCAACTCGACTTAAGTCAACATAGAAAGCAAATAAATAAGAATTCGGGCCTTAAAATACATCAACCTAGAGTTACACTAAACTTTGAAGAACTGGAGCTAGACCACCACCTCTTAACGCAGTATTATTGTAATCTTACTTCAGTGTGGGAAAGAGATGGAGCTAGATGTCCTGTATAGCTCCATCTCTTTCTCACACTGAAATAACATTAAAATAATACTGCTTTAAAAGGTGGTGGTTGGCCCCCTGGATAGAATAGAATATAATAGAATATATAGATCTTTTTACTTGTTCTCTGAATGAGTTCACAAAAACCACGATGTACAGAATATGTTATAAAACTACATAATAAAACTGTAATTACAGCCACACTATTGAATTAGGAAATTCCTGTAATGATAGTGATGATGAGGTAATAAATAAATAAATAAATAAAAATAAATAAATAATTTTTTGTTGCTACAGGTGGTTAACAAAAAAGTTGGTCTAAAATATTAATAAAAACCGGCCAAGTGTGAGTCGGACTCGCACACAAAGGGTTCCGTACCACCGCACAATATTTAACACTACATATTTGAAAAAAAATCCTTTAATTTTTTACTTTATTTTATTTAATATTTGTTGTTCTGGCAGCAACAGAAATAGACAATCTGTGAAATTTTCAACTGTTTACCTGTTACGGCTCATGAGATACAGCCCGCTGATAGACAGACGGACGGACAGACGACGGACAGCGGAGGCTTAGTAATAGGCTTCCGTTTGGCACCCTTCGGGTGCGAAACCCCAAAAAATAAGTATCTCTGAAGCGATCCTTATAGATCGGTGCTTACAAAAGCTTAAAATCTTAGCTGCAATGCAAACTGAATTCAATTAGCTTCAAGACATTAATTTTTATACTTTAGTAGTTAATTTTTTAAATCGTGTTTTCAAGACATTTACTTTTGATAAAAGCAAGCATTTTTCTTCCAACACTCAGCATTATTGGTTGGTGGTGGATTTTTAATAAGTAATTTAAACTCAAACACTCATTCATAAACTCACAGCTTTTTCCCACGGGGGTAACCAGAAACTAAAAAACGCCACATACTACGATCCTTACATACTCCTTTTGCTTCGTTGTTTAAAGTTTCTTAAAAACGATGCCAACAAACAACATACCACAAAAATAACTCATATTTATTCCTTCCTCTTTTGTCAAGAATCTTCGTGAACGAAAGTTCCTCACAACTCGCATCAAGCCATTGTGTGCACTCGATTAAACTTTACACTAGTTCGAGAAGCAGAAACTTCTTCAGAGCACTTCAGTTTTAACGTCCTGAAAGCCATAGAACTCGAACTCCTCACTAAATCTAAAGAGATAGAGAGTACTTAATAACTACAGATTACCTAGGTACCTGATTCTGAAGCTAAGGAATTCTGTTTAATATTTTACTTGATCGATAACATGTCCTTAGTGAAGTGAAAACTTCTGTAGACGCGTTGAGCACTTTTTGTAGGGGAAAATCTTACGGGTTCACGTCATGCGACATGCTCCAACGAGTTCGACGACTCAACGCTAGAGGGCGCTGTAACCAAATTATTTAACACGCTAATGTCTTTGAAACAGATGTCATATTCGCATGCAACTGTTAGATTTAAGTTTTCACTTCTGTCGGCAGTTCCCATGGCTGCCTATTTTTTTAATGATTTTCACTCGGTTCGATGACAAAGATCGTGAATTTATGCGAAGTTGATCATCACGTCTACATTCGTCATTCCCTCATTATGTGTATTAAGTCCTTTAGTAATATGATAGGTGGCGAGCCTTTTGTCATTACTCGGAAACAAATCCGGACTCCGGGCTGGTACTGAGAAGTTTCCTACTGATAAAACCGGGGTTGTAATCGCAAATTTAGTGTCATTATTTTTCTAAGACAAAAAAAAACAAACTGGAGGCACATAACACACATAACATAACATCACGCCTTGATTCCGCCAAGAGTTGGGCTCTTGGTGCCTGAGGCACAAAAAATAATGTTTATTTTGCTAGCCCATAATGACCAGTAGTTAAATAATGAGTTTCATAAGTAAAATAAACACAAAACCAGAAAAGATTGTATGAAAGTATCGAACATACATACATAAATTGTAGGTATACCTAAGTATGGGTGCTTACAGGCGAGTCTGTGCGGGTTGGTACCGATCTTTGCATATATAAGAATAAAATAGAATAGAATACAATATTCTTTATTGTACACCATAAAAATTACAGATATAAATGTAGAAATTTTACAAATAGGGTGACACAATGGGCGGTCTTATCGCTAAAATTGATCTTTTATGGACAACCTTTGGGTGGATTAAAGGGAAGAGAGACAATAATGTAGGTAGTCAGTGGTGCACCAGTTATATAATATTCCCATAGTTTAGTTGTATAATATTCCCATGTTATCATATGTGCTCACTTGATAAAGAAACCGGTTTAAACTTCTCGGTGCCGAATACCATAATAACCCTGTAGCGATCGGTACGGACCCGCACGGGTTTGTCTGTACCGGAAACGTGTTTCTTTATGTAAGCACCCTATCTCCCTAAAGGCTTGTAGTCGTTACGCACCCATAAATCAGTTGCCTGCATTCGATATTTAAAAAGTTTTTATATCCCGACCACATGATGCGAGACGAGACTTAAAAACTTCGAGGCACCTAAACGTGTGGCCACAAGAAGAGCGAAACCAAAATAATACACGAATCACAATTCCGATGAGAATTTAAATGTGGAAATTATTCAGGCTTGTGGTGATCGCCGGAAACCACAACCTTTGATGAGGCGGACGTTATGGCCGCAACATGTGGAATAGTCATCGTAAAAGTTTGTGTTCGTGAATTGTAATAAAAGAGAAGCCAACAAATACATTTATTGGTGTCCAATGTTTTGTTGTTCAGTGCTTTCAGTACAATTCTGTGTTCTTACCGAATTATTTGATATATGTTTGACATAACTGTCGAAATGTGGGTGTACTTACTATTGGTGCACCTCTGCTTAATCCTTCGGGGATTACAGGCGTGATGTTATGTTTTGTGTTTGTACTTTGAACTTTAAGCTATAGCGTAAAGTTATAGTAAAATCTAAATTTAAAAAAAATCTAAATAAAAATCTTTGCCTTTCCTTCCCGATGTCAATTCAAAAGCTTTTGTCCAATATTTATGAGTGTGACATTTCGCTATAAATTCCTTCACAAGCATTTTCCCGGGCGACACGATTTATCATCTAGCGTGTAGGTTCTTCGAAACTAGTTCCTGTTCACGGTACTACCTCTGTTCATAATCTTGCACTAAGTTTCCAACTCCCCCATGCGTAAGCGAGACAGCGATAGGTATAGTCTCACTTACTACTGGAAACTGTTGTCATTTCAATTGCAGTTCCGTACATGAAACTTTAGAGATCCTTGTCACTTGTTACATGGTGTGCAAGCAACATTGTTCTCACTCAGCGAAACAGTCTGTATTCTCAAAACTTTCTAACAAGAACGATATAGACTGGAACGTTAAACTTACGTCCAAAGTTCACACCATTTTCTGTTAATACAATAAACTTTTAATAACGAAAGCCTCTTAGTACGCCGATTCAATGTGTTAACGGCTTCGAAAATTTACAAGCGTTCTATTAATATACTATAAATTGCTCAACACTGCTCTGAACTTTAGTTCAGAGCATAAAAAGAGCAGTAAACGTAAACGTGGGTTCTGAATTTTCAACGTTCAAGTTCATAACTCAATTTAACTTCGTAAGACATAAAGATCATCTGTCAAAACCGCTTATTCAGACTCATTCCAAGAAGTGAATGACGAATGTTTTGCAGAAGCGCGGGAAAGTGAAATGTCAACCTCATTGTCATTTTAATTTTCGCGCTTATTTTTCTGTCAGAGTCATACTTTCTTTTTATAGTGGTTTAATTTTGAGAGGCAGGTGTTTTTTTTGTTAATGTTTTGAGAGTGATGTTACACGTATTCCTCTAATTAATTTGTTGTTTTGAAATTGGGGCACGTCGGAAGATGTAGATACTTTCCTTGTTTATTGAAGGAATTTCTTACATCTTAAAAGCATTCAGTTAAAATCTTATAAACAAACTATTTCTCGTATCTACGTGCAGTTTCGTAGATATTAATAGTTTCTCGACATTCATTTTAGATACTGAGATCGAAAATAAACTGGAGACACTAACATTATTTTTGTGTTAATACATTATCTTCCCTTTTGACTAACACCTACTGAATTCGTGAGTGACATCACCTTGTCTTTAGTTGTTAATTTTGTATGTTTTTAAACTGTTCACTTTAGCCATGGGAGTATCTCCACGAACTCGGATAGTTGACAAGTGCCAAAACGAGTAAAGAAAACGAAAAAAAAAATACGGAAAATGTCGGCCAGAGTGTGGTTTCTGACTGAATTCACGAAGCGAGGTCGTGAATTTTCATCCGGGGAAACTAATAGCCTCTGGTTTGGTTATAATTTCGTTATGCATATACATGGGGCAAATACGCTACGAGAAAAAAGGACACTAGAGCCAGATTTACACGGTACAAGTTTTTTGAACGTTCAAGAGCAATAATCGCATGCCACACTAATGTTTTTGTTTATTTTATGGTATCCTGATGTATGACATGCAATTATTGATCTTGAAACTTGTACCGTGTAAATCAGGCTTTAGTGTACGAAAGTTCAATTATTGCCATTCAAGAATTGCATGCAAGTGTTTACACGTTTGCGATTTCCATAAAATGGCATACAATAATTGAACGCTAGTTTTGCCATTCAATAATTGAATTCGGCTTGTATTTACACCACAATTATTGCGAGGCAATGCTTGTACCATTTCATGACGTGCTGATTCAAGTTTTGCCTGTATTTGCGCTGCCAAATATTTCATTCAATTTTATTACACGTCTTCTCAAGATTACAAGCACTTTCTGGCATCCAATTGAGCTGAAACTTGTCATACCTATGTAACTTTATTGACATTGTAATAATTTGTACCATGGGACTGGTCTGATGATGCAGTCAGAAGGTGGCCAAGAGAATTCCTCAACTATGCAAGTTCGGCTAGTTGGATTAATTGTCTTGACAAGTAATAACTATAGCCCTAGTTAAAAGGGGAGTGAAGAAAATTTTCATGCCAATAACATTAGTGATTTTATTGTAGGTACGTGCTGTTTACACCAGTACCAGTTTTGAACGGTACCTTTCCCGTATTGAGCAATAATTGTACGTGTTGATTAGAGGGTGCCAATCAATTGTTGCTTCAATTTAAGGCCGCGGCCGCAGTGCTAAGGTGACTGCGACGCGACGGTGACTTATGAACAAATTGTCACTTCCGCAGAGCGGCCACCGACATGTTTACAATTATATTTATATGAGTTTGTTTTCATGAAATCACCGTCGCGTCGAAGTCGCCTTAGTAGTGCGGCCGCGACCTAATGGTATGCTACAGTAATAAACTTGCACCGTGTAAATAGGGGTTAACTTTCCCGAATTGAGCAATAATTGTACGTGTTGATTACAGGATGCCAGTCAATATTATTGCTTCAATTTTATGTTATGCCACAGCAATAAACTTGCACCGTGTAAATGAGACTAATGGCAGCCTTTAGATTACTTGTCTGTCAGTCTATTCTATTCTATTTCTTCTTATGGCAAGCAAAGCCGATGTCGACCATTCTGCCAATGTCTAGAGTGAAATGGAAATCAAGTGTGCATTGTTGTAAAAAAAAAAATATATATTCAAAAGTTTACGACGATATTGTTGGGCTTAATGTGGATCTTGTGAGGTTAGTACGAAAAGATAAAAATACATATAAAATATTGTAAATTGTTAGAACACTTAATACGTATACCACACCCACACAGACAGAATATATAAGGAAATAGATCATAATTTTATATTATTGTGGCGGATGAAAATCATTAGCGCCACAAGGAGTTCTGGAGAGGAGTATGTTAAGAGGGAGACGAAATTAATCGGAAGAGGGATATTAAGTTTAGGAAGACGACTATATAGATTTAGAGGAGGGATGTTATTAGAGCATTTAAAAAATATGTGGTCCAGGGTGCCCTCCTCCAATCCGCACTCACAGAGGGAGGAGTCACGTATATGGATTTTGTGTAGAAAGACGGGAGTGCAACAAAAACCTAAGCGGATCAGACAAGTGATAATTATAATAAATTGAGGTTTCAATTTGACTTTGACAGCACCATAAACTAGGGCGCTGTTTAATGTTCAAGTGTCAATAATCACAACTGACATGTCGTTCCGGCTCCGTACCGTACCTCTACCCTTTTCAGAAATATAGGTACACATTACTGTTAACTCGACATATTTCTTGTAGGACGTCATAGTAGGGTTAAAATTCAACAAATTAAGCCCCAAATTTTCTATCGAAATTCAGTCATTTTTGAGTTAGTTAATTTTTTTTTAATGAAAAATCCCAAATTAAATCATTTGATGCCAATTTAAAAATTATTTACGGCGCAACTATACCGGACTTTTAAGTTATTATCATAGGTGAGGCCGTAGCGTAGCAGATCTTGGTTAGTAATTTAAAGTTCAAAATTGCCTAAAACTTTGGCAAATATCACTAATTAAACATTTTATTTTTAGTAATATTTGTCATTACTTCACAAAAAATGTTCTCAAAAACGACTGAAATTCGGTAGAACATTGATGCACTTTAACCCGACTATAACGTCCTGCAAGAAATATTTCGAGCTACCAGTAACCCTGTATACAAACAAGACGAGAACTGATAATAATTGCATCTGTACATTTCTGATTGCAGTTCATAAAAATGACAGCTTATCGTTCAATTTGCTATAAATACATATACACACATACGAACAGGAAAAAAGGAAAACACTTTTTCACCACTTCACGTTTAATTTTGTTCTTTAAATAATAAATAAAAAGGAAGACATTACAATTTAATATAAAAAGTAAAAAATGAATATTTAATGTATAAAAAACTTGCGGGTTGATTTATGTAAAATAAGAAGATAAATAACAGAGAAAACTTTGGTCCGAAAGGGTTTGGTACGCGAATATCGAAAGAAAAAAAGGACGTCCTATCAAGTCGATTGCAATCGCTATTAGGTAACGCTCACGAGATAAACGGTAAAGGGAAAAGAGATCAGAGAACCAAGGTATCTCGCATTTTACAGGCTTGAAAATTTAAAATAAAATTGTCAACGAATTAAAAGTTTGTAGAGAGTTAAACTAACTACGTTACTTAGCTAGTATATAAAAAATATCGTAAAAAAATCGTTGTCCAACGTAATTACGTCCGGCACGCAGACAGCAGGAGACGCTGGCAGAGTGGTCCACCTGGTTGTGTGGCATTCGCGGCTGGATGCGGCCAATTACTCCGCGTTGACCGTCGATGTCAAGCGTTTATTTGGGCCAGAACCTGGAGACCGAAAGACGGCCTGTTAATCCAGGTTAATTAAGACGAAACTTCCCGACTCAAACCATGGCAGTATGGGATTCGAACTTGAAAAAAACGTTCCGAAAGTAGATGACAAGCGACGAGGATAGCAACTTGCTATTTTTTATATAACAAGAAATCGCATTAAATATATAGACACGTAAATTTTCAAGTAACTGGATCAGTATCAACAGATCAACTTTTTGCAACTGACGCACCATACTGAAAAAAATGAGGCCCATCTGTCAGAAAAAAATAATTCGAATCACGAAATAAAAAGGTAAAAAAATATTGACCAGAATCAATGATAAACGGAAAAAAGGTTGACATTAAAGAACCAAAAAGTTTTGACATGCAGAGTTATGCAGCAATAGGTATTATCGGTGTCATTAACTGCCTAAAAGCTTTAGATATGATTACCGATAACATAGACAAAGTTATTATAGAGCTGTGATTATAAGTGGGTATCGTAGTTTACTTTCATATACCTACAGGCTTATCAGTAGGTTACTTATACAGCATGTATCAGAAATGTATAGTCACATTTAAGGGTGTCGTATTAATCATCAAAATGAACAACTTTCTCCATGTGATCACATCGTAATCGCAAAAAAATTATCAACTCTCCCATACAAAATTTCATTACTTACCTACTCGACCCAAATGTATGATGTTGATGTGTGTGTATGGTGTTGTTGTTGTTGTTGTGTGTTGATGTTGATCCCATCGAGAAAGTTGTTCAGTTTGATGGTCTATACCACACTCTTGAATATGATCACATCTTTCTGATACATGTATATTTTGTGGGACAAAGAAAATTCTGGTAATTATAGAAGTACCTAAGTATAATGACGCATGTGAATAGTTTGTGAAGAGATAACATAACATCACGCCTTGTTTCCCGAAGGGTTGGGCAGAGGGGTACCTATAGTAATACCCACATTTTGCCAGTTATGTTCAAGTCCCATGTAATAGGGGGCGAGCCTATTGCCATCAACCGGGTACAAATCTAGACTCCAGACTGCTACTTAGAAATTCCAGATAGAAAAACCCAATAATACTTTGCCCAACCTGTGAATCGAACCCAGAACCTCATGCTCAGCAGTAGCGCTTGCGACCACTAGACCGACGAGGCAGTCAAGTAATGAGATAATGCAATCTAATTGCGTATAAATCTGAAAAGCTTTCTGATGTAATTGTACTATGTATGTGTAGCTTTATTACGACGTGTTTCCACAATATTCAGCCATTTACACCGGGGATGAATGACCGTGTTTTTATTTTAAATCTGGAGTAAATAAGATAAAAACGAAAATTTTTTTCACGTTTTTGTCACGCATCGTGACTCAGTAATCATTAGATATTTATTAATAAACAGTTAAAAATACGATACTATCTTTAAACCAGTATCTAATGCCAATACTTTTATTACAACGTGGGCGAATCACGGTCACAGAAGTTACTAAGAACTTTTTTCTACGAAATATTCACAGGGTTATTCACATAATTCATCTTAATGAATAGTTCATTTAATTCTAAGAACTGAAATGAATCAGTGCTTTGATGATTTTAGTATTATTTTAAATGGTTATATGAACAACAATGTTAAGCACGTCCCGTCCTAATAAAACATTATCAATTTTTCGTATTTTTGCTGGAACGTTTAATTTTTTTATAAATTCTTAATGTTAACCTATTAAAAATGGCTTTCCAATGGCTCATTCTGGAGCAGCCGGGTAAAAATAAAAATAGAATATCGTGACTCTTCCTGTTGCATTTAAAAGTTCAATGTAAAATATTTGTTTATTATTTTGGTTCCTTATTTAAATTTCTCTAATGTCTGCTTAGTCGTTAAACTTTACGGTATAGCCCACAGTAACTGGCAGTAAGTCGCCCAAAGATTTATGATTAACGAGATTTTCTGCTTAAATACTGCTCAGGCTGTCCCGCTATTAAAACTATGGTGAAGGTTTAAGCTAAGTCGGCCTTCTAAGGCCGGCCACATACAGTCGGAATTCTGAAACGGAATTTCGTTTTGAATTATCGATTTTGAATTTCGAAGGCAGCACATCCATACAAAATCACGCACAGACTAAATATCGACGGAATATCGAATCGAGAACTAGATTATGAATGGATTTGCTGCTTTCGAAACAGAATTCCAACTGTATGTAGCCGGCCTTACTCTCAAGACTCTGTAGTGTTATTAAAGACAGGTCACGTATGAGCAGTAATTTCACATAACTGAAAGCACGTTTATCCATTACTTTCATACTAAGCTATCAGGTTTATGTCTAAACTTGATAGCCTAGCGTGAAAGTAATGGCTTGAGAACAGAATGCCGAAAGCACAACTATTTTAAAGAAATACAACATCAAATCATTACTTAAACTTGTATTCGTAGAAATGGGCAATAGGGATTATGACTATATTTTTGTCCATCAGGTAGATAACCTTTTTACCGCCCGACTTCATATCAGTTGACGTGCCCCCAGCGCCCGGCACAATGAATCAAATAATTTACCTAATAAAAACATCTTTTTGATAGAATACAGTGTAATTAAATAAAAAAAAAAGTGAGCTGTGGTATTTGGTCGTAAATATACCTACGACCCTGGCGAAATGGACACGAAACCATTTGACGGATTAATCGGTAAGCGGTTATAGGGATAATTAATAAATATTGGACACATATTTTTTGTTTTTTACATATGTAATCAAAATATTACGACGATACATTGAGTTAAAATATGGCATGACGTCACGACTTGCTAGATTTTATACTGAGTTGTGACGCAGCGAGCCCCCACTCTCCAACTTTAATGCGTTTTATCTAAGTCATTTTTTATTAATATGATAAAGCAAAAAAATGTGTCTAATATTTTTTTATTATCCGACTGACTGATGATTCTTATTCGAATTTGGAACAATGGAATGGAGATTTGTCTATCAGTGTGTTGCTACTACAGGGCAAAGTCTTCCCTCTCCTTTTTCCACAATACTTCTGTCCTCTGCTAAACTCTGCTGCTCTGCTATTTATAAAATAAAAGGCGGAACGGAAATTAACACAACATAAGATCACCCCTGTTATCCCCGAACGGGAATAACAGGGGTAACATACACCCACATTTCGCCAGTTATGTTTAACGGAACGGAGATTATTTCCTTAGTATTTTTTTTGTACCTATGTACTTTGGAAGATTATCGTATAAATACAATGTTTTTGTCACATTATTTTTTCATTTTCCCTTGCCCTACATATAGATTATTCAATGCTATAGTAAAAATAACCGCGAGGTAATGAGAACTTGAAAATTAAACGACATTGAGCGAGAAGTATCCATGTCTTTATGAAAACTATTCGATTTAATAATTGATGAACATATTCTATCAGACTGTAAAAATAAGTTAAGAGCGTTTGCGACGTACGGCATTTCACACAAACTTTCAAGTCCTTGTTTTTCGAAATGAATGAACCGATTTTAATGAAACTTCAACGTAGGTCTAAAAAGTTAGTTAGAAAATTTTCGAAAAATAGTGTTACAGCTGAATTCGATCGATTTTAAATTTTCCGTAGAAACAAAGATTTCCAATATCTTTTTTGAAATAAGACATTTCGAAAATGTTCTTAACTATCTTTTTAGACCTATGTATCCTGCTTATTCGTGTGAAGTTTTATTAAAATCGGTTCATTCATTTCGAAAAATAAGGCATAGAAAGTTTGAGTGAAATACCGTACGTCGTAAACGCTCTTAACTGTGAACGGCTATGATAACACTGTGTGGTTTCAGTCGTTAATTTTCCGAAGTACCCTTTCAATTCTCCGACTGAAGTTATCTACATAAGGTTTTACATTTAACCATCAACCCCTTTTGATTGATTTGATTGATTGATTGTCAAATGAAAAGCCACTACAGTATCTATACAAGATGTAACATAAATAACGCACAACCTCTTAAGGGGTCATTGTGCTCATCATTATGAACAACTTTTACTATGGGACTAAACCAGAAATGACGAAAAAAAAATCAGCTGTTCCCTACATTTTGACGAAACAAGCGAACATAAATGTAGGGGGCAGCTGACTTTTCTTCACGATTTCAGGTTTGGTCCCATAGTAAAAGTTGTTCATAATGATGAGTACAATGACCCCATAAGAGGTTGTGCGTTAATTATGTTACACCTTGTATACTACGGTCCAATGTCCATCATTTTATATAATGGCCATTCTAGCAACAATAACAGCACTCTAATTTTTAATTACACAAAACTTGGTAATTGATTTGTTAAAGTTGTTACGTTTAATAGATGTTACTCCGCTTAAAAACCTGTAGCTTGCCAAATCATTCAAGAAGGAAATGATCATGCACTTGCATTAATGAGCGGTCATCAAGCAAAGCGGATTTTGGCAACACGCCAATGGGAAATTGGAAATTGGGAAATGGTGAAATTAAATATAAATACGAAATTCCACCTAAAACTGAGGGAAATGTACTTACTAGAAATCTTATTAACTTAAACAGTTATTATTTAATTTTCTATAATCAATTATTTGTAGTGAATGAAAACATTGAGAGGAAATCTGCCGGTCTGCGGGGCAATTGCGTCACACTTACAGTAGGAATCGGTTTCATTTTGACAGTTCAACAACATTCATTGCGTTATTTACGTTGTAGAGCAGATAAATGTTTCGAACTTAAGAGGCAATGGATTAGCAATATGCTTCAAAATCATTCAGATTGTGATTGATAGTGTGTTACGCAATTACGGTGCTGTTCTGTGAAAATCTCACCGTGAAATCATCCGTGAAGTGAGCTGTCATTTATTTATTAAACTTTTCACTCTCAAAAGAAAACTACAAAGGCGGACTTGACTTGAAGGTGAACAGTTTAGATGGAAGGTGCTGTGTTTGAGAGGAAAAATGATTAAATAAAAAACTATTAAAAATATATCATAATGAATTAGGTATAAATAGTATAGGTACACAAGTACATTAATAGGTTATAAACTTATAATACATTTGCTATAATATATACAAGGTGTAACATAATTAACGTACAACCTCTTAAGGGGTCATTGTACTCATCATTTTGAATAACTTTTACTATGGGACCAAACCTGAAATCGCGAAATAAAATAAAGAGATAAAATAAAGTAGTCTCGTAAAAACGATAACTTTAAAAGTGTCGAAGATATAAAGTCTCCAAATAAACGTCTCTATAAAAATATGCAAAAATACGAGGTTCTCGAACATTCTAGTTATTAACGCCAGGAAAACAAGAAAACAGATGGAGTTAGTCTTTATTTTTATTATTAAATTTATAAGTCAGTTATAGTGATTTATGTGTCCTTCGCCATGTTTGTGAGCTCATAATAGGCTCCCGCAGATAGGCGAGATGATGTTTTCTATGAAAACTTCATGGGAATAGTACCTACTACCAGAATCACGTCGCACCGTCTCATCGTACCTGTCTACGGGAGCCTTAATTTATCCGCGTCACCATTCACAAAACAGCGCATATTAAGTTAGGACAGTTGTGCAATAAATAGGTACTATCGAGGAAACTTACATCTGTCAAATTTTAAAACTAAATCCCGTGCGCATGATGACCACATCTGTTAGCAAGCGTTAGAGCGCTGCAAGCAACAACAGTCCTTACGGTGTATAGATGTTCGTTTCTCCCATGGTACATAACATAACATCACACCTGTATTCCCTGAAGGGTTCGGCAGAGGTGTACCTATGTATAGTACACCTACATTTCGCCAGTTATATTTAAGACCCATGTAATAGGGAGCGGGCCTATTGCCCTACATAAATAAACAGTTTTCGCCCAACTTTCCAAGTTAAGACAACACTTCTTCCTTGGTTTTAAACGACATCGACATCTTGACAGACAACGACACTTCCGTTGGAGAAAATATCTTGAGGAAACCATTATCAACGTCCGTTCCTTCTCCGTAAGATAAGAAGCCTTTTGCTTGCAGTAGGACTATTTTTCCCCGAAGAGTTAAGCAGAGGTAGAGGTACGTAGGTATATAGTCCCGCCATATTTCCCTAGTTATTTTTAAGTCCCATTTAATCTCCATTTAAGCCTCGTTGGTCTAGTGGTGGCAAGCGCTATTACTGAGCATGAGGGCCTGGTTTCAATTCCCAGGTCGGGCAAAGTGTTATTAGGTTTTTGCATCAGGAATTTCTCAGTAGCAGCCCGGTGTCTGGATTTGTGCCCGGTAGATGGCAATAGGCTCGCCCCCTATTACATGGGACTTAAACATAACTGGCGAAATGTGGGTGTACTATAGGTACACCTCTGCCCAACCCCTTCGGGGAAACAAGGCGTGATGTTATGTTATTTATATTTAGGATGATTCCTTATAATATGACACATTCTTTTTGACGAAGTGTGTTCGTGAAAACTGACTGGATTTTTATATTTGAAAGTAGATGACTCATGTGGTCAATTTATTATTATAAACCATTTTTTCAGGGCTCGCGAGAAACATGATTTATTTTTATACGGCCCGTGCCCATCTGTTGACAGTTCATGTATATACATTACTGCCGGGGCTTGCAAAAGGGGCATCGATAGACGAATGTGAAAATGTGGGCCGAGACGAAGCCGAGGCACATATACGTGAGTCCACCAATGCCTGGTTGCGGTCAAGGCTTGTTTAGTACTTTTCTCAAATAATGCGCGGACATTCAAATTAATTCCAGAATCAATGACGAACAACAATAATCTGTACGCGCCAATATGTTCATTTGTTTCTTTTTTTTACCCGACTACGGCTAAGCCAAAAGGAAGGGTAATGATTTTGGCAGTTTATGTATGTATGTTTGTATGTTCCGCCGTAGCGCCTAAACTACTGAACCGATTTTAATTATTGAGGTGACAATAGATTCGTAAAAATGGGCTAGGTAACATAGGCTATATACATTTTATATGACGGAGTTTAAACCTTTTTTTTGTGTATGGGATATCATCAAATGACTTCTCCCGCTCTGGGCGGAGCGGGAGGGCGTGTCAGACTTTTACTGACGAAAACCCACCCGTGTTCCTTCAGTTGCCTGTGCCGACGGAATTTAAACCTAAGATTCTAACATCGACAAAATTAAACTGAGATAATCGTCACGTGTTTGGTATCAAAAGAAAGGTCTTGGTGAGCACATCACAAATATATTGCTTAAGTCAAAATATATGTTTAAAATGCGGTCGTACATTTCGCGCGGTCCAGTTGTTTCAGTTATTTACTCGTTAAAATGCGGCGATGTAGATATTGCACGGCTAGTGTATATGCCCGATCGGGAAACGGAAAAGTATTAAATATATTTTCTTAACTATTCAACGAAAAATTTCAAGTCTAGAATCAGGTACTTGAATTCATTGTAAATCCTATATATTTTTGTATAAAAAAGTGTCTGCCGCTTTCTAAATGCATCGCAAACTACATATTTATGTCTATCGTCAGCCGACAAAAAAGGAGGAGGTTCTCAAGTCAACTCGTATGTATATAGGTATTTTTTTTTTATGTATGACCACGCATAAATTTTTACAGAGTAGTCTGATCTAAACGATTCTTGTATTATTCGAGAGGGTATACCTCGAAGTTAGTCCTATGTAAATTTTATTAACTTTGCTTGGCTGGTTTTTGAGTTACCTTCAATAATAGATACGTATTTTCCCCTTAGTCAATGTGGATGATGTTATAATAGCTTCCTGTCACTGTAATTTACATAATAGGTAGTGGTATTCGAATTTGTGTGGGGTATGTACCACAACTAAAAAGTGAAAAATAAAAACTTTTCTATACTTAAAAGATAAAACCGACTTCCAAAAAACAATACAAAGTGAAAAATAACTTTGATTTCGGAAGTCTGTGGCGAAAAATGAAAATACAAAACCAAAGACACCGACTTCCGAAATCAAAGTTATTTTACACTTTGTAGTGTGTTTATATATATAAAAAAAAAAAATTGGTTGTACGTTGTCAGTCAGTCAAGTATTCAGGGATTTTATGTAAAGTCGCGGGCTAGCATTAAAATCGTGCTAAATGTTATGAAATTCTCTGTGGGTGTCAATCAATCATCGTGATAGCATCGGATAGTCATCGATCCTTATTGCAAGCGTAGGATGCGATCCAAATAGTTTCTTACTGACAGACGGATTGCGTTAGCGAGATTACAGTCTCAGTGCTGTGTTGTAAACTATATTTTTTACTCAGACCTTCAATATTCTGATACATCAAGCCTGTTGCTAGCCGCAAAGGTTAAAATTAACACGTTCAGACCGGCGTGTACCACCGGTGGAGCACGGAGTATTTGTTGCCACGGCGAGGTGTACCACCGGTGGCCACGTCACACTATACTTTCAATATACTAAGAAATTTGCGCTGCTTTGAGAGAAAATGTTGTATTTACCGTCCCCGTCTAGGAAAATAGTCAAATTTTCATAGTGCAGCTCAGGAGGTGGATATAATTTTGAAAAGTAAGCAAAAATCAGTATTGAAAAATCTTTACTTTATAATACGATTACTAGCTTATTAGAAAGAGAGAGAAAGCATAATTCCTGTCTAATCCTGTCCGTCACCACCGGTGGCACACCCCGCCCGGCAAGACTTTTGGTTCATGGGGCGGTGATGTACCACCGGTGGCCATATGAAGATTTGCGCCCGCCGTAGGATACCAAGTACCTACTCATGAGGTGCCGGTCTGAACGTGTTAACTGCCTTGTTGGTCTAGTAGTCACAAGCGCGCCTAATAATCTAGGATTTTGTGCCTCGGTCGAGCAAAGAGTTATTCGACTTTTCCATTTTGAATTTGTCAGTAGCAGTCCAGAGTTTTGATTTGTGCCTGGCAAAATGTGGGATTACCACCTAAACCCCGAGCCGAGTCTCTTTGACGAATACAAAGAGGAGGAGAATGCAAGAAGGCCCGATAGGGGCGGTTTCCATACGAAAAATAACTGGAAGAGCGTTGTATTATTTTTTTATTTTAGGAAATAGCATCCCGCTGGTCAAGGTAGGAGGTTGTCGGCTGTTTAACCAGACTTTCCTGTGGGTGCCTCAATAAATTAAGGCCTTCAGCCAGGACATAAAACTTAACAAATTAAGCAATCACTCGCTAAGGGCACCCCCTGTAGGGTACGGACCTTGGCTTAGGGCGTCGCTGTGGAAGGATAGCAAGGGACAGAATTAAGAACGAATTTAAAGCTACAGGCTCAGCAGCGCGGGCTGGCTGAAGCAAGGATCGGCGTGCCTGTAAGAGCGCTACGCCATCTCATATGGGTAAACCACCGTAAACTTACTCCAATACTACCTACATCTTAATAATCAACCAATAGATGCAAATCTTTATAGGGTATCAATCATCTGAGTCATGAGTTCTATGTACTAACACAAACATCAGATCATCATCGATCTTCCTTAAAAGTGAGAGGCACAGACGCATCTATTGCTAAAACTAAACTACACATAAACGCACATTACAGCCCTGTGGAAACGGCCGCGACTTCCGATTCGTTGCTCGTATCGAAATCGGCATGTCCTAGAACCAATATTTCAAAGACATGTGACTTCCACCAACCCACACTGAGCCCGCGTGGTGAATTAAGCGCTGAGCAGACGATGGACAATTTGTCCGCGGACAATTTGGAATCTTATGGAAATCCTGGGAGTCTATTTGTCCCACGTATGCTTTATTGCATAGATTACCAATAATTTCTATCGTCGCGGTCAAATTGTCCATTATCTGCTCAGCGCCTTTTTTATTAGAGATAGGTTTGCTCTTTGCTGTGCGCATCACAAAAGACATTTGAAAACGCTTAGTGCGAATTGGTGGAATAGCAACTAGGTAGGGATGGTAACCTGCAGTGCGTCTAGATGTCCGATGGTAGAAGGGGGCAGGCGGAATGAGGTCGTGGAGTTCTCGAGCACACTCACGGCCTGCTTCCTCTCACAGAGAGAAGGCTTGTGCCCCAGCAGTGGGAAATTTATGAGCTGGTTACGCTGACCAGTGGACGTCTTTCGGCTGAAATGTTGATGATGTTGAGGATGCTATGATTATGCACATTACCTGCAGCTGTATCGGGCCGCAGCGCATCGTATTTCAATACAAAAAACCGTACAATATTTAACACTACCTACATATTAGAAAATACTTAAGTTTAAAAAAAACACCGAGAGTTCCATACCATCAAAAATAAATATTTTGGGTGTGTTACTTTACGTACAGTCCTTCAAAAGTACGAATTTTAACTGCAATATTCTACACTGCGGTCAGCGCCATCTCTTGACCGATAGTCGAACTAATGTAAATCTTGTTGATGATTTCTGAAAAAGTGTGCTATTTAGAGACATCATTTTATTTTTCCTGTAATCTTTACATAAACTTCTACCACATAGAATAATTTCAGAGTTTTCTCTATGCAGATTTCAGAGATATGAGGGGGAACGGTATTTGTTTTATCAACATTTTTCATCAAAAGTCGAAAACTATGCGGACTAAAACAATGTTTGAGAATGTGCAAATAGCGCTCTTTCATATGATACCCCACATGCCCTAATAACCACTTCGAATTTTTAAGACCTTTCAGTCCCTGTTGCAATAAGAAATTTACGTATATATTTTTATTTCTATCTTATTTGCAAAATAGTTGAGCAAACGTCATCTCAAACTGTTCCAAATTTCAAGTTAATAGTATTACTTTATTGTAATTACGGACGTGGTCTGAAATAAAGATTTATTATTAATATTATTTTAAAATGTCTTTGACATAATTATCTCGGAACCCTGGGGTCCCAGACCTTTGGAAGGCGTACGAGGGGCCGAAGCCAACTCGCAGAGGCCGCTTAGACAATTTTAAATGATGAGAAGGCTCCAACCGACGATTATCCCTGTATGCACTATGCAAGTGCACACAAAGACAACTTCCGGTTGGTGCAGGGCTATTGCAGAACATGGAAACAAAACATTTTGAGCACATAATACATATATGGTGTACATAATAAAGAATATTCTATCTATCTATTGGGCTATGGGTTTCGGTGGCTGTGAACTGGTTACCTAGAACTATGGAAAGACTATGGCCCCTGCCTGACCAATGTTTTATAATATATATAATACACAAATAAAACGGCAGGGAGTGACTTGCACATTCAATAATGTGCCCCCGAAAACGGTCGCTATCCCATATATAGTGTCGTAGCGACAAGGGGGCAACATGTCCTGAGGTGGAGAAGTATTCTACAGCTATAAGAACAATCTCGGAAGTACGGTCAAGAACCATAACAGTATCTTACTGGAATACTTCATTCCTCCGAGCACGTTTGCTCTTGCGAATCTCCACTCAAGCCGGCCAGTAAGGCAAGCTTTGCACCCTCACGCCCCTAGTCGCCGCAGGAGACGCCCTGGGCGTCGGGAATTGGCAGCCGATTCCCGGCCACCGTAGGCGCGGGCTTGCGGACGGCGAGCAATGGGTAGCTCGCCGTCCGGTAAGGACCAAGCCCGAGTCGACGGCGCGTCGTGTTCCACGCGCGCCTCAAAGAGATGTCAGCACTATTGACGGGGTCCGCTAGGGCCGATGCCAGCTAGGGTTGCGGGATGTTCGAAAGAGTTACCGTGGCCCCGGCACAGGCAACAGAAGGAACACGGGTGGGTTTTAGTCAGTAAAAGTCTGACACGCCCTCCCGCTCCGCCCAGAGCGGGAGAAGTCATTTGATGATTTCCCATCCAAAAAAAAAAGCCGGCCAGTAAAGGCAAGAAAGAGGTGGGAGCTCTGTTCTTCGTCAGTGTTCACTCCAACCAGCCAATAAAGGCAAGTCAGAGGTGAGGAACAAGACTGAAGAAATAGGGTCCGTGGGGTCGCTACTGTCCAAAAGCTCGCCACATGCTGCCCTGCGGGCACGTTCTCTCTTCATGTATCTCTCCTCACCCTAGGCCTGTTTCGGCAAAGTAAACTCTACCGGCACAGACCCAGAGTTCGGAACGCGCAAGCCACACCACGATTTATTACTAGTAGTTCTTGAGATATCCAGCTGTGACAGGCAGACAGACAGACAGACTGAGTCGCACCATAAGGTTTCCTTTTTACCATTTTGGTACGGAACCCTAAAAACACGTTTCTTGCCCCTTTAATTTGTTTTTAATTTTTTTTTATATTTATTATTTGTTGTTACAGCGGTAATAGAAATACACAATCTGTGAAAATTTCAACTGTCAATCTATTACGGTTCATGAGATACAGCCCGCTGACAGACAGACGGACGGACAGCGGAGGCTTAGTAATAGGGTTCCGTTTGGCATACTTCGGGTACGGATTCCTAAAAAAGCGCGATGTCGTATGTCTGTAGCGTGCGATGGTGCATACAAAAGGTAGGAAAGTGATGCACTTGGAGGATGTTTGCAATGCGGTGCGGCACGTCCAAATCTGCGTCAGCTTTAAAACCAAACTATAAGTTTGGCCTCTAAACTAAAAATGTTTAGGCTAAACAGTTTTTTTTAGAATGCTAAATTACGGAAATGTAAATCAAAATAATTGGAGAAATGTTTTTCTTTTTTGAGATTTCTAATTCTATGCGTTTGTTTACAAATGTCTGTTTAACGAAGTCGGTCAGTTAGTTTATTGAAAAGATGTTCAAAAATACATATTACAATAATTGATTGCGAATTTGCGAATCAATTATAGGGAAGTACAGAGGTAGATCGAGCTAAAAATGTAAAATACTGGTAATTATCTGCATCCGGTTAGACTGGACGCCGACCCCAATATACATATATAATTTTTGGGTAAGCTCGCTCCGTCGTCGACTTTGTCTCACCTAGATAGAGTCAAGAGCAAACCGATCTTAAATAAAAATAAAAAATAGTTTCGGGAAAAGGCTACGCCGGATATCTATGGGCTTGGCAGATTGATTGACAGGTAGATCGAGCTAAAGTCTAGTTTCTTATATTGAGGCTTTTCTACTTTACTACTTTTATAAAAACCTACATGATTCATTCGGTGATACTGGCAGTGATTTAACAGTGATCCTTCTAAAAGAATTTTGTATGCAAAAGCGAGCTGGTTTTTTACCATCCCGCCTCGAAGAAGTTCTTTTGAGAATTCATATAGAATTAGGTGTTGGTTTGTCGACTTATGCGGAAAAGCTGAGGAATTATGAGAAACTAGGATGCAAAAGCGCACGACGCGAGCTTAAAAATGTTTAGCATCCCGCCTCAGAGACGCCGATTTCTTTTGGCGATTCTTACATACATAAAGGCGGGTTCACACTAGAGCACGCGCAGCGCACATGTACGAATCGTGCACGCTAGGCGCCTCGAATGGCTATGGACGCGTTACATTCTATGCGCGCGCGCATTTTGCGAACGGTTCACGTGCAATGATCCACACTTGCGCAATAAACTTACGCTCACAAACCGTGAACACTACGTGCCTCGAACGGTTAGTCAGCACAGGTACTCGGCATGCACTCGATGTGTTCGCAAACGAGTGTTTTGACCGTCTCTTGCACGCAAACCACTCGCTAAGGGCTCCAAAAATGTCCAAAGGTGTCCATACTATGTTCCTAAGATGCACGCGAACCGTACTGTTCATGTCCGCGAGAGGACATTAAAACTTGCACGTGAACTACTCGATAACCGCTCTCGAACGTGTCCAAAGTCGTCCATACTATGTTCCTAAGATGCACGCTACCCGCAATGTTCGTGCGCGTGTGGACCCACCTTAACCGCGAAAGCCCCACCGGCGCCTTTTCGGCGCCGCTTGTCGACTTACCGTCAAGCCCCACCGGCGCCTTTTCGGCGCCGGTGACTCGCGCGTTTCACGCACGGATAAAATTACTATAATTCAGTCTTATATCGGCTGTGGGTAGTTTTACTCTATGGTATGGAAGATATTCTCGTCAAATAAATAATTCTAAACCAAAAATAATCGTATGGCAATTTTTGTGAGCGCAGTCACAAACGTACCGTGTCATCGGAATTCTCCCGGGGCTTGAGCGTCGTTGACGTCATCGCGTATTAGGCTTAGCCGGTTAATATTTTATTGGACCTACTGATGGTATAGGGTAGGTACATGACTTGTTTTTTTTTTGTTCGTCTAAGCCCCCTAAAGCACGGGGTCTATAGCATTTGCTACATTTGCTACGTGGCCAATCTGGCCCTGTTCATTTCCTTATTTACCTGGTTCCGTTATTTTGGATTCTCTAACTTTTCTGCGTCTTGATTTTTCATATTGGGTTGTCGGTTCTTGCCATTGGGTCTCTTGAGCCCTAAACCAAAAATAATGTCTTTTATTCCGTCATCAGGCCTATACTTCTTTCTAAAATATCGTCTTAGCAAAAAAAAAAAAAATACAGATTAGAAAAATCTTCTTGCTACTTTGCTAACTCCGCTAGGAGTATATGTGTTCTGTACAAAGAATATACTACTCTCTGATGAGAGTTCTGTGGTTGCTAAGCAACGTAATAGCAGATAAAACAAAACCTCAAGGTTGCAAAGAAAATCACCACAAAAATAATGAAATCCATTTTACAATAAACTAAATTGTGGCAAAACAGCCACAAAGCATGAAAACATATAATTAATAGCAGTAACTCCTTAAAACGGACCAAATTTTCGCATCGAGTTGTAACATAATTTTCTGAAACAATGCCTAGTAAGTTTCCTTTCTGGTTTCTATATTGTTCTACTTACTAACTTATTAAGTAGTTATTTCTATTGTTGACTTAGTATTACAGACGTGTAGAGGAACAGGCAGACAGAGTAAGTAGGCATCCCTTTTAGACGAAAACTTTGGTCAGAGGGTCGATTTAGGTCAAAGTCAAATCATTTATTTCAAATAGGCACATAACACACTTTCGAACGTCAAAATTTACAAAAAAATAGAATTGATTCCAATCGCCTCTTCCAAAAGGTAGTTTCGAATGGGTTGAATAGAACTACCATATCTATTTCTGCCGAAAAGCAGCGTTGCTCTGTTTCAGTTTGAAGGACATTGAACCTCAATGGGTACAGGTGCCGGAGTAAATAAAACTGGTATGCCATGTTATGGTGCTATGAGAAATTTCGGCTTTGTCTCTGAGAGGGCGATGTCCGGTCATGAGACATTTCGGCCTTGTCGTTGTGAAGGAAACGCATCTGTAATGCCTCTGACATTTTAGATGTCCGGTCATGAGACATTACAGCCTTACCTTTTAGAAGGAAACGCATCTGTAATGCCTTTGACATTTTAGATGTCCGGTCATGAGACATTACAGCCTTATCTTTTAGAAGGAAACGCATCTGTAATGCCTCTGACATTTTAGATGTCCGGTCATGAGACATTACAGCCTTATCTTTTAGAAGGAAACGCATCTGTAATGCCTCTGACATTTTAGATGTCCGGTCATGAGACATTACAGACTTATCTTTTAGAAGGAAACCCATCTGTAATGCCTCTGACATAGTAGATGTCCGGTCATGAGACATTACAGCCTTACCTTTTAGAAGGAAACGCATCTGTAATGCCTCTGACATAGTAGATGTCCGGTCATGAGACATTACAGCCTTTTTTTTTTTTTTTTTTTTGTGGATGGGAAATCATCAAATGACTTCTCCCGCTCTGGGCGGAGCGGGAGGGCGTGTCAGATTTTTACTGACTAAAACCCACCCGTGTTCCTTCTGTTGCCTGTGCCGGGGCCACGGTAACTCTTTCGAACATCCCGCAACCCTAGCTGGCATCGGCCCTAGCGGACCCCGTCAATAGTGCTGACATCTCTTTGAGGCGCGCGTGGAACACGACGCGCCGTCGACTCGGGCTTGGTCCTTACCGGACGGCGAGCTACCCATTGCTCGCTGTCCGCAAGCCCGCGCCTACGGTGGCCGGGAATCAGCTGCCAATTCCCGACGCCCAGGGCGTCTCCTGCGGCGACTAGGGGCGTGAGGGTGCAAAGCTTGCCTCTCCCTCACGCGTCCCGCCTCCTCCTTCACGAGCATTACTGCTTCGCAGAAGGAGAGACATTACAGCCTTATCTTTTAGAAGGAAACGCATCTGTAATGCCTCTGACATAGTAGATGTCCGGTCATGAGACATTACAGCCTTACCTTTTAGAAGGAAACGCATCTGTAATGCCTCTGACATAGTAGATGTCCGGTCATGAGACATTACAGCCTTACCTTTTAGAAAGAAACGCATCTGTAATGCCTCTGACATTTTAGATGTCCGGTCATGACACATTACAGCCTTATCTTTTAGAAGGAAACGCATCTGTAATGCCTCTGACATTTTAGATGTCCGGTCATGAGACATTACAGCCTTACCTTTTAGAAGGAAACGCATCTGTAATGCCTCTGACATTTTAGATGTCCGGTCATGAGACATTACAGCCTTATCTTTTAGAAGGAAACGCATCTGTAATGCCTCTGACATTTTAGATGTCCGGTCATGAGACATTACAGCCTTATCTTTTAGAAGGAAACGCATCTGTAATGCCTCTGACATTTTAGATGTCCGGTCATGAGACATTACAGCCTTACCTTTTAGAAGGAAACGCATCTGTAATGCCTATGACATTTTAGGTATTCGGTCATGAGACATTTCGGCCTTGTTTTTGAGAGGGCAGCGCATCTGTAATGCCTCAGAAATTTTAGCCGTCTATAGGCGGCGGTGATCAAATAACACGTGTTAGTCATTAAAGAAAATGCCATGTCTTGACAACCTTTTCCAATTTTTTCAGCTTACGAGGAGTTCAATATTTGTCAAGGTAGGCGAGCCAAGAAAAGGTTTTCGTGGACTGAAGTATTGCAATTTTTCTGCCTTTCCAGTTTTTACTGCGTGGCCAGAATTATACCTGAACTTGTTTACTGTTCTATGTGGTTAGTCTACCTTGTATTCGCGAGTGTTTTGTGCTTCACTTTCTGTCCTTAAAAAACCACGATGTCTTATAAAATGTTGTAGGTATACTTATGAACTATGATCATACTTTTTCGTAAAAGTGGTATGTTACGTGATTATTTGGTCCCTTCTGTTGACTGTTTTGTTGCCAATGTCTAGAGAACGGTCGACAGAAGTTTTATTTTGGTCCGCTGAAAAATTTTTGCCGTTCATTCCAATTGCATTTTGTAAATTTTTGGCTAGGTACTGGTAATTTTGGTAATTCTTTACTCTAAAAGTCTGCAAATGTTTTATGATATTTGAAGTTAATTATACATTTAAGTACTAATGATTACAAGACTTTTGTTTTTTATTTCATTTCCCATTTTAGTTTTGGAAGATAATTGGCAAAATTAATATAGATATTTCACAAGTTTTCTAGGTATTTATGATGTGCGAGGAAGCCATGTTCAACGGTCAGTGTGTAGAAAAGAGAAAAGAGCTATAAATATAAAAAAATAAAAATTATCAACTTTTAAAGAACTCAAACTAAAAGCATTTATTTCAAATAAACCAATTACAGGCACTTTAGTATTGTCAAGGGATCGGTCAGTCAGAAAGATTTGCCCATTCCAAAGCGTAGTAGGTACCTATGGAGAAGAACGGGCAAGAAACTCCGCGGACAGTCTTTTAAATCAAAATATGGTTATAAAATATTGGTTACATCATTCACGTTGAAATTATACATATGAGAACGACGCAAAACGTAAAAACCGTCCGTACTATGATATAAAGACAAAAACAAAAACAATTCAACAATTAAATTAAAATAAGACGTGACAGTAAAGAGATGACCAGTCCCTACTGACGGCACCCGTTCACGAACCTGACGCATGGATTAGCACCATTCAGTTCAACCATTTTTATCCGACTTCAAAAAAAGGAGGAGGTTATCATTTCAGTTGTATGTTTTTTTTAATGTTTGGTACCTCAGTAGGTACTCCGTCATTTATAAACCGATTTGTAAAATACTTTTTTTCTTTAAAAGGAAATACTTCCAGATTGGTCCCATTTTTATCAAAATCCAGTTCAGATAGGATTCATGAGAAATTGAGGGAACTCGTCAAATATTATAGGCAAACACATAGCGATTTTAGTATTTTCATCAATAAGTCAAGCATTTGCATTCAGAAAGTATCATTTGGTGAAATGGAACTGACGAAGAAGACCACAGATGGCCACAGGAACTCCTCAATGATAGGTATTTCACGGGTGGCGGTAAGATATCTCGATTAAGATAGTTAGGCGACTATGACGAAGCAAATTTAAATAAATGGTTCTGATGAAAATGGTACCATGGTACTGATCTGATGATGAAGCCGGAAGGTAGAGACCGGAACTCCGTAATAAAACAATGTATCCTAGCCGTGTTTGAGTTTACTGGAATTGTCATGAGATGCATTCTGGCTATAAATGATTTTTAACCGACTTGAAAAAAGGAGGAGATTCTCAGTTCGTCGGAATCTTCTTTTTGCGTGTTCCCCGATTACTCGAAGTTGGCTGGACCGATTTCGAAAATTCTTTTTTTTTTTGAAAGTATATACTTTCCAGGTGGTCCCATTCTCATCAGGCCAGGATCTGATGATGGAGTTCTGGAGAAATTGAGGGAAATCTTCAAATAATATAGGCACACCTATAGCGATATGGGTATTTTTTATAGAAACTTGTGCATTTTCTCTCGGAAAGCACCATTTGGTAAAGTGGAACTGATGACAAAATCACAGATTGTGAGATGGCCACCGGAACAACTCAATAATAAAGTATTTCACGGGTTGCGATTCGATTTCTTTAAAATGATTGCTAAGCAATATAAGCTCGCCACAATGCATATGGTGAAGTGGAGCTGATGGTGAAGTACCAGCCGATCTATTCTGTAAACACCACACCATGAGCCCTTAGGTAAAGTGAGTTTGAAGTGAGCTCAATCCCTAGTAGAGAAAGGTGGGATGACAGTTCACATCACGCTCACTTCATCTAAATTTTCACGGTGGGATCTTTACAGAATAGCACCACAGGAGAACTTCTCAACAATTAACGTCCTTGCATCGGGAAAAGCTATGTTTTGTAAAAGGTGATGAGCAGTTGTCATTAGGCTATTGTAACTCAGATAAATTACAAACCGACTCACTAAAAAGTGAAAAATAAAAAACATTTTGCAAAAAAAAACACGGACTTCCAAAAAAAACAAAGTGAAAAATAACTTTAATTTCGGAAGTCTGTGGCAAAAACCTAAAATACGGATCCAAAGACACCGACTTCCGAAATTAAAGTTATATTTCACTTTGTAGTGTTTTTTTTTTGCAAAAGATTTTTTTTATTAAGGGTGCTGACACAGCAAGCACATCCTACACTCACTTTCATAATTTCTGGCGTGACGATATTTTCGTAAACGTCCAAGTCTACGTCACGGCATCACGATAACACAGGGAAGCATAACGTATCGAAATACATAAAGACGGCTTTTAAATTTCCGTCCACGAGAACTTTTATAACGTGCACGTTTTTCGATACATTTTATGGACGTGAACGATAATATCATCACGTTAGAAATTAAGCGCACATTACCCGGTCGTTAATAAAGCACATCGCGTTTGAGAAAAACTTAGTAAAGCGTTGTCTCCGTCACTCATACCTGTATGACAGCCCTTATCTCAAGCTCGCTCATCAATTTCGTTGCCAACGAACAACCTTTCTCTACCCTCAAGGGTATCATAAAACTCTGATCGAGCGCACAGTATTAAATATCGTGGAGTCGGTACATGTCATCGCAAATGATTCGATCACGCAGAGGAAGCTACAAAAATGTGTTTATTCCTTTATGATTTATGACCATCAGTCATGTTTCCAAGACGTGAAGTTTGCTGACATTGGCATTGATCACTGTCATGCTCCATTAGGGTTGCGAAAGGATAAATCGATGAGGGTGATGTGTCTCTAAAGGCTGACTGCTTTTTGTGCTTTGGCGGTTGGAAACATATACGATATAGGCTGGGTAGAAGTTAAGTTCGACAGCAGTTTTAAGTACCATCGCGGACATTTGCGGTTTTTGGTGGTGGTACCTACGGACAGGGAAATTTCTTGTTAAGCAAATTGGTACCCTACGTCAATTTGCGGTGTTAGTTACAGACATTTCAAACAACTGTCAAAGAATGACGTTGTGATTTCTATACAACATGTCCCGGAATTAACGCACAACCTCTTAAGGGGTCATTGTACTCATCATTATGGACAACTTTTACAATAGGACCAAACCTGAAATCGCGAAAAATAAATCAGCTGTTCCCTACATTTTGACGAGTTACGCGAACGTAAATGTAGGGAACAGCAGTTTCTTTTTTCGCAAATAAATTTTTCAACTACAAAGTTAAGTTTGTTCTTGGGATAAATTCATCTCAACTACGGAATCCTTCATTGTGCGTGGTCCAACACGCAATTGGCCGGTTTTTTTTCTTTAAGCCGTTGCATTTTAGCTCCGTGAAAAGTGCTCTTGAGAAAGCCCATTCAATTAATTTGCGTTTTGCTTTTCCGATCCGGTGTTTCTTTGAAAATTAATTTACATAACTAAAATTCGTTCACTGACAGACAATGCGCAGCCTAAACAGTTTGGTCTAGAAGCATGAAAGTACCTACCAGCAGCAGCAGCAGTTCTTTTTGTATCGAAGGTGAGCATTAAAGAAGGATTTTTGAAAATTCATCCCGTAAAGGGGTTAAATAAGGTGAAAGATTGTATGAAATCTCGACATTTTGCCGATGAGAAATCCCACGGCTTGTCAGAGAAATAAAATTATGCAAGTATTCAAATAATCAACATCACCATTTCAGCTGACAGACGCCCACTGCTTTAAATTTTCTCCAAGGTTTGATGCAACGGCCACTCTTGCGCTTCCTGCATTCATCGGATTTCCGCGACCTTCACATTCTTTTTTCAGCACAACATCCCTATTCTCAATCGCAACACAATATCCCCTTTCACGTAATGACTCGGCTTGTTTTTATATTTCCCTGATTGTCAGGAAGCCATTAGTTAAACATAAAAACAGCCGATGGAAAATAAAATGGTAGATAAATAAATAATTGTGTATAAATAATTGTGTTACTTACTTAGGATTGCAGTCTGTCGTTGTAAATCAACTGGTAAATGGAACAGCTATTTTAGATTGTGAATGTCTGAATAAATTAGTTTGAGCATTAAGTGCAGAACTGGAAATTGTAATTGTTTTGATACGAATTTGAGCGATTTGCATGGCGTGAAACTAATTTGGCATTAAAGAAAATATTTAGAGGAGTGTTTTTTCATACTATTACAAAAGTAATTGCGCAAAACGTGTCCATATTACATATTATTTAATTTTATGTTTATGCCGATCTATTCTGTAAACATCACGCCGTGAACACTTAGGTGAAGTGAGTTCGAAGTGAGCTGTCAATCCCTAGTAGAGTAAGGTGGGATGACAGTTCACATCACGCTCACTTCACCTAAATTTTCACGGTAGGATCTTTACAGAATAGCTCCAATGGTACGTAATTTTATCTCGTATTTTGAGCAAAGGCTTTGGTTTTGGTTACTTGGTGATGAATCCGAAAAACAGAACATCAATGAGTCGAGCACTGGAGCTGGTTGCTATCAGGATTATCAGACAGAAAAATGGTCTTATATTAGTTCCATTTTATCAGAACCCTTCCAGTATTCACGTTGTGCAACGTACACAAAAGAAACTTCCACTTAATCCGGATTTTGTTAGTTAGAGAGCAATCAACCGAATTGTCCGAGTTTTACATCGACAGAAAACCTCACTACGTGCAGCGAATGAAAAGAAATCCATTGGTGGCTTTGTACCGCCGGCTTTCACGTTGATTGCGCAAAGCTTGCATTGCAACAGTTTTTAGTCATTTGAACGAGAAAGAATGTCGTGGTAAGGTGGGGGTTTTGTATTTTCTACGGACTTTGAATGAGGATGTGTATTTAATAAAAAAACTTTTTTTACAAAAAAAAAAAAAAAAATATCAATCGACTTCCAAAAAAACACTACAAGGTGAAAATTAACTTTAATTTCGGAAGTCGGTGTCTTTGGATATGTATTTTAGTTTTTTGCACCGACTTCCGAAATTAGTTATTTTTCACTTAGTAGAGTTTTTTTAACCGACTTCAAAAAACTTCCCAGATGGTCCCATTGCCATCAGGTCAGGATCTGATGATGGGAACCTGGAGAAATAATTGAGGGAACTCTTCAAATGTTATAGGCAAATATTATAGCGATTTGGGTATTTTTATAGTACCTAACCACAGATGGCCACCGGGACTACTCAATAATATATAAGTACGTATATTACACGGGTTGCGAATCGATTACTTTAATATGGTTGCTAAGCAATTTGTGCTCGTTACACTACACATGGTGAAGTGGAGCTGATGGTGAAGTACCAGGAGAACTCCTCAACTATTAACGTCCTTGCATCTGGAAGAGCAATATTTTGCAAAAGGTGATGAGCAGTTGACATTAGGCTATTGCAACTTAGATAAACTACAAACCGACCCATCTTGCACGTCAGAAAGCGACAAGGACTATTTGTCGATATGACGGTTAGATAATTTCAACCTTAATGATTGGAATTAGTTTTGAATTTGAATTTGAAGACTGGTTGTCAGACTTTCAGGCTTCTGACGACCCGTAAAGACTGTCAAATATACACAAAAGACAACAGACGGGACCAACGGCTTAACATGCTTTTTGAGGCACGGAGGAGTCTCGGTATGTAAAGATGGTCACCCATCCACGAACCAACCCCGGCAAGTGTAGCTTAACCTGATTGATCGACCCGTGCGGCTGTTATTGCTTAGCCACGATCTCCTAACTGTAGCTCCGTTGGTAGATGACACATGTCTTCGAATTTTTGGTTCTAGGAGTGTTATTGTAATACCCCTTAAAGGACAATGCTCATCGATGTATGGAATCCGGTACCATGTTGCATCAAATTCAAACATTGTTTTTTAGAGACTACACTTATAATATTAACTCCTACAGAAGTTTTTTTTTTGTAAAGAAAACCCAGGTTTCGGAGTTATTTTATAAAATCGAAAATAACATAAAAACTAGGTAAGTAGGTAAAACTAGACAAAACTCTGTGTGGTAGATTATTAACCAAAAAAATGTTACAGAAGTCAAAACAAGTACTTATCACAGGCTAGGTAAATATCAAAATTCGCATCATTATTAAGCAAAAAGATAAATAACGGCTGAAAACATTGTCCTTATTATAATATTTACATATGTTTAAGTTTAACCCCTCCTTTTTATGTTTACTCAGTTTGCAAAAACATTTATTTTAAACCATCAAAACAGGTGAATGAACATCGGGGTTCCCGTGTGTTAACTTGTAAACTAAATAGATTGTATGAAACAGAAAATGAAATAGATTGTTAGGATTACAATTTATTATGTGTTTAAATAACATCAGCTGTGACTAAAACTTGTCCACCACATCACTTCAGATTTGTATACGTACCTAATGCCAATATCATAAAGAAAAACGATTAAAAGAAAATATTTTGTTATTTATTCTTTCTCAGTTTCTATTCCATAAAATTCTCGATTTAAACTCTCCAGTAACGCAAGTATGCAAAAAAAAGGGTTAAATCTCTCCAGCGTCGTATGTGTTAATGACTGAACGCGATGTCTGGTTAAATATTCCTGTTTTTAACTTTTAAGAATCCATATCACACTTTACCTTTAAAAGATTACCCCAAATTGCAGACAATTTGGATCAGAGGATCAATTAATTGTAAACTAGTAAATGAGTATATATTATTTCTCAGATCAGTCTGCTAGCTTTAAAAAAAAAACTAAGTATTCAGACCAGCGGGGTACTTGCGTAACACACAGTAGGAATCGGTTACATTTTGACAGTTCAACAACATTCATTCCGTTATTTAAGTTGTTGAGCAGACAAATTTTTCGAACATATGAAGCAATGGATTAGCAATAAGCTTCAAAATGATTCAGATTCTGATTGATAGTGTGTTACGCAATTATATCATTCATCACTTTATAGGTGGTGCTTATAACTATTCAGATTTTCGGTCTACATTTCCAAGACAGACAAAGACACATTAAGGTCTATTTAGACATGCTACAACCGCACCACAGTGGCCAAAAATGTCACCGAAAGTGGTTAGTATTCATGTATTTTTGACGTCAACAAGGTACCTTTAAACACAAGCTTTTGTGATGAAAGGTGCCATAAATATTAATATTCCTCCTGCTGGGACACAGGCCTCCTCTCTGTGAGAGGAACTGGGCCGTTATCCACCACGCGGATCCAGTGTGGGTTGTTGGATGTCACATGCCTTCAAATTTTCGGTTCTAGGACATGTCAGTTTCCTCACGATGTCTTCTTGCACCGTTAAGTGAGCAGTGGTGAAGAAATAACTTACATAAGGTAAAGTGTCAAAAATAAGTGAAATATATGAAAGATATCTCTAAAATAAAAACCACATAAACATACAAATATAATTAATAAACGCTAGTTAACAATCACTTAACGCCGCACTCTAAATAGACCAGTCTGTGAAATGGGAACCAGATGATCTCGTTTACACGCATTCTTACTGAGTTAATAGGTTGATTCTAATTCAGTATTAGTTTACACGGAGTTACATAAATATGTTTGATAATGTACATTATTTATTTAGCTACTCGTGTTTTCAACAGAGCGCTTTGTATAGACTCCTCTATCAATCTGCCTGGTGTTTTCCCAACTATGTTGGGGTCGGCTTCCAGTCTAACTGAATGCAGCTGAATACCATTATTTTACATGGTGCGACAGCCTATCTGACCTCCACAACCCAGTTACTGGGTAACACAATACCCCTTGTTAAGACTGGTGGTCAGAATAACGACTGTCAAAGATCTACGAATGACAGCCGTGACCTTCGCTGTCAAAGATCTACGAATGACAGCCGTAACCTTCGGGCGTACAACTTTTTCGAGGCACGGAGCAGTCGCCTCTACGTTAGTAATTTGCAGCTTGAGATCGCGGTATCACATTTATCTATGGGACAGACTTTTATCGTATAGGTATCGCTTTAGAGACGAATATTTATTATTATGTATGTTTATTTTGATTATTAAGGCCTTGTTCTTGTCGTTTTTTGTCTATACTCTATACATAAAAAAAAATAAAATTGAAGTGTCTGCTTGTAATGTCATACTAACAACTTTTTACAAAATGCATAAGAAGGTATATAGGCATAAGTTACATACATATACAAAAATTTAATAAATTTTGTGTCTGTCTGTTTGTTCTGGCTAATCTCTGAAACGACTGAACCGACTTTCACTGGCAGATAGCTGATGTTATAAGGAGTAACTTAGGCTATTTTTATTTTTTGAAAGAATTAGGGTTCCACGCAAAAACATTAAAACCCACGAAATAGTGAACAAATAGCGCGGGCGGGCGATGCAATGCGGCGATTTGGGGGAGTTTTATTAAATTGTGGTGTTCTTTTAGTATATTGTGTACCTTACGACTTCCACGCGAACGAAGTCGCGGGGCACAGCTAGTTGACATATAATAACAGACTTTACTGGTTTTCTACTAAGAAAAGTAACAAAAATATGGATTATTGTTTTGTAAAACTGGAGCTAGACCACCACCTCTTAACGCAGTATTATTGTAATCTTACTTTAGTGTGGGAAAGAGATGGAGCTAGACGGCCTGTATAGCTCCATCTATTTCTCACACTGAAGTAACATTAAAATAAGACTGCTTTAAGAGGTGGTGGTTGGCCCCCAGAACTTGAAGTAAATAAAGGCTTAACATTTTCGAAAGCGAAAAAACTTCCTGGAATGTTTGTGTTTAAAATTCATTTTCTTATTTTTTCACGTTAACTTTGCTGAAGTTTTGATTTGTGGCATAGAGTTTAGTCTCGCTGACTTATTACAAACAAAAACTTTTTATTTACGGCCCCACCTGTCACAACAGAATTCACTCTTTTATTTCTCTTTGAAAAGTTAATGCATTCTTTGAAAAGTTGATGCGTTCTTTAAGAATAGAATACAATCACGTCGTCACGTTTCGATGTGGCATTAATATAAAGGTGTCTTTATTTACCGCTAAATCAGTTTGATAGGCGATCAATCATCTATTGTAATATAGAAATTTAATATCGAAAGAATATTTGACACGTCAAGTTCCTTTCAAAAGTTAAACCAATTCACGAGATTTATTTAGTGTTATTTTTATTAGAAAATATTTTCTGGGAAAACGCTTAGGTATATTTCCGCAAAAATAAATATTTTTTAAAAATATTTTTATTATCAATATTTTCAAGTAAATATAGCATGTCGAGTCAAATTGAATTCACTCGATGTAAATGTAGACATGAAAAATAAACATAGGTAGGTACAGTCACGAGCACTAATTTGTATACACTTAGCTACTTTTAAAACTGTTTTTCTTCTACTGTATTGATTGTAATTTTATGTAGTTACGAATATAGTGTTTTGGAACACATAGAATTATGAAATAGGTAAGCATCTCTAAGTTGCTATCGTTATTCCACGAGAACGCACGAAATGGCTTTTGAATTTCCCTAAGTGTATACATATTATTGCTCGTGACTGTACTTGTTATGTTACCAATGGTGTTGGTTGGCTATGCCACCTGTCCCACCACCGAAGACGACGAGGACGTAAGTACAAAAGATTGTGGTACTTACACGGGACTTACAATCTTTTCTACGTACATATTATATATATAATTATATTAATACTTGATCGCTGACTGTTCACACCGCCGCGCCGGCGGGCGGCGAGTACTCGTTTGTCGCGGCGACAAGAGATATCAAAGAGAGTACTCGCTCAGAGACGCATGCTTGGCGGGTACATGCGCATACCAGCGAGTAATCGCTCGTCGCCGTCGCGCACTCACTGCTCGTAGCTCGCTAACTAGTTTTTAGGTGCTAGCTTTACTCGCTTCTTGTTAATCGCAGGGTAGTAGGACAGGTGCCTTTAGCATATTAAGGGCCTGTTTCACCATCTACGATTAAGTTCCTATTAACTCACTGGGCAGATAATTTCATACAAATTCTGTTCCATTTTTGAATTTATCCGGTGAGTAGTTGTCGTAGGTGGTGAAATAGGCCCTAAGTATAAATAGTTATTTTAAGCGCATTTAATCTGAACCTTTAAGGGCCGTAAGATCAATTGAAGTTTAAACTACGGAAGAGAGTTTAATCTCTGGGCATCGATTATTTCCTATGAAATTTCTTATGAAATAATCGATGCCCAGAGATTAAACTCTCTTCCGTAGTTTAAACTTCAATTTGATCTTACAGCCCTAAGTATAATAGGTACTGATATGTAAGCGCACTGATTTCAGCCGTTTTATTTAAAATGCCGATATTATGGAGCAGCAGTCTAGACTGCAAGCTGACTCCAATTAGGAAGAGGCTTGTAATTGAGCGGGTGAAGCCACAGGAAAAAGTTGGCTCGAAATAATCGGCTTCAGTTAATTGTATGTTTAAGTACAGACAAATTACAGTTCGGAGAAATGTAATTATTTTGTACAGTGTTGAAACATTGTTCTGTATTTTATTGTTGAGTGAGAACAAGTAAACAAGAGTTTATGTAGTTCTAGGAACCGCGTTGGAGAGTTTCTTAAAGCTGACGTTTAAAATAAAAAATTAACGCCTTTATTTATTATAAGCGCTGCTTTAAGTTAAGACAAGCTTTAACGTCAAAAAATTATGGTTACTATGATGTTTAATCGTTACTTAACTTTAAAAACATTGCTTAATGAAGGGCGAATTCGACCAAACTTTTATACCTAATATAAGTCTAATCCAGCGAATAAATTTTTAATTTTTGTCAGATTCATATTTATGCCGCGGTTAAACGATATCTGACTTTGGTTGAATCAGCCCTAAGTAGGTAAGTGAACAGCAACAATTAGATTGCTGTTTAGGATTGTTTAGGTTTTTCTTAAGTCGATATCAGTTCACTCGGTTTACTCTGAGGAAGGTTCATTTTTATTTTATACCACGTTCACACGGGACCTACAAAATTATTTAGATCGATTATTTGGTAGTCGAATGCAAGATGCCGAGTACCGAAATAGTCGAATCGGTTCGAGGTTTCCGGCGACTGGGACCGCAATTAACTAGGACCGCGGTCCCAATCGCCGGATCTGTATAAAATAAATAATTTTCTTCCGGCGACTGGGACCACTTATATGATAACTGAAATAAAAAAAAATGTACAGTCAAACAAAAAATTTTTAGATGTAATAATTGAAGAAAAATCCTTTTTGATTTAAAAACATCATTTATTGATATAAGAAAAACAACCACTGACTACAGTTCTGTTATTTAAAACTTTCGTAATTAAAACATACACTTAGATCGTGTTAACAACAATCAAAAAAAAAAAAAAAACACATAAATCGTGCATAACAATCAACAATTTTTAAATAATTAACAATCCGAAAGTAATTGTTTATTACAAAATCAGTCTTTAACTGGTACCGTAAATATAATAAAAAACATAAATCACAATAAAAATAATAAACGTGGTACTATCTATGTCAATCACAATTAGTTTAAAATGGCCGTTATGGCTTCACACAAAATCAGTCAAGTAAGTAATTATCACAAAATCAGCCTTAACTGTGTTAAAATATAAAAATAATGTTATAAATTTAAAACATCATTTGACCACTGTTCTGTTATTTAAAATATACTTAACAAAAAGATTCACGTAAATCGTGCTTATAATAATAATCAACAATTTTCAAACAATTAACAATCAGTAAGTAATAAATTATCACAAAATCAGTCTTTAAATAGTACCGTAAATATTAAAAAAACAAATAACACAAATCACAATTAGTTTAAAATGGCCGTCATGGCTTCACAGAATCAGTCAAATTATATAATAACTTAAGAGGGTTGTCACATTTTGCACCTCTCTCGCTCACACGGGACCAAATTTTTAATAATGTTAAATGAAAAGATGCATTTTTGAAAAATGTAATCAATGGGCGGTCTACAAAATAATATTAATTTAATAGGTAATTATTAAAAACACATTTTTATTGTGGCATTTATTTACATCATCTCAAAAACAAATCATAACACTTAATTACCTAAGTTTATTAGATAACACAATAGAAATGTGTTTTTGATAACTACCTATTAAATTAATATTATTTTGTAGACCGCCCATTGATTACATTTTTCAAAAAAGCATTTTTTCATTTAACATTCTTAAAAATTTGGTTCTGTGTGAGCGAGAGAGGTGCAAAATGTGACAACGCTCTTAAACATTATACAGATCAATTATACCCATATCCGGAGTCAATGTTTATCTTAATCTCTCCAAAAAATGGCCGATACTTATTTTACAACTAAGTAAGTCATTAACAGAATTATAAATTTTTTTCATCTTAGCAATCGAAGAATGCTTCCTCTTCGATATTTGGATACCGTTAGGATTTTTTAATGCTCCAGAATAGTATTTCATATCTTTTAGGAGTCCTTGCAGCAACTGGGCAATGTTTGGCTTTGGTTTGATATACTTTCTAATGTGACTATTCCATTGCTCGACAGCATTATTTGTTTTGTTTAATTCCCAATAAGTAGTAAATGTACCTGCGAGTGTTGAATTTTCTAGCCATGTTTGTACAAAGTAGTCATTAAAGTTTGTTATTTCTGTACTAATTGGCGACTCTTCCATGACATACAACCAGCCATCATCGACCATATCTAGTGGGAGATGAGAAAGAGCCGAACATAGCTGTACATGATCTTTTCCTGGTTGAGTTTTGTCGACGCCCAATTCCTTCGCTTTACGCCACAAACTTTTTTTGAAGTGATAAAAGCAACCTACTATTTTCACACCTGCGAAAATATGTTTGACCGCTTTTATTGATGAAACTTCGAAGTCCATGGTCATTACAGCCGGCTCCCATTCGGGTATCTGGCTTTTTATGAGTTCAAAAAGCAACTTATACGTAGATGTCTTCTTATCAGGTAGAAGTGCGTAAGCTACTGGAACAACATTTACGTAGTCTTCATTACTTCCAACATCTGCATGTATAGTACAGAGTTGATAAAATGACTTAATACAAATTTTAAATGTGCCATCAATATAGAAATGTTTGCACAGTTTAAAATATTTTGTAATTTCTTCACTTGTAAACACAATTATGCGCTTTTTTTGCCCTCTATAGTCAGCAAGCAACAATTTTTGGTACTTTTTTGGTACTTCGACGTCGGCAGCTTTGTAAAAAGTGACTTTTTTTGCTCCAACAGCATCGTTTCTTTTTTTGTAGAGTCGCTTTTCTACGTTGTGAAAATGTGGTAATGGTGTAACAAAATGTAATCCCTCGTCTTTGAGAACTTCCATATTATTTTCAAACACTCGCGCAACAGGGATATTTATGTCGTTTTGAACATCTTTGACACATTTTTGCATTTGGCGGTTCACTTTATCTTTCGCGAAATCGATAGGTTCATGAGAATGAGCAGTTTCGTTTAAAATAGTCAGCGCATCGACTCTGATTTTTATTTTCGCATTGCAAACTCTTTTTCTTGTACATAGCCAGAGTTTTGAGCCATCTTTGTTTATTCTTTTAAGAATATATTCATAGCCAGCTCTTCGCAAAAGTTCACGTCCTCTTTGTGTGACATCAATATAAAACGACTGTTCACCATGTGAAGTTGAAGGGCTATTTTCATCCATTTTGGTAATTCTAAAATCGAAAAAAAAAAATATTAACTATCAGATAACCCAGATGACAATTTTTTTTGTGATATTAAAAAGTCTCATCAAAAATGAGAAGCGCTCTAAAGTAAAAATATTTGTAACCACGTCGTTTAACCCCGTTATTAGCTTGTTTTTTTTTTATAAATAAGTTAATAAAAAATTGTTTTACATACCTGAAGACTATTAAATAAAGTCACTACACCACCACTCACATCACACTTTGCAACAAACATTAAGCGCAGTATCTTACAATGATCTGATATGACACTGTCTGATGCAAAACTTGACTTTCTTAAACTGATAAGCTTCTTGTCAGTGATTGGCCGAGCCAGTCATCGGGCGATGCAAAATTTCCCGTTTATAACAAAAGGGCTACCTGACCTTGAAATCGACAGGCAAAACGGACTCGAGTTAGAGAGGGATAGTATTATACAATGCTATTCCCTTTGTGTGTATTTACCTGCATGTGTAAATTATGTCAAAACGGGCTAGCTTAATCTATTACTAAGCGCATAAGATAAAATCATGTCTAGAACGAGTCAATGATATTCATATAAATAATTTATAATTTTTTTCGTTTGACTGTACTAATTTTGGCTTGAATAATAGATTTTTTTAAGTTATCTATGAGTGGTCCCAGTCGCTGGAAGAAAAATATTTATTTTTTACGGAACCGGCGACTGGGACCGCGGTCCCAGTTAATTGCGGTCCCAGTAGCCGGAAACCTCATCGGTTCACTAATAAATTTATTTTTCACTTTTGATTCATTTTGTTGAATCGGTTCACAAATGAATTTATTTTTCACTTTTGATTCATTTTGTTGAATCGGTTCACTAATTTATTCTTCACTTTTGATTCACTTTGTTGAATCAGTTCACTAATGAATTTATTTTTTACTTTTGATTCATTTTGTGTTGAGACGTTTCATTTCGAGTGAAAGGTGTACAGTGAAAGGTAAAAATGAAAAAAGTGAAGCGACTAATACCGGCTTTAATAAACATGCCTGTTACTTGTGAAAAAGTATGCAAATAGCTTGCATATGCCATTGTGACATTCACCATTCAGAAGTTGTTATTTTTGTGCAAGTTTGCGACTTTAGTACCGTATTCATACCGATAAATAATATTAGCGACTAACCTCACTCGTTCAGACATGATTCAAGCCACTCAAACTGTTGAATAAACAGTATTTCTTTAGTAAGTTATTTCGTTTGATACCTACAGCTTTTGCTAATACAGGGTTATTTTTAATTAGCTAGCTAAACTTCGCAGACGCGATGTGTATATCTAAACATGATAAAACAAAGAATAAATTGATATAATAATTTTTTTGTGAGGTCATCGACCGCAGTTATTGTAGTTACTTGAAATATCAATTCAAAAATTTGCTTCTTTTTTCTGTGTAAATTTCACAGACGTGATGATGAGTACCGATAACTAAGCACGATAAAACATAAAAAAAAAACAGTTTTTCTCAACTCGTTGACCTCCCAAAAAAAAAAAACATCAAATCTTTAAACTTTTTACTTTATCATGTTTAGTTTAGATATCGATACCCATCGCGTCTGCGGAGTTTAGCTATCCAATTTATAATAACCATGTACATAATAATATATTGAAGAAAACTATCCAGTCTAAGCCTAGGATTGACGTAGCCGTCAAGCTTTTTTAGTCCACATTTCATTGTTATTCGAGAAAGAAACGTTATTACAAGACATTCTTTGTATGAGCAGCCTAAAAAATTTTTTACTAAATTACGAAACGTTGTTCTTGACTTAAGCCGCATGAAGTCATAGAGATGAATCATTAAAAACTATCAGTCATCGAATTATTTTATGCAGTTTCTTATAGATTTATAATAGCGAATAAATCTTGTGTATACAGTTTCGGTATTGATCATGCCTATGTGTAGATTAGCTAGTCTCCTTCCGTAGGCGTCTCGACTTTAGAAGAGAGAGGGTACAAGTATTG
Organism: Fissipunctia ypsillon; assembly: GCA_947568875.1. Classification (NCBI taxonomy): domain Eukaryota; kingdom Metazoa; phylum Arthropoda; class Insecta; order Lepidoptera; family Noctuidae; genus Fissipunctia; species Fissipunctia ypsillon. The sequence continues at coordinate 9,241,441 of OX387664.1, read as the reverse complement.
ATATTTTGCCACTCCGATATGAATATTATCCGATAATAAGTCACAGATATTCTTGTTAAAAATCTCAATAACACTTCCCGACCTCAAACTGAGATAACAATGCAAGAGACCATCCCGACCATCTCAAAAATCCTTGATTCTAATCTGACCTTCAACAGAAAACTGTTTCTCAACAGAGCTAGAATAACAAATCTTTCAGAAACAGAATTCTATTCTGCACACTTTACGAGCGTTGCATACCTACTGTTGCAGACTTTCGTAATACCGCTGCAGATTTATGAATGTCCAGTGGTATACAGGGTGTGGCGGAAATAGTGGTCCAACGTTAAGGGGTCGATACCTACACCGTATATTCAGCTAGCTCATACCACAATTTGAAACTTTTTTTTCCATAGATCTCAGAATAAAACATTTTTTTATTGTTTTAAGAAAAATGTACACCTTGCTTTACTAATGTGGTTGTAATTTCTATAAATGACATAATTTTTTCATAATTATTTCTGGTTATAACTGTGAAATACATGCACTTTCACATGCAAGTAATTTTGTAAATGTAATTTTAAAGGTAATAAAGAAAAATGTGTTAATTTAAAAATGTAACTCAAATGTCTAGAAAATTGTGTGAATTGGGGCGCGAATGGTGTAAAAAAATGTACTGCACTGTCGGTCCCCATTATTTTTTTTTGTTTTCAATAAATGCAGATTCTAAAATAGAATAATAATAACTGATTAAGAAATCAGTTTTCAAATTCAAGAAAATTAAGAAATTTAAACAAAAGTTGTAGCCATTTCTATTCAAAAAGACCTGAATCGAACAACCCAATTAGTAAAGAAAGGTGTAAAACTTTAAAAAAAGAATAACATTATTTTATTCTGAGATCTATGGAAAAAAAGTTTCAAATTGTGGTATGTGATAGCTGAATATACGGTGTATCGACCGCTTAACGTTGGACTTCTATTTGCGCCACACCCTGTATAAGTATCGCTATTTCATCCAACTGTTCATGAAGTATGACTGACTTTGGTATTTCCTCAAAGATTTGTAGACTGACGGAGCTCGTGGCTGTGTAATAACAGCCGCACGGGTCGATTCATCAGGTTAAGCTACGCATGGGTTGGTCCGTGGATGGGTGACCATCTTTAGATACAGGGACTCCTCTGTGCCTCTGAAAGCACGTTAAGACGTTGATACCGGCTGTCAGTCGTGGATCTTTGACAGTCGTTACGGGTCTTCAGAAGCCCGAAAGTTTGACAACCAGTCTTACCAAGGGGTATCGTATTACCCAGTAACTGGGTTGTGGAGGTCAAATAGGCAGTCGCTCCATGTAAAATACTGGTATTCAGCTGCATCCGGTTAGACTGAAGGCCGACCCCAACATAGTTGGGATAAGGCTAGGCAGATTGATATGCATTCAAATCAAAATATGGCTTGTGTCTAGAAGTGTGTGTGTGTGTTGAAGTTTGATGATATCATATTGATAGACAAACCCAATAACACTTTGCCCGACCTGGGAATCGAACTCAGGACCTCATGCTCAGCAGTAGCGCTGGCGACCACTAGACCAACGAGGCAGTCTTTGAAATAAGAGAGTTGATATTTAATTTAATTAATCTCTAAACATCACTAATGAGCTTAGGAACTTCTAACAAGTCCCGGAGCGGGTGTACGAGTCATTTTACAGATAAACATGAAGAACCTACTTTTTGTGAAAACGAGGAAACGATTTTTATTATCGGTAGTGCTAACATACTTACTGCATGTTTACCCGTCATCATGATGCTCGTAAGGGCACATTATCACTTCAATTTCACAGGCATTTAAATCTTCAGCAAATCTGATTCAAAGAGTGTGTTCCATACTTTAAAGACAGTGGCAGTGCGATTCGTAGACTGAGTATTTATAGTCATTAAATAATTTTAGATTTAATTAGCTACTAATTGCTAAACAATAAACAAGTTTGTAAAGTCAGGGAAATTAATTGTTTATCAAAATGACTACTTACTTAAATCGTCCGCATACAAAATCAAACCACAACTGTCTTTCTTTGACAGGCTGTATGAAATGGCTATAACAAGGCAACTTGTAATACTGTTTCAATTTGATAAACAATTCATTTCCCTGACTGTTCATAGGTAAAACTTAAAATACTTCAGTTTTAACCGGTTATAATCCACTATTGCATAGAAAAACTGTACCTGCAAGTGATGCAAGTCTTTATTATTTTCTGTGTACCTGCTCCCCCTCGTAATTGCCTTACCACCCTCCAGCACCTGTTCCACTGCCGACGAGGAAGCGACTAGCTATCAACGATTTTCTCGCTCAAGAAACGTACAAAAGATTGTAGGTCCCGTATAAGTAAAAGAGATACACACAGGGTTATTTTAAATTGGCTAGCCAAACTCCGCAGGCGCGATGGGTACCCTGTATGTTAATAGTTCACACCACCAGTGAGTACTCGTTTATCGCAGCGACAAGAACTATCAAAGAGAGTACTCGCTCATCGACTCTCGCTTGGCGGGCAGAACACTCACTGAGAGACTCACGTTTAGTACATACGCATACCAGCGAGTAATCGGTCGTCGCCGTCGCACACTCGCTGCTCGTTGCTCGCCAACCCGTTCTTAGTTGCTAGCTCTACTCGCTTCACGTTAATCGCCGGCGGTGGGGCAGGTGCCTAAGGTGAATGCCACAACCAAAGTCAGAGTCAAATCATTTATTTCCAATAAGGGCATATTTATAAGGCAGTTTTGAATGTCAAAACCTTACAGGGAACTATTGCCAGAAGTGGTAAATCAATTTCGAAGTCGACTGTACAATGTCGTGGTTGAATACCAATGCTCTTCATATTCTTAGTGACATAGACAATGATGATGATTTTTACAGTCAGAACATAACATAACGCCACGCCTTGTTTCCCCGAAGGGTTGGGCAGAGGTGTACCTAAGTATAAGGGCACCCAAATACAGTCAGATAATTCAAATTATACATTGGTACTATTTAAGGTAATCTGCCTAGCATTTTCTCAACTATGATGGGCTCAGCTTCGTATAAGACAGAATATACGGTACTTATAACAAAAAAGCAATTTAAAAAATTTTTGTCTGTCTGTTTGTTCCGGATAATCTCCGAAACGGCTGGACCGATATTGACGGGACTTTCACTGGAAGATAGTTGATGTTACTGGGAGTAACGAAGGCTACTTTTATTTAAGAAAAATAATTAGGGTTTCACGCAAAAAAATTAAAACCCATGAAAGTGTGAACAAAAAGTCGGATTTGAAAAATTATTTTTGTATTTGGTAGCCCAATTCTAAAGGATAGTTATAGACTATTTAACATCACGCTACGACCCTTAGTGCGACCACTAAGTGAAAACGAAGTAATAGCGCGGGCGGGCGATGCAACGCGGCGGGTCGGGGGACGAAGGAGTTTTATTAAAATGTGGCTGTTATTTTACGATATTGTGTATCTTACAACTTCCACGCGAACGAAATCGCGGGGCACAGCTAGTTAATAAATAAATTTGAATCGCGTTACCCTGTGATCAACACTTTTGTTATCAAAAGCTACAGTTGAATCTACAAAACGAAAAGCTGCCACTCATTGTCGACTGTCTATCATTACCTATTTCTAAGTAATGGTACATCATTATCCATTTATTTAGGAGAAAATCGCTTTTGAAGGTATTCATGTTCATGACTATTCAGTGAACAGGCTATTGAACCTTCGTAATTACAATTAAATTCTGTTATACAATATATAGAACCTATTAATCATGTTGTGTAATTGTAGTCTGAAACTTTGCTTTAATAAAAGCTAAAGAAAAATAGACAGGTTCTCAGAAAAGGCTTTACTCGATAGGTAAGTATTATCTTTGTTTGATGAAGTTATTTGAATTAGGTTAATTAGGTTACATTGTTTATATATAGGGGTTTTTCTAGAGATATTTTTTTGTTAGAAAATCGGACTAACAAAGATTGTAAACAATTATTTTGGACATACTTTTAAAACTTTCAAGTTAACTATAAGTTATTTAGCTATAGGTAGGTGTTACCTAAATATTGTTAACGATACTTTGATAATATATTTTTTTTGAGGAGACTTTGATTGAGGAGCTCATGGCTAAGTAATAACAGCTGCATGGGTCAATCCGTCAGGTTAAGCTACGCTTGCCGGGGTTGGTCCGTGGATGGGTGATCATCTTTTCATACCGAGACTCCTCCGTGCCTCGGAAAGCACGTTAAGCCGTTGGTCTCGGCTGTCATTCGTGGATCTTTGACAGTCGTTACGGGTCGTCAGAAGCCCGAAAGTCTGACAACCAGTCTTACCAAGGGGTATCGTATTACCCAGTAACTGGGTTGTGGAGGTCAGATAGGCAGTCGCTCCATGTAAAATACTGGTATTCAGCTGCATCCGGTTAGACTGGAAGCCGACCCCAATATAGTTGGGAAAAGGCTAAGCAGATGATGATGTCTTTGATAATAACAATGTACGACATAATAATTTTGTTGTCTGATAGATATCACTATCAGAAATAAGACGATTCTCTGGTAAAGGCTCCCGCAGACAGGCGCGACGTGATGGTGCGACGCGATTCTGGTAGAACAATTTCCACAAAGTTTTCATTTTGAAATTGTTTTACTAGAGTTGCGACGCGATGTCGCGCCGCGCCTGTCTGCGGGAGCATTAAAGGCTTTTACAGGAAAATTCTCAGGCTGATGTCAGACGCTTCACTCGAGTGACTGTTCATTTTTGTTTCATTCCACGTTCACACGACACAGACAGAATTACATAGGAATGTACGTACATCTGCTCCTTTCATTTCATTTTTCGATCATTCGGTAGGCGAATGAAAGATGTTGAGTGCCGAAATCTAACACCATTTTTCCTTTTTGATATATTTTGTGTTCAGATGTTTCTCTTAGATTGAAAGACAAAAATGAACAAACAAAGCGTCTGGATTTAATAACAGCACAACAAGTATTCAATGGAGAATGGAAAAGCTCACTTCTTATTACAAACTAGCTGTTGCCCGCGGCTTCGCCCGCGTAGATGTCAATACTTCCCTATTTGAATCGGATTTTGTTCTCAATTTCATGGGTTTTAATTTTTTTCAGCGAAACCCTAATTCATTATCTACAATAAAACCGTAAGCTGCTCCTTATAACATTAGCTATCTGCCAATGAAAGTCCCGTCAAAATCGGTCCAGCCGTTACGAATTTCAAGGGTTTTATTTTTTGTGCGCGGAAGTATAATTATTTTTCTAAAATAAAAGTAACCTAATTTACTCCTTATAATATCAGCTATCTGCCAGTAAAAGTCCCGTCAAAATAGGTCCAGTCGTTTCGGAGAATACACGGAACAAACAGACAGACAGACCAACAGACAGACAGACAACAATTTTAAAAATTGCTTTTTCGTTATCAGTATCGTATATGCTTTCATATGCATTTAGTAAAAACTTGTTATTTTAGAAACAGACACTTCAATTATATTTATACGTGCAATTATACTTTCACAATATAAGCCCCTACCTACCTCGTCATTAGAAACAGTCGTGATTATACGAATGCAAGTAAACTTCTAAATTAATTCAGCTCATTCATATCTTACGTGAATAACACCCATTTTTCCTTCGGCCCTCGTTATGCCGTATTATCTGATTACATTACGGCACTTACATGAAACCAGCGAGGTGCGTTCACATCGGTCAAGTATGTAGTCTAGTAAGTGGGGCATTCTGGAGTTTTTTTTTAATCTTAAATAAGTCAGCTGCCAACAATTTTTAAAGCGAACTCGAAATCATTGCAGTTAACACGTCCTTTTGATAGTTTCGAGAAAATAATGCCGGCTTTCTAACTGTCGTTTATAGGGGTTGCAAAGTGATAATCTTAAAATCAGCCTATAATTTTCCACTGCTGGGACACAGGCCTTCTCTTTCTGTGAGGGGGAGTGGGCATAATCCACCACGCAGGCCCAGTGCGGGTAGGTGGATGTCACATGCTGCATAGTGTAGGCCTAAATATCATTGAGCTTCTCTGTATGTGCTGAAAACGGACATTGAAGGGGCTTTTGTTAAACTGATTTCATAAAGTCTTCATCACCAAGGCAGAGTGTAATTTCATGAAAAATGTAGATACTCGTAAGTACCTACATGTTAACTAAATGGAGTAGAACTAAAGTTCGTTTTATCAATCCCAGATACTAATTTGACATTTCAAATATTCCATGTATATTTTTTTCATTTCATAGTTTGACATTTGCACCTGTCAAATTGATTGATTGTTTTTTGTTGGGGTTTTTGGTGTATTGTTCTGGGTCAGCTCGCTCCATCGTCGACTTTGTCTCTGTCATCTCTGACCTAGACTGGAGTCAAGAGCAAACCTATCTTAAATAAATAAAAAAAAAAAAAAACGAACTTTAGTAACAATATTTTAAATACTCCACCTCAAGGACTAGACTAATATACTTTACCAATGTGAATGCTCCTCAAAGCTGTACTTTCTATGTGGCGTGCTTATGTTGTTAGAAAGTATTGCAGTCCATATTGTGATGAAAACGCAAGTTGTTTCATAAGTTCGTGTTCGCTGAAGAATATGAAACATGGAGCTGTGCGTTGACTGAATACATGATACCGGTTATAGTCTATATATAGAATATTGTCTTTACAAATTAAATAACGCACAAACTGCATTTTACGTATGTATGTAGGTACAGCCCGATTCAAACTTTATGGCGGCTCGGAACATGAGGCGAGTCGCTGCGCAGTAATAAATTCACGGGTCAGCGGGGGTGAGGGGTGCGGTACTGCGCAGCGAGTAGCGCACTTCACAGCCGCTATAAAGTTTGACGCGTACTATACAGTCCGCACATCAGTTGTAACAATTTGACAGTGACAGCGCCTTTATGTCGTAGAAATAAGGGCGAAGTACGAAGTGTAAGTTACCACACATGTGCGGTTGACTGTATATATAAATTTTATATTATTTTATTTCGTCGTCAAGACAAATCTTCCATAAAACTTTGCAATTTATGTTTTTTTTATTTTTATTAACGTGCCTACCCTTGCCTCTTACCGTTGCTTGTAAACTTTCTTTCGCATTTCCTATATAAATAGTTTAATAAGTACCGATGTACTTAATAAACAGTTTTTAAAAGGGAAGACAAAAAACATTAACAGTTAGTCTGGCCTTGTTGTTTGAAAACACTTTCTGTGTTCAGTCATGGAGTGTAAACACGACGCTTTAAACACGAACGTCTCAGAAATTATTGTTAGTATAGAAATATAAGCAATCCCGTTGTTATTAAGGCTGCATCTGCATTAATACCTGCCGTGAATGTTTCCGACACCATGCAGGAAGCTTACATCTGGGCCAGCGCGGGCTGCAATTAGGGCTCGATCACATGGTTATAAGATAAAAGTCTGGGGAGTCGGTGGACACCCGCTTGGAACGAAGTTCGTTTCGTTGTGCATTATGTATTAATGTACAGAGCCATCTAGTATGGTCTCAAGTTTCATGTGTCAAAAGTTTTTGTTTTTTAATACGGAGCCATCTAGTATTATTTTTCTAGCAAGCTAAAACGACTTAGGTGACCACTCATCCGCAAATATTTCATCCGCGGATGAAACGTTACCGTAACGTAACGTTACGTTAAAAAATACTTCGATGTATAAGAATCGTTTTTTTTTAATAAGAATATAATTTTTTATACTGGTAAATCAGAATAATAAGCAATGTAATTTTTATTCTATTTAACCACGATATTGTTACCTACACATATCCTCTAGCGAAACCGGCGAAACCAAAGAATAGACATACAATGTTCCTATACACAAATGTTTGTCTATTTGGCCGATATGACCACATCAGTATTAACTATGCGACGATTCATCCGCGGATGAAATATTTGCGGATGAGTAGTCACCTAAGTCGCTAAAACTTTTTACTAAATAGCTCTGTATTAAAAAACAAAAACAAAATATTTTGTAACTTGAAACTGGCTTTTTCGGGCATAACGCTTTTTCATTACGTGACGATTTCTATCAGTTTACTCCTACCGCAAGCCGCGTTAAAGAACTTCGTTCCAATCGTGGATCCAATAATAGGTACTTCTAACACTCTAAAAAGGTTAGTCTTACCCTCTACTGTCTGTTGCACCACACAACAATAACAATAGGGATGATTCCTGGGTAAAAAAAAGAAATTATATTTAGTCCGTCAGTCAGATAATAAAAAAAATATTAGACACGTATTTTTTGCTTTATCATATTTATAAAAAATGACTTAGATAAAACGCACTAAAGTTAGGGAGTGGGGGCTCACTACGTCACAATAACGTATAAAATCTAATAAAGCGTGACGTCATGCCGCATTTTAACTCAATTTGTCGACGTAATCTTTTGATTACGTAAAAAAAGAAAAAAATACGTGTACAATATTTTTTTATAATCTACATGACGGACAAAAAAAATGTCATCATCCTTATTGGAGATTTTTAAATTACATAAGGTGTTAAAATGGGCGGTCCGATCTTTTATAGAAAACCTTTGGATGGCATTTAAGTTAGGTGACTATGTGCCGCTGGTTTTGGAAGATCTCTATGAATTTGATATATAACATAATTCTCAACGTAATACATAATTCATCTTAAAACACTTCATCAATTCAATGTATTCTTGTTCTTAATAGCAAATGAACCCAATCGTCGATCCAGCACCGATACTAAATTAATAAACAACAATAAAGGAGGTCTATCGACAAATTAATCTTTAACCACGAATGATTCCAAGGCCCCGAGCTTGTCAAAGCTGCTACATCTGTTAAATTCCCATGAATTATTAATGAATACACATTTATCTGTTTTAAATGATTGTTAAATTTTCATTCATAATACAATTTGTATTGCAAACAATTGTGAAGGTCGAAACTGCAATTGATCAATGTAAAGAACAAGTTCGATTGAATTGAAGTCGTCAATCATTATGATGAAAGCAACTTAAACGGCGTATTTTTCATTTATTTTGAGTAATTCAATAATATAAAAACTTCACCTGACAACTTGTTCATCATCATCTGCCGAGCCTTTTCCCAACTATGTTGGGGTTGGCTTCCAGTCTAACCAGATGCAGCTGAATATCAGTATTTTACATGGAGCGACTGCCTATCTAACCTCCACAACCCAGTTACTGGGCAATACGATACCTCTCGGTAAGACTGGTTGTCAGACTTTCGGGCTTCTGACGACCCGTAACGACTGTCAAAGATCTACGAATGACCGCCGGGACCAACGGCTTAACGTGCTTTCCGAGGCACGGAGGAGTCTCGGTATGTAAAGATGGTCACCCATCCAGAACCAACCGCGGCAAGCGTAGCTTAACCTGATCGATCGACACGTGTGGCTGATATTATTTAGCCACACTCCTAAAAAACGCACAAAACGAGTTCCCCCAATTAAAATGATTATAAAGAAAGTACCCGTTCCAAAATGAACCATCAACCCGGCACCGTGTTAGTAGGCACAAGTACTGTCCGATGTTAAAAGTACGACACTTGTAGGTAATAACTGCGGAACAACACGCAGAGCACACTGGCATGGCTTTAATAATAATCTTAATAAATTAATAATGGTTTTGGGTAATCATTTTTGGCTTAAGTTGTATCCTTGGGTCGATTTTTTTTTATTCTGGTGGGGTAGATTAGTTTCATAAGGCTGACACTAATATTAGTAGTATTACCAAAAAAATTATTTTTCGCTACCGAAGAAATTTTATAGAACTGAGGATTTAGAAACCTGACAACTTGTTATTGTATTGAATATTATCGTAGTGCTACAATATATGAAGAAAAGTAGTTACAATGGGCACTTTAGCGAGCGAAGAGCGCTAGCGCTAGTTCAATAATTATGTATGATAAATTTATATTATGTTTATTTATATATATTTACATTTAGCGCTACTGCTGAGCATGAGGTCCTGGGTTCGATTCCCAGGTTGGGCAAAGTGTTATTGGGTTTTTCTGTCTGGAATTTCTCAGTAGCAGCCCGGAGTCTGGATTTGTGCCCGGTAGATGGCAATAGGCTCGCCCCCTATTACATGGGACTTAAACATAACTGGCGAAATGTGGGTGTACCATAATAGGTACACCTCTGCCTTAACCTTCGGGGAAACAAGGCGTGATGTTATGTTATGTTATATATATATATTTTATTTAGCCCAGAGTTTATTTTTTATTTTTGGATGGGAAATCATCAAATTAATGACTTCTTCCGCTCTGGGCGGAGCGGGAGGGCGTGTCAGACTTTTACTGACTAAAACCCTTCCGCGTTCCGTGTTCAGTTGCCTGTGCCGGGGCCACGGCCTGGTCCTTTCCGGATGGCGAGCTACCCATTGCTCGCCGTCCGCAAGCCCACGCCTTCGGGGATTTGTGCCTGGTTAATGGCAATAGGCTCGCCACCTTTAACATGGGACTTAAACAAAACTGGCAAAATGTAGGTCTACTATAGGTACACCTCTTTCTTACCCTTTGGGGAATACAGGCGTGATGATATGTTTATGTTATATTATATTTATCAGTTTATCACAGATAATTGTGCACACTTCTACGTACCTTTATAATCACTATCGTTTTTCCGAAACAAAAAAAATGTGTGTGTGTGTCAGCTCTGACGCACGACTGGAGTTTACTCAGTGAAAGGTGCGCAAGGTAAATTGCGCAAAAAAACGTAACACTTTTGAGTTAGCGCTAGTATTAATTTCACTCCTCATAAAATTTCCATACCGGGGGCTTTATATGCAAATCGATTATTAAGGAGAAGTCCAAAGACCTAATAATTTTAATTTAAAACTAATTCCAAATTCGCTTGAATGATCGAATGCAACCAGAATTATTTTTCTATCAGCCTGTACGACATAAGGTCATTTTTGCCAGACAAGCCAGGGTAAAGAAAAGGTGAAAAGGTGAATTTAATAAGGGGTACTTGATTTTGTTCTTCAATAACTGAACTACAGTATCAGGCCGTAAATATGGCACATCTAGTTTAACCCTTCGTATGCCAAAACGCAGATCTACGCGAGGCACAGTGGCATTTTAAATGCTTCTGTAATTACGGCATACGAAATTTTCTGAAAGTTGGCAACTTCGCAATATTGCGCCTTTTTATGAACTAAATGAAATAATAGAATACTCTTTATTATGTAGGTACACCATAAAAATTACAGATATGAATGTAGAAATTTTACATAGCCTGTTGTTTTTTTTTTTACATAGTTTTCGTTCAACCTATGTTGTCCCACTGCTGGGCAAAGGTCTCCCCCATACTTTTCTATTTTTTTTTGTGCTGTGCCTTTTCCATCCAATCAGTAAGGTACGAGTCTAAATCATCACGCCAGGAGCGTAGCATCTTAAAAATCAAACTCACCGACCAAATTCGCAACACCATAATACGCTCCAAGACAGGTATCGCCGATGTTGATGCTAAGATTGCGAGGTTGAAATGGGACTGGGCGGGTCATACTTATAGGATGCATCCAGACAGATGGGCCAGGATCGTCACACAGTGGGTGCCTGAAGACGGGCGTCGTTCCCGAGGCAGGCCTAAAAAACGCTGGCGTGATAATTTGGACTCGCAGTGGGTGCCTGAAGACGGGCGTCGTTCCCGAGGCAGGCCTAAAAAACGCTGGCGTGATAATTTGGACTCGTACCTTTACATAGTTACTTAAAAAAAATACATACATATAAACATGAATATGGGACAACCATACAGAGCAACTTAATAATAAACAAAAGATAGATATCGTTTAGTTATTTTGTCAATAAAATTTAGGCAGGTCAACATTTGTCAGTAATGAAATATCGCTCTGTGGGTGGTGCATTCAGTTTGATATTTAAAAACAAACTTAACATCTCATACATTCCAACCGCAAATGTAAGTTTGTACGCACAATATTGAGAGATTTACCATGTTATTCTAATACCAAAGACATAAGTTTTCTTGTAATCTATAAGTAAAAAATAAATTAAAGTGTGATTTTAATAATTACCTATTAAATTAATATAATTTTTTAGTTCCCCAATTGATCACAGTTTTCAAAACAGCATATATTCATTTCAAATTCTTAAAAATTTGATCCCGTGTGAGCGAGAGAGGTGATAAAATGCGACAGCCCTCTTAAGGAAAATCCTTGTAATGCATTGTCACTGTTACTCAACTATTTATTTATTTATTTATATATTTAGGGACAACAAACAGCAGTGTAGTAAGTAAACATAGCTTAGAACTTAATGATAGAGGTAACAAATACACTACTCACAACTCCTTCAACTATGCGAGCCTGTTTGTAAAAACTAGTGTTTCTTCTACTTGGTGTGCAATAAAGAGTGGGAATACCCACTCTTTATTGCATTAAAGAGTGGGTATTATCCAGTGAAACGTCCCAGCTACTAGAAAACCTTAATAATTTGTAAAGTAAAAACGTCCCAGCTACTAAATTGGCTTGACCGAATTTATCCTTTTTAAACGTTTTTTTTAAAGTGGCAATCTCTATTAAAGCTTCTAAAAAAATACTAAATGATTCTGTACTAAATTCATGCATTATGTGCTAATCGTCCAGGGTATCAAGCATAGAGAAAAATTGAAAAAAAAAGTTAAATGTCATCGTTCCAATGTCTGCAAATTTCTGTCAAGTGGTTATGTTTTCCGTATTTACAATTTATTTACTAAAGCAATATATTAGTGTAATATATCAAAAAAATCCTCAGGATTCAAGCTTTAGGAATATCTACATCTATCATAGGTTCTAAGGTGGTTTTAAGACGATAAAACACGACCATGGCGCCATATTGCGCAACGTTTTTATTTTGTTTATTTTATTTTTCGTAATTATTTTGTTAAATAATCTATTAAAATATTGCTCGTAATATGGAAAATATGTCATTATTAGTATTTAAACACACTTAGAACATTAAAATACAACGAAAATAGTTAGCATTATATGTATCGTCACATACAGACTGCCCATAGTGACTGAGTCCTTACTTCCCGCCCGAGCCGCACTCAACGCATGTACTCGCTGCCGGCTTAGCATAGCTTCATTTATTATCACAGCCTACGTGAGACAGGTTTAAATTGTACATTCTACATGGCGCTGTGGTTTTGCAGGTTCTTATAGCAATTGTTGTGTTGACGTGTGATGGAATGGCAAGGTTTTCTGTTGCGGTTTATTAAGAGATGGACCTGTTTTATTTAAGAGGTAATTTCGGTCTACTATGAGGTTTTTTTTTAAAGGCAAACTTGAACAAAAATTTCCCCTGCACCGGTCTCTTTACTGTAATTTCAGTCAATTTATTTCCATTTTGCAGATAGTCCTCTTAAGTTCTAATTGTCAGGTAAGTGCCTTTGTCAGGAATTTTAAGATTCTGTCCTATGAAGTTCAATATCTCAAATAGTTATACATGGTTAGACAAAATCTGTAAAATGAGTTGTGGTACATTGCTCGTTAATGAAAAGAACTCTATTTTCCATAAAAAAATGAGTTCCTAAAACGGCTATTTCACAGAAAACTTGGTTGGTCTATAACAATAATAAAAATGAGAAGGTCTTCAAAATATTGTCAGAAAGCCACTTTAAAAAAAAACACAATTCTGGATAATATTTTCGAGATATCAAAACAGTCTTTGTAGCCAATTTTAAATTATTATTTCAGACTCCATTAAAGGTAACAAAAGAGAATTCTTTCCTTTTGTGCGAAATGGACAAACCGTGTACCCGAATGAGTTTTAGAGATTAAAATCATAATTGATAAAATACGTCGTATGATATTTTGTTGAAAATAAAATGGCTTTTAATGAATGGGATTCATTGAAAACGGGTATTTTACGTTTGAGATCTTTTCAAATTACGAGTTAGGAACAATTTTTGATTGCCATGAAAGCTCCATTTGCACCATGCTGGCTTACGGAGCCGTCGTACGCTGCGCTAACGCAGTGTCTGCGCAGCGTCAACGCTACGTCATGTAACGGATGCACCCTAAGTCAATGGAGCCATCGTGGTGCGACAATCTTTACAGCTTCCATCATTTCGTCATGACAACGAATATTCTCAGTACTTACCTATTTTCTATCCGGTATAAGACTACATCTCATTGTTGCGGGAGGATACATTCAGTTGATTTACTTTGTAATACAGTTGAAGATTTAGCATCAAATAAACGTAAAGGGATCTGCTACGAATTCGTAGAGGCTAAAGCTACGAGAATACATGGAGGCATCTGGAGCTACAATAATTCGTAGAGGAGCTACGAATATTAGTACAAGTTCTTATTCACAAGAAATTTATCGTCTACGAATATTATGTTACTAGTAATCTCTGCTACGAAAACTTGTAGAGGTCTGAGCTACGAATATTTGTAGCAGTCTCGGCTACGATATTCGTAGCTTTGGGTTACGAATAAACACAGAAGTTTCCGCTTCAGATTTTATGTAACTAAGAGCAGTAAAAATTGTTAAGCTTTACAATGTTTACACGTGAATTGCACTTGATGAAAATTATCTACCTTAAACTTTTAACCGACTTCAAAAAAGGAGGTTTTGTAGTCAACCTGTATGTAGGCTTTTATGAGATTTTTAAAAGATAGGCTAGGCTTTTCAGCTATGGCTATACTCTTGTATAATATTGTCTGAATCGTCACTTAGTAATACTTACAGTAAAGTTAGACAGCTGAGTCCTGTCTGTTACATACTCTGATAACTTCTGCTTCAATGCTTCTGCTTCAGTGCTGTACTCTGAAAAGCCCTTGACTGGTTTCAAACAATTAACTTTTGTTCAATAAATTGGTGATCTGATTTTGACATGAAGCACTTTGAAACACTCTTATTTTAAGACTATAATAAAATTCTATTGAAAACAAGAAAACCTACAAAATGAAGATTAAGATTTTCATAAAATGTAAATAATTTAGTTCAGGTTAAAAATAAGGTTTTCTCCTTGTAAAATAGTAATTTAGTGTTTTTGTAGTAACACAAACAAATGAATGGAAATGTGGAGGCTTAAAAGAAATACAATTTAGAGCAAAACATTTATTTCTTTTATTATTTTTATGACATAATATTTACATAATTTAAAAGCTAACAGTCTTAAAATAATAATAATAATAATATGTACAAGTATATAAAACAGGAGGAAAAGTTATCAGAGGGCATCAAAAAAAGGAATTAAAGCCCAAAAGGCTGGCAGCATTGCCACGTTGTATGGCGATGCTGATTCATTGGCAAAAAAATAAGTCAGCCTTCTGGTCACGTGAAGAGTCGACCAACCGCTTGGTGATGTCTCGGAAAACTAAGTGGGCACTCGGACCCCATGGCCCTAGTGTTTCAACCCCAAACGGCTCGAACATTTAAGTCCCAATAAGATTGGAGTATTTGTGCCGTTTGAGGTTTTCCGACGTTATTCGACAAAAAATACTCCTGAATTAATTGT
The DNA here is from genome assembly GCA_947568875.1 of Fissipunctia ypsillon. Classification (NCBI taxonomy): domain Eukaryota; kingdom Metazoa; phylum Arthropoda; class Insecta; order Lepidoptera; family Noctuidae; genus Fissipunctia; species Fissipunctia ypsillon. Next base: position 9,225,966 of record OX387664.1, on the reverse strand, counting down.
GTTCGCTTCTTCGCAATCAAATAGAATCATGAAGCATCTCGTTCGAGGCATTTATATCTTTATTGTGACAATAATGTACCCATTCATTTCAGAATATGTCGTTCAATGGTAGTCCGTATTCCAACACTTACGGAGTCTACCTGCCTAACATTTCAGTTGCATTGTTAACTGAACAATGTCGAAGGACATTGCAGATGTTAACTTACACTTAAGGAGTATCGTAGCCCGTCAAATGTTCGCCTACTAAAAGCCGTTTGCATGTGAGCGTTCAACGGTTCTCACGATTATATTATATTTTATTGATGTTTCGAGAGTATTTTGCTTATGAACCTATGGATAATGTTCTCCTGGCCGGCTCGTTATAGGTCAGGGAAATGAATTGTGAAGCAATTAATAATTAGTTTAAATTAAAAATAAGCCATTTAAAATAGTAATTTAGTGTTTTTGTAGTAACAAAAAATAAATAAAAAACTGAAGACTATAAAAAATCTCTTCTTTTTGCTCTAACAAAACGTTTATTGAATTTTATTCAACTAAATTACTTTTTCGTTTAGTATGTTAGCTCCTTGCCGTCAAATAGAAACAATGAAAGCACCTCCTTCAAGGTATCTTTATCCTCTATCACGATAACAATGTGCCTTTTCATTTCAGAACATCTAGCTCAATGGTGTTCCCTTTTCCAATAGTTACAGTGTCTACCTGCATCACATTTTAGTTGCATTGTTAACTAAACAATGTGTCGGTGAAGATTGCAGATGTCTGCGTACACTTACGGTGTATTCAGTACGATATCTTCATCTTAATGTTTAGCTTCGGCTCGTTGCTGAGCTGAGAATAACTTAGTTCTAAGTAGGTCCAACTTATTAAGTGCTTATGTCTTCTAATTGAACAGTACTTACCTCGTTATAGCAATTATAGTATTTTTATATCACGAAGCGGTGCTTTACTTGTCTTTACCAAGTGTACAAACACGCTGTGAATGTGTGCGTGAAGACGAGTAGGCGTAACATAACATCACGCCTGTATTCCCCGAAGGCTTAGACAGAGGTACACCCTTTTTTTTGGGTGGGAAATCACCAAAAGACTTATCCCGCTCTGGGCGGAGCGCGAGGGCATGTCAGACTTTTACTAAAACCCACCCGTGTTCCTTCAGTTGCTTGTGCCGGGGCCACGGTAACTTTTTCGAACATCCCGCGACCCTAGGTGGCATCGACCCCGTCAATTAGAGCTGACATCTCTTTGAGTCACGCGTGGAACACAATGCGCCGTCGACCCAGGCCTGGTCCTTACCGGATGGCGAGCTACAGAGGTGCACCCTTACGCCTACATTTCGCCAGTTATGTTTAAGTCTCATGTAACTGGGACGAGCCTATTGCCATCACAAATCCAGCACAAATCCAGATTCCGGGCTGCTACTGAGAAATTCCAGGTGGAAAACCCAACAACACTTAGCCCGACCCGGGAATCGAACCCAGGACCTCATGCTCAGCAGTAGCGCTTGCAACCACTAGATCAACAAGGCAGGACGAGTAGCGTCAGCCCATAACACAAACACGCACATGCACACACTCTTCCGACTTAGCCATTGTCTCAGACGGTACCGAGAGCTCCTGCGCTTACACACACTTTTACAGCGTGTTTGTACACTTGGTTACCACAAGTAAAGCGTGCGTCGGTTCGTGAGGAGGGTCTTCCGATTGATTAATTACTTTTGTGCCACCGTCTATCATTTCACCTTGATATTTCACTGTAATTCTCCCTGTTTGTAATTATTAGAAAAATCAAAAATACTAGATATAGGTTTGTTCATTTTCTTTCGTATCGGAACAAAATGCGTAAAAATAAGTTGAGGAATAGTGTATAGTGTTGTAAAAAAACTTATCAGTAAAGTTGAAGAATGCAGAGGAGCTGACTGCGCTAGGTACGACATCTGTCGCTACTCGAGGAGACTATTTAAATGCACTAAAATATTTTGTACATAAACATTATAAGCATAATATGTCAAATCCATTCAAATGGCACAAAGAATAATTGAAAAAGGTTTGATATAATATAATCGTTGCTGTTTGTAATTGTTATAGTAGTGAGTAGATTTTTCTTTGTAATTTTGCTTACAGGAGCTAGACCACCACCTCTTAAAGCAGTATTATTGTAATCTTACTTCGGAAAGAGATGGAGCTAGACGTCCTGTATAGCTCCATCTCTTTCTCACACTGAAGTAACATTAAAATAATACTGCTTTAAGAGGTGGTGGTTGGCCCCCTGGTAATTTTATTTTGTATGAAGTATAAACATTGTGACTTATCATAAGTTATAACATCGCCTTGGATGATTCTGTGAGTGGTTTAAATAAATAAATAAGTAATAATAAATGACAAATGTTCCCACTGCCTATAATGTCTATACCGTTACCACTGCTGGGACACAGGCCGCCTCTCTTCGAGAAGGCTGTAATCTACCACGCGGGTCCAGTGCGGGTAGGTAGATGTCACATGTCTTTCCTCACGATATTTTCCTTCACCGTTTTGAGAGCTGAGGTGATGAATTTATTTATTGCCTCTCTGGGTGCGAGCCTACGACCTACAACTCGTAAGTCGGAGCCGTTATCACTGGGCCACCACTGCTCTCTCATACATTATTAACTGAAACCAAATTGCATTAATTATGCGTAGAGCCAAAATGTGGGACTCTCTGTCATCTCTGCCTGGCGAGAACGAGGTCAAGAGGGCCCATTTTCGAATGAAAAAAAATTATACAGAGTTCGGTCAATCTACTTGAGATGTTTAAGACGAAGCCGGCTATGGCAAGCGCCAGGTAGCCCGCGAAATTCAAATTTTCTTACGTTTTTTGCAATTTGCAAGTCAGTATTAAGTTATATGTTAATCAAAATATGATTCGCAACCATAAAAAAATATGTATTCACATAATTTTAATAATTAAAGTCATCAAGTAGACATGAGTAGCAGTAGTGTAGTGATCTATTGGTGATGTTCTTCAGAAAGGTCAGGTGCGTAGTACTCGCAACCGGCGTGCATGTATGACCAGATGTATGAACGTAAACGAGGCAAAAGGAATAACTATGTAAGGATCGTAGCAGGTGGCGTTCTGTAGTTTCTGCCTACCCCCATGGGAAGAAGGCGTGAGTTTATGTATGAGTGTGTTATGTGTGTAAAGTAATCAATACAACTCTTTAAGACGAGTGGTGCTATTCTGTAAAGATCCCACCGTGAAAATTAAGGTGAAGTGAGCGTGATGTGAACTGTCATCCCACCTTAGTCTACTAGGGGTTGAGCTCACTTCAAACTCAATTCACCTAAGTGCTCACGGTGTGATGTTTACAGAATAGATCGGCAGGTAATTCTATTGAATGACTGTTTCATGAAATCTTGACAATTAGGATTATACAAACTTGATGATTTTGATGATTATAATTCTGTAAGTTCATATTTGTTACGGTCGCGAATGATACTTTAATCAACAAACAACTTAATACTGACTTGCAAAATTGCGAAAAACATAAGAAAGTTTGAATTTCGCGGGCTACCTGGAGCTTACCTCTTAACCGTAAATATCTAAGTGCCAACTTACCTGTTTTCCTTAGCTTATTTCAAGCAGCAGCTTTTTTCATTATAGGCCAGTGGGTCGAACCTTTTATATTTTGAGCGCATTTTTTGTCAAGCGTGTGGCATTACGAGCACCTATTCACATCACAAGGTGTGCGGAAAACAACATTTATGATATATACACGGAGGAAAATGGCTAGAGTTGTTGGAAAATAGCCAATGTACCCAACATTATTACAGGGTTATTAAACGTAGTGATTGTTATTAAGAACTGGGGGTTGCAATACACATTTAAAGCATGACACTATTGTCACTAATGTACTTTGAGGAAAAGTGAAGTGCACGCACACTGATTTCTCCGTGACTACTTGGCCAATTTACGTGATTATTCATTTCATTTGATAGAGGGAGCCCGCGTGGTGGTCGAATTTTATAAACTTGGCTTGTGTAGTTTTGGAGATAGCTTCAATAATATTTATTTCTTTTACTATACAGGGTGTCTGGTTTCGGAATAGTAAAACTTAAAGGGGAGGTAAAGACCATCAAACTGAACAACTTTTTCCCGGGGACCAACATCGTAATCGTGAAAAAAAAATCAGTCATCCCATACAAAACTTCAATACCTACTCGAACAAATGTATGAGACGACTGATATTTTTTTTGCGATTACGATGTTGGTCCCCGGGAGAAAGTTGTTCAGTTTGATGGTCTGTACCTCACCCTTAATTTTCGTCACACTGTGTACAGACACATTGTATATGTACACACAATAAAACATTATATAGTTAGGACATTATGATCATTGAGTACAAAGGTACTGCTTATTTCTTAAGAAATTTCTTCCAGCAGACCTGCGAAAGGAGAAATTAAAAAAGAAATGTAGACAATAGTGTGTGATAACAAGAAGAAGAATATGATCAGTGACATCTTAAACTAAAATATATATACCTACACATATACCTACTATAAAGCAAAAATGAACAAATACTTAAATAAATAAATATGCTATAAACCTATATATATAATATATATAAATTATCACAGTTGAGAGGAGAGGTAATGCTCTTTTACTCGATATTTGAATTGCGAAATAGATTTTAAATCTCGAATGCTAGGCGGAAGTGAGTTCCACAATCTTACAGCATGGACAGAAAAGGAATAAGAATAGTAGCTTGTTTTATGAGGATGGGATTTAAGGAGGGATCTGAGGTGTGATCTACACAAATATGTTTTTATACAGTTCGTCTATGGTGATAATGTTGTTCAGTGTTAACTTCACATAGTAAGTAATGTTACATGAATTTATGTGAGTACCTACGTACTACCACAAAAAAGTAAAAAATATGTTTGTTATAAAAAAAACGGTTTTTATTAAAATTATGAAAAATTCCTACTGAGAAAACTGATTAACATTACGCGACCTGGGTATTGAACTCCAATGCCGCTCAGCTGTCGTTCTTGTGACCAGCGAGGCAGATAGTGTAGTCGTACTTGCATACAGAAATAATAGCTTACATTATGTATATTTTGTTCCAGGTCCAAACGAGGAAAAGTACGACCAGACCCTGACGGACGTCCGGAGAGATGTAGCCAATAGGATACGTGATGTAGTACAGAATCAAACGTCTTCCCTTGTAAGTGCATTAAATGTTTTTAAGGTTCTTTACCCAAAAAATTAAAACGGGTTCCTTTGAATAAGCTTACGGCATTATGTCTGTTTGCAATAGGACTGTATCTTTTTAACCGTAATAGCTAGCCATTTCAAAATTTTCACGTGTAACTTTACTGGCTATCAAAATAAAAAGTCTAAACCAAAGGGAGGTACGCAAGTTACCATTAATACCCAAGTTCCAACACAAACTAGGCTGGTATTTGGCAAACCTTTTTTATCTAAGAATATCCACGTGACGTCACATCCGAGTATAATAATTAACTCTAATGTAATGTAAAGTGTAGTCGAAAATATAATAAAAAGCCACTCACAATAAAACAACGATAATGATGACATACATTGAACAAAGTATTATATGTTTTAGAGAAGAAAGTACAACACTATTAGGCACCCTGCCATACTATAAAACATACATTTGTATGTTTACCAGCTGGCTTTGCACCTACGCAGTAGTCAGCTGGAGAAAATAGGTTACTAGTTTAAAAAGCAGACTATTTTGACGTGCAGAAGTAAAAGTAAGGTGGTAAGAAAGTGAGGTGCAAAAATATTATAGTTGATCGATGACATCAACTTTTTCATGGCAGCCAGGGTATGGTCGATTCAGATCGGGTCCTGGGTTCGATTGTCAGGTTGGACAAAGAGTTGATGGGTTTTCCATTAGCTTTTTTCAGTAGAAGCCTGGGTTTTTGCCAAATTTATGGCAATACACTAGCTCTCTTTTATATCTCCTTATCGATTTCGATAACACACGCTGAATTATCTTTCAGCGTGTGCTTTAATATGACTTGCCAAACCGAAATTCGTTTTAAACACCCTGTCACAGCCCTCTTTCACATAGCACTTAAATAACATTACTGGCGAAATGTATATAATACTATGGGTGCCCTCACTTAGCCTACTCCTTTGAAAAATACAGGTATTATTAAAATAATATTGTGTTTCATTCATATCAAATCAAATTCATTTATATGCCGGAAAGTAGGTTTACAATGTATGGGTGCTTACATAAAGAAACAGGTTTCCGGTACAGACAAACCCGTGCGGATCGGTACCGATCGGTACAGGGTTATTATGGAAGTCGGCACCGACAAGTTTAAACCTGTTTCTTTACAAGTGAGCACATAAGATAACATGGGAATATTATTATACCTGCCCCGATCGGTACCGACCCGCACAGATTCGCCTTTACCGGAAATCTGTTTCTTTATGTAAGCACCCTTATGATCTTAAAACCTTAATGGCCGCTTTATATTCTACCATTACTTATGGGGTGCAAACAATTAATTTTATCCTGCTAAATGCTATTAAATAATTAAATTTAATTAAAAAACACAGACAACAACAACAAATTTGAGCTCATGCTTTAGGATTTTTATGGAACAAACTAATTAAATGATGTCAAAGTTATACCTGTCAGTTCAAGAGATAAAGTTTATTATAATGTCAAATTAAGAATATATAAATAATTGTTAATTATTCTAATTGATAATGTCTCATCTATTATAATGTCAAAGTGATGATTCAGTAAAATTTGAACATTAATTAATTATTATAAGCTATACTCGTCTACCAATATTGGTGATTTCCGTTTCCTTCTCGCGCTCTGACATGTATTCATTGAAATTTTAAAAGCATTTTTGTTTTAACCATGATCTTGTCTCTTGTCATCAGAATAGTACCTTCGACCTGTTCCCGTACATAGAAGACTACTTAGCGGAGTATGAGGCCAACTATACGGAGTGTATGAAGCATGTCAATGACAACAATACTAAAAAGAAGACCTGGACGTTTTGGAACTCCATGTTCTACGCTGGCACTATTTATACAACTATAGGTAAGGAAAATTATATGGTTGGGGCACATTGTTTGCAGAATAGACGGCCGATGAGGCAGACAGCTCTGAAGGGGCACAGAAGTACAAGACCAGCCGGACTATTCTGTAAAATCATACCGTGAAAACGTAGGTGAAGTGAGCTTGCAGGTCAATAGTGTCAATTAAGCCCTAGCATTAGATAGAATGACAGCTCACTTGAAGTTCACTTCACGTATGTTTTCATGGTGAGATTTTTACAGAATAGATCGGCTGGGATTGATACTATTAACAACTCTTTTCATCTAAATTTTCATAGTGATATTTTTACTGAGTTGATTGGCAGTGTTTGTGGTGATGATTAGAATATGTCTAGGTCTAACAGTAGGCTTCTTTTGACTGAATAAAGTGCTAATTATGCGGTAACTATGCGGCGTTATGGCTTTATGGAAAGTGAATTCTAAAATGATGACTGATATAGAAGAAGACATGCTGAGCGTGAGTCGACTAAATTAATTAGAATAAGGTCAGGAGAGGTAAGAAATTTGTTAGGAGACCGGAAATTAAACGCTCAAGATTTGTCCACGTTTTTTCTGATCAGATTTACGCCTAGCTTAAAGCAGATTATCTAAGTACAATCAATCAATTACAGTTGAGTACTGCAATCTCTTCAGTATAGTCCGATGTCTTGTTAAATTCTATGAGAAGTCTTAATGACTATTTATAACGAGCAAGTTTGTAGTATACTGAGATGGCAGTAGGTACGTAGAAAACGTCGGGGTGTGGATAACTTTGTGAGCAGTGTATTTGATACCTCATTATTAAGTTCTTTATTTATTACTACACTGCTGTTTGTTGTCCCTAAATAAATGAATATATAAATAAACTATGAGTTTTACGCGCCTGATAGTTTTATAAAAGCAGTAATTTTTAAAACGCCGTATGAAAACAAAGCTTTCAGGCGCATGAATCTTATTCACTACCATTTCAGTAGAAATTAATCATAACCGGATAAATGGATCAAAACAGAATTAAATGTTCCCTTATTTTGGCTACATTTTTGTTGTTAATATGTTCATAGGTTTAAGAGGAACAATTTATTTCCTTTCATAAAGGTAGACTAAAATTTAGCGACCAAGCGACGCATTCTTTTATGTCAGTTCGAGCGAGTTTACACAAAGCGGCTCTTAGGCACATTAGGAAATAAATTCTTTATTCTAGCTAAACTCTCTATATTAGGATCCTTTTATTTCTCTTATTTTACTAACTGCTGCGTTTTATTTTCTTTCAAATATTTGTTTTCATTCAGTGTTATATTAACTGAGTTTCGTTCTTATTAATTCTGAGGAATGTGTTATTAAATCGCAGGCTTTCTCGGAAACAAATTTGCTCAGGATGATTTTCAGATGTTTTAAATGAGTAAGTTCCTTGGTTCATTCAAATGCACTGCCTTTATGAAAAGAAAAGCGAAGTGTTTTTCAGAGCTGCAAAAATTATACACAATTTTTCAACTTAGATACTTAGAACTAGATAGAACTTAGGTTATGGCAAAAAGAATACGTAATAAAATCTGACGTCAACAACTTCACAGTTATCTATTTATATCCCAACGTAATACAGTAAATATTTCATTCCAATTTAAATTGACCTTTTCAAATTGACATCGTCTTACAACTAGCTGCTAGAGTTTCTACGCAACGTGTCAAATAACGATGGTCGCTTATGTCGACAACATTTTCTAGAGTACGACTGCAAATACGAACTGGACTGAATTTAGGTGTAGTTGTTTTAAATTTGGAACGCCGCCCGGCTGGCTTGGCGCTCTTCCGCTCAGTATCCCGCGTCACAAACGCACGGCGTTCCACGCGAAAACTGTGACAACATTTACCATTCAATGTTCTACACAAAAGTCAGTGAAAATCGTTTCAATTGCCATTGCATCTTTGCAAACCAAACTGTGATAATACTTCAACGAAAATGAATTATAGCTTCTTATCAACGGGCGTTTGTTTACGTCCGACACTGTGGGGCGGCCAAAATAGATTCTTTTATTAGAAATCTGCTTCGGCCCCGTTACAATAAAGAAGTTTTGTTGTTGGGATCGTTAACAAGAGGTAAGTTTACACTTATTGAATTCTTATCGTTGTTGGCTTGCGTGATCTTATTTGTGTCATAATTATTGGCAGGAGATTGATTATTCACTGCCAAGCTTGATGTCGCTCTGACTCTTTTAATCGAGTTCAATTCCCTTAGTCTATTGTGAGCGGTTGTGATATCACAACTTTTTTTTTCAGTTACGGTGTGAGTGAAAGTTGGTGGTGATGAGTGATAGCGAATCCCAAGAAAAAGAAGAAGTAAAATTGAAATTGTCAATTCCTACAATAAGAGCAGAATCTGAAACTCAAACCGCGAGTCGAATAGTGATAAAATCACCAGAAATAAGACTTGACGAAACGGAGATCATGGAAGAAGACAGGCAAAATATGTCTATAAGAAAAAGAAGAAATTTGTCTAAAAACCGAGGTCAAGCAGCAAGACAGAGAGAAAAGACACCAGAACCTAGCAGAACTCTAAAACCTCACGAGGATACCCCGACTTCAGACGATGAAGATTCTAAACCACAATTACCGCGTCCAAACTCTAGGGAAATTGAAGCTGATAGTACTTATGAAGAAATGAGACGTTTAGTGCAGGAAAAAGCAAATTTCAAAGATCCTGTATATGATTTAAATACAGAGGAACTTCTCGAGCAAAGAGCAATGGCTGCTCAAGAGCGTAGACGCAGAAGTATTTCACCATTTGCTATACCAGATAAAGAGGAACTTGCAATTCTTTTAGAACGCAAAGGAAGCTTTATAGATCCCACTAATAAACTCTTGTCGACTAATTACGCCCTGACTCCAAAATACGAAGATACTTCTCGACGTAGTTCACTAACAATCGAACCTCCTAAAGATATAAAACATGTTCTCTCCACTCCTTCTCCTGTCAGCAGCTCGCCAAAAGAGTTATTCCCTTTTGCTATGCCCACCACCCAAAAAAAGTTAGAAGAGGTCATTCATGCTGAAGAAAAGAAACCAGAAGAAGCAACCAAGAAACTGAAAACACCAGTTAAAAATGAAGATGTGTTTACATTTGAAGATAAAGATATTAAGAAAACTGTTAAAACAATTCCTAAGCCAGAAACACCGGGTGAACTTGTCACAAAAGTGATTCAATTAGAAAGAACGCCAAGCAGGAAAATAATACCAGAAAATAAACCTAATGTGGAAGTAAGGGAAAGGATAGTTAGAACTCCCAGCAGGAGATTATCTACAGATATTAAACCGATTATTGTGAAACAGCAACCTCCTAAACAAGTAAAAGATGAAGCACAAATTCGTCCGCCACCCATCAAACCGGCCCGCAGCAAATCTGCTTCAAGATTTGGGGTCAGTTTTTTCATGAAAATATTTTTTATACTGTTTGTCGCTTTGTTAATAGCACTTTATTTCCAATTGACATAATCCCAAGCCCTGCAATACAATGATCACTATGTAAATAGTTTGCCATAATTTTGTAGAATGAGAGAAGCAACTAATAATTTATCCATAATAACATTTACAGAATAAAACTAGTGAAAGTGAGATGAGTGAGGATCAACATAATGCCAGAGTAGAAGCGCCAAAACGTAGAATGATGCCTGTGCCACGACGATACACGAAGAACAAAATGTCACCAAAAGTAAATCGTTCGCAGTCGGTAAATCGCACTGAAGACGTGAGAAAAGTAGATAAAACTGGAACAGGTATGAGTCAGACCAGTCGAGAGATCATGGAGTTGATGGAAAAAGCCCGAGCAAGAAGCTTATCTATGCCTAAAGATGATCCCCGGCTTCCAACTGAATACAAGCCCAGTCACAAAACTTTAAAGACTCCCAATAAGACGCCTACCACCTTGAGGCAGTCTAGATCTCGAGGCGTGTCCTGTCCCAAAACTATTCAGATCATTAGTGAAAAAGAAATTTTGGCTGGTTTAATGAAGACTCAGAAAACAGATCTGGATCAACGTAGTACGCATAGCTCCGGTTACATTGATGCCAGTCAGTCCGAGTACACTTCCAGTTGTTACTCATCATCCCCGAGTGAAAATGAGTTTGACTTTGATTTAAAAGAGCGAACAGCGGAGTTGACGCGCAAACTTAATGTACTAAGCCAAGAGGTTGATAGACGTGAAATGATGACAGGTATAATATTAGGATCAGACGAGAATAATATTCCTAAAGTCGAAAGAAGTGAACAAAAGTCAGGGTTAAGGAAAAGATCTGTAGCCGATTCCAAAAACGCGACTAGGAAAGAAAGCAAGGAGCTTGCTCTAGAGAAGAAAACCAGGAAAAAATCTCTAGAAGAGGACAAAAACAAAAAAGTTGTTAGATCGAGATGGAAATTCATTGCGAATTGGCAAGACTTTAAGCAAGAACAACGTATACATTGCGATAAAATAAGGAATTTGCGAAACAAATGTATTTGTGACCTGATAATATTAATCATAATGTGCGGTCTAGGAGGAATGATGTTTAAAACATTAGAAGGATCGTTTGAAAATGCTTATAAGTGTAGTACACGGAATGTTAAAAGAGATTTTATTGAACACCTTTGGCGAGGAAGTCATAATCTGCGGGAGGAAGATTGGAAATCAATGGCAAGGAAGAAGCTGTTTGAATTTGAGAATCAGCTGCATACGGCACACGAAGCAGGAGTTACTTCCTACAGCGGCCAGAGATCGTGGAACTTTATGAACTCCTTCGTCTACTGCTTGACGTTAGTCACAACTGTCGGTAAGATTAATAGAATATGATCTTAAAGAACTCTCACGAATTCCAAAAGTATTTTTGTTTTTACTGTACCTATAAGCGTCTTTCACATCACACAGTGTATTTTTTTAAGTTTTTCATTTATTCAAACTAATGAACTCGCACTTTTTCTTTTTTTTTCTTTTTTATGTAGTTTTACACACATCACACATACATCTTCATGGTTTTATACATATCCCCATTTTTTTTGTATTTTTCAAAACTAGGCTCATCTATGTATTTCTCAAATCCATATTTTAAGCTCTTCATATAGCTCTTCTTCTTATTTTCCAGGTTATGGTCACATAGCTCCGAAGACCACATCTGGTCGAGTAGCAACAATAGTGTATGCTACCATCGGGATTCCTCTGTTCCTGATTCTCTTAGCAGACTTCGGTAAATTCTTCACACGAATCATCAAATTCTTCTGGGCATACATCAGAAGGTTCTACTATACAAGGAGTTGCAGGAAAGTTAGAAGAACCGCTCCAATGCAGGTAATGTTTTTAAAGTCTAGTCTACTTTTGAAATACTTTAGATTGGGAATTTATGCCACGCGAGCCATCGGTGACACTTCACTTGCTACAGGAAAATCTGGGCACAGCATCAAACAGAGGTTTCAATTCTTTTTAAATTGTTTTTATTCTAAATCAATTTATATTGAGAATTACTGCTCTTGGTACATACAAGTTGTAGATGGCCAGTAAGTAACTGGTCGCTAATTGCTACCTACACAACGATTTTTGACGATAAAGTATTGCTAATTATCGCGCTGGGCATAAACTACCGCAATCTATGTGTATCGGATAATTAGCTAGCTATAATGTTAGCTAATTATCCAGATTAAATGTTTGGTAGTGACTATTAAACTATTTTAATGTGAATACTCAGATATAATTACCACATTTTTTAATGTTATATCTACACTATATATTAAAATATTTACCTTCCATGTTCTTGTTATTAGTATTTAAAACATATAGTTTATTAGACTATCCTTAATTCTATGACTTTGATAATTCAGAGAAAATTGTATAGTTTTACTGATATTTTATAGTACTCACTTCAAAATTTACTCAAAAAAGCAACATTTGCAAAATCCTCTTATTTCTAGTTTCAAAGTCAAACTACTGGATATAAACATAAATTAAATTCTCTCTTACTTGCTATCTCTCCCATACTTGGTTTTAGTCGTAATGACGTGGTACACCGCACGCTCCGCCAACGTGCTCTACGCATTATAACGTTTTAGCCGTATTAAGTCTAATAAATTCTGTTACTACATTAGACTGAAAGAGAATTTAAACCATGTCGACCAGAGCCACCACCAGCCTACCAACCTTGCCAACCAGCCTTGCCAATTCGTAATTTAAGAACTCATCATCATCAGCATATAATTATTAGTCCACTCCAATCGCAAGCCATTTAACACGACCCTCAGCTACTCTCATCCAGCTGCTACTATTTAACAATTGTTTGCTAGAGATCTCTTTTTCCAAACAAAATAAACATGTGCTTATTATAAGTTATCACGAGAATCAAGGAATTTTTGAAGTCTTTGTTGTTGATAACCACAATCGAATTGCCGCTGTACCCGAGAAACAAAGGGAATGTTTTCCTTTTAAAACATAAATGAGTAATGATTACGCTCCAGGCTATAATGTAGTCTTACATTCTTATAAACATTTATTTTATGTTCACCCATCGCTGGCTCAAAGTTGAGAAAGGTAACATGGAATTTTATTAAATTACAGGAAGTGATGAAGGGACTGAATATCGTCTACGATGTTGTCCGTCGTCCGTCGCAGATATTCTCCGAAGAAGATATTGAAGAGAGTCCAGATGGCCCGCAGCCTCCTCCGGTTGAGAGGAAGTCAAGTGACGTGCCACCACCCTTGCCACCAAAACCTGGTACCTTACCAAGAGAAGTCGACCTCGAGACCGACATGGAAACACCAGCTCCATCAGTCTACGAAATAGATGATGAGTTCAACCTACCGATCTCCGTCGCCGTCTTCATTCTACTCACATACATTAATATAGGAGCGTTCGTCTACAGTTTATGGGAAAAGTGGAACTTCTTCGAATCGTTTTACTTTATATTTATATCGATATCTACGATCGGACTTGGCGATCTAGTTCCGGACCACCCTATGTTCATGATGGCATCAATATTATACTTAGTGTTCGGATTTGCTCTTACGTCTATGTCCATCAACGTCGTTCAAGTGAAGTTGTCTAATACATTCAAACAGGCGAGTGCCAAGCTCGGTGCTACCATTGGCTTAAAAGTTGCTGACGAGGACGGCAGTCTTGTACCCATAACACCACCACCTACTGAGATCGTACCAGTACATAAACCAATAGGTGACAAAACAAACGAAAGTAAAAGTAAAGAACCTGACGATAATGATACTAAAAATAGATAAATATGTCTTCACAAATAACTCTCGAAATATTTATGTTTTAACTAAGCCCCGTTTGACGGTTGAAAAGAGGTGTTGAACCAATCAGAGTCGATCAATTTATTTATAGACTCTGATTTTTTTCCATTATAAAAATGGAATAATTCGTGATAACACAGTGCTGGTAACATAAAGTAGAAACCGTGGTATTATGTAATATCGTTGCTGTAAGCATGTAAAAGGTGATAAATTGTTACTAATTATTAAAATTTAATTAAAACCGTAATGTGTTTGTTGCTGTGTGTGTAAATAAAGATTTTTTATATGTTATTCTTGCTATGTCATTTAATTCTCCATAAACAACACAACACATTATCTGCTAAATAAAAATCTTAAATTGACAGACAACGCACAGCCTAGCTGGGTCTAGAAGCATGAAATTTTGCATTAGGGTTACCTATATAACGAATGAAAATTCATCAACTAAATAAAATAAAATAAGGAATGAATTTTTGTATGGAAGTTAGTAATTTTTGCCGATGAGAAATCCCATCAGGCACATGGCTTTAGAAGACACTAAGTACTGGACGGGTTTCTACAAACAATAATGAAAATGTGAAAGAGGCAAAAGAAGAAAAAACTCGTTAAACAACAATACTCGGTTTATTTTACAAAGAAAGAGAGACGTATAGCAAAAACCGGCCAAGTGCGTGTCAGACCACGCACAATGAAGTGTTCCTTATTTGGGATGAATTTATCCCAAAAACAAACTAAGCATTGTATGAAAGACATGTTCTCCCATACATCGATGTACGTCACGGTCAATTATCCAACTGTAAATGTAAGTTTGTAATCACAAAAATGATTTTTTTTTATGTGATAAAACTATAAATTAACGATTTTCGGACTTTTTCCTTAACTTGTGCTGTAAGATCTTGCTTCTTGCCAAACTTCATGGTTCTAGGTCAACGGAAAGTACTCTATAGGTTTTGATTTATTTGTGAGTATCAAAATATGTCGCTTATTTTTTATTGCGTTGACTTATAGGCATGATTTTTTAAGGCTCTAAGGGACCGTCCGTAGACCTACGTATTTGATATTAATTGCAACTTGATACCTCCACACGTTCCTGAGAAAAAGGCTTTTGACAAACTGACAGACAGATGGACAACGAAGTGAGAAGGGTTCCGTTTTCCTTTTGAGATACAGAACCCTAAAAACGACAACGTAGTTACCTATACCCCATCGAAAAAATCGAATGAATCCTCGATATATTTTTTTCCAAGTCATTGTAATCAGAAATGGAAGCGACTTCGAGTATCGTACGTTCAAAAGGTTTCAAGAATTTAATTATGGCCGCATGTAATCGAGTCGGTTCTATGGTTGAATTAGGTATGGTAACGAGAGATTACCTTTGAAAATGTTTGTTTAGGCTATTTTGCATTTCGAAATTGGTTTTTAGTTATTTCCTATTCAATCAATACACATTATAAAAATTCCTTATTATTTGAGACACGCAGGCCTAAAAAATGCTGGCGTGATGATTTGGACTCGTACCTTACTGATTGGACGGAAAAGGTACAGCGCAAAGAAAATTGGAAAAGTATGGGGGAGACCTTTGCCCAGCAGTGGGACAACATAAGTTGAACAAAAAAAAAAAATTGAGACACAAAGATATATAGAATACTCTTTATTATGTACACTGTAGAATGTAGAAATTTTACACATATGGTGACACAATGGGCGGTCTTATCGCTAAAAGCGATCTTTTTCAGACAACCTTTGGATGGATAAAAGGGAGAAGGAGAGACAATACTGTAGGTAGTTAGTGGTGTACCAGTTACATATACAATAAATACGTGCATACCACAAATTATTTCTTGTACGTTGATTTTGGATTTTCAGTTGATGATCTAGATCTAAACGTTGGTTCAGGTGTCTCATTTGGCGGCACTATGAACTCCACAGTTGCACCACTGGTCGCAGAATTATCCTACTATAATATTATTATTGTGAATGTTTGTAGTTTTAGATGTTTGTTACTCAATCAGATTATGATGATTGGATGAAATTTGGCAGACAGATAGTCTATAAGGGTCAAGACAGGACTTTTTATCCCGGTACTACGTTCCCGTGGGATAATTTCCGACCTCCACGCGGGTGAAATTGCCGGCAAAAGCTAGCAAGCTCATTAATATAAAGGACTAAACACTAATGCGCGGTCCCACAGATAACTTTTCTTTTGTTTTCCAAACCAGCGCGCCGTTTTCGACGAAGGGCATTATACTTTGATTGATTATATTGCCGCTGTATTGAATACTGAAAGCTTTCAATAGAATGCTCGTCAGTCCATGAATGACTTAGTTTGACACTTTAAGTTTCTTTGCCTGTTCTTCTCCATAGGGACCTACTATACTTTGGAATGGGCAACTAGCTTCATCTTTCTGACTGGCCGAATCCTTGTCAATTCAAAAGTGTCTGTAAGTGTCTGGTTTAATTGAAATAAATACTTTGAGTCTTGAGCTAAGAATTTAGCACTGATGTGAAATTCATTGTAAAATATTGTTTTGCCTGTTAAGTAGAAGGACATTAATGTATTCGATCTGTATGTGTTGATATGCCAGATGATGGCAATACTCCCAATATTTATATTATTTTACATTGCTTTTATTACAATTACATAGGTCCCTAATTGTATAATTACAATACACATCAGTGCACAATGTGTATTGTGCAACACTATTTAACTTTAATAACTAAGTATACATCGATTGTCTTATTTAAAATTGAGCGCTACATTTGCGCACACATGCACAATTTATGAACGCAATAAGCTCTATTTCGTCACCGTTACTGATGTCAGTGACTATCGTAGACAGTGACTGACCAATGACGGTGACAAATTGAGCGTCTGAACCTCTATCATACAGGTTTCACGATTCACATAGGTACAATAACTATAGTTGTGCATAGCAGAAATTCTTAGTTCCTTCTGTTCCAAAAGCGATATTTAGTGCAATTTTTATTTTTAATTTTTATTACAGATAGGTTTGCTTTTGATTTTAGTCTAGGTCAGAGGTAACAGAGACAAAGTCTACGATGTAAATATAATATAAATCACGTAAATAGCCCATTACTCTCATAACTTTCTTTGCAGGAACTTGTACAATAGATAGATAAAAAGGTAGAATACTCTTTATCATGTACACTTATTTTAGTCATGAATTTATTTTACAATATATTAATAATGAAAATACTTAGTTAACTACTATTTATATTGGAACGAACTTCCTTTCGGCGACCGCGAGAGAAACTGTGGCAGAGGGGAGCACTATAAAGAAGATGAGCATTTTTTTCAGTAATAACCAGTCACTTCGGCCAGTTATGGTGATTAACGAAATCTAGGAATTATGGCATAGCAATATCAAACCTTCGAAACGAACTACATAAACAAAACAAAAACAAACTGATTTGTATACAAAACGACATAATATGCAGACGTATGTATAAGAGCGAGAACGAGGGGGCTTGTGGCTAAATAATAACAGCCGCACAGGTCGATCGATCAGGTTAAGTTACGCTTGCCGCGGTTGATCCGTGGATGGGTGACCATCTTTACATATCAAGACCCTTCCGTGCCTCGGAAAGCACGTTAAAGCCGTTGGTCTCGGCTGTCATTCGTGGAACTTTGATAGTCGTTACGGGTCGTCAGAAGCCCGAAAGTCTGACAACCAGCCTTACCAAGGGGTTTCGTATTACCCTGTAACTGGGTTGTGGAGGTCAGATAGGCAGTCGCTCCATGTAAAATACTGGTATTCAGCTGCATCTGGTTTAGCTGGAAGCCGACCCCAATAAAGTTGGGAAAAGGCTTGGCAGATGATGATGTTATGAGCGAGAACGCAGGGCGTTGTCTGTAAGCGCGAATATGATGACCCGCAGGTTAGCTCGTTGTACCACTGAAGTGAAAACAAACTTTGTTCAGAGCATATTGTACATATTTCTACACGAGCAGCTTGTGGGTCTCATACATGCGCAGTCAGTATAACGCCTTGCGTGTGCAATATAATAATACATTCAGGGTGCTCATGGGGCTGCCCCGATTCTGCAGCGCATCAGATGTTCACCGTGTCGCAAGTAGACTGTTTCTATGCTACTATGCGAAAACGATGCACATCCCTGGTGAGCAGGGTTCGGGCTAGCTCCAGTGGCATCCTGAGGGCATTCGCGCAGAGGTTCGATTGTCAGTACCCGAACCATTGCTGTATGGTTCACATGGAAGTATGTAATACGGTTATGTGGTCTTTTTTAATACAATTGTATGTTTTTATTTTATTTTTTTAACCGACTTCAAAAAAGGAGGACGATCTCATTTCGTCGGAATCTTTTATTATTATTATTTTTTATTTTGAACTTATTGTGCCTATGATCCTGTTGGTTTATATAAATATTTTATTGTATTATTACTGATATTTTAAGTAATTCTATTTCGGCGCAAGGGTGGCCAGATTGAAGTATTGTTGAAGGAGGTGTGCTTGTGATGGCCAAGTGGTTTTGAGGATTTTCATTCGCCATTATTTAAAAGAAAATCAGTATTTAACACAAAATGAATGTAATTAAACAAAAAGTAATAATTAACAATAAAACAGGCGTGATCCGTGTCACAATTAGAGTTGTGGATGGGGGCGCTCACTAGAATCGGACTAAATGTTAAATGAGATGAGATGATGTTGATTTCATTTCTGTAAGTAGGTTTGTACAAACCACTTTTACACGTCAATAATATTTTTAATAAAAAGTAGATAAGGCCGGCCTATCCCTATCGGACTACTCTGAGAAGAAAGGCCGAAACAAACTCAGAGGTAACAGTCTCTTTTAGAGTCCAGACATCATCTTGGTCAGATCATGTGAAGACCATGTAGATTAGTATCTGAAATGGTCTTTTGAGGAAAGAACAGTCAGTGCACGCATTTGTCAGTAATCGTGCAGCTCAACTCAGAACTTAAGGAGCTCAACGATTCGACGAACTATTATTAAAATTTGGGTAGGCCGCAACTTACTCAAACTGCCAGACCACGAAAAAAAAAAAACAAAAGAAACATTGACCCTAATTCACATTAATTAAAATAATCTAATACTTTACAAAGTAAATATTCATGTTATTGTATATATATAATTCATCAATATCAATGTGTTTATAAAAAAAAGTTGGCGAAAAAAACAACGTTCAGTATGTAAAAATTTGGAGCAGCTTAATCCCAAGCCTTTTTGTCCTTAATGATAATCTTTAACGGCTTTCTGGCACAACTTATGTACGTTTAATGAATAATATTTGAATTTATTAAGCCTTAGATCTTGAATGTGGCTTGGAATTTTACTTAAAAAAGCATCGACATCTGAACGAGCCACATATTTTCTTGAGCCTTGTTGTAGGTACAACAAATTTGTGTTTGTTCCTAGTACCTATTTATATTATGGATATCACTGTATTTTTTAAACAATTTTAAATTTTTACGGACAACATACTAGATATGCCCCGTGACTTCGTTCGCGTGAAAATCGTAAGATACTGTAGTGACCTGACACGATACTATAGGCAGGTCACCACGTTGTCTGTTTGGTCTCGACTCTGAGGTGTGTTGGTGGATGTGTAAATGAAGAACGCGGAAGCACTGTTATTCCTATTTATTCGCTTATATGAAAGCACATTACATTGTAAAGGGCAAAGCTAGCACTGCCCTGACTCAATATAAAACAAGTTGACCATATGTCATAATTTAAACCTATTCGACATATAAACCAGTGTTTGTCTTATCAGCCAATGTCACAATCCGAGGAGGATTCAAGCGCAAGGCCGGCTCGATTAAAGCCTCTACAATTCACAATGTACTAAAATAACAGCCACATTTGTTTTTGCTTAGCGTTCTTTCAAACTTTTTTTCCTTTTTGCTCGGCTCCTAAGGGTCGTAACGGGATATTCAATAGCTTATAACCATTCTCAAGATTTAGCCTACCAAATGCAAAAACAATTTTTCTAATCCGACTGGTAATTCCAGAGAATAGGGTTTTATTTTTTTTGCGTGGAACCGTAATTCTTTCTTTGAAATAAAAAGTAAGAGATAAGTTACCTAAGTTACTTTTTGTAAGATCTGCCAGTGAAAGTCCCGTCAAAATTGGTTCAGCCGTTTTGGAGATTAGCTGGAACCAACAGACAGACAGACAAAATTAAAAAAATATTTTTTGTTATAAGTACCGTACATACTTTCAGCATTTAGTAAAAAGCTGTTATTTTGACATTACAAACAGACACTTCAATTTTATTTATTTGTTTGTATAGATAAAAAAGATTTTCAAAAATATACTGAGAAGGCGCAATCATTTCTTTAATCTCCTTAAATTTCTCTCTGAGAGAGTGTCTCGGATTTAATTTACAATGTAAATAAGATTGAACAGCTCTTTTCTGCAAAACAAAGATAGTCTGAATGTCGGGGGCATTTCCCCACAACAGAATACCGTACGATATTACACTACGTCGGTAACTCCGGTTATTTTTTGGATAATTTAATTTCTGATCTGAATTTATTTTCTGATCCTACAAAAAAAACTCCGAGAAAATCAATCTATAGGCAAGTACTTTCCTAAATATTAATTCCATAGCATTAGTAGTTGCTGAAGTGGGTAGCTGCTGTGGCAAACACGTTTCCTTTTCAGACATATTTCTGAAAAACTAAATATGAAAAAAACTGAACTGGGGTGCATGAAAGGGTCCTTCCTGAGCGACGTACCCTCCGATCTTCTGTCATGTCTGGCGCACCCCGAGCAATTGACTTCTATCGATTGGCTAATCCTTTCACCACGATGGCAAATATAATTTCCAATCGGCCATTCTCAGGGTCGAACAGTTTACTGCCAAAACCAGCCTTTTGTGTAATCTCGATCAACTTCGAAGGGTTCTGTCAGAATAAAGCAGATATTATTTCTGAATTATCTCGTAATTCGCACTGTGACATCCTGTGCTCAAGAGACCCATCGGGATTCCACCCAAAGCAGGCCTCACATTCCCGGACTATCACTTGTCGCCGAGATCCGTCACCCGAAGCACGGAACTACAACATAATAATCAAAGTAAGTAATAATTGAAAAAATTGATATCGAAAGAACAGCTTACCAACACGGATGATGTCAGTAACATTTGGACTTGAACCTTCTGGCTCGATGCCAGGATTTCTCAAAGGAAGACTTGGCAGAGTGCGATATAACCGTATTACCCTGGCCTTGAACTGATGCCTTTATTACCAAAGCTTTCACGGTTTTAAGACCACAAACGTTTCCTAACGACTCACATAATGTGGTTGTAACTGAGACGGGTTTGGCAAAGAGGTTGCATGGAATGGTATTTGGAGTAGAATATTATTGGGCTGTGATTTTCAAGAGCATGCAGTTCCATTAAAGCTAATGCATGGTAACATAATAAATACCATAGTACTATTTGTTTCTTTGGACTAAAGTGTTAACGCTTTTAATACTCGTAGTGTTAAAAAAATGGGTCATCTTTAAAAAAGGGATGAAAGGTGGCTATCCTGTATTCTGATATTTTCTGTATGACCAGTTGAGGTTCTGGAAGATATTACTCTTTCCTGAGGCAAAAGAGCCCATCATTTAAAAAAAATTGTTATGAGCCTTTTGCAATTTCAATTATAATAGCAATATTTATTTTCAACAAAATATTTCTTGTGTTGACTTTGATTGGACAATATTCTCCTACATTGCACCGCAAAATGTTGGCTAGAGTCCAGTTACTTTATGCCACAGGACATTTACGAGTGCAATAATGGAATTGTGGCATCACTGTCAAATTTCCCCCGACGCGCGACGCTACGGCAGTAACATACAATATAGATTTTTTGCTGGCCATATTGCAATTTTATTTTATTTCAGGCCTGTGGATTAGCCAGGTATTGGAAAAATAAATATTTTGAATATTTTTACTAAAAATTTCAGGTTCCTGTATCACCTACGTTAAAATTAAATGAGAAAAACGGCAAAATAGTATCGTATCGTATCGTATCGTGAATCGCGTAAATGACTAAGGGCTGATTTATTATTTAAAGATATCCTTTATCCACAGAATAAAATTGTCAAAAATTAAAAATTTATTCGAATAGTTTGGTCGAATTAGTCCTTAATTAATTGAATAATAAATAATAATCACTTATTTTACAGAAAATACAATCCAATTTGTTACACATTGCATACATTTTGTATAAATTTGACAATTTATAAGAATGTCAGAATATCATTTAACTCACCGTCCTAGTATTTCTGGAAAAGAAAAAGTTATGTCCACATTATTTCTGGTAAAAAAAATTAGATAAGACTACAGTGCAGGCTACAGTCTTTTGTGGTGTGGTTTTGCTTGTGCAGAATAAACAATTTTTCTTTCTTTTCTTTTTCTTCTTACAGTCAATGCTAATAATTGAAAGTATTATTAATTTTTGAAGTCTAATGTTGTTTACTGTTAAGGCTAGTGCCACCGTTCCAAATACCATCATAGTTATGTGCCCTAAGTGCATACATGAAGCCGGTAGCTTAAAGGAATGTTCAGAGGAAGCACTTAGCGACAGTAACTCAAGTTGAGCTGCGATGGTCACTACCATCCTTGCGACTCCATTTTACCTTAAGGCTAAGTTTTAATCCGAGCTCAGAATATCTTGCTATTTAAAATTATAAATGTAATATTTGTAAATATGCTTAGAGTTTCCGACTCCATCACGTATGAACAGCTGAACAGATTGAACAAAAAAAAAAAACTATAGGTTTAATGATGTGTAGGTAAACAAAACCAAACAAAACTGGCGAAATGTGTACTATCGAGGAAACTTACATCTGATCAATTTGAAAACAAAATCCCGTGCACACGATGACCGAAGTCAAACTCAAAACGTTTATTTCGAACTAAGTGTACAATGTTGGTGTTATGTTATGTCAGTACATATGACTTAGCAGCCTTTTACAAGCATTGCAATTATCATTCGCCTGCCCTTATCATCAACCGGGCAAAAGTTAATGGCTCTCTTGTTTGCCTGTCGGCGCCAAACCTCCAAACAGCGCTGGCACTCCAGTGTGCCACCCGTACCCGCGCTTTTTAAATCTCCACTTTTAATTATAATTCAAGGCTAATATCCTGTGCAGGCATTTTTAGTCTGTGGTCCGGTAGATATTCACGTCAACTAAATGCTTAAAAACTTATAAGATTCGGTTTGGAACGTAGAAAAAAAAAAAAGTGACGTTTTGACAATGACATTTGGCGCGACTGATATCTCCGTGTGTTTTTTTATTGAAAATAAAGTGTTTTCGTGTCTAATCGACGGTAAGTGGATAAATATTCATTTATAAGTAGTTATTACATCGTTTTAAATAACATTTGCACGAAATAACATCATGGATACCATTTTGTTTGAGCAAATAATGTTACGTAAACAAACGACATTTTTGGCCATACTCTGTTGTAATCATATTTTGTTTATAAATACATCTCTCGTAATACGAGTATAGTTTAGATTTTATAGTATGGTATGTTTATTCAAGAACCCAAAACAGTTTACAATAAGTGCCAAGAGCCAATTGAAACATCAGTGGACCGTTTTTTGTAAGCAAGGTCATAAATATGTCGCGCCGCGGGAATTCCGCCCGACACTTGACAGATAAAGACATATCAAGTTTATAGACCTCAGCGGTTAAATTAGCATGTATTAAATATTATTATTACTTAATTTTTTCCTTTTCTATTAGTACAATTATATTGAAAGATTATAGTTATGTCAGAATTAAATGTCAATAATAATGAGTTTC
Organism: Fissipunctia ypsillon; assembly: GCA_947568875.1. Classification (NCBI taxonomy): domain Eukaryota; kingdom Metazoa; phylum Arthropoda; class Insecta; order Lepidoptera; family Noctuidae; genus Fissipunctia; species Fissipunctia ypsillon. Next base: position 9,201,836 of record OX387664.1, on the reverse strand, counting down.
ATCCTTTTCAGGTAGTACAATTAATTATAACTATAATTTTATATGAAGTTAAATAGGATAGACTAAATCTAATTGTTTCCACCCACCACATCGGTTAGCAACCGTTACTATAACGGTCGAGCGCTGCAAGCATGAATAGTCCTTACGGTGTATGTATAATCTATGTTCTTTTCTCCTATGGTACGTGTGGACTACCCTTAGTCCGTACGTACCCTTTGGGGAATACAAGCGTGAAGTTTATGTTTATGTGTAGAACACAGGACCAAAAATATTACTAGCAACCGTATTTTCAACCCTAATTACTACGAAATACCAACAACCATAACTTTTTAGCTAAACTTAACCACATTTCGGCGAAGCAAAACAATAGTAAACAAATAATTATTATCTTCCAAGTTTGATATATAGATGCTATTATCTTGGAACAAGTCTGCATTCCAAGTTTTAATTGGCCGCATTGTTAACTATTTATAAAGATGTATCTATTTAACAACGAACATAGTAGTATTTATCAATCTATTTAGATAGATTGATAGATATTTATTTTTTATTACATATTTATTCATATAGATATTTTTTTTTCTCTCAGCTTTAATCATAGTCTGCTAGTTTGAGTAAATTATGCGGCCTACCGAAATGTCCTTTCTTTGGTATTATTCGTCGAATCGTTGAGCTCCTTAACTTTTATGTTGAGCTGTACGATTACTGACAGATGCTTGCACTGACTGGACAGGTCCACTCAATCTGTGTGGTTCTTTCCTCAAAAGACCATTTCAGACACCAACCTACATGGTCTTCACATGATCTGACCAAGATTATGTCTGGACTTTAAAAGAGACTGTGACCTCTGAGTTTGTTTCGGCCTTTCTTCTCAGAGTAGTCAGATAGGAAACGCCGGCCTCATCTAGTTTAAAAACAAAATGTTCGACGTGTAAAAGTGTTTGTATAAACCTACTTACAGAAATAAAATCATCTATCATTATCATAGATTTGATGGAGGACAACGATCTTATATTCTAACCCCTTTTTCATTAATCTGGATTTTTGTTAAAAGGCACATTCTTATTTCTTCTTGTAGCTTCGTGTACCTACGCATGTAGTCATAAAGTCCACTATACAATCTTGAATGTTCTGATTTTCGAATACTTAGTTGTTTTCACTTTTAAAATGGCCAGATGCGAAGGAATCTAGGATAACCTTCCCCTTAACACGTCATTTACCGGCCAAGATTAGAGTGAGCAAGCCGCAAGCTCTAAAATCTAATGCATGTATCACCCCGCAACACATTGGATTAAGGTTTGGATTAGTTGTAGCACTACCTTTTACTTACTAGAACTTCTCCTGATATTTCTTCTTGGGTACCAAGTCCTACGTCGTTAAAAGATGAACATATTTTACAAACTCGTATTAGGAAACTTTTAGTTGGACGCGGTGGTTGAAGTTGAAGCCTTTTTGCAGAACTAAGTAGATACCTTCTACTTGGGGGGATTTTGAAAGGAGTACCTATTTACTTGAATTACTCAGATGATCTTAGATGGTTTGGTCATGTTGAGAGGATGAATGAAAGGTGACTAGGCAGATGTGCCTGGAAACGCCGGGAGGGGACGCCCTAGGAGGACATGTAGTGACCTTACTGGTCACTACAAATTGGTCTTCAGAAACGTCAGGTGCGTAGTACACGCAACCGGCATGCGTGTATGACCAGTTGTATGAACGTAATCAAAAGGAGTATGTAAGGACCATAGCAGGTGGCGTTCTCTAGTTCCTGCCTACCCCTATGGGAAGAAGGCGTGACATAATATGTACCTACTTACCTATTCTTGTGCATCAGTTTATCAATAACTTCAGATCAGTAACGTTTATAAGTTTGCAGAGGTATGATGAACAGAGTGAAAAGTTCCTCAGCCTCCGTTGAAAATCGATGACCGATCAAATCGATCGACCGATCGGACGGGTGTTGTCGGGATGATGTTTTATATAATATGTCAATCGCGCGGATAACTCCGCTTACACGTACATAACATATATAATCAGCCTATAGTGTTCCCACTGCTGGGACACAGGTCTCTGTGAGAGGGAGTCGGCCGTAATCCACCACGCGGACCCAATGCGTGTTGGTAGATGTCACATGTCTTCGAATTTTTGTTTCTAGGATATGCCGGTTTCCTTACGATGTTTTCCTTCACCGTTTTGAGAGCAGTGGTGATGAAATAATTTACACAAAGTAAAGCGCCTGTCAGGGTTAAAACCTACGACAACTCGTAAGTCGCGGTCGTTACCACTGGGCCACCACAGTTCCAACTCTGCTTGCGCGATGTAGTATTTGCGAGACGTCAGGTGTGAAGTTCGCACGTGGCGTTACAGATTTAGGTTCATCACTTTGGTCCTAAGAGCATTTTGGTCCTACGAGTCAAAGCTCCACCTTCAAGAAGGTGATGGTTGTGGTTTATAACTGGACGTGAGGCATGTATTTTGGAGATGGAAACAATTCATGAAATTTAGGGAAAAGCAAAATTTTCATTATGTTGTTTTACATATCTCGGGACCCTGGGGTCCCGAGCCTTTGGAAGTTGTACGAGGGGCCGAAGCCAACTCGCAGAGATCCCTTAGATAATTTTAAGTGATGAGAGGGCACCAATCGACGATTATCTATATAAGCACAATGCATCCAAGGACAATCCCCGGTTGGTGCAGGACTATTGTAGGACATGGAATTAAAACATATTGGCCTATGGGTTGGGGTGTATTTAGTGGATTGGTTACCAAGAACTATGGAAAGACTATGTCCCCTGCCTGACCAATGTTATGTAGGTAATACACGGATAAATGGCAGAGGATGACTTGCACACTCAATAATGGGCCCCTGACAACGGTCGCTAGGACATAGTGTCGAAACGACATTATTACGTTACTGTATCTACCAAAAAATCTGTATGCAAAGTCAAAGGTTGAGTATAACTTCTAAGATTACATAAATCTACAAAATAAATCATGGAAGCGTTTGTACGTTAACAAGTTAGAGTTCCATGAAAACACTAATGCAAAAAATATGTTATTCATGTACGTATATTTTGTTAAAAGTAAGTATGTACGTTTTCAAAACATCATAAAATTTTAGTCGAATATTTTCAACTGCGTTTAGCAGAGAACTCAAGTTGTGTGGCGGAAGGTAGATAGGGTTGCAACGTTCTGCAACTGCAGAGATCGCGCCTTGGGTATGTATACTTTGTTATGACATTAGACAAAAAAATCTTAAAAAAAAACAACCGACTTCTAAAAAAAAAACACTACCCACAAAGAGAAAATAACTTTTATTGCGGAAGTCGGTGACTTTGGATCTGTATTTAAAAATTGTCTGCTCAACAACGCAAATAACATAATGAATGTTATTGAACTGTGAAAATGAAACAGATTCCTACTGTTAGTGTGTTACGCAATTGCCCAGCTCCTATGTCTCTGGTATTGCAAATGTCCTTAAGTTGCGGCGAAAACTTTCAAAGGTTTGATTGCTCCGCAATAACATAAAAAGGTCATTTAAATGTTTACCTATTCTAGTAACAGTAGTAGCCCTAATGTACGCCGGAACGTAGCCGATTGCGTGACGTCATGGTCTCACGAAACACGTCACCATAGCTAAGTACTTACCAAGATACTGAGTAACTTCATATACTCGTACATTGTATCAATGCAAGGTAGCACATCGCAAATATGGGGAAAAGAAGAGGTTTTAATGTAATCAGATAGCGGTTTTTCTATCAGGTACAAGACTTCTTAGTGGCAGCTCGGAGTCTGGATTTTGTGCCCGGTTGATGGCAATAGACCCGCCTCCTATTGGGACTAAGGCATAACTGGCGAAATGTTGGTGTACTATAGGTACACCTCTGCCCAACCCGTCAGGGATATACAGGCGTGATGTTATGATATGTGGATAGCAGAAAAGCTCCCCCACCTAGTCACACCCACTTCATCCTGATAGTGTAAGTGGTCACTGCCGTCCATGAACATCTGTAAAATAAATGTGGTACAAACCGCAAAAGAAGATATAAGACAGTTCAGTATTCATACTTAAAGATAAAAATATGCCCCCTATTACATGGGACTTAACTGGCGTTATGTCGGTAAACCCACAGAACAGATAAAAGAGGTTCTTTTATCTTTCCTTTTTTTTCTGTTCTGTGGCTAAAACTCTGCCCAACCCTTCAGGGAAACAAGGCATGATGTTATGTGTTATTTTTAATTAAAAATGTTTGGATAACTTTAAATTCAAAAAACGTGTCGTCCCACATGTTTTTTGAGTTTAAAGTTATCCAGAAAGATTAACGTAGGTACATTCAAAATAATGTATTTTGACTTAAAATTATTTCGAATGTTAATTTTAATAAGGGCTATTAGTCTGTATACGATTTTCTAGCAAATATACTATCCTCTCGTTATTAACACGCTTTTATTAGCTTCACTTGTAACTATGTAAAAAAATCTTGGAAGTAAATTTTAACCTACTTATAATTATCGTATCGGCGTGAAACTTTGTATGTATTTGTAGTTTGGAAGACAATATCATAATTTGGTATCTTGGAGCTGATCTGATGATGGAACCAGGAGGTGGAAGTGGAACTCTTCAGTGGCTACTAGAACCCCTCCTAGTGACCCTCGAGTTTGGGCTCATATGATTTGTTTTGACGAAACCAAGAGATCAGGCTTGGTAACGAGGGTCTGATGATGGAGCCAGGAGGTGAAAGTGGAATTCTTCAGTGGCTATTAGTAAACTCTTCGAATTTGGGCTCATATGATTCGTTTTGACGAGTCCAATAGATATGTCTTGGTAACATGTTTAGTGCGTGATAAAGGCGTATTTTTAGTTATTTTTAAACTACATATTTTTTGTAAAATATTTTTGACAAGTTATTTTATTATGTAAATAGGTACCTTTAGATTTATGAGAATGTCGAATTTAACACCAAAACGTGTAAAATTAGATACCTATGATATTAGTTTTAATTAAAATGTACTATCGAGGAAACTTACATCTGACCAATTTGAAAACAAAATCCCGTGCACACGATGACTATATCTGTTAGCAAGCGTTACTATAGCGGCTGAGCGCTGCAAGCAAGAATAGCCCTTACGATGTATAGATGTTCGTTTTTCCCATGGTACCTACCTGGACCGAAACTTTTATTTTACAACCAACTCACCTGTATACTTACATCATCATCTGCCTAGCCCTTTCTCAATTATGTTGGGGTCAGCTTCCAGTCAAACTCAAATCATTTATTTCAAATAAACCAATTACAGGCACTTTTGTATTGTCAAAGAGTCGGTCAGTTAGTCAGAAAGTTGAAGCTAGTTGCCCATTCCAAAGCGTAGATCTCTATGGAGAAGAACGGGCAAGAAACTCCACGGACACTCTTTTAAATCAAAATATTGTTACAAAATATTGGTTACATCATTCATGTTGAAATTAAGTATGTGAGAACAATGTAGAAAGACGTGCACGTTAAAAGCGTCCGCAACAAAAAGGTAAAAACCAAAAACGATTCAAAAATTAAAATAAGCCGTGGCAGCTAACCGGATGCAGCTGAATAACAGTATTTTACATGGAGCGACTGCCTATCTGACCTCCGCAACGCAGTTACTGGGTAATACGATACCCTTGGTTGTCTGACTTTCTGGCTTCTGACGACCCGTAACGACTGTCAAAGATTCACAAAAGACAGCCAACAGCTTAACGTGCTTTCCGAGGCACGGAGGGGTCTTGGTATGTAAAGATGGTCACCCATTCATGGACCAACCGCGGCAAGCGTAACTTAACCTGATCTATCAACCCGTGCGGCTGTTATTACTTAGCCACAAGCCCCTGTTACTTACATCTTCAGCAAATAATCATTTTCTATTCTATTCTATTTTGTTCTAAAAGTTACATCATTTTTATTCAAAGTGAGCAGAAAGAAGAGTTTACTTATTTAAATTCCCAAAAAAAGAGGTTTTTAAAACGTAGAACTATGGATAAAAAAATTGAACCTTTTTGAAAGGGTCTGCTGAGTAAGATTGATAATTTGTTTCAACAAAACGATCACAAACACAAAGAAAAGAATTGGCCTTTTCAAGCAGAAATTATTCCGCCTCCGCTATACGATATTGACATGTAAAAATATTCTTTGTGGCTTAGAATTTGAGATGCCTCAATGTCTTTTCAAATTCGAATATTATTTGGCTTTATATCTAAACACTTTTTCCATAAAGATTTATATAACAAATTAGAACTTCTCGCGTGACTTCTTCCGCGTGTATTTCGTACTTTAGTTCGTTTAGATTTTCAATAAACCCTGATAGACTTTATTCTTTATTATCGGTTTTAAGTATAAATACTGAGTTTCGAATTATGACTGCCTCGTTGGTCTAGTGGTCGCAAGCGCTACTGCTGAGCACGAGGTTCTGAGTACGATTCCCGGGTCGGGCAAAGTGTAATTGGGTTTTTCCATCTGGAATTTCTCAGTAGCAGCCCGGAGTCAGGATTTGTGCCCGGTTGATGGTGATAAGCTCGCCCCTTATTATCTACATGGGACTTGAACATAACTGGCAAAATGTGGGTGTAGGTACTATAAGTACATCTCTGTTTAACCTTTCGGGAATACAGGCGTGATGATGTAGTATGATGTAGTTTCGAGTTAATCGGACAGCGCGTTAAAATTCTTCCATACAAATATTGACACCAATCTCCCTTTACGGGGTTGTTTAGAAATACAAAAAATGACTAACTTCATAATTTACTTAGCCGCGAGACCTCGGTATTAGTGCCAGTTTTCAAGTTTATTCACTCAATAAATAAGATTTTTCATACAAACAAAATACCCCCTTCTCACTCCCATATACTCGAAGGTTGAATTTCCAAAATTTCTTCCTTAGCGGATGCTTACAACATAAAAGGCATCAACTGCCAAAACTTCAAGTTTGTAGCCGCCGCGGCTAAGGCTCTGCGTTGATGAATCAGTCAGCCATGACTAATAATTATATGTGTATATGCAGTCTATGTAGTAGAAGCAAGTCTGTTGTGTTCGAAATATGAAGAAACTACGGGGTTACGTCGTAAAAACTCTCAGAGCTTCCTTTGTCGAAACTTGGTAAAACGTCGGAAGACGGGTGCAGTTGTCCATCATAATCAGCCTATAATGTTCCCACTGCCACTGCTGGGAAACAAGCCTCCTCTCGATGAGGGGGTGCGGCCCGTAATGCACCACGCGGGCCCAGTGCGGGCTGGTGGATGTCACATGTTGATGATGTTTTCCTTCACCATTTTGAGAGCAGTGGTGATGAAATAATTTTCACAAAGTAAAGCGCCTGTCAGGGTTCGAACCTACGACCTACATACAACTCGTGAGCCGCGGCCGTTGCCACTGGGCCACACTGCTCTAGCAATGTGACAACCGCGGTGTATACGTATTCAGGTAGTAGACTGAGACGTTTAATGTCCCGGGAAACAGCTTGTTCCGCAAAAGTTTTGTTCGCGGTGTCTGCTCTAGTTTACATTGAACCTCAAGACAGTTGTCATTTATTATTATCTACGGCCAAGGGTTTACAAACAGATTTCTTTCACAGGAGATTAGCCAAGTAGATACGCAGGTATATATTACGAGTATAGTGCACAAGTGTGTACGCAAACACAGGTGCACTCTCTGTTCCTTTTATGGTCAAACACGTTGACTATGAGAATAGTACGATGGCGCGGCAATCTGACACGACCGGAGAGAGATCAGGCGCAGAACCAACGGCTTAACGTGCTTTCCGAGGCACGGGAGTATCACACCATCACCTTCCAAACTCCGGACTGCTACTGAGAAATTCCTAATGGATAAATCCAGCACGAGCACGAGACCAACGGGGCAGGTAAGGTACCTATGTACATAATATACCTTTTCCATACAGAGGGCGCATGGCACCTTTTAGAACTATGTAAAAATCATGAGGTGGGGAGTTTAGTGCGACCGTAGAGTAGGTATGATATGATTAAAGAGTTGAAGTGGTCAGTTGTAAAAGTGATTCTGTGGAAGCATTAATAAAACATTGCGAGTGAAACTAAAAACATAGTGCTTTTATTTTCTCCGTGAAACTACATAAGTATAAACAAAGCGCTTTCATTTTTTCATCGTTTATAAATTGTCCGTACTTATATTCAAATGAGAATTTTTATTCTTTGACAGTTGTATGAAATGGCTACAGCACAGCAAAATGACGAATTGTGTCGATTTGTTATGTAATTAATTTGGTTCAGTAATGTTTCACAAAACACCGTTGACAAATTTTTAGTTTACAATCAACGTTTCATGTAGGTACATACTAGTTATTTCACAAAGAACTTAGTCCGAAAATATTTTATTTTACAAACACTTGCTTTACAAACATTTATTTGGAAATGCTTCTCTTTACAAATGTTTCATATGATATTTAATCATTTATATATTTTTCATTTAATATTTAGATTCTTTGGCTAAGTAATAACAACCGTACGGGTCGATCGATCAGGTTAAGCTACGCTTGCCGCATTTGGTTCGTGGATGGGTGACCATCTTTACTACCAATACTCCTCCGTGTCAGTCGTTACGGGTTGTTAGAAACCCGAATGTCTGACAACCACCAACCAAGGGGTATTGTATTAATACCCAGTAACTGGGTTGTGGAGGTCAAATAGGCCGTTGCTCCATGTATAATACTGATATTCAGCTACATCCGGTTAGACTGGAAGCCGACCCCAACATAGTTGGGAAAAGGCTAGGCAGATGATGATGATTTAGATTCTTTTGGAAAAATCACGTTTACTACTAAATATCTAAAATTTTTGGGTACAATAGATTTTTAATACGTAACATAACATCACGCCTTGTTTCCCCGAAGGGTAAGGCAGAGGTGTACCTATAGTTACACCCACATTTCGCCAGTTATGTTTAAGTCCCATGTAAATTATAACATACACTGTTGTATTGTTTGTTGTATTGTTTTATTCTTGTATTGTTGTTGTGTTGTTGTATTGTGTTAATTGTAGATTTTAAAAATATATTTGAAAACCCAAAGTGCGCAAAAATATGTGCTATTGGTGCCGAGAGAAAAATTCCCCAAAATTTCTTTCAGATTGGCGAGATAGTGAGAGTATCAAGGGTGGGGAAGATCACGTGGACCCACCACTAAATTTGTTTTTCAAGCAATAATAATAAGGCGTAGTTAATTGTTTATCAAACAATACGTTATTAAACAAAAGTTTATCAGGTAATTGTTTTCTTAATTGAATTATTCGGCAAACTTGTTGTATAATGATGAACTGACAATTAATCATGTTTTGGCCAATCGTTACTAGTCAAGTGAAAGGACATTGTGTGGCGGCATATCGGCCATCTATGCCGCCACATCAGTATAGAGGCATGAGGAACTGGGTGTAAAGTTCACTCATCCTCCATAGAAAAGGGAGGATCCTCCGACCAGACGGGTGTTGTGTCTGGTGGGCTACTGCCCGACGGTTGATGTCAGGATGTTGTAATATATGCTAGTCGCGCAGTAAACTCTGATTGCGCGATGCAGGATTTTGCGTGACGTCAGTGTGACGCGTCCCATTGTGGCGATGTAGATATACCGCCACAATTGTTCGGCGTCCATACATCGCTCGTTAAGAAGCAACAGAGACGTGAATGTACTTTCTGTGAACTAAATAATGCTTATATTCAATTGAAACTAAATTAAAATCACGGACACTTCTGAGAATTGTAGAAAATCCATAACATTTATGGATTTTGAGGTTATAATTAGGCAAATAGAAACATACTAACTTAGCGTTTAGCATTGAAAATACATTGGATTTTATCTCCGAGAAGTCTCCACATTACGACACACAGATGTACTTACTGGTGCATGTTTGTTTCAAGTTTTGAAATTCATGTGCAGAGGTGTACTTATAGGGCACCCACATTTCGCCAGTTATGTTTAAACGTGTCCCGTAGTGTGCGTCGTCGTGTGTCTTGTGTTTTGTTATGTTGTGTCGTTTGTGTGTGTTGTGGTTTGTTATGTTTGATGTTTCATTACATACTATTAGGTAGTCAGACCTATTCTTACTTTATACTAATTTATTTGTAGTTATGACTAGATTAGGGCTATGGACTGTTTCTTTTTTGTGTGACTTAGAAGTAAGTATTGCATTTTACTACGAATAATACATAATTAAAATCTCGCTTTTTTAACCACAACGATTAGGCAGAGCACCAGTGGTATACTGTAATTAATGTCAAACTGTCATCTGTCAATTATTTTTAAAAGATTAACCGTGGAGTTTCTTGCTTCTCAATAGGAAACGACCAATTAAAACTGTGCACCTAGCAGCTAACATTTCAATGCTCATGTAGGTTTATGTGAAATAAAATATTTTGATTTTGAATTCATTGACGACACTCATTTCATTCATTGTCTATGTTGCTCATTTCAGACAGCGCTGAGAGTGCTGAGTTTTGTAAATACGGTGCACAAAGCTTGGCTGTATGAGCTACCCTTTACCTATACAAAACGTCAAATTGAAACAAAAAATAATGGCGCCGGGGAATAAGACCGATGTGAATTACTTTTTGAAAGGTTTACGAAATTCTGAATTGTCCGTTCTGTTGTAATAATTGTAATCTATACTTACTAATATTATAAAGCTGAATAGTTTGTTTGGTTGAACGCGTTAATCTCAAGAACTGCTGGTTCTAGTTTGAAAAATTCTTTTAATGTTGGATAGCCCATTTATTGAGAAAGGCTATAGGCTGTATAACATCACGCTACGACCAACAGGTGCGGAGCATCAATGAAAAATGTTGCAAAAACGGGGAAAACTTATTCCTTTTGAAAGCTTTCATTGCGTGTGCTGCGTAAACGGTTAAAGTTACACAAAAATCATGTATGACGGATTGTTTCTCTTAAAAAGTCCTAAAGAAAAGTCCACGATAGCATATGTCTATCTTTTAAGGTTGGCTCACTATAACATTTTTAATGGTAATCAAATTTGTTATAAAATAATGCATTACTTTCGAAGGTGTTTTCGAATTTTTGTTGCTCTGCTCTGGTCTCGAAAATTTCTAACGTAAATATTTCCAAAAATCACTGGTTAAAATCGAGGCCAATAAAAACAGGCTTATTTAGACACCATATTTTCGAAAAAAAAAATACTGAACACCATTAATATCAATACTTACCTACAAAAAAAAAATCCCTCGGTTATTAATATTTTTTTCGTAATTTCATTACTCCATTATTTAGCGGTGCACAGAATACACCTTCTTTCCAATGTTCATCGATATAAAACTCCGAGTAAAACGACTATCACATCCAGACAGACAGACTTGTCGAAATTATAAAGGGTTCCATTTTTGTCATTTGGCTACGGAACCCTGAAAAGCACAGTGATCAATCACATACGCTGATTTTGGAGAACACACCGAATACTATGTGAGACTAAGTCGCGTATCACGCCTTTTTGCAGGAACCTTAAAAATATACGACCATGTCTATCATAGTTAATTGGTTAGTAACTGATTGACCATGTAAGCACATGACTAGTAGCGATTTAGCTTAGAGCCACTCAGTAACGTTATTGTTTCAACCGAGGTGCAAACTCAGGTCAATATCGAGCCATCAATTCGAATTACCGATGATAGCATCGCATTGTTCACCGTAATCGGTCAGGGTGCGTTTGGCAAGTATACCATGAGAACAATTTACCGATAATTTGATCTGGTAATTAAGATATCGTATGTATTTAATGTACGGTGAAGTGAGTAGTGAATATAATTTGCTTGAATGTAGTTTTAGTTAAATAGAGTATAAATTAATAAAATTAGAAACAGCCTGTGATTTTAAAGTACATACATTTTCAAACAAAGTCCTTTTTTTCATTTCACAAAAATATGATATTTTAAAAGTTGTATTTCTTCATAACAGGCTGAGTGTGAGGTTCGTATCATATTTTAAACGTGTCATGAGAAATGATTAACATAGTTTCTACGTTTACATGGCTGCCAATCTTCTTGAATTTTCCCGTAGTCTCTTTTAAAACAGCGATTCTCTCTATCCAAATAAATCTAAAATGTTAAGAATTTTGGAGTACTTAAGCAAATATTTTAGAGTATTTTTCAAAGCAAACTTAAAATCACATTAAAATTCTATCGCCAGAATTAATCACATAACTAACGGAAATTTTAAAAATCGTTTAATATTAAAAAAAAAAACGAATAACGCTGGCTTGAAACAAAGCAACACCGAATTTTAAAAAGATTTCGTTGCCAAGCGCTTTTCATAATGCAATATCTGACAGCAGCCATTTGAAAAAGGAATCGGACTAATTCTGTGTTCTCGTATTTAAAAATGCGTTAATAATAAATTGGCAAATATTTATTTCATTCTCTAAATGTTGCCAAGTGCGATGAGAATATAAAGGTACTAGAGTTTCTCTCCACAACACTAATTACAGAGAGCCACTAAAAAGAACATAAAATAAGAGCTATTTTGCTACTGTAAATTCTGTACCTAACTATTTGAATCTGATTCTATGAAAATACGCCATCTTTTCGAGGTCGACTATCCTTTCAGCGATTTGCGGTCTCCACTCAAAGACTCCTCTTTCCCAATGGTCATCAGTCCTTCGACAGACATAGCCATCGCCCAGCCGTCAATGTAGCTTTTGCTAACTCTGCAAGCTATGCCGGTAAATTCCGATGCTATATGCTATAAGGAAATTCCGAGCATAACTCGCTCTATAGCATGCAGAGTGACCTTGTTTATTTTATGCTGCAGAATTAATGAAAGTGTTGATTAGTGTAAACTGCTAATGATGACAGAATGAATTTAGATTAAGATTAAGATCATTTATTTGTCTAAAACATGAGTATACAGACACATGGCATGCAAGATGTTACTATAAAAATAAATCAGTCATGTTTTGCCTTGGCGGCGTACAAATATTAATGGGTAAGTAGGAGTTAGAACGTTGCACTCACTGTCAGTGCTAATGAAAGAGAAAATATAGTGTTAGTAGTTAGTTCAGTGTGGCTGCCGACTATTTCTATTTTGTGCTCGTGATTCTAATGTAGATCTGTTTATTTTTTATTTTTCTGATTATTTTTATATTTTTGTGTGCACGTGTTTCTGTGAAAAATAAACGTATTGTACTTTCTTTCTTTCTGTTATATCAATGTACTCATACGACAGAAATTTTTAGTTTTAGCTGTCGTTTACACATACAAATACATACATAACCTCACGGCTTCTTCCCATGGGGGTAGGTAGAAACTACAGAACACCACCTGCTATGATCCTTACATACTCATTTTACCTCGTTTCGTGCACGTTCATACGCACGCGCATGCGCTGTCGTTTATTATTTTAATAATGACATTGAAAGTATTTTTTTATGTAACACGGTGAGTATATCTCATTTATGTTGGTGGCACTGTTATTATAACTTACATCAAATCAGTGTTTTCTTAAGGAGTCAGCCATTTAAATTAATATGTTACTATGTCCACAGGCATTAGTCGTTAACTTCTTTATGCCAAGTGAAAGAAAAAAGATACTTACTAAAAGAAAAATAAACTAACCACAGACTTTCAAACACTTTTGTTCACATTTTAGCTTATCATCAAGACGCTGCCACAAGGTCATAATATCATCTCACTCAAGCTACAAGATCGAGGAAAAAATCCAACGCGGTATTCCTAATTACCCACAATCAAGGTCACTTCGCAAGGTCATCAGTTTGATTGCTTTCCCGAACAATGGACTGGTGTCGACCTCCGATACGTCAAATAATATCTAATGACCCGAAACAGACACGGATTTGGTTGAAAAGCGAAATTTTGTGGAACAATTCCAATTTGGCAAGCGTTGTGCTATTGTGTTGAAGGCGGGTGATACATTGTTATACAGTATGGATGCTCATTATTATGTAAAGCGATTTATTATATTGGCAGGAAATGGGAATTGTATTAAAATAAAATTCGGGTTTAGAGAGAGAAAGTATTTTCAAATCACGGACTTCTCGGCTAAACGTTGGGACCCACTAGGTTCGCATCCCTGCACCCTAATTGCGTAAAACACGATCAATCACAATCTGAATGAGTTTGAAGAAAATTGCTAATCCATTGCTTCATATGTTCGAAAAATTGTCTGTTCAAGAACGCAAATAAAGCAATGAATGTTGTTGAACTGTCAAAATTAAACTGATTCCTACTGGAAGTGTATTACGCAATTGCCCCGCTGGTCGGTCAAAGTGTTTTGATTTTTCCTTGAGGATTTTTTATGGCAGCCAATAGGCTCGTCCCTTATTACATAGAACTTACTAATCTACACCTACACCTATATACCTAAATGTAAGTGTTCTAAATATATATTATAACAAACTCGACCTCGCTATTAACAAGGTGAATTAATCAGATATACAAGTTATTTCCCCATAACCAACAATAAATAGCCGGCGGTAAATCTCCATGGAGAGATAGCTATAGCCCTTTGTGGTTTAAAAAAAAGTAGTGAGGTGTTGTGTGACACCTGGTTGGAACGAAGTTTTTTTGTTGTATATTATTTATTAATAAAGAGAGTCTCTGTATTAAAAAACAAAAAATAAAAACAAAAACTTTTGACACTTAAAACTTGAGACCATGAAACTGACTTTTTCAGACATAACGCTTTTTCGTTACGTGACGATTTCTACCAGTCAACTCCTACCGCAAGTCACGTTAACGAACTTCGTTCCAAAACAATCTACAAATGAACGGTAACACTATAGGAAAATAAAAAACAAACGTAACATGATGCCCACAAAGAACTCTAGTGCCTGTATACTCGTATATTAATTAAATGTTTTTTAAATTAATGTTTTCATATAGGTATTTCTTCGCCGTCGCCGTCGTAGTCCGGAGTCTGATTTTGTGCACGGTTTATATGATAGATAACTAGCAGCAGCCTGCGGTTTCACCCGCATATGTCTCGATCCCGCGGACGTATCGGGATAAAAAGTATCCTATGTGTTAATCCAGGATATAAACTATCTGTGTGATAAAATTCATCCAAATCCATTCGGTAGTTTTTGCGTGAAAGAGTAACAAACATCCATCGCTCCATCAATCCTCACAAACTTTCGCGTTTATAATATTAGTAGGATTATCTTGCCCTCAATTAACTATATGGGGCTTGAAGTTAACTGGTGAAATTTTGGTGCACATAGCACCTATTCACCTCTGCCTGAACTCTTCTGGATATTAAGTCGTGATGTTACGTTTTATAATCATTGTGGGTAATATCATGTGGGCGTCCAAGTAAGAAGGGTCCAGTAATGGGGTAATGAGTTAAGACCAGATTCGGTATCTAGAATAGTCAGTTGATAATAAGGATTAAAAAAATATTTATAAACTGGCACATTTTTTTTTATCAGACATTTGAAGTTGAAACTTAAACTTGATTTGAGAAAAAGCATTTTCAAAGTTTGATTTTTGGTACAACTTAGTAAATTTTCGGATGTTTCTAAGTACCTTTTCTGGTAGGGCAAAACTTGGGTAATCGGTGATAGCTTTGTTTTTTACTTGTAAAATTCGATTCATTGATCAGACTATTTTTTAAATTTACTGTGATATAGTAGACAAAATAAGTTTTGCTAACTTATATCTAAAAATGTGGCAAATACTATAATGATTGAAAAATGTACATTTATCAAGTCAGTAGTAACTTGGTAATAAAACACAATTATCTATCACCGAATAGCTGCATATCACGAACTAGCCAAGTTTTGCCCTACTTAGAAACATCATATAAAGTCATTTAATATATGAACTTGTAGGTAAATGAGCATTAATTAATAAGCAATTAACATCGATAAATGTAATTTTTCACCCAACTTTACAAAATTGCGTAGGTCTCGAAAACTAAATGCCGAGAACTGGACCCTTTTTGCTTGGACGCTCACATATTTACATAATACTTATACAAGGTGGAACAGGACGATTGACATTCCTTTAAACCACGTAAAGAGAATCATGTTCTTTACCCGTATACAAAAAATCAACCAAATCCAATTAATACTTTAGCCACAGGAAATTATTTTTCATTTTCTTATTTTTCAACATGATGTAGATCTGAGTCCGTAATAATAGGTAATCATTGCCGCCGCTGCGCCCCGCACTCCGCACCGCACCGTTGGTCAGTGACTTTTCGTAGATAAAGCGTGTTTACTTTTTATCCAGGTGATTCTGCTATTTATTTTGTTTGAAAACTTCAACTTCATGTTTTAAAATGTTTCGATGGATTAGTACTGTGCTCGTTTTCATTTAATGTCGTACATCCAGATACACGTTGTATAAGCTAGCAAACTTAAAATAATAATTTGTACGTGTGTATAAAAAAGGAGTGAAAAGAATCATAGGCATCAAAAAATTCGTCCGCATCGCTGTCAACAGGAAAAGTGCCCAAAAGGCTGGCAGCATTGCTACGTTGTATGGCGATGCTGATTCTTTGAGCAAAATAATTATGGCTTATTTTGAAAATTCGGGAAGCACAAGAACTGCAGTTGTTGTGGCGATGCTTGGGGTGGCTTATCAGTGCTTTCGGCTGAAAGCACTGATGATGATGCAACATCCACAAATGATCTAGTTTTTAAGCTTCAGAACAAAAGAGGATGAATATGAAGTAATGCATATTGATGTACTTAAGACGCTTTCTTCTCTTTTTCTCCACTTTTAATAAAATCTCAAGTTTTCAATTAGATAGATTAAAAATCTTCATAAAAATGGCATAATTATGCGAATGGTAGTAAAACTTAATGCTAATGCAAACTAAGAATGAAAATTCTATTTTGTTATTAAAAGCACGTACCAGCACTAAACCGCTCCATTAGAGTAGGTACCTACCAGTATAAAAAAAAAAACTATCATAGACTTTGAATAAAGAAGCGAGATGTAACCAAAGCGTTTCTGACATCACAATATGCACAAACTTGGTTTAACAGCTAGACAATCAAAACGAAGCATGTTTAGTATCATAATATTTTTCTAGATTTTTTAATTATCAAAAAGTAGTTAAAGCAATGATTCACACTTAGGTTAGTTTACTTTTCCGTAGGTAACTTTCGCCAGAGTTTCAGTAAATTTTCTAGCCGATTTTCAATACCACGTAAGACTCCCAAGGAAGTCGGGGATTGGAAATAACCTTTATCAGTTAATTGTGTCAAGGCTTCTTAGGTAAAATTAGTACTCGTAAAAATATGCGAACCTTATAATGCTACATACTTAGATACCCACTGCGTTTTGATCGACATTGCGTTGTCTGTCACTCAAAACGCACTAGCCTGTAAAAAATGGTCAATTTAATATAATTCCACAATGATTGCCACGTCTCCCTGTTCCCTATGTCCATGTCCCCGCAGCTTCGTTAACAGGGCGAGCTCGGCGTCGTTTGTACTCAGTCTAGGATTTTACACATTATACATAGACTGATTTCGTTCTCATCTGTTACTTGGACGGATCTATATGTCATCCTGACTCGGTTGTTATGACTAGAGAAATTTCTTGGATTTTAACGAGTTCTATGATCATCATCTGCCTAGCCTTTTCCCAACTATATTGGGGTCGGCTTCCAGTCTAACCGGATGCAGCTGAATACCAGTATTTTACATGGAGCGACTGCCTCTCTGACCTCCACAACCCAGTTACTGGGTAATACGATACCCCTTGGTAAGACTGGTTGTCAGACTTTCGGGCTTCTGACGACCCGTAACGACTGTCAAAGATCCACGAATGACAGCCGGGACCAACGGCTTAACGTGCTTTCCGAGGCACGGAGGAGTCTCGGTATGTAAAGATGGTCACCCATCCACGGACCAACCCCGGCAAGCGCAGCTTAACCTGATGGATCGATCCATGCGGCTGTTATTACTTAGCCACGAGCTCCTCTAGAGCTTACGAGCTCCTCTCCTCTATGATCGAGTCATTAATGATTATTTTTTCTTCAGAATAGTTGTGAAAAACCTTATTTGACAATTTTGTATTACGATTACGATGTGCGCTATTCAGCTTTTTGAGAGAAGGTAAATTAGATTTTATTGATATATTACCTATTTGATTTCAGAAACTCAAGTATCAGTCGAAACGAATGATTTAAAAACGTATCCATGGAGCCGTTCTTCTCCATAGTAACCTACTACACTTTTGAATGGGCAACTAGCTTTATCTTTCTGACTGACCGACCCTTTGACAATTCAAAAATGCCTGTAAGCGTTGAGTTTGAGGATCATGAAGATTTCCAGAAGAGAGGTACTCGTATACGATTGAAGTATGCAATTCGCAAGTAGAAATAAATCATGATTCCATTGCACACATCTGTTTTTGACAGCCGTTATTTGGTACAATCCCGATGCACCGATATTCGTGTCCGATTTTTGTTTATATTCGATATTTGACGGACACAGGAGTTATTTAATTTTGAACTGAACATTGAGAGTTCAAAAACAATATATGAAAATAGTTGAATAACAAGGAGTAAGTGATTGCTTTTTGTTGTTTGAATTCTTTCGCAATTTTTATGGGCTACTTACTAGCTTTTGCCCGCGGCTTCGCTCGCGTTAAATTCGGGGTAACACGGTTCCCCTTTCCTGATTTAGAACACAGAAGAGAACTCGGAACAGAATATTATTTTAATACGCTACTGTAAACGATATTATGTCTTTCCATTTGGGGATAAAATGTAAAGATTCTGGGCATTGGACACACGCGAACATGCTACATACAATTGTCCATGGGAAAAGCACGGCTTTTCTAAGTTCACCCCAGCCACCTTTAACGTTTGTCCTTGCACTTTGTTAATGTTCATAGCGAAACTAAGTTTAAGAAGAAATTGTAGCCTTTTAAACTGGAACGGGAGATCTGTGGGAATTATTGGGATTCGTGGGATCATTACATTTTCACCCTTTCCTACGCCGGTTAAGATAATGGCGCTAATGATATTGCGGCCAAGTTGTGTGACACGAAGTCTCGTCCCATTACATAATCTCGGGGCATCCAAATTTCGCATAAGCATGACTGGGACGCCTAGTTTTAATTGAAGCTTGTGTGAAGGTACACCTGACAGCTCAAGCGAATTTAGAAACTCTACGGGATATGATGTACTCTGTTCTGTATCCATAACTGTGTCTATTGATAAATACTCTGTTGTATCTCCTGGTACTTTACTCAATATGTCTGAATTTATTTTGTTGACAACATCATTTTTAGGTGCTAAAATTGCTCTTTCACATAAATATTGATTTTCGTGTAGTTATATTGTTTTGTAAATCTGGGTAAACAGTTGCAACTAATTCTGAATCACTGTGTACTAATTGACAAAAATCTCCCGTCAGTGTCACACAGCCCTTAGCATCGGTTTCTAACCGACCATCTCCTATTTTCAATAGTGTTTCGGCATAGTTGCCAGCATTTGTGTCATCGTATAGATGCACTCTCATATTTGTAGTCAAACTGAACTTTTTTCCGGTGGCCCATAGAGTGGACGACTTGAGACATGCTTTAATTTCGTCTGCAGGTATCCCCTTCTGAATGACTGGTAATGTTTGGCGGAAATCACCAGCCAATAAAACCACCATCCCTCCCATAACATCGGTACTGTTGCGCAAATCCTGGAGCGTTCGATTTAGTACTTCTACCGCTTTTTTGTGCGCCATAGTACTTTTATCCCACACTAAGAGTTTGCACTGACATAGCATAGTACCCCGTGTGCTATGCTATGTCAGTGCAAACTCTTAGTGTGTTCCTGGGCAAGATTTAATGGTAATTTTAAAACAGAATGCGCAGTACGACCCCCGCTCAGCAACGTGGCGGCTATACCGGAGGAAGCTACGGCCACAGCAATGTTGTTATCTTGTCTTACTTGCGCCAGCAACAAATTTAGCAAAAATGTTTTTCCTGTTCCTCCTGGGGCATCAACAAAGAGTAGTAGCCAGATTCTATTTACACTTGGTCAAATACTCGTTTTTGTTCTGGTAGTAATTGGGGTACCAATTCAGCTACTTGCTGCTGCAAAGCTGGTATGTCATAGTTTGTTTCTCGTATAATCTCATCAGATAGTTCATTTTCGTTCGTTCGCCGAGGGCTGATCATTCCAAATTCACTCAACCGTTTACCCAACATTGCCATTACTTTGTCTTCAATTTTTCCAAGGGCTTTGTTATAAATGTGTTCATTGTATGTCATGTCCGTGTGTGTCTGCTGTAGCCTTCGCAAAATGTCTTCCGCCATGTACTCTTTATATTTGTTCCATAATTCATTAGGATTAGCTAGCCCGCAAGATGATATGAGGGTTTCATAAAGGTCCCTGATTTTGGCTGGCGATTGGCACTGGACGGCTTCCTCCATAGTTTCGTCCCAGTGATTATCATTTTCTAACAGACCCAGAGCTTCATATGCTTCTCTATATGTTGCGCATTCCTGGCCGTTGACAATTTTCTGGTTAAAGACGTTTAATTCTCATAAAGAAATACATTTCACTTACATGAGAACAAATTTATATTATAAAAACTAATCACTGTCCTTCGACACTCGGACTTACAATAAATCTAACTTATATTAACTATACATATCATTAACTTGCATTGTATTTTATAAATAAGGTTTGTGGGGTACTCCCAAAATCCAAGTTGTGCCACTACGCGAAAGTACCCTGCTCGACGATAATGAGTGCGATCCCGTTGTCATACTGCAGATAAATTGGCCACAAGTACAACTGTTGTTTACAACTGCTATTTTAAGTTTATATTTATTTATTATATTATTTTTCTTATTGATTTTACGTACAATTAGAAGCAATAATCTTTTATGGTTAGTTAATAATAATATTTTGAAGAACGTATTTTTTTAGTTTGGTCTTAAAAATATTGAACGAAATCGCCCCCCTTATCTCGTATCTCCAATTTTAAGATCTCTATAGCTTGTAGGACCACGAACATGGTGTAGCAGCAAACGTAAACAGAAACATTCAAAATTAGTAACGTGGACGGTGTACACACGACCAAGGGCATCAGATGATTTCACTCCGGGCCAATTCTTAACAGGCACGCCTTGAATACGGCATTTCCACTCCTTTGTAGACGTGTTCCAGGTATAATAACAGGGGACTTCGGCATAGAAACACGTTTTTGCAAAGGGGTCGGACTGACATAGATAGAAAAAGGCTGTTGATGTTGTTTTGGGCGGTGATGATACTCTTTCTTGGAAATTGTTCTCGGTAAAATATATGTGCTCTCCATTTTCTAAGTGTACAATAAGGTGGGTTACTGTTGGATGTCTTTCATGCAAGGGGAAGCCAAGGAGCCGCCACGCTGCCTCATTACTGCTGACGTAACGTCCTGCTTGAAAGGTTTGCACTTCATTTAAAAGATGTGCTCCACCTTCATTCCTGAGATTAAATATAGCCTGGTCATTTCCTTTGTTTATATATTTGCATATATATTTGATTGCGCGGACAGAGCTACAGGCTTCTACATTAATATGAGCATTGAACATTTTACGTAGAATGGGCGAATACGGGACGATCCAACTGTTGTCTAAGGCTTCGTCCGCTCCAGATCGAGTCTTAATTGTAACTGTTCGGCCACCATCTTCAGGTGCAGTGCGCCTGTATAACAGGTAGCCATTGTCACTGCACTGTTTCTTTTAACAGCTGTTTAGGGAAATTGAACCTGTACTAATTTTGCGGAGAGTGTCACACAAATTTCCATCCCCTATTTTAGGGGCTGGGGGAAGATTTCCAAAAAAAGAAGGCAGGTATTTTTCGTTGGTAACAAAGAGTCTGTGTACCGATTTTTAGCTTCCTACATTGAAAATTGCGAAAAGTCCCATATAAAATTTCACCCCCTCTTTTGAGGGGTTGGGGGCAGATTCCCAAAAAAAAATGATGCACGATTTTTTTGTTGGTCACAAATAGTCCGCATACCAATTTTTAGCTTTCTACCTTGAAAATTGCGGAATGCTCCATACAAACTTCCACCCCCCATTTTAGGGGAGTGGGGGGGTTAGAAAGAGACGAAAAGTAGCCTATGTCACTCTCCATCCCTTCAACTATCTCCACTTAAAAAATCACGTCAATTCGTTGCTCCGTTTTGCCATGAAAGATGGACAAACAAACAGACACACACATACACTTACACAAATATAATATTAGTATGGATAGAATTTATTGGTGTCTATTCACCGAACACAAATAAATTCTGTAGCCCAAAAAATATGTCCGTAATTGAGTAATTACGGAAATATTTTTTAGGTAACAGGTATTTGAGCAGTGGTGGCCTATTAGCAACGGCTCAGTACCAGTGGTGGTTATGTGTGTTTGAACTTAGGGGAGGCATACATTTAACTATGTTCAATTTATTTAATCACTGCTCTAAATACATAAGAGGAAACTTTGTCATAATACCAAAATATCGAAGACGTATGACGCTTATGAACCCGCACTGGGTACGCGTGGTGGAAGATTAAGTCCCAGCAATGAGAATATACAAGAAAAAAGAATAATTTTCGATAATAACTACCTAATTTTTGTAATTCTCCTTAGTGTACTATTAGTGTGTTTAAACTCGTAACTTAAACGCACTATTACTGCATTAAGAAAACTCTACGGAAGCCTTGCCTCTACTGAAACTGCAGCTGTTTTGCAGAATATCTCTGTTTCATCTGTCGACAACAGCTACAATATTCTTGGCTCAGTGCTCCAGCCAGAATGTTAGTGCATAATCTGCGATTACTAATGTGAGAGGACATTTGGGAAGGAAGACGATATCATTCGTGTATGCATGTTGTTAGGATTTACGGTCTATAATATACGAGAGGACAGAGGAAATAAATATTTATTTACTGTAATATACAGGTCATACGCCGGTATGACCTGTATATTACAGTAAATAAATAAATAAACGAGGCAAAAGGGGTAGGTATGTAAGGATCGTAGCAGGTGGCTTTCTGTAGTTTCTGCCTATCCCTATGGGAAGAAGGCGTGATTTTATGTATGTAATATACAGAAATATACGCCTGTATTCTCCGGAGTAGGCGTAGGTTTGTAGAACCACCGTTTTCACCATCATTTAGATAATTTATGTCGGAAGATTTATGTGAATAACATCACATAATTATAAAGAAATATCGGTGTTTTGTCAAGTCACAAAACCCGTGCGAGGCAGGGAGTCTACTCCCTAAGCACGAAAACCGAAGTTTCGGTCGAAGTTACGGACGTTTCCTACTCCGTATCACTTACGGACATTAGTTCGGTTTCCGAACTAAGAATGAATGACAATACGATTTTACAGGAGCTAGACCACCACTTCTTAAAGCAATATTATTGTAATCTTACTTCAATGTGGGAAAGAGATGGAGCTAGACGTCCTGTATAGCTCAGTTGTCCCTACGGCCGATGTTTTTGCTCGTCCGAAAATTTTAATTTTACAAATGTTTTGACGGATTAACTACTTTCGGACAGGCCCGTATCTTCGTTGACAGACTTAGGGAGTAGACCCCCACCTACAGACTTAGTTCTGATTCGCCGGGGCCCGAACGAAGAATGAATGACAACACGATTTGACAGTTGTACCTATTCCCGATGTATTCTAGCCCGTCCGAAAAATTGAACACTACTAAACAATAATCTGTTCTACAAGATCATAATAACCCTACAGCTCTTATTAATCGTTTTTGTGAACCGTCAGTCACGCTTAATGCCTCAGTGCTCAGTGCCATGCATATGTACAACTTTGATGTGATGCCAACGCCACTCACCGGCGGTTTATTTTCCAAGAATGCTAATATAAGGGCCTGGCGATGACAGTTCGTTGAATTGAGAGAGTGGTGAAGAATTCATTTGTTTATTTATTTTGTTTCTGGGATCCATGAGTGGGGTTTTCTGGTGTGGGGAATTTAAAGAATGTTAAAGAAGAGTTTATGGAACTATCAAAATATAATTACTGTCCTAAGTATTGCTGTGTTGGACAGGATGGATGCTGCCTGCCGACAAATGAAACGGTAACAAGGCCTCGATTTGTCAGGTGGAGACCCAGTAATAAAATTGTGTTGCAACTTGGGAGAGGCCTATATTACAGTAAATATATAGCCAAAGCAGTAAAAACCCTTCGTACAAATGTTTGAAATGGCACACTCACACAGACGTGCGCATCGACGAAACCCCAAAGCGGATGTCGCAGTGCTACTGTCAGTCGCGGGAGCCGTGTCGAGAGGAGTGATCGCGTTATACGTTTAGGACAGCATTTTATTACGAGAGTTGTTGTTTATCTATCTCCTGAGTTGTAAAAAGTGGTCGCCATCTTGAACTTTTTGGTTATTGAACCGATTGCTTTTAAAATCGATATCTGGGGGTCCGTGTGGTCTCCGACAACAAATATGTTGTCAGAATGTATGTTTTATGTTTTAATAAATAGTAAAACACTTTTCACTTTTCAATTTTATGAGCATTAAGTGTGACATTATCTGAGAAAAGATCTAACTAACAGTAGTTTAATCTACAGCGCTGTATCAGCTAGCTACCACAGGTTAACTAGCTGAAATAGCAGCTGTTCGGGGTTGAGGTGTGATTAAGATGAACTAAGATTAAATATTATAAAGATGGCTATATTTCGGTAATACAAATGGGATACCGATTAAAACTAATGAGTGAATGAGATGAGATTGAGTCGCGCCCGATATGCTATCCGAAAGGTACTGACTGTTTTACTTAGGTAATACATAAAATATTCAAGGCATATAGAGCGCGTTGTCGCAATTACGCTGATATGTTTATTATTGTTCGGTGATTGACCCGAACAACAGCGCTAACTATACAAAAAACTTTTTCGATTTTACATAAATTACGCGGACAATGCTAACGCTCCAGTGGAGCGTGGTTAAATAGATAGACCTAGACTAGAGTCAAGAGCAAACCTATCTTAAAAAAAAAAGGTAGAATACTCTTTATTATATATACCATAATAATAATAGCTCGTGGCTAAGTAATAACAGCCGCACGGGTCGATCCATCAGGTTAAGCTACGCTTGCCGGGGTTGGTTCGTGGATGGATGACCATCTTTACATACTGAGATTCCTCTGTGCCTCGGAAAGCACGTTAAGCCGTTGGTCCCGGCTGTCATTCGTGGATCTTTGACAGTCGTTACGGGTCGTCAGAAGCCCGAAAGTCTGACAACCAGTCTTACCAAGGGGTATCGTATTACCCAGTCACTGGGTTGTGGAGGTCAGATAGGCAGTCACTCCATGTAAAATACTGGTATTCAGCTGCATCCGGTTAGACTGGAAGCCGACCCCAACATAGTTGGGAAAAGGCTAGGCAGATGATGAAATAATAATAGCGTATGTAATTATTTCAACAATTAGGCCTAGTTGGTGAAGGAAAACATCGTGAGGAAACCGGCATGTACTAGAACCAAAAATTCGAAGACATTTGACATCTACCAACCCGCACTAGGCCCGCGTTGTGGATTACAGCCCATTATAATTACAGCCCAATCCCTCTCGAAGAGAGGAGGCCTGTGTCCCAGCAGTGGGGACATTATAGGCTGATTATGTTTATACTGGTTTTGTACCTACTGATGCAAGGCCTATCGTACCAAGATATCTACCCAATATTTTAAAATCACCCAAACCAACACATAATTTCTCTCAAAGTACTGCCACAAAGCAAAGCAAGATTTTTACCCTCAAAAAAGGAAAAAAGAATCCAACATGGTATCAAATACATGGACCATCTATTATTAGAAACGGTTATAATGATGGAGTTTTCCCTAAAACCTGAGACTCTCGTAACGAGAGCGCTTCGGGGAAAACATCGGCAAAAATATTGTAAGTATTCGATTCTGTATTTAAGGCGAATGCGGCAGGGTAGCCCGCGAAATTCAAATTTTTCTTACGTTTTGTGCAATTGCAGGTCAGTATTGGGTTGTATGTTGATTAAAATATGATTCGCGACCGTAACAAATATCTATTTAAAGAATTTTATTTTATTTTATTTTATTTATTCGGGACAAAAAACAGTTACACGCTACAGATTATAAAGAAATACTTAAACTAAGATTAACAAACATGTAACCCACACCATTGTCCTCATTTTAACTAAAAATTTAACAGCAGTGCTGACAAAAGAAAAAAAAAACAAAAAGGAAAAGACAAAACAATACAATAGTCGCTACAACAATAGCGCTGTTGCTAAGATTAGCTTAACATAACTTATGTCACTTCGCTAGTTAAAACATTAAGAGCCATTTTCTTAAATAATCGCTTGGATTGAAAAAATATATCTAGTTCCATAAAATACGTGTTATAAGTATCAACAAGGCGACGAAGAGGTGCTCGCTCCGCAGCGTTGGTCCTGCATATGTCTGTATGGAACAGTTGAGGGACGCGCACCCCCCTTCGAATAACACTTCTAGGTACCCTGAGACACAATTTGTTTATTAGGTCCATACAGTCCAGTTGGTTATTGCATATGCCGTGTAGCGTCATTACATCATTCATTATTGTCATTATAATTATAATCATTAAAGTCATCAATACGACTCTCTAAGACCAAGTAATTCTAAAAATGACAATTTCATGAAATCTTGACATTTGAGGATTATAGCCAACTTAAGGAGTTGTATTACTGATTCTAATGATTATAAATATGTAATAACATATTTGTTACGATCGTCGTCGGTAGTCGTATTGTACATCCGAAATAAGTTATTTTTCTCTTTATTTATAATGCTTTTTTTTTTGGAAGTCGGTTTTATTTTTTGTAAAAAAGTTTTTTCTATCATCAAAGTGAATAGGTACGAAATGTAAAATAATTAATGCATCTCTTCGTCATATTTTAGTTCTGTTAACCAACCTCAATGTTTGCGGAAGTTCTTATTATTAAAACTAACAAATTGTGAGACATTTCCACCTGCGACCGCAGTCGCCGCTGGCGACATCAATGTTGGAAAATAACATTGCAGTTATAAATGTTAATTGTTAAAGTGAAGCTCGGTTCGATGCGAATTGGATAAAGTTGCTATTGGAGACCGTTGCTTTATTATATTAGAGACGCAAGTTGTGACCATGGCAAATTGTTTTCTGGTTTGGTTTATTATTATTATTAATTTATTTGTCAGATAACATTATTATTTATATAATCGGCATCATAGTTTTCAGACAAGCACAACTCAACAGAAAAATAAAATAAAATAAAATGTGAAAAAAATATCTACCAGGTAAGTGCAACCGTGCAACCTGTCCGGTGCAACAACAAAATAATTATATGTGTTAAACCTTGTTAGTATAACGAAACGTTAACGTTATTAGAATGAAACTGATAGGTGGTTCTCGTGAAGGTATCCTGCTTTAGAAGCGAGAAACTAACCCGTTTAACTGCCCCGTTGGTCTTGTGGTCGGAAGCGCGACTGCTGAGCGTAGTTCGATACCCAAATCGGGCAAAGCGTTGTTAGGTTTTTCCATAAGGAATTACTCAGTAGCAGCCCGGAGTTTAAAAGCACGTAAAGCTGTTGGTCCTGCGCCTGATCTCTCTCTGGTCGAGTCGGATTGCCGTCCCATCAGCTATGAGAGTAATGGGACAGAGAGTGCACCTGTGTTTGCATACACTTTTGGATTATAATATCTCCTGCATGCCTGCCTCCGTTAAGTTTGGCCATCGTGACCAAAATTCGGGAGGATTATTATTATTTCCTTTATATCATTATATACGTATAAATTATATTAAAAAAAATAGAATTTAAAAAATATAAAAACATTTAAAAATATACAAAAATAGTAGCTCACTAGTATCGGGAACAGGGTCCAAGCTACCGGCGGTCAGGGCTCCAGAGAGAGGGATCTCAGCGAGCGAGCGGTATCAGGCTTATTGGTAACAATAGTCCTGTCAGTGATGATAGATCGATCCCAGTATAATGTGATACTTCCATTTTCGAGAACTGGGTCGGGCACATACCTGTAGTACGGCACTTCCGATTCCACAAGACTGTATTTCAGAGCAAGTTGCTGATAGATAATACTGGCTACAAGGTTGTGTCTATGCAAGTACTCTTCGTTAGCTAGACGAGAGCACCCGGAGATAATGTGTCATATTGATTCTCCCGGACGGTGGCATGCCCGACAGATGTCAACCGTACCGTCCTTCACAATAAATCTCCGGTAGTTGTTCGTCATGATAACTTCGTTCCCCAAAGAGGTCACCAACGGCTACGGACGCTAGAAAATCTACATCGAGTCCATGTAGGGACCGGAAAAAGCGTCCGTGAAGCTCCTTACTCTGCCATACCTTTATGCAATCGTTAATGTCAAGCAAGCAAGTGGCTTGCGCCAGTACTCTTTAGCCAAGGAGAGCGGGGTGGGGCCCTTGTCAACTGCGACCACATCTCGATGCATCCCCACGTCGGCTTCATTTGTTTCATTGTTATAAGTGGGATACAAATCAGTGAACAGCAATAGACACTAAACAATAGGAAATTCGTAGCTGTCTCCACACAATAAAATAGAGGCCTCCACAATTTGTCGTCAAAATACGTATTTACATCACCTACATTACTTTGACGGTCAAAAAATGTAATGACATAATATTTTTTTATCCCCCAAATGTTCGGGTTATTTCTTTGTACGTCAAGTGATTTGTCTCTGTCCATTGTGACGGGTACTTCGGTAAACATAACTTATGGCTGCCATACATGATCAGTCGGACCTTCAGTATCGCCTCTATTAGTCCAACACTTAAGAGCTGCAGCAACCTCCATTTCATCGTAGGCTATAATGGGGGTGAAATTGTAGTTAATTTTATTTTAGCTGCTGAGACGTCTCTGCCATTGCATTTTCTTTTAGCTACGCCTTCCTTGCTAGAAATCCTTACCGTGTGTGAGTGTTAAAGACTCAAAGCCTACGCGCATGCAGCAGCTAGAGCAACCACCACCTATAAAGAAAAGAAAGAAATTAAACATACTATTTATCAAACAAAAAAAAAATGAAAATCAAATCGCTGTGTGGCAAAAAGAGCAGGTAAAAGTGAAGAATTTAAATCTAAATAGTTTCGCCTATTATTCGCATTCGGACAAGCCAAACTGACGCATGTGTGTGGCAGCCTTAAGTCCATATCATAGAACGCTTGTCCTGTAAATGGGACTATTCTACACGATATATGATGCTTTCGTGACAGATATTACATCTCTCATATATTTTGGGAACGGAGACACGTGCTCATCAAATGAATATTTGAATAGAAATATGAGGAATGATCGTTTGTTTTCGTTTTTCAGCTATCAGAAAGCATTATGGGTAAGGATTATCTTTACATAAATCTATTTATAGGCATGATATCACGCTTATATAAGGATTAGCAGGAGCAGGCAGAGGTGTACTTAACTCTATATAGTTAGGGTAAGTCGATAATTCGCCAATATAACGATAATTTGTCCATGCCTATCAAAAACCACCTCTACCTCTGATGTTGAGTTTGTTTTTGGGATAAATTCATTCCAACTATGAATTACCGTTCGTTGTGCGTGGTCCGACATGCCCTTGGCCGGTTATTATTTTTATTTTTAAAACGGACTTTTTTTTTGTTTGAATCGAGAACCTAGAAAAATCTGAAGCATGGCCACATTCGCCAATGCCTTTTCCAGGAATTCCTTAATTAAATTATCGCTGCTGTTGCATTGAAAAAATAATAGAAATAACTTTTTTGAATGAATAGTAAACCCGATAGTAGATGCTTCACTTTTTGTTCATTTTCGCCTTTCCTTCGACAACTTTCACTCGAAGTTGAAACGCCTGAACACAAAATGAATCAAAAGTGAAAAACGAATTAGTGATGCGATCCAATGACGTTGAATTTCAGCAGTCGGCATCTTTCATTCGCCTACCAAATGATTGAAAAAAAAAAAATGAGCAGATGAAAGTTTATTTCTAGGTAATTTTGTCGGTGTCGTATGAACGTGGAATTAAATAAAAATGAACCTTCATTGAGTGAAGAGTCTGTTATCAGCTTGGACCTTCGAATACCATGAGATTTTCATGGGGCCTGTTTTTTCCTACCAAACCGACAAATGACGATCGCAAATACCTACCCGTGCACCATCGACATTATACTACAACTCATTTTCACTTATTTGTCTCAGCTCGGTACAATTACAAGCAGTCGAGTGGGCTCACATCACAAGGCTAGTGGGTGACGCAAATAGTGTGGCTCTGTGCAAATATTTGAGTACAACTTGAGCTCTATATCCGAATGTTATTTACCACTGCATCGAGCACTGACCGAGTTTGAATGAAGAGACAATAGAAATTCGTTTCAATAGGAAGACAGTTTGCGGTCTTCGAAAAATGTGGGAGATCTTTTTTGGACCGTATTTCTGTCGCAATATAAATCATCATCATTCTCCTGCCCTTATTTATTTGATGTCGTCACAACATGTCTTTTTCTTCCATACTTCTCTATTAGTCGTCATCTCCGTTGTCCCTCAATATTAATAATAACTGAATAAAGGGAATGCAAACGCCAAAGGGCTAGGCAGAGGTGTAAAGTAAACCCACAGTTGTTTATGTTCCACGTAATAGAGGTGAGACAATAAAGCAGGCGCAAATCCAGACTTTAGGCTGCTACTGATGAAATTCGACGAAAAATCTAAGTAGATATAACTAAAAATCTATACAAATAAATAAAATTAATTTGTCTGTTTGTAATGTTAAAATAAAAGCTTTTTACTAATTCCTGAAAGTATATACGGTACATATAACAAACAAAATAATTTTGAATTTTTTGTCTGTCTGTCTGTTTGTTTCGGCTAACCTCCAAAACGGCTGGACCGATTTGACGGGACTTTCACTGGCAGATAGCTGAAGTTATAACGAATAACTAAGGTTACTTTTAATTTAGAAGAATAATTAGGGTTCCGCGCAAAAAAAAAACCCATGAAATGGTGAACAAAATCCGATTCAAATAGTGAAGTTGTTTTCCGACATCCACGCGAACGAAGTCGCGGGCACAGCTAGTAAAATATCCGTGGCGTTATATACGTGCTAAAAATGTGAAATTATATTTGATGTGGCGTATATTTTGAGAACGCCATCTCGACCAGTCGAGTGCTATCCTGTTGAATTTCGCTGTGCAGCGCTTGGTTCGCTCGCACAGTCGGTGTCACAGACGTAATAAGAATTTAGATACATATATTTTCACCAGCCCAAAAAACTTATAGGTACGAGGAGAAATTATTGGTAAGTAAGTAATATATTGATAACTTCTAAATCTTTACAAACTTAGTCTTCAATCCACATTAAAATAATTTGTTTATTTAATTAACAGGTTGAAAAGCAGGCTGACAATGCACCTAAAATAACGGCCATCTAAAGACATATTCAACTCCACAATGGGTTTTCAATGATTTGCCCTTGGGATAATGTGACAGTAGATTATTTACTAAGGAAATAAAGCAGTGTCTAATGTCAGGGGCTTAATTTCAAGCTCGGCCAAGACGAAGACACCTTTATCCTTTAAGAAAAGAAAAAAAAAACTCCATCTATTCACGAATAAATAAAAGAAACTATTAATATGTAAATGACATTACAGTGTAAGTGAATATTTAAATGATAAATCCCTAATACTTGTGTAAAATACACAATGTTTTGTTATAAGTTCGATTATAAGATAAACGATAATCTTTCTTTTGTCAACAATCAATAATAACAATCAACGTCAACAATCGTGAACCCTGTCGGGCCTGTGCGGGCTATGTTTAACAACTAAGCATATACATTGTGGAATGCAATAAAGTATTGAGTATCCCCGAGGAGAATACTCTACTTTTCACACCTTCTGTGAGGTGACAGGAAAAAGCAATTCGATTTTCGAAACTTTTTTTAAAGTTTTCGTAAGAATTTTTAGTTATGGTTCCAAATTCAAATCACATTATTGATCAGCGGATTATAGTGAAATTCAGTATAATGTCCCGGCCGGTGGGAGGGGGGGGGGTATGTGCCCGGCTAGACCTCAGGCCTATTATGACTATTTTATAATAGGTTTGAAACTATAAGCGTGAAAATCATAGTATTATGATTTGTCCATCACCTACAGCCTCCAATTAGAATACGGCAATATTAGTTGGCAGAAAAAAATACAATTAAGTATGGCCGTTTCAGAATTACTCACGAAATGCACGAGAAAATCCTACTACTAAACTTTAAACTAAATTCGTTGAACGGAGACAGGGACCTGAGTAGCGGTGTTTGCTGTATCCAATCTACACGTTGATAGAGGTGGCCGGGCTTATGAATATAAATCGAGAAGGATAACCAATTACAACACCTCGTTTTAGCCACAACACTACTAATCAAGCCACGGCTTTTAACTACATTGTTGGTTAGTTTATCTGTATTAGAAAGATAAATAAAATTGTGTATAACATGGCTGATAGAAATAGAAAATAATTTATACAGTAAGCAGGTACAAATATATACAAGTTGAGATGACTTCAGTAACTTAAAATATAACCTACTACTAGGTGAATAAAGTATTATTTGCCAGTGAGCGCCAAATTAGAGAGTTGGAGACCCCGCAGACTATATATAGACTTTCAATCGACCGGTAGTTTGGTCGGTATCAGCTGATAAATAAGTTTGATGGGCTGCAGCTACACGATTGCCTTCAAACTGAACTGTCGGCGAACTCAGTCTGTCGGTGATCTTTTCGACTTTATTGCTAAAGCATTAAGTTCAGGGTTGATTGGGAAAATTTGACAGTTTCGGGTGGCTTGATGTGCTGGCATCTGTACATACCTGCGCATCTGAGATGCTACCGTTAAATGTATTTCTGAGTATGTTTATTATCGTAAAGTGGACCTAAAAATTCTGAATACCTAATGATTGTGACAGCGCGGCCCGCCGACCGGCGCGTGTTCCGGCGGCGGTTTGCGCTGCCACATGACTATCTGTATGTACCCATGTGCTCACTTTTTTTTGCTATTTTTTTTTAAATTTATTTATTTTGTTTCTTCATTAGATTACATGTGAACCAAATGTACCGATTAAAACGAGCGCTAATCCCGCCGACAAACTGTTTCGCAGTTTGGTGGGTTTACAGAATGTAAAACATTTTTGGTCCAAAATAAATGATTTATTTATTATTATTATTATTTATTATCGGCCGACTCAGCCGACCCGGCCGACAGTTCAGTTTGGTCCGAGCTTTGACGCCGGATGGTCATGCGTATTTTTCATGATGGCGCTGTCCAGTTCTATTCCATCGCTGCTTGTCGAAACGTCGATCGTAAATTTGAAAAAAGTTGAAAGAAGACCCGCGCTTCAGTCGAGAGCAGTCGGCCCACTGTTGTCTGGTATGCGCACTCACCACCGACCCGACTGTTTAGTTGGCCCAGTGTGCGCACTAGTAACCTAAGCGTTCTTACACACGAGCGACACGCGTTAACGGCAGAGGCAACTGCACGCGTCGACGGCAGCTATCAGCCTAAAGCGAAGCTTGCAGTTGTAGCGTGTCGCGTCCGCCATTTTGTCAGTGGACTGCAAATAATTCAGAAGTGCGCACCCGTCGTGGATTTATAAAATGAGCTCCAGTGACTTATTGATGCTGAATTGCTAATTGTGGCAGTAAAGAAAAATGCTTGTACTTGGTATAAATTAGAAGAGTACAGTATTAAAACAATAAAAAACAGAGCACGGGCGGCTGTAAGTGAATTATTTATATTTTTGTATTATAAAAAAAAAAACAGAAAATAGGTGGATTTATAGACCAACAATTAGGAAGATAGTTACGTCATTATTATTGTCGTTTTGCAACTGGCTCCAGGGGGCCACCCACCACCTCTTAAAGCAGTATTATTTTAATGTTACTTCAGTGTGAGAAAGAGACGGAGCTACACAGGACGTCTAGCTCCATCTCTTTCCCACACTGAAGTAAGATTACAATAATACTGCGTTAAGAGGTGGTGGTCTAGCTCCTGTACAAAGAGAGTCGTCGACGCCTGATGACATTGACTTGTCGGTGACGGTCGTCGTGCAGTTGCCTCTTCAATTTACCGGTTACCTAAAAATGACCTTGATTACGAGAAAGAAACGGAATATCGCCAGTCAGCCGGAGCCGTGATTGGTCGGCGTTCGCCGGCGCACGGGTCGACTCGACTCTTTGACATACACACATCGCCCTTTGACTAATACCGACGGGAACGTGTAAGATAGAGGTACTTTCATTAGCGGTTGTATTCAATTTAAAAATTAAGGTATCCTTTAAAAATACCTGTAAATGAAATAGAATAGAATTTCTCTTTATTCAAGTAACCAAGACTCAACAAGACTGTTAGTAAAACTTACGACTATGTTAGTAAATACAGACATTAAAGAAACGAGGAAAAACAAAACAAAACATTAAATAATGGCCGATCGCTGCTGTGACATCCCATGAGAGACGGCACAACAGCGACCCACATACAAACAGTCCAGGCGACTCGCAACCATGTCTAAGACGCTATTGGAGCTGCCCCATACCCTGCGCACCAGGGAAGCGCACCTTTTACGCATTGTTGTGTAAAAACAACCCACATGCGCATCTGCGAACATCCCCGACGCACTACAGAAACGGGGCAGCCCCACCAGTATCCTAAACGCGTTGTTATATTGGACGCGGAGGGCACTGTATGATCTTTGCGTATATCTAGCCCACAGGCAGCAGGTGTAGAAGGCAGTCAGTAGGATCGAAAGAGCGTGATTTTAACTGGAAGTGAGCATCGTGCAAACCTGCGAGCCAGCATGTTCGCTCTGACCGACAGCGCCCTCCGCTCCCGTTCAATATCATCATTGTCCTTGAGGTCGGGAGTCAATATATGTCCAAGATACTTAAACCTGTGAACTCTCTGCAAAGGCGTTCCAGAGAGAAACACCGGTGGTACTCTATCTGGGCTTTTACCCCCAGCCTCAAAGACCATGATCTCCGACTTCTTGGTGTTATATGCCAAGCCGTGCAGCTTCGCATACGCCTCACATTGAGCAACCAATTTTCTCAAGCCACAGACTGACGCGCTCAGCAGCACCATGTCGTCCGCGTAACTGATATTACTGACGCAGATACCGTCTACATAACACCCGAGCCTGGTACTGCTGAGCTCGCCAATCAACCCGTTCACATACAGGTTGAAGAGCCTTGGTGAGCTCAGTCCACCCTGCCTCACCCCACACTCCAACCCGTACGGATGAGAAAACGACCCAGCCCATCGCACAGTGTTGATCTGGTTCCCATACCAAAACTTGAAGATGTTAACGAGTTCAGTGGGCAAATTAACCCGCTCTAATTTACTCCATAACACATCATAGGAAACCAAATCAAATGCCGTTGATAAGTCCAGGAAGCAAGCATAAATAGGCGTCCCGCGTTTCGCATAGTACGTCACAGCATGCTTAAGACACAACACCGCACTCTCCGTTGACAACCCAGCTCTGAATCCGAACTGGTTATCATGGATAGAAGTACAACTATTTAATTGTGTATTAAGCATGCTGTCAAATACCTTTGAAACCACAGTAGCCAGTGAAATGGGCCTATAGTTACCGCTGTCGGCGAGATCACCAGTTTTGTTTTTAGCAATTGGCACCACCACCGTTCTCATCATGTCACCGGGCAGGTAACTATGGCTCATACAGAAGCTATACAACGTAGCAAGCACCCAGGGCAAGTAAAGAAATAAAGAAATAAAGGAAATAAAGGGTGTAACCGAAAAATACCTGTATTGATCATAACAGTTTCGGTCTCATGTAAAAACACTAACCCGATCAAATTATAGACCGACAGAAAGTCTGTTGTCTGCGGGGGCTCTTAGTCACAAATCTTTGGGCTCGGGGTACGAATACCAGCGTGGAGACTAGAGAGGTATGATAATTATGGGTAAACTGTTATTTATGCATATATTGTTTCCACTATTTATTTATTCCTTTAAGCACATTATTAATTGGAAAACATGTTCTTCCATATATGTATATACGTCATGGACAATTCTCTATAATAATTGAATTTATTTG
Source organism: Fissipunctia ypsillon (assembly GCA_947568875.1). Taxonomy (NCBI): domain Eukaryota; kingdom Metazoa; phylum Arthropoda; class Insecta; order Lepidoptera; family Noctuidae; genus Fissipunctia; species Fissipunctia ypsillon. The sequence goes on along the minus strand of OX387664.1, from coordinate 9,165,758 downwards.
CGAGTATCAAAATATGTCGCATAAATGGCCGTATTTTTTATTGCGTTGACCTTGAAGCTTTATTTTTTATAGCTCCAAGGGACCGTAGACCTACAAATTTGATATTTATTAATTTCAACTTTATACCTCCACGCATTCCTAAGAAAAAGGGTCTTGACAGACTGACAGACAGACAGACGGACAACGAAGTGATCCTATAAGGATTCCGTTTTTTCCTTTTGAGGTATGGAACCCTAAAAAAGAAGACCAATGTTTAAATTCCTTGTTCATACCATCCAGTCAGTTGCATGCAGCGATCATTGACCGGTTTTTGACGGGAAAAAAGGAATTAATTTCAATATATCACCACCAAACGATTTTATTGAAACGCAATGAGCTTTTTCGCTTTTCGGAATTCTACTCACTTTGAATCAACCAATATGAAGATAAAATTAAAAAGTATAAATCTTTTTTATATATATGTGCAGTAAATAAGAATAAAATATGCATTTTTTAATTACTATATTGTAACTGGCGAAATATGGGTGTACTATAAGTACATCTCTGTCTAACTTTCCGGGGAAAACAGGCGTGATGTTATGTTACGTGTATCACCAAAAACCTCACTAATGAAGATCTTTGACTTTGCAACGTATTCGTTGCGGCAATTTCCGTGAACAAAGAACAATGTTAAAGCAATAACAACAATGACAACACACAAAAAACAACATTTAATTTGGGAAAAAGCTTTTAGAATGAGTTTAAAATGCCAAATAAATACTTCGATCATCTTTTACCAGCGCCAAAACGCACGGCTTCCCAAAACATTGTGGGCCATAGTTCTCTAAAGTAGCTTTTAAATCTCATTCAAAGTTTTATCAACCCTTTCTACGGCAGCAGGGCAAATCCTGACCAAATGAAAGACCTAACACCCTGTAATCGGCTCAGAGAAACCACAGCCTACGCAACCGTGCAGCAAAAACAGTAAATGTTAATTTACTTGACAGACAAATGGTTTTAAGTAAAACCAGTCAAGTGCGTGTCGGACCTCGCACAATGATGAGTTCCATAGTTGGAATGTAACCCCTACATTCCAACTGCAAATGTAAGTTGGTCGACTATTACTCGTTAAGTTGTAAAGCCAACTTAGTTGTGATAGTTTTCCTTTTAAATTCGTTGTTTAAACTACCAACTACCGTATTTTTTTTCACATATCCAAAACTAACTCTTTAGCTGGCAGGGGACACTTGACTCTAACAAAAAATAGCACTTTAAAGCTTAATATTTCAGAAACGGATCCCTTAATCGAAACATTGTTTTCACCAACCCGCAATATTTATGAAACACCTATCCAACAACACACCACACCATGGGATAGACAAGAAAAAAACATCCCCACTTTACGTGTACAGGAGGTACCCTAATTATTTTTTTTCATGATTATATTTAACCGCTTTGTCGGCGTGATTAATATGTATGTCCTTGCCAAATTATAGCTTTCTAGTTCTAAGAGTCTCCGAGTTAAGCTGCGGACGGACGGACGGACGGACCGACGGACATGGCGAAACTATAAGGCTTGCTTAATGACTACGGGAACCTAAAAACGATGGGTTCCGTAGTTGGGGATACATTCCAACTGTTGAACTGTTAAAGGAAAACCTATAAGAAGTATATGACACGACCGTATGGGCCATGTAATAACATGGTAAATCTCTCAATATTGTGCGTGCAAACTTACATTTGCAGTTGGAATGTATGGGAGAACATGTATTTCAACTACAGTGGATTTCGGGTATAACGACAATGAAGGGACCACTCTATTTTCGTCGTTATATCCGGAAGTCGTTACAGGCAAAGGTAAAGAGATACAGACACGTACACATGTGTAGTTTATATTCATTTATTATTGAAAATATTTGCACACATAGTTATTCACCGGTACATTTAAAAAAATGTGTAATATTAGTTTGCTTCAATTTATTTTTTTGTGCTAGTGTACGCTGTAGGGTGTATTCTATTTTCATTACTTCTTCAATATCTATAATATCCTTTCCATCACCAAATAAACAGTATCTTTTAAGCTTTGTTACAACACCTAACACATCCTTAGTTGTAGGAATCTCACCTTCCTTGCAATCTTCTTCTTCCTCCTCATTTTCCTCATCTTGCGTCGTATGTGATGGAACAACAGTTTCAACAATTTCACTATCGGACAAATCGCTAGTAGTGATAAGTTGACTGTCAATATCAACATATGTTGCCCAGTCCGCAACATTTGTTCCGCTTGATGATACTGTAGTCAGTTGTGCCAATGGTATGTCCAATTCATCATCGGAGTCGTCGTCAATTGTTGTGATAGCCGAAGATTTACGGAACCCAGCGTGTAGAAAACACTTTTTGATCGTATCTGGAGTCACCCGAGCCCATGCCGTAGTTACCATTTCAATGGCATCTAAAATATTAACGGAAAACGGGCCTGCCGAGTTTTCAATGTCGTTCATCATTTTCTGTACTAAAATCTTCCTATAATGACTTTTGAGGGTTTTAATTATCCCTTGATCAATCGGTTGAATCACTGATGTAGTGTTTGGTGGTAAAAATGCCAGTTTTATGTTGGTCAAATTCTCTATTTTAGGATGAGCTGGGCAATTGTCAATAAATAAAATGATCTTCTTTTTGTTATTTCTTAACTGGGAGTCCCATTTGCGTAGAACTTTTTCGAAAATCTCTGAAGTCATCCAGGCCTTTTTGTTTGCTTCGTAATCAACTGGCAAAGATTTAACATTTTTGAAACATCTGGGTTTTTTTGCCTTGCCTATGACCAATAATTTTCTTTTTTCCCCTGCCATACTTGATGCAACAAGCACGGTGATTCTATCTTTTGATAATTTTCCACCAACGCACTTTTCCCCTTTAAATTTCAAGGTTTTGTCAGGAGTTAACTTAAAAAACAAACCTGTCTCGTCAGCGTTCCATATTTGGCTATCAGTATAACCTTCAGTCAATTTTGGGAAAACTGTTTTTAGCCAGTTGTCACAGTCACTTTGCGATACACTAGCGGCTTCTCCACAAACTTTGCCTACTACAATATCGTGTCGTTGACGAAATCGGTATATCCAGCTTTCCGAACACTCAAAATCCATTTTTCCAAACAGTCTGCCAAATTGATTAGCCTTTTCTTGCAGCAGACGACCGCTCAAAGGTACGTTTTGGCTTCTTTGGGCTTTGAACCACATTAGAAGGGCATTTTCGATATCTTGATGCGTCGGTTTGCGGTTTTTCTTAATTTTTAAGGATTTGGATTCAAAGCATTCTAATATTTTATCACGGTTTTTCCACATCGTAGATACTGTTGAATGGGAAACTTTGTACTCTTTGCACAAATCAGCATTGTTTTCACCGTTTTTCAATTTTGAAATGATTTCCGCCTTTTCTTTAACAGTGAATGTGCGTCTAGCAGCCATACTTATTCAAAAGTTTACTAAACCCAGTTGCTACTCAGAATATCACTTTGTAACTGAACCATAAAAGCTCCGAAACGTACACGCTTCCCCTACCTACTTAGTTGATATCTATAAACAAAAGGTAAAGGTCTCCACACTTGCTGACCATCTGTGTGCAATGGATGTAAACAAAAGATAAGAAATGTTTGTGAAAGAAAAAAATCTTTGTGTCTTTGGCGGCCGACTCCGGTCGCAATATCTGCATGGGATTTCTAGGAATTTGTTACAAATGATTCATTAAAAACAGTCGCTACACCCGAACTCGGCGTTACATCCAAAGTCGCTATAGCCACATGAATTTTGTACTAAAGTATGCTTTAAATTCAAGGGACTTAGATTTAACGTCGCTATAGGTAAATGGTCGCTACAACCAAGGTCGTAATAAATGAAATCCACTGTACAATGTTAAGCTTGTTCTTGAGATAATTCTGTCGCTTCTTTCTTCATCCCATTTACGGACCTCTTCATTGTGCTTGGTCCGATACGCACTTGGCCAGTTTTTTTTAGATATATAGATAAAACACTTATTCAGTACAACAACAATAGCAGACACAGCACAAAATAATAGTTACACGACAAAGAAAAATAATAATAATAATTACAAGCAAACGCACACGAGATGGTCGACATGTGGGACGTGGACTCTGCAATCATTGTACCGATAATCGTTACGGTTAATGGTCTAATAGCGGAGAGCCTTGACTAACACCTCAGGAGGCTCTCATTGCGCGGCTGGGTCAAGGGCTTAATCCAGAAAGAATATTTAAAAATGTAAATAATATGTGCAGAAAATGAAATAACCGGGGGGGGGGGGGGGGTGTACTATAGGTACACCTCTGCCTAACCCTTCGGGGAAACAAGGCGTGATGTTATGTGTGTTATGTTAAAATGAAATAAAGAACATAACAAGCAAATATGAACATGAAAAAGAATAAACATTAAAAAGAAAATGACAACACACAGAAGTAATATTGGTTATGATAGGTTATAGCAATCCTCGGTGGGAGTGCCGAACTACCTACAGCCTTAAAAAAGAAAAAAAAATTGAGAAAGTTTAGAAATTTTTAAGCTGTAGATACTACACTTTTTTAAGCTCTAGATACACTCGACTAGATAGACTTCCTAGTATTTCTAGCATTCATCGATTGCTGTTCCAGTAAATGGAAACCTACAGTTCTGCATAGTTTAATCTTTAAAATCTTATCTGCATAATCTTTAAAACAATTCATAACTTCTATTTTCAAATACTTAAATAAATAATTAATCTACGGAGACATTCGTTCAAATACTAGCGACCTGCCCCAGCTACGCACGGTTTTAGTGACTTGACAAAGCATCGATATTTCTTTATAAGATGTTCCTAAGTTTAATTTAAATACACAAATTATTTAAACCTTCCGGGATAAATTCTTAAAATGATGATGAAAACTGCATCAAAATCCGTTTCGTAGTTAAGAAGAACAACGCGGTCACACAGACAGACACGAAAATCAACTTTAATTTATAATAATTATGTATATATTTATTATTTTATTAGTAACCAATAGTAAAACAATAATATAAACTCTAGGCCAAAACGACTCAGTTCGGAGAAACATATATTTAAACGCAATACATAAACAAAGTTTCAGTATTCACTATTTCATACGAAGTCAAAAGAACTTACTAAGTCACAAGAAATTTCTAACGCTTGCACATTATGAACTCGACATGCATGCAAATAATAAGTTCGTGTATTCATGCATAATATGCATTCAACACTTGCTTATTTATTTTCATTTAAAACATCAAGGGGTAACATTTATAAATGCTAGTTTATAACCACGGAGTAGAACGAAAATGGAGCGCTAAGTGGTTTAGGTATGGCGGAGGGCAGATATCCTGTGTTCTTATTTTGAGGAACATTTTGATGTTGCTAGGTATTCTAATTCCGTTAAGGTACTGTAAACTTTTCCTTTTAATTTGGATTTAACAACCTAATTCTATAATATTGTATGCGAATGTCAATTTCAGCCATACTGTTTATTTCTGCGCTTGTCAATCAAAGCGAATCCATTTGGTAAATCCTGTGTTAATGCCATTAACGATAATGATAAAGTTCTTCTCTTTCTTCTTCTTCAAAAGTCTTTTGATCTTTAGCTATCCGTCCATGCTTGTATTTAGTTGACGATGCAGTCCAAATAAGATAGCTCTCAAAACTGTGAAGGGTAACATCGTGAGAAAACTAGCATATCTTAGAACCACCGATTTGAAGATATGTGACATTTACCAAACCGCGCTGGGCCCGCGTGGAGAATTACAGCCCACTTCCTCTCGAAGAGAGGTGGTCAGTGGGAACTTTATAGGCCGATTATGCTGATGCTAGTCCAAATAAGCTTTGCTCATTTGGTCTCTCCATGTAAATAATACTCTTTCTTGAAATTCAAACTTAGACGCTTGTGCGGAATGTTACTACTTCAGTTGAAGTCAGATTAAATTAGCGTGTGTTTCACTACTTATGTAAACGTTTTGTTAGTTAAAGGGAAGTTACTTGTCGGCTTTCGTGTTGATTTTGATACGTTTTTTCGTAAATAGAAGTATTATTAACCGACTTCAATAAAAGAAGGGGGTTATCAATTCGACACGTATGTATGTAATATTATTGGAACTGCAATATATTGACGTATGATAATATATTAGGGCTTCCAATCAAATATACAAAATTTTGTAGGTGTATGTATGTTTGTCCACGTATTTCTCCGAAACTGTTAATCAGATTATAAAACTATTTTATTTATTGGCTTACATTTTCTTCAACTTAGCGAACAGTGCAAGTTTCATCAAAATCGGTAGTTTTCCAGATATGGACTAATACCTGTAAGTGTAACGGCCTGGCTTATTGATACGAGCTACGGGAAGGGAAAACATCACAAAACCTTGGTCAAATTCTAGTGCAGTATTTACAACAATACTATTAACTATAAATAGTTAGTAGTTATTAAAATACAAACAATATTCCAGTTTTTACTTAAAATTAAAAATTACGAAATAAAAAAGTTATTTAAAAAAATTAAATCGACGTCAAAAAGAAATGACAAAATGAGCGCGCCATTTTGTCAGTTCATCTCAAGTGTGTTTTGTGATTTTTGCAATGCATAAGAAAATCTAACAAAGAATGTCTTAAATTTTGCATTACAAATGGAATTCTTGTGCCGAAGCCCTGAAAATATTACATAAAGCATACGGTCAATCAATTTTATCAAAACACGTGCATATGAGTGGTACAGTGCATTTAAAAGCGGTCGAGATGTGGTGGAAGATTTGCCTCGCTCTGGTCGGCCATCAACGTCTTCAACTGAACTTAACATCGCTAACGTAAAAAAAAAAATGGTGACTGAAAATCGTCGTTTAAGTCTGAGAGAGATAACCCAGGTCTCACGAATCAATTCTTATCATTTTAAAGGATTGTTTGGACATGAAACGCGTTGCCGCTCGACTAGTGCCGAAAGACCTAAGTTTTCTGCAAAATGTCTGTCGCTGATGACATGATAGAACGAGTCAATTCCGAATCACAAAACGCATTGTAACTGGTGATGAGACATGGGTTTACCAGTTTGACATGCAAACCACCCAACCAACTTCGGAATGGCGCCTTCCAACTGAGCCGAGACCGAAAAAGCGAGAATTCGCGGCGAGTACTGAAGTCGATTCCAAAAAATGTGTTAAAAAATGTTTTGATGATTGGGTTATTCGTTTGCGTAAGTGTATCGTTTCTGAAGGAGCATACTTTGAAGGTGATAAAATCAATTTGGATGAATAACGAACATTTTGTGTATTATTGATCTTTTCCCGGTACTTTCTTGAGAGAGACACATTTCTAGTACATACATATGTATAAACTCACGCCTACAATCCCCAAAGGGCTAAGCAGATGTGTTTTCTGTTTACAGGAGTCTCTACACCCACGTTTCGCTTTTGTGTTCGCATTGAAAGCCCCATGTAGGTGGCGAGTCTCTTTCCATTTTTCAGGCACAATATTAGTACCAGGTTAGTCACCTCTTACGACTCGCTTACCCGACGACGTAGGGGAATTGTATTCTTAATCCGTCCTTCCACGTACAAAGTGAGGATAAGGTCTGTTTTATATTTATCATGAACTGATCCTTATATATTTGACGTCAACCGCTTGTCCGAAGTCGCACCATAACATATTATTCTAGCATCATCATCGAGGTAACTACGCTGTCATTCATCTTCATTTATTCCGTGTCGTCTCTAAACTTTTATATTTTATCGCTCAATATTTTTCAGTAGATCCCTCACTTTTCACCTCACAAGCTCTTTTACCCCAATGATTAATATCCATACTTCTGATATTTTATCAGATTCCCGTCGAGAAAGGACGTGACAGCTTTCTCTAATAATATCGTGTAACTCTAGATGAATTTATGGCAGATGTCTTAGTAAAGTGTGTTCTTTTTTACTTGTACCTTTTGTAAACAAATATCGTGGACTTAGATTGCGATTTTGAGAAAATGTATTTGTTTATTTAATTTGAAGCTGTTTTCAATGTTAGTTTTATCGTCTGTGTTATTTATAAATATCAGGACTTTCAAGCCTAAATTAAAAAGTTGATTGATTCGAAAACTCATGACTTTCGTTTCGTGTTTGTTTACAAAATAATACACGACAAAAAAATATACACTGTACGCTAGATGAAACTCAATAAGTACTTGTTAGGGCTGACAGCCGATCTATTGTTGAATACAGCTATTAATTAATTTAATTGTCAGCGATAGAATTAAGGTCTTTGATACTTGACTCTGTTAGACATATTGGCTGTCATTGAATATCGATATGGGTCATTGAACTAATGGTGAATTGTTTTAAATCGATTAGAATTTGCTCATTGACTAAACATTCGGAGAAATTGAATATGTGTACTATATTTACTAGATTAGGTAGGTACTCTCAAACACAAGTGAAATGATTTGATTAGATGTTGTTTTTTGTTCAGCCAATCGCAGCAGTTAACATTTGTGTGTCTGTGTGTTGGTTTGTTAATAACACAAAAATATCTACCAGTCTTTTGTTTTCCAGTTTATTTTACACGTGGATATGTAACAAGAAAATAAAAGCAAATACAAAATAAATGTTCATAGGAGCGTTTAAAATTCAATTCATTTTTATTGTAAAGGATGCACGTAGAGAATAAATTCAGCAAAATGTCTTCGGTTGATTCATGGACTACAATTCAATTTAATGTTGCTATTTCTTACTTTTGAAGAAATATATGAAATAAAAATAGAAAATAATGAATTGATCATGTGTAGAGGGAAAAATTCTAGAAAAGAAAATCTTTTCAAAATGAAAAATATTTTTTTATATTTTTAAAAAGTGATGACTGAGTGAGTGACTGGCGAAATGTGGGAGTACTATAGGTACACCTCTGCCTAACTCTTCGGGGAACACAAAGCGTGATGTTATGTTATGTGTTAACAAGTGATTGCAGTGAGCGAAAGTGAGAGAATTTTTTTTTATTTTATTGCTTTTCTTTGTTGAATTACTTTCCTAATAAGCGAAGACTTACACTAGGATAATAATATTAGTCATTATATTGCTGATTTTCCTGAAATATATATAGAACTTAATTTATATAATTATTTATTTTTATTTTCAGTTTCAGATTATACCTCGTCATCATAACACGAAAAATAAACGTGTCTAATGAAAACTATGTTCATCCGTAAAATGAATATTATCTCGCTAACTTAACTGATATCCATCGATTGAATTGAACTGAAATCGCGAGTAAAAATCAGGTGTTCCATACATTTTGACGAGTTATGCGAACATAAATGTAGGGAGCGGCTGATATTTTTTTCGCGATTTCAGGTTTGGTTCCATAGTAAAAGTTGTTCATAATGTTGAGTACAACGACCCCTTAAGAGGTTACGCATTAAATTCTGGGACATATTGTACATTTTTTTTTTTAAATAAATATCTTTTTTTTTTGTATAATGGTCCAGTACGCTAGTTGATAGTGCCGTGCTTTCCTATAATTTAGATACACGCAAGATTTATATTATGACAAAGACTTCGGGTTAATGCTGTATATGTGTTTAGTTGGTAAGCTTTTAATATAATAAGCAAATGATACAAATAAATCGTTGCTCATTTGTTTATCACCTGGTATACACCTGGAACAGAAGGTCGCCTCCATACACAGATATTTAAGATACTATAGGGAGGCTATCAGGGGGGCTAAAACGGCCACTTTGGCAGAATCATAATAGAGAATCAATATTTCTTCACAAAATCTTCAATATGAATTGTAAGATGTTGTTCTTGACTAACTTCTTATGATTCTGCTATTTGACATTAAAGCAATTCATAGTTTGTGCACCATTTTACGAATCTCCGTACAAAATTGTCAAACAGATGAATTGCGTGATATGAATTGTACGCAGTTAATATTATGAATTGTCAATTTGTGACCATTTTACGATAAATTTAACTAAAGTTCATAATATTATCCTATTATGATTCAGTGGCCGTTTTAGCCCCCCAGAAGAAATGTCATAGAAAAAGTGTGATCCCATATCTCAATGGCGCCATCTAGCAAAATTAATGGCCAAGTTTGACACGATACACTTTTACCGACACCAACCTTTGATTACCAACCGTTAGATAGTTTGACGCCATCTATGAAAATTATTTATTGTATCTAAATACTGGGTAAATTACAAAATACTAGCGAAAACAAACCGTAGTTCTAGTCGTTTATGACTACGAGATTTGCAATATCACAATTTACAATTCGGCGGCATATTTTCTTCGAAAATAATATTCTTTTAGCACACGATGCGACTGTGACATGAGACAAATAAACCGAGCGAGGTTCTACCAGCTGATAATCGCAAGTAGATTACGATGTTGTTCTCTTTGTCCCGTCCATCATAAGTATATGTATTTAAATGTCTTTGGCTCCATACAACGAGAATTAACATTCGCACGCACACATAGATGCTTACGTCCACCGATCTCAGCGTATCTCAGCCGAATACCACTGCCAGTTGCGAGCGCTCTTGTACAGCCCGATTCAAACCTTATGGCGGCTCTGAACATGAGGCGAGTCGGTGCGCAGTAACAACTTCATGTGTCAGCGGGGGTGAGGGGTGGGGTACTGCGCAGCGAGTAGCGCACTTCAGAGCTGTTATAAAGTTTGACGCGTACTATACTCGCTGTACGTGAAGCGTGTCTTTACGATCGTGCGTTTTCGCTCGTTGTATGGAGTCGGCCTTCTGAAAGTACTACTACTATTCTTTGCCTCAAATTCCAGTTGTGTTGTCAATATTCATTATCACTAATCTGATTACTACTGATTATTTTGCGCTGCGAAAACGTTTACGGATTAATCTTTTTTAATGATATTATTGTCTACATAGTGTTGTGATAATAGTTATTGTGATTAACAGACATAATTTTATATAATCCACCTAATATAAAGAGAAGATTGGAAAATTGTGGATAAAAATAGGCAACTTTTGTCTTTCTTTCTTTATGAAAATGAAATGCTAAAATTCAATTTGCCTTGTCAAGAGTAAAAGCAACATTCAGAAACCAATTTCTTTTCAAACAAAAAAAAAAAAAAAGAAAACTCATCTCTTCACAACATTTTAGCACATTTTCACTCTTTCAATTTAACCCTGAATTTTCAGCCAACCATCTGTTACCCACATAAAAAAGCTTTTTACCCTAAACTCATAACTATTACCCATAACCGACTGTGAAACTAGGAATAATGTTCAGAAACAAAGAACAAAAAACGATGTGCTAGTCTTATTAATAATTCGTAGGGTCTGACTAACGGTTTCACTAAGGCCCAGTTCACATTAGGTCGGACCGACAGTTTTACGTTTGACCAACTGTCGGGCCTTGCTGTACACACTATAAGCTGCCGGTTCGACCTAATGTGAATACCACCGTCGTTACCGTCAATGTACAGCGGCCCACAGCAGTTGTCACAAAGCAGTTGTGAGCTGTTGGCTTCTATGAACAATGGACGACAAAGACGTTCTGGTTGTCAAGTGGTATTTAAAAAGAAGACAAAGAAAATATTGGGTGCATCCAATCATTGCCGAGCGAAATGAAGTTGAACATTTCAAATGTGAAAGCCCTCCATGTTTAAACGAGTCCTCCCTGCGTACACGCCACCGATGTAATGTACAAACTTGTGGTTAGAGCGGGGAATGCGCGGATGAGTGGGATGCGGACGGGTGGTTTTGCCACTCCGAGCTGATAAGTGTCAAAGGCGCAATACAAAGCAGTATGCCAATATCATATCCGACCCGACTGAAATCGTGGCTGAACGTCCGGTAAATGTGTCGTCGACGACAGTTTTATCGGGTCGCCCTAATGTGAACAGCGTCATTGAAATACATAATGCCAATAATGCATCCGACACTTTTGTCGTCCCGATAAAACTGTCGGCCTGACCTAATGTGAACCAGGCCTAAGTGTCGGAGTTTTCGCCGCTATCATGAATTCATGATGTACGCGCTATGCGTAAAACTAATAGAGGGAACCCTATTTCATTGATTTTCGGAGAACTACGATTTTGGACTCTGTCTTGGATAAGAGAAAGGCGAGTTTTAGATGTCAGTGATGCTGTTAAGGCGAAGTCATAATTTTATGAAATGTTTGCTAACTTTGTCTTTTACGTAGTGTTCGTTGTTGTGAAGGGTGGTAACTACACTACAAGACATGTTTTTCGGATTTTGTCAAATGTTTAGCCTATTTTACTAAATATATGTGTTTAATATTGTATTTACTAAACTGTGGTGTCTGACACATACACGCAGGCATCGTTGCTACGTCGAAAGCACTTATCTACAACTTTTTTTTTCTAAATTTTGGTTTCTAAAAATAAACATTCCCTAAGAAGCCAAACGGAACGGCATGCGCTGAAAACGCTGCGCCTAGTCACACAAGGTCACCAGCGTTTACCGTCTCCTTAATATTCCTATCAATGCCTATGTATAAACACGTCTTGATATTTGTTTTCAACAAAAGACTTGTTAAAACCATTTCGTGTATAAAACATGTATGAATATATGTATTGACGTTGTTTCAGACATATCTTATAATACTATTTTCTTCACCTTTGCGACGTTTTTGATAATTTTGTATAAGTTTTGTATACAACTAGTCTTAAGAACTTTTTAAGGTGTAAAAGATAAACGAAAGCACAACATGATTGTAGAATACATGTTTTATTCCTTGGTTTAAACGCAGGGTTATGCTTTGTTAAAATGCCTAAAAAATCATCTTCAACTATTCAGCTATTCAGATTTATCTACTAGTATTTTCGTCCCAAAAACTAGCAATCACACAATATTTTTCCATAGCGAAATAAAGTGCAAATGGCAAGAAATGTTATTTTTCAATTAAGGACAATTTTAGGAAAAAAAAATACACTTAAAGAAGACAAAACATTTCTTGTTATAAACATCTGTTTATATTTAGCTTTCTGCCAAAATACTGCGAAATGAAAACAATTGAGTAAAGGTGCGTCCAATGTATCTTGAGATTGAATGGTGGCACTGCTCGCTAAGAAATAATATAACAGTGTATTAAACTCAGGAGCTAGACCACCACCTCTTAAAGCAGTATTATTTTATTGTTACTTCAGTGTGGGAAAGAGATGGAGCTAGACGTCCTGTATAGTGGTTGGCCCCCAGTACATTTTTAGGTTTCCTAAAGGGTGCTCATGGGACCCTATTACTAAGGCTCCGCTGTCTGTCCGTCCATTCGTCTGTCACAGGGCTATATCTTTTGAACCGTAAAAGGTAGACACTTGATATAAAAACACAGTGTTGTCCCCCTTTAAATGTTAACTTTATTGTTTTGTTATTATTTGTTGAAACGGCCATAGTAGTTTGGTTTTGAAACGTGTTTTTTTCAGCGTTTATTGTTTTACTAAAGTATTTTCTAAAACTATGTAGTGTTAAATATTGTATGGTGGTACGGAAGCCTTCGTGTGCGAGTCCGACTCCCACTTGGCTGCTTTTTATTATATTAGTTCCCAATTTCGCCACGTGTCAAGTTAAACTGGTCGTTTGTAAGCTCGAAGTATCGTTAATCATAAGCCATTTAACCAGCATGACTTTCGACTTCTCATTCATTTGGAACGAAATATAAAGTTGATGAGTCATCTTGAATAACGAAAATAAATCATATTTTTAAGCGAATTTCGGACAATTTTGTTTTAGGGTTTGGGCACACACAGTATTTATTAGGTGTCAGTATTTTTTCTTTAGGTAATCGTGTGTAGGCTTGATTTTCTCATTCTTTAGCAATAAGTTATTGCGAATGAATGTGAAACGAATTATTTTTGTACGTTGGTAGTTCATTCATTAGTCCTAATAACAACAGGCAGATAGGCAGTCGCTCCATGTAAAGACTGGCATTCAGCTGCATCCGGTTATATTGGAAGCCGATCCCAATTTAATTGGGAAAAAGGCTACGCTTATAATGGATTTACATCATGTAATGGTGGATGTAAGATAGATACCTAAATACTCGTAAATAAATGATGATCAATTATGGTTTATTTCTTGCTTTCACACTTATTTGGATTCGACGAAACATAACGCTAGATTAAATAATAATATCTACATACCAACTACTAAGAGACTGGGTCTGTCGTTTCACTGTGTGAGCCAATCTATCAAAAGTGAGGGCTGCCAGATAATATGACCCGCCAGGTCGGAGGATTCTCAATTTACGTCAAAAGCATATCATGCCTCGTTTCTCAAGATCTAAAGAAACTGAATTTTCATAAATGAATATGTATATTCACCTGACATTTATATTCTTATTAGGTACATGTAAATAAATTATGGATACTTGATTCAAAGTCAATATGAGAGAAACACCCAAGGGTCTTCAACAAAGTTCCCTCATTTTGACTGAGACTCGCTAATCGCGTGGCCACGAGCTTCACGCTCAAGCGACACGAATCTTGCGATAGCGACAGCAAAGAAAACAAATGAACGAAGTTGTTTAGAGCATGCTACGAGTCACCGCGACACGACACGACGCGCGTGCGTTTCGCTGGATGCAAGTCGCGTCGCAAGTCGCATCGCTCGAACGCCGAGGCCGTGAACGGGTTCTTAGAGTTATGTTCGTTTTTTAAATAATATTAACGTTTATTTATTTATTAAGATATAAATAATATAATAAAAGTTTTTATGAGTTCATTTAAATTATGACTTACAAAGTGTGTCTCAGTCCTTATGCTTTGAAGACTGACTGTAAGCTCCAAAGCTTCGAAATGACAGAGGAATAATAAATTCTATTTAGTTATGATGACGTTTTATTCATTGTCTGAATAAATGGGGATTAGTATGTAAATTGATCTGAAAAAGTGTCGAAATGCTAATGTGTCTATTCTGTTCACAATTATTGTTACTTCTGACACCTATTCTTAATTAACATAACGTCACGCTATCACACGAAGGATTGGGCAGAGTGGTAACTAATACATCCACATTTCACCAGTTACGTAGTACCTAAATAAAATCGGCACCACCCCTTTTTGAGCGTCCACCGTTAAGTAGGAGTTTTCGAAAAAAATATCAAATTCTTACAAAATGTTGTCAAAAAGTTATTTAGTCAGACAAAGACTAATAAAAGCTATTGCAAATAGCCTAAAAACTCATTTGCAAAAACCTAACCTTTTATATCTGGACGTATTATTTAGTAAAAACAGGTTCAATCTTAACCTAGATACGACAAAGCAATAGTTGTTAGGTGCGTACGTGCGTCACTTCCTCCCTACCACTCCCAGTTGCCTCACATCCAGTGTAACACAAAAGGAGGTACAAACCGTTTTATTTTTTATGTCTCTTTGTAACCTGGTAGCACCTAAACGTTATTATAATATGAGTATAAATAACTGGTAATGTGTGCAAAATAAGACGACCCGATAATAACCAACTCCAACATAGTTGGGGTCGGTTTCCAGTCTAAAGCGCCTGCTACACGGTCGCCAACCGCGTCCCCGACAGAGGTGACCTTGGTTGGGGACCGACAGAACTGTTTCAATGTTTGGTCGTAAACCACCATCTACATGGTGGTACACCACCAAGGTCACCTCTGTCGGGACGCAGCTGAATATCAATGGACATGGAGCGACTCCACAACCCTGTTATAAATTATGATAATATAAGTCTGAAATCGCCAACCCGTCTTGAGCAAGCGTGGTGATCAATGCTCGTGCCTTCTCTGTATGAGAAGAGGCCATTTCCCTGCAGTGGGACAATAATAGACTGGTATTATAATACATACCATATTACAAGAGCGAAAATAGCTCTATCTTCAACGTACCTCCATTCATCAAACAATAGGCATCACTACAATCCATAGAGCTCACTCCCATGACACCGGTCAGGTGAAGGTAGTGTGACGATGCGACGAGTCGGCACGTAGGAATGGGAGCGGCGTCCGACACGTTCACGAATGTAACGACGTGTGTTCTGGACTGCTTCGGCGATGTGGAGCTGAGAAACTTTGGAGAAAGCAGGTTTAGAAAAGAACATACTTTGAACTGCTGGTCCATTTCAGTCCAAATCTCATTGCAAATTATTTCTGAAAAGGTCTTTTTAAAGTTGACTGCCTCGTTGGTCTAGTGGTCGCAAGCGCTACTGCCGAGCATGAGGTCCTGGGTTCGATACCCAGGTCGGGCAAAGTGTTATTGAGTTTTTCTCTCTAGAATTTCTCAGTAGCTGCCCGGAGTCTAGATTTATGCCCAGTTGATGATAATAGGCTTGCCCCCTATTACATGGGACTTGCGAAATATGGGTGTACTATAGGTACACCTCTGCCTAACTCTTCGAGGAAACAAGGCGTGATGTTATGTTAGGTGTTTTAAAAGTAATTGCTCGTCGTCGTCCTCACTCGGTGCTCGTTGATCGCCAACTTGTTTTTAGTTGCTCGCTCTACTCGCTTCTCTGTAATCGCCGGCGGTGGGTTATTTATTAACACAAGTTTGTATATAATAAAAATATGTATGTTCTGGCTAAGGTACTTTATTTACTTCAGTAAATGGATTATTTATTACTAGCAGCGCCCCGCGGTTTCACCCGCATATGTCCCGATCCCGTGGGGATATCGGGATAAAAGTATCCTATGTGTTAATCCAGGTTATAAACTATCTGTGTGCCAAATTTCATCCAAATCTGTTCTGTAGTTTTTGCGTGAAAGAGTAACAAACATCTATATATCCATCCATCCATCCTCACAAACTTTCGCGTTTCTTATATTCGATAAGATTCTGAACTCAAAGTCATCGTAAAAAGGTTGCTGGTTTTTTCCCGGTTAAAATTCATTCCATTCCATAATATTCGTAGCTCATGATATTGAATAACCCTAGTATCAACTGGTGTGAACTGGGTCGGGGGTAATAGACAATACTATCGTCGATCTATAGCCGTTAGATCATATCTATGTGTTAAACGTCTGCCTATTGAAATTCTAAAAGCATTTCTCTGTAATGAATAGCTCGCAAGGAAGTAGTGGAACATGCAAACTGAATGGAGTGTGTTGTGTAATAATGGTTAGTCGAAAAGAGAGTTTTGTTGTTTCATTAACTCGCGTATATTGTCTGAACGTAGGCACAGGTGTTCCTCGCGGAAGTGATCGGCGGCGGCCATCTCTCGTGTCCGGCCCTGGTCCAGGCCAGGGTACGGAGCGAGAGTACATGGGATGCCATCACCTTCTTCTGCGAAGCAGTAATGCTCGCGAAGCAGGAGGCGGAACGCGTGAGGGAGAGGCAATCTTTGCGCCCTCACGCCCCTAGTCGCCGCAGGAGATGCACTGGGCGTCGGGAATTGATAGCCGATTCCCGACCACCGTAGGCGTGGGCTTGCGGGCGGCGAGCAATGGGTAGCTCGCCGTCTGGTAAGGACCAGGCCCGGGTTGATGGCGCGTTGTGCTCCACGCGCGTCTCAAATAGATGTCAGCAGTAATTGAAGGGGTCCGCTAGGGCCGATACCAGCTAGAGTCGCGGGATGTTCGAAAGAGTTACCGTGGCCCCGGCACAGGCAACTGAAGGAACACGGGTGAGTTTTAGTCAGTAAAAGTCTGACACGCCCTCCTGCTCCGCCCAGAGCGGGTGAAGTGATTTGATGATTTTCCACGCAAAAAAATAATATTGCCATCAACCGGCCATACATACATATATCCAGACTCCAGGCTTCTACTGAGAAATCCTAATGTTGAAGCCAAGGATATAAACATGCCTAGATATATTTAGACAGTCAAAGCTGTTAACTTGTCCAAAAAAATAGCGTCCAACTGTTAGCCGCGTTTTGCACGCACACTAGAAAAGCACAATGACTGGCGCGTGTGTTAGACGTCAGCTGTCACGCACACCAGCATAACAAAGTTGACCTGTTTGTTTTAGGTCTTTTGCAGCGCGACACTATCTAGACATAAATATATAATCAAAGATTGAACCCAATTACACTTGCCCGACAGTGGGGTTGGTCCAGGCCCCCATGCTTAGAAGTTCCGTTTGGTTAATCTAACGTGTAAGACAGTCATTTAAGTAATCTTTACAAGATGTAACATAAATAACGCACAACCTCTTAAGGGGTCATTGTTCTCATCATTATGAACAACTTAATGGGACCAAACCTGAAATCGCGAACAAAAAAAATTACCTGTCCCCTACATTTTGACGAGTTATGCGAACATAAATGTAGGGAGCAGCTGATTTTTTTTCGCGATTTCAGGTTTGGTTCCATTGTAAAAGTTGTTCATAATGATGAGTACAATGACCCCTTAAGAGGTTGTGTGTTAATTATGTTACACCTTGTATACATTCAATTTTATTGCGAAAAATTCATTTGATATGGTTTATGCGTATTCTATCAAATAAACTCATTCTTCTGACATCGTTTTCACATTATTTCTTGCTTTATAATATATAAATGTTTCATGTTTCAAGTTGTGTCGTCGCAAAGATGATCAAAATAGAACCATGGTTACGCCGAACGTAGTTTTCTATTTTTTTTTTATTGCAATCCTATTAATGTTGTTATTAATTGAACAGATGGAAAAACAAAACAAACATATATGTAGGTACCAATTAAATTACTTTGAACAGAGCAAAGTCATCACTTTTGTCTCACAAAGTGGTCTCATAACGAAGCCACGAAAAATCCCGAAAAATTATCTTTTCAAAAATCCGTAATCCATGATGGCGACTATCCACACGTTATCTTGCCGCGCCGCTTGGCACATTGTAAAGTTTGGAGTTCTGTGCCTCGGGCCAAGCCGTTTCTTCATCACCCTAATTACCTGCCTTCTGCATTGTGGTTCACCGACCTGTACATCCTTTGGACAAACTAGTAATCTCTTACCTCACAAAGTATGATAATTCTGCGGAGATAATATTCAAATTAAGCTTTACAAACGGGAATTTGTCTTTGAATTTAAAAATGGAAGAGGGTTTAGCATTGAAGGTAAACCATGCTTTTGTTTTTTCCGTGTTATTTCTAAGTATAATTATGGTTGAATGAAATTAGGATGGTGAAATTTAGAGTTAGCTAAACAAAGCATAATCAGCTTATAATGTTCCGACTGCTGGGACACGGGCCTCTTCAGTAAGAGTTACTTACCTACTGTTATTTTCTACATCAAGTAACATTTTCCCACGCATTTGTTTTCCTTTTAAACTTCATCCAACCTAACATATTCTCGACACGTTTCGTAAAACGAATTCAAAACAATGCATCCAGCAATTCGTTGTTTCAAAGTCAGCAAATATTTCAAAGAGCAAACACAATTTGGGATGCATCTAAAATTGTCTACCGAAAACAAGTGGGTAGGGTAGACACAGCGGATTTTTATGCATTCAAATATACAGGGCGATGCAATCTGCTGACGCGTTTCTCTTACAACGTGAAGCATTGAAACTAGGGGTGTCTAACGTTGATTTTATGATATCAATAATAAAATTATCTGGCTAAATATAATGTAAGGTCTTAGGATTATAATATAAAATCTTGATTGATGTTCTATTGCAAAAAATGCATCAAAATCCAATTAGACAAACTTGCTAGATTAATATGCGAGGCCCAAAATTATTGATAGAAAGGTATTCCGCTCGCCAACCTAACCACAGCCAGGCACTTTCCGTCAGGCACCTTTCTAATGCCACGGTCCCACGGCCCGTCGAGGCCTGTCGCGGCTCGTGCCGAGCATTCCCACGGTTCATCCCATACATTCTATCGGACGGCGACGACAAACCACCGCAGTCCGACTATTCCCACGGCCTGTTTGATTTAAGTTTTCACTCAATCCCCGTGTTTGTTTATACTAAGAATTGTTTCAGTACCATTCAAATATATTCAAAAATTCCGCGAAGCAAACCTAGCACTAACGTAGGTACACACGGCTATATATGAGTTAATAAATAAATAAATAAATATCAAGCTTTAAAATTTCCAGTATAAGCTGATCTCGCATTTATAGGATTTCCGTACAATGAGAGGTCAGCTTATACTAGCTATGTGTTGCCGCTGGCTGTGTACGTATATTATGTATCCGTGTGTACTGGTTCTAAATAGATGGATGCATCTAATGTTTTGCTTTACATTTCAACGCTGATGGATGTTTCCTGTTATTAATGCTAAGGGCGCGTTACCACTATGTCGTGACGATTAATTTATCGTTGGACGACTGTCGTCTCTAGCTATTCCCATTATATCGACTGTTTATCGTCACTGTGTTGTCAAAATATTTTATCGTTAACGACTGTTACATCTAGCTGTTCCCACTGGATCGTGACGCCATTTTTACTGTTCACGGCAGTCGCCTTGTCGTTTTACACATCAGTCGCCTAATCGCCTGTACGTTCGTTTGAATATATTTTTGTCGTGGCTACGGTAGATAGTCGCAATAATGACACACGATTTGCCGTAAAACGGTAAAAA
This sequence comes from Fissipunctia ypsillon, assembly GCA_947568875.1. Taxonomy (NCBI): domain Eukaryota; kingdom Metazoa; phylum Arthropoda; class Insecta; order Lepidoptera; family Noctuidae; genus Fissipunctia; species Fissipunctia ypsillon. The sequence continues at coordinate 9,145,291 of OX387664.1, read as the reverse complement.
AACGTCATGACTTATCGTGACGTTTTTTTACCGTTTTACGACTGTCGTGCTAGCCGTTCCCATTGACTTGACAATCTGTCGTCACTGCAAAAAAAAGTCGTGGACGACAGTTAATCGTGTTGTCCTATATGTGAACACCTCCATTTAGGTACACAAGCCACGACACTTTAAACGACACGATAATCTATCGTCACGACTTAGTGGGAATGAGGCCTAATTTGTTTCCACTGATGTTACGTTAGGATGATTAAAAGGACATTTTAATGGATTAAATGGAAAATTATTCAAATTCAAAATTCCAATTAAATGTTGATACCTTTTGGTACTTTTCCATTTGTGATATAGAAAAGAAAAATTGGTTTATTTGTCACAGAAACACGTGCATACAAAACGATAAGAATAATTAGAAAAACAAAACAAAACTGATCCACATTACAATCACGAGCTTAAAACAGAAATAGTCGGCAGCTGCACGTCATGACTGTGACAAGAAGGCTTCCACTCAGCATGATATAGGTATAGATCGTAATAACTCGCAACTTTAAAAAAAAACCTTAAGCAACTTAAAAAAAAACCTTTTCCAACGGAAAAGTGTCACCTTTTCGAACTGTCATTTTCATCATTCAAAATTTTAGCAATGACGTAGTCGGAAAAATTATAGGTGCAAGTAAAAATTTACCGTGGCATAACATATTTATTCCTTGACTGTACATCGTAAGTATACCTAATTACCATAACATAAAACTCATAATTCCATTGTCATATGCACTGGTATAGAGAATGCTTACTTTACATTTTAACCAGAAAACTATGAGTTCAAAACATCGTTCAAATCAACAAGGCTACGATTCTTTGCTACGCGTAGCCTACGAGCAGTATTCGTAGAGGGTGCCGTAGCAAGTTTATTGCCTTAAATGACTCAACGTAAACCATGATATTAAAACTTCTTATGCAAAAAAAAAAAACAACCGACTGCAAAAAAGTTTTTATTTTTCACTTTTTAGTTGTGTTACCTACACAAAGAAGTAATCCACTACCTGCAATGTAAATAACAGTGACAGGAAATTAATCCACATCATCCACATACACTAAGGGTCCGTGCACACAGACCGGCTCGGAGAGGAGAGCAGATTCTTATCACGTTGAAAACAGAGTTTTTAGTATTTGTAGTAAGGTTTATTTTTGCATGTGCACTGCTTTTGTCATTAAGAATGCTTGAACGCGCTTGGTGTGAAATAATAAGAGGAGCTGACCGGCTCCGATCGCGTACTTTTTCTCGTTCGCGCAGCCGTTCGGCTCCGATTGCATGCTCTTTCTCGCTCGCGCAGCCGATCGGCTCCGATTGCGTGCTCTTTCTCGCTCGCGCAGCCGATCGGCTCCGATTGCGTGCTCTTTCTCGCTCGCCAGCCAATCGGTTTTGTTCTGCTTCAAAAAATCTTGCTAACAAATATATTTCTTCATTGGAGCTATCTAAATCCATGTTCCGAAAAGCACACGTTAACACCGAAAACAAAACTTGGACTGCGTGGAATACTGGTACTGCCTTTGTAGTGTATCCACCCGGCTCCGAGCGCATCCGACCGGCTGCGAGTGCATCCGACCGGCTCCGATCGCATCCGCTTTCAGATAGCTTCCAGCCGGTCTATGTGAAATAGTTGGCGGCTCCGCTCCGACCAACTCCAAGCGTATACGATCCGGTCTGTGTGAAAAGAAAAATGCGCGCCGATGCTCTCCGAGCCGGTCTGTGTGAACGGACCCTAAGTGGAAAAAATACGTATTATTGAAGCTAACTCAAAAACCACTCATCAGAATTTGACCAAATTTTTATGGGAGTAATCTGAAAGTTTATTATTTCAAATAAAAAAATATTCTTCAAATAAGTTTATAAATGACGGAGTTCTGAGGAAACAAACATTTAAAAAAATGCAGCCGAATTGAGAACCTCCTCCTTTTTTGAAGTCCACTAAAATATGACCTAAACAACGTGCTGTGATGATGAATTATGATAAAATCATAAAATATTTCTCATTATTATTTACCTACGAAAATGCGAAACAGGATACAGACCGTAGGCAGAATTAAATTGACACGATAATATTTTACCTCCCTATAAAAGTAAAATCTACTAACCAAATTAAAAATGAACTCACAGTAAAAACTTAAAACGTCAATTTAATAAACGTGGCTAGTAACTAAAAAGAATAATCAGCCTATATTGTTCCCACTGCTGGACACAGGCCTCCTCTCTACGAGAGGGAGTGGGCCGTAATCCACCAGGCGGGCCCAGTGCGAGTTTGTAGATGTCACAAACATGTCTTCGAATTTTTGGTTCTAGGACATGCTGGTTTCTTCAACAACAAAATAATGGTTGCTTTAAAATAATTTTGTATTACTTTTGAATTGTGACCGTAACTAATGTAATAGTATGTTAATTGTTATTTTAAAATCGCTAGGTTCCTCCTTCAGGGTTTCCCCCTGAATTCGACCTGACCAGGAGGCATAGTATCATCTTTCGAGTCCCAGCATAAAGTTTCTTTTTTCGAGCTCTCGGTATTGCAGGTTTTCTGTCCTTCACTAACATAGTTCAAGAATCTGCTGACTTGAATTTCCTTGAAACATAAACTAAGACGATTCCTGCTAATTTCAAATTAGTATGTACAGTAAAGTCTTTTACATTTTTGTCAGTTTTCAAATTTTTTCCTTTATCAAGTTAGCCACATAAAACCTTTTCAGACTTTTGCTTAGAAAACTTTATTTAATTACTTGATGTCGCGTTGACATCAACATAAAACCTTTGGCTATTATATGAAAATCATAAAAAAAATACTGTCTGTTAGTGTCACATTTTTAATTCGGTCTGCCATGTAAAGAAGTTGTATGAATATCATTTTCTAAAAAGTTAATTAAGAACATTTTTGAAAAATAGTGTTACAGCTAAAGACTGATTTTAAATTTTCCATAGAAACAGAGATTGCCATTTTTTTTTAATAAGACATTTCGCAAATGTTCTCAACTAACTTTATAGACCTATGTATGCATGTTTGTATGAAGTTTAATTAAAATCGGTTCATTCATTTCGAAAAACAAGGACTGGAAACTTTGTATTAAATGCCGTTCGCCGTAAACGCTCTTCAAGCCGAGTCAGTAATGTTCGATTTCTATAAACGCAAACGAATCGTGTTGCTTACCAATGATAACATTTTTATTTCCAAACTGAGCAAATAAATAGATTCGTAAGCTAATTTTACCTGTGATAGGTACTTCCGTATGGGAGGGTCTACTATGCAAAACTATGAGGTATTTTCTGCATTATTAGTAAAGATACAAGAGTCTTAAATGAACCTACAACGATCCGCAAATTATAGGAATCGGCCATAAAGCAGATTCCATCGAGCAAAGAGCAGACAAAATAGCCCTTAAGGTGACGAACATATTTTTGATGTGACTGTACTATACATCTAAGGATTATAAAACCTATTCCTATAGGTGTAAGAATCGTTAATTTCCTCAGAGATATAGCGAGTGGAATAGTTTCTCACAAAGATACATTACTTTCACCTGGAAGCCTGCATTTTTCTTACAAATTGCTTGAACTCAGCTCTTGGCGCGCTCAAGTTAAATTATCTCTGGAATTATCATCTGATTTTCTTTCTATTCTTTGTTAGACGTGAAAGAATTCTTTCACGGATGACTATTAATTTAAGAATTAAGTACGTACCGGATTTTATCATGAATGTGCTTCAGTTGCAGTACGTTTTCAGAAGGATGTTGAATAAACGATCTGGAAATGATGGTGAACAGTGAACAGGATACTCCGTTAATCATTTAAGGCACGTAGGATCCTTGTACCTGCCGAGCTACTTTGTAAAGATCTTACCGTGAAAACTTAGGTAAAGAGAGCTTGAAGTGAGCTGTCATTCCACCCGATGCGATATTGACAGCTTGCCAGGCTGGCTAAAGATTTAGTAAAGGGTACGAGGACTTTATCCACCTGCTGTCAGGCTAGAGTAAAAGGATTGCAGGAAAGCCTACACTGTCCTCCCATACTTAATAACACTGTATAATTTGAAAACATTATAAAAGCCAATTATTTTTAAAAGAGTAACCGTGGAATTTCTTACCGGTTCTTCTCCATAGGAAACGGCCAACTGGAACCGTGCACCTAGCTTCTGACGTTTCATAAGTGCCCATGTATGTGTGTGTATGTGAAATAAAATATTTTGATTTTGATTAGGACCAAGATGCGATTGATATACAGGGTGGCAGGGAAATCAACGCGCAACGCGTTGCTATGGAGCCAATACCTGTTTCTGGATCCGTTGAAATTTTTCGTCGGTTATTAAAAATTTCTACGCTAGAACGCTACGTCTACAATCTTGTGCTGAATTCATGGTTACAGTTTACGCGACGATTACCCTGCCATCATGTATCAAGCAAGCATAAACAATATAGAAGAAACCCATTTCGATGGAAGTGTGTTAAACATGGCGGTTTAGGATGATGATGATATGCATATTTTGGAATAACCTAGTTCAATTCACGATCTCGCCGCGTGATCAATGGGCCTGGCTTCTGTGGCCCAGCATAAACGCGCGAAGTAAAGCTTTGATCACACGTACCGACGTAGATGGGGAAGATAGCAAAATGATATTAGGCCGAGAGAGTTGGGTGGAGGAGTAGGTGTTCACACGTATTTTTTAACTTGGCACCAAGTCAGCCAGTCGTTTCACAAAAATCGCGGGAAACCGTAGCGTGCTGCGAGCCTCGTGAGTGTGACGCAGCGAGTGCATGTTTATAATGCCTGGATCATACGTACCGAGTAGATGGGCTGAGAGTATTGTCTGCCCTCTGTGTCCGAAAACATGCAGCCAAAGTGATCTCTGCGCTGCCACCGACGACGCCGTGGAAGAAGCGAAGTTTTGGGCCAACTAGACCTAAAATACAGTCGTGCCAGCGACACGACGAAGAATTATAAGATTCAAAAATCGATCGAATGGGGAAGGCAACTGTCAAAATGGCGCTGTCGTAGCTAGTTCCCAACACAAGCCAATAATACAAGGCGTGAGGTAGTTTTATTTTATTTTTGCGAAAATGATGCGTTGTTTTGTTACAAAATACTCCGAAATTGGAGTCCACCATTTCCCGAGAGACCCTAAAATTAAAAGATGGTGGCTTAAAGCTATTCGTACAGATGTTTTATAAATTTAACAGAGTAGAAACATTTTGCAGAAAGTGACTTTGAGGATATATTTATGGTTTTAAATTCTGTCACTTTCCATATCATTTATTTGATTTAAAATATTGAAATCACCGAAAATAACGAAATAGCAAAATAAAAGTAAACTCACGAATGAACGAAATGTCAAACTTATTGTAGGCCGTGGGGACCTAGCTATGATCACGCCATCTACAATTAGCTTTGCCCGACCTTCCCCATTTAGGTACCTACTCTACGTAGATATATTCCGCCTGCTCGTTCTAGCTTACAAAAAGGGGCTTAACCCTTGGTATCTAGGAATGGAGATCTACGTGGTTTCTTGCCCATTCTTCTCCATATGAATCTACTTTTTGGAATGGGCGACTAGAATCAATTTTGACGTTCAAAAGTGCCTTTTATGTGCCTATTTGAAATAAATATTTTGACTTTGACTTTACGAGAGACACAGTGGGTTTTTAATCGTTTCTAAAATCACGAGAGTTAAATCTGCGTGTGAGTTAACGTTCATAACCAAATGCGTGTAGCCTTTACAAAGCACTTGATTGCATTTACCCGTGGGAAGTAACAAAAGATTCATAGTATCTACCTGCAAAGAGCGCAAATACTCCAATCTTATTGGGACTTACATATTCGAGCCGTTTGGGGTTGAAACACTTGGGCCATAGGGTCCGAGTGCCCACTTAGTTTTTCGAGACATCGAAAGGAGGTTGGTCGACTCTACACGTGACCAGAGGGCTGGCCTATTTTTTGGCCAAAGAATCAGCATTGCCATACAACGTGGCAATGCTGCCAGCCTTTTGGGCACTTTTCCTGTTAACATCGATGCGGATGAATTTTTTGATGCCCTCTGATTATTTCCCCTCCTTTTTTATATACTTGCACATATTATTATTATTATTTTAAGACTGTTAGTTTTTAAATTATGTAAATATTATTCTTATCTAAATAATTAGTTTCAGTCCCAAAGGCCACTGAACTAAGAAATACGATCAATGCCACCAGAACTATTTGTGACTGTCATCGTAAAGTTTCAGACGTTCGAACAAATGGCTAATTCCCTTGATATCTAGAACTTGGAACTGTCTCCAAGATATATTACTTTTACCTGAATGCCTGCATTTTTTAAATAAATAGCTTGAAGTCGGTGCTAGCACATTAGAGGTGCACATTTAAAGTTGATTATTATTACTTTTTGATGTTTTTCGTTGAAAGATAAGAGTAAAAGTTATAATTGAGTTGGAAGTTAGCTTGAAACGGTGTTTAATTACATAATTAAAACGTAATTTGTTAAAATGTTATTGGAATGAAGTTTTTTTACGCGGCTTCAGTAGGAGTAAACTGGCAGAAATCGTCACGCGAAAAAGCGTTCATAATTGTATGCCCACTCCATGCGACTTCTTTCTTCTTTCGAATTCACACTTTCTGAATTCACTTTTTGTGAATTTGCTCAAAATGAAAATCCAAGATGGCGGCTGCGAAAATTAAAAAAAATTTCATCATGGGTATCGTTTTCACGGTTTATGAGGGTGCTAAAATCAAAATCAACTCGTTTATTCAAACTAGGCTGAGAATCAGCACTTTTCGAAAATCAAAAATTACATAAGACTGTCCCCGAGAACGCCCGCCCTTCACCACTTCCTAGTGCTTTAGCTGGGAAGAAGAAGTGGTGCAATCAACTCCCCAGCAGCAGAGCTGTCTGTTTGGTTAGTAAAACTTGATTCTATACAAGCAAAATTATTTACATAATTATTTGCCATGTGTCAGCTAGCACACGCCAATATACTAATAAAAAAACATCGAAACTATACTCAAGCAGAAATAAAAATTAAAAACTAAAGACGTAAAAGATCTTTATACCTAAATAAAAGCCTCTAGATATAAGGGCATGCCCGCTTACATATACAGCTATAAATAGCTGTAACTCGAAGTAACAAATGATAAACTAGGACCATCGAAGTAAAATAACATAACATAACATCACGCCTTGTTTCCCCGAAGGATTAGGCAGAGGTATACCTATAGTACACGCACATTTCGCCAGTTATGTATACGTCCCATGTAATTTAAATAAATAAAATAAATAAGCAGTTAAAGCCGATAGTGAAGTGAAGTCAAAATGAAAATCAAGGATGACGGCTGTGAAAATTTTCTAATTTTTCGTCATGGGTATCGTTTTCATAGTTTTCGAGGGGGCTAAAGTAGATAGTGAGGTCAAAATGTAAATCCAAGTTGGCGGCTGCGAAAATTTTGTTTTTGTTTTAAATCACATGTGAGAATATAAGGAACTTCGTTCCCGACGGGGTCCGGGCCGCACACGTTTTTTTTTTAAGCGTAGCTAAACATCATTTTCATTTTTACTATCTTATTATCGACGCGTGGTAGGTTATAAAAGTACCTATGACTTAGAATATATATGATGTTAATTTGTGTGAGTAGGTTTAAACAAATATTTTTACACGTCACGCGTCACTAATATAATATTTTAAAAATGATCAGGTCGATTATAGCCTGTGTTATATCAGTGTACTGTCAACCTCGGGGCGGACACATATAGTTAATGTGTGCCAAATGAAAGTCTACTGGCGATATTAGCTGTTGATTATTCCTATACAATGCTACTACATTCTTTACAATAAGATCATTGCTTGTCAGAGCCGGAAGGCCGACCCGCAACTCCTCTTTATAAATTCAATGTTTTTTGTTCAATATCAGTGTTTGTCTTTTTAAACTAACCATCACTTAAACCCACGAAGGTTGCATGCTTATAGCACGCGATATAACGTCTACAGTTCTAGAGGTTTTATCGGGATTAATTAAGTACTTCTTCTCTGACAGAACAAATCATGGTTGATTTGTTCTGTCAGAGAAGAAGTACATAATTTATGTAACAATAAAAAACTGAAATCACTTCAAAACCTTCCACTTCCCTCATTAAAAACCACCTTACAACAAACTCGAGCATGAAATACAAGACATTTAAGGAGCCACAAAAAATATTCAGCGAAGTGCCCGTTGAGTCGTAAAGGAGATAGATAAAACGTATAATTTACGAGGCTTTTAGTGCTAATGGCAAAAGGCTTTATTGCGAACCCATCATAAAGTTAAACAGAAGGTGCTACTCAAGTGGCATATCTCGGGAGACGTAAACTAGGAACTGGGTGTCGTTTATGGCTCGGACGAACCGTGGCAGCGTTATGGCTGGGTGATATAGATCATAGGTTGATAGGAATGGTTGATGAGTTGACTTTAATTTTATATTGGAAAGGCTTTTTTTAAGATTAAATCATCCTTATTATTCCCTGTTCATCTATGTACCAAAAACAGCCTATAACAGTAACATATAGGTAACTAGCGACCCGCCCTTTTGCACGCTTTTTACGATTTGACAAAACTTCTTAATTTCTAATAAAATTATGTAAGTTTAATATTAATATATTATACATAAATATAAAAAGGAACTCTTATGTAACGGCTATAAATGTGTATAATAAATTACCAGACGCCTTCAAAGATTTACCTTTAATTAGGTTCAAAAAAAGTTGACACAGTGGTTAAGCGAAACTTGTTGTTATGATTTAGGTAAACGAATTTATGTCATATCGTGCAGAAGGTCAATATAAATAATATTGATTTATTTACACACCTTATAATAATTAATTCAATGTTTAAGATTAATGGTTTTGCTAAACAACTATATGAGTTAGTTTTAAGGTAGACTGTAGTCATTTGTGATTTTTTCTGTATTGGGCGATGTGGTCGCTAAGCGACAAAGCCCTTTAAAATTAAATAAAAAAAAATAAAAAAAGATTAATGGAGCGTGACATTATATTGAGTATGGACTTTGCTTTGTATTCGTAATTTGACATTTTAATATTATTCTATCTTTTTTTTTCTTTAATCAATGTATGTTCTTTAAACTTAATCAATTAAATGTTAATATGACACATTTGCACACCATATGTAATGGTAGAATGTGATTGGGCCACGATAGTCGTAAATTCTTAATTTTTACATACATTCTAGCAAATAAATAAATTTGAATTTGAATAAACCTTCCGGAATAAATTCTCTAAATTATGGTGAAAACTGCATCAAAATCCGTTGCGCAGTTTACAACGCGGTCAGACAGACATAAAAGTGACGTTAATTTATAATATGTGTAGATAGATAGTTATGGTAGTGAACACGGGGTTTCCTACTACAGAAATAATTAAATGGGTATAATAATAAAGCCATAATTAGCCATTTGGCACGTAATAGATCTTGATTGCTAATTGGACTTAGCTTTTTTAGTAGAGAAGTGGTCGCTTAGTTCATAATCTAGACGCTGTCGCATTTTACGACATTCACGGACTGATTGGTACTCTAATTCTAGAAATTTTTATCTTAAGTAATTTTTAAAGCTTTGTAGATTTTTAACATTACCTAAGTATTTTAACTACCAGTGGCGAAAGCACCATATAACACGATTCCCACCGGCTTCCCTTCGGAGGTTCGCATCAGCAATTCTACCGCTATTGAAAAATGGCACAGTCAATAGTGTCTACTATTGCCAAAAAATATAGTTAGACTACGGGTATTTAATTCACAACCATTACATTCAAATAACAAAAACGCCTCTTTTGAAGTTAATAAGTTAATTTTTACTTTATTGATAAGTAAGTTAAAACCGGCTTCGCTTCGGCTTCTCTTTTACAAAAATTCTCAGCTCGCCACTGTTAACTACGTAATCCAGTCCAGTAATTTTCACAATACCAACAGTCAATCCATATAAAAAATACCTTCTATATTTTTCAACACATCTAACTAGATACAACGTTCACTATTCCCCGTCCACATTTGGCGTTGTAACTCATCTAACATTGCTCCGTCCTGCTGGCTATTCTCGGCACGTCGCGGCGCTATCAGGATCAATCACCCGTTTTGATACCCGGTACATTTCCTGGCCAGAATGTGGCTTTTGGTTACACATTTGATACCTTCCCTTAGGTTACCATCCTTCCGTATAAATACGGCTTTTTGGTCCCCGTTCGGGCTTTATCCAAACTTTTCGACTTCAGATTTTTAGAAATTAGAAAAGTAATTTGAATGTTAAAAACATAAAGATAAAAACCGGCTAAGTGCGAGTCGGATCATGCACAATGAAGGGTTCCGTAGTTGGGATGAATTTAACCCAAGAACAAACTTAGCATAGTAGTTGAAAAACATGTTCTCTCATACATTCCAACTGCAAATGTAAGTTGGTTGACTGTTATTCGTAAACTTGTTGAGCCTACTTACCTGTGATAGTTTTCCTTGTAACTTCGTTGCATATAGGTACTACTACCGTGATTTTTTCACATATCTAAAACTAACTAATCTTAAAAAGTATGATCACGTTTCTTACTTTCGCAAGATACTCAAGTGGCTCCCTATTCGACTTTGCAGGAACTCTCGGATATTGTGTCTGATATTTATTTAGTAACGCCCTTCACAATCCTAAAATGCCATCCTACCTGCCGGAGCGCTTTTCCTACGCTCGTCCTTCTGATGCACCTTGCAGGTCGCATCTTCGAAATCTCCTTAAATCCCCTCCCCACTCAACCGACTTCTACTCCTACTCCTTCACTGTGCATGCGGTTCGGTTATGGAACTCACTTCCGCCTGATATTAGGGACAGCCAAACTGCTGCAGCGTTTAAAAGAAGAGTGAAAAAACACTATCTCTCCACTTCGTCATAGCTGTTAGTACTTATTATTTTATGCTACATTATTATCGTATTTATTTATTTATTTAACAGTTTATGTACACACATATAAGCAGACAAGAAGAAAGGAACAGAAAAATACGTACAAAGGTGATGCTTATTTCTAAAGAAATCTCTTCCAGCATACCTGCGATAGGAAAGTAGATAAAGAGATGTAGACAACGTGTGTAAGAGTAAAAGAGAAAACAACATACATACAATCACAAATGATACACTTATATTAATATATACAAATATATATATATGTATAAACATAAAATATGAGTACATACAAATACGTACATATACGTACATGTACGTATATATTTTAGTGGCATTGATTTTGGAAGTACAGATGTATATATGTATTTGTATGTACTCATATTGTATGTTTTTATATATTGTATCATTTTTGATTGAATGTATTTTGTTTTCTCTTTTACTCTTACACACGCTGGGGAAGAGATTTCTTTAGAAATAAGCATCACCGTTGTACGTATTTTTCAGTTCTTTTCTTCTTGTCTGGTTATATGTGTGTACATAACCTGTTAAATAAATAAATAACCGTTTAGCTGGTGGTCCCTCCCCCCCCCCCCCCCAGCTAAACGGTTGACTCTAACAAAAATTAGAACTTTAAAGCTTAATATTTCAGAAACGGATCCCTTAATCGGAAAATTGTTTTCAAAAACCCGCAATATTTTTGAAACACCTATCCAACAATACCCCACACCACTTTATTGGCGTGATTAATTTGTATATCCATGCCAAATTATAGCTTTCTAGTACTAAGCGTCTCTGAGCTAAGGTGCGGACGGACGGAAGGACAGACATGGCGAAAATATAAGGATTCCTTGTTGACTACGAAGTCTTAAAAACCGGCCAAGTGCGAGTCGGACTCGCACACGCAGGGTTACGTACCACCGTATAATATTTAACACTTCATATTTATAAAAAATACTAAACGAAGAATATTTTTCATCTTAAATTTTATCAATCGCAAATATAACTTTGTATTTCATAATGATAGTGTAAGTTACAAAGTTATTTTACGCAGTTGCAGAAACATAACATCACACCTTGTTTCCCCGAAGGGTTTCATATTCCTAACTTGTTTAGTTGTTGCGATGAAAAATGGTCTAAAACTGACAACTTTTGCGGCCCCCAATTTCTTCATTTATAATGATAAAAAATAAATATTAAATTTGTACTCTACTCAATGAGCTCTAGATAATGACATTCCACATAGAAAAAAAAGGGTAAGAAATAAAAAACAAAATCAAAAGCTTATTGTACGGGGTACCCTTTAATTTTTAACTTTATTTTATTTTTATTATTTGCTGCTAAAGCGGCAATAGACACACAATCTGTGAAAATTTCAACTGTCTACCTATTACGGTTCATGAGATACAACCCGCTGACAGACAGAGGGACGGACGGACGGACGGACAGCGGAGGCTTAGAAATAGGATTCCGTTTGGCACCTTTCGGACACGGAACCCAAAAAAAATGTTATGTCCGGACTTTTTTGCAAGTGTCTGGCTTTTCAATACTTTTCAAATTTCGAAATGGTTACCCTACTCTTAGGTAAACTAGGATAGGAAGCGAATTTAGACGGGAATAACTTTGGATGGCGTTTGAGGTTCGAATTTCCAATCCTTTTCCTGAGAATAGATTAATTCTTTAGTTTATAAGATGTCTAAAGCCAAATTGCTTAAGTAAAGTTCACCATGTGGGTATTTATAATCTGTGCCTGATCAAACTTACGTTGAATTTCGGATATCCAAACATGAATTTGGTAACTGCTACCTACACATAGTCACACAATACCATTTTAATAGGTCGTTGTTATGCTGCGGTCCCACGTTTCTCACAGGCCAGATCACGCCAGGCCTGGCCGGCAGGCCGTGGGACCGTGGCTTTATATTTTAACAAGATACCTACACAAAATAATCAAGCAATCAAATCGGCAACCAATCCTATGGGCCTATAAAATTTTCTTAAGTTCTAACAAAAGTAACAAAGTTGAATACAATATTACCAACGTAACATTTCGAAGCACCGGTTAACTCAATTCAGAAGCGAAGCAATGCAACAAACTTCTGTATTAAATGCAGCGCTTAGAGACTGTAAACATTTCGTGCAACTAAAAATAAAATGCGTTCATGTTCATGTCAGTACGTGGAAGTTTTTCGCAAATTACGCAAAACAAATGTTACGAGGTTACCCCTGCAGGTATTAGCTTGACAACACTTCGTTTTCTTTGTTAAATATGGTCGGTGGGTAAATTAACGTTTTTATGTCACTTTTTCGTGTAAAAAGGCAATGGCAGAAAAGGGTTGTTTTTGCCAGATCTGAGACATAAGTAAATAAGGTAAACCTTTTATTGCCAGGTGTAGAAAAACCCAGTCTGGAATTACACTCGAGACTAGCTGTGCCCCCAGAACTTTCTTCGCGTGGAAGTCGCAAGTACACAATATACTAAAATAACAGCGATATTTTAATAAAACTCCCCCGTCCCCCTACCCGCCGCGTTTCACCGTCCGCCCGCGCTATTACTTCGTTTTTGCTTAGCGTTCTTTCTATTTTTTTTTTTGCTCGGCTTCCAAGGGTCGTAGCATGATGAAACCATCCTCGAGAATACCTATTCACGAGGATGGTTATAGTCCGATTTGAAAAATTCTTTTTGCATTTAGTACCTAGTCCTCTACCAAATGCAAAAAGAATTTTTGAGATCCGACTGGTAGTTCCCGAATTATTATTTTTTGCGTGGAACCCCAATTATGTTTCTAAAATAAAAGCTCTGCCAGTGAAAGTCCCGTTAAAATCGGTCCAGCCGTTTCGGAGATTAGCCAGAACAAACAGACAGACAAAAATTTTAAAAATAGTTTTTTTACTAAACGTACCGAAAATACTTCCATATGCATTTAGTAAAAAGCTGTTATTTCGACGTTACAAACAGACACTTCAATTTTATTTATTTGTATAAATGGTTGAGTGATTTGTGTGTAAGTGCATGGGTTGGGAATTCTTTCCAGAGTGGTTTTATAATACTTTAAAAATAACAAACTCGACAATAATCAGTCTATTTCAAAATTATATCATAAAATGTTACAGAATAACAGCATCGCTATTGTGTACTTTTTGGAATAAACAGCATTCTACACTTCAAAAAATTACAGACGAATTCAATCAAAACTAAAAAATAAAAAAATATCCCTGTATTTTTATTCCCTTTTAGTGAGCTAAAAAGCAAACAACATACATTCATCTTCATTAGTCTATCAGTGCTGCATTCATAGCTGTTCCTTTGAATTTCACAAAACTCATGTTGTGAAATAGAATTCAATAGTTATCTGTGATGGCCATTTGCAAAAGTCTCTGCTAAATAATATGCATAATGATGCAAATCTCTTACATTTTTGGCTTTGAAAGAAGAATTTTACATGTATTTTTTTTTTGTGCATTTTTGAACAGATATGATGAACTGTTGTTATATCAACTTTTATTAATGGTCCGACTTTTTGACTTGTTGTAGTTTATATCTTTAGATTTTGTATTCTTATCTATGTACACAATTAAATTCATACTGTGGTCATTTTTTCTCTGCATTAGAAAAAGCCCTGCTGTACTGCAAATATTTTACTTATAATTTTTATTTTGTGGTTTCTAAGTGATAAAAAGAAATTGGACAAGAAAAATAGCTTAAAAGCGACTTTTCTTTGCTATACAAGTGAAGACCGTAAATACTTAATGGGGAAGCTCTAAGGTAGTTCACGTAATTCAAATTTTCTTACGATTTATGCAATTTGCAGCTCAATGCCTAGGTGTATGTTAATTAAAGTATAATTCGTGACCGTAACAATTACGTATTTACAGAATTATAATCATTAACGGGTGGCTGAGACAGACTGGATGCGGAAGGCGGAGTAGAGGGTGTTGTGGCGTAGCCTAGGAGAAGCCTACGTCCAGCAGTGGACTGCGATAGGCTGATTTGATTGAATTATTAGAATCAGTAATACAACTCTTTAAGTTAGTATAATCCTAAAATGTTAAGATTTCATGAAATAGTCATTCAATAGGATTACTCGGTCTTAGAGAGTTGTATTGATGACTTTACAGATTAAATTCTGTAAATGCACATTGGTTACGGTCGCGAATCATATTTTAATCAACATACAACCTAATACTGACCTACAAATTGCAGAAAATGTAATAAAATTTGAATTTCGCTGGCTACCCGGGCGCTTTCACCTTAAGTCCACCATTATTTTCTTTAATTATTCTTCCAAGAAACACAAATCTGAAGGGAAATTCCCGTATTTATTAAAAACGATCACGTTCTAATCTCAGTCTTACACCTGTCAAAAACTCCTCTAATCTTAGTCTTACACCTGTCAAAAACTCCTCTAATCTCAGTCTTACACCTGTCAAAAACTCCTCTAATCTCAGTCTTACACCTGTCAAAAACTCATCTAATCTCAGTCTTACACCTGTCAAAAACTCCTCTAATATACCTACATTTTTACGCGTTCTTGACATTGATTGTAGCTACGATGAGATTGGGACTTGAATTTGAATGGTTTTTGAGTACAAGAATTGGTCTTCTAAAGAAGCACCTGAATTCCTAGAAGTCTAAAATAATCCACTGTGGTCTTTATAAATATTTGGAGCATTCAGGTCAACTAGACTGGAGCTCAGAGGCGTGTAGCTTAATTATAGTGCAGCGTCCCTGTTGAATTTTAATCACAGACTTCGAGTTGCCACCCCTTTATGTACAAACTACAGATTCTGGGACATTTTATTAGATGGTAGGTGGGACTTGACACTGTCGTAGTCTGAAGGTTTATTTAATAGACACTTATTATCTACTTAGATGTTTAAAAGGTAATAAATAGTAAAGGTTACATTATTTTTCCACTTTCCTACTTTTTTGTTTTTTTTTTTTTACTCAGAAAGCACATTCTCCCAGCTGTCATTCATGGATCTTTGTCAGTCGTTACTGGTCGTCAGAAGCCCGAAAGTTTCACAACCAGTCTTACAAATAGTTATCATGTTATCCAGTAACTGGGTTGTGGAGGTCAGAAAGGCAGTCGCTGCATGTAAAATACTGGTACCACATAGTTGGGAAAAGGTTTGGCAGATGATGATGTTTAGTTTAACATAATTTACATTTTGAAAAGTGGCAACAATTGTATACTATCTTTAAAGTTCCCATTAATTTCTTTATAATATAACTAGATATCTAAGTATAAACTAAACTGAAATTAATGGTATAAGTTGAATTCAAAAACTTTTTGTTGTAATAAGTAAGTTATAAAGTCCTGTTGTATAAAACCTCATAAATACAGACTTACAGCCTTGGCCAAAAGTATTAAGCACCCTGATTTTTACTTAAAATAATAGAAAAAAACACCATTTACTTTCTGTATTGATTTATTATTACTTAATTACACTAAAAAGAAAACAAAAAACTTAAAATCTAGTCGGTCCACCCTTAGATTTAATAACTGCACTAATTCTAGCTGGCATGCTGCGTACAAGCTTAGCACAATCCTCCCTTGTAATGACATGCCATTCTTGCACCAACGCATTTTTTAATACCATTTTCGATGTAATGCTGTGCTCTTTAATCCTCCGCTTTAAAATGCCCCAAAGATGTTCGATTGGGTTCAGATCTGGTGACTGCGCAGGCCAATCCAACAAGTCAATGTTGTTTTCGCTAAACCAGCGCATCGTAGCAGCTGACTTATGACAAGGTGCATTGTCTTGTTGGAATATGACTCCATCTAAGTTGGTGTCGCCGTAAATACTCGTTAGCGAAGGCACAAGTGCAGTTTCAAGTACTTCTATGTACTTTTCGCTGTTCATACGACCTTCACAAACAAACATTTCTCCAACCCCATCAGCAGCCATGCAGCCCCAGATCATTATACTGCCTCCTCCGTGCTTTACAGTTGGCACGACGCAATCCGGATGGTATTCTTCGCCCACACGTCTCCTCACAAAGGTCACACCTGGTGTTCCAAATACCTGTACGAAAGAAAAAAAAAGACATTTTTTGAAGAGGTCTTAACTTTTTTTATTTAAGTGAAATAAATAAATCATCATTCTTATTAATAATAATAGCAGTAAAATTGACTTACCTCAAAGTTAGATGCGTCGGACCACACCACATTTGACCAATCTTCCTCTGTGAAATGTTGGTGCCGTAGAGCCCACTCAAGCCGTTTCCTTTTGTTGGCTTCTGAAAGCCAGGGTTTCTTCCTGGCTTTGCTGCCTTTTAGACCTGCTTCTCCTAGTCTCCTTCTGGCTGTTCGAGCACTTATTGACTTTCCAACCTCTTCGGACAAGGCAGCAGCAAGCTCAGAAGTTTTTTCCCGATTTTTCATGGATTCTCGTATTAATTTTCGATCTTCACGCTTCGTAGTAACGCGTTTTCTGCCTGTTCTTGGCTTATTTGCGTGAGTGCCGGTCTGAGCAAACCGTTTATGGCAGATTGCACAGCGCATCGCAAACATTTCACTAGATTTCACTTATTGTTCATGGTAAATTTGTATTTTCACTCTATCTTCTAATTTCACTCCTTTTTGGCATTTTTAACAAAGTTAGGTGTCAATTTAATCACATCAACAGAAATTAAAGCTTGTTTACTTGTTAGAGTCCTGAAAACAAGTGACCAAACATTGACTGATAAGACCGAAAGAAAACCGAATCCTTTGTTTTCGGTCACCAGGTGTTTTATGACCTTAACAAAGAGCCGCTTGATATTCTAAGAAGTTATTTATCACCCCGGTAAGTCATTTAAGATAAGCACTCAGTTATTGGTTAAGTAGTAAACATGCATTTTGATTTTTTAACACCTTCGGCGCCAAGCATTATATCCAGAATTACACTTTTTTTGTTATATATTTTTTATTTATTTATGGCGTTTTATTTATCATATTTTAAAGAAATGTATGAAAATCGTGTGCATTAGTGATACACAACGCCTTGAACGCAATGGGCATGGTGTATCATTTTTGATACACATTATATTAACAAGTGTGTGCAAAAATGATACACGGGCGCCGAAGGTGTTAAAGGTGCCTAATACTTTTGGCCAAGGTTGTATAAATAAACAAAATAAAAAGCCCTTTATTCCGAAACTAGAAAACAATGATGGCTACAACAAAATATCACAAAACGTCTCGAATTTCGATGTGCCTCATGGCATAGGCCTCCTCTAACAATATCCATTGTCGTCTGTCGCGGGGTACCCTCCTCCAGTTTGGACTTGCTGTCCGCTGTATTTCCTCCTCCCATCGGGTAAGCTGTCTTCTCCGATTTCTTTTGCCATCCTTAGGATACCACTCTGTCACTACCCTGCTCCATTTTCCTTAAGGGTGAAACGCTAAGCTAGTAGATTACAATTCTGTAAATACATATTTGTTACGGTCGCGAATCATATTTTAATCAACATACAACCTAATACTGACCTGCAAATTGCAAAAAAAAAAAAAAACGTAAGAAAATTTGAATTTTGCGGGCTACCCTGGCGGTTTTGCCTTAAGTGTCTCGTATCATGTGGCCTGTCCACCTCCACTTTTGTACACACACACTGATTGGCTGTAACACAGACTTAACTGTTCAATAATAAAATTAGTACCTAGCAATAGTACCTACCTAACTACCTGTTTCAGAATTTTTGACCTAAACGTGAAGACTGATCGACACACACACACACATCACATCACACGTCACATCGGTGTTGAGCTTGTAGCACGGATTCTCATAACTCTAGGGCAATGTTAGGTTAAGTGTGTAAGTACTAACATATTATTGAGTCCAATGTTACTTGTAAATAAAATATAAATAAATAAAATTAACAAATTAGAAAGTGAGAAAAGACTACATATTAAATTTTGAGACCAAACCACCCGCTTTCTTCCAGCTACCTCGACAAAATCCTTGAATTCATTCCGTCGTTAAAAGTACGAGCTTTAGGCCCACTTGCACGTTTAGTCGGGTTAAATGAATAAATATAGTTTGCAAACTCCGAGTTAAGTAACTTACATTTTAACTCTTATTACGCATTGCGCCACTAAAAAGTAACACCGGGTTAGATAACCTGACACTAGTGATTTTTGAGTTGGGAACATTGCAGTTCAATCAATGAAACATAAAATAAGATGGCAATGTCTATGGGCTGATATGTAATCCAATCAAAAATTAATTAACGAACAATGAACGGAAATTGTATACCCGTCTCTTTTACACTACATTACGATACGTAATACTTTCTTGTCTTTCAATTTTATAATACATTTAATATTTTAATCGATTTTATGTGGTTTCCATAGAGACTTAGTTTATTGATTGACAAAAACGTCAGATATGTAAAAATATGTTTTATGAATGGTTTTTAGTTATTTTTTTTATAATTTGTATTTATTTTTATATGAGTTCATGAATATATTCCCTGCTGATATAGTAACGAATTTTCACTTACTATAACGTCAAACAATATAAAATACAAAAGAAGTTTTCAGCGCGACCTCATAACGTCAATTTTATTTTGACATTACTAATACTAACCCAGAGTTTAGCGACGAACTCTCCCACATCGGTGGGTTTAATATTTAAAAGTTTAACTCTAGGTTTACCTCTAACTCTTGGTGGCGCAAGATGAATTATTTGATTATCCCTGAGTTAGCTGTTAACTCCGAGTTATATGGGATAACCCATGAACACGCAAGTGGGCCTTAGAAACCTAAGTATAAATAGGGAAATTGTTAAGCAAATTGACACCCTACGTCAATTTGCCGTGTTATAGCCATTTCATTCAATTGTCAAAGAAAGACAGTAGTGATTTGAATGTACGGACAATTTAAGTTGGTGGTCCCGGGTTCGATTCCCTGGTCGGGCAGTGTTATTGGGTTTTTCCATCTGGAATAACTCAATAGCAGCCCGGAGTCTGGATTTGTGCCCGGTTGATGGCATACCAGGTTTGCCCCGTATTACATGGGACTTAAACATAACTGGCGAAATGTGGGTGTATAGGTACACCTCTGCTTAACCTTTCGGGGAATACAGGCATGATGTTATGTTAAGTTGGTAGTCAATTTGCACAGTAATTTACCTGACTTTACACAATAGAAAATAATAAAAACAACGTGTAAAATAGGTAAATTAAATTGTGTAAAACGATTTTCTTTGCGAAACGATACAGCTTTGCTAACAATATTAGATTTCCTCCTTCAACAAGGGAAACTAACACTACAGTTCACCCAATCTAGATTCCGCTGCACCACTGTGTTTTCTTGCAAAACTTTTGTATTAGCCGCTTAGATTTACTCCGCTTTAAAGAACTAAGTTTTCACTCAAGGGAACGCTCTAAGAGACTGGTTTATAGAATGCCTAAAGTGTGTTCTTTTCACTTGTCATATTTTGTAAACAAATATGGTGGACTGACATTTTGATTTTGAGACAATTTAAGTATTTAACGTACACGTACATATGTATACATACATAAACTCACGCCTTCTTGCCACGGGGTAAGCAAAACTACAGAACATCCTTGCTACGATCCTTATACAATGTCCTTATACAATGTGGATCTGGACGTACGACATTAAATTAAAACGAGCACAGTACTAGTCTATCCAAACATTTTAAAACGCGAAGATTAGTAGTTAATAGAAAATTAAAAAATTGCAGTTTTGCAAACAAAATAAATAGTAGAATCAACTGCATAAAAATTAAACACTGGTCATGAATGAATTCCATGAATTCTTTTTTTACACTTAATTTATTTTATGAAAAATGAAAAATGTCCCCTATGCTAGGAAATTCCTGTATATACTTCAGTTCAGCAGTTTTTGACGTAATTGATACCGTATTTGTTCCTGAAAAAGATCACAACAATCATGCCTAACCTAAACTGTGTGTTTGAAGCAAAAACTCGTAATTTTAATACCCTGCCCTAGGAAGACATAGAGTGATCTTATTGGTGATGTTCTTCAGAAAGGTCAGGTGCGTAGTACTCGCAACCGGCGTGCGTGTATGACCACATGTAAGAATGTAAACGAGGCAAAAAGAGTATGTAAGGATCGTAGCAGGTGGCGTTCTGTAGTTTCTGCCTACCCCCATGGGAAGAAGGCGTGAGTTTATTTATGTATTTTTAATACCCTGTTTGTTTTCAAAATAAGACAGTGAGGAAGAATACACTGTAGTTTCTAGTTTTCATTGTAGTGTTTCCTAAGAGTAATAAATTATCAAAAGTTTACAATAGACGAGTATGAATTGAGGTAGATATACATTGCATAATATGCTTTGTGTTGCAAGTATGCTCTACGAAGAAGATTTACTAGGTGATGCGCAATTGTTCTAATTTTATCATCTGTTTCTTGGAGGTCAACATCATATTTCGATAGTAAACAAGAATAGATGGAAGAGCTATTTTCCTTGAGAATGTAATTACAAACACACACACACACTTCAATATATTCACACCTACTACTATAATCGCCATTTTTGAGCGATTTGTTAAAGGATTTTTTATTTATTTTTATATATTATATACATACAAGTTATCGGTTCATACAATCACAAAATTACATAAAACAGAGAAAAGATGAAATTAAATGAAATTAAACAGAATAAGATAAAATTAGGTAAAGTAAGTAAAATTAGATAACATTAAAAATTAGACAACATTAGATAAAATTAGACAAAATTAGATATAAATTAGAATAAAAACAAAATACAATTTACTTATTTACTTCAAGGAGATTGTACTGGGAGTGGCATTGGTCTCCAGGTATCGAGTAGCAGTGTTCAGGAAACTCAGTTCAGTACTCGCAAAGACATCTGAAGATTCGTCATATAACAAAATGTTGTTAATATGGGTGAGAGCTAGGTACAATGGACTGGTCTTGGTCTTGGATTGTAGCAACATCATGTTTATTTTTGCCCTACTACGGCGGAAACCGAAAGGAGGGTAATGTTTCTTACAGGGATATTACCAACATTACCGACATAAAAGCTAAAAAGAAAAATAAAACTATGAAACTATATAAAATGTATGAAAATTGGAATTACCAATCAATTACGTTTTTAGGGCGTGGCATCGAACTTTGCCAAAGCTGTCTTCTCATTGAAAATCACGTTAAGATAACTGTCTAGATCCTTATGTTCGTGCGAAGGATACAGATGCCAGATAACAATACCATAAATGGACGATTTGGTAACACAAACAAAGGATACTAAAGACTTTACTGTTCATGTCATACTCACAGTAAAACAATACTGAGACTGCTTTTATTACAATACTAAAGCACAAACACTAACCTGAAATATTTCTGACACCACTTTCAAATTCCAACACTGTAGCTTTTCAGGTAGGGTTCAAAATACATTGGTGAGTAACTTTTAAGTCTTGGATATTATACTGTCAACGACGATGCAGGTATTTTCGGCAGTGATAATAACATCAAGTTGACTTGAAGGGTAGACAGACAAAAAGGAAATGGTGTTTGAAACGGACATTGCCTTTTATGACTAGTTGTAAGCTGAGCGATGGTCGTTTTGCACGGAATAAACAGTGTGAAAACAAACGTTTTTATTTTCATCATCTAAACATGTTATATATAAGGTGTAATTTAAATAGCTGCCAACCTCTTGAGGGGTCATTGTACTCATCATTATGAACAACTTTTACTATGGGACCAAACCTGAAATCGCGAAAAAAAATCTGCTGACATTTATTAATTTATTTTATTATTTATGTACACACAATAAAATATATACAGATACGACATTATAAGTATTGAGTCAAAAGGTACTGCTTAGTTCTTAAGAAATTTCTTCCAGCAGACCTGCGAATGTTCGCATAACTCGTCAAAAATTCAAAATGTAGGGAACAGATGATTTTTTAAGATTTCAGGTTTGGTCCCGTAGTAAAAGTTGTTCATAATGATGGGTACAATAACCCCTCAAGAGGTTGACAGTTCTTTAATTTACACCTTATATTATTAAGATCGCTTTTTATATCTGTTTGTGTGGCCGCGTTGTTCTTCTAAGCTGCACTACGGATTTTGATGCGGCTGTTTGTTTTTGGGGAATGGCATCTCGCAGTTCAACCTATAGGAGGTTGTCGACTGCTTAACCGGGCTTTCCTGTGGATGCCTCAATAAATTAAGGCCTCCAGCCAGGCTTAAAACTAAGACTAAAAACTAAGCGACTACACGCTAAGGGCACCCCCAGTGGGGTACGGACCTCGGCTTAGGGCGTCGCTGGGAGAGGACAGCAATGGGACATGCTGGATCGGATTATATTTTGATGCGGCTTTCGCCTTTTAGAATTTATTCCCGAAGGTTTCTTACTTATAATGAAGAAATCCCCGTACTTTGTCAAGTCGAGAAACCATGCAAAGTGGGGGTGAGTCACCAGTTGTATTTTAAATCTTTTATTTATTTATTGGTAGTTTTGTGTGACATACAGAGTCACCAAATGTATTTTTGTATTTATTGGTAGCTTTGTGTGGCATACAGAATCAATGAAGGATGTGACAATTTTAAAGAACTCAAACTAGATACTTAGGCATTTTGCTGGAAAACTCATTAGGCAGTAGAATAAATTAGTTTGTGTTATGAAGCAATTAACACAATTCACTTGCAGAGATCCCAAATTACAATATAGCAGATTACTTTTGTTTTAATTGCATAATATCCACCGCACATAATGTAATTTAAAAGTTCACTTCTGAATATTTTAAGCTTGCCTACAGATTGCCTTAATGAAAGCATGTAACTTCATTAAAAATATCTTCTCAAACTTAAACTTAAAGCATTTATTTCAATTAAACCAATTACAGGCGCATTTGAATTGCCAAAGAGTCGATCAGTTAGTCAGAAAGTTGAAGCTAGTAGCCGATTCCAAAACGTAGATCTCTATGGAGAAAAACGGGCAAGAAACTCCAAGGACACTCTTTTAAACCAAGATTATTACAAAATCCTGGGTACATTGTTCTTGTTGCTTCTGTATGTGGGAACAATGTAAAAAATAAATAATTAAAACCAATTCAAAATATAAGATTAAAAATAAGCCCTGGCAGTTAAGAGATGACCAGTCTCCACTGACGGCGCCCGTTCACGAACATGACGCGTGGATCAGCACCATCCAGCTCAACCATTTTGTAGGGAACCGTATGATCCATCATCAACGAGACATTTAATTATAATATAATAATAATTTATATTATGGTGCCTCATTTCCATTGAAAGCGTCTAACGGGTCTCTGCGAGTTGGCTTCGGCCCCTCATATGCCTTCCAAAGGTCCAGGATCCTAGGGTCCCGAGAAATATCAAAATATATATTATAATATAATAATTTGTGCGCATTCTATTTTGGAAATAATAATAATATAATAATAATAAGGTTTATTCACAA
Source organism: Fissipunctia ypsillon (assembly GCA_947568875.1). NCBI lineage: Eukaryota > Metazoa > Arthropoda > Insecta > Lepidoptera > Noctuidae > Fissipunctia > Fissipunctia ypsillon. The sequence goes on along the minus strand of OX387664.1, from coordinate 9,120,920 downwards.
AAAATACAGAAACACATTTATAATGTAGGTACATTACAAGTTGCAAAATCTGTACAAAATGTATATAACCCTAATACTTTGAGCTAAGAACTTAACCTGCCAAGAGAGAGACTAGGACTTTAGTAATAGTTTTATTTCAATTCAGTTAGAAGAGGTAATGTATTTCGAAACTTAGGGGGAATAATAAATAGAATTTCGAGACTTTAAAAGTCGATATTGAAAATAAAACGGACAAGAATGAAAAAGTGCTTCTATGTAGGCAGAAGAGGTGTGTGTCAAAGGCAGTCCTAAATACAACAAAAAATACTTCAGTTCAATAAGTAGTACAGCAATACTGTAATAGTAGGTAGGTAGTGTAGGTAGGTACCTGCTTAGTTGGTAATTTATCGAAAATATTTTTTTGTCCCAAATGTGGAGATTTTGTTCGCCTTTATGCGATACTTATTATTTATTTCTGAACTTCATAAAAGGAGTTGAAATTAGAAGAGATTACCTATAACACCATTAGAGATTGAAGACGATCCCGCTTTCTCGACAAAATTGCAACAACAATTAAAAGTTACAAAAATGACCTTTATTATACATAATTATTATACTGCCCTCTCGATAACCACGGCAGTATAGGTTTATATCATTCAAGAACCAACTGTGTTCAGTGATGTAATATGTAACACTGTAAATAATATGGCTTGATTTTGTTGATCTCATTTGATTATTTTTAATTTGTTACAAAAATTCTGTGATCTTAATAAATACCTTATTTTTACAACCAAGAATTTACTAACCCATGAACAACCCTGACTGACTTCAAACATATGTCTCGGAGAAGGAATAAGTATAATTATGTGATTAAACGAACTTACAACTTATAATGATTATGATTATACAGTCCTGAATATTTTTGACATAATAATTTGGCAACTATTTTTACTTTTAAAACACCTCAAAACATTACTAATTCCTTTACGATCATTATTAAGACCCTCACACATAGGTAAGTTTTTCTTGCCGTGAAATACTGCGGTTTATTCGCCGTGTGTAGGCACGGTCGTCAGTGTTGTATGGATCACCATGGCAGCTTGTTGACGACACGGCGTGATTCACATCATTGTTGTATGGCGGTCTAAGGGACTCTGTCGACGGCACCAGATGTTTTCACGTTTCGTGACGGCTTACCTACGCTGATTTTGTTTTAAAATGGAGATAAATCAAGAATTATTAATTACAATGATTCATGAAAGGACTGTATTCTGGAATAAGAATTGATAAGTGATCGGACCGTCGCCGGTCGGTCGTACCTATCCAAAAGCTTCTTATCTTATTATTTTCTTTTATGAGTTTTCTATTCACGTAGCAATGATGATCTTTTTGCATAGATAAAACACAACTGAGCCGTACTTAACCGTTGTCACGTCCGTTTGTTTGCCGTGTCATGTACTAGCTCACACGTTTTTTCTACGGCACGGTTTTTACGCCGTACCATAATGAAACCGTACCGTAATGAAACAGTACTGTGTACAAAGAGCTTCACTCTCTACCCAATCCTCCGACACAATTAAAGGAACTCCCATACCCCAGTCATCAGCATCATGTGTGATCATGACCGCTGACTATTTCTTTTCTGTGCTCATATGGATCTATTTGTTTTTTTTTTTCATTATTCGAGTTAATAATCTTTTTGTGTGCGCGTTTCTGTGACAATTATACCTATTTTTTAATTCTTTTTTTTTACCACAAAATCCATTGATTACGTATAAAATACTTCTACCACATAATGATATCACTCAAGCGGTACACATGCTACAAAGAACTCAAGATGGATTCTTCCCAATTTACATATTGATTCAATTTGGTCCACCGCGGAATGTTCCCGTATTTTTCTTAAATAGCTAGGGGGCGCAAATAAATTGGATTTGCATAAACAGTAGGTTTATTTAAGCTATTTTTAATACACTAGGCTTGGTTATTTAAATTTTGTATTTTGGGGAAGCCATAACTTTTGAAGGAGTGTTTGGGTAAAAATCTTTGTTGCTTGAGTGCTGTTGTGTCGTGCTTCTTAGTCATAAGAATGTTTCATTTTTATTTCAAAATATTAAGATTTACATACATACTGTCAAGACGGGTTACTTTGACTCTCGGGCATAACTTTGGCCCAAATCGAGACAAATGTTTGCACTGCCCGCCGTGTCGCGACCACACAACCGAACGTCTTATTCCTTCGGTAACTAATAGATGGCGGTATAGACGCGTACTTTTTTTTTTTTTTTTTTGACGGGAAATCATCAAATGACTTCTCCCGCTCTGGGCGTAGCGGGAGGGCGTGTCAGACTTTTACTGACTAAAACCCACCCGTGTTCCTTCTGCTGCCTGTGCCGGGGACACGGTAACTCTTTCGAACATCCCGCAACTCCGGCTGGTAGACGCGTACTTACGGAACTGTTGTGTGGATTTAATGACACTAAACATTTGTCTCAATTTGGGCCAAAGTTATGCCCTAGAGTCGAAGTAACCTGCCTTGATGGTACCTATATAAAATCTCGCCTTTTTAGGCGTAGGCAGAAACTACAGAACGCCACCTGCTATCTGCTGCGATCCTTACATACTCCTTTTGCTTCGATTACGTTCATACATCAGCCGACGTATTCTGTAACAATCTCTCCGTGAAAATGTAGGTGAAGTGAATTTTTAGTTGTCATTCCACCCACCAGTAGGGACTGACACTACTGACAGGTTACATCAAGCTCACTTCGCCTAAGTTTTCACGTTGAGATGTTTACAGAATATACCGCCTAGTCATACACGCACGGCCGTTGCGAGTACTATTCTTTAAAAGTGTATGGTATTACGGTATTATTAAATGCTTGAATTTTTCATAGTTAGTGGAAACCTGTTGCTTTACATTTGGATGAAATCCAGAGCTCTACAAAGATTTCGATGTTTTTTTGAACGAAATGATTAATCCTTATTTTCACACCTGTGAGGTTTTCTACGGCTAAGTATATTTTTGTTGTTTTGCACTTCTGAGTAATATGCATAATTTTTTTTTTGTTATTATTTTTTTTTACCTTTAAATTAATTTCTTATGAAATAGGTATTTTATAACGGTATCATGATGAATTTTATAACGTTCATAAAAATATTGATAAACGTACCTATCAATGGCCGATTACTATTGCATTATTTCTTGTATCTTTTATTTATTGCTTTGTTGCATTTGTCAAAGATTAGTTATCTTTGTAAGCTTTTGCTTCCTTTTTGAAAATGCGATAAAACTTAGGTATTTATTGGTATGATTTAACAGAAGGAGGAGTGTTCGCGTAAAAATAGCCGTAATTTTATTTTATATTATCTTCGGAAGTCAGTAAGCCGACGCCGACAAATGCACGGACGTAAAATAACGTGGTGATTTTTTTTCGCGCACTAGATTTTCAACGCTCTGCTTTAGCGCCGAGAGTTGAAAATCCAGCAGTGTGTTTTTTCGACGCGCTGGAATGCACTCTGTTGGATTCTCAATGCTCGGCTCAACAGCGAGAGTTCAAAATCCAGTGCGTGATAAAATCCCGCCGCGATAATTTACATCCGTGCGAACTCGGCTTACAGTATCATATCAGTCTGTCTTCTTATTTACTAAGCTTTGTTTTGTTTTTTGGGTTCCGTACCCGACGGGTGCCAAACGAAATCCTATTACTAAGCCTCTGCTGTCCGTCCATCCGTCTGTCTGTCAGTGGGCTATATCTCATGAACCGTAATAGGTAGACAGTTGAAATTTTCACAAATTGTGTATTGCTATTGTTTAAAATTAAAAGAAAAATAAAACATTTCTTGTATGGGGTGTCCCATACAAGAAATGTGTTTTTTTTTTGTTACTAAAGTAAAACACGTAGTGTTAACTATTGTACGGTAAGAAACCATTCGTATGCGAGTCTGACTCGCACTTTGCCAATTGTTTACAAATCGATTGATTTACTGTCGCGGTTGGTAACATAACGCCACCGGCCACTGTCGAACCGCTTGCTAAACATATTGAAAAAGATCACCCAATTAAAGCTGCATTACAATCAATATATTGCCACGTTAGTCTAGTGATCGGTTTAAAACCAAAATAATTTATTTCACATAAGCCTACATGGGCAATTATGAAACGTCAGAAGCTAGGTGCACGGTTCCAATTGGTCGTTTCTTAAGGAGAAGAGCCCGCAAGAAACTTCATGGTTACTCTTTTAAAAATAATTGGCTTTTACAAATTACAGTGTTAATAGGTATGGAAAGACACTGTACGCCTGCCAACAAGTACCAAGTACTTAACAAAATAGAATATGGTCAACAAATATAGAGTTTACAAGGCCTACAACGTTCTCACATTTACAAAATATCAAATAATGTTTAAAGGGTTCATGCTTTTATTTCGGAATATAATATTTATATAATATATAAGCTAAAAGACTTAAAATAATAATAATAATACTTCTTACATCCATTTTGAGAGCGAAAATTAATATACACATTGAGAGTAACTTGATTATATCTGCCTCTCAAAATGGATGCAGGAACGGGTCCCGCGGTACTAAGGAGCTACTCCTCATCGACATGGCCATTAGCCAACAGGTTCGTCGATCCCGCAAGGATATGTCGACATGCTGGATAGATTATAAGAAGGCCTACGACTCGGTGCCACATACATGGCTCATGAGGGTGCTTGAGTTGTACAAGATTGACGCAACTCTACGCACCTTCCTTGAGTCGTGTATGGGCCAATGGAGGACGGTCCTTCGCTATCCAGGGTGTGGTCAGATCCAGAGGAATGATGAGCCTGTATGGATTAAACGGGGAATATTTTAGGGCGACAGTTTGAGTCAACTTTGGTTCTACTTAGCCCTGAATCCTCTAAGCATACTGCTGGAGGATTCAGGTCTAGGCTATCGGTTGAGGAGAGGTGGTCAGGTCATATCTCACCTCCTCTACATGGATGACTTGAAACTCTTTGCCCCCAACAAATTGCGACTGATGGAGCTACTGAAGGTAACTGAAACTTTCAGTAATGCCATCAGGATGGAATTTGGTGTGGACAAATGTGCAGTCATGCATGTAAAGCGAGGCGAGATTATGGAATCCGAGGGAATTCAACTTTCGGATTCCATACACCTCAGATCTCTCTCCTCATCCGAAAGCTATAAGTATTTGGGTATGTCGGAAGCGTTAGGCATCAATGTCGCTGACATGAAGCAATCGTTGAAGGAGCGCTTCTTTGGTCGCCTGAAGAAGGTATTAATTAGTCTTCTTTCGGGCGGAAACAAGGTGCGCGCCTTCAACGGCTGGGTCATGCCGATTTTGATGTACTCTTTCGGCATACTCAAATGGACTCAGACCGAACTAGACGCCCTGGATAGGAGGGTCCGTACACTGCTGACCGCAAACCGGATGCATCACCCACGATCATCGGTGATGAGACTGTACATCCCGCGGAAGTGCGGGGGTCGAGGCTTTTTAAATGCGAAGACCCTCCACAACCGCGAGGTGTGCAGCCTCAGGGAATATTTTTTTAAAACCGACGTGGGTATGCACCGTGATGTGGTCGCAGTGGACAATGGGCTCACCCCGCTCTCGATGGCTAAAGAGAACTGGCGCAAACCGGTAGTACTTACTACAGATGACCGCAAGGCGGTATGGCAAAACAAGGAGCTTCACGGGCGCTTCTACCGGGCTCTTCATGAACCCGGTGTAGATTTCTTAGCGTCCGTATCCTGGCTACGTTTTGGTGACCTTTTTGGTGAAACTGAAGGTTTCGTCTGTGCAATTATGGACGAAGTTATCTTGACGAATAACTACCGGAGACATATTATGAAGGACGGGACGGTTGACGTGTGTCGGGCATGCCACCGTCCGGGTGAGTCTATCAGACATATCATCTCTGGTTGTTCTCGTCTGGCTAACGGCGAGTACTTGCACAGACATAACCAAGTGGCCAGGATTATTCACCAGCAACTTGCTTTGAAATACAAACTTGTGGACTCTGAGGTACCGTATTACAAGTATGTGCTCGACCCAGTTCTCGAAAATGACCATGTCACGTTGTACTGGGATCGGTCTATCATTACTGACAGGACTATTGTCGCCAATAAGCCTGATATAGTGGTGATAGATCGATTAGCGCGCCGCGCAATGATAATCGATGTTACCATCCCACATGACGAGAACCTCGTGAAAGCTGAGAAAGAGAAACAAATAAAATATCTCGACTTAGCACACGAGGTTGTTGACATGTGGAATGTGAGCTCGGCTGTCATTGTGCCGATTGTCGTAACGGCCAACGGCCTGATAGCCGAAAGCCTCGACCAACATCTCTCGAGGCTCTCGTTAGGCGGTTGGATCAAGAGCCTGATTCAGAAGGCAGTACTCCTTGACACGGCACGTATTGTGAGGAGGTTCCTGTCTTTGCAGCCCTAACCACCGGTAGCTTGGACCCTGCTCCCGACACCGGTGGAACTCTATTTTTTATATTTTTAAATGTTTTTTTTATATCTTTTATTTTAAATATATTTAAAAATGTAAATAATAAGAAAGAAAAATAAATAAACGACATAATATGTACATGTATAAAAAAGGCAAATAGAATCATAGGGCATCAAAAAATTCGTCCGCATCGCTGTCAACAGGAAAAGTGCCCAAAAGGCTGGCAGCATTGCCACGTTGTATGGCTATGCTGATTCTTTGGCCAAAGAATAGGCCAGCCCTCTGGTTACATGTAGAGTCGACCAACCACTTGGCGATGTCTCAAAAAACTAAGTGGGCACTCGGACATCATGGCCCTAGTATTTCAACCCCAAACGGCTTGAGCATATAACTCCCAAAAAGATTGGAATATTTTCGAGGGCAATTTTTTTATCATTACCCAAATTTTTACAAACACAAACTCAAAGCATTTATTTATATCAAACCAATTACAGGCACTTTTGAATTGTTAAAGAGTCAGTTAGTCCGAAAATTGAAGATAGTCGCCCATTCCAAAACGTAGATCTCTATGGAGAAGAATGGGCAAGAAACTCCGTGGACACTCTTTTAAATCAAAATTATTACAAAATCCTGGGTACATTGTTCTTGTTGCTTCTATATGTGAGAACAATGTACAAAATAAATAATTAAAAACAATTCAAAATATAAGATTAAAAATAAACCCTGGCAGTTAAGAGATGACTAGTCTCCACTGACGGCGCCCGTTCACGAACATGACGCGTGGATCAGCACCATCCAGCTCAACCATTTTGTAGGGAACCGAATTATCCAACACAGGGTGATGAATATGAACAACTTTCACCATGGGACCAACTCTGTAATCACAAAAAAAAATCATCTGTTTCATATATTTTGGTCGAGTAGGAATTTAACTTTTGTACTGCTTGTGGGCTACTATTGTTTTGAGATTGATTTCCGGATTAGAAAAAGTGCAATTGGTTTGTCCGTTGGAAGATTCCCTGTGACTGGAGCAATAAAATTCTTCTTCTTCGTCGTTCCGTCAATGCTGAGGATCGCGACCACATACGACGCGTCTCCAAGTTGTACGGTCTTCTGCAGTGTGGACCGCTCGGTAAATGCTGCCTCTAACAGCCTTCTTGATCGCGTCTCTTGCCGGTGCTCTGCCTTGAGCGTGTCTTCCTCCCACCCGGCCCAGTATCCCGACTGGAGCAATAGGGCTGAGCTATATCTTAACCCCTGCCTTTCCCCCCAGATAGTAGTAGCAGGGCTTGTGGCTACATAATAACAGCCGCACGAATCGATCGAAGGTTAAGCTACGCTTGCCGAGGTCGGTTCGTGAATGGGTGACTGTCCATTACATATCGAGACTCTTCCGTGCCTCTGTTGGTACCGGCTGTCATTCGTAGATCATTGACAGTCTCATTACGGGTAGTCAGAAGCCCGAACTTCTGGCAACCAGTTTACCAAGGGGTATCATATTACCTATTGACTGGGTTGTAGAGGTCAGATAGGCAGTCGCTTCATGTAATTACTGGTATACAGCTGCATCCGGTTAGACTGCCAACCCCAACATAGTTGGGAAAAGGCTAGGCAGATGAAGATGAGTACAGGAAATTCCTTATAGCATCATTGCAAGTATTGCAACCTCCAGAACATCAAAACTTTATTAAAAACCGAAAAATTTAATGGTAGGTAGGTAACTGTTTTACACGTACAAAAATGCGGCGTTAGCGAATCAGATAGTCACCGCCACAGATAACGGTGACAAATGGCGTCCCGTAATGATTCACATTACGTGAAATGACGCAAATGTTACTGTGCTGAAACTTGCAAATGGGAGCTAGCTTTTAGTTTTTTCTGGCGTTTTTGTAGATAAATTGTGGACCTACCTACCTATCAACGGTCTTTTTTTTGGGTTTAGTAAAATTCGGAATAATGCTCACTATTTACTGTTCACAGTTTCGTACTTCAAAGATAACATCCTCTTTTTCGGTATTTAAACTATCTACCTTGGTTTTTAGTATTCCGTACCCGAAGGGTGCCATATGGAACCCTGTTACTGAGCGTCCGATGCCCGTCCGTCAGTCTGTCAGTCAGCGGGCTGTATCTCATGAACCGTAATGGTAGCCAGTTGAAATTTTCACAGATTGTCTATTTCTATTGTCGTCGTTATAACAAGAAGTAATAAAAATAAAATAAAGTTAAAAATTAAAGGGGGTCCCCATACAAGAAACGTGTTTTTAGGGTTCCGTACCTCAAAAAGAAAAAACGGAACCCTTATAGGATCACTTCGTTGTCCGTCTATCTATCTGTCAGTCTGTCAAGACCCTTTTTCTCAGGAATGCGTGGAGGTATCAAGTTGAAATTAAAATCAAATACGTAGGTCTTTTTTTTTTTTTTTTTTGTGGATGGGAAATCATCAAATGACTTCTCCCGCTCTGGGCGGAGCGGGAGGGCGTGTCAGACTTTTACTGACTAAAACCCACCCGTGTTCCTTCTGTTGCCTGTGCCGGGGCCACGGTAACTCTTTCGAACATCCCGCAACCCTAGCTGGCATCGGCCCTAGCGGACCCCGTCAATAGTGCTGACATCTCTTTGAGGCGCGCGTGGAACACGACGCGCCGTCGACTCGGGCTTGGTCCTTACCGGACGGCGAGCTACCCATTGCTCGCCGTCCGCAAGCCCGCGCCTACGGTGGCCGGGAATCGGCTGCCAATTCCCGACGCCCAGGGCGTCTCCTGCGGCGACTAGGGGCGTGAGGGTGCAAAGCTTGCCTCTCCCTCACGCGTCCCGCCTCCTCCTTCACGAGCATTACTGCTTCGCAGAAGGAGGTAATGGCTTCCCATGCACTCTCGCTCCGTACCATGGCCTGGACCAGGGCCGGACGCGAGAGATCGCCGCCGCCGATCGCTTCCGCGAGGACACGGCGGTGCTCCGCCCAAGCCGGGCAGACATCCACCGTATTCTCCACCGTGTCCTCCGGGCGATCCACACAGTAGTGACACCTGGGCGTTTCCTCACGCCTTATCCGGAACAGGTACCTCCCGAAGCACCCGTGTCCGGTGAGGACCTGCGTCAGACGGTCCCTTGGAGATGTACCAAAATCAAGATACTAAATGAACGCTATAAAAAAAACGGCAATTTATGCGACATATTTTGATACTCACAAATAAATTAAAACCTAGTGGGTACTTTCCGTTGACCTAGAATCATGAAATTTGACAAGAAGCAAAGTCTCACAGCACAAGTGACGGAAAAAGTCCAAAAATCAATAATTTGTAGTTTTATCTTATAAAAGATTTTTTTTTCGATTCCAAACTGACCGTGACATCTATGTATGGGAGAACATGTTTTTCTTAAGTTTCTTTTTGGGATAAATCCATCCCAACTGCGGAACCCTTCAGTGTGCGTGCTCCGACACGCACTTGGTCGGTTTTTTTTTAAACTGAAGTATCTTTTTTAGAATGTGTAGTATTAAATATTGTACGGTTGTAAGGAAACCTTCGTGTGCGAATTTGACTCGCACTTGGCCGGTTTTTTTCATCTGTTTCTGTATATTTTTAAACTCAAGTTTTACTCGTAGATACTTGCAATGACGTCAATGTAAAATGTAGATGTAGTAGATGTACCTTTATCTACTTATATACATGTGTGCTAGACTAGACTTTATAACAATCATTAAACTTTCACTGCTTTTGTAACATGGAAATTGTAAACATTACGAAAAAATATGGCCATTAATTTTTATTTAAATCAGCTTACAATTTTATTATCAAGCATTTGCATTTTTATGAACCAAAATCAAAATATCAACCTCAATAATGCAATTGAAACCATAAATCCTCAGGCAGACATTGAAATATCCATTTTTTATTAAACAAACATCTCATTTGAGTAACGCACGCAAATAATTGCTAAAACATGCTATTAATACCTACATCTTCAGAAACTCAAATAGCTATGACAAATGTTCCCCAGAGCGATTTGCGTGCAAAAAACTTGGCAAAATACTTACATTGTACATCCTCAATATACATCAGTCTGAATTTTACGTAATTACCTTTCACGTAAACACATAAATTAAATTCAGATTTTTTACTTTGACCACAGTCATAATATTGCTAAGTAAATTCTGTGGCAGATTTAAAAATTGTAGTTGCATTAAACACGCAATTAATTGTAGTGACAATTGTGATCTTTATCCGATTGGTGAGACAAAACAATTACACTGGGCCGCAAAGAAAGCGGGTCGGTTATTAAAAAAAAACTTTTTTACAAAAAAAAAACAACCGACCTCCAAAAAAAAACATTACAAAGTGAAAGATAACTTTAATTTCGGAAGTCGGTGTCTTTGGATCTGTATTTTAGGTTTTTGCCACCGACCTCCGAAATTAAAGATATTTTTCACTTTGTAGTGTTTTTTTTGGAGGTCGGTTGTTTTTTTTTTTGGTAAAAAAAGTTTTTTTTATTTTTCACGCTTTAGTGGGTCGGTTTTTGATTTATCTAAGTTACAATAGCCTCATGACAACTGCTCATCACCTTTTACAAAACATTGCTTTAACCGATGCAGGGACGTTAATTGTTAAGGAGTTCTCCTAGTACTCCACCATCAGCTCCACTTCACCATATAAATTGTGACGAGCTTAGCAATAATTTTAAAGTAATCGAATCGCAACCCGTGAAATACCTATTATTGAGTTGTTCCGGTGGCCATCTCTCTCATCTCTCATCTGTGGTCTGTGTCATCAGTTCCTCTTCACCAAATGGTGCTTTCCGAAGGCAAATGCACAAGTTACTATAAAAAATACCCAAATCGCTATAGGTGTGTCTATACTATTTGTAGAGTTCCCTCGATTTCTCCAGGATCCCATCGTCTGATCCTGACCTGATGACTATAGGGCCACCTGGAGAGTATACCCTTTCAAACAAAAAGCAATTTAACAAATTGGTCCAGCCGTCTTCGAGAAATCGGGGAACACACTTAAAAAAAAAGAAGATTCTGACGAACTGAGTGAGAACCTCCTCCTTTTTCGAAGTCGGTTAAATATAATTTATGGCCAGAGTGCATCTTATGACAATTCCAAAAAGCCCAAACACGGCTAGGATACATTGTTTTATTACGGAATTCCGGTGCCTACCTTCCGGCTTCATCATCAAATCAATTCGATGGTACCATTTTCATCAGCACTATTTGGCTTCGTCATTGTCGCTTAACTATTTTAATCGAGATATCTTATCACCACCTGTGAAATACTTATCATTTAGGAGTTCCCGTGGCCATCTGTGGTCTTCTCCAACAGTTCCACTTCACCAAATGATACTTTCTGAATGCAAATGCTTGACTTGTTGTTGAAAATATCAAAATCACTATGGGTTTGCCTATAATATTTGACGAGTTCCCTCAAGTCCTCATGGATCCTGTCATCAGAACTGAACTTTGATAAAAATGGGACCAATCTGGAAGTATGTCCTTTCAAATAAAAAAAGAATTTTCCAAATCGGTTTTTATATGAAGGAGTACCGAAGTAACAAACATTAAAAAAAACATACAACCGAATTGATAACCTCCTCCTTTTTTGTAGTCGGTTAAAAATGGGAAAACTTCAAAAATATTTGAGCAATCCTTTTAGAATAAAAACCGAATTAAAGTTTGTTTAATTACAAATACAGGAAGATGTAAAACCTTTTTTATTTCTTTTTGGTGATTGTATTAACCATAAATAAAAAATAAGGATGATTTTTAAAATTTGAACAACTTTGAAACCATTTGTTTTATTTATCTATTTAACAGTTTATGTACACACATATAAACAAACAAGAAGAAAGGAACAGAAAAAAACGTACAAAGGTGATGCTTATTTCTAAAGAAATCTCTTCCAGCATACCTGCGATAGGAAAGTAGATAAAGAGATGTAGACAACGTGGGTAAGAGTAAAAGAGAAAACAAAATATATAAAATCACAAACAATACACTATATATAAACATAAAATATGAGTACATACAAATACATACATTATACTACCAAAATAAATATCACTAAAAACTTATCGTATCTTTATTTTTGTTTCTGTTTATAAATATGCTTGTGCACAAATTCATTATTTTGATCAAATTAAATAAAAAATATGCCACTAACCCCTGAAGCGGGTACCAGAATTCTAACAATGCTTGAAGACGAGCGCAGTCAGCGTTATACAGCGAGAACTGTTGGTATATCGCTATCAAACGTTCAAAGAGTGCTCCAGCGATTTGAAGAGACTGGATCCAATATTCGCAGACTAGGAACAGGCCAAACAAGGTGCAGGTCAGCGCGGGAGGATCGATATAATATGGTGTTAACAATATTGAGAAATCGATTTCAAACGGCTGTTGAAGCTGTGGTTGAGGTCAAAAATCACCTTCTATGTGCTGGAGATAACATTAAAGCAGGAAATGTCCGATTATTTTGCGTGAAAAATAATGCCCACAAAATATTGATTTCACAATAAACCCAAACCGAGCGAAGATTTAAATGAATAAAGGTATGTATTTGGGTATGATTTTAACGAATACGGAGAACAAGAATAAATTAATATCGAGAAAGAGGCCAAAAGTGATTTGTGAATTTTAAAATAATTTATGGATGGACTTACAAACAAGTTGCATAAGATACCTACCAATTTTAAGTAAAGTTAGCTCAGAACAGACGTCAATTAATTAAATTAGTTTGAGAAATTCATGAAATGGAGAAGTAGATTCAAGTTATAAGTAGGTCCTGTGGTGTTTTAAGTTTGTAAGACGTAGATTTTTCTCTTCCAAGTTTTTTTTCCCAATATGACCAAAGGAAAGGCAGAAAAGCAGCCAGATAGGTGGATAATCTGATGAAATTACCATTAGTAAGATCTGGATGAGACTTGCACTTACCAGGAAAGCATGACACCAAAAGGGGGAGGCCTAATAGAGTGCACTTTTTTATCGCATTAGGTGAACATGACTGTAAAAAACATAACATAACATCACACCTGTAATCCCCGAAGGGTTAGGCATAGGTATACCTATATTACAGTGTACCCTATTTCGCCAGTTATGTTTAAGTCCCATGTGATAGGGGGGCAGCTTATTGCCATCAACCGGGGGTATAAATCTAGACTCAAGGCTGCTTCTGAGAAATTCCTGATGGAAATACCTAATAACAAATAAAATATAATAATAATATTATAATTTAAAAATTAATGTAATGTAACTAATGTTTAAAAGAATGTATATAAATAGTGTTAATTGTAATTTTATGTATATTACTTTTGCATACCGTTAAAACGATGAGACATGCAGCTCCATGCATTTTATGTAACACCTGTAATTTACCATGTTTCTGGCAAATAAATAAATAAATAAATAAATAAATATAAATAAATAACACTTCGCCCGACATTGGAATCGAACCCAGGACCTCATGCTCAGCAGTATCACTTGCGACCACTAGACTTATGAGGCTGGAAAAGAGAACTAAAATTCGTTCACCAAGTGGAATGAAATGAAATTGTTTAAGTTTATTCGGTAAGTACTTTTACACGCAATATTAAAAAAAAAACCGGCCAAGTGCGTGTAAGACCACGCTAAATGAAGCGTTCCGCAGTTATGATGGATTTATCCCAAAAAAAAACTTAATATTGTAATTGAAAAACATGTCCCATACATCGATATACGTCACGGTCAATTCTCCAACTTGAATGTAAGTTTGTTATATGATAAAATCACAAATTATTGATTTTCGGACTTATTTTAACTCATACTATGAGACCTTGCTTCTTGCCAAACTTCATGATTCTAAGTCAACGGGAAGTACCCTATAGGTTTTGATTTAATTGCGAGTATCAAAATATGCCGCTTATATTGCCGTATTTTTTATTGCGTTGACTTAGAAACTTGATTTTTTTAGAGCTTCAAGGGACCATAGATTTACGTATTTGATATTAATTTCAACTTGATACCTCTACGCGTTCCTGGGAAAGAGTGTCTTGACAGGCTGACAGACAGACAGACGGACAACGAAGTGATCCCATAAGGGTTCCGTTTTTGTTTTCCTTTCGAGGTACGGAACCCTAAAAATAAGCTAGATGGAGTTGACATTTCCTATCTGACCACCCCTGAGAAGAAAGAACATTTTCCTCTCGATCTATCTTACAAAACTTTCCAAATACATTCACCAAACCCTTGTTACTATCGCTTGGTGTAATACAATTTTACTTTCTGTTTTGCCATCAATCTTGTCCCAAATGATTAGGGCAGAGAGACGTATTACTGCGGTCAGTGAGCCTCGCAGATAAATGCGTCATGGTCCACTAACATCTCGCGGTATATTGGTCTATGATTAAACGAGATTATTTAGTAATCTTAGTATTGTTTCGGGTTATTTTCTGTATGGTTTGAGATGATTTTCTATAGAAGATCATCATTCTTATTCATTCAAATCTTTAACAATTTGCTGAAGCATTGAATTCATGATTAATTAATCTTTCCGTGATAAAAAATACGGGAGCACGGTTTGAAACGTCATATTTCTGAAACGTATTTTCCCAATCAATCAAACCCAACAATGTTTTAATAGTATTCCAAAATAAAAAATATCAACAGAATTTTACAATTTGTTTTATACATTTTTTTCAGTTAGCGTTTTTGTCGATGCTTCTTTTAATTAAACAAAAATACAAACAGCCATTAGCTTTCTTTTAGTTTACACAATGTTTAACTTAGTACAGATATTCTATTTCACGAAGTCCGTTCGGCTTTGATTGTAGTAGTGACGTATCCCGACAAGCGCGCTCGTGTGTGTAAAAGTGGGTAACGTTAGCAAAGAAATCTGATATATATTCAAGTCGAGATTTAATAATCGAAATAAAATTTTGGTTTTAAAAGTATATACTTGTTGTAAATAAATAAGATTAGGTTGCAATAAATACAAAAATATTAAGAAGACGTAGGCATTTAATTAAGCATTGGTATTACAGAATGGAAACGAAACAAGTAGGACTATTCAGTATTTTCAATCACTATCAGATAAATTTTCGATTTCCGGTACCGTTTTGCTGTCGTCAGAATCATCTTGTACATTGATTATACATTCAAAATCGAGATCAAAACATTTCAAGTAGTCTTTTTCAATTTTTTCAACATGATCACAAGTTTTCTGCCACGTTTCACTGCTAACTTGGCCCAAACTTTCATTGATCAGTCTTTCCGTATTGGTCATGTTTTGCTCGTATTTTTAGATGCGACGTAATTTTTAACGATCCCCCAAATATTTTCAATCGCATTTAATTCTGGGTGATAGGGGGGAAGACGTAAGACATCAAAACCCTTGCTCTTTATAAATTCGTCAATCTTGTAGATTACGTGTTGGGCTTTGAAGTTCTTTATTATATCGTACAATTCCAATTTAAGAAGAGATTCATCAAATGCTATACCCTTATCCCTGAGCCATTGCTGCATATCGGCTTTCTTTGTAGATTGCGTCGATAGTCGTTCAGCCCGTGTGTTGTGATAAGATGCATTGTCTAAGACAATGACAGAGCGCGGAGGTAAATTGGGTAGAAATTTTTCATTTAGCCACTTTACATAGTTATCATAGCTCATATTTGAATGATAATCACGAGCTGTTGAGTTGGTCTTATAAACCAAAGAAGCATTTTCAATAAAACCACCCTTGGTTCCCGCGTGCACTAAAATAAAGCGAGTGCCTGTGCTATTTTTTTTTTAAAACGGAGTGCTTTCCTTTTTTTTTGCCCAGGTGTTGTTTCGCACGTGTGTCGAAAGGACGTAGCTCTCATCGGTGTAGACAATGGGCCGACTTTGAGAGCGGCACTCTGTTATCTTTTTTAAATATTTTAAACGCCACATTTGTATATCATGACGCTCCGTCAAGACTTTACAGTTGTTCTCTGTTTTGCGCCACTTGTAACCTAATTTCAATAGTAACTTGCGAACAATTTCTAAACAGCCTTCGAATCCGATTTTTTTATTCAATGCTGTTCTTAACTTAGCTAATGTTGGAATTTCTTAATGGACAATATGGAAATCTTGTACAGTACTGCGAACCACATCGGCTGTAAAATTATCTATATCCACTTTATTATCTCGCTTTCTCCTTTTCTTCATAGGTGAAGTGAATTTTGATGAAGTGGATGGCAATTCCTTATCTTCTTTTAATATTCTTTGAACTGTTTTTTGGCTAACACCCGTAGCTTCAGCTGTACGCCGTGTAATGTCTCGTAAATGAGACAAATCACAGTTGGGTTCCATGAATGATTTTGTAAATTCATATTCTTCTCGCAAAAAATGATAAACACTAGCTACGTATCATGTTTTGACCCTAAAACAAAATGTAATCAAAATAATTAAGAAATATAAACATTTTATAACACAAAAAACATTCATTTTATAAATACTTCTATTGCTATATTAAGTATCTTTGTATAAAATTTTAATTGAAAACGTATAAATAAATATTACCTCACTATGGACAACTCTTCTTCATTATGTTGCCATGCTAACCTTACTCCATGAAACGATTTGGCGCGAACTAAAAACACTACTAATCCGGACCGTGCCCCGATCGACACTGAGCGCTCTCGAGGTTACACACACAAAAACAATGTGCATGTGCACGCCTGACAACATTCATAGCCAAACGGACTTCGTGACAAAGAACATCTTGTACTCTATTTGATGAATTTGTATTTTTGACCAGAGGGCTGGCTCGTTCTTGGGCCAAAGAATTAGCATTGTCATTCAACGTGGCAATGCTGCCAATCTTTTAGGCATGTTTACGGATGACAGCGATGGGGACGAGTACTTCGACGGCTAAGTGTCCTTTGTTTGAAAGGGTATACTACCCAGATGATCCCATTGTCATCAGGTCAGGATCTGATGATGGGATCCTGGAGAAACCGAGGAAACTCTTCAAATATTATGGGCACACCTATAGCGATTTGGGTATTTTTTATAGTGACTCGTGTATTTGCTCTCGGAAAGCACCATTTGGTGAAGTGGAACGGATGATGAAAACCACAGATGGCCACCGGAACTACTCAATAATAAGTATTTCACGGGTTGTGATTTGATTACTCTAACATGGTGGCTAAGCAATTTATTCTCGTTACAATGCATAATGGTGAAGTGAAGCTGATTGTGAACCGGGAGAACTCCTCAAGAATTAACGTCTCTGCATCGGGGAAACCAATATTTTGTAAAACGTGATGAGCAGTTGACATGAGGCTATTGTTACTTAGATACATTACAAACAAACCCTCAAAAAAGTGAAAAATAATTTCGGAAGTCGTTGGCAAAAAATTTAAATACAAATCCAAAGACAGCGACTTCCGAAATGAAAGTTATTTTTCAATCTGTCGTGTTTTTTCTGATTGTTCTTATCTTTTTGTATGCACGTGTTTCTGTGATAAACAAAAACTATTTTTCTTTCTTTCTTTCTTAAAATAGTTAGTTGTGTGCACTTAACTGACTAAAACCCACCCGTGTTCCTTCTGTTGCCTGTGCCGGGGCCACGGTAACTCTTTCGAACATCCCGCAACCCTAGCTGGTAGTTGTGTGCACTTGCGAGCAACTAAATTGACTCAATTCCTAATCATGAATTTCGACTCAAATAGCAATTAATCGAAAACAACTAAAACGATTGAATACCATCTTAAAGCTGAAACGTCAGGCTTTAAAAAAAACTTTTTCATAAATTTTTGAAAAAGAAACCTACTTTGAATGCACGGGTTGTATAGGGTAGAGTCGATTAGATTGCTAGCGAGTGTATATTCTATATAAGCATTTTAATGTATGATTAAATATAAATTTAATAAATACAACTACTTTCTTTTTTTTTGCATTACGTACTGTAATTAAATATTAAATGTTTGGAAATGTGTAAATCCAACTACGTATACTTTCAAAAATATATTTTTGAAAACCAAGTTAAGTATGTCTTTTAAATGGAAGAAAGGATGGATTTTTAGCATTTACAGGATTTTAACGAAGTTTCCAACGTTGTCTGCAAGCAAGACGAAGTTAGTTGAGTTTTTAAGTGAGTTTTTTATTCCTGCACTGTTAGAAAGAAAGCGAGGGTAGACGAAACAAAAGGGTTCATTCAACAATGCTTTGTTAGGATAGAACTTTTAATTTTTTTTTGTTAGGGAGGTTTCTTTGAAGGTGAATGTTAGGGAAGTGTGAGTTTTTAATGTATTCAGTTAGAGGTTAAATTAGGGTTATTGTATTTCTTTTTCTTATTGACTAATATCAATGGAAGGTGGGCTAATGCTAATGGTAGGGTAATGGCTTTTGTTTAATATATGTATGTATTTACTGTATATATGTAAATGTTACACCACGGTAGACTACCTGCAATACTGTCTCTCCTTTTCCCTTAATCCATCCAAATGTTGTCTTTAAAAGATCGCTCTTAGCGATAAGACCGCCCATTGTGTCACCCCTTGTAAAAATTCTATTTTATATCTCTAATATTTATGGTGTACATAATATAGAGTATTCTATCTATCTATCTACTTATGTTAAAACCAATAAATACAGCATGTATCTAAGTAATAACGCTTGCCGCAGTTGATTCGTGGATGGGTGACCATCTTTACATACCGAGACCCCTCGGTGCCTTGGAAAGCATGATAAACCGTTGGTCCCAGCTGTCATTTTTGGATCTTTGACAGTCGTTACGGGTCGTCAGAAGGCCTAAGTCTGCGATAGCCAGTCTTGCCAAGGGGTATCGTGTTACTCAGTAACTGGGTTGTGGAGGTCAGATAGGCAGTCGCTCCATATCAAATACTGGTATTCAACTGCATCCGGTTAGACTGGAAGCCGACCCCAGCATAGTTGGGAAAAGGCTAGGCAGATTGTTTGATGTATTATTTTAAAATGGCATAACAAAATACAGTCTATCGAAATTAGTTTTCAGAGTTGACAGAATGTATTCATCCATTGTGCATGCCAACGTTTTAACCCGTCGGTGTTTTATTTGTACGGAACATAATTTATTTGCTATAATTTATTATCATCACGTTTAATAAATGTTCTTGGTCAAAATAGGCCAATGAATTAATGACCACATCATCTCACTACTCTATCACAATTAATTCATACATTCAGTCTATAAATCACGTAGAAATAAAAAATAAAGTATAATTTCATGCAGTGTTACAATATTTCAGTCCGACAAGTCTACGGCCCTAACACTTACATAACTGTACACATTTTGCGACGCTTCGTGCGTTATGACCTTCAGAGCAAGTTATAAGCGACAGCAGAGCGAGTTTATAAGCGGGCCAGACGCAACTTGGATATGTAACTTATTTTGTGGATTGATAAATATCAATCCAGTTGTTGGCTTTAGCCAACACAGTTTTGTGTATCGTTGACAAAGTAATCAGCCCCAAAAAGATGTATACATGGACAAGGAACCATTTTATTGTCTACAACCAGTGTGAATACCACATAAGTCAGTAATATTATAGTAATATTATTATTGACCTACATTAATAATTACGGAAAAAAATGATGATCGTTAATCTAGGTTATAACGTACTAGCTTCTGCCCGCGACTTCGTCCGCGTGAAATTTCTTATTCCCCCGACCCATCCCGTCGCATCGCATCGCCTGCCCGCCCTATTTACTTCGTTTTTGCTTAGCATTCTTTCTGACTAATTTTTTCTCTTTGCTCGGCTCATAACATGATGTTAAATAGCATATAGAAATCCCACAAGAATTGGGCTATAAAATTTTTCAAATCCGACTGGTAGTTCCAGAGATTAGCGCGTTCAAACAAACAAACAAACAAACAAACAAAAAAACGAACTCTTCAGCTTTATTATTAGTATAGAGTATAGACAGATAAACGGGCAAAACTATTAGGTTATATACCTATAATATTCTACATAGATATTCCTCGTATTGAAATGCGAAAATATTTTCTATACTAGCATAATAATGCTATTGTTCTTGTTTCAACAATACGGGCTATTAATTACTCTATCATATTTACTTGCCACAGTCATGTCATGGAACTTTTATATCACTTTCCTGTATAAATAGATTATTTAATACATTTGCATTAAACAAAACTAAATATCGATTCTTAATTAACATTACAATGGCCAAAGTCTTATTTATAAAAAAAAGTTTTAAGGCTCTTGCAAACACGAGACACACGACGCGACACAAAGGCATCGCGTGTCGCACAACGAGTGGTGCCTTTGTGTCGCGCGCGATACGTGTCGCGTATCGCGCCTGCTTGCAGGAGCCTTAAATTTTATGACCCAAACGAAGGCCAACAACGACATCGCATGGATATGTCGTTCATATATAATTTGTAAAACCTTTGTTTCTTTGGTTGAAATCAAAAGATCTGAGAGTACATTCGACGTGCGAAGTAAATATCAGCAGATCTCCTTTCAAGATATTAAGCCGTGATGAGTAAGCTACTGTGGTGGACCGGTAACCGCAGCTATCTTTCGGGTGGGCCATGTTCACCAGTTTATCACCGAGAACAAGATGACGCGTCCACCGTACGCCGGTCACCGGAGCGCCTCTGCGCCGGTTGCCCGATTTTTGTTTTTTTACCTATCATGCCGAGTTCAGTCGCAATGGACACACGATCGCCGTCACTGGGAGGTCACGTTCGGTAGGCTTATTACGCATCTTGCAGAAGTCAAGCGAAAGCAAAATTTGCGCAATTTGTTTGTTATTAAATTGCAAATCCGTATTATGTATATGTGATACAATATGTAATAAGCCTACCGTTCGAATAATCTCGTTTCTCGGTGACGGCTACGGTGGAAAAATGCCCTTAGATTTCCACGCTGTCAACGACGCTGTCAACGAGGCTCACAACCCGCTACCGCTCATGAAATACGCCATACAACTGAAACACGAGCATAATTCAGCTTAACACGATTAACTCTGTCGGGAGCAGATTCAAACGAGGCTTCAATGTTTGAACTTAATTACGCGATTGCCATGTCAGTCGGCACAGCACTACCTGCGGTATGACAGCGGTAGTAATTTTAGGTGATTAGCTCTAGTTCGGGAATGAAGGGTAATTAAGATGTTAAGGGGGAAGCGCCAGGTAGCCCGCGAAATTCAAACTTTCTTATGTTTTTTTACAATTTGCAAATAAGTGTTAAGTTGTATATTGATTAAAGTATCATACGCGACCGTAACAAATATGCATTTTCAGAATTATAATCATCAAAATCAGTAATACAACTCCATAATTTTGTATAATCCTAATTGTCAAGATTTCATGAAATAGTCATTCAATAGAATTACCTGGTCTTAGAGAGTTGTATTGATGACTTTAATTATTATAATTATGTAAATACATACTTTTTATGGTCGCGAATCATATTTTGATCAACATACAACCTAATACTGACTTGCAAATTGCAAAAAACGTAAGAAAATTTGAATTTCCCGGGCTACCTGGCGCTTTCACCTTAAAGCAATCTAGAATGGAAATTTACATTTTAGCTTTTAATTTTCATGCTTGCGTTGCTGGTGCTTTAAAATTTAATTTAATTTATCGTTTATTCTCTCTTCACAAAGCTGACTTAAAAACGTGTACATTTTTTTTTTAAATATTGAAATGTTCATCGCACCTCGAACAGCCAGTCCGACTGGCTAATAACTTTGCCACCCTGTGATTAATTTTCAAATAGTTCTTCTTATATTGGAGATGAGAAGGAATGATATCATCTGAGACAGATATCAGCTAGTCATCCAGTTAGCCGAAGCAAACCAAAGTTACATGGATGCACGTACACATGGCTACATATCAAGCTATACCGTTCCAATATAAGCTGATCTCGTATTTTATAGGATTACTGTACAATAAGAGATCAGCTGACTGGAAATTTATAGATTGATATATAGCCGTGTGTACCAATGCAAATGTTATACCTTCAACATTTTTACTGTTGGCACAGCAATGCAGAAACAAAAATTAACGCGTTTTGTAATGAAATATCGTTGACAGCGACAACAACTAGGTAATATAATAATAGCGATTATAATAACCTGCCCGCCCGCACCTGCCGCCGCGCCGCCGCCGCGTGCGCTGCCTGCTTGGCCTGCTGCCTGGCCTGTGGGCTGGCCATGTTTGTCGAAGGACCGATGGCCGGTGGAGCAGAAGAGTCCTGGAGTGGAGACCACGTATCGGCAAGCGTAGTGTGGGACGCCCCCCAGCTAGATGGACCGACGACCTAAAGAAGGTGGCTGGGACAGATTAGATGCGGAAAGCGGAGGTCAGGGTACTGTGACGCAGACTGGGAGAAGTCTATGTTCAGCAGTGGACTGCGATAGACTGAGTTGATTGATTAAATAAAAAAATAAAAAATAAATCTTTTATTTTGGACCAAAAATATTTTACATTTTGTAAACCCACCATGCTGCGAAACAGTTTGTCAGCGGGTTCGATAATAAAGTATTAAGGTATTGGCATCAATTGAGAAAACTTAGAGTGCATTAAAAGTCTTTATGTGAGTGTTAGAGTGCATTAAACTCGCTTTTTCCCGGGGCTTCGCCCGCGTGGATGTCGGAAAGTTTCCCACGGGAACGTACTATCGGGATTAAAAGTACCCTATGTGTTAATCCAAGAAAAAGAAACAGAGGAAGATCACTGGTACGTTGGGAAGACGAGATCAGTAGAAACGCCGGCTCAAACTGGAGCCAAATAACACAAGAACGAGACACAAACTGGGGTTATTGCAGAAGAAGAAATAGAAAATAAACTAAGTTTATAAATTAAATTAAACTAAGTTAACTGAACCCATTAGAACATAGGTACATATACTAAATATGAAAATCGTGTATTTATGCAAGAAATAAAAGGCTTTTTTATTCTTATTTTAATTTTATTTATGCGTTAATCCAGATTATAAACTATGTGTATCCAAATCCATACAGCCGTTATTGCGCCAATCCGGAACATACCTACACCCAGAAAAACAAATGACAAGAGCTATCAAAGAGGGTACAGAGGCATGAGGAACAGGGTGTAAAGTTAACTCATCCTCCATAGAAAAGGGAGGATCCTCCGACCAGACGGGTGTTATGTCTGGTGGGCTACTGCCCGACGGTTGATGTCGGGATGTTGTATATATGCTAGTCGCGCGGTAAACTCTGATTGCGCGAAGCAGGATTTTGCGTGACGTCAGTGTGACGCGTTTCATTGTGGCGATGTAGATATGCCGCCACATTACTCCCCTCCATAAGCCACAAGGCTACAAGGGTACTCGAAACTCAAAGAGAGTTCAAAACACTCGTTGAGAGTCTCACGCTTAGTACATAAGCATACCAGCGAGTAATCTCTCGTTGCCGTCGCGCACTCGCTGCTCGTTGCTCGCCAACTCGTTTTTAGTTGCTAGCTCTACTCGCTTCTCGTTAATCAATGGCGATGGAAGAGGACAGGGTGGGACCGGTGTATAAGAGAAGGAGATAAATCAAAACAAAAGACCCACAATGAAAGCCAGCTTGTGACCACTTCCAACTATCTCAGAATATTGGCTCTATTAAAGCACAAAGGTCTAACTAAGTTGATCCTAAAGTGCTGACTAGCTGTGAGAAGTTTGATCGAGGTAGTCCAGAGGCTCTAGCACAACCGCGCGACGAAACGTAAAGTAAATTCGAACGATTTTTGAATCGAAAATACAACTATCCTATAGGATTTTGGTTTAATTTTTTACGACAACCACAATTTATTATCACCCATATGAAAAAAGTTTTGAGGGGGAAGCGCTAAGGTAGCCCGTGTAATTCAAATTATCTAATGATTTTTGCAATTTCAGCTCAGTGTCTGGGTGTATGTTGATTAAAGTATGATTCGCGAACGTAAAAAATATCTATTTACATAATTACATATAATCATTAGAATCAGTAATACAACTCCTTAAGTTAGTATAATCCTCAAATGTCAAGATTTCATGAAATAGTCATTCAATAGGGTAATATGAAATCAGAGAGTTGTATTGATGATTTTAATTAAAATAATTCTATAAATACCGATATTTTACGGTCGCGAATCGTATTCAGATCAACATACTACCCGACACTGACGTGCAAAATTGCAAAAAAACCTAAAAAAAATTGCATTTTTCAGGCTACCCTGGAGCTTTACCCTTAAAACAAAGTAATTATTATATGCGAAACGAGTATTTTCGGTTTTAAAATCGTACGAATTTACGTTATGTTTAAGTCGCGCGTTCGTGCTAGGCCCACTGAAGGTGCGATGGAGACTAAACTTTCTCAATACTTTATAGTAATTCTGAAGTTTGTTCGTGAAGATTCCCATAAAGGTGTCTAGCATCTTTCTCTTGGGAAATTGGTTTAATATTTATTTTAATTACAGTAATTTATACAAATAAATATAATTAAAGTGTCTGTTTGTAATTTCAAAATAATAGCTTTTTACTTAATGCTTATGAAAGTATATATGGTACTTACTTATAACAAAAAAAACAATTTATAATAATTTTTGTCTGTCTGTCTCTGTGTTTGTTCCAACTAATCTACGAAATGGCTGGACCGATTTTAACGGGACTTTCACTGGCAGATAGCTGATGTTATAAGGAGTCACATAGGTTACGTTTATTTTAGAAAAAATAGGCTTTCACGCAAAAAATTAAAACCCATGAAATTGTGAACAAAATCCGATTCAAATAAAGTTGTTTTCCGACATCCACGCAGACGAAGTCGAGGGCACAGCTAGTTAAAAATGAAACTTTCAATTAAAACACGGCTTGGTTTATAATAGTATCACACGAGTGTTTTAATACTTGGTTATGTGCTGTTTCATACACTAATATATCCAAACTCATGCAATTTCATCAAAAATGTGTTTTGGATTTTCATACTAACATTGCCGGCCACTCCTCGCATGTATTTGATCTACAGGTGTGGGGAAATCAGTTGTCATGGCATGGGCACGAGATGTGGAGGAATGAGGAAAATGTCGCGAGGAAAGTTTTGATTATGAATGTGGATGGCTATAAAAGTAGGGGAAGACCAAAGACACGATGGACTATGTGAAAGAAGATATGGCTAGAAAGGAAGGGACTGCCGAGACGACGACTAACAGAGAAGTATGCAAGCAAAATACATGTTGCCCCGACCCCAAATAAAGGCTCCTTTGTTTTTGAGCGGAGGTCGCGTGTCGCGCCTGTTTGCAGGAGACTTAAATTGGGATAAAGGCAGGAGAATGATGATATACTTATTATATGCACCTATTGAATTTTCTCTGATGTGGCGATGGCGGGCGGTCTGATAAAATATTATTAAACAAGATAATGTAATGTACATAGCTTATCATTTAATATTAGCTTTCAAGAGACCGCCGATAAAAATGCAATTTCTTAAGAGGGCTGTCACATTTTGTCACCTTCTCGCTCACACGGGACCTTTTTAAGAATGTTAAATGAAAAGATGCGACTAATCAGAATCCTAGTTAACATACAAGACACAGACAGCTGCAAACCACATTTCCAAGAACACAAACTTTTAACACTTCCCTGTATATATATATAATATATTAGAAATATGCAAATTTGTTAGAAACAACCAACAGTTATTCACTACACGAGAAAACATACAAGCTAAATATACACTACGACACAGAAATAGGCTAAACCTACCTGGTGGCTCAAAGCTGAAAATGCACTCAACAAGCACTTTAGTAATGTCAGTTAAAATATATAATACGAGTAAATTACCGGAAGTAATTAAAAGTGAATAAAATTTAATGTATTTACAATTAAACTAAAACAATACCTAATCCATAACTGCTAATTAATACAAAATGAATACCAAAAATAATAAATAAAATCAAAGTCGAAGTGAGTAGTAGAAAAACATTTATATTTTACTATTTTCAAATAATAATATAATAATAGCCCTCTTCCTCTATCCTACCTCGCTGTGCCCGACAGGGTCCACAATGATCTAAAATTATGTATATTTTATAATGTACCTACCACCTAAGCTTACATTGTGGAATGCAAATAAATGTATTGAGTATTCAGATGCTTTTTAAAAAAAAATAATCAATTGGCGAACTAGTATATTATGGTAATTTGTAAAAACACATTTTTACTGTGCCATTTATTTACAGATCATAATACTAATTGAGCTGAATTTATTAGATAACACAATAGAAATGTGTTTTTAATAATACTGTATTATGCATTTAGTATAAAGCTGTAAAACATTTATTTTGTTATTTTAATTTTAGGAAGTTATTATAATAATTATATGTTAAAAAAAACTTAAAATATCTTTTTCTACTAACTAACGAACTAACTAACTATACAAATAAATATACAAAACAAAAGGAAACTTAGGCGTCGAAGTACTCGTCCGCATCGCTGTCATCCGGAAACGTGCCCAGAAGACTGGCAGCATTGCCACGTTGAATGGCAATGCTAATTCTTTGGCCAAAGAACGAGCCAGCCCTCTGGTCACGTGAAGTGTCGACCAGTCGGCGAGAAATTTCCTTAAAAAGGAGACGCGCACTCGGGCCCCATGACCCGAGCGTTTCGACCCCAAACGGCTCAAAACTGTAGTTACCGATAAGAATTATAATAATAATATAATAATAATGGAATTATAATAAAGAATTATAATAAATATATAATTTTAATAATTATATTAAATTATTATGTTTTTTTTTCTGTTGTTCGCCAATTGATTATCATTTTCAAAAACGCATCTTTTGTATTCATTCTTTAAAAATTTGGTTCCGTGTTAGCGAGATAGGTGGCAAAATGTGACAGCCCTCTTAACAAAAAATAATAATATGTATTTTCCATTGAAAGTGCCGCGTAATGCAATCAATTTGGTTTGAAGGCATGAAAAAAGCCTGCACTAAACATAAGCGGTACATTAATGTCAACAGTAGGTACTTACATAGATTTATAAACGTTTGAAAATAACAAATTTTCTCTAACATGTTTGGAAATTCGAGCATTATAACCCACTGGACTGTCCCTTTGGTTTCACGGTCGCAAGTGCGACTGCTGAGTGTGGGGTCCCGGGTGGGGCAAAGTGTTTTTGGGTTTTTCCATTACTTATTATTGAGTTGTTCCGGTGGCCATCTTAGCATCTGTAGTCTTCGTCATCAGCTCCACTTCACCAAATGGTGCTTTCCGAGAGCAAATGCACAAGTTAATACAAAAAAATACCCAAATCGCTATAGGTGTGCCTATAATATTTGAAGCGTTCCCTCAATTTCTCCAGGAACCCATCATCAGATCCTGACCTGATGACAATGGGACCACTTGGAAAGTATACTCTTGCCAACAAAAAATAATTTTCCAAATCGGTCCAGCCGTCTTCGAGTAATCGGGGAACACATAAAAAAAGATTCCGATGAACTGAGAACCTACTCCTTTTTTGAAGTCGGTTAAAAATCATTTATAGCCAGAATGCATCTCATGATAATTCCGATAAGCCCAAACATGGCTAGGATACATTGTTTTATTACGGAGTTCCGGTGCCTACCTTCAGGCTTCATCATCAGATCAGTTCAATGGTACCATTTTTATCAGAACCATTTATTTAAATTTGATATAAATCATAGTCGCTTAACTATCTTAATCAAGATATCTTATCGCCAACCGTGAAATACTTATCACTGAGGAGTTCCCGTGGCCATCTGTGCTCTTCCTCGTCAGTTCCGCTTCATCAAATGATACTTTCTAAATGCAAATGCTTGATTTTTTGATGAAAATACTGCTGTCGCTATGTGTTTGCCTATAATATTTGAGGAGTTCCCTCAATTCCTCTTGGATCCAATCTGGAAGTATGTCCTTTCAAATAAAAACATAATTTTCCAAATCGGTTTATAAATGACGGAGTACTGAGGTAACGAACATTAAAAAAAAAACAACCGAATTGATAACCTGCTCCTTTTTTTGAAGTCGGAAACAATACACAGTTTTGTAAATTTTATTAGTGTTACTATTATGATATTAAATAAGTGATCATTAGTTGATTGAATAATAACTAAATTAAGTTAAAATATGAATAAAAATAAATGTCAGATCAAATCAATTAAGTCAAAAGCACAGAGCAAAATAATAATTAATTAAATAGGACAATGCATTAAATTAAGTAAATGAAGTTAAGTCAGAAGCAAAAATTTTAAACTATAGTTTTAAATATATTCGAATATATTCGACAACCAAGCCGAATTTATTTGGCAACAGTCGCGTGCAATCGAAAACTGCGGAAGTATATTTTGATGTACATACAAACACAATTGCACCTCTTGACAGCTGGCAGTCTCGCTATTTATTTCATTTTATCCAATATTGAATATTTCAGTTTTATATAAATCTTGTGTCATAGTCTGTGAATAGAATTTAAATGGGATATTCAAAGTTTGTATTGAATTCGAACAATCTCGCTTTAAAAATGTTAGGATTGAAGAGGAAAATGGCGCGATGGATGGCGAGACCACAAGTGTGGAGTTTTAAGCAAACATTGGCCGTGTTTAACCGTAGTGTATCGTGTAATGACAAAGATATGCGCATGGTTGCTGATTTTGTTTATTTTGTCTGGTCTGATTTTTATAATAGGTAGGTACTTAATAGTTATTATGTTCTTATGTCGCGTGATTCCGAGATTCGTACTCATAATCTAAAATTACTTATTTTATTTATTCCAGTATACCTTATATTATATACCTTCCATACTAGGAATTTTGTGAGAAGTAAGTTTTATGATTTAATTTACTTATAGCTTACATCAGTATGCCAGAAAGACGACCATGATCTCATTCTTTGGTATCTTCACTACTGCTATTAGAAGAACTTTTTATGTGAACTGGTGGTGGTGGTGGGTGATCGTTCTATATAAGCTGGAAAGTCAAACCTTGTAAGTTCAGTTTGCAAGAAATATAGCTTAGCTGTACCTACACTGCAGCTAACTCAGATCCTAGTACCCCAAGACGATATTACCAAACAAAAAGCAGAAAATATAAAAAAAAAATATCCCAAGTACAATCCCTGTTCAACGTTTAATACAATTGAAACCATAAACAACAACACACTTACTCGGTACAATCATGACGATTACGATTACGCAACGCGTCCCAAAGTGAGTGTACGACATAAAACGCTTGTACAAATACATTCGCGTACAGAAGTGCTCGTGCCTTGAGTGCTTTATTTCTTTGTAAGGAAACTGCAATAAAGTAGAAACGTGGAACATTTTCATGTTTTATAACGATGATACAACGTCGTTTTCTTTGTGTTTCAGAATGTCTCTTTTTATCACTGAATGATAGCTTTATTTTCTGAGAGAAGATTTAATATGTTTCTTTTTTGACAACATTAATGTCTATGGTATCTTGTTTGTGGTTATTGTGAACTAAACGTTCTTTATTTAAACCTATGAAGAAGTAGGACGTTTAATTATGTTACAATATTACCTATAAATAGTTATCTCAAAATAGTATATTAGTATTTTTGTATACAAAAACTGCGGTCTCGCACCTGATAAGCAAGCTACAAGAGTTTATATGTTTTAATTTACATTTTTGTTAGATATTTTATGGCGATCAAGATGTTTGTAAGTAATAAATTGTATGACTTTGATCACAGAATTTGTTATTAACAATTTCTTATTATTATTAATTTTTTAGTAGTCTGTCTCTCTTACCTTTCTCCCTTTAATCTGAAAAATTTCTTAAAACTCTCTCTGAACTTTAACTATAACCTTATGTCTGCGTCAACGAATGGTGTTTGCGTTGCTGAGTTCTGGGTTAAACAGGAAATTTAACTTATATTGGCCATCGACTCTAAAAAGAAGACGTATAACCTAGCTTTAGTTAAATTGTAATAATACTAGCTGCCCCCTAACAGGGTCATGTACTCTTTTTTTTTTTTTTTTGTGGATGGGAAATCATCAAATGACTTCTCCCGCTCTGGGCGGAGCGGGAGGGCGTGTCAGACTTTTACTGACTAAAACCCACCCGTGTTCCTTCTGTTGCCTGTGCCGGGGCCACGGTAACTCTTTCGAACATCCCGCAACCCTAGCTGGCATCGGCCCTAGCGGACCCCGTCAATAGTGCTGACATCTCTTTGAGGCGCGCGTGGAACACGACGCGCCGTCGACTCGGACTTGGTCCTTACCGGACGGCGAGCTACCCATTGCTCGCCGTCCGCAAGCCCGCGCCTACGGTGGCCGGGAATCGGCTGCCAATTCCAGGGTCATGTACTCTTAAGTTTTAACCTTGTCATAGCTTGTAGCTGTGTGTACACCTATATAAATAAAATTTAAGTTTCTATTTATAATGTCAAAATCTTTTTTACTTTTATTTAAAAAAAAAGAAAAGAGAATTAGGGTTCCGCGCAAAAAAATTAAAACCTCATCCAAATACTACAAATAAAAAAAAATTAAGTGTCTGTTTCTAATGTTAAAATAACAGCTTTTTACTAAATGCATATGAAAGTAGATACTTACGGTACTTATAACAAAAACAATTTTTTATATTTTGTGTCTGTCTGTGTCTGTTTGTTCGGGCTAATGTCCGAAACGAACGGACTGATTTTCATTGGCAGATAGCTGATGTTATAAGGAGTATTTTAGTCTACTTTTATTTTATAAAAATAATTAGGGTTCCGCGCAAAAAAATTAAAACCTATGAAATTGTGAACAAAATCCGATTCAAATAGGGTAGTAAAAAGCACTCACCTAACGAGTACACTATAGGTGTATATATACAGATGTTTTCCTGTAATAAAACAGGAATGAAATAAGAATTTGACGCGTTACTGGAATCGTTGGAACGAGTGAGACCTCTTTATTGGCTCATAAACGATTTGTTCTTTTAGCGTACTTCAGATTATATCAGCATGTAGAATAAAGAGATACCGTGTACGACAAATATTGTGTGAATAAAAAGGATTGCGGATTCACGAGATTCTAAAGCATAGTAGCATTATCAGCCTATAATGTTTCCATTGCTGTGACACAGGCGTCCTCTTTCTTTAAAAGAGAGAGAGTGGGCCATAATCCAACACGGGGGCCCAGTATGGGATGGTGGATATCACAAATGTCTTCAAATTTTTTGTACTAGGACATGCCGCTTTCTTCACGATGTTTTCCTTCACCATTTTGAGAGCAGTGGTAATGAAATAATTTACACAAAGTAAATTGAACCCACGACCTCAAACATTTTAAATTCAAAATAATTTATTTCACATAAACCTATATGGGTAGGTGGGTGCACGGTTCCAATTGGTCGATTCCTATGGAGATGAGCCGGCAAGAAACTCCACGGTTACTCTTTTAAAATTAATTGGCTATTACAATGTTTTCAAATTACAGTGTTATTAAGTATGGGAGGACAGTGTCGGCCTATCAACAAGTACCAGGTACTTAACAAAATAGGAAATGGTCTACAAATCTACAAGTCTATAGCCTACAACGTTCTCACTTTCACAAAATATAAAAGAATCTGTTTAAAAGACAAGACTATGTATAAAATGTAAAATGATGAAAAGATTATATCATGGAAGTATGTAAAAAAAAATTTGTAATTTGGGAGCAGTTAATAGATATTAACATAAATAGTTATGCTGTTAATGAGGTAACAGGTAAGCCACATGTGTAGAAGGAATTAGCGCCAAACTTTCCTGTCTTCAACGTAGTCTTTAATCTTATATTCTTCGTTCGTCCAATCCAATAGACCCAGTCGGCCGACAGACTGGACAGTCTGTCAGCCAGGCTGTCGCACTTACACGTATTAGTCCATATTTAGAAAACTACTGAACCGATTTTGATGAAACTTGCACTGTTCCCTAAGTTGAAGTAAATGTAAGCCAATAAAAAAGAATGGTTACAATCCAATCAAAACTTTCGGAGAAATGCGTGGACAAACATACATGCATACAAAAAATTTAAAAATTGTCTTTTTGTTATATGTAAGTACCGTATACATTTTTATATGCATTTACTCGGTACGGTTATAGGTAAGGTACTGGAGCGCCTCATACAGCCTGAACTGCAGAAGAATATAAAGATTGACGATGCGCAGTTTGGTTTTCGACCCGGACTCTCAACAGACTCTGCGATTATTAGCCTCAAGAGTACGATAGCCTATTACACCCACCAGAGAACCTCAGTGTATGCTTGCTTCTTAGACCTGAGTAAAGCTTTTGACCTGGTGAATTATGAAATCCTCTGGGACAAGCTAAAACAGTCATAAGTGCCTCACCAAATTGTAGATCTGTTGGGATTCTGGTACGGGGGCCAAACCAATAAAGTGAGATGGGGTGACACTCTATCTAGTAGTTACTGGTTAGATTGTGGTGTTTGCCAAGGAGGGTTGACTTCTCCGGACTTGTTTAACCTGTATGTCAACGATCTGATTGCGGAACTCAGAAGAACAAAGGTTGGCTGTCATCCCGGCAATGTTTGCGTGAACAGCTTGAGCTATGCTGATGATATGGTTCTTTTGAGTCCCTCAATCAAAAGTTTGAGGAAACTGTTGTCTGTCTGTGAGCATTATGCTGATGCTCACGGACTGAAATATAATGTTCTCAAAACCGAATCTATGGTATTCAGGTCTGGAGCTGGTCCGATGAATGTACCCAGTCTGTATTTGAATGGTGCGACCATAAAGGTCGTGAAGCAGTTTAAATACTTAGGGCACATTTTGACGGACAGACTTCAGGACGACTGCGACATAGAAAGGGAGCGTAGGGCCCTCTCAGTGAGGAGTAACATGCTCGCGCGCAAGTTTGTGAAGTGCACCAAAGACGTAAAGAACACTCTGTTCAGAGCTTATTGTTTGTCAATGTACACCTGCCAACTTTGGTGCAACTTCACAAAAAAGATGTACAATTCATTAAGGGTTCAGTACAATGCTGCTTACCGAACCCTTATGAAACTGCCAAGGTACTGCAGTGCCTCGAGCATGTTTGCTGAAGCGAGGGTCCCGGATTTTTACGCCATCATGAGGTCGAGGGTCGCGTCTTTTTGGCAGAGTTTGAGACGCTCCAGTAATAGCATTTTGAGGGTTGTCTCGTGTAACCTAGCAAGCCCTTTATTTGTGCACTGGATTTCTGTTCACCTAAGTGAGAACAAAAAATGACGACAAAAAATTGACGATAGACTTATTGTTTTGAAGAGTATCGGTACCTTTACATACCCCCATGTTTTAATTCAATTCAATTTTTTTTTGCTTATGGATTTTTGTTTCGCCTGTAATAAAACACTATTTATTTATTTTATTTAGTAAAAATTTGTTATTTTAACATTACAAACAGATACTTCATGAATAAGCAAAAGGAGTATGTAAGGAGGAAGCAGGTGGCGTTCTGTAGTTTCTGCCCCATGGGAAGAAGGCGTGAGTTTATGTGTGTGTAAACAGACACTTCCATTTTTTTTATAGATTATCCTGCTTACCGTTTCTGAAGAAGATTATATCCACAAAGATATTCACACCAAAAAAGTATAAGTACTGCAAACCTCACCGACTCCATTAGAATCGCAACAAAATCCGAGCAAGAAAACGAAATGTAAACGGGAATACAGTGAAATTGAATGAGGCATTAACTTGAAGAATTTGCAAGGAAATGAGTCATTCCCTCGATCTAGCGCAACTTACTTCCACTACGTTCCACTCACCCCGAAATGACTCGTTTAAAAACAGTTTAAAATTTTGCAATCTTACCTGCCTTTTCGCTGACAGTTTCTCGTTATTAGTCTCAAGTTTTTAATAATCTATACCAATATAGTATAGGGGTAAAAGTTTGTAAGTTTGTATGTCGAGGGTACTCTTACGGAAAAAATCTATTTTGCATTTGATAGTCCAATTCTTGAGGGAGGTTATAGGCTATTTAACATCACGCTATGACCCTTAGGAGCCGAGCAAAATTAAAAAAAGTCAGAAAGAACGCTAAGCGAAAACGAAGTTATAGCGCGGACGGGCGATGCGATGTGACGGGGTGGGTCGGGGGACATGAAATTTCACGCGTACGAAGTCGCGAGCAGAAACTAGTGAGTTATTTATGAGTGTATTTCGTGAAGAGAATTGGAAAATGTATTGCTATTAGAGGCGTTTGAAAACATAATCATACAGTCAGTAGTGTTTATAGAGAGGTCACTCGATTTAGTTTGCAGTACTGCGGTACTTCGTTTGATGATATTGGTGATTTCGAGCTTAATATGGGGGTGTTAAGGGTGTTGGAGCCAACTTGTCTTGAGCAAACGTGATGATGAATTCTCGTGCCTTCTCTGTATGTGAAAAGGCCTTTTTCCTGCAGTGGGACAATAATAGTCTGATATTATTTATGAGGTGTTCAAAAAGCCCAATTTTCCAGTATTAGAATATAATAGAGTATTGTTTATTGTTATTATTGGTGGTGGTTAACAAATAAAATTAGCAACATTTCAGTTAGTATCTGTGCAACATACCTAGTGTACAGTAATAAGAAACTAAATAAAAAGAATATTCTTACACGAATAGGATAAACAAAAACCTAAACTAAGTACAAGAACTATTCTAAAAAATACAGGGAAAGATAGAAATACAACGTGCCGCTACAAAGGCGACATTAATTTAACACACGGGTAGGGCTAGTAGCCAGTAATCATAAAAATTATAATAAGATAAAATAATTCGTAAAAATAACTGTAAAGTAACTGTACTGTGTGTGTGTGTGTGTGTGTACTGTACTGTGTATTGTGTGTGTGTGTGTGTACTGTACTGTACTGTGTGTGTGTGTGTACTGTACTGTACTGTGTACTGTGAGTAACTGTAACTGGCGAAATGTGGGTGTACTATATAGGTTCACCTCTGCCTAACCCTTCGGGGAAACAAGGCGTGATGTTATGTTATGTAATTCGTAAAAATAAAAAAAATATTTTTGAAAATAAATTATAGAGCTCTCTTTTTCCTTTAATTCGCCTACTATTTGCACGTTATTCGTTTTAATTTCATTGATGCGATGTTATGATCCGTGACCCCGGCAAATGACATCTGCCTACAGATCTTTAACCGTTCGAGCATCACCGGCGCATAGTAAATAAATCATTAAACAATAACGTTTAATGAAATTAAAATATCTTCATAAAAAGAAAACGTGAAACCCTATTACCCCTATTACATGGGGCTTAAACATAACTGGCGAAATGTGGATGTTACTATAGGTACACCTCTGCCTGACCCTTCGGGGACTACAAGCGTGAAGTTATGATGTTATGCGAAAGCGTATACATGTGTCAAATCAATACCGCCATGAAAGCGGCAGACTGTATATGGAATAGGTACAATTATACACTTCTGGACACATCTATTGGCCCACCTTGTATTTTCAGTTTCGTTTGGTCCTAGCTAAAATGTTATATTAGGTCGAGCAAAAAGTTTTTATGCAGTTTTGAACCTGGCACATTCACAATTTCATTCAATAGTCTTTTTTTGAATTTCGAACACAGAATTTAAAGAAACAAAAGACAATTTGGAGCCTGTTTGTTGATATCAAACAATCGAATACTAAGAAAACTTGGTTTTATTGGTTTACTTGGATTTAATTCTTGAAAAAGTGATTGATATCTTTGGTTTTGCAACAAACATTACTTATTCTTAACATTAAGGTGAGGTTCTATCAATAATCTATGGATACTTCACCTGAAGTCGCCGCCCAAGCTGTGGCACTTATTCAGGCCGGACACAGCCAAAGAAACGTGAGAGCTCAACTTAATTTAAGTCGATCTGCGGTCCGAAATGTTTATCGGAGGTACCTAGAGACTGGCGGCTTTGTTCGTCGCCAAGGAAGGCCACGATCTCGGGTCACAACTGAAAGGCAGGATCGATTCATCGTGACGACCAGCTTGAGAAATCGTCACCTTACCTCCATTGAGATACAAAACCAACTTCGCGACTTCCACGGAGTATCTGTGAGCGCTCGAACTGTTCGGAGAAGGTTAAAAGAACGCGATATGGTACCACACAGGCCAGCTAATGGGCCCAAACTAACGCGAGCCCACCGAACAGCGCGCCTTCATTTCGCACGCAGTCATTTAAATTGGACACAGCAAGATTGGAGCCGTGTACTCTTTTCTGATGAGTCTAAAATTGTGTTACATGGAAATGATGGAAGGAAGAAGGTCTACCTAGGTTACAGGACCACGGCTGCCAACATTAAATGCTGAAAGGTACATTCGTGAGTGCTTAGAACCTCACGTGATACCATACGCGGACTATGTGGGCCCAAATTTCCTTTTTATGCATGATAATGCAAGAGCCCATGCGGCCGGCATCGTCAGGGAATATCTTCGGGATGTGAACATCACAGTTATGGACTGGCCAGCCAGAAGCCCAGACATGAACCCCATTGAGCACATGTGGGACGAGCTAAAAAGACGTGTTAGGGCTCGTCAGCCAGTTGCCCAGACGATGCAGGAGTTGAAAACTGCCATAGAAGAGGAATGGGAGATGATCCCTCAAAATTTCATAGAGCGGTTGATAAACTCTATGCCTAATCGTATGAGAGCTGTGGTAGATGCCCATGGAGGCAACACGCGTTATTAAATTAAACCTTTATTTGATAAAACATGTTTTTTATTCAAAAATCAATTGCCTTTAACAAGGCGCATATCCGACTTGTTAGGCGTAGCTCCATGTCGTATGGTATTCTGAATTCAAATTTAAAACAATACGATCGAAAAAGATGGTAAAATGTATCAGGTTTAAAACTGCATCAACAGTTTTTGTTCAATCTAGCAATCATATTTCGGTAGGGGCCATCGAAACCTAAACTCTAAGGTGGGCCAATAGATGTGTCCAGAAGTGTATATGTAATAAGAAAGGAAGAAGTCTATTCTTGGGAGTCTTCAAAATATTCACTAACTGAGTAATAAAGTATTCCTCTAAAAGTAAGATACGCAGGTATTTTTCAAATATAAGACTATCATTTGTCTTTATTATGGCCGATTCGACCAAACAGGAATACGTTTTATTCTCGGAATAAATCGCTACTTAGTCAAGAGTAAATCAATTTCACGTTTAACCAACTACTATTCGAGGAATAGCGAGTCTATTCGGGAATAGTCCCTATACCACCGATAAGCATGGATTATGGAGCTATTCCAAGAATAATAAAATGAAGTCCTGTTGTTTTCTGCTATCATTTCAACTCAACGCAAGGAATTATTGTTTCAAAAACATAATAATGCAACGTTTAAACGATTTGATTCAAGATAGTGATAGTAATGAGGAAGTTATGCCTCGACGTCCAAGGTGGCTAAAAGAGAGAATAGATTTATTTGAATAATATGATGATCGTGATTTCACGATAAGGTTTCATTTGAGCAAAGAAACAACTTTGTTTTTGTAGTGAAAATTTATGAGTTGAAATTTCAACTGAAATAAACTTGCAAACCCCAAAAATACACACCACATGAACCAAACCGAACCGACAACCAAAAATTCAAATAACTACCTACCTACATTGACACCTACTTTCCCATACGACAAATGAGAGTTGAGATGAGATAAGCTTCTGCATCGTTCCGTTTGTAGAACAACGTTTTTTTGCCGGGTTAAATTCGTTCACAATCACCCCGCTTTTCGCGCATAGCTAATCCAAGTATATCTATACATTAGATTGCATGGAAAAACGACTGTTGATTTACTCGAGAATAAATTCGTGAAATAGATTATCCCTGGTTTAGCTTACTCGTGTATAAATTCGGGTTCGGTCGAATCCGCCCTTAAGGTGATATGCATAAACTGAGAAAACCGAACTGGGCGGGCATAAGAAAGTGACAGAGTCAATTAAGTTCCACATGCAACAAGAGAGAGCGCAACAATGCGCTGGAACCAAAATAAAAAAAAGTAAGTGCCAAATCAAATAAAAATGTAAGCTATCTATCAAAAATAATTTCAGCCAGAGTTTTCAATTACATACTGCGTACGTTTTGAATGTAATTTAGCAATGAAATTACATTAAAAATTTTTAGAATTACAGACAAAAATATAAAAGTAGAGGTCTTTTCGGAATTAAACTATATCGGGGAAATTTAACCCAATTGTGTTTTCCTTCAGTCAGAGTAATCAAATAGTCAATAAACAAATATCCAAAAATTAAATCCATACATGCTGTTATAGTGAAATAAATGGTAACGAAAAAGGCCCCAAGTTATTTTGGTATCGCATTAATTTAGTTAATAGCTTAATAGAATTGTGTGGAGCCTTGCAGAATATGCTTTTGTGCATCAGCGTGGTTTGGCTAGATAACACACATAGTTTGTCTGTAGGTGGTGCTCTTTCTATTTTATTTAAAAAAATATATATTTATTGTACTATACGATCAGAGCGCGTTCTTATAAATATAAATAGGGGAAGGGGATTTTACGAGTACATTCTATAAAAAAGGTTTGCATATTGTATGAGGATATCTTACCACACTGGAAAATTGAGGGTTTTTCAAGTTAGGCTGAGCGAATGGATAGAGCTGATAATGGAGCTCAGCAGGGTCCAAATAGGAA
This sequence comes from Fissipunctia ypsillon, assembly GCA_947568875.1. NCBI lineage: Eukaryota > Metazoa > Arthropoda > Insecta > Lepidoptera > Noctuidae > Fissipunctia > Fissipunctia ypsillon. The sequence goes on along the minus strand of OX387664.1, from coordinate 9,081,910 downwards.
GGGCCTATATTCAGCAGTAGACGGTTATAGGCTTATGATGCTCAGGAATCCATAAGTTGCTTTTTACAGATTGTACCATTCACGAAGACGCGCCCCACTCTTCTTCCTAATCGCGTACAAGTGTGTTACATCCAGCTAGTACACTATCTGTAATGACACTTATGGGTGCTTACATAAAGAAACAAGTTTTCGGTACAGGCGAGTCTGTGCGAGTCGGTACCGATCGGGGCAGGTATAATATTCCCATGTTATCTTATGTGCTCACTTATAAAGAAACAGGTTTAAACTTGTCCGTACCGACTACCTTATTAACCCTGTACCGATCGGTACCAACCCGCACGGGTTTGTCTGTACCGGAAACTTGTTTCTTTATGTAAGCACCCAATGCCAGAAAGACGGCTGCTTTTTTCACAAAATGTCATAGTATGTCATGCGTAGATATCACAATTCCATATCAATACGTCAATTTATTATCACCAAAAACGGTAATCACAGCAGAAGCAAGCCCGTTGTTGCTAATAAACTATCTATGTTGTTTAATATTCAATCACATCCCGACATTACAGAGGATGGCGGGAAACCGACAAGGTAATTACATGTTAACTGTATTGAACTGTGTTATGCGATCAGTGTATCTGAGTTTATGTTAGCCCGTCGGGATAGATAGTGTGCAATTATAATTAATGAACAACGCTACTGTTAACTTTGATTAGTTAGCGAAACTGCTCAGGCGTGATCGGTTTCGTTACCTAATCAAATGAAAAGATTTTATTTTTCAATATCTTTATTGAATATTTTGTTTCAACCTCATAGTTTCAAAATATTCTTCTTCTTCTTAGCGTGTCGATGGCAATCTAAATAGACTCGGCCTAGAATTTGGCTACGAGTTTGGCGCCATCACTAGCGTCCATCAGTTCCTGTAACGTGCAGCTGACAAGACACGCAGGACATGATATAAAGTGTCCCATCGTTTGTGGAACAGCGCCACATTTACACTCCAAGGCGGAGTCGTCAATGAATCTCCACCTGAACAGGTTTTCCCTGCTTCGGCCAACCTGGGTCCGAAGTCTGTTTTAAGACTTCCAGGTTTCCCAAGGCAACTCATGTCCAGGCAAGAGATCTTCAGCAGGTGGAACAAATGGTTTGGGTAAGGAAACTCTGTCTCGCCACAGCTGCAGTCTTTCTTTTGATCGTTCGCCAGTGAGTGGAACGACACACTTTGAAAAACTGATTCGGATTTTCAGCCTTTGTGGCACGAGGGTGCTGTCGTGCAAAGGGTGTCGTGTGTGCGAGACCATTTTGGCTCTTTCGCTGGAGCTACCACCGCTCTGCGAACCACTGGTGGTGCTATTCCTGCTAGTGGATACAGCATTTGAACCGGGGTCGGTTTTAGCCAACCGGTGACATTTCGTTCAAAGCCGTATCCACTAACTTTGTATAGGCAGAACGAATCCACACGGGGCAAGCGAATTCACCACAAACGATAGCGCCAGCCCAGTAGTTCGCAAAACGTCAGGTGAAGCACCCCATTTCGATGAGAAGAGTCGCTTCAAAATAGTTATGGGAATGAAGTTCCTTAAGGCACGTTATAAGTACTCTGCTTTCACATTCGCCAAGTGTTTAAACGCGAAAGGAACTTCGTTCCAACCGGGTGTCCCACGACACCTTACGACTGCTTTTTCTTTCTTTTATGTACCTATACGTATGTCTGTGAAGTTTCGCTATCTAATTAAAAATAAAATTGGATAATGCCGTCACAGGCACATACAAAAACAAATTCTAATTTAATTACTACAATCGAATTGCTTCATAGTTTCCAAGGTAATTTATTTATTTCAGAATATAATATTTACATAAACTAAGAGACTTAAAAAAATACTGATAAAACCCCACCGCTGTATCTCTACGTTGACGTCCTGGTGGTGGGGCTTGCGCGCTCCGGACTCTAGATCTGTGCTGGTAGAGTTTACTTTGCCGGAACGGGTCTAGGATGAGGAGCCAGGCCAAGAGAGAAACCTGCAGGGCAGTATGTGGCGAGCTGTTGGACAGTAGCGACCCCACGGTTCCTATCTAACGGGAGAAGTCTTGTTCCTCATTTCAGGCTTGCCTTTAATGACCAGCTGGAGTGAACACTGACATGGAACAGAGCTCCCACCTCATTCTTGCCTTTATTGGTCGGCTTGAGTGGAGATTTGCAAGAGCAAACATGTTCGGAAGAAGAAAATATTCCAGTAAGTGCTGGTAGGGATCTTGACCATCTTCTGGGCTCTGGGATTGTCCTGATAGTCGTGGAATACCTCTCTACTACTCAAGTGCCTCAGGATATGTTGCCTCCTTGTCGCCACGTCACTACGTGCTAGCGACAGTTTCCGGGGGTCCATTATTGAAAGTGCATGTCACCCCCTGCCATTTTTTCCGTGTATAATAAAACATAGTTCAGGCAGGGGCCATAGTCTTTTCTAGTTCTAGGTAACCAGTCCACTTTAGCCATCCAAACACATATTTCAATATCTTTGTTTCCATATCTTGCAATAGTCCTACACCAACCGGGGGTTGTCCTTGGGTGCACTATGCACTATGCAAGTGCACTGCACTTGCATAGTGCATACAGGGATAATCATCGGAAAGTGCCTCATTTCATTTAAAATTGTCTCTCGTACGCCTTCCAAAGGACCGGGGCTCCATGGTCCCGAGATACGTAAAGGCAAAAAAAAATAAAAATAATGTACACGTATATATAAAAAAATCTAGGGAAAGAATTATCATAGGGCTTCAAAAAATTCGTCCGCATCGCTGTCAACAGTTAAAATGCTCAAAAGGCTGGCAGCATTGCCACGTTGTTGTTGTTGTTGACGTTGCTGATTCTTTGGCCAAAAAATTTCCAGGTAAGTTTTACCACCATTCTTGTTTCTGCTACCAAACAGTATTTCTTTGTACCGGTTTGGAGTTGTGGTGGCAAGTTGCCGTGAAACTTACAACCACATGAGTCTTTGAAAGTTCGCTTTTAAGGTCAGCAGCGTATTAATACTCGTAGCTTTTTTTTCCATTCACCTTGGTAGAGTATGTTTATCTCACGAAGCGACGCGCGCTATACTTGTGGTTATCAAGTGTACAAACACGCTGTGAGTGTGTGTGTAAGCGCAGGAGCTCTCGGTATTGTCCGAGACAGTGGCGAACTGCCTGTATACTTAGGCGTTGTCCTAATATAATACGACTACGCGATCATCGCGCGATTAAGCGATGCGACTGTCGCGTGGTCGCGCGATAGCAAAAACTTGGTGTCCTAATAGAACGCAAATATGTGATCATCGTACGAATTAACGACGCGAGCGGCCGTGTCCGCGGAGCCCGCTTCTCCTGCCCTGCCCCTCACCCGCTCTCCGATGACGCAACGCGATAATCAACATCAATATGTCTGATCGCGCGTTCGTACGAGCTTTGTTTTCGCGAATAGATTACAATCAATTTAGTCCCGCGACCGCATCGCGCGAATGCTAATTAGGACACCTATTCGACATAAGTATGTTCAATCACGGATTCGTACGACTAAAATCCGCGCGCACTTGCGATGATCGCGTAGTCGCGTTGTATTAGGACGACGCCTTAGGCTGCGGCAACACACAACACATATACGAATAAAATCGACGTATGGCAGTTTTTGTACGGAAAATTCAAAATTACATAACATAATATCACGCTTGTATTCCCCGAAGGTTTAGGCAGAGGTGTACCTATACCTAGTACATCCACATTTGGCCAGTTAGGTATTAGTCCCATGTCATGGCCGAGCGTATTTCATCAACCGGGCACAAATCCAGACTCCGGGCTGCTAATGAGGAGAAATTTCTGATGGAAAAACCCAATAACACTTTGCCCGAACTGGGAATCGAACCCAGGATGTCATGCTCAGCAGTAGCGCTTGCTACCACTAGACCAACGAAAATGATTCCTCGGATAATGATAATTATTTTAGGTCGGTAATATCAGCCCTATGAAACAAAATCCTCTCAAAGTAGAAAAAATAATTAATATTTTGTCATAACTACGTCACTTCTACGTATGCTCAAAGTTCTAAGATGTTTTTTTGTACGAGCTTCAAAATACATAATTAAGCTATTTGTAACAAAGACAACTTTGTCAACTTATTTCTGGAACTTAGTTAGAAACCAGATCAGTTGCCACTCGGGAATATAATAAATGGTAGGTTAGTTCTGCTCACTGGTTCCGCATCTACTTTCGCTTTAAATCCCTGGGAATTAAAAGAAGTTAAGTCTCCAAAGGTATTTTTCAGCGAACGGATGCGGAATTTAAAGCGCTTTTTACGCTAACGACCCTATAAGCATTGTTCGGTTATTAGTACTGTTATGAGTGGGAATTCTGGTACTTAAAAACTGTAACTGTGTGTAATGTTTAATGGTAATGATAATAATTCTAATAATGGTGTTAATTGCATGATGATAATGACACATGTATAAGACGTAAGTTAATAATTTGCACGCTTGCTTGCAGGCAGAATACAATGACTTTTAGGATATAAGATCTTTCCTTGAAATTTGTATGTACTTTCTTGCAAATAAATATGTTTGATTTGATTTGATTTGTATGACGCCCACGTTCAAAGGACATTGAACACTTTGTACGGGAATTTGGCTCGGTGTGAACAGGCACTTTAAGTATAAATATAATACAGATTTAATAGCTAATACCAGTAAGAAAGAGAATATTGTAATATGATTAGGTATATCGTGATGCTTGTAAGACTTGTTTTGCTTACTTTTTTTTTAATAAAACACATTTTTATTTCTACATTTTGTTATTATTCTGACTCATATAACTTTATAATATGTTGTCTAGGAACTAGGCAGGTGGATAATATATTATCTTGGTACCTTGCCCAGCTTAAAAACCAAATTATAATCATTACACGAGCGCATCAATCCCTGTTCTTTGACTCACTATGCAGTTGCAGCAATACTGCTTGATATAATGTCGCCCCTGACTGTTATTTTCATTTTCTTGTAATAATATGTAGACAAAATACACTTTTGGACGATGGATGCAAACATACCACTTGAAGCGACCTACTGCCTTATAAGTTGCAGATTGCACTTTCTCAAGATCGAGGGTATGTCTTCTCCTTTACGTGATATCACGACCACAATTCACACATCGTATCTGCACAGTTTCCACCACAGGCAAGAGTCGAAGCAAAAATGCCTACATAGTTCGTTACGTTTCAGGTCGGCGAGTTCGATATCCATATTCAAGCTGGGGTCAACGATGGGATTGACGTCGAAATTTATAGGCGTGCCGGGGCCAACGTGAGAAGGGGTATCAGCGTCCATTTTCAAAACCAAAACAATCCTTGAAAAATAATCACAGTAAAACGAGGCAAACAATATTCACGATACCAAGAAGCAAAGTGAATAACAAGTGACTTGAAGTTACAACTGACATTGACATAGACTTTTTTTTTAAATAATCGATTTAATAAATTGAAATTCATTGACCAACTTCGATACTTTTGAACACTTTTGTTATCCAGATATATGGACAAAACATGTACGAAATAATGTAAGTGATTACAAATAACAGCTTTAATTGACTATTTACTCTAGACTCTTATATGAATGAGGAGGACTTAGTTGAACTTCAGAAATAATAATTAGAATCGATTTGTAAATAAGTATTTTAAAATATACAATTAATTGTTGGCATCACTATGAATTATGAAGGTCGAGTGCTGTCAACATGTCGAAGCATAAAACAATTTCAGTATTAATACAATAAAATACAATATTCGTGGGCGCAAGTTGATACAAAAATATAGAATAAATAAGTACCCGTTGAGCATACATGATGTTCATCGGGTTTTCCTAACGGTTCATTGACTTTGCCTTTCCAACGTGTGTATGTCACCCTATGTAATTTTTCTTCATTTATATCTGTAATTTGTATGGCGTACATAATAAAGAGTATTATATCTATTTATCTTTGCCTATCTTTATAAGGTGATAGCGGCCAAATCTCCCTTATCACAGGGTTTTTTGTCTCGTGTTATGGCTTATTGTTAACTCCTATGATTTTAATATACGGAAAATTTCAGTTGGTAGTCAACTTGCTTGGTAATTAATTTCCGTGGCCTTACATTACCCATCAACACTACTTGGGAATAAGGTTTTATCATGAAGGTTCACAGATGGACTTCGATATGCCAACGGCCTTGATTGCATAGCTTGCGTGTTCTGTGCTGAGCTCACGCAACGCGTCGTACGTCCACCCAGTAATAGGACTCGCCCATGAAGGAGCGCTGTCCGAAATTAGACGCATTATGAATTTATTATACAAAAAACGAAAGGCATTCAATATTAAAACATGTAAACTAAAAGATAAATAATTAAGTTATCTTTAAAATGGTGCAGGTTTCATAAAAATACGCTTGATAGTTTTTGCGTGATTCTCAGTTTTTTTATCCACGTTAGATATAACTTTACAAATTAATTACACTATGTAAAAAAAAAAAAAAAAAAAAAAAAAAAAAAAAAAAAAAAAAAAAAAAAAAAAAATGTAAAAAAAATCTAAAATATTCACATATTAAGTTATTAAAAAAGTGCTCTAATTTAACATATATTTTTTTTCAAATCATTTACACTACTCATTTAGACGTGATCTTCAGTTTAAAATCATTAAAAGTCGGTTACGGTCGCCTTAAACATTATTTGTATCGCTTTTAGCCATATATGATACAAATAATGTTCAAGAATCATTTAAAACTGAAATGGAACATTAAATAAAGGCTTAATATACTTGGCCATTCAGATAGGCTATTTCCTTTGGGTATATTCTTGTCAGTGGGTGCATCGGAGATTACGTTCAGGAAATAAGCATGCAGTCTTCTGTTAAAGGGAATGGTTCACTTTTATAAATTGTGGTAGGTACTGTAGAGGCTTTAGTTGAGCCTGCCTTCCGCATGAATCCTCTTCGGATTATGACATTGGCTGATGAGACAAACACTGGTTTTATTTGGAATTTAGAATAGGTCTAAATTATGACGTATAGTCATATTGTTTTATGTCGAGTGAGTGAAGTACTAGCCCTGCTCATATAATGTATTGTTGCTTTCATATAAGCAAATAAATCACAAGAATAGTGTTGCCGTGTTCATATTTCTACGTAGATTCCCCAAACACACCTCGAAGTCGAGACCCTACAGACAATCTACGTGGTGACCTGCCTGTGTATCGTGGCTGGTCACTACAGTACTTACTCATTTTTTAATTCTTGTTTTGATGTCTAGTGATTTTACACTGACTATATTATAAATTTTGTCTTTTTATTGAGATAAAATAATGACCTTTTATTTATTTATAAAAGACGGACGTCTGACTGACGTCTCTTTACGGGATCAGAGGGCTGCCCTATTTTTAGCCCAAAGAACATCGCCATCCAACGTGGCAATGTTGCCAGCCTTTTGGGCACTTTTCTCATTGACAACAATGCGGACGAATTGTTTGATGCCCAATGAGTTCTTCTCCGTTTTTTATTTTTTATTGTATACTTGTATATAGTATATAAGTTTTAGTGTCATCTTGTATATTGTAATTAAGAATTAAAGAAAATTTAAATAATTATATTACTATAATAAATTATTTTTAGTTTGTTAAAAAAAACATGTTTCTTATGTACCAAAAAGAAAAACGAACTAATCTTACTTATTTATTCAAGAGTCAATAGTAAGTATACTTTTAAAGTTTATTTCCATTTCAGTAGGCCCCGCTCAAAGTTTGTTGTTTCAAAACAACAGTGAATTCTAAAGTCACTGGCTATTTATTTACATCGTGGTCACTGCCAATGTTTTAATGAAATACCTCCTTGGTGTTGACAACTACCTAAGTAAGTCACCATCATCATTTCAGCCGAAAGACGTCTATTGCTGGACATAGGCCTCCCCCAAGCACCGACACTTCGACAGGTTATGTGCTTCTCGTATCTAGCGGATTCCTGAGGAATTCACAAGGTCATTGTTTCACCTTTTGGAGAGGCCTTCCAACGCTCCGTCTTCTGGTATGCGATGCCCACTTCAGAACCATTCGGCCCCATCAGCCATCTGTTCTGCGAGTAATAAGTAAGTAATAAAAAAAAATACCGAAGTTATAAAACGCACTTTATTTTCGAAACTGAAATAGAAATTTGGTCGTCAGAACTATTAAATGCAATTCATTGAATTCTATCCGGCCAGCAGTGTAAAAGAGTCTTCATATTTCACGTCCCAGATTCTGCGCTCCCTTTGATTCGTTCATGGAAATGGAAGCGATTTCGTCCCATTCAGCCGACATGTGTGGGCTATTCAGCAGCGTGCGTTCTAAAGTACCTACCCCCGGAGTAATGTTATAATATTTTAGAATTGCCCTGCGTTTGTGTTGTGGCTGGTTTGGTGATGAAAGTAAGGAAAGGTTACGGATAATTTTTGTTGAACTGAATTCACAAACTGTTTTTCTTTAGGATAAAGCCACAATGTATTAGGAAAGTTGTCGCACCTATCTTAAAATAATATGTTAACTCAATAAAAATACATAAAGAACAAACTTGGGTAGCGAAAATGTATTTATTTTTCACATAAGATAGCTGTTTTAGTCAAACGTTAGATGGTCAAGGTTAAGATGCAGATAAATACCAAAGGTCTTGAATGCATAGCTTGCGTGTTCTGTGCTGAGCTCACGCAACGCGTCGTACGTCCACCCAGTAATAGAACTCGCCCCTCAAGGAGCGTTGTCCCAAATTAGACGCATTATTAATGTATTATAAAACAAAAGGTATTATATTAAAACACGACCGTATACTAAAAGATACATAATTAAATTATCTTTAAAATGTTAAAGGTTTTATAGAAATATGCTCGATCCTTTTTGCGTGATTTTCACTTTTTTATCCACGTTAGATATAACTTTGAAAATTAATTACACTATGTAATATAAACATAATCCAAAATATTAACATGTTAAGTTATTAAGAAAATGCTCTAATTTAACATATATTTTTTCCAAATCATTAATATTACTCGTTTAGACGTGATCTTCAGAATAAAATCATTAAAAGTCGGTTATCGTCGCCTTAAATGGCTAAAAAGAGAACATTTAAATCAATGAGGCTATGACTAAAATGTTTAACGTCTCTATGAAATCAGAAGTTAGCCAAAGTTATTAAAAAAGTGAGGAAAAGAAATAATTTCTAGTATAAATTAAATTGCTTTACAGTTATAATGACTTGAACGTATGAATTTCAATCATAACAATATCATACATCGTCTCCAGATTAATCATATATCATTATGTGAGGACATTTAACTAAAGTTTAGCAGTCATTTTGCCGTAAATCTTTCAACAGTTGAATAGCTATGAGCTGTAATAGTCTCTCTATAGTACCTAGTCTTCTAATACTTACTAGCTAAACTTGAGCGACTTTAAAACTTTTGCATAAGATTTATAATTGGCCTGCGCAAATATGATCACATTTCTGAATTTCGTACAAAGCTCAAGTGGCTTTCCATACGTCTTCGCCGGTTTTCTCATATTTCAGCTCTACAATATTCTGTTCAATCCTACAACCCCCTTTTATCTTAAAGAACGTTTCAAGTTCCTTCATGACAGACAGATATCTGAGGTCATCGGAAAACTTGAGACTAGAGATGCCGATGTATTCCACCAGTTTTTATGACAATTCTTTTACCAAAAAGCGCTCAACGCGCCTAAAGAAGTTTCACTTCAAAAAAAATATTGTCTGGAACTCTAGCTTTACATGATTCATACTCACACCTGCATTCCCCATAGGGCAGTGGCACCCACTTTTGGCAATTTCGTTTTACTTATTTTGTCTTACGAAATAAGCAACGAACATAATTGTTAGTTCCTAATGGAAAAACTCAGTGACAACATTTGTCCTGAACCAAGTATAACCAAACTTATGATCAGACTAAAATTGTCAGGCTTGCGACCACTAGAGCAAAGAGGCAGTCAAACATACAAAGTTAATTCAATTTATTGCCTTAGTTTCGTGCACTTCTAATCTCTCAAGAAACCACAATAACGCATAGGTAAAGTTTACTCAAATCTTTGTTTCCAATTGACTTTAATAATCAGCCTTAGCATAATCAGCCTATAACGTTCCCACTGCTGGGACACAGGCCCCCTCCCTGTAAGAGGGAGTGGGCCAAAATCCACCACGCGGGCCCAGTGCGGGTTGGTGGATGTCACATGTCTTCGAATTTTTGGTTCTAGGACATGCCGGTTGCCTCACGATGTTTTCCTTCACCATTTTGAGAGTAGTGATGAAATTATTTACGCAAAGTAAAGCACCTGCTTGGGTTCAAACCCACTAAGTCGGGGCCGTTACCACTGGGCCACCACTGCTCTGATTGTTGTTAATGATGATGAATTGATGTTAATTCCACGTAAACAAAGTTTACGTTAGTGTAAAGTTAATTTCAGAATGACTCGTAGGTACTACTGAAAGGTCATATTTTTTTTTTTTTAATTGTAGCGCAAACTGAATCTATGTAAGAAATTAAAGTTGCTGTTCCAAATACACATAATTATTTGTTTACATGTTTGGCAACTAAATCGCGAACGCAGTATACCATTAATTACGCTGCGGTACTTTCGACCGAGCAGTCGCAATTGATGCATGTTTGTTTGACATCCCTGCACAAGTGCTTAGGGATTTGTTCATAATGTTAGCTAATTGGACAACTTAAGTGGTTTTGTCGGTAAATAGTGTATCATATTCAATGAGGGGCTCGTGACTAAATGATAACCGCCGCACGGGTCGATCAAAGGTTAAGCTACGCTTACCACGGTCGGTTCGTGGATTGGTGACCATCCATTACATATCCAGACCCCTCCGTACCTCGGAAAGCACGTTAAGCCATTGGTTCCGGCTGTCATTCGTAAATCTTTGATCGTCGTTACGGGTAGTCAGACGCCCAAAAATCTGATAATCAGTCTTACTAAGGGGTATCATGTTACCCAGTAACTGTGTTGTGGAGGTCAGATAGGCAGTCGCTCCATATAAAATACTGGTATTCAGCTGCATCCGGTGAGACCGGAAGCCGACCCCAACATTTAGTTGGGAAAAGGCTAGGCAGATTGATTGGTGAATCTTGAATACAATGTTCTAAGTAAATAATATCAGATCAAGGGAAAGATTTGATGGAACAAAAACAGAATATTGTCGGACCGCAAAATACTACAAAAGCATAGTTCGAATGTAGCTCCATCATAATTTTTCTCACACTACTATAGTATGTTAATAATCCTATAAGTATTATTTAGATAAAAAATATCTACTCTACTTATAAACCGAATAAATATTTGTTTCTAAGTATCGAGATAAGATAAAAATACTCTAATTTCAAACGTGACTATGTTATTATCGTCTGTAAGAGATACTTACCATTTAAGAGGATATCGCGAGCGCAGTCAAGTGGCGCCCTCAGTGATGTTTGGTTATTTCTTTCATTATTAAAGTAGGTGTGGTACCTCTCCACATGATTATACGTTATTATTATTATAGTGGCTACTATTTTCCGTTTTAAGGATTTAATAAAACTTAACAATGTAAAACTACTGTTTGTATAACGTATAGTCTTGTAGAGCACAACGTAACATGTTTATTTTCGGTTTTTTCATTCTAAAATAAAATAAATAACCAAAGAAATGTCGAGGGCGCCACTGTGCGCGCGGTATCCTCTTAATATAAAACATGTGAGCCTTCTTTCATTTATTAAGTAGGTACCACACCTACTTTATAAATGAAAGAAATAAATTATTTTATTTTGTAGTTACAAAAGAAATAAAAGTGACATTGATATAATGGGACCTAACAATGACTTAAAAACTGGCTTAAGGACTTGCGTACTAAAGGTTCTGTACCCACCGAAACTATTATTATTTTTCCTTATTTTATTATTCGCCATGAAAGAGATACTAGATAGTCAGTTTTTAGAATGAATCATTTCATGAAGTGTTCGGTCATTTCATTCCAGCTAAAATTGACCATAACATTTAAACGTCAACGTTTAATGATATGTCAGTCGACGTTTGGCCATATCGTTAATGTTGGGTATCAGTCGTGGTCCGATCTTAGAAATGGCTGTATCGTGATTGAAAGTCGGGCGGATCGACGAAAGCAACCTATTTATCGACCACTCTATCGCATATCGCAAAGTAGTTGGCGCGTGAGTGCGTGTAGTGTGGTGTATGTGTGTGTGTAGTATATCCTGAGCGATGGCTATTTTGCGTGGATGTGACGCACATTTTCCCCCAACTTGTTCTTTTTTGTGTTTGTGTTCTTTCTTTGCGTCATGTTTACCATAAATAATCGTATTTTCTTTCCTGTTCTTTTCTTTCTAGTGGCACCCCGATCAAATGGGTTAGGTTAGAACTGTGACCGACCACGCGCAAGCCGAGCGAGCGAAGCGAGCGGTGTCGCGGCAGCGGCCGGCGAGCGCAACATCCAAGTTGGTCGCAGTTTCTTGACTATTTAGTATTTTTAGGACCCTAAAATAGAACTTATTCGAGTAGGAATAGATGCACAACAAAAACAAAGCGGCATCAACGCCTCTACCGGTGGATAATCTTACTATTTTACGATATGATCACTAATGTTTGGCTACCTCATCAAGTAGTCGTGCATTTAACTGTTCATATAGTCAAACGTTGAATATTCAATGACCTGGCCAGACCACATCATGCTGTGACCAGGCAGCGGTCGATGTTCTATTATATGAAATACAACCATTTCATGAAATTGTCGTACACTTCATGAAATGATCAATTCTAAGATCTGGCCACGACAGACACGTATTATATCGTGAAAATTTCAATTGGCTACCAATTTGATTAAAAAAGAAACAGCCCCGTGACATATAGACAGAAGATCACGTAGGCTTAATAAACAGGCTGACACCCTTTAGTTACGGAACCCTCACGGTCTCATTACATTACAAAACGAGTTTTAACTTTAGTAAAAGCCCAAACCTTCGACCCCGTCATTGTATTTTGAACTTTATTCCGTTAAATGTAAAATTCTTAATACAAAATTGATAATTTAGATTTGAGTTTTTGTAATAAGAATTTTAACTACGTCGGAGGAAAGTTCGTAATTAAATAACAATATATCTTTATTATTAGACCACAGAGATCAATCAAGATCAATACCCTCCTAATCATAAACCTAAGCTTAAGTCTGGAGTCCGACCTCACACTATCCACGTAGTATGTACCTATACTTGAAGACGTAAAAAAAAAAAATGTAAAAAGAAAAAGAAAAAATGGATCAATGATTTTAAACTGTATCTAAAGATAAACCTTGTTTGTAATAAGACTGTAAAAATCCATTCGATTCTGTGATAGCCAAAATCGTATTTTTTTTAATTTTTTAATTTGAGATAGGTTTGCTCTTGACTCTAGTCTAGGTCAGAGATGAGAGAGACAAAGTCGACGATAGAGCGAGCTTACCCAGAAGAAGCCTGTTCACTCTCACTTTGAAGAAATTGGGGTTGTATGCGTTCGGAAACACAGACGCAGGCAGAGGGTTCCACTTCTTTGCTGTGCGCATCACAAAAGACATTTGGAAACGCTTAGTGCGAATTGGTGGAATAGCAACTAGGTAGGGATGGTGGTAGTTAACTTTATTAAAACCTAGGATGTTAGTAACTTTTCAACCTCTGTTTCCCAAAAATCATAGAAAGTAATTGCAGAAGATACGATAGCTAAACATCGCTAGACGCTTCACCTGTCGGTAAACAAAAGAGGTATTCAAAGTTCACTGGCACGCGATATGATTTACATAATACCTACTATACCTATCTATGTGTAAGGTATAATACCGCACCGGAAGTGTTCATAACCAAGATTTATGGGGGAGCTTAAGTCCAGGAGCGGACGGCTTGTGGATGATAATATCGTGATAGCAATGATGAATATCTTTCACGTGGGTGGGTGCCTAAAAACAGAGAATGTGAAACGAGCTGGGTACATATGAAAATATACCTGGCAAGTCATGCAAGACGATTCTGAGATTCACAATTTGAAAAATTAAGAAAAGCTTATGACTATACACTTTTCAGGGTATTTTATGTAAATGGATGACAAAAAAGTAATTAAAAAAAAAAATCGACTTTAAAAAGAAATGAACTCAAAATTATGAAATAACTTTAATTTCAGAGGTCGGTGTCTTGGGTTCTGTATTTTAGTTTTTTGCCGTCAGAAGGGACTGGTCATCTCTTAGCTGCCACGGCTTATTTTAATTTTTGAATCTTATTTGGTTTTTACCTTTTTGTTGCGGATGCTTTTAACGTGCACGTCTTTCTACATTGTTCTCACATACTTAATTTCAACATGAATGATATAGCCAATATTTGGTAACAATATTATGATTTAAAAGAGTGTCCGTGGAGTTTCTTGCCCGTTCGTCTCCATAGAAATCTACGCTTTGGAATGAGCAACTAGCTTCACCTTTCTGACTAACTGACCGACTCTTTGACAAATCAAAAGTGCATGTAATTGGTTTATTTGAAATAAATGCTTTGAGTTTGAGTTTGCCATCGACTTCCGAAATTAAAGTTATTTCATAATTTTGAGTTAATTTCTTTTTGAAGTCAATTTAATTTTTTTTTTTTTTTAGTTCGTTATTTTTAGTTTTAAGTAAAACTGGAATATTTATTTGTAATAAGTATTTAATAGTTATGTTGTAAATATTGCACTAGAATTTGACCAAGGTTTTCCCTTTGACACCACACCCGTAGCTCGTAGTGATAAGCTAGGAAGTCACACTTACAGATATGTCAGCCATATCTTAAAAACTACCGAACTTATTTTGATGAAACTTGCACTGTTCCATAAATGTAAGCCAATAAAAAAAAAATACGTAATCCGACCAATAGTTTCGAATTCATATATATACATTTAAAAAAATTTAAACACTTTTATACATAGGACTCTACAAACTATCAAGCCTCTAACAGACTGATTGGCGAAGTGGTCAAGCAATTAGCTTCTCCACTACGTGTCGCGGTTTGGCGCACGGCTCAAATATTTGTGTAGCCTACAAATAGTTTGTTCTGGCTTTGGCTGTTTGAATGTTTGTGAAGGTGGGATTTGTATTTGTAAACATATCCTTCCTACTACCTTGAGTACTTGAGTACCTTGGTACCTTGAGTTCCATCCATTAAAAAAAAAGTACTGTTCCCGAGGGAACATTGATTGACAAAATCTACATTAACACGAGCGAAGCCGCATACAAAAGCTAGTAATATTATAAATGTAAAAGTTTGTATGTTTTGATGTTTAGCTGTTTGTCATTAAACCACGCAAAAACGGCTGAACGGATTTGGACGAAATTTGGCACACGGATAGTTTAATACCTGTATAAACACAGAAAATACTTTTTATCGTGGCAGTACCTTACCGTGGGATAATTTCCGACCTCCACGCGGGCGAAGCCGCGGGCAAAAGTTTGTACATGATAAATAAGAAATTCTAGTAGGCTAATATGTAGGCGTCCTAGCAAAAAGGGTCCAGTAGTGGGGTATTGAGTTAAGACCAGATTCGGTATCTAGAATAGTCAATTGATAATAAGGATTAAAATAATATTCAAAAACTGGCACATTTTTTTTATCAGAAATTTGAGAAAAAGCTTTGTTTGATTTTTGGTACATTTCGTACATTTTCTGATGTTTCTAAGTACATTTTCTGGTACTTAGAAACATCGTATAAAGTCATTTACCATATGAGCTTGTAGATAATTGAGCATTAATAAATAAATCAATTAAAATCGAGAAATGGAATTTTTTCACCCAACTTTACATCTCGGAAACTAAATGCCGAGAACTGGACCCTTTTTACTTGGAAGCTTAGATTATTTACTTGTAGATTAATAAATACAAAATGCCAATGATCGCGATTGTATGCACAATAATCAGTACTTATGTTATCATTTAATTTAATTGTTGATGCGCTTTACTCGTGTAAACCAAGTGTACAAACACGCTATGAAAGTGTGCGTGAAGACGAGTAGCGTCAGCACATAATACACACACACGCACACGCTCACACACACTTCCGACTTCGCGGCCATTGTCTCGGACGGTACCGAGAGCTCCTGCGCTTACACACACAGTCACAGCGTGTTTGTACACTTGTTAACTACACAAAAAGACTATATATACCGATAACTAATTACAAGTCAAATAATGGACTAGCTACCTAAATACCTATATTCACAACCGGTGTGCGTGTCTGACCAGCACCCTAATTACGTAATACAGTAGGAATCAGTTTCATTTGGACATTTCAACAACATTCATTGCGTTATTTACGGTGTTAAGCAGACAAATTTTTCGAACATATGAATCAATGGATTATCAATGTGCTTCAAAATCATTCAATTGTGATTGATAGTGTGTTACGCAATTAGAGTGCAGATGTACTCGTATGAACGTAAAAGAAGCAAAAGGAGTATGTAAGGATCGTAGTAGGTGGCGTTTTGTTGTTTCTGCCTACCCCCATGGGAAGTTCTCATTTTTTTTTTTTCTTCATGTTATTAGCACCTGTTTGTAAACTTTAAAACATACATAACAATATTCTAAAATAACTACGAAAACTGAAAACATGACAAATATATCGAAGAGAAACTCATGACAGTTTATTTCGTCGGATTAGTGAAATTGTCATAGTTTATTTCCTTTATTTTATCAGTCCGTGCATTTGGCCACAAGCCACAGAGGTAAATACATCGCCACGTCGTTGATCCTTATTTATAGGACGTCAAGATTCATAATGGGCGGTGTAATAGCTTACATTGTAGGAAGTCAACACAAATAAGATTTATTGCCAAGTAACATTTGGATGTGGGCTTGCTTACGTTGATATGGATAATAAATGTCTTGAATTATGTGTTCTTCTTGAGAATAAATGACTATGTGTTCACCTAGATTTAGGTAAGCACTGCTACTTACCTACTTAGGTAAGTACTCGGGTACCTTAGGTATAGGTGTACCAACCTACTTTCTGAAAAAAAAAAATAGGTTTTTTTAACCGACTTCAAAAAAAGAAGGAGGTTATCAATTCGACACAATCGCAACATTAATAACTCAGGCACCACAACAGCTCAAAAAAATATATTCGCTCCCTGTCTGTATTTTGAAAAATGATCACAGATTATCTTCTGCATTCAGATCCTAACGTTGAGTGTGCTTGTTTAATTTTGTAGTATACTTCTATGTATGGATTATGAGCAATCTTCTTGCTTCTGGATATCATTGTATATCGCCAAGTTAAAGCTTTCAGAAGAATACACTGTATCACAGTATGACAGGGAGGAACAAAATTTAATTGTAGACTAAAATCAAAACACAAAAAAAAAATGCTGAAAATTCGTTGCATTTATCGATAGTTAAATTCATGTATATAGGTATATCTGTCGCAGTACGATGTTTGATTTAATTAAATCCATATCAATATAGCTATACCGTACCTATTATAGTCTTTTTTTTTAAATTATTTAACGTTTATACAAAGGAATACAGGATCATTCATATTAAATAGCAACCAAAAACCACTAATCTCTAATCTCTAATTGAACTGTACAATGATGTATTTGATAGGTGTGCGTTAGGTATTATCGATACAATTAATAACATCTTTAAGTTTTCATATAGTAATATTTCCCGAGTGCATACAGGCTGTTCGATTTTATTTCTTAAAAATTTATTGAAAAATTGTTCTTTTAATAACAGAAAATTTATTTGTATATGATCTGGTAAGACATTGTGTGTTGTTGTGTGTTTAAAGAGGCCATTTATATTGTCGTAAAATTGATTTCTAATTTTGGGAGATACTATTGTTTTTAAAATTCGAAGTTGGATTTTGAAAATACTATCAAGGTAGGTTTTATAGGTACGGCCATAACTACTAAGGTCATACTGGATGTAGGATTCAGCCATTGCGTAATAAAGCATTATCTTAACTTTGAAGGGCGGGCGGTTTTTTAGTATAGTCATAATTGTGAGAAATTGCCGAAGTTTATCGCAAATACGTTCTATGCGGTAACTCCAGTTAAACTTATCGTCTATAATTACTCCAAGATATGTTTGTTTACTGTCAACATCTATTTGTGGATAGTTACAATTAACTGCATTGATGGAATGCAAGCAGTCATGGTCATGGGCTATTAAGTCCCGTAAGGGCAATTTTGTAATGTATGGAGATTTAATAACCAATATTTTAGTTTTGCTTGCATTAAGTACTAAGCCAGCATCGTGACACCACCTTGTCAAAGCATCCAGGTCGAGTTGTTGTAACTCTCAGAGAGCCCTAAACTTGTTTCTGCGATCAATTTCGCGCGCCGCAGCCCTGCTCGCTTCGTTCGCTCGGCTCGCGCGTGGTTGGTCATAGTTCTAACCTAACCTATTTGATCCGAGTGCCCTAATAGTTATATTACTAGATCTTGCTCGTATCATAATTATATTCCTAGTGAGACAGTTATGAACCGCTTTCATATAACTACAGGGTGTATGGGACAGCCCTCCGCAATCTAACAGGGTGCACTCAGCTCCTTATTTTTAATCATAATCCACCGGAAATATTCTCAAGAAAATTTTCACTTTTTTTAAATCGTATTTTCAGTTACTATTTCTTTATTTCAATGTAAAATTATATTCTCTGTACGCAGAACTCCATTTATGTAAATAAAACAACTAAACTCAAAGAATCAGCAATGGATGTTGAAATACTCGGCGGTTGAAAGGCTCGTTGCGCTGCCGTTCGCTACGCGCGTTTTGCCACGGTAACGATAAATTGCGCGTGAGGTAATAAAAAAAATCAGGTTTATTGGATTCCCATAACGTTCTTGAAATAATTTCATGTACCGCTCATCTTAGTATGATATACTGAATTCACCCCCGCAGTCTGCGGAGGGCTGTCCCTTACACCCTGTATATTACGGTATATTGCTATATCCCTAGATGTCCCTAGGAATATAACTATATCACGGCTGAATATAACTATATCACGGCTTCAACCATCTTACTGCAACATATCGACGTCAGTAGCAGCCTGGAGTGTAGATTCGTGCCCGGTAGATGGCAATAAGCTCGCCCCCTATTACATGGGACTTAAACATAACTGACGAAAAGTATGCACCTACTATAGGTACACATCTTCCTAACGTTATGTGTGTGTGTGTGTCTGTGTATCGTCGGTCTGCTATAATTTTAGTCTTAAAATAAAACTAATTAGTGACTAATAGTCTACCAAAGCGTCCAACTTTATCCGATGCTGTATTAATACTGTGTACAGTTGGCTAGTATTTGCAGCAGCGATCGATTTATTAGGTACTTGTATATTGGACGTGTAAAATGTTTTGCTTACAATTTTATGGATGGATCATTAAAATTTTATGATGATTGAATTTAAATGTAGTGCGTGTCCACTTTGTAAGGGAGTTTAATTTGTAAGTTTCGGGATTGCATAAAGTTATACAAGACATAATTCCTGTCCATAATTAACACATACAATACATTCAAAATAAACACCAATAATAAAATTGAAATTAATTAAATTTAAATATTGAATAATTCACAATAAAAATAATAATAAAAAATAAAAGTTGTATTTAAAAAAGTCCAATAATTATTAAAAATGTCAAAAAAATAAATAAATTACAAAAATGTCAAAATTAATTAAGTAGGTATACAAAATTTCAAATAATTATAAAAATGTCTGTCGTATTATTGGAATTGGTTATGTGTCTCCTTACACTTTGTAGCGTCGTCCCCTGCGTGGGTAACATGACCACCATAGAAACGGGTTATGTCGACGGAAGAATAGACAAAATGACACATCGCCATGCTAAACGTCAGAAATCTTTCTATAATCTGTCATTTTGTCTAATTCTTCCGTCGACAAAACCTGTTTCTATGGTGGTCATGCTACGCGTGCTTGTGTGTCGTCCTACTTAGCAGAAATGATTAATTTTCAACACTCTTGATCGAAAAGTGGTTCTTATTTCACCGCTTTAAGGGTCACAATGCAGTGTATTGAACATGAACACGCGTGATTTTAACTTTGCATTAACGCACTAGTGCGCGGCAATGACAAACTTTGCCCAACTGGGAAATCGAAGATTTTTTTTTCTATTCACTTTACAGGACGACAAAAAAAAATCAAAATTGGCAATAAGCCAACAGTTATAGGTATTTTGGACTGGCTAGCGAGTTGTCTTATATTCTGTTTCTGTGACGTGAATTCAGCACAAACGTGTTTAGCTTTAGGTATTTACAAGGCAGATGAGAATGGAAACGCCGGTAGGGGGAGCCCTAGAAGGACATAATTAGTGACCCTGTCATTGATCTTCTTCAGAAAGGTCAGGCGCGTAGTACTCGCAACCGGCTAGCGTGTACTATGACCAGATGTTATAAAATGGAGAATTATTTATAAAATAATATAACACTTTAGTTAGAATAAACTAAAACTAGAAATAAAGTTAATAAAATAATACTAAACACTAGAAATAATTATTACAGAGAAAAAATAGCAGAAAGCAAAAATAATCCCAACAAACTGTGGGAAATATTAAATAAACTTACCGGTAAAATAGTGATGGGGTGATAACGAACGCTTTTTTAAATAAATCAAATAATGAATTGAGTATCGCTAATGATTTTGCAATGGAATTAGAAACCATTATGTCTGGTATGGTGTCCGGGTGTGACGGACCCTTGTTGGATGAATGCGAATTTATGAAATCCCAAGATATTTTTTTTTAAAAGCTACACCTATTAAAAAACATACTAATAAATTACCTGGATATGACTCGATAAGAATCATGGACATCAAAATGATGGAAGACAAAATTGTGAATGCAATAGTAAAGTTAATTAATGCGAGTATTTAACAAGGCAAATATCCGTCAGAATTAAAAACAGGTATAGTTAGGCCCATTCATAAAAAAGGTTAATTCAATGACTTAGCAATTTACAGACCAATAAAGATATTGCCGGCCATAAATAAAATAGTTGAAAAATTTATATGCGACCAAATACACACTTTTTATCGGGACAATGATGTAATTTCCAAAGCACAATATGGCTTCCAATGTAAGAAACCTACAGCTCGGCTACTTTCCAATTTTACTGATGAAGCTAATAACTACCTAGATGACAAGCAGCATGTGATACTCATATTCATTGATTTCAGTAAGGCTTTTGACACGCTCGGGCACAGTACACTATAAAATATACTCGAAAACTCGGGTATAAGAGGGAAGTTACTCGACTGGTGCAAAGAATACCTTCGTAGTCAAAGTTGGTCCTAGCCTTAGCAGACCTGCAAGCGTGACAAAAGGAACAGCCCAAGGTTCAGTGTCTGGTCCACTCCACTATCTGGCATACGTTAATGACCTAGAAAATATTACACACTACCACACTGTTCCCTTATTAATACGCTGATGACGCCTGTATACTCTCTGCTAACAAAAACCTTAATTTGGCCGTAGAATGTTTGCGAAAATATTTTACTTCTATGGCTAAGTGGGCCCATGATATGAGACTCAAACTCAAAGCATTGATTTCAAATAAACCAATTACAGGCGCTTTTGAATTGTCAAAGAGTCGGTCAGTTAGTCAGAAAATTGAAGCTAGTTGCCCATTCCAAAGCGTAGATCTCTATGGAGAAGGACGGGCAAGAAACTCCATGGACACTCTTTTAAATCAAAATTTTGTTACAAAATGTTGGTTATATCATTCATGTTGAAATTAAGTATATGAGAAAAATGTAGAAAGACGTGCACGTTAAAAGCGTCCGCAACAAAAAGACGAGTCAAAAACGATTCAAAAATTAAAATAAGCCGTGGCAGCTAAGAGATGACCAGTCTCTATTGACGGCGCCCGTTCACGAACATGACGCATGGATCAGCACCATTCAGCTCAACCATTTTGAAGGGAACTCAATGATCCAACACACTTGTTCTGAATCCACAAAAAACTAAAGTTATGCACATCCATTCAAGTCACGTAAGTACTTCCCATCCCTTTCAAATCATAGCTCATAGTCATGATTGTCTGCATAATACCGTCCCAGAGATCCACTGCTCGCCTATAGACCAAGTCCCATATCATACCTATCTGGGATTAATAATAGACAACCAATTCAACTGGACTTACGAGGTGGTATCTGTTTGCGGCAAGTTACGTGCAATACTCACCAAACTTTCCATTATAAAGTGCAATATACTGTACAGAACCCTCCTTCAAATGTATAAAGCCCTTGCTGAATCGATAATCTCCTATGGACTCACCAGATATGGATGCACGTTTAAAACTTACCTACAAACTATGTAAAAAATAAATACCAAGACAATTATACAGGGTTATTGAAACATTGCGAAGTATTACCTGTTATAGCGCGCGCTGAGTATCTGTTCCTCATAGTACATTTTGATAACAGTGATATTCAAATTCCAGTTAAATATAACGTGGATACACGACAAGCCAAATCAAAATCATTTCAAGCGTAAAAATAACTTTTATGGCAGGCGTACCGTTTCTTTCGCAATACCCAATTTACTAAACATCATCCTCGGACATCATGGCCTGTCTTGTAGTAAGAGCGCAGGCCAGATAGCACGGCACGCCAGCATTAATGACATTATCCGTCGTGCTCTTGTCACCGCCGGGGTGCCAGCTGTTTTAGAACCCAACGGCTTGGCACGCGACGATGGCAAGAGACCAGACGGAATGACCATAATGCCTTTTAAGTGAGGCAGGCCTTTGGTGTGGGATGCAACATGTATCGACACCCTTGCACCATCCCATCTTCCTAGTACGGCTGGCTGTGCTGGGGCGGCTGCTGCAGGTGCGGAAAACCTCAAACGGCGACAATATTCCGATCTTTTTGGGAGTTATATGTTCGAGCCGTTTGGGGTCGAAACACTAGGGCCATGGGGTCCGAGTGCCCACTTGGTTTTCCGAGACATCGCCAAGCGGTTGGTCGACTCTTCACTTGACCAAAGGGCTGGCCTATTCTTTGGCCAAAGAATCAGCATCGCCATACAACGTGGCAATGCTGCCAGCCTTTTGGGCACTTTTCCTGTTGACAGCGATGTGGACGAATTTTTGATGCCCTATGATTATATATATTTTTTTTTTACATTTGCACATATTATAATTATTATTTTAAGTCTGTTAGCTTATATATTATGTAAATATTTTGTTCAGTTATAGTGATTAAAAACTAATGGAGAATGAAAAAAAATTTACTAAACCAAATACCTGTTGAGATTAGAGACTCAATGAATAGTAAAAACAAAGCTGAAAGCGTAAGTTGAAAGAAAACCACTCCCTCCCTAGTTCCCTATCATGGTCAGTGTCCCGCTCCTGGATTTTCCCAACATGACCTCATTCTCCTCTCCTATGTCCTAAAACCGCCTAAACCTGTCCCAAAAGTTCTGCACATGCGGAGTTTTGCGCGCATGGACATTGAGAAGCTTCGTCAGGATGCGTCAGATATCAGTTGGGATCACTTGGCAGCGGCGACAGCTGTAGACGATAAACTGCGCATTTTCAATCGGGCGGTCCTTGCTCTATACGACAGACATGCTCCTGTTAAAAAAATTAAACTTCGGCGTCCTCCTGCTCCTTGGATGACGACCGGGGTTCGAATGGCGATGAGGCGCAGGGATCGGGCCTTTCATAAATTTAAAAAGGATCGCTGTGAAGCAAATCGGAACTTTTTCAAAGTTGCTAGAAATCGGTGTAATCAGATGATACGTAACGCTAAGCGCCGCCATATTCTCGAGAACATATCTTCTTCTTCACCTGCTGATATCTGGAAGTTCCTTGGTACTCTTGGTATCGGCAAACCACGTCATGTGGATTTTCCTAATACAATTGGCCTTGATGATATCAACCGTCACTTCACAACCACTTGTCATTTGGATTCCCAAATGTTGTCCCAGACGGTCAATTTCATTACTGGCTTAGCTAGTCCCATCATAGAACCATTTCACTTCTCTCCGGTCACCTTGGACGAAATTAAAAAGACCATCCTGTCCATAAAATCCAAGGCTGTGGGGGATGACGGCATCAGTCGTAGTATGGTCGTTTGGATCCTCGATACCCTACTTCCTCCGATTACCCACATCATAAACTTTTCTCTTGATTCCGGACAATTCCCATCCCTGTGGCGTATGGCCTATGTCCGCCCGCTTCCTAAAGTTTCAAACCCCTCCCTGCCCACTCACTTTCGACCCATTTCCATTCTCCCATTCCTGTCTAAAGTGCTTGAGGCCTGCGTTCACAGACAGTTTGCGGGGTTTGTTCACCGGAACAACCTTGTTAGCTCGTTTCAGTCTGGATTCAGGCCTGGGCATAGTACAGCTTCCGCTCTCCTTAAAGTGACTGGTGACGTTAGAGAAGCGATGGAGGATACTAAGGTTACTGTTTTGGTTTTAATTGATTTCTCCAATGCCTTTAACGCTGTCAGCCACGATATTCTCCTTGCTATGCTCTCTCATCTCATGGTTTCGTCCGAGGTTCTGGAATGGTTCTCTTCTTATCTTCGGGGACGCCGGCAGTCGGTTCGCGTTGATGAGAGCTCTTCGAGTTGGCGTGACCTGGATGCTGGTGTTCCACAAGGTGGTATTCTTTCTCCATTGTTATTCTCCATCTTCATTAATTTTATAACTCACTGTCTTCGGTGTTCGTATCATCTTTATGCCGATGATCTTCAATTGTATACAGCTGCGCGGGTGGAAGGTTTATTGGATGCTGTAGCAGATGTAAACCGAGACTTAGATGCAATCAAAAAGTGGTCTGATAGTTTTGGGGTATCAGTGAACCCCTCAAAGTGTCAGGCCATTGTAATTGGAAGCTCGCGCATGATGGGTAGGGTGACGCTTAGCTCTCTTCCTCCTCTCATTTTCAATGGTACCGTCATACCCATTACCCCTACTGTGAAAGATCTCGGTTTGCATCTTGACTCGACGCTTAGCTGGCAGCGCCAGGTCTCTAATGTTAGTCAAAGGGTCAACGGTACTCTACGATCTCTGTATCGTCTGAGAAACTTTTTGCCCGCTAAGACGAAAACTATGCTTGTGCAGACTTTGATTTTCCCTATCATTGACTATGGTGACGTGTGCTACTTTGACTTGAATGCGGTGTTGCTGGATAAGCTTGACAGACTGCTTAACAATTGTATCCGGTTCATATTCAACCTCAGAAAATATGACCATGTGTCGAGCTACAGGTCTGAGCTCAAATGGATGCCCATTCGCCAGAGAAGAAATTTGCGTGCTTTGACCACGCTTTTCTCCCTTCTTAACTCTCCCACTCTTCCTTCTTATCTAGTGTCTCACTTCCAATATCTATGTTCTTCACACGCTAAGAATCTTCGTTCTTCTAACAATCTTCTCCTACTCTGTCCTTCTCATACTTCTGACTTTGTTCATTCTTCCTTTCATATTCAGTCCATTCTTCTTTGGAATGCGCTACCTCTTGACATCAGGATGGCCACCAGTCGGTATGCATTTAAGCGGAGATTGCGGAGTTATTTTCAAAATAAATAGCGTAGAGTCATCTCAAAACCTCTCTCTCTTGAATTTGTATATAATATATGTATATAATATAGGTATATATTATAGTAAATATGTATGTATGTGTATTATAAGTTTATGACTTATTTATGTACAAATTGTTCCATTTCTAACAGAGCACCTGCCATCTAATCTCTTCACCACCCTTGGTTGACTGGTAGAGAATGCCTAAGGCATTAAGTCCGCCTTTGTACTTTTTTAAGTGTGAAAAGTTTAAATAAATAAATAAATAAAGAACATTGGGTACATCAACTCGATTATAGCTTAACTGTTAACAGCGCGTTGATCAAATCTCAGGCCATGGCATGCTAAGACAGACCCCAGAGGTCTAATTGTGTGCTTTGTTTAAGTGCAAGGAACTTGTAATTTATAAAAAAAAAAATTATGAATGTAAACGAAGCAAAAAGTGTATGCAAGGTTCGTAGCAGGTGGCGTTCTGTAGTTTCTGCCCATGCAATGATAATTATTAAACACAAGATAATTATGTTACATTCATAGTATCCAACGTTAAAAATCTGGTCGTAACACGTGACTACACAGCATTTAACTCGTCGCCCTTTTTGACGCGCGGCTAAAGACAAAACGTCCCAATTAGAACGTTTTTGAGTCCTTACGAGGGCGACGCGCGCGCCAGAAACATTATCTGCCTCTTTTTTATATAATATCATTGTGCCCATGGAACAAAGGCGTGAGTTTATGTATGTAAATGTTTAGCTTCGTAGGAACAGTTAACACCAATAGGTACTAGTCAACAAGATAAAAATAAGAATATCTCCTTGCCAGCATGATACATCACTAAATACAAGATAATGCCAAATTGTATACTCATTATAATAATATTATTATTTCCGTAGGTAGACATTCGCGAACGGTCCAACATTTGAAGCCAAATTGCTTTATTATTTTAAATGTTTAAATTAATGACACACAAACACATTTATAATTGCAGTATTTATTTATTTTCTTCATTTATTTTATGTAAATTAAACTCATTGTATTCTCATTCTGTTTACTTTTGACATTAATTTTGTAACTCCAAAAATAACTTCGTAATTACTTACATTCTTATTTCTCATCTTTAAAATCAAGTTCTAAACAATTTAAAATTTCAATACTTTAATATGCATTTATTATCTTTTTTACTTTGAATAAGCGTCTTTTTTTTTCTTTAAAGTTTAACTTACCTACCTAGGTACATAGTATTGTAAGCAAAACATGTTTAATATTACATAAATATGTAAATGACAGAAATAATCATTATAATGATCCAGGCAACAATAAAATTCAATCGGCATTAACTTGATGCATTCAAAATGTAATTGACAATAGTGTCGTATAAATTCTTCCTGATTTGTATGTATACTTACGTCATAGTAAGATGGTTGTAGCCGTGTTATCTAGTTATATACTTAGGGATATCTAGAGATATAGTTATATACCGTAATATAGTTAAAAGAGAGCGGTTCATAATTATCGTACTAGGAATTTAACTTTACTACGATATGAGCACGATATACCTATTAGGGCATTCCGACTAAATATGTTATGTTTGAACTGTGGCCACCTACGCGCGAGCCGAGCGACCGTAGTCAGCGGTGCCGCGGGAGCGGCCGGCGAGCACTACGTCGAAACTGGTCGCAGTAACAAAATTGGGGCACTCCAACAGTTCCAGTTAAGCTAACATTAACAGTTCTATGGTAGTGATTAGACTTAAAAAAATCATAATTTCTATCCGAACAGGTAAAGTCGTGTTTTTGTATTCAGAATTAATACAGGCTTTAGGTAATTTACCTGAGAATTTTCTTAAAGCAATACATCGATAAAAATAAAAAAAACAAGTTACCGTTCCACAAGTTAATAAAATAGAAGTTTCTCAAAGCAAACTTCAAACAACACGTGTTACCAAGCAAGTAATAGAAGAACAAAATAATTGGCTCCACTATTTGAACACAAGGTTTGTTCAAATACCTCGTGTTAGAAAAAGATTGCAATATTTTCACAAGCCGCCTTTTCTCTGCTCATAACCCTTCTATTTATTCAGCACCTTTGGGTTCCTCAACATTTGATAGAAGTCCTTTTACGGCAATCGGCACGTAAAATATTGTTTTGACAGCTGAGGCTAAGTACATAAAATATATTAAGGCGAAAGCGCCAGGGTAGCCTGCGAAATTCAAAATACCTTACGTTTTTTGCAATTTATAGGTCAGGGGAAGCGCTAAGGTAGCCCGCGGATTTAAAATGTTCTTACGATTTTTACAATTTGCAGCTCAGTGTCTGGGTGTATGTTGATTAAAATATGATTTGCGTCCGTAACAAATATGTATTAACAGAATTATAATTATTAAAGTCATCAATACAACTCTCTAAGACCAAGTAATCCTGTTAAATGACTATTTCGTGAAATGTTGACACTTTTTTTTTTTTTTTTTTTTTGTGGATGGGAAATCATCAAATGACTTCTCCCGCTCTGGGCGGAGCTGGAGGGCGTGTCAGACTTTTACTGACTAAAACCCACCCGTGTTCATTCTGTTGCCTGTGCCGGGGCCACGGTAACTCTTTCGAACATCCCGCAACCCTAGCTGAAATGTTGACACTTGGGGATTATATTATACTAACTTAAGGAGTTGTGTTACTGATTCTAATGATTATTATAATTCTATAAATACATATTTGTTACGGCCGCAAACCATACTTTAATCAACGTACACCCAGACACTGAGCTGCAAATTGTAAAAATCGTAAGAACATTTTAAATCCGCGGGCTACCTTAGCGCTTCCCCCTTAATAGAACTTTGTTTAATAATCGATAAGTTCATCATTGATGTTGGAAGGTCGTTTTCATTAAAGAGGGTTTAAGATTCTGTAGTAATTTTTTTTGGTTACTTGGTGTTAAAATCACACCTCCTCAAAAGACCATTTCAGACACCAACCTACATGGTCTTCACATGATCTGACCAAGATTATGTCTGGACTTTATAAGAGACTGTGAGCTCTGAGTTTTTTTCGGCCTTTCTTCTCAGAGTAGTCAGATAGGAAACGCCGGCCTCATCTAGTTTAAAAAAAAAAAAAAATTTGACATGTAAAAGTGTTTGTTTAAACCTACTTACAGAAATAAAATCATTTATCATTTATCACAGTCACATTATATACTCGTACGTAGTGCAGTATAACTCTGCATCTCAAAGCTTTTTGGTTCTTTAATGTCAACCTTTTTTCCGTTTATCATTGATTCTGGTCGATATTTTTTTACCTTTTTATTTCGTGATTCGAATTATTTTTTCTGACAGATGGGTTCTCATTTTTTTCAGTATGGTGCGTCAGTTGCAAAAAGTTGATCTGTTGATACTGACCCAGTTAGTTGAAAATTTACGTGTCTATATATTTAATACGATTTCTTGTGTTGTATAAGAATAGCAATTGCTTTCCTCGTCGCCTTTTCTTCTACTTTCGGAAAGTTTTTTTCAAGTTCGAATCCCATATTTCCATGGTTTGAGTCGGGAAGTTTCGTCTTAATTAACCGGGATTAATCAGTTTAGAACAGGCCGTCTTTTGGCCTCCAGATTCTGGCCCAAATAAACGCTTGACATCGACGGTCAACGCGGAGTAATTGGCCGCATCCAGCCGCGAAGGCCACACAACCAGGTGGACCACTCTGCCAGCGTCTCCTGCTGTCTGCGACACCTCGCCGGACGTAATTACGTTGGACAGCGATTTTTTACGATATTTTTAATATACTAGCTAAGTAACGTAGTTAGTTTAACTCTCTGCAAACTTTTAATTCGTTGACAATTTTATTTTAAATTTTCAAGCCTGTAAAATGCGAGATACCTTGGTTCTCTGATCTCTTTTCCCTTTACCGTTTATCTCGTGAGCGTTACCTATATAGCGATTGCAATCGACTTGATAGGACGTTTTTTTTCTTTCGATATTCGCGTACTTTACCCCTTTCGGACCAAAGTTTTTTCGGTTATTTTTCTTCTTATTTTACATTAATCAACCCGCAACTTTTTATACATTAAATATTCCTATTTTTACTTTTTATATTAAATTGTTATGTTTTCCTTTTTATTTTTTAAAGAACAAAATTAAACTTAAAGTGATGAAAAAGTGTTTTCCTTTTTTCTTTTCGCTACAGTAGTTAAGTAGTTATTATTATTAGACGAAAGACGTCTACTACTGGACAGTGATCTTTCACAAGCGTCCCCAGTCGCCACGTAGGTATTTTAATTTAAAAGCTTACAAAATGAAGGTAAATTAGTCTCGCTTAGGGTCGCGAATTAGGGTCGCTGTCATCGAATACTGTGAAGAGAAATATAATGATATTTTAATTTAATTTATATTACAATGCTGTATAGTACATTATATCCCCTACTTTTTAAATGTTATTAAAGAATAAGTCGTGCTAAATCAGCCTATAATTTTTCCACTGCTGGGACATAGACCTCCTCTCTGTGAGAGGGGCTGGGCCGTAATCCACCACGCGGGTCCAGTGCGGGTTGTTGGACGTCACATGTTTTCGAATTTTTGGTTCTAGGGCATACCGGTATCCTTATGTCGTGCGCCCGATGGAAGTTCTCATTGGCAAACTTTCATCCCCTATTCAATCCCGTTAAGAGGCAAATTTTCAAAAATCCTTCCTTAGTGTCCATTTTCGCTGTATACGGAAATCATATGCAAAATTTCATGCTTCTAAACCCAGCGGATTAGGCTGTGTATTGTCTGTCAGTGAATGAATGTATGAATTTAAGTAGATAGACCTACCTATCTACAGTGCTTTACAAACGAACCCCTATAATGCCAAGAAAATACCAAAACATACCTAAAATAAATTACAGTAATTACCACCGACCATCGTTTACATACTAATATGTAGTTACAACAAACCCGCTGTAGGTGCGACAAACAAATACTTACAGTAGCTGTGCAAATATGTACAAGTTATGAAACTCCTCGTTAGGGAGCTTAGGGGTTCAAGGGTTTAGGTGAAACTTTGCAGGTGAAGAAGCAATACAGTTTGAGAATATGTTGAGAG
Organism: Fissipunctia ypsillon; assembly: GCA_947568875.1. Lineage (NCBI taxonomy): Eukaryota > Metazoa > Arthropoda > Insecta > Lepidoptera > Noctuidae > Fissipunctia > Fissipunctia ypsillon. The sequence goes on along the minus strand of OX387664.1, from coordinate 9,051,231 downwards.
TATGTTACTTCAAATTATAAAGTTTTAAGAGCTTTTAAGGGCTATGAAGTAAATACTGAAAATATTGTTTGACATCAAAATCTAAATCAAAAGTCACTCAAACTAGGCTGAGCATCAACACTTTTCGAACGTCAAAATGACATAAGACAGTCCCCCAAAACATCCGCCCTTCACCACTTCCTAGTGCTTTAGCTGGGAAGAAGAAGTGGCGCAACAAACTCTCCAGCAGCGCAGCTGGAAACCTTAATCTAGAATAGAAATGATAGACAGAAAGAAAAAAAATTTGACAAGTTTTTGACATTTGACTGTCGCTGAGATGAGATTGCGACTAGATTTTTAACGTTTTTAGTTACGGGATTTGGGCTTCAGTTATTTTGACTACTATTCCACAACGAACGAATAATAAATAAATTCATACATAAACAACAGTAAAGTTTAAAATGGCGAAGTTTTGACAGATAGCGATAAAGATACGCGTTGTTCGAAATTGAAAACAAAAACGTCATGAGGAGGATGCATTTTCGACATTTGAATCTTTTCGTACGCTGGTTGTCTGACCATGTTGAAATCTGTAAAATAATACAATCTGATACAACGTGAGTATGCTGAGTGCGACTGAATAGTCCAAAATTTAATTCACCATCCTGCTAGAGAAGTAATCCTGTCATAATTTTGCTACTCGAATCATGTGGAAGTTTAGTGTGTACTTTGGTATAGCTAACTTCTTATTCTGTGGTATAGCAGATGAGATTATAACCGCGGAGGTAGAGGGGTGATTCATTCATATCTGACAGCTGTCATTAATTAAATTTATAATTATCATACAATGTTCCGCAGGTGCGCCTTGGCAGTCTGTTCTTACAACTTCATGCAATAAAGGATATACATTCTCAATATCTAATCTATGTGCAGACGCGGCGAAGGGCAAATAAAGCTGAAGTTTTGTTATAAATTACTAAACTTATATGCAGTGGCAACGTCCTTTACTATCAGTAACTCGAAAGGATGTCGTTTAACTTCTAAAGTAATGAACCTGTTAAGTATCTTACTGAGAAAGACTGCTGACTACAGCCTTTGCGTCAAAATTTACGTTTTTATTTTGTTTTTTTATTTTTATTTACCTGACTTTATCCTTTTAACATGCGTCATGTTCGTGAACGGGCGCCGTCAGTTGAGACTGATCATCTCTTAACTGCTAGGGCTTATTTTTAATTGTTTTAATTTTTTTAACGTTATTCTCACATTACTAATAGAAGCAACAAAAATAATGTACCTAGATTTGGTAACATCTTGTTTAAAAGAGTGTCTCTGGAGTTTCTGGCGCGTTCTTCTCCATAGAGATCTACGTTTTGGAATGGGAAACTAGCTTTAACTTTCTGACTAACGGACCGACTCTTTGACAGTTAAAAAGTGCCTGTATTTATTTGGTTTAATTAAAATAAATGCTTTGCTTTGAGTTGAGTTTAACACTTTTAAATTCTTCTACTTCTTGGTGCTTCACCTTTGGTAAGATGCTAATTATTTGTGGTTTTCAGTAAGCTCTTACCTAGTTACTATTTGCGTCTCCAGTCAATTCTTTTTGTGACGTTGCGAAAAAAAAACGAATTATCATGAAAAATATGACAATTTTTTATACATTTTAGTCAATTCTTCCAAAATTAATAAGAAGTGATAATTTTCTCTACGTGTGAGTTTCCTTAGTAAATACAGCGCAAGCTAAACTTTTAATCATTAATACATGAAAGCGTGATGAGGATTCAGTGTGCTCTACGCGGGGTTAGAAACAATTAGAAGAGTATTAACGCTTGAGACTTTAGCTGTTAAAAGTTCTCCAACAATTATTACAAAATGTGAGAGATAGGTTACTCGAAGGCTTCGATCAAGAATATTCGTCTTAAGTATTAAAATAATCTGGAATTTTAAGCACTACGTACAGTTTTTCCGTAGGTATATGAGATTTATTTTGTAAGTAATAAAAATACTATGAAAATCACGAGTTTTCGCAATCGAGAACGACTTTGTATGGATGTCGAAATATGGGTCACCATATTTGTTTATCTTACTAGTAGGCAAAGAAAAAAGACGGCTAACTCCGTGTCAGATCGCGCACAATGAAGGGTTCCATAGTTGGAATGAATTTATCCCAAGAACAAACTTAACTTTATAGTTGAAAAATTGTTCTCCCATACATTGATATACGTTACGGTCAATTCTCGAACTTGAAAAACAAAGTTATGTGATAAAATTACATTACAAACTACAAATTAACGATTTTTGGACTTTTTACTTTTTTTTTTGCTGTGAGACCTTGCTATTTGCCAAATTTCATGATTCTAGGTCAACGGGAAGTATTCTATAGGATTTGATTTATTTGCGAGTGCCAAAATATGTCGCTTAGATGGCCGTATTTTTTATTGCGTTTACTTAGAAGCTTGATTTTTTTGAGCTCCAAGGGACTATATTTTATGTCAATTTTAAACTTGACACCTCCTTGTGTTCCTGAGAAAAAGCGTCTTGACAGATAGACAAACAGACGGATGACGGACGGATGGACAACGAAGTGATCCTATAAGGTTTACGAACCCCTAAAAATACTTTAGATTGGTAACTTTCTTCTGGTTCGTTGTCTAATGTTAATGTCTCTTGTTGTCCTCTTAGTTATTGGGATATCTTTGATATCTATTAAGATCTGAGATACACTTTGCAGATAGTAATATATATAAATAAATAAAATTGAAGTGTCTGTTTGTAATGTCAAAATAACAACTTTTTACTAAATGCATACGAAAATATTGTATAAATACGGTACTTAAAACAAAAAAGCAATTTTTTAATTTTGGTCTGTCTGTCTGTTTGTTCCGTATTTTGACCGGACTTTCACTGGCAGATAGCTGACGTACGATACAGGGAGTAATTTAGGCTACTTTATTTTAGAAAAATAATTAGGGTTCCGCGTAAAAAAATTAAAACCCATGAAATTGTGAACAAAAAGTCGGATTTGAAAAATTATTTTTGAATTTGGTAGCCCAATTTTATATTTAATTTAGCCCAATGTTATAGGCAATTTAACATCACACTACGACCCTTAGGAGCCGAACAAAAAGAAAAAAAGTCAGAAAGAACAATAAGCGAAAACGAAGTCACAGCACGGGCGAGCGATATCGCGCGGCAGTCTGGCGGACGAGGAAGTTTCATTAAAATGTGGCTGTTATTTTAGTATATAGTGTATCTTACGACTTACATGAGAACAAAGTCGCGGGGCACAGCTAGTACAAAATAAATATCGATTTCGTTTACAGTCTAGCTGTCTACAAAAACAACGCTAACTATTTGTCACTCCAACGATTTTATACATTACCTAGTTAGGCTGAAAACCAGATCGCCACAGCAGAAGCCTTGGGCGTCGGGAATTGGTAGCCGATTCTCGGCCACCGTAGACGCGGGCTTGCTGCAGACGGCAAGCAAAGGGTAGCTCGCCGTCCGGTAAGGACCAGGCCCGGGTCGACGGCGCGTTGTGTGCCACGTGCGCCTCAAAGAGATGTCAGCACTATTAACGGGGTCCGCTAGGGCCGATGGCAGCTAGGGTTGCGGGATATTCGAAAGAGTTACCGTGGCCCCGGCACATGCAATTGAAGGAACACGGGTGGGTTTTAGTCAGTAAGAGTCTAACACCCTACCGCTCCGTCCAGATCGGGAGAAGTCATTTCATGATTTCCCATCCAAACAAAAAAAAAGGCTGAAAACCAGTACCAAGATATTCCCGATCCTTGTAGTGTATTTTATATTGTATTACAGCACTGAATATGAATGAAAGATTTTATTTCATTGATACTTTATTGGTAAGAGTAACAATTATTACCCTTATCTTATCACTTAAGGCGAACTGATATCGTAACGGGGTTTGGATGAATGAATGAATTTATTTGCAAGAATATAGGTAGCTAACATAAGTTCTTAAGATATATGGGTTTCACTATATTCGGCATTTCCGCCGAACAAATATTTAGATTTTACATCTTGGTTATACTTATAGCATGCAGTACACATTTCATAATTTAAATTTAGATTACAATGCAATTAATAAAATTAAAATTAAATACAATCAATCAATCTGCCTAGCCTTTTCCCAACTATGTTGGGGTCGGCTTCCAGTCTAACCGGATGCAGCTGAATACCAGTATTTTACATGGAGCGACTGCCTATCTGACCTCCACAACCCAGTAACTGGGTAATACGATACCCCTTGGTAAGACTGGTTGTCAGACTTTCGGGCTTCTGACGACCCGTAACGACTGTCAAAGATCTACGAATGACAGCCGGGACCAACGGCTTAACGTGCTTTCCGAGGCACGGAGGAGTCTCGGTATGTAAAGATGGTCACCCATCCACGGACAACCCCGGCAAGCGTAGCTTAACCTGATGGATCGACCCGTGCGGCTGTTATTACTTAGCCACGAGCTCCTCTAAAATTAAATACAATTCTATTCATTTAAAAGAATAATTTATATTAAAAATAGCGATCAGTAATATCAAATGTCAAGGCAATAAAAATAGCAATAATAATCAAAGTATTTCAATATTATTTAAGTAATGTTAATATGTAGATGCCATAATAATTATAGTAAATAAGTTTTACATTTTACACTCAAAATATTCATTGATGGAATAAAAACATCTGTCACACAACCAGTTATATAGTTTTTTATTAAATTCTAAGTATGTTGCATTTCTAAATTCTTTGGCTAAGTGGTTATATATTTTCACCGCCATGGTATAACAATTTTTGTTGCATAATTTTAGTATATTACGCGGAACTACTAGTGGCTTTTGTGTTATTTTCCTCTTTAACTTAGCCTTTTCATCTTTTTCAAAAAGCGAGTAATTGTTTCTTACAAATTTGCAGGTTTCAAATATATATAGAGACGGGAGGGTAAGCAGCTTTTGCTTAATAAATACAGGTTTACAAGAATCTGTCCACATAAGATTGAAAATTGACCTTATACACTTTTTTTTGGGCTATGAATGCCCTCTGGGCATCTGTTGAATTCCCCCACACAGTTATTCCATACCTTAAAACAGAACAAACTTGGAGCATTGGTGTGTATGGTCAAACGAAGCATATAAAATTTAAAAAATAATAAACGTCTTTTTAAAATTCTTTATGCATGTTACATTAAAATGAACCCATAATCTCCTTATGTCTTTAATAGTGAACGTGTCGACGAAACTTTATTGAAATTGCTTAATTACAATCAAACTAAAACTCAAAGCATTTATTTCAATTAAACCAAATACAGGTACTTTTGAACTGTCAAAGAGTCGGTCAGTTAGTCAGAAAATTGAAGCTAGTCGCCCATTCCAAAACGTAGATCTCTATGGAGAAGAATGGAGAAGAAACTCTATGGATACTCTTTTAAATCAAAATTATTACTAAATCCTGGGTACATTGTTCTTGTTGCTTCTATATGTGAGAACAATGTAAAAAATAAATAATTAAAAACAATTAAAAATATAAGATTAAAAATAAGCCCTGGCAGTTAAGAGATGACCAGTCTCCACTGACGGCGCCCGTTCACGAACATGACGCGTGGATCAGCACCATCCAGCTCAACCACTTTGTAGGGAACCGAATGATAAAAATCGACTAAAACAGTTTTTTCTCATAAAAAATGCAAATTTTGAGGAAATTGTGATTTTTTGTACTGAGCCAAATAGTGTCAATCGTATTTTGGCCCTCATAATTCACTAAAGAAAATCTTTAATTTTTTAAATCATGAAAAAAAAGGCAAAGTAGCTTTTGATGACAAAAATTGGTTTTGCGTGCAGACGAAATGCGTCAAAATATCTTCCTTGGGAGTCATTTCGCCGTAACAAATAAAACTGAGGGAGTGGGCCGTAATCCACCACGCGGGTCCAGTGAGGGTTGGTAGATGTCACATGCTTTCGAACCGAGAGGAGGCCTGTGTCCCAGCAGTGGGGACCTAAGCTGATTATGCTAAATAAAACGGAAAGCAGTCCCTTCTAAAACCAAGGAGACAACATAATTAATTCCCGAATTGCCCAAGTATCTCTGAAGTTTGAGTGATCGAATTTGGTTGGAATACTAATTTATCATCAGAATTCATTCGTTTGTTTGTGTTCAGCTGATGACCTTCGGAGTTTAGAACCTTCAAGTTTGCCGGTGATCTTATTTCGAGTTTGGAATGATACAGGGTTATTTTTGGACGTAAATTTTTATCGTGACTTGTTTAGCCACCTAATTTATCACCAGTATCAAATGGATATATAGGTACTAGCAGCGCCCCGTGGTTTCACCCGCATAAGTCTTGATCCCGTAAATATATCGGAATAAAAAGTATCCTATATGTTAATCCATGTTATAAACTATCTGTGTGTCAAATTTCATCCAAATCCGTTCAGTAGTTTTTGCGTGAAAGAGTAACAAATATCCATCTATACATCCTCACAAACTTTCGCCTTTATACTCGTAATATTAGTAGGATATTAGTAGGATTTCTAACTAAAGTTAGGAGCATCTTAATAGTCTAAATAAAACAGGGCTATAGCTATGGATATATATGGAGCTGCTTTATAGCAGACTACGGTGTTGTTTGTGAGAACCTAGATTTATGTTTGTTTCACAGTTTTCTACCAAGTTACATAGTTACATGTCCTGTGAACAGATTAATTAATGAAGTTCCTGTCTCTTGTATAAAAGAACTCTACTACCAACTAGTAATTAGTAATTTTTTTGACGAGACAACATTTTTGAAGCGTAAAATCAAAATATTTGGAAGATATTATTCTTAAATCGCTCATAATTTTAATTATTTTATTGAATTAAGTACTTTTAATTATGGTCATAGCTTGACTGAGGTGCCAGCTACGATATCATTTTTAATGGTACCCATTCAATATGTAGTTTTTATTTTATTTGGAATTAAATGTCAAATTTTGGGTAAATATCGAAAAACCATTAAAATTCAAATATCTCGAAAACTATTGAATTTCGGCCATACATATGGGGGGTTCAATTTGTTGCATTCTGGCCCCCCTATCAGCTCCTGACGGATATACGTCGAATTACAAGTAACCCTGTATACTAAGGGTTCTATCACACAAACCAAGACGATTACAGAGTTAAAAAAGGTTGTAAAAGGTTGTCTTGTGTTTCTGTTATTATTGCCGTGCGTGTTCTTTACGATACCTTTAACTTCCTTACGCCCCTTTACAACAGCCGTTTATAAAGACACCCTAAACGGGTTGGTACGAGCACTGTGTTACACACGCACAGGGCTCGGATACCGGTATATTTTTCGAAACGGTTTCGTCCTAAATACCTAAGAAACGTTTTGTTTCGGTTACGTTCGAACGGAACGTTAGAAAAAACGTTTTTGAAGAAGAACAAAATTTAAATCGTTCTCTTTAACAAAACACAACTGGCGAAATGTGGGTGTTACTATACTATAAGTACACCTCTGCCTAACCCTTCGGGGAAACAAGGCGTGATGTTATGTTTTTTTTGTGTCTTTAACAAAATGAACAAATATGTATTTACATAATTATAACCATTAGAAACATCAACGCATCTCACTTAGTTATATTTGTTATAAAATGTAATGATTTGATGTGGGTTTTTTGTGTGTTTGATGATTTGTGTTTTATTTTGATGTGGATTTACTATACTTACATCTCTAACTAACCCTTCGGGAAAACAAGGCGTGATGTTATTTTATGTTATGTCATGATTTACGCAAACATACTTAAAGAGAACAAATCTAACTATAAAAACAGGTTTTGAAAACGTTCTCATTTCATTTTCGGTCCCCAACAAAATGTTGTAGGTACAAAGAACTGTTAGAAACGTTTTGGAACGTTATTTTATATAACGTTTCCGTGCCCTGCATTCGCGTCACTCAAACTATTAGTTGCCAATTACTTTGTAACACGACACAGTCGTAACGTGAAGCTACGTTAGCGACTGAACTGAAACACCCCGAGGGTAGTATCGACTGACAACCAGTACCATGCTTACCTATCAAATTGACGCATGCTAGTTTGATATTTGATGCTCGAGTTTTGAAGATCAAAATTTACTGGTAACGGTTAAGGATGAAGGATGGAGGTTCTGTTCTTATTCAGTGCTAGCTGTACCCTGCAACTTCGTTCGCGTGGAAGTCGTAACATATACAGTATACTAAAATAACAGACATATTTTAATAAAACTCCCTCGTCCCCCGACCCGCCGCGTTGCATCACCCGCCCGCGGTATTACTTCGTCTTCGCTTAGCGATCTTTCTGACTTTTTTTCTTTTTGTTCGGCTCCTAAGGGTCGTAGCGTGATGTTAAATAGCCTATAACCATCTTCGAGAATTGGGCTACCAAATGCAAAAATAAGTTTTCAAATCCGACTGGTAGTTCTAGAGTTATTATTTTTACATGGGTTTTAGTTTCCTTGCGCGGTACCCTAATTATTTTTCTAAAAAAAAGTACCTTAAGTTACTCCCTGTAACATCAGCTATCTGTCAGTGCAAGTCCCGTCAAAATCTGTCCTGCCATTTCGGAGATAAGCCGGAACAAACAGACAGACAGTCAGACAAAAATTAAAAAAAAATGTTTTATTGTTATAAGTACCGTACTTACATACTTTCATATGCATTTAGTAAAAAACTGTGATTTTGGCATTATAAATAGACACTTCAATTTAATTTATTGGTATAGATGTAATGATAGATTTGTTATCTGAGTTAACATAATACCACGTCTGTTTTCCCCAAAGCGTCAGGCAGAGGTGTACCAATAGTACACCCAAATTTCGCCAGTTGTTTGTCCCATGTAATAGGAGGCGAGCCTATTGCCATCAATCGGGCACAAATCTTCAGAATTAATTCAATGACATTTAATATAGCTATAAATGAGGGCGTCATAATTGCCCGTTTGTCCGAATGATCGTTTGGCCGACGAACGTTTGACCGAAAAATAGGCTTGCTTTATTTGAGAGGCTAGGAACTTTTTGGAATAAAATAAAACAATACTTGACATATTTTTAACCGATTGGATGTAGGTACTACTGCTAGGCAATGTTTATCATACAGGAAATAAATTATCTAAGACAGGAAAGGAAAGTAATGATCAATACTGCTGCTCTCTGCAACTATATCTGTGTTTGGATTCAGGCTATCAAATTCATCATTCCCTTTTCTTAGTACTGATATTATTAAGGCTCCTGCAAACAGGTATAGTCACGGAATTTAATTGATGAGTCACTATTCACACTTTCCAATTTTGCAGTTTTATACATTCACGAGATTACACGATTAAACACGAACTCAAACCGCATGCTCGGAAACAAGATGACAAATTACTAATAATCGGAAAGTCATATCCATAGAGGTTGAAGATTGACTAACAAGTTGTCAATAATAAATTATTACAATGTTGCATACGTTTATCCAATCTATTTGATACTGGCCTCTTTTGAATTACAGCTCATTAAAGACTATTTATTTCTGAAAACCTATCCGAAGACAGTGACAGTTGAAATGTCGATGTCAGAGATGATAATATAAACTACGACACGGAAATCTATACATATAAAATAAAATTGAAGTGTCTGTTTGTAATGTCAAAGTAACAGCTATTTGCTAAATGTATAATAATATGAAAGTATAAACGGTACTTATAACAAAAACACAATTTTTAAATTTTTTGTCTGTTTGTCTGTCGGTCTGTCTTCTCCGTCTGTCTGTCTGTTTGTTCCGGCTAATCTTCAAAACGGCTGGACCGATTTTGACGGGACTTTCACTGGCAGATAGCTGATTTTATAAGCAATAACGTATGTTACTTTTATTTTAGAAAATAATTAAGGTTCTGTGCAAAAAAATTAAAACCCATGTAATTGTGAACAAAATCCGATTCGAATAGGGAAGTATTGACATCCACGCGGGTGAAGTCGCGGGCAACAGCTAGTAGAAATAAAATTCATAATCAATTCTTCGAAGATGGCGGCAGTTATACGAGTAGATATGTTATTTATGTTTCAGTGCAACAGTTATCATAATTGTCATGAACGTGATCTTGGACGCTACGCGTTCGGATAAAATCGTGGGTCCGAGTTTTTAAAAGTCGAAATGACGTAACGTTACTATCGCTACGCTAAAACAATTGTTGCTAGGTTACGGTTGCTAGACCTGCAACGTATGACTTTCCGTTTCTGAATGCACGAGTCTATCCGACTAAACCCGATTTGCATTACACGGCTAAAATACGAACAGTGGCAAGTGGCTCATCAATTAAAGTCCGTGACTGTACAACACGCGACGCGACACAAAGGCACCGCTCGTCGCGCGACACGCGGTGCCTTTGTGTCGTGTCGCGTGTCCCACTTGTTTGCAGGAGCCTTTATTCGATCAAGCTGTTGGACCAAATTAAAAAAAATTTCCAGAAACTTATTTTTGTGGATTGCCTCATTGGTCTAATAGTCGCAAAGGGCTACTAACTGCTGAGCATGAGGTCCTGGGTTGGATTCCCAGATTGGGCAAAGTGTTATTGGTTCCTTCCATCAGGAATTTCTCAATTGCAGCCTGGAGTCTGGATTTGTGCCCGATTGATGGCAATAGGCTCGCCTCCTATTACATGGGACTTAAACATAACTGGCGAAAAGTTGGTGCACTATAGGTACACCTTCTGCCTAACCCTTCGGGGAATATAGGCGTGATGTTATGATGTAATATTTTTTGTACCAAACCAAGGTGTTGTTTGTATCCATGTCCTGTGTTGTTTTTTGTAACATAGATCTGCTTACACTTTCTGAGATTATCTACAATGTGTGAGTCTAAAAATAAGCATGCAAAATCAGCTAATTATTGTCTGTCATTTAATTTTGTATTCATGCAGCATCACGATGACTGTGCAATTAATAAACAGGTAAGACGATTCCAAGTAAGTACCTACTCAATAATTACTAACTGATTTAAATAACATTGATAGAATCGGTAGGCAGGCTGGACAGCCTCCGGAATGGAAGATTATAGGCATTAGACTGCCTGTCGACTGGAGCGGGGAAGCGAGGAGAGGAGCTGTGCCAATATTAACAAATAGAATCTAAGCTTCGCTCCGCTCCGCTTCAGTCAACATCGATTTGCGAACTAGATTAAAAATTCATAAATTTTAAACGCGGAGCGGGGAAGCGGAGCAAAAAACTGCCGCGGGTGCCGCCGCTTGCGGGGGAGGAGGGCCGCCCGCTTTAAATGACTCATCGCGCGCTCTCAGCCTAGCTCCGCACAGTACACAACTCCGCTCCGCATACTCCCTCGCTCTGCTTACTCCCTTGCTCCGCTCCGCTTATTAACTCCACTTCAGTGGACAGGCAGCCTAAACTAGGCGCAAATTGGAAGAGGACTTTACCCAACAGCGGACTAGGTACATACTATTGTCAAAGCAGAAAGAAAGGTAGATAAAACAGCCTTAGAAACCACCGAAGACAAACACATACCGTTTCATTACAAAACGAGTCCTAGCCTTTAGTAAAAGCTTGAACTTTGGGGCAGTTTTTGTATTTCGAACCTTATTCCATAGTTAATTGAATACTCAGAATTGCGTTTACAGTCCATTTTGTACGGACCTTCCGTACCTATAAATTAGTCGGAAGAAAGTTCGAAATTTGAAAATGGCTCGATGGTTAAATTCGAGTCAATGTTTTCCAATAAGGCCGATAATAACTTTATTAATTTTTAAAACTTCTTATCCGGCTTTTTGGGTGATTGGTGTTAATATAATACCTAAAATGAGAATGAAGTCGTTGGCAATACATACTTACATACCTAGTTCAATAAATTAGCGGGTAAGACAATATAGTTAATTAATCATAATAAGACTTCATTAAAGGCGTCTGCATACCTATGCCATAATTAGATGCGTCTGAAGTAGATGTTGTTTTATTAATAATTGGTGAATACCGTAGTGTCTAGACTAGTCTTTGGTCAATTAGATAAATTATGTGAAGTTAATGATGACACAGTACACAGTAGTAAATTCCTTAACTCATTCCAATGAGTTAAGGCGAAAGCGCCAGCGTAGCCCACGAAATTGCAGGACAGTATTAGGTTGTATGTTGATTAAAATATTATTCGCGGCCGTAATAAGTATATATATTTACAGAATTATAAACATTATAGTCATCAATACAACTCCCTAAGACCAAGTAATCCTATTGAATGACTATTTCATGAAATCTTGACACTTGATGTTTATAGGTAATAACTTTAGGAATTATTGTATTACTGATTCTAATGATTATAACTCCGTAAATACATATTTGTTACGGTCGCGAAACATAGATACTTTAATCAACAAACACCCAGACACTGAGCTACAAATTGCAAAAATCGTAAGAAAATTTGAATTTCGGGTCTACCTTAGCGCTTCCCCTTTAAGGAATATTATCTTGGTTCAAGGTGGCTAGGATAGACTGGATGCAGAAGGCGGAGAGCAGGGTGTGGTGGCGTAGCCTGGGAGAGGCGTATGTCCAGCAGTGGACTGCGATAGGCTGAGTTGATTGATCGAGCGTCTATTTATATTCAGTGATTGTTTACACCATGCATTGTTCAGTTCAAGTTCATTTAGTTATATAGTATCTTATTTTAAAAATTAGAATGCATGTTGTCCCAAAACACAAGGATAAAAACTGACAGAACTTGTTATGACGCTGGTGAAATGTTTAGATATTGTAGGATTCTCTGACGCTTAAATTATTATTATTTGTGACGTCTAGAATTCAAGATATTTTCATCATCTTCAAGTAAATAATTCTGTAACGGCTAATTTAACCCGTGCCCGTGTGAGAATCGAACGTCATATAAATATTTTCACAAATAGACTCATATCGATCTTTTTATATGCACTAGCTTCCGCCCGCGACTTCGTCTGCGTGAAATTTCTTGTTTCCCCGACCCACCACGTCGCATCGCATCGCTGTTACTTCGTTTTCGCTTTGCGCTCTCTTACTTGTTTTCTTTCAAGAATTGGGCTATAAAATGCAAAAAAAATATTTCAAAACTGACCGGTAGCGACAGAGATTAGCGCGTTCAAACAGTCAATAAAAAATAAAATCTGCAGGTAACTAATAGACTAAGCGCATTTTTCTTATTTTAAGCATTTTTATACCCGTCGTAATTTCTAAACGAAAGGTCCGATTCGAATAATTTAAAAAGGAATGTACATGTACTTAATCAGCCTTGACTATGAAACTATTCATTTGGATAAGGATTAAAACCATGTTTATGAAAACACCTTCGCAAATAATGCATTATTTTATAACAAAGTTGATTGCCATTAAAAAGGTTACAGTGAAACAAACTTAAAAGATAGACATATGCTATCGAAGACTTTTTTTTTTAACTTTTTAATAGAAACAATTCCGTCATACATGATTTTTACGTAACTTTAACCGTTTACGCAGCGCACGCAACGGAAGCTCTCAAAAGGAATAAATTTTCCCCGTTTTTACAACATTTTTCATTGATGCTCCGCTCCTATTGGTCGTAGTGTGAGGTTATATAGCCTTTTTCGATAAATGGGCTATCAAACACTACAAGAATTTTTCAATTCGAACCAGTAGCTCCTGAGATTAGCGCGTTCAACCAAGCAAACAAACTCTTCAGCTTTATAATATTATACATATATATGTACATATATATTAGTGTAGATTTGTATTCAAAATACACTGTAAATAGAAATTCGTGTGCAGTTTATTACTTGTTGAAAGAGTTCTGTTTGGAAAATGACGGAATAGATAGTTAAATTGCTCTATAAACAAAAGATAAGAAAGGCATAAAAGTGCAAAAAAATAGCAAAATACATAAATAACTCTTCTTAAATAACTCGCCGCTAAGCGCTTCAGGTTAAACGGTCCATTTCTCAGGCACTGCACTCCATTCCACAAGTCAATTTAATTTCGTTTGTTTTTATATATTTTTTGTTTACTAACATAGTTCTTAAGTACTGTAGAGGCTTTAACCGGGCGTGCCTTTAGCATGAAACCTTCGCGAGTTGATTGATTGATTTAAAAGACAAACATTGATTTTAAAACTTAGAGTAGGTGAAGAAAAATGAATGGATTTGACAGGTGGCCTCCCCGGCTCTGACTGATTGTGTGATAAAATATGTAATACGATTATTTTATGATTAGAAGCACACTGAAAAGTGTTACGGTGTATTATTTATAAAGGGTTAAATTAAATTAGCTAGCGAAACTCCGCAGATGTGATAGTTTATTTAAAGACGATTAAACAAAAAAAAAACTGTTCCAAACGTACAATAAATAATATCACATTTAAATGTGTGACAAACGTCTTTACAAATTACACCTCTAGAAATCGTTAGAAAGAATTTAAAATTCAAATAAATAAAGCCATTTCTAAAAATTCATATAATTATCACAAATAAAAATTATAAAAAATATTAATTAAGAATTGTTCAAAATTCAATTCATTTAAAATAAATAATATCTATGTACAAAATACTGACTGATGTGACTTACAAAATAGCCAGCTAATGCCGCGGTCCAAGGCCCGTGCCGAGTATTCTGACGACAGGCCACCGCAGGCCTCATTGGATGCGACGGTTCCTACGGCCTGGTCTGGCGTGATCTAGCCCGTGAGAAAGCGGGGCGTGGTGGAAAGATGGTCCCACAGCATTATATAATTCGCCAACTCAATTTTTAAGACTGTGCAATTATCATATCATTTACATTGAATGGCACTTAATAATACCTACTTATTCATACATTAAATTGTGTGTTTATTTGTTCAGTTGCTATGTGAGGAAGATAAGATTACTATTTTGGGCTCGCAAAAAATAAGTCTTCATTTTGTGGTAGATGTTCACGTTCGTACACATCATTAATCAATTGATGAAGTTAAACTCCATTTGTAATAAGATTAGAAATTTTACTAAACCTTTTTTACAGTCCGTTCAGCTGATTTTTTTTTCACGATTTCAGGTTTCGTCCCATAGTAAAAGTTGTTCATAATGATGAGTACAATGACCCCTTAAGATTTGTGCGTTAATTATCTTGTATATGGAGGTATGGATAGTATACAATTTACCCTATTATGTTTCTTCATTGTTCCTACAGTTATCTATACGGTTTAAATTAATTGCTTTTATGAACGCAACTGTAATTAATCGGACTATTTATAATACATTAAATTTACATGGATTTCAGTGCAGTTGCATTTAATAAAGCAATTAAGTAATTTAGAAAAATGTGGGAAAAATGTAAATAATTAGTACCTACTTCCCTACCTATGCTTTGTTTCTAGGTACGTTGTTATTATTGACCATTATTATGTCGGGGATAGAAATACCTAATAAGTCTTCTCACGTCGTCGTAATTATGTTTATATCATTTCTACTGACATTTTTTATGTTGTTATTAGACTTGTGTAGCATTGGGCACGCCACAATTGCGGCGATAAGTCCCCTCTTTGAGGAGTGGCTGGAGAGGTGCCACGACGTCCTCACCTTCCGCCTGTCGCAGGTCCTCACCAGACACGGGTGCTTCGGGAGATACCTGTTCCGGATAAGGTGGGAGGAAACGCCCGTGTGTCACCACTGTGTGGATCGCCCGGAGGACACGGTGGAGCATACGGAGCAGGTCTGCCCGGCTTGGGCGGGGCACCGCCCGCGCCGTGTCCCCGTGGAAGCGATCGGCGGCGGCGATCTCTCGCGTCTGGCCCTGGTCCAGGCCATGGTATGGAGCGAGAGTAAATTGGAAGCCATCACCTCCTTCTGTGAGGCAGTAATGCTCGCGAAGGAGGAGGCGGAACGCGTGAGGGAGAGGCAAACTTTGCGCCCTCACGCCCCTAGTCGCCGCAGGCGACGCCCTGGGTGTCGGGAATTGGCAGCCGATTTCCGGCCACCGCAGGCGCGGGCTTGCGGACGGCGAGCAATGGGTAGCTCGCCGTCAGGTCAGGACCAGGCCCGAGTCAACGGCGCGTTGTGTTCCACGCGCGCCTCAAAGAGATGTCAGCACTATTGATGGGGTCCGCTAGGGCCGATGCCAGCTAGGGTAGCGGGATGGACTTGTTTCTTTTTGTGTTTGTGTTCTTTTTTTGCGTCATGTTTACCGCAAATAAACGTATTTTCTTTCTTTTCTTTTATGTTCGAAAGAGTTACCGTGGCCCCGGCACAGGCAGCTGAAGGAACACGGGGGGGGTTTTAAGTAAGTAAAAGTTTGACACGCCCTCCCACTCCGCCCAGAGCGGGAGAAGTCATTTGATGATTTCCCATTAAAAAAGGCTTGTGTAGCATGACCTTAACTTATGTTTACGAACACATACGTTAGAATACTTTGATATCATTAAGTGGGAATGTACTGGCCGCATCCCATGAAAGTACCCGGATATATGGGCAAAACTCGTCACTCACTGGACGCCTGAGGGAGGACATCGCCGTCGGGGTAGACCGCGGCCATAGAATAAAAGTTACAGTAGCTTATCTCCGTAGAAAACAGCCGAAACGACGCGCTTCGAAATCTCAGTGTGCACAGTACACAACAGTCTCGAGGCAGTTACGCACCGACGCGGAAGGTGCGATATTTATTGACGTGAAATATAGCACGAAGTTAACGACTGTATTGTTCAGTGTATGGATGTTTGAATTCATCAATATTGAAAGCAGAAATAAAATTTTTTACATTACCAACTCAGTCGGCAAGGTAAGCCTGTAAGAATTTGCGGGATGTTCGAAAGAGTTACCGTGGCCCCGGCACAGGCAACAGAAGGAACACGGGTGGGTTTTAGTCAGTAAAAGTCTGACACGCCCTCCCGCTCCGCCCAGAGCGGGAGAAGTCATTTGATGATTTCCCATCCACAAAAAAAAAAAAAAAAAAAAAAAAAAAAAAAAAAAAAAAAAAAAAAAAAAGCCTGTAAGAATAACAATTATTTTAGTTTTATTTGTTATTTTATTAATTAATTAGTTATAAGTTAAAATATTAATGTATTGAAAAAATAAATAAATTTATTAACTTTTAGTTTTTATTTATTTCTATGTTATGTAGGTAGTTGTATATTTTTATTGAAGCACAACGAGCATAACGTCCTTGACAGGTACTTAGTAGGTGAGTTTCTCTCTTGTGCCATGCGTTCGGTGCACGAGTGAAAGAATAAAATATACTTAACCCTTTACTGCATGATTTTTTATTTATGTTAGAAAAAAATATATGTGGTAGGATACACTAAATAAATAGACACGTGTTTCAGGATTTTTCTTTTTATTGAATAGTTTCAGAAAATTTTATACTTTTCCACTTTGGATCACATTTGGTACATTGAGCAGAAAATGAACTTTTACACTTTTTAAAACAATAAAAACTTACCTTAGTACCAATATTTAGATTCTTTCTTTCCTGGAGTATTTATTTGCAAGCACTAACACTGAGATTTGTAATTTTTACACAATTTCGAAAATCAAAAACTCGCTCCGCACCGGTTCGTACCTGTTCACTGACTTTGATGAAGGATGTAGTTCACACAACTTGCTCATAGATGACGGTTTTATAAATAAAATGAAGCTCGTCTGAGACGAATTTGAAACAGTGTGCATAAAATAAGAAAATCAGTTTGAAACTTAAAAATATTTGAGATAATATGGTTTGGTTCATTTATGAACCACGATGCGGTAAAGGGTTAAACTAGCTTCTGCTCGCGGCTTCGCCCATGTGTATTTCGGTCTGTCATAGAAACTCTTTATCCTGTCAATTTAATACAGCATTATCAAATACCTACGTCACCCAAGAGACAGTCAGCGGGAAAGCCTAGTGCGTGTTTATCTAACGAACGGCCGTAGGTAATTATTTCAAGGTTACTGCCGAGACATACTACTGCTTCTTTTATTTATACTGTGCCGCGGCAAAGGTGGTGTGACGATCTGTTCATGTTTGCGGGGCAAGCATGGCCAGAGATTGGAAGGAACAGAGACGTTAAAAGAAGAGGCGGAAGAGAGAAGAAGGGGGAGAGAAGGAGAAAGGGGAGGCCTCAGCTCAGCAGTGAGTCACAATGTAAGCTAATAATAAAAAAATAGTCTTGCTTTAAAAAATGTTCCAGATAAAAATCATTGGTTCAAGTCTCGATGCAATGTATCATGGTGTATTGTGTCTTAGTGTAGACTTGGTTTAATCTTCTAAATGTCGTGACAACGTCCAAAAAGCAGAAGCCCAATTCCCGTAACTAAAAACTTTCAAAATCTAGTCGCAATCTCATCTCAGCGACAATCAAATGTCAAAAATGTAGGGAAATTATAGGTATTTTGGACGTATGGAGACTGAGATCAGACTGTGAATGTTCTTAAAATTACGAGAATTGCCCCTCAGGTGTGAAGTCACAACCTGGACGAAAACTGACCGGATATGATGCAGACCCAATATTTTTAAAACACAACTTAATATAATTTCAGTCGGTTATTTCTGTGATGTCAAAACGTGCGTGGTTTGTAAAAGAGAATGTGTCATAACATTTCCTGTGTTTAAATTATAATGTTGTCTATAATTAGTTGGTATTAGATCATGCAGTTTGATTTGGTAACCGATCATTTTATTTATGTTTTGTTTATCTTGGACATCGGAGAAGGAAAATATCGTGAGGTAACCTGGACTTAAAGTCAACCCGTCTTGAGCAAGCGTGGTGATCAATGGTCATTCATGCCTTTTCTGTATGAGAAGAGACTAGCCTTTTTTTACCAGCCTTTTTGTCCCATTGCAGGGCAAAGAGAAGAGTTCTTTGCCCTGTAATGGAACCAAAAAGGCTGGTATTATTATCCATAACTCTGTTTGTACGTTATTGTACACTTTGCTGTGGCTGGAATTGGTCGACGGTCCTGCACACTGTTTAACTCTGTATGTTACCTTTTCACGCCTAAAAGGCTGAACAGATTTGGATTGCACACGGATAGGCCATGGGAATGGGTTAGGACATAGGATACTTTTTATTCCTACGTTGCCAGGGAATAATTTCCGACCGTCACGCGGGCGAAGAAGCGGTTAAAAGATAGTCATTTATATTATCGATCATTAACTCGTTCCTATACTTTGGGATACAAGCTGGTTTAAATGTGAAATAGAAGTGTGAAGATAGTCTGGTTGGAATGCGCTACCTCTTGATATCAGGATGGCCACCTGTCGGTATGCATTTAAGCGGAAATTGCGGAGTTATTTTCAAAATAAATAGCGTAGAGTCATCTCAAAACCTCTCTCTCTTGAACTTGTATATATAATATAGGTAAATATTATAGCAAATATATATGTATGAGATTATACCCTATTTATGTAATTGTGAACCTATTCTATTTATACCTATTTCATTATATTATCATATAGTTTTAATACCTATTTTTATCATTGTTCCTCTCAAACAGAGCATCTGCCATCTAATCTCTTCACGCCTTAGGGTCCGCCTTTGTACTTTTTTTGGGTATGAAAAGTTTAAATAAATAAATAGACATTAAGACATTTTACTACATATTTCCAGACCATGTACGTATATTACAGCCAAATCATAATATTCTAATAAAACCATCATACGAAGTTCACCAGACCGATTTATAGTCGTCCTAAATTACCTATATTCTACACAAGTGAACCTAGATCGATTCAAATATTCAATGTCTATTGAAATCGTCAGGCTTTTCAAGCCTGTCATTCGAATAATGTTACTCGACCATACAGTACATTATCTTTAAGATGGTATTGTCTGGAAATAATAACAGCCACATGGGTCGATCGATCAGCACCTTAATTGTGTAACACACTATCAATCACAATCTGAATGATTTTGAAGCATATTGCTAATCCATTGCTTCTGATGTTCGAAAAAATTTTCTACCCGACAACGTAATTAACGCAATGAATGCTGTTGAACTGTTAACCCTCGGTATGCCTGGTAGGGTCTGTCAGACCCACCTCTGCACATAAACCGTTGTTTTTCATTCAAATTTGAATTTCGCGCCTAACCGCACTCGATAGCTGGCTGTTATGAATCGCTAGACGCCCCCCACCCGCTACATCAGTCCGGAGCACTCACTCATAGTAGTAGGATAGTAAGTGCGTATAGTTCCAAGAGTATGTTATAAGTCTAATATATGACGAGAAACGAAATCTAGTTTTTTGTCAAAAAACGGTACCTGAGTTTAATTAGAAAAATAATTAAATAGTTCTTGATTTGTAATATTTTTTTTATTTTAATTTTTAATATACAGGATGAAATTGAATTCATGGGCATCCTCTTAACGGGTCGTTCTACTCGTCATTATGAACAATTTTTACTATGGGACCAAACCTGAAATCGAGAAAAAGAAATCACCTGTTCGCTACATTTTGACGAGTTATGCGAACATAAATGTAGGGAACAGCTGATTTTTTTTTCGCGATTTCAGGTTTGGTCCCATAGTAAAAGTTGTTCACAATGATGAGTACAATGAACCCTTAAGAGGATGCCCATGAA
Organism: Fissipunctia ypsillon; assembly: GCA_947568875.1. Taxonomy (NCBI): domain Eukaryota; kingdom Metazoa; phylum Arthropoda; class Insecta; order Lepidoptera; family Noctuidae; genus Fissipunctia; species Fissipunctia ypsillon. The sequence continues at coordinate 9,030,733 of OX387664.1, read as the reverse complement.
TTCAATTTCATCCTGTATACCCCTAGCAAAATGATTAACACATTATAATAACTTATTTATCAAAACTTATTAGACAAATAACAAGTTAAAAATCCGGGTCTGACAGACCCACCAGGCATATCGTGTAACTTTTTGCCTCCAGGCATGCCGAGGGTTAAAATGAAACCGATACCTACTGTTCGTCTGTTACGCAATTGCCCCGCAGGTTCAGCTACGCTTGCCGTAAAATAATGTAATTGATCTCTTATGAATGCATAAACATGTTTATATACATAAAGACAGTACTTATTTCAATAAACATTCCCAAATTTTGAGAAGTAGCCCTAATGAGTAATAGCCTTAATGAGAAGTAGCCCAAGTGAGAAGTAGCCCAAGTGAGAAGTAGCCCAAGTGAGAAGTAGCCTAAGTGAGAAGTAGCCCTAATCAGAAGTAGCCAAAATGAGAAGTGGCCATAATGAGAAGTAGTCCATTAGGGAGTCGGTTGCCAAAATGAGAATTAGCCCTAATGCGCCTAAACCCGTGAATCTTTGCGTGACCACCTTTAGATACCGAGACCCCCCATGTCTCGGAAAACACGTTAAGCCGATGATCCCGCTTGTCATTTGTGGATCTTTGACAGTCTTTATGGGTCGTCAGAAGCTCGAAAGTTGACAACCAGACTTACCAAAGGGTAATGTGTTACCCGGTAACTAGTAGGTAACAGTAATAGTTGTAGAGGTCAGATAAGCAGTCGTTCCATTAAAAAAAAACCGGTATTCAGGTGCATCTGCTTATGCTAGCCACATACGTAATGATTTATTTGCGCCAATTTAGGCTTGTGCAAGTAAATTGTTACGTGTGTGGGATGAATCAACACAAGTATCTGAACCATTTGGTGTCACGCAGACTTGCGCAAGCCTAAATTTGCGCAATTAAATCATAACTGTGTGGCTAGTTAGAACATAGTTGGGAAAAAGTAGGCAGATGATAGATAATGTCTGAATCTTAGTAACAGACTAAAGCTCCTTGTATATAAATGCCAAAGTACCAACTAACTTCAAAAACTAATTACAACTTGATCTTTCATTTGATTAATTAAACATTTTCATAATTACTTTTCAATCGAACAGAAAAGATTCGATATTGGATCCTAAGTAAAATTGATGTTTCAATTTGTTTAAGCCGTTTATTCAGAGAAATAAAAGTGAGTATCATTCATTGTGCATTACATATTGTAATAGTTTAAAAGATTTATATATTTAGTATGTTTGTATCTATTATATAGCATATGTATGCATCTATGCGTATATCGCGTCTATATACTTATTATTTTTCGGATTTTTTTTACTAAGGTAAAAAAATATATGTAGTTTAGGGTAGGCCACACACGTAACGATTTACTATGCACATATATGCATAGGTATATGCGTGACGCCGTTGTGACCACAAATAGCTCAGTTATTTGCGCTAACGCATCCCACACACGTCAATGCATACTTGTGCAAGTCAAAATTTGCGCAAGTATTTAGTTACGTGTTTGGCCTGCTTTAAATATTGTACTGTAGTATCCGCATCACGGTACAATACCCTTCATGTGCGATTCGCACTTGGCCACTTTTATATCTAACTGCTTAGTTTTCATCCAAGAAAATTAGTAGCTTTTGTTCATGAGGTTACAAATGCTCCTAGTATGATAAATATTTATGTAAAGCCACCTCATTATCAGGTATAAGTACCTACTTAAATCCTTGACCGACGTAATTAAAAAAAAACTTTATAATAATAAATTGATTAATTCAAAGAAAAAAAAGGTAGCATCTGTAAGTTTTCTTTGATATTTAAATACGAACCAAGGTAATTTATGTTTTTTTTTTAAAGAGATGACCGAAGAATATAACGCCACACGTAATGTATATACTATATAATGTTTCATTGTGTGTACATAAATAGTAAAATAAATAAATAAGAATTGCCTTTTCCCGGCACAAAAGGGTTATGTCTCAATTTGCTGGAACACGCAATCACTCAACACATTGTCAGTTAAATTAAATTCCTATTAACAGGTGACATATTTGTCAAAAATATATATTATTGTCACACTTTCGCGACAGAAAATTGTGAAAAAATCTTACAAAATTTTCAGATTGTTGCCTGTCAAGTGTCACCTGACCGTTTAATTAAATCCGCCCCAGCATCCCGATTGCGTAACACACTATCGATCACAATCTGAATGATTTTGAAGCAAATTCCTAATCCATTGCTTCATATATTCGAAAAATTTGTCTGTTCAACATCGTAAATAACGCAATGAATGTTATTGATACTGTCTGCTTTCTAGAGAAACAACAACAAAAACTAGTTATGTTACACAGTCACATCATTTTCCATTTTACACTGCAAAATATTTAAAGTCATATCATTTTCCGCCACGAAGTAGTAATGTACAAATGGCAGCATCGTTTTGAGCATGACCATTATTGCTGAGTCACGGACGTGATGGATTTTCTATGAAATTACATTTCACAGACGACCACCCGCACACCTAGACATGCTAGCAAATTCCTATAGGTACACCGCTATTCTAACTTTAAACAGATCATTTCAGAAGTCGTTTGTTTTGGCAGCGATATTAATTTATTAAAAGGTATTGTTTTGTTATTCATATTAACAAATAACTGTTGCCCGCAGCTTCGCCCGCGTGGATGTCATTACTTCCATATTTGATTTCGATTTTGTTCACAATAACATGAGTTTAAAATTTTTTGGGCGGAACTTAGGGTTCTGCGCAAAAAAATATTTCTGTTTCTTAAATAAAAGCCTAAGTTATTCCTTATAATATCAATTATTTGCCAGTAAAAGTCCTGTCAAAATCGGTTCAACGTTTTCAGAGATTAGCCGGAATAAACAGACAGACATACAGACCGACAGACAGACAGACAGAAAAAAAATAGTTTTTTGTTATAAGTACCGTATATACTTTCTTATGAATTTAGTAAAAAGCTGTTATTTTGACATTACAAACAGACACTTGAGTTTAATTTATTTGTATAGATTAAAACCCTTTAAAAACTTAAATCTTATACTCATAAGATTTATAAATAGTATCTACTTGCCCTTCGTTGTTTTCGTGTCAATGAATAACTTGAGAGGGTAATAAAATAGAAATAAGCTACATTATGCTGCGGTCGCACGGCCGGCTTTGTGACAGGCCAGATCGCGCCAGGCCAGGCCGACAGGCCATGGTAATGGTCACATCCGACGAGGCCTGCGATGAAATGCTCGGCACGTGCCACGACAGGCGTAGCAACGCCTGACGCAGTCTGTCAGTTAACGGGCCTTGGGATCGCGGCTTTACAGGAAAGGGAAACAATGAACGAGTCAGTGTCTAAAACCCATAAAAAATATCTCTTATGTGATTGCGTAATACACTAACAATTCCAATGCCTTTCATTTTGACAATTTGATAACATTCATTGCGTTATGTGCGTTGTCGAGCAGACGAATTTTTCAAACATATGAAGCATTGTATTAGGAATTTCCTTCAAAGTACTTCGGATTGTGGAAGAAAGTTTGTTAAAACTATGTATTTGTATCTTTGCACGGTCTCGTAGTTTCAACCAAAATTCGAATACGTATCAGGAGTCTGTTGTGTGTTCCTATTTCAGTTAACCATCGTAACTGAACTTGAATGCAGTCAGAGTCGAATTAATTGTGCAGTTTTTATGAAGTCGATCAATGGTTCATCTAAAGATTTGCACACTAAAAAACATTAAGGGCGTGTGGCTAAGTAATAATAGCCGCACGGGTCGATCGATCAGGTTAAGCTTCGCTTGTCGCGGTTGGTCCGTGGATGGGTGACCATGACCATCTTTCCATCTTTTCATTCTGAAAGTCTGACAACCAGTCTTACCAAGGGATATCGTATTACCCAGTAACTGGGTTGTGGAGAGATAGGCAGTCGCTCCATGTAAAATATTGGTATTCAGCTCCATCCGGTTAGACTGAAAGCTGACCTCAACATAGTTGAAAAAAGGCTAGGCAGAAGATGAAACATTAAACGCGACTGACTCACAGCTGAATGTTGAATTGCTCTGCTAAATCACCAATATTAGGAAGCCTGAAGCTAGTACAAACAGGCAAAGCGTCTGTCATGTTCAAAATGTAGGCACAACCGACGGACATGACACAACCATGATCGGTCTTTTTCTGTTCTGCTCATGAATGCATAGATTTAACCCCTTTCATTCAAAGACTGAACAGATATATCTGCTGTTATTGGTTCAAAATAACGAGAACTAATCTTACTCGGAATATATTTATATTTGTTTTTAATTCAATAAACTTCTTATAGGTACTAAATTAACTAAAAAACTATTAAAATTAAAATATAATAACCTATCCTAACTAAAACTATTAACAAACTAAAATATGGCATCGAAAAATTCCTCCGCATCGCTGTCGACTGGTAATGTACCCAAGAGAATGGCGGCATTGCCACGTTGTATGGCAATGCTTAGCCAAGGTAAAAGCCAGCCGGGAAGCAGACAAGAAGTGTCAACCAGCCGTTTGGAGATTTCGTTGAATAAAAGGCTTACTCGTAAATGTGATTTCGTATGTATTTTAAGAACGTAACAACATGACATCAGGCCTGTTTTTTCCGAAGGGTAAGGCAGAGGTGTACCTATAGTAAGCATATACGATGCAGAACCAATATTTTTAAAACACATCTTACATACAAATAAATAAAATTGAAGTGTCTGTTTGTAATGTCAAAATAACAACTTTTTACTAAATGCATAGGACGATATACGGGTATAAACGATTCTTATAACAAAAAGGCAATTTTTGTCTGTCTGTCTGTCTGTTTGTTCCGGCTAATCTCCGAAACCGCTGAACCGATTATGACGGGATTTTCACTGGCAGATAGCTGATGTTACAGCGGGTAACTGAAGCTACTTTTATTTTAGAAAAATAATTAGGGATCAGCGCAAAAAAATGAAAACCCTTGAAATTATAAACAAAAATTCGGATTTGAAAAATTCTTTTTGCATTTGGTAGCCCAATTCTCGAAGATAGTTATAGAATATTTAACATCACGCTACGACCCTTAGGAGCCGAGCAGAAAGAAAAAAGTCAGAAATAACACTAAGCGAAAATGAAGTAATAGCGCGGGCGGGCGGTTCAACGCGGCGGTTGGCGAACGGGTCGGGGGACGAGGGCGTTTTATTAAAATGTGGCTGTGTTTTAGTATATTATGTATCTTACGACATCCACGCGAACGAAGTCGCGGGCACAGCTAGTTAATAAAAAATTCAACCAGTTATTTCTGTGATGTCAAAACACTGTGCGGTTTGCATAAGAGAATGTGTCTTAATAAAATTTCCTGTGTTTTTATTTTTAATGTTGCCTATATTAGTTGGATCACGCAGAAAGCAGCTTAGAAGCAGTCTTGAAAGAAAGAATAACTTTTATTTGGACACAGTTCGTGAAACACAAAAAAAAAACAAGTGAAAATAATGTTTTAACAACAATGGTGGCCTCGCCGCGCTGTGTCCAAAGGTTCATTTGGGTTGCTAAGGTTTTAGGCTCCTTGCTGAAAATGTACGCACAACCGTCGAGCAGGACACGAACATGATCGGTCATTTTCTGTTCTCACGAATGCATCCCTTTGTGGGATGTTCGAAATAGTTACCGTGGCCCCAGAAGGAACACGGGAGGGTTTTAGTCAGTAAAAGTCTGACACGCCTTCCCGCTCCGTCCAGAGCGGGAGAAGTCATATGATGATTTCCCATCCAGAAAAAAAAAAGTTTAAACCCTGTCACTCAAAACTTGAACAAGTGAACATGTCATCTTAGCTTCTGTGATTGGTTCACCAAAATAACGAGAACTAATCTGTAGTGAAACATAAGTTGTCATGGAATGTGATTTAGTAATGTATATTAACTTAACATAACAACTTAACTTATGTAGGTGAAAACCTACCTATAGTAAGTACACCAACAATTGGCCAGTTATGTTTAAGTCCCATGTAAGGAGCGAGCCATCTCCGCCATTGCCATCAACCGGGCACAAATCCAGGCTTCCGGCTGCTACTGAGAAATTCAACGGAAAACCCCAACAATTAATAATAATAAATGGAAGAGTAAATTGCCATACCGAAATATTATATTAGTAACATAGCTATTTAATATTAATATTAGTAACATAGCTAGCGTACCGCTTCGCTCTCCTTCACGAGAAAATCGACAGAATAATGTATTTATGACCGATCTCGTCAGATTTTCATGATCTACACAGTGTGTTCCTGTCGTAAAACAGTCGCGACTGTACTAAAGTTACAGTTCGACTATAAATTTTATTTGGTCCTCTGCGATCGATATTGCATTGATTGTTAATTTGTATCCTAATTTAACTTTTATTTTAAGAATAACATACATACATACATAAAACTCACGCCTTTTTCCCATGGGGTAGGCAGAAACTACAGAACCTTCTCCTTTAATCTCGTTTACGTTCATACATCTCGTCATACCCGCACGCCAGTTGCGAGTACTACGTACCTGACCTTTCTGAAGAACATCACCAATAAGATCATTATATGTCTTCCTAGGGCGTCCCCTTCCGGCGTTTCCACTCACATCTGCCGTGTAAATACCCTTTCTTAGTCGATTTTCATTCATCCTTTCAACATGACCAAACCATTCAACCATTTAAAGAATACATTTTATAATTTTATACTTTTTGCTGTGCCCTGTTGCTGATGCTTTTTATTGTACCTTAGGGTTACGCCATTGTAACACCTTTTAAACACCATGGAATGCAAATAAAAATATTAATATGAAAATGTAAGTTTATCTTTTGCCCCACCCTGTATGTACAGGCCCGACCCTGTAATGTCATAATGTGAATGTGGCATAATTTCTGCAAATGGCGTCATAATTTTATTGTCATTTGATACCTAAGTTGTAGACAGATAGAGAATTAGTTGACAATGCAATGGAGCGATACACACAATCACACAGCTCAGGCAACGATGGAAATTTTAAAACACCAATTTCAAAGGCTTTGTGTTCTCACGTTTTGGCGATTTGAACTTTCCGGCCAGATCGCTAGATATGACGGCGCCAGACTCTCTTTGAAATCTCGTGTCTCGCAAAGACTGGATTTAATACATTTTAGTGGCTACAAGGTTGCAGCTTCATTCTGTCGGAAAACCCGTACAGGTGGCGGCGTCTGTATTCTTCTACAAGACCATATTGAATGTTTACAGAGAAACGATATAACAGACATGTCAATTGAGTATGTTATAGAAGTGAGTGCAATAGAATTAAAAATAGAGAATTTACTGTTAATTATTATTTACTGGAATAGGAGAGAGGAAGCTATATTTTATAAACAATTAAAAGAAATATTAGATTACATTAATAAAAAAGACTACAAACTAAACATTGTTATAGGAGGAGATTTTAATATAAATATACTGGACAATAGTTTAAAAAGTAACCAATTTTTAGATCTCATGTTAGAATATAAGTTTAAGCAGCACATACAAGTACCAACGAGAATAACTCAAACCACCTCAACGTGCCTCGATTTAATATTCACTAATTTCAATGCTAAATCGCACACATCAGTAGAAGAGTTGGGGTTCTCTGATCATTGTAGTACAACTATACACTTGACTGTACCCCAACGTACTAAACAAATCGTCTGGTATGTTAAAAAAAGGCTGTTTAATAACAAAAACACACAACAATTCAAATCCAAATTGAGAGAACTAAACTGGAACGACATAATCAAACCCGATAAAGACATAAATGAAAACTACGAATTATTTAATAATACACTTACTAACTTTCTAAACCAATGTATACCAAAAACAAAACTAAAGATAAAAACAAATTACAAAAAATATTGGCTTACTAAAGGAATCAAAACTTCGTGCAAAAATAAAAGGCTAGAGAAAATACTTGCAACTAAAACTAATAACCCAATAATTAAACAAAATTTTAAGATTTATGAAAAGACTTTAAAAAAAATCGTAAACAAAGCAAAAAAACTGCAATATATAAATAAATTAATAAAATCTAGTAATAAAGTGAAGACTATGTGGAAAATAATAAATGAAAGAACGAACAAAAATGTTAAAAAAGCCAATAGTAACATAACACTACAAATTAATAACAAAGTTGTCACGGAACCTAAACAAATTGCAAATATATTTAACAACTTCTTTGCATCTATCGGAACGGGGCATACCCAACCCCCCGACAAAGATCCGCGCGGCACCTCGGTACTCCACCCCACAGAAAACACCATATTCCTAAGCCCAGTAGATCCTGGTGAAATAAATGTATTGTTAAAAACCCTCAAAAACAAAAACAGCTACGGAATAGATGAACTACCACCAACCTTAGTAAAACAGTGTGCTAATGAACTTACCCTGCCATTTTACTTGCTTGTCAATCAGTCTTTTGAAGAAGGAAGGTTTCCGAACTACCTAAAGAAAGCTATAATAAAACCAGTTCATAAAAAAGATTCTAAAACCGACCCCACTAACTACCGTCCTATAGCTCTGTTACCTACCGCATCGAAGATATTTGAGAAAGCGATGTGTAATCGTGTTTATTCTTTTTGCGAAAAGTACAACATCTTTAATGAATCTCAAAACGGTTTCCGGAAAAACCGCTCTACAGTTCTAGCAGTATATAAATTTGTCCAGGAAGCTATTAATATAATTAATAAGAAAAAGTACGCTGTGGGTGTGCTGTTAGATATGACAAAGGCCTATGATAAAGTGCAATACAATATCTTACTTAATAAGTTACAAGGAATAGGGATCCGCGGAAAAACTCATGAATGGTTTAAATCATACTTGGAAAATAGGGAACACCAAGTTGAAGTCGAATACTATAATGAACATACTAACCAAATACAACACATTAGATCGGACAGCAATAAAATTAATGCCTCAATCCCCCAAGGGAGTGTAATTGGATGCCTTTTATTTATAATTTATATAAATGACCTCCCGAGAACCATAAATGAGTCATGTGTTCTGTTTGCTGATGATATCTCAGTACTAACTTCATGTCAAAACAATAGCAACCTAACTGAAGCACTTACAAACACACTAAACAAAATAATAACATGGATGACAGAACACAACCTCGAGATTAATTTTAATAAAACTAAAATCATTTCCTTCCACCCACGACAAAAAGCACCTCTGGATATAAATTTTATTTACGATGACATAAAAATAGAGACAGTACAAGAATTCACCCTACTCGGTCTATCCATAAATACAAATTTAAATTGGAAATCACACATAAAAAATATTCGGTCGAAATTATCTAAATTTGCTTATGCCCTTCGCGAAATCAAAAAAACCACAAACCTTCAGACAGCCCTGGTTACGTATTATGCCTATGCATACGCATGGTTAAGCTATGGCGTAATATTATGGGGAAACAGTACACATGCACCTACACTTTTCACACTACAAAAACGACTAATCAGAATCCTAGTTAACATAGAAGACACAGACAGCTGCAAACCACATTTCCAAGAACACAAACTTTTAACACTTCCCTGTTTGTATATATTAGAAATATGCAAATTTGTTAGAAACAACCAACAATTATTCACTACACGAGAAAACATACAACCTAAATATACACTACGACACAGAAATAGGCTAAACCTACCTGGTGGCTCTAAGCTGAAAATGCACTCAACAAGCACTTTAGTAATGTCAGTTAAAATATATAACAAATTACCGGAAGTAATTAAAAATGAACAAAAATTTAATATATTTACAATTAAACTAAAACAATACCTAATCCATAAATGCTATTATAATATTAATGAATATTTTAATGATAAATTAAATGAATAATTAAAAAATGAATAATGAATGAAAAATGAATAATAAATAAAATCAAAGTCGAAGTGAGTACTAGAAAAGCATGTATATTTTACTATTTTCAAATAATAATATAATAATAGCCCTCTTCCTCTATCCTACCTCGCTGTGCCCGACAGGGTCCACAATGATCTACAATTATGTATATTTTTATAATGTACCTACCACCTAAGTTTACATTGTGGAATGCAAATAAATGTATTGAGTATTGAGTATTGAGTATTGAGTGTTTACCATATCAGACCACAAACCTGGCAAGTCTTGAAAGCCAACATTGAGGAAAATGTCACCAATTTGGAGGTTGTTTTGCGAGCAATTTCAAAATGCTTTAAAACGAGCACATAGATGTGCATCAACTCAGGAGGTGGTAATTTGACCGACACCATTTTTACGACTTATCACTTTGAAATAAACTTGCCGTGCAAACAGAGCCTAACTTTTTTCATTTCCAACAAAATGGCAGCCAACTCACATTATGAAATTACTTTTGCCCACCTTGTATAATAAAATAGTAGTTTAGAATTTTTGTCCGTTTGTCTGTTTGTCCTGGATGTATGATTTGAATGTTGGCACACAGATAGTTTATAATCTGGATTAACACATAGGGTACATTTGATCCCGGTATGCGGTAGTACGTTCCCGTGGGATATTTTTGATATCCACGCGGGCGAAGCCGCAGATAAGAGCTAGTTCAGTAATATTTTAGTCAGGACCTGAAATAAATATGGATTGCGTATATTGTTAGTTTTTAAGGGAATCACAACATGTATATGAGAATTTTAAGAGAATGTATGGTGTTCCGTACAGAATTAGCAATGAGCAGATACCTGCTCGAAAACATGACGTTTCGTGTTTTACAAACACATAACATTGCTGGCCTGTTATATTTTGCAAAAATAACATAACATGTTTGCCGCGACAAACGGATAATATCACCCGCGTTCGCCTGCGGGGGGATGGGAGGGGGTTGAAGTCACTCATTTCATGTTTAGTGCTCTCCAGACGAAGACGTTTCGTGACATTTTTTAATGTTTTAAGTGCAGTGATGGAGTTGGATAAAGAAAATACTATGTTTTTTATACAATTAATTCGAGAAAGACCAGTGTTATGGGACGCTACATCAATAATTGATTATATTAAATAAATTATTATTCAACAAATTAAATATGTATATTGTGATAATTATGTTTAATTAAGAATAAATGTTTTTTTCATTAAAATTTTTTTTTTTATTTTTTTTTATATTTCTCGGGACCCCAGGGTCCCGGACCTTTAGAAGGCATATGAGGGGCCGAAGCCAACTCGCAGAGGCCCGTTAGACGCTTTCAATGGAAATGAGGCACTAACCGACGATTATCCCTGTGCGTACTATGCAAGTGCACCCAAGGACAACCCCCGGATGGTGTAGGACTATTGCAGAATATGGAGACAAAAAAAAATAGGGCTATGGGTTTGGATGGCTAAAGTGGACTGGTTATCTAAAACTATGGAAGGACTATGGCCCCTGCCTGACCAATGTGTGATAAATACAATACACGGATAAAATGGCAGGGGGTGACTTGCACACTCAACAATGGGCCCCCGGAAACGGTCGCTAGCACATAGTGTCGTAGCGACAAGGGGGCAACATGTCTTGAGGTGCTTAAGAGGAGTGGAGAGGTATTCCACGGCTATCAGGACAATCCCGGAAGTACGGTCAAGATCCCTACCAGCATCTTACTGGACTACTTCCTTCCTCCGAGCACGTTTGCTCTTGCGAATCTCTACTCAAGCCAGCCAATAAAGGCAAGAATGAGGTGGGAGGTCAGTTCTCGTCAGTGTTCACTCCAGCCGGCCAATAAAGGCAAGCCAGAGATGAGGAACATGACTTCTCCCGGGAGATAGGGTACGTGGGGTCGCTACTGCCCAGCAGCTCGCCACATGCTGCCCTGCGGGTTTCTGTATCTCTCTTGGTCTGGCTCCTCACCCTAGACCTGTTCCGGCAAAGTAACCTCTACCGGCACAGATTAAAATAATTATTACCTATTTACTACTCGATTGACTTAAATAGACTTATCTTTGTAGAACTAAATCTACTATTGCTAGAACAGCAGACACGTCTTCCTCGTCGGAAATAATTTTTGAAAAGAGATTTTCTAAACAAAAATATTGTTTACTCATTTTGTCTCAGCGTCGCAACGGGTTGTTTTGCTTAACATGTTTTGCTTAACATATTTAGTTAACATGTTTAGTTAACATGATATCGCTCATCCAATAGAACAATGACGCAATTACGTTTTAACTGTTTTTCAGGAGAACGTTTTAAAGGTTTGAAATTGAAAATATTATATATTTCCAATGATTATGATAAAATATTTTGATATTTATGTAAGTTACTTTACTATCAATAATAATTTGTAATAACTTCAGGAGAAAACTCAAGAAAACTGTTAAAAAATTCCAAATAAAACAAACCTTTTTTTTTTTTTTTGTGGATGGGAAATCATCAAATGACTTCTCCCGCTCTGGGCGGAGCGGGAGAGCGTGCCAGACTTTTACTGACTAAAACCCACCCGTGTTCCTTCTGTTGCCTGTGCCGGGGCCACGGTAACTCTTTCGAACATCCCGCAACCCTAGCTGGCATCGGCCCTAGCGGACCCCGTCAATAGTGCTGACATCTCTTTGAGGCGCGCGTGGAACACGACGCGCCGTCGACTCGGGCTTGGTCCTTACCGGACGGCGAGCTACCCATTGCTCGCCGTCCGCAAGCCCGCGCCTACGGTGGCCGGGAATCAGCTGCCAATTCCCGACGCCCAGGGCGTCTCCTGCGGCGACTAGGGGCGTGAGGGTGCAAAGCTTGCCTCTCCCTCACGCGTCCCGCCTCCTCCTTCACGAGCATTACTGCTTCGCAGAAGGAGGTAATGGCTTCCCATGCACTCTCGCTCCGTACCATGGCCTGGACCAGGGCCGGACGCGAGAGATCGCCGCCGCCGATCGCTTCCGCGAGGACACGGCGGTGCTCCGCCCAAGCCGGGCAGACCTCCACCGTATGCTCCACCGTGTCCTCCGGGCGATCCACACAGTGGTGACACCCGGGCGTTTCCTCCCGCCTTATCCGGAACAGGTACCTCCCGAAGCACCCGTGTCCGGTGAGGACCTGCGTCAGGCGGAAGGTGAGGACGCCGTGGCGCCTCTCCAGCCACTCCTCAAAGAGGGGACTTATCGCCGCAATTGTGGCGTGCCCAGCGCTGGGTTGCGACAATCGCACTCTCCATGCCGCCATGAGATCCTGCCGGAGCTCTGTCCGCCATGCCGCGATTTCTCGCGGCAACGGAGTTACGCCCCGGCGTCCTGCCTCCTCGCGCCACTCTCAGATGTGCACGAGGAATTTTGCCTCCAGATCCCATGGCGGTAATCCGGCAAGGAGGTTCGCCGCCTCCCCGGAGACCGTGCGGTATCCCCGGGCTAACCGCATGGCCATGACCCTCTGGGACGCGTTCAACCGACGGACCGGTCGCCGCCTCACGGAACGCGCCCACACCGGAGCTCCGTAAAGGGCCATGGACCGCACGACCCCCGCGTAGAGCCTCCGGCAGGAGGCGTTTGGACCCCTCAGATTGGGCAGGAGCCGCCCCAAGGCAGCCCCGGCCCGCTCCAGTCTGGGAGCCAAACGTCGGAAATGCTCCACGAAATTCCACCGGCTGTCGAGGACGAGTCCCAGGTACTTCATCGTCGACTCGACACCGATGAGAACCCCTCCTACCGTTATTTGGGAACCCGATGGTGGCGCGTTCCGAGGACCATGAAAACACATGGCCTCGGACTTGTGCAAGGCCACCTCGAGTCCCAATTGCCGGATCCTCTCTACGATTGTCGCAACCCCGCGTGCCGCTAATTCGGCCGCCGCCTGGTGCGACCTCCCCTGCGCCAGGACCAGCGTGTCGTCAGCGTAGCAAACTACGCTGACGCCACCAGGGAGGTCGGCGCGCAGCACCCAGTCGTACCCGATGTCCCACAGATGCGGTCCCAGAACTGATCCCTGCGGGACACCGCACGACATCTCTCGCCGGTTCCACTCTCCCCGGTGACCGGGGTAGATGACGGCCCTGTCCGTCAGATAGGCCTCGACCACGCGACAGAGGTAGGTCGGTACTCGGTGATACCGGAGTGCCTCCCTGATGCAACTCCAGGGCAGGGTGTTGAAGGCATTGGCGATGTCTAGAGACACCGCCAAGACGACCCCACCCCGGGCCACAGCATCCTCCGTCGTGAGGGCTCGTACGTGCATGATGGCGTCCACCGTAGAGCGCCCCTTGCGGAAACCAAACTGGCTCTCCGCCAAATCCGGCCCCACCCTCACCAGCCGCCCGACAAGGCGGTCTGCAATGACTCTTTCAAAGAGCTTGCCCACCTCGTCGAGCAGCACGATGGGCCAGTAAGCGGACGGCGAGTCCGCAGGGCGCCCCGGTTTCTTAATGAGGACCAGTTTCCCTGTCCTCCATTGAAGCGGGAACTGGCCCCTCTCCAAGCATGCGCTTAGGAGCCCCCTTAGTCGAGGCCCGAGAGCCTCCAAGGCCAGGACCCAGGCTTTTCCAGGTAAGCCGTCGGGTCCTGGGGCGGTATTCTTGGCATTCGGCCTGCGCACCGCCACTCTCAGCTCTACCTCGGTCACCTCCGGAGCATCGTCGTCATCGTCGGCTGCGTGGTCCGCATCCGACACCGCAGAAGGCGGAGCCATGGGCGGGGGAGTATGTTCCCCTCGCGAAGGGAACAGAGCGCTCACCACGTCCTCCACGAGCTGGGGCCGGAGACTGCGTCAGCGGGGGAGCCCATGGGCGGAGCTTGTTCCGCACCATTTTATAGGGGCGTCCCCACGGGTCCCTGTTCAGTCTCCAGCGACTCCTCACGGGCCAGTCCCTTGGCCCGCAGGATCTCCGCTCGGAGGGCGGTCTTCGCCGATAAAATAAAACAAACCTGACGTACACTTATGCCATTTTATAAATGAAATATAACAATTATTACTTATACTAGGTTTTCAAATGGGAATAAATCATGAATTTAAACAACAAATTATTCAATTTAGTCGTAATTTTATAAATCTGTTTACATTTATATACGTATAATAAAAAGTATATATTTTTTTAAATGAGTTACAAAAATTTAGTTTTTATGTAAAAACAAAGATACCAAGATAATGTAAGATATGAACATGTTTATAAACAAAATACTACTGTCAAATAAGTCGATGTTTCCGGGTGACCTTTTGAAAATACACCAATTCCCTAACGACAGCCACTCACTCTATCGAAAACACCGTAACTATAATTCCGTCCTTTTTGTCTTAAATACATAGAACTTTCGAAACGTGAACTTATGACATTCAAAACTCATTTTCGACAATCTCGTAATAAAGTCGTTGTTCTATTGGATATGTTAGATAATTGGCGCAGCGGACCCGGCTTAAGAAAAAGTTTGAAACTAACACCGGTGGCCATCAGTATTAGACATACAAAGGAATGAGGAACATTTTATAAGGGAAGTTTTGAGTTTGAATGTGAACAATTAGATGTAGGAGAAGGCCAAAGAAACGATTGATGAATTGTCTGATATGGCTAGAATGGGGTTGAATATTAAGATGACGGCTGTTAGAGATAATATATAATAGATGGACGAAGAAGATATGCTGCTCCGATCCCAAAAAAGGGCAGGAGAGTGATGATGTTAGTTTTCACAATCTTCTGAACTTGAATAAAATATCAGTATTGTATGTTGTAAGAAATATAATAAAAATAACGAATATTAATGACGAAAAGTTTCAACACATCAATTTATATTATTCAGTATATCTCACCGACACTGACGGCGGCTTTTAAAATATTACTGCTAAATGTTTTTTTTTTTGTTTTTATACATGATGTAACAGGAGGAGCTCGTGGCTAAGTAATAACAGCCGCACGGGTCGATCCATCAGGTTAAGCTACGCTTGCCGGGGTTGGTTCGTGGATGGGTGACCATCTTTACATACCGAGACTGCTCCGTGCCTCGGAAAGCACGTTAAACCGTTGGTCCCGGCTGTCATTCGTGGATCTTTGACAGTCGTTACGGGTCGTCAGAAGCCCGAAAGTCTGACAACCAGTCTTACCAAGGGGTATCGTATTGCCCAGGTACTGGGTTGTGGAGGTCAGATAGGCAGTCGCTCCATGTAAAATACAGGTATTCAGCTGCATCCGGTTAGACTGGAAGCCGACCCTAACATAGTTGGGAAAAGGCTAGGCAGATGATGATGATACATGATGTAACATACATAACGCACAACCTCTTAAGGGATCATTGTACTCATCATTTTAAATAACTTTTAAACCAAACTTAAAATCGCGAAAATAAATCAGCTGTTCCCTACATTTTGACGAGTTATACGAACATACCTAAATGTAGGGAGCAGCTGATTTTTTTTCGCGATTTCAGGTTTGGTCCCATAGTATAAGTTGTTCATAATGATGAGTACAATGACCCCTTAAGAGGTTGTGCGTTATTTATTATACACCTTGTATATCACTCCAGTGGCGGCCATTGAAGGGTGTCGTGTTAAATTTGAAGACCGTTTACAGAGTCCAAATTATTTGTAATTAACTCAAAAAGAACGTCGTAGCTTGAATTAATGTAACATTTTTGCTGAAACGTCTATTTTTATTGTTGGGACAAGACTTGAATAATAATTATAATTTAAAATTACAGGTTCGACGAGAAAAATAAACGCGTCGAACGAATTAAAAGTTCCTAGTGATAACTTTCATAATACCTACAAAGAGGTATTTAGATTGCGAAATAATATTATTGTTGTTGCATAATTGTATTGAGTTTACATAATTTTACCAAAACTGTATCTTTTATAAGCTAGTAATATGTGGAAACGTAGTGGATTGTACATTTACTTATATCATACTGTGTATTTAGATATAATATACAATGTGCGATTGTCTGTTTTCCCAAATAAATAAAATAAAATAGTTTATCTTGGCTGAAAACTGAAAATTTACTTAAACTTGAATAAGCATTCAATTATTGAGCTAATAGAATTTGCATGACTGCCTCGTTGGTCTAGTGGTCGCAAGCACATGCTTGCGAGCTGAGCATGAGGTCCTAAATTCGATTCCCAGATCGAGCAGTGTTATTGGGATTTCCATTTGGAATTTTTCAGTGGCAGCCCGGAGTCGGGCTTTGTGCCCGGTTGATGGCAATAGGCTGGCCCACTATTACATGGGACTTAACATAACTGGCGAAATGTGGGTGTACTATAGGTAGGTACACCTCTGCCTAACCCTTCGGGGAATACAGGCGTGATGTTATGATGTAGAATTTGCATTTGAAGTAAACATCGCGCAGTAACATTGAGATCAAACACAAAACTCAGTTTGGCAGCCCCTACACCTTAAATAAGTTTGCGCAATATTTATATTGCGCAAACATAGAATCGGCCCTTGCACTCAAACGATCTTAATTTCACGCAATAACATTGCCGGCCCATAATGTCGTGATTTCTATAATTTAATTTTTAAAAATTAATTATTTTAATACCGAATTATAACATCCAATGTAGCGACACTGTTAGAGTACAAGTTATTAATATTGTAACTAACTTTTAAATGTGTTGTTTTCAATAGTAATTACTAACGCATTTTATTCAATAAACTAGGGTAAACTTAATTCGATTTTTTTTTTGTATTGTTTTGACAATTGTAGTACCAGTGACAGTGACAATTGTAGTACCGACTGAGTTTGTAGATGGCACGACTAGCCAATCACAGTGTATTGCCGGTCAATGGCGGGAAAACGCCACTTTAGTTGTCGTTTGATTGTGAAATAGTACAGCCGATCTATTCTGTAAACATCACACCGTGAGCACTTAGGTGAAGTGAGTTTGAAGTGAGCTCAATCCCTGCAGAGTAAGGTGGGATGACAGTTCACATCACGCTCACTTCACCTCAATTTTCACGGTGCGATCTTTACAGAATAGCACCACTGTTGTGCGAAATAAAAGTGTTAGCAAGAAAAATTGTGTTTTCCTTCAATGTTTTCGCGTGAGCAATACCTGCGCAATTATCCTAGATGGCGCAATTAAAATATGGTGTAATAAAAATTTTACTCCCTCAAACTTTTGTTCAATCATTGCGTTATCTTCAATATTAATCCTACACGGTCAAAAAGATTGCGCAATTCGTAACATTGCGCAATATAATCGATCGTTTATAGGAATTCGAAGAGAATTTATTTAGAATTTGCAGAAGGCAGATATAAATAGACCAGACCAACGTAATAAGGAATGCATTGATTCAAAATTATACAATACGTTTATGTACGAAAGCCAAAATTAATTCTGCATTGACTGATATCCGACATAAGGACAGCTCGTACTGAAAGAGAGAAGCGAGGATTACGAAAGACTGAAAAAAACTTATGTGTTTATAAAAACATGGCTGATGATTTTATAGACATGTTGTGTTTAGGGTTCCGTAGCGAAATGGAAAAACGAAACCCTTAGAAGTTTCGTCATGTCCGTCTCGTCTCTCCATCCATTCGGATGTTACAAAGCCATTTTATTCACTTAGACACTATTTGCACTATATCCGATATGCGCTTGGCCGGTTTTTTTATTCTTACGGGTAGATCACCTTCCTTACTATCAGTGCCATTCAAGGTGACATAGGGACGGCTAAGCAAATATTAATTAGGTATGCCTTGTTTTATGAGGGTGGGAAACCTCATGAATGTTTTCCACCCTGGGGCGGGCGGAGGGGTCTGTCAGACTTTTACTGACTAAAACTACACGGTGTTCTTCAACTACCTTTGGACGATGTGCTGGAGCACTTGCGCAGTTCGTCACGCTTCCCCGGCCAGGAAATATGTCTCCTGCTACTAATACTATGCAATATTAGTAAACGCACGTTTGGTTCTGGACATTTACAAAATTGATGGTACTTTCCAATAAATAAATAAATAAATTTTTCCGAAAAGAAAATTCCAAGGCAAAAATATTTACTGTTATCTTTTATTGTAACTCCAGTTCGATTTCAAACAGAATATAAAACTACTGGCTACGTACTAAAGAAGCTACATGCGTTGATAGTTATACGATTGTATATGCGTTACTGTTCACACGTCACAGAGTACCATGGGAGAAATGAACATCTATACACCGTAAGGACTATTCTTGCTTGCAGCGCTTGGCCGCTATAGCTCTATACGCTTGCTAACAGATGTGGTTAGCGTGAGCACGGGATTTTGTTTTTAAATTGGTCAGATGTTAGTTTCCTCGATAGTACATTATATATACGGACAATATACGTACCGCGCTAGAAGATTTTAATCGTTTACGTTTCGCGTATTTTCGACGTGAGTAAATTAAACAGTACCTATTGATTGTTATGTTCAACGTTTATGTGGTGAAAATATTTATACAATGTTTGCATTTCGTACAAACCGAATATTGTGTAGATTAAATTCGGACTTCCATAGGACATACATTCTATAATATTTGAAACAAAGTTTTTTTTTATAGCGCGCACTTAATATTTATAAAATCTGCTGAAGCTGCTCTTCTTCGAATTTCGAATTTGTGCCAGGATAGTCTCAAAACCACCTCTATTCTAATCTATTTTAATCTTACTTGAGTGTGGGAAAGAGATGGAGCTAGACGTCCTGTATAGCTCCATCTCTTTCTCACACTGAAGTAACATTAAAATAATACTGCTTTAAGAGGTGGTGGTTGCCCCCCTGTTCAGATACAAGCGATATTGCTGTCAACCAGAAGGCGGACAAGTATCGCTACCAAGTGCGACAGCGATATCACATATATCCGAATGACATGATGCTTCAGACACCATCATTAGCGCCATTTAGCGTGGCTCCAAAAGACTAAAGTTAAATGGAGCGATTGGACATCCAGAATTTTACATCACGCCAATGGATTTTAACATTCACGGTCAAATTTTGGATGTACCTCACGCCATTTGACGCGACGGACTGACCGTGAATGCCCACCTCTATGGTGACCGGCGTATGTCACCGGTGCATGTGGTTGCTTGTACTATTGGTATACGACGCGCTGCGCAGAGAAGCGCAGTTACTTTTTCCCGTAGCTCTGACACATAACATAACATCACGACTTGTTTCCCCGAAGGGTTAGGCAGAGGTGTAACCTATTATAGTAAGACCCACATTTCGCCAGTTATGTTTAAGTCCCATGTAATAGGGGGCGAGCCTATTGCCGTTTACCGGGCACAAATCCAGACTCCGGGCTGCTACTGAGAAATTCCAGGTAGAAAAACCCAATAAACACTTTGCCCGACTTGGGAATCGAACCCAGGACCTCATGCTCAGCAATAGCGCTTGCGACCGCTAGGCCAACGGGGCAGTCTACACAGCCCACAAATAAAAGAAAAACAATAGGTTACACCATTACTCGTTTTATGACAGCTTTTACGAGACTAATTCAAGCTGTTGTGCAAAAGATAAGCCAGTATTGTCAGACGAGGGACGGCGGACTCGGGGACGTCCGCCACCCCCCATCCAGCAGAACCCGAGGCGGCGGCGCGTAGTGTTCCACGTGCTCCCCTATTGGACGTCGCGTGGGGAGTCTTACACCTCACTTCCGCCGCAGACCTGAGGTGCCCTGCAGAGGGGGGCGGCATTAGCCGGGATCATGGAAGGTGCACAAATTCCCATGATCTCCGCTCCAAGTGTGGGAAGGGAACACCGGGGTGGTTTCAAGTCAGTAAGAGTCTGACAGACTCCTCCACCCGCTCTTGGGTGGAGGACATCCATGAGGATTTTCCACCCCGAAAAAAAAAGTACTGTCATGGACACCTTGCATGCAGTCAAAAACAGCGGCCAAAAATTTTAGCTGACTTAATAACAACACAAAAATGAGTAAGTACTTATCTACTTTCAGCACTGCACAGTTTGTTAGTGGTACTGCAATACGTTGAATAATTATATTCAAAACAAAGTATTACAATGTCAGCACAATTCAGCTTTACGAACTAACTGAAACGGCCATGACAGATTGCAACTATTTCGTTACTTTATTGTTTCGTCGAGCGTAAACTTCCAAGTGCTTTTTCACTGAAACAATGTTTCAGTGTAATTGGTTCAGTAAGGGCTTGGGGTGTACAAATTAATGAAGCAAATAAATGACTCGTTATGTGTTGCGATACTTGGATTGGATCTTTTAAATATATACCTTTTCTTTTTTCTTGTGAAGAATTTATGGGCTGTGAATCTGAATTTCAATCCCTATGGAGGACATTGATAATTTTAGTTACTTTTCTACTATCAAAACGAAAAGGACAACTTGGAAAGACTATAATTTTATGCTTGCGAAAAGCGGTAAATAATTGGCGGTGGCATAATTTGAAAAAAGCCACTCATAACTGGGTATAGGCATTTCTAAAATTCATCTTATCATTATCTAAATTTCGGTTAGTAAAAAAAAAAATTCCTACGGACACCGACAAAAATTTTCTACACCGAGGATCTGGTATTCATGGTAAGAGTTTGTTCGTCAATGTCCCTTCTTCACCATCATCATCATTCACAGCCCGACTTCACCCACTGCTGAGCATTGGCCTCTCTTTTCTTGTGCCAATCCCACGCTCCTGTGCCAGCCTCACCCATGTTCTACCCGCGATGGTAACAATGTCCCTTACTCTGTGTCAATTATCTGTGACCGTGTATAATTATTTTGCTGTGAAACTGTTATAAATCGCTCAAGAACCCACCGCTACTCGCTCACAAACTTACCTAGTTTTATCCTACTAAGTATTTGTTGATCTTGGAGCGAGCTACAAATGATTGAAGAAGATTGATGTACACACACATAGACGATCCTATAATACCTAGACACGTAAATAAATCAGTATGTTACATTATAAACAGTATTTGTAAATGTTTTTGATAAATAAAATGAGGTAAAATATGCAGACGCTTACCGCAAGTTAATGTGATGTTTTATAATACTGAGCTAGTTATAATATTATACTTAATGTTCAAACTCAAACTCAAAGCATTTATTTCAAATAAACCAATTACAAGCATTTTTGAATTGTCAGTTTGTCAAGGGGTCAGTGAGTTAGACAGATGGAGAACGGGCAAGAAACTCCACGGACACTCTTTTAAATAAAAATTTTGTTACTAAATATTGGTAACATCATTAATGTTGAAATTATATAAGTATGTGAGAACAATAGAAAACCGTGCACTTTAAAAGAGTCCGTAATAAAAAGAGAACACCTAAAACGATTCAAAAATTAAAATAAGCCGTGGCAGCTAAGAGATGACCAGTCCGTACTGATGGCGCCCATTCGCGAACATGATGCATGCATCAGCACCATTCAGCTCCACCGTTTTGAAGGGAATTTAATAATTTGTGGCGGCCTATCTACATCGCCACAATGGAACGCGTCACACTGACGTCACGCAAAATCCTGCATCGTGCAATCAGAGTTTACCGCGTGACTAGCATATATACAACATCCCGACATCAACCGTCGGGCTAGCCCGATCACCATGTATGGCAAGCCGATCCCTTGGGAGAAGCAAGCCAAATACTTAGGCGTGATCCTGGATCAACACCTGACCTTTAGAGAGCACATCAAGACGGCTCGTTCGCGTGCCGCTTGCGCTCTCGGCAGGCTTCATTTTATCCTGACCGCGCGTAGCAAACTTTCTCTTAAGTGCAAGCTGCGCATCTACACCGCAGTCATCCGTCCCATCATGACGTATGCTTGTGTTGTATTTGCGCACGCTAAGCCACACTTGATCCATAGGATGCAGACCCTACAGAACCGTTTCCTCAGAAAGGTCACGGGGGCACCCTATTATGTACGCAACGAGTCTCTTCACGTTGATCTAAAAATCCCCACCGTCCAGCAGTTCATGAAACGCCTCGCCAAGCGTTTCTTTGAATCTGCCACTAAACACCCGAATCCCCTAATTGCGGCGGCCGCCCGCTATACGCCGTCGCGTATAAGTCGCATCCGCCGTCCTAGACACGCCCTAACCGTCCCGGATGACGCCATAACTCTCCTCCAGGAAAGTAATCCCGCCACCAGCACGATCCGGAAACTCCAATCGAGACCGCCGTGCTTCCGCCCTCGCCGCCGAGGGCCGCCGCGACGCCCCCGTCCATCCCCACCCCGACCCTTGCTCGAGCCAGCCCGCGCAGCTGAGCCCGTAGAAATAAACTCGCCCCAAATTAATCCGATCCAGCATGTCCCATTGCTCTCCTCTCCCAGCGACGCCCTAAGCCGAGGTCCGTACCCCACAGGGGGTGCCCTTAGCGTGCAGTCGCTTAGTTTTTAGTTTAGTTTTAAGCCTGGCTGGAGGCCTTAATTTATTAATTTATTGAGGCATCCACAGGAAAGCCCGGTTAAGCAGTCGACAACCTCCTATAGGTTGAACTGCGAGATGCCATTCCCCAAAAACAAAACTCAACCGTCGGGGAGTAGCCCACCAGACACAACACCCGTATGGTCGGAGGATCCTCTCTTTTCTATGGAGGATGAGTGAACTTGACACCCTGTTCCTCATGCCTCTATACTGGTGACCCCGACGTGATTTGAACACGCCACCTTCTTCCTTATGCTTTCTTCCTCATGCCTTTATAAATTCAACACACATGCCACCACCAGCGAAACATTTGAGTGAGCATGTTGTAATAATAATAGTCTGAAATTGTCCCTCTGCAGAGGAAATAAAGGCCTCTTCTCGTAAAGAGAATAAATGGGCAAGCATTGATCACCTCACTTCAGGACTTTTTGCAATGTTATATAATATCTCGCTAAAAAAACGCGTCCACATAACAGGCATAACGGACAGTCCTCTGTGCAGGGCATGCATGGAGGCTGAGGAAACCATTGCACATGTACTCTTTGAATGCACAGGCGTCACCCAGATCAGAACTGAAACACTCGGGTCACCCAGATCTTTTTAAGACATTCTAAACAGACCAGGAGGCAAAATCGACTTCTGGAGGGAGGTTGGCTGGTTGGAATAACCACCGACGGCCGCTATAGCCCACGCACAATGGTCCACATGAAGGATTAAGTGCGGAAACCAAATGCCGCAACATAGAGAAGTCAATATCATTCAAAATTAACTTGCAAAAGCCACTGTCTTGTCAAATTTACGGAATTTAGTACAGGTAGCCAGCCATTCATTGATGCTGTAAAGAAGATGACTCGTCCACGTTACTCAGACTCGAAGTAAAGCCTAAGTAAGCCCTAATTGCTGTTAAAATGATCGGACTTAGAGAATACCTAAAGGCTTGGTAATTTTTCAGATTAGTTAAAATGCCCAGGTACTAAATATATTATTTTTTTTATTTGAGATAGGTTTGCTCTTGACTCTAGTCTAGGTCAATTTTTTCCATGTCTAAATATAGGTTAATACTCAACAAATACAGATGTGTATTGATAATGTTTTGTTGATAAAGATAACGGTCTGCCTGATAAGGGTAATCCCAATGCGTTTTTCCGTGGCAATACACCGTGCCGCTTTAATCGCGACATTAATTTAACACACGTCTACGGTTTTGGGTTTTCGTTTTATGAAGATATCTTAATATCATTAAACGTTATTATTTATTGATTTATTTACAATTTTCTAAAATAGCATCTTGGAGCAACCTGTATTTAAAGAACTGTACCGCAGAGATCATTTGCCGAGGTCACGGATCATAACATCGCATCGATAATTAAAACTAATAACGTAAGTAGGCGAATTGAATGAAAGAGAGAGCTTTATTATTTAGTTTGTTTGAAAATTTAAATTTTTCAATTTACGAATTATTTTATCTTATTATAAATTTTATGATTACTGGCCACTAGCCCTACCCGTGTGTTAAATTAATGTCGCCATTGTAGCCGCACTTTGTATATCCCTTATCCCTTGTACAGCTGTTACTAATGCCTGAGTTACATTGATGGTAAGTATATGACTAGGAATCACTTAGTTTAATTAGAACGCTTTTGAACGCGCGTTGCAATAAGCAAGTTGCGCGTCGTAAGTGTATGTATGGTCTGTTTAAAAGTATCTCATGAAAATGTAAACAAATGGGTTAGAAAATGTACCTGCGGCTGCCAATTTGTAGTGTCACTTACAAATTGAAATACGGATTTGAGATTGAAATACAGGTGAAAGTTTACTATTTTGCTTTAGTAAGTGATTGCGTAAGAGTTCAACCTGAACAGGGATTGTTTACACTTTCAGTAGTTATTTTCGGAACAGACTATTAGTATTTTCATTTGGCCATGACACTTTTTTTTTTTTTTTTGGATGGGAAATCATCAAATGACCTCCCGCTCTGGGCGGAGCAGGAGGGCGTGTCAGACTTTTACTGGCTAAAACCCACCCGTGTTCCTTCTGTTGCCTGTGCCGGGGCCACAGTAACTTTTTCGAACATCCCGCAACCCCGGCTGTTGGTCATGACACTACACCGACGTTCCTAGCAATGGTTTCATTCAATTAAATAATCATCAATCAATCAATCATTTATTTTGTAAAACATAGGTATGGTTACAGATATTACATTGTCTAAAATATGTGCACTATGCTTTGCCAATATTTGGCGTACAAAATCAACATAGACAAGCAATTACAATTAAAGTGGCATGTCAATAGATTACATTAAAATATAATAATAATAATCATCGAACTGAATTTTACAAAATTGCACATTATCATTCATTCAAAAACAGTAAAAAAAGGAATCAGTGTCACTATGCCTATAAAACTCCTCCAAATCAAGACAAAATAAAAGTAAATTTAAAAAAATCAAAAAATCCGACTGCTTAAAAAGTGAACTTTTGTAATCGGGTGATAACGCCCTCAACTCACTCACTACAAAAGTTCGGGATTGTTTTTTATCATTTCTTCTTTCAAATTACATTTAAGCATATAATTTGTAAATATTTTTGTAATCCCCTTTTAAAACCTTTTTGATACCCTCCTCGATAGGTTTGGGAGTTTTTTTTTTTGAAAACATACATGCTAGCGCCAAAAATCCGCAATTTTTTTTTTTTGTATTTTAATATACCAAGTGACAGTCGCGCTATAAGGACATTCATTAAAATCGGTTTAGCCGTTTAGTAGTTACGAGGGAACATAGAGACGGATATACATGCATCTATAGGACTACATACAGGTCAAACACATAACCCTCCTTTTTTGGCTTCGCCGCAGTTGGGTACAAAAGGAATTAATGTTAAAGTAAAATGAAAACCGAAATACACGAACCCAAGTTACGCGTGCTCATTGGCCACATTGATGAAAGGTGAATGGGCACGTGTCAATTTGTCACGTCGTTGATCGCTTAAGGTGTTACAAATCTGTTTCCAGCTGAAAGCGGTTTCTGAACGTGAACCTCTCAAAATGAATGCAATTTACGATGTGTAAATATATTATTTTGGTGATTTTTGGTGAGTGTTACTATAGGTACACCTATGCCTAACCCTTCGGGGATTACTGGCGTGATGTTATGTTTGGTTTGTGTGTGTAGATATTATTTTGATAGCTTAAGGAAGTAGTACAGTTGGTGATACATCTTGGCTGTGGTCGCAAGCGCTACTGCTGAGCATGGGGTCCTGGGTTCGATTCCCAGGTCGGGCAAAGTGTTATTGGGTTTTTCTATCTGAAATTTCTCAGTAGCAGCCCGGAGTCTAGATTTGTGCCCGGTAGATGGCAATAGGCTCGCCCCCTATTACATGGGACTTAAACATAACTGGCAAAATGTGGGTGTACTATAGGTACACCTCTGCCTAACCCTTCGGGGAAACAAGGCGTGATGTTATGTTATGTAACTGTTGTTATTGAAGATGTACAAAACTTTAGCTTTTCTAACTTCGCTAAACCTATCTTTTGTGATGCTCAAATATTTTGTAACAAACTTTTATTCTTCCCCTTTTCCACACTGCTTTCATAAATACAATAAACAAATCAATTTCTCTACCACAGAAAAACAGTAAAAGGTAAAAGTGCATCATACCGAAGCAGTAACAAACACTTCCTAGAATACACAAATTTTACAGCAAATAAATCTATAAATGTCGGGTAGGTACACAAAAAAGTCTTTTTTATGAAAAAGTGTTACGTCGTTCCCGAAAGTTAGAAGTTCGGCAAAGATCGGGCCGGCTATCAGTCTTATAAAAATGCTTTTGTGACACTATAAATTTTGTTAACGTAGTCAAACACCTACTACTAAAAACATTTTCATAAAAAACTCGCTTTCAAATCTAATTTGCGCTAAGAGCCAATTTTCCTACATGAATAAGGGCTCGTTAGACGAAAATTGTCGCGAGATTTCAAATAGCTAATACTAGTAGGAGCCATGTCGTTTTTCAGGACTGAGTATAAATTTTTATGGCACTAGGCAAGCGGCGGAACGTCGAAAGAAATAACCGTTTATCAGTCTGTTCGCGATTCGATTTCGGCTTGAGAAAATAGTTAACTTGAACTTGAAATATGAATGAACCATTTCGTAAATACGAATGGAGGAACCCCTCACTTGTGCCCTTGGAAACTGTTTTTTGTTGTACCCAAATGTAGGGCACATTAATCTGGGCATAGAAAAAACTGGACCGTTTAATTCATAATGTTCGCAGTTGGTTTTACTTGTACAGTCGGCTTAGTCGATGAATGCCCAATTCGTAAAATGCCCAACTGCTTGAAGAAGGACTAATTCGCTAAATACTTAGTTCTGAAAATATAATTTCTGGAAATGCCTAATTCTTAAAGAGCTCAATTCTTAAAAGGACATTTTTTTTTCAATTAGACTAAGATAATTCAAATAATAATATGTAAGTACATGTATATATAAAAAGAGGTAGGTAACTAAAAAAAAGTATTGAAAAATGGTTCAATATCAAATTTAATATAGTTCTTTATATTTATGTAAGGAGGGTATAGAACTTTTGTGGGACGTGGGATAGGTTCTATAGTGTGATGAAATAAAATGTTCATTTAGTGTTACACAGTGAATTTAATGATAAAGTTACTAAATAAGCACGGTTTATAAACAATGACTAAAATTAGGCAGATTATAAATTGACACAAATGGTGTGGGTAAAGGCTAGTAACCGACTGTTTGAACCCCTGACGTGCGACGTCACAGGTACATGAGCTCGCAAGTTTGCATGTTTGTGGGTTACTACAAGGTTAATATTTTTTGATAGTATATAATGTGTATTCATATATGTATGTCTGTAAGTATTTCCAGAATAAGTCCTTTTTCGAATTGGCCATTTTAAGAACTAGTCCTTTTGCGAATTGGCTATTTTAAGAAGTAGTACTTTTGCGAATTGGCCATTTTAAGAATTACTCCTTTTACGAATCAGCCATTTGTCGAATTAGGCATTAGTAGAATGCTAGGCATAATATGAATTGGGCATTAATAGACTAAGCCGTACAGTCACAACCAAAATATGAACGTCACCTTAAGGCCTATTTTTGTCTGCTCATTGCACGATCTGCTTTACCGACTCAGCATTTTAAATATTGTGTCAAAAATTGACACTGACAGACTCTGACAGTTATTTTTTGGTTAATATTTCATAAAATGGCCAGGCCATCAAAAGGTTTTAGGTTGATGTCAACTCGACATTGGTCAAAGGTGTAAGTACGCTATTTTGATCTTTTTTATCAAGTTATTAAAAATAGCTATATCTGGGGGCTCGGTAGTGCCCACGCCAAGACCAGTCAAAAACAAGAAGCAGACACACCACACACATTACACACACACACACACACACACTCACACACACACTACACACCTACCTTTTCGACACACTACCACTAACACTAACCACTAACTACCACCACTAACACTACCACTAACTTCTTTTCGTTCTTTT
This sequence comes from Fissipunctia ypsillon, assembly GCA_947568875.1. Lineage (NCBI taxonomy): Eukaryota > Metazoa > Arthropoda > Insecta > Lepidoptera > Noctuidae > Fissipunctia > Fissipunctia ypsillon. The sequence continues at coordinate 9,001,942 of OX387664.1, read as the reverse complement.
GGAGACTACCTACCTTTTCTCGAAGCGTCTCGTCGTTTTCAAACCATCATAGCTTCGGCTGGAATAATGCTATAGAGCTCAAATTCTCAGGATAAGATGTTGTTAGCAGATTTATAAAACACACTAACTTTCATTAGTCTTGCTTTTATATTTTGGATTTTATTAATACCTAAAATACGTCGATTTCGTCACTGATTCACTGACTCACTCACTAATCAAAACCTCTGTAAAGTACTTCCCGAAGACGTAAAAAGGAAAGATTATTGAAAACTGACTTAGATATGAAAGACTTGACTGCAGGTACCTAAATATACTGAAAAAAAAAAAAACTTTTTTTTTTCTGTAGGTACATACATACTGCCGTCCGCAAGCTATAATGCCGCTATCCAACAAAATCATATTTCGAGTTATGGACGAAAAAGCGCGGGAAAATAAGAAATGGATGCCTTTTCCTAACTATAACTCATATGCGAGATAACTCTCGCATCGCTCGCCGGTATCAGACAATTTATCAAGTTTTGCGCTTTCAAATAGCCATACATACGTTCACTTCTTAACAATGACTTTATCTTAACAAATGTTGGTTTTTTGCGTTTTAGTTTAGTGCTTTTACAATTTACAGCTTATGATAACACGACTGTAATGCCGCTAAGCATACCTTAACGGCATTTTAGTGTTTGATTTTAATTAGAATAATAGAATAATAGAATAATTTTTATTCATAAGTTCACACATAAGTTGACATAAGTATAAATTACATAGAAGTTATATCATTACAAAGTTAAATATTAATATTATGAAGAAAATATTAAACTATGCCTAAAATAAATCTAGTGTATAACTTATATATAAGTATATTGGTTAAAGGCCTACTGAGTTCAATAGCGACCTGCCTGATGTAGGTTTATTCAAACCTGTGTTTCAGGCCATCACTTAACAACGCTGAGTACTTTAGTGGACTATTATGTTACTGAACATAGAGCTAGCATTGATACATAATAATTATATTTTAAAATAAAAATTGACTTAACATTAATAAACTTATTGCATTACTTCTAGCAATTTTTCAGTGTCTGAGTAATTAAATTTCGCTAAGTATTCACTCACTTAAATTGAATGACGTTCAAAAGACTTAAAAAAAATCTGTTTGTTATTTAACTATAATGCCGCTAAATACTTTAACGTTGTTATAGCTCAGCATTATGACTTCGAGAACAAACACTATGTTTTTTTTTTTTGTGGACGGGAAATCATCAAATGACTTCTCCCGCTCTGGGCGGAGCGGGAGGGCGTGTCAGACTTTTACTGACTCAACCCACCCGTGTTCCTTCTGTTGCCTGTGCCGGGGCCACGGTAACTCTTTCGAACATCTCGCAACCCCGGCTGGCATCGGCCCTAGCGGACCCCTTCAATGGTGCTGACATCTCTTTGAGGCGCGCGTGGAACACAACGCGCCGTCGACTCGGGACAAACACTAAGCTAAACCTTAAGCAGCTAAAGCCACTTAGCCGCACTTAAGACTAATAATTTATATGGATATTTTTCTTTTTAGATTGATTACATAACTAAATGCTGCTAAATCATCATCTCCCCAGCCTTTTCCCAACTATATTGGGGTCGGCTTCCAGTCTAACCGGATGCAGCTGAATACCAGTATTTTACGTGGAGCGACTGCCTATCTGACCTCTACAACCCAGTTACTGGGTAATACCATACCCCTTGGAATGACTGGTTGTCAGACTCGGGCTTCTGACGACCCGTAACGACTGTCAAAGATACACGAATGACAGCCGGGACTAACGGCTTAACGTGCTTTCCGAGGCACGGAGGGGTCTTGATATGTAAAGATGGTCACCCATCCACGGACCAACCGCGGCAAATGCAGCTTAACCTGATCGATTGACCCGTGCGGCTGTTATTTCTTAGCCACAAGCCCCCCAAAATAAAATGCCGCTAAATACAAAACATTAAAATGAACCTAACGGTGTTTAGTTTTAGACTGGTACAAGATAACTGAGGAAATCAAATAAAAAGGTAAACCTACAGAAATAAAAGGGCTTATTCAGAAATGACACAGTCTTTTTAATTTTAATAATTGAAAATGAGATCTTAGCAAAAAAAAAAACAATATTTATCTTGTAACTAATGTAGTAATGAGATCAACATAACTCTCTAAGTTCATATTACCCTGTATCATGAAATCATGACATTTGAGGCCATTTCTAACTGAAGGAGTTGTATTACTGATTCTAATGATTATAATTCTGTAAATACATATTTGTTACGGTCGCGAATCATACTTTAATCAACATACATCCAGACACCGAGCTGCAAATTGCAAAAATCGTAAGAAAACTTGAATTTCGTGGACTACTTTAGCGCTGAACGTAGTACTAAGTGAGGTAATTATTATTTTTAAGGCGAAATGGGCATCGTAACGAGCTTGGGAGCATTGGTATGGCCAAACAGAGCATCTAGTATTTAAAAACTATTTATTTTAAAAATTCTTTATGCTCTGTTATATTAAAATAAACCCGTAAACCCCATAAGTCTTTCATTAATCGAATAAAACAAGTTTTTTTCTCATAAAAAATCGTAATTTTGACGAGACTGCGATTTTTTATCGAGCAAAATTTTATTGTATCAACCGTGTTTTGGCCCTCATATTTTACTGTAGAAAATCTTCAAATTTTATAATCATGAAAAATAAAATTGGCAACTTTATAGTTTTTAGACACAACTTTGAGAAACAAGCCGACAGAAGGATCCAATTGGGTTGGGCAGCATTTCGAAAACTTTTTCAACTCTTCTCGTCACCTATCCCGCCATGTATGAAGACTAAGGTCTTCAACCAGTGCGTCCTGCCCGTTATGACATATGGTGCCGATTGGACGTGGACACTGACAGTTGGGCTGGTCCACAGATTCAAGGTCGCTCAGCGCACTATGGAGCGGGCCTTGCTTGGAGTTTCTTTGATGGATAAAATCAGGAATGAAGGTATCCGGAAAAGAACCGGAGTAACCGACATAGCCTGCAGAGTAAGCAAACTGAAGTGGCAGTGGGCTGGCCATGTTTGTCGAAGGACCGATGGCCGGTGGAGTAGACGAGTCCTGGAGTGGAGACCACGTATCGGCAAGCGTAGTGTGGGACGCCTCCCACACCATTTAGATGGACCATGGGATGGCCATTTAGATGGATCGACGACTTTAAGAAGGTGGCTGGGATAGACTGGATGCGGAAGGCGGAGGACAGGGTGTTGTGGCGCAGCCTGGGAGAGACCTATGTCCAGCAGTTTACTGCGATAGGCTGAGTTGATTGACTGATTGTAGTTTTTGAGGACAAAAATCCGAAATTTTTGTATTCATTGTAAAACTCCCTTGCTTTTTTATGCTCGGCCCACTCATACCTCAGTACAGTCTGCGACAATCTGGTTAACGGTATCATACTACGTTTATTTTTAATGCAAAGTGTTATTCACACATTTCACACTCTTCATTACCCAGACGAGTAAAAGAAAAATTTTTTTTTACGTGTTGCCTGTATATTTAGTTCTGTATAGTAGTCAGAAAAATACCCAGATAAATCTGGGTATTTTTCTGTTTTTTTTTTTTTTTGTATTTTTTTAATGTTAGATACACTAATATCACTTGACAAGTATCGTCGCAGTGAAGCATGTTCACACCAGTAGTAGTTATGATGGGCGAAACGTTTTATAGAGGCATGAGGAACAGGGTGTAAAGTTCACTCATCCTCTATGCAAAGGAAGGATTCTCCGACCAGACGGGTGTTGTGTCTGGTGGGCTACTGCCCGATGGTTGATGTCGGGATGTTGTATATATGCTAGTCGTGCGGTAAACTCTGATTGCGCTATGCAGGATTTTGCGTGACGTCAGTGTGACGCGTTCCATTGTGGCGATGTAGATATGCCGCCACAGTTTCAACGTGCTGAGTCATCAAATCACGATCATTATGCAAGTGTAAGTTGGGGATTTGTAAAATAATTATGCAAGATCCTGTCGTTCAAACTCAAACTCAAAGCATTCAATTAAACCAATTACAGGCACTTTTTAACTCTCAAGAGTCGGTCATTTAGTCAGAAAGTTGAAACTAGTTGCCCATTTCAAACGTAGACTTCTATGGAGAAGAACAGGCAAGAAATTCCAAGGACACTCTTTTAAATCAAGATTATTACAAATCCTGGGTACATTATTCTTGTTGCTTGTTTAGGTGAGAACAATGTAAAAAAAAAACGATTCAAAACATAAGATTAAAAATAAGCACTGGTAGTTAAGAGATGATCAGTCTCAACTGACGGCGCCCGTTCACGAGCATGACGCGTGGATCAGCACCATTCCGCTCAACCGTTTTGTAGGGAACCGAATGATCCAAAACACTCACCACCATTTTGCTGCGTTTGTTTTTAGCATAACATAAGGAAGTCAAAAAAAAAAAAGATTTTGCATCCCTCAACTCTGGTGTCGTCTACAGTTTTAGTTAGTTTGAATGTAATTATTTCTTGGTTTCCTCTTCAAGTCACTGGTCGTTTTCCAAACTTTTGTGGCGCACTGCTTCATTAATCCACGGAAGCAGGGCAAGGGATCAAAGGTAGATGACCGCGTTTTAGTGTAGTAATGAGGGATAACTGCATTTTTGTGATTAATGTCGAAAACAAAATATTTATATTTCATATTGAAACTGCCGTTTTGTGCGTATTCACTACAAGATCTCATAATAAAAACTCATATAAGTACCACGTATAAATCCCGTTAAATGACATTAGCGACAGTTTTGTCTAGTACTTTCATTTAACGGCTTTTTAGCTTTGGATTTAGAATACTGTAATTTGAAACAAAGGAGAACTACATAACCGTTAAAGTACTTCAACCATACAATAGAGTAGGAAATTCTGTTAACGGCAATTTAGTTACGCAACTGATGGTGAACATTCTAGTTATAATGTAGGTTATGTGCTTTTAGTCACTTTTTAGTTTAGTAATGTTGCTTACCTGCGTTTTAGCTTAGTAAACATATCAAACAAGGCAATTTAACGGCGTTTTTATTTTATTTTATTTCTGGATCCATAAATAGTAGACAAAGTAATAAGTAATAGTAGTGGTCCTTGGACAGAAAGATAAAGATTTTTTTTTCTGATTATAGTGGCATCAAAAAATGAAAATCGAACAGATGCGAGGTAACGGCATTATAGTTTGAGGACGGCAGCATAGCGTTTGTTGAATTGAATCTACTATTATGTTCTCCAAAAAGCATTTGCTAATTTTTGAAAAATAGTTGTAGGTATGCAATGCTTCTCCGTAATTGTATTTTATTAAAATTTATTTTGACGTAGCGACGTAGGTAACTAGTAACATAACATCATAACATCACGCCTTGTTTCCCCGAAGGGTTAGGCAGAGGTGTACTTATACACACACACCCACAGTAGTAGTACACCCACATTTCGCCAGTTATGTTTAAGTCCCATGTAATAGGGGGCGAGCCTATTGCCACCATATTGGTAACTCTAACTATACTCCATTTGAAATAAGATTAGAAATTTAAATAAACCTTTTTTACAGTCCGTTCAACCCATTTTGACTTCTGTTCCGTAGCTATAAGGCTGGCATTAAAAGCAAAAAAGTGGTAACAATGTCAACTGTTTACTGCAGCTGCAATTTGTCATGGCACTAACGTAATAGAAGTCAAAATCCGTTGAACGGACGGTAAAACAGGTAAATTAAAATTTCTAATCTTATTTCAAATGGAGTATAGGTATTACAATAGATTTTGAAAACATTCTAGCATCAAAATTAATGAGTTTAATTTTTTGTTCTTGAGAAACTAATTGTTTCATTATTTTAAGATAGTTAATTATTACAGAATCATGACTGGTAATATTTTGCGATGTTTAGTTTTTGCCACTAAGCTTGATGACCTTAAAATTAAAAATGAACTAAAAGATAATTTGGCCTTTTGAACGACAAAGTAACTTAACAAAAAGGCCAAACGTGAAGCAATTGATACGGTTAGCAAGCGAGATAATAGTACTAATGACAAACCACAAACGAGCACAATAGATAAAGGTAATATTTTGTTTGTCAGTCGTGGTTCGGAAACATCATAGGATACACGGATATGTTTCAGGAATGAGTCAGACAACGCAATGGATGGAATTGTTCGTGAATGATAAAAAAATAAGGAAATGTGTTATAATGAATGATACTTGAATTTTTATTCGACTTAAGTTTTCCCAAGTTTTCAGGTTCAAGACGGTCTGTAAGAGAAAATATCGCTATGATACTAGCAAAACGGTGTCAATGGTTTCAAAATGCACTAAAAAAATTGTTTTGTCATTCCCACATCAACACACAGACACAGCGACAGTCCCAACACCATCCTGCGCGTGCTGGCGGACCGGTGGGGCTCTCCGATGCTGGCTCGCTGGATACGGCTGCATGCAGTCGTGTAATGATTTGTCACCACCATTGGGGAGTCCACCCGGACCTGCCACTTACTGTCTATATATTATTTAATTTAGTCATTATATTAATCAATTATTAATCATTATTATTATTAGACCTAATTGTTCTACCTTTGATATACAAAATTGTTCTGTTTTTACTGCGGATAATGTTTTAATAGTTTATTATGTTCCTAGTTCGTATTTTTATCTCCCATAGTTTCAGGATTGTGTTTAGGTTTCACATTATTTACTGTTTGAAAATTGGTAGTTGTAAATTACCGGTCAACCTTGGAATAGCGAGATTAGAAACAATAAAAACATTCAATTTATGCTGAGACAAAGACAAATTCTATCAAGAAAGTAAGTATTTTATCGATAGAATATCGTGTCAGATGAGTACTGTAGTAATCTACAAGGATGTTATGAGGGTCAAGCAGAACTATTACGTGTGTTATGCAGTGTTTCGTTTATGAAGTGTGCGGGACAATCTACGGGAACATTTAACTCGGAATAGTAGTTTATACTATCTTATACAAGACACTCCTATTTTTCTCTACATGTACATCAGTCAGGGCCGGGAGGCCGACTGTTAACTACATTGTTTTTCTTCCCCTATTCGAACATTCAAAATCAACGTTTGTCTTCTTAAATTAATCAACGTTTCAACTTGCGAAGGTTGTATGCTAATGGCACGCCCGGTTAAAACTTCTACAGTACACACGACCAAATATCAAGCTACATATTTCCGGCTTAAACTGACCTCGCCTTGTATAAGCTTTCCGTACAATGTGAGGTCAGCTTATACTGGTAATATATGATTTGATATGTCATCGTGTGTACAATACAGTATGTATCAGAAAGTTGTGGTCAAATTTAAGGGTGTGGTACAGACCATCAAACTAAACTATTTTCTCCAAGGGACCAACAACGTAATCGCGAAAAATTAATCAGCCGTCCCATACATTTGGGTCGAATAGGTAGGGACAGTTGATAATTTGTTTCGCGACTACAATGTTAATCACATGGACAAAGTGGTTCAGTTTGATGGTCTGTACCACACCCAATATGGCCATACCTTTCTTACACATGCTGTCTATGCACAAATATAGTCAGTGTCAACTGATTATGCCATACGATACGATACTCTTACGAGACATATAGATGTGTCGTAAGAATATCGTATCGAAAAACGTACGCATGTAGACATAATCAAGCTATACTTTAACTTTACCTACTTAGTACTGTAGAGGCCTTAGTTGAGCCTGCCTTCCGCATGAATCCTCCTTGGATTGTGACATTGGCTGATAAGACAAACACTGGTTTTATTTGGAATTTAGAATAGGTATAAATTATGACGTATAGTCATATTATTTTATGTCGAGTCAGTGAAGTACTAGCCCTGCTAATATAATGTATTGTTGCTTTCATATAAGCAAATAAATCACAAGAAAAGTGTTGCCGAGTTCATACTTCTACGTAGATTCCCCGACACACCTCGAAGTCGAGATCCTGCAGACAATCTACGTGGTGACCTGCCTGTGTATCGTGGCTGGTCACCACAGTACACAACATATATTTCCAGTATAACCTGACCTCTTTTTGTACGGAAAGCCTATACAATGCGAGGTCAGCTTATACTGGAAACATATATCTTGTTATGTAGTCGTGTGTTCTAGTATAGGCACAATATAAATCGACAATAGTTTTTGTAGATAGATAAGATATCAAAATTTCTAATAAATCGTTCCACTTACGAGTATCTTGAGTCAGCGAGAAAACGATAAATTACTGTAAATATACGAATTTTCATTTGGTCTATAAAAAATGTCTCGTAATTTTGCTATCTAATATTCCTGTAGGACGAATTTCTTTTTTACTGCCGAAGTATTATTACTAGAGATAGTAAAATTTTATAGGAGACCTTATGACTCGGCAGATAATTTTGATTTCAAATTTTTAACATACGCGTTGAGGATCTTTGTAATGAAAATAGGCGAAACGATATTCTAAATACGCCACTTTTAAGTCCAGTTTCGCACGAGCGATTTTTTCTCGCTACGATTTGTTTTCGCGCCCTGAATTTTCAACGCTCTGCTTAACGCCGAGATTTGAAAATCTAACAGTGTGTTTTTCGACGCGCTGCGATGCACCCTGTTGGATTCTCAATACTCAGCTCAACGCCAAGATTTGAAAATCCAGTGCGCGATAAAATTCCGCCGCGATATTTTTGCGTCCGTACGAACGTGGGCTAACTTAGTGTTCTATGACTCTTTCCAGCCCTTTCTCTTCCTCTATCTAACACTATCTCTCTCCATAAACGCCATTTTTATGTTCTTTGCACGTGTTTTATGTATATTATTATATATATATATAGATAAGTAAATGTTTCATGTATGTATTTATTGTACACATGTAAATGTTACACCACAGACTACCTGCAGTACTGTCTCTTCTTCCTCCCTTAATCTATCCTAAGCTTGTCTTTAAAAGATCGCTCTTAGCGTTAAGACCGCCAATTGTGTCACCCCTTGTAAAATTTCTACATTTATATCTGTTATATTTATGGTGTATATAATAAAGAGTATTCTACCTATCTATCTCTAGTCTGTTTCGCTTCAATGAGTCAGCTCAGACTAGGACAGTCCACTGCTGTACACAAGTCTCTACCAAGCTGCGCCTTAACACTTGGTTCTACGCCGTACATCCTGTCTGCCTCAGCTGCCTCAGTTGTCTTTGATTCATCTATCAGTCTTAAGCTACACTTGCGATTCGCGGTCTTCTCTCAAGAACTCATTTGCTCTATCGGCGATCGGTAATTACACAGACATGGCAAGCCAACTACCACTTCAGCTTACTAAAAGTCACTTCAGTACTACTTGATCATCAAACAAACATTTGCTATCTCCTACAACCTAATAATGCCATAAAATTGAAGCGATTTATTCTAAGTTACTGACACGTCTATAAGAAAGTCACAATTAATTTCATGTCCAACAACAATGAAAACCACGGACTCATCAAAAAAAAAGTGTAAATAATTTACTATCATAAGCCACAGAGACTGACCTGTATAAATCATAATTATAATCAACGTTGCGTGTTCACAGATTAATTCGAATTCATTGGTCTGATACATTCATTTTTCATGTAAATAGAATTCCGTGGCCAGTTTCGAAAAACTAAATTTGATTATGTTGAGCTAGCTTTGTCGGTTAATAATCAATTAACGAGCATTTTGAAAGTATTGATTTCAATAATATGTATATAGTATGAAGATATAGTATTATTTATTTTACACCAACACCACAAAGAAAACAGATGTAATAGACGGTCTTATAGTCAAAAGCAAAAATTCTAACAGACAACCATTGAATTGAAGCCGGAAATTCTGACAACCAGCCTTAGCAAGGAGTATTGTGTTACCCAGTAACTGGGTTGTGGAGGTCAGACAGATAGGCAGTTGATGCATATCGAATACTTGCATACCGTTGCATCTGGTTAGACTAATACATGGAACATACATAATACATGGAACTAATAGATGGAATCGGAATTTCAACTTCAACTTCAAAATCTTTATTGTGGATCATAGGTACATAATACAGATGGTGTTATTTAGATATTTAGGACCAGCTATGACCTACCCTTAGGGCGTACAATAGAATGTAGGTAAGTATCTAGTGAGTTTACTCGTACATGCATGTTTTAATAGGTCAATTTCATCGTGATTATTATTTTCATACGTTATTAGTGTAATGCTTGTTTTGTATGATATTCCCTCGTATTAATTTAATTCATTGATAGTGTGTTCGACTGCTCTGTAATTCGGTCCCATTATTCAATCAACGATAAAGTGTAATTAGTTTTCCCTTTGGAACATGATTTCAATAGTTTCAATCAAACTTTATTGAAAAGCATTTGACTCGGTAAGCTGATATCAGATGCTTAAGGCGAAAGCGCCTGGGTAGCCCGCGAAATCCAAATTTTCTTACTGTTTTTGTAATTTACAGGTCAGTATTGGGTTGTATGTTGATCAAAATATGATTCGCAACCATAAAAAGTATGTATTTACTGAATTATAATAATTAAGTTGAAGAGTTGTATTACTGATTTTCATGATTATAATTCTGTAAATGCATATTTGTTACGGTCGCGACCAACATACAACTTAATACTCACTTGCAAATTACAAAAAACATAAGAAAATTTAAATATCGCGGGCTACCTTGGGTTTCCCCCTTAACTCGAGTGAAGCGTTCATTTATGTTTCATTCCACGTTCACTCAACACTCACAATCTTATATGAAAATTAACGCTACTCATTTCATTTCATTTTTTGATCATTCGGCATTTGCTTCGGCAATGACTTTAATAGTGATATGAGGTCATTTTTCACTTTTGATTAATTTTATGTTCAGACGTATTATCTTTCATTTCATTTCAGACGTTTACTCTTTCTTTCTTTTCTTTCGGCTTTCGGCTTTCTTTCACCTCGTTTATTTACTCAAAGTGAACTTTGAGTGAAATTGAAAGAAATCCGAATGAATAAAATAGATGATAAAAAAGTCTGATATCAGCTTTACGTCTCACATTGCAAACTAAATGATACTGCCCTGGGGAACCCCTCAACTTTACAGATTTAGAAAACATTCCATTTGGAAACAGTTAGAATGTCGATGACTTTGATTTGGTTCATTTTATTTCTGTAACCAACTTTCAAACTTCCGAAACTTCATATTATATGGAATGTTAAGAACACTGTAAAACAGAGATATTCCATTTTCAGAGATTTTCCGATTACTAATTGTTCCTTACCGTTCCAATGAAAGTGTTTACGTCATCATAAATTAGTCAAGAATTTCCTATTAGTAATTTCCACCATACAACACTTTATTTCAAAACAATATGTGTAGGTAGATGGAGTTTAACTCTCTGGAACTACCCCTGCGGTACCGGAGCGCTAGCGTCGCGTGCAAAAATAAGGAACTAAGCTACTCTCGAGTCTCGAAACACGCGCGCACACATTTCTTCAAACTTATTTTCAGAATATTGTTTTATGCGATTTTGCGCCCTATGCTCCACAACAAACGAACAGTACGAAAACGTTTAGAAGGATATGCTGTACATTTATTTATTTATTTATTTAATACTTCATGCACAGAAAAGTACAGAGGCGGACTTAATACATTACGACGAATTTTTATTACATTATCAGGATGACCACCGCTCAAATTAGCTTCAGACCGGAACACTGAAGTTCCGGTAAGTTTTTACAAGCTTAACACTACACACCAATTTTTACGATGACGCATAAACAAAATCCGGACAAACAAAATCAAACTGACTTATTTTGATTTTATTAAAAAAAAAGGTTTAAAGATAAAATCGCTTCATCAATGTCGAAAATATTGGTAACATTAGTAATCATACAGCTGAGTTGTTCGCTCTTTTTAGAATGGTTACAAAAGTTCAAATAATGTTTACTCATCTGCCCAGCCTTTTCCCAACTATATTGGGGTCGGCTTCCAGTCAAACCGGATGCAGCTGAGTACTTATAGTATTTTACATGGAGCGACTGCCTCCACAACCCAGTTACTGGATAATACGATACCCCTTGGTAAGACTGGTTGTCAGACATTCGGGCTTCTGACGACCTGTAACGACTGTCGACACACATACACGAATGACAGCCGGGACCAACGCAACTTAACGTGCTTTCCGAGGCACGGAGGGGTCTTGATATGTTTAGACCCATCCACGGATTAACCGCGGCAAGCGTAGCTTATCCTAATCATCGACCCGTGCGGCTTTAATTTCTTAGCCACCAAATAAAGTTTACTATTATAAAAATACTAGCTTTTTCCCGCGGCTTCACTCGCGTGGATTTCACTTCACCAGGATAAAAAGTATCCTATGTGTTAATCCAGGTTATAAGCTATCTGTATGCAAAATTTCATTCAAATCCGTTTAGCCATTTTTGCCTGATTGAGTAACAAACATCCAAACATGTTCACAAACTTTCACATTTATAATATTAGTAGGATTCAGTCTACAGAACCTTGATCGTACGCTCAGAAGTTAAATGTTCCATACATTAACGCTTTCTGTTATTTATAATGAAAATGACTGATTTTATTTTGATAATAGAAGTAAATTGTGACTTAATATCGCTATTGCATGTTCATTGTTGTCGTTTGGTCAACGCATAATTTGGTAGGTACTTTAACAAAAACTTCCTTTTGTAATCGCTTCTCTGTTTGGTCGATTTACAGTTTCAAAATTGCGAAAATAATGCTAAAATTCAGGTTTTGTAGCCTCACTTGATTTAAAATTTTTGTGAACAATAAATGGCTCTTGTGCGAGAATTGCGATAAGTAGGTACTTCCACATTTGGTAGCAGCCTGGTTGAAAAACAATCGAATGGGCCGCAGCCCGCGACGCTCAAAACGTCCGCCACCAAGGCAAGAAACATTTACCTACCTTAAGGTGCGCTTACACAGGCAATGACAATTGCTCAATTATGAGCAATACTGATCGATTGTGACGTGACAAAATATCAAGGAATTTACGGCAACGGCAACCAGCGTCAATATTTTCATTTAATTTTTTATATTTCATTTTACAATATTAACATTGCGTTGAACATTACATATTAAATTAAATTATCACATGCAGAAACATACATTTAAAAACCCAATTAAAATTGATGTGAAAAGTATTTTCAAGAGTCAATTAATTTAAAACATGTTAACAAATAAATAAATATAATGTCAAGTCAATAGCAAGAATAATGTCAAATTCAATGTCAAAATATTAAGAGTACAACAAAAAAATAATAATTTAAAGCTTGATCACTGCTATTATACATATTATGTGACTATTTTTATCATTTGACATAAACTCTGATACCGAGTATAAACATTTTTCCAAAAAAGAGGCTTTTAATTAAGTTTTAAAAAGTGAGAGCTATAAATTAATCATTTTAAATCAGTCGGTAACCTGCAATTGCAATTGATCGTTTCGGGGACCCCTATGAATGTTGTTATTGCGCTCTGCCAAAGGTTCAATTTTTCATAAATCGAATGCTACTAGGCATCTGATTTACGAAAACTTGGTGCCGATCATTGATATTATCTCCCTATTTATAGGGTCACGACAAAAACTCATTATTCAACTGGGCACATTTTTTATATTTAGGTACATTGTCGTTTACATTCTTAATTCAAAACTTCATACCTACTACAACATCCTTTCTGAATGTCACAATGAACGTTTTTGATGACGAAATGAACATTTTTTAAGTAAAGCAAAATCACTTGAAAATAAAAAGTCATTTTTAAATAAGTACAAACCTGCACCCTAATTGCGTAACACACTATCAATCACAATCTGAATGATTTTGAAGCAAATTGCTAATCCATTACTTCATAATTATGTTCGACAAAGTCTGCTCAACAAAGTATATAACGCAATGAATGTTGTTGTGTCAAAATGAAACCGATTCCTACTGTGTGTTAAGTTGAAAACATTATGTTGGTAAATATTGTTTATTCTATTTTTTAAGGAGGCGCAGTTTTTGGAATATCAATGTTTGGTACAATAGTTGGCGGTTGTCACAAACATTGGTTGTACAATCATAAATCATAATTTATTTTTCAAAGAAAGATGTTCCATCGGACAACGTGGTGTTGTGGTGGTTATTATTTTCACAATTATTAGTACGTTAATCATTGCGGCATTTTCCATTTTCTCCGACTGATGGTTGGCCATGATTGGACTGTACTTGGACGAAATAAGGCCTCACAACAAATTATGACTTAAACTTTTCGGCCTTTTTTGAAACGCTAATGCTGAATCTATGGAGACAATAAAACAATAGTGTCGATAAACACCATTATCTTAGATTATACAAGTTTTGCCTATTCTACATAGGTAACGATAACAACAAAAATTAATTTTAATAATAAATTGTAACAATAAATGTTCTACCTATCCACTGCTTCATATTGCTAAAATAAAAGAACGAAACACGATTACATTCAAATGAAACTCGAAAATGAAAAACGGTTCACACGGTAAATATTTTTCCGACAACTTTTTCCATTTTTTTGTTTTAATAGACATCGTTCGTGCCGTGCCGGACAGAGGTCATTCGAGCGAAATATAATAATATGTTTCAGGTTTTAGCGGATTTTTGTTTTAATAGACATCGTTCGTGCCGTGCCGGACAGAGGTCATTCGAGCGAAATATAATAATATGTTTCAGGTTTTAGTGGATTTTTGTTTTAATAGACATCGTTCGTGCCGTGCCGGACAGAGGTCATTCGAGCGAAATATAATAATATGTTTCAGGTTTTAGTGGATTTTTGTTTTAATAGACATCGTTCGTGCCGTGCCGGACAGAGGTCATTCGAGCGAAATATAATAATATGTTTCAGGTTTTAGTGGATTTTTGTTTTAATAGACATCGTTCGTGCCGTGCCGGACAGAGGTCATTCGAGCGAAATATAATAATATGTTTCAGGTTTTAGCGGATTTTTGGTGGAAGCTGCCTACTTATATTTGAATGGTTTGGTGTGGTTCCTAACAATTTATTTTTACCAGAAGTAAGTACACCGTTATTCTTAATATATTAAAAAAAAATCTTATCATTTGTTATGATCAGTACTGATTAGGTATAATTCATTTAATCGATGTACTATCTTTTGATAAATTATGTTAATATGATATGAAAACATATGCAGGTACCTGCTTGTTTTAAAGTCGTTCATTCACCTCCTAATAAATCGTATTATTATCTAGATACCTACTAAGAATTTTCATGCTCAATTAGTATAGTTCATACACTCTAGTGTCAAAGTTAAAATTTTAATGGAATTAATTCAAGACTAAACTTATAGTTAAACGCAATTAAGTGACATTATAATGTCACTACATGATCCCTTTAATTGCGTTAATTTTATTTAAGTTGCTATAGTAACTTAGTTAAAATGTTAGAGATTCATATTGTAATTAGAAGATTATTTACAAAACAAATGACTGAAATTCTTAGCTTAGTGCAGCAATTAGTAAAACAAAATGAAATATTTGATAAACTAGCAAACACACATTCGACGTTCGAAATTAGAATTAGAATTAATTTCGAAACATTAATTCAAATTTGAAGTCACTGATGAAAAATCGATAGGGCATTAGACACTGAAAGTAATTAGATAAAAAGAGCGAAAATATCATCGAAATCGAGTCGAGAGCTACAGGTGAAGAGCGAGCGGTCGGCACGCGTAGTCTACATTGGCGTCAGTTGGCCCGCGAACACTGTTTCGAACGGACGTCCCGCGGCCCGTCTCAAGAATACACCGACATGTACACGAACACGAAGAGTCTAAGTGATTGTAAATAATAAAAAAAAAAACAACGTGAAGTGCTGTGGTCAAGACAGTGATACAATAAAAATTTTGTAGAACATAGTTTTTTTTCCCGTTGTTTTAGTATAGTTATCTTATCTATATAGTGCGTCAGACAATCAAAATCGAAAGAATTGACTTTGATAAGATTTAATAATAGTAAATTAAAATAAAATAGTTTTTATAATACTGTAAGTGTGATCAGTTTTAATATTAGTGAGTTATTGAACGAATTTGTGGACAACTTTGTGGACAGTGAAATGATGCGGTTTGCTGAAAAAATGTAAGTACACAGATAAAACTTTACAAAAATACTTCTCCGGAGGTCACAATGGGTACAAAAATGATTGATCAGAAAATGTCAAACAAAAACTGATCGCAAAAAAAAAATCTTAACGGAGCGGAAAAATAAAATTTAAATTCAAATGTCAAGTAGCAACTGCGCATCTTTCTAAAATGCTATTCCAAATTATAATTCAGACCCATTTCTTATTTTAAAATTAATTTAAGTCCAAAAATAATCGTTTAATTTCGTGAACAATCCCAATTAAAACCTACTTATGTATTTAAAAATGCGGAACTTTCTTCAGCGTCATCATTACCTACAATCATCTGTTATCATAATCATGCTTCCAATACAAAATTCATGACGTATCTAGTAGAACTGCAAATACTGGAACAGACGACGATTGCTTTCGCACATATTTGTTAAGGATTTAAGCAAAGTTGGTCCCATTTGACGCATGCGATACATCTTCCCACAAGAATTTTAAGAACAGTTATCATTGGAGGTGTATCTAGTAAAATTCCATTCTTGAAGTTCAATGATACGTGAGGTCGTTGTAGTTTTTTATGATGTAATGTATTAAAAAGCGCTGAGGCAGCGCTAATACTTGCACGGCGCAAAAACTGTACGAATCGATAATTTTAAGGGCATATATTGTGAGTATGGTGTCCCTCAAGGGTAAGACTTAGGTTTTGCTTTGTTAAATCGAATCTTTTAATTTCATAATAAAATAAATTGTTTTTTCAATACATTGCTTTAAGGAAGATGAGTTTGAGAGTATTTTAGGAAACTATATTTATTAGAAAGGGTTTAAAGACATGGATTATAATTATAAGTCCAATTGTTTGCAGTTTTAAGTAAAACTAGAAATGTTGAGGTACATGTTGGAGCAGGTGTATATTAAATATTGTCACGTTGTCAAGTCTAACAGATTTTTTATCTAATGACGCATTATTCGAGGTGCCAATCTTATTCAAATACGAGTGAAATCTCAGAAGACGTTGTCAAACAAACTTCAATTAATATTTAGCTAAAGATGCTCAAATATTGTAGGTATGTCTTTGGGACGTTTTAGGTCTCAATACGTGTATGTTTATGATGCTGTTTTGTATTTATCGTTATCATTATTTTTATCTTTAGTCTTCATGTTCTTGATCAAAGGATTGTACTATTTTGTTGTTGTTGCTGCAATGACTAATCCATATTTTTAGGGTGCAGCAAAATGATTAGGTAACTATATAAAATTTTAACGTCTAAAGTTCTTGCCTGATACTTAAATTATTTATCAACCCATTTTCTTGCTAAAAACCGGACATCCATTAACGTTCGATAACTTCAGGCGTCACTGTCATTTTCTTTTCAAGAACTTAATGGAATTATCGAACATTTTAGAGCTCATAAAGTAGGAGTTCATTTTGATGGATTAGGAAACGGTTTTTCAGGAGAAATCGGGTAGACAGAAAGTCTGAAAACCAGTATTACCAAAGAGGTAACTTATTACCGTTGTATTTTTAGTGGAGGTCAGGTTGGTAAGCAAATTCTGGTATTAAGGTGCATCCGGGGAGACTGAAAGCCGACTACACCATAGTTTGGAAAACACTATGCAGATGACAATTAGACATAGTTTTTGAGGTTAAAACTCTGCTTGGAATTAAACACTAACGTTTCTTTGCAACTGAAAAATAACGTAGTCATCTCAAAACCTCTCTGTATTGAATTTGTGTATATGTATACATATAATATAGATATATATTATAGAAAATATATATGTATATGTATTATAAGTGTATAACCTATTTATGTACTTGTGTCCCTCTTCTATTGACACCTAATTCATTATGATATACCTATTTTTAATAGTTTTTTTTTTATTATTGTTCCTCTCAAACACAGCATCTTTTTTTTCGGCTGGGAAATCATCAAATGACTTCTCCCGATCTGGATAGAGCGAGAGGGCGTATCAGACTTTTACTGTAACTCCACGGTAACTCTTTCGTACATCCTACCATCTAATCTCTTCACCACCCTTGGTTGACTGGTAGAGAATGCCTAAGGCATTAAGTCCGCCTCTGTACTTTTTTCAAGTGCGAAAAGTTTACCTTAATGAATAAATACTGAAACATGAACATTATTTCCAAACAACCAAGGTAAATTCCTGGTGTACAGAATATAGCGAAATATTCTTGAGATGTTTTGTCGTATCGGTCTAAAGGAAGTCCTTATGCATAGTCGTGAGCGGATGACGAAATAGGTAATTGTATGGACAGATCGAATACTTGGAATACTAAGTGGTCCTTATTATCTTCTTCTATTCTGTATCTTGTAGCAAGTACCTTTCCTCGTTTAAATCTTACAACGTCGTTTCAATGATAGTAACTGATAATGCACTATCTCAAAGTAGTATAAAGCAGTGTCGTTTGTTTTTGTTCGCTTGTTGCTTGTTGTTGATGGATTTGGTAAGATTTTTATTTAAAAGAATGAGTGGTTAAAGCCATGCAGGTCGCTAGCCATTCGTCTGTTTGCCTATATAAAATTCTTTTATTAAGACGTAGATATTTGCCAACGGCCTTGAGTGCATAGCTTGCGTGTTCTGTGCTGAGCTCATGCAACGCGTTGTACGTCCACCCACTGATAGGACTCGCCCATCAAGGAGCGCTGTCCCAAATTAGAAGCCTTATTAATTTATTATACATTAAACAAAAGGTATTCTAGTACCTAAAACAACATTAAAATGGTGAAGGTTTCATAAAATACGCGTGCTAGTTTTTGCGTGATTCTCAGTTTTTTAGCCACGTACACTATGTAATATAAACATATTATAAAATATATTTAGATATTAAGTTTATTTTATTTATTTATTTGGGAATTACAAACAATTGTACAATGTATGTTACAATGAAATAAGAAAATGCTAATTTAACATATATTTTTTTCCAAATTATTAACACTACTCGTTTAGACGTGATCTTCAGTTTAAAATAATTAAAATTCGGTTATCGTCTCCTTGAGTACGTATTGTAGGTAATAAGCAAAAAGCAAATTGTTGTTCCTATTTGAGTTTTAATGAAAAATGCAGATTACATCAAACATTGCCTCGGTTACAACAACACAATATTAAACGCAAATGAAGCGTTCACTAGTTGGAACAAAATTCGAACTACTGACAGAGTCTAGCGAACATTCTTCTTTTAAAAATATCTAGGTACAGAACAGAATATATGCAGTTTAATAAAAAAAAAACTATAATAAAGATATCCAATATTATAGTTAGGTAGGTATATTTTTATACCAATCAATCATAAACATAAAAGCTACCGATAAAGATAAAATATCTCATAAAAGTAGAACATATAAAGGTGCAATGATGCAGCTAATCCCATATTGATTTAGAATAGAGAGCTTTCATCAGATGTGATACCTATTGAGCTGCGCCAGATATGTTTCAATCAAGAGAAAATATAAGAACTAGGTCATATGTAACCGATTCCCATCCCCATTATAACTTATATTTAACTCTTGTCTGACTTTATCCGTTATTTTAACACTGATACGTGAATACTGTAAAATAATAAAGCGAATTTCCACATATAATTATAACACCTTTATTGAGTACACCCACCTTTCGCTAGTTATGTTTAAGATCCATGTAATAGGGGGCGAACCTATTGCCATCAAGCAGGCACAAATGGAGACTCCGGGCTACTCCTGACAAATTCCAGATGGAAAACCCAATAACACTTTCTCCAACCCGGGAATTGAACCCAGGACCTCATTCTCAGCAGTAGAGCTTGCGGCTACTACACCAACGAGACAGTCGATTTTGACACAACTTCTAGCTATATCCGTTGTTTTAACACTGATATCATAATGTAAATAGTATTGCCACATTCATATAACTAACTATTAAACAATTTAGCGTCCATCTCGGTCTTCAAGATCCGGTAGTAACATCAAACTGTTAGGCATAGCCATGAAAACCCATTTATCCATTAGGAAGTTCAGTCAACAAAACAATAAAGTTACATTCTGCCATTTGTCAAGGCAATGACGATAATAGGTAGGTAACATTATCATTGTAAGTCACCATTTTAGTAAATTCGACACCACGTCATATCGAAATTCCCATTTTTCACCCCACCTTCAAAGGAAGACGGAACATTTATAATATCCCTTTTTTTGATCGTCTGTGTGTGTGAAGGAATTTGAATTCTGGCTTAGTTCTAGATTTCGATGAAGCACAAACAGATCGCCAATAATTCCAGTAGTTTGAGACCAAAAAAATATTTAAGAGCTACCGCAGGTTTATTAATTACGTGCAAAACAGTAATTACGGCAGAACAGCGATCGTTCGATAGCTTCCCCAGTGCAGCTCGGTAAGGAACCCTAATTATTCTGCGTAGCCGGTTTTTATTGAGTTAATACTTAGCACCTTGCTGAGGATATTTTTATACAATTACAACGTCTACTTGATGATAATTCATTTGGACATACGTCGCACTATGTGTTATCATCTGCCTAGCCTGTTCCCAATTATAGATATTGGGGTCGGCTTCCAGTCAAACCGGATGCAGCTGAATACCAGTATTTTACATGGAGCGACTGCCTATCTGACCTCCACAACCCAGTTACTGGGTAATACGATACCCCTTGGTAAGACCGGTTGTCAGACTTTCGGGTTTCTGATGACCCGTATCGACTGTCCTTGATACACGAATGACAGCCGGGACCAACGGCTTAACGTGCTTTCCGAGGCACGGAGGGGTCTTGATTAAAGATGGTCACCCATCCACGAACCAACCACGGCAAGCGTAGCTTAACCTGATCGATCGACCCGTGCGGCTGTTATTTCTTAGCCACAAGCCCTTCTTCGTCGGGAGGAAACGCCCGGGTGTCACCACTGTGTGGATCGCCCGGAGGACACGGTGGAGCATACGGTGGAGGTCTGCCCGGCTTGGGCGGAGCACCGCCGTGTCCTCGCGGAAGCGATCGGCGGCGGCGATCTCTCGCGTCCGGCCCTGGTCCAGGCCATGGTACGGAGCGAGAGTGCATGGGAAGCCATTACCTCCTTCTGCGAAGCAGTAATGCTCGTGAAGGAGGAGGCGGGACGCGTGAGGGAGAGGCAAGCTTTGCACCCTCACGCCCCTAGTCGCCGCAGGAGACGCCCTGGGCGTCGGGAATTGGCAGCTGATTCCCGGCCACCGTAGGCGCGGGCTTGCGGACGGCGAGCAATGGGTAGCTCGCCGTCCGGTAAGGACCAAGCCCGAGTCGACGGCGCGTCGTGTTCCACGCGCGCCTCAAAGAGATGTCAGCACTATTGACGGGCTCCGCTAGGGCCGATGCCAGCTAGGGTTGCGGGATGTTCGAAAGAGTTACCGTGGCCCCGGCACAGGCAACAGAAGGAACACGGGTGGGTTTTAGTCAGTAAAAGTCTGACACGCCCTCCCGCTCCGCCCAGAGCGGGAGAAGTCATTTGATGATTTCCCATCCACAAAAAAAATAAAAAAAAGCCCTTCTTCGTCGCACTATGTGTGAGAAGATTATTTCATGTTCTTTGTCCCTTCGATAGACAATGTTCTGAGAAAATTCAATGTTATTTGCGTCATCGTCTTGTTGGGTACTACATCATTGTTCTATATGAGGGGCAATTTATTTTAAACTGTTCTAACATAAATCTAAACGATACTGAAGGTTTTCTTAGGAAACATTTTTATTCAAACAGTTTGCTACCATTACTGTCAAAATCTTTGAAAAATTATAACATTATATTTTATACATCCCTAATGCTAGCAATTACTTTGATGAAATTCTAAATGCAATAACATGTACTGAATACGTCAATTATAATGCAGTGATAATCTCAAAGAGTACGGTCGTTTCCGACCGCATCATCACATAATTTAAAATCAAACGCTATTAATAAATCTTGCTAAAAACAGTAATTTTACCTATGCAACATTAAGGCGACGATAACCGACTGTTAATGATTTTTAAACTGAAGATCACGTCTAAACGAGAACCTAGTGTTAATGATTTGGAAAAAATATTATGTTAAAATAGAGAATTTTCATAGTAACTTATTATGTGAATATTTTAGATTATGTTTTAATGATAATGTAATTATTATGTAAAGTTATGTCTAACGCGGATAACTGAGAATCCTTTTGATTTATGTATAATAAATTAAAAATGCGTCTAATTTGGGACAGCACTTCTTGATGAGCGAGTCCTATTACTGGTTGGACGTACGACGCATTGCTCACCACAACACAAGCAAGCCATGCAGTGTGCACTCAAGAGCGTTGGCATCTGCGTCTTAAGAGAGTTAATTTATTGCCTAAGAAAAAACTGTGGCTATAACTGATTATTTAATTGTTCCACCTCTTAAAACATTTTGTCAAAATTATGATTACTTGACTGTAGTTTTTGTAACATGTACTTTTTTATTTATTTATTAAGTAGCTTCCGCCCGCGACTTCGTCCGCGTGAAATTTCATGCTCTCCCGACCCACTCGGGCGCATTGCATCGCCTGCCCGTGCTGTAACTTCGTTTTCGCTTAGCGCTCGTTCTTACTTTTTTTCTTTTTGCTCGGCTTCTGAGGGTCCTAGCGTAATGTTACATACCCTATAGCCTTCCTCAAGAATTGGGCTATAAAATGCAAAAAGAATTTTTCAAATCCGACTGGCTATGACAGAGATTAGCGCGTTCAAACAGTCTATAAAAAATAAAATGTGTCGGTAACTAATTAATAGACTAAGCGCATTTTTCTTACTTTAAGATTATTTATACCCGTCGTTATTTCTAAACGAAACGTCCGATTCGAATAATTTAAAAAGGAATTTACATGTACGTAATCAACCTTGATTATGAAACTATTTATTTGGATAAGGATTAATACCATGTTTATAAAAACACCTCGCAAATAATACATTATTTTATAACAAATTTGATTACCATTAAAAAAGTTATAGTGAGCCAAACTTAAAAGATAGACATATTCTATTGCGGATTCTAAACGAATTTTTCAATTCGAAATAGAAGTTCCTGAGATTAGCGCGTTCAACCAACCAAACAAACAAACACTTCAGCTTTATAATATTAGTATAGATAGTATTAGTATAGATTATGGAACAAAACAAAATTTAAACAATAACATCACAAAAACAAAGGTTTTTACGGATGTTGAAACACTTGTAAGCAATCTTAATACTAACTAAAAATAATTATTTATGGTTAACACATTGTTTATAAAACAACATGGAGATAGTAAGTAAATAATGACAAAAAAAGTACTAAAACGACGACAACTCGGTCCTATGTAGTCTGACCTACCTGATTCCAGTGGTTTTACGTCATGTTTTATAGACGGTATAAAACCCTATTACCTTTTATTTTTGGGTGGGTATTCATCAAAAGGTTCCTTCAGTTGCCTGCCGGGGCCACGGTAACTCTTTCGAACATCGCGCGACTCTAGCTGGTATCGGCCCTAACGGACCCCGTCAATAATTAGTGCTGACATCTCTTTGAGGCGCGCGTGGACACAACGCGCCGTCGACCCGGGCCTGGGTCCTAACCGGACGGCGAGCTACCCATTGCTCACCGTCCGCAAGCCCGCGCCTACCCCTAACCCAAAACCCTATTTATTACCTTCAATATCTTCTAGATTATCACTTTGAAGATTTACGAAAAAAAAAAAAAAAAATTTTGCGCTATTATTAACGTACTACCTAGTTTAATGTTATGTGAGGTCCACGCTACTGGAACGTGTGAAAAAGTGACCACAATGCTTATTGTGGGTAATGCGCAAAATGCCGCAACAATCGTAATGTGGTTTTAATGGAAATGGTAAAACTTACAACTTCTACGTCAGTTTCGATTGACTTAAGGCTCCTACAAACAGGCGCGACACGCGACGCGACACAAAAGCATCACGTGTCGCGCAACGAGTGGTGCCTTTGTGTCGCGTCACGCGCGATTCGCGTCGCGCCTGATTTCAGGAGTCTTTATGCGTGTATCTAAAGAATCTATAAATAAGTAATATATGTAATTAATCTTTGGCAGAAATATTTCACGCACATATATTGATTAATCTTTTATAATTATTAATCCATAGATCATTGACAGTCGTTACGGACAGTCAGAAGCCCATTAATCTTACCGAGTGGTTAACGTGTTATGCTGTAACTGGGTTGTGAACGTCAGAGAGGCAGTCGCTCCATGTAAAATACTGGTACTGAGTTGTACCCGGTTAGACAGGAAGCCGATGCCAACTTAGTTGGGAAAAGGCTAGGCAGATTGATTGAATAATAATTACAATTAAAGCAGTATATTATGCTATCGCATTATTGACGATTTACAAAACGGTAGCTTTGTGACTACCATATGCACCTATTTCAGTTTCAGCCTTTCCAAAGGCATGGTTTCTGAGGGTTGATGAATTCATACTCATCTTGTATAAGTGTAAAATAAGCAAATTAAAGCTACCGTTACAAGACTGTTAACTACAGATATTCGGCAAAATTTAACAAGATAAAGAAAATGTATTGCGGCATCATGTACAAAGGTACCATAATACAATACAAAAATCCAGGAACATTTGCTTTTACTAGAGGAGCCTGAAATGAAAACACAAACGAAAAAGGCCACCATGTCGACTGACTAAAAATAATATTTGTGACAATTAAATAAAGTGTCTGGTGACGTGGCCGTGATCATAATTGAATATTAATTTTATACCTCAGACAGAGCTGTCGGGTTGAAACGGAAACCGTTCATAATTTATTTAAACAACTGTAATGACTCGCTATTTTGTCTATATGTGAGCGTCCAAGAAAGAAGTGTCCAGTTCTCGTCATTCACTTTCCGAGATATACGCAGTTTTGTAAAGTTGGGTGAAAAAATTGCATTTCTCGATTTTAATTGATTATTAATTAATGCTCAATTTCCTACAAGTTCATATAGTAAATGACTTTATATGATGTTTCTAAATACCAGAAAATGTACTAAGTACCAAAAATCAACCTTTAAAAATGCTCTCTCTCAAATCAAGTTTTTTAAGAGTTTCAACTTCAAATGTCTGATAAAAAATAAATGTGCCAGTTTTTGTATATTTTTTTAATCCTTATTATCAATTGACTATTCTAGATACCGAATCTGGTCTTAACTCAATACCCCACTACTGGACCCTTTTTGCTAGGACGCCCACATATTTATTGGTCCTTGCGCTGCGAAAATTTTGGATTTTCCCATACAAACTATTGGTCCTTTATTCCGCGACTTTTTCTGCAAAGATTTTGAATTTTTGTACACTAACTACAACATTATTTCATCCTAATAGGGGCTGATTCAAAAAGTGTTGTCCTCAGGGTTCAAACTATGTCTAAAAATCAAAATTAATGGTTTAACTGCAAAAACGTAACAAAAAGACAGTCAAGAGATACTTTCACATTTATAATAGGCAGATTTAAGGATAAGACGTAATGTCTTCTTTAGTTTTACCTGAATAATTATATAACTGTGCATTTGGTACATTTTTATTGACACTAATAGGTATAGACCATCTTATTTAAAATTGCATGCCCCTTCACTGCGTACTGCATACACATTTCAAATGTCTGTATGATAATATCAATTTTAAAGGAGGAACGTGCAATTATAAATTAGACGATCACTACTTATTAGTGTCATAGGTACCTACCTACCTAGCTACGAACAGTTAATTTAATATAAACAAAATTCAGAAGATACCAGTAATCATTGCCTTTAGCAAACAAGAATTTAATTAAGGATAAAATTTTCGTAATACCGAAACATTGCCAGAAAATTGTGAAATCATTTGGATATTATTTTCTGATAGGCATCAGTTACTGATGATAGATAAACACTTTGTAAACAAAAGCTTCTTGATACAGCTCTTCAAAATGTAGCATTGAATTTCCTTTTTCACAAAACATTAATTTATTTAAATAACCTAATCTTGGGAAATCTCAAATCTCTTCAAAGATTATGTGACACCTCTTGCTCTGAAATATTTATTTATTCTGTTCATATTAAAGCCGCTTTTCGTGTCTGCCTGTGTGACCGCGTTATTCTTCTAAACTGCGCAATGGATTTTGATGCGATTTTCAACATCATTTAGATTATTCATTTCGGAAGGTTTGTGTGTACGATACTTGATATAATACTTTAAATACTAAATAAATCTCGATGTTTTGCCAAACCAAAAAAACCGTACGGAGCAAGGGCGTGCTCGTGGCAATATCACGGCACAAATACTAGTTCATTCCAAAATGAAAGTAATATAATATTTAAAATTTAGTCTCGACGGCAGCTTTTATTTTAATTTTAGAAATCTTAGTTCAGTACTGAAGTAATAGTAAAACCTACTTATTGGGTCAAAGAAAATGGTAATTTGAGCCAATTCAGCAACGTCTTGAAACTGAAAAGATCCTAGTTTTCATTTCAATTCTTTATTTTAAGATTCCTCACAGGCATTGAATATTTTTGTTTAAATTACGTTTCATCAAAATGTCTGTCACTTTTCCGATGTTCTTCTCTTAAAAAGGAAAGGTGCCTTTTCTTTATCAAGCTATTTTATTTAGTAGAATAAATCTCCTCATGAGATTTCCATAATTCTTTAAACGTATTTAGCTGCCATCACTCATCCATTCCTAATTTATAGGTACTAAGCAAAAATATCAACATTAAAATGTTAAGATTCTCGTCGATAAAATTGTCAAACATTTTGAAATATTTTATCGAATTTTACGTTGCAAAGACATTTTTGTTTCGAAATTTACGACGCTTCTAAAATTCCACGCACATCCGTATTGAGGAAGAATATAAAATGCAAACTCTCTTCGCTTTATAGCCTTTTCTGCATTGTTTGAAATATTGTTAAGATTTATTATCCCAGTTTTATTTCCTCAGTATACAACGTGTTCCTTTTGATATCCCATCACTCTAGGGGGTCATTATACTCATCATTATGAACAACTTTTACTATGAGACCAAACCTGAAATCGCGAAAAAAAATCAGCTATTCCCTAAATTTATGTTCGCATAATTTGTCAAAATGTAGGGAACACCTGATTTTTTTTCGCAATTTCGGGTTTGGTCTTATATTAAAAGTTGTTCATAATGATGAGTAAAATGACTTCCTAGAGTTATGGGATATTAAAAGGAACACGTTGTATATCTCTAGTGGCTTACAGTATTTTAAGACTTGATTTTTAAAATTCCGCCAATTGAAAATATTTAATTTTATACTTTCTGTACAGATGATAAACTATTTTATATAGTATACTAATTTTAAAATACTTATTATTAGTTTATATCATATCATAAAAAGGATAATCAGTGAACAATAAATAAGGCTTGTCGTTAATAAAGATGTGCAAATACATGTGTAGTAATCAGTGGTATACTCATACATTAATAATATTATGATCATTAACTGCTATCTCAAACTACTCTACGCAATTCTGCTAGCGCTCACGGAAGTTAGGTACATGATGTAGTACTCGTATTATTACAAGCTTGTTCGTTCGCCTG
This sequence comes from Fissipunctia ypsillon, assembly GCA_947568875.1. NCBI lineage: Eukaryota > Metazoa > Arthropoda > Insecta > Lepidoptera > Noctuidae > Fissipunctia > Fissipunctia ypsillon. Next base: position 8,974,241 of record OX387664.1, on the reverse strand, counting down.
ACGCCGAATACTTACCTGGTGCACCAGGTACCATGGATTCAGTACATGATTCTGGACTCCCCTGCGTGAAAATTTTTCGTCGGTTATTAAAAAAAAAATCAGCTGATTCCTAAACTGTACCTCAGCGGACAAAATTTACGGAACAGCAAATTTTTTTTTTCATAACTGACGAAAAGTTTCAACGCAGTGATGTCCAGAATGATTATTCCGATACAAATACAGACCCGTATCTATCCATCAAGTGTAATAGATGCTGTAATAGTCAGCACTACGGTCGTCTAAATAGAGGAAGAGTCAATTGATCTGTTAAGATCTCGCAAATTGAAACAACTACATAACTGCGTTTGAGTTGCGCGTTTCCATCAATTCTGTGTACTATGTTTGGTGCAGTCATGCTATGAACACGATAATAATGAACAGATAGCAATCACAAAATGAGTATTTTATTGCGTTTTATGGACGTAGTAATAATAGTATGACACTGCATGAAACAGATTTTGACATGGATTGTGTTGCATCAGCAGTGAATGAGCTTGGATTGAAGCGACATTTTGAAAGCGAATCGTGAAATATTATTAATATATGACACTAAAACAATTAGATTATGTAACTAATGGTATCGGCTGATATAGCAACGAAGATAATGAAAAGAATGAAACAGGCAAAATATGTCCAGAATTTAAAACTTGTGGTAAGCTTACCACTACTTTGTTTAAACTATTCAGATAAGTCACACTAGCTGCACACACAATTTATAAACAAACGAAGTTGTGTGGAAATTAATTAATTGAATTGAAAGTGGGATGAGTAACTCTTTGATTAAAGGGGAAGCGCCAAGGTAGCCCGCGAAATTCAAATTTTCTTACGATTTTTGCAATTTGCAGCTCAGTGTCTGGGTGTATGTTAATAAAAGTGTGATTCGCGACCGTAACAAATATGTATTTACAGAATTATAATCATTAGAATCAGTAATACAATTCCTTAGTTAGTATAATCCTGAAATGTTAAGATTTCATGAAATAGTCATTCAATAGAATTACTTGGTTTTAGAGAGTTGTATTGATGACTTTAATGAATATAATTCTGTAAATACATATTTGTTACGGTCGCAAATCATATTTTAATCAATATGTAACCTAATACTGACCTGCAAATTGCAAAAAACGTAAGAAAATTTGAATTTCGCGAGCCACCCTGGAGCTTTCACCTTAAGAGATTATGGTAATAAATGCAATTATTCCTATGTGATGAGAATCCTTTGTCTTTAATTATACTTCGCTACAGGTAAACAATTATTAATACTATTGCAACAAGAACAGTAATTTCCTGGAAATATTTCTATAGAGTATAATCACTTCGTATCCATAAAAACATTATCAGAGACATATCTATCTTGTGATAAACGTGTTGATTTAATCATATCCAATGGTAAGTGCTGTATTTTATTTGTATATCTTCTAATTATGCTGATTTTATCTTAACGTATGTTTTAAAAGTAATAATTGAGAAGATAGTATTAGGTATGCTGTGTTAGATGTAACATTTAGAATTCCGTAAAACAAATTATCTCTAATTTTATGTGAACTATTTTGGCTTATAACCTTTAAATGTGGCCTTCATTTCTAATAACAGATGTTTTTGGATTAAACATTTGTTGGCAAATTAAATGTTGAGTTCTCAGTTGCCTTAAAATATTAATTTGATTGACACTTCCTTCTGAGTTATCTTTAAGAAAATCTGTCAGTTATGAAATTGTTTTGTTTTTGTTAGATGTCTTTAGCATAGCTGTGGTTGGTTTCATCTGGATTTCTTTAAATGTGTTTGTTTATTTAGAGCCTTGCTATGCTACAGTCTTATTTAGTAGTTTATCTATGGAGGTATTGCCATAGACAAAAAAAGCAACACTGTAGATATAAGCGAATTATGAAGCGAATCGCAAATTAGCCTACAGTTTTGTAGGCTAATATAGCGATTTGGTACACTCGTAGCTGTAGTTTCGTATCCAGATACAAAGGTTTTTGGAACGAAGTTCTTTTACACGGCTTGCAGTAGGAGTTGACTGGTAGAAATCGTCACTAACGAAAAAGCGTTCATAGGTACTTCAGTGGAATCTCGATAACTCGAACCTCGTTAAGTTGTTATTTCGCTTCGTACAACTCGAAAAGTATACTTATAGAAAGGAACTTTGTTCCAAATACTGCACTATGACACCTTCCGACTTTTTTCTCTAATGGTCATTTATGCCATTTGTGGGTGAGTTGATATAACGAATTCATGATATTAACTGGTTTGATTTTAAAGTGTTATTGTATCAACATTTTCTGATGTTAACTCAAGTAGGTAAATGATTGACAAGCATTACTAATCCTTTATAGTATCTTTCATTAAACTCATAACTCGCATAATTCATTCAGATGTTTCATTTAAATATCATAAACAAACATCCTTTGATGTTTCATATTAGTTTATTACTCTTTTAACAGATTCAATCCAATTTCTGTTTAGGTTAAAGTATCAAACCGCTTTACATAAAAATAAATTGATTTTGATTACTGTTAATGATGATTTATGGCAAATTACAATGTGTTTGTTTCTTTAGTCGCTTCTGTAAAGGTCAGATACGGTCTAGGTTGTTTAGTAGATATCTCGTAGACGATCAGAATCTGTTATAACCAGAGATCGGAGTAGGTAGAATATATTAACCTAAACTTCGAGAGAATAAGTAACATAGAGTGGATCTCCCCTCCTCCTTTAAAAAACCGGAATTTAAAAATCACGAATTATTTATCTGACTTTTTATATAATTAAAAATGATTAATTTAAAGAATCATGTTACATTTTTTAGAGTTCCGTACTAAAATTGCGTCAAATTCGAATGTTTTGTTTTAAGAAGGTAATATAAAAGTAAATTGGCTGGTTTATGTGCTTATTTGTTTCGTCATTATCATTATTTCTTGATTTTTCTTTCTCCTTCCCATACATTTGGGTCGAGTAGGTATTGAAGTTTTGTATGGGACAGTTGGTAATTTTTTTCGCGATTACGATGTTGGTCCCATAGAGAAAGTTGTTCAGTTTGATGGTCTGTGCGTGACGTCAGTGTGATGCGTTCACATGTGGTGATGTAGATATACACACCCTTAAATATGACCACCTTTATGATACACGCTGTACCTATATTATTATTTCCTATACAATTTTTCTAATCAAGTGTAGTTTTCTCTAATCTAGTGTATGGTTTTATCAATGTTAATGAATATTTGAACATTGTTTTGAAATCTTACAATTTAATGTTACATATGTAGGTATAGTTTTGTTTCCAAGAACATAGTCAATGATTTATCTTTCATCTTTTTTAAGGTATTCTTTTTGTACCTACGTTTGGTTAAGCTGTGGCCTTAAACGTGTGATTTCACAATGTGTTTCCCGATAGATAACTATTCGTCTATTCTCTTTGAACCCCGTCTGGTCTTCTATTTGAACCCCAAGCCAGGACTTCGTTTATAACATCTCTCTGCTTTTCAATATTAATATCCGAAACGTCTTCAGTATTCCTTTAGTCAGATTCCTCTTTAAGTCAAAGTTTATATTTTTCATTACGCTTGAAATGATCACGATAACGAAGCTGTGAATCTTTAAGAACGTACTCTCAGAGATTCTTATGTTTTTTTTTCTGTGTATTAAACGGCTTTGGCTTGTGTGTGGCCTTAGGAGGGTAACGAACGAGTTCTTTATTTATTTAAAGGATGTTCTTCTATCACCACTTCGTAGGTCCGTAGATTATTTATGTCCCAAAGTAGACTATATTTTACTCACTCTTGTAGGTAATTATAATTTATAACGACAGTAAAGCAAATATATATATATATATTTAATGAACGAAAGATAATGAAGCCATATGACTTTGTAAAAATATCAACAGCATGCAAAAAAATTAAGCGTGTATTTGCACTTTTATAGTATTTTATCTCGCGAAGCGACACGCGCTTTACTTGTGTTAACCAAGTGTACAAACACGCTGTGAATGTGTGCGTGAAGACGAGTAGGGTCAACACATAACATACACACGCACACACTTCCAACTTCGCCATTGTCTCAATGTTACCGAGAGCTCCTGCAGTTACACATTCACAAAGTGTTTTTACACTTGGTAACCACATGTAAAGCGCGTGTCACTTCGTGATATATAAGTATGGTAACTGCCTAGGGAATTTTAAAAGTAAGTACCTACTCAAAATATCATAGATTCATCGCAAGCAAAATCTAATTCGATGAATAATTCCAATCTATAGGAAAATAAATGCTGATATGGACTCGAGCCGGATACTAGATAATATTTCATTATCATGTTTAAATATCATTGTGTATTCAAATGTCTGGTAAGCAGTTTAAAGCTTAATTTACACTATAGTGCCGATTGAACTATTTCTTAAATGTACATATACTTAGAGGAAACAATGAAAGATAAGGAAAATACTGTCAAACCAATTATCCGTAGAAGAACATTTATTTATTTATTATCTCCAACATGATATCCCTACAGAAGAAGAGAGATTTACTGGATTCATCATTTTTATTTAAAATTTTGAAATGTCAAATTGACCGCCCCCAATTGTTGAGCAGGATCAAATTTCGTGTACCCACGAAAAGCCCACGAGCTCCTATAACCCCCTTATGTCCTCCTTTTCGCAGAACTGTCCTTGGTGGTAATTCAATTCAATTAAATTTTTTTCAGGAACAATTGACATTGTGTTTGAAAGCATACATAAAATTAATTTATTAATTCTGCAATCCCTCGCCTATGTAAATTATTAAATAGTTGCAGTGATCTTGCTGATGTGCACTGTGACTCACTTGGTAGGTTCCGAAGTAATAAGTACAAAAACTTGTAAAATCATTTTAGTGTTTTAATTTTGATTTTAATTTTTTGTGTTGATTTTAATTTTTTGTTTTTATAATGATTTTAGTTTTGATTGTGGTTCTGATTTTATTAAGATTTTATTTGTATTTTGGTTTAATTTCAATTAAGTATATCTTAATTTTTATTTCGATTTCAATTTAGAATTTGGTCGAAATCATAATTTATCTTCGCTAAGTATATGAACTTATCTAATTTTAAATAGGCGCCCAATTTAAACCGACAAATAAGTTATGCATGATGTGCTTACCTGTAAGAGATTGGTACTCTAGTCAGTAAGTATTTTGGATGTATCTTATGAGATACATCCAATATAATACATCTTATTGACTGCAATACACTGATACAAAGATATCTCTTTGTATGAGTGTATTCAATTGTTGGTGAGCCAAATAAATAAAATAAAAATAAACAAAAGATATACACCATTCATGACGTAGGTAATTAATGGTATTCCTTCAATTATAGGAGACCACAGCGTGCACAATAAATTTAATAACTATGATAACAAATTTAAAATATTAGTATTAGTCTGTTATAATGTAAAATATACAACAAATGTTCAATCAATCAACTCAGTTTATCGCAGCCCACTGCTGGACATAGGCCTCTCCCAGGCTGCGCCGCAACACCCTGTCCTCCGCCTTCCGCATCCAGTCTATCCCAGCCACCTTCTTAAGATCGTCGGTCTATTTAGCTGGGGAGCGTCCCATACTACGCTTGCCTTGCACTCCGGACTCGTCTGCTTCACCGGCCATCGGTCCTTCGACAAACATGGCCAGCCCACTGCCACTTCAGTTTGCTTGCTCTGCATGCTAAGTCTGTTACTCCGGTGCTTAGTGCTTCTCGCGTCCAGCGGATTCTTGCAGCCTTCAAGAGGTCAATCAACCATATGAACTGAATTCAATATTGACATTTGATGACTATGCAGACATTCTAATAATATCAAAAATACCATTTTAGAAATAACACAAACGAAACGACAATAATAGACGATTTCAATTTTAAATGTGGATTTATGTAATAATAAATTTAAATAACAAATTATACGAACATTCGAGCTGTTTGAAGGCCAAAACAATGTCGCCGAACAATAAAATTAATGTTATCTCTTGAATTTTAAAATGGCTAGTATTGTGTTTTCCGTTCTGGATACATACATAATTAAAACTTTGACCATGTTACCAAATCTTGGCAGATATTCTACTACACAGGTTTTACAGGAAATTGTCAGAAAAAATTGGTTACAGCAGACGCTATTTTTGTCTATATTCGAGTTGATCCCATAGGTACTAAAAGTCGTTCATAATACATTCATGAGTACTTTCATCCCCTGAAATATTGTAATGAATTCAAAGCCAGACTTTAAAAAGATATCTAGCCCTTATCTAGTTACAAAAATTGTTTCTATTTCCATCTAACCTTTTGGGTGCTGGTAATTACAGAAACGATTAATGAGCCATTGTGTCTCACTGATATATGTACAAGGTGTAACATAATTAACGCAAAACCTCTTAAGGGGTCATTGTACTCATCATTATGAACAACTTTTACTATGGGACTAAACCTGAAATCACAAAAAAAATCTGCTGCCACCCTACATTTATGTTTGCATAACTCGTCAAAATGTAGGGAACAGCAGATTTTTTTCGTGATTTCAGGTTTAGTCCCATAGTAAAAGTTGTTCATAATGATGAGTACAATGACCCCTTAAGTGATTGTGCGTTAATTATGTTACACCTTGTATACGTTCATATGAAAGTATATTTAACATTAATTTATGTCTTTTAACATTTATTGTGTGAAACAACTTTAACTGCTATCGTAACTGACACAGTTAGGAATATCATTGATCCCTTGTTTTTGTACTTGAATTCTTTCCTGTTGTCCATTATTAAAACCTGTCTCTTTATAAAATTATCACCTACCATTACCTTTTTTTGTTCCAAATAGGATGCATCTTCCAGTACATATACAATATAAATATATTGAATATCGTACTTATCATCTTAGTCTAGGTTCAACTGGACATAAACCTGCCCCAAGTTGCGTCGTAAAACTTTGGTCCTTCAGTTCATATTTTTTTGATGCTTCATGTGGGTGTTCTCTTTGACACTCCTCTGCCTAACCCTTTGGTGATACAAGCGTTGTTGCGTTTTTATTAAGGGTTTCTATTCCTTATTTAACCGGCTAAGCCTAATACGCGATGACGTCAACGACGCTCAAGCCCCGGGAGAATTCCGATGGCACGGTACGTTTGTGACTGCGCTCACAAAAATTGCCATACGATTATTTTTGGTTTAGAATTATTTATTTGACGAGAATATCTTCCATACCATAGAGTAAAACTACCCACAGTCGATATAAGACTGAATTATAGTAATTTTATCCGTGCGTGAAACGCGTGAGTCACCGGCGCCGAAAAGGCGCCGGTGGGGCTTGACGGTAAGTCGACAAGCGGCGCCGAAAAGGTGCCGGTGGGGCTTGACGGTAAGTCGACAAGCGGCGCCGAAAAGGCGCCGGTGGGGTTTTCGCGGTTAAACAACACAGGCCATCCTCAAGGTGATGCTACTTTACAGTAATGAATTCTTTGAATAAATTAATATTTTTACACTTACCTTTAGCCTTTTGTTTTTATTATGATTGATTATTCAATACGCTTCGTTGTCTGATTTGAATTTACGTTGTATGTTATTTTGAACTAATGAATCAATTTAAATAATTGTAGTTACTTACCTCATTTCAGGTTTTAAAATTTTCCCTAGAACGAAAAAATAAAAGCAAATTATGGTAAAATCTATTAGAATTCAAAAACATTTTATCTTCCGATAACATACACCTAATCTTAAATAATCTGAAGCCTTGAAAGAGCTGTGACGCCTCATAATATCGAAATCCATATCGCTACTTGTATCGATTTACATCAAATATAGAAATAAACGTATTTTCCCATGTTTGATACACATCACAAAGATAACTTTGGTACCCGTCATTGAATTGATTTTGATAAAACGCTGATTTTGTTCTTGATGATTGATGACAGTTAATCCTGAATGTCGTCAATGAATGCTGCAAGATGTGTATCATTTTAAGTATCATTTTAAAAGCCTGCATGACAAAAGTTAAATGTAGGTCCTGTAGCCCAGTCCAGCTAATATAACATAACATCACGCCTTGTTCCCCGAAGGGTTAGGCAGAGGTGAATTTATGGTACACACACATTGCGCCAGATATGTTTAAGTCCCATGTAATAGAGTGCGAGCCCATTGCCATCTACCGGGCACAAATCCAAACTCCGGGCTGATACTGAGAAATTCTAGACGAAAAACTCATTAACACTATGCCCGATTTGGGAATCGAACCCAGGACCTTAAGCTCAGCAGTAGCGCTTGCGACTACTAGACCAACGAGGCAAAACTTGAAGGTTCAAAAATCCAATCAACTGTATTATGATTGATTGGATTGTTACCATGGCATGTACTACTCTCATCTCGAGCCGATAAAAGATACCTATTGTGGTACTTAGATCGTTGTTTATTAATTGATTACTGCTCACGCTTGCCGTAGTCAGTCCATGGATGAGAGACCCCCGTGCCTCGGAAAGCACGTTAAGCCGTTGTCTCGGCTGTCATTCTTTGATCTTTGACTGTAGTTACGGGTCGTCAGGAGCCCGAAAGTCTGTCAACCAGTCTTACCGAGGGGTATCGTATTACTCAGTAATTGGGTTGTGGAGGTTAGATAGGCAGTCGCTCCATAAAAATCCTGGTATTCAGCTGCATCCGGTCAGAGTGGAAGCTGACCCCAACATAGTTTTGAAAAGGCAGATGATGATGCTGCTCACATTTTAATTTGGTCGCCCTCCTTAAGATCTAGAGCGAGTGAGATGCTCCTGAACAGATTGTACAGATTATGTCCCATCAGACGAGTATCCCAAATGTCCCTTCACCCGTACCCTTGATGATCTGGCTAACTACTGGGTCCAAACAGTATTAGCAACATAGATGTACCGTCGAAACGAAAAGAACGTCGACTTTGTCTCTGTCACCTCTGAGCTAGACCAAAAAAAGAAGAAAAATCTTATACAAAGTTTAACATAATTAACGCACAACCTCTTAAGGATTATACTCATCATTGTGAACAACTTTTACTATGGGACCAAACCTGAAATCGCGAAAAAAAAATCTGCTGTTCCCTACATTTTGACGAGTTATGCGAACATTAATGTAGGGAGCAGTTGATTTTTTTTCTCGATTTCTGTTTTGGTCCCACAATAAAAGTTGTTCATAATGATGAGTACAATGACCCCTTAAGAGGTTGTGCGTTATTTATGTTACATCTTGTATTTTTGAAGTGAAAACTTCTTTAGGCACGTTGAGCGCTTTTTGTTACGGGAAAATCTTACGGGCTCGCGACATGTGACATGCTCGCGTCACCGACATGCTAATGTGACGTGTTGCGCCAGACTGGCGACACGCAGCGGCCTGTGCGTTAATGTTTTAAGGTTTCACTTCTGTCCGCCGTCCCCGTGATTGCCTACTTTTTTATTAACAGTTACCTACCTACCAGGCAAAGCGCTTCAAGCGGATTGTTTGACTTTAATAAAAAAACAGCCGCAAATTATGTTATTATCTTTAATAATTTATCTACAGCTGAGCTGATCACTAATCTAAACAATAATAAAAATGTAATTGTAAATGCTCGATTTAAAACAATTCATTATTGTTATCATTACAGTACATACCTGCACAATATTTCTCTTAAGTTTTTTTTCTTATCATCTCCTCATTACATCAGGCCATAGTTTCATGGGCATTCTGTATTAAAATAGATAAACTAAACAAATGAAAAACATATTAGTATAACACGACAATTACAAATATAGCGCTCGTTAGAATCTCAAGTTTATCAAGGTCAAGTGCAGAAGCAAATCAATTGATGATTCACGGTCCACAAATTACAAAGTGTCTGAAGTAATCTTTGCAAATTGTAGTGGCGCTAGTTGCATAGGGAAATGTCAACGCATTTGTCAAATTCAGTACATAAAAAATTAGTTCCTTAATTTACCGCATGTCAAGATAAATTGGTAATTTTAAACATCAATCTTAGGTGTGTTTTTGTACATGTTGTAGTTGTAATTACCTGGTTATGGTCACAAAGGTTATCTTTGTTGATGTAATTTAATCGAGTGATACTTTGTATGAATTTGTGAGACAAAGTATCGATTGCTTTTTAAGATTTTATGTAAAAATAATCAGACCTTGAACATTAAAAGGATCAGCTGATTCTGTTATTTTCATACGGCGGTTTTCTATAATATTTCTCAATGCCAATCTTGATCCCGATCCTTGTCTGTTACCAATCAACGGCCGAGTTTGTCAATCTGAGTCACTGCGGATCAAGAATAGGATTGAGATATACCTACATTATAGAATTCTGGCTTTAGTCATGTTGACAATATTTAAGGATTAACAACAAGATACATTACAATATCTTATACATTGAATCCTCATCATCATCTTCATTTTGAATTATTAAAGAGTGGTGTTTTTTTATTTGCATTTAGTTTTGGTTTTTTCGTATGATGGCAACAGCATAGTCCATTCGATTTGTTCAATGCTAATCTTAAGTTATTTTTTTTTTATCTTTGTTTGGAATTCACAACCTACAAAGATGATCAATAAGATAATCTTTGCAGGTAACTAGTTTTTCTTTATAATCAATTTGTTAATATTAGCTTAATAGCTTCGAGATAGTGGTCAAAGGTAAGATTACCTAGAATAGTAAAACAGTTACATAATTGGTCAACCAAGGTATGATGGGACAGGCTATTATTTTTATATCCAAGTAATATCGTTTTTACGTCATTCTATGAGAGCTCTATGGTCTTATCTGTCGCCGTAAACCAAAATATGTTTACGTAGACAGATTAGTTCACATGTGACATTGTTTAGCACTTTTGTCTCCGACATACCTACTCGTAAACTATTGAGCGGTTGACACTTGACATACATTATTAAGTCTACAGGGTATAAGTTTACTACAAGCTTTGTTTTAACTCAGTAGATTGCTTAGAGGATTCTTAAGGGATTTGAAAGTGACACTTTATTTTTAGTTTTTAGACATTTATACATATTATAACCTAGCTGTGCCCCGCGACTTCTTTCGCGTGAAAGTCATAAGATAGATACACAATATACTAAAATAACAGCAACAATTTAGTATAACTCCCTCGGCCCCCGACCCGCCGCGTTGCTTCGCTCGCCCGCGCTATTGCTTCGTTTTCACTTAGTGTTCTTTCCGACGTCTTTCTTTTTGCTCGATTCTTAAATATCTTTGAGAATTGGGCTACCATATGCAAAAATATTTTTTCAAATCCGACTTTTTGTTCACAATTTCATGGGTTTTAATTTTTATGCGCGGAACGCTCATTATTTTTCTAAAATAAGTATCTCAAGTTACTCCCCGTGACATCAGCTTTCAGCCAGAGAAAGTCCCCTCAAAATTGGTCTAGCCGTTTCGGAGATTAGCCGGAATAAACAGACAGACAGACAAACATTTTTTAAATTGCTTTTTTGTTATAAGTACCGTAATATACTTTCTTATGCATTTAGTAAAAAGTTGTTATTTTGACATTACAAACAGACACTTCAGTTTTATATATTTGTATAGATTAAAGTCCCTTTTCGTGTTTGTCCGTGTGAACTCTCTGTAACTACCAGTCGGATTTGAAAAATTCTTATTGCATTTGATAGCCCAATTCTTTAGGACGGTAATAGGAAATTTCACGCGGACGCAGTCGCGGGCAGAAGCTAGTGTCGTAATAAAAATTGTTATTGCTAAAATGCAGTGTTTAAATTGTGTGGCATTTTTTGAGTTTTGTTTTATTTGGGACTAGAATTTGGCAGTGTCTTTGATTTATTTTGTACCTTTGAAAGGTTGTTAATGATAAGTCGATGTTTCATTGCCTTTATATTGATATACCTACATAAAATGAACTGATTAATCACTTTACCGTAAATTATTTTTATTTAACGAATCAACGCGCGCTTTACTTGTGGTTAGCAAGTGTGCAAACACGCTGTGAATGTGTGTGTAAGCGCAGGAGCTCTCGATACCGTCAATGGCGTAGTCGGAAGTAAGTGTGAGTCACGCACACATTCACAGCGTGTTTGTACACTTGGTTACTACAAGTAAAACGCACGTCGCTTCGTGAGATAAAAATACTGTATCTTAAAAAGATTTTTAAAACTGCCATTTTGCACCCACAAACTAAACTTAAAAAATAGAAAGTTTAAAAGCATTCCTCTTCACTACACTATCGTTGTGCAAAACAAAAACGACAAAAAACATGCTGGACTACAAAGTTTCTTTCATATTTTCAGACATTCTAATCTATTTATTTGATTAATATTTATTAATAAATAAATATCAATTAAATAAATAGATCAGATTATTATTATTATATCGTTTATTAAGTTTCATTCTTATTTCTTTACATTTTTAAATATTTCTTAAAATAAAAAGATATAAAAAAAACATTTAAAAATATAAAAATAGAGTTCCACCGGTGTCGGAAGCAGGGTCCAAGCTACTGGTGGTTAGGGCTACAGAGACAGGAACCTCCTCACAATACGAGCCGTATCAAAGAGTACTGCCTTCTGAACAGGTCCTTGATCCAACCGCCTAATGAGAGCCTCGAGAAATGTTAATCGAGGTTTTCAGCCATCAGGCCATTGGCCGTTACGACAATCGCCACAATGACAGCCGAGCTCACATTCCACATGCCAATAACCTCGTGTGCTAAGTCGAGATATTTATTTGTTTCTCTTTATCAGCTTTCACGAGGTTCTCGTCGTGTGGAATGATAACATCGACTATCAATGCGCGGCGTGCTAATCGATCTATCACCACTATATCAGGCTTATTGGCGACAATAGTCCTGTCAGTACTTGCCGTAACACAGTTTCTGACTAGCGCGGAAGGTAATGAATTTTTATTTGTACACCGCCAAATAGTTTATTTTTTTCTTAACATACTCGTAGTTCTAACATCAGTTTTTTTTTTTTGTTTAGTTGGAAGTACAAACAAAAACACATGTTTCTAGTATACGAAATGATTACTTACTCAATTCTCAAGAATGTTTCTGTAAATTAATCTTATTGTAAGTACTTATTTTGATTAATACTTAATCTTAAGGTGTGGTGTACCAACCTTGTATCTTATTGTGCATCTGTCAACACTGCACCTCCCTATTTACAAGTGACAAGCGCAACACGAATCGATTTTGCATTTGAAACAGTTCTCTCAATAATTCGCTGCATCTTCCTTGAGACATTTTGCATAATAACTGTTAGTGTCATGTGATCGTGGTGGTGATTTATATAATGTTGTGTGGTTATTATATGTTGTGTGGTATAGAAGTTTGTATGGGCGATTTTTTTTATTTATTTTAGTTTTATTTTCACATAGCATCTGCCAAACTGCAAAGCAATTTGTCGGCTGTAGGTTCTCGTGGATTTTGCCCGAATTTTTGCTTTATTTATTTATTTAATTAAGTACTGCCACATCACATACATTTAACATACTTGGTAAATAGTTTGCTTTAAATAAACATTAAAATTAACTCTAAGTTAAGACTAAGACCGTGGTCCTGTACGCAAAGACTGTTGATGAATACGGAGTAGTTACCCACACAATCACAGATTCTACAACCACAGCTACTACACTCAGCGGCATCAGCCAACGAATGTCATGAGACCATCCCATAGTACCTACTCGGTCTAAAGTAAACGAACTTAAGACCCATGACATTAGCCGATCTACTGCAGCAACTATGGGCACATCGACAGGTAATGTTTCCTTACGATGAGGACACTTTTTAGGTGATTTTTATTTTTATTCTCTCAGGTAATTCATTAATTAATTTAGGTGTAATTATTTACATTTGGCACATGTAGTTTCTTTTTCTTTGCACTTACATGAGTGGATATTCAACAGAGATCAAATTCATAGGATTACGCTGTAATTAAATACCGACCACAGGGCGATTCTATACAAGATGATACTAAAATGGTGTCGCGTGTTGAATTTTATTATGTGCACAAACTTGAAATCGCGAAAAAGAAACACTACTGCTCGTTCATATGAATAACTAGCGTCTGCCCGCGACTTCGTCCGCGAGAAATTATATCCTACTAGCTTTTGCCCGAAGCTACGCCCGCGTGGATGCCGGAAAATATCCCACGGGAACATACTACCGGGATTAAAAGTACCCTATATGTTAATCCAGGTAAACAATGTCTTCTCGCACTGCTTATATAGTATCCGAGGAGCGGCGCGTGGATTGATATGATTGCTGGAGGATAAAAACGTGTGCGATCGCGAGAACCCCGTCAAGAACGAATTTTCTTCTCACATATGAATTAAAATTAAAACAAAAACAAAATTTTCGTAGCCGACATCTTGGATTTTCATTTTGACGTCACTATCGGCTTAAACACCCACGAAAACCATGAAAACGACACCCATGGCGAAAAATTTGAAAATTTTCGCAGCCGCCATCATGAACTTTCGTTCTGACCAATTCGAAAGAAATTCGAAAAAAAAGTCAAAGTCAAAGTTTTTATTTGTAAAACATAGGTGGGTGTAAAAACAGGTGTTGTAAATAAAAATATGTATAGGTACACTATGTTTTGCCGTTGACGGCGTACAAATATCAAAAAAGAAGTATCTAAAATTTCACATACATATGCAACAAAATTAGAATTATTAAAATTAATGACAAAATCTATCCACGCTAAATGATGACATAAAACTTATCTTAAAATCAAACAAAGATTACATTTCTGCGTACAAAATTGTAAAAAATTAAATTAAATTACACACTTCTACATTTATTATACCTCATTTTAGTCATTTAGAGGGTGACAAATATAATATATAATCACAGGATTTAACTACCTAACTCTAACTCTTATTGCACATATTTATCTGCATAATTAGCATTATCGTCTAGATATTCATTAACTGAATAATATGCCTTCTGCGCTAAGAAGTTGTTTAGGTGTGTTTTAAAATCAATTAAATCGCGTTTGTCTCTAATAGACTTCGGTATTTTGTTATACATTCTGGGTGCCATGCCTAGAAAACTTTTAGTGTAGAAAAAAAATTGGAAGAATTTGTAAAATCGATCCTATTGAAGAATTCGAAAGAAGAAAGTCGCAAGGAGGGTGCATACAAAAAATATGAACGCTTTTTCGTCCAGAAAAAAAAAACTGCAGAACACAACACACTTCACAGAATCCATGAGGATTTGCCCACGAAAAAAAAAACTGTTAGAATAACCACTTTTTGTTAAGCTAGGGTTTTCTAAGACTGAGATGACCGCCACATAGCGTTCGTAATTTGATCAAATGACGGCACTGAAACGTTATTGATGAAAGTAAGTTTTCCTCAAGAGCGTTTTTTGAAACCGTAAAGTCATACCCCGGTGCCATCATTTTCACGACGGCCGTCACTACAGCCGTCATGTTGCGGCTACCGCTCTTTTATGATCGTATTTTAATATTACGAACTTCACCTTTGCGATCTATTTATTTATATATACTTTATTGTACACCAGATTATACATTACATAAAGAGACATCTTAAACTACAAAATATACAATTGGCGGCCTTATCGCATACTGCGATCTCTTCCAGGCAAGCTTGGAATGGACAGTGATTTTCTGGACATTAAAATTCTATTTGATGCGACGTGGATCCTTAAAGCTTAGTCTCCGTTATGGCTCCCACAGACAGGCGCGATGGGACGGCTCGACACAACTCTGTTAGAACAATTTTAATGAATTTTTCATATAAATTGTTCCACCAGAGTCGCGTCGCGCCTCTCTGTGGGAGCCTTTGGACATCTACTGCTTTCTTACTTCGTGATACAATGTAGAAAAGTTTAATATTAAGGTGGAGCAAACTTGCAGCCTCTTGGTTTAACGAGAACATTATTTAATTTCTGAACGTTGTCTCTTGTTCCTTGCCCTCATAATGCATACGTTTTAGTACGGAAAGTTTTTAATACGTTTTCTTTATACTGTAAACAAAAGGCAGATGGCAACTGCGATGTAAGACAGAATACAATTAATTTTATTGTGCTGAGGTTTTTTTGACCAACGGTTCGAAAATAATATTTCTTATTAGAGTAGAGTAGTAACATGGAATCAGCCCCCTAATTGCGTAACACACTTATAGTAGGAATCGGTTTCATTTTGACAGTTCAACATTATTCATTGCGTTAGTTACGTTGTTGAGCAGACACATTATTAAAAACATATGAAGCAATGGATTAGCAATATGCTTCCAAATCATTCGGTTTCTGATGAATAGTGTGATACGCAATTAGGGTGCAGGTCTGCCCTTGAACAATCTTTTTATTTGTGTGTAATTAAATTAATAAATCATGTAGGTCGATGATTTAGGTAAGGTTTTCTTACAAAGCCTTTATTTGCCTTTACCTGCACCGTAATTCCAATAGGTACCATCGCGGACATTTGCGGTCAAGCGCTTTTCAACCTTATCACTAAGGTAATCGCGAAAATAAATCTGCTGTTCCCTACATTTTGCCGAGATATGCTATATGAGATTGATAAATGTAGGGAATGGCTTTTTTTCGCGATTTCAGGTTTGGTCCCACAGTAAAAGTTGTTCATAATGATGAGTACCTACAATGACCCCTTAAGAGGTTGTGTGTTATTTAAATTACACCTTGTGTATGAAGAATAAAATAAATATACGAGTAGAATTAAATAATTTTTAGTCACTAAAATTTACTTCTTATCAAGTATTATTGCAATCAACAAGGTCTCTTGCATGGCCTTAAAATGTCCAAGGGTTTTCCCATAGAATGACGAAATGACAGATTCAAATAAATATTTTGCTGAGTTTTACTAGACGTCATTTATTGTCAGTAGAATGTTAGATCAAACATACTAATTATACGCTAATTGACGTATTTTACGGATGCAAACTTAGCAGCTAATAGTACTGTGGTTTTAAAGGTGTTAAATGAATGAAAAGGCTTTTATATCTTGTTGTTTACACAATTTAACATGCTCCTTTTTTTTTCATTAAAATAAACCATACAATAATACCACCGAATTTTCATGAAGCAAGAAAACCTATTTTTCTTTCTTTCTTTGGCACCTAAATAAATGCAAAAATTTCGGGTTTTTTGTTGCTATGTAAAGAAAACCTTAGCGTGGTAACATTTCGTGGGGCCATAGACATGTGGGTCTATAAGGAATCCTCCAATAGGCTTCTGTCATGAATCTAATTTTAAATTAGATAATTTGTAGACAGATGAAAAAGAACCAACGGTTGTGGGCGCGACGATTCCGGGTAAAAAAATACACATATTTTAATATTATAAATTGAGCTTGAAGCTTGATAATTCGATCTAAGCGAATGAACATATCATTAATATTCTTTGCTAACACTAAGTTTTTTTTACACATCGTCCTAAGATGTTCATTATAGCCGCTCACACATGGATGTTTTTTTCAAACTCTTCAATGACGCACTTAGAACTTTTTACACCTCAATGCACATACACTTAATCGTTTCGCACTTGATCGCACAAATCCGTTGCTAAGTACCAGAATAAGGTTAATCAAAGGTTTCTGAACTCAAACTAAGTAATTAAGAAGTAAACAAATAAAACGCCACATTTTTATCGTCAAAATGTATGGTAAGTAATAAACTTTATTTTTGCAGTAAAGATAGCAGTAAGTCCTAGAACCAAACCGATACGATTTTCTGTTCAAGGATCATTGATTAAAATAATTGATAGCGATTTGAATGAATGAATAAGTCTATGAAACTGAAGGAAACTTGAACGAAGTTTAAAGGCTTATCATATTTCAAACTTTTAAAAGTCTTATTCCAGTCCATTGGTTCGGTCTGCGGATTTAGTGATTTTCTGTATTTAGGTCGAATTTATGAATAGGTTTATCTTATCAAAGGGTATCATAGCCAGTTACCGGGTTGTGGAGGTCAGACAGGCAGCCCCTCCATATAGAATACTGGTATTCAGCTGCATCCAGTTAGATTATAAGCAAACTCCAATGTAGTTGGGAAAAGACTAGGCAGGTGACGATATTAAGAACATTAGGGAAATTATTATGATTAGTGATTTGATGGTGGATTTTTGCCTATTTATAGCTTCAAACTAAACTATGCGTGAGTCAATAGTTTCATGTTTATTCCACGATGACTTGCTTGTCTATAGGTACACCTCTGCCTAACCCTTCGGGGAAACAAGGCGTGATGTTATGTTATGACTTGCTTAAAAACAACATTTCTACTTTTTTTACATAGGTACAATGTTCAATGGAGATCGGAAAAATGATAATAGTTTTATAAAGAATAATAATGAATGCAATGGAATAAACAACTTTCATAATTAACGTTAAGTTTGATTTATTATCATATTATATCAATCAACACATACATATAACATCACACCTTGTTTTCTCGAAGGGTTAGGCAGAGGTGTACCTATAGTACACCCACATTTCGCCAGTTATGTTTAAGTCCCATGTAATAGGGGGCGAGCCTATTGCCATGTACCGGGCACAAATTCAGAATAAGGGCTGCTACTAAGAAATACCAGATAGAAAAACCCAATAACATTTTGTCCGACCTGAGAATCGAACCCAGGACCTCATGTTCAGCAGTAGCGCTAGCGACCACTAGACCAACGAGGCAGTCATATATCAATAAACATAAAACGAAAATGAGGAAGACAGTAACTAGAAAAGCAAACTCCATTTTGACCAAGCAACGATTACCTATTAAGAGGTACCATTTTTACGTAAAATATAAACAAAAAAATAACCAGTTGTATAAAATATAACCAGTGTTATTATCCAGTGATCCTAAATTACTTAACAAGTACCCACCATGATCCAATATTAGATATACGTGCCTAGTTCTATATGCCTATATAATAACCCAAAAAAAGCGGATTATATAATAAACTTTTTGTTCCAAGCCCGATTATCAAGCATAAAATTATAATTTATAGCCAAAGTTCAGTTTCTCCGTAGTTTTTATAACGTCAGATGCTATAAAGTATAAACATGGCTGGTTTATAGACCATCCTGTGGATGCCGTGTTTTTAAACTGAGGAAGTATCGTAAATTTTAGCCTGTATTAGCCTGGTACGGTTTCTTAATTAGCACAGATTTCTTCTGTATCCGGCAACGTGAGAGAGTTTTGTAAAAACAAATCTTAGTTTTACAAGCATTTTGATAGTATTTTGACTATAAACCCAGTCTTGAAATACATTTCCAAGTATACTTAGAATTGGTAACGATTTAGAGCAGTTCCCAAACTTATTTTGTCTACTGCCCACTTTGAGAATAAATGATTTTTTAGCGCCCCCATTTTTTCACCTACTTAAAAACCACTATAACTTCAAATTAAATTAATTATTGTGAGCTATATTAGCGGAGAGTTAAACATTTCTTGGGTCTCTTACTGCCCCCCTTTAGGCCTGCAACGCCCACAAGGAGGCGTTATTGCCCACTTTGGGAGAGGCTGATTTAGAGCTTGCAAGCTCTAAATCAGTCTCTAGTAATAATTAATAATTTAAACAACATCTAAGCTACGCTGAGAATTGGCACTTTATTAACGTCAAAATTACATAAAAGAGCCTTCTAAAACGCCCGAAACCGCCCAGTCTCCTTTGTCATGCCTGGTAACCCCATTCCTCTGCATCGACGAGGTTTTTAATACAAACATTTCTTTACTTCTTAAACCCGAAGCAAGCAATAAATTTCTTTACCTACTAGCTTTGAAAGACAACAAGACAAAGATTGACAAAGCAGCAATATTTGATTGATTACATGTTAAGTACATATTTTTTTGTTGCCGTTTATTTTTAGCTTGATCGAATAAAATATAGTACCTAGTATGCATTTATGTGATGGAGAGATTTCTTGTTATAACTAACTCAAATTCCGTGTTTCTTTACAAACTCACGAACTGAAAGAAACGGATACCGTTTTCTTAGAAAAGATCAAACTGGAGTGTTTTGATATGAAATTATGTTTTAATTATATTTATTTTTTTATCCTTAGGCATGCCGCGACGTCCTTAGGCAAACTTTCATTTTTATTGAAATTTCAAGCTTATTGTCATACTATGATATTAGGTTATATTTCTATACCTAGTCAACAAGGTTGTGGACCAGGATGTGCCAAATTAATGCATAATTGAAAAATAAAAATAAACACAATAGGGACATATTTCTCCATTACAATGTATAAAAATTAAAACAAAATAGCATCTGATTTCGCATTCGCCTTAGGTTCACCTATTTTATTCAAAACAACCATTGTCTGATCAAATGAAGCAATGACGCACTTAGCAAGTTAGACGCAAATTGGTCTTTTGTACCTAATACGAGCTACTAATCTTAAGAAATAAATAAAATTGAAGTGTCTGTTTGTAATGTCAAAATAACAACTTTTTACTAAATGCGTAAGAAAGTATATACGGTAATTATAACGAAAAAGCAATTATAAAATTTTTTGTCTGTCTGTTTGTTCCGGCTAATCTCCGAAACAGCTGGACCGATTTTGACGGGACTTTCACTGCCATATAGCTGATGTTACAGCGGGTAACTTAAAGAACTTTTATTTTAGAAAAATAATTAGAGTTCCGCGCAATAAAATTAAAACCTATGAAATTATGAACAAAAAGTCGGATTTGAAAAATTATTTTTGAATTTGGTAGCCCGGTTCTCGAGGATAGTTATAGGCGATTTAACATCACGCTACGGCTCTTAGGAGCCGAGCAAAAAGAAAACAGTCAGAAAGAACACTAAGCGAAAACGATGTAATAGCGCGGACGGGCCATTCATCGCGACGGGTCGGGGGACGAGGGAGTTTTATTAAAATGGGGTTGTTATTTTAGTATATTGTGTATCTTACGACATCCATGCGAACGAAGTCGCGGGGCACAGCTAGTTGCTAACTAAAAACGTAAGATGTAATACGATTTTAATGCATTGTCCAATAAATTTCTATTTTCTATATAATGTGTAAGCTATGACGCTCTTATGATGTTTTTTTATGTCATTGTTCCATATTATCTATCCATTAATCATGTGATTAGCCATCAACAACCATCGTCATCATTATCAGTCTATGGCGATTAAGAATTTGCGGATTTGGGATTTGGGAGCTTCGGCTTGCTGGCCGGCTCGGCCAGCCAGCCTCAGCCGCGGTGGCGAGAGTTAAAACCACCAGCTTCTCAGCTCGCGGGTCGCCTCGCCCCTCCGCGCCTGCGTGGGCTTAAATTACACTCTAGGGGTAGGGCAGACAAGACTACGTGGAGTCGGTTTTGCAGCGATCTGTTTCTGTCACTAACTTTTGTTGCATAACATATTAACTTTTTCAGACAATATGTTATTTATAATGTAAGGTTGAAAATGCTATTTTATAGAAATTGCAATATGCTTCATAAAATTATTCCAAATGAAATTCTGCCATCTTCATAGTGCGCCAAGCGAAATTGTACCAAATAATCGTCGGTCTAAATAAACGTTATGCTAAAAGAAATTATGCGGAATTTTAACTTTGCCAAAGGTAATTATGCCAAATAAAATTTTCCCATTTCAAAAGTATGCCATTGTAAATTCGGACATACAAACATTCGGCCAAACAATAATTATATTAACAACTTCCCTGTCCCCATACAACGCATTTTTCACAGTTTTTTCTTCTGATGAGTTATATATAACATTCTTATATACCATAAAATATAATTTTCATAAATTATTACATGTAGATTTATCCTATTTTGGTTATTTTATGACTCATATGGACGTAACACATGGACGTAGGACGAAAACTTCTCTCGTGAGTCATATATGACTCATTGGACAGGGAAGTTGTTAAATAATTTTTGTGCCTTAAAAATATTCGTATAGAGAAGATTATGCCAAGTGTGTTCTGCCAAATAAATTTCGGAGCATCAAGGTTCTGCCAGATGAGGGAACCCGATTTACTCTCACCCATCTGCCACCAGCCACCCTGATCAACAACCATTGCTAGAGTATTCCCATGATCGTTTTAGTTAACATTATGAGGACAGACGAATGCGTGATCGCAGCTCGTTTTTTAGCTGTCAGGATGCTACCGGTCTATTTTGCCCTATCACCTTTTACGACAATCATTAATGAATGAGATGCCGAGGAAACTTTTTCTTGATTTGTTCTGTATTTTACTCACACCAAAATTCCTTGTTCGCCCCACATTTAATTCTGTCATTTAATTGTATTTAGTTTCAACCCTGAAATTAAATCTTTTTAAAGATCTAACCAGTCAGTCTTCTATACTACTAATAAGAGATTGGGTAATAACATCTCACGCTGACCTCGAGCGACCAAGCTCATCGGAAGTTCAATATTGGCATCATACTTCATAAATTAATGTACAGTCACGTAAAAATAATAATAATCGAATAGATAGTGCAAGTATTCTTGTTTCAATAAAACAAAGTCTTATTAACTTGTTAATAAAAGGAATACAGTTTTTTTCTTCTTATAGGCGTTTGAGTTTAACATTTTCAAGTTAATTAACTTATTCAAGAAATCAATGTACTCGTAGATACCTCTGTGCATTGATATTTATAATGTCGCATGGTACCTACAAGAAAACGGTGGTCATTGGTTGTAATTGGAGACCAAATAATTGTTATAGGCATTTCAATGTTCTTTGGAAGCTCTAACCGCGTATCATAACCACTCTATGTATGTCTACTCTATGGAGAATAGACGATAATTATCAAAAATCCCTTAAATAAAGAAGATTAAAAAAAAAAAAAAATCTTTTTCTACTCAAAGTGACATTTTTCTTTTTTGTTCATTTTTGACATTGCGCCGTAGCTTTTCACAAGAATAGAATATAATAGAATAGAATATAATAGAACAAAACAGAACAGAACAGAACAGAATAGAATATTCTTTATTGCAGAACATAAAAATTACAGATATAAATGCTCAAGCAAGCATAATGCAAGCAAGCATATAATGTTCAAGCTGTTATTTTGTTTTTCAATTCTTCCTTTTCTACAGTGTGCAGTGGTCATGCAACACGTGCTGTTTTCTATACCTATAACGTTCGATAATTTGTTGTCAAAACTGTGTTATCTGTAAGAAGTCGGGTCAATATTAATATTATCATAAGCGGTAGTCAAACATAAACATAAAATATCGAGGCTAAACACCAAATTAGGCTGTGGCAAAGTTCAAAGATAAGCGACCCGATATACAGGCTGTCCCAGACCGAGTGGTCCAAAGGCGAAAAAGGGATAAAGTGGAGGTGGTCTGTCATTTAAAATTTTTAAAGTTGGGATATTGTCATTTTTTTTAAATCTGGGACAAAAAGTTTCGCTAAAGTTTAAGAAAAAGTTAGAAAACCCAAGTCAAAATAAAATCCGAAGCGTTGCTGAGCCACACTTAACTTAAATAGGAACATAATATTGTACCTACACTATCAAGGCATCCTCAAGCCAGATTTGAACTCACTACCTCGATTTGGCGAACTCCGCTTTACCCCATTTGCCTTTGGACCACTCGGTCTGCGACAGTCTTTATATTTAGATGAACGAATTTGCAGACAAATCGTCTACATATTAGATTTCTTAACAAGTGGAATTGCTAGATATTCGTATGATACAGATACCGATCGTTTTACGAGCTTTCCAAGACCTCAGTGACGGCTAAATTGCTCTCCTTGGTTAAGGCGACAGCGCCAGGGTAGCCGGCGAAATTAAAGTTTTCTTACGTTTTTTGGAATTTGCAGGTCAGTATCCAGTTGTATGTTGATTAAAACATAATCCGCGACCGTAACAAATATGTATTTACAGAATTATAATCATAAAAGTTATCAATACAACTCTCTAAGACCAAGTAATCCTAATGAATGACTATTTCGAGAAATCTTGACATTTGAGGATTATTTAACTTAATTACTTTATTGTTTTTATTGAAAATTGATCATATATGTATAATTCTAGAAATACATATTTGTTACGGTCGTGAATTTTAATCAACATACACCCAGACTCTGAGCTACAAATTGCAAAAATCGTAAGAAAATTTGAATGTCGCGGGCTACCTTAGCGCTTCCCCCTTAATACCAGATCCGTATCCGTCTTTCATAGCATCAATACATTTAAAAAACCAGACCACCACCACCATTGCTCTCAAAACAGTGAAGTAAAACATCGTGAGGAAACCGGCATGTCCTAAAACCAATAATTCGAAGACATAACTAACCCGCACTGGGCCCGCGTGGTGGATTACGGCCGACTCCCTCTCACAGAGAGAAGGCCTGTGCCCCAGCAGTGGAAACTTGATAGGCTGATTATAAGGTTTATTAAAAAAAAAAATGTCCAGACTGACTCATCAAAGTCCAAACATAGAATGCTGAAATTTTGCACAGAGATTCCGTTTATGATGTAGGCAAGCTTTAGAAATTCCCACGGGATAGCGAATAATCTTAGTCATCATTTATTTTATAGAAAATACAATCCAATTGGACGAAGAAGCTGGCAGAGTGCTAGTCAAAAATAAAAAAAAATAAAAGTCTCAGCGAAAGTGATCTTGTATCATCATCTGCCTGCCTTTTCCCGACTATGTTGGAGTTGGCTTCCAGTCTAACCGGACGCAGCTGAATACCAGTATTTTATTACATGGAGCGACTGCCTATCTGACCTCCACAACCCAGTAACTGGGTAATACGATACCCCTTGGTAAGACTGGTTGTCAGAATTTAGGGCTTCTGACGACCCGTAACGACTGTCAAAGATCCAGGAATGACAGCCCGGAACAAACGGCTTAACGTGCTTTCCGAGACATGGAGGAGTTTCGGTATGTAAAGATGGTCACCCATTCACGAACCAACCCCGGCAAGCGTAGCTTAACCTGATAGATCGACCCGTGCGGCTGTTATAACTTAACCACGATCTCCAAAAGTCCTATATCTTGTATGCTTCCAGTTTAACATCCGAAGCATGAAGTAGTCAGTCAAGGGAAGCAGTAAAACACATTTTTTTGTGGCATTTAATGAACTTATCTCCAAAACAGATCATAATACTTATCCAACCGACCTTATTAGATAACAGAATAGAAATGTGTTAATGATAAATGATTTTATTTCTGTAAGTAGGTTTATACAAACACTTTTACATGTCAAACATTTTTTTTAAACTAGATGAGGCCGGCGTTTCCTATCTGACTACTCTGAGAAGAAAGGCCGAAACAAACTCAGAGGTCACAGTCTCTTTTAAAGTCCAGACATAATCTTGGTCAGATCATGTGAAGACCATGTAGGTTGGTGTCTGAAATGGTCTTTTGAGGAAAGAACCACACAGATTGAGTGGACCTGTCCAGTCCAGTCCAGTGTTATTTATAATTACCTATTAAATTAATATTATTTATTAGGTCGACAATCGATTATATTTTTTAAAAAGCATCTTTTGATTTAACATTCTTAAAAATTTGGACCCGTATGAGCGAAAGAGGACCAAATGCAATAGCCCTCTTAATAAGGATTGACAGCTGAGCAGTTACTAAAATTACTTATGCTTTGACCTTCTAAAGTTCTCACCATTCAAGTTTTAAAATTTAGAATGAAACGTTGAATTACTTTTCCTCTTTTGTTTTCCTCTTTTTCTTTTTAACGGAAGAGATGTTCAATTGATTCATTTTTTATTGACAACTTGTATTTTGTAACTGGGCTTGTTTTGAGAAACGTCAAATGCAACGTTATCATAAAAAAAATGTACATGGAAAACGTATGTAGATATTTTTATCAAGTCTTTAAGAAAGAATAACGTGACTTAAAAATATATCGATCTATTTTTAATTTTAAACCAGTGTTATGTCTAAATCATTTGTATACAAAAAATGTTTACATTATCATTTAGTAAGCGGCGCCTGCGTCAGAATATAAAATTTTATGCAGTTTCGATATTGAACGCGTCATTCAACCGATAGTGATGAGTTGAGCACCACTTCACACCTTAGCCTGAACTTGTTATACGTATACAGAAGGTCATTCAGTAGCAATATCAGTGTAAATTAAATCGTTATTATTATCGACAGTGGAAATAGGTATTAAAATGGGGTCTTCAAAATTTAAGTACGTTTCACGACTGCCGGTGATTCCCTGTTCCTCATCACTATTGTGTTAATCAATAATTAGCCTATAATGTTCCCACTGCTCGGACACAGGCCTCCTCTCTGTGAGAGAGAGTGGGCTGTAATCCACCACGCGGGCCCAGTGCGGGTTGGGTACTAATCAATGGTGAAGAGCTATTTTAGTATAGTCATTACAAGGCACATTACGAGGAAGAAAGCAATTTTGTTATAAACAAAAATCCTTATAAAGGATAATTTTGTTCATTTGAATAAAATTGAGTGATAATATCACTGCTGGCAAAGAAACACATACTCTTGCAATGCTTTTGACGTCATGTTTACCCGGTACAGAAAAAAAATAGGCAGTCAGGACTGCCGACAGAAGTGTAAACTTAAACGTAATATGCATAGCATGTCGCATGTCAGTAACGCAAACCCTTAAGATTTCCCCCTACCAACATAGCATGTCAGTAACGCAAACCCTTAAGATTTCCCCCTACCAACATAGCATGTCGGTGACGCGAACCCTTAAGATTTCCCCCTACCAACATAGCATGTCAGTAATGCAAACCCTTAAGATTTCCCCCTACCAACATAGCATTTCAGTAACGCAAATCCTTAAGATTTCCCCCTACCAACATAGCATGTCGGTGACGCGAACCCTTAAGATTTCCCCCTACCAACATAGCATGTCAGTAACGCAAACCCTTAAGATTTCCCCCTACCAACATAGCATGTCAGTAACGCAAACCCTTAAGATTTCCCCCTACCAACATAGCATGTCGGTGACGCGAACCCTTAAGATTTCCCCCTACCAACATAGCATGTCAGTAACACAAACCCTTAAGCTTTCCCCCTACCAACATAGCATGTCAGTAACGCAAACCCTTAAGATTTCCCCCTACTAACATAGCATGTCAGTAACGCAAACCCTTAAGATTTCCCCCTACCAACATAGCATGTCAGTAACGCAAACCCTTAAGATTTCTCCCTACCAACATAGCATGTCAGTAACGCAAACCCTTAAGATTTCCCCCTACCAACATAGCATGTCAGTAACGCAAACCCTTAAGATTTCCCCCTACCAACATAGCATGTCAGTAACGCAAACCCTTAAGATTTCCCCCTACCAACATAGCATGTCAGTAACGTAAACCCTTAAGATTTCCCCCTACCAACATAGCATGTCAGTAACGCAAACCCTTAAGATTTCCCCCTACCAAAATACGCTCAACGCATCATACGCTAAAAAAAATTTAACTTAAAAAAAATTATTTAGATTATAGGTTTTAAACATTGTTACTGCCTCATTGATCTAATTGTCGCAAGTTCTTTCTACTGCTGAGCAGGAGGTACTGAGTTGGATTCCCAGGTTGGGCCAAGTGTTATGGAGATTTTCCATCACGAATTTCTCAGTAGCAGCCCGGAGTCAAATTCAAAATATTTTATTTCACATTAAACTACATGGACACTTATGAAACGTTAGAAGCTAGGTGCACGGTTCCAATAAAATTGGTCGTTTCCTATGGAGAAGAGTCTGGGTTTCGTACCCGGTCGATGGCAATAGGCTCGATGAACTATAGATACACCTCTACCCAACTCTTCGGGGAATCAGGCGTGATGTTATGTTACTTAATTTCTAATTATATTAGATCAGTATCTAATCTGATTTCCGATCCGAGATCCGATTTTGCGTGAACCCCAGTGGGTTCACGCAAAATCTGAATGAATTCAACAAATGATTAATCATGGCTAAGTCTGAGAAAGTAGTTCTTAGTTTCTGTCAAGAATATTCACACTGATAAATGGGCTATCAGCTGACACCGACCGAGATCGTTAATATCGACAGATGTGCCAATTTATCATCGTTTATGAGAATAATAGAATAATACATACTAAATCTCACCAAATTGATCGCCTCACCTTGACATATTTGGTTTGAAACTGCATTTACATATTCATGTATAATTATGTACGTTGCTCGTATGTATAATATTATGTATACTGCATGTTTGAATGCTTCGTTTAACATAACTTCACGCCTGTGAACTCCGGAGTTTAGCAGATGTGAACAGTATACCTAAATTCCGCCACGACACGAGACTTACAGCATAACTGGTTATGCTGCTGTAAGTCTCGTGTAGGTTATTAGGAGAATGGCTTGTTACCATGGGCACCAAATACCAATTCAGGCTTTTACTGAAAATTCCCCAATGAAAAAAACATGGAAAATACTTTGTCCAACCCGGAATCAAACTCAAGACCACTAGAGCAACATTAAAGACACATTGCCTACATTTTGACGAGTTATGTGAACATAAATGTAGGGAGCAGCTGATTTTTTTTGCGTTTTCGGGTTTGGTCCCATAGTAAAAGTTGTTCATAATAATAAGTACAATGACCCCTTAAGAGCTTGTGCGTTAATTATGTTACACCTTGTATATATATAAAAATCGATGTGTGTATGTGTGTATTTTACCTATGGACCCCAAAACGGCTGGAGCGATTTTTATGAAATTTTCAGGAAATCTTTAGATTAGCCCAGCGGGTGATCCTATAATATGTAGTTTGGTAGCGATCGGATCAACAGATTTTTTTGGCTTTTTGGTAATTTTGTTTCATATTTTTAGGGTTCCGTACATCAAAAAGATAAAACGGAACCCTTATAGGATCACTCGTGTGTCTGTCTGTCTGTCCGTCTGTCACAGTCAATTTACTCCGAATCTAATGGACCGATTAAGTTAAAATTTGGTACACATAATTATGAATTTCTGCGACCCAAACACGGACATGTAACGTAAAGAAATGACTTTTGAATATGGAGGTCACATTTAGGGGCCATATATAAGAAAATTTAAAAAAAAAAGTTTTGAAAACTATACTGCTTACTTCGGGGGTCTCAAATAGATTTTTTTTATAATTTTAAAATAAACAGTTTTTCTAAACAGTAACTAACAAAAAGTACTAGGCTTGCATGAATTCAAGTAATATTTCAATCATTATTTAATACTAATGATTGAAATATTATCTTGTATTTATTCGAGGCCATAATCGTAGGATAATTCCCACGAATAGGATTTGGCCGACTAACCGAACAAAAAGTACTAAGCTTGCATAAATTCATGACAGTATTTCAATCATCAACCACAAAATCTGGCAATAGATAATTAATGCTACCCGTGTGAAGCCGGGACGGGTCGCAAGCTTGCTATAAAATATATGTCAATAAGGTTTTAAATAACCTAGCTAGTAACGTTATTGAGGGCTACTGATTTAAAAAAAAATCAGGATCCCTATCAAATTAGTCTTCCAATTTGGAGGTCTATAAGGACTCTTAATGCTATAGATACGAGTCAAGATTTTCTCGGGAGTGTCGCGAATGACCCTTGGTGTGTCCGTGACGGAATTCGCCCCACTTATGTCGGATCTCGATATCTTATATTGTTTGATAGCACATCTTCGGACAATGATATATAGCGTGACCCTAGATCATTTTTGGTAAACACTTCCGTTTAAAGATCCTATATGGGCTTAGAAGATTGGCTTTGTTTTTATTGTATGAGAGTGTATATTTCCTTATTCGGGTTTCAGCGTGATTAAGACAACCTCTTTTTCCTAACTTTCGTGATGGTTATGTCAAAATATTCGTGGAAAAATTGTTTTGAGTGGTATAAATCACAAACATCTTCACGATAATAAATTAGGTAGTCAGTACTGGGCTTTCAAAAGAATAATCTTACTCTGGAAATACGTTTATTAAATGTGCTTGTAGGATTCTTAGGAGTCTGCCATAAAAAAAAACATTACAAGCCTACTAAATTTTCTGTCGCCTACGTAAGCATTTCAAACGATTTCCAACACGGTCCCCAAAAATAACTTCCATGATTGAACCCTCTTCAAAAACCTTTAACTAAACACAGTATCCATTTACGCCCCATTCAAGTAATATTTTCCGCTATTCAAACTTCAGTCGATACTTCCGTCTTGTTTACTGCTTACCAACCGATTAGTTCCTTTCTCTGTGCTCTGCAGTGTTTCTCAAAGTGAGACACTCGTATCCCCAAGGGTATGTCTGTTAGTTGTTGGGGTATCTGACCAAATAAACGTAATGACGGGTGGCTGGCTTATTTTCATAATTGATCTGATCTGCTGACCGTGCACCTAGCTTCTGACGTTTTATAAGTGCCCATGTAGGTTTATGTGAAATAAAATATTTTGATTTTTTTTTTTGGTTTTGGTCATGATAAGAGCGAAATTTACTGGACATCGACTTGATTCCGAGTCAGAATTACATGTCGCACTAACCGAAATTGCTATAATATATGCGAAAAGAAACAAGTCCACCCATCATATAAATCTTTACATCGAGCACATTGAGTTTCTTTTTATTTGCACTCTTTACAGAAATAACAAAAAAAAAAAAATCAGTAACTACATTTTCTTGTTATAAGATGTCTGAGTACACGCCCCGCACTCGGTCGTTTGGGAAATTGAATAATGGGACGTGGAAATAAGTGTAAACCCTGTTTTACACGGGGCAATTTAATTGCCAGTAGCATGCAATAAGCTGAAGCAACAATAAAAGTTACTTGTATCGTATAAACAGTGTTTAGAGTACAAGTCAGTAGTTGCTTAAATTTTATTGTGCGCCACATGCAAGTGATAAATGATAAATGATTTTATTTCTGTAAGTAGGTTTATACAAACACTTTTACATGTCAAACATTTTTTTTTTTTTTAAACTAGATGAGGCCGGCGTTTCCTATCTGACTACTCTGAGAAAAAAGGCCGAAACAAACTCAGAGGTCACAGTCTCTTTTAAAGTCCAGACATAATCTTGGTCAGACAAGACAGTGCATCGCGTAAATGGTATACTTACGTTTGAGAAGCACTGTTCTATTGCTTACAGTAGTGTCTCGTTCCATGATCATATTTTACGTCATCACCCAATCTGCTCTTGACCGTGGTTTATTTTAGATGCTGGCCGTATTTGTGGGTTTGATTCAGTTTGTTTGGGTTTCAAAGAATGCAGTGCTTTGATCTGGTGCAAAATTTTGATGTGTGGTGTTAGGTCCTGGGTTATTGTTTGTAAAGAGATGAATGTATTGTATTTTAGCTGGCTTTACATGATATACAAAATTAGTCCAGAAAACAAGCAATGCCATTTGATCTAAAATGTTTATATACTGTACACTAAATTCGGCCTTCTCGAAAACCGATTTTTTATAATAAATTCGATTGCATTTTAGTTAGAAGCATTTTCTACCTTTGGAATATTAAAAAGCATTTTTGTACAAAGAAAATATTATCTCTAAAAGTAATCATTAAAACAATTATGTGAGGAATCTGACTGTTGATAAGCTAAATGGATGGTGATCAGTTATCTTTTGTTCAATAATATTATAATATATAAAAAATATTTATATACCTATAATACATTTATGTATTTTTGCATGCTCTCATCCTTAAACTTTATTATTCTTTTCTTTTTTGCCCATTTAAGAGTAAATCTAAAATGTACTTTTTGCATAACAATTCAATCAATCTGCCTAGCCTTTTCCCAACTATGTTGGGGTCGGCTTCCAGTCTAACCGGATGCAGCTGAATACCAGTATTTTACATGGAGCGACTGCCTATCTGACCTCCACAACCCAGTAACTGGGTAATACGATACCCCTTGGTAAGACTGGTTGTCAGACTTTCGGTCTTCTGACGACCCGTAACGACTGTCAAAGATCTACGAATGACAGCCGGGACCAACGGCTTAACGTGCTTTCCGAGGCACGGAGGAGTCTCGGTATGTAAAGATGGTCACCCATCCACGGACAACCCCAGCAAGCGTAGCTTAACCTGATGGATCGACCCGTGCGGCTGTTATTACTTAACAATTAGTATAATGAAAATGGGAGGCGCTGAATCTTTTTTTTTTTGGATGGGATATTACCAAAAGACTTCTCCCGCTCTGGGCGGAGCGGGAGGGCGTGTCAGACTTTTACTTACTAAAACCCACCCGTGTTCCTTCAGTTGCCTATGCCAGGGGCCACGGTAACTCTTTCGAACATCCCGCAAAGGCGCTGACTTCTGACATACAGGTTTTGACCTAGTTTGGGTTTCAGAGTCTTCATATGATTCAGTAACCTCATGTTATGTCAATAAAGATTATTTATGTATATATATAAAGGACAATTTATATTGTAAATTTAAAAAAAAACATTTATCCGTCATTTGTCTGTCTGTTTGTGCAAAGAATATTTTCTATATTTAATCTAGGAAGAGGACTATGATCTACGGGCTGACAATGTAAACCAAACAGTAATAAACTTACAAACTTACTTGCAATATTATCTGATACTTTACTCGTTCATAACTCTATACAGAACAAAATTGTGAAGCGAATGCAGTTTTTCTTTGAGGAAAATAGTTTTATGCGATTGGGCAGTTCGTCTCCTTACAATACTGACGTCATTGATGTTCGCTTTTGTTTTATTTGAAGTCCAATAAAATTGCTTTGCTATGGTCTTTTGTTTTTAGAAAGAATAGCAAATAGTTTTTCAGCAATATCCATTTTGATTTAAACCTACATGTTCTTGATATCACGAGTTTCGTACCACAAAAAAATGAAATCATAATACCGCTGTCAGAATCAGATTGATAGATGATAAATGTAAAAGAAATGAGTTTGAATAAAACGCACAGAAAAGGAACATAATTATGCATCGTTATAATGGATAGTCCAGCAATATCGCAGTTACAAATATCATTAGAGGGAAGCCGAAGAAAAAATTATTCAGTTCTCATAGACAAAAAACTGTAGGTTTTTAACCTTATGATTTATTAAACTGGTATTAAATATAATTATGTAATGTGATGTGATACACAGTTACACACACAGGTGTACCATATTATTTGACAATAGTAGACATTAAGAAGAGTGGTCGTTTCGAAGGGATGCCGATAGGAATCGGGTTGTATGAAGGCTACGCCCCTGTAGTCCAGCACACTTGCCAAAGTCATTACCTTTACAGAAATTGGTACTGTAGTTTAGGCTGCAAGAGGTAACAAGGTAATTTATATACATTTATGTGTACAGCCATAGCCTGTGAGATTCGAAACCCTTCGGGCCGTGGGTACAGTCAGCTAATGAAAAAAATACAATATTCCAATACTAAATATGAATTCAGCCAAAGGAATCAGTTTAACCTGAGGCGGGAAACAATATTCGGATATTAACGGAGGGTTAATATCCGAAGATTGGTTCCCCGTTCAGATTAAACATTTATAACCCTCCTTAATATCAAAGGAAATTAAAAACGTAACAGAACATGACAAACGTTTTCAATCATTGAGATTATTGCTTCCCGAAAATATTAATTCAATGCAGGATATTAAAAATTTCTTAGATTCCTGTTTCGATTTTCGTCATCGTTTCGGGATTGAATTTGTATAACACATGAACATCACGCCTCTTGTCTCCGATGGTGTAGGCAGAGGTGTAAATACGCACATTTCACCGGTTATGTTTAAGTCCCATGTGATAGGGGCGGGCCTATAATTATTGCCATCAATCAGGCACGTCTCCTCTATTCTGGGCTGCTGCCGAGAAATTACTAATGGGAAAATGTTCGACCAAGGGCCTATTTAATTAAACCGACAGGCGACAGGCAACAATCCGACAATTTTATAAGCTTTATTCATTGTTTTAATGTTTTATTAAACAGTACAGTTGCCGGCACGAGTCGTGAGTACAAACTCGACTTTTAAACCTTACGAATCTTATTTCCTATTACGGGAATTCGTACACGAGCAGGGGTAATGAGGTTATTATAAGATCAAGCTTATTTATGTACAGGGAGAATACAGAATACAAGAGCCCGCTGACGACGGCAACAACAGTTCATGTGGAATTTGTGGTCACGATTCGTGCCGGCAACTATACTTGTCCTCAAATTGATGGCGCATACATAACATAACATCACGCCCTGTTTCCCCGAAGGGTTAGGCAGAGGTGTACCTATAGTAACACCCACATTTCGCCAGTTATGTTTAAGTCCCATGTAATAGGGAGCGAGCCTATTGCCATCTACCGGGCACAAATCCAGACTCTGGGCTGCTACTGAGAAATTCCAGACTGAAAAACCCAATAACACTTTGCCCGACCTGGGAATCGAACCCAAGACCTCATGCTCAGCAGTAGCGCTTGCGACCACTAGACCAACGAGGCAGTCGAGGCAGTGATGGCGCATTCTCAGTTATATTATACTAGCTGTACCCGCGACTTCGTTCACGTGAGTGTCGTAAGATACATAATATACTAAAATAACGGCTACATTTAAATAATAAAACCCTCTCGTTGAATCGCCCGCCCGCGCTATAACTTCGTTTTTGCTTAGTGTTCTTTCTGACTTTTTTTATGCTCGGCTTCTAAGGGTCATAGCGTGATGGTAAATAGCCTATAACTATCCTCAAGAATCGGGCTACCAAACGCAAAAAGAATTTTTCAAATCCGACTTTTTGTTCATAATTTCATGGGTTTTAATTTTTTTGCACTGAACCCTAATATTTTTTTTTTAAATAAAAGTAACCTAAGTTACCCGCCGTAACATCAGCTATCTGCCAGTGAAAGTCCCGTCAAAATCGGTCTAGCCGTCTGACAATTTTTTACATTTATACTTTCTTATGCATTTAGTAAAAAGTTGTAATTTTGACATTACTAAGAGACACTTCAATTTTATTTATTTGTATAGATAGGCCCCTAGGGATCCCGTTTGCTCAGAAGTCATACTTGCGACCACTAGACCAACTACGTTGTAAAGATCTGCATATTGTTTACATACATGTCGTATTAATGTTTGTAACATTGACATACGGTAACAATATACTCGTTAAATATAATGGCACCAACGTGAGAGGAATAAGTACTAAAGTCAATTATCGCCCGATCGCATCAATAGCTGCTGAGGCTTTAAATGCCTCGTAAAATGTTGGTTCTATGGTTTCCCTTCCAAAAGTATTTGTGGATCAATTTCTTTTTCGTCGTTGTTTGAGCATTGATGAGGTTTTAATGCCATATTTTATGTCTATGGGATTATTTTATTTGAAAAGAGTTTTGGGCGGTATAGATCGTCTTAAAAATTCTTTATTTTAGATCATTGCCTTTGGAAAATTATAATTTTGTTTTTTCATAAACATCTTCATCATCACACACCAGACATTCACCGGTCGGTTCATTCGGTATTTTAAGAACACCTCTTCTTAAAGGCTCCTGCAAATAGGCGCGACACGCGACGCGTATAGCACGCGACATAAAGGCACCGACCGTCACACTACACGATATGCCTGTGTCACGTGCGATTCGCGTCACGTGTCGCGCCTGTTTGCAGGAGCCTTAACCCTTCGGGGATTACAGGCGTGATGTTATGTGTGTTATCTTCATCATCCCGCTCTTGTCCCAATATATTCACGGTTTTTTCTTCCTCTTAACTGTTAGCAGTGTTCTCAGTATTAATAAAATCTGAACTACTAAATTACAAATGAATGAACGATTAATATTGTAGCAAGATTAAAACCAACCTGTTGCCCTACTTACTCAAGTGAAAATCTAGATCTTGCACCCAAGTAGAACGTTGCCTTAGTGAATATTAGATAAGCACCAAATTGCTGAGATTTCGCTGACTTTTCACCCCTTCACGTCGGCCTGTAAATTTTTGTTAAGCCCAATTATTGTTGGAGGTCACCGCTAAGGATTGCCGGCTGTGAATCTAGATAAGTACGCTATTGTACTGATTTTAGAAAAAAGAAAGAAAGAAGAATGAAAGAAAAAACGTTTATTGGCACATGCCACAAGTGCACAAAGTATCACGAAAGGAAACAAAGAAAAAGAACGTTAAAACTAACAATATTTAAATATACAATAGTAATTTTACGTTTGAATAATTAACTTGTAAGTTCTTTAAGTTAAGGTGGCATTAGGTAGGTATCATATTTATGTGGGTACCCATTACAATATTTTAAGGCCCACTTGCACCACAAATCAATAAATGCGTTAAGCGTTAGGGTTAAGTACAGGGTAAAATTTAATTACTTAGCGATACTCCACAGACATGATGGGTATCGATATCTAAAAACGGGGAAAAAAATAGTGATTTTTTTTCGGGTCAATGACCGCTGGTGGTGTTGTTACTTTAAGTATGAGTTGAGAAAATCTGTTTTCTTTTTATCGATACCCATCACGTCTGTGAAGTTTACACAAAGAAAACTGATTTTTTAAAGTAATATTTCAAGTGACTACACTACCTGCGGTTGGATGACCTCAGAAAATAAACTCATCAAATAAATTTCTTTTTGTTTGATCATGTTTCGATATCGATACCATCACGGTGCGGAGTTTCGCTAACTAACTCAACCCATTTGACCCTGTATAGTCATTTGTGGTGCA
Source organism: Fissipunctia ypsillon (assembly GCA_947568875.1). Taxonomy (NCBI): domain Eukaryota; kingdom Metazoa; phylum Arthropoda; class Insecta; order Lepidoptera; family Noctuidae; genus Fissipunctia; species Fissipunctia ypsillon. Next base: position 8,937,683 of record OX387664.1, on the reverse strand, counting down.
AGCATATACAAGGTGTAATATAATTAACGCACAACCTCTTAAGGGGTAATTGTACTCATCATTATGAACAACTTATACTATGGGACCAAATCTGAAATCGCGAAAAAAAATCAGCTGCTCCCTACATTTTGACGAGTTATGTGAACATAAATGTAGGGAGCAGCTCATTTTTTTGCGATTTCAGGTTTGGTCCCATAGTAAAAGTTGTTCATAATGATGAGTACAATGACCCCTTAAGAGATTGTGCGTTATTTATGTTACATTTTGTATAATGTATAGTAAATGCGCTATACTTAAGCCCAATGAAATGTATTAATGAAAACTTGGAAATATTGGTGAAAATTATTAACGGATAGAATATCGTAAAGGTAACGAAAATTTCAGTATACCTACTCAAATATCGAAATAAAGAAAGAAAATACATTTATTTAGCACAGATTAAAAGGCACACAATATAATATACGTGACAACAGAGAAAAAACCGAAATCAAATAAAAAGAGTAAATCAAATCAAATATTTATTTAAAGTAAAGTACGATGTAAGAAATTTGCAGGAAAGTGTGCAAAACTAACCCGAAAGGTTGGAAAAAGTATTCTGAACTGCGTCAAATAACTAATAACGCTAGAAACACTCATTTTAGAGTGTTATTCAGCTCCTCGCAAAATATTTCCCGAAACTTAGACTTGTTAAAAGTCAAACCGAGATTAATCCCGGCTCGACGAGTTTGATTAATCAAATCAACAAAAGAATTTACCACCAAAAATTGGAGCAAAAAAGAGCAAAAAAAAACAAGTAATTTCCCATGTTTTTATACCAAACCAGCATGAATATAATTATGGTAATAGACTACCTACTGAATATTAATTTATAAGAGGTTGGTATAATTTATTAGTTAAGTTAAGTAATTACTTAGATTAGCGATCACAGTCTTGAGGAAATAAACGTTCAAGTCTTCAACTGTTATGATATGAGACACAATTGAATTTCTATTGTTACCGAACATTAGCCGGTCGATCGGCAGCTGAGGAAGCGACAAGGAGAATTTAGAAAATTCTTTACTCCATAGAAATATAAATCCTCGTTACCTCGCTGGTATGAGTATCGACCAAGTGTGAGTCTCTCAGCGTGTATTCTGCTCGGCAAACAAGCGTGGCTGAGTGAGTAGGTACTCTTTGATAGCTCTTGTCGCTGCGACAAATAAGTACTCGCCAGCGGTGTGCCCAGTCAGCGATCAACTATGAATATTATGTATCTCTTTTACTTACATACACAGGACCTACACTGCTTTGGGCGTTTTTTGAGCGAGAAAATTGTTGATAGCTAATCGCTTTCTCGTCGGTGGTGGGACAGGTGCCTAATAAACTTAATAAAATTATTAATTATTCAATCTTTGAAGCTATTAGGTTTTTAACGTATTTAAGTCGTCTGTGGCTTGGACAGAAATATTTAGGTAGCCGGCATTATAACTTTTGTGGCAAAAGTTATAAAAGTTAGGCCTTGCCAATTATTTTAACGTCGACGAATCTTCATGAATTCGTAATTTAAGGATATTATTTTGGAGTTCTTTGATAAATATTTAAGAGCATAATCATGCGTATAGATGTGATACAAATAGAAGATGTTTTTCTTCATAAAACGGTTGCGAGTACCTGCTACGCATCTGACCTTTCTGAAGAACATCACTATAGAAAAATAAAAAACAGAACATCACCAATAAGGTCACTTTATGTTTATGTCGTTCTAGTGCGTCGGGCGGCGATCTTTAGTAATTGAATGAGAATTGATAATTGCGTTCTAGCAACAAAAATGCTAAGATTACTCACCAAAACTAGTACCGAGTCACAAAACTGTACCAAAAACTATCTAAAGAACCGTTGCTAAAGGAATACCATATTCAAACTATTGCACTGAACACAGACAATTGAAACAATTGACAAACACCGTTTTTCATCGAAAAAAAGTTTATTCCAATTAGTTTCACAATAATACAGGTTGTTCATTTATGCAGAAAGACAGGGTGTTTATGTATACAGAGCTCAGTTTGTTAGAACAATTGATTTGATAGCAGTTTCAGTTGTATAGACTACCAATTTATATCGCTCGGCCATGGGGAACAGATATTTTATATTTTCATGCTTGGATTTTTGTGGTATGCTGGCTGAATAGAAAATTTTATGTTTGATATCTCTAGAACTCTATGGAATTTGGTATTTATTTGTTTTGTGTATGTTTCATGTACCAAGTAAGATAATATTTACATTATATATAAGCTAAGTATTAAAATAATATATAAAATAATAATATGTACTCGTATATAAAAAAGGAGGGGAAAGAATCATAGGGCCATCAAAAAATTCGTCCGCATCGCTGTCAACAGGAAAAGTGCCGAAAGTGTGTGTATGTTCAGGGATAATGACTATTTTTTTTGTGCGTCAGTTATATTATTAAAAAATATCAGACACGTATTTTTTTATTTTCTTACGTAATCAAAAGATAACGGCGGTACATTGAGTTAAAATGTGGCATGACGTCACGCCTTGCTAGATTTTATACTCAGTTGTGACGTAGCGAAGCCCCATTTCTAACTTTAATGCGTTTTATCTAAGTCATTTTTTTGTTAATATGATAAAGAAAAAAACACGTGTCTAATATTTTTTTATTATCTGACTGACGGACTAAATAGATTTTTTTTTTACCCAAGCATCGTCCCTATTGGAAAGGCCAAAAATACATAAAATTATGTTGGTGTGTACCAAAGCAGTATTGCTGTGATACGGTTTGAAGAGTAACCCGTTCTAATTACAAGTAGGTACAAATACCTAATATTGCCTGTAAAGCTACGGTTTCCTAGAAGAGCGCTGGCCGTCATATAGCGTCTTTAATTTTCCGGTGAAAGACGTCACTTAAGGCGAAAGCGCCAGGGTAGCCCGCGAAATTCAAATTTTCTTACGTTTTTTGCAATTTGCAGCATTTTATATTCGGTTGTATTTTGATTAAAATATGATTCGCGACCGTAACAAATATGTATTTACAGAATTATAATCATACAACTCTCTAAGACCAAGTAATTCTATTGAATGACTATTTCATGAAATCTTAACATTTCAGGATTATACTAACTTAATGAGTTGTATTACTGTTTTTAATGATTATAATTCTGTAAATACATATTTGTTACGCTCGCGAACCATATTTTAATCAACATACACCCAGACACAGCTGCAAATTGCAAAAATCGTAAGAAAATTTGAATTTCGCGGGCTACCTTGGCGCTTCCCCCTTAAACGTGATTTATAATAAGTATGATAAGTTGGTGTGGTTTCTTGGAGAGCGTTTTTTGACAACGCAAAGTCAAACCTCACTGCCAACTTATTCATGACAGCCGTCACTGCGGCTGTAATGCGGCCTGCGTTAAGGTTGGAACAAAACAGCTAACCCCTTGGTATAGTCTCAAAAGGCGCCGGTAACCACTTAAGGCTCCTGCAAACAGGCGCGACACGCGACGCGATTCAAAGGCACCGCTCATCGCGCGACAGGCCGTGCCTTTGTGTCCCGTCGCATGTCTCTCCTGTTTGTACGAGCTTTTATTCTGAACACATAAAACCCCCCTAGTTCCTAGCTCATAAAATATTTTATATCTACATTACTGATGACATCATTTATGTCCCTTCCTCCATGACATTCACCATAACTACGTGGTTCATGTTTGATATACAATATTATGATTAGACTTACAAGCTAATACATTTCTTATATGTAATATAGTTTTTATTTAATAAAAAATACTTACTACACTTTGATCCCGGATGTGTTTTTGTATGATCATTGCGTTTACCGTACTTTAGAGTTGACTACCTACTTTGTGTCAGTATTATTAAAATGGGTGTTTTTTTCTATAAAAACTCAAACTGATTTCATTTAAATATGGCTTATCTATACCTACTATGAATAAAAAGCCTGATTTAAGGCTCCTGCAAACAGGCGTGACTCGCGACGCGACACGAAGGCACCGCACGTCGCGCGACGAGCGGTACCTTTGTGTCATGTCGCGTGTGGCGCCTGTTTGCAGGAGCCTTTACAACGTCCGATTTAATTGCCTGAGGCTTATCATAAGTTGAGGCAATAAAAAAAGTCGCATCGTCTAAACAGTGCTTAGAGGATGCAAGTCATTTGTTGCTTCAATTTTATTGTATGCGACAGGCAAGAAACTTGTATCGTGTAAACGGGACTTTAATTAACAAAAGTTAATAAATTAATTAAGTCATCTCAAAACCTCTCTCTCTTGAATTTGTATATAATATATATATAATATAGGTATATATTATAGTAAATATGTATGTATGTGTATTATAAATTTATAACTTATTTATGTACAAATTGTTCCATCTCTAACAGAGCACCTGCCATCTAATCTCTTCACCACCCTTGGTTGACTGGTAGAGAATGCCTAAGGCATTAAGTCCGCCTTTGTACTTTTTTAAGTGTGAAAAGTTTAAATAAATAAATAATAAATAATTAAGTCACGCTCACGCACAAACGGCGCGGCGTTGATCGGTACTTACGATATTTTACAATAAAAAGTTGGGATCATGCGTCAACTCACCACCATCTCACTGTTCATGCGGTTAAAAAAAGAATGCAGTATGAAACTGCCATGAGATCCAAAAATAATAGGTACTGTAAACGTCTGGGGGGACGCTTAGAGTACCAGGGTATATAAATTTAAACTGTTGGCGATATTAGCGGTTAATGATTCCTTTAAACGGTTCTACTACATTCTTTATAACTAGATCATCGCTTGTCAGCCAAACTGACAACTTAGAGCTATATCACCCATGAAACTGAACGCGATTAGCACATAAACCACGATTAAGGGCTGTCAGTGACATTATTTTCTTTAACGCTCTTGAACGTAGTTTAGATGTACTGATCGCGTTCAGTTTCTTGGTGAAATCCGCCCTTTACTCCCTTTACTGTTTGCTGTTTACTTTTCTTCATTCAAAATCAATGTTTGTCTTTTAATCTAATCATCTTAAACTCACGAAGGTTGCATCCTACTAGCACGTCAAGTTGCCCTCTACAGTACCTACAGTAAAATATCGGTACCTCTACAGTACCTACAGTAAAATATCGGTACCTTCGATTTGGGAAAACCGGGAAAACGATACCTTACAGAATAGAATATAATAGGTCTTTATTTGCTTAGAATGTAGGTACAGTTACCATACCATACCAAAAACCACCACCACCACCACTACCCCACCAGCACTACACCAAAAACCATACCGAAAAGAAGGTTGAATAATTCCACACAAAAATTATACTTCAAGTTTGTCTAGTATAAATTTATGTTAGGAAATATCTAGAGTCCGTTCATAATATAGAAACCATAAACAATAGAAGATATTGGCCTAGATCGGAGCTTCTTGGCGCTTCTTTATAGAACATAATTTTTACAAGTACCAGTATGTAACACTACTAAGTAACTATGTATGTTAATCGTTATGTCAAGGCCATATAGATTTTCTTTGAATCTGGGAAACGGGGCTCGAAGACGTTCTGTTTTGAATTATGATGTCCATTGGTTGGCTAATAAAGTCTTGTGGTAATTATGTTGTTAAATCGATCGTTTTTCTGTTCAAAATTTGTGGAATGCGTAACTATAAACCTATGTTCGGAAATTAAACGTGCCATAGAGAAAGTTCCTTTGTTTAAACATTTGAATCAATTGATGGTAAGTGGACAAACCTTATTTCATTAAAAAAAAACAAAAAAAAATTGAGTTGTGTGCAATTGGCATTAATTATGAGATAGCATGGCTTTAAAAAATATTCTTCTGACAAAAACTACGTAATCACTAAAAAAATAATGCAGGGTGCATTATTTTTTTAGTGAAAAAAATAATGCAGGGTGCATTATTTTTTTAGTGATTACGTAGTTTTATAATCAAAAATATTTTTGTAATCGAGTTCATAAAGTGTACACACGGATATTGTTTTGAGCCCCTGACGGAGCACGCGTCCAAATCCCGGGCACGGTCCTGATAATATGTGTGGATAGACCTTTACTCGTTCTGATTTCAATCCCCAATAAAGATTTAGTTGCAAAATTTAGTTCTTTATTAGCAGTAATTTAAAGATACAGCAAAATATTAGGCGAAATGGAGTAGGATTTATTTAAACTTACAAACAGATGCCACGACCAAAGAGAAAATAAAATGCCTACATCAGCTTCATCTGCCTGCCTTTTCCTAACTATGTTGGCGTCGGCTTCCAGTCTAACCGGATGCAGCTGAATACTAGTATTTTACATGGATAATACGATACCCCTTGGTAAGATTGGTTGTCAGACATTCGAGCTTCTGACGACCCGTAGCGACTGTCAAAGATCCACGAATGACAGCCGGGACCAACGGCTTAACGTGCTTTCTGAGGCACAGAGTGGTCTTGATATGTAAATAGGGTCACCCATCCATGGACGTTGGTCATGATCCGCGGCAAGCGTATAACTTAACCTGATCTATCGACACGTGCTGCTGTTATTACTTAGCTACAAGCCCCTCCCTAAAATAAAATGCCTGCACGATACCTTTTAAATACATCAGTTAACAGACCCAATTCGTTTTTCTAGTACATATTCGTAGTTACTGTGAATGAGGCCGAAGAAGCAGAAGAGGAGGCAGAAGTTCTATTATTCGTTAAGACGATGATTAAAACATGTGCAGTGTTCCATACTTCCGGTTACTCCTTTTAACCTGATTAAGGTATTACTTGAGTATTTGATTGTATTATGTATTAATCAGATTTATGAAACTATTAGATGACTTTGTACCGCTGGGGAGTTCGTTATACCACTTCTTCTTCCCAGCTAAAGCACTAGGAAGTAGTGAAAGCCGGGCGTTTTGGGAGACTGTCTTATGTAATGTGGACGTTCAAAAAGTTCTGAGTCTCAGCCTAATTTCAATAATTATATTACTATTGATTTTAATCCCTGTCTTGAATAAAAAAACCAGCCAGTTCCTCCTGTTAGCAACGAGACATTAGAAAGCCGCGTATCCACTTCCGCAGCCTCGAGCCGAGCTACCTCATCGTGAGTATGCCGCGGGCTGCGGAAAGTTCACGTGTCTCCACTTGAGTCACAAAATAAGGCAACGAGGCAGCAGGTCTCAGCCAGAGCCACAGTTCTCTCAGTTTCTCATTAACCACCATGGTTGACGCACGTAAAGTCGCTTTTTACCTCGGAAACGGGTAGTTTCATTTCGTTGCTTATTATTTACGCAAGAATCGTCTTTAAAATGTTTATTATGATGATGCGGTGAAGTTGGATCCCACAAATGTCTGTGGTTTTCGAATAACTTAATTATCTCAATACATTTATCTTTATCCATTTTGCCGCGTACCGAGCATACGTACAACCGTCTCCACTCAACACACGGCTCATAGTGAGGTGTCTTTGAGCATAGCCATTTACCAACATAATTTAGCTCGCTGCGCGGCAGCCGCGTTGGTTCATGTCGCGGCAAGTCTCGACTCGCGGCATGGTCTCCACTAGATCTACCTCGGGCCTTGCAACAGGAGACGCCCTGGGCGTCGAGAATTGGTAGGTAGTCAATTCCCGACCACCATAGGCGCGGGCTTGCGGACGGCGAGCAATGGGTAGCTCGCCGTCCGGTAAGGACCAAGCCCGAGTCGACGGCGCGTTGTGTTCCACGTGCACCTCAAAGAGATGTCAGCACTATTGACGCGATCCGCTAGGGCCGATGCCAGTTAGGGTTGCGGGATGTTCGAAAGAGTTACCGTGGCTCCGGCACAGGCAACTGAAGGAACACAGGTGGGTTTTAGTCAGTAAAAGTCTGACACACCTCCCGCTCCGCCCAGAGTGAAAAAAAAAGATCTGCCTCGGGGCGAACGACTGCCTCGGCCCGAGGCAGCCTCAAATGGACACGCAGCTGAAGAAGTTGTTAGATAGATCCCAAACATCTGTTCAAACAAGCTAACGTTCAAACGTCTACAGTGTTTTTTTTTTTAATTTTATTTATATCTCTTATTTTAAACGTTTTATCACTATTAATTAATGCAGTGATAGTACAAACCTTTGCAGTGTTATAATCTAGCAATAGAATATCTAATCTATTTTTTCTTCACTTTCAGATCAGCATGGACACGTTCGTCTCAAGCTCATCTGTAACCAACGTTATATTTAAATCAAGAACTTAACCGTATGTATCACTTTACTACTTATTTTTATTTCATTTTGTAAAGAAATATGGTACCTACTTATTGTAAAAGGGCGTATTGTTTTCTGACTCCTTTTTGTATACATATCACGTTTCTTTTTAGTGCTAACGCTATTTTTCTCCGTTTTCTACAGCTTATTTTTCCAAATTAATTGTAAGGTTTTATCATGAAACTCTGTAAAAGAGAAATGAGTTCGTATTTTCGTGAAAAACAAAACCACACAGTCGGACACGGGCTTGAAATAATATTTATTAAGAAATAGTTGACCCGACAGATTTTGTCCTAATCCAAATATTAATAATTCAAACAAAAATCCCATAGGAAAAGGACGTTCAATTTGGAAATTTTCCGGGAAACTATTACGAACATTTTAAAACAAAAATAACTGGCCAAGTGTGAGACGGACTTGCACACGAAGGGTTACGTGGCAAAGTACAATATTTAACACTACATATTTAAAACAAATACTAAACGAAGAATATTTTTCATCTTAAATCGCAAAGATAACTTTGTATTTCTTGATACTGTGAATTACGAAGTTATTTTTTGCAATTGCAGAAAATCGCCCATTATCATCTGCCTAGCTTTTTCACTACAAAGTGGGGTCGGCTTCCAGTCAAACCGGATGCAGCTGAGTACCAGTATTTTACATGGAGTAACTGCCTATCTGACCACCACTACCCAATTACTGGGTAATACGATAAAAACGTCCATATTTAAACAAAATGCCTTATGAATCGGCGTTTTCAATATTTTTTGATTAAACATAGTTTAAGGTACATGATATACAGAAGTTTCAAATTCCTAACTTGCTTAATTGTTGCGATAGACCTCGTACAAAAATGTTCAAAAACTGACAACTTTTGAGGCCCCCTATTTCTTCATTATTGAAGATAAAAAAGTTGTACTCTACTCGATGAGTTCTAGACAATGACACCCCACAAACCAGGGAAAGAAAGAAAAAAAAATCAAAATCAAAAGTATATTGTATAATGACCCCCTTTGATTTTGAACTTTATTTTGTTTTAATATTTGTTGTTATAGCGGCAATAGAAATACACAATCTGTGAACATTTCAACTGTCTACCTACCACAGTTCATAAGATACAGCCCGCTGACAGACGGACGGACAGACGGACAGCGGAGGCTTAGTAATACGGATCCGTTTGGCACTCTTCGGGTACGGAACCCTAAAAATATCGAAATTGGTCCAGCCGTTCTCAAGTGATGTGCTTACCAACGAACAGCATTTCCTTTTTAACCACCGATGGAAACAGAGGGATGTTATAAGTTTAACGTGTGTATCTATCTGTGGCATCGTAGCTCCCAAACGACTGATTTTTTTTTGTTTTGCTTGAAAGGTGACTTGATCGAGAGAGTTACATACATAAACTCACACCTTCATCCCATGGGAGTAGGCAGAAACTACAGAACGCCACCTGCTACGATCCTCCGATTGAGAGTGTTCTTAGCTATCATATGATTCAAGAAAATATAGTCTATTGATTAATGGATGTTTTTAAATTTTAAATTAAACGTTTTTTATTTATATGAAGATTAAAAATTGACAACGTAGACTCGAGAACGCTTCATCAGTTTATCGTAGCAATCAAGTCTAATTAAAAATTTACCATTTTTTGCTATAAAATAATCAAGGGTACATACCCTTTATTAATTCTCAAGGTATTAAAAGGTGTCGACTACGGTCGATAACCGCAAGTTTACCGAGTGTCATTAGCCATTTGTTTTGAACCGTCCGCAACTGTTGTTGTTTTTTTAAGAGGTATAATTACGAGTTATGTTTATGATTAGGTCCATAAGCTGCAGGTAATAAAATTATGATTGGCGACTGCATGGTGTTCAACTAAATCTAGTTTTATAAGGTATGAAGAAAAATAAATATTTGAGGAGAATATTATTTAAAAAAAATAATAAACATTTTTAATTCGGACTGATAGAATCCTTAGAATGTTAGTACAGTAAAACTTATGAAACTAGTGTTAGTATTAAAAAAAAAAACATAACATCATCACGCCTTGTTTCCCTGAAGGGTTAGGCAGAGGTGTACCCATAGTACACCCACATTTCGCCAGTTATGTCCGCAGCAGGTCTCCAAGGTGAAGAGCCTCTAGTCGATATAATAACATGATCAAACAAACTCACCTGCAGTGAAGTTCGATCATTATTGTACGAAGGCTTTGTTCGAAGATGTATATGTTTACCATGCAGCTTCTCCGACTCACTCGGCAACCTGTCGCGCTTTAGAATCTATATTTTAAAAATTATTAATGTTATCTGTGGTCCAGCTGTCAAACTTCATACTTTAGAGCTAAATTGCTTAAGCTCACAACTTCAAAAAACAGAGGGTCTAAGTACCTGCAATACAGGAGTAGGTACTGGGTGGGTGGGTACATATACATCTTCGAACAAAGCCTTCGTACAATAATGATCGAACTTCACTGCAGGTGAGTTTGTTTGATCATGTTATTGTACATCAGCTTTGTTCTCGATGTATATGTTTACCATGCAGATGTTTAGAGTTTACATCATGAAGTTGTGAACTTAAAACAAGTACGGTATATACACTAAGTAGGTATTAGAAAGGTGACACAATATAAAAAGAAACATCTTTTTATAAATCAAATTATATTAGAGTACTATCAGTAACTATTAATTAACTTTTACTATGAAAATAACATTTCTTCTTGGAATGACAGTACTTAATGGATATTAATCAAATTATATTATTATATTTTTTTTTTTTTTTTTTAACACTAATCTTTAGTTTCCTTCTAATTAAATTATTACTATTTCTTTAGCAATCATTAATAATGTATTTTATAATTTATTGATTAAAAATAGCCTCAGTAAAATAATCACAAGTTATAGGTCTATTATAGAACCTTTCAAAAGTTTTTGACATACTGGTCCATCCCGCTGTCTGCCTAATTACATCTAAAGGCACGCCTTTTGACTTAGCCATAGAGGTTGCAGCATGTCTTGTACTATGTCCTGTAAACATATCAATATTTATACCACAACCTAATAAAACATTTTTAATCCAGCGCCCTATTGTTGAAGAAGACACAGGTTTGTGTGGTTTCTTAAATGATAGAATAAGTAAGTCTGAATTATTTCTTATATCTTTTGTGATTGCTATATAGTCTCGAAGAGTCTTAGCTGGGCATAAGTTTTGTGGATTTATATAATATAAATTAATACTAGGCTGGCTGCGGCCTGGACCAGATGTCTTGACAATATTAGAAATTATAATATGAATGCCAGAGTCTGAATATTTTATGTTACTAATTTTTATAAGAGATAAAGTTTGAGCTCTGTGGGCTGTACTTAATGCTAGTAACATCACCAATTTTTTAGAAATATTTTCTAAACTTAAATTATTATTTGGATACCAGTCTTTTAAGTTATTCAACACCTTGTTTGTGTCCCAAGTTACATTATATTTTGGTAGCGGTGGTCTACCTTTATAAAATCCCTTCAATAATCTCTTTATGCGGTCATCTTCCCCAAGTTTAGAGTTACTAATTAATGAAAGTGCAGATTTATGAGAATTCAATGTCCCATAAGATGCACCTGAATTATATAATTTTGTGAGGAATGTCATGACATATGGCACTGAAGCTTGATAAGGATCAATACGGTTTTCTTTACAAAAATTCCACCATAACTTATAAGTAACATTGTACTGTCTAAGTGTATTCACAGCAAGAGATCTAATCATTACATCCACAGCCTGTGTAGGAATTAATCTATTTAACCAGGCTTGCCGGATAATATTCCTGCTATCAATGTTAATTGATGGTGGAGTGGATGACTGTCTCTGAAAGAAGAGGATAAAAGATTCTTATGAGGAGATAAATGAACCAATTTTGATACCAAAAGTTCATTCATGATCGGATACCAAGGTTGAGATGGCCAATAAGGCATAACCATAATGCCAGTGGCCATATCCACTTTTATTTTCTGAATACATTTCAAAATTAAACTAAATGGTGGAAATGCATAGAAAAAATGTTGCGTCCAAGAAATTGTAAAAGCATCAACATCCCAAGCTTCTGGATCTGGTTTCCAAGATACAAAAGACTTACACTTTGTATTATGTCGTGATGCAAATAAATCTATGCTGGGACAGCCAAGTTCTGATACTATTTCTTTATAGGCAAGGTCACTCAATTCCCACTCTGTATCTGGATTTATTTTTCGGGATTGTTCATCTGCTTCCTTATTATCTGATGATTTAATGTATGATGCAAAGAGCCATAGTTCCCTATCTTCACACCATCTCCATATATCTTTTGACAATTGGTTAAGATGTAGGAATTGAGTGCCTCCCATTTTGTTAATATAGGATATTGCTGTAGTATTATCTACTCGTAACAATATGTTTAATTTTCGTCTGTGTTTTACAAATGATTTTAATGCAAGAAATATGGCCAACAATTCTAAATAATTAATGTGATAATTAAGTTCTTCAGTTTTCCAATAACCACTAATTTTTGAACTATTACATACACCCCCCCAGCCAGTTCGGCTTGCATCAGTAAAGATAACCATATCATAAGTAGGAGATAACATAGGTTTTCTAAATTTTGTAATATTAGTAAACCACCACTGAAGATCTTCTTTAATGTCCGAACTAACATACATTGTAGAGTCATAATTATTATTACTTTTTGTAAGAGCTTTTAATTTATAGTGCTCTAGTGTTTTTGTGTATAACCAACTGTACCGGGAGGCTGGACAAGCAGCCACTAATGTACCTGTCAACTTGGCAATGTCACGAATGGAGCAAGAATCCATTTTGATATATTTGGCGACACTGTTTTCTATGCATTTCACTTTTTCTGAAGGTAAGCTAATTGTCATATCCAATGTATTAAAGACAAAGCCTAAAAACTGACACGTCTGAGATGGTACTGTAACACTTTTTTCAAAATTTATGACAAATCCCAAACACTGAAGTAAGGAAATAGTTTCTTGATAATTTTTGAGAGCAGAGGTATAATCTGATCCAATTAGTAACAAATCATCTAAGTACTGAACTGATTTAAAGCCTCTTTGACGGAGGTAAGTTACTACTACTTTCATTACTTTTGTAAACACCAGTGGTGCACTACAAAGGCCGTATGGTAGAGATTGAAACTCATAAAGTTCTCCATAGCGGAATCTTAAAAACTTTCTATGACTTGGTGTTATGTTAACTAATAAGTATGACTCTTTCATGTCAATTTTTACCATAAAATCGCCTGGATTAAGGAGGGCCATGGTTGTTCTGATATCTTCCATTTTAAAATGGGAAGTAGCTACATATTCATTAAGGCTTTTTAGATTTAAAATAAATCTGTGATCACCGTTAGGTTTTGGAACTAAAAAAGTTCTTGACACAAATTGATTTCTACAGGGCTTACAAGGTGCTATGGCTTCTAAACTTAACAAATTCTGAATTGCCTCTAACATATTTTTATGTTCCTGGTCTGACTTTGACTGAAAAGGTTGTGGTTCTGAATGTTGACAAGGTACTTCAATGAAAGGTATACTATATCCTTGGATATAACCTAAAATGACTTCATCGTCACATATTCTTTGCCAACAATTTATAAAATGTGACAGTCTCCCACCATGGCTTACCTCTATTTGGTGGTTGGGGCATGTGGTTTTGATTGTTTCCACTGTCTCAACTCGGGGTTGGTTCTCCTCGGGAACTTCTGTTGGTAGTTCTTCACTACTGGTTGTTTCTTGGGCCCATTCCTCATTACCGTTCGAGAACCAGTGTGATGGTAACGGGATGGGCCACTGTAGTTTCCCTGTTTAGGATTTGGGATGAATTTTTTGATAGAGTTTCCACTCTTTTGGCCATTTTTAATAGCTTTAATTTTTTCATTCAAATCACTTCCAAATAAGTACTCATCTCTTTCAACATCTTTTACCAAGTTTAAAAACTGTTTGTCTAATGCAGGCAATGTTAAATTTTTTCTTGCCTTTGTTTGCATGGCATGTAGATCAGCTAAAATTCTGATTGCATTACATAGTGATGATATCACATTTATTCTATCCATGTTCTCATCTACTGTGAGTGATGATAATATTTTGCTCAGCATTGACAGTCCTCGTCCAAGCTGATTTTGTTCAATCTCAATCTTCTTATCACGATTGCAAATGTTTTCACCGACCGCTGTAGCAATTTCAAGATTCAGTTTGGGTGCAATCAAGTACTGACAATTTTCAGGTATAACCTCCTCCATAAGCGGAGCCTTTGCCTCTTTTTTAAGTCCGGCTTTCAGTATAGTATTCATGATTCGAGCCACATCCTCAACTAAGTTTGGACCAAACTTTGGTTGCTCTGGGAGTGGGTCTCCTAGTGCCGTGAGGATGTCTGTACTTAGTACAGCTAAGGAAGAAGAAGCATTGTTAGCTTCTAGTATTGTATCAACTTGAGTTAAAACTTCCTGATCCTGAGGTTCAGTTTGTGACAAATTTTCATTATTTTGGGGGACCTGTTCCGTCATGGACTCCTCATCCGACGTTGAACCATGATCTGAAAAGCATTTCAGTTTTTTTTTTTTTTTTTTTTTTTTTTTTTTTTTTTTTTTTTTTTTTTTTTTTTTTTTTTCACTTTGGTCCAAACGATCTTTCAACCGTTTTTCAATTTTTCGTATCTTCTTTAAATATTTTTCTAATTTTCGGTCACCCTCACTGAGTTTGTGTTTTCTACCCATTTCTGTAGTGTACACACTGAAAAAACACTAAATAAACTACTTTTATTTAAGTAAATAACTTTTTTTACAGCGCCGGTTACCGCGCGAAACGAAAGAATGAAGTTTGACAGCTGGACCACAGATAACATTAATAATTTTTAAAATATAGATTCTAAAGCGCGACAGGTTGCCGAGTGAGTCGGAGAAGCTGCATGGTAAACATATACATCGAGAACAAAGCTGATGTACAATAATGTAGTTAAGGGAAGTCGGCAAATTGGATCCGTAACTTCGGAATAAGGATTGGCTCTGAGGACCGGGGCGTGTCGGGTTTGGACGGGAAGCGGATGCGGCCGGTGCCGGGCTGGTCGATGCTCCGCCGTCTCTCGGGGCGACGGGGCGGACTCCGGACCTTCGTTCCGGCCTTCCGCGGATCTTCCTAGCCGTATGGCCGCGTCGGTTTCGTCTCGTGCAAGATCGGCGCGGTTCTGTACGACCGCCGTTCAACGGTCAGCTCAGAACTGGCACGGACAAGGGGAATCCGACTGTCTAATTAAAACAAAGCATTCCGATGGCCCTCGCGGGTATTAAACAAAAAAAAAATAGGGAGCGAGCCTATTGCCATCTACCGGGCACAAATCCAGACTCCGAGCTACTACTGAGAAAATCCAGATAGAAAAACCCAATAACACTTTGCCCGACCTGGGAATCGAATCCAGGATCTCATGCTCAGCAGTAGCGCTTGCGACCACTAGACCAACGAGGCAGTCGTGCGACCACTAGACCAACGAGGCAGTCGTGCGACCACTAGACCAACGAGGCAGTCGTGCGACCACTAGACCAACGAGGCAGTCGTGCGACCACTAGACCAACGAGGCAGTCGTGCGACCACTAGACCAACGAGGCAGTCGTAAAAAAAAAATAGATGTATTATAAATAATATTTTAAATTACCCAGTAAACTGTGGAGATTACTGGGTATTAAGAAAAAACAAAACTAGCCTCCTAGCCAGAGGGATTGGAGGAACACCGTGTGGTTATAGTCAGTAAGGAATCTCGCAGACACGGCGACTGAGGACATACATGAGGATTTTTATAACACGAGATAAAAATAATATGTATATAGGATCCTCGCCCGTCGGCTATCTAAATAATCATTATTTAATACGTATAATTTTGATCTTTTAACTTAGTTAACCAGTGCATAGTCAGACAGAAACGAGGTCACAACCAGTTCGATAAAAACTACTAGTTGTACCAAAATTCCTAGCCTGCATTTTCCTCTGAAAAACGAATTCTTTTCTGTATTTTCATTGTTGTTCGATTTGAAGAATTAATAGGATAGAACTGTAAATAACAACAAAATACAAATAAATAAAACTGACGTGTCTGTTTGTAATGGCAGACAGTACTTTTAACAAAAAAAAAAAAAAATTGTCTGTCAGTCTATTTGTTCTGGCTAATTTCCAAAACGGCTGGACCGATTTTGACGGGACTTTCATTTACAGATAGCGGATATTATAAGGAGTAACTTAAGCTACTTTTAATTTAGAAAACTAATTGAGGTTAAAAAAATAAAGCCTATGAAATTGTGAACAAAATCTGATTAGATTCAGATATCGGGCAATAGCTAGTTAGTCTATAATAGGCTAGTATAGTGCTGTCTACTATCAACCTTCCTATTTTGGTACAGTCAGTCTCAAAATTATGTATAAGTACATAGACAACAATTCATAATTTTGATTGTCAACAATCTGTGTTTCATAATATTGTATCAATGTGTAGCTATAATTAAGTACCCAATGTGAGCTTTGTGGCTACATATTGACATAATGGAACAAAAATTTTAGACAGTTAATATTCAAAATTTTATTTCACGTTAACCTATGTATATGGGCTATTATGGAACGTCAGAAGCTAGGTGCACGGTGCCAATTGGTCGTTTCCTACGGAGAAGAGTCAGCAAGAAACTTTACGGTTAAGTACTCTTTTAACAAAACAAATTCTTGTCAAAAAATTTAAAATTAAATTAATCCTTGTCGATGTAAACATCTTCTTGGGGCTGACTGTACCATCATGCGAACCAACATCTGGTCCAAAGGTTGATCGGGAACAATCAATAGTTAATCATTAAACGATCCCGAATGCAAAATTGATGAGTGTTTACAATACAAGTTTATCTTCATTGCTTGAAAGTTGAAATTAGTGTGAATGTTTTAAAAAGGGCAAAACGTGGGTGTACTATATTTACTGTAGTTACATCTCTGCCTAACCCTTCGGGAATTACAGGCGTGATGTTATACTATAGTTATTTTAGAAAGATTGGGCTGTTATGGATCTGGATGCGTATATTTTGTTTTGTTTACATCACAAGTAGGTCAAGGTTATAGTCATTAACGTAAACAAACTTCGTTTATGCAATGCAAGATTTTACAAATTTTCACTAAGGTCACTCGGCCTATTGTAGTCAAGGGACATACGTAATAGATTGAGGTAACTCGTTATGAAACAATAACGAGTTATCTCAATCAGTTACATTTGCCCCCTGGCTACAATAGCCCCGAGTGACCCAAGTAATTAGTTAATTTATATATAAAACTAAAGATTTAATTAAATTTTAATATGACATGGGAATGGTATTGTTTTTCAATTAGGTATCTTCTTCGGCTTCCATAAATAAACACATACGCATGAATGTAATACACCATAATGAAAATCAAATCGCATTTTAAGTCAACGCACACAGAATTCATAACAGCGATAACTGCGAGAATACAGACATCAGGCTGTTACCAGGCGACTTTTCTCTCTTGCATTTTCTTTTCAAAATATTGCAGAGAAAATACATTCACAATGGCAATAAGGTTGTCAATCCTCTGTATAAAAATAGAAGAAAAAAAACAAAAAGCTGTGTAAATAAAGAGCCAACTGCCAATGAACGAACAGTTATTAATTACAGCTCTGGATTTTTTGTTTTGTTTTTATTTCTGTACGGTCACTTGAAACAGCTTTCGCCAGTCTTTCACTATTCACGTTACAGTGTTTAATGTTTTTCGGAATTTGAATTTTGATTTAAGAACAATAGAAAGTGAATTTGAAATGTCCGTTGTATGTGTTTGTTGTATCTATTGCGAATTTCAATGAACGAAAGTGTGCCTCTAAATAAATTACTCTGCATTTGGCTTAAAAAAAGTTATTTAAATATACAAGATATTCTAGAAATAGAACTAATGAAATCAGAATCTTTAAAAAAAGACGTTTTAATGATATTAATTTTGTTTGATAATTGCTAATCAGTCTCTTCTAAAAAAACTCCTTTAGTGCTAAAAGCAAAAAAGCATAAAACAAAGAAAAAGCATTTCCCTCCTTAATTATTAAAGAATCGTAACTCGGTTCGAGTGTCCACACCGGAGGCCCGCGAAGACAGTCGTAAAATTAAAAGCACTTAATAATTGAAGTAAACGGCACTTCGAACTTATACCAAAGTTCGAAGTTTAGTAGGACCAATTTAATAAACTATTTGGCACAAAAAGCAAAGTTGGCTGGACGAACCGGAGCGATTCGCGCCGAGTCACTTCACACCCACTCTCGGGTATATTTTACAAGTATACTTGGGGTACTTATGAAGTCCTTGCTAAGTTTTTGAGGGTACTTTGTAAAATGAACCTAGAATAAAATAAATTGTTGTGTAGAGCAAGGTTTTTGGGGATAAGTGAAATGTAAAACAAGTAAAGTAGTAGGTAAATTTTGAAAGTGCTCTGTAGATAAAATGTGTCATTTATCTATGCTCTAGCATTGTCTGACTAGATTAGATCACAAACACACAAAATCCGGCCAAGTGCGAGTCGGACTCGCACACAAAGGTTTCCGTACCACCGTATAAAAAGAATTGCTGCTCCATACATTTTGACCTCGTAGGTAGGCAAAAATGTATGGAGCAGCAAATTTTGTTTTTTTAATAACAGACGAAAATTTTTAACGTAGCGGGGTCCAGAATCATGTACCGAATACGTGGTTTCAATTAATGTGATAACCTAATCGCCACCCTGTATAAGTTAGAGAGAGTATAGAGTTTAGATATATAATTATTGCAAAGATCAACAGAAGAAATGAAACCGAACTATTTCATCAACCAACTAACACATAACAGAACATCACGCCTGTATTCCCCGAAGGGTTAGGCAGAAGTGCACATATAGTATTAGTCGCTATAGTACACCCATATTTCGCCAGTTATGTTTAACTCCCATGTAATAGGGTGCGAGCCTATTGCCATCAACTGGGCACAAATCCAGACTCCAGCGAGCAGCTACTGAGAAATACTAGATGAAAAAAAACCAATGACACTTTGCCCTACCCGGGAATCGAACCCAGGACCTCATGATCAGCATTAGTGCCTGCGACCACTATAAGAACGAGGCAGTCCAACCAAATTATCCAATTTATTATAATACGGTTAAAAATAACCTCTCTCACTTCCAAAGCGACCAAATCAAGCGCTCATCAATCTAAATAAATCAAGCAAAATACTTTCAGCAATCAATTCCTTTGTTTAAACTTGCCAGTGAAAGGTTCAAGGCCACAATAGTCAATTTCCTCGACTAATCTCCCAAATGGGGATGACATAGCAATAATAAAAATTCGTTTTAACAACCCCAAGTTTGCACGGAGGACCATCCGCATAACTGACATAGTTCCAAAGTTTTTACAACAAATAATAATTGAAAAATTTCATTGCTCGAGTTCAGGCTAAATTATACTACTTTATGATTTTGAAACTGTATTAGGAAGAGTTTGCTCGTAAAAAGATATGGCTGTCCAGTGGTTTAATTATCTTTATTATTTTGCTTGTTTACATATTTTAAAAGTTTGAGGAGCTCGTGGCTAAGTAATATCAGCCGCATGGGTCGATCCATCAGGTTAAGCTGCGCTTGCCGGGGTTGGTCCGTGGATGGGTGACCATCTTTACATACCGAGACTCCTCCGTGCCTCGGAAAGCACGTTAAGCCGTTGGTCCCGGCTGTCATTCGTGGATCTTTGACAGTCGTTACGGGTCGTCAGAAGCCCGAAAGTCTGACAATCAGTCTTACCAAGGGGTATCGTATTACCCAGTAACTGGGTTGTGGAGGTCAGATAGGCAGTCGCTCCATGTAAAATACTGGTATTCAGCTGCATCCGGTTAGACTGGAAGCCGACCCCAATATAGTTGGGAAAAGGCTAGGCAGATGATGACATATTTTAAAAGTTTGAAAGTCCTCCAAAAGGAAAATGTTGAACTTCATACGCCCGCACTTTTCTTTAAAAAAATAAAGAAGAAAGAAAATAAATATATTTGACCCAGGTTAAGGCACACAATATTCACACAACACAGCTGGCAACAACACACACAACACAACAACACAAACAACAACTTAAACATAACTGACGAAATGTGGGTGTATTATTATAAGTACACCTCTGCCTAACCCTTTGGGGAAACAAGGCGTGGTGTTATGTATGTTATGTTATGTATTCACACAAAAACAAAAAATATAAAATAAAAAAAATAAACTTAAAATAGTATAAATTGTGCGCCCCACGGTTGCGCCAAAAAGGCCCAGTTCAGCATAAATGTCAGACAACTAATGCCTGGCGCTGGTTTTCAACTGTACCTTATGTCACGAGGACGTCTTACTGATGTAAATCAGTTTTATAGTGTGTGTGAATATTTAAATAAAAAGTAGATATATGTAGCAAGTATATGCGTGTAGCAAATAATAATAAACTCTATTAGATATGCAACCATATCATTTTTTTTTCATAATTCATATCAATGAGACATTTAGATGATCAAGTCTAGCTTCCGTTGCACATACATTAGGTATTGCCGTAGATGTTTTCTAAATGTGTCGATCGTATTAATGGATCGATTAATAGGTGGTGGCAGGTTATTCCATACTTTGGACGCTGCATACCGGAAGCTACCTCTAAAGGCGGCTGTACCATGTGACTGAGTCGAGAGCTGCTGCGAGCATTGCCTTCTCCCGCATTCTCGTCTACTCTCTATCCAACTCAACTTATCGTACAGGTAGTCCGGTTTCTGGTATTGAACTACATACAACGAACAGAAGGCACGCCAGGTGTAGTTTGCGTCTCGATTTCATTTTCAATGTCTAATGTTTGTTTAAAAATGGAGTTAATTGAATTCAATAATATCAACATCGCACACTAAAACCCTTGATTTACTTGGCCTTTTTACATTTTACCTAAAGAAATGAAATGAAAATGTACGTATATTTTTGAAATCCTCATTTTTAATACCAACACAATGCGTCACATTTTCAAAGGCCTCCAACGAATTTGATGGGGGCCGTTCACATAAATGACGAAACTCGGTAACATCCGTGGTTGGGGACTGATGGCAATAAGCTTTATTTTGCTTTTATGTGGAAATAAAAGGCGTCCCTTCCTCAAAATGTGTCTCTTTGAAAAATATTAATTTATTCGTTTTCATTCGCAATCTCGTGCAAACTTTATAGCTTTAAATTGCTTTTGCCCGCGGCTTCGCCCGTGTGGAGGTCGAAAATTATCCCACGGAAACATACTACCGGGATAAAAGTATCCTATGTCCTATATCCGTTGTTAAATAGTTACTGTTTGTTTTGTTTTGTTATGTAAATATTTATGTACAATTCACTGAACCTGACTTGATTTCCGTACATCTTTTTCGGGTGACTACTGAAAATCAACGCTTTGTTGTGGGTCCCTAATTGCACAGCATCATGCTGAGTGGGAGCCTTCTTGTCACAGTCACGACGTGCAGCTGAAAACTATTTCTGTTTTGAGCTCGTGATTATAATGTAGATCTATTTTGTTTTATTTTTCTGATTATTCTTATCTTCTTGTATGCACGTGTTTCTGTGACAAATAAACCTATTTTTCTTTCTTTCTATGTCCTAACCCAGGTCATGGTCTACCGTTGTACTAAATTTCACCTAAATCCGTTCAGACGTTTTAGCGTTAAAGCGTAACAAACAAACAAACTCACTTTCGCATTTATAATATTAGTTAGGACCATAAAAGCCACAGTACTTATATATTTTTCTAAGAATTTTTGCTGCATATGTATGTTTTTTTTTATATTCAGTATCTTTAAGTCAAAGCTTGCATAACTCAACTTGGAGAATTTAAAATTGCTGAATAAAATTCCAGCAGCTTGCAATAAAAATATTTAGCACGTTATAAAATGTTTTAATGTTGAATTTAGATGCGACATCTTAACAAATAAATAAAATTGTGTAGTAAATTGTGTGTAATTGTGTGGTGTCTGTTTGTAATGTCAAAATAACAGCTTCTTACTAATTACATAATTATGCAATTATATATGGTAATTATTTGACAAAAGACATTTTTTTAATCAAATTTTCTTTTTAACAGACAGACAGCTGTCTTTTCGTTCCGGCTAATTTCCGAAACGGCTGGAACGATTTTGACAGGACTTTCACTGGCAGATAGCTCGGCTGCCCCATTTCAAAACCTAGTAAGGACCTAAAACGAAATTTTACAGGAGAGCGCATAAACGTAATATAGGTCAGCCTTTAAAAAGTATTTATGTTAAGTAAAAAAAAATACTATTGGTTGTAAAAAATACTAAATAATGAACACATAGTACTAGTATTTTTTTGATATGTGTATATTACATATTTTAAACCCTTTACTAATTTTGATAATTGACACGAGAGGTATTGATGCTTAAATATATCTGTTTTTAAGTGAGTTTTTAACGCTGGTGTTTTTGTATTCGGTATGGACTTACTAGGTTAGGAAGTTTATGCAATAAAACGATTTTTGTAAAAAGTGTCCCTTACTAGGTTTTGAAATGGGGCAGCCGGCAGCCATCCGGCAAGGACCAGGCCCGGGTCGACGGCGCATTGTGTTTCACGCGTGCCTCAAAAATACGTCAGGACTAACTGACGACGGGGTCCGATAGGGCTGATGCCAGCTAGGGTCGCGGGATGTTCGAAAGAGTTACCGTGGCCCCGGCACAGGCAACTGAAGTAACATGGGTGGGTTTTAGTCAGTTAAAGTCTGGCACGCCCTCCCGCTCCGACCAGAGCGGGAGAAGTCCACCCAAAAAAAAGCCGGTAAGATTCCATAATCTCTTATAGATTATTGGGACGTTAAAACCATAGATAGATAGATAGGTTTTTCTATCTCCAATATGCCAAAACTGGTGATAGATAGTTTATTATCCGCACAATCTATAAAATGGGTCCTCGTGAATCCCTTAGAGACAAATTCAAAGAGATTGATATACTAACTCTGCCTTCTCTTTATATCTTAGTAAGTATTTTGTTTGTTCGAAACAACTTAGCACTTTTCAAAATAAGAAACGATTTCCATAATATAAATACACGTAGTAAACATGAAATTGTGATACCCAAATTTAGATTAACTAAAACAAGTAAGTCATTTCTTATAAACAGTATCCGCTTTTATAACAAGTTGCAAAAGTCGGTTACAGAATACTTAGCGATGGAAAGTTCATAATCCACATCAAACGTGTCCTTATTAAAAAAAGCATATTATAAGATTAAAGACTACGTTGAAGACAGAGAAGTTTGGCGCTAATTCCTTCTGTACATCTGGCTTCCCTGGTACCTCATTAACAGCATAACTATTTATGTAAATGTCTATTAACTGCTCCCAAATTACTGACTGTAGACTGTAGGTTTGTAGACCATTTTCTATTTTGTCAAGTACCTGGTACTTGTTGACAGGCCTACACTGTCCTCCCATGCTTAATAACACTGTAATTTGAAAACATTGTAAAAGCCAATTATTTTTAAAAGAGTAACCGTGGAGTTTCTTGCCGGTTCTTCTCCGTAGGAAACGACCAATTGGAACCGTGCACCTAGCTTCTGACGTTTCATAAGTACCCATGTAGGCTTATGTGAAATAAAATATTTTGAATTTGAATTGAATTGAGTTCGGCCATTATTAGATATAATTATAAACATTATCTCATGCACATCAGTAGTGAGGTAGCTGTCACTAACGTTAACTGTCAGTTCACCACGAATGGCGGGATAATTTCACAGGTAGGTTCGCGAAAAAAAAATCTGCTCTTTCCTACATTTTGACGAGTTATGCGAACATAAATGTAGGGTACAGCTGATTTTTTTCGCGATTCCAGGTTTGGTTCCAAAGTAAAAGTTGTTCATAATGATGAGTACAATGATGACTTAAGAGGTTGTGCTTTAATTAAATTACACCTTGAATACTAGTATCTAACTGCTTTTTTATTTAAATCGTTCTGTTCTTTTGAATACCAAGGTAAATATTTAGACAAAAATATACATAGGTACATGCAGATAGTCTTCGTTTTGTTTTACTTTTTTCCATAAATAACTTGTAACTTTTTACTTAACTCGTAAAAAAAAAACAAGGGCTGGTGTAAACTGAATCAGTCTGATTAAAAAGCGAGGGTTTTTCTTTTGAAATGGTTTATACGATAGAGTATTTTTTTAGAACATTGCTGTAATTAAAATACAGATCTATAAATACAACTGTCAACTTATTCCAGCCCTAAGTGGTCAGTTCTTTATTTAGAACTTTACCGTAATCGAAATAAAGTTCGAAATTAAAAAAATGACCCTATGGTTTAAACCTGCTGGGTCTGAAGATAAACTTTGTTTTGTAAGAAGACAGAATTAGATTTTCTCGTAATCACTGCAGTTGCCGGTGCTAAATTAAATTCTTCCGGCAGATTTAAGTCCGTTTGAGAAAAATAATCCCTCTTGGTGGAAGTACTAGATCCGTTAATTGAAAATCTCTGAGAGACCAAACTATTTCCTTTTTAAATCCATGTTACTATTGTTTTATTTGGATTTAAATTGCAGGGATTTATTTTGTAGACAAAAGTAAAATCCGAATTGTTACCTAACTGAACTGAAATTGAAGACTGAAGGGAACAAAATATATTTATTTCTTTATTTATGTACACATACTAAAACATATACAGATACGACATATATATACATATATCGGTTACAGAGCAAGGGAAATCATCGACAAAGTTTTTTCCAATGATCACTGTCTTTATTGAAACAGTTTTTGTCGTTACTTTTCATTGATATTATACTTAGGTAGTCCGGGTAGCCCGGATACTTATTTTTCTACTCCCAAACTAATTCAAATACATATTAAGTATCTCCACCGTTAGCAATCAACGATCAACTCTCAAGCTTAAAGATATAAGGAATTCCTTCAAAGAAAATCACAAACTAAACGTTCCTCTATAAAATTTATGTTTTCAATTTTCCACTAAACTCAGTATTACACCAAGTGAGTATACCACAGCGCAGTGAATCAAATTTACCAGCACCTCCACGCCATGAGATGAGCGTCTTGTAGATTTAATATTCGAAGCTTCACTAAAATTGGACTAAAGCGATTTGCTTTTATATTGGATGCGATCGTTCGCAGACTAAATTCGTTGACCTGTCTTAAGAATAAATTAAATCAAGAACTTATTGGTTCAGGCTTTGAGAAAGCTGTTGCATTTGAAGATGCAATAGGGTTTGAAGCAGAAACAAATTGCTAGTCTTGTGTAGATTAAGAATTCATTTGGTTGAGAGACTGTTGTTTTCAATGAAGATGATTCAAACTATTTTCTTTTGTCTCCATTTCAAGTCTGCCTACGTTCAGATAACAGGAATCAGCGTGCGATGTGCAAAATATTATAAATGCTAAAGTAACTTTGTCTGTTAGAAAGAAAGGAAAGAAAGAATAATAGGTTTATTTATCACAGAAACACGTGCATTCAAAAAGATAAGATTTATCACAAAAATAAAACAAAATAGATCCACATTATAATCACGAGCTCATAACAGAAATAGTCTTCAGCTGCACGTCGTGACTGTGACAAGAAGGCTTCCACTCAGCATGACGCTGTGCTATGGGGGACCCACAGCACAGCGCTGATTTTCAGTGGTCACCCGAAAAAGACGTACAGAAATCAAGTCACGTTTTCGGGCTTTTTAACGGCTCAACGATTACAGTGAAATTTGGCACACGGATTTACTATGTCCTGAGTCAGGACATAGAATACTTTTATCCTGGTAGTACTATGTACCATGGTATAATTTCCGACCTCCACGCGGGCGAAGCCGCAGGCAAACCTTGTTAGTTTAATCATGATTATATAGGAGTATTCACGCTGACGCGCATTATTCTCAAAGATAAGTATAAAAGACTGTCACGTTGGTCTAGTGGTCGCAAGCGCTACTGCAAAGCATGAGGTCCTGGGGTCGATTCCTGGATCTGGCAAAGTGTTATGAGATTTTTCCATCTGGAATTTCTCAGTTGCGGCCCGGAGTCTGGATTTGTGCCCGGTTCATGGCAATAGGCTCGCCCCCTATTACATGGGACTTAAACATAACTGGCTAAATGTGGGTGTACTATAGGTACACTTCTGCCTAACCCTTCGGGGAATACAGGCGTGATGTTATGTTATGTTTTATAGGTGGCTTAACTTAATAACCTATCTGTCACTAGTTTTGGCATACTGGAGATAGAAAAACGTATCTATCTATGGTTTTAACGTCCCAAAAATCTTTATGAGTTTATGGAATCTTACCGGTACATTTCAATATGTCCTTATGACATAAGGACAGATTGAAATATACTGTCTACCATCGATAGGATCTGTCTTTTACTGAAAAAAGGTTATTGGTTTCGGCCTTAAATGTAACAAAGCGTTAAATGGTCCATGTTTAACTTCACAACTACGATTATCATAATAAATTGACTGTGAGACAGAAATTCTGTCTACCTCGACTGTTTGACCTTTGCCAATCTTTTATTCTTTAACGCAATTTTCTTCGAACAAAAAACTTTTCTCTTTCTGTGAGTCACAATCCAATCACCGAAAATAGGATTGAAGTGTTGATTGTTAATTATGTCTGTCTGTCACAGATGTTCGCGATCTATTTGGTTTTTGAAAAAGTTTATCACATCTTGAAATTGTGTGTTGCCAATTTTACGAAACGCAAACTATTTCAGTCATTAAATGAAGGCCAAACGTCTGTAATAATTAACAGTTTTAGAATTACTTGCTACCACCCAGATACCAAGCGCGTTGTTAAAAATTTTGTCTTATTTTTGTAGTAATTTTAGAAAAAAAATATTTCACTCCCGAACAATTTTTATGTTTCATTTTAGTTTTGATTCAGTTTTCCCATTTTCATCGTCAAGAATTGTTTCTTTTCCAATCATTTCTTTTATTCTCTTAGGCCATAAAAACGTAAATTATGTTAAAAACTCGTTTCTCTTTGCCCAGAACAGTCTAAAGTATATATATGTAGTTTAATAATATGTAGTTTTTAAGGTTTTTTTTTTGCATTTGTATATTTGTATATTTAATTTTTCTGCCTTGTCCATGTCATATCATGCTATCAGTCATGAAGATACAAACTTTAAAAGAGTTATTTTAAAAAAAACTTTGTGATTTAATTTAGTATCATACCGACAAACATCCTAGTAGTGACTTCATTTTATAGTTTTTATTAAACATTGAATAAACCACGTCTTCAATTCTAAATAACATTATTCAAACCAACTCTCTTATTAGCAAGCCGTAGCTGAGTACTTGTTTAGCTGATTTATTTTATTACGTGCTCATTAGCTATGCGCACACGCTACAGCGGAAAGACCACTCGAACTTTATTAGAGACAAGCACGATATAGCGTAGAATTGCAGAAACTTTATTAATAGTTGCGCTGGGTAACAATGTCGTAGATTCCTTAACTACGGGAGTGTGACATTATAAAACGCTCTATTTATTTTAGCTTGTAGGTGAATATTATTTTACATTAACGAACTTGCTTCATAATATTATTCACGTGTAAACCACTTATAGTTGGTTTATCCGGTAAGGGAAATATATTGTTCAGTCCCATTTTTTAACCTACTTCAAAAAAAGGAGCAAAATTCTTTTTGTTTGAAAGGGTGCACTTTCTAGCTGGTCCCATATAAATTTTATTAACTTTGCTTGTGGAGTTTTTGAGTTAGCTTCAATAATACGTATTTTTCCCACTTATATGTATATATGGATGATGTTATAATAACCTCCTGTTGCTGTAATTTAGACAGTAGGTAGTGGTATTCGAATTTGTGTGGGGTGAAAAATAAAAACGTTTTTCATAAAAAAATAACTGATTTCCAAAAAAAAAACACTACAAATTGAAAAATAACTTTAATTTCGGAAATCAGTGGCAAAAAACGAAAATACAAAACCGAAGATACCGACTTCTGAAATTAAAGTTATTTTTCACCTATTAGTATTTTCTTTGGAAGTAGGATGTTTTTTTTTTGTAAAAAAGTTTTTACTTTATAATATATGATACATAAGCCATTGAGATGTTTTTGAAAGGTCACATTTGAACAAATCGTCCAATGCCGCAGGGATCCAAACTTTAAAAATAATTATGTCATTTCAAATAAACATTCGCTCGTAACCAGTAAGTATGTATTTAACCTCTAACAAAAGCATCACTTAAACGTTATTTTCGAACAAAATTTATTCTATAATTATGTCTTTGATCTCAGTTTACAAAAGCGTAATTTTTCAGACAATATCGAAAGCATAATCTACGACACGACTATATTCCACCCACGTTCAAGCCTAAGTTCTTTATTTATTTAAATCTCTAAAATATTTTAGTTTATTCCACTAACCTAACCTCATTACCCTCTATCGGTGAATAGAAAAAAAGTAAAAAGGTCTCTCTATAACCAAATTTCTTTATATTATGAAGCAAAATCGATACTTGAACAAAGGCCCAT
This sequence comes from Fissipunctia ypsillon, assembly GCA_947568875.1. NCBI lineage: Eukaryota > Metazoa > Arthropoda > Insecta > Lepidoptera > Noctuidae > Fissipunctia > Fissipunctia ypsillon. The sequence goes on along the minus strand of OX387664.1, from coordinate 8,908,902 downwards.
CAGGTAAAAGAAAATTTTATCGTATCGATAAGGCATTACCTAACTAGGCATGTTCGTCTTACAGCGCCATTTTAATGGCCCAGTCGTAAACTTTTGCCGGCGCGGTACAACTTTTGATGGTTGGCTTTAATTTATTATGGCATGTATTTAATCAATACCAATTTTGATTTCGTAAAAATATTAATTGACCGTCTTTTTATAATACTTAATGATCATCTTTTTGTGATGTGCCTTAGCCTTGAAACTACGACCAACTTGAATTTAGGTATCTAGTGGTTGGTCAGTGGTCACAATTCAAACCTAACCTAACCCATTTGGTCGGAGTGTCCTAGCTTAGTTACTGCGACCAACTACAGGTGGCAGGGACATCGACGCCCAACATGTTACCATGGATTCAAGTACTCGTACATAATTCTGGAGCTTCTGCTTTGTAATTTATCATCATCCGCCTAGCCTTTTCCCAACTATATTGGGGTCGGCTTCCAGTCAAACCAGATGCAGATAAATACCAGTAATTTATCGTCGGTTATTAAAAAAAATCAGCTCTTTCGTACAAAAGTGCAATACCTACGCGGTCAAAATGTATAGGAACAGCAAATTTTTTTCATGTACTGAATCCATGATGACAGGTTCCACGTCGATGTCCCTGCCACCCTGTGTAACGGTACAGACAGTTTTTAAAATGACCAGAAAGTTAAAAGAAGATCATTGTGTGAAAAAGGCGGTAATCATTAGAAGATCAAAAATAAGTGGATGAATCAAATAATCCCCGTTTAGTCTTACTTTCATCTACTGATTATGTGATCAAACAGCCTCGGTTTACACATCCTTTATTCGTGTAACTACTAACTACGTGCTTCGGGGAATAGTTTTACTTTTACTGTTACTGTTTAGTTGGCTTTCAACGCAACTTTGTTAATAATAATGTTGGGTATAAGCGGCATTTTATGACTTCTGTTGGTATACTTTATTGTATTTAATTGTTGGTTTGCTTTTTTGTTTTTGAGCTAAACGCTGTGTTGATTTTATATGGCTTTATATTTGATTTTTAGTTTATTATTTTTATTTCAGCGACTGAAACTTCTTTTGTTTAATCCAAATTGGTTAAAAAATCTGTTATTTCGTATTTTTATAGTTAGCAATGGATAAATTAAAAACGAATTAACTTTTGCTAGGTCGTGTCCCAAAATAATAAAAATCTCTTTTTATAGATTCAGTAAATAAAATAGTCTTCGGTTTTAGTACCTCCATATTCTCCCAACTTTTTTTCACAAAGGTTCGTTCTCTAACTTAGAATCTAACGTCACATTTAGACATAGTTTCAGTCAATACTAATTTAAACTTCTGTGCTGCATAGTTCTCTGTTCGTATTGTGGATCTTGTTAGCAACTATAATTATTGTTTTAGTCTGAATTACCGTCCGTATAGGGTATTCGTTAGTAGTTTGTCAAATTAGGAATGTCGCTATGTCTGTGAATCAAAGTTTGTCAATTGTTATTGGACTTACATATAGAAATTAAGGCAATAATACACGGTTCAACCAAATTGATACATTTTAGTTGAAAGGTACAGAAACGGCATTGAAAGATTCCCTTTTGTTGCTTTACCTAAATTTAAAGGCATAAATGAACCGTGTATTGTTACCGTTTAGGCTAAAGAGATTTAATCTATACTAATATAACAAAGCTGAAGAGTTTGTTTGTTTGAACGCGCTAATCTCTGAAACTACTAGCCGGATTAGAAAAAATATTTTTGCATTTGATAGCCCAATTCTTGAGGAAGGCTATTATAGGCTATTTAACATCACGATCCTTAAGAGCCGAGTGAAAGGAAAAAGAGTCGGAAAAACGCTAAGTGAAAACGAAGTGATAGCGCGGGCGGGCGATGCGATGTGACGCGGTTGCGGGTAGAAGCTAGTATTTTAATATTTTTGGTGAACTGTTAGTAAAGGTATCTATTTTCTTGTATCGAAAATTGTGTACCTAAGCCCTAATACTAAGAAATGGGGTTACGCTGTGCATGTTTTTACGAGCTTTACTCAAGTTCGGATTATCGGAATATCTGTATTTTCTCTCAAAATATTCATTTATCTACTAATGTACCTAGCAATAATAATGTTATTCTACCGAACCGTAAGCTTCACATTTATTATTTACCTTGTCTAAATAAGGCTGAATACCGAACTACTAGTTATAGTATGAATATAAGTTATAAGTATTTACTTTAAGAAGTAGGTAGGTAATATTAAATAAAGAATGATTACTGTGAAGAAAGCAAGTCATTAATATAATATTTTTATTTAATAGGCTTTAACTTTAACTAATGATTGTGCAGTACATAAAAGGTAAGCAGTTTAAAAAAGAGTTAATTACAATTTTATTTTATAGTCGACTTTTATTTGTTAAATGAAGACTTGTGCAGACTGATTATTTTTCTACCAGCAGTGTCGCGTAACCTTAAATAATAGGGTCTATAATTTACAAGCCCTTTTATTAAAATTCTGTTCTTGTAATTTTAGTTTTAGTATTGTTAATAGTGGGGTCACAGTAAAGTATTTTGTCAAAAGTCGATAAAAAGCCTCGGAGAAATAAATTTATTTTTAGCCGAATACAGTAAAACCGAAATTATCTTTGGTGTTTAGACACCTACCTTACCCTATGCTAGATATCTTCCGCAATTCAGTTAACAAAGTAACTGGCTTAAAAAACACTACACAAAATTTCGAGTTTTTTTTTTCTAATTTGCAACTAAAACAAGCTAGTTAAAATGCTGAAAAATCTGGTTAAAACTTAAAACAGGTATACGTCATCTCTAATGAGAATTTAAAAACCGGCCAAGTGCGTGGCGGACAACGCACAATGAAGGGTTCCGTAGATGGGATGAATTTATCCCAAGAATAAACTTTTAACATATGACATTGTAGTTGAAAAACACGTTCTCTCATACTTTCCAACTGCAAATGTAAGTTGGCCGACTATTCCTCGTTAACTTGTAAAGCCTACTTACCTGTGATTGTTTTCCTTGTAACTTCGTTATATGATATACATATACCTACTACTGTCGGAATTTTTTCACATGTCCAAAAACAACCATTTAGCTGGCAGGGGGCATATTTGACTCTAACAAAAATTTGCACTTTAAAGCTTAATACTTCGCAAAATAAAGCGAAACAAACGAAAAATGGTTTTCACATACCCGCCATATTTTTGAACGGCCCATCCAACGGCACTCCACACCATGACGACGAGAAAAAGTCATCCCCACTTTACCGTATTTTTTTTTCTAGATTTTATTTTACCACTTTGTCAGCGTGGTTAATATGTAGATCCATGCCAAATTACAGCTTTCTGGTACTAAGAGTTTCTGAGCTAAGCCGAGAACAGATAGACAGACAAACGGACATGGCAAACTATAAGGGTTCCTGGTTGACGACGGAACCCTAAAAAGCTGAAGCTTAAAATGTTTGTGGTTTAACGACGTGTAGTGTGATATCTCACTTCGTACCTCCTCACATGGACACTTCAACGAAAGAGGAGAAAATAAAGTTTTATTTGTTGAGCATTAGTTTCTTTGGCCTTGAGCCTGTTAGAATGAAAAATGTATATTTCCCGTACAGCCTACAGAAGGTACTGGCAATAGGTACAACTAAATTGACTCATTTACATTAAAAGGCGCAGAAATAATTAGTTACATTAATTAGTTCAATTTTCTATTTACACGTTTCAATTTGGTTGATTCATCCAAAATGAAATGCGTGTAATATTTGGTAATGTATACTAATTATCACTTGTTTTCAACTGATAGTTATTTAAGGTTGCATCCTCAATAAACCCATTAATTACTGACTTTATAAAGAGGTGTTAAGTAATTATCTGCTTTAATGATAATAAAGAGTAGATATATCAGTCACTGCAGTAATTTATTGAATGGATAAGTCCTCCACTTCACTTCACAAATTAGGGCAATTACTTACGCAAAACAAATCAAACTTTATGATTTTGTACTTTAATTCAATAATTAATCCAACGTGGTAACGCTGGAAATGAGTTTAATTTTTTTTTTCTTAGCCAATACTGTCCCACTGCTGGGCAAAGACCAAAGGAAATTAATTTTTTTTTTTAAATTATATTTTTATCTGTTAGTAGATCTTTGAAGACACTTTTACACGTCAACTTTTCGTCAATATTTTAAAACTAGATGGCGCCTTGTCACTACTTAAAGCGGTTAAGAAACGCTTGATTTTGAGGAAAACCACAAGATTTTGATAGACGACATACTTTTTCATACATGTCGAACCCGCGAAGTTTCAAATCTTGCATGGAAATGCATCTGTTAGGTAGCTGCATTAATAATTTTTTTTCCTAACTTTAAGATTAAGCAGATATCAGACGCTTTACTCGAAAGAAATGGTTCACTCGAGTGAATGTTCATTTTGGTTCATTTCACGTTTACACGACACCAACAAAATTAACTAGTAATGAACGTTCATCTGGTAATTTAATTTATTGTAATTTTTACATCATTCGTATGGCAAGTGCTCGATGCCGAGTGCCGAAATCCAAGATCGTTTCGATTCACTAATTAATTAATTTTTATCTTTTGATTCATTTTGTGTTAAGATGTTCCACTTCGAGTGAAAGATGCCTATAAAAAGACAAAAATGAACAAAAAGTGAAGCGTCTGATGAAGTGAAGTTTTAGATTGTTATTAACACACAGCTTATTCTAGAAAGCCTAAGAGTTTTAGGTACACAAAGTAGATACTCTTACCTACAACAGAAACATTTCAATTTAAAATTTACCAATCAGCTTTCAGTAATCTCTTTATAATTACAAACTATCGATTGGAGTGACAAACTTCATCGTCTGATTCCATGAGCCTTTGAAGTTTTGTTTTTCAATAAAAATGGCGTTTGGTCATTGAAACCTGACTTATGAACATGACAGAATATCACGCCTAAAATGCCTAAAGGGGTAGGCAGACGTGTTAAGTACATCTACATTTCACCTGCTAAGTTTAAGATCCATGAAATGGTAACCTATTGTCACTGACCTGCACCATAATTACGTAACACACTATTTGTAGTAGCTAGTATAGCGACACAATATTAAGATGGTATTCGGCTCGCCTACACATCACCACCTGCTTTCGGTCCGCTGGTTGGGCATGGAATGCCCCCACTCAGCCCGCACCTTGAGACGTGTGCGCTCGAGACAAATCATATATACACTACACAGTGGCGCAGATACAATCATCATTAGAGGGGAGCCGAAGAAAAAATTGTTCATTTCTCATAAACTCAGACAAAAAACTGTAGGTTTTTAATCTTATGATGTAATAAACTGGTATTAAATATAATTATGTAATGTGATGTGATACACAATTACACACACAGGTGTTCCATATTATTTGACAATAGTAGACATTAAGAAGAGTGGTTGTTCCGAAGGGAAGCCGATAGGAATCGGGTTGTATGAAGGCTTCGCCCCTGCACTACACTATTAATCAGAATCTGAATGATTTTGGAGCGTATTGATAATCCATTGCTTCATAATTATGTTCGAAATATTCGTCTGTTCATCAACGTAAATAACGCAGTTTGTCATAATGAAACAGATTCCTATTGTAAGTGAGTTACGCAACTACCCCGCTGATACAAATATTTGACTAACCCAGGCAGGAGCCCAACACTCGATAATCACGCAAAGCAGTAATCTTTACGAAAATACAATGTTATTTATCGAAGCACATAACATTGGCACTCTAATTAACTTCAATATTGCTTAAGTACGTGAAATAAACATAGCAGTGTGCATATTTTGGAGAGAAATGTGAGTTGTAATATCTTCCTTTTCTTAGAACGAAATAATTTCTGTCAAAGGAAACAGAAATATGAAAAGTGTTAATGAGAATTAAATGCTCATTTATATTCCGAAACATATTCAACTATTAATTCACATGAACCAATTAAGCACCTTTCTACAGATAACAATTCACAGAACACATTGAATGTCTGAATTTATTGAAAAGAAGAAAGTATTACGTCACTCTTTCCATATTTACAAACATTTACAAAGAAATAACTTAATCGATCTTCCTCTAAACCAACAACAAAATGCCGTCATACCAAAGACAGTTTGACAGCTGTCAAAATTATTTGAAAATCGAATTCGAATCAAATAATAATAAAAAGGCTGGCCGAAAAGTCTTGCTTGTAGAAAAACATTCAAACGATTGTCATTATGTCTATCACTATCGGCTTTCAATCTACGCTCTGCGTTGACACGATCGAATAGATAGATAATTTATCATAAGTCATATTTTGACAGTTTAATCGTGTCGAAGAAATGTTTGATTTTATTTCCCTAATACGTTTTATATTTGCTTTTATTTTAAGGCGTATTATTATTGACTCATTCATGTTGATTTCAGCTTTTTCCAAATACATATTTTGTGTTCACCTTCAACGGAGTATATTATTACCAAAAACATTTTAATTACTTATTGCTTCATTATTGATCAAGCGTGGTGATCAAGCTCATACATGCACATCTCAGATACCCGAGCATTTGGTGTTCTTAAAAATTGGCTTACACATAGTTTAGAGTTATGAGTTTGTTGTACCAATAAATTTGTATTAAAGTTTTTCATACTAAAAGGTTACGGTATATTTTGAATAGGTACACATTAACTAAAGAAGATACCGTTAAGTAATAAACCAATTAGCCATGATTATAGATAATTTGATTCTGAAATAACTAATTGCTTGATTGATAACAGCAATCAGTCTCTATGCCGGTGTAAACATACCTACGTAAATTAACGTCAATCAATATTGTTATGCAATCAAAGTGGACTTTCATACTCAAACATAATCATTTGCCAGTGTCGTAAAAGACGACTTAGGTAATTTACAGATTTAAAAGATTTCTAAAAAAACAATCTACGATCACCAGTATGATTGCTATGTTACGATAACTTGTCTAAAGCCTCGTATTCACTAGGAGACAATTGTCCCACAACATGTATCTAGCAACAACGAAAACGATCGCTTTTCATCGTTTTCATTGTCGCCAGACATGTCGTGCGTGTGTCTTAGTGAATACAGGGCTGTATTCTCTAAAAACGAAAAAAACAAAACACACTTATCATATAGAGCCGCAATTAATCAAAAGAGCGTAAAGTGAAAGATAAAGACTCTCATAATATCAAACACAGGTAATATACCGCATGTACTGCCTTATCATAAAACGTTATCTCCCTGATATCCCACTAACATGATCGCGACTACTGAAGCTTATTAATCCGATAACATTACAAGCGTCACTTGTTAATTACTATATTAGAATGCTCCTCTGACTAATACGTAGATTAAATTTGTATTTCAAAGAGGAAATGGATTGATTTCCGTCGTACCACAAAGCACGGTTCTGGAATAAACTGCCAAAGAGCTATAATAGTAGTTCGAAATTTGAACGGTATCGGAATTTGAATCCATGGTGATTAGGTTTAAAAATATAATTATTAACACGCAGTCCAATTGTGTGTGGTCAATTAAGTGAGGTTTGAAGGGAACTTTTCAGAATAGCCCTACATTTCAGTAAAGACTTAACTGCAACGACGACAACGAAACAACGACGAAATCCAGCTCTTTAATAGATTGTGAGTGAACCTTACTTAGAATATTTTGACGAAACATGGTCGTTGTACAAATCCAAAATTCTCACTATCTGACCAAAGTATAGTCTTGTCCATTAAACAAACTAATATTATTAAACTTCCATTCTAAGGAAATTCTATGAAGTTCAAATCAAAGAAAAGTAAATTCTACAGAAAATTTATTGTATGTATCCCGATGAAGGTAAATATAATTTCAGTCCCGTTCTGACGAATATAATAGGTTGCATTGTGTCTAGAAGTATTTTGTTCACATTATAGATCAAACAAAGCATGTCATAAATGTCATTGATGCACTATGATTGCTTTAGTAAGGTGCGGCGATACGATGTTTGAAATACAATCCTAGCGGATGTCGTACAAAGAGACGAGGGTCTATAGTTTTGTATGATTTGTTTCATCTTTCTATAGGACAATGTCAATGCCATTCCAATGTTTTGTAGATATTTTTATATTCTTCTGAACGAAATTGATAAAATCCAATGATTTCCTGTCTTTGATTTTGGAGATTTTATAATCAAATATAGTTATCATTTTCAAAATAATTAGGATCGTCTTCATTTAAAACGGTTTAGTTTCTTCCTAGGGATTCTGAGCATTCTGTATTGTAGGCGTAATTCACCCTTTACAGTCAACTCTACCAAACGCTTTCATTGCTCTCTTTCATCCTTGTTTTTTATTTAATCTCTCTTTCTCCCAACCAATTCCACGCGTTGTCAGTATTATTAATTAAGCCTATACTAATTTAAAATCTATCCGATACGATAATTAATCACTAGCTGATACTTTGTGGGCTCATTTGCAGCCAGAATTTGGTTTTGATTAAAGTTTGACACTAATTATCTTCAATTCCAATTATCTAAACCACACAGTCAACAAATTAATTCAATTTTCATCTCCAAACATAGTAAATGTGATTACGAGTTGTATCATAAAACATCATACGAAGAGTATGGACCTGTATTATTAACAGTTTTTCCAAATAGTTACACATTTACTGCTAGAGTAGGTACGTCCAAAAATATATACCTATCACAATATTCTCTTTCATCATCTGTGACGTAACTCAGTAGTTTATTTACTTTGATCTTCCATTACTACAGCGCCTTTAATCATTATAACTGTAATCCCTAATTAGAAACGTCTCTCTTATTAACTCCTAATCTGTTGAACGTTGTTTATTATTCAGCCCATCTCGCTCAGTTTGGGTAGCTCTGGTCCTTTGGTCATATTAGATAGGCTTGCCGTATGAACAACACTATTTTATTCAACAAGTGAACATTTTTTGTGCCCAATTCCAGCGAAAACCGGCCTGAATATTAAAAGAAGAACCTTTAGGTTTGGACGGATGAAAGACTTACCATGCTTGAATTTATAAACATTTCTGGTGACCTTTGACGGGTGTATATCTAACGAGGTCTTTAAAAATAAATGAGTGTATAACCGACAAACACGTATATGTTTTTTTTTAGAGATATTATTCTCAACCAAAACCGTACTGACGTGAACTATTATTGAATAACAAAAAACCAGGCAAATCTTATTGAAAACAAAATTACTGGTCCACATTATGTTAATAGACATAATGATAACAAAAACCAAGGTCATGGATGTAATAAAATAATTGATAAACTCTCTTTAAATAACTTCAATACATAAACGGACGTTATCAATACAGTTCAAAGCAAAATAATTCGCGACAATATTATATTATAAATGAATGATATGCCTAGCGCTACATCTGCTTTCGGAAATCGATAAGGAGTGTAAAAATTCTCGGTTGTCATTTGTTCAATAAATGTTTGTTTGATGATTAGAACGTGAACGTAATGTACTTGGGAATCAGCGGATTGTCAGCCGGCTTATAATGTTTTGGAACTTGGATCATTAATGCTTGGTATTATTTTGGGATTACTATTATCATATTAGGTATTTTCATTAATAAAAGGAAGAACGTCTTTCTTACTTCTTTTTTCATTGATTAAAATATTGCTTTCTTTTATTTATATTCGGAAATTTTGTAGATAGAATAATATTTATTACTAGATACACAAAGTGAATCGTAACAATTTCAAGCTGCTAATAGTAGTGACTTTTCAGTAATACATTTTACTTGGAATTCAACAGTATTGAAGTAGACAAACATAAAACTTTGCAGTTTCTACCAAAGTATTGTAAAAACATCATAAAATCGTACGACCACTCGTTATCAGACAAACAAGGTCAAAGTTAAGGAGGAAATGGTCATAAGTTAGTAAAGGAAACGGTTATGCAATCAGATACGGTATGATAATCTATTAGTCACAGTGTCTACGTCGAGTGTCATTAGCATATTGTTTTGACAATGCACAATACGAGGATAGAAACTACGTAGTACAGCCCTGACTGGAATAGTTTGGAATGGCGCGCGTGTTTGACCAGATTTATTTATTTATTTAGGTTAGCCAACATTTGTTTACACAATACATTTAAAATAATTTCCTTAAAATAGAACATTTGTAAGTGCAACAATTACTTACAGGCTAACACAACATGTACCTTTTATGGATTTACATACAAAGCCAAAGAGGATATTACAATTAAAGTTAATTAATAATTATAATTATTGATAATTGATGTGTAACAATAATAATAACCAAATTTCATTCTAAATAATTTAAAAAAATAATATATTGATAACAATAACAAATTAAAATAATAACAAACACCTCATCATTTAATTCAAATATACATAGAATCTTAAAATTAAACATTCAGTAGTGAGATCAACGGTCGTGAGAATAGTGCTCAATAATTATTTTTTTATTTTTTATTATTTGAGATAGGTTTGCTCTTGACTCTAGTCTAGGTCAGAGATGACAGAGACAAAGTCTACGATGGAGCGAGCTTACCCAGAAGAAGCCTGTTCACTCTCGCTTTGAAGAGTTCGGGGTTGTATGCGTTCGAAAACACAGACGCAGGCAGAGAGATTTTATAAGATTTCCCTATGCTGTCATGATGTATATCAGTAAGATCACTGCAACTGTTTAGACTTTTACACAGACGTCAAATCGGCGAGTTAGCACCTAAAGCTGTTCTGTGCATAGGTGGGTGTAGAGGTGTGATAGAACTTCACAGATATCGGGCTGGGGCACGAAATTTCAGAAGACTCAGTATAGGTTTGAGCAATCAATTTTATTTCTAAGCAACTTATAGAGAAACAAGGCATCTATAACTTCTCTTCGAGTTGATAACGAGTGCATTTTGAAACATTTAAGACGAGTATTATAGGAGAGCAGCTGTTAACTTTTTCTTTTAGCAAATTCGGATGAATGTACGTAGAATGAAGCCAAAGAAGTATGTAAGTATTGCAGCAGGTGGCGTTCTGTAGTTTCTGCCTACCCTCATGAGTAAATGGCGTGAGTTTATGTTTGGTGTTGTTGTCTGTTTGGAAGAATTTGTATGTTCTTCTTACGTTTTCCGTCATTTTCTTTTTTATCCTGTCTAGCTAGTGTTTCTTCTCCTGCATTATACATCATCATAATAAGCAGTGTGACATGATATCTGGCTTCCGGCTGGTTTTGAAATTCTAATCTCATGATTTGAATGTTACGTAAACAAGCTTTAAAATCTTAAAGTTTTACTAAAATTTCCCCCTTTTAAACCAAGAAACTATTTGTTACTTTATAGATAAAGGACCAACTTCAACTGCAGTGTTCACAAAACTTAAGATTACATTTTGACCAAACAAAAGTTGGGATAAACGATAAGTTAGGAGTCGAAAGAGAAAGTTTCTAACAAGGATTCTTGCTAAACAAACATGAATGATTTAGATCCCGCTTTAAAACTTTGTAATAAAGACTGACCGAGCGTGTAGCGGGCAATTTTAGTGCCGCAACTATCTGTGGCGATTAATTTGATATAAACGGTTGGTGATGAAATGTTTCTGGTTTGAGTTTGATGCGGGATAGTCTTTTGTTTTTATTTCGCCTTTACTTTTAAAAATAGCAAAATTAGGAGCTTCGGCTTCTGTATTGACCGTCTTTTTTTCTTTTTATAGATAAAAAGAAAAAAAAGACTAGCCAAAATTTTAATGCATATCATGAAATATGCACGTCTAGGTAATACTTTGTCTGTGGCTTTTGCAATGTATTTTTCTTTACAGTATCATAATAAATTAGCTCTTTTATCTTATATTGCTTTAATGTGAGAATACCTACTTAGCTTCTGCTTCGAAAACATTACCCAATCAGCAAGGTTAGTGGTAGGTCTGACTGTGCCCATAGTTTTGACGTCCTTTGTTATTTTCACTCCTTCGTTTAACTCCTTCTTGGTGTGTAGCTTTATTATTTGTTTAATTACCTATGGCAAATTCAATAATAGAATTTAACGCAACCAGAACCTCTAAACTGCGTTCAACAGCTGTCAGTGTCAACATTGTTATGGAATATTGACTCTTGGGCGCATTTTAGATATGCTGATCGCGTTCAGTTTCATTGGTGAAATTCGCCCTTAGAAGTTGTGCGTAGTCTCTGAAAACAAAAGATTGTAGATGGAGATTAAGTTTTATCTTTGCAGTGCCCTCGGCCCACACTTTCGTGTTGGGTTAAAAGGCCGTAACATAAGTTTTTAGACACGTAGCCTAAAAAATTCCGCTATAAAGTTGGGATTGGAAATGTTTTCTTTTGGCTAAACGAAAGAAAGGCTGTTGTTTTGTTCTTTAATTAAATAATTAAGAACTTTTGACAATGTCATAAGCATGATGAGGGATTAAATTTGCTGTAAGAAGGCATTTTAGCAATTTTATAGTTTTGGTTTGTAATAGATACTCTTTATTATGCGCCGTGTATTATGTACTTTGTTTTGTGTGTATGTGTGTGTGTGTGTAATAGACAGTTTATACATTTTAATATGCAAAATATGACTTACCGATCCATGAACTCTGCTCATACGAAATCGTGGGGTGTTCATGTGTGTACTGGGGCAGCAGAACCGCTGAGAAGCCTTAGCAGAACCCCACCGATATGTTGATGGACTGTATACATGTATACTATATTATAAATAAATGCATAACAGGGTAAGCAGAAACCATGAATTTTTAAATCAGTGTTTTTGACTGGCTTATTCCTCACCTCCGACGACACAATTTCGACTAGAATCGTATAGGTAACTCGCCTAGTGATAACCATTTTCATTGCAAATAACCAAATCGCATTTCTTTAGAATACTCATCACTATGGTACTATGACGTCATGATACGGTAGCTAGGTAGTCGTCAGTGAAATTATTTGCATAGCTGTGCAAATAATATTTCCAAGTTTATCTTATTTACAGTAGTAGTATGGACGAAGTTTTTCTTCCATATAATTTCGTAGTTACACACAAATACACATACATAAACTCTTACTCACGCCTTCTTCCCATGGGGGTAGGCAGGAACCACAGAACGCTACCTGCTACGATCCTTTTAAGTATAACCCCTTTTGAGCTCCTTTTCATTCCTTCTTAGAGTGCCGTACCCGAAGGTTGCCAAACGGAACCCCATTACTAAGCCTCCGCTGTCCGTCTGTCTGTCAGCGGGCTGTATCTCATGAACCGTAATAGGTAGACAGTTGAAATTTTCACAGATTGTTTATTTCTATTCCCGCTATAACAGAAAATAATAAAAATTAAAGGGGGACCCCCCATCAAAAATGTGTTATTTTTTTAGTGTTAAATATTGTATGATGATACGGAACCCTTCGTGTGCGAGTCCGACTCGCATTTAGCCTTTCTTTTTATTTCGAAGTTATTTTACGGTTACAATAGTACCTACCAAGATATAAATAATTGAGTTTGGCGCATGAGATATTTCAACTCTGCCTCTGGGATAGCAACGCATCTACGATTGCTCTGGTATTGCAGATGATCATCGGTGGACGTGACCACTTAGGTATTAGAGAAACGAACATCTACATAATTATATGTCGCAGTAAGATGGTTGTAGCCGGGATATAGTCCTATTTCCTAGGGCTAAAGCTATAAACCGTAATATAGTTATATAAAATTATTCTTAACTGTCGGAGTGCCCTAAGTCACAGTTCTAACCTAACCTAACCTATTTGGTCGGAGTGCCCTAATGGCTATATTACTAGATCGTGCTCGTATCATAGCTATATTCCTAGTAAGATAGTTATGAACCGCTTCCATATAACTATATAACAGTGTATAGCTATATACCTAGGGATATAACTATATGACGGCTACAACCATCTTACTGCGATATAATATACACCATAAGGACTATTCTTGCTTGAAGCGCTCGGTCGCCAAAGTAACGCTAGCCAACAGATGTGGTCATCGAGTGCACGGGATTTTTTTTCACGGTGTAGGTACTTATAGATGTTCGTTTCTCCAATGTACCTACCATCTAGTGCTGTTAGCTTGTTTGCCATACAGTAACATACAAAATAGCAATATTATTTAAATGTTTTCTCATGTAGTGTTTAGTTGTCATGATAATAATTGATTAGTAAAACGCTTGTCTTGTTTCGGCCTGTCATCATATCTCTCTGAGAGCGAGTCGCTACATTACTTTGCTCATCAACCATCCAACGAGCCTTGAATATTATATTATCATATTATACTATATGATTTTCGACATAATTGTATGGGTACATATTGTTTTTGTTGTTATAGATTTTTCTCTGTTAATTTTATCAGAATCGTTCTGGTTGGTAGTGTTGGAACTGGTTTCATAACAACCAGGTTGCAAAATAATAAAAAAATGCTCACTTTTTGATTTATATGTTTTCTTGTTTTATACGAGGCTCGGGACAAAAAAGAGTGAACAACGCGGCGGATTGTTGTAACGACACTATTGTAGAACATTTTGAACTTGCCACCAGAGGCCAAATTCGAAGGATTTTAACTGAAAATATTCGTTTCGTACATAAGATTGACTTATTTTTTATTTTTATTCATACTTATTGTGCTTGTCACATTTTTTTTAACCAAAATGCTATAGCGTAGTTGTAATTTCGATTAAAAAATCATTCGAATACCAAAACATCGCTAGGGCCTCTGAAGTCTAAATTGCTGAGACACACTATGAGAAGGCAGGATCAATGCTTGTTTGACCCTTTGCTATAGTAGTTTTTGCGCTACAGAGCCAGTGGATCGATTGAGCTACGCTTGCCGCAGTTTGTCCATGGATGGGTGACCACCTTTACATACCCGAACCCCTCCGTGCCTCGGAAAGCACGTTAAGCCTTTGGTCCCGAGAGTCATTCGAAGATCTTTGATAATCGTTACGGGTCGTCAGAAGCCCGAAAGTCTGACTATAAGTCATACCAAGGGGTATCGTATTACCCAGTTACTGATTGTGGAAGGCAGATAGGAAGTCGCTTAATGTAAAATACTGATATTCGGCTGCATCTGGTTAGACTGCAAGCCAACCCCAACATAGTTGGGAAAAGGCTAGGCAGACGAGTTAGATAAATGCTAGTAGGTATTACGATAATGTCTACTCAACACCCACTAGCTTTTCACTTTTGAACTAAACTCGAGCGTTATCTAGGTAGTGGATTAATTCCTACCTATAATAAATTAGAATCTTCTATCGGGAAGAGCTAGAATTTTAATAGTAATTAAAAATACGTTGCAGGAAAATTTTTTCACAACACTGGATATAATGAATATTCATATTGCGTTTTTAACAATAGTTTTACAAAACTCCATGTTGTCATCCTTCACGCTATTGACTATGGAGGTAGACAGAATTCATTGTTCATTATTCATCATCATCATCTGCCTAGCCTTTTCCCAACTATGTTGGGGTCGGCTTCCAGTCTAACCGGACGCAGCTGAATACCAGTATTTTACATGGAGCGACTGCCTATCTGACCTCCACAACCCAGTAACTGGGTAATACGATACCCCTTGGTAAGACTGGTTGTCAGACTTTCGGGCTTCTGACGACCCGTAACGACTGTCAAAGATCCACGAATGACAGCCGGGACCAACGGCTTAACGTGCTTTCCGAGGCACGGAGGAGTCTCGGTATGTAAAGATGGTCACCCATCCACGAACCAACCCCGGCAAGCGTAGCTTAACCTGATGGATCGACCCGTGCGGCTGTTATTACTTAGCCACGAGCTCACGAGCTATTCATTGTTCATATTTATTCAGTACAATTTTTTTCGAAATTGAATCTAATACCTACATTTTATCTTATTGGTACTTCCGTGTACTTACTGCAATTGTCCGGTCAAAGAATAAGGATTGTCAGAAAATCATTTAATTGTAAGTATATAATGTAAATTGATACATAACGTAATTATTCGATACCAGCATTTCATGCAATTAAAAAATGAAGAATGCATGTTAAGAGTTTGTATTATTTTAACTGTAAATTAGGTACGTTTTTTTTTTATCAACCTATCTATATTATCTCACTGCTGGGGAAAGGTCTCCCCCACAGCTTTCCACTCTTCCCTGCTTGTTGGCTTCTCCGGCCAATCCCCCATAAACGCCTGCAAGTCATCACGCCAGTGTTTTCTCGCCCTCCCTCGGCGACGACCCCCGTCTTCTGGGTCCCACTGCGTGACGACTCTGGCCCATCTGTCCCGATGCATCTTACATACATGGCCCGCCAAATCCCACTTCAGCCATTGATTGCGCTTCAGTACATTTAAGAAACTGAACTTTTCATCAAAATTAAAAGGCATTTATTCAAACTGGGCTGAGAATCAGCACTTTTCAAACGTCAAAAAGTATACAAGACAGTCCCCCAAAGTGCCCGTCCTTCACCACTTCCTAGTGTTTTAGCTGGGAAGAAGTGGCGCAACAAACTCCCAATCGACATTTGTAGCTGACTGTACCTACCTACTCTTAGGTATCGCGACTCATGCCAGCTATTTTTATGCACATCCTAGTTAAAAGAAATTCAAAGGTCAGTCAAGGTCAGCAATCATATTATCATAATCCGCGGCTTAACGCACCTACTTCCAAAACCGGTCAAACACATCATACATACATAGGTACATCATAGTACATTAATACATCGTTTTGTAGTATTAATTTTTTTTTGCTATATAAGGTGTATCTATTCATACACGAAATCTCTTAAGGGGTCATTGTACTCATTGATATGAACAACTTTGACTATGTGACCAATTCTGAAATCGCGAAATAAAAATCTGCTGGTCCTTACATTTGGACGAGGTATGCAAATATAAATCTAGGGAACAGCTGATTTTTTTTCGCGATTTCAGGTTTGGTCCCATAGTAAAAATTGTTCATAATGATGAGTACAATGACCTCTTAAGAGATTTCTTTTATGAATATGTACAATTAATAACAACTAGTTGATCTGTTTAGTACCTAATATGTGGATAACGTTGTGAGTAGTGTATTTGTTAACTGTATCATTAAGTTGTAAGCTATGTTTACTTATTACTACACTGCTGTTTGTTGTCCCTAAATATATAAGTAAGTAATAATTACATTAGTTAATCATTAACTTGTATTTCTAAGTGGCATGGTAAAAAAAAGCTTGTATAAATTACCATTTTATTATATTATTTCTTCTTGTTATTTATCAAACAGCTGATTTTGATACTGATTTTGATCAAGTGGAATTTATCATATTTACCGGCCTTCGTAAAAACGGATCGTTTTTAACACATTTTGTATCGATTAATCTTTTAATCCATGAAGTTGTAGGATTGACCTGATTGTAGTACCCACCTACCGATTAATCATAACGAAACATTGTTGGTTAAAGAGTTATCATTTTTATTGTTCCGTACCCGAAGAGTGCCAAACGGAACCCTATTACTAAGCCCCCACTGTCCGCCTGTCCGTCAGCGGGCTGTATCTCATGAACTGTAACAGGTAGACACTTGAAATTTTCACAGATTGTGTATTTCTATTGCCACTATAACAACAAATAATAAAAATAAAATTAAGTTACAATTAAAGCAACCCCATACCAGAAACGTTTTTTTTTTTAAACTGAATTACCTGTTTAAAAAAATATGTATTAGGTAGTGTTAAATATTGTACGGTGGACAGAACCCTTCGTTGCGAGTCCGACTCGCACTTGGCCGGTTTCATATTTTATGAAGATTTGTACACATAACCAAACGTAGTTTACCGCTACAAAACGTAAAAAAAAATGTAAATAGGCTCAGATAACAATTTGTTGGAAACAGGTATAGTTTATTTAATTTTGGAAAATGAGTGAAAATCTAAACTCAATTTAAGAGACCACACAATTCTATAAGAAGTCTCTTGTTTCAGAGAAGTAAATAGACCTAATAATATAAGGTTGTATGGTGATTAAAATAGGGCAAAACTTGGGTAATCGGTGATAGTTTTGTTTTTTACTTGTAAAATTCGATTCATTGATCAGACTATTTTTTAAATTTACTGTGATATAGTAGACAAAATAAGTTTTGCTAACTTATATCTAAAAATGTGGCAAATACTATAATGATTGAAAAATGTACATTTATCAAGTCAGTAGTAACTTGGTAATAAAACACAATTATCTATCACCGAATAGCTGCATATCACGAATTAGCCAAGTTTTGCCCTATAATCATTCTCTCTCCTACTTTTACTCCTAATTAGGGTTCATAATTGTTTCTATAATTATTTATACTTACCATCTGTATTAGGTACATTATGGATTGCAATAAAGATTAATTGATTGATTGATGAATCTTATAATTATAATTATGTAATTACATATTTGTTATAATTGCCGGCAAGAGTCGTGAGCACAAATTCCATCTTAACTTTAACTGCCCTCGTCAGCGTGCTCTTGTATTCTGTTATCTTTCTGTATATAATAAATATGCTTGATCCGCCCGTGTGCAACCTGCCGTGATAGGAAATAAGATTCGTAGAGTTTGTGCTCACGACTGGTGCTGGAAACTATATGGACGCGAATCATACTATAATCAACATACACCCAGACACTGAGCTGCAAATTGCAAAAATCGTAAGAAAATTTGAATTTCGCGGGCTACCTTAGCGCTTCCCCCGGAATATTTTGGCCGCGATCCGAGATCGGCTTGACAGGTGACCTAAAATAACGGCGTCGCTAATTGAGTGGAATGTAAAATAAAATAGGATTCGGGTCGTGCCGGTTAGGAATTTTGTTTCTAAAATATATTTTTAGTGAGTAAACCATTTTCTTTTTTCAGCAATATATACGGATTTCTAAGAAGTATCTATGTATATTTGAGAGTTTCGCATTCTCCTTTGATACAAGACATTATGTATTGTTATAATTATCGAGCGTGTCATGTCAATTATACAAGAATTCATCTGAAGCCCAATTCCCGTAATAAAAAATGTCAAAATCTAGTCGCAATCTCATCTCAGCGACAATCTATCTAATCTAATCTGAGACAATACAATATGAGGTAAACAAATATAGATATCGCAGAAAATAAGCGAGTGATGGGCTCTCTAACTGCTAATCACCGGAAAAAGCTGTAGTGGAAGGGTGGGTTATCTTTTCAAATCATTTTAGAGAACTCCTGAACAAAAGTGGCCAGCTATATCAAG
Organism: Fissipunctia ypsillon; assembly: GCA_947568875.1. NCBI lineage: Eukaryota > Metazoa > Arthropoda > Insecta > Lepidoptera > Noctuidae > Fissipunctia > Fissipunctia ypsillon. The sequence goes on along the minus strand of OX387664.1, from coordinate 8,889,684 downwards.
TTTTACTCCAGCAAAAAAGCTCTGAATATTAGAATAAATAGTATTTCTTTCTTTCTGCTCTGTGTTTAACAAAAAACATGGTTCTTAATCTTTATGCAAATCACGCCGTATTTCCATACTATATTGCGTGATGAAAAATAGCAGTATTACCGTACCGTGAAATAACTTATGTAAAGTGTATTTAATAATAATGCTAAGACCTAGCCAAGTTAATTAATAAAGAAAGAAATCGTTTTAGAGGTCTGACTGTCACTAAGCGGACATTTACATGGAGCGACGGCCTATCTGACCTCCACAACCCAGTTACTGGGTAATACGATACCCCTTGGTAAGACTGGTTGTCAGACTTTCGGGCTTCTGACGACCCGTAACGACTGTCAAAGATACACGAATGACAACCGGAACCAACGGCTTAACGTGCTTTCCGAGGCACGGAGGGGTCTTGATGTGTAAAGATGGTCACCCATCCACGGACCAACCGCGGCAAGCGTAGCTTAACCTGATCGATCGACCCGTGCGGCTGTTATTTCTTAGCCACAAGCCCCCCCCCCTAAAGACCACATTGTAATAGGTGCTATAGTATACTTAAGGCTCCTTCAATTAGGCACGACACGTGACGCGACCCAAAGGCACCGCTCGTCGCGCGACACGCAGTGCCTTTGTATCGCGTACCGTGTCGCGCCTGTTTGCAGGAGCCTTTAGTTTGAAACTCCAGAATTCCTTGATCTCTCCTTTTTTGCACGAGGAAAACGGTTCTTATAAATTTTTTCAAGTGTCTTGCGTAATTTGATTTTAATTAAAAGAGTTCATTGTCTCTGTCATTTTTACAATTTATTATTTTATCAACGGTCAAGGTGTATGTAGATATTTAACTTACAGAAATATGTACCGTCGACCTCGTCATTGCTTTACCACGTTTGACAGCAACTTCCAGTAAATTGAAACTTTACGAAAGTTGAAACTAACGGGTACTCATTTACTTGGAGTTACTTTTTTTCAAAAGTTAAAAAAAAATTAAAATATGAATATTATCGGGTTATCTTTATTAACATACAAAAGAACCATTATTTACATTTATTTTTTAAAGATTATTTCTTTCAAATGTTGGCCGTAACTGCGGTTAACATGGTCCATTCTGAAGTTCCAATTTTCTATGACGCACAATTTTATATTCACCAAATACAATTCGAAATGCTCGGACGTGTCATAGAAAATTGAAACTTCAGAATGGACCATGTTAACCGCAGTTAAGGCCAACATTTGAAAGAAATAATCTTATAAAAATAAATATAATGAATGGTTCTATTGTGTGTTAAGAAAGATAACCCGATAAATTGACATTTTCATTTCTTTTTTACTTTTGAAAAAAGTAAGTACCTCTAAAATTCTAAATGAATCACCCGGTACTAAATGTTATATCAAATACCGACCTTATTGTTATACGAGGTGCAAGTGACATTGAACCTTACGTTGATTAAGCAATACGACTTAGACTAATAGGTACTAAAATTGAGCACATGTTTTTTTTTTTGTATTTATAATTATCACACATGCAGACATAATCTATGTTTATGTATGTGTTACGCAAGTGAAACCGTTCGTGAGAGTTGACCATGAAAAAATTACCACGGTCAAGACTTCATTAGTATTGATTATAGGTTTAAATAATTGTTCCTGTGCCAATACACTGTTTATAAGATAATATTGACCCGCCCCTGCTTCGCACGGAGGCAATGACGATTTGTCAAAACATCGACATTTCTGTTTTATAGATAGATAACTACTCTACTCTCGTCTAGAATACTCGCTCTCTCTTTATACGAGTGATTAAGTTAAATAGTTTTACACAGATACCTACATATAAGAACCTTTCGGAATAAAGTCTTTAAATGAAAGTGAAAACCGCATCAAAATCTGTTTTGTAGTTTAAAAGAACTAAGCGGTCTAACAGACAGACATGAAATGCGACTTTAATTTACTAACAATAATTTATCTATATGTCGGAAATACGTTAGTCGTCGTTTGACTAATCGAGGCGCCAGCGCCACCAAGCGGTGCTCGACAGAGTCTACAACATAACGCTCGTCGACCGGAGTCAAGCAGAGTTTGTCGGTGGCTGTCGAGCAGTGAACACGTTTAGAAACTGTCGTGTGTTCTGTATAGTTGTGTCGTGTACCTACCAGTGTGTGAATAGCTAGTGTGATTAATTTGATCGTGAATTATAATTTGATTTGAACTGCAAACAGTTTTTCTATTGCGCAATAACCAACACTACCTATAGCACGCCCACAGTAGTTATACTGACGGACGATAACTAGAGAGATGTATGTACCTTTTCCGTCATATACTTATAGATAGATCGAACAATATTAAAAGTTCTGATTCGACGTAATCTTCAAGGGAAAGTTATTTTCTGCCCTTGCCTTTCTTGCCTTTTAACAAAATATTAAAGATTAAAGACCGTGAAATATAAATCTTTAGATTCCTACTTACAAAGAAAAATATTTGTCAGGTACCTGCCGATTAAAGGCTAAAATTGAAAATTTGAATAATGTCAATCTTTGCATAACTAAGTTTAGTCATTAGCAGCTTTTGTTTAAATTTAAATTAATTAAGTAGTTGTTTACACAACGACTTAGTTCAAATTGTTTATCTACCTCTAACCTTTGAAGAATGCCCGAAGAGGTATTGTTTTGTTTTGTTTTCGGCACAATATTTATATAAAACATGTACCTGTACACCTTGAAAGGGTTATTGTAAAGGTTATTAATTATTGGTATTATTTTATTTTTGTAATTAAATAATTGTCTATGCCTAAACCCTTAATAAATAAAATGGGTAAGGTACAATATTTTTGTTAATTCAAACTTTTGAAAACAAAACAGTTATAAACAAAGAAAAGTTAAAAAGAAAAAAACATAGGTACTAGGTATATCCTCTAACAACAGATTTCCTTCGCCAAAAACAAATGAAAGAACTGAAAAGTTAGTGTTAACAGAATTATGCTTTGAACTTATAAATCAAAATGGGTTTATTTCATAATAACTTTTTTAATCTTCTTGGCTAACAGAATAAAGTTGGAAAAATGGAATATATTGTGTTATTGCCCTTAGGGGTTAGATGTTCACTTGTGCCCCAACCTTTGAAGTGATTTCCTATTGAAATTGTATTGTAACCGCCATTACTTTTTGACCCGCGGCTTTATCCACATGAAAAGGCTAATAGCATTTAGATTGCTGATATTAAATGCCTGAATCAAATCAAATTCTAAGTGTTTCTTTTCCTTTTCTGCCAAATTCAAATCTTGTGATTGCGTGATTCAACAACAATCAATGGATAAAATAATAAAGAAAAAAAATTTATTATATTATTTGCGATGGAATGTTCGAAAAAAATTACTGATTTACTTTTTCCTCGAGCAAACTTATCTAAGAATATTGCTATCTTTTCCTGGCAGGTAAAGAGAGAAGGAGATGGGTAAAGTTTGGAAATTGCGAAACTAGTTTTCATGTAAAATTCATACTAGTGTTAAGACACTTTAATTTAATAACACCTATGTATTATGTACTAGCTGTCGCCCGCGGCTTCGCCCGCGTGAATGTCAATACTTCCCTATTTGAATCGAATTTGGTTCACAATTTCATGGGTTTTATTTTTTTTGCGCAGAACCCTAATTCTTTTTCTAAATTAAAGTACCCTAAGTTACTCCTTATATCATTAGCTATCTGCCAGTGAAAGTCCCATCAAAATCCGCCTAGCCGTTTCAGAGATTAGCCGGAACAAACAGACAGACAGGCAGACAAAAATTTTAAAAATTGATTTTTCGTTCTAAGTATCGTATATACTTTCATATGCATTAAGTAAAAAGCTGTTTTTTTTTTAAATTACAAGCAAACTTCAATTTTATTTATTTGTATAGATATAGATACCTATTAACATTATATTTTACCTTACTCAATGGTTCTATTTTCCTTCATCTGTTTGTGTTTTGATTTATTTTGTACCCCTGATCTTATTTGATACTTGCAAATAAGATCAGAGGACTGGTGGCAATAGTAGAATTAGTTTATAAGTTAGAATGCATTTGAATGAGAATGCAAATAATTCAAGAGTTCCAATGGACCGGTCATTGAAACTCTAGAATTTATGCTAATAGTATTGACCTTGATGCGCTGAATGATGTGCATCGACTGATAAACTCATTGAATTTGAAGTTGTTCTTTGTAGTTATTTTTATGTTAATAAATAACGCCAGATGAATTAACAATGTCATATTTATCTGGAATTCATTTGCTGCCACCTAAAATTACAAACAGTATAAAAACATCAAGTTATCTCACTTTTTACTTTCTCGCAATGTCGTACTAAATCTTTCAGTTTATTCAGAAAATCTTGCATCGGTTGGCTTCCACAAGTGAACCTGATATCATCACTTCTGTTTGTCTTCAATAAGTGCTACTAAACTGTTGTCAGACCCAACTCCTGGAGCATCGGTCATTACTTCTAACTTCCACTCCACATCTGTGATTTTGGGTGACACGCTAGCACCAATGCTCTTGCCCAGCTCAATAGTTCAATAACCTTGATACTAGTTAACGTACTTCATTTCTCTTTTCATTTTCAAGTTATAAACATTAGAATTGTCAATATTTTGATAGCCACAAAACCAACAAGTATTTGACATAAGCAAAACTTTGAAAACACGCACGTCTCATGGATGACGCATTAACATATTTCCCGTTAACCCCTACAGTCATGCTAAAAGCGTCAAAAGTCGATATACAAAAGAGTTCATCTACCTTTCGACCTTTCTGTCGCGCTATGATTTATATTTGCTCATAAAAGTTGCCATGAAATGTGCCACGTCATAGGAAATTGGGAAATGTATGGTGTCTTGTTAAAGGGAAGTTTGATTTATCATCAAGGATAGATTGTAGAAATATGAGGATTAATGTACAGCGAGTGCCAATAGTCTGTACATAGGTATTTGACACAATGTACCTACTTACACAGTTATAAGGGTACCTATCTACCTACCCACTTTTTTTTTAGGTGGGAAATCATCAAATGACGTCTCCCGCTCTGGTCGGAGCGACAGGGCGTGTCAGACTATTACTGACTAAAACCCACCCGTGTTCCTTCATTTCCCTGTGCCAGGGGCCACAGTGATTCTTTCGAACATACCCACTTGCGGGCATGATTTCCACTTGTGATTAATCTAAGCATGTATTTAATTGAACCTCAAACAATTCCCATTATGCTTTCCTAAAAATATTATTAAACACTCTAATATAATGAATGAATCCGCCTCTTTTTGTGAACCTCTAATAATTCCTATTTTAGGGTCCTAAAAATACTAAAAAGCCAAGTAACTGTGACCAACTTGGATGTTGCGCTCGCCGGCCGCTGCCGCGGCACCGGTCGCTTCGCTCGCTCGGCTCGCGCGCTTTTGGTCACTGTTCAAACCCGTTTGGTCGTTTCGTTGGTGGAGTGAGAAAAGGCAGAAACTTAAAATCAACTCATTTGTTTTAAAAAGTGTGCATCATGAGAAGCCTAAAAACTTTTTTAAAGGTTCATTAATTTAAAAAAAAGTGTGCATCATTAGAAGTTTTTAGAGGATCATTTAAATATTTTCCATTAATGTAATTACTAGCCTATTCAATTATAATGACCACTATCCAAAGAATAAAGCCTCGCGTTATGGCAAGCTTATAAAATAGAAATATTACAAAATTGATAACTGAGTTAACTTTCTATAATAGCATTCCTACCATTTACTTCTAATCTATAGCCTCGATAGCTTATGTAATTCTTAGACTATTTTCTGAACTTAGTGACATTAATTTGAGGTTGCAATGGATTCCATCTCATATTGGTATACATGGAAACGAGAAGGCTGACATGTCTGCAAAGAAAGCTATTTTGGAAGGATTGCAAATTGACATCGCTCCGTTCTACACGGAAATACTTGGCTATTACAAGAACATATGCTACAATATTTTTAAACAAGTATTTCGACAGGAAGTCTAAAGAAAAAGGCATATGGTATAAGACTTTGCAAAGTGAGCCTCCTCGAATCTCTTGGTGCGCTGAAAGTCATGCAAAGAGGTCGTATGTTGTTATGGCACATAGATTGCGTTCTGGTTATTTTCCATCCAGGAAATTTGGGTAACTAATGAAAAAAGTCTATTCCCCTGATTGCCAAGTGTGTAATAAAGTCGAAGATGTCCAACATTTGGTGGTGGAATGTGAAAAGAACAGGAGAGAAAGGGAGATAGTGATGCGGGAGTTAAAAGTTAATATGTACATAGTACTACATATGATGTTGGGGCTTTCATTAGAATATTATCTACACATTCGAGAGAAGCGAACTCATTTATGAAATGGTTATTGCATCACTATCTCCCTCGCTTACGCAATAATATATTTGTATTAATAATATTATAATTACATGTAATAATTAGTTTGATTAGGGTATGATGAGGCTGACGTACCTTTGTGAGGTAAAAGCCTCTAAATAAATAAAGATTAAAAACAAAATATATAGCCTGTCCTGGCAAGGTGAGCTTTTTCTACATACTCTATTCAAATTAACAAATTTTTGAAGGAATCTTGGCAGACCTAACAGGTAAATTTAAAAAAATCGTCAAATAACCGTGGAACCTACATGGACCAACTTTGATGCCATAGTAGTTCTTATTGCGATGTTATTTATTAAATCACGTGACTATAGGATAACCCACTTCTCTGTCATAGAACATAACAACATGGTCTACGGTCAACAGCCATTAAACTATCATTTTTATTCATCAAGCACGTCTGTCCCGCCATGCAAAAGTTACAATTGTTCCAAATTGGATGTTAAAAAAAGGTTAAAGGTGTTAAATAAGCACTCTCATTAGATCACTCTCAACAACTAACTCTTCAAATAATTGGACAACAACTTTCATTCCATTCATCTCCATTTTCAAATCATCCTATATATATATATACATAGGTACATATATACACATACATACAATAAAATAAAATTGAAGTGTCTGTTTGTAATGTCAAAATAACAGCTTTTACCAAATTCATATGAAAGTTTACGGTACTTATAATAAAAAACAAATTTTTAAAATTGTTTTGTGTTTGTTTGTTCCGGGTAAACTCCGAAACGGCTAGACCGATTTTGACGGGACTTTCACTGGCTGATTTTATTTTAGAAAAAGAATTAGGGCTCCGTGCAAAAAATAAAAATTAAACCCTTAGATTTGTGAACAAAATCCGATTCAAATAGAGTAGTGACATCCACACGGGCGAAGCCACGGGCAACAGCTTGTATTCAGTATAACCTCCCGACCTCCTCAACTGAGCGACATTGCACCTTTATTCCTAAAAATATGTCCGAATCATGGTAAGAAATCCGGCTGAATCATGGTACACTATCAATCAAAATCTTGTGACACTGTAGCTGGTTCACGCTGATGGATCTGACCTAAATATTACTAGTAGCTATTACGACTACACGGCATTTAGGTGAAGTAATGGGTTGTAAGATTGGTGCCGATTGGTGTAGTAACGCTCTTCGTATGTTTATACTGTTGATTATTATTGGTTTTGTTTATAGGAAATGACAGTGTAGGTACTATCGAGGAAACTTACATCTGACCGATTTGAAAACAAATTCCCGTGCGCACGATGACCACCTCTGTTAGCCGACAAACTGTTTCGCAGTTTGGTGGGTTTACAAAATGTAAAACATTTTTGGTCCAAATTAAATGATTTATTTATTATTATTAGCAAGCGCTATAATGGTATTTCAGATAGGTTAGAAGGGCCTACAATGGATAGGTTTATCAAGCTACATGTCAGACATGTGGCTTAGCCTGGGCTGCGGGATGTTCGAAAGAGTTACCGTGGCCCCGGCGCAGGCAACAGAAGGAACACGGGTGGGTTTTAGTCAGTAAAAGTCTGACACGCCCTCCCGCTCCGCCCAGAGCGGGAGAAGTTATTTGATGATTTCCCATCCAAAAAAAAAAAAAAGATGTGGCTTGATAAATCTTCCTCTAATTGGATACTGTGTTTTTTTTTGTGTGCTACTACTAACATAGTTTGTAAGTTTTTTTTTGGTAATACTAACATGCTATGGGCCGTCGATGCCTGAAAATAAACGATTTTTATTTTTTATAGCAGCCGAGCGCTGCAAGCAAGACTAGTCCTTTCAGTGTATAGATGTTCGTTTCTCCCATGGTACATAACTATAGTATTTTCTGTACAAACGCTGTGAAACCCCAACATTTATCGCTCAGATAAAAATTATCTAACTATTGAAAAATCAGCCCTTAGTCAATTTTAGACGATAGAGTATTTAGCTTGGCTTAAAATATCATTGTGTTAATTCGGGTAACCATTTAAGTATTTTATTTCAGTGCAGTCCAATATCAAAGCTACTTTTTAGTTTTGGATTTTTTTTAATCTATTTAAACCTTGCTTCAACAGTAGTCCAAAATGACTAGCGATTTAAAATAACACAATACACTTTCTTTTTCATCAAATTATTATAAGATCAGAGTTCAAAAGTCAACAGACACAAATGAAATGGACAACGCAATAAAACCAACTCCATTTATCTAGTCACTGTTATTAATGTTACTACTTTGTGCTCTAAAAGATCCACGATGATGTTAATAAACTCCATTGCTTTTATTTTATAAAAAATAAATGGCTTCTGATCTTCAAAAGCTTGCACTTTCATGAATATATTTCAGCCCTCGTTACATTAGTTAGCCTTAAAGCTTGTTACAATATAACCCCTCACATTTTGTACATATATGACTCTCAACCTTATACACATTATTTTTAATGCGTTATTTGAGCGATACTAGTAAAACACCAAAAGTGGTAGTAAACATTTTGTTATTATTTTTGTGAGTATCGTTTCGCTTGGGATTGGTACTATTTTGTTTTATTAGTATCGTTTCGCTTGGGATTGGTACTAGATTAGTAGTGTGTTTGTCATTATACCCGAATAATACTTGATTACCTACGCCAATAACTACATACCTACAATGGTCGATGATCTATCGTTTGTTGTCTGATTTTTTTTTGTATCCTATGGGAACATGTTCATGTCATCGTCTTCATCTGATCTGTCTATCCTTTCTCCAACTAAGTACTAGTATGTTCGGGGTCGGCTTTAAGTCAATTCGACCTCGGATGGAACATAACTGAAACCTCTTCATGTAGGTACCCGAAGAAAAAGTTTACTAATTCATTCATCAGGTAACGGGTGATTAAGTATCAGATCATCATCATCATAATCAGCCTATAATGTTCCCATTGCTGGGACACAGGCTTCCTCTCTAAGAGAGGGAGTGGTCCGTTATCCACCACGCGGGCCCAGTGCGGGGTGGTAGATGCTACATGTCTTCGATATTTTGGTTCTCACGGTGTTTTCCTTCACCGTTTTGAGAGCAGCGGTGATGAAATAATATACACAAAGTAAATCGCCTGGCAGGGTTCGAACCTACGACCTACAACTTGTAAGTCGTGGTCGTTACCACTTGGCCCCCACTGCTCCTTAAGTATCAGCACGATATTTTACATTTTTACTGGACATAGAGTAGGAGGAGCTCGTGGCTAAGTAATAACAGCCGCATGGGTCGATCCATCAGGTTAAGCTACGCTAGCCGGGGTTGGTCCGTGGATGGGTGACCATCTTTACATACCGAGATTCCTCCGTGCCTCGGAAAGCACGTTAAGTCGTTGGTCCCGGCTGTCATTCGTGGATCTTTGACAGTCGTTACGGGTCGTCAGAAGCCCGAAAGTCTGACAACCAGTCTTACCAAGGGGTATCGTATTACCCAGTAAATGGGTTGTGGAGATCAGATAGGCAGTCGCTCCATGTAAAATACTGGTATACAGCTGCATCCGGTTAGACTGGAAGCCGACCCCAATATAGTTGGGAAAAGGCTAGGCAGATGATTGGACATAGAGTAGGCAATATTAGTAAAATTATGTTTGGCTTTTGAATTTTGGTTAATTGACAGCTTACACACACATTAAGACATAAATTCACGTCTTCTTCCCATGGGGGTAGGCAGAAACTACAGAACGCCACTTGTTACAATACTTGCATACTCCTTTTGCCTCGTTACGTTCACACGAGTACATCTGGTCGTACACGCACGCTGGTTGCGAGTAGGTACTGCGCACCTGACCTTTCTGAAGAACATCACCAATAAGGTCATTATATGTCTTTCTAGGGCGTCCCCTCCCGGCGTATCCATTAACTTAACATAACATCACGTCTTGTTTCCCCTAAGGGTTGGGCAGATATGTATATATAATACACTCACATTTCGCCAGTTTTGTTCCACTCACATCGGCCTTGTAAATACCTTTTGTTAGTCGCCATTTATTCATCCTCTTGTTAGGGTGCATTGACTTCCTGTTAACATTATCTGTAATAAATACTCCACTGCTGACTTCCGGTTTCTTCCATTCCCGGAGGAAATGGGAACGCGTACGTTCCTATACTCTCAACATGACCAAAACCATCTAAGCATACTCTTTTAAGTTTTTGCCACAGAGAGCTTAACATTAGTAAAATTTAGTTAGAAAGTCTATGTCTATAATATAATATTTACTAAAGCTATTGCTAATTACTAGCTTGAATTGGCCATTTGTACCTTCAGGAACGTCATTAAACGACCTCTGTTATTACCATGACGTCTACAAAGAGTGGTACTACTGGAGTAAAGATTTCAGTACAATAGACTGCAGTGGAGCAATATAGTGAGAAGACAATAGCTCGGGTAGCATCGTCCGCACCCTGCAATATACGATGATCCGTACGTGACAAAAGTGACTGCAGAGATACTAGGAATGTGTGTTGAAAAAGGAGGATTTCTGTGTACAAAGCTGTCGGCAATCGTCAAAGCAAGATTTTGTACCAAAGGACCGTTTTGAATTTGGATTTCTTGAAATGTGAGTTGTGGCTTTGGAGACTCCATATTTAAATCTTTTTACAAGTAGATACTTCGCAGTATGAAAATTCTACTATAATTAATTTATTACTGATTCTAATGATTATAATCCTGTAAATACATATTTGTTACGGTCGCGTGATATATTCTTTCTTTCTTTCATACGCCCAGACACTGAGCTGCAAACTGGAAAAATCATAAGAAAATTTGAATTTCGCGGGCAACCTTATCCCTTTCCCCATAAAAACAAATTAGTATAATTTATATCTGATCTCATTATGATTTTAAGTCTGTTTGTTGACAACTTACAGTTAGCGACCTATTATGACGCCTAATTAACATCAGTCTAAAGTTTCAGAAAAGTTCTATTGCTATTTATTGCTTGGTGCACCTCTGCCTACCTTCGGGGATTACAGGCGTGATGTTATGTGTGTGTATTACTTGCCTGTAAAAAAATATTGAAGAGCAGGGAATATTGGATTATTTCTAATAAATTAGGTTCTATTATTTACCTATATATTTTTTGATGCCTTGTGTCGTTCACGGGAAAAAATGCTTTCCACGAACTGGTGTGAAAAGGTTTTATTTTTTGCTTTAGAAGAACCAGACATCAAGCTACCGATGGCATATAGTACTATATATATGTTACATACAAGTCGCATATTACTAGTACGTGATCGAATACTCATTCATGCGTATATTTGCTAAGCGCTAATATTGCGTTGACGTGACGTACAAAGCTAATTTAAGCAATGACGGCAAACTACGTGTTATCGTAATTACTGAATCGATGAGACTGGTCACTACTGGGGGCCAACCACCACCTCTTAAAGTATTATTAGTATTATTTTAATGTTACTTCAGTGTAAGAAAGAGATGGAGCTATACAGGACGTCTAGCTCCATCTCTTTCCCATACTGAAGTAAGATTACAATAATACTGCTTTAAGGTGAAAGCGCCAGGGTAGCCCGCGAAATTAAAATTTTCTTAAGTTTTTTGCAATTTTCAGGTCAGTATTAAGTTCTATGTTGATTAAAATATGATTCGCGACCGTAATAAATATGTATTTGCGAAATTGTAATCATTAAAGTCATACAACTCTCTAAGACGAAGTAATTCTATTGAATGACTATTTAATGAAATATTAACATTTCAAGATTATACTAACTCAAAGAATTGTATTACTGGTTTTAATGATTATAATTCTGTAAATACATATTTGTTACGCTCGCGAATCATACTTTAATCAACATACACCTAGACACTGAGCTGCAAATTGCAAAAATCGTAAGAACATTTTAATTTCGCGGGCTACCTTGGCGCTTCCCCCTTAAGAGGTGGTGGTCTAACTCCTGATACTCATGAATAAACTTGAATTAAATAAAGGGTCTGCCTATAAAAAAAATTAGCTGTACCGTACATATATGTTCACAAGACTCGTTAAAATGTAGGGAACAGCTGATTTTTTTTCGCGATATCATGTGTGGTCCCATAGTAAAAGTTGTTCATAATGATGAGTATAATGACCCCTTAAGAGGTTGTGCGTTAATTTCGGGACATGTTTTATATATGTTACAGGAATGGTTAGGCGAAATATTTGGGACACGCAGATTTTAGCGAAAAAGCTAGGCTGATGAGGGGAAAATGGCTAGGCGGATGATGAGTTGAGTTGAGCCACGAAAATAGTTTTCACCGTATTGCTGATTTAAAAAGGACATCGTTTCGATACTATGATGTCAGTGATGTCAATTGATCAAACACGGATGTTCCTATTTAAACACTTTTTGTTGCAAGGTAGTACTTAAATATTGATATTTAAAGTGCTTGGTAAAGTACCTTACCGTTTCTACTTGCTGCGTATTTGCATACTCTTATAAATACTAACCTCATTGTTTGACAATTTAAATATTTAAAGAATCTCTTGAAATATTTGCAAACTCGTGTTAAGGATTTTTGAGTAGACATTAGACAGGTAGAGAGTAGACATTGTGTTTTTTTTTTATGAATCATGTGGTCTGCAATAAAGATTTTTATTATTATTATTTCGTCTTTGACATTTCTCGGGACCAGGGGTCCCGGACCTTTGATAGGCGTACTAGGCCAAAGCCAACTCGCAGAGGCTCGCTAGACGTTTTTAATGATAATTATGAGGCACCAAAAGACTTTATTTTTATTATTATTAATACGCCCCCCCCCACACCTCCCTCTGCCTAACCCTTCGGGGAATACAGGCGTGATGATAACATCACGCCTGTAAAAAAACATTATTTATTAATAATAACATAACACATAAGTGTTATGTTATTATTAATAAATCATGTTTTTTAGGAAACATAAACTAAAAAATTAGCAACTGCAGACCTCCTAATAATATCTTTGTATTTTACTTAATGTTTGCTAACTTTACTAAATTAAACTGTCAATTTAAATAATATATGGTGACTCAATTATTATAAGTTCTTAGTAATTTATTACAAGATTCGACGAATTTTGCCAATCAACTATGTTTTGACAATGTAACTAAAAACGTGTCATCCACCGCAGTCAGTTTATTTTCGGCATAAAATAGCATGGTGTTTCATACTACAATGGCAAAATAATGGTTTTGTTGAATTCCACAATAATATTTTCTTAAAGCCTGTGTTTTGAAAATCACTGATGCCTTTTTAAACTTGAAAGAAAGAAAGAAAAGAAGAACGCAAAGAAAAAAAAACAGACACAAAAAGGACAAGTTGAGGGGAAATTAGCGTCACATTTACGCAAAACGGCCATCGATCAGCAATAAGCATAGTGCTGAGATATGATGGTCTCAGCATTATGCTGATTGCTGATCAATGGCCGTTTTGCGAGACAGAGCCACAGCAACTAAAAATGCTCTATCCTGCTGTTTTAATCTATCATCAGCTTCGTCTTTTCCCAACTACGAGTATCTACTATGGCATCCAGTCTGACCGGATACAGCTGAATACCAATATCTTACATGGAGCAACTGCCTATTTGACCTCCACAACATAGTTACTGGGTAATACGACACCCATCCGCCCTTATAAAAGCCTATTTTTCTTGGTAAGGTAAAAGTACCTACCTGCCTACCTACATGTCAAGCGTCTTTCCCAAATATAAAATATGAATAATAAATATTTCGATTATTACCGGCCATCCATTAGGGGGACGCTTTTATATTTGGGGCCATAAATATCCCGCTTGGCCAAACGATGTAATGAGTTTCGTCCATCGTTATTATTTATTAATATTATATCGTGTAAGTAATGTAAATTGATGTGTTTTATTTAACGATGACAGGGTATTTAAGGTTATTCCCGGCCACCGTAGGCGCGGGCTTGCGGACGGCGAGCAATGAGTAGCTCACCGTCCGGTAAGGACCAGGCCCGAGTCGACGGCGCGTTGTGTTCCACGCGCGCCTCAAAGAGATGTCAGCACTAATTGACGGGGTCTGCTGGGGCCGATGCCAGCTAGGGTCGCGGGATGTTCGAAAGAGTTACCGTGGCCCTGGCACAGGCAACTGAAGGAACACCGGTGGGTTTTAGTCAGTAGAAGTCTGACACGCCCTTTCCGCTCAGCCCAGAGCGGGAGAAGTCATTAGATAATTTCCCATCCAAAAAAAAAGGTATTTAAGGTGTAGTGGTGAGTGGTGCTTCGCCTCTCATACATGAGGTTGTGGGTTCAAATACCTATGTGACTTTTTCAAATCATAGGTACTTTCTGAGTTTATCTTGGACATGACTGACATCGGTGAAGGAAAACATCGTGAGGTAACCGGGACTTATGATATTAACTATTAAGATTTTCCTTCACGCTTGCTCAGGACGGGTTGGCGATTTCCCACTTATATTAATCGCCATCTTAAATAAGAAATCGCCAACCTATCCTGAGCAAGCGTGGCGAATTGGTGATCAATGCTCGTGCCTTCTCTATATGAGAAGAGATCTTTGCCCTGCAGTGGGACAGTAATAGGCTGGTATTATAAGTGAAGTCGTAATTGCTTCATGATTATGAATGAAATAATTGAATATCAAACTAAGTCAATTCCAATTATTTGTATGTCAATTCCTCAACGTATTCTTTTGAATTAACAAAGCTCCTTTCACCTTCATGGTCCTAATGAAATATTATTATAATACACACTACATGGCTAAATAGAAACGAAATCTGCAAAGCGTATATTTTTAAAATCGCCAATTCACGCGAAAAGGAAAAGTTCTTGGCCTAAACGTATCTCATTTCCCGCAGGCCAATAGGTTTTGTGTCAAAACATGGCCATTACGAGGCTGTTTTTGTCACTTTTTGTTCAAGTATAGCCTAAAATTAGTGTGCCGACGTGACAAAAACTTGGCCGAGTCTGATGAGGCGTTTGCCAAGTTTCAATTAAGTTTCTTTTAGATAGATGAAAAGGCTGTGTTTTTACTAAATTCGGGAAAGCGTAATTGGTCTGTTTTTGGTAACATGAAAGGCAATTCAATAGATGAGAAACATGAGGTTTTTTGTGGAGACCTACAAGCTTTAATAGACGTAAGCCGACATTCACACGGACGTAAAAATATCGCGGCGGGATTTTATCGCGCACTGGATTTTCAACGTACTGCTTAGCGCCAAGAGTTCAAAAACCAACTGTGTGTTTTTTCGACCGGCTGGAATGCACTCGGTGGGATTCTCAATGCTCGGCTCAACACCGAGAGTTGAAAATCCAGTGCGCGATAAAATCTCGCCGCGATAGTTTTACGTCCGTGCGAACGTGGGCTTACACGTTGTTTTGTCGTAAAAACTTCTCATGTTGGTGTTAATGATGTTGAATGTCTTCTGTTATACGTGTGTCGTGGGCCTATAATTTTTAGTAATAATGGCCAAATTAAGCCATTCGGTGGAGCGCCGGTAATTTGTGACGTCAACCACGGTCAAGTACCGAGCGCGGAATCGGCGCGACATGAACTTATGACTCCGCGCATTACCCCGCTCACAAAAGACGATCTACTCATTTTCGAAAAATCACTCGCGCGACACGTCATTTTCGAAATGTCAATGTTTACTTTTTGATTCAAGTTTCCCAGCGATATTTTTGGTTTAGAATCATTTATTTGACGATAATATCCATCGGACCATAGAGAGAAACTGTCCGACAGGATATTAGCCCTTATTTATAAGTAATAATCGAGGTTGAAGCCGCGTGAATCGGGTGGAACACCGGGGTTCCAGTGGGGCTACGCTATTGACGGTGCTCCACCGGTAGCTCATTAGATTGATGTATCTTGATATAATCACTGAAAGTTATTCGAACACAACTCAATTTTAAGTAGCCGGTAAAATTATTATGCTGTCTCTTTTACTCTTAAATATATTGTAGCGACAGAATACCTATTGAAGACGTCTTAAAGTTAAGTAGTGTTTGAGTATGCGAACGTTGTAGGCTTAATAGACTGTAGATTTGTAGACCTTTTTCTATTTTGTTAAGTACATGGTACTTGTTGACAGGCCTACACTGTCCTCCCATTCTTAATAACACTGTAATTTGAAAACATTGTAAAAACCAATTATTTTTAAAAGAGTAACCGTGGAGTTTCTTGCCGGTTCTTCTCCGTAGGAAACGACCAATTGGAAACGTGCACTTAGCTTCTGACGTTTCATAAGTGCCCATGTAGGTTTATGTGAAATATATATTTTTTTAATTTGAATTTGCAAAGCCAATTAAAAAAAAAACAAGTTCAGAAGTCGCTACAACCACTCTAATAATTATTTTCTTATCATCTTTTGTTTTATGTTGCAAATCTATCTATAATTAATTATTTGTCAGTATATCTCACATTATACACAACGTTACTAATCTTTTGACTCAGTCTTATAAAGAACTGAGATCTGTAAGTAGGTCTGTGTAATTTCCTGCGGTCAATTGTTTC
This sequence comes from Fissipunctia ypsillon, assembly GCA_947568875.1. Classification (NCBI taxonomy): domain Eukaryota; kingdom Metazoa; phylum Arthropoda; class Insecta; order Lepidoptera; family Noctuidae; genus Fissipunctia; species Fissipunctia ypsillon. The sequence continues at coordinate 8,872,802 of OX387664.1, read as the reverse complement.
TTAAGGTTTGTAATCCTGCGCTTCACCTCTTCAGGATATCAAATAGGTAATAGAAATGAACTAGAAATCCATTTTTTATAGATAGGAAGGTATTGCTAAGATTTTTAAATTATATTTGAGAGTTTATTGAGTTCAAAAATTATCTATACCTACATCTATAAAAATTAATAAAATTGAAGTGTCTGTTTGTAATGTCAAAATAACAACTTTTTACTAAATGCATAAGAAAGTATATAAGGTACTTATAAAAAAAAGCAATTTTTAATAATTTTGTCTGTCTGTCTGTTTGTTCCGGCTAGTCTACGAAACGACTAGACCGATTTTGACTGGACTTTCACTATCAGATAGCTGCTGTTATAAGGAGTAACTTAAGGAACTTTCATTTTAGAAAAAGAGTTAGGGTTCCGCGCAAAAAAATTAAAACCAATTAAATTGTGAACAAGATCCGATTCAAATATGGAAGTATTGCCACAGCTAGTTTAATATAAGATCCTACTATCCTACAAATATCATAAATGTGAAAGCTTGAATGTTTGAGAGTTAGTATGTTTGTTACTCAATCAAGCTTTAACGGATGGACCGATTTGGATAAATTTTAACACACAAGTAGGCTACGACCTGGGGCCAACCACCACCTCTTAAAGCAGTATTATTTTATTGTTACTTCAGTGTGAGAGAGAGATGAAGCTATACAGGACGTCTAGCTTCATCTCTTTCCCACACTCAACATAACATCACACCTTGTTTCCCCGAAGGGTATCAATTAACATAGAGCAAAGTATGTCACTCGATATTAACTTATTGAATGGGGAAAGTATAATTTATATTTTGAATATTGCTGTAATAATATAAAATCATCATGATATTATTATAAGAACCTTACATCTCTAAAAGTTTCCTCACCGTTTGGAATAAAATAACTTTTGAAGACTCTTTTGATCCTCATTTTAATCAAGCACCCATGAATAATTATGAGAGCTTAATTAGATTTAATTAGCATTTAGAAAATCTTTGTAGAATGTTCTATATAACTGAAATACATGTTTGAATCAATTAAGGTTCGAAATGGAAAGAAAACAGAGTACATTTCGTACGATTCGATAAAGTCAATTTGAATGGAGAGATTTATTGTAACTTAATTCAGGGGTTCTAAGCAATTCGGTACGAAAATGTCGTGGTAAGAAAGAATATTGATTTACTGGGTACCCTTGTTGGCAAGCGGTTTTTTAGACCATTTTGTGATCGATTTTTCATGTAAACAATCTAGCAAGAAACGACCTGTTTTTCACTACGATTTAACACTCGTACATCCCTACACACGCGTAGGTAATCATTTATTTTGTAACGTGCAGAATTAATGTAATATAATGATATATTTTATAAGGAAGCAGGATGTTTGAAACAAATTGTAGCCTCTAGCCAGATAGTGTCTATGTGTGTGCCTGTTGAATAGGTTATTAACTTTTAGAGGGTAAAACCCTATATTTTTCCTTTCTTTTTTTGGGTGGGAAATCATCAAATGAGTTCTCCCGCTGTGGGCAGAGCGGGAGGGCGTGTCAGACTTTAACTGACTAAAACCCTTCCGTGTTTCTTCAGTTGCCTGTGCCGGGGCCACGGTAACTCTTTCGAACATCCCACGACCCTGGCTGGCATCGGCCCTAGCGGAACCCTTCAATAGTGCTAACATCTCTTTGAGGCGCGCGTGGAACACAACGCGCCGTCGACTCGGGCCTCGTCCTTACCGGACGGCTAGCTATCCATTGCTCGCCGTCCGCAAGCCCGCGCCTACGGTGGCCGGGAATCGCCTCGGCTGTCAATTCTCGAAGCCCATGGCGTCTCCTGCGGCGACTAGGGGCGTGAGGGCGCAAAGCGTGCCTCTCCCTCACGCGTTCCGCCTCCTCCTTCGCGAGCATTACTGCTTCGCAGAAGGAGGTGATGGCATCCCATGTACTCGTACTCTCGCTCCGTACCATGGCCTGAACCAGGGCCGGACGCGAGAGAAAGCCGCCGCCGATCGCTTCTACGAGGACATGGCGGTGCTCCGCCCAAGCCGGGCACACCTCCACCGTATGCTCCACCGTGTCCTCCGGGCGATCCACACAGTGGTGACCCCCGGGCGTTTCCTCCCGCCTTATCCGGAACAAGTACCTCCCGAAGCACCCGTGTCTCCTTACTTAACCATTATTTATAATTTAATTCTTCATCCATCGCCTGTAAGATATTTTGAAAAAAAAAAAAATTTTTCAATTTCTCTTACGAAACTTTTTTGACAACCCACTGATCCTAATAGATAACTTTATAAAACAGCAGTTGATTGATTGCAACTTGCAACATCATTTTCAGTAGGCATTTAGACAAAAACATCGAAAAACAAGGTCAGTTCTGTTGGTATTTAGGTCTCATCCATCAATGACGTAAAACGACTTTTTATTAACCACATGTTGTTGGAAATAGCTATATATATGTATGAGTAAATCATCGATCAGCGGGGCAATTGCGTAACATACTTACAGTAGGAATCGGTTTCATTTTGACAATTCAACAACATTCATTGCGCTATTCAAGTTGTTGAGCAGACAAATTTTTCGAGCTTAAGAAGCAATGGATTAGCAATTTGCTTCTAAATGATTCATATTCTGATTGATAGTATGTTAGGAAATTACGGTGCAGCACCCTAATTGCGTAACACACTATCGATCACAATCTGAATGATTGCTTTATAATTATGTTCGAAAAATTTATCTGCTCAACAATGTAAATAACGCAATGGTTGAACTGTCAAAATGAAATCGATTCCTACTGTAAGTGTGTTACGCAATTAGGGAGCTGTTCATTCAATGTTTCGTTTGTTTAGCAATTTTGTATGAGATGTCACAATTTAGTTCTTTTCTACGGTTGAAAGAGCAATCGCTTCTTTTCGTGGCATGAGAGGTATCTACGAGTGCCTTTACACTGTGAGCAGCGTGTGTCTATTGCAGTGTTGACATTGCGCTGTTGCCACGTAGACGCTGCCCTAGCGTCACGTAGACTTGATTGTATCGTTATTATAAACTATGTGAGAATCTTCTTCTTCTTCAGTGGTATGTTTACAACATTTCCTGATGTTAGGTATTTTCGGAACCCTCTCTAACAAGCTTTGAAAGCAGAATGATAATAGTAATATGAATTTGTACTGACTTAGTGACTGCCTCGTTGGTCTAGTGGTCGCAAGCGCTACTGCTGAGCATAAGGTCCTGGGTTCGATTTCCCGGTCGGGCAAAGTGTTATTGAGGTTTTCCATCTGGAATTTCTCAGTGGCAGCCCGGAGTCTAGATTTGTGCCCAATTGATGGCAATAGGCTCGCCCCCTATTACCTGGGACTTAAACATAACTGGCGAAATGTGGGTGTACTTCAAGTACACCTCTGCCCAACCCTTCTGGGAAACAAGGTGTGATGTTATGTTATGTTAGTCATGTCTTAAAATACATTACGACGAACATGACGGTCATAATAGGCATATGAAAACTAACATGTCATTATTATTTTGGTATCAAACTATTAACCGAATAAGAATTGGTAATTTACAGAAGGTAAAAGGCTGAAATTATAGAGGCAGGTGGCCACAATTCAAGAAAATATTATTTTTATTGTCACTGCCGCGTTGGTCCAGTGGTCGTAACCGCTGCTAATGCTGAGCATGAGGTCCTGGGTTCGATTTCCAGGTCGGGCAAAGTGTTTTCCATTAGGAAATTTTCAGCCGCATCCCGTAGTCTGGATTTGTGCCCGATTGATGGCAATAGCTCGCTTTACGGCACGCCTCCTTTTACATGGGACCTAAATATAACTGGTGAAATGTAGATGTACTATGGGTACTGTTATATCTTATAACACACGCGAATGCATATAAAATAATAGTGATGACCACGCTGTCCCTTACACGTGGAACATTCTTTGCTGTGTCAGCGTTTTCGCCACATCGGTACTTTTCTAGAGCCTAATGGCAGTGTGGATTTGAACGTCGTCGCGGATACATAATTTTACTGTATTTTCTCAAAATCAATTAAAATTCTATTTCAGTGTTTAATTAATTGTTTTTTTAAAAACCAATTTAAGCACCACCCCGTAACAGTGGTGTCAGAAGTGGGATACTCAGCAATCGTTGGCTGGTATCCCTTGTAAAATTCGCGGAGTGCGTCTTGACAAACTCTTTCAAACTCTCATTAACTCTTACAAAATCTTACAGCCTCTATTTGTGTGCAAATCACGAACTCTGTGAAGTCTGAGGAACTGCGACAGTAAGTCTTACCACGTAAGCCTGCCATCCTCTGGCCTATCGACAACACGTGGCGTCGCGTGTTCGCGCCGCGTGACTTGACAACGTGGTCGAGCCTGTTCGTGCTTCTTACCTGACGGTGTTGTCGGGTCCGGCTGCCACCATCCTGTTCAACTGGGTATTTACCTGGTTCACCTGGTGCCGTCACTATCGGCTCCACTGCCATACACGTTGTCTGTGTGACACGTGTCCGTTGCTGCTCACCTTGCCGCCACCAACGAAGTCTAGCTGCTGTCCTGATACCTGTTGGGCTGCGGGTGCAACATATCTGCTCTACTTGAAGTCTGCGATGTCCACACTCCTTCTTGCGGTGCTACTGTGAGTCGAACATTTAGTAATTTGTTATTGCTAATCTTTCCAAATAATACCTTTAATATTCGTTTTCCTTACAAATCCTTATTTTCTCGAACATCTTTCTTGTTTTTGATTGTTAGCCAACTTACGACCAAAATGACTAAAGGTGAAATCTCGCCAAGCGAACAATATCCTATTAAAATTCTTTGCGATTTTATTGATATATACAATGGAGATCGTGAAACCTTGTCTGCATTTATAACTAATTGCCAAAACTCACTAAACTTAGCGTCCGAGAGTCAGAAAAAATTGCTCCTAAAATATATCTTATCCAAATTGCGCGGCAAAGCTCAAATAGCTTGCTCGAACAAGGTTTTCGATGACTTTGATTCGTTACAGTCATTCCTTCGCCAAAATTTTGGCGAAAGGAAACATTATAGTCATTTATTCTTCGAGTTGCAGTCTTGTAGGCAACAACAAAATGAGTCAGTATCACAATTCTCTTTGCGCTTAGAAACCTGTCTCACCGATATGCAAACCGAAATTCACAGTTCCGAAACTACTAAGAAGGATTTGTCAGGTAGAATCGCAATGACGGAAGACCTAGCTCTCCACACTTTTATTTTTGGCCTACAATCTAATCTTAGTAATATGGTGCGGTGTAGAAACCCTAAAACTCTGAACGACGCTATTAACATTGCGATCGAGGAAGAAAAAATACAAAATTTCTCCCTAAAAATCTCCCCGAAAATCGCTAAAATTTGTAAGTTTTGTAATAAACCTGGTCACTTAGACAACGAGTGTCTGAAGAAAAACCGATCTCGGTCACAACCTCCAACTTCGTCTAACTTTCAAGCCCCTTCTACCTCTCGAGACCAACGAAATTATCAGACGAACCAATCAACAGACGTAGTCTGTAGATATTGCAAGAGGCCGGGACACGATATTTCTCAATGCTATAGGCGCAAATATAACAATTCTAAGAAAAATTATTCCCCGATTCAACATAACGTCACGGTTTTACCCGATCAAGTCGATTTGCTGGAAGAAACCGAAGAATGTGCTGACGATTTAAACTAAAGCGTCGGGTGTCGTTAGCGTGCCGCACTGCGCCCGACCGTATTCAAGGCACAACAAAATCTCACATTACAAACCCACAATTTCATTTAAATTATAATCAATCTAAATCTGTTAAATCAATTTCGGCCAATCGACCGGGTAGCCAGCCCCAAACCGAAGGCCATTCAAAATCTCGCGATGCCATGCGACAGGGTAGCCAGTCCCAAACCGAAGGCCGCTCAAAATCTCATAATGCCATGCGACAGGGTAGCCAGTCCCAAACCGAAGGCCATTCAAAATCTCGTGATGCCATACGACAGGGTAGCCAGCCCCAAACAGAAGGCATACACATTTCAAATAAATCTCAACATCTTCCGTCAGGAACCGCCGTCTCGTTGAGTCCTAATGTCCTACAAACCCAGGAGTCCATCACTCCAATTCATGAAATTAAATTTAGCAAAATCTCTCTACCTCACGTACTTCTTAATACTGGTTATTCAAGTAAACCTCTATGCTTTCTTATCGACACTGGAGCTACTGTTAGTATTGTCAAACTTCAAAATTTCAATTCTACGCCATCCTTATCTAACGACAAAATCAAACTCAAGGGTCTGAGTGAAGACGACTCGTGCTATGAAACTTTAGGATCTTTCACCATCGACTTCGAATATATTTTCCCTCCAAATTCTAAAATCACTTTCAATCACATTTTCCACGCCGTCAGTGATAAAGTACGGCTTAATTACGATGGCATTTTAGGTAATGATTTCCTACAAAAAAATGAGTGCGATGTTAAGTATTCTCAAAACTCATTGTTCATTCGGGGTCATCTTATACCGCTAAACTTTAGTAAACTTGTCTATACTATTCCGCCTCGCTCTGAGGCGATAGTTGAATGTTCTGTGTCAAATTCCTTAGAAGAGTTAAAGTCCATGAAAGAAGGTTTAGTTCTCGACCATATGTATGCCGAAGGCGTTTACTTGGCAAATTGTATTGTCTCGGTCAAGCCTAATAATCGCATTAATATCTCAATATTGAATACTACCGAGTCTAAAGTTGTATTTAAAGATTATTCTGTCCATTTGATTACCTTCGAGAATGTATCGCTGCCCTCTCAATCGTCTAATCACAAAAGTCTTCAGTTTATTAATAATCTTGATAATGTGTCTTTAGATAGGTCACAACAAGTACTAGATCTTATCCGAACAGAACATCTAAACCCCGAGGAAACAAGAGTCCTCTTAGAGTGTTGCTCTAATTATACAGACATCTTTTACCTTGAGGGCGAGCCCTTAACTTGTACTAATGCTATTGAACATTCAATCAGTACTGGTGACGCTGCCCCAATTCATGCGAAATCTTATCGCTTCCCCGAGTGTCACAAAAGCGAAGTCGAAAGTCAAATAAAGAAAATGCTCGATCAAAACATCATTCGTCCTTCAAAATCACCATGGAGCGCCCCTATTTGGGTAGTGCCCAAAAAAGTAGACTCATCGGGTAAGCAAAAGTGGAGGATAGTCATCGACTATAGGAAACTCAACGATGTGACTGTTACCGAAGTTTACCCTATTCCTTTAATTACGGATATTCTAGATCAATTAGGTCATTCGAAATATTTTACTACGCTCGACCTTGTAAGCAGTTTTCACCAATTAAATTTGAATCCTAAGGACGCGCCTAAGACTGGTTTTACGGTAGTAGGAAACGAAATCTCCGGGCATTACGAGTTTACAAGAATGCCTTTCGGACTAAAAAACGCGCCTGCTACGTTCCAAAAACTCATGAATACTGTCCTATCTGGTCTTCAAGGTCTTCACTGTTTCCTCGCGCACATCTGGGAGTGGCGCGAGGAGGCAGGACGCCGGGGCGTAACTCCGTTGCCGCGAGAAATCGCGGCACGGCGGACAGAGCTCCGGCAGGATCTCATGGCGGCATGGAGAGTGCGATTGTCGCAACCCAGCGCTGGGCACGCCACAATTGCGGCAATAAGTCCCCTCTTTGAGGAGTGGCTGGAGAGGCGCCACGGCGTCCTCACCTTCCGCCTGACGCAGGTCCTCACCGGACACGGGTGCTTCGGGAGGTACCTGTTCCGGATAAGGCGGGAGGAAACGCCCGGGTGTCACCACTGTGTGGATCGCCCGGAGGACACGGTGGAGCATACGGTGGAAGTCTGCCCGGCTTGGGCGGGGCACCGCCGTGTCCTCGCGGAAGCGATCGGCGGCGGCGATCTCTCGCGTCCGGCCCTGGTCCAGGCCATGGTACGGAGCGAGAGTGCATGGGAAGCCATTACCTCCTTCTGCGAAGCAGTAATGCTCGTGAAGGAGGAGGCGGGACGCGTGAGGGAGAGGCAAGCTTTGCACCCTCACGCCCCTAGTCGCCGCAGGAGACGCCCTGGGCGTCGGGAATCGGCAGCCGATTCCCGGCCACCGTAGGCGCGGGCTTGCGGACGGCGAGCAATGGGTAGCTCGCCGTCCGGTAAGGACCAGGCCCGAGTCGACGGCGCGTCGTGTTCCACGCGCGCCTCAAAGAGATGTCAGCACTATTGACGGGGTCCGCTAGGGCCGATGCCAGCTAGGGTTGCGGGATGTTCGAAAGAGTTACCGTGGCCCCGGCACAGGCAACAGAAGGAACACGGGTGGGTTTTAGTCAGTAAAAGTCTGACACGCCCTCCCGCTCCGCCCAGAGCGGGAGAAGTCATTTGATGATTTCCCATCCACAAAAAAAAAAAAAAAAAAAAAAAAAGGTCTTCACTGTTACATTTATCTAGATGATTGTATTATTTATAGCCAAAATCTTAAATCTCACATAGAAAAGTTACAATTAGTCTTTGACAGATTCCGTCAATTTAATTTAAAATTACAACCCGCAAAGTGCGAGTTTTTACGACACGAAGTCGCGTATCTAGGACACATAATCACCGACAAAGGTGTCTATCCTAATCCGGATAAAATCAAGGCCGTCACTCAGTTCCCAACTCCTAAATGTCCTTAAGACATCAAGTCTTTCCTGGGTTTAGTCGGCTACTATAGACGATTCATTGAAAATTTCTCTAAACTGTCCAAACCCTTAACTTCCCTTTTAAAAAAGGACGCCTCATTTAATTGGTCAGGAGAACAAGAACACGCTTTTACTATTCTAAAACAAAAACTAACTACAGCGCCTCTTTTACAATATCCCGATTTCAGTCAACCTTTTGTGTTGACAACTGATGCCTCCAACCACGCTGTAGGTGCAATACTATCGCAGGGCGAAATAGGGAAGGACAAACCTATCGCATATGCGTCACGGACGCTGAATAAAGCCGAGGGCAACTACTCCACCACCGAAAAAGAATTGTTAGCCATTATATTCGGCGTACAAACTTTCCGTCCCTATCTTTTCGGCTATAAGTTTAAAATCGTCACCGACCATAAACCTTTAGTTTGGCTATTTAATGTTAAGGATCCAGGCTCTAAATTAATTCGCTGGCGTTTAAAATTAGAGGAATATAACTACGAGATAGTGCATAAACAGGGAAAATTAAACTGCAACGCCGACGCTCTATCGCGTTTCCCACCAGAAGATATTATCGACTCAAATCGTCTCGTATGCGCCATCGATGATAGTAACTCTCCAAATCCTTCAAATTCACCCTATGACTGTCCTTCGCCATCTACAGCAGATACTTATGAAAAATACCTAAAACTTATTAAACAGCCGAGTTTTAGTTTCGATACGGTCATCCAAGAACTCAAAGAATCCCTACTCAAGGCCAAGTGCAAATTAATCGTCTATCCTACATCAATCGATTTAGATGATTCTGTGCCTTATTGCAAAGAAATTATAGAATTATCTACAAGTCAACCTAACATTCGTGACATAGAACGCGAACTTTTCACCTTTTACAACACATCAAATGACAATCATTTGTTTACTCATTTATTCGTGCGAGTCCATCATTATGACGAAATGTCGTATAAAGACATCTTTAAGCTATTAGTCGAATACAGGGATATGGCAAAATTTTGGTACATGGAAGAGAAAGAAATTGCTATATCCGATTTTTCTGATCCGTTCACAAAACTTTCTTATACAAAGATCTACAATATCATAGCTTACGTTTTCCACAATACTGGTATTAAAGTCAATATCTATAAAAATTCAATCTTATTTCCGACACCTGAAGAGGTCAAACAAATACTTCGCGACAATCACGATCTGCCTTCCGCCGGTCACCCCGGCATCACACGAATGTTAGAAAGAATAAAATCTATGTATTGGTGGAAAAACATGCGGCAAGATATTGAAGATTATGTAAAAAATTGCAAATCTTGCCAGATTAACAAACCTTTACGTCAAACCAACCGCGCTCCTATGATTATAAGTTCCACCGCAACAAAACCTACTGAAAAAATATTTTTGGATATAGTAGGTCCCCTTCCAGAAACTTACGAATTTAAATACAAATTCATTCTTACTATACAGGATGACCTCACTAAATATTCACAAGCTTATCCATTACAGACGTGTTCAGCAGACGAGACTGCTAAAAAGTTAGTCCATTTTATTTCTCATCTCGGTATTCCCAAAATGATCGTCACCGATCAAGGCACTAATTTCAATTCTGAAGTTCTAAAACAACTTAGCAAATTATTTGGCATTAAACATATTCTAGCAGCACCTTATCACCCACAAACCTGTGGCGCATTGGAAAGGAGCCACTCTACTTTAAAAGAATATTTGAGACCGTTTGTCAATGAAAATGCACATACATGGGACTTGTACCTAAACACAGCCATGTTTTCATACAATTCTAACGTTCATTCAACCACTAACTACTCTCCATTCGAATTACTACTTGGTTTTAAACCATATATTCCCAAATCCATCGACACGTTAGAAAATAACACCTACACGGATTATGTCAGAGTATTGAATCATAGGTTGTATTATAGTAGACAGAAAGCACTACAAAACATTCAAAATTCTAAGGAGAGGTCTAAACGTTATTACGATTCCCACGTTAAACCTATTACTTACAATGTCGGTGACTCAGTGTATCTCAAGTGTCACCACAAGCAAAACAAAGCTCTGTCTCCAGTTTGGAAAGGTCCATATAAAATCATTAAAGTCAACGGGAATCATACCGATGTACGTCATCACTATGACGAAATTAAGTTGGCGTCTGACATTGCAATAACTTGATCTATTCCAGGCACCTTGCTGCGGAATGTAAGTGTCATCAAGTCGTCACGCCGATAACAAGCAGTTCCGGTTTATACTTTGATAAAATGATCAACGTGAAGTTTACCAATGATGATTGGAATGTAGTTACGTATTTAGATATTAGTAAAATACAATTGCACTTAGATATAGTCGAATCTCTGTTTGCTAGAATTAACTCTTATTGTAAAAATTATAGTTCATCCAAAATTCAAGTAGACTGCTTAAACGCGTTATCAGCTCTGCAAAGCCAACACGATAACAATATTAAAAAATATTCGTCAGTATCTTACATCGTAACGAATAAACGGTCCAAACGCGGCTTGATCGATGCCGGTGGATCTCTTTTGAAAACCTTTTTCGGCACATTAAATTCAGAAGATGCCATCAAATTTTCAAACGCTATAGACCAAGTACAGACGGATGAAAAACAATTGGCACATTTGATGAGAGACAATATTCACGTAATCAAATCAACTATTACAACGTTTAATAATTCAATGTCTAAATTGAATGAAAATGAAAAACGGCTTAATAAAAACCTTGAAATAGTTGATCAAGCTTTTCAGCAACTAACTAATTCTAACGATAAGCTGGATATTAAATCTAATATAAATGCACTCCTTAACGCTATTGAAAGTATCATTATTTCCTTGTCGTTCGACATTGAGGATATCAATAATGCGATTTTATTTAGTAAAATAAATATTTTACATCCAACTGTACTTAGTCCATATCAACTTTATAACGAACTCGAACAAAATATGAATAATATGCCAAGGTATTACGAACTCCCTGTATCTTTGTCATTACAAAATATTCACGATCTTATTGATATTTCGAAACTTATATCTTATTTTCATAATAACAAAATAATTGTCGTCATTAAAATCCCACTCGTCCTACCTCAAACATACAACTTATACCATATTATTCCAATGCCTGTTCCTTATAACGTTGCGCAACCAGATACCTTCGCGCTTATCGCTCCTAGCCGTCCTTACATTGCAATAACAATCGACCATATGTTTTACTCACCGTTGCATAGTATAGACCAGTGCAAAGTGATAAGTGAAAAGTTTTACATATGTGAATTAGAAAATGTGTATTCAAGTGTTGTGAATCCGATCTGTGAAACTATTCTAATTACGGAATTAGTCAGTAAGCCACCTAACTCTTGTGAGATTAAATTGTTAAAAGGCTCTATTCAAGTGTTTCATAAAATTAGCAATAATAGATGGATATTTGTTCTATCTGAGCCAGGCAAATGCCATGTATCTTGTGAAAATGACGGCAGTAGCTTTGATGAAACTTTATTTGGTACAGGAATATTGTCTTTAACTAAAACCTGCAAAGCCTTCTATAAAACTTTACAATTTGTGCCGTCATCAAATGTTTTCGTTAATATAAGCTCACATGTTGTTTCTAATTTCAACCTAGTTGAAGATGACTGTTGTGAAAAGAATAGGGTCAACAATTCACTTTCACGTTTACCATACCTTAAATTAAATAATGTCAATAACTTAGACTCTTTATTACAAGCTAGTATGCATCTAAACTCATTTGAACAAGAATTAAATAACATTGATGACCCGAGCCATTTCCAAAAGTACGGAGTTCATTATATGTCTTTAAGTTACACATTTTTATTATATTCTTATTATACCTATTATACAGAGGTCGAAAATTAATATGCTCAAATTCAAAAGCTCCGTGCTGCATACAGATATTTAATCAATGTAATAACACCAAGAAAGTGAAGAATCACAGTCATCCTCAACAAGCTATTGAACTATCTGTGTTTGAAGAAGCTGTTGAGCCTGATCTGTCAACATCAAGGCCAACATCATTGAAAAGAAACATTTTGGTTTCAAAACAAAACTAATCTCGTTACTAAATCTCTTTATGCTTGACTAAAATATTATTATAATGCACTTAGTTTATGTAACAATTTGTAAATCTACAATGACGTTCAAATCCTATCCACTTCTGATATTGAATTTCGCATCATTCATCTCAGATGCTCCATTTTATTCGGGGGGCTGTTATATCTTATAACACACGCGAATGCATATAAAATAATAGTGATGACCACGCTGTCCCTTACACGTGGAACATTCTTTGCTGTGTCAGCGTTTTCGCCACATCGGTACTTTTCTAGAGCCTAATGGCAGTGTGGATTTGAACGTCGTCGCGGATACATAATTTTACTGTATTTTCTCAAAATCAATTAAAATTCTATTTCAGTGTTTAATTAATTGTTTTTTTAAAAACCAATTTAAGCACCACCCCGTAACAGTACGCCTCTGCCCAACCCTTCGAGGATTGCAGGCGTGATGTTTTGTTATGTATTATTTATTATCACTGATTAAAAAAGCAAGTTATAAATCATAAAAACAATGTTAGTAAAATTTTTCCAAGCGTCGTCGCAACCGGTTTCCATCACTATTGCTATCACGATGATAATGCACTTAATGTACTATAGCGGAAATTTACCACTTTTCGACCTTATTCCTAAGGTAATACGTTTGAAAAGTGGTTCGCGATGGTACCCACACAACCATTTATAATAATCGATCAATATGCTTAAGTGTTTCATTAATTTATCTACATCACAATAACAAAAGCAATACTAATACTTTAATATCTGTTTACTAAAATTATGAAAACAGTTCTAAGAATCCACTTCTCCCTTTACATGTAGGAGTCAATAAATTACTTTTGATTAATTACTTTAGGAGCGTGTTTTGATGAATACTTGCCAGAATATTTCTCTTGAGTGAATTAATTTAATATTCTAATATAGTTTATTAATCAACTGGCCGGAATTACGCTGGACTACAAGGTTGTGAGGAGTTCAGGATCGTTTTGAGTACTATTTTAAGATGCTTATGTGACTATTAAATATGAGATAGGAGTCTATTTATGAGGAAAGTATGTCGCTCATCGAGTCACAAAAGTTCCGCCCTGGAGGTTGCCAAAGAGCAATGGAGAGCCGCATTCTGAAAAGATCAGACAGAATACGGAGCACCACTCCGCTCTCCAAAACGGGGGTCATGAAGGCTGCTGACTTGGGTACTTCTAATACAAGTAAAGGAAAACAAAACAGCAGTTGAATGGGATTGGGCGGGTCTCGTCAGCCGCATGCATACCGCTAGGTCTTCACGCAAAAGTTTAAGGCAAGTGATTGGCCTGGTTGCCCAGAGAGCAATGGAGCTAATTCAATATAACCTGTACCCTAATTGCGTAACACACTATCAATCACAATCTGAATGTTTTTCAAGCAAATTGCTAATCCATTGCTTCATATGTTCGAAATATTTGTCTGCTCAACAACGTAAGTAACGCAATGAATGTTGTTGAACTGTCAAAATGATACCGATTCCTACTGTAAGTGTGTTGCCCCGCTGGGAAAGCCTTGCCACCTTCGCCATCGGCGCCTCTAGTTAATTTTTTCATTAGGTAAAATTATCCTGACATGACGGTAAAACATAATTAACTTGATTGATTAAATAGGCTAATACTTCAATTATGAAAACAACACTTTTGCCTTAGAGATCGGAATGAGTGAATTTGACGTTAGAAATTAAATCAGTCAATAATATAATCAATAAACTTTGCTAAATATATACATATACATTATATATCCTAACATAAATAAAACTAATAAAAAATAAAATAAGGCGTCGAAAAATTCCTCCGCATCGCTGTCGACTGGTAATGTACTCAAGAGACTGGCGGCATTGCCACGTTGTATGGCAATGCTTAGCCTCTGGCCAAGGTAAAAGGCAGCCCTTGCGTCACGGGAAGTGTCAACCAGCCGTTTGGAGAGTTCATTGAATAGACCATGAGCACTCGGACCCCACGGTCCGAGAGTTTCAACCCCAAATGACTCGAAAATATAATTACCGATATGATAATTATATTATAACAATAATTATTATATTACACTTAAAAACCCGCTTGACAATTATTACTTAGTTAACATATCGTTTTCAAGGTAAAATTGTACGTAGTAACAGATAGGAAAGTAACTATTGCTAAGTAATCTCTCCGTTATCAGTTCGACCCCTCCAATGGGTTAGGTGAGTGTCAAAAGTCAGAGGACTTGGTGAGGTCAGTCGTACGTGGAAATAACTCTTTGTAATACAATTTATACATTCTTCAATGGTGTGACACGTTTCATATTAATTAATCAGCTTAGTAGCTATACTGGGCAATTTTTAAATCACTACTGAAATTTTCATAGAACCCCTATGAATATAAACAACCTTCAGGGACCAACTCTGAAATCACGAAAAAAAATCGGCTGCTTCATACTTTTGTATGCAACAGCAGATTTTTTTTTCGTGATTTCAGAGTTGGTCCCATAGTAAAAGTTGTTCATATTCATGGGTAGAATACTCTGTGAAAATTTGGGTAGTGATAAAAAAATTGCCCTGTATGTCTCGACATGGTTAGCCTTTTCGTCAGCGTTCATTACTTCCTCCTGGGTGTAGGTACCAAGGCATGCACGACATGTTTCTTTAAGCAAAAAAACTGAAAGAAAGATAGGTGTATTTGTTTTTTAGGGTTCCGTACCCAAAGGATGCCAACGGAACCCTATTACTAAGCCACCACTGTCCGTCCGTCCGTCTGTCAGCGGGCTGTATCTCATGGATCGTAATAGGTAGACAGTTGAAATTTTCACAGATTGTGTAATTCTATTGCTGCTGTAACAACAAATAATAAAGATAAAATAAAGTTAAAAATTAAAGGGAGTCCCGATACAAAAATCGTGTTTTTTTTTAACAGATTTTTTTTAATACATACATTTGTGGTGTTCAGTATTGTACTGTGGTATGGAAACATTCGTGTGCGAGTCCGACTCGCACCTTGGTCGGTTTTTTTTGGTTGGTTTTGGGTTTTCTTTATGGTGGTTTTTAACTGAGTATCGTGTTTCACACAATACATAACGATTGTCTCTTATTTGGGTTTGTCTTCTTCGGTTCTCACATACTCAGATACACACAGACCCGAAAAAGCTATCGGTAGTCCAAGCCATTGTAGCGAAAAAAAAATAAAAAGACGGAAAATTCACTTTTCTGCTACGACACGTTTAATTTAGTTTTTAAAATAAAAATAGAAAATAACATTAAAAGGTAAAAAAATGAATATTATTGTATAAAAAAGTTGCAGGTTGTCTTGTGTGAAGGGAATAAAATAGAGAACTTTGGTCCGATAGGTACGCGAATAACGAACGAGAAAATAAACGTACTATCTAGTCGATTGCAATCACTAATTAGTAACGCTACCAAAACATATCGTTATAAAAAAAATTGAGAACCAAAGTATCTCGCATTTTACAAATAAAATTAAATAGTTAATGAATTAAAAAAAATCTCGTACTATCTACACTATTAAATTTGTACGTAAAATTATCATAAAAAAAACCGTGGCATAAGTAATTGCGTCCGGCGAGGTGACGTAGACTGTAGATTGTCGCAGGTTCAGGAACTGGCGTTGTTTGTGAAACCTTCAGTGGTCTAAATGCGACCCAACTCTCGACGTTCGCCAAGGACGTCCAGCGTAATTTTAGGCCAAAACCTGGAGGCCGAAAGGCGGCCTGTTCAAAGCTGTTCAATCCTAAGACAAAATGAATTAGGGTTAGACCAGCGTGATCAGACTGAACTTCCGATTGAGGAAAACTGTTAAAAGATACGTACCAGAAAAAATAAAGATGAATGCTTAGAATAATACTTAATATACCATTCTCAATATAGTTTTGCCATAAGGTATTAATAGGACGGCAGAGATAGTCTGGTTCACTTGAAAAAAACTCGATAATTTTCCACAAACTGGGTCCGTATCAATAGATTCAACTTTTGCAACTAAGAAAAAAAATGGGGACCCATCTGTCAGAAGAAAAATAATTCGAATCACGAAATAAAAAGATAAAAATCGACCAGGCTCAAATACAAACGGAAAAAAGGTTGATTATAAAGAACCAAAAAGTTTTGACATGCAGAGTTATGCTGCACCATACAAGTTCTGTGTTGGAATCTAGCCTTTTTTTTTTATGGGAAATCATCAAATGACTTCTCCTGCTCTGGGCGGAGCGGGAGGACGTGTCAGACTTTTACTGACTAAAACCCACCCGTGTTCCTTCTGTTGCCTGTGTCGGGGCCACGGTAACTCTTTCGAACATCCCGCAACCCTGGGTTAGTATCTAGCCTACCACCTGTAGTGTGTAATATTTTGTAACGGAACATATAGTTTATAAAATGTTAATATTCATATTCATATTCTTATTTGAGTTCCATAAAGTTAAGGCGAAAGAGACAGGGTAGCCCGCGAAATTTAAATTTTCTTACGTGTTTTGCAATTTGCAGGTCAGTGTCTAGGTGTATGTTGATTAAAGTATGATTCGCGACCGTAACAAATATGTATTAACAGAATTATAATTAGCGCTTTCCCAAATACGTTATTACAGTGGCGTAAACCTAAGATGCAATTACGGACCCTGTAGGACACAGCCAAAAGTAAAAAATTAAAATTCTAAAATAAAAACCGGGCAAGTGCGTGTCGGACCACGCAGACGGAATGACCATAATGCCTTGGAAGGTAGGTAGGCCTTTGGTGTGGGATGCAACGTGTGTCGACACCCTCGCGCCATCCCATCTTGCTAGCACGACGAGCTGTGCTTGGGCAGCTGCTGGAAAACCTCAAACGGCGCAAATAATCTAATCTAATTTTAATGTCATAAAACCACAAATTAACGATTTTTGGAACGTTTCCTTTACTTGTGCTGTTAGACCATGCTTCTTGCTAAATTTCATGATTCTAGGTCAAAGGGAAGTACGCTATATGTTTTCATTTAATGCCAGTATCAAAATATGTCGTGTAAATGGTCGAAATGTTTTATTGCGTTGATTTAAAAGCTTGAATTTGTTAGAGCTCCAAGGGACCGTAGACCGTATTTGATATTAATTTTAAGTTGATTCGTCCACGCGTTCTTGGGAAAAAGGGTCTTGACAGACAGACATACGGACGGACAGACGGACAACGAAGCGATCCTGTTTTATAAGGCTTCCGTTTTTTTTCTTTTGAGGTATGGAACCTTTAAAATAAGAAACAATAAACAATTATTAGATATTAAAAATAATAGTTTTCATTTTCGTAATTCAAATCATGAGAAAGTCAGCTTTATTAATTTTTATTTAATAAATAAATAAAATAAATAGCTTCCAGTAAAACCAGATATGAGTAAAAACTTTCACAACAGATCGTCAGAGCTTCTCAACCGAACTCTTTGAAGTGTAAGGATAGAACAACCAACAGAAGCGGATCATATTTTTCTAAACTTTCCAAGAAACACGGCGTTAGAAAATTTCATTTCTATTACGAAAAAGAAATATCTGCTTTCCCTCCCAATGCTAGCAAGAAAAATACCAATTGGAAACATGATACTCATCTATACATACAAATAAATAAAATTTAAGTGTCTGTTTGTAATGTCAAATTAGCAGTTTTTGACTATATGCATATGAAAGTAGGTACCTACTTAGGTATAACAAACAAAAGAACAATTTTTTATATTTTGGTCTGTCTGTCTGTTTGTTTGTTCCGGCTAATCTCCGAAACAGCTGGACCGATTTTGATGGGATTTCCACTGACAGATAGTTAATGTTACAAGGAGAAACTTAGGCTACTTTTATTTTAGAAAAATTATTAGGGTTCCGCGCAAAAATAATGAAAACCCATGAAATTATGAACAAAAAACCAGATTTGAAAAATTCTTTTTGCATTTGGTGGTAGCCCAATTCTTGAGGATGGTTATAAGCTATTTAACTTCACGCTATGACCCTTAGGAGCCCAGCAAAAGGAAAAAAAAAACAGTAAGAACGCTAAGCGAAAACGAAGTAATAGCGCGGGCGGGCGATACAACGCGGCGGGTCGGGGGACGAGGGAGTTTTACTAAAATGTGGCTGCTATTTTAGTATATTGTGTGTCTTGCGACTTCCACGCGAACGAAGTTGTGGGGTACAGCTAGTAGGTAATATTAAAATTGAAAAGTGAGTACGTAATATTTTTCTTTCCTAACATAAATAAGGTACGTCCCAACGTGGTTTAGAAGTTTTACCATAAGGTTTTCAGTTAGGAAACTGCGCTTTCGTAGTTGCATAAGGATGAAAATACACATGTACCTTATCTGTCTGTGGTTGGTAAATGTCACAGTGGCATACAAGCTACTTGCATAGTTTTGTACAAGCTACAGGCATATGTATTTTCGTCCTGACAGGACTCCTGTTGGAAAGTGTTGCTGGTCATTGAAAATATGTTTTATAGGAATTATTTTGTGTCCATACGTTAATTATGTCAAATAAGATTTGATGTAAACTAAATACCGACATTAAAATACATTTAAAGTGGATATTCATAAAATTCAACGTCAGGAAAATTTAAAGGTAAACAAATCCTAACTTTTTTAAATGGGTCATCCTTTGGCCTTTAATAAACATGCCTTATGATATACAATAAAAGACTGTCCAATATTAATGTGTCAACTGACTTTCAATTATGTATTTATGCCTATAAAGTAGGTATTATTTTAAAGAAAAAATACCTACTTTATAGGCTTCCAATCCGCCAGAGATAATCTTGCATAACTCCATACAATTATTAATAATATCGTGCTTCTACTGCGCAAATTATTTGCCAATAGACCTCAATTAATAGTTCAATGGTTTTATTAATAGGTCACGAATGCCAAAGTGCCAATTTAATATTTTCCAACGCCGCGATTATTGTGGTGTATCGAAATTATTTGAACCGTAAAAATGAACCGATGTTACATGGAGATTGAGAGTTGGTTTGTATATTCATATTCTTTATTGTGGATCAAAGGTAGGTAAGTACACAATAGATACAATGTTCTTATACTCTTATCTCATATAGATTCTTTAAAAAAAAAAACAAAAATACATTTAAACCATGCATTATGCATTGTGCGTTTTTATAATTTCTAACGTGACAATATTATCGTGAATGTCCACGGTATCATGATAACACAGGGCAGTAAAATGTATGGAAATATAATGAAGACCCTTTTAAATTTCCGTCCATGATAACGTTATTACGTCCACATATTTCCATACCTACATACCTATGGAAGTGGACTTGGCCGTCCACAATAATATTGTCACGTTAGAAATGATAAAAACTCACACTGGGTTTGAAATATACAGGGTGTAAGGGACAGCCCTCCGCAGACTGATGGGGTGAATTCAGTATATCATACTAAGATGAGCGGTACTTGAAATTATTTCAAGAACGTTATGGGAATCCATTATATCTAATTTGTTTTATTACCTCACACGCAATGTATCATTACCGTGGCGCGTAGCGAACGGCAGCGGAGCGAGCCTTCGGCCACCGACTATTTCATCATCTATTGCTGATTTTTTTTTTATTTTAGCTGTTTTGTTTACATAAATCGAGTAGTGCTGCGTACAGAGAAAATAATTTGACATTGAAATTAAGGAATCATAACTGAAAATACGATAAAAAAAAGAAATTTTTCTGAGAATATTTCCGGTGGAATATGATTCAGAATAAGGAGCAGAATGCATCCTGTTAGTTTGCACCTTACACCCTGTATTTTAAATTTGAATTTATTTTTAACAAATTTAATTGATCTGTAAACACAATAGTTTCCTCGTGTGACGTAGGTTTGTAGTTGATCTGCATTAAGACTAGTTTTTATATTAAGTTGTTATTACCATTATTTAGCTTTACGAAGCCTAATTTACATTCCAGATCAACATGTAAAATAATGTTCTTTTTAAGTGACAATTTAGTACATGATCATTTTCCTTCTGTTACAGGTAACATCAACACCACAATTATAGATAATATTAGGTAAGAATCAAATAATATTTAACGCTTCACAAAAAATACATACCTACTTACCTACTCATATTTAATAGTTGTAAGTGCGAATATTCACAACGACTTTTAGATAAACATGTCACCGTATAATTATGAACTTCGTTAGTTTTTAATCTATCAGTATTATTTCGGTTAGATTTCGTATGGAAACTGTAGAAAAATGGTGAATTGCAACAAACTTGCTTGCGACGTAACGCACCTTGCGCTAATACTAAGTAGTCTGCCAAGCTGCGAGCAACTTGGAAGTTGCACTCGCCGGCCGCTCCAGCAGCACCGCTCGCTTCGCTCGCTCAGCTCGCTCCCGGTTGGTCACAGTTCTAACCTAACCCATTTCACCCAGTTCAATTTTTTTTGACAGTTTATGATCTAATGGAATTAATACCGATAGATTATAAACTAACGGTTCTCACGATCCTACGATGACATACACAAGAAAAACTACCAGTCGAAACTTCAGGCTGTAAACTGAATTTCAAAAATCTGACTAGCCTTCGTAAGAAGACTGGTTATTATTTTATTATATTATTAAGGGGTAAGCGCTAAGGTAGGCCGCGAAATTCAAATATTCTTACGTTTTTTGCAATTAGTAAGTCAGTGTCAGGTCATTCAAATACGATTCGCGACCGTAAAAAAATATGTATTTATATAATTATAATCATTAGAATCAGCAATAGGACTCTTTAATTTAGAATTTCCCTCAAATTTGCATGAAATAGTTATTCAATATAATAGGGTAACTTGGTCTTACACAGTTGTAATGATGATATTAATTATTTTAATTCTGTAAATACATACTTTTTACGGTCGTACTGCCCTCCAAATTCCACAAAAAAAAATAAAGAAAATTTGAATTTCGCGGGCTACCCTGGTGCATGCGTGTTTTGTATGGAGAGTGTTAACAATGCTGCCTAAAGCAGCGACTGAGGCGCCTCCTTGCTCTGAGATCTACACCAAGATAAATACGGTCTAGGTTAAAGATTAAACATGTCCCACCCATATAGTTGAGATGTCATCTAGTAGACGTGTTCAATCTAATCCTACGACCCGTGACATCTCGACCTTATGTATGCCAACGGTTTAGTTTACAAACTTCCCTGGATCTAAACTTAGTTGACTTGCCGAAGCCAGGGTTCGAATATAAATTAAGGTAATTAAATGTATCTACAAGATGTAACATAAATAACGCACAATCTCTTAAGGGGTCATTGTACTCATCATTATGAACAAATTTTGAAAAAAAAAAGTCAGCTGTTCCCTACATTTATGTTCACATAACTCGTCAAACTGTAGAGAAGAGAACAGCTGATTTTTTTTCGCGATTTCAGGTTTGGTCCCATAGTAAAAGTTGTTCACAATGTTGAGTACAATGATCCCTTAAGAGGTTGTGCGTTATTTAAGTTACACCTTGTATAGTCTGTTTCAAAAGTATCTGGTGAAAATGCAAACAAAATCTATTCCGGTTAAATTCTTACGCAATCAATCATTAAAGAGAATTAGTAACACATTCATGTATTTAGAAGGTTTCAACTTTATACTTTTACATCTCACCAGTTTTTCCAACAATTATTCTTTGAATAACATGATTGAATTGCAATTGAGAAATCATCGACGAAAATTGAGGTTATAAAATAAAATGAACCTCAACACTTTAACTTTATTCAAATTTAGAATTCCAGTTGAGTATCAAATAATCATATCAAAGCACCCAATAAAGTGGCATGCAATTGTCGCAAAAAATTGGCATCCACAGGTACGTTAGTAGTTTAGATTTTCATCAGATTCTTTTGGAACAGATCATAGTTAAGATTTTATATTGAAATGTGAGATCTATCATATAGGAACATGCTATGATTTCTATAGAAGTCATGACGTTTAAAACAGTCACCAATCTGCCTCCAAATACTGCGCCCAACATTGGTCACCAACAAAGCCAGTAAGTAATTCCGCACGCACCTCTTGTGGTTTTTCTCGGACCTATTTTCCTAAAAAGGTACATGTACTTACATACAAAGCCACATTTAGCATGACCTTGTTCAGCCTTAGGGACTGTAATTATACAGTCACGTTGAATATTATGTCAAAGACTGTTATAC
This sequence comes from Fissipunctia ypsillon, assembly GCA_947568875.1. NCBI lineage: Eukaryota > Metazoa > Arthropoda > Insecta > Lepidoptera > Noctuidae > Fissipunctia > Fissipunctia ypsillon. Next base: position 8,849,911 of record OX387664.1, on the reverse strand, counting down.
TGATATTTAGGTAGGTTATCACTGAGCGGGTTTTGAATTACCTAACACCTCGAACGTGTAAGCTCGAGCGGACTTTTTTATCAGACGTAAATTTTCTTATTTTTAAGACTAGTCGCTGCAATAAAGTATGATGGGCGGATTTGACTTAAGCCAGAATTCTATAATGTATCTCAATCCCAATCTTGATCCACAGTCTTTGACGGCTGCTTGTGATTCGCCATCTCAAAGACTCAGATTGACAAACTCGGCCGTTGATTGGTGACAAACAAGGATCGGGATCGAGATTGGGATTGTGATATAATATATAATAAATGAAACGGCTGTCAATGACTTTGCATTGCCCAACTTTGGATAAAATGTTTTTGTGTAAAACGACCAAATACTTATATTACTTTTCCTAGCGTGTGGAAATATTTACATGTTTAATAAGTACCACTATGCGGCGTAAAGTAGGTACTATCGAGGAAACTTACATCTGACCAATTTGAAAACAAAATCCCGTGCACACGATGACCACATTTGTTAGCAAGCGTGACTGTAGCGGCCAACCGCTGCAAGCAAGAATAATCCTTAAGGTGTACAGATGTTCGTTTCTCCCATGGTACCTACCATACTTTTAGACCATTAGCAACAAGGTTGGAAAACGCCGAGCTATAGCCACTAAAGGTACTTGCTAAAACACATACTAAAATTAACCTTTATACTGCTTAAAGAAATGACAACGAAGCGTTTGTTGATGAACCTTTGTGATGGTATGATAAAAAGGTCAAGACGTAATATTATAGATTATATTGCTATATGCAAACCGATGTATCGATTTGTCCTTGATAGACAAGGCAGTGTGACGTGTTTACAAATTAAGCGTATTAAAAATGCTATGCTATAATCGTTTCATTTCTTTTGGTGTCGAACTTTACAAACTGGCCTTATGGTTTGTTAAGCTGAAATCAGATGCTTCACTTTTTATCAATTTTATCTTTCACTCGAAGTGAAACGTCTGTTCGAAAAATGAATCAAAGTGAAATAATTATGAATTCAATTGTAAATCGTTTCATCGATGTTGGATTTCGGCACTCGGCATCTTTCACTCGCGCTTTGAATGATACACACACATACACATTTTTACATACATACATAAACTCATGCCTTCTTCCCATGGGGGTAGGCAGAAATTACAGAACGCCACCTGCAACGATCTTTGCATACTCCTTTTGCCTCGTTTACGTTCATACATCTGGTCATACACGCACGCCGGTTGCGAGTATTACGCACCTGACCTTTCTGTAGAACATCCCCAATAAGATCACTATATGTCTTCCTAGGGCGTCCCCTCCCGTCGTTTCCACTGACATTTGCCGTGTAAATTCCTTTTGTTAGTCGACTTTCATTCATCCTCTCAACATGACCAAACCATCTAAGCATACTCTTTTTCTGTCATAATATTATGTTCAGCTTGCATAATTATGCTGAACGAATAACTACCTCTTTTACACGGAATATATTTCACTTCGTCGCCTCGATGGTGTTTCTAAATTAATTTAGCCGAGTAGGTGGCCAAACGCCACTTACGTTTGGCTCGTTGTCTTTTTTTTTCAGTTTATAATTTGAATAAAGATGTCGTATTCTTAAAAATTCCATTATCTGGCGGGAAATACATCTTTTTAACTTATTTTATACTAGCTATTGCCTGTAGTTGAATCGGATTTTGTTCACGATTTCATGGGTTTAAATTTTATCGCGCGGAACCCAATTTTTTTCTAAAATAAAATTTAGACAGACAAAAATTTTAAAAATAGTTTTTTTTTTTTTTTGTTATACGTACTGTATATACTTTCATATACATTGAGTAAAAAGCTGTTATTATGACATTACAAACTGACACCTCAATTTTATTTATTTGCATAGATGTATAGATTCAGGTAAAATATGAATTCCGATGTCTTTCACTAACCTATTTTTTATAAAATTTGCCTCTACCCTTACATAAGAAGATACGATGGTGAAGATGAAGACCCACGCGACCTTCCAAGCTTCCACTACATTGATTTTCTCCTCACAATATTGGCGATAAATAAAATTTAATTAACGCCATACGTTGTCCGTCGCAGAATTCTGTCACGTATAAATTCTATCGTAGGTTCGAGCCAAGCTAGTGGTAATGTTCTACGTTCTGCTATTCGAAGCTCGTAAATCTTATGGTATCAGCAACTTGACACTACACGAAATTGTGTTTTGATCTGGCTTTGAGAGTATTTGGTATTCGAGGTGGAGCAGATACAGCTACGATATCGGAAACTATAAGGATCGTGAACCGTGTTTATATTTTTCGGCATTAAACTTTATAATGTCGTAATGGCGAGATTGTGGGTTGAAATTCGGGCTAGTATCAATGTGACTTTTTCAATTCACACGTACATACTTTCTGAGTTTATCTTGAGCATGGACATCATGAGGTAACATGCACCATCATTGCGTAACACACTTAAAGTAGGAATCGGTTTCATTTTGACAGTTCAACAGCATTCATTGCGTTATTTACGTTGTTGAGCAGACACATTTTTCGTACTTGAAGCAATGGATTAGCAATTTGCTTTAAAATCATTCAGAATTTGAATGATAGTGTGTTACGCAATTAGGGTGTTGGACTTATTGTTAATGTAAGTCTGAAATCGTCAATCCATCTTGAGCTAGCGTAGTGATCAATGCTCGTATGAGAAGGGTATTTGCCTTGCAGTGGGAAAATAAAACGCAGTATTATCTTTACAAATGAATAAAATTGAAGTGTCTGTTTGTAATGTCAAAATAACAACTTTTTACTAAATTCATATAAAAGTATATACAGTACCTACTTATAAAAAAAAAACTATTAAAAAAAAATTTGTCTGTCTGTCTGTTTGTTCCGGCTAATCTCCGAAACGGCTAGACCAATTTTGACGGGACTTTCACTGGCACAAAACTGATGTTACAAAGAGTAATATAGCCTACTTTTGTTTAAGAAAAAGAATTAGAGTTCCGCGCAAAAAAATAAAATGCTAATCTCTGGAAATACCAGTCGGATTTGAAAAAATATTTTTGCGTTTGCCAGTGAATTAGCCCAATTTTCGAGGATAGTTATAGGCTATTTAACATCACGCTACGGCCCTTAGGATCCGAGCAAAATGAAAAAAAGGCGTAAATAATGCTAATCAAAAACGAGCGGGCGGGCGATGAAAAGCGGCGGGCGGGTCGGGGAGGAGGGAGTTTTGTTAAAATGTGGCTGTTATTTTAGTACCTATATTTAGCACCTTACGACTTCCACGCGAAAGAAGTCGCGGGGCACAGCTATATGGTATTTATGTTTTAACGTAACGTAGATCCTTTAACTAACATACCGTTAGACTTATTTATATTTTCATTGGTTGAGATAGTCAATTTAGTTTGAAAAGTGCCGTATTCATGTATACAAGGTGTTATTGAAGTAACGCAAAACCTCTTAAGGGGTCATTGTACTCATCATTATGAACAACTTTTACTACGGTACTAAACCTAAAATCGCGAAAAAAAATCTGCTGTTCCCTACAGTTATGTTCGCATAACTAGGTAAGGTAAAAATTGGCTTATATTTCAGAAGGTATAAAATTGTTGAAACTCTTAAAAAGCATCAATTTGAAACAGTTTCCCTTTTGCAAATGGCTAATATATGAACCCGGGAGCGCCATTTTATGAATTTCTCTGCGGTGATTAAAAATTTTTATTCGCAAAGCAGGGTGACAATTAGCGGGTCCGCTAGGGCCGATGCCAGCTAGGGTTGCGGGATGTTCGAAAGAGTTACCGTGGCCCCGGCACAGGCAACAGAAGGAACACGGGTGGGTTTTAGTCAGTAAAAGTCTGACACGCCCTCCCGCTCCGCCCAGAGCGGGAGAAGTCATTTGATGATTTCCCATCCACAAAAAAAAAAAAAAAAAAGGGTGACAATTAGCGTAAAAGGTCTTAACACGGAATTTTCAACACAAGTATGCTCAAAAGTTCGCCGTACGAGCTGGCTGGGGCTACAATTAGTAGCCCCAAGAAAAAAGAGAGAAAAAAGGGCTGAGGGGGTCAATTAGACCCCCTCAGCCCTTTTTTCTCTCTTTCACACATGGTTAACGAGAGTAGTATACATAGTTAGGTCGGGTGCAAGGAGGATTGTCAATTGATTGATGTTGTTTTATAATAAAACTAGCTGTGCCCCGCGACTTCGTTCGCGTGGAAGTCGTAAAGTGCAAAAAAAGTAGAAAATATTATAGGTATGCTTAGTAGTTTGAATTGGCTGATCAATGCCGATTCCTTCTTGTAATGATTATGATAGAATCTATACAAATATAACATTGAAGTGTCTGTTTGTAATGTCAAAATAACAACTTGTTACTAAATGCATAAGAAAGTATACGGTATTTATAAGAAACAATTTTTAACAATTTTGTGTCTGTCGGTCTGTTTATTCTGACTAATCTCCGAAACGGCTGAACGGATTTTGATAAGACTTTCATTGCAAGATAGCTGATGTTACGGGGTGTAACTTAGGCTACGTTTATTTTAAAAAAATAGAGTTTTGCGCAAAAAAAAAAATTAAAACCCATGAAATTGTAAACAAAAAGTCGGATTTGAAAAATTATTTTTGTTACTGGTAGCTCACGCTACGCCCCTTAGAAGCCGAGCAAAAAGAAAAAGTCAGAAAGAACAGCAAGCGAAAACGAAGTAATAGCGCGTGCGGGCGATGAAACGTGACTGGTCGGTGGACGAGGGAGTTTTATTAAAATGTGGCTGTTATTTTAGTATATGGTGTATCTTACGATTCCCACGCGAACTAAGTCGCAGGGCACAGCTAGTACAGTCATATTTCGAGACATGACTACACATACATACCAAAATTAAAATTAGAAGCTTTCCTTACGTTGACAGACTGCTTACTCATGGAACATTGTTCCCACCGCTGTGATCCTAATTGTTTCTTACAACTACACTATATTTATGTTGCTTTTCAAAAAGCATAACAATGAAAATTAGATCACACACAGTAAATTGAAATTTCATTAGCGGTTTGTGCATGCTGCGGGCACACAAGAAAATAATGTGTAACTGAGACCGAGTTTCATACATAGTGCAATAGGTAGATACTAGTACTATAGTTTGACAACGTTGAAATGTTCCATCGTTTAGTTTCGGAAAAACCAAACTCTGCCGAATTAAAATGTGACTGGTCCAATAGGGGAATTAAAGCGTCCATCTATAATCATTTAGGTCGGAATATAAATCAATTTCTATTGGTCGATAGTCACACTTTATTCGTTATATTCACTTATTCGCCTTCGTCTTTGCCTTTTTTTTCGCTTTATTATAGTCGGTAGCAAAAAACGAGAACACGAAACTGACTTCCGAAATTAAAGTTATTTTTCACTTTGTAGTCTATTTTTTGGAAGTCGGTTTTATTTTTTGTAAAAAAGTTTTTATTTCTTTATTTGTCAGAGTCTGTCAGTGTCACATTAATAATTCGGTCTTCGTGTAAAGAATATGGCTGAATTAAATTCTGCGGTATAGACATTACGACGCAATATACATATATGTCGCAGATCGATTGTCGAATCCGCTTTTTAACAAAACTACTCCGTTATGTAAAACAGCTGAACAACTTTCAGCTAGATTGCCATTGCGTTACATTTCACAAAACTGCTATCCACTTTATACGTTATGCAGAATGCCTTTTTGAAGTCTCAATAATCATTTATTTAGTGTGGCTTTTAATGCCGAATCTAACCAATTGGTTTAGGTTAGGTTAGAACTGTGACCAACCGCCCGCGAGCCGAGCGAGCTAATCGTGCGGTGCCGCGGCAGCGGCTTCTTCCGTTACTTGGCTATTCAGTATTTTTAGAACTGACTTTCATAAAATTCTGATAACTTCATATTCAAATTGTCCTTATTATCACTGTTTTCACTTGAGTTAGGTTCAGTTTCTTTCATGTAGGTAATCATTTTATTTATTTCTATTTGGACGCCATTATTGTTGTTATGACACACAGAGCCACGTGCGACAAAGTTTAGAACTAAAATCTACAATCTGACGTTTCATTTCACGCTGCTTTAAATAACCTTTAATCGTTGACCCGCTGTATCGATAAAATGCAAAATGCTCATGCAGTTCTGCATGTTGTAAAGTTAAAGATAAAGGTCTACAGTTCAGTATTTATTGAAAATCGCTAAACGTCATTCAGCTGTTTTACATAATAGAGGTGTTTTGTAAAACAGCTAGTGGATATGTAAAACAACGGATTCGGCAATCCATCTGCAACATAATTACATATAAACTGAGTCGGTAAAGCAGTTTCTATCGCGCAATGAGCAGGCAAAGACGAACATATTTTGGCTGGGGCTGTACCTACCTACCGCGGCTAGATCTAATGAAGCTTGGTCTCTGTTCGATATCTATCTAGTCTCGCGTTGTTGGCGGTGGTTCGAGTAAATTTTAAAACTGTCTGTTTGCGTGTCTATACAAGCTGAAATGTTTGTTTCTATTAGCCACATAGTTGTTTAGACGGCTGATATTATTAATAACGCTTTGTTTTCATTGGGTTTTTGAATTCGAGCAGAATTATTGGGTATATTAACTAGTGAAGTAAGATAAATGTTTTTAGTTGATTTGCTTTTGCTATATTATTCTAGCTTTCGATTTATAGAAACAAATTGGACAGCATTTGCCTAATTTATTAAAAGACTGGGTCTTTTGACATTGTTCAAAGGTAATCTTTTATCGGAGTAGAGGATAGTCCTTTCATCTTCGATAAGTTTTCAACCAGCGAGCGTGGTAAGTCAACCCAGATTTTCGAACTAAAAGATAGAATCTGTCTGAAAAATCAGGGCTTAATTCCGGCCATTCGAAAACAGGGAAAAAGTAGTAAAAGTGAATTTACACGGAGGCATTTTTAAATTATGAAGAGAGAACAAATACCCATTTATTTATAAACGTTGCTTGACGTCTGCTTAGCCATATTTTTTTGACGTTTAAGTCTCTTAACTTTAAGCAACGTTTATTGTTTTTCAGTTCTTTTTTTATATATTTCTTGTGTACCTTAACCTGGGTCAAATAAATTTATTTTCTTCATTTATTTCTTCTTTCTTTATAAATAAATCCCCTTGTAACATGCTACCAACCTATCTCCTTGGAGACATCCAGGGAGATAGGTTAACTTACTTACTTATCGGATGTGACGTAACTAGACATGTTACATCACATCCGATAAGTAAGTAAATACCTAAGGTAAATCCATTAAAAATCTGTACCCACCATTATCCATAAATTAGTACCAACACAAAGTAATAATAAATAGCTCCAAGATTTCCCGCTCAATAATGAAAGCCTGGCATAGATCTCCTACCCTTTTACTCCAGTTTATTCATGTTCCCGCCATGCTTCGGACGGCCATTACTGCGGAACCACTTATCGGCAGGTAACCCATTTGCGAGTCTAGGTGCGGAATATTTTAATTTAATACTTCATTTGCAACAAGTGTTGTTAGTGTGCTCGTAGCATTATTTAATAGTGACTACGTGTGTTAGTTTTAATGGGGAATTATGTAGTTTGGGAATATTAGCTTTGCAAACTGTTTGTACAATTTTATTAGCATTGATTAAAGTTGGGATTTTCTGGGATTAATCTTTAGATACTGGACTGGCGATAAAGAGAAACTTTGTTAGGAAACCTGAGGGCCAAGACAAGTGGCAATCGCTTTCAAAGCGTTTTGAATTTCTACAACGACTTTCAACGTGATTGAAATAAGCTTTTCGGTAGCGTCAGTTTGTCTAGACCCTCTAGATTTATTATTGAACTAAAATCGCTAGCCAAGAGCATGTGAACGAACGACCATTAGCTGACGTTCGTACGGACGTAAAAATATCGCGGCGGGATTTTATCGCGCACTGGATTTTCAACTCTCGATGTTGAGTTGAGCATTGAGAAGCCAACAGAGTGCATTCCAGTGCGTCGAAAAAACACTGTTGGATTTTCAACTCTCGGCGCTAAGCAGAGCGTTGAAAATCCAGTGCGCGAAAAAACATCGCCGCGATATTTTTAGGTCCGTGTGAACGTCAGCCAATGGTCGTTCGTTCTCTGCTAATGCAGAGGATTCCACCGCTGCAGTGGGAACTTTACAAGATACTATAAGCCTGTACATGACGCTAGCTAAATTCCGGTTCACAGATATTTTAGAGCAGGCTGGAATCCCGAAACCCAGATCTAAACCGATTATTTTTTAACTAGTTTCCGTATAGTTCCGGTCTGCATTCGAGATCTTTGGTTTGATATTCATGCCGTTGCGTGGATTGAAGAGTTATTAGATATTTTGATGATTATAACGCCAGAAAGGAAATGGTTGAAGTACCGAACACAAGAAATTGTAAAGGCAAATTGATGTTTTGACAGATTTTTTTCTGTAAAGAATGGTGTCAAGTGATAAGTCAGTTTTTAGTAAAAATATGTTTACACAAAGTCGCACCACACGGGTTCGTTTTTTTATTATTTTGGTACGGAATCCTAATATATGAGTTCGTTTTTGAATAATTGAATATTACGAGCACTTAAGTGCGGTTCAAAATGAACTATTGGTACTGGCCTTTCGCGATATCACATACAAAAATTCACAGACACACATATTAGTTATTCTGCGCCAAACCAACACAATAATATGTCACACGGATCTACAATTTCCCTCGATATTATTTTACAACCGTCATTTTCTTCGCAACAGTTCGAGCCGAAGAAAACTAGCACTGAACGAGTTTCGTTCAACAAATGACGATCGGTTACCGACTGTTTCCGACCGCGGCCATTCTTTATTTGTGTTGTGAGGGTGCGGGTATATTGAGCGAACAAACAGTGCAGAAAATAGAAAATAGAATGAGAATGTTTCTGTATTGAATTTTCCCGCTTGAATCAAACACGTATTTTGAGGTGTTGTTAGATACTCTTTTTAGGGAAAAAATTATGTACTTCCACACACTGCACTGCACTTTTCAACATTATTACTAAGGTAATAAGGTTGAAAAGTGGTTCACCGCAAATGTCCGCGATGGTACATGATCCGAAATGATGAATCGTGATTTTGATGACGTTGTCACGATTCGTGACTAATGAGCGTGTGAATACAGTCATAGGAGTTTGTGAGCCACAAAAAAATAGTAAAGGTGCTCCCTCACCGGGAGCATTTATCTGCAATGCAACCTCTATCTGCGACCTACCCATGTTACTTCTACCTATTTAATAATATGTATTAACCTATCCTGCTAGTTTCAATTACCTCTCTACACTGCCTAGCAGTTGACGGCCTGCGCAGTCTTCTTGCAAAGCCCTAGCCGTTACAGTGGAATCTTGGCTTGTTATATCACAGGCGAATGCTTACAGTGAGGGAGCGCCTTAAGATTCGTTAAAATGACGATTTAACCACTACCGATTCGATATCGATTTTGTTGATTAGAAAATTTATTTATTTTCAACACTAAGCGCAAATTTCACCAATGAAACCGCGTTCAAGAGCTCTCAGTGTTAAAATTGTCGTGGAATATTGACACCGAGAGCTCTCGAACGCGATCTAAAAGTGCTGAACGCGTTCAGTTTCTTCGGTGAAATTCGCACTAAATAAACTTGTCAGTCGATCAACACGCCAAAAAGGCTTCTGGTCAAACAAAAATGTGAAAAAAAAATGTAATAATGTAAAGTGTGTAAAATAAATGTGTGTGTGCATTTTTAAATCCACGCTGTAAATTCCTGCTCGAAAAAGAAACCGTAGCAGCAGATAGAGGATGTTTGAACCGTTTCCAGAAAGCATTTTCTTCTACGAAACGAATTTTATGTACGTATTTTGTGTTTGTAATTATAATGTAATCTTGGAAAGAATACAAACAATGTAGGGACCTGCTCTATTGGTGAAAACATACTAGATACATAGAGAGGAGCTCGTGGCTAAGTAATAACATCCGCACGGATCTATCCATCAGGTTAAGCTATGCTAGTCGGGGTTGGTCCACGGATGGGCGACCATCTTTACATACCGAGACTCCTCCGTGTTTCGGAAAGCATGACGTTAAGCCGTTGGTACCGGCTATCATTCGTGAATCTTTGACAATCATTACGGGTCGTCAGAAGCCTGAAAGTCTGATCACCAGACTTACCAAGGGGTATCGTATTACCCAGTTACTGGGTTGTGGAGGTCAGATAGGCTGTCGCTCCATGTAAAATACTGGTATTCAGCTGCATCCGATTAGACTGGAAGCCGACCCCAATATATGTAGTTGGGAATAGGCTAGGCAGATTGATTGAGTTTATTGGAAACTAATTTAAAACCACCTAATGCTTTGTTCTGTGTCAGAAACAACAGTTTATCTAGACTTATTCCCAGCAACCAATTAATTTACTACGCGAGAAATTGTAGAGATACACCATTTAATTTGTATTCGTAAAGAGAGCAATATGATTTCGTATTCATTTCAATATTAAGATTTATAATTGAAAATACAGAATTTCTAACTAATTTATTTGCTGAGAGAATTAAATTTATTAAATTGTGTTTCAATTTAAATTAAATTCTATGTAATTTGTTTAATTAAACTTGAAATGGCAGTGTTACCATTTTCAATTCATTTAGCAAATTATTTTATGAGGTGTGCAGTTAAGTTTAAGAGCTGGTAGGATTGTGTGAAATGTAAAGAATGGTGAGAGCATATTATTAATATTATTTGTAGCTTCATAATTAATGAAATACCGGCTTGAACTAATTACCTACTTTATAAAGTTATGATCAAAACTCTAACCACGCTCAAGCAACACGCGTCTCGCGGCAGCGACTGAGGAGAAAACAAATGAAAGAAGTTCTTTAGAGCGTGACACGAGTCACCGCGACGCGACTTGCGGAGCAACGAGATAAGGAAACAGATGACGCGCGCGCGAGTCGCTTGACGCAGGTAAAACGCTCATGGAGACCAAATCTAATAAAAATCTTTTTTACTAATTTCGTACAAAACCTTAAATATATAGACATCACTTTTCACACTTTCAGTATTTTACAATACCCAATACAAATCTACACTCCAGTACTGTGCACACTGATAAACTACTTTCAATTACTTAAATACACACAATTCAATTATGTGTATGTATTTACAATATGTATACACATCTAGATGAATGAGTTGTGTTTATTTTTACACCTTATTTCAACACTGGCTTCCTAGCCGTAAAGCCAGACTGTTTGATATTATAAGTATCGCTTGATTGAAAACGTTACGTTGTAAGTGATTTTCAAACAGCAGTTTTGCGTAAAACTAAATAGATTGGATATTGAAAAGATTTGTTGTGATCATCTGTTGAAGTGCGGAGAGGAATTTTGGGTTTTTAAACTTTTACTACGGAACCAATGCTGAAACGAAAAAAAAAATCTGCAGTTTCATAGAAATTTAAAAAAAAACACAAGTAACTATTTATCCAGAGAAAATGTGTGAAACAAACGCTATTTTAGAGTTAGCTCTATAGTAAAAGATGTTCATATTATTGACTAAAGGAGATGGAAAACGGTGGGCCCAAATGTAATAAGTTGAGATATGATCTAAAAAAATTGTCATATTTTTTATCTTAGAATATCAAAACTCAGCTCAATTGTTAATCTGGAAGCGAAGAAATATGGGAAAGATACTTTTTGTGAGATTATCGATTAACTGAGTAATCGATTACACAATTACAAAAGAAATCTTTACACTAGGCTGCACTAGGTAATTAACTCAAGTAATTAAACGCACTAAATACACTGTACTTACTCGTATAAGTAAATAAGTCATCAATTAATTACTAAAAAACCAATATAATGATTATTATCGATTTCATACCAAATAAAGTCAGTCTTATATTTTTAGTCTATGTCACTGGCATGACAGCTGCTGTGAGCTGACTAACATTGACAGTAGACAGTTGCTGACTCCTCTTACGTGCTCACTCGTATTGTGTTTTCCGATCCGTTTTGAGTGCTTTCCCGATTATTTCATTTGCAACGACCACTGCTTTGTTTTTTTGCGGATTCTGCCTACCTTGTACGACCCTTGTACGAACCTATTTTCAGTAAAAGAAAGATCGCTATTGATGGTAGGTACACAGTATAATTCTATCTGTCCTTATGTCAGGCCGGTAAGATACCCCGTCCCTCGAAGCGGTCAAGAGGGGACGGGGTTGCGTGGCAGCACGGTTCGGGGAGATTGTCGTGGTAGGGGTATACTTCTCCCCGAACCGAACTCTCCCTGAGTTCCACAACTCCCTTACGGAGTTGAGAGTCGTCGTCGTCGGGTTCCGTTCCCTCCCTGTGCTCGTCCTTGGGGACTTCAATGCCAAAAACGTGGCTTGGGGTTCCCGGCATACGGACACACGGGGCAGGATGGTGGAGGACTGGGCTCTGGAGACGGGCCTGGTCGTCCTAAACCGGGGTTCTGTCCCCACGTGTGTGCGGATGCGGGGTGAGTCAGTGGTGGACATTTCGTTCGCCAGCCCCGCTCTGTCGCCGCGTGTCGTCGATTGGCGCGTCATGGAGGGGGTGGAGACCTACTCCGATCACCGGTATATCCGGTTTGACGTCTCCGCCCAGACCTCGAGCGCGCTGGTCCGACAGGCCCCGAGTATTCCGCGGTGGGCGTTGAAGCAGCAGGACCGGGAGCTCCTCCTGGAAGCCTCGATCGTGCAGGCCTGGGTGTCACGGACAGGCCTGCTGACATCAATGACGAGGCGGGGTGGTTCCGGGAGGCCATGTCCGAAGTATGCGACGTGGCAATGCCCCGGGCCCGGCACGGATGCGCCCGGCGCCAGGTGTGCTGGTGGTCGCCGGAGTTGACGTCTCTGCGCGACGCGTGCGTTGCTGCGCAACGCCGGTACACCAGGCACCGCAGGCTCCGTATCCGCCCTCCGGATACGGAAGCCATTCAGGCGGAGCTGTACGAGGGGTACAGAGCGGCGAAGACCGCCCTCCGAGCGGAGATCCTGCGGGCCAAGGGACTGGCCCGCGAGGAGTCGCTGGAGGCTCTGAACAGGGACCCGTGGGGACGCCCGTATAAAATGGTGCGGAACAAACTCCGCCCATGGGCTCCCCCGCTGACGCCGCCCCCACGCGTCTCCGACCCCAGCTCGTGGAGGACGTGGTGAATGCTCTGTTCCCTTTGCGAGGGGAACATACTCCCCCGCCCATGGCTCCGTCTCCTGCGGTGTCCGATGCGGACCACACAGCCGACGATGACGACGATGCTCCGGAGGTGACCGAGGTAGAGCTGAGAGTGGCGGTGCGCAGGCTGAATGCCAGGAATACCGCCCCAGGACCCGACGGCTTACCTGGAAAAGCCTGGGTCCTGGCCTTGGAGGCTCTCGGGCCTCGACTAAGGGAGCTCCTAAGCGCATGCTTGGAGAGGGGCCGGTTCCCGCTTCAATGGAAGACAGGGAAACTGGTCCTTATTAAGAAGCCGGGGCGCCCTGCGGACTCTCCGTCCGCTTACCGGCCCATCGTGCTGCTCGACGAGGTGGGCAAGATCTTTGAAAGAGTCATTGCAAACCGCCTCGTCGGGCGGCTGGTGAGGGTGGGGCCGGATTTGGCGGACAGCCAGTTTGGTTTCCGCAAGGGGCGCTCTACGGTGGACGCCATCATGTGCGTTCGAGCCCTCACGACGGGGGTGCTGTGGCCTGGGGTGGGGTCGTCTTGGCGGTGTCTCTAGACATCGCCAATGCCTTCAACACCCTGCCCTGGAGTTGCATCAGGGAGGCACTCCGGTATCACCGAGTGCCGACCTACCTCTGTCGCGTGGTCGAGGCCTATCTGACGGACAGGGCCGTCATCTACCCCGGTCACCGGGGAGAGTGGAACCGGCGAGAGATGTCGTGCGGTGTCCCACAGGGATCGGTTCTGGGACCGCATCTGTGGGACATCGGGTACGACTGGGTGCTGCGCGCTGACCTCCCTGGTGGTGTCAGCGTAGTTTGCTACGCTGACGACACGCTGGTCCTGGCGCAGGGGAGGTCGCACCAGGTGGCGGCCGAATTAGCGGCACGCGGGGTTGCGACAATCGTAGAGAGGATCCGGCAATTGGGACTCGAGGTGGCCTTGCACAAGTCCGAGGCCATGTGTTTTCATGGTCCTCGGAACGCGCCACCATCGGGTTCCCAAATAACGGTAGGAGGGGTTCTCATCGGTGTCGAGTCGACGATGAAGTACCTGGGACTCGTCCTCGACAGCCGGTGGAATTTTGTGGAGCATTTCCGACGTTTGGCTCCCAGACTGACAATCTGGGGGGTCCAAACGCCTCCTGCCGGAGGCTCTACGCGGGGGTCGTGCGGTCCATGGCCCTTTACGGAGCTCCGGTGTGGGCGCGTTCCGTGAGGCGGCGACCGGTCCGTCGGTTGAACACGTCCCAGAGGGTCATGGCCATCCGGTTAGCCCGGGGATACCGTACGGTCTCCGGGGAGGCGGCGAACCTCCTTGCCGGATTACCGCCATGGGATCTGGAGGCAAAAGTCCTCGCGCACATCTGGGAGTGGCGCGAGGAGGCAGGACGCCGGGGCGTAACTCCGTTGCCGCGAGAAATCGCGGCACGGCGGACAGAGCTCCGGCAGGATCTCATGGCGGCATGGAGAGTGCGATTGTCGCAACCCAGCGCTGGGCACGCCACAATTGCGGCGATAAGTCCCCTCTTTGAGGAGTGGCTGGAGAGGCGCCACGGCGTCCTCACCTTCCGCCTGACGCAGGTCCTCACCGGACACGGGTGCTTCGGGAGGTACCTGTTCCGGATAAGGCGGGAGGAAACGCCCGGGTGTCACCACTGTGTGGATCGCCCGGAGGACACGGTGGAGCATACGGTGGAGGTCTGCCCGGCTTGGGCGGAGCACCGCCGTGTCCTCGCGGAAGCGATCGGCGGCAGCGATCTCTCGCGTCCGGCCCTGGTCCAGGCCATGGTACGGAGCGAGAGTGCATGGGAAGCCATTACCTCCTTCTGCGAAGCAGTAATGCTCGTGAAGGAGGAGGCGGGACGCGTGAGGGAGAGGCAAGCTTTGCGCCCTCACGCCCCTAGTCGCCGCAGGAGACGCCCTGGGCGTCGGGAATTGGCAGCCGATTCCCGGCCACCGTAGGCGCGGGCTTGCGAACGGCGAGCAATGGGTAGCTCGCCGTCCGGTAAGGACCAAGCCCGAGTCGACGGCGCGTCGTGTTCCACGCGCGCCTCAAAGAGATGTCAGCACTATTGACGGGGTCCGCTAGGGCCGATGCCAGCTAGGGTTGCGGGATGTTCGAAAGAATTACCGTGGCCCCCGCACAGGCAACAGAAGGAACACGGGTGGGTTTTAGTCAGTAAAAGTCTGACACGCCCTCCCGCTCCGCCCAGAGCGGGAGAAGTCATTTGATGATTTCCCATCCACAAAAAAAAAAAAAAAAGGCTGGTAAGATTGCATAGTCTCTTATGGATTATTGAGACGTTAAAAAGGTTTTCTATCTCCAGTATGCCAAAACTGGTGACAGATAGGTTATTGCGTTCGGCTGTAAGAGGTTCTCAAGTCTTTATGTTGCTACTGTTTAGCCGTTACTTCAAAGTGTATTACTTTGAAGTAACAGCTAAACAGCATGAGACTAAACAGTGAATAAAAATTGAGTTGTATTTCAGAATGATCGAAAATCTACGATAGAACTATAAATCAATACTAACTTTTCACCAAACTTCTGTAAGTATAGAAACAAAGTCGTGAAACTTAATTTCAAAACACGCGTCCACATTAATCAAAGTTAAAAACAGCGATATATCAATTAATAGTTTCAAGTTCGCCCGAACTGTTGACTTTAACAACAATGAACGACTTCTCTACTTGTACAAAATGTGTTGGTTTATTTTCAATTGAGTCCTTGACCAGAGTGATGTAAGGATACTTCGAGATTATTAGTCTGGCGTGGTTCGTCCACTAATAATTGTTCTTCATCGTATCGATGATTCTATTTGTATTTTAAACGAGCTGTTGCCCGTGGCTTCCCTATTCCAATCGGATTTTGTTCACAAATTCATGGGTTTTCATCAAAAAGTCATCAAATAAAAGTATCCTATGTTACTCCTTATAACATCAGCTATCTGGCAGTGAAAGTTTTGTCAAAATCGGTCCAGCCGTTTCAGAGATTAGCCGGAACAAACAGGCAGATATACACACAGACTGACAGACAAAATTTAAAAAAAAATCTTTTTCGTTATAACTATCATATATTACGTACATTCATATGCCTTTAGTAAAAAGCTGCAATTTTGAAATTACAAACAGACACTTCAATTTTATTTATTTGTATAGATGTATAGACTAGCTGTACCCCGTACATGGAAGTCGTAAGATACACAGTTTACAATAACAGCCACATTTTAATAAACCTCCCTCGTCCCCCGACCCGCCGCGTTGCATCGCCCGCGCTATTTGTTCACAATTTCATGGGTTTTCATTTTTTTGCGCAGAGTTCAATTCTTTTGGAGTCCTTAAGAATCGATATTCATATAAGGCCCCCGGTATGGAAATTTTATGAGGAGTGAAATTAATAGTAGCGTTAACTCAAAATAACATAAACATAACATCACGCCTCGCTTCCCCTAAGGGTTAGGCAGAGATGTACCTATAGTAAACCCACATTTCGCCAGTTATGTTTAAGTCCCATGTAATAGGGGGCGAGCCTATTGCCATCTACCGGGCACAAATCCAAACTCCGGGCTGCTACTGAGAAATTCCAGATGAAAACCCAATAACACTTTGCCCGACCCGAGAATCGAACCCAGGACCTCATGCTCAACAGTGCTGCTAGCGACCACTAGACCAACGAGGCAGTAGCTCAAAACTAACTCAAAATGTCATGGCAAAAGCCGTCGCGGCAGGCCCAGACGGCGATGGCGGGATGAGCTGGACTCCTTTAATAAAGATTGGTCCTTGGCAGCTCTGGACAGAGAGGGGTGGAAAGAGAGTAGGGAGGCCTTTACCCAGCAGTGGTAAAACAACAGCTAACAGAAAAAAAAAAAAAAAACTCAAAAACGTTACGTTTTTCTGCGCAACGTACCTTGCGCACCTTTCACGGAGAAAACTCTAGTCGTGCGTCGAAGCTGACACACACACACTGTTTTTTTTCTAATATTAAATTAACCTAAGTTACTCCTTATAACATCAGTTATCTGCCTGTGAAAGTCTCGTCGAAATCGGTCCAGACATTAGCTGGAACAAACAGACAGACAGACAGACAACAATTTTTTAAATTGTTTTTTTCGTTATATGTATCGTATATACCTACTGTCATTTGCATTTTATAAAAAGCTGTTATTCTGACATTACAAACAGACACTTCAATTTTATTTACTGGTATGTATAGATTAACTTCGACCAGAATTTGGCCACTTTGACAGCTTTAGCAGCTTTATGGCCTCAGGTCTGCCATAGTGCAGGTGTCATTGCACAGAGATCAAGAGGTGCGGCATCGTCTGTGACGTTAACGATGCAATTAAAATGTTATTGACTTCTTATAACAAAGAGATCAAAGGTGGCCCAGTGGTATCAGCCCCGTATTAGCCCCGTCGTGGATTCGGACCCAAGTTAGCACTTTACTTTGTGTAATATATTATTTCACCACCACTGCTCTTAAAACGGTGACGGAAAACGTGAGGAAACCGGCTTGACCTAGAACCAAAAATTTGAAGACATTGTGACTTCCACCAACCCGCACTGGGCCCGCGTGGTGGATTATGGCCTACTCTCTCTCAGAGAGTGGAGGCTGATTATATGTTTTATGAATGATAAGTATAACAGAAAGATAAACGATTAATCGGTGTTTATTATTGAAGATATTGCCTCTTTATTTTGTCTAAAAACGACCCCAGTTTGTTATACAGGGTTATTTTAAATTGGCTAGATGAACTCCGCAGATGTGATCGTTGTTTTTGGGAGTATCACGTCTGTGTAGTTTACACACAAAAAAAAAATCATTTTTTTTAACTGATATCTCAAGTGGCTGCACTAACTGCGGTCGATGACTCCACAACAAAATATCATCAAATTAATTTCTTTTTTGTATAACTGGCGAAATGTGGGTGTACACCTCTGCCTAACCTTTCGGGGAATACAGGCGTGATGGTATGTGTGTTATGTAACTAAATAAATAAATCATAAATTTATTTCCAATTTTACATTTACATATAGGCGATAGCTTATTACTATGACAATATTGTTTTTAAATTACAGACATCACTGACTATCTCCATTGGCTTCCAAACTAAGATCAAACTTATGTTATGGGTGTCAAATATTATAATCAATATGACTTACGAGGAAACCATAAAGTCTTGCGCACGCCCATTACCTAACCCGAAGTGAATCCGGCGCGGTTTTTATTCTGCATCGACCTGCCGCTAAAAATAACATCGTTACTGGAAGAATGCCTGTGATGATCTACAGCCGTTTATTTACGTCCGGCAATATGAACACACCGCTCTAACGTAAGATGATCGGTTTAGTCCATGTTACAAGCTGTAGCGGGGAGAAAGAAGCAATTATTTTACGAGTACCTAGGTTACTTTCTTCGGTTACTATCTATTTCTTTACTATAGGCTGGTGCCTATGGTGCTCCAACATACATACATTTTAAATAAGTGGGTTTATCAATCGGAAAAAGAATATAGGTCTATACATACCTATATTCTTTTTCCGATTGATTTTTCATTTTTTTTTTTTTTGGTGGCCCAGTGGTAACGGCCGCGACTCAAGAGTTTTAGATCGTAGGTTCGAACCCTGACAGGCGCTTTACTTGGTGTAAATTATTTCATTACCACTGCTCTCGAAACGGTGAAGTAAACCGGCAATATCTTGAGGAAACCGGTATATCCTAGAATCAAAAATTCGAAGGCATGTGACATCTAACAACCTGCACTGGTCCCGCGTGGTTGGTTATGGCTTACTTCCTCTCATAGAGAGCAGGCCTGTGTCCCAGCAGTGGGAACATTATAGGCTGATTATGAATGATGATGTATAGTCCTCCTTATCGATTTCGACAACGGCGAACCTTTGAAATGATTATTTCATAACATCACTCCTTGTTTCCCCTAAGGGTTGGGCAGAAATATACCTATTATACACCCACATTTCGCCAGTTATGTTTAAGTCCCATGTAGTAGGGGGCGAGCCCATTGCCATCAACCTAGCACTAATCTAGACTCCGGGCTGCTACTGAGAAATTCCAGATAGAAAAACTCAATAATAATTATTTGCTTGACCTGGGGATCGACCCTCAAGCTCAGCAGTAGCGCTTGTGACCACTAGACCAACGAGGCAGTCCTAATTATTATTTCCTAGCACTATTGTTAAATTATTAGTATAAGTATGTATACAGGGTGTAAAAGACGTAAACAGTTTGCGCGTCAATGTTCCTTACACCATGTATTTTTTCATATTATAAGTAGGGTATGTTTTTACTTCAGGATGTCTTTGAGTGATGCTTGTTGATTCACTTGGAAAAAAATATAGGTACTGAACGATGTCTCGTTTGATCTCGAGATCAGAATATGTTACCTCATGCGCATTGCACATATTGAACGGATTCATACGTTATATCTTAGCAAAACACAAACACGAGTACTTATAGTTAGAGCTTATGGCTAGAGTGCAGCAAAAAATTAAAATGAATTAATAATTAAAATTCTCAGTTTTGTATGCCCCGTCACGTCGTTTATTTTAATATTTTAACTCGATTTATATGACGTACTTGGAATGGCAAATAAAATTATGTCAATATTTACATAATACTCAGTCGCCTCCGAGCGAGAGAGGAGCTCGTGGCTAAGTAATAACAGCCGCACGGGTCGATCCAGCAGGTTAAGCTACGCTTGCTGGGGTTGGTTCGTGGATGGGTGACCATCTTTACATACCGAGACTCCTCCGTGTCTCGGAAAGCACGTTAAGCCGTTGGTCCCGGCTGTCATTCGTAGATCTTTGACAGTCGTTACGGGTCGTCAGAAGCCCAAAAGTCTAACAACCAGTCTTATCAAGGGGTATCGTATTACCCAGTTACTGGGTTGTGGAGGTCAGATAGGCAGTCGCTCCATGTAAAATACTGGTATTCAGCTGCATCCGGTTAGACTGGAAGCCGACCCCAACATAGTTGGGAAAAGGCTAGGCAGATGATGACTCAGTCGCCTCCGCTAATGACTTGCGTCGATGTGTTCGTTCCGTTGTTTTTTTACAACGGGAAGTTTGTATTGGCTCTTGACTTATTTTCATAAAAAGTGCAATGACGTGCAGCATAACCAGCGTGCGTGCCTTAGTGTTTGTTTAGTAAAATATTTGCTTGTGATGGAGCAATGTCCCAGTGTATCCTAACTAATATTATAAATGAGAAAGCGAGTTTGTTTGTTTGTTACGCTTTCACGCTAAAACGGCTTAACAGATATGGATGAAATTTGGCACATAGTTAGACTGTGGCTTGGGCTAACCCAAGCCACAGTGATCTAAATCATAGGTTACTTTTTATCCCAATATTCTTACGAGATTGAGACTTATGCGGGTGAAACCGCGGAGCGCAGCTAGTTGTTAATAACATGCATAAGTACCTACAGTAGGTCGCGCGTCAGCTGTAACACTATGTTTGACCTTGAGCCAAACATACCTAGCTTACAGTTTCAATAGAATACGAGGCCAGCTTATACTGGTTTTGTTACCACACTGACTTGTGGCATACTGTACCTACAGTATTAATAAATTGAATAAAAGCCATTTGATTTACTAGATTTTTTTTAAATCATTAAAAAAATTAACATGAGTTCCTTGGTTCAATTCCCAGGTCTAACAAAGTGTTTATTAGGTTTTTCCATTTAGAATTTCTCAGTAGCAGCCCGGAGTCTGGATTTGTGCCCGATAAATGGCATTCGGCTCGCCCCCTATTACATGGGACTTGAACATAACTGGCGAAATGTGGGTGTACTATAGGAACACCTCTGCCTAACCCTTCGGGGATTACAGGCGTGATGTTATGTTGTGTGTGTGTGTGTGTGTCATTAAAAATATTCTGCTGAGATAACTAACTAACATAAATGTAATTAAGATGAAATAATACCTATATATGAGTCAGATCAGTCCTGAATTAAAAGCTCAGCTTTAAATAAATTGTATATTTCGACATATATTTTTTTAAAACATGCCTCTTGGATATGTCTAACAATATGACGGCAACACAGACACACTTTAACAGCAGTAATTTATAAAAATGTCGAAAACGCGAGAATGATATTTATCAGTTTTGTTTACATTCAGTTTTCGCTTAAAATAGTGTTTTGATGTACAAGATTAGAACCTTGATGTGATGGCTAAGTAAACATCTGGAACTCGTGCCAGCAATTGCAGAAATGCTCAAGGAAATTTCACATGTCAACAGAATTTATGTCAAACTAGATTTGCCCAAGGTTTCGCGTAAAAGTTTTTATTTATCATACACCTACATGGGCACTTATGAAACGTCAGAAGCTGGGTGCACGGTTCCAATTGGTCGTGTCCTATGGAGAAGAACCGGCAAGAAACTCCACGGTTAGTCTTTTAAAAATTACAGTGTTATTAAGTATGAGGGAGACTTACTGACGCACAATAGTATTTTTTTATTATTTTAAACTAGCTGTACCCGCGACTTCATTCACGTGGAGGTCGTAAGTTACACAATATACTAAATTAACAGTCACATTTTAATAAAACTACCGTTCCGACCCGTCGCGTTGCATCGCCCGCCCGCGCTATTACTTCGTTTTCGCTTAGTTTTATTTGTGACTTTTTTCGTTTTGCTCGGCTGCTAAGGTTCGTAGCGTGATGTTAAATATATTAACTATCCTCGAGAATTGGGCTACCAAATGCAAAAAGAATTTTTCATTTCGACTTTTTGTTCACAATTTCATGAGTTTTTTTTTTTTTGCGCGGCTCCCTAATTATTTTTGTAGAATAAAAGTAGCCTTAATTACTCCCCGTAATATCAACTATATGGCAGAGAAAGTCCTGTCAACATCGGTCCAGCCGTTTCGGAGGTTAGCTGGAACAAACAGACAGACAGACAAACATTTTAGTAATTGCTTTTTTGTTAAAACTACCGTTTAAACTTTCTTATGCATTCAGTAAAAAGTTGTTATTTTTACATTACAAACAGACACTTTTTTATTTATTTGTATTTATTTATTATTTATTTCTTTATTTATTTAAACCACAATTATAACACCTTCACAGATTGACCCAAGGCGATGTTATAACAATCTAAAAATATAAAAATAAATGACCTGTAAGCAAACTTACAAAGAATAATCTACTTACTACTATAACAATTACAAACATAGCAACGTTTATAATATCAAACCTGTTTCAATTATTATTTGTGCCATTTGAATGAATTTCGGCAGGTTTTGCCCAAATATATCCTCCGATACTGTAATAATGTTAATAATACGCGCGGCTCGTGACATAGGGGCAAACTTGAGTAGGTTAGTCCTAGCCGCTGGCACGTCTAACAGAGCGGGGCGGCGGCGCGCACTCACGCACCCGTCCGGCGCGCGCAGGCGCAGCGCCGCCAGCACCTCGGCCCTTGGACAGAGTTTGGCGGACCTTGGTTGTATAGATGTATAGATACGTCAGTTTTTAAAGATTGCCGCACACGGGCCACAAAACGCCCCCACCGAGCTGATAACGCGGTGGTCGCTAAAAATCTGTAGTCCGCAGGTCGGCAGCGTTCTGTGGCGGCGTTTTGTGGCCCGAGTGCGGCAAGACTAAGCTGGGTAAGAGGCTACACAGCAGTAAAATTATCATAAAAATCCGTTGAACTGTTTTCTCGTGATGTGGTAACAAACAAACAGATATTGATTTACTTATTTCTATTAGAAATAACACAGATAAGTATAATATTAATTTACTATAAGCACATATATGTTATCAAAATACATAAAAAAAACACAGTTCAAATCATTTTCAGCACGTTTAATAATTTTCCTTTAATTTATATTCTTAGCTGCCATAATCAAATTAATTTTGATACTTGTTATCCTTTTTCACAGACTGTAGGTGAATACTTGTAGACAGTTGTGGACTTGTTGAGAATTGCTCGCAGACTGGGGCGATCCACTCGTGAAACGCCATTTTCTAAATGCTCGATTGTCTTGCGGTGGGCCGTCGTTGGGCGGACATGGCGTCATACAGCAAAAAGTTTCCAAGTAAATAAACCGCTGTCGATAAATTACTATAATCCCTAAAATGTTTTAGTGGAGGTATATATCATTAAATACACAGATTATTCCACAGATTCTTGTAACTGTTACGTTTAACATAAGGTGTCCTGATAGACTAATTATTCCTCCAATGAAAAGTCACTTACATCACAGAAATTGCTTTCCAGTGGTTATATAATAAATTGCCAAAGTCATATAGGGAACTGTAAACCAATCGTTTTAAAACAGTGTTATTCAAATGGCTGATAGAAAAATCATTCTATTCTGTGATATTTTAATATTATAATTTGATAAATGATTGTCTTTCTTAATTTTACTATAATAACTATGATTTATGTTCCAATTTTATTATCTTCATTTAATTAATTATTTTGCATGCTAGTTTTAGCGAAATGTTTTAGAAGCTGTTATAAAGCCCGACCATCTGTAATGTACTAAAATTCTTGCAAATAAATTTCATTTAAATTAGTTTTTTAGGTAAACATGGATGAGAATTTAATATGGAAACAGCTGTAAAACCAGACTGACGGAACTTGGCTTGACACACTGCCGTGTGTTTCAGGGCCGATTTTTCAATCGTCAGATAACTTTTATCTGGGGAATAAGTTTGATATTTTGGCAGTTATTGTATAGTAGGGCAAAACTTGGCTAATCCGTGATATGTAGCTATTCGGTGATAGATAATATGTGTTTTATTACCAAGTTACTACTGACTTGATAAATGTATATTTTTCAATCATTATAGTATTTGCCACATTTTTAGATATAAGTTAGCAAAGCTTCTTTTGTCTACTGTATCACAGTAAATTTAAAAAATAATCTGATCAATGAATCGAATTTTACAATTAAAAAACAAAACTATCACCGATTACCCAAGTTTTGCCCTAAATGTGTCAAATCGCCATATTTATTGATTTTTTTATTACATATTTCAAGTCATATCTGTCATTGAAGTTCTCCCCGCGACAATCTTCTACTTCATGAATTTTAATATCATATTTAGATTAATATTCTGAAGTCATTGAACTGATAACCAAGCTGTAAGGTAATTATATGATATTTATTGAAAATTATGATTTTTCGGGAATTTAATACTTATGATTAATAAAAACATTGTTGAAGAGCTTTGCGGAAACATTAAAAGAGCTTCTTGTAACTTAATTAAATGGACGAATAACTACAATAATTATAGCTACATAATCAATCAGTTTCAAAATTTTGTTAAGTAGGTACCTATTTACTTTAGTGATTGCAATCAAAAGCAAAAAAAGAAAACAACTCTAAAACGTCTGGGAAATAAACAGTTAAAAGTAAGCAAGTCCGCCTTTAATTGAATGCCATTGCTAAATATATTCTCCTGCCATTCATCAATCAACCGAAGAATAAGAAAACAAAAAAGTATTTTCGTAGCGCCTCAAAAGTGTAGTCAACCATCCTAACTAATATTATATAATTATATATATATATATATATATGTGAAAATGAGTCTGTTTATTTATCTTTGTTTTTAACGCTTTCACCCTAAATATTCGTACAGACTGGTGCGACACAACACCGGTAGAACAATGTCTATAAAAACTTCATGGAAATTGTAGGTGTTACATAAAATGCATGGAGCTGCATGTCTCACCGTTTTAATGGTATGCAAAAGTAATATACATAAAATTACAATTAACACTATTTATATACATTCTTTTAAACATTAGTTACATTACATTAATTTTTAAATTATAAATTATTTTAATTTTTATATTATTTTGATATATTGCACATTCTTCTATTTTCACCATATTATAAAATTAAACAACAATTTCGACATAATACAATACCATTAACTTAAATAATTACTTATGCCTATATTTGGATGCCAGATCAAGAGAATAGAATTTACAGGGACATTTTACAAAAAACTCGTGAATTGAATAAAAACATTCCTGCAACAACCAATTCCGTAATGCCGAACAAAACTTTTTGAAGGGTAGTTGGGTAATTGACTTCGGCAAAGCATTGTAGATTAAGGGAGCCATGTAAATACAGCTCTTTCGGAAGAATTGCAACTTAGGAACAGGTATCTCAAAATCCAAATGTGCAGCTTTCCTCTTATTAACATTACCCCTTCGTTCAAATAACTCAGGATTGGATCTTAGGAACTTGGCAATTTCAAAGATATATATGCAGGGTACAGTCAAAAGGTTATGTGATTTAAATATTGGCCTACACGAATCAGACCACTCCATGTTAAAAATTGCGCGAATACACTTTTTTTGAGCAATGAAAATTCGATCTATTTCTGAAGAGTTTCCCCACACAACTATGCCGTAGCGAATCACCGAGCAGACATAGGCATGATACACCATTATGGAGGTTTCTCTTGACGTTACATTTTTTACTTTTCTTAGCGCAAATACAAATTGGTTGATTTTTTTGGCGAGTATCTCAATATGATTTTTCCATGTTAAGTGCTCATCAAGTGTTACCCCTAGAAACCGCGTGTTATGAACCTGCTTTACGCTGGTGTTATTATACGCGACATGAAGATGGACAGGTTTACTTTTCGATGTTTTAAAGTGAAGTACGCTCGTTTTAGCAAGGTTTAGTTTTAGTTTGTTAATATCTAACCATCTTATAATATCATGCAGTGTTTGATTAATTTCATTATCATAGTTTTGTTGATCTTTACATTCAATAATAATTGTGGTGTCGTTAGCAAACAGAACACACTGATGTTTTATTGATTTTGGTAGGTCATTTATATAAATAAGGAATAGTAATGGCCCCAGAATGCTTCCCTGAGGGACGCCGCAATGGGTTATTCTTGGTTCGGATTCACAATTATCCATACTATTCGCTAATTGGTTTAACTTTACTACTCTTGTTATTTGCTTCCTTTCACGTAAATACGACTGAAACCATTTTATAGCTGGACCTCTTATTCCGTACCTTTCCATTTTATTCAGTAACCTAACATGGTCAACGAGGTCAAATGCCTTACTTAAATCTAAAAATAGTGCACAGGAAGGGATCCCTTTATTGATATTGTTCATAATTTGTTTTATTAACGTATAAACTGCTAAGTTAGTCGATTTATTTTGTCGAAATCCATATTGTTGACTGACTAGAATGTTATATTTATCTAGGAACCTTAATAACCGCCTGTAAATTACTCTTTCAAATATTTTTGAAAGTATGGGAGTTAGTGCTATAGGTCTATAGTTGTCGACGTTAGATTGCGAGCCTTTTTTATGTAATGGCTTAATTATGGACAATTTCAATCTATCAGGAAAACAGCCCTGTTCCAAGGATAGGTTAATTATGTATGCCAAAGGCGATGATATGTATTTTGATATACTTTTAAGAAGTTTAGTTGAGATATTATCATAGCCTACCGATTTAGTATTCCTCAAGGACATTATGATACGTTCAATTTCGAGAGCATCTGTTGGTGTTAAAAATATACTATTATCATGAGTTTCTATGTTGTGCATGTCAATATTATGATTATTAAAATTAGAGGAATGATTAATGGCAATGTCAATGAAGTAATTATTGAATTTATTAGCGATGTCAGATCCGGAGGTTAGAGTAATACCATAATCTTCAATTTTACTAATGTAATCCCTAGACGGCTTGGTGCCTGTATTGCACTTTACAATATCCCATGTAGCTTTAATTTTATTTTGCGAATGAGTAATGTGCTTTTGATTACATAAAGATTGCAGGCTATTCATACAACGTCTTAATAATTTGGAATATGTTTTAAATTTGTTCTTATTTTCATTATTTCTATTCACATAATATTGATGTCTTAATGACTTCTTAGTATGACAGCTTTTTTTAATTCCTTTTGTTATCCATTTTTGTTTGTTCATGTAATGTTTTCTTTTAATTCGTACACATGGAAAGCAAAGATTATACATCAATGTTAAAAGATCATGAAATCCATCAAAGGCCGCATTAGCATCTGAAATATCATAAATTTCACTGAAGCTTAAGCAACTTATGTATTCAATAAACCTTCCAACATTACCCTCACTTAAATCATTAATTTCCATAAAAAAGAAATCTGCTTTGTTGTTAGTTGATTGATCAATTGTAACGATTTGAGCTGTATTATGATCAGACAAGAAACAATTATATGTTTCACCTATTGTATTTGTTACGTTACCAATTATATTGTCTATACACTTCTTAAGCCTAGTAGGCTCATGTATATAGTATTGCATTCCATAGTTAAGTAATAGTTCTTTAAATTTGGTACTGTTTTTATCTGATATTAGTAAATCAATATTTAAATCACCACATATTAATATTTTATATTTTTTATATTGAAGTTTTCGTAATAGTTTAATGAAATTTTGAAAAAATATATTTACATCAGAATTTGGTGTTCTGTATATACAAACCACAATCAATTTGATTTGTTCAATGTCTACGCCGCATACTTCAAAATGTTTCTCAACTGCAAGATCCTTTATAAAACATAGTTCAGTGCTTACATAATCTTTTCGACACAAAATACACGTGCCTCCGCGTTTTTGTTCTTGGCGAGAGTAAATAGCTCCAAGATAGAAGTTATTTATATTTAAGTATTTTTCATCACCTTTTTTAATGAAATGTTCACTGAGACATACTACTGCTACATTTTTCTTTAATTCGTGCAACTCATTTAGCACTACCTCAAAATCCTGAATTTTATTTAAGGCACCGGCAATGTTTTGGTGAATTATTGCAAAAGAATGTTTAGGAACGAAAAAAAACCCTATTGGATGCCATGTGTTTTGGATCCATTTGTGATGTTTTTTTGAGAGTCGAAAAATAAAAGGGTATTGTACCCTTCAATGGTTCTGATTTATTACTTAGACAAGATGAATTGTGAATCTTTTTGAATTGTTTTTTTAGTTGTTTTTGAAAAAAATAGGGTATTGTACCCCTCTTTGGTTCTTCGTTTTTATTTGAAGTATAGACTTTTTGACAATCTTGTGTACTTTTCTTTACGGGGAGACCCTTAATTTTATGGTTGTTATAGGACAGGAATTTATTGCTATAATGTTTAACATTGATTTGATATATTATTTGTTGTAAAACATCCTCTGTTCCTGTTTCTATAAATGTACAGTTATTGTAATTTCGGGTAAGAAGCTTCAACTGGTCATTCAATTTTCGTTCATTAAGAAAATGATTACATAATACATTGGCTATAAACACATTGCAACTTTTTAGGAAATGCAATGCTATTGATATTTCAGACATAAATTCAGTTGGATTAGAGTCATTACTACCAGTCATTATAATAATGTTATCAGTTTTCGATAAGGATTTTGCCATGTTGCAACAATCAGCTAATACAAACTTAGTTTTTGCATGTGGTTTTGTTACAGATTGTATACTATAATCCTTACATATAAGTTTATTTTTATTTTCAATTAACTTCTGAACTATACCTTTGCCTTGATTGTCCGATAATATTAATATTTTGCCAGCTTTACAATTAGGTTGTCTCGTTTCTTGTATGGGTTGATGTTGCTCGAGATTTTTTTTTATATTGTTGTATTCGAAATTGTAACTATCTGCAGTATTTGAATACTCCACCATATTTTGTGAACTCGTTTTATTGTCGGTAATATTGTACACCAAATTAACGCCATCTATATTTTTCCCTTCATTTTGAGAATGGTCAGCATCAGGTTTTGAGCTGTTATCATATTTTCGGGATTCAATAGATGATTTTACTTGAGAAGAAGATTTAGGAGTATCAGATTTTAGGTTCAAATTTAGTTTTCTTGCTGAGTACTTGTTTCTATTTGTGTTGATAAATGACTTATCAATTTTCCTCACGCTTTGGCTAATCTCCTTAAGTCGCTCATTTTTCTGCCTTTCTTTATCTAATTGTTCTTTCAGTGTGGTATTCTCTGAATTTAAGCTATCAACCTCCGCGTGTGCGCTTAGTAATTGCTCCCTTAGGGTTTTAATTAAATTATGCAAAGCCAGCACTTCGTCACTCTTGACATGAGTAGATAAGTCCATCATACTCTTAATACTCAAATTCGAAGATGATGAAGTATCCAGTAACTCAATAGATGTGTCTGAGTGAGATTGAATTGTACGAGGGTTCCTTATAGTGATGTTGTCATCTGTATGTTCCATTTTGTGTTTATTTACACAATTATCCAACGACATGTAAATTGTTTAATCTATATTTTGATATGTTGTTAAGGTTGTTTGGCTTAGTATGTTATGCAAAAGATTTCAATTTTGTTGTATTGGAACGCACCCGTTGCGAAATGACAAAATTGTCAAAAGTGTAAATATCAACAATAAATTATCATGGAACGCGCTCTGATTTGACGGTGCTTATGTTGGTAGCTCTGCTTAACACTGAATTTGAAAGAGAGAAAAAACGAATTATGTCTGTTGCTTACTTATATTTTTATTTTCTGGAACTTGAGACTATGCGTAAGCTTTGTTTTCTATTGATTTTACCGCTTTTAATGGTTTTTGTATCTTATTACACGAGTTGCACAATTTCAATAAAGTTATTGTCACGTCCACTTTGCACTTCGTAAATGTTCCACAAAGACGTTTTTAGGTCACTATACTGGTGGAAAACGATATCACTGAATATTTCTGTTTTTAAACACACTGTCGGCTTCACTTAATAGTTTTGCTTATTTTATTTTGCGAGTTTATTGTACTACCGCATACCGGTGTCTCGTCGCGCCAGTCTGCAAGAGCCTAACGGCTGAACGGATTTGGATGAAATTTGGCACATGGGCAGATCATGGCTAGGTTAGGACATAGGATAATGTTTATCTCGATATTCCTACGGGATCAAGACTTATGCGGGTAAAACCACGGGGAGCAGCTACTACCTAAATATAAAAACAACAAAAAAACCAATGCATTTCTCACTCGAAATAAACAGACGAAACATTTAAAAATGATCCTTTCATTCATAAAATTAAAAAGAAAAGCAAAGCACTCACGGAATGAAATGTTCAAATAAACTTGCAACAGTTATTACACTACAATAACTAACTGACCATAGCTATCTTGCTATGGTCAGTTAGTTTATCCGATTAATTTAATCAATATTTAAATACCCATTCCATTTCCATCTAGAATTTCTCAGTAGCAGCCCGGAGTCTGGATTTGTGCCCGGTTGATGGAAATTACTATTAATGTGGGTGTACAATAGGTGCACCTCTGTCTAACCCTTCGGGGAATACAATTGTAGTGTGTTTATGTTAATATATGTCTTAAAACACTTCGCATTTTGACGTGAAAGCATTTATTACCACGCTTTTGCACTCCGATCTTTAGAATTTTACGGGGCATTTTGTCAAAATAACTTAACATTTCTGGCTGAAAGCTACATTCACACTATATATATTTCACTGTTGTTACATTCAGTATAACTCCGCCTCTTTACACATCGCTGTTACTTCACAACATAATTCTGCATTACATTCGCGTCCAAATTGTTATAGAGATATATCGCACAATTTACTACGGCATAAAATTACCTGTTACTTTATTGCCCATTGAATTTGAGCTTTATGTCTTTCTCAATCCTAAAACAAAGACATAAAGCTCAAATTCAATGGGCAATAAAGTAACAGGTAATTTTATGCCGTAGTAAATTGTGCGATATATCTCTATAACAATTTGGACGCGAATGTAATGCAGAATTATGTTGTGAAGTAACAGCGATGTGTAAAGAGGCGGAGTTATACTGAATGTAACAACAGTGAAATATATATAGTGTGAATGTAGCTTTCAGCCAGAAATGTTAAGTTATTTTGACAAAATGCCCCGTAAAATTCTAAAGATCGGAGTGCAAAAGCGTGGTAATAAATGCTTTCACGTCAAAATGCGAAGTGTTTTAAGACATATATTAACATAAACACACTACAATTGTATTCCCCGAAGGGTTAGACAGAGGTGCACCTATTGTACACCCACATTAATAGTAATTTCCATCAACCGGGCACAAATCCAGACTCCGGGCTGCTACTGAGAAATTCTAGATGGAAATGGAATGGGTATTTAAATATTGATTAAATTAATCGGATAAACTAACTGACCATAGCTAGATAGCTATGGTCAGTTAGTTTCTATACGTAATATTAGAAAGGAATTATAACTTCCTAATTCAAATTAATAAGCATACAAAAAGAATTCTATTGTAACATCTGATATGTAGCATTTTCGTGAATCCGCAAACGTAGCCCGCGAAATTCATTTTTTCTTGCATTGAATCTTGATCAAAATATGATTCGCGACTATAAAAAAATATTTATTTATGCGAATATGACCAA
The DNA here is from genome assembly GCA_947568875.1 of Fissipunctia ypsillon. Classification (NCBI taxonomy): domain Eukaryota; kingdom Metazoa; phylum Arthropoda; class Insecta; order Lepidoptera; family Noctuidae; genus Fissipunctia; species Fissipunctia ypsillon. The sequence goes on along the minus strand of OX387664.1, from coordinate 8,818,331 downwards.
ACTTTTATACCTAATAGAAGTCTAATCCAGCGAATAAATTTATAATTTTTGACAGATTTTCCATACAAAAACAGCCAGATGTCAATTTTATTCCCGGATAAAATATATCTGACTTTGGTTAAATTAGACCTTTCACGACGCGTCCGTGAATACAAAACGTCTCAAGGGGCAGCAGTTCTTGGCCAACTTACAGAATGCACAAACTTAGGGCTGATTTCACCAATGAAACTGAACGCGATCAGCACATAAACCACGTTTAACGTAGTTTAAATGTGCTGATCGCGTTCAATTTCATTGGTGAAATCCGCACTTATACTCTTTCAAACCATTTATTTTACTTATGAAATAAGCAGGCCTATGAAGTTTCTTATTGATTGACAAGCAACCATAGGCGAAAAAATGCAATACTTCATGGACTCACTCAGCTTAGCATCTTCAGTAGTAATTGATGCTGACATCTTTTCCTGTTTTATAAATCAGCAGATTTATTTGCGATAGCGAAAGCCGACAGTCTGACAACCAGTCTTACCAAGGGTTATCGTGTTACCCAGTAACTGGGTTGTGGAGGTCAGATAGGCAACTGCCTATCCCATGCTCCATGCTCCATGTAAAATACTGGTATTCTGCTGCATCCGGTTAGACTGGAAGCCGACCTCAACATAATTGGGAAAAGGTTAAGCAGATGGATTGTATGGATGAAATCATAATAGAAAAGTACGTATTTCCTGAAAAAAGCGGCCAGGCGCGAGTCGGACTCGCACACAAAGGGTTCCCGTACCACCGTACAACATTTAACACTACATATTTAAAAATAATACTTTAGTAACAAAAACACGTTTCTTGTATGGGGATTGGGGACACCTTTTAATTTTTCACATTATTCTAATTTTAATATGTGTTGCCACAGTAGTACCTACACACTCTGTGGAAATTTCAAGACTCTACCTATAACGGTTCAAAAGATACAGCCCTGGGACAAATGAACAGCCCTTAGTACTCGTAATAAGGTCCCGTTGGCACCCTTTGGGAACGGAACCCTAACAATGTTGAAGCGTATTTGCCCATTAATTAGATACAAACACAACACAGGAACGTTTCACTGTACAATCATTAAATGAGAACATTCTGAAAGGATTGCATAAACACAACAGGTGGAAATCTGTTTTTTTATATTTCTGTGGTGGAAATATGATAGAAACAAAACTAGGAAATCCTCAAACACACTTCAAAAAGCTTATCTGCACCGCTTCATAAAATCTGCTGAAAATAATTGTGAAATGCTTGGTGCTTCTGAAATGCTCTGAAACGAGCAAACATTATTTATTTACGTGGACGTATTGTCAGAACTTTCAGAATTCCTGAGACACTCGATTATGCTTATTTAATGAGGATGATAAAGGAAGGAATATGATGTAATCTTTTTGAGGACATAATCTTATGTTTGGATGAAAAAGAAACGGTTAAAATTGGGGACTTGTCGTTAAAAATGTATCGGGATTTTTAGAACTCGCTATTTTATAACGGATTCATTGTTATAATTTTTATTTGATAAAACATATTATAATACATGGTCATCAGAATTACAATATGATTTCAGGTTATTAAATATCCTTTCCTTTCAAATACTTACATTTTTTATAAAAGTATTTTTGCCTTACCTGTTTGTTATTTTCCCTGTTACAATAATAATTATGTATCAAAATCACTACTTTATTTCGCTACATATCTATAGTCTGAAATGAACAGTCGAATAACTTCTCATTCACATTCAATCATTCTTCTATTCTATCTCCAACAAAGAACGAAGAAACGTCAAAACAAATACCTCACTAAATAACTTCAACAAATGAATTGCTAAGAGTACCTATATAGATCCAATTATACTCGCCGAAATACAGTATTTGAGCAAATCATGCAAATTTTAGCAAGCAGACTATTATTAATTTAGGTCATGACTGACGGTTGACGGTGGGGCTCGGACGGAAAATTTCATCTCACCGAGGCTTGAATACGAGACGCATTACGGACGGTTTAGGTATCCATTTGCGGTGAAATGCTTGTGGAATGGCTCCGGATTTTGAGAAATATCTATGCTTTTTGATTCGTGATAAATGCCTTTTGCTATTGGTAGTTATCTTTATCTGAGGAGCTCATGGCTAAGTAATAACAGCCGCACGGGTCGATCCATCAGGTTAAGCTACGCTTGCCGGGGTTGGTCCGTGGATGGGTGACGATCTTTACATACCGAGACTCCTCCGTGCCTCGGATAGCACGTTAATTAAACCGTTGATCCTGGTTCCATTGAGTGAATTTTTTTTTAAGAATTTGAAATCCGACTTTTTCTTCACAATTGTGAACAAAAAGTCGGATTTCAAAAATTCTTTTTGCATTTTAACAAATGCAAAAAGAATTTTAGAATTATTATTATTATTATTTTTATTTTTAGAATTTTTTTTTTTTATTTATTTTTTTTATTTTTTTGTTGCACCTACCATTGTTTGTCTTGGCATCACCCAAAGGTCGGCTGGTAGAAAATGCCTATGGCATTAAGTCCGCCTCTGTACATTTGTGTGCTAAAAGTATTAAATAAATAAATAACAAGAAATTTTCAAACTCCATCCCTGATTGGCTGAAATAAAGCCTGGAGTTTTTTTTATGTGAAAGAAATTGTATTATAGGTAACAAGGCCGCGATTAAGAAAGATATCAGAAATTATAATCTTGTTTGTTGTTAATTCCAATGCAGTGAAAACCTAAGTATATTGGAAAGTACACCATCATCCATTGCTTAGAGATAATTTTGTTACATAACATCATCATCATCACGCCTGTAATCCCCGAAGGGTTAGGCAGAGGTGTACCTATAGTACACCCACATTTCGTCAGTTATGCTTAAGGGGCGAGCCTATCGTCTTCAATCGGGCACAATTCTAGACTCCGGGCTGCTACTGGGAAATTTCAGATGGATAAACCCAATATTACTTTGCCCGACCCGAGAATCGAACCCAGGACCTCATGCTCAGCAGTAGCACTTGCGACAACTAGACCAACGAGTTAGTCACAATTTTGTTATTCAACCGTATTACCCTCCTATTGCTGGGCTACAATTTTTCTGTAAAGGGGGAAGCGCCAGGTATTCCGCAAAATTCCAACTTTCTTATGTTTTTAGCAATTTGCAAGTCGGTATTAAGTTGTAGGTATGTTGATTAAAATATCATTCGCGAGCGTAACAAAAATGCATTTACAGAATTATAATAAACAAAATCAGTAATACAACTCCATAAGTTTGTATAATCCTAATTGTCAAGATTTCATGAAATGTTCATTCAATAGAATTAGGTACCTGGTCTTAAAGAGTTGTATTGATGATTTTAATTATTATAATTCTATAAATACATTATTTTTACGGTCGCGAATCATATTTTGATCAACATACAACGTAAAACTGTCTTGCAAATTGTAAAAAACGTAAGAAAATTTGAATTTCCCAGGCTACCTGGTGCTTTCGCCTTAAACTTAATAATTCCCCTTCCTGGCGACTCTGTCCTGAATAAATCCAAGTCCTCACACCAGCGTTTCTTCCTCTTTTTAAATCATCATCTGCCTGCCTTTTCCCAACGATGTTGGGGTCGGAATCCAGTCTGACCGGATGCAGCTGAATACCAGTATTTTACATGGAGCGACTGCTTATCGCACTTTCACAACCCAGTTACTTCGTTCTTCCTCCTTTTAAATACTCCTACAAACATTCTCCCAATACGTCACATTTGACCCACGGACGTAAAACTCTCAATAAGTGCTCTATAACAAAAACTAGTGCTGTAAACACCATAAATCTCTCAGACAATAACCACGTGGCACTATCAGCGTAGTGTTGAATTTCTATGTGCGTTTCAAGCCATTTATTAACGGCACTCGTAAACAATTAGTTTGGAAGCGCCGAGAAGTACGAGTATCTACGTGGTTACGTAGTTATGAATTAAATAGTGATGAATGATTAGTATTAAATGGTGGATTTTGTTTGGAAGTTGCGACGTAGTACGCTTTTATAATTGGGTTAGGAATGTCAATTAGAGATTTGGTGGGCGTAATTCTGAAGCAATGTCTTAGTGGTTTTCTTTGCGTAATCTGATTCACCTTTTCAGTACGAACATTGCTGTATTTATATTCTTACACACATAAAAACTTGGTACTGCTTACTACTCAATTTGTCATGATTTCCAAATATTAATTAGATTTTAGATGCTAAATATAAAATTATGTATGTAATTTGACTCAAATGATTTTTATCAGTGTAGTCAGGAAGTTTAAAAGTATCTCATTTGACAGTTATCGTAAAAGTACTGGTTTTTTTAACGAAAGGGAAATGGAAACATGATGTTTGGAGCGTGGCGCCTGTTTTGCTAAGTTAGTGATCTTCGAGCCTCGGAGCCAAAAGGTTATCTTTAAGAAGTCTAAAGTATATACTGTTAAATTTAGTAGTAAATAATACCAAGTTTATATATATGTGTGAGAATATAAATACAGCAATATTCGTACTGAAAAGGTTTATCATTTTAGTATAGACCTTGAGACTTCTTAAATAACCTCTAGGTTCCGAGGCTCGAAAAGAACTAACTTCGAAAAACCGGCGCTATCCTCCAAACGTCATGCTTCCATTACTTCTTTCTTTAAAAAACAAATACTTTTACAGTAACTGTCAAAGCAGACACTTTTAAACTTCATGACTACACTGACATAAAAATCATTTGAGGCAAATCACATACTTAAAATTTTATATTTAGTGTTTAAAATCACGACAAATTTTATTAATATTTGGAAATCATGACAAATCTTTCTAAAGATCTGGAAGAATTTAGGCCTTTCTTACTATACTATGTATATTGTGGTCACTGCAGTCGGTTGGCTGCTTGGCTTCCAGACAGACATTAATTCTGCGGTATTTAATACAACTATTTGACTTCCCCCAACTGTTACTGGGTAAAACTGAGTGATATTTAAACGAATGCCGAATACCCTTTAACTAAAGTATAGGGTCTCTTATAAGTAAGATATGGTCACCTCTCCACGGTCAGTATTGTAAACCACGAACCCTATAATACATTTAAATACCTACTAACAAAATTATTCTGTAACAAATGGAAATTCAAGTATAAAAAGAACCACTTAATCCCAGTCAGACAGTGATTGATTGACACTTTGTGTTCTATGAAGCAATCACGCAGGTGACGTTATCCTAGATGGAGAGAAAGTAATTTTAATTGACACCCTTTCTTCGGGGAAATGCGACGATTAATTTATACGTATAATATGCTTTGCAACATAAACAAAAACATCACCTGTTTTCCCCGAAGGGTCGTGCTCATCTGTATGTCTGCCTATCAGTGTGCCACTTTGGTGCTAAATTCAAGATAATTATTTTGGACGTAATCCGAACAAACAAACAGCCGAGAGAGGTCGTAGCACACCTGCGGGGCAATTGCGTAACACACTTACAGTAGGAAACGGTTTAATTTTGACAGTTCAACAACATTCATTGCGTTATTTATGTTGTTGAGCAGGAAAACTTTTAGAGCATATGAAGTAATGGATTAGCAATAAGCTTTAAAATCATTCAGATTGAGATTGATGGTGTGTTACGCAATGAAGGTGCTGGTTGGAACGAAGTTCCTTTCGCTTTTGCACATTTACTTTCTTTTCGGTCTAGCTCTCATTTGCCAAATGTGCAAAGTATACCTTGCGCTTTGGAACTTCATTACAAAATTTTTGTAAAGTAAGTACCATGGGAGAAACGAACATCTATATACTGTAAGGACTATTCTTGCTTGTAGCGCTCGGCCGCTATAGTAACGCTTGCTAACAGATGTGGTCATCGTGTGTACGGGATTATGTTTTCAAGTTGGTCAAGTGTAAATCTCCTCGATAGTACCTACCTATTTCGTAGGTAAGTAGGTCTATAGGATATAGAGTTTTTTAATCTAATAAGTGATGGAACTAGCAGAAGGAGGAATTGTAATAAACAGCTTGGAAGTCGAATTTCAAACTGTTTATTACACAAAAATATACAAGGTGTAACATAAATAACGCACAACCTCTTAAGGGGTCGTTGTACTCATCATTATGAACAACTTTTATTATGGGGTCAAACCTGAAATCGCAAAAAAAAATCAGCTGTTCCCTACATTTTGACGACTTTTGCGAACATAAATGTAGGGAACGGCTAATTTTTTTCGCGATTTCAGGTTTGGCCCCATAGTAAAAGTTGTTCATAATGATGAGTACAACGACCCCTTAAGAGTTTGTGCGTTATTTATGTTACACCTTGTATACGCGCCGACTTGAGATCCTTCTCTTTTTTTTCTTCAGTTAAAAATGCTCCAAACTCGTCGCTCACATCAATTTGCCGCACGTCACGTGGACGTGCCTTACGTTTTATTGCATTGCATCCGTGTCTCTTATCAACACAGTTGGCATGTCTCCTAAATTGCTCCAATTTCACCGGTGTATCTGCTTACATAGTAAGCTACCATCGATGGGACACGGCAATACTTTGTGGCGTAAATAATTGATACTTTTTTGGTAAAACTATTTCTACTTGGACCAACTTAGAACGTTTGACTACCCTACTACTTGGAGCAAGGTAAATTAGATTCCGAGCTAAAACCCCTCTAAAGAGGCATCACAGTTTTACAGGTATTTGACAAAATTATGTCTTTGATTCTGTTTTAAAATCACCAAGTATTATTAGACTGCTGTGAGTCACTTAGCACAGGTGCGTACGGGTGATTTTTTATCGTGCACTGCATTTTCAACCCTCGGTGTTGAGCCGAGCATTGAGAATCCAACAGAGAGCATCCGAGAGCGTCAAAAAATACACTGTTGGATTTTTAACTCTCGGTTCTAAGCAGATCGTTGAAAATCCAGTGCAAGATAAAAAATCGCCCGTGGTTACTAGGACTTGCGAAAATGCTCAAATCATCAGTTTGTTAACACTGTCATCTGAAAGTTTCAGCCAGACACATCTTTTCATAGAATTTTGATGTAAAAATAGCCCAGAGTAGGTACCTAATCCACATGTCAGCAACACATTGATGGACAACCAATGTGTACAGTGAGCCCCGCCACTCTACACCATCTGTCACAGATGACGTATCCTGTCTCTCCCAACGCGTAGAATTTATTATCGAAGCAGCCTTTTTGAAATATTTTTCTTTGAATTTCTGTTTGTGGAATTTTGGATAGTGCGGTGTGAAATTCAGTTGTGTCGAAAGAATTTGTAGTGTGGCGCGTAGGCTCGGTTTTTATAAGAAAATAGATTCTGGTTCTGGTAGAAACCGATATTTTTTATATAATGAATCTGTATCACAGTGACCTATAGAAATTTTGTCCCCCTGTCATTGAGCTGTGATGAAAATAGGTACTTTTCTCTTCTAGCATCTTAATTAGGGCTTACGTCTAACACAAACTTGCTTAGACGTATGAGACGTATCTCAAATTAAAAATGTTAAACTTTAGAGTATTGTAGTGACTTATATTATTTTATACTGATAAAAATAAGTCGCTATAATACTTATAAAGTATGTTCCAAAAATATCTGATGAAAGTGTAAACAAACCCTATTCAGGTAAAACATTATTCTCAAATCACTCACTAAAAAGAATTAGTAGCACATTTGGAAGGTTTTAACTTACTTATGTCTTACCACTTTTTCCAACAATTATTGTTTGAATAACATTATTAAATTGTACTTGAAAAATAATCGACGAAAATTGAGGTAATAAAATTAACCTCAACTGTCAATTGAAAAACATCTTGAAAATTATTTAAGATTAGAATTTCGGGTGTAAGTATTCTAATAATCAAATCAAAGCATTTAATTTGTAACTGGTACTACAAATTGACATCCAAAGGTAAGTTTCTGATTCATTTGTTTACATTTTCATCAGATACTTTTGAAATAGACCGTACATAGTATAGGTTCAAAGATATTTCAAAAATTTGTTGGTTATCCCAAAGCCGAGCCGCAGTCATAGGAAAACCACAAAATATTGCCAACATTCCAAATATTTTACCCACAGATTTCGTAAAATTCCCTTAACAAAAAGGTGTGTGCCCCCTGCAGCGTGGCCGCGGGCTATTTGCGTGCGGCTGGACACGGAAGCGGCCAGAAGCGATAGTGTGGCAACCGCTAGGGTTGTCTATGAGGTTATGATTTATGACAACATTTTCGGGGGAAAAAATGTTTTGGTAACGTGTTTGTGTTTAAGATTCAGGGTAATGAAGATAAAGTTTTAAACAACTTTCGTAATGATTACGTAAAAACATAAGTAGACTCTGGTAGGCTCATTTTAAGGTCAAAAGAGTATACTTACCTACTTAATTTACATTAAAAATTGTAAAAACTGCTGTAGGTACTCTTACAGGTTGCATGTCAGGTCCTGCACCTTAATTGCGTAACACACTATCAATCAGAATCGGAACCTTTTTAAGCAAATTGCTAATCCATTGCTTCTTAAGTTCGAAAAATTCATCCGCTCAACAATGTAAATAGCGCAATGAATGCTGTTGAACTGTCAAAATGAAACCGATTCATAGTGCAAGTATGTTACGCAATTGCCCCGCTGGACCCATAACATTATAATGAGTGCAATCAATATTTGAATTTGAGTACCTACCTTAAAAAGCGCTTCCGATCAATTAATCCGTTAAATTTCACCAGATTTTTTTAGTTAAAAAAAACCTATGAGTAAATCGAAAACTGTATCTGATTATGTTCATAAATAATGTAGACTTTATAAAATATGCTTTCAATTTAAAATTATTTAAATTCGGCAAAATTATCATTAATAAAATACCAAAATTAAATTCAGTTAATGATGAATAGGCTAATTAATCAATATTTCCAATTTACTTTCAAATTATATTGATAGCGATAAATAGTTGAATGCAAATATATGTATAATAATTATATATTTGCATAAAACAATTTCTCGCTATCGACATAATTTATTCATCATATTCAAATAAATACTTGTTTATTATATAACAAGAATTTATTTGAATGAATGTGGTTAATAGATTTTTTTTTCGCTGTAATAAACTAACAAATAATTTGTGGTCTGATATAACTGTAAATGCTGGAATCTAAATAGTTTACTGAAAAATTATCTAGTTAAAATTAAGAAACACATTTGTAAATAGGTAACTAATTAAATTCTAGAACTAAATTATGCCGTTAAATAAACTTTCGCGTTCAATTTCCAGGTTTTCTTTCGTAAAAATTTTAATATTGAGATTATGGGCAAACATATTTATTTATTTAATACTTTAAGTACACAAATGTGCAGAGGCGGAAATAAAAGATTTTATTATAATTATTATAATCCACGTGACAGCCCTAGTCGGCATTGACATTGCATCTATAATGACGTTTGACGAGGACAAATGACACTTAAATTGCACTGGCGTCATCTTACGCCGTCCGACGTCCAGGGACATCCAAATTATTTACGGTACAGTAGATACAAAGTGGGCAGATTTGTTGTGATTAATTTTTGTTAAAAAAAACCATGCCAAAAATAGCTTAGTACCAGGAGTCTCTGAATTAAACCGCTGACAGTTAGACAGACGAACAGACAGATAGACTTGACGAAATTACTATAAGGGTTTCTTGTTTTACTAAGGAACACTAAACAAGAATTTAAGTGTAGGTCCAAGTTTAATCGTTAAAATTAATAAGGATAAGCCGTAGGTAATTAAATGAACGCACCAGGTACGGAGGGTCCTAATACACATCTTCATTTACTTTAAGGGAAACTGGCGGAAAATTAAGTCAAGGTTTCATATTTCTGCTACACTTTTGAATTAATTTTGGATTAATTTTTAAAGCAGCCCGGGCATTACTTGTCAAGAATGCCTGAACAAACTTCCTATAAAAGATGACAGAAAATTAATAGGTATAAAAATCTTTAATACCTTATCTCGAGAGTTCGAAACATTCATCATCAAAAGTTACAACTTAAACAGTTTGTCGCAGAGAACAAAACAATTTATACAGCATGTGTCAGAAAGACGTGATCAAAAAGGAAAACTTTCTCCATACCAACATCGTAATCGAGAAAAAATAATCAGCCGTCCCATACATTTGGATCGCGTAGGTATTCAAGTTTTGTATGGGACTGTTGATATTTTTTTGTGATTACGATGTTGGTCCAATGAAGAAAGTTGTTCAGTTTAATAGCCTAAACTACACTCTTAAATTTGACCACACTTTTCTGATACATGCTGTATATAGAAAAAAAAAAACACTTTATATCGTTTAAATCAAACAATAGCAACACAAATCAATGTTTAACATCTACAACAGGAAACGATGATTCTCATTGTAAAATACGTATGTATTCACAAATAAATAATAGTTCGCGGAATAAATGGACGTAAACGTACACCCACAGATTCTTCGCCATTGTTCCAATAGTCGGCCATTAAACGAAGCGGATGTCTCTAGTTTAATGGAAAAAAGTAAGTACAGTAAACTTTTATTATGACTGTCATTAATTTGTTTGCGAGGCTGCCAAGTCATAAAATAGTGGTAATTATTTAATTCAATTGATTCCGCCTGTTTGAGCGGAAAATATAGTGAAAACTGAAAACAAGAAAATGTCGTCCGCGTAGAGCGAAACGTCAAACTCTGTTTTGGGTTAAAGAGAGTTAAAGTTTTTCAAAATATAAATCATCATAATGTTGGCTTTCCATTACATGCCTTTTTGTTCTTAGCGTTATTTTAAAGGAAATAAAATAAAGTTTATATTATAAGAACTATAACTTGAGAAATCTTGAGAGGAGCTCATGGCTAAGTAATAACAGCCGCACGGGTCGTTCCATCAGGTTAAGCTACGCTTGCCGGGGTTGTCCGTGGATGGGTGACCATCTTTACATACCGAGACTCTTCCGTGCATCAGAAAGCACGTTAAGCCGTTAGTCCCGGCTGTCATTCGTAGATCTTTGACAGTCGTTTCGGGTCATCAGAAGATCGAAAGTGTGACAACAAGTCTTACCAAGGTGTATCGTATTACCCAGTTACTGGGTTGTGGAGGTCAAATAGGCAGTCGCTCCATGTAAAATACTGGTATTCAGCTGAATCCAGTTAAACTGGAAGCCGACCCCAAATACTCAGCAGTGAAACAAGGCTGATGATGATAAATTGTATATAAAGTATTTTATTGCGTTACATAAATGTACAGAGACTGCCTCGTTGGTCTAGTGGTCGCAAGCGCTACTGCTGAGCATGAGGTCCTGGGTTCGATTCCCAGGTCGATCAAACTGTTATTGGGTTTTTCTATCTGGAATTTCTCAGTAGCAGCCCGGAGTCTGGATTTGTGCCCGGTAGATGGCAATAGGCTCGCCCCCTATTATATGAGACTTAAACATAACTGGCGAAATGTGAGTGTCCAACACCTCTGCCTAACCCTTCGGGGAAACAAGGCGTGATGTTATGTAAATGCTTATATGTGTATAAATTAAACACAGTAACTACTAGACTGGTCTAGTTAAATACAGGAATCTCTACGATAAATAACCAAGAGCTGAGTTATACATTTGTCATTGAGATAGATTACATACTTACACACATAGCAATAAGATAATTTTTATTGGTGTTTACACTTTTGATAGGTCAAATGCTTACATAAATCATTTTAATGCTTCACACAGTCACGTAAGAATTAACAAATTTTAAGGCCACTGGCGCACTTGCGTTTTTGTCCCGCCTTCCGTAAAAACCGCGTTTCTTCATTTCCATATAACCATTGAATATGCTTGTGTAAATTTCGGTTCAATGCTCATCTGGCTTGTATAAAATATATAATATAACTAACTATTTACACTAGGTATTTCGACGCCATCGAACAAAATATTGTTTTCATAGAAAATAAATTTTATAAGAAGAAAATGTCACATGATGAAATAGGTGATCAACAACTATCTGTTGGTCTTAGTTTGAATCAAAATGAAATTCAACCATCGGAATCATCCATTGTGAGTTCTGAAATATCTGATGACATAACATTACCACAGAGTACTGAACAGAGAATTAGCACGATCACACTAGTTGATTCTAACAGTGAAACTACAAGTGATAAAACATGTGATCGCTTGGATTCTACTTACCTTCCAGGAGAAGATTCTGAGACAGAGTCTGCAGAAAATTGCAGCTATGATAATGCTACTGAGTCTAGTCTCATGACCAACTTCGTGACAATGTTGGAATGCAATGATCCTGATGAACCTCAAACTGCAGCCGAGGCATTAAATGGACCAGAATTGGATAATTGGCGTGAGGCGATGACTGATGAGTATAATTATTTTATTAAAAACAAAGTTTGGACTCTGACAGAACCAGGACAGCATCACAAGCCTGTGTCGTGCAGATGGGTATTTAATAAAAAATATGGATTGAATGTTAAAACAGCATTTCTGAATGCAGACCTAGAAGAAACGGTTTTCATACAGCAACCACAGGGTTTTGAAGTTAAGGGATGTGAGAATGTGGTATGCAAGCTCAACAAAGCTGTATATGATCTTAAACAGACATCAAAATCTTGGTATGATAAAATTAACAAGGTATTATGCGATAAGTTGAACTTCCGTCGTTTGATTTCTGAACCATGTGTTTACTATATGTCTGAAAATCAAGCGATGTTGCTCATAGCGCTTTATGTCGATGATCTGATCATATTTTGTTCTCCAACATAAATGTCCTTTTGTTTTTGTAATTATTTGTATAGATAATTAGTTTGTCATTTAAATTATACTAGGTACTAACTTAAATGACTAACTAATTAAGCGTCGAAGTACTCGTCCGCATCGCTGTCATCTGGAAACGTGCCCAGGGGGCCAACCACCACATCTTAAAGCAGTATTATTTTAATGTTACTTCAGTGTGAGAAAGAGATGGAGCTATGCAGGACGTCTAGCTCCATCTCTTTCCCACACTCAAGTAACATTAAAATAATACTGCTTTAAGAGGTGGTGGTCTAGGCTCAGAAGACTGGCACGCAATAAACTGGTATGTAAATTATATTGTGTTCATTATATTCTTGAGAGAGGTCCATCTCCAGCAGAGGACGTCTTTCGGCTAAAATGATGATATACACAGCACTAATAGAAAATGTTTTCATTTTAAATTAAGGCTTCTTTTGTACACGAAGTTACGGTAGAACACTGACTCCTAGGTCACAGGGTTCCCCTAGTTTAGGTGGCAGGGTTTTCCACTATTCGTGCAGCCTTTTCACAAAAATCCAATGTTCTATTTAGAATGTATGGTATTGGTATTGTATACAAAGGTGTATTGTGTCAATAAACAATTTTTTTTTTTTTTGTGAACATAATGTCAATGCCTTAAATCATCGTCTTATTTTATTGTGAAAATTCCAAGTGTTAACGCACGCTAAGTGCAAACATACCCTTAATTTTAAAATAAACCATTTGTAGATTACAGTATTGTTTGTTAGTGCTTTGCTTATCATGTTACATTCTTAAAATTATCTATGCATACATATATACATATAGATACATACAAATAAATAAAATTAAAATATCTGTTTGTAATGTCAACAGCTTTTTACTAAATGCATATGAAAGTATTGACATATTTGCTGCCATCATCGACATTATAATATGTTAGTAACTGACTTAGACTTTTGAAATTATTTATTTAATCTTATTACATTCTTTTGATTGTTATTATTGCATGTTTCCGAATCATTATAAGTACTCATTAAAATTACATACAAATTATTTGGTAATTATTGGTAGAACATAGAGATCACACTAAAATGTATATTTTAAGACCTTTTTATGTACCTATGTTCACAAATAAAGTTTGATTTTATTTGTATATACAGTACTAATAACAAAAAACTATTTTTAAAATTTTTGTCTGTCTGTCTGTTTGTTCCAGCTAATCTCAGAATCGGCTGGACCGATTATTGTTGGCAGGATAGCTGATGTTATAAAACGTAACTAAGGCAACTTCTACTTTAGAAAAAGAATTAGGGTTCCGCGCAAAAAAAATAAAACCCATGGAATTGTGAACAAATAGCGCGGGCGGGCGATGCAGCGCGGCGGGTCGGGGGACGAGGGAGTTTTATTAAAATGTTGCTGTTATTTTAGTAATTTTATTGTCTACTAGCTGTGCCCGCGACTTGGTTTGCGTGGATGTCGGAAGATACACAATATACTAAAATAACAACCACATTTTAATAAAACTCCCCCACTCGCGCTATTACTTCGTTTTCGCGTAGCGTTCTTTCTGACTTTTATTTCTTTTTACTCGGCTCCTAAGGGTCCTAGCGTGATATTAAATAGCCTATAATCATCCTCAAGAATTAGACTACCAAATGCAAAAATATTTTTTTAAATCCAACTTTTTGTTCACAATTTTATGGGTTTTTTTTAATGATAATCATAAATGATAAATGATTTTATTTCTGTAAGTAGGTTTATACAAACACTTTTACACGTCAAACATTTTTTTTTAAACTAGATGAGGCCGCCGTTTCCTATCTGACTACTTTTTAGCGCGGAACCCTAATTATTTTTCTAAAATAAAAGTAGCCAAAGTTACTCCCCGTAAGATCAGCTATATTCCAGTGAAAGTCCTGTCAAAATTGGTCCAGCTGTTTCGGAGATTAGCCGGAACAAACAGACAGACAGACAAAAATGTTAAAAATTGCTTTTTTTATATAAGTATTGTATATTTATGTTCATATAATATATGCATTTAGTAATAAGTTGTTATTTTGATATTACAAACAGACACTTCAATTTTAGTTATTTGAATAGATCTTACGACTTCCATGCGAACGAAGTCGCGGGGGCTAGTTTTAAATATAACTGATAATATTATACTTTTACTATCAGTTGAACTTTAACTGTCCGTTCATTCATACAAGAGAACAAATTGACCAGCCGATCTATTCTGTAAAAGTCTCACCGTGAAAACTTAGATGAAGTGTGCTGTTTTTCCACCCAACGCTAGCGATTGACACTATTGACAGAACACTTCAAGCTCATTTCACCTAAGTTTTCACGGCGAGATTTCACGGAATAGATCGGCAGATTTGGTTTTACCAAAATCTTGTATTTCATTAACACAATAGGGATGACGCCTGGGTAAAAAAAAAAGAAATTTTATTTAGTCCGTCAGTCAGATAATAAAAAATAGTAGACATATTTTTTTGGTATATCATATTAGTAAAAAATTACTTAGATAAAACGTATTAAAGTTGAGGAGTGGGGGCTCTCTACGACACAACTCAGTATAAAATCTAGCAAGGCGTGACGTCATGCCACATTTTAACTCAATGTTTCGCCGTAAAACATGTCCAATATTTTTTAATAATCCACCTGATGGATCAAAAAAATGTTTAGTCATCATTCCTATAATTGCACTACCTACCTTCTTTTTGGGCTTCACCACAGTCAAGTAGAATTTCATTATGTTTTGATGCATTAGAACAATACCACCTCAGACAACTTAATTAGAAACATGATAGTCGTAAACTGACATGTAATAATTGTATAAACAGACTAGCTGTCTAGTCTATATAAGTCTATCTATTCATACGCGAAATCTCTTAAAAGGTCATTGTACTCATCATTATGAACAACTTTTACTATGGGGCCAAACCTGAAATCGGGAAAAATAAAATCTGCTATAGCATTTTGACGAGTTATGCGAACATAAATGTAGGGAACCACTGATTTTTTTTCCGCGATTTCAGGTTTGGTCCCATAGTAAACGTTGTTCATAATGATAAGTACAATGACCCTTTAAGAGATTTCGTGTATGAATAGATTATACCTTATAGGCACATATAGGTGTCTTCGACAGCTTCCTATAGCCCGCGTAGCTGTTTGAAGTGCCAAGCATTTTAATATCAGAATACTCGATACTTGGAATGTGAAGATAAAAATAAACGGTGTAAGAATATTTAGCAGAGCATTTTTAATCGAGAAGTCAAGATGGTTATTAATCCTTATAGGTATTTGAACCATGCTTCAGCCATTTTTTTTGCGAAATTTGCCTATTTGGCGACGTAAAAACAATAAATTATTAAACAAAATAGAGGTCCTTTCAGAAAAACTATCATAGCTAAATTTTGCCAAAAGACTGACTACGGATTAGTTGAGTGTTCTAAATTTAAATTATAGTCATAATATCTATTTCTTTATTTAATACTTTAAGCACACAAATGTACAAAGGCGAACTTAATGCCATAGGCATTTCCTACCAGTCAACCTTTGAGTAATGAAGAGACAAACAGTGATAGGTGCAAATATACTTAAACTCTTACCAATATTTACTTATTTTACTACCAAAAAAGGATAAAAGCACTAAAGAAAACCTAGCCTAACCTCAATTTGGGGTCAAATTATTTTATTTGATATGAATCTATTTTTTGTGAGCATTTAAATTGTACTGCAATCCAAAATGATTTAGCCTACGGCACGGTTTATTTCTCAAGTACATAGGTACAACGCCTGTCTCATGTTTCACCGTAAAACGCAATGCTCCTACCTTGTTTTTAATTACTTTACCTTAGAGTTAACTAAACACAACCCAAATTCGGAGTATCATAACCTTCCCTTCATGAACCACGAGCCGCCATCTTGAATTTCCAGACCCTTTTGTTACATCCAGCTCTAAACAACAATTTTATAGACGCCGATAAGGTCGAAACGTCAAACTTACAGGTTAAAGTTCATATAATTGGGTCAGGGGACCACAAGTACACGAGACTTGACTGAATGTAATGATGATGTGGGGTTTGTGGGGTAAGTTTTTTATCTTACTTGTAAAGGTTATGAATCTCTGTATTTAGACAGCAAACTTCTCGATTATATTTTTTACTAGCTGTCGCCCGCAGCTTCGCCCGCGTGGATATCAATACTACCCTATTTGTATCGGATTTCGTTTACAATTTCATGGGTTATTTTTTGCGTGGAACCCTAATTTTTTTTCTAAAAAAAATACCCTAAGTTACTCCTTATAAGGTCAGCTATCTGCCAATGAAAGTCCTGTCAAAATCGGTCCTGCCGTTGCGGAGATTAGCCGGAACAAACAGACAGAGAGACAAAAATTTTAAAAATATTTTTTTTGTTATAAGTACCGTACTTTCATATGCATTAATTAAAAAGCTGTTGTTTTGACATTACAAACAGATACTTCATATTTATGTGTATGTATGTATTGAGATTATATTAGATACTTCAGGTACAAAAATGGCCGATTGTCCGTAGATTTTGGAACAAACTCTATGCTGATCACATTCTACCAAAGATTTATTTCAATATGCAAGGCTCGAACTATTATTGATACCTACTACAGTACCACTACATACCTACTAGTAAATTATTAAACTGCTTTATGTGTTCACAGTATTGTTTTGAACAGATATTATTAGAAGAGCGACAAAACAACACTACAAGATTATTTCTGCTGCACATCAACGACCAACTGCAGCTTGGTGCTATCAGGTACGCAGATGACAGCACAGTTTCAGAAAGCTATCTGGGGACAAACCACCACCTATTGGCCACTTTTTGGAGCTATGCAGGACGTATACCTCCATATCTTTTTCACTATGAAGTAAGCTTAAAATTTTAGTTGCCCCCCTGTCCAGTGCAAGAGCCAGCAGAGTCTGCTGGCTCTTGCAGAGTAGCTGTTGGTTCTCTGTTGCAGAGAGCTACTGTCTGCTGCTACTCTCAAGATGGCTATTCACGGTCAGTCCATCGCGCCAAATGGCATGATGTACATCCAAAATATGATCACGAATGTTGAAATCCGATGGCGTGATGTAAAACTCTAGATGTCCAATCGCTCCATTAGTCGTTTGGAGCCACGCCAAACAGCGCTATTGTGAATCCCACCTTAAGAAACGCTATGGTGGAGCGAATGAATTTGATCTTAAATCCTGTTTCCCAGTGAAGCGATGAGAATCTGGTCCAATTCAATGCTCTGTAAATACAGGCGTGTCTTTTTACTGCCAATAAGAGCCAGTTTCAGTTATCTCCTACTTTCTGAGATGCATCTGTACCAGTTCCCGACCTCCTAGAGCTTTTGGGCATGGAGTTGACGTCTGAACTCAACTTTGGCTCAACCATCGAGTCAAAAGCACAGACTGCAGCCAAGAAGCTGGAAATCCTTAACAAGGTGAGGCGATACTTCATATCTGGATAGCTTTTAAGTCTGTGCAAAGAGCAGATCCATTCAGGTATGGAGTATTGCAGCCACTTATGGTAAAGCGTAGCAAAATACCAGCTCGCTGCACTTGACTCGGTGGAATGCAGAGCAAAAAGGCTTGTAGGTGACGAGACATTGGTGGCTAGGCTTCACAATCTGGCTCATCTGCGTAATGTTGCTTGCTTGTTGGTCTTCTGCAGACTGTACTTCGGAAAGTGTGCGCAGGAGCTCCATGACAAGTCGTGGAGCTCCTGCGCACACTAGTAGTAGCACAGAAGTTGTAGTAAAAGGGCGATGGTGGGATCAGGATCCCACCATCGCCCTTTTACTACCGGAATTCTAGACGTACTACAGGGTACCTTTCGTACTTGGTTGACATCCCGACCAGTTGTACTCAGCGCTTCTTCACCACATTTATTATACGCACAACCAAAGTGTGGAACTCTGTACCAGCGTCTGTGTTTCCTTCCATTTATAACCCATCTGCCTTCAAAGCAAGAGTGAACAGGCATCTTCTGGGCACGCTCGTTCCATCATAGACCTCATCCATTGCTTTCCATCACGCGTGATCGAGGTCAAGAGCAGGGCCATTCAGCAAAAAAAAATCTCTAGTTTTCTCAGACTAGTCTTTTCCGTGTCATAGATTTTCCAAGTTGAATTTGTTGCAATGATTAGATTCAACGTCTATGCGCCGTGTGCCAGATGTTGGTATCTAATTTAGTCTTCTATAAGACTGCTTTAAGATAACGCATACATACTCGTCCCAATGTGTTCTATTCTTGATTTTATTTCAGTTGATTAAGCAGACGCATTACTCTGAAATTCCTAAAGATTTTAAATAATTAGATTTGTACTAAAATCAGTGCAAAGCTCAACACAATAATAATGGCGTTTCCATGACAATCAAGTCAATCCTCTGCGACATTGTGTGTATCAGAGGTGTCAAAACAAAAAATACCATCAGATTACTACCAGGGGGCCAACCACCACCTCTTAAAGCAGTATTATTTTAATGTTACTTCAGTGTGAGAAAGAGATGGAGCTGTACAAGACGTCTAGCTCCATCTCTTTCTCACACTGAAGTAAGATTACAATAATATTTATTTATTTATTTAATACTTCATGCACAGCAAAGTACAGAGGCGGACTTAATGCCATAGGCATTTTCTACCAGTCAACCTACTAATACTGCTTTAAGAGGTGGTGGTCTCGTTCCAGGAACGCTCGACCATCTTTCGACGCGGCAGGGCGATTCGAAATCTTCAGAAATATAATTCCGTATTCAGTATGTTGCTAGCAAGATTTATAGTAAAAGAAAATATTTGTTAAAGGCTACTGCTTAGGCTAGACCAAATTTCCAGCACACTTGAGACCCGCCTAGAAAGATAAGTAGCCGTTATATTTTATTCGCCCGTAGGAAAAGTTCGTTTTCACTAAAAGGGAAAAGTTATACACAAAAATCCTTTTGAGCTAAGATGTGGAAATATGTAGGTAGGTATTCTTTTGTTTTTTTTTGTTATCGTCTTTTGTTAAAGCACCTTCTTATTTTTATGAGTTACCTTTCAACTACGTCTTTCTCTTCATAAGCCATCTATTGGAATGAGAAATATCTGCCTGAAATCCAAACGTAATTACATAAGCCAGTTACAGATCCGAATATCCAATTCATGAACAGTTTCTGTTTTGTATTTTTATATATTTACTACGATTGAATACAGTATTATTATAATGTAATATGAAAGCTTAACAAAGGCATAAATAATACACTTTTTTATTGTAGGAATAATATGATCAATCGAAAGAATAAGTATTGTTTGATTAGAGAATAGTACACACACATACAGCATTAAATGTTAAGCCCATTAATATTAAACCGTTTAGTAAACATAACGAAATGAGGGTGTTACTATAGGTACACCTCTGCCTAACCCTTCGGGCAAATAAGACGTGATGTTATGTTATGTTATGTTTAACATCACAATACCATAAAATGTCTTATTTTATCCTGCCTGTTCTGAGGAAAATCTTCCAAGATGGCAACACAATCTCAGAGGTCAAAAATGCTCAGGAGACCCCAGATTATTAGTTAATTGCCCCGCCGAAACGAGCTCCGTAACAATCAATTACAGTATTCCCAAATTAATAATGCGCATGCGGATCTTCGCTAATTGTCGTATTCCCGGAAACACAGTTCACAAAACACATAATTCTACTAAATTATGCATGAAGAAAATGCACTTAACCACTCTATATACATACATATCGTCTTCCGACGCTCGGGGAATACGACCGTTGCCGAACAGTGACGAAGATTTCTATGCGCATTATCACTTTGGGAGACCTGTAAGCATCTCTTTGGTGACATGTACGAAAAAAAAAAGAGTAGGTACCTACCATTTTTTACCTTGTGAATAAGAATAAGGGAATTTCCGAATTATTTCTACTATTACAGATATTAGATGAATTATTCTGGTTATTCATTTTGAAATATGATTTTAGGGTTCCAACCTTACACGAAAAACGGAACCTTTTAAGAGCACACTTTTGTCCATCTGCGACATTGATGTTTTTAGAGTTCCATGCCCGAAGGGTGCCAAACGGAACCCTATTATTAGTAATAGTAAGCCCCTAACCCTATTAATAGTAAGCGGAGGCTTGGCCCTTCGCTGTCCGTCCGTCCGTCTATCTGTCAGCGGGCTTTATCTAATGCAGAGGTTCCCAGACTTTTTTTCTCATAGACTACTTTCAAAATTTAGCTGGTGCCGGTGGACCCCCTGCAGCTACGTTTCTACCATATTCCCAAAACTCGACAAAAAATGTGAAGATTAGATCTGACTATGAAAATTTGCGTTGGCTGCGTTGACCCTTGGGGGTCCACCTGGACCACTTTGGGAACTAAGGATCTAATTAATCGTAATAGCTAGACAGTTGAAATGTTCACAGATTGTGTATTTCTATTGCCGGTATAGCAATAAATACCTAATAAAAATAAAATAAAGTTAAAAATTAAACGGGGTCCTCATAGAAGAAACGTATTTTTTTAACAGATTTTTCTAATATGTAGTGTTAAATATTATACGGTGGTACGGAACCCTTCGTGTGCGAGTCCGACTCGCGCTTGGCCGGTTTTTTCAAAATCTGTGCAGCGTTGGAATTTGAATTCTGGCACAATGTTAGGTCTCGGTGACGCGCAAACAGATTGCGAGTCAAAACCAATGTTTTTTTTTTGTTTTTTTTTTTCAAGGAGAAGGATTAAAAAAAAAAGTTCTGATTAATTATTATTAATTGTCGTTTTAAATAACTTATACGTTGTCTTGCGTACGATTCGTAAGCGTTGATTGAGTTATCTAGTGACGTTCTAAATTGAGGGGCAGGACTCGGCTGTTGATAAAAACTCCGCGTCATTTTGGCCCTCACTCAATCAACACAAGCGGCGCAAAATTTCCAAAATAATAGAAACATTCACCTTTTTTATTTCATAACATTGACGTAACATGAAATATGAACACTCTGAAACATTGATATATTATGTAAATGCTCATTTCACAAACACTTACATATCCGTCTTCTAGTTATAAATACTTTGATAAATAGTCTCGATACTTCAGAAAGAGGATTGAATAGGACTCTTAAGAGACCTAAATAACTGTCTGAAAGTGGTATTGTGAGTATTATACCCGATTGCGAAAAGATGGTATGTTTAGAGGTAGACTATGTTGGGGTAATTTCAGCTCAGGGATAAGACCGTACGGACCAAGTTCTGCGCAATTTTATTCTGGACCGGTAGAATGTTGTCAGCATTAAAAAATATTGTCAAATTAGCTGGGAATTTGAGCCGTACGATCTTATCCCAGCGCCGAACTTACCCCAACTTACCCTATGTTTGGTTTTTTTTTTCCTAATAAAGGAACAAAGGGAAGGTTTTCTCGTAAAAGTCTGGGCATAAGTGCCCATGTTTTGTTTCCATTCATTCAAGTGAGTCTGTCTGGAGCGCTGTAAATATTTATGAGAGAATACTAAATCTATTAATGTGTAGGTATTATTAGGTATATATATTAAATACTATATTACTTACATATTAAATAATAAATTTAAATCGGAATTGAGCGACGATAAAGTTGGCAGACGGTCACACCGTCTCGTAACTTTGTGATTGTCAAAAATATGAGATTAAACTTTGGCAAAGCTGCGTCGGTGAATAGATAGGTAATTTATGATACCACCATATTATATTAGCCTAATATCATATAGTCTTAGTCTGTCTGTTGTAGAAATATCAAGGTCAGTAAACATTGAAGACGAAATAGACACCCAAACACTTACAACTTTATCTAATAATCCACAAACAACATCAGAACACACAATTGCCGCAATTAATACTGAAACAATTTCCCAGAAAATAATACAGAAAAAAGAAACCGGCCAAGTGCGTGTCGCACTTCGCACATTTAAGGTTTCGTACCAAATGTAGAATATAAGCCGTCCGAATGGCAGAATTATTCATAAACAGCAGGTGAGTGACCTTAGTAAAAAAATATGATTTATCAATATATTAGTATTTGTTAGCAAAATATATGTAATAATAAACATTATTACCAAATTTCAAGTTAATAGGTCAACGAGAAGTCAAAAAATTCTTCAGCACAAAATTTTGTAAAAAAAAGCTGATTTTGGTGGCTTCTCAATCCTCTATTTTCCAATATTTTTTAAAACAAAAAATACAGTATTTATCTACTCAATGATATCTAAACAAAGATACCGCATTCGATGGGGTAGGTCAACATTTTTTTTCACGACTCCCTTTTGCTTTTGCTTTGTGATTTTTTGACAATTTGTATGGCTTTGGATCAACATGTTGCCTTATACTGTGGAAATTTGAAGACTGTAGCTCTAACCATTTGACTGTAAAACCTGTGTGACAGACGACGGACATACGGACACGTGAGTGACAGCAATAGGGCTCCCTTTGGACCCTCTGGGTACGGAACCCTAAAAACAAAATACCCTTACACAGTTTGTCCATCCATCAACGGTGTAACAAAAACCTTCCTTATTAGGCTCGCCTAGCTGTCAGGCCGTCCGTCGTTCAGTTTTATTGGATTGTCAGGCTTATTGGAAGGTGGCGAGGGATAGTCCATTAATTTGTTACGGAATTACATGTACCAACGTGTGGGACGTAAATTGAAAGGCCCGGTTTGACATTGATTGTCTGGTGTGTGAGTGCTTTGGTGTGTGAAGCTGTCGATTAGTTTTTGTGGACGTAATTGGTCAGTAATATGTTACTATTAATAGCAGGAGCTAGACCACCACCTCTTAAAGCAGTATTATTTTAATGTTACTTCAGTGTGGGAAAGAGATGGAGCTAGACGTCCTGTATACCTTAATCTATTTCTCACACTGAAGTAACATTAACATAATACTGCTTTAAGAGGTGGTGGTTGGCCCCCTGGTAGTAATCTGATTGTAATTTTGTCCTATATTTGAGAAAGAAATTAATTTATTTTAAAGTTTGTACGGTGAATAAAGTGAATGGTGCTATACATGCGATTGTGACTAACCAGTTAATGTCTAAAAAGGCCCGACTGGCTGTTCACAATGGTGTGCTGGTGCCTACGCTTATGTACGGAAGTGAATGTTGGGTGTGGCAAAAGAAGCATGAAAGTATCCCTCTCACAGTACCATGCCTCCGCCGAGTACCTCTTTTTAGAAGTCTACGTCAAAGGCGTCAAGACCCTTCTTGGGGTTGTCTATTGTCCACCCGCCATTGACTATTTTTCCGAACTCGAACTGGCGCTAGAGTCCGTGGGGTCAGAGTACGCACATTGCGTCATCATGGGCGATTTCAACACTGACCTTGCTCACCGCACCCCTCGATCCCGTAAACTCCTTCACATCATTGAGTCCGTCAGTCTCCATATACTTCCACTGCAACCTACCCATTTCAATATCTCAGGCGATGACACTTGGCTCGACTTAATTCTCACGTCCACTCCCTCCCTAGTGCCCTATCATGGTCAGTGTCCCGCTCCTGGATTTTCCCAACATGACCTCATTCTCCTCTCCTATGTCCTAAAACCGCCTAAACCTGTCCCAAAAGTTCTGCACATGCGGTGTTTTGCGCGCATGGACATTGAGAAACTTCGTCAGGATGCGTCAGATATCAGTTGGGATCACCTGGCAGTGGCGACAGCTGTAGACGATAAACTGCGCATTTTCAATCGGGCGGTCCTTGCTCTATACGACAGACATGCTCCTGTTAAAAAAAATTAAACTTCGGCGTCCTCCTGCTCCTTGGATGACGATCGGGGTTCGAATGGCGATGAGGCGCAGGGATCGGGCCTTACATAAATTTAAAAAGGATCGCAGTGAAGCAAATCGGAACTTTTTCAAAGTTGCTAGAAATCGGTGTAATCAGATGATACGTAACGCTAAGCGCCGCCATATTCTCGAGAACATATCTTCTTCTTCACCTGCTGATATCTGGAAGTTCCTTGGTACTCTTGGTATCGGCAGACCACGTCATGTGGATTTTCCTAATACAATTGGCCTTGATGATATCAACCGTCACTTTACAACCACTTGTCATTTGGATTCCCAAATGTTGTCCCAGACGGTCAATTTCATTACTGGCTTAGCTAGTCCCATCATAGAACCATTTCACTTCTCTCCGGTCACCTTGGACGAAATTAAAAAGACCATCCTGTCCATAAAATCCAAGGCTGTGGGGGATGACGGCATCAGTCGTAGTATGGTTGTTTGGATCCTCGATACCCTACTTCCTCCGATTACCCACATCATAAACTTTTCTCTTGATTCCGGACAATTCCCATCCCTGTGGCGTATGGCCTATGTCCGCCCGCTTCCTAAAGTTTCAAACCCCTCCCTACCCACTCACTTTCGACCCATTTCTATTCTCCCATTCCTGTCTAAAGTGCTAGAGGCCTGCGTTCACAAACAGTTTGCGGGGTTTGTTCACCGGAACAACCTTGTTAGCTCGTTTCAGTCTGGATTCAGGCCTGGGCATAGTACAGCTTCCGCTCTCCTTAAAGTGACTGGTGACGTTAGAGAAGCGATGGAGGATACTAAGGTTACTGTTTTGGTTTTAATTGATTTCTCCAATGCCTTTAACGCTGTCAGCCACGATATTCTCCTTGCTATGCTCTCTCATCTTATGGTTTCGTCCGAGGTTCTGGAATGGTTCTCTTCTTATCTTCGGAGACGCCGGCAGTCGGTTTGCGTTGATGAGAGCTCTTCGAGTTGGCGTGACCTGGATGCTGGTGTTCCACAAGGCGGTATTCTTTCTCCATTGTTATTCTCCATCTTCATTAATTTTATAACTCACCGTCTTCGGTGTTCGTATCATCTTTATGCCGATGATCTTCAATTGTATACAGCTGCGCGGGTGGAAAGTTTATTGGATGCTGTAGCAGATGTAAACCGAGACTTAGATGCAATCAAAAAGTGGTCTGATAGTTTTGGGGTGTCAGTGAACCCCTCAAAGTGTCAGGCCATTGTAATTGGAAGCTCGCGCATGATGGGTAGGGTGACGCTTAGCTCTCTTCCTCCTCTCATTTTCAATGGTACCGTCATACCCATTACCCCTACTGTGAAAGATCTCGGTTTGCATCTTGACTCGACGCTTAGCTGGCAGCGCCAGGTCTCTAATGTTAGTCAAAGGGTCAACGGTACTCTACGATCTCTGTATCGTCTGAGAAACTTTTTGCCCGCTAAGACGAAAACTATGCTTGTGCAGACTTTGATTTTCCCTATCATTGACTATGGTGACGTGTGCTACTTTGACTTGAATGCGGTGTTGCTGGATAAGCTTGACAGACTGCTTAACAATTGTATCCGGTTCATATTCAACCTCAGAAAATATGACCATGTGTCGAGCTACAGGTCTGAGCTCAAATGGATGCCCATTCGCCAGAGAAGAAATTTTCGTGCTTTGACCACGCTTTTCTCCCTTCTTAACTCTCCCACTCCTCCTTCTTATCTAGTGTCTCACTTCCAATATCTATGTTCTTCACACGCTAAGAATCTTTGTTCTTCTAACAATCTTCTCCTACTCTGTCCTTCTCATACTTCTGACTTTGTTCATTCTTCCTTTCATATTCAGTCCATTCTTCTTTGGAATGCGCTACCTCTTGACATCAGGATGGCCACCAGTCGGTATGCATTTAAGCGGAGATTGCGGAGTTATTTTCAAAATAAATAGCATAGAGTCATCTCAAAACCTCTCTCTCTTGAATTTGTATATAATATATTATAGTAAATTATATATATTATTTATTATTATGTATATTATAGTATTATAGTAGTATATATTGTAGTAGGCATATATTATAGTAAATATGTATGTATGTGTATTATAAGTTTATGACTTATTTATGTACAAATTGTTCCATTTCTAACAGAGCACCTGCCATCTAATCTCTTCACCACCCTTGGTTGACTGGTAGAGAATGCCTAAGGCATTAAGTCCACCTTTGTATTTTTTTAAGTGTGAAAACTTTAAATAAATAAATAAATAAAGTAGAATGCTGCGGAAATTTGTTCCTTGCGAAGCATGTGTGGTGTGACTATGAATGACAGGCACCAATCCTGAAATCGCGAAAAAAAAATCAGCTGGTCCCTGCATTTTGACGAGTTATGCGAACATAAATGTAAGGAAGAGCTGATTTTTTTTTTCGCGATTTCAGGATTGGTGCCATAGTAAAAGTTGCTTGTTATCATGTGTAAAATCATGTGTTTAAGTATCGGTCACTAATTACCAGTCATCCTATATATGTGTTTGTACGGTGTCTCTCTCGTCTAGATACTTTTTTCCGGGTATAGTAAGACTTTGTATTACCAATTTGTTGAATTAATCAACAGTGTTTTTATGTATCCAAAGATTAATGTTATTTTCAGTCGTTCAGGGTCTGGACAATATAAAATAATTCATGCATGATAATGAATAAAATGAATAAAAAAGAATGTGATTGTTATAAGTTCTAAATTATTTTGTCATGAAAATCCAATGGCAATTATTATAAATTAAAGCCTACTAAAGTTCACTGGTGCTCAACTAACGACCACAAAAGCGACAGAAATAAAAATAGTAGTTAAGAATCTTCTTCATGTCCCTTACAGGCTTAAACTAAAACTTCGTTAGAACTGATCTAGGAACTAACCAGATTTAAAAGATAAAGACCTAGAATTCTTTATTTAAATATAGGTAGAAAGTAGGAATACAAAAGTAGTTTTCCTATAGTGCCATGGAGTTTCTTGCCCATTCTTCTCCATAGAGATCTACGTTTTGGAATGGGCGACTAGCTTCAATTTTCTGACTAACTGACTGACTCTTTAACAATTCAAAAGTGCCTGCAATTGGTTGAATTGAAATAAATGCTTTGAGTTTGAGTTTGAGTACATCTCTGCCTAACCATTCGGGGAAACAAAGCGTGATGTTTTTCATTCTTTAAAAATCACTCAGATTTTGAAATCGGTCCATATATAAGGGTAATAATAATATAAGGGTAATAATAATAAAATAATAGGTTATAAGAATAAACAATGTCAGGGTTATGTTAATGACGGTTGGAATCACGTGTAATAAACACGTGATTCCAACTTACGGGTATGATGTACTATTAGTTTCGAAGTCGAGCAGACCTATTACTTATTTATGAACCCTTGAGGTTGCATTAGAAAACACAAATAAATGGGTCTCGATTGATTCAACTGTAATATTCAAGAATGCACTTCGCTAATATTTAAATACTTTAAAGCTTAAAGTTAAACTAGTTAGTTAGTTTAGTTCAGTTTTAAGTTAGTTTAGTTTTAAGTTTTTCATTGTTTAAAAAACTTTCACAACTGTCACGAAGTAAAAAATTAGCACAACCTTATTTTAAACAACAGAGTCACAGTCTAAAAATATCGAAGTATGAAATGTCTAAAGAAAGTTTTATTTGTGATCACTAGGATTGACAGCCCGACCACCCATGCCCGCCGAGCGTGGGCGGCTGTGAAAACACAGCACAAACTTTTTCGTCCAACGTATGAAACATCTGACTGAATCGAATCAAAATCTCACGTAATATTTGAAACCATACATAAATGTATATCTTAATCTTAATTCATGTCCTAAGACGTAATCAAGAATCTACTTAGCAAATATTTAAAAACTTTAAAGCTCATTCATTCAAAAAAGCTTCCCCAACTATCACAAAATTAAAATAAGCACAACCCTATTTTAAACACAAATACGAAAGTTTTTTCCGTGATCGCTAGGGTTGTCAATCAGACAAAACCTCACGCATAAAACACAGTAAAAACTTTTTCGTCCAATGTATGAAACATCTGGCTCGAATCGAATAAATATTCGATTCAGTTATCTGTCGTACTGAGTTCAATCAATTTATTTCTATTGATAGGTTTTTTATAGGGCTGCAGTGTTTTGTTTTACGAACGAATGTCTGTGTGTGTAAGTTCTGAGTTGAACTGTACGATTACTGACAAATGACGTGCACGGACTGGACAGGTCCACTCGGTATGAATGGTTCTTTCTTCAAAAGACTATTACAGACACCAGTCTACATGGTCTTCACATGATCTGAACAAGATTATGTCTGGATTTTAAAAAAGACTGACCTCTGAGTTTGTTTTGGCCTTTCTTCTTAGAGTAGTCAGATAGGAAACGCCGGCCTCATCTATGTAGTTTAAAAAAAAAGTAAAAGTGTTTGTACAAACCTACTTACAGAAATAAAATCATTTATGATACTTATCATTTATCATTGTATTGGTATCACGAATTGGTATACTGCTTTTGTCATCCTATGACCTTTCAATAGGTACTCAATATTTGGTAGTACGTAAATTTTTGCATAGGTGTGAAGAAAATGTTAAATGTTATTGTTGTTTTAAAATGTTGAATGTTATTCTTGTTGTTGTTTAATGTTCTTTTTTATTGTTTGTATTTCCTGTACGTGTCGCAAATAAAATATGTTTCTTTCTTTCTTCCATTCTTTTGATGTCTTATCTAGGTATTACGGTATTCTCTCAATAATAAACTAGTACAATGAACAACTTTATTAGTTCTGACAGTAATGAGGTACTTAGTTTGTTCTTTAGATTGTTCCGTCTTTGCTTGCAGTTCAGCACACTGCACGAATATCCCTTTATTTATAAACGTTATTTAAAGTTAAGAGACGCTTAAACGTCAAAAGTCAGTGAAAAGTGAGTGAGTCAAAGTGAGTGTCGGTTTTTTGTTTGAGGAGTTGCTGGAGAGGCGCCACGGCGTCTTCACCTTCCGCCTGACGCAGGTCCTCACCGGACACGGGTGCTTCGGGAGGTACCTGTTCCGGATAAGGCGGGAGGAAACGCCCGGGGGTCACCACTGTGTGGATCGCCCAGAGGACACGGTGGAGCATACGGTGGAGGTCTGCCCGGCTTGGGCGGAACACCACCGTGTCCTCGTGGAAGCGATCGGCGGCGGCGATCTCTCGCCTCCGGACTTGGCCCAGGCCATGGTACAGAGCGAGAGTACATGGGAAGCCGTCACTTCCTTCTGTGAGGCAGTAATGCTCGCGAAGGAGGAGGCGGAACGCGTGAGGGAGAGGCAAGCTTTGCGCCCTCACGCCCCTAATCGCCGCAGGAGACGCCCTGGGCGTCGGGAGTTGGCAGCCGATTCCCGGCCACCGTAGGCACGGGCTTGCGGACGGCGAGCAATGGGTTGCTCGCCATCCGATAAGGACCAGGCTCGGGTCGACGGCGCGTTGTGTTCCACGCGCGCCTCAAAGAGATGTCAGCACTATTGACGGGGTCCGCTAGGGCCGATGCCAGCTAGGGTTGCGGGATGTTCGAAAGAGATACCGTGGCCCCGGCACAGGCAACTGAGGGAACACGGGTGGGTTTTAGTCAATAAAAGTCTGACACGCCCTCCTGCTCCGCCCACAGCGGGAGAAGTCATTTGATGATTTCCCATCCAAAAAAAAAAGGCTCAACGTGCCTCATAAATATACATATGTATGTTTAGGTTAAGGTATTTTTCTATGGGCCTGTGTCGCCTGAAATAAATGGTATTTGACATAACTCGGGACCCTGGGTTCCCGGACCTTTGGAAGGCGTACGAGGGATCGAAGCCAACTCGCACAGGCCCGTTAGACGCTTTCAATGAAAATGAGGCACCAACCGACGATTATCCCAGTGCGCACTATGCAAGTGCACCCAAGGACAACCCCCGGTTGGTGTAGGACTATTGCAGGATATAGAAACAAAGATATTGGACTATGGACTTGGGTGGCTAAAGTGGACTGGTTATCTAAAACTATGGAAGGACTATGGCCCCTGCCTGACCAATGTTTTATATTATTATAAAACCTGCTAACACTTGTATAATTTCAAAAAACTAAAATAACTAGGTTTCATCATTCTGATGTTGGTACTATGTATTTTCATAACAGACCTCATTACTCAGACAAAATGTTATCTACACCCACTTTATCATGAAGAATTTGAATTTGGAAGTTATTTACACGACCACTTACTGTAATCATTACGTTGGTATAATATAAATAAAATTGATTGTTCTGTTTTATGTAGCAATAATTGAGTAATTTATGAATACCTGCAAGAACTTTTAAATTATTGTTTTAGTTTAGGGCCTATTTTTACAAATGCTGTTTGTTTATGGGAACGTAACTTTTATCAGCAGTCATAATGCTTTAAATATTTCAATATTATTCTAGTCACAGTGTAAGTATCTTAGTGAATACACTCGAAGTCCGCGTTCAATCCGGAAGCAATAGTCGCGCAAGTCCGCGATCTTTGTGCTCCTTTATATGAATATGATGTACTTGCGCGATCAATCATGTCGTGTTCATAATGAAACGATTGCGTGATCGCCTAGTCTCGCAACAGTCTCGCTTTAGGACACAGGGCTCGGGCTAGGCAGAGACAAGTGAATATGATAAGAGTAATAACATTTGTAACCTGTAAAGGAAATCATCCAATAAAAAAAAACTCATAAAATATTAATCAAAATACAAAAAAAATTCAAACGCAGTTCCCCTAAAGCCATCAATTTCTGTCACAGTCCAATTAATCTACAAAAAATTAATAATACCAACAAAAATTCCGTGGCTCCATCACAAAAATGTTCACTTTTTTATATTAAAATTCACGATAACGCCTTCAAAACATCTAAAATGAAATGTTGAATAATTGAATACCTACTACGAAACGAGCCGGGGTTGCTCACGCGGATCCCAAATCCGGCTTTACGGCAAAAATCCTTGTATTTTCTATTCGCTTGTGCCTTTATTCGTGCTTTGAATAACCCGTGTGTCGTGGGCTCTATAGAAAATTCATACGTATACTTCCATTACCTAACACATAAATGTACCTACTGCGAATTTCAATTTTGGTTAAGAATTAGACATTCCCGAAAGTCTGATAGCCAATCTTACTAAGGGGTGTCGTATTATCCAGTAACTGGTAGTGGAGGTCAGATAGGCAGTCGCTCCATGTAAAATATTAGTATTCAGCTGTTTATGGTTAGACTGGAAGCTGACCTCAATATAGTTGGGAAAAGGCAGGCAGATGATGATAGTGATTAAACACTAAGGACTTGCAAACTTTTAGATAATCCGAGCTTCAGCGAAATAACCATGAATTAAATTAGATTTTCTGTTAGTGCTTTTACTTGTTCGATGAATTGGAATATTCTAAAAGAAGCTTTACCTACGAATAATTTGAATTAGATATCTGAATTCTAGATAAATAATGTAAATGGTTTGTACTATTTAAGTACAGTCATGATAATATGGCTAGAAAGGGGGTGACGACTAAGTGCCTTGTTCACGTACAATACGCGGCCGCAGGGGCGGCAGCTGGCGCAGTGGTATTGGCGAGTTCGTGTTCACATTGAGCGCCAGGCGGGTTATGCGGGTGCGCAAGTTCCAACTGCTACATAATTACGTAACACACTATCAATCATAATCTCAATGATTTTGAAGCAAATTGTTAATCCACTGCTTCATATGTTCGAAAAATGTGTCTGCTCAACAACGTAAATAACGGAATAAATATTGTTGAGCTGTCAAAATGAAACCGATTCCTACTTAAGTGTGTTACGCAATTGGCCCGCTGGTTGATCTTACTTGATGCTGCGCGTGAATCGCGCGCGCGGCCGGTTCGACGTGAACACACAAACAACTTCACACGTTTGATATTGCAGCGAGCGCGCCGCACGCGCCAGTCGCGAGCTTGCCCGCTACTCACACCGCACCTGCGTTTTGTATGTGAACAGTTTGATATTTATGCCATATATTAGATATTTCGTGACCGCGCCCGCCATAGCACCCGCGTGTGACGTGAACAAGCACACATAGAAGTATGGAAGAAAAACACATGTTGCGTCAACCGTAGATAAATTGGGATAAGGGCAGCAGAATGATGATGATGAGGTATAGTCACGAGCATAAATACCTTCAACCCACCTTGAGCAAGCGTGGTGGTCAATGCTCGTGTCTTCTCTGTATGAGAAGAGGCCGTTGCATTACAGTGGGACAATAATAGCCTGGTACTGTTATTATTAGAGGGGCTCGTGGCTAAGAAATAACAGCCGCACGGGTCGATCGATCAGGTTAAGCTACGCTTGCCGCGGTTGGTCCGTGGATGGGTGACCATCTTTACATATCAAGACCCCTCCGTGCTTCCATCCGTCCGTTAAATCCGTCCGTCCGTTTAATCCGTTGATCCCGGCTGTCATTCGCGTATCTTTGACAGTCGTTAGGTCATCAGAAGCCCGAAAGTTTGACAACCAGTCTTACCAAGAGATATCGTATTACCCAGTAACTGGGTTGTGGAGGTCAAATAGGCAGTCGCTCTATGTAAAATACTAGTATTCAGCTGCATCCGGTTAAACTGGAAGTCGACCCAACATAGTTGGGAAAAGGCTAGGCAGATGATTGTTATTATTTACTTACGCAAGATTCCGAAGCAATGTTCTTTTAAAGTAAATGATATACATACAAAGTGTAAGGGACAACCCTCCGCAAACTAACAGGGAGCATTCAGCTCCTTATTTTAAATCATATTCCACCAGAAATATTCTCAGGAAATTTTTTTTAACGTATTTTCAGTTACTATTTCTTTATTTCAATGTAAAATTACATTATCTATACGCAGCACCTCCATTCATGTAAATAAAACAGCTAGAATAAAAAATCAGCAATGGGTGTTGAAATACTCGGCGGTTGAAGGCTCGCTGCGCTGCCGTTCGCAAGCGCGTTTTGCCACGGTAACGAATACATTGCGTGTGAGGCAATAAAACAAATCGGGTTTATTGGATTCCCATAACGTTTCTGAAATAATTTAATGTACCGGTCATCTTAGTATAATATATTGAATTCACCCCATCAGTCTGCGGAGAGCTGTCCCTTACATCCTGTATATGTTTATATATTATAATGAGAATAGAATAATCAAATGATATTCTCGAAACCATATTATGGAATAGATCTTTTGTTAAAGTTGCCATCGCTATTTCAAGAGAAGATCAATTTTGCGTACCTAAGTGTAAGGTATTTATAATGCTCGTGACTGTACGCTTCACAAAAAATCCATTACAAGTAAGTTTATTGACACATTTTTCGAGTATCTCAGGAAAGAATATTGATAGAAAATATGATCAACAGGAACAAAGTCAAATAATACCTACTGAATCCGAAGTAAATTGAACGTACTAGCGTGATAACATGTAATAACAAAAGTTATTCTAAGAAAAAATCTGGTTAACTTCAGATACAGTTTTATAGAAAAGATCTGATGAGAGCTGTTGTTATTCAAAGGATCCTTTGAACTAGCAAGATTTTTATTGATAATTAAAAAGATAACACAATACTTGTAGTTTTAAATATTCTTAAACCAGCGACCCGCCCATGCTTCGAACGGATTTTAGTGCTGACAAAACATGGAGGTTTCTTTAATTTAAGTACCTATGTAATATGTTATTAATGTTATATTTTTTCTCTGCATCACCCTAAAATTGACTGGTAGAAAAAGCCTCAGGCATTGAGTCCGCCTTTGTACAGTATATTTTTTTTTATTTGTGCAAAAATTTTTAATAAATAAATAAATTAGATACTTAAAATGTATTTTATAAACATGCCGGAATTATTTCTCTAAATGATGGTGCAACTGCGAACTGCATCAAAATCCGTTACCAAGTTTAGAACAACGCGGTCACACAGACAGACACAAAACGCGACTTTAATTTATAATATATAAAGAAGATCACACTCCATTATAATTTAGAAAAACCATAAACGAAGCATGAGTTCAACGCACAAAGTAAATATCTAATTACGTTAATTACAATTCACACTTTCAATCATAATTCGAAAGATTTTTAAGAAAATCCGTAATCCATTGCTTCTTATGTTTTCAAAATGTGTCTGCTCGACAACCTAAATAACGCAATGAATATTCTTGAATTGTCAAAATGCGATTTTAAAAGTGTTGCGCAATTACCCCGCATTAACCTGCGCGCAGGTTCAAAGCAAAGCAACCTACAAGAATAAAGCGCAAATAAAAGAAAATAAATTATTATTCCGCGAACAAATTACACTAGGAATCTTCACTTTTAATGTAAAAAAAGAACACGAAAAAGAATTAACAAGAAAGATCAAAAGCTTATCCTGAATGCATTGTGTCGGCCCCTTATTCAATGAGTCTCCTTCATTTCGAACAAATTGTTTCTCGTTACTGTCTTAAAGGCGTGTGCAGACTTCACGACTGTGACGCTGATTGATTGACGACGATACGCAGGAAAGTGGGCAGTCTCTTTTGTAACAGTAATCTCAGTTCGGGTAACGATTGATAATGTGTGGTGGTTGATTTATAAATAATTAAATGACTTTTATTTCTAGTTGTGTGAGAATTTAGAGAAAAGAAGTTTGTGAATCACGACTTGATTTAGTTTTCATTTATTTATCTGCTAGCTGTGCTCGCGGCTTCGCATATATGTCGGAAAACAACTTCCTTAATTGAATCAGATTTTGTTCACAATTTCATGGGTTTTAGTTTTTTCGCGCGGAACTCCTTATAGCATCAGCTATCTGCCCCGTCCCATCAAAATCGGTCCAGCCGTTTCGGAGATTAGCTGGAACAAACAGACAGACAGACAACCATTTTAAAAGTTTTTTTTTTGTTTAAGATATCGTATATACTTTCATAAGCATTTACTAAAAAAAAGCTATTATTTTGACATTACAAACAGACACTTCAATTTAAATTTTTTGTATTGATCTGTAACATTAATTTGTGAGTTTTTATGTGGGGGTTAATCTTCAGAACTAAAAATTAATTCACTCAAGGGAAGCTACAGTATTGCCGAGTGTCAAAGGATATATTTTATGTTAAAAAAAGAAATTTCACGCGGATGAAGTTGCGGGCAGAAGCTAGTTTATTTATTTATATAAATATATACCAATAGCTTCTGTATATAATGTACATTAATAAGTAGAATAGATAACAATAGCCTCGGACTAACACAGTCGCCAAATACAGGTAAATCAGCATTCTTAGAAATTGGTAGTAAGTATTCTTTTTTTTTTGTTTTTTTACGTAGACCGTACTCCCTTCAAGTACCTAAATAAATTCTTCCGTTTTTGCCTCTTCATGATTAAAGTCTGATTCCTGAGCCATTCGAATATTATTCCTATATCCCATAACTGTGAACCCATGAGACACAATACAGACACACACACACACCCCGACAGGATAGGTAGTTTACATAAAAAGCTGGTCAAAATAAAAAAATGGGTAACATATCCCTAGGGGTATGTTACAGATACACATTTTTATTACTCCCTAGGGTGTAATAAGAAAATTATCATATTCAGTAGCTGCTATATTTCGCCTTTTTCCCTTTTTTATCTGTTATTGCTTTCGAAAGCTTCGAGACAGAAATAACCCTAACAGTTCTAGCTTTAGTAAATTGGTAAGCTTGAAAATCAATATCGTGTAGGTAAAGTCATAAAGGTTTTGCAAACCAATTCCATTACGGCCACCATAATAAATCATTTTCTCAATGTTCTATAGAAATAATAAAATATAATGTTCCATTTCTAAATTGGCTTGGACAAAAAGTTTTATGGTGGTGTATAAAATATTATGATTACAATACCGTGTGATTAGATCATCCCTTTTGTGTCATGGGATAACACTTTATGGATACACATCTATGGAATTAAATTGAATAACATAACATCACGCCCGAAGAGTCAGGCAAAGGTGTACCTATAGAACACCCACATTTCGCCTAGTTACGTTTAAGTCCCATGGCGGCCTGGCGAAACTTTGCTATCAAGTTCCTGAGAAATTTCAGATGGAAAAACCCAATAACACTTTGCCCGACACGGGAATCGAACCCAGAACCTCATTCTCTGCAGTAGTACTTGCGATCACTAGACCAACGAGGCAGTCTTGAATGGTAACTATAACGAGTCTGTGATTTGTTTTTGTGTCGTCCATTTCCAGGCCATCTCCTGTAGCCTTGCTCGTTAATGGCTGAAAAATAATAGTCTTCTTTCAAGCGTGGCCAATAAGTTAAATTTATTGTTTGGCCTTGGCCCAGAACTCAGCAACGCTATCACCATTCGCTAACGCAGGTCACACGTCACTCACACGTCGTCATGTTAGGAGACAGGGCACGCGGCACAAGATGGAAGGTGGGCCATGGTCTGCCGGGAGACGGAGCATATGCATTGAGAACTGGAACCATCCGAGAAAACCCTCCTGTGGTGATTGTCTTTGCTGCGGCTGACCTGAGTGCGGAGTCTGTTTAATGTTTTCCAAGTCGGCCTCAGCAACGTGTGTCCAGGTGAAAATCTCTCTGATGGCTGGACGGAATTATAATAGTGAAACAAGCGTTTTTGGATGAAGTTTGGGCAATGAAAAGCGTGCTCGTAAAATGCAACAAAGCGATAATACTTTTTATTTCGTAATTTTTTATTTTAAGTAAAAATTTGAGTATTATTTGCAATGAGTAGTTAATAGTTTTGTTGTAAATACTGCGCTAGAATTTGACCAATGTTTTGAAATGTTTTCCCTTTGACACCACAGCCGTAGCTCGTATCAATAAGCCAGGCCGTCACACTTACCCATATCTTAAAAACTACTGAACCAATTTTGATTAAACTTGCACTATTCCCTAAATTGAAGTAAATGTAAGATAATAAAAAATACAATCACAATCCGATTTACAGTTTCGGAGAAATGCGTGGACAAACATACGTACATTTATAAAATTTTGTATATTTGATTGGAAGCCCTAATAGATTATCATATGTATGTGAATATATTGCAGTTCCAATAATATTGCATACATACGTGTCGAATTGATAACCTTCTTCCTTTTTTGAAGTCGGTTAAAAAGGAAATAGAAACCTTTACCACTGTCATTTGTTTTGAAAACTCCCGCAACGTTTTCAAGTGTGAACAAAACTTTAAAATATGCGTTTTCAATTCTCCTCTTCAGAAAGGTCTTTGTTACTTAGAATAAATTACTCCGTCTGTAATGATGAACTCTTTTTAAAGAGACAGCTTTGCTTGTAATTAACTTGAACTTAGGAACGTAGGAACAAAGATCAACCGTTTCAGCATTTACTTGGTATTTCTTCGTTTTTCTTTACTAATTAGATGGTAATGTCTTAAATTAATTTTTGTGAAGTTTTAAATGTTTAAAAAATAAAGCAGAAAATTAAATAAGAGGATAATTTGATAACAATTTATTTCGGGTAATCAGAAGCCCGAATGTCTGACAACCAGTCTTACCAAGGGGTATCGTGTTACCCAGTAACGGGGTTGTGCAGGTTAGATAGGCAGTCAACATCATCTGCCTAGCCTTTTCCCAACTATATTGGGGTCGGCTTCCAGTCTAACCGGATGCAGCTAAATACCAGTATTTTACATGGAGCAACTGCCTATCTGACCTCCACAACCCAGTTACTGGGTAATACGATACCCCTTGGTAAGACTGGTGGTCAGACTTTGGGGCTTCTGACGACCCGTAACGACTGTCAAAGATCCACGAATGACAGCCGGGACTAACGGCTTAACGTGCTTTCCGAGGCACGGAGGGGTCTTGATATGTAAAGATGGTCACCCATCCATAGACCAACCGCGGCAAGCGAAGCTTAACCTGATTGATCAACCCGTGCGGCTGTTATTTCGTAGCCACAAACCCCCACAGGTTAGATAGGCAGTCGCTCCATGTTAAATACGGTATTCAGTTGTATCTGGTGAGACTGGAAGCCGACTCTAATATAGTTGGGAAAAGGCAGGCAGATGATGTTGACAGATTTGTGATTGCTGCTTTTTGTGTGAATTCTAAACACTGTGGCGCAATTTTTTGTTCGAGTTTATTTATTTTTTCTTGTATTCGTCTTGCTTAACCGATTTATGCTTAACTAAATCTGTGACACATAAACAGTTTGTGACAATGAAACAATCGATATTTTAATCTTACAGACACAGGCGGCTCCGTGGGGGAAAACTTGTTTTCTACCAAGCGAAGAGATATAATAGATAGTGGAATAGCCTGAAATAACATTTTTCCTATAAATCAACTCAATAGGTGCTCAATTTTATCAGGTCACTGCTTTCCAAAGATAATTTATGCCCTAATTTCTGACTGCATCTGAATAGAACGTGAATTATCGAATGACAATAGAGGCTAAAATAGACCAGCTATTTTGTGGGTAGATGTTAGGTTAAATAAGTAATGTTACATAACATCACGCCTCTATGGCCCGAAGGGTTAGGCATAGGTGCACCCAAATCAAATCAAATCAAAAGTCATTTATTCAAACTAGGCTGAGAATCAGCACTTTTCGAGCGTCAAAATTGCATAAGGCAGACTCGCAAAACACCCGCCCTTCTCCACTTTGAAGTGTTTTAGCTGGGAAGAAGAAGTGGCTCAACAAACTTCCCAGCAGCACAGCTGTCTGTTCGCTTAGAAAAACTTGATTCTATACACATTTCACCTGTTATGTTTAAGTCCTATGTAATAGGGGTGAGTCTTATGCCATCAACCAGGCACAAATCCAGAATCCGAGCTGCTATGACAAATT
Source organism: Fissipunctia ypsillon (assembly GCA_947568875.1). Lineage (NCBI taxonomy): Eukaryota > Metazoa > Arthropoda > Insecta > Lepidoptera > Noctuidae > Fissipunctia > Fissipunctia ypsillon. The sequence goes on along the minus strand of OX387664.1, from coordinate 8,778,963 downwards.
CCAGATAGAAAAACCCAATAACACTTTGCCCGATGCGGGAGTCGAACTCAGGACCTCATGCGACCGCTAGACCAACGAGCCAGTTATATCAGTCATAAAAGTATTATTAATGTGATTTAATAATAACGTAAACTGTTTTCATAAGCGTCGAGTAAATGCTTCACTTCAATTTATAGATGGGACTTGACTTGTAGTGTTAATGTTGATAAAATAAGCCAATGGGCTTAAAAAATAAGCCACCGGGGACTAGTAGGGCGGAATTTAAGACGCAGATATATACCAACGGCCTTGAGTGCATAGCTTGCGTGTTCTGTTCTGAGGTCACGCAACGCGTCGTACGTCCACCCAGGAATAGGACTCGCCCATCAAGGAGCGCTGTCCCAAACTATACGCATTATTAATTTATTATACATATAAATAGTACTATATTAAAACACTATGCTAAAAGATAAATAATTAAATTACCTTTAAAATTGTGAAGGTTTCATAAAAATACGCTTGATATTTTATGCCTAAATCTCGGTTTTTTATCCGCGTTCGATATAACTTTATAAATTAATTACACTGTGTAATATAAATACAATCCAGAATATTCACATATTAAGTTATTAAAAATATGCTCTCATTTAATATACATTTTATGCAAATCATTAACGCTACTCGTGTAGACGTGATATTCAGTTTAAAATCATTAAAAGTCGGTTATCGTCGCTTTTACAACGAAAATTGAAAACAAAAAATAATAATCCTGTGTTAACCTGATATAACATCAAGCCTATTTTATCCGTTGTTTGTCCGGCTGTAAATTTTGCCAATTACGTTAAAGTCTCATGTAATAGGGGGTGACACAAATCCAGGCTCCGGGCTGCTACAGAGAAATTCCCCTAGACTAGGGGTCTCCAAACTACGGCCCGCGGGCTAGGTCCGGCCCGCGAGATTGTATAGCGTTTACCCCATAGATATCCGATTTACCCACATTTTTGACATTTGATTGTCGCTGGGATGAGATTGCGACTAGATTTTGAACGTTTTTAGTTACGGGATTTGGTCTTCTGGTTACGACAGGGTTGCTTATAGGTTAAAGAAATACAATCATTAAGTACGCCTTTGTACTTTTTTAAGTGTGAAAAGTTTAAATAAATAAATAAATCATAGAGCAGAAAGACTAACAACATTACTAAATCTTTATTTTTATCCAGAACCAAGGTGACAGTGCAAATAGTGCTAACCGTTCCTTACGAGAAAATAATACGGGTACTGTCCACATAAACATGAAGCATTATGACTCGAGAGGATTGCCATTACCGCTGCGGACCGTCCCGAGGGCTGACCTGACAGCAGAAGTCTCTGAACTAAACTTAAACATTTCTAATCTTCAGAGGAGAGTTTCCTTACTCAATAAATTATAGGGAAGGTTATGTCGGTTTAAGGAACATTGAAAAAGTTGACTTTGTTGTTATTGTACCTACTTGATAAACTTGGTGTTGCCGGTGATTGGTTGGTGATTGGTTGGATTGGTTGGTGATTGGTTGGTATTGTCAAGATGTCGTATTTTATCACAATTGCCAAGAATTGCGCAGTTAATTGTTAATTGTGAGACTCCGCACACAATTGCATAAGATTTGATATATGCACACAAGTGGATACTATCGCTTTTTATCATCATCATCATTGATAGCCTTGTTCTACCCACTGCTGAGTTATAGAACTTCTGTCTTTTGTGCCATATACTTACTAGGTACTTCCCTGGCCTGTACGTATACGCTTTTATAAACTTCAAAAACTTTAGAACCATTACGTTTTCTGCTTGTAATTCCGATAGTCCCTTTTCAGCGACATTTATCTAGACCTCAGACGTTTGCTGTTTCAAATCAAGCTCATTACGATTAGAAATAATACCACAAAGTTTGGCATGAAAAAGTCAAATAAAATAATTGAGAAATGAAGTGCAGTTAAGGTCAAAATGACGTCATATTGAACAAAAACACTTCAACGTTTTAAAAGGAGGTGCGGCCTACATATACATATATCTATGTATGTACATAGGTTGATCTAGTAAAGTGTGTAGAAGGTACATTTTTTACACAAAAGCACGTAAAGACTTATGAATATGCAAACACACCTGAAAATACGACGCAAGAATTCCTTCAACCTTTGTGAACAAAAACAGAATACGCGAGATAATTGAACACAAAACAACATGCCACAAAAAAGTAATGTTTTCATATTATAATTAGGAAATTATTTTAATAAAAAAAATCCATCTGTAACTTGCTTGTTTCCACAAACATAATTCGCCTCGGGAAGCGAAACCTCAACATTGTTTGTCTGCCGGAACACCAAACACGGGTTTGTAACTTTGTTTGTCGAAAAACAGTAATGCATGATCAAGGCTGTCAAAGTTGTGACCACAATAAGCGCTTTATGCGACCACAAGTTACTGTTGAGAGTTACAAACGGTCTATTGCTGAACATCAAACCAGCTTATGTTTGTGACTTTTACTATGTGGTTTCACCTTCCATCTGGTTATGCGTAGGTACAATTAACCACAAAAAGATGAATAAATATTAACATTTATTTCTCTCCCACAAAGGCGCCTAAAAAAATATGTAGATTTTGTAATCTGATAAATGTTGTCATTTGATAAATCCTTTTTGGAGAATGCATCTGCATTAGGAAAACCTGTTACACAGATGATCAGACGAGTCTCTTCCCAAAAAAACATTGTGTATGTCTCATCTCAAAGTTTTGTATACCTTTGATAAGAAAACACAGTAAACAAAAAAAGAAAGGAAGAAAAGATACAAAAGGAGACGTTCATTAAATCTTGGTACTAAAATAATTTAAAATTTCTGAGCTTTATAGGCTGAAAGAGGGTAATTATTTTAATGTCTTTGGGCATTTATTTTTTTTACAGCCGCCCGTTTTTTTTTAAACAAGTGTTGAAAAATAAAATGCTTACATTACTAACTACAAACATTATTTATATTTTAGGGTTTGTAACCCTGTGGCAAATGACGTGACAATGACAGTGACAGTGTCATTGTGTATCATATAATAAAATTTTCCTCTATGTTGTGGATAATAAAATATGTTCCTAGATTGAGTGGGTAAAGTCCAATAATAGGGCTACTAGCAGCTTGCGTTTGCGATGTTTAGGAGCTGGCAAGTCCTATCATGTTTTCTACCACAGTGAAGCGTACTTCTACAATTTAGAATAAGGACTTTCTACACCTCTTTATTAGTTTTTTTATAACTTAAAAGAGAGAAAAGATAAATTAAATGATCATAGAAATAAGTACCTATCTACATACTTGTATACCTTATAATTAAGTATATTAATACATTTGCTGATTTATTAGTATTTCTCTACTTATAAAAACACTCCGCATCGCGGATTTGTACCAGTGGCTAATTGAATATGGTTTTTTTTTATTTCGGCGTCATTTTGATATTTACAGACTTGACCTTTTTTGTCTCAAGTTCATGGAGCTGCAGCTAAAATTATAATAAAATCTCAAATGATTTAATAGAAACAGAAACTTTAATCACATTTAAAATAAATATATTGTATAGAAATGAATAAATAAAGGCTATGTGCGTTTTGTTTGTACAGAAACATTTTTCACTTTTTTACAAAAACAGGCGCCTGTGAAAATCATATTTAAGTATAATCGAGTAGCTTAATAAATAAGCTTTCTAATAAGGTACATCACATTAGTGTTAAAATACTTCGGAATATTATACCACTTTTGACCTCTCCTTTAAAGTTGTTATTTAGTGCCAGTGAAGTGTGGTGTAGTGTGGTGTGGTGTCATAATACTCTATCAATGAGTGGCGACCATAAAGAATCCAATGCGTAATTTGTTTTATGGCTGCACATTGATACAATATCATGGTACAAAGATTGTAGATTTTTTGAGGCTGACTGTACCTACGCAACAGTTTTCTTGTACCTTTACTTCATGCTGTTTTATTATCAAATGGCTTACAGAAGCTTTTTGTTGCGAACGGTAAATATCTCAGTAAGTTTCAGAAACTCAGTTTCACTGTCTAATTGTTCTGCTTCTGAATAGCAAAAAACAAATAATGTTATAGTAAATTAAAACTTCGTAGGTATTATATTGTCTTAATAAAACTTGTATATTTTCTTTCATTTTGAAATATTTGTATTTTAATTAATACGAGTTTATTAATTAAAACAACACACATGTGTTAGCGAGCGTAATTTTACTTTTAAGTTTCACACTTAAATGGAAAATATTTCGTATTTCAGAGCCATAATACGTCATAGAAAAATAAATATCCACTTAAAACTTTTATAGTGTCGTTTTAAAACGAAATATCGACGGAATAAAATGGAAAAGTATTTGGAGGAAAATTGGAATTGAAAATATAAAAAGGAAATGTTTCTACCAGCAGACCCGTTTCACTATTATTTGCTCGTAGATTCAATTAGGTTTCACTCACTATTTGTAATGGACGCTGGAATTCCATACGGTATTAAAGTAAATTCTATCAGGTAGTACTAAAGTGTTCGGGTTTTTGCGTCTCGACGGTAAAAAAAACTAACATAGAATAAAATTTTCGCTATTGTAAAGAAAAACCGGCCAATTGCATTTCGGTAAACAAACAATGAAGGGTTCCTTCCATAGTTGACAAACTTTTTTTTTTTTTTTGTGGATGGGAAATCATCAAATGACTTCTCCCGCTCTGGGCGGAGCGGGAGGGCGTGTCAGACTTTTACTGACTAAAACCCACCCGTGTTCCCGTTGCCTGTGCCGGGGCCACGGTAACTCTTTCGAACATCCCGCAACCCCGGCTGGATAGTTAACAAACTTAACATTGTAGTTAAAAACATATTCTCCAAACATGTATTCCTACTTCAAATGTAAGTTTGTACGCACAATATTGAGAGATTTACCATGTTATTTTAAGTCCATAGACTACGTATGTACATCCACATTCATTATCATCTACATATTTCTTGTAATCTATAAGTGTGCCTGCCTCGTTGGTCTAGTGGTCGCAAGCGCTACTGCTGAGCATGAGGTCCTGGGTTCGATTCCCAGGTCGGGCAAAGTATTATTGAGTTTTTCTATCTGGAATTTCTCAGTAGCAGCCCGGAGTCTGGATTTGTACCCGGTAGATGGCAATATGCTCACTCCCTATTACATGGGACTTAAACATAACTGGCGAAATGTGGGTGTACTGTACACTCTGCCTAACCCTTCGAGGAAACAAGGCGTTATGTTATGTTATGTGTAAAGAACTATTTTCTGTATTTTTTTAAATATTATACTCTTTAGTTTGAGAGATAAGGGGGGAATGTTCAATCTATTTTCTTAAATAACTTTAAAAATGTAAAAAAATATGTTTGAGATCTTTGACATTTCACAGTAAGCTTTTTCGTGATAATAATATGTCACACGGTACAGTTTACAAGACTTTTTTTTTAATTTTCTGAATTGCCTCCCTAAAGTGACCCCATATTCAAAATTCATTCATTTACGTTATAGGTCCTTGTTTGGGTCACAGAAATTCATATGTGTACAAAATTTCAACTTAATCACTCCATTAGTTTCCGAGCAAAATGGCTGTGACAGACGGACGGACAGACATCCAGACACACTAATGGATTCGAACGTTTCGAACCCTAAAATGCTTGATTTTTTTTTAACTTAGGTTAAGTTACTTTTTCCATTTGTATTTGTTTTCTTTTTCTTGGCATAAAAGTAACACATTTAGAACACATAGAAATAAAACAGTAAAACTCCTTGAGCTTATTCAAAGGAGCGTAGTTAGATAGGTGATATCAGCCACAAGTCATCACTGCTGTATTGCGGTTTGACACAAATGAGTACAACTAGTGAAACAACTGGATACCCTCTTCATATTGCCGGTCCCTATTAACAGTGATTACTACATTTCATCATGATGAACCAATAGTACCTACTAGCCAAAGTAGATACCTACTATTTAACAAATCATCATATGCAGCTGAATACCAGTATTTTACATGGAGTGACTGCCTATCTGGCCTCCACAGCCCAGTTACTGGGTAATACGAAACCTTTGACAAGACTGGCTTTCAGTTTGGAATCTCAATCCCAAGCTTGATCCTAATATTAGCTTGTAATCAATCAACGGCCAAGTTTGTCAATCTGTTTCTTTGAGAGGGCGAATCACAAGCAGCCGTCAAAGACTGTGGATCAAGATTGGGATTTAGATACATTATAGAATTGTGGTTTAAGAGTGTTACTTAACAAATATTAGGACCAAAATTTACATTATTACCACAACCACAAAGTAACACAGAATATGTAAAATTTTAATAAAAAGTCGTATGTAAATGAATGATTGCATACTAAAATGTAATATGAAGAGAAATTGAGTCGGTAGACTTTATATTAGCAATTGAAATGGGCTGCGGGCTTTTCAGGATTCTGGCAGAAAACTGAGGCCGAACCCGCGACGCAGACGAAAATTCGAACGATTATTGAATCGAAAATACTTTCCTTTAGAATTTTTGTTAAATTTTGCGACAAGCACTTTTACATCACAAACTAACTGCATTTATTTTCATTTCTGTCAATCTTTTGATGATGACAGAGACAGAATGATATTGTTTCAAATACGTTTAGCGTTAAATGCATGTCGACGGTTAAAAGGTAATAGGACCATCATCTGCCTAGCCATTTCCCAACTATATTGGGGTTGGCTTCCAGTCTAACCGGATGCAGCTGAATACCAGTATTTTACATGGAGCGACTGCCTATCTGACCTCCACAACCCAGTTACTGGGTAATACGATACCCCTTGGTAAGACTGGTTGTCAGACTTTCGGGCTTCTGACGACCCGTAACGACTGTCAAAGATCCACGAATGACAGCCGGGACCAACGGCTTAACGTGCTCTCCGAGGCACGGAGGAGTCTCGGTATGTAAAGATGATCACCCATCCACGGACCAACATCGGCAAGCGTAGCTTAACCTGATGGATCGACCCATGCGGCTGTTATTACTTAGCCACGAGCTCCTCAAAAGGTAATAGGACCATAAGCGACATTTTGGTCGAAAATGAGTTATGAATGCCACTTAAAATTTTCCGATTTTTAGGATGGCATTCATACTTATATATTCCTCTATATTCTTTTTCTCTTGTTATTCCTTTGATCCTGGCCGATTTGGACCACAAAGACTTGGATCTGCCTATTGAGAACATCGCTGGTGTGCCCTCAGGTATATAACCAATTTTTGCTGTGAAAGGTCCACATTCACGGCAAGTCAGCACTCCTCCGATGTAATTATATTGGATGGCCGCGGGTGGTCGGGCCTTGAGCTCGTCTCGTTTAGCATCGAGCTCCTCTTTACGTCACCTTTCAAACGGAAACACCTTAGTGCTCACGGTATGACTCCACAGTGACCGGTCTGCTGCCATTGCCTCCCATTGTGTCGTCTCTAGATCACACCGCTTCGTGTGGCGCTTAAGCACATCTTTGTACCAAAGGAGTTGGCCGCCTTGTTTCCGCTTGCCATCCCGCAGTTCTGAGTAGAAGATGCGCTTCGCCACTCTGTCGTCAGACATTCGGGAGACATGGCCAGCCCACCGCAACTGGCGCCGCATTACATAGGCCTCTATTCCACCGACATTAGCTCGCCGTAGTACTTCTGTGTTACGAACACGGTCCGACCAATGGATGTTCATAATATCTCGTAGGCATTTCAGATGGAATCTATCTAATGTGCGAATGTGCTTGCGGTATAGACACCATGGCATTAATAACTCATTTTCGACCAAATTGTCGCTTATGTACCTTTCAACCGTCGATATAATGATTTGAGGTGCAAATGGGCCTTAAATATTATCCATAGATATGAATCAGTTTTAAAACTAAGTAAATATTATGTGCAAAACGAGTATTATCTATTTTTTTTTTGTTACGTAAATTAATACTTAATAATTTAATAAATACAAATTATAAAAAACTTAAAACATATTTTTCCACTAACTAACGAACTAACTAACTATACAAATAAATATACAAAACAAAAGGAAACTTAGCCGTCGAAGTACTCGTCCGCATCGCTGTCATCCGGAAACGTGCCCAGAAGACTGGCAGCATTGCCACGAATTTAAAATTGTTCGAATTTACATTAATAAACATACTACGCGCGTTCGTGCTAGGCCCATTGGAGTGCCTTCCGTTCTGCCCGACCGTAATTTATATATTGGTCGAGGGCTCCTTTCTTTTATTTTTTGCCTTTTGTATAATATTTTTGGAGTAAGGATGTGTGTAGACATGTAGGTAGTCAAATAAGTAAATGTACATGTTTTAGAGATAAAATAGAGTCTGACTTTTTTTATACAATCGTAATTGAAAATAAAAACGATTATTTGGTAATTCAAATTATCTAACCAAGCTTTATGTATATTTATCTGTTAGCGCTTTTGGATAAAAACTGTCGAGTAGACTGAATATCTTCATAATACTACTAAATACTAAGCGCCCATAGACGTCATACAACTCGTTCAGTGTCCTGGGGGCGTATTGTGAAGTATTAATACCATCAAGATTCCATTCCAAAAAGGATGGTGATATCGGTCATGTATAGCTAGGTCTCCCTCGCGCACTGGAATCATGATGTCATTAGAACGTCATAATATGGCACCTATAAAGAAAATTGTATTATGGTATCGGATCATAGAATAGAATAGAATACTCTTTATTACTTATAGGGGAACAGGATCAGGAATTAACTATTATTTCTAGACACATTATAAATGTAACTTAGTTTTAGTTTGACTACCAACGAAATGAAATTATACCTTAATCATTCAGGTCAACAGTTCAATCGGTGTTTTAACCCGAAAATAAAATCCAATATTCCAAGATTACAGACACATTTGCACGGTGATTAATTTATCCTTATTGTTCGTAACAATTCATTAAATATGGCTTATTAAAAACTCACTCCATGGGCTCTTTTTAATGTTCTATAGGTACGTAAAATAAATAAAAGTCGCTTATTGTGTATGTGTGACCGCTTAGTACTTCTAAACTGCGCGATCAATTTTGATGCAGCTCATACCACCGTTAAGAGAATTTATCCCGGAAGGTTTATGTGTATAATACAACATATTATTTAATTTAGATAAAGCACAGACATCTTCATGTTTTAAAATGCGAAACTATTTCTGTATGTCGTTCTTTCTGTCTGTCTTATTTACCACATTAGTAGATTGCAGCGCGCGAGGCATGGAGGGGCGGGTCGCTAGTTATCTTATAAAGCAGACAGCTCACGCCTGCAGGCCATCTTGAGAGAGTATTTTAATCTCACGAAGCGACACGCGCTTTACTTGTGTTATCCAAGTGTTAAACAACGTGGGTCTAGATATACGACATTAAATTAAAACGAGCACAGTACTAGTTCATCGAAACATTTTAAAACACGAAGATTAGTAGTTAATCGAAAATTTAAAAATTGCACTTTTCAAATAAAATAAATAGCAGAATCAGCTGCATAAAAAGTAAACACGCTTTATCTACGAAAAGTCACTGACAAACGGTGCGGTACGGGGCGTGGCGACGGCGGTGCGGGGTGCAGGTAGGTACTTTAGTCGGAGAACAATACAAACACAAAGTTGCGCGTTGTTAATTAAAAGATTGAATGATAAATCACATAATATCAAATCACAATCAGAATCCATTCTTTTTAGTTTGTCGAAGGCATTAATTATTTTAATTTTTAAATCGTCCACAGTGGTCACTCGTGCATACACCTCGTTTTTTACGCCCCCCCCCCCCCCCCCCCCCCAACAAAAATAAATCCAGTGGTGTCAGGTCAATAGCAACTAAAACTTTTCATAAAATCACGACAATGTGCGCGCAGCTTGTCTTGTGATAAAAAAAAATAGCACACGTTCTTCTCAAAACGCGCCGGTGCACTGAATGACCACTGAATGAATAATTATCGAGAGTCCGACACTTTTTGCCGAAAAAATTCAGCTCACACACACACTCGCAATTGTCTATGCATAATTTGCATATGTAATATTTCTTTTTCTTTCTAATTGTAGGATTTTGTAGGACTGGGCGGGACGCGTCAGAGTGGAATCGTTTGACACCTTTATCTGTTTTTCAAGCATATTGAGACGCAGAGAATAGAATCATACGTTTTGCACAGGTTCTTGACCTTACAATTACCTATTATTACGGATTCGGATCTACATCATGTTGAAAAATAAGAAAATGAAAAATAATTTCCTGTGGCTGAAGTCTTCATTGGATTTGATTGTCTCTTTGTATACGGGTAAAGAACATGATTCTCTTTAGTGGTTTAAAGGAATGTCAATCGTCCTGTTCCACCTTGTTTACAAATTGGAGACCTAATTTCATCAAACACACAAATAATATTATTGTAATACAACGCTTTTGCTTCTTGATTTGTATCTTCAGACGGACTTGTCGAATTTCGCGAATCCTCAAAAGATAAGAAAAAAGTTATAGTATCCAAAAGGTTTTTCATCTTACATACACATGAGTGTGTACGGGATAAGGACGCTTCAAATATCCTTTGATGATTTATATATCCTACTTAGATAGTTATCTACCGATAGACAGCTACTTAGAGTATAATCGGCCCCCTTTGATTCTATGTATATAAATACGTCTAGAGTGTTGCGCTGCAAAAGAACTAAAACAAACAGGCCAACTTTGTTATACTGGTGTGCGTGACAGCTGACGTCTTACACTCGCGCCAGTCATTGTGCTTGCATTGCTTGGTGTTCCGTCGCTTCCGCGGACAAGTTCCACAGGACAGCACAAAGTCAACCTAGTGCAAAGTGAAGTGCTACTAACATAGTCTTAAGCCTTATTTACTAACACAATTGTTTGATAATAAAAATATGTATGTTTAGGTTAAGGTATTTTTCTATGGGCCTGTGTCGCCTGAAATAAATGATATTATTATTATTGAGCTTTTCTAGTGTGCGTGAAAATTGCGGCGAACAGTTGGACTCTAATTTTTTCGAAGAGTTCACAGCTTATCTAGACATAGTTATATCTTTGTCGGCCCCTATGTCTCGCGTTTGTGGACTATGAGAACAACTTCCAAAATGATTCAGAACGTTGGTAGATTACATTCCACGATCCGAGGGATATTAGATTGGTCTGGTAAATATTAACTTTCAGTAAGATTTAGATTGACCAGAAATAATAATAATAATCATACCAACTTATTATGGTCCCAATATAGGGCAAAGGCTTCTTTTCATACAGACATAATAAATCTTAGCTTAAAACATAACGTACTGTCTTATTTTTTAATTACTCTCTTTTTGAAATCGGTTATAAATGCTAAGGATAGTTTCAATATAAATATAATATAAATCAAACCAAGAACATATCTAGAAGACCTTGTGGCGGCATCGCCACAATGGAACGCGTCACACTGACGTCACGCAAAATCCTGCATCGCGCAAACAGAGTTTACCGCGCGACTAGCATATATACAACATCCCGACATCAACCGTCGGGCAGTAGCCCACCAGACACAACACCCGTTAGGTCGGAGGATCCTCCCGTTTCTATGGAGGATGAGTGAACTTTACACCCTGTTCCTCATGCCTCTATAACCTTTTCAATTCCGATATTCCAAAACCTATCAAGTAATTCAAATTTCGAACACAACAAAAAAATAAATCGGCATCTCAGACACCAAAATAGTCAACTTCTACCCAGCCAGTAATAAGTTAAATCTAGAAACGACCATGTCGTCGAATCTAAGCAGTACGGAATTCTCATTTCGCTTGTCTATGAATTATGCAAAACCGTGTATTGAGACTTCGGAGGGATATCGATACCTAACTGAATATAATAAGTATTTTCTGATCTTGGGTACCGAGTTGATTATTGTATTTGCCCTTCTGTATTAGGAATCAGTTGGTAGTAATTGGGTTAGTTTTGTGCTGAATAATCAAAACTTTCTCTGATCGATCGTAGTTTATTGCTGAGCAAATTCAAATGCCAACGATTTGACGAATAATAAATAAAGACTCGTAAATCAGAAGGAGTGGACTCACAAAGCAAACGAACAAAACAAATTAATCTGTTTGTGACGTTTTTGACTGCTAAGATTGTTGATGGTCGCTTTGATTAGATAGTGTCGCGCTGCAAAAGACCTAAAACAAACAGGCCAACAATGTTATGCTAGTGTGCATGACAGCTGACGTCTAACACACACGCCAGTCATTGTGCTTTTCTAGTGTGCGTGCAAAACGCGGCTAACAGTTGGACGCTATTTTTATATCTAGACATTTATCTTTGGATGGTCACTTTGGACCAACATCGTTTGACTTAAATTATAACATAACATAACATCACGCCTGTAAGCCCCGAGGAGTTAGACAGAGGTGTACCTATAGTACACTCACATTTCACCAGCAATGTATAAGTCCCATGTAATAGGGCGAGCCTACTGCCATCAATCGGGCACAAATCCAGACTCCGATCTGCTACTGAGAAATTCCAGATGGAAAATCACAAATACACTTTGCCTGACCCGGAAATCGAACCTAGGACCTCATGCTCAGCAATAGCGTTTGCGACTATTGGACATACGAGGCAGACTAGGTTGAACTATTTATCAGAATTATTTAGGTAGAGAAACCACATCAAAATGAAATGGTTGCTATAAACCAGTATTAGACCATAAACTGCATCCGAATATGACTGTACATCTTCAGTTTCCACCTGATTCTATTTTCCACTCCAATGAAGCCACTTCTTTTTTTTTGGATGGGAAATTATCAAATGACTTCTCCTGCTCTGGGCGGAGCGGGAGGGCGTGTCAGACTTTTACTGATTAAAACCCACCCGTGTTCCTTCTGTTGCCTGTGCCGGGGCCACACCCGGCACAGCCGGCCGGGGGGGTGACTCTTTCGAACATCCCGCAACCTTAGATGAAGCTACTCCTGGCATCAGCTGTTTTACAATTTTCTTAGCAAACGCTGTTCAGAATAATGCATGGTACTTCGATCTTATTTGACCCTTAGTTTTATCCGCCATTTTTTCTCAGAGATAGTCAGATAGGATATGTCGACTCATCTAGCTTATTTTTTTTTAATCATAATCTGCCTAGTCTTTTCCCAACTATGTTGGGGTCGGCTTCCGTATTTTACATGGAGCGACTGCCTATCTGACCTCCACAACCAATTTACTGGGTAATACGATACCCCTTGGTAAGACTTTTGGGCTTCTGACGACCCGTAACGACTGTCAAAGATCCACGAATGACAGCCGGGACCAAAGGCTTAACGTGCTTTCCGAGGCACGGAGGAGTCTTGATGTGTAAAGATGGTCACTCATCCATGAACCAACCGAGGAAAGCGTAGCTTAACCCGATCGATCGAACCGTGTGGGTGTTGTTACTTAACAACGAGGCCCTCCGTAACATTTTTTTTTTAATATGACGTGTAAAAGGGATTCCGATATCCTATTTACAGAATAAACAATTTTATTTAAATTTCATTTCATTTATGTATTTTCTAAGTTTATCTTGGACATTACTGACATCGGTGAAGGAAAACATCGTGGATTTATAGTTAATACTAGCTGTGCCCGCGACTTCATTCGCGTGGATGTCGCAAAACAACTACCCATTTGAATCGGATTTTGTTCACAATTTCATATTTAATTCTTATTCTAAAATAAAATTAAGCCCAAGTTACTCCTTATAACATTAGTCATCAGTGACAGTCTCGTCAAAATTGGTCCAGCCGTTTCGGAGATTAGCTGGAATAAACAGACAGACAGCAATTTTAAAAATAGCTTTTTTGTTATAAGTACCGTATATGCTTTCATATTAGGTATTATGCATTTAGTAAAACACTGTTATTTTGGCATTATAAACTGACACTTCAATTTTATTTATTTGTATGTTTTATGTGTATAAGTCTGAAATCGGCCAACCAGTCTTGAGCAAGCGTGTTGATCAATGCTCGTGCCTTCTCTGTATGGAAGACGCCTTTGCCCGTGGGACAGTAATAGCCTGGTATTATTATAATTAATCTTTATGGTCTATTTATTTGGATCAAAGAACCACTACACCAAATCTCTGTTCTTTTATTTTAAACTGAATTTTGGCTTCAATTATATGTTACACAGAATGTGTAATGTCAATTTGTGTTGTGCGTCAAGTTTAATGCTTCGAGTTTCTAACTCGATTTTGTAACACATTTCACATGCAACTTCGTTAAATGCTGTTTGCTCTAAGTGTTGGCAGCTTGAATTTTGAACATTTGTTTAAAGCGTTTAGATAATTAACAACTTGTTTTTTTTCTGTTTCAGGTAAGGAAGAACACAAATTCTAAATTGGTGATAGGTAACTATGTATTTTTTTTTTCAATTCGTATGTACTATCGAGGAAACTTACATCTGACCAATTTGAAAACAAAATCCCGTGCACACGATGACCACGTGTGTTAGCAAGCGTTACTATAGCGGCCGAGTGCTGCAAGCAAGAATAGTCCTTATGGTGTGTAGATGTTCGTTTCTCCCATGGTACTTTCTAAGTTTATCTTGGACATTAATGACATCGGTGAAGGAATACATCGTGAGCAAACCTTGACTTATAATTAACATAAGTCTGAAATCAAGCAGTGGTGGTCCAGTGGTACCGGTCCCGCCTTACGAGTTATAAGTCGTGGGTTCGAATCCAGGTAAGCGCTTTACGTTGCGAAATTTATTTCATCACCACTGCTCTCAAAAACGGTGAAAGAAAACGTCGTGAAACCCGCATATCCTAGAACCAAGAATTTAAAGACATGTGACATCCACCAACTTGCACTGGGCCCGCGTGGTAGATCACGGCCCACTACCTCTAACATAGAGGAAGCCTGTGTCCCAGCAGTGGGATCATTATAGGCTAATTATGCTGAAATCGGCAATCCGCTTTAAATAAGCATGGGCTTCAATGCCCATGCCTTCACTGTCTGAGAAGAGGTATTTGCCCAGCGGTAGTATAGTTACAGACTGGTATTATTATGAAGTGACAGTCCAAATGATGAAAGTGATTACCGCTACCTAAAGACCGACAAGGAGTTTGTGGATCCGTTTTACCATTACATAAACAACATTACGGCTGTATTCACCGAACAGTTTGGCAGATGTGTATCTTTTTTTTTATCTGTGTATCCGTACCTTTGATATAAAGTCAAAATGTCCAATGCGCAAATTCACTAGAGTACCCTAACTTGAGTAGCTTTTAGATTTCAGCTGGCAACCCTCTTAACTTTATAAGTAGGAATGTAAACGATAGTTTAAATTAACTCAAACATAAGTTAACGAACCATTGTGACATTTGAAGAGGATCTTTGAACCCGAACTAAACATCCCTTAGGTTTTCCTCCAAAAGGTTAAACTTGAATTAACATGTTCGTCCTAATGATGATATGTTCAAGATTAAGGGTTAAAAGCTAATGATTGGGAATTTATTTATATTAGGTACTATCAGAGAAACGAATAGCTGAACACCGTGAAAACTAAATACCGTGCACACGATGATCACATCTGTGTACCGCCCTTTTTTGCGTCGACCAATAAAAAAACAAAAATACATAAATATATAGATAAAATATTCTTTAATAAGTAAACCATAAAAATACACAATACATACTATACATAGTAATGTTTTGTTTGAATAAATTTCTCAGGCTGTGTTACAATGATCACAGATGTCTGACGTCCTTTTGTGTGTTTTTTACGGTATTTTTTTTATTTACAAAAACAAGGGGCTCAGCAAAAATCTGATAATGCAATGCTATTGGTTGATGAGCGTAGGTAAGAGATAATATAGCGACCAAGCGCTTCAAGCTACTTTTGCTTGTGGTGTTCAGATGTTCGTTTCTCTGATAGTACGTTTATGAGTGGGGTTAATTTCTACGTCACGGTTTGGATAAGATGTCAAACGCACATATACAAATTGACGTGTACACCTGTTGCGGTTACAGGCTGTAGGTAGATAGGTAGCATATGCTTTTTGTGCGGTCGGTGACCCGAGATAATTATACATCCTACCTAGCAGTTTTCTTGGTGAGATGAATACTGTAGATTAATGTTTGAACACAGTACATTAAAAAAAAAATTAAAACAAGACAAAACATCAATAAAACAACGGGCTATATAGAACTTTTTTGACCTTGACCTTCGAGACGTTTGACATTGACATTGAAAATGTGTCTCCCGTGAACTGGGGGATGGAGGGATGATTTGCTCTCTTTCTCTCTGCTCCCTTCCACCTCCCTCTACATTTAATTTTATCAAGATTTTCTGAGATTTCTGTCATATTAATAAAACTACGTATCTCCGGCGGAGGGGGGGGGGGGGGGTTAACCGAGGATATTTCTAAACATCCCAACCTAAATTAAAAAAAACCTAATAAAAATTTGAAAAAGTATAAAGCTCATAATCAAGTAACTTATGGACATTTTCATTAAGAGCTCCCAAATGTTTCTCAAAGCGATTTAGTCGCTGAACTGACTCTAAAAATAATACCCGTCTACAGCTGTCCGACTGAACTCTATCTGAATTGAACGATTGACTGAATGAACGTTTGAGCTGAGTAAATTCTAGACTCCTTTGATACAGCTGACGAACACCAATCCATTTGACAAAGCAGTACCTTTTAACTAACGGCAAATCATTCACGGTTTTACGAGCATAAAATTTACCAACTTGTGGTGTTACAATTTGACTAAAAACCTTTGTAAATCCTTCATCTTTCCATTATCACACTTAAAGCCAATTGAATACAAGCATTTTAAAAAGAAACATGTTTCCAGTATAAAATCGATACGTTTCGGCTTTTGTTTGCAAAAAAGGGAAATATATTGTTGACATTATTTTTTCATCCAGTCTGTATTTTTATTGCTTATTCGTTGTCCAATCGTCGCGGGATTCGAAACAAAAAACTGTTATCATCAACATTTGAATATTCATAATCGTTTATTCAGACTCATTTTTGGTATTTCGATACGGATTCGAAAAATATAGACTGAATTAACAGCTTTTGATCCAGTATAAATAAATATCATCGAATTATTTTCGCAGTCAGCTCGTTTGCAGTCTACGGTTTGAATTAGAAATGTACTGAATTTTTTCACTGCTCATAGTAAAGCTTTTTAACTTTGAATCCTTGTGCTGTGTTTTGTACGAATTAAAAATAGAGAAGCTAAGATTCTGATGCTTCAGATAGCGTGCAGCGTCCAGAATTTTAGATGCACACTACAAATTTTCGTATCTACAACATCTTCTAACTTTTGCATGAATTACATGGATGATGCCTGGGTAAAAATAAAGTTCTATTTAGTCCGTCAGTCAGATAATAAAAAAAAATATTAGACACGTATATTTTGCTTTATCATATTAATAAAACTATACTCAGATAAAACGCATTTAAATTGGGAAGTGGGGGCTCGCTACATCACAACTCAGTATAAAATCTAGCAGGGGCGTCATGCCATATTTTAACTATTGAGTTAAAATAAAAAAAAATAAAAAAAGAAAGAAAAAAAAAATTAAAGATTACGGTTATACATTGGTATAGCCGTAATCTTTTGATTACGTAATAAAAGAGAAAATACGTGTCCAATATTTTTTAATAATCTATCTGACGGAAAAATTTTTGTCATCATTCCTATTGGAAGAAAAAAAAATCGTCATAGCCTTATTCTTGAACTTATCTGTACACATATTATAAATGCAAATGTAACTCTGTCTGCTGAACGAATTGACATAGAATAGGTACTGTATAACCCGATAATACGTTTCCATGGGATGCTAAGCCACGGGCAAAAGCTAGTACAAAATAATAATACATCAAAGTTCCATAATGAAAGGACCAGCGAAGAAGCTATTTCATTCAACAGAGTTCTGTCATAAGACGTCAATAATACAAATTGTAAGTACAGACTTGAGTCTACAGAACAAAAAATAGGTTTTTGTCGTACAAAATTACATGCTTAAATCCTGAAAGAGGTAGAGGATATTGTAATGAGAAGGTACATTAAAATAATTGGGGCTTCTCGACGTAAGTACGGTTAATTCTATAGCTGCGAAGGTTTTTGTTAAGGCACTGACTACATTTGGGTCCTGTGAACCTCGGTGAAATACACTTTGGTCGAAAAAAATTGTGGCATTTGCGGTACTGTATGGTGGCGCCTGTGATAACTTAGAAATTATAAAAATGTAGCTCGATCGATTCGATAAATTATAATTACAGCGGACGTAATTATTGCGGCCCGTACAAATATGTATTATGGCATTTATTTCGTCACATTCAGCAGTCACAAGCCATCATACAGTGCCGAATTTTGCTGTAGGTAGTTATTATGGAATTACCATAAGTATATGAATGAAGGAAAATTTTTTCAGCAACTTTATATATTATGCTTAGTACATAGCATGATAGCATGCTTATAAACTGTAAGACACTTGTTGATCCCCGGTGTCTCATCGAGGCGTCAGCAGAATTCGGCAGGTTAAGGGCTCCCACACAAAACTGCGAATTCGCATTTCATCGCAGTTTTGTGTGGGAGCCCTTGACCTGCTGAATCCGCTGAAGCAAAAAGGTGCCCCTGGGTTAAACAGGTTAATTCGAACAAGTCGCAAGTCGCGTTTTTCTACGTTTTCGAACCATTGGTCATTTGATGTAGTCAGCTCCTTAAATCCAAGTCGTGTATGAGCGGGCACGAACGTTACAAAAGTTGGCGCCATTCCCTTTTGTTACATTTGTCGAAAAGATTATTGCTTTTGTGTGATTATGCTATTACCATTATTACATTACTGGTGCTAAGAGGCAAAAAAGTTGGTCCTTTGGGAATGTTACAGGGGGATATTATGCCATTACACTACAGCGACTCTTTTATTGATCGTTTTATAAGAAGAACAGTATACCTAAAGGTTTGGCTGTCTTTTGCATTCTAGACTTAAAACATACTTAAATATAATCTATTTTTAACTGCCTTCAAAAAGGAGAAGAATCGTCTGTATACAACTTGTTCCTTTTTATATCACATTACTCTCATTAAGAACAACTTTTACTATAGGATCAAACCCGAAAACGCGAAAAAAAAAATCTGGTGTTTCTACATGTCACGCAACACTCCCCCGCCCCTCCCCCCCCCCCCCCCTAATATTAGAACCAGTAGGCGGAGATAACGCTAATAATGATAAGGATATCCGTTATCATTTCAATTGGAACATCGTTATCAAATTGATTTAATTAATTTATGGTTGTGCAAGCTTAGTTATCTTGTGACCTTGCTTCAAGAGCTTCATTAGGACAGTATGTACGCAAAATATTTGTTCTCGATTTTGTTAGGCTGTAGACTATTTTTTCTATCTAAGCATTCTAGTTATCTATGATAATATCTGACGCTAATAGTCACAACTAATACTTTTTATTAATGTTTTGTTTGTTAAGACTTATGATTTATGAATCATATGAACTGAATTATTAAAATAATTTTATCATATTAATTTAAGGAATGATAACTAATTGACAACATGATTGCGAAGTAAAATGTCAAAATTATACATATTTTAAGCTGAGTACATAAAAACACAGTAGAAAAAAATAATCAATTCAATTGATCCTGCATTAAAATTAAGCTTACACATTAATAACATTTTTATTTTCAAAACAAAAGTCATTTATCCAAAAAGTTTTACATGAAGCAAGAAAGTCCTAAATAATATCATTAGAAAGAGAACTGTTATGAGCATAGACCATAATAAATAATTTCCTTCCCTCTACCTCTCTCTACCACCATCTTATATTTCTAGCTGTCTTCCTCTTTATAACTACTCAAAGCACAGCCGTCCATTGCTTGCAGACGTCGTCATACTAACCCCATTCCTCTTCCGTCCACTCCCACTGCGAGAACTTAGTTAACACCTGTCCGACCGCCGACGAGGAAGCGATTAGCTATGAACGATTTTCTCGCTCCAGAAACGTACAAAAGATTGTAGGTCCCGTGTAAGTAAAAGAGATACATATATTAATAGTTAATCTCGTTACTCGTTTGTCGCAGCGATATATATATTATATCGCTCAGTACGCTAGCTTGGCAAGGAGAACACTCGCTGAGATACTCACGCTTGGTACATACTCATACCAGCGAGTAATCGCTCATCGCCGTCGTGCACTCGCTGCTCGTTGCTCGCCAACTCGTTTTTAGTTGCTAGCTCTATTCGCTTCTCGTTAATCGCCCGTCGTAGGACAGGTGCCTTAGCTGTACTTAGGTTGTTATTGTATTCAAGATTTTTTTTGTGAAACTTAACAGAACGTTTTCTGAACAACAGGACCAAAAGATTTTCACTGATTTTAAACTATATAGCTGGTTTTTGAAAAAATAATAGCTAAACATATTAATTTGTTTCTGGGCTAATTCCAAATTTGAATAAAAATAATTGTTAGTTCCGCGTTAAATTAGTAAGAAATAGATTATTTATTTTTTGTCACAAAACTCTGACAAAAAGTATCACCAAACGCAATGGCGAATTCCATACTTTTCATGGGTTGTGACTTTTCCATCGCTTGGTAGTCTTATAATATTGGAGGTGTGTAATCGGGCTGAGTTGATAGATATTATGCAAACATTACTCAAACATTTTATTACAGTAGGCAATCTTAGAAAAAGATTAGATTAGTTAGGATTAGTTAAGAGTTTAGCTTAATCAGATGAGAAATGGGCTGGAAGGACCACCGAATGTATCCCATTAAACGCAAGACGACATCGCAGCATAGGCAGGCCAAGTTGAAGATGGCGGGATGAGTTTGACTCCTACCTAAAGGGCTGGATTAGAAAAATACAGAATTGTGTGGTTTAACCTTTCGGAGAATACAAGTTTGAAGTTATGTTTGTGTGGAAGAGGGAGAGCCCTCGCGCTGCAGTGGGACAATAATGGCAAGCATACATTAAATTAGACAATCTTAGGTCGAATCATTACAATTTTGAGCATTGTATCCAACATTTTGCTTTTCTCAACCATTCTCTACAAAACTATCCAAAATTCACCCCACGCTGTATTTACTAATTAAACGCCACTATCAAAAATTTGTCAGCACAATTAAAAAAGCCAAGAGCTTGTTATTTGTTCAGTGAGACCGCTAACAAACCGGTGGTTTCATTAAAAAGTTAGAAAAACCCGCTCATGATGTGGAATATTTTATTTTACTGCCTGTACGTAGCCTGTTTAATTCTGGCATACAAGCCCAGTGTTTCTGTCTGAATATGAGAATAGAGGCTGTTTCTATTTTTAACTGCTATAATATTTAAAAGATTAAATACACGAGTAGACCTTGTAGAGCAAGCTAAATGGGTTCTGAAATCTTAAAAGGGGTTATTTTAGGGTTATTCTAAATTAAAGCTGGATGACTAAGACCGGCACCCTAATTGCGTAACACACATACAGTAGGAATCGGTTTCATTTCGACTGTTCAATAACATTCATTGCGTTATTTACGTTGTTGAATAGCGAAACTTTTCGAACATATGAAGCAATGGATTAGCAATATGCTTCAAAACTATTCAGATTGTGATTGGTAGTGTGTTACGCAATTATGGGTGCTGGTATTGTGGCGCAAGTTGGTCTAGGGCCAGCAGTGGACTGTTTGCTGTTGAATGAATATTTTTATTAGGTACCTAAGTATCTGTTCAAAGACAAAAAAGCAAAATACCAAGTCACGTTATTATTTACATGTTGAAAAGAAGGCAAAGAGTAAACCTTCAGTACTTTAAATCTAAAATAAGAAGAATGGGTGCAAATCATTCTGTCTGAGTTATAAAACGAAAGCGGTGGCATAGAATATAAGAAATGAAAATAAAAAATTAAGGGAGCAAAAATATTGATAGCATACGATTACCCCTAAGAGGCGAAACACGTTTTGTTCATGGCGATTTCAATGGGTTTTCCTATGAACCTTTTTTTTGTATTGTCCTTTGTCCCATATCTATACTACAAAATAAAAGAGCTGAAGAGTTTGTTTGTTTGAACGCGCTAATCCCAATTCTTGATGAGGCTATTAAACATCAAGCGGAAATAACGCTTAGCGAAAACGAAGTAATAGCGCGGGTGGGCGATGCGATGCGACGCGGTGTTTCGGGGGCTTAAATTTCACGCGGACGAACTCGCGGGCAGAAGTAAGTAAATACTTACTTACTATTAAATAATAGTACTTTTAAAGAGGGAAAGTTCTGTTTATATTTTGGGACCTTTTTACCATTAATTCCGCACTGTATAAGAGTATTCAGTTTTGGCAACATTTTTATGTGGTTTTTCAACAGTTTTATGTGTACTGTTCCAAGTAGCCCGACCTATTACATGTGGATTTTAGAAAACTGGAATAGGGATTATGTCCGGGTAAATTAAATAAATTCTATTTAGTCCGTCAGTCAGATAATAAAAGATATCA
Source organism: Fissipunctia ypsillon (assembly GCA_947568875.1). Classification (NCBI taxonomy): domain Eukaryota; kingdom Metazoa; phylum Arthropoda; class Insecta; order Lepidoptera; family Noctuidae; genus Fissipunctia; species Fissipunctia ypsillon. The sequence continues at coordinate 8,756,484 of OX387664.1, read as the reverse complement.
AACACGTATTTTTTGCTTCATCATCAGATTAATAAAAAATGACTTAGATAAAACGCATTAAAGTTGAGAAGTGGGGCTTACTACGACACGACTAAGTTTAAAATCTAGCAAGGCGTGACGTCATGCCACATTTTAACTCAATGTATCGCCGTAATCTTTTGACTAAGGAAAAAAAGAAAAAATAGGTGTCCAATGATAAATGATAAATGATTTTATTTCTGTAAGTAGGTTTATACAAACACTTTTACATGTCAAACATTTTTTTTAAACTAGATGAGGCCGGCGTTTCCTATCTGACTACTCTGAGGAGAAAGGCCGAAACAAACTCAGAGGTCACAGTCTCTTTTAAAGTCCAGACATAATCTTGGTCAGATCAAGTGAAGACCATGTAGGTTGGTGTCTGAAATGGTCTTTTGAGGAAAGAACCACACAGATTGAGTGGACCTGTCCAGTCAGTGCAAGCATCTGTCAGTAATCGTACAGCTCAACATAAAAGTTAAGGAGCAATATTTTTTAATAGTCTACCTGACGGACAAAAACATTTTTTTAGTCATCATACCTATTATACAAAATGTACAAAATGTTCCTCTTCCCTATTGGTAAGACTTTACTGCTTGATTATGCAATATTTTGGGGTGACCTCAACCCTCAAGAAGTCAAGATAATGTGCAGCCTCCTGTTGTGTTCTAATAACATCAATCATTTAGATTTGTATATTAGCGTGGTTGAACATAGAGTGAAAGAAAAATTTACATCATAAATTATGAAATAAATTTTTATTTTACTCAATGTTCAATACTGATGAAAATGATTGTATTAAAGAGAAAATCTATACCAGCGACATTATATAGCGACATATTATAAATTACAGCGTTATTCGCGTTAAGTATACATTCTCGTGATAAACCCTTTGAGGCGGTATCTGGGACGCCAACAATGAGCTCGATCCACAATCCTTTGCTTGAAGACTTGCTCAAAGGATTAACAGTGGCTTAGTTATAACGATAAGTATAAAATACAGTAGGTCGATACTTACAGTATCACTAAATTTATTACTTTTAGAAAAGGGAAGTTTCTGATTGGTCCTTCATTCGTGTGTCGTGGTCATTAGACTTGAGAAAATAACTATGACAAAATAATAGGTCTTTACCTATGTAATTGGAGATTCTATAACCAGCATTTTCAGATTTAATTATCTGTGGATTGACGCGCAATTCGAAGTTCAAATAAATTTTAATTCGAAAGCCATGTTAATTTAATTTCAAATTTAGTCATTTGTTTTTAGATAGTTTTTTGTTTTTGTGAAATTGTGGTAGTTTTGGCGCCATGGATAAACTGAATATTCGTAAAATTTTCGAATGAGTCCTACGTGGAAATACCGCTGCGCAAACAATACGAAACATTAACGACGTGTACGGGCCTAACACTGCTTGCATAAACCCGATCCATTATTGGTTCAATCGTTTTAAATCTGGAAATTTGGAGTTGAAGAACGATCTCGCGGTAGGCCGGTAACTATTGTTGACAACGACGAATTGAAGGCGATAGTGGAAGCAGATCCAACTCAATCTGCGGTTGAGCTTGCTGCGGGCCTTCGAGTTAGTGTCAAAACAACATTGAAGCACTTGCGTCAAAACGGAAAGATTAAAAAGCTAAATAAATGGGTGCCACATGAACAACGCGACCAACAGCGAGACTTACGCGTCGAAGCATGCATAGCACTACTAAATCGGCTTAGAAACGAGGGAATTCTAAATCGAATTGTTACCTGCGATGAAAAGTGGATCCTGTACAACAACCGTAAGCGTTCGTTTCAGTGGGTGAACCCGGGTACAGCACCTAATCAGTGCGCTAAAAAAAAGATTACTCATAGGAAAATGGTGGGGACTGTCTGGTGGACCAGTGTCGGACTTGTACATCACAGCTTATTACGGAATGGCACAACAGTGACGGCAGATGTCTATTACCAAGAATTGCAAACAATGATGGACAAGCTCGCAATTCAACAACCAGTACTAGTCAATGGCTCTTCCCCGTTGCTTCTCCACGACAACGCGCGAGCTCACACTTCACGACAGACCATCGGAAAGCTACAAGAGTTACAGCTGGAAGCTTTCCGTCACCCACCGTACTCACCGGAGTTTGCCCCAACAGATTTCTACTTTTTTTTCAAAATTTAGACAATTTTTTAAGCGGGAATAAATTCAACACCCGACAGGCAGTACAAAACACTTTCGCTGACTTCATCGCCTCCCATCCCGCAAACTTCTACAGTAAAGGGATAAACAAACTGCCATCAAAATGGCAAAATTATATAGATAATTTGGGCCAGTACTTTGATTAGCTCAAATAAAAAAATACCAACATTTTTATATTTTAAAATTTTCATACAAATCTCCAATTTCATAGGTAAAGACCTAATATTAAGTCTAAACTCTTTCCAAATTGTAACAACTAGATCATTGCGGAGTGTATCTTTTAAATCTTTTCAACATACTTGATCGTAAACTGGCTCTTATTAAACCGCTTTTAGGTTCCTAATGAAGTGTATTAACACGGGTGCTTTTTACTTTATATTGCCGCACTAGTGCGGTAATGTTCGACACAGATAACTGCTTACTAGTCGGAGATGTGCGTTTTTTTTTTTTTAATCTCCTCAAAGAGACTTCATGTCTCTTTATGCATACTGTGTACATAAATCAAATATAATAAATTAACATAATATTTCATCAAATTATTTATTTTTGTCAAAAGAATAACATTATTTCGTGTTCTACATCCAAATAACACATACAATATTCAGTTTTTATGTTTTTAATACCTATTAGACTGCTCGACGGCTTCGTGCCTTTGCCTCTCCTTCAACCTGCGAAGACACCGCGATAAAAAGAATCCACGGGCCTTATTTCATATTTTTTTAAATAGATAATTAGTTTATGAAACTTTATTTATTTTTTGCTTCGCCAGTGTGTTGAAAAACGTCGTATGAAACGCGTGTACATTGATCATTACACACTCGAATACCACCTCGAGTGTAATGACCAACATAGCACACTTGTATCATAATGTCCTATTTGAGAAGTTCAACGACACCCACAATCATTTCAGCGTACATTTAGAACAGGCGACAGGACAACCTAAAATATAAATTCTCCCCTAGCAATAAAAGCAATAATTTGGGCAAAAAATGTGGACATTATGCGTTGGCCATAAATCTTTGACCAAGATTTACATCCAAGTCCTGCCAACGCCCTTCTTGGTAGAACCATAACTTACGTTTACAACAAATAGATGGATATAATTTATTGGTTACTAGTTTCTAAAACAGTACATGCATTAATTCTGGCATCAATTATGATCTTGTTCTATCATTTTGATTTAGGATTTATTTATCTCCTCCGTTGTACCTCGTAATGGATAGTAATTATTCTATGATTTAAGACGTCTGGATAATGTTTTGTATTCTATTGTTTCCGCACAAGCTCAAGTCATGATAGTCTGAAGGCTGCCAAAAGAAGGAAGAGGCCATACTGATGAGATACATCTATACATCTAGGTATACAAATAAATAAAATTGAAGTGTCTGTTTGTAATGTCCAAATAAGAACTTTTTACTAAATGCTTGAAAGTATATACGGACTTATAACAAAAAAGCCATTTTTAATATTTTTGTCTGTCTGTCTGACTGTTTGTTCCGGCTAATCTCCGAAACGGCTGGACCGATTTTGACGGGACTTTCACTGGCAGATAGCTGATGTTACGGGAAGTATGTAAGCTACTTTTATTTTAAACAAATAATTAGGGTTCCAAGCAAAAAAATTAAAACCTATGAAATTGTGAACAAAATGTCGGATTTGAAAAATTCTTTTTGCAGTTGGTAGCCCAATTCTCGAGGATAGTATAGGCTATTTAACATCACGCTACAATCCATAGAAGCAGAGCAAAAAGAAAACAGTCAGAAAGAACACTAAGCGAAAACGAAATAATAGCGCGGGCGGGCGATGCAATGCGACGGGGGACGAGGGAGTTTTATTAAAATGTTTCTGTTATTTTATAGTTTATTGTGTATCATACGACTTCCACGCGAACGAAGTCGCGAGGCACAGCTAGTATACAATACGAATTCTTTTAACGGTTTTTTTCAAGCAGAGTGGTCCCTTCAGTCTACGTTCTCGTAATCGTGTAATCTTAAATGTAAATCTGACGCAAAATTTAAAGATAAAACTGATTATACCTTTAATTAGGTAGAAAAACTGGAATTGGCGTTTTCTTACAATTTGGTGCCTCGGCCTTTAAGGCGAAAGACTTATGATTTTATCATCGATCACAGAATGTATCGCAGATTGCATCTGCCTTACCATATTGAACCTTATAATGTACCTAGTAGGTGGGTACCATGCGAGAAACGAACATATACCGTAAGGACTATTCTTGCTTGCAGCGCTCGGCTGCTATAGTAACGCTTGCTAACAGGTCATCGTGTGCACGGGATTTTGTTTTCAAATTTCTCAGATGTAAGTTTCCTCGATGGAACATGTTCAGTTATAACCTTTGTGGCGTCTCCCTAGCCTAGTAATCTTCATAAAATGGCTTAGAATTCCGGATCGAACGTTGCTCCCTTTCATTAGCTAAATTATTCTGTGAAAGGCTTGTCAAAGCTTCAAATTCGACACAACCTACTACCGGGCGTCCTATATAAACCGACACCTGTGTACCGTTCTTGGATTTGTAATAACTTTGGGACCTTAATTATCCTCTATCCGACCCAACATCTCAGTGACGGGCGAAGCTTTAAGCCCGGTTCCTATATATAAACGAAACGTTATATTTATTACTAGTTCGTAGACCTACCTATTTAACCCAAAAATAAATATAAACTTACTATTGAAAAGTATAAGACACCTAACAAATTGTTGCTTTATGTAACTTAAAAAAAAGGCGGGTAGTACCGTGGGACACCCGGTGGGAACGAAGTTCTTTTCGCGTATATTATGTATTAATACAGAGCCATCTAGTATGGTCTCAAGTTTCAAGTGTCAAAAGTTTTTGTTTTTTAATACAGAGCTATCAAGTATAGTTTTAGCTAATAAAAAAGTAATTTAAAAAATCAAATCGACTTCAAAAAGAAATTTACTCAAAATTATGAAATAACTTTAATTTCGAAAGTCGGTGTCATGAGACCTGTATTCTGCTTTTTGCCAGCGACTTCCGATATTAAAGTTACTTCATAATTTTTTGAGTTAATTTATTTTTGAAGTCGATTTAATTTTTTTTTTAAATACTTTTTTATTTCGTAATTTTTAGTTTTACACCTATAAAATTTTGTATAATTATTTCATTGGAAGCTCTAATAGATTATCATAATTATGTCAATATATTGCAGTTCCAATAATATTACATACATACATGTCGAATTGATAACCTCCTTCTTTTTTGAAGTCGATTAAAAACTATACTTGATGGCTAAAAAACAAAACATAAACCAAAACTTTTGACACTTGAAACTGACGGCAACGCTTTTTCGTTACGTCATATTTTCTGCCAGTTTACTCCTACCACAAGCCACTTTAAAGAATTTCCAACAACTCATACATAAAAACCAAAAGTTTCTCATTAGTACATGTTATAAATTACCAGATTTAAGGGTATATGTCTTGAGGATATCCTTCGTCATTGTTTAGTGAACACAAACGAATCGAAACTGTAAACCAACGGCACCAATGGTCAGTAGCTTATGGGCACCGAGGTTTAATCCTTCATTCCTACGTTATGACCGACCCAACCGTAATCCAGGTCGACTCCCATTATTCATATCATTCTATATTCACTTTCCATTTTTGCGTGTAAAACAATAAATGTAGGGAGAAATGTACGGGATGAAATAGTGTGTCAGACCTACTTAAAGAGTAACTTTTAAATGAAAATTTTAACTAGGGTTTCAATGCTTGATTGTGAATTAATATTTGTTTTAATGTTGTCTCTAGAGAGTCGTATTTTCGAATTTAGAATTTGGATTTTATACGGCAGTTTTAGTCCAAATAAAGAAAAACAATAAGTTCTGTTTATTTTGTTTTAAGGCAACGTTGATGATTTTAAACTGAAAATCACGTCTAAAAGAGTAGTGTTAATGATTTAGGAAATTATATGTTAAGTTAAAGCACTTTCCTAATAACTTAATATGTGAATATTTGAGATTATGTTATATTACATACTGTTAATAATTTGTAAAGGCATGTGTGTAACGCTGATAAAAAACTGAGAATCACACAAAAACTATCGAGCGTATTTTTATCCAAACCTCACCATTTTAAAGATAATTTTTTTATTTATCTTTTAGTATACGTATTTTAATATAATACCTTTTGTTTTATGTTTAATAAACTAATTTTACGTCTTATTTGGGACAGCGCTCCTTGATGGGCGAGTCATAATACTGGGTGGACTTACAACGCGTTGCGTGAGCTCAGCACAGAACACGCAAGCTATGCACTCAAGGCCATTGGCATATGTCTGCGTCTTAACAAAAGTTCCAGGCTACAGCATTTAGGTCTTACCGGTTTTTATCTTCTTGTCACATTTAATGTCCTACATAAAGAAAGAAAGGAAGAAAGAATAACGTTTATTTGGACACAGTTCGTGAAACACAATTACGTGTATGTCATGTACATATTATGTTGAATGAGTTGCGTCCAGTATGTTCTAATTCTAAGTTCTTCTATATTCTGAGATCTTAATAATTATCGTTTCAAGCTTCAACACAAAGGGCCCGGAAGCTTTTCATACCCTAACAATACCAAAAATGGGTCCTTCCTCACCTTCACTCACACGAACACTATGTAGGTATCTCATAAGTTATCCTTGTTCGTTACATAATGACAATATTTATGTAACGGCCATTTTCCGTGCCTCTCGGTGAGAGAGCATTTTAGTGAAGTCTCGTTAAGTGGGCCGGCTTATATATGCCTCATATCTTTTAACTCAAGCTCGCTTGTTTACGCAAAGCGAGTCTTCTTTTTTTAACTTGAATGAATATTCTCTTCCATAATTACATGTATAAAACGAGGGGCTTGTGGCTAAGTTATAACAGCTGCACGGGTCGATCAATTCGGTTAAGCTACGCTTGCTGCGGACGGTCCGTGGATGGGTAACCATCTTTTCATACCGAGACCCCTCCGTGCCTCGGATAGCGAGTTAAGACGTTGGTCCCGGCTGTCATTTGTATATCCTTGGCTGTCGTTACGGGTAGACAGAAGCCCGAAAGTCTGACAAGCAGTCTTACCAAGGGCTACCTACCGTTTTACCCAGTAACTGGGTTGTAAAGGTCAGTTAGGCAGTCGCTCCATGTAAAATACTGGTATTCAGCTGCATCTGGTAAGACTGGAAGCCGACCCCAACATTGATGGGAAAAAGGCGAGGCCGATGAAATGAAAATGAATGAATGTGAATAAGATGATGAAAATATATGTATAAAATAAAGTCGCTTTTTGTGTCTACCTTTGTGACTATGATTCATCTAAACTCTGCAACCGATTTTGATGCAATCTTCACCATCATATTATAGAGAATTTATTCCGAAACGGAGGATAATTACATAAAAAACATAACTTCAGTAGCCAAAAAACAAAACTGGGTTTTAATTTATTTATTTAATATGCATACCTACTTTAATTTTATAATTAGAAGGTAAAATATGATTTTATACTTTTACCCACCCCAAAATAAGGACACATATTTAACCAATAAATCTCTTGTACTACAAAACACAAGCGAAACCCAATTAGCCCAAACTAATGCCGTTTTTAATTATTCATTAAGAGGCACAAAGGATGAGGTAGACAGCTTTATAAAGAGGTACCGGTCAGCTGATACGGGTTGAACACGGGGGAGTGTGGTGGACACGGTGCGGTGGGAGTGTGCTGGACACGCCAACGATAAATCATAAAGAATGACCTTGAAGTGCGCCCTTTTGAATGGACAACAGGCCTTCCACTTAAATATTATGGATGTGGGTCTTTTGATGTCGGAGATTGCAAAGAAACTGGGTTACAATAATGTTGAGGTTTGGTTTATACTCGTAAATAACAATGTGTTGTGTTCTTTAGGGCGTGTTTAAAAGACAAAAAAGAGAATCGTTGAATAGAAAATTAATTGTTGCAGTGATGTTTAAGGGACGTTTCAAAGGTAGGTTTTTTAACTGTAATTTTCTACTTTACTAAACCTTATCCTAACAAGATTCCTATCCATATCTACCTATATAGTCTTTTCCCTACTTCCAGGCTTCAAGTCAAACCGGATGCAGCTGAAACCGACCAGTTTTTAACTACCGGGTAGGTAACACGATATCCCTTGGTAAGACTGGTTGTCCGACTTTTAGGCTTCGTCACCCATAACGACTGTTAAAGATTTATGAATGCTGAGACCAACGGCTTACCATACTTTCCGAGGCTCGGGAAGGGTCTCGATATGTAGCTAATAGATAACCATCCACGATCCAACTGCGGCAAGCTTAACCTTCAATTGAACCGTGCGGCTGTTAAGATCCATAATTATATTTTGTTTAAACACATTTATGAATTAATTACAGCAGCTCCGATATTTATAATATTCTTATAACACCAGTTAACAGGCCTAAATATACATCATCATAATAATTTCATTAAAATAGGTTTAGCCTACTCTAAATCTCACAGCTTAGGGAATAGACCTAGATTAAACTTAGCCTCCCTTATAACCTAACCGAACTAATCTTCCTGTTAAATAATCTATGACGTCATATCACTGGTCCTTGGAGACAAGCTTAAGGAGTGCACCACTTAGAAAGATTTATTATTCAGAACATGAAGTAACATAGAAAACTTGATAAGGAAACTCAATTAGGAATAATGGTTAATAATTGTTATTTTTCTCATTGGTAAATGAGAAAGTTTCTAGCCCAGATATTGTCGTAAAGTTTTATTACTAGTAAAACTTATGTATTAACTGACTTTAAAAAAGAAGGAGGTTATCAATTCGACACGTATGTATGTAATATTATTGGAACTGCAATATATTGACGTATGATGATCTATTAGGGCTTCCAATCAAATATACAAAATTTTATAGGTGTATGTATGTTTGTCCACACATTACTCCGAAACTATTGATCGGATTGTGATTGTGTTTTTTTATTAGGTTCCATTTACTTCAACTTAGGGAACTGTGCATGTTTCATCAAAATCTGTTCAGGAGATTTCAAGAGATGGACAATACGTGTAAGTGTGACGGCCTGGCTTATTGATACGAGCTACGGGTGTGATGTTATAGAGAAAAACATCTCAAAACCTTGGTCGAATTCTAGTGCAATATTTACAACAAAAATATTAACTATTTATATTCCAGGTCTGAGATAAAACTAAAAATTACGAAATAAAAAAGTAATTTAAAAAAATTAAATCGACTTCAAAAAGAAATGAACTTAATTAGATAACAATTATTGTTATCTAATATATATATATATATCGCAGGCAAAGAAACAGTTTTATTCTGATAACACTGCCACTTGTAAAAATATAAGAGTGGCAAACCCACAAGGCGAGGCCGAGGTCAAGAGCAGGACTATTTATTACTTCACAAGAAAATTCAGTGTTGAAGTTACCCAATTAATTACGTAGTGTAGGAAAAACTAATAGAAGTTAGACAAATAAATACACACGTGATAAATACGTGTGTACGTGTCTTCAGAAAAAGCAGAAAAAAGAGTTTTTATTTTATAAATAATATTCAGCTTTCTATTCTATCCTATAAAAAATTCTAGGCCCCTTCCAAATATAGTCTAGGAAAAAATGATAGAATTTATTAAAACAAATACGCGTATTTACGTTATTTCAGAAAATGTAGAAAGTAGACTTGTTCATCCTTATCTAATAATTATTCAACTTTCAATTTCTATACCTATCAAGAGTTCTAGCCCAAACGAAATTAATAACTCGCCAATCGATCTTTCAAGACCTTTCAAGTTTGTATTGTACCTACCCACATATTATAAACTAGCTGTGCCCGCGATTTCGATCCCCTAGAATTTGTAAGATACACGTATACCTACATACTAAAATAACAACACATTTTAATAAAACTCCCCCGAGCCGCCGCGTTGCATCGCCCACCCGCGCTATTTGTTCATAATTTCATGGGTTTTATTTTTTTTTGCGCGAAACACTAATTATTTTTCTAAAATAAAAGTAACCTACGTTACTCCTTATACTATCAGCTATCGTCCAGTGGAAGTCATATCAAAATCGGTCCAGCTGTTTCGGAGTTTAGCCGGAATAACCAGACAGACAGACCGACAGACAGGCAGACAAACATTTTAAAAATTGTTTTTTGTTATAAGTACCGTATATACCTTCATATGTATTTAGTAAAAAGCTGTTATTTTGATATTACAAACAGACACTTCAATTTTATTTATATGTATAGATACATGCTTCGGAGAAGCGGCGATACATCTTTAGAAAGTCTCTTACGTCCTTGTACTTTGGGGCTATAAAGTGTGATAGATGACATTCCACAGGGAATGAAAAATGTGTATGTCGCTTCGTCTTGAATAATACAGCCTATTGTTAAGTTTTTACTGAAAACAAGCCTAGTATTATTTATTTTCGCAATTGTTGTGGATTAACCAGTCTTACCAAAGGAACTAGGTTGTGAAGGTAAGATAGGTAGTCGCTCCATGTTAAATACTGGTATCCTCAGCTGCGTCCAGTTACAGTGGAAATCGATTCCAAAAATTTTGGGAAAAGGCTCGGCAGATGATGAAAAATGTATTAGTAGAACATTCATTAGCGTTGCACTGCTTCAACACAACGCTGGTCAGGATTATAAATCTCTTGTATAGCTCCCGATTTCCATTCGTTTTGGAGCCAGAATCCATTTCTAACTATCTATAGGTACTGAAGCTGAACTTGCCTGTATTGTCTCACACTTTAATAACCAAGGGGTTTTTTACTTAACTCAAAAAATACCATCACAATTCTTGCTGTGTCCCAAAACCATGGATGACCTGTATTCGTATCCTGAACTATTCAAATATAAGGTCGATACTCCTATATGATATAAACAAGACAATCAACACTTCATTAACTACGTTTCTTCATTTATTTATTCTCAACACTTGAACTGCGTTGAAAACATTTCCACTCGTCGATTGAGTAACATTTCGTGTACTCATCGTTCTTCAAAACAATGTATGGTTAGGTTACAAAAATACAATGTATGGTTAAAATTACTACATCTTTTTAAGAATAAAAGACGGAGAAATGATATTCTACACACATCAGTGTCTAGGGATCAAACACGTTTTTGCTAGTTACCAAAAATCTGTTTTTTTTTTATTATATTTTTTGTTACTCCTATGGATACTTTTTTTTAATAAATTTCATTATTTGAAAAGGTAATAGTTTAGTTTAGTTTTGAATTTCGGTCAAAAGATGAAAATCTTTTATCAAGTCGTATTTCTATGTCCTATACCTATGAAATTGGAAATTTGTATGAAATTTTTTTTTTATTTCAGCTACAACAATTTTGCCATTTTGATGGCAGTTTGTTTATCCGTTTACTGTAGAAGTCTGCCGGACGGGAGGCGATGAAGTTAGCGAAAGCGTTTTGTACTGCTTCTCGGGTGTTGAATTTTTTCCCACTTTAAAAATTGTCAAAATTTTGAAAAATGTAGAAATCTGTTGGGGCAAGGTCTGTTGAGTACGGTGGGTAACGGAGAACTTCCAGCTATAACTCTTGTAGCTTTGCGATGGTCTGTCGTGAAGTGTGAGCTCACGCGTTTTCGTGGAGAAGCAATGGGGAAGAGCGAGGTTGAGGAAGCGAATGAGGTTTGAGGCCAAATCAGTAAAGTTTCTGTCATACTTCTAAGTGGAATCAACACAAAAGAACGTTATTACGGAGAGAAGACGTCATTTGAGCCGAGAAGAAATAATCAGAGCCGTGGGAATATTGGAAGCTGGTTCTCGGCAACGTGCTGTGGCAATCACTCTGGGCATTACGCAGAGTGTTATAAGTCAACTTTGGACACGTTACCGCATTACTGGCAGTGTGTTAGAGCGACATGAAGGACCAGCTCGCATGGCCATACGCAGACAAGATCGTTATCTACATACAAATTACTGCTCGACGAAATCGTACAATGACCGCGATGATGTTGGTTCCTTCATAGCTCTTCAGGGATTTTACCATAAGAAATTGCTTGCGTAAAGTCAATATCCGTTCCTGAAGGTCGCTACCTGTACCATCGATTGAACCCCGCAATCGTAGAGCCTGTTTACAATTTGCTTGTGAACACAGAAATTGGGCAGAGGAAGAGTTGCGTTTTTTGTGTTTTTCTGACAGATCTTGATTTGGTATGAGGCAAATACTAGACATTCATGGTATTGGAGGACCCCTGGACGGCAAGAACATTTAAAATCATGCCAGGAAGTCCATGATCGGCGGAAGAACTGAACTGATTTGAATCAGAGGCAATCTCAATGCACAGATTTATGCTGAAACGATTGTATCAGATGTTGTCATTCCTTTGCGGATCCAATTTGGTGCTTTATTTCTGCTTATGCATGATAATGCACATCCACACACTGCCAGAGTCATTGCAAACACACTGACCGCAGCTAATATCAACGTCCTACCATGGCCTGCTCAATCGCCGAACTTGAATCCCAATGACCACGCATGAGATATGCTTCAAAGAAGAGCTCTGCCAAATATGGATGCCGTACATACACAAAAAAATCGTTTTCGCCTGTTACAACGGACGTGAATGGCCATTCCGCAACGTGACTTGTATGAACTCACGTTGAGTATACGGAATCGCTGCGATTGTGTTGTACGCATTAAAGGTGGAAATACAGACTTACTAACTGTGTATTTTACCTTTAAAACTTTTTATTTTTATCTTTCTAGCACATTTTAATATCAGGATTAACTAAGGTGAAAAATCAAGCATAAGCAAAAATCGTGAAAAGTCTTTATTAATGCAAAAGCAGAAAGTACTTCGTCGATCTACACATAGTAACTAAATAGACATTTTTATTTAATTTCAATACCTTGATCCATAGACACTTTTGATGTGTGTACATAATGTAAAACGAACTACTAAAACTTCACTCGGAGTAAAAGTAGATTTCATACGAGTCGAACGTGTCTTTTGTACAATCAGGGAATTGAATTGTTAGTTAAATTGACATCTACGTCCATTTGCCGTTAATAGCCATTTCATACAACTGTCAAAGAATGACAGTTGAGATTTGAATATACGGACAATTTAAGTTGGTAGTCGAATTGCTTAATAATAAATTTCCCTGACTTTACCAAAGTAATTCAAAGTCCCATGCCACATGGTATATAGTTATGTCTATTTGAACCATAATACTCGTCATAAAGTTCATCATTCATCATTTGAAAATTCAGACACAGAGAAGACCCTAATAATATTAGATAAGTTAAGTACTCTGATAAGTTAAGTTTTAAAGCTTTCTCTCTCCTAATATTGTGCTGTGCCGAACAGGGTCCGTAATGATCTCATTAAATTGAAAGTAACCACCTAAGTACTCATTGTGGAATGCAATAAAATGATTTGATGTTGAGTATAGTCCCTTAAACATCATGAAATGTCATTCTCAAAGTGACGTTTCAGGGGTAGTCAACATTTCCCTAGTCATTCTAATTATAATAGTTTGATTTTTAAATTTTGAAAACGTAAAATACAACAAAGAAATACATAACAACAAATAAAAACTCAGAGTGATACAATTACGACAAATGTCAAAAACCGAATGACAGTATTACTTTCTTCTATGCCGAATGACCAAATAAAATGGCCAGTAGGGACACCCAACTTTAATCGATAATTAGGATAGCGCAATATTATTTACGATTTTTTTAACGATTATTTTGTTTAGAAGAAAAAATATTTTATTAATAGAAAATAATAAATGAAAGTCCAAATTTTTGGAACTTCTGCCTTATTGCCAGTATTATAAAAATGATTTGCACGATTTTATTTCAAACAGTTATATTTTATTCTTGGATCGTAGTTTACGTTACTTTAAAGCTGAAACTGTGTGCAATATTATATTTACTTTTACATGTTTAAGATATGCCTACAATTTTTACAATTATTATAGTACTTTTCGACAAAATACAAAATTGAGGTTATTATTTTAAATTGGCACATCTTTGTTTACATTTTTGATATAGAATTTTATTTACGAGTTTCCTCTCATCTTTGTTTCCTCTTTTTGTTTTGACTCTTGAGGCTCGCAAACGTGACATGACGCATTTTTTTCGTTTCACATGACGTCACTCTTAAAAACGGACCGGACATAACATATCAACTGTCACTTCAGTACCTTCACCATTTAACACACCTGATATCTAGTCCTTTTTCCTGTATAAAAGTAAGGAAATGTCTCTGGTATACAGGGAAATGTTTGTTTGTACCGATTCATTTAAAAAACGTACGGTCTGCGACAATAAGATAAAAATAATGGTTTTTCATGCGTCCATATTACGATGAAATTGCAGCGTAAGCAATAGAAATGTTGGGTTTGTTATGTTGGTATTAATGTTTGGAACTGTTTTTTGAATTTGGAACGCTGTACAGTCTGTTGTCAACATTATCTGACCCACCCTAAAAACAAACGAATTTGGACCCTCTGACAATAACATTAAGGTTTATTCAATTTATATGAGCTTATCAGACAAGTGCTCGAAGACTTGATGAACAAATACAATAATAATACAGACACGCAAATTTGATCTTTAAAACGTTAGCATTAGGTTATATGTTATAACTACTTGTTATAATATAATTAGTGTAATAGCTTATTTTAATAATTGTGTTCAAGTAATTCTGGTCTCGTGGTCTGTGTATAAGACTGAGAAAAACAAGTTGCGAGATAAAATCCTGCGACGAAGATATTGTTTTGCTTGCTCTTTGCTTTGCTTGCTTTAGAATTTATTCCAAAACTATTTCTTGTATTATTGTAAAGAACTATAGACGGATTACCTTCAAATATAAATTTTCTAAAATGGTAATATTTTCGCATAACTTGTAATAAGTGGGTAGTTGAAAAATAAATATTCGTATTCATTATAAAACTGGTATTCAAATGCTACTAAGGGTATGCAGTGACTACGCGCAAACATATTTTACCTTGCCTTACTAAATTGCAAAAACAATGTCTCTTTACAATTTTTTATTTTGTATTTTATAAGTAATTTTTTTATTATCATGTCTCAATGGACTGATTATTTAAAACACAAAATAATCTATTTGCACGAGGAGAAGGTTGGTTGCTTGTGGAGTGCAAGAATAAACTTTATGAAAGTATATAATATGGTTCAAATTCTTTAGAATATTGCGTCTAGCATTACAACTAAGATTAAATTTCAATAAGGCTTATAACAGTTGAGTTGGTCTTGTGGTCACTGAGGTAGTGCGATGTTCATCGTTATCTACGTTCGAACCAAGTTTAACCTAAATATAGCTTTTTGCTCAGCTGTTTTTTTTTTTTTAATTATTTTATTACACTTTTTATACATTTCTTTAATGGACGACGTAGGGTCTTGTCTTTTTAAACGGGCAGTTTGTATAGAAATAAAACTAAACAATTGCAAGTTTAAAATGTTTATTATTTCATTAAAACACTTAGGTAAGATAAAGTAAGTAATTGCTCATATATGTCCAAATTAATATACATTTCATATTAGTATGGCATAATCAAATTTAACCCTTTATAAACATTAAAAAAGGCATGCTTATGCTTAAAAGTTTGTTATCGAGAAAATGAATTCATCTGTGAAATACTTTACAGATTTATAGCTGCCAATATGTAGTGAATAAACATGTTATTTAAATAGAAAAAATCTATTTATAACAATAACATCACCACATAATCTGCAACATTTTAATGGTTTAACAATCAATCCATTGAGCATTTACTTACATGGTGTGTTTAAAAATACCTACTAGATTAATTAGTAGCGGATTGGCGCACCGTCCCCTGCTATAACTTGCTGTAAGCGGCTACGCATACCGCGCACCGTATTCCAACACAAATCTTTGCCTCTCATGTGCTCCCAAGTCGATGTCACGATCTCAACCAAGTTGTGTTTGTTCCCCACTTCCGTAGTGTCCCAATTTAAAACCATTTGACCCCATAGATTTTCTATAGGGTTAAAATCAGGACTTTTAGATGGCTAATTATTAACTGCCACACCTTCTTGAGCAGCTAACCAATCCTGCACAATACCTGCACGGTGGATGGAGCAGTTATCGTGCATGAAATAAATATGTGATGTTGGATAGGCAATTAGCACAGTCGGCAGCATGACGTCACGCAGAATCTCCAAATACAAACTACTATTAATCCTACCACCAACTTCCACCAATTCACCAGGTCCCATAGACGACATCCAGCCCCAGTAGCCCAGGGTTATTCTACCGCTGGTTCTACAAGGTAGCAAGCACTTCTTATTGTAGCGTTCTCCTTTCCTTCGCCATAAGATTTTACGTCCATCTTTGTCCGATTTAAATGATTTTTCATCAGTGAAGATCACAACATTTTTTTTTATTAAGAGCGTTGTCACATTTTGCACCTCTCTCGCTCACACAAAACCAAATTTTTAAGAATGTTAAATGAAAAAATGCTTTTGTGAAAAATGTAATCAATGGGCGGTCTACAAAATAATATTAATTTAATAGGTAGTTATCAAAAACACATTTCTATTGTGTTATTTAATAAACTTTTGTAATTAAGTGTTATGATCTGTTTTTGAGATGATGTAAATAAATGCCACAATAAAAATGTGTTTTTAATAATTACCTATTACATTTATATTATTTTGTAGACCGCCCATTGATTACATTTTTCAAAAATGCATCTTTTCATTTAACATTGTTAAAAATTTGGTCCCGTGTGAGCGAGAGAGGTGCAAAATGTGACAACCCTCTTAAGATAGGTTTGCTCTTGACTCTAGTCTAGGTCAGAGATGACACAGACAAAGTCGACGATGGAGCGAGCTTACCCAGAAGAAGCCTGTTAACTCTCACTTTGAAGATTTTCTACCCAATTAAAATTTAAATATTCCTGGGCAAAACGGACCCTTTCTTCGCGATGAGCAGGTGTCAATGCAATTTTCTGTGCCGGTTTATAATTCCTTATCCCAGCAGCGTGTAAATGCCTTCTCACTGTTTCCACTGAAATATTGTGGTTTATTGCGGTTACACGAATGGACAAAATGGATTTTCATCATGGCTTGAAACAATGGCCCGGTGGCGTTCGGATTCGGGACTATACTTGATGGCTTTTGCTCCTGGACGAATCCGCTGAATATTTCCATTGTCTCCATAACGTCTTAGCCATAGCCTGACCGTATTTCTCTAAAACAAAAAACATTTTTGGAACCGTGTATGTAACTTGTAAGGAGTGAATGTAATGGTAAAACAGCCAACTACGCGTTCATTAATTACAATCAATAAAATAAAATAGGTATAAAAAAAACACTTACTGCTATATTAAGTCGACGACCAATCTCTCTAATTCCAACTTTCTGCTCATGTAAAAATATGATTTTATGTTTGGTATAGTCATCAAGTTGAGACATGATGCTTTTTTACACCAAATTGCTTAAAAATACTTAACGAGTTATGTGGAACGATTTACAAATGTGTGTGCGCAGTCACGGCTATTAGGCGTAGTGTAACTTTTGTCACTTATATGAATTTATTATCTATCTCACGAAGCAAATGTATGTTTTACTTCGTATCCAACCATTCTTGGTAAATATAAATTCTGTGAACTTGAAGATTTTTAATTTACCCACCTGTTTACAAGATAAGTTATTAGGCGTAAATCATATTGGTCGTTCTTTAATAATGCAAGCAATATTGTAGAAATGACAACAAATTAAAAAAGGAACTGATAATAAATTGGTGGACGACTGTGTTTTCGAACCCACATGTTGTTCGTCGCCAATCCAGCATCAAACCGCTAAGCCACAAGAACTTGTTGGGAATACGCGAAATTAAAGATTGGGTTGTAATTATGTAGTATGACTTAAAAGCTTTTCAACTTTAATGTCAACGAGTTAATGATTAAAATAGCTTAACAAAATGATATATAATGCCGGTGGCTCCGACAATATTGGGTGGGTTTACCTTAACGTTACATGTTAAAGATCAAATTTGCGTGTCTGTATTATTATTGTATTTGTTCATCGAGTCCTCGAGCACTTGTCTGATAAGCTTATATAAATTGAATAAACCTTAATGTTACAAGCAGAGGGTCCAAATTCGTTTGTTTTTAGGGTGGGTCAGATAATGTTGACAACAGACTGTACTTTGAATAGGGAATATTACTCAAAGCTGAGACAGCAGATGGCGCCACTTTAACACGAGGTAAATAAAGCAAACGTCAATGGCAACACGTTTTTTGAAGTTTTTCAATATTATTTCAGCTTTATTTCATCCTTGTAGGTTAAAATAACACCAAAATGTTAAAAACACGCATAAAAGAATTTCAAACACATTTGTTTTTGTGATATTGAAATATATTTTTAACGTAACACTCAAGTAAATAGCACTAGAAATATTGTGTTTTTAAAATGACCAGAACAAAACCTTTAATGTCTTCTGTCTGTTAAGTGCTTGCAACGTTGCAATTTACCATTGCTTGCGAAGTTATTCGTTTTTAGTGAATTAATGAACGCCTTCCTTCCTGCATATACTACCTAATGGCACAACACTGATTCACTGACTGATGCATTATTACAGAATATTCCCGATGAACGGCTATCACTAAATGAATATATCAGTTGATTATAAACACAATTGGATTTCTCATTATAACTGTCACCTAACCATAGATATTTATTTTTTTATAACCACAGATGACAGAAGAGGCCAAACTTAATGTTTTCTGTTTATGTTATTTATTTATAGCCCTTATAAGTATCATTATAGGTTTACTTACCCAATGGTATACGGTCTTATACAATTCATTTAATATTAAAAATATTTACAATTTAAAATTATTAAGAACTTTAACCTTTTCATTATAACCTTTTAGTTATCTGGTGCAATGGTGCCCTCTAGCGGGAGCAATTGGCAGTAAGGTTCCCTATTGTCATTGTTGCCAACGAATGCAATTCAAGTTAGTTCTCTCATACGAATCATTAATTAGGTGTCGTGTCGTAAAATCAGAAAGAATGTGTTTTGAACATTTATTTTAATATGTCACGTTTTGTTAGCCCAAGGCAGGAAAATTATTTTAGCTTAATTGGTACCCTTCTACAAAGGAAAAAGGTCTCTGATTGTAACCTCTAGTGAATTATTTGCTAAATTCAAAATCATAAATATTTTTCTAAACCGCTTACTAAATATAAAACTAATACATTTCAAGCACTCAGCTCTAGATTTTCAGTCTAGACATAAAAATGTCCTAGATAAAAATCAGTAGTAATAAATTTAATAATTTCAGGATTTTCTGTATATCTCGGCAAAACTATCTTATGATAGTTTTGCCGAGATATACAGAAAAAATAAAATCATAAAAAAAATCAGAAAAAAAAATATAATCTTTATAGATTATATTTTTTTCTACCAGAACAATTTTTAGAACGATTGGAACTTCCAAGTGATCTAGTTTCAATAAAGGAGAAGGTAAAAAATGTTCTAGTTTATTTAATAAAACCATTTCAAAAGAAAACCTTTCGGCTACTTTCACCACAAGCTAAGTGGTCACCCAGAAATTCAATTAACCTTTTTTCAAACGTTCATTGTTTAAAAAATACAATGGCCTTTATTTCCGGACAAAAAATTGAGGGTCATAAATCAGGCTTCATATAATAATGGAACCAATTGATAGTGATCCGCACTAGAAAAGTTATAGGTAGTGCAAAGGTTGGATACCCTTATATAGGGTGACTGGTAATTAGTGACCGATACTTAAACACATGATTTTACACATGATAACAAGCAACTTTTACTATGGCACCAATCCTGAAATGGCGAAAAAAAAATCAGCTCTTCCTTACGTTTATGTTCGCATAACTCGTCAAAATGTAGGGACCAGCTGATTTTTTTTTCGCGATTTCCGGATTGGTGCCATAGTAAAAGTTGCTTGTTATCATGTGTAAAATCATGTGTTTAAGTATCGGTCACTAATTACCAGTCATCCTATATACAGCATGTATCAGAAAGATGTGGTCAAATTTAAGAGTGTAGTACAGGCTATCAAACTGAACAACTTTGTTCATTGGACCAACATCGCAATCACGAAAAAATGATCAACTGTCCCATACAAAACTACAATACCTATTCGACCCAAATGTATGGGACGGCTGATCATTTTTTCTCAATTACGATCCGATGGAGAAAGTTCAGTTTGATGGTGTGTACCAAACGCCGTTTTGACCTTTCTGATACACGCTGTATGTGTGTCTGATTTATTTCAGGACTTTTTGGCAGGAAACTTTATACAAGGTGTAACATAATTATACGCACAAGCTCAGAAGGGGTTATTGTACTCATCATTAAGAACAACTTTTACTGTGGGACCAAACCTGAAATCGTGAAAAAAAATCAGCTGTTCAGTACATTTATGTTCGCATAACTCGTCAAAATGTAGGGAACAGCAGATTTTTTTTCGGGATTTCAGGTTTGGTCCCAAAATAAAAGCTATTCATAATGATGGGTACAATGACCCCTTAAGAGGTTGTGCGATATTTATGTTACACCTTGTATAGTAAACCGTTTGTGAACCATTTCACGAATAAAATTATGGTGCTGTCTTTTCTCTTGACTTCAGCCCGCTTTCTGAAAACTTTTTCAAATTAAGCTAATGTCAGTCCTTACTCACATAAAAGTAGTTAAGTTCACGACAATTTTTAATGGATTTTGACGTAAGACTGACATTAAACACGCGTTGTTGAACAATCATCTAAGATTTTGTGGTAAAGGATCTTCATAAATCATAACATACATACATATGTACATACATAATCAGCCTATAATCTTCCCACTGCTGGGACACAGAGCTCATCTCGGTGAGAGGGGGTGGGCCGTAATCCACCACGCGGCCCCAGTGCGGGTTGGTAGATGTCACATGTCTTCGAATTTTTGGGTCTAGGACATGCCGGTTTCCTCAAGATGTTTTCTTCACCGTTTTGAAAGCAGTGGTGATGAAATTATTTATACAAAGTAAAGCGCCTGCCTGGGTTTGAACCTGCGACCTGCAACTCGTTAGTCGGGATCGTTACCACTGGGCCACCACTGCTCCTAAATCATAAGCTTTTCTCTTATTATACTCCAAATATTATAGTATCTTCAATGGTACTACAGGCATCATTCTGACAAATGCGTGCATTGACTCAATGGGTCCACTCAAATCTGTGTAGTTCCTTTCTCATATGCCCATATCAGATATCAATCTGCATGGTCTTCACGAGATCTGACCAAGATAATGTCTGAACTTTAAAAGAGACTGTGATCTCTAAGTTTATTTCGGTCTTTCTTCTCAGAATAGTTAGATAGGAAACACCGAACGCTTCTTATCAGCTTTAAAAAATAAGTTATTTTTGACGTGTAAAGGTGTTTTTTTTTAAACCAATTTACAAAAGTATTTAAATAATTTATAAGGGCAGCTACAAATCTTTGAACACGGACAGATAAATACTTAATGTTAAGTAATGTAAGAACAGATGTTTCAGTGATAAATGTGGTACAAATAATATTTCTCCACACGGAACGTTTTAATTTCAGTAATTTGTAGACAATTTGTATGAAATTGGCGTAATTTATTGATGTGAATTGTGTATGTAATAGATTTGAGAGTAATTCATGCCCATTGGTGATATAACGTTTCATATTGGTTCTTTGGTTATGATTGTTGTTGGCTGGTTTCGTTTGTTATATGTAAGTGTTAAGTGAACAAATTAATCATAGGTTTATGCGATTTGAAAGTAATTTTGTAAAATTTTATGGGGATCATCGGCAAAATATCGCAAAAAAAATTCTGTCCGCGAAAGACGCCATATTTAAACGAATCGCCTGATGATTTCACTATGATGTGATGTGAAAAAAATCATCACTGTTCTGTATAGATTTTACTCCTTTGCATGTTTTTATGTACTTTAAGCTAGTAATTTAAATAAAATTCTTGTCTTCGGTCGAAATGAAGCAATCTAGTTTTTTCACACATGAGAATATAGAAAAGATCTAAATTCTGGAAACTATAAAGGACCAAAGATAAATAAAATATCATACATTTTCTAGAGTTTGCACATTAATAGTCTTTATAAGCGTGCTGTGTAGAGGTTCATTAATCCATTGTTACCAGCCAGGTATTAGCAGGTTAGTTTTATACCCGAACCATTCTCTATGATTTAATTTATTTGCTTGGTAACTCTTTTCCTGCTGTTAATCAAAATCAAATCCAGAAAAAAATCTGCCACCAAAACTGGAGACCACAAAATTTTTATATCACATTATAAACCATGGTTGGTCGTAAAAATAATAATTAAAATGGCGTACTAAGCCATAATTACGTCACTATAGCCATTAAAGGAGCAAGTACCCACCTACCTATATTACTGCTTACTCCTTATGATGCCTATCATTCAGGTTAATTGTTTACTGGCCTTATAGGTAGTAATGGGCCATTTGTATGGGTAAGACATGTCGTTTGTCATTTGTTTTTAGATAGGATTAGCACGATGGTAATCCCAACGTTCATTTGTTTTGATACTTCTGATAGAATTTATTACTTTTATGGTGTCATAAATCTTTAGAGTCTCATTTACGATAGTACAATTGAAGTAGATAATGTAACCGTGCTAAAGTCTAGGATTAATCCATCTTGGATTGTAATTTCCTCGTGTTATTAGATTGCTAGGGTGAACGGGTGCGATCCAGCCGTGGAGAGAATGCGTTCTTGACACTTATCAGTTTCATACCAACGAATATATGTGTTTTGCGAATTTGATCCTTATTATAGCTAGAAATTGTCCAACTGACAGATGTCAGGCACGCATTCTCTCGACGGCCGGACTGTGTAGTACTGAATACGAGATAGACCGATTCAAGTTACTATCATTATTAACTCCAGTTTAGACAGAAGCAACATCAGCCTATAATGTTTACACTGCTGGGACACAGGTCTCTCTCTGCGAGAGAGAGCGCGCAGTAATCCATCACGCGTGCCTAGTGCGGGTTGGTGGATGTCACATATCTTCGAGTTTTTGGTTCTAGGACATGCCGGTTTCCTCACGATATTTTCCTTCACCGTTCGAGCAATGGTGGTAATGAGTTTAGGCATGGGTATGATAGAGCGCGAACGAAAACAGATCCACAACAAACAAAATAGAACACCATTTAAAATTTCTCTTGACATCAAAAGTGACATCGTAATAAGAATCACTTGCCCCTTCAATTAAAATCTGATTAATATTCCCCTTCATCAATATCCTCTTCTACTAATGAAATTTAAGCGTAACGAGCAATATCCAATTTTAACGATAATTACGAATCACGCGAAATTAAAATTTATACAATTTTATCATAATTGCGTTATTGTAGTTTAACAGTTGCCGATGGATGCTTCGAAAATAAATTTTATGAATTGTAAAATGTGGTTCGAACTGATGGGATTTCAGTAATGCTATGTAAAATATTATGATGTTTGCGTTTTGCGAAGTGAGCATAGCAGGTAAAATAAAACATATGCAAGCAGGCATATGTAGGTAAAATAAGTTAGACCTAGAGAAAAAAACTGGCCAAGTGAGTGTCGGACCACGCACAATGAAGGATGCTGTAGTTGGGATGAAGAAAGAAGATACAGAATTATCCCAAGAACAAACTGAACATTGTAGTTGAAAAACATGTGCTCCCATACATTCCAACTGCAAATGTAAGTTTGTACGCACAATTTTGAAAGATTTACCATGTTATATTAATACTATAGACTTCTTATAGGTTTTTCTGTAATCTACAGTTGTAGAACTATTTTCTGTATTTTTTTCAACATTTTTGGCTTAGCAGTTTCGGAGATTAAGGGGTATGGAAAATTTTCGTCTGTTTTCTTAAATAACTTTTTTTACTGTCTAATTTGCCCCCCAAAAGTGACCCCCATATTCAAAATTGATTTATTTACGTAACACGTCTGTGTTTGTGTCACAGAAATTGATATATGTACCAAATTTCAACTTAATGGGTCCATTAGATACGGAGCAAATTGGCTGTGACAGACGGACAGACAAGAATGATCATATAAGGGTTCAGTTTTTCCTTTTGAAGTACGGAGTTACGCGAAATTCAAACCCATTTTCTCATGAAATAACTATGGTTATATTAATAATAATATAATAATCGTTTATGGAAAAAAAAACAAATACATTCAAAAACAACCAATGTTAAACGATGATAGTTGCAATAGTTAAAACTGTGGCGCAGCTACCAACGTCCGACTCCTAGTGAGAGGGTAGATTGTTCCAAGACTAATACTTAAAATCAAGGTATTCAGATACTATCAGAGCTGTATGGGGACGAACGTTATCCTACTAATATTACATTATAAATGTGAAAGTTTGTGAAGATGTTTGGATGTTTGTTACTCAATCACGCAAAAAAGTCTTAACGGATTTGGTTGAAATTTTGCACACATATAGCTTAATCTAGATTAACACGTAGAATACTTTTTATCCTGGTGAACCGACATCCACGCGGGCGAAGCCGCGAGAAAAAGCTAGTCTTGCATAAAGATGGCGTTCTCACCAATGTTTATTAAAAATGGGCCAACATACTCATTTAAGATTTCATTCACGTATCTTACTGCAATTGAAGTGACATTTTTTATTACCACTAGCACGGTGCGGCTTTCGGAAAAAACTCCAGTCCACACGTGTAAGGAGCCTGCGCCGTATAGCCCTTTCTCTTTAATGCAAGCTTGGTTATAGCGCTCTCCTGGTCTTCTGTAGACTCTTTGCCTCCAATCGTGCGTGTATAGCATGAACCTCCACCGAAAACTCTCTTGACCAGTCATCCAGAGTCCAATTCATGTGTTCTCTAGCGTAACTTAGCCTTGAATTTCGATGCTGCCTTTCGAGTTTTGGATCATTTGCAAGTCTAAATGGCTTCAAGTTGGCTTCAGCAAGACGGCGCCGCCTCACTGTACACGTGGACAGGTTGCTCCTTCCAGCACATAGAAGGTGATTTTTGACTTTAACAGCCGTCTGAAATCGATTTCTCAACATTGTTGACATCAATATATCGATCCTCCCGCGCTGTCGTGCACCTTGTTCGGTCTGTTTCTGGTCTGCGAATATTTGATACAGTCTCTTCAAATCGCTGGAGCACTCTTTGAACGGTTGATAGCGACACACCAACAGTTCTCGCTGTACCCGTCATCAAGCATTGTTAGAATTCTGATACACTCTGCAGGGGTTATTGGCATGTTTTAAATTGAATTTGATCACAATGATGAATTTCTGCACAAGAAATGCCATATTTATGAACAGAAACAAAAATAAAATAAATGGTATCAAAGTTGTCCAAATTTTAAACAACGTCCTAAAAAAAAATAAAAAGGTTTTACTTCTTCCTAGGATTGTAATGAAATAAACTTTAATTCAGTTTTTATTTTAAAAGGATTGCTCAAATATTTTAAAAATTATCGCAATTTTTTATAACCGACCCGCTTTCTTTGCAGCCCATTGTATTACTTATATATTTTTGAGCTCATTTAGGTAAAATGGCGACGTGCTGCTACAGTTGTACTGGAGGCTTTATATCACAAACTTGATCAAAATGCCGTCTTGTATTATTTTAAGGAAATACCTGTATCATAATAGAATGGTTTCAGAATAACTACATAATATGTTCGTCACATCATAAAATTCTTATCAAAATTTCAGGAGAAAATCGCTTTTGAATCTTGTGCTATTGTAAGGTACTTTATGTTCGTGACTGTACGTTATTCCTGGGGCTGTATTATGAAATATTAATTTCATCATTTTTCCAATCGGAGAGAGAGACGTTACACATGACCGTTAGCATTAATACTTCCTCATACAGCTACTGTTCGCAATTCTAAAGCATATAATGAACTTTTAAATATGGAACTTAGAATATACTTAGTCCCTAGTTGTAACGCTGCATAGTATTTAGATAAGTGTTTCTTGTACAATTGAAGTTAAATAAAAATGTATTTATTTATTTATACGTTTTTTAAATAAACCTTTCTAAAAAGGCCACAGCAGAAAAAAATAAAATCAACTACGCAAACGAAACACCGTTGTCTACAATCACAAAGCGGCATTAAATGATCATGTTCAGAATTCTATTAAAAAGCAAAATGTAGGCTATAATTACCCCTGTAAACTAGCTTTACCTGATCCCACATTAGTATAATCAGCCTATAATGTTCCGACTGCTGGGACACG
Source organism: Fissipunctia ypsillon (assembly GCA_947568875.1). NCBI lineage: Eukaryota > Metazoa > Arthropoda > Insecta > Lepidoptera > Noctuidae > Fissipunctia > Fissipunctia ypsillon. Next base: position 8,730,003 of record OX387664.1, on the reverse strand, counting down.
GGCCTCCTCTCTGTGAGAGGGAGTGGGCCGTAATCCACCACGCGGGTCCAGAGCGGATTGGTAGATGTCACATGATTTGATGAGTTTTATGAATTATTCCACTTATTCTATAATCTTTGCTGCCCTACTATACAGATAAAAATATCAATAAGATCTCCCCCACGGTGGATTACAAAAGGTCTTAGAATTTGCTGTAAACGTAAGCGACAACTTTTATGGGACTACAGGAAAAAACCTACAGAAAATAATAAAACTAAATTCTTAAATTTATCCTCACGATTAAATCAGATCATTAAGTTAACGCAAAAGTCTCGCAATGATAATTACATTAAAACTGCCCGAAATAAATCGCAAGCTACTTGGAAGATTATAAATACCAATAAACTAAATATACCAAAGGATCTACAACAGATTACTGTAGATGGTAATATAATAACTGACCCTACACAGATTGCAAACTATTTTAATAATTTCTTCATTGATAAAACTAAAGCTTCCATACCAAACCATTCAAGATGCCAAATCCCGTTCGAACCCAACTCAATATTTATGCGTCCAACTATACCAGAAGATATATACAAAATAATTAGAGCCCTCAAGAACACAAATAGTACCGGATATGACAATATATCAACAAAAGTTTTAAAACACGTATCCATTAAGTTATCATTTATACTTAGTCATATAATAAATTTAAGTATAGCGAATGGGGTCTACCCAGAAAAGTTAAAATTAACTATAATTAAACCTTTATTTAAGAAAAATAATAAAAATTACATGAGCTGCTATCGTCCAATAGCGCTTGTACCGGTCATATCGAAGATATTCGAGAAAGTGATCCATGATGGCATTTATAGTTACTTTGAAAGAAACAATTTACTTTGTAAAGAACAGATTGGCTTTCGTAAAAATAAATCAATTAATATAGCAGTATATAATTTTCTCCACACCATATTAACCCACATGGATAGAGGTAAACAAACGTGTGCACTGTTTATGGACCTCACAAAAGCTTTCGATTATGTGGACCATGAAATACTCTTAAATAAATTATACGCTTATGGCGCCAGAGGAAACATTTATGACCTAATTAAATCTTACTTAAGTAATAGAACGCAAATAACACAAATAACAAGGATATGTCCCTATGCGAAAAAAATGATAACCTATTCATTCTCACGTAGACAGGTTACATCTGGCGTTCCACAAGGTAGTGTATTGGGTCCGCCTCTTTTTATAATATACATCAATGACCTTCCAAAAGCGACAAAATACAACACAATCCTATTTGCTGATGATAGTACAGTACTGTTCACAGGAGATAATAAATCACTTATGGAACCTGAGATAAATATGACTTTAGATAGCGTTATAAACTGGTTGACATCAAACAATTTACATATTAATCTCGACAAAACAAATTTCATGACATTCAGAAGTAGAGTAAGTAAAATAGCAAACATGAACATAAATTACAAAAATAATAAGATCCAAGAAGTTGACGTTACGAGGTTTCTGGGTATAAAGATAGATAAAAATTTGAATTTTAAAGAACATATCCATACATTATGCACTAAATTGAATACCTTCTCTTATGCATTGTTTAAACTTAGACAAACGGTCAGTACTTCTACAGTCCTTACAGCCTACAACGGCTATGTTGCACCTATTCTAAAGTATTGCGTTATTTTTTGGGGTAATTCTACTAATAAAGAAGAGGTATTTAAAGCACAGAAGAAATGTATACGAGCCATAACTAGTATAAAAGTAACTGATAGCTGCAGACCATCATTTTTGAAATTAAATATTCTTACCTTACCATGCTTATATATATTAGAGGTTATAATGTTTGTTAGGAAAAATACAAACTACTTTAATAAGTTAAATAGCAAAAGATACAAATTCAATATATGTTTACCAATCAATAAAACAGCGTTATTAAATAAAAGTATATTATGTATGGCTCCACGCATATATAACCATTTACCAAATTCACTTCTGGAGATAAGTGATATAAATATATTTAAAAATAATATAAAAACACTGTTACTAAAAAAAAACACATTACTCTGTCACTGAATATTTACAGGATAAACTTGTATAATGTTACTCCATACGATATTTTAAATAACGTCTTTCAATTGTTAAATTCTAGTTTTATAGATCTGTGTATTTGTAAATTTGCATGCCCTATGGTAGGATATGGCTAATGGACACTATTGTTTGTATAAGACCTTTCTTTTGTACCCATATTCGCAAATGAATAAATGATTATGATTATGATTATTATGATTATTACATGTCTTCGAATTTTTGGTTTTTAGACATACCCGTTTCCTCACGATGTTTTCCTTTACCGTTTTGAGAGCAGCGGTGATGAAATAATTTGCATAAAGTAAAACGCCTGTCAGGGTTCGAACTTACGACCTACAACTCGTATGTTGCGGTCGTTACCACTGGGCAACCACTCCTCTCACACTGACTCATCCCACATTGTTTGAGCTATATCCGCTTCATATCACATGATTAAATACTGAACAGTGACCAAACTATTAAAGTTTACGTTAATATTCACATAATAAAATTAATCCTAAAAGGCAGCGCTTACAACATAAAGATACATTGTACATTATAATTATTATCAAACACAACAATCATTAAAAAACTAATTGTATATATGTGTAAAAAAAGGGGAAGACCTCACTGGCCATTTAAAATTAAAAGAGGGATTATTTTTCAAATAACATTATTTCAGTCAAATGGAATCGTGAAAACATTTTCCCCAGTAAAACACCCACAGTGAAAACAATTATTAGTCATACTGAAAGCATTTTTTTTATGCTAGCACCATTCAAAGATTTGGTCGCGTCGGTGAGACATCACACACATAACCATACCAAAGAAGGTACAAGCCAATCATAGCGCTTTTATAAGCCAAAACCCGGTTTCTGGAAAGAAAATTCAACGCTTCAAAATTAAACGCAAGTCAAGAGATCCGTTTTGCTGTTGTTGATAATTCAGTCAACCAATCACAAAAGTTTACGGGGGCTTGATTATTCGTTAGGTTTTTTGTTCCACAAACCGGGCGTTAGTTTCTGTAGTCTACATACCCCTGTATTCAAAATGAAGCCCTAGCCGTGACACGGCGCTTCACTTAATGGGTTTTGCTTTAAATGTGCTGTTTCACGCTAGCACGACAATTAAGCTTGGGGCATAGTTGTAGCATGTATTGATATATGTAGGTACCTATTATTTACGTAGAGTTTCACAGAAATGTGGGAGATTAATTTATGATTTTCTAGGTCATATTGTTACAGACATGATTCTCTCGATATTTTTTGAAGTGGAACTTCTTAGGCGGCAAGTCAATAACTGGGTGCCAACCACCACCTCTTAAAGCAGTATTATTGTAATCTTACTTCAGTGTGAGAAAGAGATGGAGCTATACAGAACGTCTAGCTCCATCTCATTCCCACACTGAAGTAAGATTATAATAATACTGCTTTAAGAGGTGGTGGTCTAGCTCCTGGACGAGAATTGAGAGTGTTTGACACACATAAACATGAACATGAAAGAGAAGATCTCTCTCTTTCTCTCTCTGTCTCACACCAAATCTCGCTTATTCTTTATTTTTTAAGAAGTTTAACTTCTATCACGCAATTTTTTTAATATTTTCACTTTTCTCTGTTAGACAGTTTTGTCTCTATCTTTATACCTAATATTGCAAGTTTAACATATCATAAAGAAACTACCTATATTGTTTTAAAACCAAAATACAACAGAAGGCATCACGGATTTAGTTAAAACTCATACGAAATTCGCCAAATTTATTGATTTATATGTATAATATGTATGTATTATTACGTCTTGTCACTGTAGTACGTGGCAGGCATACTGAAGTCGTATATTACAAACCTTCTTCAATTTTTTCAGGAGATTTTTCCATCATGGCTGACACTTCATATTTTGTTTATTTAAATCGTACCGAAAGTATAATCAACTCTGAGGCAACTTTAGGATGTAACTGAGAAACAAATCTTGGTCTGCTACTACAACTAAAATTAAATAAACACTAATATTATACAAATATCCTGTATATACCTAACAGTAACCTATGATATATGTCATAAAAATAAAATAAATAAATACGAATATCTGCTCCCGAAATTATAACATGTATCAGCATAAATATCTACGTCCATCTTATAGCAAAATCAAACGGGTCATATTTATTTACTTCGTATATTGCCACTTTCATCTTCAGCTACTTTAAGTCCCGGATTCTTGTAATAAATATTTAAATGAGAATTAGTTAAATAAATATAGTCCGAGTATCAATTCGGGTTATTCCCAAGAGTAATAATATAATGCTCAAACAGCGTATATTTATGTGTTTTTGTCCAAAATCTTGCTATTATTCTTAAGATAAGATATTATGATCTCTATAGCCGAGTTGATTCCAAATAAGTGTATGAAAATCTGTAAGCTAAAGCAAAGTAATCGAGTTTTATGAAAAAATCCTTCAAATTTGTTTCTTTTCTTTTCAGATCGGAAATTTTCTTCACCAATCGACCTCACTAATGAAGCAATCCGCAGACGGGATATTGGAGTAGCAGCCGTTTGCGCCACCTTCCGCGCGCAATAAAACAACATACTCTGCTGACACCGCCAGAGACTCTACTCAAACAAAAATAAACCCTATCACAACGGCACAGACCACAGTCTCCCAACATCCCGCAGTCAAATGGCTCTGCTCCGAATTGAAAACACAATCGAAGCAATATGTCAATTAAAGCCTATTCTCAATTGTAATCAAGCGCGCCATTCTAAGACCAAAAAGCTACGCGACGAGGTCGTATTTCAGACTTGATTCGTTAACGCAATTATTTAGGTATCGTAGCTAAACAAAGAGAGAAACAAAACCAATGTATGGTTACGTCAGGATAACGAACAAATTAATCGTCACCCAAACCAGGGATTCGTATGGCGACTCAAAGTCATAACTCCTACTGTTCACTGCCTAGCTTTGTTGCTTTACCTTCGTGTCTTCTCGTGCTGGCGTCTATTCTGTTGCAACCGACGCTTGCCTCGGTTGAACTAGAATCATTCCTAAGTCCAGAGTTCAACGTAAGCAACCCAAACTCCACGGTCAACTGGACGTTTCCGGACGACAACTCCACATTCTTGAAGCAAGGTCATATAAAACATTCAAAATATTCCATACCTACCACTATTTTCTTGGTCACAGTATTTTTGATAGTCATAGTCGGAACTATAATAGGAAACGTACTAGTTTGTGTTGCAGTGCGTTTAGTTAGAAAATTGAGACGGCCTAGTAATTACTTGATAGTTTCGCTGGCAGTGAGTGACTTGTGTGTTGCGTGTATAGTAATGCCAGTAGCCACCGTGTATGATATTATGGGAACGTGGCCTTTCGGACCGATCATATGCGATTTTTGGGTATCAAGCGACGTTTTATCCTGTACTGCGAGCATCCTCAACTTATGTATGATCTCTGTGGATCGATACTATGCCATAACGAAACCTCTAGAGTATGGTGTGAAAAGAACACCTCGAAGAATGCTCTTATGCGTCTTCATTGTATGGGTTAGCGCCGCATTCATATCCCTCCCGCCGGTCCTAATCCTCGGTAATGAGAAGACTGAAACCTCTTGTTCTGTGTCACAGAATCAGGCGTACCAAATCTATGCGACTTTTGGTTCGTTCTACATCCCGTTGACTGTAATGATCGTGGTCTATTATAAGATATTTAGAGCTGCTAGGAAGATTGTAAAAGATGAGAAACGTGCTCAATCGCATTTGGAGACGCACTGTTACTTGGAGATAAATGTGAAGAACGGTGGAGCGGCGGAAGCGAAATTGTTAGGCAACCAGCCGGCACAGCCTCCCCCCAGAGGATCCACAGCTAGTACCAATACAACAGTGAGTTTATTCATATAATTTGACTTCATTTTCTTCTTCGATCATTGAGGGTTGGCCTTCAACTCTGAATACTTTTCCTTGTATCTTGCAAGGTTTAATAACAATTGTTTTGCCAAATTTTATCTTATACTACACGTCATGTGTCAATTTTTATCTTATAATACACGTCATGTGTAAATAAATATAATAAAAATCTGACAAGGGCTTCCTAGCTATGTTATTTTGTCTAAATTGTTTACTGAATAATTTAAGCATGCATTTTCAAGCAGCATCCGTTAAGGATTTAAGGAATAAGGATTTTGGCAGATAAATACGGAAGCAATCTTGGTGACTGCAGTATGAGCAATTAATTGTTTTCTTATTTAAACCCCTTCGAGTTATCCTTAATGCTTTCGCGGACGGTGAACGAGACACAATAGAAGTTTTACTGTTATGACGGTTATATAGATTTAAAGCACACGTGAGAGCGTTAATAACTTTAGAAATACTATACTTTATAAATACTATACCATACTTTTTTTAGTATCGCGTTTACAAAGAGTCCGTAAGATTTTTAATTGATCATCAGTTTGTCGCATCTCACGTTGAACTTGTTAGCCCTAGGTATATTCTTAAATACTATATATATATATATACTTACTATATGCAAACCCTTCAAACTTCTTTAAAATTTTAACAATGTTGATCCGAATATTCCGACAAGAAAACTTGACATAGCATGTTCAAAGACAACATGATCTCATATTATCTTTGAACATCAAAATGTATATTGTGTAACAGATTGTTTTTTGTTACAGTGTAGCGTAGACAAAACGGAAAGCACAATCGGGAGATGCTTCAGCGGCCAAAGAAAGTCGAACGAGTCCCAGTGTCCGATGTTGCAACAACCAAAGACTCCTACGAAGCCTATCCATACCATAAACCGGTCGCCAACACAGCTGGTGCCCGGGAAACTAACAGTTAAGGAGAGGCAGAGACAACCCTCAGAGAGCAGTCAGAAGAATACGACGAACAGAATCCGATCATCGCTCTCAAATTTTGCTCATAAAAGCCATATCGCCAAAGACTTATTGCATCCCCAGAACGCAGTGCATCAGAAGAAGCTACGGTTCCAACTAGCCAAAGAACGCAAAGCGTCCACAACCCTTGGTATAATCATGTCAGCTTTTGTCATCTGTTGGCTACCATTCTTCGTGTTAGCTTTGCTCCGACCGTTTGTTAAAGAAGATGCGATCCCTGACGCAGTGAGCGCACTCTTCCTCTGGTTGGGCTACTTAAACAGTTTGCTCAACCCAGTCATATACGCGACTCTGAACCGAGACTTCAGAAAGCCGTTCCAAGAGATCCTCTTCTTCAGATGTGGCAATTTGAACCACATGATGCGTGAGGAGTTCTACCACAGTCAGTACGGTGATCCTGATCAACACTACTGTGTGAATAATACTACCAAAATGCATAACTATGAGGAGGGTGTTGAGATAGTTTCGGCCATGGATAGAGAGGAGACACGAGCTTCAGAGAGTTTTCTATGATCGTCAATGCCAGAGGTCGATACCAGAGACCTGGATACTGTGATCTAATTAAGACTTTTTTATATAGAACCGCGGTCTAAAAGTGTTGATTTTGTCAAATTCATTCGTTTTAATAACTTGTGTATTATAAAAGGCTGTTTCTACAACTAGTCGTTACTTATGTATATGTACTCGAGGTTTCGTTTGATGATGTAAAATACATAGTAGTAAGCCATTTTATATCTGCAATCAGAGAGTGTGACACGTGTTTTAGATAAAATAGCAGCTATTGTAAATATTAATCATTTAATAATATGATGACAGTGACGTTCCGTTGTGTCACTATTGTCATCTGTCATGTGTAAATTAATTGTATGATACATTTCGTTTCGGTGTTCTAGAAACATTTTCTCTTTGCAAATATAAATGGACCTCAAGTAAGTTGTACGATTTTATTATTAGGCAGGTATCGTAAGTCACATGGTACAGTACGTCACTATATAAATAAATAGAATAATAATGGGATGTGAATGTATAATTATTATGTAATAAATTTGGAACGACCAAAGAGGATAATATTAACTTGAAACGCGAGGTTTTTTTAAGTATAAGATGTTGTGAATTTGATAAACTTTAATAATAGAAGTGTATTATATTGTTAAAAAAATAAATGATGTATGTGACATTAAGTTAGTCAGAAGTATTAATCCATGTGATAGTAGATATAGAATTCTATTATTGGTTAGGTTTCATAATATATATATTTGTTTTGTATAAATCTTTTATTTTTATTTGTTTATCAGGTATATTTTCTTATAATATACTTATATGTATAATTTAATGTAAATATATAACAGCAAAATATCTTTCAGAACTACATGTGGTTGAAGTTAAAAATAATTAATAGGCACTGCCAGATTAATAATAATAAAACAATATTATAAAGTCTAATAGCCATAGGATTGTAGAAAATACATTTGCTTTATAATCTTCAAGTGTATAGTCACTCAGCTAGACTAGCTATCAACCTATCTTATGTCATTATCAACTGTATCTTATTACGAATAGAGCTCATAATGCCTTGTATAACTTTGACAGAAACTGTGGTTCAGAGTTGCCTTCTTATGATATTCATTTCTTCTTCATAATTTATTAGGAGTAAACTATTCTACTATTGTATGTGTTATAAAATATATATTCGTTAATACGTAATTATATTTAATTTAATTCACTTATGTTTCAAATTAGATTAACTTAGAACAAAAGTCAGTGTTGTAAATATTGTTAATAATACTAATGACATTATGATTAATAATAAAACGGTTAATAAGTATAAATAATAAGTGAATATATTGCAGAAACCGTGTGGGGAAACTACGCTTGGAAAAAATAATTTGACAGTTCAATTGATGTTTTTATTAATAACGTACATACTAAAATTTCTTTGGTGTAGTTTCTTTCCATTTGTGAATATTGTGGTTGTTAATAAATAGATGTATTAATAATATGACCACAAATTTGTCAGTACTTCTAGGTCTAAAATTCATTTTGTAAATCTTATAGTTAGGATTAATGCCATATTCTGCCACCAAAATATATTTTTCAATATCTACATAATATGTTGTTTGAAAGTTACATTTTGTTCGTTATTAAACGTTGAAGTATTTTAAAGTTTCAATGAACGTGTAATAGCAAATAAATATTTTCCATCTATGAGATATACCTATATCTTAATCAACTTGACTCCCAACAGCCACCTAAACAAGCAGGATTCCGACAAGGTCTCTCCACTACTGACCACCCACAATCTCTCAACCAAATATTAGAGAAGTGCACAGAATTCGAAATCCCTCTGTATCTAGCATTCGTTGACTACGCCAAAGCGTTTGACAGCATTCACCATGATTTATTATTTAAGGCACTCCTGAATCAAAATATAGAAACCACCTATGTAAATCTTTTGAAAACCCTAATATTACATTGCGATAGTACAGCAGCTTTAAAAATTAACACCACAGGACCATCTTTCTCTGTTTAAAGAGGTGTCAAGCAAGGAGACCCGCTGTCTCCTATGCTGTTCACTTCACACTTGACGAGGTTTTTAAAAGCCTATCTGATACCTGGTGGTTAACCAACCTGCGTTTCGCCGATGATATTGTACTATTTTCATCTTCGGCAGTTGATTTAAGCGAAATGCTAAGTAACCTAAGTAAGGTGAGACCCGAGATTGGACAAAATGAACTTGTCAAAGGACATGGATTTGTGCCCGGTTGATGGCAATAGGCTCGCCCCCTATTACATGGAACTTAAACATAACTGGCGAAATGTGGATGTACTAATAGGTACACCTCTGCCCAAACCTTCGGGGAAACAAGGCGTGACGTTATGTTATGTCAAAGACCAAACTCATAACACACAGCGTCCAACGTAAACTGTATGTAGACAGTGTGGAGGTTGCATATTATGTTCAAGAATACATCTACCTCGGCCAAATAGTCTCATTCCAGGCGAAACAAGAAAACGAAGTTGCTAGACGCAATGAAAACGCGTGGAAGAGCTATTGGTCGATGAAAAACCTCATGAAAGGAAGCTTACCAATTTGCCACAAACGCAAATTAATGGACACGTGCATGCTCCCTATCCTCACATACGGCGCTTAATCCTGGTGTTTGACGGTTCAGCAGAGGTTCAAGCTTGAAGTTTGCCAGCGAGCAATGGAGCGCAGCATTCTTGGGGTCAGGTTAACGGACCGTGTTATGAACATAGTTCTGCGCTCTAATAGACAAATCGCTGACGTCACCCAAAAAGCAGCCAAACTTAAGTGGGACTGGGCCGGACATGTTTGCCGTGTATCAAACGAGTCATGGGCCAAATCTACCACCATGTGAGTCCCAAAAAACGTCAGTCGACATCGAGGCAGACCCAGGAGAAGATGGCGGGGCGACTTTGACGCTTACAGACAGGATTGTGCTCAAAACAGAGATGAGTGGAAAGGAGAAAGGGAGGCCTTTGCCCTGCAGCGGGATAATACAGGCTAAAAATAAATAAAATAATAATACTTATTATCTTCAACATTTATTTTTAATAGAAGCTGGAATGATTAAGTCACAAATGATAATTTTTGTAAAATCATTGTAGATTTCAGAAAGGTTTTCTCCAATTTTTCATTATTTATATAAATGTAGGAAAGTGATAAGTTCTGTGTGTATCAGATTTCTATGATTTTAATCAGAAAAGTATCTACTCGTTGCAAATCATTCTGGCTTGTACTTATCTTACTAAACCAGGACCTGGTCACGTCAAAACTCTGATCAGTGAACTGGTTGGTTGACGAAAACCAAAACGTCTTTTCCTAAAGTTAACATGAGAATTTTTTCTCTCTGTTTCCTCTTCTTCAACCGCAATCGACTTTTTTAGCCATAATCAGATAATATAGTAAAATTTTTAAAAAGTGAGAAGTATTCCACTGAATAATCTCTCAATTTAAAATGAAAATTGACAAAAGGCTTTCATAAATCTGTAGAAAGTATAACAATCGGGTCAAGAGGTCTGGTACCTACAAAGATAATTTAAGGAACCCTGCAGGCGAGGTTTCTTTATTGTCTTCTGATTGTACACTTCCTCCTTTGGCTTTATTTTCCCCTTAAACCAAATTGCTGAATAGCTCTTGAGCTCAGCGTTGGTAAAAATAAAATGCAAATCGCCAACCTAAAGTGCACTGGACGCACTCAAACATCATCACCCGTCGGGAGCTCTTTAATGTATCCATTTTTAATGGCTTTCAAGACAAACAACGTAGCAATATAATCTCGTTGTCGTCGTCTCATCGTAACATTATCTTATATGTATTTTACTTTACCTTTTCCACAATAATTCTACGACATTATCATTAATGACTTAACATCCAGCTTTCAATAACAGTTGTTTACCATATTCCAAAGTTTACGTTTACCTCTATAAATTGTAAATAATTAAAAGTTCACTTTAAATAGAGCTCTTAAAGTACAAAGCACCGTTACGTTTGTTAATTCAAGATTTATCTGTGTTCCTTATTTTTTATTTATATAATGTATTTATTCTATAGATAATCTAATGTAAGGTTAAGGTTACAACATTGAATGTATAGAAATTAAAAGTGTAAATAAAATATGTACATTCTTTGTTGTGGCACTATTGATATAGTTTAAGTACACATTTGTGAATGATGACTATTTGAAAGTATGCACATTGAAGGACTACCCATTACTTTTTGTGTAGCCGTAGCTTTTCTTGTATTTTCAAAGTCAACTCCATAAATAAGCATCAACAAAGCATTCGACAACCCTAACATCAAAATTTTTGCAATGTCAAAAGTGTTAAACATCTTACTACGTTTAATAAAATAAGAAAAAGGAATATATAATATAGTTTTTATTACATCAAAACACAAAGAGGGCTTTAGTAATGATGGTATGCAACAAGGGTCCATCTTCGGCCCGCTACTATTTTTGGAGTATTAAGTATCTAAGTAAGTATTTCTAATTTCAATATACAGGTATACCTCAATGGATGCAAAAAAATGTCTTAATTCACAATTGTGTAATTTTTTTAGCATTGACGTCGTGTTACGTATGTAACAATGTACATTAAGTATTAATGTATGGAAAACTTTCATAGTAGTGAAACGAATGGAATTCTTATCTTTTGGCATTGTTGTATTTTTCTTATGTAGGGGTCCTAAAAGTGACGAAATAAAAATTAGATTCGATGTTGTTTTGTTTTATTTTACCCTTCAAAATACTCACTACATAATACACTATAAACTTTCGAGAAACCAATTTATTTATGAATACAACATTACTTATACTAGGGAATGCAATCTCGTTCTCGCGAGATCTCGGCCATATTGACCAAGATTAATCTCGGCTGAAAAATAGAATGAGATCTCGCAAGATTAACGAGATTGCTTATGAGAATGAAAACATGTGCTTTTCGAAGCGGAGCATGTGTTTATCGGCAGGTTTAAGGGAGAAGTCTTACAGTTTGCAGACTATTTGCGCTGATTTAACTTTCCGATCTCGCGAGATTTTGGCGAAATTGCATTCCCAAACTATACTAGCTCTTCAAATGACTAGGACACATACATGCCTTCTTCCCATGGGGGTAGGCAAAAACTATATAACGGCACCTGCCACGACCCTTGCATATTACGCGACTAACAAAAGGAAATGCCGGGAGGGGGTGCCCTAGAAGGACATAATAATAATGACCTTATTGGTGATGTTCTTCAGAAAAGTCAGGTGCGTAATACTCGCAACCAGTGTGCGTGAATGACCAGAAGCCCAATTCCCGTAATTAAAAACGTTCAAAATCTAGTCGCAATCTCATCTCAGCGACAATCAAATGTCAAAAACTTGTCGAAGATGTAGGAAAATTATGGGTATTTTGACATATTGAGACTCAGATCAGACTGTGAACGTTCTTAAAATTACGGGAATTGCTCCTCAAATGTATGAACGTAAACGAAGCAAAATGAGTATGTAAGGATCGTTGCAGGTGGCGTTTTGTAATGCCTAGGTATTAAGAGAAATAATAATCTTAACCAGCAGTGGAGAACCATTGGCAAACACTATCTGTTTGCCGTCAGCATAATTTTTTTAGCGATTAGGTACCTACTTATTATAATTTTAAAATAATACACATAACATCTTCTTTCAATTAAGGTTGAATGTCAAAAGAATGACTTTTGCAAATTAAAAGGCAGCAAGCGTTTAGCCAGAACATTTAAAACTTTTAAAATGGGTAAATAATTAACGCTTGCGTCATATAACTCATTAATTATCATAAATAACAGGTCTTTGACAGTGACTTTCCGACCTTTACCTACGTTTATTTCCTAATATTTATACAAAACTGAGTTCATTGGCCCAAGCCAGCTGCTTAATGTAGAAATATGCGTTGGCAGGTTGATCAGTACGCGCTTCAAGTTGACGACCAAGCTGACCTGTTAATAGATAAACATTTTTTTTTTTTGATGAATCAGTAAATGTAAGTCTTGTAAAAGGCCGCTTCTTCCGCGTGATTGTCGAAAATTATGCCACGGCAACGTACTACCGGGATAAAAAAAATATCCTAAATTCTATTTCTGGTCATGATCTATCATCCGTGTGCCCATCTATCAGTGACCAATGGTGACCAAACCAAATGAAGTACCATTTACCAATAAAGGAAGTGGTAATCTGAACAACTCAGTTACCTGCTAAGCTTGGGAATGAGCTGCTCGCTCTGCTAAGCCTTGTGATAAAACTATAAAACTAGACGTTTTATTTATTATGCAAATATTTTTATACACATTGACATTGATGAATAATGAACGAAATGACTTTAATTTTTACTTTATTATTTACCGTATTAGATTACTTTAATTATTATAAATGTGAAGACTATGTGGATATTTTTTTTCCTTTCTCAGTTAGTTTTAATGATGATCTGATAATTTGAGTACCTTATGCAGCACCCAAATGGTCTTTCTTTGGTATTGTTCGTCGAGCCGTTGAGCTCTAAGTTCCGAGTTGAGCTACACGATTACTGACAAATGCTTGCACTGACTGGACAGATCCACTCGTGTGATTTTTGCCTCTAAATACGATTTCAGACACGGATATACATGGGGCTCACATGATCTGACCAAGATTATATCTGGACTTTAAAAGAGACTGACCCCTGAGCTTGTTTCGCCATTTCTTCTCAGAAGTAGTCGGATAGGAAATGTCAACTCCATCTAGTTTATTTTTTAAATATGACGTGTAAAAGTGATTCTGAAACCCTATTTCCAGAATAAACAATTTCATTTCCTTTCATTTCACCAATTTATTTTCCCACATCAAAAAGAAAATTGTAGAGATACCTAGATGACATAAAATCTGATCCGTATCGATACTTATATTTTGTAGACATAAAATATTAACAGTAACTTAATATTACTGAATGTTACCTACCGAGATAGGAATCAAATTAACGATTGTTTGTTGTTTTCCGTTTCCTTTCCGAAAGTTCATTGACATGTTCCGAGAAAGATTCACTGAAAAGGCCTTCTATTGTAATATTTTTAATTTTGTAATAGATTGTCATCAGATTGCCTCGTTGTTGGTCTATTGGTCGCAAACGCTACTGCTGAGCATGAGATCCTGGGCTCGATTCTCGGGTCGGGCAAGATGTTATTGGGTATTTTCATCTAGAACTTCTCAGTAGCAGCCCAGAGTCTGGATTCCTAGCCAGTTGAAGGCAATAGGCTCGCGTTCTATTATATAACATAACATAACATCACGCCTTGTTTCCCCGAAGGGTTAGGCAGAGGTGTGTGTGTTATATGGGACTTAAAAAAATATAACTGGCGAAATGTGGGTGCACTATATATTATATACACCTCTGCCCAATCCTTCGGGGAAACAAGGCGTGACGTTATGTTATATCAATTTGTTCTTTAAGTATAGCCTTTAAACTCAGATAATTTTAACAAAAGAAATAATGCCCTTTGAGTTTGTGTCAGCATTGTTCTCAACCTATCGAGTTCTGCTGATTCACCAATGAGTCAAGAACAATAAGATTTTGATGCGTCTCATTAGATGGGGTTCGATAGGTTAACCGACGGCTGTCATCATCTGCCTGCCTTTTCCTAACTACATGTTGGGGTCGGCTTCCAGTCTAACCGAATGCAGCTGAATATCAGTATTTTACATGGAGCTCCACAACCCAGTTACTGGATAATATGGTACCCCTTGGTAAGATTCGTTGTCAGACTTTCAGACTTCTGACGACCCATAACGACTGTCAAAGATCCACGAACGACAGCTGGGCCTAACGGCTTAACGTGCTTTCCAAGGCACGGCGGGTCTCGGTATGTAAAGATGGTCACCCATCCACGGACTAACCGCGACAAGCGTGGCTTAACCTGATCGATCGACCCGTGTGGCTGTTATTACTTAGCCACGAGCCCAGATAGGTAAACGGCTGTAAGGTAGGAAAAACCGTCGAATCTTAAACAAATATATACCTGTGTGCCGTCTTAAGGTACGCTTACAGAGATGTTTTATCAGGTCTTGTTAACTCAGAGTTACCCACTTGTTAGTCGTGAGTCAGTGTTCACGAGCGCTACTGCTGAGTATGAGGTCCTGGGTTTGATTCCCAGATCGTACAAAGTGATATTGGATTTTTTTATCTGGAATTTCTCAGTGGCAGACCGGAGTTCACATAATTATGTGCTCGGTTGATGGCAATAGGTCACCCCTGTTACATGGGACTTAAACATAGCTGGCAAAATGTGGGTGTAGGATAGGTACAGACCTCTAGATAGGTAGACCTCTGCCTAACCCTTCGGAGATCCGAAGGGTTAGGCAGAGGTCTTCAAGGCACGGGAGGGGCGTGATGTTATGTTATTTAGTTATGTTATGTATTTTATGTTAACGTTCTCTTCCTAAAGCGCCTGCTACATGGTCGCCAACCGCATCCCCGACAGAGGTGACCTTGGTTGGCGACCGGCAGAGCTGTTTCAGTTTTTTTTTTTAATAATAATAATCGTTTATTTATAAAAAGAGGCACATTTACAATAAGTAACTTAACTATGTAAAGCACAGTTGCTTATTTGCCTGATCTATGTTGGAGCTGTGCCTCAGGCTAGGCAGTGCATAAATACTTAAAATAATAAATTAACAATGAGTATAGCGGGTCTATATGCAGAGAACAAGTAAGTATGTCTTCTGGCTGTGCTTAGGCGATGGTTAGTAAAAATTTACTATATATTTTTTACAGCTAAAGTAATTTAATTTATAGATACAAGTTTATAAGTTTTCTATTTAATCTATTGTACAGAAATGGGCCTAAGAATGTAAAAAATCTTGCTACAAAGACGTGTTTTGAGGTTACATATGATATAGTATGCATACTATATCATTCCGTCTCTTGTTAGTATTGTCAGCAGTGTACACAAGGATGGCAAGTGCATAATGAAAAGTTGGCGAATAGTCAGCAGGTTGCAGGATTTTTGTAGCAGATCTATGGGAAAGAAAAAGGGATGGAAGTTTGCTACCTTTAAAATTCCTCTTTCAAGAGGAAGTAGATTGGTTTTTGGTGCGTCATTCCATGATGTGATGCAGTATTGAATTAAAGATTGACATTAAATTGGTGTGATTAGTTTTGAATCTGTAAATTTTCGCAATTTTTTTAAAACATACTTTCAATATGTTTTCTAAAAGACGTAAACCACCAATTACACAGTTGTAAACCACCAAGGTCACCTCTGTCGGGACTTGGTTGGCGGTTACAACAGGTACTAAATCCAAACGTTGGCACACGCACAAAATTGTTTTTATTCAAATTAATGATAAATGATTTTATTTCTGTAAGTAGGTTTATACAAACACTTTTACACGTCAAACATTTTTTTTTAAACTAGATGAGGCCGGCCGTTTCCTATCTGACTACTCTGAGAAGAAAGGCCGAAACAAACTCAGAGGTCACAGTCTCTTTTAAAGTCTAGACATAATCTTGGTCAGATCATGTGAAGACCATGTAGGTTGGTGTCTGAAATGGTCTTTTGAGGAAAGAACCACACAGATTGAGTGGACCTGTCCAGTCAGTGCAAGCATCTGTCAGTAATCGTACAGCTCAACATAAAAGTTAAAGAGCTCAACGATTCGACGAACAATACCAAAGAAAGGACATTTGGGTAGGCCGCATAATTTACTCAAACTTAACTATCCTCATTATCTAAAACGGCTTTCATTATTTCCATAATAATTGATGAGAATGGCCACGAACCGTCGTCACTTGTGTCCAAAAATAAAATTAGCGAACCAATGACACTGACGAGTTTTACCTTGAGTTTTTCTATCGCATGATGTCATTAGCTAGTAAAAAAAAAATAGGAGATAGCCAAGTAATGAGCAAACAGTTTTTCTGCTTTATTATCTCATCCTGCCGAGTGTCATAGGGTATTAGGAGCGAAAATGTTAGGCAATTTTCAAACAAAGTCCTTTACCACACAGCGGTCTCATGACAGAATTAAGCTTACTATAGTGGTTACAGTGAACTCCTTGACTGAAAAGAAAATATAAAAGAAATAAAAGAAGAAGAGGAAATTTGAATTTCGCAGGCTACCCTGGCTCTTTCGCCTTATAAGAATCAATAACCTGGACAAAAGTAGACAATATTGTGCATCTCCGTTTGTTCCATCTAGTGGACATCCAGCTACTTAAAAGATCCTCGAACCTCCAACAACTGGGATGCCGGCCGCAGCAGAGCAAAGATAAGTCGTACTCTTTGGTGGATTTGTCTAGTCAATTCGGGTGAATGCGTAGGATTTCGTTTATACAGCAGTAGGTTTCTATTATTCCAATGTTTTTTACAGCCTACTCCCCTATTCCAGTATTTTAAATTAATCAATTCCAAATTTTTTTTTCTTAACTTTATAATATTTGTCAGCGCATCATCGCCGTCGTTGTCGGAGTCGAGCATATTAGTTTACACCAATATATCACACAAACACACAGCAAAAGGAAATGACAGAAAAATGTAAAAAAGTACAAATAAAATACCTTACTTCACTTCAGGGTGCTTATTCCACGAGCAGAGAACAAATAATGTATTTCCATTCGCATTACAACAGTTTTTATATACAAAATTAGCGCCAAACTTTACCGCCGAACTTTACCGTGAAAAATTATCACGAAACTTTACCGCCAAATAGAATTTATTTAGATCAAGCGGATATGTCAGAATGATTCCATATTCACTGTACAGGTAATTATATTTTCAATAATTCAAGCGGTTGGGTCAAGATAAATCCTTAATACCAACATAGAAAGTTAAAATAAAGTCATTTAAATAAATCAAAAGGAAGTATACGAATATAAACTTTATATAAATTCAACCAAAACAACAATATTTTAAACAAATCAAAAGGAAGTAACATAATAGCAACTTTTTATAAATTCAATCGGAAATAACAGTTATAAATACATCAAAATAAAGACAACCGGAAATACAAGTATTGAATAAATAACATTGGAGTCGGATTACGTACAAAATAATCAAAACAAATGATTGTTTGGCGCCCATATCAAAAATAATGTTCGCATTACCCACATTACTCAACACAAATAAAATACCAATATACAAAACCCAAAACCTCTTAAACCCAAATTATTTCCTTATTTTTCGAGCAAATAACGTATTATGCTCGAATATCAGCTCATAAACACTCATGCTCATTCGAGCATGCTCGGCCCGATACGGTTTCAGTATTTTGTTTCGTATGAGGTAGTGAGTTTTCTTGTATCCTACGTAAAAGAAAATTAAATAACATTTGCAAAGAAAATCGGTGTGTTGTCGATAATCTTATTTTGAGATTCGACACCATGTCTCGTCATGGATGGATTTTATTAATTTATACCGCTTCTTAACCAGTCTCGCAGGATTTTTCTGATGCCGAAACATTTTTGTCATGTTTTTCGATACTCGCGCTTATTTAATGTGACAAGGATTCGGTTTAAGGATTACAAAATACGTCAAATAATATAGTGTAACACTGTAAGGAAAGAATGATGATTTTGGTTCATAAGGATTTTCGATGGAAACAGTGCTTGATATGGGTACGCTTACCGCAGTCGGTCCGAGGATGGGTGATCGTCCATGATATATCGAGACCCCGTCGTGCCTCGGAAAGCACGTTAAACCCGGCTGTCATTCGTAGATCTTTAACGGTTATTTCGGGTAGTCAGAAGCCCAAAAGTCTGACATCCAGTCTTACCAAGGGGTATCGTGTTACCCAGTAAATGGGTATTGGAGGTCTGATAGGCTGTCGCTCCATGTAAAATACTGGTATTCAGCTGCATCCGGTTAGACTGGAAGCCGACCCCAACATAGTTGGGAAAAGGTTGGGCAGATTGATACTATTTTACAGTTTGACTTGATTGACTAGCGGCTTTAACCTCAATTGAAATTCAGTTTTTAATATCCTATTTAATTCAAGAAAAAACGATCCGAATTAACGGTACAACTTCATTTTTTACTTTTATCGCTGACTAGGCCGGCTCTTGACCTCGATCACGCCTGATGGAAAGCGATGAATGAGATCTATGATGGAACAAGCGTGCCCAGAAGATGCCTGATCACTCTTACTTTGAAGGCAGACGTGTTATATATGGAAGGGAACACAGACACTGGCAGAGAGTTCCACAATTTGGCTGTGCGCATAATAAATGTGGAGATGAATCGCTTATTACGAGTGGTCGGGATATGAACCAAGTGCAGATGGTACTCTGCAGTACATCGGGAAGTCCGTTTCCAAAGAGCGATGGTAGGATCAGATCGTGGAGCTCCTGCGCCCACTCTCCTAAGTACAGTCTGTAGAAGACCGACAAGCAAACAACATACGCCGATGAGCCAGGCTGTGAAGCCTGGCCACCAACGTCTCGTCGCCAATAAGCCTTTTTGCTCTACATTTCACCGAGTCAAGTGCAGCAAGCTGGTATTTTGCTGAGCTATCACATAAGTGGCTGACATACTCCGTACAAGAATGGACCTGCGCTTTGTACAGACTTAAAAGCTGTCCAGATGTGAAGTATCGCCTCACCTTCATGGGTGCAGTCTGTGCTTAGACTCGATGGTTGAGTCGAAGTTGAGATCAGACGTAAACTCCATGTCCAATAGGCGATCGGTAACTGGTACAGATGCACCTTGGAAAGTAGTGTCATTCGCTTATTTCTAATGTTTATTAATATCTCTTTACGAATGAACACGTTAATAATATAAATTCGAGAGTAATAGCTGCAGAGATGGTAACTACAGTTAAACGCAATCCTTTGACCAAGAGTCAAAGCTTGCCAGTTATGCTGGCGTACTGTCAAAGGAATACTTCAATGTATACTTGTTGCACAAGTAGAGAAATAGAGAGAAATGTACAGAATGTACATTTATAGGTACATTACTAGCTTCTGTACGCTACATGGTCATCGCGACATGACTTGTTTTATGCTTGTCTTGTTGCATCGATGGTAGCTCGAGTCATGGCCAGCCCCAACAGTAAATGATAAATGATTTTATTTCTATAAGTAGGCTTATACAAACACTTTTACACGTCAAACATTTTTTTTTTTAAACTAGATGAGGCCGGCGTTTCCTATCTGACTACTCTGAGAAGAAAGGCCGAAACAAATTCAGAGGTCACAGTCTCTTTTAAAGTCCAGACATAATCTTGGTCAGATCATATAAAGACCATGTAGGTTGGTGTCTGAAATGATCTTTTGAGGAAAGAACCATACAGATTGAGTGGACCTGTCCAGTCAGTGCAAGCAGTGTTCTGAGAATGATTGCTGACAGAGTGGACTGTCCGTATATAATTCACTGCTGCCAGTTACATGTGTCATCGTATCGTGTTGTTTACTAACACTTAGTTTTATGGACAATGCCAATGCAATTAACCCTATATGAGTCTTCGCTCGAAATTAATATTTTGAATATGAATTTATTTATCATAAAATATAATTATATCCTATGAAACTCGGCAATACTGTTTGTAGCTTCCCAGTAGTGAAAGAATTATCGGAATCGTAACAGTAGTTACGATACTCCCCTCACATACGAACCCCCCTACATACGAACTCCCAAATTTTACCTCTTTAAAATATTAGTATAGACTAGCGACTCGCCCCTGCTTCGCACGGCTTTTACGATTTAACAAACATCAAGATTTCTATTAGTTAGTTTTATGAACACAAACCTTCCAGAATATATCTTTGAAGTGAAAATTTCTTTAGGCGCGTTGAGTGTTTTTTCTTTTGAATCTTACGGGTGCGCATCACCGACATGCGACATGCTATGTTGGTAGGGGGAAATCTTACGGGTGCGCATCACCGACATGCGACATGCTATGTTGGTAGGGGGAAATCTTACGGGTGCGCATCACCGACATGCGACATGCTATGTTGGTAGGGGGAAATCTTACGGGTGCGCATCACCGACATGCGACAAGTGACATGCTATGTATAGTTTTAAGTTTTTTTTTTTAATTATGGTGTAATTCACATCAAAATCCGTTGCGTAGTTTAAAAGAACAACGTGGTCACACAGACAGACACGAAAAGCGATTGTAATTTTTTATTTTTTTTTAATACATTATGTGCAGATATAGATTAATACAGTGTGAGTGAAAGCAAGTCATTTGTGGGATGTAGCAAAGCAATTAATCTCGGAATAAAAGAGTATTGTAGGCTACCTTTTATTTATTTATAGCTTTAATAATTTCGATTACGATCAACATTCACGTATTCTTCTGCCCTTGTTCCAAGTTAGTTCGGGTTCAGCGTAAAAATAATGCCTCGTATAATGCTTCAACAATTGCGCAATTTGATGACAATGAACATAATTATTAATGTTAGGCCCGTTTTTATTAACACAATGACTAAATATCACGTTGGATTTTCAACTCACGGCGCTGAGCCAAGCGTTCAAAATCTAACAGTGTGCTTTAGTTTAAGTAATATATTAAAATTACATGCTGCTGAGTGTTAGTGTAAACGGGCATTCGTTTCATAAAATGCCAACGCGAGACTGCCCTCGGATTTCTGAGCCCGAAGAGCTGATGTCTGAGTTGATGTTCGTACAACTTTTAGATCTGGCCACAAAGAAGCACGAAAAGGGAGTAGAGCCAGCAACTAAAATGAGTTGGCGAGCAACGAGTAGCGAGTGCGCGAGGGCGACGAGCGATTACTTGCTGGCATGCCTGTGTACCAACTACCAAATGTGAGTCTCTCTGCGAGTGTTCCGCCCGCCAAACGAGCGTAGCTCAGCGATTACTCTCTATGATAGCTCTTGTCAGTGCGACAAACGAGTACTCACCGGCGGTGTGAACAGTCGGCGATATCTGTATCTCTTTTACTTACACGGGTCCTACAATCTTTTGTTCATTTCTTGAGCGAGAAAATCGTTGATAGCTAGTCACTTCCTCGTCGGCTGTGGGACAGGTGCATGAGGCAAATGCGCTCATCGATTGTTATAATGAAGTGATGCGCCAGTTAGAACTCACTCCATACAAGTTAGTTAACACAACAATCATCTCGAGTGAATTTCATGCCTCAATTCAATTCGCCTCAGTTTGGCCAGAGCTTTCAAGATTCAAAATATTTTATTTCACATAAGCCTACATGGGCACTTATGAAACGTCAGAAGCTAGGTGAACGGTTCTAATTGGTCGTTTCCTATAGAGAAGAACCGGCAAGAAACTCCACGGTTGCTCTTTTAAAAATTTTTTGGCTTTTACAATGTTTTCAAATTACGCTGTTATTAAGTTTGGGAAGACAGTGTAGGCCTGTCAACAAGTACCAGGTACATAACAGAAAAGAAAATGGTCTACAAATCTACAGTCTATTAAGCCTATAACGTTCTCACCTTCACAAAATATAATAGAATCAGTTTAAAAGACAAGGCTATACCTATATAATGTAAAATAATTAAAAGTTTATATCATGGAAGTATGTAAAAAAATAAAAATAAAAGTAATTTGGGAGCAGTTAATAGACATTTATATAAATAGTTATGCTGTTAATGAGGTACCAGGGAAGCTACATGCGCAGAAGGAATTAGCGCCAAATTTCCCTGTCTTCAACGTAGTCTTTAATCTTATAATATGCTTTTTAATAATGACATGTTTGTCTTTGACTTTATGCACTGAAGTTTTTAGACAACGTTGGTCTTTGCTAAACCTAATAATACTTGTATTGTACTATTCCCTCAACGACAATCGCTGTATATTACGTCTTTGCCCGGATTGTCTGGC
Source organism: Fissipunctia ypsillon (assembly GCA_947568875.1). Classification (NCBI taxonomy): domain Eukaryota; kingdom Metazoa; phylum Arthropoda; class Insecta; order Lepidoptera; family Noctuidae; genus Fissipunctia; species Fissipunctia ypsillon. Next base: position 8,706,738 of record OX387664.1, on the reverse strand, counting down.
TGCCAGAACGCGCGTTTCCCTAATGATTTTTAAACTCGCTTTCATCGCCTCGCTATTGGCAAATTGGCATCAAATGACAATGAACTCAACACGCTGGCCTATAGAGACGACCATGTAGACATGTCACGTGGTGTGAGAATGTAGAAGTAGTAGTGACTTTACTGTAGAATAGAATAAAATTTAATTTATTATTGCTACAGGTAGTTTAAAAAATAAAGCCGGTCAAAAAAGTGTCTCTCTAACATAACCATAGGGTGTACACGCCAGTTTACAATATTAATAAATAAATAAACGGATCCTATTTTTATAATTCTACGTATTAGCAAAATAGCAATACCTCAAATGACCTACGGCAAAGACGTTTCTTTGCAACTTGGGCCGTAATAAGCCGATGTTTGCACTGACGTAAAAATATCGCGGCGGAATTTTATTGTACACTAGATTTTCAACTCTCGGCGCTAAGCAGAGCGTTCAAAACCCAGTGCGCGAAAAAAAATCGCAGCGATATATTTTTCTTATTTGAGATAGGTTTGCTCTTGACTCTAGTCTAGGTCAAAGGTGACAGTGACAAAGTCAACGATGGAGCGAGTTTACCCAGAAGAAGCCTGTTCAGTCTCACTTTGAAGAGATCGGGGTTATATGCGTACGGAAACACAGACGCAGGTAGAGAGTTCCACTCCTTTGGTGTGCGCATCACAAAAGGCATTTGTAAACGCTTAGTGCGAATTGGTGGAACAGCAACTAACTAGGGACGGTAACCTGGAGCTAGACCACCACCTCTTAAAGCAGTTATTGTAATCTTACTTCAGTGTGGGACAGAGATGGAGCTAGATATCCCGTATAGCTCCATCTCTTTCTCACACTGAAGTAACATTAAAATAAGACTGCTTTAAGAGGTGGTGGTTGCCCCTGCAGTGCATCTAGATGTCCGATGGTAGAAGGGGGCTGGCAGAATGAGGTCGTGGAGTTCTTGAGCACACTCTCCGAAGTACAATCTGTAGAAGACCGACAAGCAGGCAACCTTGAAGCGATGAGCCAAGCTGTGAAGCTGGGCATCCACCAGTGTTACGTCGCCAATGAGCCTCCACCGAGTCAAGCGCGGCAAGTTGGTATTTAGCTGAGTCATTCCAAAGGTGGCTGCAATATTCCACGCAGGATCGGACTTGCGCTTTGTAAAAGATTAAAAGCTCTCCAGACGTAAAGTATTGCTTCACCCTATATAGGATGCCCAGTTTCTTGGCAGCAGTTTGAGCTTTGTACTCGATGGTAGCACCGAAGTTGAGACATGATGTCAACTCAATGCCTAGGAGCTCGAGCCGATCAGTTACAGGAACAGATGTGCCCCGAAAAGTAGGAGTTTGGTCGAAACGTCTCCTTTTAGCAGTAAAAAAACATGCCTGTGTTTTGGTGGCGTTAAAAGATACTAGATTATCATCACCCCACTGGGAGACAAGGCTCAAATCTGTCCGCTCTACCATGGCCAATCTCATGGAACGAAATTCGGTCCCGCTGGTTTTTGCGCTAGACAAGTATCTCTCTATTTTTACATCCATGCGAACCTCGGTTAAAATCTTTCGCTTGTATTCTCATTAATAATCTAATTAAGTAAATACCTACTTAAAAATAAAAATAAAATAATCAGATAAATATCTATGTTAGTAAACTTATATACTATCTATTTGGAGACCAGGCTGTTGTTCAAAAGGCATCTTTGAACCACATCACCTAACAAAGGGGAATCGTACCTCCCCGCTATGGTCTTCAGGATGGAGTTGGAGTTGGAGTTGAGTTGGTGGGTTGGTACTCTGCAGAGCAAAGAAGCAGATTTCTCTCTGACGATAACGTGGAAGCCATCGACGTGTGCCTGTGCAAACATACCTGATGCACTGCAGAAACGGGGCAACCCCATCAATATCCTGAACCCGTTATTATATTGGACCCGTAGGGAATGGCTACCGACAATGCAGTGGAAGTGGCCAGCAAAATTGAATACATTGTCGTGCCATCAAAACGACGAAGAAGATCTTTTAAGTTCAAAGGTCACACACACAGCACGTACAACCAACCAACATTACAAACTTGTCTGTCATGCGATGACGAACCTACACGCCTGTAAACGCACCATGGAAATCCGCGATCATTTCCATAACGATGCTGTTATGCTAAACTTTGCTATTATAAATAAATAAGGCGTACTATGACGTTTTTGATGAGTTTCGTGTTCTTTTGTTTAGATTAAGAGATTAATTTAGCGGAAAACGTTATTTTGAAGTGGCAGTCGCCTTTATCGTGAACTGACGAGTGAGAGGTGTGGAATCGATTCCCATTCCTTGCACAGTTTAGGTGAATTGTATGACAAATGTATCAGAATTTAACTTTTAAGAAGAATTTAAACAAATTCTAGCAATAAGCAGTTTGATTGTATCTCAACTGAAAAAGTCAGTAGGTAAGTTTACACTCTGGAAATTATTGTTTGTCTTAATAAACCATCGCAATGAAAAGTCAGCTTTGTTATAATATTTTTTTTATTTTTATTTAACTTCAATTGTATAAGAAACACTTATCTAAACACTACGCAGCGTTACTACTAGGGAAAAATAGTGTGTACGATGAACTCTGGCACCCAAAGTAAGATTTAACTTGTGTTTAGGGTGCCAGCATCCTCGCCTATGATTTGAACATGTAGCAGTAGTTGTAAGACGAGCACAGTATATCATTATTAAATTATACTAAAATATATTTCCTAGCTAATGCAACTATGATGTGGCCTATTTATGTACCTATGTATGGGTGTGAGTATGTGTGTAAGGGAGAGATAAATATGGTGAAACATTGTGTTATGGAAATCTGTATAAATATAATTGTAAACATATTACTTTATTAACTATGATACATGTTATGCACAGTTTTGTTAGATAGAAGCATTGATAAATGATTTTATTTCTGTCAGAAGGTTTGTACAAACACTTCTACATGCCGATAAAGGGGTAAGTTATCATACTTACTCACGATATAGCAACCACTTTAGTTGACTTACACGATGACCACTGAAAGACCAACTACCAAATCACTTGGTGCCACTTACCTTAGTGTCCATCTAACGATGGACTGACTGGTGATTATTCACCAGCCTATAGAAGCCCAATGCTGGACATAGGCCTATCACACACAGTGCACACACACACACACACACACACACACACACATCATCATCACATCATCATCATTTCAGCCAAAAAACGTCCACTGCTGGACATGGGCGGCCCCCAAGCATCGCCACTTCGACCGGTTCTGAACTTTTCGCATCCAGCGGATTCCTGCGGCCTTCACAAGGCATCGGTCCAACTTGTGAGAGGCCTTCCAACGCTACGTCTTCTGGTACACGGTCGCTACTCCAGAATCTTACGGCCCCATCAGCCATCTGTTCTGCGAGCAATGTGCCTTGCCCACTGCCTAGTTTGGCAAATCTTCGGGTTATGTCGGTTACCTTGGTTCTCTTATGGATCTCGTCATTTCTGATTCGATTACGTAGAGAAACTCCAAGCATAGCCCTCTCCATTGCCTTTTGGGTGACTTTCAGCCTTATAATGAAGCCCATTGTGAGCGAAAACGCCTCAGTGCCATACATCATAACTGGTAACACACACTGGTCAAAGACTTTCGTCTTGAGACTGTGAGACGAGAAGATATTACAAGCGTATCAGAATTTAATTTTTAGAGGGTTTTAAACTAATTCTAGCAATGAGTAGTTTGATTGTATACCTAAACTGAAAATGTCGGTCATTTTACGCTCTGAAAAATTATTGTTCGTTTTGAAAGACTGCCGCAATAAAAAGTCAGCATTGTTGTAAGTCAGTTTTGTTAGAAGCATTGGCGGTAAGTTTTCATACTTACTCTCGATATAAGCACATAAGTTGCTTTTTACGATGTCCACTGAAAGAACAACTACCAAAACACTCGGGGCTACTTACCTTAGAGCAAATTTCACCAATGAAACTGAACGCGATCAGCACATCTGAACCGGGTACAAGAGCTGTCCGTTTCAATATTCCACAACAATGATGACTTACCTCTTGAACGCGGTTTAGAACTGTGCTGATAGCGTTTAGTTGCATTGGTGAAATTTGTCCTTAGTGTCTCCCGCCAGAAATAAAGAACATAGGTAACATTTGTTTGGAGACAGTTCATGAAACAAAATACAAATAAAAAAAATGAAATTTAGTAACCATAGTGTGTGCTTCACGGCTGCGCCAAAAAGTCCATTTCAGCATTAATGCTTGACCGATCCTGTCTGACGCTGGTTTTCTATTGAACCTTTAGGGACAAGTGATGTACCTTTTATATTTCTATGGACGTATCAGTCGGGGGTGCAGCGAATGTATAAGTATCTCCCGGGCCCTCGATTTATGGAAGTAAAAGGAACAGTGCGGTTTTAGTCTTTAAGGGTCCAACATAACCCTCCGTTCTCCCCTGATGGAGGGTATCTATGAGGATTTCCCCACGGAAAAAAGGACAAATGATGGATGGGTAACAAACAATTTGGTCGATTAACTTGATCCTCTGCTACTCTCAGCCAGCTAGGTACTGTCAACATCTTAATTTCTTTTCACCACACATGATTTTTTCTATAAACATACCAACTTACGAACAATAAATCAATTAAAACAATACTCCGACCATTACACCAGACCGTTTTCAAAGGTCGAGACAAATAGTCCTTCGAAGTTTCAAGAGACACAAGTTTCAAGCGTCGCGACACCTCTGGGACTGGCAGTATGTACTTACAAGTGTGACGTATTGAGGGACTGACCCTCATACATTTTGTGAACTTCGGTCGTGGTAATTTATTAGCACAGAACGTCTTGTTGTTGTTTTGATTGGTTCTAACATAATTTACACGATTTACAGCCCTGAAGGGAGATATACAGGGTGTATCATAAAGGTATGGTTTTGATCCAAAACGCGCACGCTGCATCAAAATCAAACTTTGTTTTTATAGACTACACTTATCATAATATTAACTCCTACAAAAGTTATTTTTGTAAACAAAACCCGGGTTTTCGAGTAATTTTATAAAACAACCTAAAAATTCGGTATATTTTGTTCGATGCTACCAATGACATATTTAACACTAGCTGTGTCCCGCGACTTCGTTCGTGTGGATGTCGTAAGATACCCAATATACTTAAATAACAGGCACATTTTAATAAAACTCCCTCGTCCCCCGACCCGTCGCCAATCGTCGGTCGTGTTGAATCGCCCTCTCACGCTATTACTTCGTTTTTGCTTAGTGTTCTTTCTGACGTTTTTCTTTTTGCTCAGCTTCTAAAGGTTGTAGCGTGGTGTTAAATAGCCTATAACTATTCTCGAGAATTGGGCTACCAAATGAAAAAAGATTTTTTCAAATCCGACTGTTTATTCAAAATGTCATTGGTTTTAGTTTTTTTGCGCGGTACCCTAATTATATTTTCTAAAATAAAAATAGCCTAAGTTATTCCGCGTAACATCAGCAATATGACAGTGAAAATCCCGTTAAAATCGGTTCAGCCGTTTCGGATATTATCCGGAACAAACAAACAGACAAAAATTTTACAAATAGCTGTTTTGTAAAATTTTACAATTTTTTTTTTGTATTTTTTTTTTTGTTTAATAAGTAAATACTATACGTGCGTACGTATATACTTTCTTATGCATTTAGTAAAAAGTTGTTATTTTGATATGCCAAACAGACAAATTTTATTTATTTGTATAGACAGATACATCATACACGAAAGAACATTACTGCTCTAAAAACAGCTTAATCCACTCATTAGTGAAGTAGTAAGAATTACGAGTTATAGCGACGCGACGTATAGTTATAGCCGCGACACTGGGTGCGTGACTGAAACTCGGGGATTAACCCGACGATAATATTGATAATATCAGTATTACCCGCGCTCAGACGCGAGTAACGTATCTAAGGGTAAAAATATCATTGGACACTACCGTGATCACACTACCACACCAATACCAATAATACATTATCATAAGTGTCATTAAGTCAGACTAAAAAAAGCACCCGCAGAGTCTAAAGAGCGTCTTGAACAATAATAACCCTCTAATAATCATAAGATACTATTCACTATTGCTCATGCTTATGATGTCGTCGTAAATTATAGAAAAAATAAAACAAACAAGTCTATTTGGGTTTTAAATTGCGATTCAAAATCAAAAATATTTATTTAAAATAATTCATCATATTCCTGAAAAAAAATCATCTAAAACCGTTGCTGGCTCACTTAAATACATCACTATAACGTCTCCAGCTCAAATGCCACACTACCGTCAATACATGAGCTTAGTAGCCCACTCAACCCCGCTCGCTTATCAACGAGGCAGCAGGAGCAATAACCTATTATGACCGTAAACGTTCTGTTTCAAAACAATTAACAAATATACAGTGATTAGATGTGCTAGCAGCACACTTTTACACGGGAGACATAATTGTGTTGGATTTGATCTAAAATGAGTAGCAGGGTGGAGTGAAAATGTATGCAATGCTATTACAAAAAAAAAAGAAAACAAAAAAAATTCTCCATACATTTTCACTCAACCCAATTGAGCAGTGTGTAAGTTTTGATGTGGAAGAGGGAGTGACTCAGGTATATTGTGATCCCCATTTGATCCATCATCTGGCTGAATAGCTTGTGTTGTGCTGATCACGACGTTGCACCTCTTTTGTAAACTGACCTCCAGCTAGCAGCACACACTTTTTCCAATCTTGAGATTTAAAAAAGTAACGTGTAATAAATAAATATAATATACTTATACATTAAGGCGACGTAATGTTTCTAACTGAATATCACGTCTAAACGAGTAGTGTTACTGATTTAGAAAAAATATACAAGGTATAACATAATTAACGCACAACCTCTTAAAGGGTCATTGTACTCATCATTAAGAAAAACTTTTACTATGGGACCAACCCTGAAATCGCAAAAAAAAAATCTGCTGTTCCCTACATTTTGACGAGTTATGCGAACATAAATATAGGGAGCAGCTGATTTTTTTTGCACCCCCGCCGCCGTTACTTTTAATTACATTTTATAACAGGCCGTGAGTTGCTGCATACCTTTCACAGACGTTCAATATCTCCCTGATTGAGCCAGCCGTTGGACCTAGCAGCATCATGTCGTCAGCATAGCTTAAATTATTGACGCTAGCGCCATCTATTTTGCACCCAACTGGAGGTCTGCTGCTGAGTTCAACGATCAACTCATTGACATATGTATGTGTGTGATATGTCAAAAGCATTTGACTTCGTAGATCACAATCTGCTTCTCTATAAACTGAATCGTCATGGTATTAGGGGAAACGCGTTACACTGGTTAGAAACTTGTCTAAATAATCGCCAACAATGCGTAGAGATACATATCTAGACGTACAATATCAGAAATGAAAAAATATAGATCCGCCTATCGTCAAAACTCCTGTGGTGTTCTCATGTGGGCAGGGCAGTATAATAGGACCCATTTTGTTTTTGCTATACATCAATGATTTGCCCAACGTAATTCCATATTCATGGATTCTGTACACCGACGATACAACCCTTAGTATTGAACTCACCGATACTAATATCACCAAATACGAAAAAGAGATTAATAACACGTTAAACAAAATAATAGAATAGCTAAAAGACAACAATTTACATGTCAATATTAGTCAAACTAAACTTATGCAGTTCCAAGCTTACAATAGCAAACGTCACCTATTAGAAATAAGATACGCAAATGACGCTATAGAAGAGGTTGATAGTGCTACATTTTTGTGGATAACATTCGATAAATATTGAAACTGGAAAGTACATATTGACAAATTATGCACTAAACTACGAAGATTTGTATTTGTATTATACAGAATAACTCGCGTAGCTGGTATCAATGCAGCACTTTATGTCTATCATGGTTACGTAGCATAAATCCTCCGCTACAGCATTATAATATGGGGCAATTCTGTTGAAATTATTAAAGTATTCCGAGTCCAAAAAAAAATGTATTCGATCTATAACCAAAGCCCAACCATTAGAAAGCTGTGTCTCACTCTTTAAAAAATTAAAAATATTACCACTCCCATCTTTATATATAGGTATTCGAACTCTGTATCTTTGTACATAGCTTTATTTCAAGTACAAAATTATGTTGTAATAAGAAAAAGTCGAAATATCCACAGATTAAGTGTACCCCAACAAAGAATTAAATTATTTTCCAATAATGTTTACTGTATGGCAATTCATGTTTATAATAAATTACCTAATGTTTTTAAAAATCTTAACTTCATGACATTTAAAAAGAAATTATTTAACTTCCTATTGCACAAGTGTAACAAATGACTGAAATGAAATGAAAATGATGAATGTATTCAACAAATGAGTTTTTAAATGAAAAATTTGATTCAAAATTTAAATTAGATGACGACTTGCCTTTGTGTTCCTAATGATTGAATAGAATTAATTTGATTAAATAATATAAGTATAACCAACAAACAAACCAAAACCCTTAAAATGTATTTATACGCCGGAAACGTCAGAATATTATGAACTTTTGTAACTATGTAATAACTTTGTAACAATATTCTGACAAATAAATAAAATTGAATTTAATTTAAATTGAATTGGCCAAAAGCAGGAAAAGATAGATTTCCTTCACTGATTGTTTTCCTCGATCTCAAAGCTTTATCAAACACTATGTAGGTACCAATTTGAAAATAAAAACCCGTGCATACGATGACCACATCTATTAGCAAGCGTTTGGCCGAGCGCTGCGAGCAAGTATAGTCCTTAATGTGTATAGATGTTCGTTTCTTCTATATATATAAAACCATGATTGAAAATAGTTATTTGTGCTACAAGTGCGGAAAGTAGGTGATTTCCGGCGAGTGGCCTTTTTATTCACGAGTGAGCAAAGCGGGCGAGTGTATATGTCGACAGGAGTAGAAAATCATCTTACGCACGTGTATCATACAACGTTTTACTATGCATTGTGTAAAGAAATAAAAAAATATATTAAAAATGTATTGATCAAAATCTATATCCAGAGTAATTAACAACGCGTTTAATGAAGCATTAGTTTTATTAAAACTTTTCTCAAATAATAAAAGCTCTTTGCGTCGGACTGATGACCGAGTTAAAAATTAAAAAAAAATCTGATAAATAAAAAGCACTAGTGTGAAGAAGTGGCACTTTCCGCACTATTTGGCTGCTTGGAAAACGCTCTTTTTGAGCACATGCATAGTTAAGTGTGTTGTTAACTTTTATTATGTATTTTGTTCTCTAGTTTGACAAAAATTCTGAATGTAAGTGCACGAGTTTTTCTTCTGTAACATGTTCACAGAATTTACACCTACAATCAAGAGTACCTAAAGCCTTTTTTCCTCGAACAGCTTCGTTTTTGTTTGTTATGTGTTGTTATTTATTTGTTATTTCCTGTGCGAGTCTACAATAAATAATGTTTTCTTTCTTTCTATAAAAATAATGTTTCGTACGATTATAGATGGTATGATGATGTCAGTAGAAGATTCGTCAGGAAATAGAAGGTGACTAACATTTTTAAATAGGTATTCAAAGAGAAAATAATTCTCGGTTTTTCGGTGGCTGAAGGCGTCACGCGTCTGTCTGTCGACCCTACGACTCGACATATTTGCACAATGAAGTACACAGAAATAAGTTCACAAAATACAAAAAAGTTCTACTTCTCAAAAATTGTTAAGGTTGTCTTCACTCAGTGACAATCGTCACAATAATTAATTACTCTCAACTCTCAACAACAGACGGATGTATTCGCTAGCTTGCGCTAGCGAATACATCCGTCTGTAGCTAGCGCACACAAACACGACACAAAGCTAGCTTTTTATCTAGCTTTGTTTTGTGTTTTGATCATATATCAATCCGCGCGCTGCTCCTCGGATACTATATAAGCAGTGCGAGAAGACATTGTTTACCTGGATTAACACATTGGGTACTTTTAAATCCGGTAGTACGTTCCCGTGGGATGTTTTCCAATATCCACGCGGGCGAAGCCACGGGCAAAAGCTAGTACATTATAATTTAGTTCAAACTCCCGGTAGGATCACTTCGGGCAACAAAATGAAAGACTGGGCAAACAATTCAAAAGCCGGATTTAACAGATGGTTGAGCATTTTTAGGCAATATTATCCTGTCGTACACGTGCGCATAAATATAAGTAGGTACCTGTACATAAAAGGTATGGAAAAGGAATAATCACAGTGTTTATTTAAAACAATCGGGTAAAAGCGACCTCGAGTTTAAAAAAATATTTACATACATACATAAACTCACGCCTTCTTCCCATGGGCGTAGGCAGAAACTACAGAACGCCACCTGCAACGATCCTTACATACTGCTTTTGCCTCGTTTACGTTCATACATCCTGGTCACACACGCACGCCGGTTGCGAGTAATACGCACCTGACCTTTCTGTGATACAAAGGTCAGGTGAAAAATATTTAGTTTTACTTTAAATTCCTTCTAATTTGCAGGTAAATTATTTTCACACTTGATACTTTCCATGACCCAAGGGCTAGTTTTTATCTTGGACAGAGGCTCAGATAAGGCTCAGGTCCCTTGGGTAGTAATGTACGCAGTCGACAGCGATGCGGATGAAGTTTTCGACGTCATATTTTAGTTTGATATCAGTTTTAGTTATGTTAGGATATATTGCATTGTTATTTCTTAGCTTGTTATTTGGGTATATTTTATTTTAGCCTTTTTCAATGATTTTATAAAAGATGGTAGGGAGGTACTGAGAAAATTATGTATAGTGTAAGAGGGGACGTACAATAATAATTATATGATAAACTATAATTATATATGTACTTGTATTTTTATCAGATTATCTCAAAGAAATGTACGCTATTTAACGGCACTAAAAAGTTATTCCAAATTTTCTTGAATGATCGAATGCAGCCATAGTTATTTTCCTAACAGCCTGTCCGACAGAAGGTCACCTTTTGCATAAAACCTTTACAGTACCTACAACTTAAGGCTGTTTCCTAAATATTTCGAGTACGAACTTTAGTATACAAAAAATAATCTTCGTTCCCATAGAACATAAAAGGGAGTAGTAAAAAAATACAAACCTTTATTGTAGTAAGTTAGGGCATCGCCGAAAGAATGTAAATAATTGCCTTTTCCGTTGAAACCGTTTATTACTCGCTGTGACGAAAATACTATGATGTTAAAGCCTTTTCACACAGCACAATATTGTTTATAATTTTAAATAGAAATATTTTTAGCACTTCTTGATTAGCTTTTGAGCAATTTACAAGCCCATAGCAGTACACTGCTGGAAATAGGCCTCTTAAATAGAGCGCCACTACTGGACATAGGTCTCTTAAATAGCGCTCCACTGCTGGACATAGATTTCTTACATAGCACACCACTGTTGGACATAGGTCTCTTTAAAAACGCGCCACTACTGGAAATAGGCCTATAAAATAGCGCGCCACAGCTGTACACATACCTCTTAAATAGCGCGCCACTGCTGGACATAGGTTTCTTACATAGCACACCACTGTTGGACATAGGTATCTTTAAAAACGTGCTACTACTGAACATAGGCCTATTGACGCCACTGCTGGACACTTGATCTTAAGCCATTGTTCGAGTACGTCATATTTTATTGATGATTATTTTTATACAATAAATTAATTCTTTAACCCAGGTGACCCAATTACAACTGTTTTTAGGTCAAAGGTCAATCAAAGGAGCTTTAACTGTCCTTGATAAATTTATTGTTAGTTGTTTATATTTATCTTTAAACAATTATTACGATTTTAAAGTTTATTATGATACCTACTTATTTGCTCCAGCCATAAAACACAATTTTATAGGCTGTGTTTTTTTATAATATACTAAAATGTGACAGCTGATTGTCTTTAGACTAAATATTAATTGGCATTTTGAAGAGGTACTTACTTTCCAGCATGTATCAGAAAGATGTGGTCATAGCTGTTATGGGCGTGGTACAGCAGACCATTAAACTGAACAAATTTCTCCATGGGACCAACATCGTAATCGCAAAAAAAAATTTCAACTGTCCCAAACAAAACTTCAAAGCATACTCGACCATGGCGTTGTTATTGGTTCCTTGTTTCATTTACTTATTAGTTTATTTCTATCATGTAAGTTTTCTTTACTTGTATGAAAAGGCTGTTATGCAAATAAGTGAACCTCACTGAAACGATGCTCGCGTGGACTGTCCTAACTTTAGCTTTGACTCATTTTTTTAGTCTAGTCTACTTTGACAATAGCGTTTTGACATGCTAAACCTTTCGTGGTTACTCGACATTAAACACGACAAGAATATTTGGTGAACTATTATCGTTTTAGTTGGTTGAGGGAGGAGTGGTGGCTCAGTAGAAACGGCTGCGACTTACGAGTTGTAGGTCGTGGGTTCGACTTCGAACCCAGGCAGGCACTTGTGTAAATGATTTCACCGCCACTTTGAAGCAAACATGGCGAGGAAACAGGCATATCCTAGAACTAAAAAATCTAAGACATGTGATATCCATCAACCCGCACTGGGTCCTTGTGGTGGATTACGGCCCACTCCCTCCCACAGAGAGGAGGCCTGTGTTCCGCAGTGGGAACATTGTAGGCTGATTATGCTAGTGATTGATGACTTTATTTAGAGACCTACTTACTAAGGAATGGCAGATAGGCCGTCGCTCCGTGTAAAATATCTACTGGTATTCAGCTGCTGCATCTGGTTAGCCTGGAAGCCGACCCCAACATAGTTGAAAAATGGCTAGATATATGATAATGACTTACTAAGGAATGGATTGGGTATAAAATAATCTTGTATATACTAAAATTGTCTCAGTCATTTACGTGATTCCTTTTCGAAAAACCCAAGTTTAATGCAGAAACCAAGAGATCGGGAAACCCGATCCAAAAGTGAGAAATCATATCTGGGTTATTGGGCTTAGAATGATTTATGCTTTCTTTTTACACGACTGCCCCAAAAAAGGTGTGTAATGTTTTCAGGGTTCATGTATGTTTGTGAGTTTCTTTATTCCACCAAAACTTCTAAAGGCCTGGACAGATTTGGATGTTTGGTGTATCGTTAGAATCCTTACATCTTCCCGAGTGACACTGGCTATATAATATATTTTTTGAAAAATAAAAAACAATATGGCGGCAGTATGGGTTCATTTTCAAATGTGAAAAAAAAAACTTTTTCTTCAATTATTACAATATGGGTATCAAATTGAAGGCCTTGATGAGCATATTACAAAACGAAAAAAACTTGTTACTAAAATGTATAAAATAAAAATAAATAACTAAAAAAATTTAAAAACACGACTGACCTGCCAAAAAACGAACTAAAAATTAAAAAACAAGTTGTATTAGTTAATCTTTATATATATACAAAGCGAAAGATCACTCATTTACTCCCTGACTAAACAGATAAATAAAATTATCATTGTAGTCGGGGGGTTTAATCTCTCGGGTCCTCCGACTGCAATGATAATTTTATTTATCATTTAAATTGTCATTGTAGTCGAGGGGTTTAATATAAGAGGTCCCCCGACTGCAATGACAATTTTATTTATCTGTTTAGTCAGGAAGTAAATGAGTGACCTTTCGCTTTGTATATAAAGATTAACGAATACAACTTGTTTTTTACTTTTTAGTTCGTTTTTTGGCAAGGCAGTCGTGTTTTTTTAATTTTTAAACTATTATTTTTTCCAATGTTGACCATACTGATAGTCCGTTTGATATTCCGTTTGCGTGGTTTGGGTTGATATCCAAACCACGCAAAACAGGCCAATGTAAGTAAAAAAAATTATTTGATCGGTTTTCGCGTCATTTAAATAATGCAAAGCGTAGCATTACCTCAGACTTTGCAGTTGTAACCTATTCAACCTTTTTTTTCTAGTTCGTGTCGTTCGGTCATTAACTTTTAATCTAAAATTTTCAATATCTATTTTTGATGTTAATAAGGTTGTCAAATTTGTACTTAGGACAGTCAGCTGCAGAAAAATTGGAATCGAAGATAGATTGTCTTTTCGACCTTATAATCAAGTTTTTGTTTCTAGTAATTCCTAATCTATTCGCAACTTTTCCCCGTTATCTTCAGGTGATCAACTTAAATTCTTGAGTTTTGCATTAATGTTGTAAGATATTCTTCAAAATTTCCCCATATTTGCTATCTCAGCGGAAGTTTTAGCCTTATCTCTGGTCTAATATCATATTTTATTTGTTGTAGGTGTAGAACCAGTTAGAAAGGGCGCCTTCCGGCCGTTTTGGGTACCGAACTATTCACCAGGATTGCGAGCTATTGGGATGCATAGAATCTTTGTATTTTGAGTTCCGCACTTCTGGTTTTATTCGCGCTGCAAGATCGCCGGATCACCAGCGATACTATCGAGGCATGTTACGATTCGATATTGCGTTTCGTCAATATCGATGTGTTATTTGGGCCATCACACTTAGTATTTTTAACCGATGAATAAAAGGAGGAGATTCTCAAGTCGACGCGTACATTTTTTTTTTAATGTAGGACCACGCATAACTTTTTACATAAGTAGTAGTCCGATTTGAACGATTCTTGTTTTATTCGGGTGGGTATACCTCGAAGTTGGTCTCATGTATTTATTAATTAACTTGGTTTGTATAGTTTTTGAGTTAGCCTCAATAATACGTATTTTTCCCACTTAGTCTACGTGGATGATGTTATAATAAACTCCTGTGACTGTAATTTACATTCGAATTTATGTAGAGTAAGTACCACAACTAAAAAGGAAAAATCCGATTTCCGAAATTAAAGTTATTTTTCAATTCGTAGTCTTCTTTTTGGAATTCGATAATTTTTTTTTTAACATAAATAAGTTTTTATTTTCCACATTATCGTCGTGGTACATACCCCACCAAAATTCGTATAGAACCACTACTTGCTAAGTAAATAACAGTGACAGGATGTTATTATAACATCATCAACATTTATGTACACTAAATGGTAAAAAATTACATATTATTGAAGCTACCTCAAAAACCACTCATCAGAATTTGGCCAAATTGATATGCGCCCACAGAAGTATACCCATTCAAATAAAAACTTTGCAAAATGACAAATATATAGGGTGACTGGTAATTAGTGACCGATACTTAAACACATGATTTTACACATGATAACAAGCAACTTTTACTATGGCACCAATCCTGAAATCGCGAAAAAAAAATCAGCTCTTCCTTACATTTGTTACATGTTCGCATAACTCATCAAAATGTAGGGACCAGCTGATTTTTTTTTCGCGATTTCAGGATTGGTGCCATAGTAAAAGTTGCTTGTTATCATGTGTAAAATCATGTGTTTAAGTATCGGTCACTAATTACCAGTCATCCTATATAACGCGCTAAGTCGTGTCAGAAGTTCGGAAGGCGTAGTTTTATCAGGTTTGGACGCCGTCGCCAACAAAATACTAAATCACCCACAAGACCACAGATCGTTGACGAAATCTGTCTTCTGTCAATCAATGCCACACATAATATACGACTCAAGTAGCGCAATTTGAAGCCTATTACCATTAAAATCACTTATAGCCAGAGTGCATCTCATGACAATTCCAATAATCCTAAACACGGTTAAGATACATTAGGGAGTTCCGGTGCCTAACTTCTGGTTTCATCATCAAATCAGTTCGATGGCACCATTTTTATCACAACCATTCATTTAAATTTGCTTCGTCATAGTCGCTTAACTATCTTAATCGAGATATATTTTCACCACCCGTGAAATACATTGAGGAGTTCCCGTGGCCATCTGTGGTCTTCTTCGTCAGTTCCACTTCACCAAATGATACTTTCTGAATGGAAACGCTTGACTTATTGATGAAAATACCAAAATCACTACGTATTTGCCTATAATATTTGAGGAGTTCCCTCAATTCCTCATGGATTCTATCGTCAGAACTGGATTTTGATAAAAAATGGGACTAATTTGAAAGAATGTCTTTTCAAATAAAAAAAGATTTTTCCAAATCGGATTATAAATGACGGAGTAGGTACTGAGCTAACAAACAAGTCTTTGATAATAAAAATATGTAAGGTAGGGGAAAAAGTTTCTCCGCATTTTCAAAACATTTTTTTATATAGTTTATTCACATTTAACTAAAGTATGTAGATACCATTTTGTTCGATAACTTTTTGCCATCTTGTAGGTAGGGACATGATCCCATTGCTATAGAAATTTTGGGACTTCTGATCAAAATACCGCGACAAGTGGTTTTGGCAGTCCTCTCGTGATGTTAAGCTGACACTGCCTAAAGAATTCTGAAGAGACCGAAACAGGTGGAAATCTGAAGGTGCAAGTTCAGGACTATACGGCAGATGCATTAACACCTCCCAGCCAAACTCTCTTAATTTTTTCTGAGTGGCTAAAGATGTGTGAGGTCTAGCGTTATCATGATGAAAAACCACACCCCTTCTGTTGATTAATTCCGGCCGCTTTCTCTCAACTTCTTGCTTTAATCTCATCAGTTGTTCGCAGTAGAGTTCAGAATCGATGGTCCTGCCTGGTGGTAACAGCTCATAATGAATAATGCCCGTCCAATCCCACCACACACACAGCATCACCTTGTTGCGAGTTAACCCGGGTTTCGCCACAGTCTGTGAAGCCTGACCGGCCTTTGACCACGACCTTTTTCGCACGTTCTTGTCGTACGTGATCCACTTTTCATCACCAGTTATCAGCTTCTTTAAAAATGGTTCGGTTTCATTACGTCGTAATAAAGAATCACAAATGAGTACACGGTTCATTAGGTTTCTTTCAGTGAGCTCGTGAGGTACCCAAATATCGACCCAATTTTATTCAAATGCGCCAAAACTGTTTTGTGGTCAATTCCCAGTTCTTCAGCTACGTCGTAACTACTGAAATGCCGATCTTGCTCCACTTTTTCAAAAATGGCATCCATTTTATCCGTAATAGGGCGACCAGAGCGACGTGCATCTTGACATCAAAATTTCCGGATTGAAAACGCTTAAACCAAATTTGTGCTACTCTCACAGACACTGCACCAGGTCCATAAATATCGCAAATTTTTTTCGCGGCTTGCGTTGCATTTTTACCTTTTTTGTAGTAAAATTTTAAAATGTATCGAATTTCTTCATTAGATTCACTCATCTTGACAGTACGAAAAACAAATGAAAATCACATATTTTCCTAATTTGAATTTGGAGTTATGTTCTTTAAAATTTAAACTTTCAATGATACCAAAACCAGCCAGATACAAATAGTATAGCCAAAGAGATTTTATTACAAGTTCATACATACTATAATGCGAAAAGACTTTTCCCCCAACCTAATATGTTTAGGTTAAGGTATTTTTCTATGGGCCTGTGTCGCCTGAAATAAATAAATGGTATTATTATTAAAAATAAAAACATACAACCGAATTGATAACCTCCTCCTTTTTTGAAGTCGGTTAAAAACCGATTGCAATCGATTCCCTAGGTCGAAAACCAAATGCGTGACTAAGAATTCACCATCCGATGTACCATAAGTTTTCTCGTGAAGAAGAGACTTCTCATTTAGACCCAGTTGCCTGTTCCGCTACTTTTTTATAATATTCAATAATAGCTTTTTATATTTTTTTTAGTCTGATTATTTTTTAATTATTAAAAAAATATTATACGTGTTAAAGTGGTGAATTATTATTTTTATTTCGCTACAATAGGTATACAAATTACAAAGTGGGCTTAAGTGGGAATGCAACAGATGAACATAATATATTACTCGTACTCGGTGTTCTCGAACACGTAGAGTGTACTCACAAACGTATTCGGATCAACACAAGAGCTATCAGGCATCAACAGCACTCGACCACAGCAGCCAGAGGCCTGTTGTTGTTTACGTAATACGTTGCAATACAGTTGAAGTTTCTGCATCATCTGTGAACTGTTGAATAGTCGTATTATTTTCTGATCGTAAGTATATCTTCTCTCACTCATGCCCTTTTCCGAATTTATTAAAGTGTATTTCTATGCTATTTGAGATCGGCGCAGGATGTCTTCTTTTTCTATATATTTCAATGATTAGAAGTGTGTTGAAATACACGGATAAAATCTCGTCACAGTAACGAGAATATCCTACAATTAACAAGAATATCTTGTGCTGTATGTGACTACTAGCCCTTTTGTTAACAGTAGAAGATCAAAATAAGAGAGTAATCGCAAATAATTGTATCGTAATTAATACCGAACAAAATTTGTTCATGTTGCAAGTAAACAGTTATTCATTGCTATAATATTGTAATGTTATGTTATGTTAAATGTATGTTTTTTGCTACAACGGGTTGATTGAATATAGGTATATTTCAATAAATTTTTACTTGAGAGTCCACACTCCCAAGTAAAATTGATTGCGTCTTGTAATCAAAAAAAGAATGTTATTTTGCTTTTAAATTTACGTCTGTTTCGATTTTAATTAAACATTTCAATGAATAAGATTTAAAAACTAAAGTATTAATCGACTTTGACGCTGACTGTACCTTCATACCGAAACGCAGCAATATTGATAAAAGATTTTGTTGTTTTAGTTTTGTGCCTTTTATGTACCACGGTTGGTTTGAATAGAATGGCCGAGGAGCTCGTGGCTAAGTAATAACCGCCGCACGGGTCGATCCATCCGGTTAAGCTACGCTTGCCGGGGTTGGTTCGTGGATGGGTGACCATCTTTACATACCGAGACTCCTCCGTGCCTCGGAAAGCACGATAAGCCGTTGGTCCCGGCTGTCATTCGTGGGTCTTTGACAGTCGTTACGGGTCGTCAGAAGCCCGAAAGTCTGACAACCAGTCTTACCAATGGGTATCGTATTACCCAGTTACTGGGTTGTGGAGGTCAGATAGGCAGTCGCTCCATGTAAAATACTGGTATTCAGCTGCGTCCGGTTAGACTGGAAGCCGACTCCAACATAGTTGGGAAAAGGCTAGGCAGGTGATGATGGTTGGCTTGAATAGAATTTGAATAGCATTGATACAATTTTATTATCTTTATTTAGAAGAGATTTGGGAGAGAAATTAAACTTTTTAAATCCGAAATGTATTAGTTCGGCTTTCTGATCACAGTATAAGATTAAATTGTCTGATTGGATCATGTCACCCGTACAGTTACTTTAAGATAGGCAATATTATTGCAATGAATTACTATGATCCTTTAAATTATGCAAATTCAGAACCAAACGTTGAACCACTCGTAAGAATGTAGGTACAGTGACAATTTTTCGCATTTTCTTTTCGCCACAATCCCCGCCACAAAAACAATCGTCCAATTTCTACATTTATATCTGTAATTTTTATGGTGTACAATAAAGAATATTCTATTCTATTCTATTCTATTCTATTCTATTCTATTCTATTCTATTCTATTCTATTCTATTCTATTCTATTCTATTCTATTCTATTCTATTCTATTCTATTCTATTCTATTCTATTCTATTCTATTCTATTCTATTCTATTCTATTCTATTCTATTCTATTCTATTCTATTCTATTCTATTCTATTCTATTCTATTCTATTCTATTCTATTCTATTCTATTCTATTCTATTCTATTCTATTCTATTCTATTCTATTCTATTCTATTCTATTCTATTCTATTCTATTCTATTCTATTCTATTCTATTCTATTCTATTCTATTCTATTCTATTCTATTCTATTCTATTCTATTCTATTCTATTCTATTCTATTCTATTTCATTCCATTCCATTCCGTTCCATTCCGTTCCATTCCGTTCCATTCCGTTCCATTCCGTTCCATTCCGTTCCATTCCGTTCCATTCCGTTCCATTCCGTTCCATTCCGTTCCATTCCGTTCCATTCCGTTCCATTCCGTTCCTATTCTATTCTATTCTATTCTATTCTATTCTATTCTATTCTATTCTATTCTATTTCATTCCATTCCATTCCATTCCATTCCATTCCATTCCATTCCATTCCATTCCATTCCATTCCATTCCATTCCGTTCCATTCCGTTCCATTCCGTTCTATTCCGTTCCATTCCGTTCCATTCCGTTCCATTCCGTTCCATTCCGTTCCATTCCGTTCCATTCCGTTCTATTCCGTTCCATTCCGTTCCATTCCGTTCCATTCCGTTCCATTCCGTTCCATTCCGTTCCATTCCGTTCCATTCCGTTCCATTCCGTTCCATTCCGTTCCATTCCGTTCCATTCCGTTCCATTCCGTTCCATTCCGTTCCATTCCGTTCCATTCCGTTCCATTCCGTTCCATTCCGTTCCATTCCGTTCCATTCCGTTCCATTCCGTTCCATTCCGTTCCATTCCGTTCCATTCCGTTCCATTCCATTCCATTCCATTCCATTCTATTCTATTCTATTCTATTCTATTCTATTCTATCCCCCATGATTCTTGCAATGAGCGTTTTTAACTAAATTTATGGAGCGACGGCAAATTATTGAGTCGTCATAAATTAACGTGTGGTTATATTATGTGTTATAAAGAGAAAATATTTTTGCAGGTATGTTTGTAAACTCGAAAAATACTTAATCGATTTTAAAAATTCATTCACCTATAGGAAGCTCATTATCAGCGAGTAACATGGGCTGTATTTTAACGATTTCCATGCGAACGAAGTCGCGGGCAAAAGCTAGGTATAACTGAGTTAAATATTAATGTAACACAAATCTTTCGGAATAAATTCTCTATATGATGTTGAAAATCGCATCAAAATCCGCTGCGCAGTTTAGAAGAACAACGCGGTCACACAGACAGACATAAACACCGACTTCATATATACAAATAAATAAACTTGAGTGTTTGTTTATAATGTCGAAATAACAACTTTTTACTAAAAGCATATGAAAGTATATTATTATACGGTACCTACTCATAACAAAAAAAGCAATTATTATAATTTTTGTCTGTCTGTTTCTTCCGGCTAATCTCTGAAACGGCTGGACCGATTTAACGGCACTTTCAGTGGCAGATAGCTGATATTACGGGGAGTAACTTAAGCTACTGTTATTTTAGAAAAATAATTAAGGTTCCGCGCAAAAAAATAAAATCCATAAAATTGTGAATAAAAAGACGGATTTGAAAAATTATTTTTGCATTTGGTAGCCCAATTCTCGAGGATAGTCATAGGATATCACCCGCTACGACTCTTAGGAGCCGAGCAAAAAGAAAAAAGAAGTAATAGCGCAGGCGGGCGATGCTACGCGATGGATCGTGGGACGAGAGAGTTTTATTAAAATGTAGCTGTTATTTTAGTATATTGTGTATCTGACGACATCCACGCGAACGAAGTCGCGAAGCACAGCTAGTTTTATAATATTGTATTTAATTTGTAAACAAAGTTTTCGCAATCGCACGACTCGATAATCGTACCCTTCGTCATAATAAACTCAATAACATTTAAATTTATAACTCAGTTAGCTACATCACTTCGACTAAGTTAGTCTTACATAAAGGGAATTACTTCGAGAAGCAATGTTAAGTGCGCAAGCACGTAACTCGTGTTAGGGAAATCATAAGTTATATTACTTCTGCCTTACGGGAAATTGATTATGGGAATATCTTTTGGGAAATATTTAACTGATCCTAATAATATGATACTTATTGACGTTCTAATGATGCACACTTTTTTAAGTAATTGAGCCCCTTTTTTAACTTTCTG
Source organism: Fissipunctia ypsillon (assembly GCA_947568875.1). Classification (NCBI taxonomy): domain Eukaryota; kingdom Metazoa; phylum Arthropoda; class Insecta; order Lepidoptera; family Noctuidae; genus Fissipunctia; species Fissipunctia ypsillon. The sequence goes on along the minus strand of OX387664.1, from coordinate 8,685,050 downwards.
GTCTTTTCTCACAGTTGGTTGCATAACTAAGCTAGGGCACCCCAGTTAAATGGGTTAGCTTAGAACTAAATCAAAGTTGATCGCAGTTACTTAGCTTTTTAATATTTTAAGGACCCTAAAATAGACATTATTTGAGGTTCACAAAAAGAGGCGCAATCATTATAATCGAGTGTTCAATATTATTTTAAGGAGCGTAAAATGGAAATAATCTGAGGCTCAATTAAATACATGCATTGGAAAAACTTCCGGTTGATAATTGTCACACGATGAAAACTTAGCCTAGTGTCGTCATCGGGTTAACCCGGACTTGATTGTACCTGAAAGTATGAGGAATTACACAATTAATTATCTACGTAAGACAAGACAGTGTATTGTAATGAAGTTAATACCTACAGACACGATTAGAGACCATTAAAGAGCAAAAAGTGTGTAATAGTGATGGTAATATGCTATAATTAATTAGTATATTTCTTGTCCACCTTGAGTTAATTGACAAACCTACAATGAACGCTTACAATTCATGAGAAAAATAATGGCAAACTTTCCACGATTATCTATCAAATAGGTTAGTAAGTTTATAACTCGTAATGGCGCGTGGGGCTTGTGGCTAAGTGTTAACAGCCGCACGGGTCTATCGATCAGGTTAAGCTACGCTTGCCGCGGTTGATCCGTGGATGGATGATCATCTGTACATACCAAGAAGACCCCTCCGTGCCTCGGAAAGCACGTTAGGCCGTTGGTCCCGGCTGTCATTCGTAAATCTTTGACAGTCGTTACGGGTCGTCAGAAGCCTGAAAGTCTGAAAACCAGTCTTTGCATGGAGTATCGTATTATACCCAGTAACTGGGTTGTGGCGGTCAGATAGGCAGTCGCTCCATGTAAAATACTGATATTCAGCTGCGTACGGTTAGAAGTCGACCCCAACATTGTTGGGAAAAGGCTCTAGGCAGATGAATGGCGCTCAGGCAGAGCAGATTTTTATTGACCTTCTTTTTATACATTACTCGCTTCGTTCCTCTGCCACTATCTGTCGTTTTAAAACAAAAGCGCCAGGGTAGCCCGCGAAATTCAAATTTTCTTACGTTTTTTGCATTTTACAGAGAAGTATAAGGTTGTATGTTGATTAAAATATGATTCGCTACCGTAAAAAATAAACGTATGTATTTACAAGATTATAATTGTCAAAGTCATCAATAAAACTCTCGAAGACAAAGTAATCCTATTGAATGACTATTTCATGAAATCTTAACATTAGAGAATTATACTAATTTATGAAGTTGTATTACTGATTGTAGTGATTATGTGATGTATACTTAGAATCTGACACAAATAAGGCTTTCAATACATTCCATGATTTTTTGTGTTTGTTATATAATTTGTGCTTCCCAAAGATAAAAATAAAGATTAAAAACTCTAATGCCTTTAAACAGAAATGGATAAGTAAGGGTCTTAGAAATAGTTGCAAAACTAAACGATTCTTGCGATATCACTATTACAAGAATAAAACATTATCACACAAAATAAGATATAAACAATACTCAAATATATTGAAAAAGTGTATGGTTAAATCGAAAATGAATTCTAACATAAATTTTATAAAAAATAGCCAGAACAAATGCAGAGCGACGTGGTCAGTTATTAATCATGAATTTGGAAACGCGAGATCATGTAGTAGTAATATTTCTGAAATACAATTAGATAAGAAAGTTCTGACAAATCCCCCTGACATAGCGAATGCTTTTAATAATTATTTTATTGACTCGACTAATACCTTGACATCCAATAATCGACATTATTATAATAACAATAATATTAAGTCAATTTCTAACTCCATGTTTCTTAGCGCTATGACTGAAGATGAAGTTAAAAAAGAAATAATGGTGTTAAATAATACTAACTCTGAAGGTTATGATGGAATCAACACAAAGATAGTTAAGGCGTGCAGTACAGAATTAATTCCCATTTTGACATATTTAATTAACCTCTCGCTTTCGTCAGGTACATTTCCTGATGCTCTAAAATTATCAGTCGTGAAGCCACTGTACAAAAAGGACGATAAAAAGGACGTTAAAAACTATCGCCCGATTACTTTGATTCCTATTTTGTCAAAGGTATTCGAGAAATGTATGCTTAAGAGACTTGTCGACTTCTGTAGCAAATTTAATATTATAGCAAAGGAACAGTTTGGATTCCAAAAGCAAAAGTCAACAACACAAGCAATATTTACTCTTGTGAGCAATATCCTGAGTAACTTAAATAATAATAAATTGACAACAGGTCTTTTTTTCGACCTATCACAAGCTTTTGACTTCGTAGCACATGACGTATTATTAAGAAAGTTGGAAATACTGGGAATAAGAGGAGTTGCCCTGCAGTGGATTTCGTCTTATTTAAGTGGTCGAAATCAATACGTTGTTATAGACAAAGTAAATGAAAACGTACTCACTTCCTACTATTCTGTTTCTAGAGGAAATAAATGTGGCGTCCCTCAAGGAAGTGTATTAGGTCCCATATTATTCTTACTTTATATAAATGACATACCACTGGTGACTAATCATAAATTTATATTATTCGCAGATGACATTTCAATTATCGTATCATCTGACAAAAAATCACCTTCTGATCATGAAATAGACATTAATAATACTATTGACAAAATTTTACAATGGCTACAGACTAATAAATTAAAAATTAACTTAGAGAAATCGAATTATATTCAATTTAATAAGTCGAAACATACCAAATACAATTTTAAACTTAATATTGTCAGACTAAAAGAAGTAACGCAAACCAAATTTCTAGGTGTGCTCATAGACCAAGACTTAAATTGGAAAGGACATTTAGATGATTTATGCAATAGGATTAATAAATTTACTTACGCCCTCAGACAAGTAAAGAAGGTAACAAACGTTAAAACGGCAATTACTACATACCATGCATATATCGAATCTATTTTAAGTTACGGGCTTATCGTATGGGGGAACAGTACAGATAAAGACAGAGTATTCATTGCACAAAAAAGGTGCATCAGGGCCATTTGCGGACTTCGTTCTGATGAATCTTGTAAGCCATTTTTTAAAAAGCTTGGTCTGTTACCACTTCCTGCACTTTACATATACGCAATCTGTAACTTTGTCTACAGTAATAGGGGATTGTTCAGAAAAGCTAATGAAGTGATCTCTCGTCCAACAAGGGATCCACACAGACTTGTAACGAAGGATAATCCTAAATCAGCCAAGTATGCTAAAAGCTGCCTTGTGATGTGTGTACGCATTTTCAACAAAATTCCGAAAGAACTCAAATGTATAAATAATTGTAACTCATTTAAAAATAAGCTGTATAAGTGGCTCATTGGACATAATTTCTATGACATTAAAGATTTCTTTGACATTTTATAATAATATATCCATCTAATAATTTGAATGATTTAATTAATATTTACTGTTGTTTTGACATGATAATTATTTTGCATGCAATTGATATTCTGTATAGCTAAACATGTGGACATTGTATAAGACTGTAACACCATTATACCATGTTTAAAGCAAATAAAGACTTATCTTATCTTATCTTATCTTATCTTATAATTCTGTAAATGCATATTTGTTACGGTTGTGAATTATACTTTAATCAACATACAACCAGACACTGAGCTGCAATTTGCAAAAATCGTAAGAAAATTCGAATTACGAGGGCTAAGTTAGCGCTTTCCTCTTAAGGACTTTGAATTCTTCTTCTTAGCGTGTCGATGGCAATCTAAATAGACTCGGCCCAGAATTCAGCTACGAGTTTGGCGCCATCACTAGCGTCCATCAGTTCCTGTAACGTGCAGCTGACAGGAGACGCAGGACATGATATTAAATGTCCCATCTTTGTGGAACAGCGAACAGGTTTTCCCTGCTTCGGCCAATCTGGGCCCGGAGTCTTTGAATTAAAGAATTTTAAAAGGTTTTACCACAAAATTTGGCGTATTTATCCCTGACCTGACCTTCGGGTCTGGGGTCTGAATAAAACTTGCACCTACTTAACCTGTAAGTCCTTACGTCAGGCACATATGCCTGATGCTAGTGCATGTTTCTTGGCCCGGCAGTGTATACCTACGTTAAAGAGCTCGATGTGTCATATAGGCTGAAAAACACATGCTTGTTTGCTAGTAGATAGTATGCTTATTTATAGCATGCTCTCTGTGTGTGAAAAGTGATCATGCTCTTTTCGTATACACATACTAATTCTGTACTACTATTAGCATCTGCTCAAAATTAGCATGATTTTTTTTTATTACATAGCATGTGTATTCCAGGCTTACGACCGACGCATAATGGTTAATCAGCTTCACTACCACTTTGCTGAGTGGCTAATATTGATTCCACGATACGAGTTATTTTCATGTTCTCAGAGTAAGATATAGACACGAAGCTTGGCATAAACTTACGTTTCGTTATGTCAAAATCAGTGCATTTTGGCGCGATTTTTGACAGATGGAAGCGTAAGTTTACCCTATATTGTTTGCGGCGTAGCATGGTGTGCATGACAGGTGACAGAGAGGGTAAATTTATTTAATTTACTACAGCTATTACTGATGGAGCTATTATTGTTTTTTGTTGTCATTTGCCAGAGTCGCAACACAGAGGCAATGTAAATTGTTTTTGATCCCCGGCCCTGACATCAAACAATGGACACAATTGTCAACTTTATACAGCTTGACTACGAGGCTTTTAGCTACTTTGTATGTAGGTATTTTATGTAATTCTATATTTTGTAATGTGCGTTTTGTTTGTACAGAATAAACAATTTTTCTTTCTTTCTTTTCTTATATTCCGTATTTTACGACTATGATATTTAGGATGCAGCTAAAATATTCAGTCATGATTGTAAATCGCGGTAACGTTCAAGAGTGAAAAAAGGAACAGTTCGTCTAATATCACCCGCACCATGTTACACCGCAAATAGTAGGTATATTATGGAAGTTTCGTTTATGAATCTTACCCAGCGGGGCAATTGCGTAACACACTTACAGAAGGAATCGGTTTCATTTTAACAGTTCAACGACATTCATTGCGTTATTTACGTTGATGAGCAGATAAATTTGTCGAACATATGAAGCAATGGAATAGCAATTTTCTTCAAAATCATTCAGATTGTGATTGATAGTGTTTTACGCAATTAGGGTGCAGTTCGGTCCAATACGAGTGAAATGGAAGTCCGAGTCTCGTAGCACCATGATGAAATCGGACTTTTAGGCCTCGTCCGGAACTATTTTGTATGATGTTTGTGTGATCTTTCTGTTTGAGTCCCAATAAATACTTCTTCTTTATTTATTTGTTTCTTGAGTTTGCATAAACTCGAACTGATTTCAATACTAGCATTATTCTATAAGTCTAGTATCCTACAACTTCAACTATTAAAGTAATCAATGATGCCAATAACCATGTCGTGTTCAGTCGTAATATACAACGTGTGACGTCACAGCCGTTACCGGGAAGCAAGTGACATGTCATGGAGTCGGTGACCTGACTTCTGCGAACTGATCGGTGTTGACTTCGAATCGAACCTGTATGAGCACCTTTTTTATATTGTTTTACGGCAAGAATCATTTTTGCCGCATTGTACGGTTGAAAACTGATTAAGTAAATAACGTCAAAGTAACGTTGATTTATAAAATTAGTTAATATTTAAGATTTTTGTTTAGTTTAGTTTTTTATTGCTTTTTGTTTGTAATCTAAGTTTATGATGGGGCTGGCATGAACAGAGTTCAAAAGTCCCTTAAAACAAAGATTTAAAAAAAAACGTCACGCCAGTAATCTAAAGGGTTAGGCAGAGGTGTACATATAGTACATCCATATTTCGCTAGTTATGTTTAAGTCCCATGTAATAGGGCGAGTAAATAATTTGTCCATTGTGATAATAGTTCTAATTCGTCAAGGGGTTTTTTAGCTCGTTTTTAGGGTTCCATCGCTCGTGTGTCTATCCGTCTGTCACAGCCAATTTGCTCCGAATCTAATGGACCTATTAAGTTGAAATTTGGTGCACATATCAATTACTGTGACTCAAACACGAACGTGTTACGTAAATAAATTAATTTTGCCAGATTAAAACCTAGGTACTGACTGGTGGAGTACATTGACGAAAATGTGGAGCAGAGGGAGGTACTCAAAACTCAAAAAAATTATATCAATTAAACCAATTACAGGCACTTTTGAATTGTCAAAGAGTCAGTCAGTTAGTCAGAAAATTGAAGCTAAATTGCCCATTCAAAAACGTAGATCTCTATGGAGAAGAACGGGCAAGAAACTCCAAGAACACTCTTTTAAATCAAGATTATTACAAAATTCTGGGTACATTGTTCTTGTTGCTTCTATAATTATGTGAGAACAATGGAAAAAAACTATTCAAAATATGTGATTAAAAATAAGCCCCGGCAGTTAAGAGATGACCAGTCTCAACTGACGGCGCCCGTTCACGAACATGACGCGTGGATCAGCACCATCCAGCTTAACCATTTTATAGGGAACCGAATGATCCAACACATGTGCCACCATCAGCGAGACATTTAAGTGAGCATGACATACTCTCAACTGCCATACTCTTTCAAGTTAACATACCTACGTACCATCGAGGAAACTTACATTTGACCAATTGGAAAACAAAATTCCGTGCACACGATAACCACATCTGTTAGCAAGCGACACTACAGCGGCCGAGCGCTGCAAGCAAGAATAGTCCTTACGGTGCCGGTGTAGAAATGTTCGGTTCTCCGATAATACTATCTCCATATGTTGTTTGATTAGATTAGAAGTCTTCTCGTTACATGGATAAAACTCCTTACACTCTTGCCTATGCAACTGGTTTAGATTTATCATCTAGTCACCAAAACTGACCCATTATTTTACATTTTATTCTCTATCATAATATATAATTTCATAATTTTCGAACAGCTGATTCATTCAATTAACACAGTGTAAAAAGGTAATTGCTTAATTTGTTCAGCAAACGTTAAAAAAGACAGCAAGTTAATATTAATTTGCACCTATTGTTACGAAATTCAGGGGTGCCATTACAAAATGAATATGCGATGTTACTTTTTCGCCGTTTCACTCAATGTTTTGCAAGTTATTCATGAATTTGAAAAGACCCCGGACGCGGTTATTTGTTGTTTAAAATTCAACGATTTTTGATCCGCACCTCCAAAATTTTCCAAGTCCTACATAAATGAATTTGATTACAGTAAACAAACTTGATTTATATTCATTTTTGGTGTTACCTGTTCCTACATTTTTAAATTAAAATATGACAGATGGAGGGACCTCCAGTCACGGTAAAAAGTATGATGAAACTTTGCTGGGTATAAGAAACTCATATTCCAAATTGACATTTCAACAGAAAGTATTTTACAATTTTACTACGAATCTCTATTACCAGATGTCAATACATTTGCTTTAGTATGCACTAAATTGAAATGAATTTTTACGACAAAATCATATCTGTTTTATCTTATTAATTTAATGACACTTAGTGCTATTCAAATAGTTACATTTTAATTGAATACTATTTAATCCTTTAAAGAACGGCTCAAACAAAATGGCCAGTAAACTGTACAATCACTTTCAAGGTCAATAACCCATTGAAAGATTGCGATTTATTTATGTGACTGTCCAGTATACTGACCACTCTGTATGAGCCGTCCTGTAAAAGGATAGATTAAAACATTGACTCAACATGAAGAAGATACAATAACCAAATAGATTTCCTGAAAATCTATTTCCCTTAATTTAGAAATAGACACGTGCCGAATTGCCGATAGCTTCCTTATTGTTCACCACAAGAACACAATGAGTCTATAAATTGCCTTAAACTGTCTATTACGGCCACTGTGGGCCATTGTAGGCCATTTCCACGCACCTCCCGCCCGAGTGATTCCATTCTACGTTACACACATTGATTAATGGCGAATCCCTTTCGCGCCATTAGGCACGATCAATCATCGGTGATAAGCTTTTGGAGTTTTGTCTCATGTGGCTGCCATGTTCTTTATTTTGGGATTTTATTTTAATTATGCACTTTTATTTTCTATTCATGACAGGCAAAGTCACGGTCTAGATGGATAGATCGAGTACTCTTTAAAAATATGCCTAAACCATCTATCACCATCATCTGCCTTTTCACAACGATGTTGGTTTTTTTTTAATTTCCTTCCAATTCAACCTGCTGATGCAGTTTAGCTGACATTATTTTCTATAATATGATGATAGACGCACATCCTTTCGAAAACAATATGTAGGTACCTAAAGTAGGTAGGCTGGTACTGTAAAGGTTTGATGCCAGTGGCAATCTTATGTGTCACAGGCCGTTAAATAATTGCCTATGGGCACATTCGAACACTAGCAGGTGGAGAACGTATTTGAATTTGAAGGATATGCCAATTTGTTTTGTATAGAAGTCAGATAGAAATTAGCCGTGTCTTGTGAATGTTCTTTCTATAATCTAAGGGAATATAATAATATAGTGCTCGCTTGTGTCTGAGTTCTAGTAGATTAGCTATCCCGCACACTTCACAAACGAGACACCACATAACACGCGTAGTATTCTGCACGCCCCCCGAAAGATCCTTGCAGTTTACTACACACACATAGTCTACGAAGTAAAGTTACTGACGCTGACGGCGCCTGTTCACGAACTTGACGTATTTATCGATTTAACACACTCATCACGATAACATTATAACGTGCACTGCACGTATTTCCATACGTTTTATGGACGTTGACCTGGACTTATAAAAACGCACAGTGTCTAGAAATATGGCAGTAAGGTTTTCCGTTAATTGACATTTTGACATTACAAAATGTCAAAATGACATTTTGACATTACAAAATATCAAAATGTCAATTAATAAAAAAAATGAAAAATGTCCATGTCATTTGTTATTGTTTTTTTATGTTGTGTTTATTATTGTATTTTTTCAATTGTATTATACGTATTAACGATAATCACATAATATAATTAAGATATTAAATAAACAGTCGATGGTAAAATTAACATGACTACTTATTTATTCATTTGTTTCTTTACAATTCGATGCACACTGACACCTCTATTCATATTCCTGTGCTTGCAGTTAGACCTACATCGGGCTCGATTGGCGCTCTTGCTGATTGAATAGCTTCTATTTATATTGCTTGAACCACCGATAAAATGTGATTTTTACTCACGATATTTTTTCTATTTATTTAAGGAGGAGGAGCTCGTGGCTAAGTAATAACAGCCGCACGGGTCGATCCATCAGGTTAAGCTACGCTTGCCGGGGTTGGTCCGTGGATGGGTGACCATCTTTACATACCGAGACTCCTCCGTGCCTCGGAAAGCACGTTAAGCCGTTGGTCCCGGCTGTCATTCGTGGATCTTTGACAGTCGTTACGGGTCGTCAGAAGCCCGAAAGTCTGACAACCAGTCTTACCAAGGGGTATCGTACTACCCAGTTACTGGGTTGTGGAGGTCAGATAGGCAGTCGCTCCATGTAAAATACTGGTATTCAGCTGCATCCGGTTAGACTGGAAGCCGACCCCAATATAGTTGGGAAAAGGCTAGGCAGATGATGATGATGATCAGAGATACTTTATTCAAATTATATTTTTTTTATTTTTTATTTGAGATAGGTTTGCTCTTGACTCTAGTCTAGGTCAGAGATGACAAAGTCGACGATGGAGCGAGCTTACCCAGAAGAAGCATGTTAACTCTCACTTTGAAGAGATCGGAGTTGTATACGTTCGGAAACACAGACGCAGGCAGAGAGTTCCACTCCTTTGCTGTGCGCATCACAAAAGACATTTGGAAACGCTTAGTGCGAATTGGTGGAATAGCAACTAGGTAGGGATGATAACCTGCAGTGCGTCTAGATGTCCGATGGTAGAAGGAGGCAGGCGGAATAATGCGGGATAATCTAGCCTTTTAGCTAATAAGTCATTTAAATAAAAATAAGTAATTTAATTAAACTGCTAAGAAATTATAAAATTAAGAAATCGTCCAATAATGTCTTTCTTATTAACTATGTTATGGGGAAGACACTTGATTTATGTGTTCTTTATAATATTAGTCATCACTTGCACTCTGCAGTTTATATTCACTCACACTGCACTAAATTAACTCAAAAGGTTTTACCCTTTTTAGTCTTCGCGCTAGATCAGTGTTGTCAAGGAGTTGGATCTCCTCGACATTCACGTGATGATGAAGTTTGTGTTCTTCTGCAATGAAGGTATAGGCTTCTGCGTGTTTTTGTATTACGGTGGTTACGACATCCATATTGATGTCTCAGTAGAGGTCACTGTTTCCAATGTACCAGGGCGCGTTGACTATATCCCGCAGTACTTTATTTTGAAATCGTTGTATGGTTTGACGATTGCTTCGGCAGGGATATCACTAAGGCCCACTTGCACGTTTAGTCGGGATAAATGAATAAATGTAGAGTTTATAAACACGGAGTTAAGTAATTAACATTTTAACTCTTATTACGCGTTGCGCCACTTAAAAGTAACACCGGGTTAGATAACCTGACAACAGTTATTTTGAGTTGGTAACATTGCAGTTCGATCAACGAAACATATAATAGGATTGCAGTGTCTATGGCCTGATATGTAATCCGACCAAAATTTAATTAACGAACAATTAACGGAAATTGTATACCCATCTCTTTAACACTTCATTACGATACTTTCTTGTCTTTAAATTTTATAACATGACATTTCATTTTAATCGATTGTAGCGGGACCTCATAACGTCAATTTATTTTGACATTAGGTACTTACACTTACCCATAGTTAAGCGACGTAATTCTCCCACATCGGTGGGTTAAATATTAAAAAGTAAAAAAAAAAAATGTTTTTAAAGTTAACTCTAGGTTTACCTGTAACTCTTGGTGGCGCAAGATGAATTATTTGATTATCCTCGATTTAGCTGTTAACTCCGAGTTATATAGGATAGAACCATGAACGCGTAAGTGGATCTAAGATGACATCAATTTATGGCCGGATGCTGAACATAGTGTACGTATCTAATTGACATAATTACTTAATCGCCCCTTACGATACCCATGGGAGAAATGGGGTGCCCTACAAACTATCAGTGAAAACGGACCGATGACATGACGTCCTCATTCTTTTGTTTAAATAACTGCAAAGAGGTTATTTAAAAACATCAACTATTAATTGTTACATGAAATTCCTCTTTCTATGGATTCTGAACGAATTTAAAGATAAGTTTTAGCCATGTAGGCTTAAGATTTCTGTTGGGGTCAATATGTCGCAGTCAACTAGCTTGATTAGCTTTTTAGTTAACAGCCTAGCCTTTTAACTAAACTAATTTATAGGTAGTTTGAAACGGTGACCAACCACGCGCGAGCCAAACTGGTAATAAGCCGGGACCCCCGACCAAATGGTTAGGTTAGGTTAGAACTTAGACCAACCGAACGAAAAAGTGAACATATTCGCAACTTTCTTTTCTCCTTTTTTACTGTCTCCGAATTTAGCTTAATAAATATTAGCTTTACTACAAATCCTGCATGAACATTCGATTATCTGCGCATTCATTGGCTGAACATCCCGTTTTAATTTGTGCTACGTCACTCAGGAAATGACATCGTAATACTCAGAAACTGAACGTTCATTCGTCTGCTGTTTGTTATTCCGTAGCTCTTTTGTTTTTGAGAAGGCTGTCGCAATTTTTCCCCTCTCTAGCTCACACGAGACCAATTTTTTAAGAATATTAAATGAAAAGATACACTTTTGAAAAATGTAATCAATTGGCGAAATGCTAATTATTAAAAACACATTTCTATTGTGTTATCTAATAAACTCAGCTCAATAAGTATTATGATCTGTTTTTGAGATGAGTTACGGATAGGAAACGACCAATTGGAATCATGCACCTAGCTTCTGACGTTTCATAAGTGCCCCTGTAGGCTTATGTGAAATAAAATATTTTTAATTTGTATTTAAATAAATGCCAGTTATGTTTCAGTCCCAAGTAATAGGGAACATGTCTATTACCATCAACCGGGCACAAATTCAGACTCCGTGCTGATACTGGCATATTCCTAATGGAAAAACCCAAGACCTGGTAATCGAACCCAAGACCTTACGCTGAACAGTATCGCCTACGACTACTAGACTAAAGAGGCATTGAGTGTTAAATTAATATCAAGATAACGAAGGATGATACTATTTTCATGATCGTGATAAATGTCGAAATGATGGGATGTTAACACGGGAATGATAAGATTTATGGGAGAATATTTGTTGAATGGTGTGGAGTGGATGTCGTTTGAGTTTTTCTTTTCTCTGCAAATAATCTACTTTTATTTTATTCGTTTTTTTTACAACTCTATGGTAGATGCAGTTAAGGAATATAGTTTTTACTGATTTATTATGTATATCTTCTGGTCGCGACTTCGTCCGCGTGTTTTGACATAATATGTCACCCGGCAATGGCGTACCTTTCTATTAGTGAAAGAATTTTCGGAATCAGACCGACGTTCCAAAGACATAAAAACTCATTTTTTAACTCTTTATAATATCAGTATAGATATCGCAAACTTACAGAAATTGGTGCCGAAATAAGTTAGAAAATGTTTGCTACGCCGTAGCAAGCTACGAATTGCTACGAGATTCTGTTAGTAGGTAAACAAAATCAATATTTCCTGCAATAACTGTTGTTTGCAATACTCTTGGGAGTCTCAAGAGGCTATGTGAATTAATATTATTTAAAGCACTAGATTGCACCTCATGATCACAATACGGTGCATCGTAAATCAAGAATCTCCTAAGAGATAATAAAGGATTCTCGCGCGTAATATATGGGCCAGACGTGCATATATCTCTTATATAACTTCGTAAATATATAATTGCAAGTATCGTACCCGCTTGTAGCAGCTTTGGAAAATAGGTTCTTGATATATGCTGTTCTCTACTGTAGGACATACCTCGTTAAATAATTATTTATAATAAGGAGTAGCTTGCTTTAAATACATTCTGCAGCTTTTAATTGGCAACTTTCAAAATTTTCAGGCAATTATTTTTTGGAACGAAGTTCTTTGACGCGGCTTGCGTAACGAAAAAGTGTTACGCTCCTTCCATGTGACTTTCTATTATATAATAGAAAGAGACAGAAAGATAAAGTGTGAATTTTGTTAAAATGAAAATCCAAGATGGCGGCTGCGAAAATGTTCAAATTATTCATCATGGGTGTCGTTTTCACGGTTTTTGAGGCTGTTAAAGCCGATAGTGACGTAAAAATGCAAATCCAAGAGGGCATCTGCGAAAATTTTCAAATATTTATGGGTACTTTTCATAGATTTCGAATGTGCTCAAGCTGACAGTGAAGTCAAAATGAAAATCCAAGATGGCGGCTGCGAAAATTTTGTTTTTGTTCTAAATCGTACGTGAAAAGAAACTTCGTTCCTGACGGGCGTCCCCCGACTGCACACTTTTTTTATAGCCATATCGTATTTTTTGTAATTCTTTACATGGGTTTTACAGAACCACTCACTTAACGTACACGATTCTTATCAATTCTATGTTTTCTCTCTGAAACTGATGGTCCATCAGCTTAAGAAAACGTTAATCTTCGTCACATAAATCTCTTTACATAACAACAACACATTAGTGAGGTCGCCATTTTCGTCACATATGACAGGGTTCTAAATATGCTTAAGGTTTTCGTAAGTTGACCGTACAGGTAGTCTCTAATCACATACAAAGTTAAAACCTTACCTTAACATTGCAGCAAACTAACTTATTCAAGAGCGTTGAGATGCAAAATTACCTTAAGTAAAGTATTACGAAATATTTCTTGCAACTTTGCACGGAGTTCCGAGTTTCCCGGTGAAGCTCGTTTATGATATAGATAGCAAGTTTTCCATTACAAGTTTTCCTCTCTGTTTTAAAAAATAGAACAACAAAATTGTGGAGCGTCGTGCTGTTGTTATAAATAATGGCATTATGTCAAGTTAAGCCAACGAAAGTGGGGATGGATTTCACATTAATTTTATTTTTGTGAAACAAAGGATTTGAGAATGTTATGATCGAAATATGCTACATAGTTCGGTTATCACAAGAAATAACAAGGATACTGCTCGCTCACTTCTTGTTTCGGTCGCTTTAAAGAGGAGAGGTTTGAGGGGCTCGTGGTTAAGTAATAACAGCTGCACGGGTCGATCGATCAGGTTAAGATACGCTTGTCGCGGTCGGTCTGTAGATGGATGACCATCTTTACATACCAAGACCCCCCTCCCCCTCCGTGCCTCGGAAAGCACGTTTAGCCGTTGGTCCCGGCTGTCTTACAGTCGTTACAGGTCGTCAGAAGCCTGAAAGTCTGACAACCAGTTTTACCAAGGGGTATGGTATTACCCACTAACTGGGTTATGGAGGTCAGATAGGCAGTCGCCCCAAGTAAAATACTGGTATTCAGCTGCATCCGCTTAGACTGGAAGCTGACCCTAGCATAGTTGGGAAAAGGCTAGGCAGATGATGATTTAAATGAGGCTTCTGGTTTAAAAGTTACTTGCATACACTTCCAATAACAGGTTATGATATTCCTTCTGCGGGACAAAATCGTGTTATCCTTCATCGTAAAGGAACGAGCATTGATCACCATGTTTGCTCACTACAATGCCAATTTCAGTTCACTACAGGTTTCATAACAACTTCTTTCACAAAACTTACCCTACTTTACGTTCCTATGATTTCCAATTCTACTATTATTTTTCTATTTGCGACAACAACATAACCAATAATTTTTAGGGTTCTGTACGTCCGTATGAAAAAGGAACCCTTATAGGATAACTCGTGTGTCTATCTGTCCGTCTGGCACAGCCATTTTGCTCCAAATCTATTGGACCGATTAAGTTGAAATTTGGTACGCAGATGAATTTTGTGACCCGAACACGGACGTGTAACGGAAACAAATGAAATTTTGAATATGGGCGCCAGTTTTGGGAGGGCAAAGGGCACAAAGGTACTGCAATAACATTACCAAAACATAATTAAAAAAATCTAATTATTATTGACAATAAAAAGTTATTGCTATTTAAATTTCACGTTTATAGTACCATTATTAACCCGATTCCATTAAAAATTAACAAATTTTCAACAGGGGTCATAAGTTATGACTCGTAGACGCCCGCTAAACAATGCCGCCCGTGCCATAATAACCCGGTAAAATTCCCCATTGAAAAAAAATGCGGGGTATTTTGTTTTCTATTTTCCTGAAAATTACTACATAAATAGACTCTTAATACGATACTTAAGCTGTTAAGTACACTCACTGATCAGACAGGGTTTTTTCAACCGACTGCAAAAAAAGAAGGAGGTTATCAATTCGACACGTATGTATGTAATATTATTGGAACTGCACTATAGTGACATGATAATGTATTATGGCTTCCAATCAAATATACTTACAAAATTTTATTATATATATTTTTTTTTATTAAATTGCTTTTTTTTGTGAAAATTAAATCCACTTCAAAAAGAAATTACTTACCTCAAAATTATGAAATAACTTTAATTTCGGAAGTCGGTATCTTGGAATCTGTATTTTAGTTTTTTGCCACCAACTTCCGAAATTAAAGTTATTTCATAATTTTGAGTTAATTTCTTTTTGAAGTCGAATTATTATTTTTTTTATTACACATTGTCGAGCGACTCAACCACGCATCATAATTATGCCATCTGAGATTATCTACCTATTCTATATTCAAATACGCTTGGTACCAATAATTACTCTTAATTCCACTTAAACAAATATCAACTTAAACTAGTGTGAATCAAGTTAATCTCCGAATGACTAGTACTTTCGAAAAAGTCATAAAAAAGTTAGAATTTGTAACGCAAACTAAACTCTATAACGTGGAGGTTAAAGTATTTTTTTCTAAAAACCACATGTTAGTTTATGTGTTTGGAAACTAAATTGCAAACAGAGTAAAGCTATCTCCACACTCCGTTACACGTAGATAAACGTGAAACGGAGCGTGCAGGAAGCTTTAGTTATCATAATGTTATTACAAGTAGTTGTAAAGCCACGGATTTAGGCCATCTGCACACTCCGAAACTTGTTGCTAACGTTCCAAGGTTAGAGATTAGCGCTTTCGTGTGGAAAATATAACGGCTTGATTTAAAATGTAAATGGTGTTGTTTTGAGACCCTTTATTATGGTTTTATGAGCTCAGGCCTTATTATAAATGTAACATTTGGTATTTTTGCTTCTATTATAAATAGTTAATGTTACTAACCGACTTTGTTCGAAATTAGTAATTAGCATAATATTTACGAGTAAACCTATTAGTAAATAGTATAATATTTATGACTGGCGCCTGCCTGGGATCGAACTCGTAAATCAGGGCCATTACCACTGGGCCACCACTATTGTGTCCCAGCAGTGGGAACGTTATAGACTGATTACGCTTTTATGCTTAAGAATAGTGTAAAGTTATTGTGCAAAGGATGGTCATTAATCGACAGACTGACAAAAGTAAGCGCAGATTAAACAGGCGCAAGCCACTCTTAGGATATTGGTACCCAAACTAGCATAATCGATATGTCGATTTTCGAGACACGCATCATCACCTGCCTAGCCTTTTCCCAACTATGATGGAGTCGGTTGGTCAGTCTAACCGAATGCAGTTTAATATCAGTATTTACAATGACATGACAATGATGACAATGACTATCACACCCATTTATCGAAACTGGTATGCCTATTAATAACATGATATTAATTTCCTTCGATATTTTCTTGTAAAGTTGCCCCTTTACATACTTCAAAAGACAAGTTAACAGTCTAACAACATTATGAAAATCTATCAATAGGTATATAGAGGCATGAGGAACAGGGTGTAAAGTTCACTCATCCTCCATAGAAAAGGGAGGATCCTCCGACCAGACGAGTGTTGTGTCTGGTGGGCTACTGCCCGACGGTTGATGTCAGGATGTTGTATATTATGCCACCGTATGATCATGAACACCCTTAGTTTATAATCTATCTCGCGACTTTGTAAACTGTCAAAAAATTGTGAACTGTACCATACTGCTTATAATATACCGTAAGTAGGTACTTATTTTCGATAGTTTATATAATCTATCCATGTCAAACCGTCAAATTGTCAACGAACCTGCACTTATCGACAGGGTTCACCATCTGTTCGATTATATCACTCGTAAATTGTGAACCGGCCCTGGGGGCCTACTCTCTAAGTCCGTCAACGAAGATACGGGCCCGTCCGAAAGTAATTCGATACTCCGGAGTAAACCCTACTCCTGATTTATTAACTTTTCCGGCGGGCAAAAACACATCTGCAGTAAGAACAACTATTAAATCGTCTTGTCATTCATTCTTAGTTCCGGCCTCAAACTAATCATATGTTTATAGGTGATACGAAGCCCGTATCTTCGGCAGAAACTACGAATTTCGTACCTAGAGTAGACCTCCTGATTGGTAGGTCTTGGCGGTAGCCGAACTCGTCGTAGTAACTAAGCCGCAGGGCACCCCGACCAAATAGGTTAGGTTAGAATACTGTGACCAACCACACGCAAGTCGAGCGAGCGGTGCCGCGATAGCAGGCAGCGAACGCTTCTTCCAAGTTGGTCGCAGTTACTTGGCTATTAAGTATTAGCACAAGGTACGTACGTCACATGCAAGTTTGATACCAGTTCACAATTTGTCGGTTTGCAATAGATAGATTATAAATTATAAAAAAAAATGCGTTAAATTGTAAATTGTGGCTGTTTGCAGTTCCCAAATTTTCGATAGCTTATAACCTCGCGAGATAGATTATAAACTAACAAAGTTCATAATCATACAGTGACATAATATAAGCTAGTCGCGCGGTAAACTTTGCTTGCGCGATGCAGGATTTTGCGTCACGTCAGTGTGATGCGTAGTTCGCATGTGGCGTTGTAGATGCCGCCACAAATACGGCAATCTAAGTTTAGTTCAGTAACTGTGGCTGATCAAATATGGATGGGAGTGCACTTTGTAATGACAGGTTATGAGTGGGGTTAGCTAGACACATATGGTTGGCAGCAAAAGTGGCGTTATACAACCAATTTTAGTAATAAGAAAAAGCAGAAAGAAAATACATTAATTTAACACGCAGGCACACAACATAATTAAATTGCGAATAAGAAAAATCAAATAAAAAGTGTAAAGCAGGAATGTGTGTTTCACGGCTGCGCTAAAATAGGCCCAGTGCATCAAAGATTAGAGCCTGAAATAAGTTTTCGTTTAGCTACTGATCAAAATTACATAATTTATCATTAGTAGTAAAAAATATCTTCCAGGGGTGGCGATACTTGAATGTGCGATCACTCACATACGTTGTTCATTTAGTTGGACTTTATCACATTAAAATCGTTCCCCCCTAGTACACCAAGGTATACTCGACTTGTATAAAACCACAATTTTACAAATTGTGTCTACTGTAGTCGTTTACACTAAAACAAGTTGTAAAAGCTAGTTGTATTCAAAACTTGTTGAAAACACGTCAAACAACGTCAGTAGTTATCAATCTACCTAGCTATTCCCGTTACCACCTCACTGACTAGCTAATATTTTTGGACGATATGACTTAATGAATTAATAACATAAGTTCTCTACTGTTAAAAAATTACTGATTCATTTCACAAGTTTTTGTATTTTATCGTATAGGAAAATCTACAAGCGAGCCATTAAAGGTACCTACTGCAGCATAACTCTGCATGTCAAAATTTTTTGGTTCTTTATAATCAACCTTTTTTCCGTATGTATTTGAGCCTGGTCGATTTTTATCTTTTTATTTCTTGATTCGAATTATTTTTCTTCTGACAGATGGGTCCCCATTTTTTTCTTAGTTGCAAAAGTTGAATCAATTGATACTGACCCAGTTTGTGGATAATTAACGAGTTTTTTTCAAGTGAAGCACACTATATCCCTGCCGTCCTATTAATACCTTATGGCAAAGCAATATTGGTATATTAAGTACGAGTCTAACCTTTCATCTTTATTTTTTCTGGATTGAACAGCTTTGAACAGGCCGCCTTTCGGCCTCCAGGTTTTGGCCTAAAATTACGCTGGACGTCCTTGGCCAACGTCGAGAGTTGGACCGCATTTGACCGCTGAAGGTTTCGCAAACAACGCCAGTTCCTGAACAAAGAACTGCGACTCCCTACAGTCTACGTCACCTCGCCGGACGCAATTACTTATGCCACGGTTTATTTTATGATATTTTACGTTCTAATTTAATACTGTAGATAGTAACCCTCTGCGGATTTTTTTTAATTCATTGACTACTTAATTTTATTTTCAAATTTGTAAAATGCGAGATACCTTGGTTCTCCGATTTTTTTTATAACGATATGTTTTGGTAGCGTTACTTATTAGTGATTGCAATCGACTAGATAGTACGTTTTATTTCTCTGTCGTTATTCGCGTACCTATCGGACCAAAGTTCTGTATTTTATTCCCTTCACACAAGTCAACCTCATTTTTTTTACTATAATATTAATTTTTTTTACCTTTTAATGTTTTTTTTCTATTTTTATTTTAAAACGAAATTAAACGTGTCGTAGCAAAAAAAGTGAATCTCCGTCTTTTTATTTTTTTTTCGCTACACTACATAACATAACATCACGCCTGTAACCCCCGAAGGGTTAGGCAGAGGTGTACCTATGATACACCTACATTTCGCTAGTCATATTTAGTCCCATATAATAGGGGGCGAGCCTATTGCCATCCATTGGGCACAGATTCAGACTCCAGGATGCTACTGAAAAATTCCAGATGGAAAAACCCAATACCACTTTGCCCGACCCGGGAATCGAACCCTCAGAACCTCATGTTCGGCAATAGCGCTTGCAACCACTAGACTAACGAGGCAGATATCTACATCCTTGTCAAAAACTTATAATGAAAGTGTGGCGGCATATCTACATCGCCACAATGGAACGCGTCACACTGACGTCACGCAAAATCCTTCATCGCGCAATCTGAGTTTCCCGCCCGACTAGCATATATACAACATCCCGACATCAACCGTCGGGCAGTAGCCCACCAGACACAACATCCTTCTGGTCGGAGGATCCTCCCTTTTCATAGATGATGAGTGAACTTGACACCCTGTTCCTCATGCCTCTATACTGGTGACCCCGACGTGATCGTCAGTGCAGCCTTCGTGCAACTACTACAGCGTGACGTCATCATCATCACTTCCTCGAGCTTTCGAGCAGCGAGTCACACAGCCAGCCAGCACCCACGGCTTCAACGCGTATCCTGACCACCAGCATGCAGCGACCACGCATATCTGGTCATCACCCTCAGCCTCATCAGCAACCTTGGCACAGCACACTACACTCTCGGTTGGTTAACAAGCAGAGCCCTTCAAAACCTCTCCTGGTCGACACCAGTAGCCAGCCTCAACCCGGCGTTGTACCACATCCGACTCACTGGAGCATAACGCAGCGCCACCCTGACTCACTGGGGGCATCTCCGCAAACAGTTCCGACTCACCGTGAACTATGCGGCACCCGGTTCCGACTCACTGGAACCTCAACTGGCCCTGGCAAGCATGGCAAGATACACGACTCTGCCCACTATCGACCTCCGGTCTCTGGAGGGGAGTGATGTGGCGGCATATCTACATCGCCACAATGGAACGCGTCACACTGACGTCACGCAAAATCCTGCATCGCGCAATCAGATTTTACTGCGCGACTAGCATATATACAACATCCCGACATCAACCGTCGGGCAGTAGCCCACCAGACACAACATCCGTCTGGTCGGAGGATCCTCCCTTTTCATAGAGGATGAGTGAACTTTACACCCTGTTCCTCATGCCTCTATAAAAGTAATACCGGCGTTTTTGTTGCCATCTGTACATTCTAACACCAAAATAGAAACATTGTTATGTCATTAGAACTCAAACAAAAATAAACTTAGAAATCTGGTATCCCAAGTGGTTTAGAGAATGACAAAATCTGCACCCGATTTACTATTTACTTCAACGATCGTTGAAATATTTATATTTTGAAAATGTAGGTACCTACTATGAAATCATTAGGTACGTACTTAATTGGTAAGTTTTCATGAGAGAACAATAAATTTTTCACGATTAAACCACTTATAGGTAGATTTATCGGGTAAGGGAAATGGATTGTCCAGACAAATGACTATCAACTTATGTAAATTGACGTACATTCAAATCACATCCGTCATCCTTTGTTACTCGTATGTAATTGCTATAACATGGCCAATTCATGTAGTAGATACCCATGTCAATCTGCTAAACAATACATTTCTGTGACTGTACGCTCTCGCTCTGCTCGCACTGACTGGACACGTTCTTTCAAATCTGTATGGGTGTTTATTCAAAAGCCATTTTCAGAGACTAATTTGCAAGGTCCTCATATGGCCTGACCAAGATTATGTCTGGACTTTAAAAAAGACTGACCCTTGAGTTTGTTTCGTCATTTCTTGTCAGGGGTGGTTAGATAGGAAATGTCGACTCCTGTCTAGCTTATTTTTTTAATATGGCCTGTAAAAGTGATTCCGGTATCCTATTTACAGAATAAACAATTTCATTTCATTTCATCGCCCCTGAAAATCATTAATAGACTGACGGCCACAGGATTCACGGTGCCTAATAGCTGGACAGTAATTGGAACCTCTCAGGCAACTGGCTTAATTGGTTCAGATTAGTAACGTTTGCCTACCAATAAGTTCGACCAATCACTGCTGGAGTGGAGTGGTTAGAGGGATTTAGTGGACGACAGTAACCACTTAGCCAGTTGTGATTGTACTTTACTGTACCTTACCAGAATAGAAAGTAACCGACGTCGGGAAGCCTATATTATTACACATAGTCCCCGAAGGGTTAGGCAGAGGTGAACCTATAATACACCCACATTTTGCCAGTAATATTTAAGTCCTAAAAATTGTTGATTCAAATTTTGATTATACTTGTCTGTGGCAGCGCCCGCTTTAGCGCATGCACAGTGATCTGCTGGGTTTTGGTGCCATTCATACAATTATCTTTAATTTATCTTTTATTTAAAAGGTTCATTCCCAATGTATGAGAGTAGTTAAAGTAGGTATGAAACTGCACATAACTAGGTATTAAAACACTCATTTGATAGTTTTAATACCCCTCACAACAGTTTTATAGACTACTATTTTAGTATTTTTAATTATTTAAGACTAGCTTTTGCCCGCGGCTTCACCCGCGTGGAGGCCAGAAATTATCCCACGGGAACGTATTATCGCAATAAAAAGTAACCTATGTCCTCACCCAGGTCATGGTCTACCCATGTGCCACATCCAAATCCGTTCAGTCGTTTTAGCGTAACAAACCAACAAACTCACATTAGCATTTATAATATTAGTTAAGATCGGTTGCTGTTATTTCGGTCTAAAAATGACAAAAAAAAAAATTTAGAAGCTGCGTGTACTATTGGAGAAACAAACATCTATACACCGTAAGATCTATTCTTTCTTGTAGCGCTCGGCCGCTACAGTAACGCTTGCTAACAGATGTAGTCATCGTGTGCACGAGATTTTGTTTTCAAATCGGTCAGATATAAGTTTCCTCGATAGTACATCTAAGATTTTGTGTTTGAAGTCAAAACGTAGTTATCTATTTTGTATCGTGGTCATATGCAAGCTTACCTATAAGATAGATAAGATACAGATAAATCGTTTATTTGGTGCACACAAAAGATATAGCACGACATACAGAAGCACGATACACACGATGTCTTTGCAAATGCACTTTAACTCAGTTGTTTATATTATGTAAGTTTATTCATCATCTGCCTAGCCTTTTGCCAACTATGGTGGGGTCAGCTTCCAGTCTGATCGGATGCAGCTGAATACCAGTATTTTACATGGAGCGACTGTCTATCTGACCTCCACAACCCATTAACTGGGTAATACGATACCCCTTGGTAAGACTGGTTGTCAGACTTTCGGGCTTCTGTCGACCCGTAAAGACTGTCAAACATCCACAAATGACAGCCGGGACCAACGGCTTAACGTGCTTTCCGAGGCACGGAGGAGTCTCGGTATGTAAAGATGGTCACCCATCCACGAACCAACCCCGGCAAGCGTAGCTTAACCTGATGGATCGACCCGTGCGGCTGTTATTACTTAGCCACGAGCTCCTCCTCCTCCTATTATGTAAGTTTATTATTCCGTCCTAATTAATATGCAACACTAAACTATATTTCAATCTACTTATGTATTTCACGTAATCAGAAACAGCCAATCTAACACTTTCCCTTCAAAATATTCTAATCTAACCAATTCTATTTTAAGCCAGTTACAAATTAAAGGTTAATTCTTGGGGTCGGAGCGCGGTAAAATGTTAACAAAAGGGCCTACGGTAAAGAGGGTCAAAGATTTGTGTCAGTTTTGTCAACAGTAGGTACATACACGTAATTTAACTTTTAGCGCATTACAAGGGTGTATTTATTAATTACTTAATTACATGTATATTTAAGTTGTAAAATGCAATGAAATAAAAGAGTACTATCGAGGACACTTACATCTGACCAATATGAAACCAAATTCCCGTGCACACGATGACCACATCTTGTTAGCAAGCGTTACTAAAGCGGCCGAGCGCTGCAAGCAAGAATAGTCCTTACGGTGTATAGGTTTTCGTTTCTCCCATGGTACATAATAGGTAATCTCAGTGTGACTGTTAAGCAATAGGCTCGCCCCTATATCAAGGGACTGGCGAAATGTAAGTTTAATAGTTTGACAAATCTTGATTACAATATACAAGCTATTACTTAAATATACCTATATATAATTTTATATATATTATGTACAAGTATATAAAAAAGAAAAAAGGGGAAGAGCTCATTGGGCATCAAAAAATTCGTCCGCATCGCTGTCAATGGGAAAAGTGTCCAAAAGGCTGGCAGCAATGCCACGTTTGGTAGGCAATGCTTTGCCCTAAAAAGCCAGTCCTCAGGTCCCGTGTAGAGTCGCCTAACCGCTTGGCGATGTCCCGAAGTTTAATATAAATAATGTATACCCTTTATGTATGCCCTTTATTTAACATACACATTTTCCGGCCCACGTTATCAGTAAACATACCTACGAATGATAAGAATGATGAATGATGAATGGTAGGAAATGTCAAACTTCTAGTAGAAGTTACTAGAAGTTTGACATTTCCTACTTTGAAAGAGTTCTTCAACTGCAGTCTATATGAAAGAACCACGCAATCTATCTTTGTAAAATTACACAATGTTGCCTTAACTACACACACACACACACACACGCGCAAGGAATATTATGGCTTTAGGTCACTCATAAATCAGTAACTATTCGTTACAAAACATTATTTAAGCCGTTTGGCTAGAAATATTGCTAAAGCAACTATAACAACTGACAAAATCTGTCACTAAAAAATATAAATAAAACAATTCATGAATATAATTATACGTAATAGGCACGTCACTATCAATCGCAAATACACCTTCCAACTATTTCACCACACAAATAAAAACAATGGTTTTCTAGAAAACAAGGCATTTCTACACCAATTATCCGTCATCGCGTGCTCAAAAACTATAAAACAAATATATTTGTTACACAAAAGAGCAGTAAGCTATATTTTTCTGTTTATAACAGTATTATAAATAATTATGTATTTTCATAATATTAGTACAGCTTTCCCAAGAAAAGTATGCGCTTCGCGAATCATCGTCTATCTCTGGAAATACGAACGCATGATGCTGAGATCTAATATAGAGCTGTTACAACCACAGAAGTACTTGAACATATTTACAAAATTATAGATTAACTCTATTCAATTACAAAAAAACTTTTCAAAAGTTTTGAGTGATAAATGACGATCTGCTACTAGGGTAGTAGTTAACACGACTGAGAGAAAACAATGATAGTTAGGTACTACAAAGGATAGTACACAAAAAAAAAACGAACTGTAACGGTCAAAGGATGGTAGTAAAAAACTTAAAAGCAGTACCTCTGTGGGGGGTTACTCTGTGACGCAAAGTTCGTGCTAATTCGGAAACACGAAGATATTGACGCGCATACCTTTTCTGGTTTACCCGTACTTAAAGTTTCATAAGCGGTGAATGATACATATCTACGGCCAATCAGTCAAGCGTTTGACCCAAAACGTAGCACAAACTAATATTAGTACGATTTAATTAACATTTGTATGAACCTTTGCGATAACATCTGAACAGAGAACACACTACCACCTGAATTTGTCGTTGCTTTTTAGCCGACTACGCATAAAACGCCTCCTTTTTTATTAGGGATCCATACCTCAAAAGGAAAAAAACAGAACCCTTATAGAATCACTCGTGAGTCTGCCTGTCTGTCCGTCTGTCACAACCAATTAGCTCCGAATCTAATGGACCGATTAAGTTGAAATTTGGTATACATATGAATTTCTGTGACCCAACCACGGACGTATATCGTAAAGAAATTGATTTTGAGTATGGGGGTCACTTTTGGGGGCAAATAAGAAAATTAGGGGGCTTTTGGGGGGCATTAAGTCCGCCTTTGTACCTTTAGGGCTTGTACACAAATTTTAAAATAAATAGTTTTAAAGTTATCGAAAATAGACGAAAATTGACCATACCTCCCACTTATCTCCGAAACTACTGAGCCTAAAATTTTGACCAAAATACAGAAAATAGTTCTATACTCTATATAGCATATGTATGTATCTGTGTTTAAACTATAGTATATGGTACTTATATGCTTTTTACTTGCATCAAGAACAACCCCATTTAATGTCTAGAAAATCACTGTCCATTCCAAGGTTGCCTGGAAGAGATCGCAGTATGCGATAAGGCCGCCAATTGTATGTTTTGTAGTTTATAATTTATCTTTAAGTAATATATAATCTGGTGTACATACAATAAAGTATATATAAATAAATATCATCATATTATCAGGTTATCAAAATTATTTTAGGTATTGAATGAATTGAATAGTTGAACATTGATAATTTATTAGTGAATGATGAACTAGAATTATATTCTTTGTAATGGAATCATCATCTTCCTGCCCTTGTCCCATGTTACTTGGGGTCGGCGCAACACGTTTTATCTTTCCATTTTCCCCTGTCAAAAGTCACGCTATCATTCACTCCCTTCTCTTTCATATCATTCCTCACACAATCCATCCATCCATTATTTGTAATGGAATAGTAAATTTAATTGTAATCTCTATACTTTTGCTTGCCTTGTAATTGGTAAAATATGGCTGTTTCTGTATTTATACTATGTACCACCATGACTTGTACCCGTATTTGCAAAATAAAATCTTATCTTATCTTATCAGGTTCTTACGGACAGAAAAAATTTAAAAGTTGTCGGGAAAATTGGAAAATTCGGGAAAAATAAAAGTGCATTTTCTGTGGGAATTTTGTGTGAATTATTGAAAGGACATGCCAATTACGTCAGTCGGGTCAGCTAGTATTATAATATTTACATGCTTCTTTCAGAAGTTTTAAACAATTTTTAACAATCAAAATGATCATGCTGTGTGAAATTATAATCGTTATTTTTAGACGCACGTGATCGGACGGTATTTACTTGCAAAAGCATACGTATTCGGAAAGTCAGAAGTCGTCAATCAGTTTCAATAAAAAATTAAAACATAGAATAAAAAAAAAAAAGTTTATTTGCATAGAATGTAGATATACATGTGAGCAATTTTATAGGGTTCATTAAAAATGTAGTCAGACGAGATAATGGAACTAGTAACACAATTACACCTACGATACTATTTTTTGACACAAAACTATGCATTGTTTCTTTATCTATGAGCGTTGTTATTTGTCTCTGTCATCAAAGCGATCGTGCCACAGCGAAAATAAAATTTTTAAAACGGCGTTGTGTTTCATTAGATTTTGTTTGAAAAACATTGTCAGGTTTTGTCGTTTTTGTTTTCAGTAGTCATCTCTAATCTGGACGTTGCTTGGTAGACCGCCTTCTTGTTTTTCATCTAAGAATATAATAACCTATTAATTATTATTGGCCTCTTAACTATTAGGTAGGTTAGGTACTTAGTAATCATATCGCAACTTTTGCTCATAAATCATTACCAACTTCATACTAATAACTATAAATGTTTGTAACTCTGTCTGTCTGCTGCCTGGGACGATGGAGTAGGATACTACTACAAGGAGTCTACTTTTCATCCAGGATATTTATACAAAGTCGCGGGCAACAGCTAGTATTACCTATTTAAGACGCAGATAAATGCCAGTGGCCTTTAGGCATAGCTTGCGTGTTTTGTGCTGAGCTCACGTAACGCGTCGTACGTCTACCAGTAATAGGACTCGCCCATCAAGGAGCGCTGTCCCAAATAAGACGCATTATTAATTTATTATACATAAATCAAAAGGTATTTTAATACAACACGTATACTAAAAGATAAATAACTAAATTATCTTTAAAATGGTGAAGGTTTCATAAAAATACGAATTATTAAATACTGCTCGTTTAGACGTGATATTCAGTTTAAAATCATTAGAAGTCGGCTATCGTCGCATTAATTTGAATTTTTGAATGAAATAGAACATTTTTGTACCATTCACGTAAGTATCTATTGAAGTAAGTATAATTTATTTTACTACTGTTTGAAAGTACCTACTTAAATTCTTTTGACAAGTCCGGTTCTCACAAAGTTATTTCGATAGTTTTCCTATCATAATACAATACAAAATAAAAATAATATTAAACTAACTATATTAGCGTTATGAAATATTTCCACGAAAACGTTGCCGATTATACGAAACGCTTTTTGCATGTTAAGAGCTTGTCGCTTTAAGTCAGCCTAGCTTATTATTACCTTTTGAACACCCCAGTCACAAACTTCAGAGTAGCGAAAGAATTAAACATTGTTGTGTCAAATAAACAGAACCGTTCGCCATTTGTTATGACAAATGGAATTCAGGTTTATGAGTCCGAGCGACCTCGAGCCATGAAATAGGAAAAACCGGCCAAGTGCGAGTCGGACTCGCACAAGAAGGATTCCGTACCACCGTATACAGTATTTAACACTACATATTAAAAAGAAAAATACTAAGCGAAGACTATTTTTCATCTTAAATTTTAACAATTGCAAAGATATTGTATTCATAATGACACTGTGAATTAAAAAGTTATTTTTGGCAGTTGCAGAAAATCGCCCTTATTTAAACAAAATACCAAATGTATCGGCGTTTTTAGTATGTTTTGTTCAAAAACAGTATATGGATGATATACAAGTTAAGTTTAAAATTTCTAACTTGTTAAGTTGTTGCGATAGAGCTCGTAAAAAATTGGTCTAAAACTGACAACTTTTGCGGCCCCCTATTTCTTCATTTTTGAAGATAAATCAAAATAAAAATTATATTTGTACTCTACTCGTTGAGTTCTAGACAGTGACACCCCACATGCCAGGGTAAGAAAAAAAATGTTTAAAGTCAAAAGTTTATTGTATGGGGGGCTTCAATTTTTTACTTTATTTTATTTCTGTTATTTGTTGATATAACGGCAATATAAATCCACAATCCGAGAATTTCAACTGTCTCCCTATTACGGGTCATAAGATACAGCCCGCTGACAGACAGACGAACGGACGGACAGCGGAGGCTTAGTAATAGGATTCCGTTTGGCACCCTTCGGGTACATAACTCTAAAAGTGGAGCGTCTACACTTTATTTTACGCATATTTTATTTTAAACCCAAAATCATGTCTCGACTCGTGATAGGCACGAATCGTAATGTCTTACCAATCGTGATTTGAGAAACACAGAAAACGGTTAAAATTTGTTTTTAAATCGGTAAAGTCTGTAAGAGGAGCGTAAAAGCAGTAAAAATAGAATGACGAGCAGGACGGGCACAATGATTCCTCGTACTGCCGCCACGACATAGCCTCTGAAAAGTTTTATCGAGAGTTCGTGTAATAACGGACAAAGTGTTTTTTAAACTACTTCAAAGACTACATTTACATCTCTTCTTATTATGGTGTACATAATAAATAGTATTCTATCCAGCTATCCGTCCTGGCAGACACACGCAGTACGCACCGTGCCGTCTTGTCGACGGCAAGTGGTGACCGGTTCTCTCACACATACATAGACCTCCATATCTTCCTCCTCCACGTTTCAAACAGACAGCCATCTTCTGACGTCACACCCAAATTCCCTAGACATTGTCGATCTATTAAGGTGGCCGGAAGGCACCTCAATTGGGTCCATAAAATTAATAGCCGCTCCCCGAACAATATTAAACGTTAGAATTGGAATAAATAAACTCGTCATCAAACGAAGATAATCAAATTCTTTCATTTCATTTAGAAGGAACAAGGCGCCGCCTCCGTGAAAGTTTGGTCCGTAACATGCTGTCTGTCTAGACTAAAATGAGACACGTACAAGTTACTAAAGTTAGTTAACAGTAGCTTCAATTTGGTGTTCGAAGCTAAGCGTTCGGTTTATGAAAGCACTTACATTATATCTCTCGAGCTGAAGATGGCTGGTATCTTTTTAAGAGAGAAGCGCTAAGGTAGCCCGCGAAATTGAAATTTTCTTATGACTTTTGCAATTTGCAGCTCAGTGTCTGGGTGTACGTTGATTAAAGCATAATTCGCGACCGTAACAAATATGTACATATTTACACAGTTATAATTATTAGAATCAGTAATACAATTCCCTAAGTTAGTATAATTCTTAAATGTCCAGATTTCATGACTTCATGTAATCTATGACTATTTAGTCATTCAATAGGATTACTTGGTCTTAGTGAGTTGTATTGATGACATCAATTACGTATATTGTAATTCTGTAAATACATATTTGTTACGATCGCAAATCATATTTTAATCAACATACAATCTAATACTGATCCGAAATTGAAAAAAAAAACGTAAGAAAATTTGCCTTAATATTTGTCAGCTCACAAAAGCCCTGTAAGTGTGGGGGAATGTGGTACACCGAAGGACATAGCCCGCATGTTCAAAGATCGTTTTATGGTACAATCGCCACTTGGGCCGGCTCGGGGGGTGATCGATGGCGAGACCAGTCGTGATTATGAATCGATCCGTTTCTCTGCCAAGCAGGTAGCTGAATTAATCGACAAGATGGCTAAGGGGAGGTCTCCAGGTCGGGATGGTCTCAGCATCGAGCACCTCAGGTGTGCCGGGGGACATCTGCCTAGAGTGCTGGCGCTATTTTTCACGCTTTGCATTAGCCACTCATACCTTCCATCCGATATGTTAAAAACAATAGTTGTACCAATCGTGAAAGATAAAACTGGGGATATATCGGACAAGGCGAATTACAGACCGATATCATTGGCCACTGTAATTGCCAAGGTGTTGGACGGTCTGCTTGACAAGGAACTTGACAAATGGATAACTTTACATGACGCACAGTTTGGGTTTCGGCCTGGACTTTCCACTGAGAGTGCTATCCTCTGTCTAAAGCAGACGGTCCAATACTATAAGGATAGAAGTACTCCCGTGTATGCCTGCTTCCTTGATCTCTCAAAGGCATTTGACCTTGTGTCTTATGATGTCCTTTGGAAGAAGCTCGTGGGAGCGGGTGTACCACCTGAGTTGACGGGTCTATTCCAGTACTGGTACTCTAACCAGTTAAACCAAGTTCGTTGGGGAGACGTTCTGTCTGAAGCGTACAGGTTGGAGTGTGGCGTGAGACAGGGGGGGTTAACCTCACCTAAGCTCTTCAACGTGTATGTAAATGAGTTGATCGTTGAACTCAGCAACAGACCAGTTGGGTGCAAAATAAATGGCGCTAGCGTCAATAATTTAAGCTATGCTGACGACATGGTGCTGCTGGGTCCAACGGCTGGCTCAATCAGGGAGATGTTAAACGTCTGTGAAAGGTATGCGGCAACTCACGGCCTGTTATACAATGCAATTAAAAGTGAATACCTGATCTTTGGTGCCCCCGGGAAACATCTAAACTACGAGCCCTCAATATCCCTCAACGGACGAACACTTAAAAGGGTCACCCAGTTTAAATACTTGGGACACTATGTCACTGAGGACCTCAAGGATCAGGTAGATATTGATCGTGAGCGCAGAGCACTAGCAGCCAGATGCAACATGTTGGCTCATAGATTCGCTCGTTGTAGTAACGAGGTCAAAATAACTCTGTTTAAAGCTTATTGTCAAGCGTTCTACACGGGCAGTTTGTGGGTCAACTGTACGCGGAGGGCTCTAGATGCTCTGCGTGTGCAATATAATAATGGCTTCAGGGTGCTGTTGAGGCTGCCCCGGTTCTGCAGCGCGTCTAGCATGTTTGCTGTAGCACGAACTGACGACTTCTATGCTATTATGAGGAAAAAGACCGCATCCTTAATAAGTAGAATTAGGGCTAGCAGCAACAGTATTTTGAGGACATTAGCCGAACAACATGATGCACCGATACTGAGGCACTCTGTCCGGTTGCTCGTGCGGCAGGAATGAATAAGAAAAAAAAAAATGATTTATAATATTAATAAGTACTAACCCTTAGTTGATAAGTTTTTTTACTAACCAGTGGACCAATGTTGTCAAATTGAATAAATAAAATAATAAAACCGAAACAACTTTTTTATCATTTTGCCAAAATTCTATCGGGCGCAATTTATTACTTATATTTCTTTTCATTAAAGATACAGTACACTGATGGCTGGTTTCAACACTTAAGTAAAATGCCTAAGATTCAGTCAACTTATCTGGCAGATGATTTCAAAGAAAGTTTGTTCAATTTCTTAATACACCTATTTGTTGCTTAGAAACAAGCTTTGGTTTACTCTTGTTTTATCTAAATCAACCCAATAAACAACTTTTCAAAATAAACTTCTATTCTAAAAATACTGTTTCCATTTTCGTCACACCAACGGCGCGACGTCTATTTTATTTAAAACTGCTATCTCCATGTCATGACGAACGTCTAATATGTCAACAACCTTGAACCCTCGCCTTTGTGGTTCGTTCAAGGTTCCCTTGTCGTTGACAAATGATTCATGAGAAACAAAAGGCAGAGGAAATGCTTTCAGCTTTCGTCATGAATGATGGTGCCTATCTTTTTTTAGGGTTCCGTACCCAAAACTGCGAACCTGCCAACTGGACCCTATTGCTAAGACTGCGCTGTCCGTCCATTCGTCCGTCCGTCTGTTCCAGGCCTGTATCTTTGACCCGTAATAGGTAGACACTTGAAATTTTCACAGAGAGTGTACTACTTAGCCGCTATAAAAACAAATGGTAAAAAAACAAACAAATAGTAACAAATAGTAAATTATTAAACATAGTATTAAATATTGTACGGTGGCACGGAACCCTTCGTGTGCGAGTCCGACTCGCACTTGACCGCTTTTTATGTGTATGTCTGACTGTGTCTTAGTTTTTCGGGTAAAAATAAGACAAGCTGTAGACAAAAACATAACATAACATTACGCCTTGTTTCCCCGAAGGGTTGGGCAGAGATGTACCTATACTACACCCACATTTCGCCAACAAGCTGTAGAGTAGTACCATAAGCATGATCAAAATGAAAACATGCGTTCAACGTTCGTAGACACGCTCAATTCGATTTATGACAGAAAATAGCGATAGAAGTTGAGATGGCCACTCTTAATACATTAAGAAGGCTGTTGCATTTTGTCACCATTCTCGCTCACACGGAACCAAATTTTAAAGAATGTTAAATGAAAGATGCTGTTTTTGAAAAATGTAATCAATTGACAAACTAATAAAAAATTTTATAGGTAATTTATTAAAACACATTTATATTTTGTTATCTAATAAAAACTCAGGGGGCCAACCACCACCTCTTAAAGCAGTATTATTTTAATGTTACTTCAGAGTGAGAAAGAGATGGAGCTATACAGGACGTCTAGCTCCATCTCTTTCCCACACTGAAGTAAGATTACAATAATACTATGTACTTTAAGAGGTGGTGGTCTAGCTCCTGTTCAATAAGTATTATGATCTGGTTTTGAGATGAGTTAAATAAATGCCAATTAAAAATGTGTTTTTAATAATTATTTATTAGATTAATATTATTTATTAGTTCGTTAGTTTTTATTTATTAGTTTTAAGTACTTTATGTCACTTGCGTGACAGTAACCCTATTTCCTATTATTAAAATGCACACACACACACACACACTCACTCACTTGACTCACCATACCAACACTCATTCTTTTTGCTTGATTAAATTTTAGTTTCAAGATTTTTGCTTTTGTGTTTTGTTTTATGTAAGCTCCAAAAGCATTAAAACGTGATTATTGTGACACTCAATTTGGGAGTTGAAACTGTCTCTCCTTAATACAGATTACTCAGCGATCTAGCTAGGAGAGCAGCGATTCACCCAACAATTATTTGAACCTTCACCATGTAACTGATAATGCATACTATTTTATGTCCAAAATCAGGCATGAAATTTGAATTTCATGTAGCTACGAATACTGCTAAGTGTCTCGGCATGACCCTGTATACAAAACTGCGCTGGAAAGAGCATGTCAAAAATAAAAGAACCGAATTAGATATTTAATTTTGATACAAAATTTTTTATTAATGGTTACTTTGTAGGCAGTCGCCGTTGTCCATATCTAACAATGTTTTGTTCTATAAACAAGTTCTAAAGCCTCTTTGGACCTACGGTATTCAGCTGTGGGGCTGCTCTAGCCAAAGCAATCGACAAATCATGCAACGGTTTCCAAACAAAGTAAGTAGGTACTGTATAGTCATCGCGCCCTGGTACATTAGAAACAGCGACCTCCACCGGCACGTCTAGATGGATGTCGTTACCACAGTAGTAAAATAATATGCAGAAGCTCATGAGCACGGACCTCATCATCACGTTAATGTCGAGGCGATTCTAATCCTTGAAATCACTGATCTAGTGCAAAGACTAAAAAGGGTAAAACCTTTTGAGCTAGTTTAGTGCAGTGTGAGTGAAATTGAACTACAGCGCAAGTGCTGACTATTATAAAGAACTAGCGACCCGCCCCAGTTTCGCACGGGTATCACTAATCCAGATGACTTGTGGTGGATGATTGAATGCATGCAAGCCTAGTACTTTTTGTAAGGTTAGTGAGCCAAATTTCATCCAAATCCTATTCGTAGGATAATACTAATGAGAGAAATGCTATCTTGAATTCATGCAAGCCTGGTAATGTTTGTTAGGTTACTGTTTAGAAAGAAATATGATACAAAATTACCACAAAGCCAAAAAATAAAAAAATCTGTTTATCCAATCGCTGCCAAACTTCACAGGATCACCCTCTGGGCTAATTTGAAGATTGCCTGAAAATTTCATTTAAAAAAATGCTCCAGCCGTTTCGGAGTCTATAGGGAACATACATGCATACACGCATCGGTTAGTAGAAGTATTAATAAAGGTGATAACTGACCCCACAGTATTGTCTCTCCTTCTCCCTTTAATCCATCCAAAGGTTGTCTGTAAAAGATCGCTTTTAGCGACAAGACCGCCCATTGTGTCACCCTATGTCAAACTACATTTATTCTTTTCTTAACTACATGATTCTATCAATCTATCTATCTATCCTAGCTAGGACCACAAAAAATAAAATTAAAATAAAAAGACAAAAATCAAAATAAACCTGTTCTGTGCCCTAGACACACAGCTTGTAAAAAGAAAATGTAAATGATAGTGGCCAAATATTTTTATTCAAAAGAGTGTTCATGGAGTTTCTTGGCCGTTCTTCTCCATAGGTACCTAATATACTTTGGAATGGGCAAATAGCTTCATCTTTCTGATTGTCCTACTTTTACTCCTTGACAATTCAAAAGTGCCTGTATAGCAAATTTTAGTTGACATTAATTCTTTGAGTTTGGCCTGCAGATGAAAAATATTTACGGCCGAACCCAATGACATATCTATCACCAGTTTTAGCATACTGGAGATAGAAAAACCTATCTATCTATGGTCGTAACGTCGTAATAATCTATAAGAGATTATGGGATCTTACTGGCCTGACATAAGGACAGATAGAATAATACTGTCTACCATCAATAGCGATCTTTTAATGAAAATAGGTTATTGGGTTCGGCCGTTAGTGTATTTACCCATTCTGAAGTATCAGCTCCCTGCTTCACACACCGCACGCGCGTCCGTCCCGGCTCGCAACCATCAGCAAAGTGGATGAGGGAGGGGATTGTGCCCCGCTCCCCCACCCCACCACAGTGTGCGTTGTGTACGCATGAGACGACAGAATCTTCATCATTATTCACATACACAACACTTAGGTACAGGCCAGTGGCGCAACTACAATTATCATTAGAGGGAAGCCGAAGAAAAAATTGTTCAGTTCTCATAAACTCAGACAAAAAACTGGCATTAAATATATTTATGTAATTTGATGTGATGTGATATGATACACAGTTACACGCACATGTGTGCCATATCATTTGGCTTCCTAAGCCGATAGGAATCGGGTTGTATGAAGGCTACTTCCCTGGTACAGGCCATGATCGTCAAACTAATTACTAATGGTTACAGCTAACTTTGACTTGCGAACTTTCATCACTAGCGGCATGCCTCATCAACACTCCAAACTTTCCATCTAAAATCTAATTTCGATTTTCGAAGTTATTTTACATACGCCAACAGGAACTACTGTTTATGTAGATACAACGTTAGGCCCAC
This sequence comes from Fissipunctia ypsillon, assembly GCA_947568875.1. NCBI lineage: Eukaryota > Metazoa > Arthropoda > Insecta > Lepidoptera > Noctuidae > Fissipunctia > Fissipunctia ypsillon. Next base: position 8,649,376 of record OX387664.1, on the reverse strand, counting down.
CACAAACAAATTAATGCTCTCCGATCTCTATGTCTAACTTTACTAACGAGAAACCGTCCTTCACTTAGGGTCATCAACTCTGTAAGAAACTTCTCACTCAAGTTTGTCGACCTAAATGGCAGTATGGTAGCCCTAGAGACGTATTATACGTATAAGTTAGTATCTCGTTCGTTAAGGAAAGTGATACTTGAGGGACATTGAAGCCGCTAGATAAATTGGTATAGTAGAGAGTAATTTGAGACAGTTGGCCATTAGCAGATAAAGTATTTTGCGAAGGAATCCTTTTACCGAATTACGATGACAAACAACTCAATCTATCGTAGTGATGGATGTCATTCGGTTGTCATATCTTGTTTCTTGTCTTTGAACCAATCTAGCCTAGGTTTTAGATGTACCTACATATCGGGTTTTATCAGACAAAAAATAAGATAAGTGACTAAGGAAAAGCTCTTTGTTTAGTCGCTTTTCTACTACCTTTAGGTTGGTTTTGGTTTTCACAAACATAGCCGACACATAAGTTTACTATTTCAGTGTAGTTTTTTTGTTAAAATCCCATTAGGTACATACTTTCTTTTTGTCAGTTATAAAACCAGGGTTAATAGCGTCTTTTTTCAATTTGTTATCTGATTTGTAAATTCTTAACAAATAAATATACTACAAGTACAAGTACTATAAGGATAAAATCTGCTCCACTACAAAAAAGTCTAACTGACTTAATTTCTCAACTGGCTTTACCGATCGCAACATCAACAAAAACGGTCCGTAAATTGCAGGAACCCAGAAAACGTCAGCTATAAAATTAACGATCTCTCTCCAGCGGTCAGTTGTCTTGGTGTCAGCGTGTCACGATGAGTCCTATTGTTTTCCGATCGTTTGTCAGTGACAGTCCCAGGGACATTCGACCCGCTGATAATGGCGATACTTTGGCTTAATCGGGGCTGTTCTGTCATAGCCATTCAGCTTGTCACTTCTGAAGAGTCAGGCAGTTTGTCTATGATATACAGGGTGTACCAGAAAGGTATGGTCAAATTTAAGGGTGGCATAGACCATCAAACTGGACAACTGTCTCCATGGGACCAAAATCGTAATCGCAAAAAAAAATTCTGCCGTCCCATACATTTGGGTCGAGTATTTATTGAAGTTTTGTATGGGGCAGTTGATAATTTTTCCGCGATTACGATGTTGCTCCCATGGAGAAAGGTGTTCCGTTTAATGATCTGTTCCACACACTTAAATTCGACAACACCTTTCTGCTACAGTCTGTATATAGGTACAGGCAAGACCAATCTCAACAACGTTAGATTTTTAGGTGAGATTCAAAATACCAGGGGGACTTAGATTACACACAGACATACATTTTGATTTAGTTTTTATCAGATATTGTTTGCCAAATCTGTCAAAAACTCACATTGGACAGAGCATTGCAACGATTGTAAATTAGTACACTTGGCTCCCTGGAAAAAAGTCAAAGATCTAAAATAGTTCTATCCCCTCCGTTGTCGTGATGCCAGGAGGAGCCCTTTTTAAAAAGTGCGCGTCTGTTGAGGCACCCAGCCAATTCACGCAAAATGGCCGCGATAGCGGAGAGGCTATGGAGGCCAGCTGATTTTAGGCACTCCATACCCATTTCATATTTTCACGACTTCCCATCCAACAAGCTAATAGTTGTATATAAGTATATAAGATTTAAGCCATTTACATTTTGTTTGTTAAATAATGTATGTGTGATAATAATGTATGATAATAATGTAATAATAATATTCTAATAATATAATCTGCATAATAATTATGAGACTTAAACATACTTAAATAATTTGCACGCTTGCTTGCAGGCAGAATATAACTTTAAGGCTGGCAGATCTTCCCTTGTAAATTATGTATTTTCTTGCAAATAAACATTTTGAATTTGAACTTTAAATTTAAAATTGTGACCCAAAAACAGATCATAATTAAAATCAGTCACAAAAATTCCTTTTACACATTTATACAAAACAATTTCACGCACCATGTCTATAACGTTATTCATCACCTGCCTGGCCTTTTCCCAAATATTTTGGGGTTGGCATCCAGTCAAACCGGATGCAGCTGAATACCAGTATTTTACATGGAGTGATGTCTATAACGTTATTAAATAACAACAAAAAAAACCTTTAGACCATCCAACAAGCCAGTTTTTTCCTCATGACATTTAACATTATTATCTGCGTCCAGCACATTTTGGCAGACTTAATTTTCTTTGCCTTCGTCCGCCGTTCTTTTAAAAAGAAAACTCTTTGGAACAGGCAAACTGGGTTGACTTTGTAGTGTGTCCTACTTTCCTGTATGCAAAGACACGTTTATCAGGCAAATACAACAGGGTTTTAAAGTGAAACTTCTTAAGGCGGCGATTCGATAATTGGACGAGAGTTAAGAGTGAAATTTCAACGACGCGTCACGCGTTAATGAGAGAGAAGAAAGATAATAACTATCTCTGTTGCTTACACTAAGTCTCTCTTATTCTTTACTTTTTAAGTAGTTAAACATCTGTCACATCATCACGTGTATGTCACCAATGATTGTGTTTATTATCGTAAACTGTCGATAAAATGTAAACTTACCATACTGCTTACAATATAAAGTATTAATTTTCGATAGTTTATAATCTATCCTTGTCAAACCGTTAAATTGTGAACGAACCTGCACTTACGAGTGATAAAATCGGACAGATTTTGAACCCCGAGAGGGTTCACAATCCGTCCGATTTTATTTTTTATTTTATTTTGTAAAATTGTAAACCGTCCCTGATTCTTGGCGGTGTTGGCGGTAGCCGAATTGGTGGTAGTAACTAAGCCAGGGCACCCCGACCAAATGGCTTAAGTTAGGTTAGAACTGTGACCAACCACGCGCGAGCCGAGCGAGCGAAGCGATTCGTGACGCGGCAGCGGCCGGAGAGCGCTTCTTCCAAGTTGGTCGCAGTTACTTGGCTATTCAGTATTAGAGCCGGTCCACACGGCGCGTTGCGTCAGCGTCAAGTCGTCGTATTTCAATTACGCTTGCTCGGTTCTAGAAGACATGAGGATTTAATGTCTTTTAGAACTGAGCAAGCGTCATTGATATGCCACGACGCAACGCAACGCAACGGAGCAGTGTGGCAACGCTCTTACAGCAAGGTGCGTTCGTCGCATGTAAGTTGTAAACCTGTTCACAATTTGTCGGTTTGCCATGGATAGATTATAAACTATCGAAAAATTATGCGCTAAATTGTAAATGGTTTGTTGCAGTTCACCATTTTTCTATAGTTTATAATCTTGCGAGATAAATTATAAACTAACGAAGTTCATAATCATGCGGAGACATACATATATAAACAAATTTGTTCAGTGCCATTGGAAATAAAAATAAATTCTATTTATTGCAGGGGCGTAGCCTTCTTACAACCCGATTCCTATCGCCTTCCTTGGAAAATTTAATTTCGCGGCCTACCCTGGCGCTTTCGCCTTAAACAAATTAATGAGCTAGTTAGTTAGCTAAATAAACACGCGCAATATTTATAAACAACCTGTTTGTTATTGGTTAGTAATTAAAGATTCTTTGAATATCCTTTGGTCTATTTTGAACGTATTTTTGATGAACGAGCTGTTGATATTGATGAAATACTTTCAAATTATCTCCGTTCCAAAATAAACTACCTACTCATCTGCCTAGCCTTTTCCCAACTATGTTGGGGTCGGCTTCCAGTCAAATCGTATGCAGCTGAACACCAGTATTTTACATGGAGTGACTGCCTATCCGACCTCCACAACCCGGTTACTGGGTAATACGATACCTCTTGGTAAGACTGGTTGTCAGACATTCGGGCTTCTGACTATCCGTAACGACTATCAAAGATCTTCAAATGATAGCCGGGACCAACGGTTTACCGTGCTTTCCAAGGCATGAAGGGGCCTTGATATGTAATGGATGGCCACCCATTCATGGACCGACCTCGGCAAGCGTAGCTTATCCTTCGATCGACCCGTGTGGCTGTTATTATTTAGTCATGATCTCCTTGGAAAAAAAATAAAAAGTGTGTGTATGTATGTCAGCTCCGACGCACGGCTGGAGTTTACTCCGTGAAAGGTGCGCAAGATACGGTGCGCAGAAAAACGTAAATCTTTTGAGTTAAGGTGAAAGCGCCAGGGTAGCCCGCGAAATTCAAATTTTCATAAGTTTTTTTTGCAATTTGTAGGTCAGTATCAGGTTGTATATTGATTAAAATATGATTCGCGACCGTAACAAATATGTATTTACAGAATTATAATAATTAAAATCATCAATAGAACTCTCTAAGAGCGAGTACTATTGAATGACTATTTCATGAAATCATAAATTTCAGGATTATACTAACTTAAGGAATTGTAATACTAATTCTGGTATTATAATTCTGTAAATACATATTTGTTACGGTCGCGTATCGTACTTTAATCAACATACACCCAGACACTTTTTTTTTTTTTTTTTTTTGTGGATGGGAAATCATCAAATGACTTCTCCCGCTCTGGGCGGAGCGGGAGGGCGTGTCAGACTTTTACTGACTAAAACCCACCCGTGTTCCTTCTGTTGCCTGTGCCGGGGCCACGGTAACTCTTTCGAACATCCCGCAACCCTAGCTGGCATCGGCCCTAGCGGACCCCGTCAATAGTGCTGACATCTCTTTGAGGCGCGCGTGGAACACGACGCGCCGTCGACTCGGGCTTGGTCCTTACCGGACGGCGAGCTACCCATTGCTCGCCGTCCGCAAGCCCGCGCCTACGGTGGCCGGGAATCGGCTGCCAATTCCCGACGCCCGGGGCGTCTCCTGCGGCGACTAGGGGCGTGAGGGTGCAAAGCTTGCCTCTCCCTCACGCGTCCCGCCTCCTCCTTCACGAGCATTACTGCTTCGCAGAAGGAGGTAATGGCTTCCCATGCACTCTCGCTCCGTACCATGGCCTGGACCAGGGCCGGACGCGAGAGATCGCCGCCACCGATCGCTTTCGCGAGGACACGGCGGTGCTCCGCCCAAGCCGGGCAGACCTCCACCGTATGCTCCACCGTGTCCTCCGGGCGATCCACACAGTGGTGACACCCGGGCGTTTCCTCCCGCCTTATCCGGAACAGGTACCTCCCGAAGCACCCGTGTCCGGTGAGGACCTGCGTCAGGCGGAAGGTGAGGACGCCGTGGCGCCTCTCCAGCCACTCCTCAAAGAGGGGACTTATCGCCGCAATTGTGGCGTGCCCAGCGCTGGGTTGCGACAATAGCACTCTCCATGCCGCCATGAGATCCTGCCGGAGCTCTGTCCGCCGTGCCGCGATTTCTCGCGGCAACGGAGTTACGCCCCGGCGTCCTGCCTCCTCGCGCCACTCCCAGATGTGCGCGAGGACTTTGGCCTCCAGATCCCATGGCGGTAATCCGGCAAGGAGGTTCGCCGCCTCCCCGGAGACCGTGCGGTATCCCCGGGCTAACCGGATGGCCATGACCCTCTGGGACGCGTTCAACCGACGGACCGGTCGCCGCCTCACGGAACGCGCCCACACCGGAGCTCCGTAAAGGGCCATGGACCGCACGACCCCCGCGTAGAGCCTCCGGCAGGAGGCGTTTGGACCCCCCAGATTGGGCAGGAGCCGCCCCAAGGCAGCCCCGGCCCGCTCCAGTCTGGGAGCCAAACGTCGGAAATGCTCCACGAAATTCCACCGGCTGTCGAGGACGAGTCCCAGGTACTTCATCGTCGACTCGACACCGATGAGAACCCCTCCTACCGTTATTTGGGAACCCGATGGTGGCGCGTTCCGAGGACCATGAAAACACATGGCCTCGGACTTGTGCAAGGCCACCTCGAGTCCCAGTTGCCGGATCCTCTCTACGATTGTCGCAACCCCGCGTGCCGCTAATTCGGCCGCCGCCTGGTGCGACCTCCCCTGCGATACACCCAGACACTGAGCTGCAAATTGCAAAAATCGTAAGAAAAATTGAATTTCGCGGGCTACCTTAGCGCTTCCCCTTGCTTGTATTAATTTCACTCCTCATAAAATTTATATTAGGCCTTATATGAAAGTCAATTCTTAAGGAGTAAACTCCAATATTTACCTATTAGATAATTGAACATATACAAATCAGCACCCTAATTGCGAAACACACTATCAGTCACAATTTGAATGATTTTGAAGCATATTTCTAATCCATCGCTTCATATTTTCGAAAAAAAAATCTGCTCAACAACGTAAATAACGCAATGAATGTTGTTGAACAGTCAAAATGAAACCGATTCCTACTGTAAGTGTGTTACGCAATTAGGGTGTAGGACTTTATAATCCGGCCCTTCAAAATTAGCAGTCACGTTCTCCATACAATCCGTCCGTATTGTAATTGAAATCGTTCTGTCCCTTTCTAACTCCCCAGTTGGAAAGAGACGGAATGTAGCTTAAAGTAAATTAAAATTGGATTAGTAAAGTAACGAGTTTTGATTACTTTGGGCAAGTTATTATTTGTATCGGGATAGCATTTTGTAAATTGGTTGAAACTGATACTTTGAAAGAGTGAGTGCCGAAAAACTTGATATTTTGACGATCTATTAAACCTTTAGTCCGATTTTGATAAAGTGTTCGGAGAGAGATCCAGGAATGTATACTCTATTTATTAGAAGTAACAGACAATAGTAGCCTACTAAGGTACAGTCAACCGCACATCAGTGATAACAATTTGGCACTGACAGCGCCTTTAAGAGTGATTTTCGTAGTACAAACGTTACCGTTAATGTTAGGTTGACTGTACATTTTTTTTTAACATTGATAAAGATATATTACTATGCTGAATCCCTGTTCGACACGTTGTTTATTTATATACCAAGATCTACATCAATTTGCCTACTCTTTTCCCAACTACGTTTGGGTCAACTTCCAGCCTGACCAGATGCAGCTGAATACCAGTATTTTACTTTACATGGAGCGACTGCCTATCTGACCTCCACAGTAAGACTGGTTGTCAAACTTTTGGAATTTGACTATCCGTAAAAACTGTCAAACATCTACGAATGAAATCCGGGACCAACGGCTTAACTTGCTTTCCGAGGCACGGAGGGGTCTCAATATTTGTTATGGATGGTCACCCATCTACAAACCAACCGCAGAACGTGTAGCTTAACCTTCGATTGACCGTTTGGCTGTTATAATTTAGCCACGAGCCCCTCTCAATGGATCTACCAATGTAAAAAAATGCCAACATGAAATTCAGACAGGATTTGATATACTAGAGTAATCAATAAACTATGTTTCATTAATTTCGAAATCCCTGATTTTACCTCATTTTATTCTCATAAAACGAAAAGAATATTATGTAGCACCCCTGATGTACTCACAAAGTAGAAAATGAAAGAGAAAATTCTGTAAGAAAAATAGTAAGTATCTAGCTTGTCTATGACGCAGACAGTAACATTATCATAATGATACTTTGTGATATTTGGCGTTTACGTCAAATTGTGTGGAAGATATGAAGCATCGCTACATTGAAGTCTGTAAGTGTCTTCAAAGACTTTGTGTACTCGATGCGATGCTTGAAAGATAGTTTCTATTCTTTACTAGTGACCTGCTCTGCTTTGTGCAATGACGACGTGTAAAAACATCGAGATTTCAATACCAATACCCAAGTTAAATATTAATATTTTATATACATAACTGACTCGACTCTGACTGCCTCGTTGGTCTAGTGGTCACAAGCACTACTGCTGAGCACGAGGTCCTGGGTTCGATTTCCGAGTCGAGCAAAATGTTATTCGGTTTTTCTATCTAGAATTTCTCAGTAGCAGCTCGGAGTCTGGATCTGTGCCCGGTTGATGGCAATAGGCTCGCCCCTATTACATGGCACTTAAAAATATTTGGCGAAATGTGGGTGTACTATAGGTACACCTCTGCCCAACCCTTCGGGGAAACAAGGCGTGATGTTACGTTATGTTATAAACATAAACCTTCCGGAATAACTGCTGTAAATAATGTTGAAATCCGCAACGAAATCTCTTACCAATGTAGTTTAAACGATCTAAGCGGTCACACAGTCATGTATGAAAAGCGACTTTGTTCTATATAATATTATGCATTCGTTTACATCGCAGCCAACTAGCTTAATTAGCCTTTCAGTTAACAGCCTAGTCGTTTTACTAAACGACGCCGATCAACTAGCGACCTAAATGTTATTCAGCCATTCAATCAAACAGCAAGGCGAATGGATTGGATCGATAACGTTTAAATACTTGTCTAGCCCAGACATTTCTATGTTCTATGTTACGGGACTTGGTTTCCGCACTTAATCCTACATGTGGACCATTGTACGTGGGCCATGGCGGCCGTCGGCGGTAATTACAACCAGCCCACCTCCCTCCAGAACTTGATTATGTTTTCTGGTCTGTCAAAAATGTCTTTGAAAGATCTGGGTGACCCGAGGGTTTCTGTTCTGATCTGGGCGACGCCTGTGCATTCAAAGAGCACATGCGCAACGGTTTCCTCAGCCTCCATGCATGCCTTGCACAGAGGACTGTCCGTTATGCCTATGTGTGGAAGTGTTTGTTTAGCGAGCAGTGTCCCGTGATGGTTCCCGCCACCAGGCGCAGGCCGTCCCTGTCTAGGCGTAATAAGTGGCCGGTCAGCCTGCCATCTAATGACGGCATAGCTTCCCTGGACTGCCTGCAGCCCGGTGCTGAGGTCCACCATTTCTCCGCTTGTGTGTGGGTGAACTCTTGTAGCCACCTGCGTAGTTGGTTGAACGGAATGGTTACAATAGGTTCGGGCCCACAGACTGGCGTGCCGGATGCTCTCCTAGCTAATTCGTCAGCTGCGTCGTTGCCTAATGATCCACTGTGTCCTTTTATCCATTGCGGTTACTGTATTGCGATTTGATACCGTTAGACGTTCCAGTGCATTGTGACATTCTAGTGTGTCTCGATTTAATATGTTTTTTTTCCTAAGGACTGGAGAACTGAGGCGCTGTCAGAGAGTATGCGTATGTGGGCATCCGTAACTCTCCTGGCTTCTACGGCGTAGGCCGCTTGTATAATGTCCACACATTCCGCCTGGTAGACGGTAGTGAACATTCCCAGCGGACTGGATATATTTACGTTAAGGCCCAGATATTTAAATTGGCGCTGATTTAAAACGGTCGTGGTTTATTGTAGTTTTGGTACTTAAATTAAAAATCAGAAAATGCAAATGCACGTCGACTCTTCACGTGACCAAAGGGCTGGCCTATTCTTTGGCCAAAGAATCAGCATCGCCATACAACGTGGCAATGCTGCCAGCCTTTTGGGCACTTTTCCTGTTGACAGCAATGCGGACGAATTTTTTGATGCCCTATGATTATATGTATATATATATATATATATTACATTTGTACATATTATAATTATTATTTTAAGTCTGTTACCTTATATATTATGTAAATATTATGTATTGGTTTAATTGAAAGAAAATGCATGTTTATTAAAAATTTAGGCAGTAAAAAGTGAACTGTAACCTAAATAAAAATGAGTCATAACAAATATTTAAATGGGTAAATAAAATATTTGGCAGTAAAATGGCTTAACGAGCAGTTACGTGTGGGCATTTAAACAATCGGAACTAGTCGGTGAGAAATCTAAGTTGGAAGTAGCGCTCGCCGGCCGCTGCCGCGGTACCGCTCGCTTCGATCGCTCGGCTCGCGCGCTGTTTGTCACAATTCTAACCTTACCAATTTGGTCGGGGTTGCCCAGCTTAGTTACTGCTACCAATTCAGCTCTCACGGGGTTGGTCACAGTTCCAACCTAACCTATGAACTGCCGAACTATTTACTTAGCTGCCCATTTCAACATTTTTACTGGCCATTCATTTACTTGAGTATTTTTTGTACTGACATTGTAGGATGAAATAAATGACCAGCAAATGTATCTACTATATAGCATATGTATGTAACTGTGTATCTATTAAAGTATATAGTACTTATATACTTTTTATTTGCACCAACAACAACCCCATTTAATGTCCAGAAAATCACTGTCCATTCCGAAGTTGCCTGGAAGAGATCGCAGTATGCGATAAGTCCGCCAATTGTATGTTTTGTAGTTTATAATTTATCTATAAATAATGTATAATCTGGTGTACAATAAAGTATATATAAATAAATAAATACTGTCACACTAATTTACCAACAGCCGAAAAATTAAATGAAGGCCTGTTATTTTTTTCAACTGATCATAATAACCTGCCAAATGTTTAAGAGGATATCGCGCGCGCAGTGGCGCCCTCTTCGTTTGTTTGGTTACTTCTTTTATTTTAGAATGAAACTGCAGTAAAAAGCACGTTATATATGTATAGTTATATATATACGTAGCATAGTATATTCCGTTTTAAGGATTATAATAAAAACTTAACAATGTAAAACTACTGTTTGTAATAATAATAACGTAGTCTTGTGGAGCACAACGAAACATAGTTATTTTCTGCATTTTTCATTCTAAAATAAAAGAAATAACCAAACAATTGATGAGGGCGCCGATATGCGTGCGTTATTTCTTTTTTTTTCGACACATTGTCACCTTTTTTTTTTTTGGATGGGAAGTCATCAAATGACTTCTCCCGCTCTGGGCGTAGTGGGAGGGTGTGTCAGACTTTTACTGACTAAAGCCCACCCGTGTTCCTTCAGGTGCCTGTGCCGGGGCCACAGTCACTCTTTCGAACATCCCTCAACCCTAGCTGGTATTGGCCCTAGCGGACCCCGTCAATAGTGGTGACATCTCTTTGAGGCGCACGTGGAACACAACGCGCCGTCGACTCGGCCTGGTCCTTACCGGACGGCGAGCTACCCATTGCTCACCATCCGCAAGCCCGCGCCTACGGTGGCCGGGGATCGGCTGCCAATTCCCGACGCCCAGGGCGTCTCTTGCGGCGACTAGGGGCGTGAGGGCGCAAAGCTCACATTGTCACCCTATTGTTTAAATAGCCTGAGCATCAGCCAGCCATTTCAGTAAATGTTGTATTCGACGCATCAGCTGAATATGCATCGGGTTATTCAGGCCGCTAGTTGAACGGCGCTATTTAGTTAAAAGGCTAGGCTGTTAACTGAAAGGCTAATTGAATCGCTTGTTTTCAAAACAGCACTTGTCCAAAACTGTGTTTTTACAGGAGGAACAAAAAACAAGATAGCAAAATATTTTTCAGGATGACCCATGATTATTGTCAATTGAGAACAAATAAAATATATATTTTAATGATTAAGCAAATAAAATAATAAAAAAATGATATTTTTACCCTTTTTTTATATTCAAAATTTTGAACATGTGCTGTTTTGAAAACAAGCGATTCAATTAAGCTAGTTGACTGCAAGATATAGATATTGAAGCTACTAAACCTAGTGGTCAGCGCTGCCAATTAGTAAAACAACACACATTACATCACGCCTAGTACACCGACATTTCGCCAGTTATGTTTAAGTCCCATGTAATAGGGGGCGAGCCTATTGCCATCTACCGGGCACAAATCCAGAATAAAGGCTGCTACTAAGACATACCAGATGGAAAAACCCAATAACATTTTGTCCGACCTGGGAGTCGAACCCAGGACCTCATGCTCAGCAGTAGCGCTTACGAGCACTAGACCAACGAGGCAGTACAATTAGAAAAAAGTCAGTTAGTAAAATTGAATGCAAATGTGATTAAAAAGGGTAGCCATATTACGTATTATGTATAATATTTGTATAGCAAACTTTCTTGTGTAACGTAACATCTAACTGCTGTATTTCCCAAAACCTCTGTATACCCCTACAGACTATACACTAAACCGTATAGCACTGTGTATAAATTAAGGACGAGAGCACACATTCAGAATTCGAGCTGCTTCTGAAAAAAATACTAAAATGAAAAACCTGATAACACATTATTTAGATCTTGGGATTAAACACAGGAAAATAACGTGCTTTAAGAGATACCTAATAATTAAGACTTTTATGATACCTAACATAGAAAATACTTATTATAACATAACACAGTTAAACTGCTCAACAAAACAGTTTTAAAACTGAGCTCACGAATAGCTGCTGTCGCGTTGCATATTCTCATGAATTTATTTTAAAAAAATTGTTTAACTATATTAATTTCCCTTGAGATGGTTATGCTGTAGTTGTACTCGTAAGAAACATTTTTTTAAATAATAACCAAGTTGGTAATCTTGTTTCTTCAAATTATATTTGAATTTTAAAGTTTAAGCATTAAAAAGAAGTTACAAATTTGTACCCGAGGGTGTTACAAAAACTTGAAAATAAGTTAAATTACGCTGCCCGCAAAATTCGAGGCAGAGGCCTAAGGCTGGTTTTGCGATCACCAAAGTGATTGGTCAGGGTCGCATGGGTCTATCTTTGCGAATCATCTTTGCTATCGGATAATTCCTCCTTTTACGGGCGAATCCGTCCCAGAATCCAGCGAATAAATGTTTAATTTTTGACAGATTTACCAGACCATACAAAAACTGTCAGACTTCAATTTTATTCTACGGATAAAAGATGTCAGAGGGGCAATTCCCATATTATTAAGATCGGTCGCATTCTAATCTCAATCTCAATCTGTCAAAAATTGTATGGAATATTTGACATTAATTGTCGCTGCGACGAGATTGCGACTAGATTTTGAACGTTTTTAACTACGCGAATTGGCCTTCTGACTTTGATTAAATCAGCCCTCAGAGAGGTAAATTATTTTATCACCACTGCTTTCAAAACGGTGAAAGAAAACATCGTGAGAAAACGGCGCGTCCTAGAACCAAACATTCGAAGACATCATCTACCAACCCGAACTGGGCCCACATGGTTCAGCACTCCATCTCCAAGAGAGCAGCACCCTAATTGCGAAACACACTGTCAATTACAATCTGGATGATTTCGAGGCATATTGCTAATCCATTGCTTCATATTAGGTTGGGGAAAAAGTCTTTTCGCATTATAGTATGTATGAACTTGTAATAAAATCTCTTTGGCTATACTATTTGTATCTGGCTGGTTTTGGTATCATTGAAAGTTTAAATTTTAACCGCTGAGGGATATAAACTTGAGATGTCTTTATCTGTCAAGTGTCGGGCGGAATTCCCGCGGCGCGACATATTTATGACCTTGCTCACAAAAAATGGTCCACTGATGTTTCAATTGGCTCTTGGCACTTATTGTAAACTGTTTTGGGTTCTTGAATAAACATACCATACTATAAAATCTAAACTATACTCGTATTACGAGAGATGTATTTATAAACAAAATATGATTACAACAGAGTATAGCCAAAAATGTCGTTTGTTTACGTAACATTATTTGCTCAAACAAAATGGTATCCATGATGTTATTTCGTGCAAATGTTATCTAAAACGATGTAATAACTACTTATAAATGAATATTTATCCACTTACCGTCGATTAGACACGAAAACACTTTATTTTCAATAAAAAAAACACACGGAGATATCAGTCGCGCCAAATGTCATTGTCAAAACGTCACTTTAATTTTTTTTTCTACGTTCCAAACCAAATCTTATAAGTTTTGAAGCATTTAGTTGACGTGAATATCTACTGGACCACAGACTAAAAATTCCTGCACAGGATATTAGCCTTGAATTATAATTAAAAATGGAGATTTAAAAAGCGCGGGTACTGGTGGCACACTTGAGTGCCAGCGCTGTTTGGAGGTTTGGCGCCGATAGGCCAACAAGAGAGCCAGTAACTTTTCCCCGGTAGAACATAATTCCAAATTCAAATTAGGAAAATGTGTGATTTTCATTTGTTTTTCGTACTTGTGAGTGAATCTAATGAAGAAATTCGATACATTTTAAAATTTTACTACAAAGAAGGTAAAAATGCAACGCAAGCCGCGAAAAAAATTTGCGATGTTTATGGACCTGGTGAAGTGTCTGTGAGAGTAGCACAAATTTGGTTTAAGCGTTTTCAATCCGGAAATTTTGATGTCAAAGATGCACGTCGCTCTGGTCGCCCTATTACGGATAAAATGGATGCCATTTTTGAAAAAGTGGAGCAAGATCGGCATATCAGTAGTTACGACGTAGCTGAAGAACTGGGAATTGACCACAAAACAGTTTTGGCGCATTTGAAAAAACTGGGTACACAAAAAAGCTCGATATTTGGGTACCTCACGAGCTCACTGAAAGAAACCTAATGAACCGTGTACTCATTTGTGATTCTTTATTACGACGTAATGAAACCAAACCATTTTTAAAGAAGCTGATAACTGGTGATGAAAAGTGGATCACGTACGACAAGAACGTGCGAAAAAGGTCGTGGTCAAAGGCCGGTCAGGCTTCACAGACTGGCGAAACCCGGGTTAACTCGCAACAAGGTGATGCTGTATGCGTGGTGGGATTGAAAGGGCATTATTCATTATGAGCTGTTACCACCAGGCAGGACCATCGATTCTGAACTCTACTGCGAACAACTGATGAGATTAAAGCAAGAAGTTGAGAGAAAACGGCCGGAATTATTCAACAGAAGGGGTGTGGTTTTTCATCATGATAACGCTAGACCTCACACATCTTTAGCCACTCAGCAAAAATTAAGAGAGTTTGGCTGGGAGGTGTTAATGCATCCGCCGTATAGTCCTGACCTTGCACCTTCAGATTTCCACCTGTTTCGGTATCTTCAGAATTCTTTAGGCAGTGTCAGGTTAACATCACGAGAGGACTGCCAAAACCACTTGTCGCGATATTTTGATCAGAAGTCCCAAAATTACTATAGCAATGGGATCAAGTCCCTACCTACAAGATGGCAAAAAGTTATCGAACAAAATGATACCTACATACTTTAGTTAAATGTGAATAAACTATATTAAAAAATGTTTTGAATTTTCTTAAAAAATGCGAAGAAACTTTTTCCCCTACCTATTATGTTCGAAAAATTTGCCTGCTCCACAACGTAAATAACGCAATGAATGTTGTTGAAATTTCAAAATGAAACAGATTCCTACTGTTAGTGTGTTATGCAATTAGGATGCAGGTCTGTGCCCCAGCAGTGGGAACATTACAGACTGGTTATGCTAGAGAGGTCGCAATCTTCCTGTGAGCTGCAAAATTCAAGAATGCCGATACTGGTTTTTCCTTCAGGAATATGTCTTTAACAGTCCACATAGTCTGAATTAGTGCTCAGGGCTCACTCCACATTACAAAGGACATATACATAATAACTAGAAAACGTGACAATATTTATGTAGTAGGCACATACTGATTGCTGCTAGGCTAACAAACAATCTATTGTTTATTTTTCAAATTCTAACAAATAACTAACTCGAAATATTCTAGGAACTGCACAAAACCAAAAGTCAACATTTTCTCGATCGATTCAACTTGTCAAACTGACGCGAATCCCGTGCGGGATGCGGGGTGAAATTCAAATACATAGTTGCGTGGTTTCCTAATCATTAAAACAATCGACGCGCGTGGTCGTAACCCGCATCCCGCGCAGGATTACCCTCGGTTTGAAAGGAAGATACCCAATATCGTCAGAATGATTATTTCTCTGCGTTTTCGGGCTATCAGCGACTGATTGGTCGATAATACCCGTCGATATACCCACTCGTAACTTTGGCCCTATATTTTGATTGTATCGTATCTATTTTTTTATTTATTTAAGGATTACCAACGAAACATATTACAATTATCTTATACATTAATAAAACTTGTATAATAAATGCGTTATCCTGTAATATACACTCTATTACAGGTAAGCACAGCTTACACATTATCGAGTAATTACTCATGCACTGAATACATAATTATCTTCCCTTTGTCGATTCGCGATCTGCACTCAAGAACTAGTCCAACGGTCATCGGTTCTTCGTCTAATATGGCCGGGCCATTGCGAATAGGTACAAAAATAAAAGAATATACATTCTATTAGAAAATATTAAAATAACAATACAATAAAACCAAGCGTAACTTGATTTTCAATATTATGTCTTAATTAATTACCATCATTCGTATCGTCGTATTGTGGTCCTATTTTTGTAGAAAGTTAATAATTATGCAGTTAATTTTCATCTTTTGTCTACAGGTAGTTTTATCTGTATGACATACTAGCTGTGCCCCGCGACTTCGTTCGCGTGGAAGTCGTAAGATACACAATATACTAAAATAACAACCACATTTTAATAAAACTCCCTCGTCCCCCGACCCGTCGCTTTGCATCGCCCGCCCGCGCTAGTACCTACTTTGTTTTCGCTTAGTGTTCTTTCTGACTTTTTTCTTTTTACTCGGCTCCTAAGGGTCGTAGCATGATGTTAAATAGCCTATAACTATCCTCGAGAATTGGGCTACCAAATGAAAAAAAAAAATTCCAATCTGACTTATTGTTCACAATTTCGTGGGTTTTATTTTTTTGTGCGGAACCCTAATTATTTTTCTAAAATAGATGTAGCCTTAGTTACTCCACGTAACATCAACTATCTGCCAGTGAAAGTCTCGTCAAAATCGGTCCAGCCGTTTCGGAGATTACCCGGAACAAACAGACAGACAGACACTTTTTTTTTTAAATTGCTTTTTTGTTAGCACCGAAAATACATTCTTATGTATTTAGTACAAAGTTTTTATTTTGACATTACAAACAGACACTTCAATTTTATTTATTTGTTTATGTAGATATATAGATATGGATTGACATGCTAATTGAATGTCGGAAGAATTAACTATCCAATCTACCTTTTAAATATAAGTTGGTTCTTATTTATATTTTAAAGGTAGATTAAAGACTTATAAATATTTTTGTATTTTGTATTTATTTATACTTAAGTACCTACTCTAAACCTTTTTTGAATTCATAATCTTTCAAATTCAAATTAATTTATGTGCAAATATTTATGGGTAAACAATGTGCAGATGTTTTACATTCATGTAATAATTGTATAACACAGTCTTGGTATCACCATATTTTTTTCGGCATGCAAAGTACCTACATAAAAAGAAAATACATAAAAATTGAAAAATAAACAGAATGTAATTAAGAATGAGATCAATAAAACTAGTTTTAAAATAAAGTATAAAAATATACCCTATATAGGGCCTATTTCACCACCTACGATTAGCAACTACTCACCGAATAAATTCAAAAATGGAACAGAATTTGTATGAAATTATCTGCCAAGAAGTTAATATGACCTTATTCATAGGTGGTGAAATAGGCCCTTAATGTAATTCCCATGTTACAAACTGCATAAGAGTTTCAGAACCCCGGCCAAAGGTAGTTGACGAACACCATGCGGCTTAAGTCACTAAGTCAGTAAGTCTAAACGACTCTTCCACCCGCCCCAGGGCGGAGAACATTCATGAGGATTTTCAAATAAAGAAGGTAATTTATACCTATATCCCAACAGTAGGTACATAGAATTTTATATATCTATAATACCTTTCTGTCAAAAGTTTCGACAATACTTTTCTTCATCACTCTTTTAATTTGCACCAACCCCAAAGATTCGAAGAAACAAGTCAAAAAAAAAATCAATATATTTTATTTCACATAAACCTACATGGGCACTTATGAAAGGTCAGAAGCTAGGTGCATGGTTCCAATTGGTCGTTTCCTATGGAGAAGAACCGACAAGAAACTTCACGGTTACTTTTTTTTTAATAATTGGCTATTACAATGTTTTCAAACTACAGTGTTAATAGGTATGGAAGGACAGTGTAGGCCTGTCAACAAGTACCAGGTACTTAACAGAATAGAAAATGTTAAACAATTCTACAGTCTATTAAGGCTACAATGTTCTCACATTCACAAAATATTTATATTTTGTGAATGTGAGAACATTGTACATTAAAAGAATCTATTTAAAAGACAAGTAAAATACTAAAAATAAAAACCTATTTATACCAAATGACATGATTGAATAGTAGAAATTAGAATTGTAGGCATATATACAATGAAATGTAACAAACAAACACGTGAGGTATTCCGTCGGCAACGTGTTGAACTGTCGATGCCTCCACCAAGACCTCTTCATGCTACGGAGATATTCGGATCGAAGGGTACATTCATACTTGTGTAGCTTGAGGAATCCCGGAACTGCGACGGATAATTGAATGGCATTGTACTAGGAAATAAAGGTTGATTTTAGCGGAATTTATCCATTGTTTTTTTTTCTCGTATCAGTATGAAATAGGTTTATAAGGAAAGTTCAAGTCTTTTTCATTTCCAAAGGAAAATAACAAAGGAAACGGCTGACGCAGCGCCATCGACAGCGCCCAAGGCGAAAGTGCCTAAGACTAAGGCGCCCAAAGAGAAGGCACCTAAGGCTGCCCCGTGGCACTCGCAGAGCCCCCTAAGGCGGTGCGTAAAGTGTCGTCGAAGCCCCGCCACGGCAGGCTGTACGCCAAGGCCGTGTTCACAGGATACAAGCGTGGTCTGCGCAATCAGCACGAGAACACAGCTCTCCTGAAGATCGAAGGTGCAAGGAGCCATGACGATGCAGACTGCTATGCTGGTAAGCGTTGCGTGTAGTGTACCATGCCAAGAAGAGGACGTCCATTGCCGGTGGGCCCCGCGGCAAGCAGACCAAGCTGCTCGCCATCTGGGGCAAGGTGACCAGGCCGCACGGCAACTCCGGCGGCGTGCGCGCGCGCTTCTGCTCCAACCTACCCGCGCAGGCCTTGGGACACAGGATACGCGTGATGTTGTATCCCTCCAGGATCTAAGAACCTCCTGTTAAGTTAAATAATTACTGTCACTGTTTTTGTCTCTGCATTACACACAGGTTGACTGGCAGTAAATGCCTATGACATTAAGTCTGCCTCTGTACATTTTTGTGCTTGAAGTATGAAATAAATAAATTACTGTTAGGTACTTAAAAAGTTGAAACTATATTGTATCCCTGGATTGATTATTCAAATCCTACCTGTGTGTGTTGTAATGGGGAAGGCAACTGCAAGTTCCCAACATTAGCTAAATAATTTAGCTCGTGCACCATTTGTCACCTTTTTAGGCTAATATCGCCGTTATTCCTTAAACGTTACGGTAGATAATAGACTGAACTTTTTGACTGGTATACAAAGTAAATCTTGCCAAAAAATGGACTTAGTAGGTTTAATGAATTAGGCCGACGTAATAATACAAAGTGCGTTGTTGTGTTCCTAAATACTCCAAAATTGGAGTCCACCATTTCCCGAGAGACCCTAAAATTAGAAGACGGTGGCTTAAAGCAATTCGTATAGATTTTTTTTTTTTAATGAAACAGAGTTCGAGGTTATGCCAGAAACATTTTGAAAAAAGTGATTACCTACGAAGAATTATTTAAGGTTTTAAACTCTGACACTTTCCATATCAATAACATGATTGAAATCATCGAAAATAACGAAAATGTGAAATAAAACCAAACTCATGAATGAATACGAAATGGAATTAATGAGCGAAATGTCAAATTTATTGTAGGCTGTAGGGGCCTAGCTATGATCACGCCATCTACAATTAGCGTTGCCCGACCTTCCCCATTAATGTGATCTACGTTTACTTGTGAAGGCCGCAGGGATCTGCTGGGTGCCAGAAGCAACAGGACCGGTCGATTTGGTAACGCTTGGGGGAGGCCGATGTCCAGCAGTGGACGTCTTGCGGCTGAAATGATGTTCATAATATCGATGAATATAAAAAAATATAGGTACAGACGAATTGAGACACTGCTCCTTTTTTAAGAAGTCGGTTAATAATAAAGCTAAAAATAGAAGTACACCCACATTTCGCCAGTTATGTTTAAGTCCCATGTAATAGGGGGCGAGCCTATTGCCATCTACCGGGCACAAATCCAAACTCCGGGCTGCTACTGAGATAAAACTGATGGAAAAACACAATAACACTTGCGGGTTGTGGCGAAATGTGAGTGTACTATAGATACACCTCTGCCTAACCCTTCGGGGAAACAAGGCGTGATGTCATGTTAAAAATAGAACAACGTATTGATTCAAATATCCCTCTTTTCTACAGTCATAATCGTTTCAAGTATCCCTCTTTTCTACAGTCATAATTGATTCAAGTATCCCTATTTTCTACAGTCATTTGATTCAAATATCCCTCTTTTTCACAGTCATAATTGATTCCAGTATCCCTCTTCTCTACAGTCATGATTGTTTCAAGTATCCCTCTTTTCTACAGTCATAATTGTTTCAAGTATCCCTATTTTCTACAGTCATAATTGATTCAAGTATCCCTCTTTTCTACAGTCATAATTGATGCAAGTATCCCTCTTTTCTACAGTCATAATTGATTCAAGTATCCCTCTTTTCTACTGTCATGATTGTTTCATCCCTCTTTTCTACAGTCATAACTTGACTATCGTTGAGTGCACTATTTTTTGACGGTACGCTAAGTAAATTACACGCAGGTAATTGGAAATAAAATACAATTGTAAAAATATACTCTAAAAACGCTGTTAGAAAGAAAGAAACAAAATTATATTATTTGGGACACGCACAGGAAATCTATACATCTGTCGTGAAAACAATTAAAAAACCCGCCAAGTGCGTGTCGGACCACGCACAATGAAGGGTTCCGTAGTTGAGATGAGTTTATCCCAAGAACAAATTTCACATGTAGTTGAAAAACACGTTCTCTAATACATTCCAACTGGAAATGTAAGTTGGTCGACTATTACTCATTAACTTGTAAAGCGTACTTAGCTGTAATAGTTTTCCTTTTAACTTCGTTGTATATACTACTACCGTAAATTTTTTCACATATCCAGAATTAACCGTTTAGCTGGCAGGGGAGGGACACTTGACTCTAACAAAAATTAGCACTTTAAAGCTTAATATTTCAGAAACGGATCATTTAATCGACAAATTGTTTTCACAAACCCGCAATATTTTTGAAAGACCTTTCCAATAACACCCTACACCATGGGGTAGATGAGAAAAAAACATCCCCACTTTAATTGTACAGGAGGTACCCTAAAATTTTTATTTTTTTGTGATTTTATTTTACCACTTTGTCGGCGTGATTAATATGTATATCCGTGCCAAATTATAGCTTTATAGTACTAATAGTCTCTGAGCTAAGCTCCGGACGGACGGACGGACGGACGGACATGGCGAAACTATAAGGGTTCCTTGCTGACTACGGAACCCTAAAAAAAAGACATTTGCGAGGCCAAAAAGGCTACTATCTGAGCATGATGCCGCGATATTTAAAAAAAAAATACCGCAGCGCTGATATTCTGATAGGGCTCATTGTGATGCCACGGACACACCTACGGACATAAAATAACAGAGTAAACCAGGTCGAAATTGTTATCGTTTGGGACGACTATTTCTGGACAATTTTTTGATAGCAAGTCTAAACTGAAATCCGTAAGCGTTTAGCAGAAAAAAGGTGAGGATTATGGTGGAAAAGCGTTCACCGAGGTACCTTACAACTCTGAAATCCTTGAAGGACTATTTTCGAGGTTCGGCATGGGGTCACGACTATGTTTTGGTATTTAAACCAAGTCGATATTCCGCGCCGTTTCTCCGCACGAGAGGTGAGGATTATAGCTAAACCATTACGCTATAATTCGGATTATGGATATATATATTATTTTACCTTGGTGACTATTTATGACTACTTCTTGACTATTTTTGGCATTCTCAAAATTTATTTTCATGAAGTTTTCAAAAGTGAGGATTATAGTGGAATAGATACCTGCAATCGAAAAAGAAAACTGCAGCTCCATACATTTCTGTTAGCAGTACTCGTTCTCAGTCATTTCAATAGGTACTTAATATAATATTATCAGCCACTGCTAGTCAAAGGCCTCTTCTCATACAGAGAAGGCACGAGCATTGATCACCACGCTTGCTAAAAAGGGTTGGCGATTTCAGACAGTACTTATCCTGCTTTAAATAACTCTCAACTTAATAGATCCACCTTTAACCCGTCAAACGATCATCTACTAGAAGCCGTTTGCATGTAAGCGCTCAACGGTTTTCACAATTACAGCATGCCATACATCCCACACATTTGAGTTGATTAGGTATTGAAGTTTTGTATGGGATAGCTCATAACTTTTTCGCGATTACGATGTTGGTGCCATCGCGGAGAACGTTATTCAGTTTGATGGTCTGTACCACACCCTTACACTTGACTACGCCTTTCTGATACACCCTGAATATTTATTGTCGGTTCAAATGTATTTTTCTTATGAAAAAATGCTGCTTCATAAGACATTTGTCGGATTAACCTAGAATAAATCCCTATGACATCATCGAAACTACATTAAAAGCTTACAAATCGTTTCGTTTATCCTATACAGCAGCGTAATGCGGTGGACAGCCGACCGCGGCTAATCCGGGCACTGACGTCACTGGCCTGCCCGCCAAATTGCCCAGAAAACCGTCTGACCACAGGCACACATGGCCAATGTTTTCGCTTATAGACATTGTATTGTGAATTTATTAGTTCTGTCGTTTGTGTGTCCTTTGTTTTGTTTTTAGACAAACTGGAGTGGAATTATTGCGTTTGTGTGAGATTGTTTTATGAAACAGATATGTGCCGATTATAATTATAATAATAATACCAGCCTATTTCTGTCCCACAACAGGGCAAAGACCTCTTCTCATACAGAGAAAGCATTGATCACCACGCTTGCTCAAGACGGCTTGGTGATTTCAGACATTACCCCACAGGTTCCCTCACAATGTTTTCGTTCGGAGGGTCAGTAATGTCCGAGATAAACTTAGAAAGAATATAAGCAGTACCTTTGTGCTCTTCTATCTGTATGTACGTATTTTGACCCGACTTCAAAAAAAGGAGGAGGTTCTCTGTTCGTCAGAATCTTTTTTTTATGTAGATAAAATATGTTCCCCGATTACTCGAAGATGGCTGGACCGATTTGCAAAATATATTTTTTTTATTTGAAAGGGTATACTTCCCAGGTGGTTCCATTGTCATCAAGTCAGGATCTGATGATGGAATCCTGGAGAAATCGAGGGAACTCTTCAAATATTATTAGGCAATTTTAGTACACTTATAGCAATTTGGGTATTTTTTTTTATAGTAACTCGTGCATTTTCTCTCAGAAAGCATCATTTTGGGTGAAGTGGAACTGATGATGAAGACCACAGAAGGCCACCGGAGCTATTTAATAATAAGTATTTCATGGGTTGCGATTCAATTTCTTTAATATAGTTGCTAAGCAATGTATGCTCGTCACAATGCATACGGTGAAGTGGAGCTGATGGTGAAGTACCAGGAGTACTCATCAACAATTAACGTCCCTGCATCGGGAAAAGTAATATTTTGTAAAAGATGAGCAGCTGACATTAGGCTATTTTAACTTAGATAAATTACAAACCGACCTATTAAAAAGTGAAAAATAAAAAACATTTTTACAATAAAAAACAACTGACTTCCAAAAAAAAAAAAACACTAAAAACTAAAAAATAACTTGAATTTGGGAAGTTGGTGGCAAAAAACTAAAATACAGATCCAGAGACTCACAAATGTGTTTACAGTCCGGCCGTTGAGAGGCGTTCCTGAGACCTATCAGTTGGACATTTTCTATGTTTTTAAAGATCAAATTCGCAAAACACATAATTATTTGTTAGTATTAAACTGACAGGTGTCAAGAACGCATTTCCTCCGCAGCCGGACTAGAGACAGCCGAAAGAGCTTTGAGCATGAAATCATTCATCCGCGCATTAGTACATGTTCTGCCAACAATGAATTCAGAGTGTGTATTGCAGCGTAATATTTGTTAGGTATACAACAAAACGCATGGGATTAGCAGATAAC
Organism: Fissipunctia ypsillon; assembly: GCA_947568875.1. NCBI lineage: Eukaryota > Metazoa > Arthropoda > Insecta > Lepidoptera > Noctuidae > Fissipunctia > Fissipunctia ypsillon. Next base: position 8,625,637 of record OX387664.1, on the reverse strand, counting down.
GGTGCATTAGGCATTAACGGGTTGTCGGCTCAGCGGTAAATGGGGATATTACAAACCATTTCCATTTAGTTTACATGCAGATAGGATACGCAGAGCTTATTGCTGTAAGCTCGTCGCCGTGTATTGGCTTTGTTCATACACGTAGAATAAGTTCTATATGAAAAAAGAAACATCAGAAATCAAATTGTCCGCGATAAATTCACTCACTATTCCCAAAATTGCAACCACTACAACTCTTGTAACATAGCCACGAGCCCCTCAAGTCAGTTACATAATTATTTGTACATTTTCATTTATTTACGAGTATTTAATGACAACAAAAGAAAGGAAAATGAAAAAAAATAAAGCATTCGTTTCTAGAGCGTCCAAGCAAATAATAAAAAATAAACTCATCTTTGTAACTTTTCTATACAGAATATTTTATACATGGCCAGAACAACCTCGGGGCTATAAACCCACAAAGGGTCGCAAGCGGCCTGCACGTCACACGTCATTTTTGTTCGAATTTCAAACATAAAGTAACTGGCCGGCGCTGATTACGTCACGACGTGAAATATTACTGTTGTATATTTTTTTTTTATGAGAATTTTTCAGCGTAGATACCTGTATTATCCTGAGACATTGAATTTTCATAATAATCTCGCTAGATATGAATGTAGTTATCGTTTTTATTTAAAATTTGAAAAACTAATACAGGTATACAATGTATAATCAACAAACCTGATGTCAGAGACATTTCCTTGCAATAATAAAGCAGAAAAACAACAAAACTAAATTATAAGAAACCCAAAATAACCCATTCATGAATTCATACAAAATAGGGTAAACGCGTTCATTATACGACGCTTACTAGTTTTTGTGATGAAATTGTCCATAAAAACCCGCGTTTCGTCCGCTTACTGTTGGGTCTACCCCAATTTTCTATTAGTGTCCCGAATGGGAGAAAAACGTGTCAATTTTCCTTGTACCCTCGAGAAGGGGAAAAATGTTCCACTGTTCATTTGGGAACAAAAATGTATTGGAAGCTGGGACTTTACTAATATATAACAATCAGTGTAGACAGTTTTGGGTTATATTGATTGGAAGGATAATTTTTAGAGTTATATGAATGGCTTCAACATAATTTTATGTATTAAATACAAGTTTATTTGTGGTGTCTTATTAGCTGACGCGTTGTTTTCAGTGGAAATTGACCTTCAAGTTTTTGTATTGGGCAATTCAGGGATATTGTCAAGGGATTTCACATAAAAAGGTACTCCTCCACTTAAGAAACACGTTTATCCAATTTACGTGATTTTAAATTTTAATTCTTCGATTTTTTTATTTTACATAACATAACTTTACCCCAGTATTCCCCAAGGGGTTGGGCAGAGATGCACCTACGTACACCCATAGTAGTATTTTTAATTTTAATTATTCGATTTTTGTCTGAGTCGAGGCACAGCAACAGTAAGTATACAATCCGTAGTTATTTTCAAGACGACTATCTGTGTTACGGCACAGTGAGAACCACAGAGCACGAAGACGCCTCGGCAGCCGTTGCTAGAGGTGGCATTATCAACACTTCTATACGAACCAAGCGTGTCATCGTTCATTCGCATCAATCACCTAATTTTAACATTGTCAAGCATAGCCCTCATTACCAGGCTGTACAAATATTTAATAGACTGCCAGCGGATTTAAATAATTTGTTAAACATTAGGTAGCTCTTTTAAGGCTAAGCTCAAAATGTTTTTGTTAGAAAATGACTTGTATTCAATGGACAAACTGTTATTTTATATTAATATTCCAATTTTCTATTTAAAAAATAATGCTATATATTTATAGTTTTTAGTAATCATGTTTTTTTTATATACGAATATACTGGTGATTTTTTTTACCGTCTCGAAATTTTTACAGGGTGTTCTACCCATGAACATGAACAACTTTCACTATGGGACCAACTATGAGATCACGAAAAAAAAATCAGCTGTTTTATACATTTTGGTCAAGTAGGTTTGAGCTTTTCTATTAAACAGTAGATTTTTTTTCGTGATTTCAGAGTTGGTCCCGTAGTGAAAGTTGTTCATATTCATGGGTAGAACACCCTGTAAAAATTTCGATCCGGTAAAAAAAATCACCAGTATATGTGCCCGTCCAAGCAAAAAGGGTCCAGTAGTGGGGTATTGAGTTAAAACCAGATTCGGTATCTAGAATAGTCAATTGATAATAAGGATTAAAAAAATATTCAACAACTGGCAAATTTTTCTTATCAGACATTTGAATTTGAAACTGAAAAAATTGATTTGAGAAAAAGCATTTTCAAAGTTTGATTTTTGGTACTTAGTACATTTTCTGATGTTTCTAAGTACATTTTCTGGTACTTAGAAACATCATATAAAGTCAATTATTATATAAACTTGTACATAATTGAGCATTAATTAAAATCGAGAAATGCAATTTTTTCACCCAACTTAAACTGCGTACCTATATCTCGGAAACTAAATACCGAGAACTGGACCGTTTTTGCTTGGACATACAATGGATATTATTGCTGCACTAACACTTTTAGAATTTATATTAATATTATTAATAATAATGTATGTAGTATTATCTAATGTATCAAACACAATATAAATTGTTCCTTATAAATAAATAAATAAAACATTACGACACAAATGTCGTATAGGAACGGCTTTGAAGACAGTCCGTGAAGTTGTGTGCTCAAGGCACTTTAGCGCCACAAATTTTATTCGTCCTGCCATCTCTAGATGCTACCGGCGCGGCGATTCCATTCTCTGTGGCCACACCTCAGGGATTAGGAACGTCAGTCAGGAGGATATTGTTGTCTGTCTACCTGATATAATTCCTTAGTGGCATCCGACGCTTAGTCAGGGATGGGCTGACGTATTTATATTTGAGTACTGAACGGTCGACTTAGGGAAACCTAAACCACACTTAGAACGTTTTCATCTGTGGAGTATATCGTGTCACCCAGTAACTGGGTTGTGAAGTTCAGATAGGCAGTCGCTCCATGTAAAGTACTGGTAGTTAGTTGCATCTGATTAGATTGGAAGCCGACTCCAACATAATTGGGAAAAGGCTTATCATACCTGTCGGGAATATGTTAGTCGTCGTTTGACTAATCGGGACGCCAGCGCCACCAAGCGGCGCTCGGCAGAGTCTACGGCATAACGCTCGTCGACCGGAGTTAGCAGAGTTTGTCGGTGGCTGTCGAGCAGTGAATACGTAAAGAAACTGTCGGGCGTTCCGTGTAGTTGTGTCGTGTACCTACAGTATGTAAATAGCTAGTGTGATTTATTTGATCGTGAATTATAATTTAATTTGAACTGGAAATAGTTTTTCTATTGTGCAATAACCAACCCTACCCACAGCACGCCCACAGTAGTTAAAATATGGCTGACGATAACTAGAGAGATGTACCTTCTTCGTCATACCACGTTTACGTCGTCCGTTATGCGAAACAAATGGTGACGTCAAAAATGTGTCACATTACATCAATTGAGAAATAAAATGTTTAGTGAGAGAATTAACAAAAGTGATCAACGTTTTATCATTACAGTTACGCTGCCACATTTTTATCTAATTGTAAGTTGAACTTCTTGTGAATGACTTTTCTGAAAATTTTCTATCGCTAAGCAGCATGTTCTAATTTAAAAAGCATGGGCGGCGATGGCTGACTTATCATTAATAATATCATCATAATTAAAGGTATACCATATAATAACAGCTATCTACAAGGTGTAACATAAATAACGCACAACCTCTTAAGGGGTCATTGTACTCATCATTATGAACAACTTTTACTGTGGGACCAAACCTGAAATCGCAAAAAAATCAGCTGTTCAGTATATTTATGTTCGCATAACTCGTCAAAATTCGAAACCTCAATTATTCCAAAGAACAAACAAACCCAACGCTACGTACAAAAACATTATCGCTCCTTCATTCTTCAATAAAATATCCATTTAAAAACACTCGTTCACAGATATACATACAGAGCTACATACGATGAAGCAATATTTTCTCTCCGGTACAACCGTCACCTCGAGCATATCGAGCCAACGACTGGAAAATGTTATTTCTTACCTCAATCGGAACTATCGTGTCACCGTGCTCACCGTACTTAGTATTGTGGAAACATACGCGAGATAACGCTGGTTTTTGTATAACCTTTGCGACCTTTCAATTCAATTCATTTTATTTCGGATAAATTACAATCGCTAGTAGTTAAAATAATCATCCATACAAGTTTTATTCAAATCTATACAAGTAAATAAAATAGAAGTGTCTGTTTGTAATGTCAAAATAACAACTTTTTACTAAATGCATACGAAAGTATATACGGTACTTACTTATAACAAAAAAGCAATTTTTAAAATTTTTGTCTGTCTGTCTGTTTGTTCATCTCCGAAATGGCTAAACCGATTTTGACGGGACTTCCACTGGCAAATAGCTAATGTTACGGGGAGTAATTAAGACTACTTTAATTTTAGAAAAATAGTGTTCCGCGCAAAAAAATTAAAACCCATAAAATTGTGAACAAAAGTCGGATTTGAAAAATTCTTTTTGCATTTGGTAGCCCAATCCTCGAGGATAGTTATAGGTTATTTAACATCACGCTACGACCCTTTGGAGCCGAGCAAAAAGAAAAGCCAGAAAGAACACTAGTCGAAAACAAGTGATATCGCGGGCGGGCCATGCAGCGCGACGGGTCGGGGGACGAGGGAGATTTATTAAAATGTGGCTGTTATTTTAGTATACGTATTGTGTATCTTATGACTTCCATGCGAAAGAAGTCGCGGGGCACAGCTAGTAATATAATGAAAATACAGAAATAGACACGCAACAATGGAAACATTGGATCAGGACCGCACTACTCGTACCTGTAGTTTTGTCCAATGCTCCATGAAGGAGCAATCCATATCCATTGTCCCCACAATGAGCTGCAGGAAGCTGTTTGGATTTCCCCGTATGCGGCGCATCAGAGACGCTATTTTTTTGCGACGTATCGCTTGAAAGCCGTCCACTTGAGCGTCTGCAAACAACTTGATGCGCGATACTTCACCCATAAGCTGCACGTATAAAAAGACTGACAGTACGCCTTGAATAAAGTTATTTATTTACAGTCCATTTTCTTCGCGTTCTGAACTAAAGGTCAGGTGAGATTCAGGTATATGATATACGAATACATTGCACATACATAATCAGCCTATAATGTTCCCACTGCTGGGACACAGGCCTCCTCTATGTGAGAGGGAGTGGGCCGTAATACACCACGCGGGCCCAGTGCGGTTGGGCATGTCACATGTCTTCGAATTTTTGGTGTTAGGACATGCCGGTTTCCACACGATGTTTTACTTCACCGTTTTGAGAGCAGTGATGATGAAATAAATTACACAAAGTAATGTGTTTGGCTGGGTTCGAACCCACGACCTACGATATGTAAATCGGGGCCGTTACCATTGGGCCATCACTGCTCTCCTGCTTGCTATACGAATGAGTTAGCAAAATTAATACGACAAAATGCTGCATTTGGGATTATCTTTTCTAGGTCAAAAAAAAGTTAAAGCCAAAAAAGGTTTTGTTTGTTCAATAAAATTTTCAAAACATAGAAACCAAATAAGATCATCTTACATGGAGTTGCTGGACCAGCATCCTAACGCTTAACAGGATTGTCAGCTTTTCATCGTAGTCTTCTATGTTTTCCTCTATCTTAAATAGTTTAAAGTAGCTGTGTACTCATAGCGGTACATACATACCTCTAAAAGTTTACATAGATCCACAAAAACTTAAACATATAATCAACGCGTGTCTTATGTCAGTCTTACGTCAAACCTTACCATCATAAATGCCACCATCCATAAATGCTATGTGCAAACTGTACCAATTCTAGTACTTAAAAACGTTCAAAGTCAAGTCGCAATCTCAAAAACTTGCCAAAAATGTAAGAAAATCAGAGGTTTTTTTGACAGATTGAGATTGAGATTAGAATGCGAATGCTCTTAAAAATACGGGAATTGCCTCCCAGATATTTACCCTGACCACGGTTTTGTGGTAGCAAAGTGAGTCTTTTTCACCGAAGTTACCCGTCTCAGGGTATTTTCTTTTGCGTGATCGTCCATCCTAAAGTCCCGTATATTTCCTTCAAATAATAAATGTAGATACGTACGAGTATATACTAACCTATACATAGGCGGATAACCCCATCTGTCTCTGTGTTTACCATCAATATTTACGTATGACTGGGTCGCCGTCGACACGACGAGTCGGTTCAACGTTACGTTTACGTTTCTATGTGACGCCAGTAGGTCTAGCACAAACGTGCGGGATGAACATAAATTTTAAGGATTTTTTTATCGAAAATAAAATAAGGGTTCCTTTTTAACATTTTGGTATGAAACCCTAACTATCGTGCCTGTAGCATTTTTGTTGAAAACGCTAGAACCATAATAAGCATCACCCATAGATATTACTATGAATAAGTCTTAAAACTACAGTATTATGTGAGAAATGACTATTTTCAACTTTAAAAACGTTCGAATTTACTTTTACGTTTACTTCACGCGTTCACGCTAGGCCCTCTGTTTATAAACGTTACTGTTCACTGACTAGTGTTGCAATACATTTGAATACCTTTCAGCGAACTCGGTAACTTTTTACATACATATTTAAATGTGGTTTTACCGGGGGAAAACAGTGATAAGCCGTGTTGCACCATTATGGCGCATTGGGTGCATGTACCCGGTGCGTCAGGTGAGTGCAACAGATATATGAATTTAAAAAAATTATAACTATATCTTTGTACTAACATAGTATATAAGTCTGTATCATAATAACGCAATATGGATCAAGGTCCGAATCAAAGTTTTTTTTTCTTTTTAATCTACGTGGAACAAAAAAAAATTCTAGCATTTTTGCTTATTCCTGCGAACCTTTGTTCCCAATGTCGACGGCCCATTTGATCGAAATTTTGGCGACACTTAAGGCACTTAATCAAAAATCAGGTCACTATAGAATCAATGCTGAAAAGATATACATATATTCTTTTAATTTCACCTCCACCCTATAAACCCAAACACCATAAAACAGTACTTCCACAATTATATATAAAATACTACTTTTCACAATTATAGAATAGAACTTTTCACTAATAAAATAGTACTTTTCAAAATTGAAAATTTTGATTTAGTAGACATATGACATCCCGACAAACGTGCAATGCGCCCGCATGGTAGATTTTGGCCACTCTCTCTCATAGAGCGGAGGCCTGCGTCCCAGCAGTGGAACGTTATAGACTGGTAAAGCTATATTCTGATATAGGTATAGCCCTTTTTTATTGATTAAAACCCACCCGTGTTCCTTCGAACATCCTGCGACCCTGGCACGATAGGTATAACCCTGCGTTCTTCAGCAAACTTTTCCTAAAACTTACAAGTATCGAAGTCCAGATAATTTTCTCTTATTTCCAAAACGGTACTACCATGTTGTTTCCACCAAAAAAAAACACAACCTCCTTTGTTCTCTTGGGTAACATAACAGGCAGAAACACTGAGAAGCCGGTTTTTATTAAAAAGTTCTAAACTCGCACAGCTAAAAGTCTCGTTGAGCTGGCCTTCATAAAATGTTTATAAACCACATATTTTTAAATTTACTTTTAGAAGGCAGACGCTAAATTAACATACAGCCTCGCTTGGCAATATTTAGAATAAGCAAGTAAGAATTTTATTTAGCCGCACTGGATTAAGTTTGAGGTGTGATGAAGAATTTTAACTTATCTATAAATTATAAATGCGACCTTTCTTCTTGCCTGTTTATATGTGTGTACATAAACTGTTAAGTAAATAAATAAATTAATTAAAGTCGCTTTTCGTATCAATCTGCATGACCGCGTTGTTCTTTTAAACTACGCCACGGATTTTGATGCAGTTTTCACTATAATTTAAAGAATCTATTTCCAAACTTTCATAATAGTTAAGAAATCTCGATGTAATCTTAATGAATGTATATGACAGAGAGTACATATTAATTTATAATGTATATGTTGCTGACGGATTTTCTAATCCGCTGTTTTACATTCCCGCTAGCTGTTTTACAAAACCGCTTTGTTATTTAAAACAGCTTGTTGACGTTTAGCTATTTTCCATAATATTAATAAACACGCAGAAATACCTAAACGTTTTGCATTTATCAATGCAGCGGATGAACGATTAGAGGTTATGTTAGTTGTAACGTCAGCTTGTAGATTTTAGTTTTAAATTTTGTCACTCATGGCTCTGTGTGTCATAAGAACAATAATGGCGTCTGAGACAGAAATATATAAAACGAATAATATGCGTAAAAATGACTATAACTCAAGTGAAAACAGCGATTTTAAGGACAATTTTAATAAAAGTTGTCAGAGTTTTATGAAAGCCAGTCCCAAAAATACTAAATAGCCAAGTAACTGCGACCAAGTTGGAAATAGCGCTCACTGGCTGCTGCCGCGATTGATCACAGTTCTAATCTAACCTAAACTTGGTCAGGGTGCTTTGTTACTGCGACCGATTCGGCATTAGAACGAATCGCATGAATCGGATTTCCAAACCAAACGCTTATTGTGACTACAGATAAGCCATTCTGTATTACGTATACAAACGTGGGTAGCAGTTTTGTTAAACGTAACGCAAAAGCAATCCAGAATCAATAAATGTTTTATATAATGAGGCTGTTTTGTAAAACAGCTAGCGGTTATGTAAAGCAGCGGATTCGACAATCCATCTGCGACATTATAACAACAGTTTTTTTTTGTTAATTTGTCATCATATTATCTTAACAAGTAGGTACTTAAAGTAATAATCCACCGAATTAAAAACGTTGACGATGTTTATTGGACACAATCTAACAGCTTTAGATCTGGGAGGTGGGTCTTTAGGTTAGGGGTTATAATATCAAAATCCAAAATAAATTCTAAGAACATATTATTATCCTTCTAGTAGCTAGCTAGCTTCTAGGAAAATAAATCTCATAGGGGTTACACATTCATCAGAAAACCCCGCTTAACCAACTGGTTGAAAACGTCGAGTATCAAGCTTAGTAGCTGCACGACGATCACAAATCAATTTGCCAAGCGTTTTGCTAAGTTCATTTTCTATCACAACTCTATACATTTTGCGACCTACAAAATTGCCTTTACAGATGTCTCCTTCCCATCGGACCGACAGTTTTACCGAAACGACAAAAGTTTCGGATGCATTATTGGCATTATGTATTTCAATAGCGCTGTTCAGATTAGGGCGACCCAATAAAACTGTCGGCGACGACACATTTACCGGACGTTCAGCCACGATTTCTGTCGGGTCGGATATAATACTGGCACACTGGTCTGTATTGCGCTGCTCATAATTGTCCAGAAACCACCCGCGCGTTCCCCGCTCTCGCTATCAGTTTTTGTACGCAGGGAGTACTCGTTTAAACATGGAGGGCGAAATAAATTCAGATGTTTTGATTTCTCTTGTGGAAGCCGACTGATAAATGCTTTGTGACGAATCGGGCCGCGGTAAAACGACGGTAATGATGGTGGTGTTCACACTAGGTCAGACCGGCAGCTTGTAATATGAACAGCGAGACCCCACAGTCGGCCAAAGGTAAAATTGTCGGTCCGTCCGACCCAATGTGAAACGGACGTAAAATTAACTATGGATTCAGTACGTGATTCTAAACTCTCCAGCGTAGAAATCTGTGTGTCGCTTTAAATAAAACAGATGTTCATACAAAGGCGATATCTACACGATCAAATGAATAGAAAATCTGTTTGTTTTCCAAACCTGTCGCAAAATTACAATGCCCCGAGCATTATATATTTTTTTTCTTGGAATCATGTACCTACTGAAACAATTTAAAAGTTTCCTTACGATGTCCCTTACGCCGTGTACTTGTAGGACTTATTGGAATAAGAATATAATTATCAAGCCGTGATATAGAAATATGAGCCAATCAACAAGATGGTAGCGGGGCTAATTATCCAGTGTGCTCTAAACTCTGATTTTTAATTTGCTAGACCAAAATGACAGCTGCGATCAACCTTTTTCGTCATTATGACATTTTAGACATGTTATCTTATGCATTTTAATCTATCAAATTAAAAATCGAACTATAGACATAAGTATGTACGTACATTTAAGTTATAAAATTAAACTAGCTTTTTCCCGCGGCTTCGCCCGCGTGGATCTCCGAAAATATTCCAAGGGAACGTACTACTGGGATTAAAAGTACTCTACGTTCCGTAGTTCTCTCTATTGGTTTACGCGGCATACGCCAGAAAGCTCATATCATCATATTTCAGCCAATTTATACAAAACTATAATAAATTATACACCTAAATCTTTCTCATGAATCATTCCGTCCTTTGATAAAACCGGATGCAAATCCTTTCGGTAGTTTTTGAGTTTATCGCGTTCAAACAGATAGACGCGGCAGGAGGACTTTATTTAGTTACAATTATTTAGTTGATACTATTAGGGACCTTGGTGTTTTAGTGGATAGTGGTTTAAGTTTTAGGAGTCATTACGACCAAATGATTGCTCGGGCATCTAAATTGTCAGGTTTCATCGTCAGGGAAATGAAAATTTTTAGAGAGCCAATTCTGACTATTTCCATTTATAACAGCGTTATTCGGAGTATTCTGGAGTACTGTAGTACCGTATGGAACCCGTTTTATCAGGTGCACTCTGATCGAATAGAGCAGGTTCAAAAAAGGTTTCTATATCACTTAAGTTATTCAGATAACAGATGTCGTAGTCTGAACTCTTATAACTCTAGACTGAGTCATTATAAAATGAAATCTTTAAGCGCACGTAGGAAATCTTTGTATTTCATGTTCTTGTATAAATTAATAAATGGTTTAATAGATTCTCCCGAGCTTTTAGAGAAAGTAAAATTTAGTATTCCACGTAGTAGTAGCCGCTTAATTAACCGAAGGACTTTCGTCCTGCCTCATAGTCGAACTAATATAGGTAATTTTTCACCCATTTGCCGCATGCTTTCTCTTGGGAACTCCATTCGTGGTGAAATAGATATCTTTGCTGGTTCTGTAGCCTCAGTTAGGACTAAACTTAGAGTCGTAATTGTATAATTATTTTTGTAGTCAATTTTATTGTTCTTTCCCAAAACTTTTTCATTAGGTTTATATGAAAACAATTTGTAAGTTTTGCTTAATTTTATCTTTTTCTTTATTAATACTAAGTGTTTAACATAAAATATGCATGTTAGATTCACATCTAGTAGATGTCAATCAGACCTATCGTGTTGTAACTATTTTATTGCATTTGTGATTGTACATCAGTTTTGTGAATTATAATAAAAAAAATAAAAAAAAATTATGCCGGTCAGAATTTCCGATCGGAATTTCGGAAGTCAGTGCCTTTGGTTTAGTATTTTCGTTTTTTGCCACCGACTTCCGAAATTAAAGTTATTTCTCACTTTGTAGTGTTTTTCTTGGAAGTCAGTTGTTATTTGTTTTATAAATAAGTTTTTAATTTCCACTTTTTAGTTGTGGTACCTACCAAACCAAATTCGTATACCATGACTTGCTAAGTAAATAACAGTGACAGGAAGTTATTATCACATCATCAACATACACTAAATGGAAAAAAAATACATATTATTGAAGCTAACTCAAAAACCACTCATCATAATTTGACCAAATTTATATGCGACCACTTCAGGAGTATACCCTTTTAAATAAAAACTTTTTCAAAAAGGCAAATATATGTCGCGCTATGTCGTGTTTGGAAAGCGTACTTTTATCAGGTTTGGACGCCGTCGCCAACAAATTATTAAATCAACCACACGACGACAGATCGTTGACGAAATCTGTCTTCTGACAATCAAGGCCACACATAACATACGGCTCAAGTAGCGCAATTTGAAGCCTATTATCATTAAAATCACTTATAGCCAGAGTGCATCTCATGACATTTCCAATAATCCCAAACACGGCTAGAATACATTGTTTTATTACGGAGTTCCGGCTTCTTCATCAGATCAGTTCGATGGTACCATTTTCATTAGAACCATTTATTTAAATTTATTTCGTCAAAGTTGCTTAACTATCTTAATCGAGATATCTTATCGCCACCCGTGTAATACTTATCATTGAAGAGTTCCCATGGCCATCTGTGGTCTTTCTTCTTCATCAGTTCCACTTCAGCAAATGATACTTTCTGAATGCAAATGCTTGATTTGTTGATGAAAATACCAAAATCGCTATGTACATGCCTATAATATTTGAGGAGTTCCCTCAATTCCTCATGGATCCTATCGTCAAAACTGGATTTTGATAAAAATGGGACCAAACTGAAAGTATGTCCTTTCAAATAAAAAAGGAATTTTCCAAATCTGTTTATACCCGGCGGAGTACTGAGGTGACGAACTTTCAAAAACATACAACCGAGTTGAGAACCTCCTCCTTTTTTTGAAGTTAATTAAAAATTAAAATTAAAATGTTACCTCAAGAAGTCAGAATACGAACTATAACTACATTTCCATAACATAACATAACATCACGCCTTGTTTCCCCGCAGGGTTGGGCAGAGGTGTACCTATAGTACACCCACATTTCGCCAGTTATGTTTAAGTCCCATGTAATAGGGGGCGAGCCTATTGCCATCTACCGGGCACAAATCCAGACTCCGGGCTGCTACAGAGAAATTCCAGACAGAAAAACCCAATAACACTTTGCCCGACCTGGGAATCGAACCCAGGACCTCATGCTCAGCAGTAGCGCTTGCGACCACTAGACCAACGAGGCAGTCATTTGCAATCCCTTAAAAATCTTAAAAAGAGGTAGGTACACAACATTTTTAATATTATTTGTGATTTTTAAAGTCAACCCGTATTTTACCCCCTTAGGGGATGATTTTTCAAAAACGCTGAACCATATAATTCTTTGTTTCCTGCCAAAAGCATGTATTTGAATTTTCATATCCATAACTTAAGAAATACTGTGTTTCCCATACAAACTTTCATCCCCTATATCACCCCCTGCAGGATTATTTTGAGACAAAAAGTAGCCTATGTACTTTCTTAGGATGCCGTCTATCTCCTTGCCAAATTTTATCGAAATCCGTTCAGTGGTTTAGGCGTGAAAAGGTAACATACACACAGAGTTACTTTCGAATTTATAATATTAGTATGGATAGTATGGAAGTGGTTTTATTTCACTGGGGTATATTAAAACTTAAGGTGCCTTTACTAGTAATTATCATTGTAATAACTTTAAATATGGAATTACATTATGGTGATATTTTTATCAAATAATTTCACGCGTACTATCTCCATTTTCATACAATATAGCATAAAAAAAATTATAACAAATTTCGACAAAGTGACCGCTATTCCGGATAGATTATCTAACAGCTACAGGATAAGGGTACAATCCTGTAATCCGATTATTCCTATACGGCAAACCCAAAAAGGTTATTTTGTTTGTATATAGGTACTGTGAACGCTGTGCCGAGCGCTGGCGGTACCGTAATAAATGAAACGCCTGTTTAATTATATATTGCGTAATTATTTGGGATCTTTTAGTTTATACATTTTTTATATCTCATATTATATGACATCCGCTTGTCAGCGCCGTGGGCACAGAACACTAATACTCGGGCGACTCCTTCACAGATTACTTTATGGACTCCTTTCATTTTTATTCTAAATTCATATTTCGTTTATCTTAAAATTTTATGCCATAGATTATATAATAACTAGAAAAGGTTGTATATTAACTAAATAGGTTAAGATCTCTACAGTACTTTACCATCAGACTGTGGAACCGATTTGAAGAAAATTATCTAAGGATATTTTTGGGTCCGTTTTGACTTTGAGCCCCCTGTGGCCTTGTGGCTTTGACGGTAAATATTGCAAATACTTATAAAGTTGAATGGAAAGCGGTTTCTTTGATGTCTGTGATCCGTATTCATGTTTTTATTCAAACACTAGGGAACAATTTAGGGCCTTCAAATATGTTATTTTCTACTAATATTTGATATAGGTTCCTACCTATCTAAGATATTCATTCATCAATCTTAGTGGGGGCTTACACTCAATACGCAATTATTTAAATAAAGAATCTAGTTAAATGTAATGGATTTAACGTTAAGTGCAGTGGAGTGTAGTGGCTAGGTCTGGCTGCTGCGCTATGTGCCGCTGGTTCGATCCCCGGACGAAAAATATATATTAGATACAATAGCTTCGGAATTAGCTATTTCTGTGTATAAAAATATTATGTTTGTATGATAAAAGCACTCGCGTTACAAGGCTAATCCCAAGGGTAAGAAAATAGTTTTTTTAACTAGCTTTTGCCCGTGGCTGCACCTGTGTGGAAGCCGGAAATTAGATAGAAAGTATCCCACGTATTAATCCAGGTTATTATGAACTATCTGTGTACCAAATTTCATTCAAATCCGTTCAGCCGTTTTTGCATGGTAACAAATCAAACATACCTATATAAATAAACTTTCGCATTTATAATATTAGTAGGATTTTATAAGAAAACATTTTTTTTTTTAAAGAATACCAAAAAAGCGATCTTGCGATGCCTGCATTGAATGATCGATGGGAAAAAATTCAATGCCTTTCCCCATGGAAATGAACGTTGCATCAATCAAGTAATTGCTACCTAAAATAAGCAAGGCATACACTTAACCATAAGAATTTCTAAATGGTAAATCAAGACAGATTACGCTTTATTCCTTAACAACAGAACGTTTCAAACAATATATACCAAAGGATGATTAAATCTTGTAACAATAGCTGGAAATATTACGAATTAAAACCCTTTGGGATAATAATACCTACATAGCATAATCTTCAGCTTGGTCGTTTATACTGTACAAAGGGCACATCTAAGGCTAGTCAATACAATAATTTATTAGGTACCTATGCGGCATGCGCTATGCATAAATTGATTACTTTTATCCAGGAAAAAAAAATCCCAGGAATATGGAATATGCTTAGAAAGTGAACTTAAACCAAATGAATATAGAACCAACCCTAATTGCGTAACACACTTAAAGGAATTTCATTTCATTTCATTTCATTTTTTATTCATTTCATAAGGGATTGTAAAGTTTACAGATGTTGCATTTACATATTTGTAGGTTCACTAACAGTTTACAATAAATACAGGTGAAGTACTGTTCTCCTAGCTAGGTTAAAATTTAGCCTGTGTTTAGAATTGGTTTCATTTTGGCAGTTCAACAACATTCATTGCGTTATTTACCTTGTTGACCAGACAAATTTTTCGAATCTAAGAAGCAATGGATTAGTAATATGCTTCAAAATCATTCAAATTGTGATTGATAGTGTGTTACGCAATTAGGGTGCTGAACAAGAACAGAAGCAATATTTTTCCAGCATTTTTTTTTTATTCTTGCCCTTATTTACACACACACGCTTACTTTCACATTTATTTGGAAAAGGCGCATCTATTTTCTTTTCCATACTTCTTTATTAGTTGTCATTTCAAATTTTCACCATTTCTAGCCATATCATGTTTCACACAGTCCATCCATAGTTTTTTTTTGTCTGAATGTGCATTCAAGAATGCATGCAAGAATATACATTTCCTCGTTAGAGTTTACTTAGAACCTCATTCAAGTTACCGCTCACTATTCGAAAGCGCACTCATTTTTTTTAAGCAAGTCATCGCAGATTCAAACTACGACACCATTCGAATTTCAGAGTGATCATAGAAAGAGTGAGTAAAGTAGAGAGAGATATAATAAAGAAAAGAAAAGAGAAAGAAGAAGAAGGTGTTGGGAGTGGAGTATGTGTCTGTTTACCTAGTAGGTAGTGAGTGAGTGAGTGAGTGAATAAAGTATTCAATGCCTGTGATGATTACAATTAAGTCCTACGATCGCTCATTGTAGCAATCAAAGAATGGTAGATGTTTACGAAATAGATTAGTTGCCCTTCCAAAATCTTCCCATCTACACGCAATATAGACCTCAACACATAATGTTATTAGTTGCCGGGGAGATTGTACCCATAAGCTTATGTAATCCCTTTCTCGCCTTTTGACATTGATGAGAAACACACCAGGGTGGTTGGAAACCAGATTGATACGCCTGAAATATTGTCTTACAAATTATAAACGAATAGTTTAGAAGTGTTGTTTCAATCGTTACCAGTATCATTTTACTAAGCGGAACTCATACAATTTTGTTTCAAAAGCAAATACCAACTTCTCGTTAATAATAAAAACTTTTGTGAACTGACTATTCAACAACTGCAGAACCAATTTGTTCGTTTGTTGCGTTTGAAATTGGAATAAAATTGAAAGCCGTTGCAGTATTTAAATTCACAACAGCTCCATTCCAATTTCAAATAATCTACCTATTTCGAATACATTCGTCACTTGCGCATATTTCCGATAAAACGATTTTGCTTTGGCAACCATGTTGAATTTACAATTTGTTACAATTCTATCGGGGCTAAAAAAACAAATGTGTTAACTGAAATTTACTCTAAGGATTCAAACTAAACAAACTATACCTTCAATTAAGAATTGAAATTGCAATGTTATTCCGTATTCGGAATAATTTCGCTTTATGCGGTTTGTACTGAAACCGATAGATAGTTGACATATGATTTGTTTTATGTTTCAAGCTTGTTTAGCGTATTTAGTGTATGAGCAGTGGTGGCCCAGTGGTATTGGCCCCGACTTTTGAGTTGTAGGTCGTGAGTTCGAAACCAGGCAGGCCCTTTACTTAGTGCATTTAATTTCATCACCACTGCTCTCAAAACGGTGAAGGAAAACATCGTGAGGAAACCAGCATGTCCTACAACCAAAACATCCACGCAAAGCGGCCATCGCTCAGCATAATGGCTGCGACCCTATGCGAGACAGAGCCCCAGCGCTGGCTTTCAGCGACAGCCGGCGTTGACGTGATGACGTCAGCCGGTGCAGCATTCAGTGAAATTGAAAAGAAACAAAATAAACACAATACCTAAATCTAAAATGTTTATATAAGTACAATATTTAAATTAGCAACATTACGTTCCATCGGCATCGACTCACACGCCGCGCGCCGCCAGATTTGTGTTATCTGTGCGCGCATGTGTCACAAAACTACTTATTTGACTGTCTTTTGACAAACTGGTTACTTAATAATTAACATGGCGCAAAAATAAAATCATTCTTCAGTATATAAAATCCACACAAAACAAGAAACTGTGCTGACTATTAATCAAATTCAGTTTACCGTGAACGATCCTTTTATTCGAAATAGCAACAAATAAAAGGTTTTTATTTTATTTTATATTTCGTTGCTGACGCGAGTTTTACCGGAAAGCGATACATTTTTTTATTCAAATAGAGCTTATCCAATAATCAGCATTCAATAATGATACAGGTTTTTCTGGGTAAAAAACACGAATTTCGTTAACGACCTATACAATCGATTGCAATCGCTTATTTAGGGTTCGCTTACGTGTTTTACGGTATAGGAAATAGAAATTAGATAACTAAGCAAACTCGTGTTTGACACGGTCGTAAAATAAGATAAAATTCTCTTCGAATAATAAGTTCGCAGTGAAGGTATATCTGACTACATCACTTAGCTAGAGTAAAGAAAAAGATATCCTCGTCTTGTAAAACTCGCAAGTTGAAGTATGCCGTCGAAATTACGTCCACAAGAGGTGACGCTGTAGTGGCCTTCGCTGTATTCAGACCCAAATGGTTCGAGTTAGCCCACAGCCTCAAGAGGACTTTTCAGGACCCAAACTTGGAGGCCGAAAGACGACCTGTTCTACCTGATTTATCCTAAGACAAATGAATTAGGGTTAGACCAGACAGATCAGACTGAACTTTCGATAGAGATAAAAGATTAAAAAATACGTAAGTACCAGGTTAGTATCATAAAAATAAAAGGTCTCGTCCTAAAACATGGATGGATGGGATTTAAGCTTGCAATTGTCCTTCCCATGACAAACAATATCGGGCATTAGAACAGAAAATAGACCATACTTTTCCCACGGCAGCAACTTAAAGGATTACGTAAGTAGAGGAAACGGGATGCGGGAAGCAAACTTGCTTGTAATATTAAATTCAACAACGACGACCACTTTTTAGGGATCCAAGACTAGTGTAAAATATATCAGACGTAAATTTATCACATTATTCGATCAATTTCAATACATTGTCTTTTTGCAACTCACGCTTGCTCTAAGAAAAATGAAGGACTCATAAGTCACATCATACTGGATAGGGCTTCACGTGAGGGCAAGCGCCTGATTAATTACTTTTACGTTTACTAACACTAGGTTAAGAACATTATTACTAACAAACTTATGGACAAAGTCTGAAAATGTCAGAAAAAACAATTCAAATTTATTTGAAAAATCGACCAAAATCGAGATGAAAAGGTTATCATAAAAAAACCAAAAAGTTTTTGAATGCAGTGTTACGCTGCAATACCTAGAATCGAATGAAGAAGGTAATTTGTTATTTCGTAATTTACAATAAGAAACGATATCATCAAATATTAATTTAATATTATTAATTAAAAAAAAAAGTCAGCGAATGACGCGTATCGAAAACGTGAGATTGTAACAGAATAGACCGGCCGGTGTCCGAATTCAGGTAATGTCCTTCGGGTGGCGACCAAGTGCTATTACATCTTAACATAATATCGATGCCTAACGGCCAAAAAGGGATAAGCGACATTTTTTGCGAAATCGACTTATATAATAATACCTATATGGTTAGAATCGGTTTTTTGGCAGCTAGGCATCGACATATATAAGTCGATTTCACAAACAATGTCGCTTATCCCTTTTTGGCTGTTAGGCATCGATATAATTATGAGGATACTAGTTTCACCCACTGTTTGGGAACGTAATAGCTAATAAGATTGTTTTGGTCCTTGCGAATTATTTTACTAGCGCCCCAATCTTGCTTCGCACGGGTGCAGTGGCGAATTGTCAAAACATCCAGATTTTTGTGCCATATATAAGTATACTTACAATGTAAATAAACCTTCCGGAATAAATGTTTTAAATGATGGTGAAAATGACATCAAAATCCATTGCGGAGATTAGAAGATCTAAGCGGTCACAAAGGCAGACACAAAATGCGACTTTGTCTTATATTATTTACTTATAGATGTCAATCACACAACACTTCTAAAACTGCTTTTTCACTACGAATAAACAACACAATCAAAACAGATTAATTATTACAAGCTATAGGTGTGCGGTATAGGTATACCTACATTTATTATTCCAATGTTGTGTTAATAATATACCTTGGGGGCTACAGTTTCACGAACAATTAGTTCGGTTGATTTCCTACCAATGAGAATTATATTATGTTATTTATTTGTAATTTTCCCAAACAAAATATCTAGTTATTTTTCTTTGACATTGTTATTTCGTTGATCAAAACAAAAGATATTTTTTTCTGTGAATTATAATGGCCAGCGGGGCAATTGCGCAATACACTTACAGTAGGAACTGGCTTGATTTTGACAGTTCAACAACATTCATTGCGTTATTCACGTTGTTGAGTAGACATATTTTTCGAACATATGAAGCAATGGGTTAGCAATTTGCTTCGAAATCATTCAGATTGTGATCGATAGTGTGTTACGCAACTTATGTAGATGCTGGAGCTTATGGCCTTCATGGTGCGCCGAAAAATCACACATAGTATTAAAAAAAAATCACTTTTTGTGTCTGTCTGTGTGACCGCTTAAATCTTCTAAACTACACAATGGATTTTGATGCGGTTATTTACATCATTTAGAAAATGTATACCGGAAGGATTATGTGTATGTGTAGCTTTATTTAATATTTAAATAGGATATTAAGCTCTTGATATTGATGTTAAGACATGCCGCTTTTTCACTCATGCGAAGCAGGTGGGCGTCGCTAATTAATGTAATAATAGGTACCTGCCAGTAAAAAAAAAGATAAAACACAAAACCTTCTGAAAAAACCTGTACACACACTTTCAGGAAAAAGACCACTATTATAAAATGATCTGACATTGGTAAGATTAATTATCACTTCTACACCATAATGTACAATCGTGGAACAAACAGGATAACCATATTTATTTACATTCCGATCCCACATAAAAATGTACTTAGCTACTTGACTTTTACCGCGACTTTAAATCGTCCAAAAAACAGGTCCTAACCTACATAAAAATATTCACCATACAAGTACTTACACAATACATCCCACTGAATTGTGAAGGAGCGAGCAGATTACATCTGGTACAAAAGCGGTCGGATATTATTGCTGGTAATACATGCCTACTTGACCGGAAATTACCTACCCTGCCACACAATAGGACACAAATTGACAGTAGACAGGTTTCAGGCGGAATTACCCGCTTGTAAAGGAAGAGTAAAGTCGGTTGTGCGATTAAAACTTTCATTCACGATATGGTAAGTTTATGTAGTGGGGTAAAGATGTCATTTGTTTGTTCAACACAATTTGGGATTTTGGGCCATTTATTATAATAAATTGAGTCAAGTTTTTAGGGTCCCGTAGTCACCAAGGAACTCTTATAGTTTCGCCTTGTCCGTCTGTTTGTCTGTCCGAGGTTTAGCTCAGAGACTCTTAGTACTAGAAAGCTGTAATTTGGGACGGATATACATATTAATCACGCCGACAAAGTGATAAAGTAAAATCTTGAAAAAAAAAATACGTACACGTAGAAGTGGGGATGACTTTTTTTCTGGTCTACCACAATGGTGTGGAATGTCACTGGATAGGCAGTTCAAAAATATTGCGGGTGTGTGATAAACATTTTTCGATTCAGGGGATCCCTGAATCGAAAAAGGTTTGCGAAATATTAAGCTTTAAAGTGCAAATTTTTGTTAGAGTCAAGTGTCCGCCCTGCCAGCTAATTTTGGTTGTTTTAGATATGTGAAAAAATTCAGTGGTATATATAACGAAGTTACAAGGAAAACTATCACAGCTAAGTAGGATTTACAAGTTAACGAGTAATAGTCGGGCAACTTACATTTTCAGTTGGAGTGTATGAGAGAACATGCTTTTCAACTACAATGTTAAGTTTCTTCTTGGGATAAATTCATCCCAACTACGGAACCCTTTACTGTGCGTGGTCCGACACGCACTTGGCTGGTTTTTTTTATTATTGTTATAAGATTACGAACAATGATACCTCCATATTTATAAACAGTTACAATTACATGGTGTACAAAAAGCATATTCCAAACTTCAAAGAAGATAAGTATACCTACCTGTATTTCATAACAGGCGCGACACACGACACGACACAAGTGCACCGCTCGTCGCGCGACTCGCGGTGCCTTTGTATCGTGTGCGATTCGCGTCGTTTAACTCTTTGCGGGACCCAAATGAGACACAATATAGGTTTTATTGCTATTAATGCTATATACACATTTCTAAAATGTTTCATCATAAATCAATGTTTTTCTTCAAGAACTGTTCAGTATGACAATAGCTTAAAAATATTAGCCCGCCTGAAAGGTGCCACGGGTTTACCAGATGTGTCTATCTAGATTTAAAAATCAATACATAACTTAATGTTTAAATGCAATTCGAAACCTCAGACCAATAAATTCGAAACTAAAACCTATTTTCAAAGGACTTCCGTCTTATTCTCGTAATTTAAAGAACATTCACAGCCTGATCTCAGTCTCAATAAGTCAAAAAATACCTATAATTTCCCTACATTTTTAACATTTGATAGTCGCTGAGATGAGATTGCGACTAGATTTTGAACGTTTTTAGTTACGGGAATTGGGGTTCTGGTGTCAGATTTTTTATGCCGCCCATGGGCCTCTGACTTGGCTTCATATGCCGTCGAGAATTATCTCTCAGGCATGCCGGTTTCCTCACGATGTTTTCCTTCGCCGTTTTTTAAGCAAGTGATAATTATACAATACGCACATGAATCCGAAAAGTCAGAGGTGCGTGCCCTGAGTTTGAAGTCGAGGCCTATGACCGCCGTTACAAACTTCTTGATGAAAGAATTAAATAAAATCGTGGAACGTATCAACTGTCGATATAGTTACGATCGCGTGACTCCCTTCACTAACCAATAACTTCTTGAGGTAACTGTGGCAATAGCCATACGTAAACATGATAGTTTATCGCTAACACCGATTTGTACTATGAAACGTATTCTACGATAAGTTTTGGTAACGAGTAGGGAAAATAGACAAGAATAGGTACAATCGCGGACATTTGCGATGAACTACTTTTCAACCTTATTACCTTAGTAATAAGGTCGAAACGTACCGTCCTACAGAGGTGCCTACAGTCCTACAAGAAACTTTTGGTGCTTCTATTGACAGGAGGGAGCTATTGGCAAACATTTGTAAAATAGTAGGTATTGAAAAACCAGCTATGCGTGTCAAGAACAAACTTAACGTTGTAGTTGAAAAACATGTTTTCCCATACATTCCAACTGTAAATGTAAGTTGGTCGACTATTACTCGTTAACTTGTAAAGCCTACTTCTGTGATAGTCTTCCATTTAACTTCGTTATACAACGTGTTCCTTTTGATATCCCATAACTCTAGAAGGTCATTGTACTCATCATTATGAACAACTTTTATTACGGAACCAAACCTGAAATCGCAAAACAAAAAATCTGCTGTTCCCTTCATTTATACACAAGACAAATTATAGCTTTCTAGTAGCAAAAGTCTCTGAGTTAAGCCACGGACATACAGACAGACAGACGGACATGGCGTAACTATAACGGTTCCTTGTTGACTGCGGAACCCTAGAAAAGCAACATTTTCGATTCGTCAAACTGAAACAACAATCATCACATCGCAGTGACTTGACTGAATCAATAACAGAAACGTATAAGTAACCCCATTTCCGTGTACCTTATTACTTCGACCTTATTACTAAGGTAATAAGGTTGAAAAGTGGTTCACTGCAAATGTCCGCGATGGTACCTAATAACGATTATTTTTAATAATAACGATTCACTTTATTCTACGATTGTCTATATCTGAATGTTAGTCCTCGCCTGCCGGCTACCAGCAAAGCCTTTGAATGAGTAATGAGGAAGCTGCGCCAACTCCCAATTACACTGCTGGCAAACTTTTCTCTAGTCAAATATTAAAAAGGCAATTCAAAGTTGTCTGACTACGATCTGAGGAGAAAAGTGAGAATCATTTTCATAATCCGGTCATAAAAACGTCCATTTCAGACTATTGGCTGTCTTAAATCATGGTTATTCCCTTGATATCCAAACTTGGCAATCGGACTGGTGACAACAGGAAGATTAGCATCTCCTCTGTACCTACAGGCAAAGTTTGGTCGGGGTGCCCTAACTTAGAGCTTAACTTTCTATTTTTTTTTTTTAATTCGTTGCAGTAGCGACCAACTTTAAAACAAAAAAAAACAGAAAGTTAAAATGAGGCTCATTTATGTGAATAAGGTGATCATCATTAGAAGGCTAAAAAATTTTTAGTGGCACGCACAATGGTCCACTTAAAGGACTAAGTGCGGAAACCAAATCTCTAACATAGAACATAGAATTTTTAGTGGATCAATTAAATATTTCCCAAGGCAAAGGTATACCTGCAAGCTTAGTTTCTGTTTACCCTAAACCTAAAAAGGGGTTCTCATCATAAGTCAAGAGGTCATCATTATGATCAACTTTTACTATGGTACCAACCGTGAAATCGCGAAAAATAAATCTGCCGCTCCATACATTTTGTTCACACAAATCGAGAAAGTGTATACATTTTTGTTTTTCTTTTATTTGGTATGCAATAAAGAGTAATCTCTCCATTTATCTATCTAATACAGATAGCTGTTATCGCTTATACTGCCTGTAGACAATTATTGTTCGGCTTTGGCAGATATCCAGGCCATTTCTAAACGTTGAGTACGTTCGAAATGGAGTTTATATGTCTGGGATACTGAAGTGGACATATTTCTAGAATACTTGTCTGACAATAATAATGATAATGCTTAATAACGTAATTATTTATTTAACATAAAGGGCATATAGGACATAAAGGGGCCGAAGTGTACCTATAATACGCCTACATTTCGCCAGTTATGTTTAAGTCCCATGTAATAGGGGGCGAGCCCATTGCCATCAACCGGGCACGAATCTAGACACCGGGCTACTGCTACTGAGAAATTTCAGATAGAAAAATTCAATAACTCTGCCTGAGCTCGGAACCGAACCCAGGACCTCATGCTCAGCAGTAGCGTTTGCGACCACTAGACCAACGAGGGAGTCATTTTATTTAGATTTTGCTTTTGTGCATTGTGAAGAGGTACCTATTTCTATTCTGAGTTCGGACGACGAGTTCTGTTGTAGAACTAGTTAGGAGAAAAATGATTATGAGCGAAATAAATAAAATCAAAAGTCATTTTTTCCAATTGGGCTGAGAATCAGCACTTTTTGAACGTCAAAATTACATAAGACAGTCCCCAAAACGCCCGCCCTTCACCACTTCCTAGTGCTTTAGTTGGAAAGAAGTGGCGCAACAAGCTCCCCAGCAGCACAGCTGTCTGTTTAGTTATGAACTTGATTCTACTTATTTGTATGCAAAGTAATTAATATTACAAAACAAAGAAACCCGAAAAGGGCCATAGTTCAACTAGCACAAACCAATATACCTACCAACAAAAACCTTGAAAACTACATTAATATTCAAGCAAAAATTAAAACGTAAATACTCGTAGAACTTAATCCATACACAACATAGCATCACGCCTTGTTTCCCCGAAGGATTAGGCAGAGGTGTACCTATTATAGTACACCCACAAAAAAATAAAACAGAAGTGTCAATTTGTAAAGACAAAATAACAGCTTTTTAATAAATGCATAAGAAAGTACAAGTATATACCTACCATCATTTTTTTAAATTTTTGTCTGTCTGTTTGTTCCGGCTGATCTACGAAACGGCTGGACCGATCTTGACAGGAATTTCACTGGCCGATAGCTGATGTTACAAGAAGTAGCTTACACTACTTTTATTTTAGAAAAATAATTAGGGTTCCGTGCAAAAAAATTAAAACGCTAATCTCTGGAACTACCAGTCGGATTTGGAAAATTGTCTTTGCATTTGTTAGCACAATGCTCGAGGATGGTTTTAGCTATTTAACATCACGCTACGACCCTTAGGAGCTGATCAAAAAGAAAAAAGTCTTAACCGGTAAATTCCTTTTGAAAACTTGTTACATAAACAACGCCAACTCCAGGCGCGGAATGCGCGTGATATGACCTTATGACCCCGTCATGACCCCGCTCACAATAAATGGTCTACTAATGTTTTTATCAACTGCACTCACGTTTTGTGTTCTTGAATGAACAGACCATACTATAAAATGTAAACAATAGTCTTTTTACGAGAGATGTATTTATAAACAAAATATGGTGGCAACACAGAATGGCTGAAAGTGTTGTTTGTTTACGTAACAATATTTACCCAAAGAAAATTTATTTATGATGTTATTTCGTGCAAATATTATCTAAAATGTTGTAGTAACTACTTATAAATGAATATTCATCGACTTACCGTCGATTAGACACGAAAACACTGTTTGGAGATGAGTGAATATCTTCTTCGATAGTAATTAGGCGGATAATTATTTTTGGGTTTTACAAATTTATGATGTTCCCTTTGCGTGTGTGTCAAGCGAATAATTGAATGCGACGGATGCGCCGCGCGTGGAAGAATTTGGTACCACACCCCGCACTCCTCTCCTCTGCCGTCCAGTGGTAGTGGGCTCGCTCATAGTGACGATACGTAGACAAACACTTAATTATCAATAAAAAAACAGTCGTAAAATCACTCGCGCTAAAATCTTTGTCAGATACGTCAGTTTTTACTTTTTTTTTTTTCAAGTTTCCAAACGAAATGTTTGGTTTAGAATCATTTAGTTAACAAGCATACCCATCGGACCATAGAGTAAAACTGCCATACAGGATATTAGCCCGTATTTATCAGTAATAATAGAGATTTAAGCCGCGTGAAGACGGCCGGGACACCGGTGTGCCGCTGGGACTTGACCGGTGCCGGCTAGAACGCTAAAAAAACGAAGTAATAACGCGGACGGGCGATGCAAAGCGGCGGGTCGGGGGATGAGGGAGTTTATTAAAATGTGTCTGTTATTTTAGTCCTATATGTGTAACTTACGACTTACAACCGGTGCATGGAGGAAACCTATGTCCAGCAGTAGAGGTTTTCCGACTTAATGATAAGCTCCTTTGTACAAACACGTTCTTGTTGCCGTGAAATACTGCGGTTTATTCGCCGTGTGTAGGCACGGTCGTCAGAGTTGTATAGATCATCATGGAAGCTTGTTGACGACACGGCGGCACCACGGCACGGCGCCGTCGCCGGTATGCGCCGTGTCTGGCCACGGCATCTGTCCATCAGTGCTGTATGGCAGTCTAGGGGAGTCTCTCGATGGCACCGGATGTTTTCAAGTTTCGTGACGGCTTACCTACGCTGATTTTGTTTAAAAATACAGCATAAAAATTATAATTTAGGTGATCCGATGTATTCAAAATCTTCTTTTCCTTTTTTTCTGATGATAATCTTTTTATTAAATGTATTTATGACGCACATCTGCAGCTTGGCGCAGACAAAACCACAGAGCCGTACCTAATCGTTGTCACATCTGGTTGTTTGCTGTACAAGCTCAAACGTTTTTTCTACGGCGCGGTTTTTACTCCGTACCGTAACGAAACCGTGCCGTGTACAAAGGGCCTTATGATCACGTAAAAAAGCGTAGATTTCATTATTTCGGTCGATGGCACCATCAGTTAAGTCCGTTTAACACTGCTTATCACTAAACCGTAGATTAACGTGTCAACACCAATTCAATGCATTTAAATGTCCGCATTTGTACGCGTTTGGGTCACAGTAACCGTAAGTTAACCGCGAGTTAAGCCGCTTTGCCGCAATTGGGTTATCTGTTTACTGAGGTATATCGTGACTATGGGTTTATCCTCGGATGATTAGTACTGAATATGTGTGATTAGGAGATTAGGTGAAGAGAATGTGGATGCATAACATGCTGGTTACGGAAATGTTCTAAATTTATTTTAACTTTAGTTTAAGAATCTAGCTAGAAGGTCTATTGTATTTTTAACCGACTTCCAAAAAGCAGGAGGTTATAAATATGTTCGTCTGTATGTAAGTATGTTTTTTTATGTAAGTTCACCGATTTCTCCGACAATTATGGACCGATTTTGAAAATTCTTTTTTGTTTGAAAGGGTATTGTCACCAAGTCATAATCTAATGAGGGGATCTGATGGAAATTGAGGAAAATCCTCAAATTTTACACGCACACCTATATATAGCGATTTGGGTATCTTTTTTATAGTAACTTGTACATTTGCCCTCGGAAAGCACCATTTGGTGAAGTGGAACTAATGATGAAGATCACAGATGGCCAACGGAACTACTTAATAATAAGTTTTTCCCGATTACCTTAATATAGTTGCAAAGCAATTTACGATCCTCACAATGCATATGGTGAAGTGGAGCTGAAGATGACTTTACTATCAATTAACGTCCCTGCATCGGGAAAAGCAATATTTTGTAAAAGGTGAAGAGCAGTTGACATTAGGCTACTGTAACTTTGATACATTTCAAACTGACCCACTAAAAAGTCAAAAATAAAAAATAAACTTTTTTACAAAAAAAAAAAAAAACAACCGACTTCCAAAAAAACACTAAAAAGTGAAAAATAACTTTAGTTTCGGAAGTCGGTGGCAAATACTTAAGAAGAAGACACCAACCAAATACCGACCAACCAGTGTATTGTGTAGTGCTTTTTTGGAAGTATGTTTTTTTTTTTTTTTTGTAGAAAAGTTTTTCAATAATATAAATGTTTGTTAATACATTTTACGGTTCAAATATATTTATAAATACACCATAAAATTGATCCTGCTAACAAAAACATCTCTACACAGTCATAGTAATGAAAAGAATGATCTGATATTTTTATGTCTTGTGGGTACTTACATAACCTATACCTATTTAGTTAATAGGTACTAAGGTACTGCTTCTTAAACCGCAATACTTACCCAAATTACATATTCGACCTCTCTTTACAAATCTGCTAAAATATCTTAAACTCGCTTAAAGCGAAAACAAGCGACGTTTAATGTAAAAAAGAGTCCACCAACTTACAAAATCTTCTTGTCCCGAAAATGTTGACTTTTAATTAAGATGATAAAGCGCATGGAAATTGGAACCTTATTATTATAATAACAGGTTTCATAGTAGAGTGCTGGGGATTGTTTTCTTAACCGGCCTTTAGGGCTGGTATAAAGTGATCACGGAAGATTATTCCCATCTCAGCGGTTTGTGGTTTCTTACACAAATGGAGGAGACGACTAGAGGTAGCCCTTACTTCTGTATAATAACTACGAGTAATACTGTTGGTTAATAATTAATATCAGTTATAACATAATATATCGTAGCGAGCCTAATGCCATCATCCGGGCACAACTCCAAACTCCAGGCCGTGGCCCCGGCACAGGCAACAGAAGGAACACGGGTGGGTTTTAGTCAGTAAAAGTCTGACACGCCCTCCCGCTCCGCCCAGAGCGGGAGAAGTCATTTGATGATTTCCCATCCACAAAAAAAAAAAAAAAAAAAAAAGGCCGCTACTGAGAAATTTCAGATAGAAAAACCCAATAACACTTTGCCCGACCTGGGAATCAAACCCCGGACCTCATGCTCGGCAGTAGCGTTTGCGACAGTTAGATCAACGAGGCAGTCAAAAAAATTATTAGCATACTATTACTGTCCCACTGTTACTTTTATTTTAGAAAAATAATTAGGGTTCCGTGCAAAAAAAAAAATAAAACCCATGAAATTATGAACGAAAAGTCGGATGTGAAAAATTCTTTTTGCATTTGGTAGCCCAATTCTCGAGGATAATTTATAGGCTATTTAAGATCTTAAATGATGTTAAAAGATGGTCGTAGCGTGATGACGCTACGACTCTTAGCAGCCGAGCAAAAGGAAAGAAGTCAGAAAGAAAACTAAGCGAAAACGAAGTAATAGCGCGGGCGGGCGATTCAACGCGACGGTTGGCGACGGGTCGGGGGACGAGGGAGTTTTATTAAAATGTGGCTGTTATTTTAGTATATTGTGTATCTTATGACATCCACGCGAACGAAGTCGCGGGGCACAGCTAGTATACTATAGATTTGTAGACCATTTTCTATTTTGTTATGTACCAGCGGGGCAATTGCGTAACACATTATCAATCGGAATTGGTTTCATTTTGACAGTCCAACAACATTCATTGTGTTATTTACGTTTGAGCAGACACATTTTTCGAACTTACGAAGCAATGGATTAGCAATTTGCTTCAAAATGATTCAGATTCCGATTGATCGTGTGTTACGCAATTAGGGTGCTGGTACTTGTTAACAGGCCTACACTGCCCTACCATAAACTCAAAACTCAAAGCATTTATTTCAATTAAACCAATTACAGGCACTTTTGAATTGTCAAAGAGTCGGTCAGTTAGTCAGAAAGTTGAAACTAGTTGCCCATTTCAAAGCGTAGATCTCTATGGAGAAAGACGGGCAAGAAACTCCACGGACACTCTTTTAAATCAAAATATTGTTACAAAATATTGGCTATATCCTTCATGTTGAAATTAAGTATGTGAGAACAATGTAGAAAGACGTGCACGTTAAAAGCGTCCGCAACAAAAAGATAAGAGTCAAAAACGATTCAAAAATTAAAATAAGCCGTGGCAGCTAAGAGATGACCAGTCCCTACTGACGGCGCCCGTTCACGAACATGACGCATGGATCAGCACCATTCAGCTCAACCATTTTGAAGGGAACTCAATGATCCAACACACCTATTAACACTGTAATTTGAAAAAATTGTAAAAGCCAATTATGTTTATAAGAGTAACCGTGGAGTTTCTTGCCGGCTCTTCTCCATAGGAGACGACCAATTGGAACCGTGCACCTAGCTTCTGACACTTCATAAATTTATATGAAATAAAATATTTTGATTTCGATTTACACACAAACATACGGGCGAAAATCATAACGGGTAAAAAAACAAGAACCTAACTTTAGATCATAATTAATAGCAACTTGCTCACAGAACTAAAAAAAACCTTCTATCTCTTAGGGATCGCGGGTCACAGCTGTAGGTAGACATGCACAACAAGCTAAATATCGGTCAGTTTAGGCCGAAAGGTTAGAGAGCCGAAACCAGGTCGTAAAGGTTCCGGCTCACGGCTCCGTCAACAGTAAACAAATTACTGGATTGTACTTAGTTCGATGCAGCACCGACTTAATATCGGGGGAAAAATATTGTGCGCCGTATTATTTTAACTATTTTATTCCAATGTTATAGATTAACTATTTAGGTACTGTAACAATCTGCCGGGGTACCAGGGGACCGAGCAGATCGCTACGTGTACGTATCTGATATGTAGTGTGCAATGTGTATTCTAGTGTATAAGGAAGGCATCTACACTACTATCATAGACACATGGGTGCACTATATTATTATTAGCTTAAAGAAAGCACGTTACATTATCAACGTAATATTAGCACTGACTCAATATAAAACAATTTTTCACTTCAGTAGCTCAAACATGTAGGTTTTGCTGCCTGAAATCAGAGGGCAAAATGCGATTTTGCTCACTGAGTGAGACCAAGTAACTTTTAATTTTTTTTTTCAGAAAGCCGCGAATATCTTATTCAGCCTTGGGTTAATCATACAATTCGAAACATTCACACTCTATCTCTTTCCCGCCATTAGAAAGAGAGAGATACAAAGACCAGCCATTTCGAAGTTCCGATTTTGAATTCGACCTCAAAGACAAACACGTTCGGAATTTCGTACTAACTAAAGAAATTTTGCAAAAAGATAATTATGTCTTTTAATGTAATTTATTGATTTTTTAACTTATTGTTGTATTTAAACGAAAATAAGTATTTACTGCAAATGAAACTGATATTTAACCTGTAAATATTTATTTCTAGTTTCAATAATGTTACGTAATATATTTTATCTCCTAAAGTGTTCTCGCTGCTGAAGTGAAAAGTTATGTGTGTTACACGAGAGTAAAGTTTTTTGCATCTCGTGCCTTTGAATCCCTCGCCACACTCAGGATTCAACTTTAGAATCACTCGCTACACTCGTGTTTCAATCGTTGAATCCTTCGCTTGCTCAGGATTCAATATCAGCACTCGCAGCAAAAAACGACGTTGCTCTCTTGTTGCACAAATAACTTTTCCTATCCTGTCAAATTTCAAAGTATTCTATCTATTAAAATCAATGTTTGTCTTCATAAAAACTATCAAATAACTCGCGAAGGTTTCATGCTAAAAGCAAGCCCGGTTAAAGCCTCTACAGTACAATGTTATAGATAGTTACAGTCAAGCCTTTTATATCTTCGTCAAATTTCAGTTTTCTTTCCGTTATTAAGTATAGTTTGGCTAGCGAGTCGTGGCACAAGGAAGAATTCGGCAGGTTAAGAGCTCCCACACAAAACTGCGAATTCGCATTGCATCGCAGTTTTATGTGGGAGCCCCAAGGGTCCCTTAGGGCTCTCACACAAAGCCCCGATGCGGCGCGAATTCGCAGTTTTGTGTGGAAGCCCTTGACCTGCTGAATCTGCTGAAGCAAAAAGATGTCCCTGGGTTAAACAGGTTAAAAAACCTTCAGGTGGCAACATCAAAATGTAGTCTGAAAGAAACGATTTGATACTTTTGTATGTTATGTTAATCATCTTGTATCTTATATGGTATCTTGCTGGTCCCTACATTTTGACGAGATGCGAACATAAATGTACGGAACAGATGCTTTTTTTCGCGATTTCAGGTTTGGTCCCATAGTAAAAGTTGTTCATATTGATAAGTACAATGACCCCTTAAGAGATTTCGTGTATGAATAGATACACCTTATATATATCCTATATTTTATGTTAGTTTTAAATTTTGTTCAAATGGTTGCATGAATCATCATCTCGGGCTCACGGGTCAAGATAACCGCCGCACGGGTCGATCGAAGGTTTAGCTACGCTTACCGCGGTCGGTGCGTAGATAGGTGACCATCCTTTACATATCAAGAGTTCAAGACCCCTCCAAACCTCAGAGAGCATACTAAGCCGTTGGTCCCGGCAGTCATTCGTAGATCTTTGACAGTAGTTGCAGAGAGCCAGAAGTCCAAAGTCTGTCAACCAGTTTTCTTGTAACCCAGTAACTGGTTTGTGGAGGTCAAACAGGCAGTCAATCTATGTTTCATACTGGTATTCAGCTGCGGTCGGTTAGATTGGAACCCGATCCCTACATAGTTGGTAAAAGGCTTGGCAGATTGATTGGTTACAACATGGTCGCATCAATCATCATCAGCAATCCTAACATACGATATTATACGAAATATTTTATCTTTCTTATTTATTCAATAGGAAAAAGGTAAATATTTGTCATGAGGATTGGCAGGATCATCACCATTTTGTTTGCTAATCATGTACTCTTAACCAGTCAAAAAAAATGAACATTTAGAACAAAATCAAGGCAGCCAACTCAAAACAACGTACTATCGGCGAAACTTCCGCATGCTCACCTTTAACGCCCACTTGCGTGTTCATGGGTTATCCTATATAACTCAGAGTTAATAGTTTACTCAGGGATAATCAAATAATTCATCTTGCGCCGCCGAGAGTTAAAGGTAAACCAGAGAGAGAGAGAGAGGTAGAGTTAAACTTTTAAATATTAAACCCACCGATGTGGGAGAGTTACGTCGCTAAACTCTGGGTTAGTGTACGTAATGTCAAAATAAATTGACGTTATGAGGTCCCGCGGATAACTTATTTTGTATTTTATATTATTCGACGTTATAGTAAGTGAAAATTCGGTACTATATCAGCAGGCAATATATTCATGAAGTCAAATAAAAATAAATACAAATTATAAAAAAAACTTAAAACATATTTTTCCATATCTGAAGTTTTTGTCAATCAATAAACTAAGTATCCATGGAAACCACATACAATCAATTAAAATGAAATGTCATGTTATAAAATTTAAAGACAAGAAAGTATTACGTATCGTAATGTAGTGTAAAAGAGATGGGTATAAAATGTCCGTTCATTGTTTGTTAATTCATCTTTGGTCGGATTACATATCAGGCCATAGACACTGCAATCCGTCCGATATGTTTCGTCAATTGAACTGATGTGTTCCCAACTCAAAAAAATACTAATATAGGTTATCTAACCCGGTATTAATTTAAGTGGCGCAACGCGTAAGAAGAGTTAAAATGTTAGTTACTTAACTTGGAGTTTACAAACTCTAAATTTATTAATTTAACCCGAATAAACATGCAAGTGGGCGTTAGGCGATAATCGCATAGAACGGCTCACGACTCGATCGTCCGATGCATGCGTTTTGACCAACATGATGCACGTTTGTTTTTTCCGCAATCTGTCACTAGCTGCGATTCCGCAGAAATATTTTCTAACAGAGCATGCTTGAGTTTTGCCGATAGTATCTACAACTGGCCAATGCGAATTTATTGAGCTAAAAAAAATCAGCATTAAAATTACCGTCATTACTTTAAACGCCGTTTAGTATTCAATTCTGGTTTTTACGTATCATTACCCAATCGTTCGTCGTCACTCACAGGCGACTATTCATGAAAAATTAAGTCACGCAATTTCCAATAGCATGGTGGTTTCACACAATATCTAGGTATTTACGTGTGTAAGGTGTGCATACATACCAGTAGTTTACATTTCAACGTCTCTTTTATGTACTGCTGTTGTTTTGTTACGCATAGATACTTATTTTTCAAATTCATTTTTAATAATATGCAAGAAAGAGCGTTCAACGAAAAACTGTGTTGAGCCCAGGAAGCTGCTTCTCACACGGACAACTTTACATCGCTTGCTCCCGGTTCACCAAGTCCTGACTCTTTACATTTTGGTTGCTGAGACCAAAACTACAAACATAGTATTCAGGGAAGTTTTATAGAAAATGTGGTTGTTATTTTAGTATATTCTGGTGTCTTGCAACTTCCACACGAATGAAGTCGCAGGCAGAAGCTAGTCTTTAATAAAGCTCTAAGTCTAAAAATGCCTGAAAATTCCTTTGGAAAAATCTAACTGCTGAGGACAATCACTTTGTTTCGTAAAATAACATTCATCGTTTGGGAAAGTTAGGATTCTTCATTATTTAAATAGCATCACCTACTCATAAAAGAGGGGCTCGTGGCTAAATAATAACAGCCATACGGGTCAATCTAAAGTTAAGCTGTGCTTGCCGCGGTCGGTTCGTAGATGGGTGACCATCCATTACATCTCGAGACCCCTCCATGCCTCGGAAAGCACGTTAAGCCATTAGTCCCGGCTGTCATTCGGAGATCTTTGGCAGTCGCTACGGGCAGTCAGAAGCCCAAAAGTCAGTGTTACCCAATAACTGGGTTGTGGAGGTCAGGTTAGGTTAGTAGTAGCTCTGTGTAAAATACTGGTGCTCAGCTGCATCCGGTTAGACTGGAAGCCACCCCTAACATAGTTTGGAAAAGGCTAAGCAGATGATGATGACCTATCTATATTTTTGAAAGTGGGGTAAATCGTTTTGGAAACACCGCTGCCGACTAAAAAAAGTGCGTCACGATCGTCCAAAGAACGATCGCCCGAATGATCGTTTAACCCACGAGCCACCCATCGAAAGAACGGTTGGCCGAAGAATGTTAGCCCGAAAGCCCAAAACCCCAAACTAAAAATAATATCCTAAATGTCTACTTTCTGAATCTAGGAATTCTAGCGTGATTTATCTATTGAAGAAACCAATATTTTTATTTCAAAAGGTAGAATATAAAGCAAAAGCCTGGCTTTCACGTCAATTTCTTTTGACGTAAGTAATGATTGATATTCTCTTTCATTCGGTTAGTTTTCTTTCTATTGGCTTAGGCTACAGCCCTTATTATTTATTTTATTTTATTTGTTAAAGATATAATATTATGACGTGCGGGTATGAACGTAAACGAGGCAAAAGGAGTATGTAAGGATAGCAGATAGCAGGTGGCGTTCTGTAATTTCTGCCTTCGTCTTATGTCCCCTGCCCCTCGATATGTCCCCATGGGAAGAAAGCGTGAGTTTATATAGGGTGACTGGTAATTAGTGACCGATACTTAAACACATGATTTTACACATGATAACAAGCAACTTTTACTATGGCACCAATCCTGAAATCGCGAAAACAAATCAGCTCTTCCTTACATTTATGTTCGCATAACTCGTCAAAATGTAGGGACCAGCTGATTTTTTTTCGCGATTTCAGAATTGGTGCCATAGTAAAAGTTGCTTGTTATCATGTGTAAAATCATGTGTTTAAGTATCGGTCACTAATTACCAGTCATCCTATATATGTATGTGCATATATTATTATGTGTGAGTTATATAGCTCAAAACAGGCGGAGAAGACACACAGACAGGCGACAGGCGATCCTTACAGCCGTGGTTTTATGTGGTGCCTACAGATTGATCATTAAAGACGAACACGTGTCATCAAACAAAGTCGAATAAATGTATCAACAGAGGTTTGACATCGGTTTTTTTGTGGATCGCCACTTTGGATCATATACCATGAGGTATATGATAACTGTGGAGCGGCCTCCTAGAGGTCGGTAACAATAGAACTGTGTCTCATGTGTCACAGTTAAATAGATAAATGATTAATGATTTATTTCTAAAAACAGCTGGTTATAAATACACTTTTACATGTCAAAAATTTAATATGTTTAAAAAAAAAAGAAAGAAAGGAAATACATTTATTTAGCACAGACTAAAAGGCACACAACACAGCATACTATACCGCAAGTAAAAGAAAATAAATAAAAAAGGAAACAAATAAAAAGTGCAAACGCTGGTAACCGGCGCCAATACAAGGTGTAACATAATTAACGCACAACCTCTTAAGGGCTCGTTGTACTCATCATTATGAACAACTTTTACTATGGAACCAAACCTGAAATCGCGAAAAAAAATCAGCTGTTCCCTACATTTTGACGAGTGCGAACATAAATGTAGGGAGCCGCTGATTTTTTTTGCGATTTCAGGTTTGGTCCCATAGTAAAAGTTGTTCATAACGATGAGTACAATGACCCCTTAAGAGGTTATGCGTTAATTCCGGGTCGTGTTGTATATGCCAGCGCTTTTTGGCACCGATAAGCGCTGATTGTCAACGCTGGTCAGCGCAGGCAGTTTTCATACGTTTACGCGAACCGTAGCCGATAAGCGCCGACAAGTTCCTATCTGATTAGTCGGCGCCGGTAGAGCAAAAGTCGAGCAAATCTGTAGACACCCGCCATTTTACCCTACTATGTCAATGTCTACTTCATAGAGCCGGATACGTTAGAATATCTTACTGGTCAACACCGATGTCCAAAGTTAGATAGATTGTCAGGCTTTCCGGTTTACGACGACCCGTCATGAGTCAGGACCATATTAGATTAATGTCGTATTAAAATGGGATGTAGTTTTAACTTGCTTTTCGAGTGAGCACGGAAAATATTTGTCAAGAAAATTAACACCCTACCAGGTCAGGCGCACTCCACATTTTAGGTATGAAGCTACAAGCACACGGCGGGCACGTCTTGCCGGGCCAATTCAGTGGGACTGCCGCGCGCCGCCGCCGTTAGTTCGATATTCAATCACGCGCCGCGTCACGTCATCCGTTCGTCGCTTATGATATTAATGAAGGAAAAACCATATTGCACTACATTCGGCTCTTTAGATAATAACAAGGAACCGAAACCTCACGTTTTTCACACTTCCGAAGGACATCGGAAGGTAAAGAAATGCACTTCTACCTATAGTTTACATGTTTACATTTAATGTAAAATGTTTACATTTGTCACCCATAATTACCTACGTAGTTAGAATATTAATTATTATTATTATAGTATAGTTACACCTACGTTACTAGGGTATAGGTAGGGAAGTATCTATTTAAGTATTTTTGTCTTGGCCGGTAGATACCATGGACTAACTACGACTAAATATTATGTAGTAAGATTATGATTATGTAGACAACAACAGTATGTCGTCATTATCTGCATCAGTCTTACCAAGGAGTATCATGTTACGCATTAACTGGGTTGTGGAGGTCAGATAGGCAATCGCTCTGTGTAAAATACTGGTATTCAGCTGCATCCAGTTAGACTGGAAGCCAACCCAGGCTAAGTAGATGATGATGATGTCATCAATAACTAAACGCACAATTTCCCAAAAAAGAAAAGTTGAAAGCCATTTTGTTTTTATTTACGCAGAATTCCCAAAAGAAATAAATAAAATAGAATGAAATACTACAACGTTAATTGAGTCCCCGTATATTGTGGTTATTGACCCGCGTAAGGCCCGAGTGCAAAATTCAATCAAAACTGTGGGCGCCATGCCTCAACTCCTTGGTACGTTAGCGAATTATTTTGCCACTTCTGGGTTTAAAATTCGCAGGAAAATTTCAATAACTGGGCTTAAAAACTGTCGAGTGATTTAAAAACTGTTAGGTTGGAATTTTTGGAGGTAATCTAGACAAAATCTAACTGGTTGCTAATTAAATTGTATAATTTATTATTTTTTATGACACTGATTTTACATTCTGTGATTACTTTAGCTCACATACTGATTTATTACTTGTTAAAATTTTAGGAAAATCGTACATTTTTACAATGTTTGTGAACATGTGAGCACCGTGTATCTAACACATATTTAATTTATCTGTCATTTTAATTGTAGTATAGTAAGTTTATTCTAGGTCCATCGTCTTCACATATAATTATAAATATAAGAAATGTACTTATACAAAATATTGTAAAACATTTTATTTAAAAGAGTAACGGACGAGTTTCTTGCCCATTCTTCTCCATACGAAACTATCTTTCGGAAGGGGCGACTAGAATAATTTTGTAAATTTTGACATTCAAAAGTGCCTTTTATGTGCCTGTTTGAAATAAATGATTTGACTTTGACTTTAGTTTTTACTAAGTTGCGCTTGCCGAGGCCGGTTCGAAGATGGGTGACCATCCATTACATATCGAGACCCCTCCGTACATCGGAAAACACGTTAACGGGAGAGCGCTAAGGTAGCTCGCGAAAAATGTATGATATTTGGACAATACATGGCTTTTCTAAGTATTAAGGAATTTCACGAAAATCAAATTTTCTTACGATTTTTGCAATTTGCACCTTATTGTCTAGATGTATTTTGATTAAAGTATGATTCGCGACGGTAACAAATATACATTTTAATATAATCATAATTATAATCTTTAGAATCAGTAATACAACTCCTTAAGTTAGTATAATCTTTAAATCATTCATAACTCTGACTTACATTAGGACAGTACTACACTTCACAAGTAGTCGTAGAACATAGTACCTAAATACTTATTATATTTTGTTAACTTCTCTTTTGTTAATATTTTATTTTTTGCCTGCTGCATACATCCCTGACTGTTATTGTACTCAATTATGCATATAGAATGAGAGAGCGCCTTGACTTCCATAATACAAGTCTTACTTAGTTTGGAAGGCAACAGTGCCTATTCATGTAGGTACGTTAATTTAATAAGCAAAAAACTTTTTATTTATTTATTATTATTAAATGTCAAGATTTCATGAAATAGTCATTCAATAGGATTACTTGGTCTTGGAGAATTGTATGCTTATAATTCTGTAAATAGGTACATTTTTTATTTTTTTATTTGAGATAGGTTTGCTCTTGACTCTAGTCTAGGTCAGAGATGACAGAGACAAAGTCGACGATGAAGCGAGCTTACCCAGAAGAAGCCTGTTCACTCTCACTTTGAAGAGATCGGGGTTGTATGCGTTCGGAAATATATGACATATTTGTTACGGTCGCGAATTATATTTTAATCACCATTCAACCTAATACTAACCTGCATATTACTGAAAATATGAATTTCGCGGGCTACCTTGGCGCTTTCGCCTTAAACCGTTGACCCCGGCTGTCATTCGTAAATCTTCTACAAACGTTAAGGGTACTCTGAACCAGTCTTACCAAGGGATATCGTAATACCCAGTTACTTTGTTGTGGAGGTCAGATAGGCAGTCGCTCCAAGCAATTTTTTAAAATTTTGTCTGTCTGTCTGTTTGTTCCGGTTAATCTCCGAAACGGCTGAACTGATTTTAACGGGTTTTTCACTAGCAGATAGCTGATGTTACGGGAAGTAACTTTTAGAAAAATAATTAGGGTTCCGCGCAAAAAAATTAAAACCCATGAAATTGTGAACAAAAAGTCGGATTTGAAAAAATATTTTTGCATTTGGTAGCCCAATTCTCGAAGATAGTTATAGGCTGTTTAACATCACGCTACGACCCTTAGGAGCCGAGCAAAAAGAAAAAAGTCAGAAAGAACACTAAGCGAAAACGAAGTAATAGCGCGGGCGGGCGATGCAACGCGACGGATCGGGGGACGAGGGAGTTTTATTAAAATCTGGCTGTTATTTTAGTATATTGCGTATCTTACGACTTCCACGCGAACGAAGTCACGGGGCACAGCAAGTTACTAATAATCCTCATATCCTGCCCTCTATGCCCCAAAAAATGCAGCCAAAATGACCTCTGCGCTGCCATCGAGAACACCGTGGAAGCGGCGAAGTTTTGGGCCAAGAAAATTTAATTAACTGTCGGTCGTGCCATCGACACGGTGAAGAATATTACTAATTATGTTTACGGAATTATGTTGTCAAGGAGAGCGTGACAAGCAATATCTAATAGTATTTTTTGAGACCAGTACGTAGAAAAAGCTGACTAGTAGGAAAATAAAAAAAAAATAACTGGTGGTTTCTTAAGAATCGTCTGTAGCCTGCAGCTATATTTAACCAATATTTTTCTAACAAAACATTACTTCGAAGAAACATGGTTATTATTTTCAAAATAATTGGTCTGAATATTAGAAGAAGATATCCGCTGTTCAGTCTTTGGGAATTGACTCTGTTTAACAAGCTTATAAATAATTAAAAGAAAGAAAAGTAAAAACTTTTTGTAGCTGGTCTGGTCATTATTTTTACCCAACAATGGCCGAAGGGTAATTAAATGTTCTAACCTTGTAACATTAATGTGCGCAGTGTTACCAACCCAGTTTCTAGTGTTTTAACAGTAGATTTACTGTTTTTTCAACGGCATCCTTTTTTTCCGTTTTAGTCCATATTTCTACTGTTTTTTGTTCTTTAGGCGCCATCTGAAGCTAAAAAATTCAAAATATTGTTTCTTGCTTTTCTTGTGGGTACAGACAAGGTCTTTTTTTTTTTTTTTTTTTTTTGGATGGGAAATCATCAAATGACTTCTCCCGCTCTGGGCGGAGCGGGAGGGCGTGTCAGACTTTTACTGACTAAAACCCACCCGTGTTCCTTCTGTTGCCTGTGCCGGGGCCACGGTAACTCTTTCGAACATCCCGCAACCCTAGCTGGCATCGGCCCTAGCGGACCCCGTCAATAGTGCTGACATCTCTTTGAGGCGCGCGTGGAACACGACGCGCCGTCGACTCGGGCTTGGTCCTTACCGGACGGCGAGCTACCCATTGCTCGCCGTCCGCAAGCCCACGCCTACGGTGGCCGGGAATCGGCTGCCAATTCCCGACGCCCGGGGCGTCTCCTGCGGCGACTAGGGGCGTGAGGGTGCAAAGCTTGTCTCTCCCTCACGCGTCCCGCCTCCTCCTTCACGAGCATTACTGCTTCGCAGAAGGAGGTAATGGCTTCCCATGCACTCTCGCTCCGTACCATGGCCTGGACCAGGGCCGGACGCGAGAGATCGCCGCCGCCGATCGCTTCCGCGAGGACACGGCGGTGCTCCGCCCAAGCCGGGCAGACCTCCACCGTATGCTCCACCGTGTCCTCCGGGCGATCCACACAGTGGTGACACCCGGGCGTTTCCTCCCGCCTTATCCGGAACAGGTACCTCCCGAAGCACCCGTGTCCGGTGAGGACCTGCGTCAGGCGGAAGGTGAGGACGCCGTGGCGCCTCTCCAGCCACTCCTCAAAGAGGGGACTTATCGCCGCAATTGTGGCGTGCCCAGCGCTGGGTTGCGACAATCGCACTCTCCATGCCGCCATGAGATCCTGCCGGAGCTCTGTCCGCCGTGCCGCGATTTCTCGCGGCAACGGAGTTACGCCCCGGCGTCCTGCCTCCTCGCGCCACTCCCAGATGTGCGCGAGGACTTTTGCCTCCAGATCCCATGGCGGTAATCCGGCAAGGAGGTTCGCCGCCTCCCCGGAGACCGTGCGGTATCCCCGGGCTAACCGGATGGCCATGACCCTCTGGGACGCGTTCAATCGACGTACCGGTCGTCGCCTCACGGAACGCGCCCACACCGGAGCTCCGTAAAGGGCCATGGACCGCACGACTCCCGCGTAGAACAGACAAGGTCTGCCGTCTACTGATTCTGATGTTTCACCCAAAATTTAAATAAAATCTCTATGAATGCTTACAGTACTTACTTTATCCGTACATTCTTCCTATAATTATTTTTAATTTATTCAACTATTTATATTCGTATGAAATAAAATACAAAAATAAGTAAGTGCTGAAGGTATGCATTTTCGGATTTTCAAACTTTTTTATTCTATATATTAATTATTATTAGACCGTAGAATATCATCATAACATGACGCCTGTAATACCTGAAGGGTTAGGCAGAGGTGTACGTATATGTAGTACACCCACATTTCGCCAGTTATGTTTAAGTCCCATGTAATAGGGGGCGAGCCTATTGCCATCAACCAGGCACAAATCCAGACACCGGGCTACTACTGAGAAATTCCTACTGGAAAAACCCAATAACACTTTTTCTGACCTGGGAATCGAGCCCAAGACCTCATGCTCAGCAGTAGCGCTTGTGACCACTAGACCAACGAGGCAGTCACCGTAAAATATTACTGTTCTGATATTACTATGTACTGTTTTGTATTTATTTATGGTTAATTGATAGCACAGCAATGATAGCTGATAGGTATAAATAGCCGACCTCGTAATTACTTTATCACCCTAAGGTTGAACGTCTCTTGCTCGTCATAAAACGACAAGGTATATTCTTTTATATGACAGTAAATAGTTTCAACCATAGAATTGTTGTCATAAGTGGCAAGACAATTACGAGGTCAAATATACTTGCTTAAATTATTTTACAAGTTGACTTTTCTATTAAAAAAAAAGCATTGTATAGCGTATACAAGAAATATCTCACAATTTACTATTTATTGGTAAATAGTATTTTTCATCAGTATTGTTCAATATCGGAACACCGCCACCGCTGTCATGTATAAATTGTTGTTAGGTACAAACAGGGAAGCTTAGAAAGTTTTTCTTTTAAAATATCTTTATCTTTTATAAGTTATCGTTGTCGTGGTTTAAAAGCACATGTGAAAGAATATACTCGTTAGATGCAAAAGCGAGATTATGTTTAAATGCACAGATTGCTTTTGGTATTATAATGGATCAAAATATCATTTGCGACTATCACAAATATGTATTTACAGAATAATAATCACCAAAATAAACTCTCTGGGTAAGCTGTTATAATTGGACGGAAATGTCATGTTTTTATGATGTGGTCATATTTTAGCTAGAAAATGCCGCATGCCGTAAAGATCAACAATCAAAACTTATGTCATTTTGTGGTAGACTCCGGTTATTTTAATTTCCAATCCTGTTATCCATAATATGCCATCTTCGAGTTTCACATCGGCACGAGCCCCTCTATGTGAATAACTCAGCCTGCTCTGTTAAAAACGCATATAATAACATCTAAATAACACAATGTTTGGACTTTAAAAG
Source organism: Fissipunctia ypsillon (assembly GCA_947568875.1). Classification (NCBI taxonomy): domain Eukaryota; kingdom Metazoa; phylum Arthropoda; class Insecta; order Lepidoptera; family Noctuidae; genus Fissipunctia; species Fissipunctia ypsillon. Next base: position 8,582,811 of record OX387664.1, on the reverse strand, counting down.
AGACCATGAGCTCTTGACTTTGTTTTGACATTTCTTCTCAGGGATCAGTCAGCTAGAAAATGCCAGCAGAATATCATTTTAAAATCATCATCATCTGCCTAGCCTTTTCCCAACTATATTGGAGTCGGCTTTCAGTCTAACCGGATGCAGCTGAATACCAGTATTTTACATGGAGCGACTGCCTATCTGACCTCCACAACCAAGTTACTGGGTAATACGATACCCTTTGGTAAGACTGGTTGTCAGACTTTTGGGCTTCTGACGACCCGTAACGACTGTCAAAGATACACGTATGACAACCGGGACCAACGGCTTAACGTACTTTCCGAGGCACGAAGGGGTCTTGATATGTAAATATGGTCACCCATCCACGGACCAACTGCAGCAAGCATATCTTAACCTGATCGATCGACCCGTGCGGCTGTTATTTCTTAGCCACAAGCCCATCTAATTTTAAAATATTGACAAAAAAATTGAGGCGTACAAATGTCTTATAAGATGCAATTACAGAAATAAACATCATTTCATTCTCATTTCGTGGTATTTTTTTTATTTTATTACTTTTTTTATATTTCTCGGGACCCTAGGGTCCCGGACCTTTGGAAGGCATATGAGGGGCCGAAGCCAACTCGCAGAGGCCCGTTAGATGCTTTCAATGGAAATGGCACCAACCGACGATTATCCCTGTACGCACTACAACCCAAGGACAACCCCCGGTTGGTGTAAGACTATTGCAGGATATGGAGACAAAAAAAAAATTGGGCTATGGGTTTGGATGGCTAAAGTGGACTGGTTATTACCGTTACGTTATTAACTACTTATTTATTATTATGTATTTAATTATTAAAATCTCCCTTACAACTATCATTACAGGTGTAAGTACCCAATGTGACAGTGCGGTCATTGAGAAATCTATACCACTTAACTTATTTAGGTACAATATATACGAGTATGTATACTACTCAAATAATTTAATATTAATAAAAAAAATATAATATTAGCCAGTCAGCGAGATGGTATCAGGGCTGACTAACAGCCATTGAAGGAAATGTGTACGTAATCTTAAAGAAGGCGCAAGTTTGTGTCACATAGGGCCGATTTTTTTCAGATAACTCTTATCTGATGAATAAAAATTGCGATTTAACAGCATTTCAAAGCTATATAAAGCTTAAAAGTCATCTGACTATTAAAAAAACGCACCTTAGCGCCCCCTATCTGTTGCTGTTGAAGCTGTCTTTATTTAACTGAAATGTAATAAAAATTCCTTCTTCGTTTATTAAAAAGGCACCCAATACGCATAACGTCTACATGGACGATGGGTACCTTATATCTTAAGTACAAGAACTCGCCTTCCACAATAATACTTTAATTTTCTCCTTCATGTAATTTGGGAACGAAATGGAAGACGACGAGACAGTTTTATTGAAAAAGTCGAAACTGAACGATAAGGGTGTGGCACAATGAGACATGATATCTTTATCCGCGGAATAATAAATTGAATGGAGTTTTTGACAGTTTTCCCATACAAAAACTGTCAGATGTCAATTTTATTCCAACGTCATTTGACGTTGGTAAAATCAGCCTTAGGTAATTGGTTGTATCACCTTATTGAAAACAAAAATACCTAACAAAATGGCAGCACGTAATCCTAATTTAAAAACTTCCACCCTTAAGGAATCAAGGCTTGTGCAGACTGGCGCGGCGCGACACTGGCAGAACAATTTCTATGAAAACATCACGGAAATTCTTCTACCTGTGTCACGTCGCGCCGTCGCGTAGTGCTAAGTCTGTACGAGCCTTCAAGCGTTATAGCCTTCATATACTTATTATCTACCTAAATAATTATGTATATCAAAAGCCTACACTTACCTAGCTATTTATCTACAACTTCTTACATATTATAAGGCCGGATTTCACCAACGAAACTGAACGGGATCAGCCCAACTAAACTACGTTCAAGAGCTGTTAGTGTCATTATTCCAAAGAAAATATTGACCCTTAAACGTAGTTTATGTGCTGATCGCGTTCACTTTCATTGGTGAAATCAGCCCTAAGTCCCGTAAAATCTAAACGATGCCGTATTGGTGCTTTTTCCTAGACCTTAAATAATTCTGAAAGAAATGAGAGATCAGTATAACAAAATAGATGGGTACAGAAGGTTTTACTTCTAGTTTTATAATGAAAACCAGCCAAGTGCGTGTCGGATCACGGACAATGAAGGGTTCCGTAGTTGGGATGAATTTATTCCAAGAACAAACTTAGATTGTTGTTGAAAAACATGTTCTCTGATGCATGGAATGTACTGCAAATGTAAGTTGCCCGACTATTACTCGTTAGCTTGTAAAGCCTACTTAGCTGTGATAGATTTCCTTGTAACTTCGTGTATACTACCGTGAATTTTTTCACATTAATATCCAAAAACAACTATTTAGCTGGCGAGGGGGGGGGGGGGGGGCACTAGAATCTAGCAAAAATTTGCACTTTAAAGATTAATATTTCGTAAAAGGATCCCTGAATCGAAAAATGGTTTTCACACACCCGCAACATTTTTGAACGGCCTTTCTAACAACACCCCACCACCATGGGGTGGACCAGAAAAAAAAAATCCTCACTTTACGCATAGATCAAAAAAAAATCAAGATTTTATTTTACCACTTTGTCGGTGAGATTAATATGTATACCCATGCCAAATTACAGTTTTCTAGTACTAAGAGTCTCTGAGCTAAGCCGCGGACAGACAGACAGACATGGCGAAACTATAAAGATTCCTTGTGGACTACGGAACCCTACAAAGGAAGCGGCTTTCACGCTTATACTCTTAGTGTACCCCCGCCTTACTCTCGTTTCCTTTACACCATTCGTCTTAGTACAATACAGAGTTATTTCTACTCACTGCCAAGATACCTACTCACTTGATTAAAGTTCGCACAGTATCGGATCGTAAGAGATGGAAATATTTCCAGTAAAATCATAAAGTTAATACAGGTAAATCCACAGGTTTTACCGACCAACGGGTAGGGATTACTCGTGCTACTGAGACAATATGTTGGGACAGACAGAAGGTCAGCTCGAGCCAAAATCATTTGCCTAGCCTGTTCCCAAGTATGTAAGAGAGAGAGAGTATGAGAGAATGAGAGTGCAAACAAACACAAACATAACATCCCGCCTGTATTCCCCGAAAGGTGAAGGCAGAGGTGTACCTATAGAGAGAGTGAGAGTGAGTGACTGAGAGTGTTATTCTATCTATCTAGTTTGGGGTCGGCTTCCAGTCCAACAAAATTCAGCTGAATACCAGTATTTTACATGGAGTGTCTGCCTATCTGACCTCCACAACCCAGTTAATGGGTAAGACTGGTTGTCAGACTTTCGCGCTTCTGACGACCCGTAACGACTGTCAATGATCCAAAAATGAAAGCCGGGACCAACGGATTAACGTGATTTCCAAGGCACGGAGGGGCTTTGGTGTGAACCGACCGCGGCAAGCGTAGCTTAACCTGATCAATTGACCCGTGCGGTTGTTATTAGTTAGCCACGAGCCTCCATTACATCGAGCGAAAGTCCACGCACATAATATTATACAGGGTAGATTATTTGAGACGGGGCAGCTTCTAAGATATTATATTTCCAAAACTTTGGAATGCAGTTAGTAATCTATACAAATAAATAAAATTGAAGTGTCTGTTTGTAATGGCAAAATAACAGCTTTTTTACTAAATGCATAAGAAAGTATATACGATACTTATAACGAAAAAACAATTTTTAAAATGTTTGTCTGTCTGTCGGTCTGTCTGTCTGTTTGTTCCGGCTAAACTCCGAAACAGCTGGACCGATTTTGACGGGACTTTCAATGGCAGATAGCTGATGTTACGGCGGGTAACTTAGACTACTTTTATTTTAGAAAAATAATTAGGTTTCCGCGCAAAAAATAAAATCCTTGAAATTTGAAACGGCTGGACCGATTTTGAAAAAAAAATTAAAACCCATGAAACTTAATTCAAAAATAAACAATTTTTCTTTCTTTTCTTTTAAATTGTGAACAAAATCCGATTCAAATAGGAAAGCATTGACTTCCACGCAGGCGAAGCCGCGGGCAACATCTAGTTACTTATAAAGTTGAGGACAGCCTCTTATGAACATTGACCAGTAGGTACAACGGTTAAGGTATTTGCGTTTACTGCCTCATCTAAAAAATCTACCCTGTATACACGCTTCACGTACAGCGAGTGCAAGAGCACTCGCGACTGTCATTCGTTCGAGATCTCGCGACATGTTGATTCGTTCGCGTTTCCCGCATGTTGTATCGACCCAACCTTCTGTACCCATCTATTTTGTTATACTGATCTCTCATTTCTTTCAGAATTATACGTAGGTGTACAGTACAGATACTTTTCTGTTCGAATGTGATCTTTCCCTTCATTCAGGCGTGATTTCAGCTTATTGAAGAAGTCTGCATTGCTCAAAGAAATGAGTCTTGCGCAAGGAGCGATTGCTTTAATGCAGGCTGTATGGATTCCAGATTGGATACGGAACCAACATCATTTTAGCGAATAAGAAAGCGGATGGTTAAAATGATGTTTTTTCATTAAAATGATAAATTATATAGCGAACTAGCATTTCCCCCGCGACTTCGTCCACGTGGATTTCGTACCTTTTCACCCCGTCAGGGGTAGATTTTCAAAAAACCCTGATGCTGGTTATTCTTTATTTTCGGTCTTAAGTACAAATACTGGGTTTCGAGTTTAACATTGACACCCCACATTCTCTCTTTAGTTATTTCCCTTTCATAATTTACTTAGATTAGTATTCATACCAAGTTTCAAGTTTATTAACTCAAGAAATAAGATTTTTCATACACACCAAATCCCCCTTTTCACCCCCTTAAAGGTCGAATTTCCAAAAACCCCTTCTTAGTGCTCCCCTAAATTATAAAAGTAAGCCGTGTGCAAAATTTTTGTAGCCCCAGGGGTTTAGGTTCTGCGTTGATGAATTGTATAATAATAATTTTAAGTAGATAGATATCTCAAAAACTACACGACTCATCTTCAAAACAATGTTCGTTAAGCGTATTTTTTTGTTTTACCTACTTAATTTTTTTTTAGATTAATTTCCATCGTATTAGTAGTTGAAAAAGTTGCGAGGGACACATTTTTTGCCACTGGAAGTATATCTCACCAATTATATTTGATTTAAACGGAAAAGTCATTATAACATTTTTAGGGTTCCGTACCCGAAGGATGCCATACGGAACCCAATTACTAAGCCTCCGCTGTCCCCCATCCGTCCGTCCGTCTGTCAGCGGGCTATATCTCATGAACCGTAATAGGTAGACAATTGAAATTTTCACAGATTGTGTATTTCTATTGCTGCTATAATAAAAAATAATAAAAATAGAACAAAGTTAAAATTTAAAGGATCCGCATTCAATAAAATTTGATTTTGATTTTTTTATTTTTCTTGGGTGTCATTGTCTAGAGCTCATCAAGTATAGTACAAATATAAAGAAGAAATAGGGGGCCGCAAAAGTTGTCAGTTTTAGACCATTTTTGTACGGGCTCTATCGCAACAACTAAACAAGTTTGGAATTTGAAACTTCTGTATATCATGTACCATATACTGTATTTAATCAACAAATACTAAACACGCCGATTCATAAGGTATTTTGTTTAAATATGGGCGATTTTCTGCAACTGTAAAAAATAACTTTGTAATTCACAGTGTCATTATGAAATACAAAGTTAATATTGCGATTGTTAATATTGTTGATGTAGAATGTATGTTGTATAGTTTTTTTTTTTTTTTATGTAGTCTTTTAAATATTGTATGATAGTACGGAAGCCTTTGTGCGCGAGTCCGACTGGCACTTGGCCGGGTCCTTTTTTCTCGTCGAACGATATCGATAGTTTGTTTGCTCTAAGGCCACCCTTATCAAAAGTATTCCTTTACACAATCCGCCGTACTTCTCAACTATGTACATATAAATTCCCTCCAATAATAAAACAATACTCAGAAACAAGTTTACAAGCGCCTTTAAAATAAACAATTTAAAGGTATATTTTATGAAAAATTTCACGACATCTCGAAACTGTAGCAAGCTCATTTAAATGAATCTCGAATTCAGGGTAGCTTGGCACAATTTTAAAAAGCTTTGTTACCACTGAAACACGGGAACGAGCTGAAACTTTCAGTGTGAAACTTTCAACTGTAGAAAATAAATATAAAGTTTCCGTATATTCTTTTGAACTGTAACTGAATTTAAATAAGGTGTTTTGCCACAGCGGCAGCGATTGGATTGGATGTTGAGTTAGTTCCTACCCGACTGCGGCGGAGCCCAGAAAGAGGGTAAAGTTTTTTAAGAATGAATTTCATTCTTAAATTAGTAGTTTGCTGTAATGATCTAATTGAGTTTAGGTAACAACACTCTACATTTTTGTAATAAATACTAAACTAAAATATAATAATTAATTCCTATATCTTAACTTTGATTAAGCTTATGCTTTCCGTTCCTGACCGAAAAGAGGAACATTGTAGAATTTCATTACGTTTCTAACGTTTCACTGAAGTACACGATTGACGATTAACTTCTTTCAGGATTCATTCCGGACATATGCCATTAAGTGTCTGCATTTCTAATGAAAATGGTGGACTCCCCGAATTGCTTAGTTTGTGATAATAAAGTAGAAGATGCCCATCACCTTTTGTTGGAGTGTGTCAGGAATGAGTCTCGAAGAAGTACGTTAATTAGTGAATTAAATATAAATAAGCTAGATTTAGGTATATTTAACCAAACCAATGTCGCTAGAAGCTATATTAGTTTATTCATTGGTTACTTTGTAATTAGGATGTCTTTGGGTAAGGTTACGATGGAACTGGTGTAATATTTTGTTAAAAGTTCCATAAATAAATAAATAAATTAAAATCAAAATTACACTATCGACGGTGAAACAATGGTTTCACTGTCAATCGTTTATGATGTATATGTGTGTTTGCGTAGACATAATTCCTGTATGTAGGTATTTATTAAGATAACTGGGATTAATAAACAAATGAATAAATGACTTATGAGATAACTGTCATGTCATGTTATGTTATGTCATGTTGTGTTATGAGACACAATTAAAGGAGACGGAAACGATTACGTACAATCTTGGGCCTAAATGTAACGAGATGAAATTGATTTGATTAATAGATTTAAACTTATCAGTCCCTTGCTGAAAATTCTGTTAGTTTTGACAATCTGAGAGCAGAGTTATTAGAGGTTTAGTAAAAGTAAGGCTATGTCACAATCTTTAACTAAAAACTTATTCCTGAAGTGCAAAAAATGTTCTTTAAACACTAATGTTTATTATATTTCATCTAAGGGTCGTCGGCCTAGTGTATTGCAGTGACTAGTTACTATCCCTCAATTCACACAGCGATCCATAGTTGCAACAATATCCAATCCACAAGGCGGCGGTAAAATCCAAAATAACAATTCCAAGTCAGACGTGTGGGCGATCTTCGGTGTACAGTGTGAAAACAAGGGTCGTACAAGGTAGGCAGGGTCAGAATCCATGAAAAACTGAAATAATCTGAAAAGCAATCAAAACGCATCGGAAAACACGAAATGAGTGAACCAGCAAGAGCAGTCGGCAACTGTCTACTGCACGTCTACTGTCAATGTTGAGCTGACTCACAGCTGTCATGCCAGAGACATAGACTAAAAATATAAGACTGATTTTAATCGATATGATATCGATATTCATTATATTGGTTTTTCAGTAATTAATTGTTATTTAATTTATTAATATGGCACGTAAGTAAATGCACTATATTGTATATAAGTATATTTAGTGCATTTAATTACTGGAGTTAATTACCTAGTGCGAAGGTTTTCTTTTTGTAGTTTTGTAATCGATTACATAGAACTATATTTCTCTTAATTCTCCGCTTCCAGATTGAGAATTGAGCTGATTTTTGATATTCTAAGATAAAAAAATATGACTAATTTTTTAGATCATATCTCAACTTATTACATTTGAGCCCATCGTTTTCCGTCTCCTTTCCTCTTAGAGGTTGGTGACAATAGACAGCAAAGTTTCTTGCAATCTTACCGAACTTTAGTAGGTACTAGCGACTTGCCCCTGCTTGACACGACTTTTATAACCACTTGAGAACACTTCGAGATTTCCTTATTAAGGCTCCTGCAAACAGGCGTGACACAAAGACACCGCTTGTCGCGCGACACACGGTGCCTTTGTGTCGCATCGCGTGTCGTGCCTGTTCGCAGGAGCCTTTATAATTATGTAAGCTTAATATTAAGGTATACGTGGGAATGTTAGGAAAAATATAATTCAGCATTCAACTAAATAAAACTATACCTATTTAAAAATAAAACAGTACACAGTAGTACCGTAAACAGTAGTAGTAGTCCTGCCAAAAAAAAAAAAAAAACAAATTAACTAACTATCCAAAATCTAAATAAATAAAGCTTCCAAAACTCGCTCACATTTAGATACACAACAAATAGGTAAAGCCTCCTACTCAACAATATGACATAGATAAAGGATGTCTCAGTAAGAGTGCACTTTTATTATTTATACAGTTGTGATACTTTTATTGTATTGTAAAGAAGACATGTTCCGATTAAGTATGGAATAAAATATCCGGCAAATGACCCCCACGGCTCCGATGACAGGCCATTACTCTTTTCATGAAATTTTCCATGACTTTTGCACAGAGATGTGGCTGTATCTCACCGATGACGCGTTGGATTTCGGATTTGAGCTCAGGAATTGTTTCGGGTTTATTCGCATAAACCCGAGATTTCACAAAACTCTAAAGAAAACAATCGCACGGCGTTAAATCGCACGATCTTGGTGGCCAGTTGACATCAGAATTTCGTAGATAATGTGTTCTGGAAATCGTTGCTGCAATAAGTGGATTGTTTCATGCGCGGTGTGGCAGGTTGCGTCCTGCTGAAACCACATGTTGTCCAGATTCATGCCGTCCAGTTGAGGCCACAAGAAGTCCGTTATCATATTCCTGTAACGAATGCCGTTCACCGTTGTAATGAGTTTTCACAATTATAACGCGTTGTTCTTTCGAAAAGTGCTCCATTTTTAATAATCGGAATAAACAGAGGTGACAGCTGTCAAATTTCCGAGTTGCCACTTGCATGAAAAAAAAAATAATCCAATTTTAAAAAGTGCACTCTTAATGAGGCACTCTTAATGAGACACCCTTTATAAATCTTCTGAAATAAATTCTCTAAATGATGGTGAGAACCGCATCAAAATTCATTGCGTAGTTTCAGAGTACAACGCGGTCATACAGACAGACACAAAAAGTGACTTTAATAATAATAATAATAATAATAGTGCCTCATTTCCATTGAAAGCGTCTAACGGGCCTCTGCGAGTTGGCTTCAGCCCCTCATATGCCTTCTAAAGGTCCGGGACCCTGGGGTCCCGAGAAATATCAAATAATAATAATAAATTTGTATTTTAAGAAATATTTAAAAATGTAATTATATAAGAAACAAAAATTAATAAACGAAATAATAATAAGTCTGATTTTTCTTTTATCATATTTTCCATTTATTTATTACCTCAGCCACACTTTAGTATCAGAAAGCACGAAAAACAATAAAACCTTTAGAAATAAATTGAAGAGACAATAAAAAACATGAAAATGAGAAAAAAAATAATTAGGTATGAAAAAAGCAAGAATGACGGCTGTCAAATTCGGCCTGATGAATGAATGATGATGAAGAAAATCAAATATAAAACGGAATGTTGACGAGATCAGCAACTCGCCGCGCACGCCTACCACCTCCGGACTCGTCGCTCAGCTCCGCCCCGCCGCTGCCGGTACCCAGCCCCATCGAGAGTGCTGTGATACCGGCCATGGCAGCTGCGTCGAGCTCGAGCGACGAATATTTTTCCCCGCCGACGTCGCCAACACCTGTACGTCGGCAGGGGAGAGGCCGGCCACCGAAGAGCTTGGGACTTAGGGGCCAACCGGCCCCGAGCCGGGTCCCCGCTGCCGGTGGTTGTGTGCAGCGCATGAGATGGACTCAGTCTATGAACGAGAACGTCATGCGCGCATATTACGGGTCTACAGAGGGAGGAACTAACCTCACTGCGTACCGCAATAGGATGCTGTCTCTGTTCCAGGAACTAGAACCAACCGTCAACACTTCGGCCCAACGACTGTCGGATCAGGTGCGGGTCATCCAACGCAATCACAGGTTGGACGATGCTGCACTTGATAGGCTGCGCTCAGAGGTACTGAACAACCATATCGTCTCGACTTCGGCACAAACCGCGGTACAAGCGTCACCCATAGATGCAATCCCGCCGCGGTTCAATCATGTTGAAGAAGAATATGATAGGGTTGCCACAGTAAGTAGCCAGTGCAACGTCCGATTGAGGAGCGCACTGGAGGATGCGTTTCGTGAGTATAGGTCAACTCCGACCGAACTTAGGCCCCGATTACCACGCTTACCTATGCACAAGAAAAATAGGGCGCTGGTGTGTGCCTTGGACTCGCAGCTTAAGAATGTGTTCGAAAGCAGCGAGGATCTTGTTGATACACACTCGGTCCTGTATTGCGCGGCTGTTGCTGCATGTCGTTTAGCTAACGTCAAATTTCCAAACTGTGACGGAGCTACTCGACCAAAACCAGCCGTACCAGCCTGGCAGTGCAGGATCGAGCGTCGTATCGATGGGACCAGGGTACTCATCGGCAAACTATACTGCTTCAGGGAGGGCAATACACGACCACGAGTGATGCGCTTTGTAAGGCGGGCATTCTCGGGGACTGGAATCAGCCCTTGAGAATACATGTCCCGTGTCACAGAGCGCATCGACTTCCTGAAGCAGAAAGTTTGTGCATGGGCGAGTCGTATTCGGCGGTATAAGCGGCGGGTTGATCGATACACGCAGAATCGCATATTCCAGAGCGATGAGAGGTGGGTATATAGAGCTTGGGAGCGACCTGAACAAAATGTGACAAACGTGTGCCGCCCGGATGATGCCGCTACAAATGTATTCTGGCGCAGCATCTGGTCGGTGCCCGTCTGTCACACTGAGGATGGCTGGATGCAGGACGTCGAGCGAGTGTGTGAAACAATACCAGAAATGGAAAAAGTCCTAATTACGCCATTTGACGTAGCCAGAGCAGTCCGTACGTTACGGAATTGGAAATCTCCAGGACCGGACGGACTGCACAACTTTTGGCTGAAATGGCTAACTAGTTCACACACTTGCCTGGCATCTCAGTTCCAGTCATCCTTAGAGTCTGGGTCGCTACCGCAGTTTCTAACAACAGGCGTTACCCACCTGCTCCATAAGTCAGGTAGTCCCGCGGAACCCAAGAATTATAGACCGATCACGTGTTTGTCGACGGTCTATAAACTTCTTACATCCATTTTGAGAGCGAAAATTAATATACACATTGAGAGTAACTTGATTATATCTGCCTCTCAAAATGGATGCAGGAACGGGTCCCGCGGTACTAAGGAGCTACTCCTCATCGACATGGCCATTAGCCAACAGGTTCGTCGATCCCGCAAGGATATGTCGACATGCTGGATAGATTATAAGAAGGCCTACGACTCGGTGCCACATACATGGCTCATGAGGGTGCTTGAGTTTTACAAGATTGACGCAACTCTACGCACCTTCCTTGAGTCGTATATGGGGCAATGGAGGACGGTCCTTCGCTATCCAGGGTGTGGTCAGATCCAGAGGAATGATGAACCTGTATGGATTAAACGGGGAATATTTCAAGGCGACAGTTTGAGTCCACTTTGGTTCTGCTTAGCCCTGAATCCTCTAAGCACACTGCTGGAGGATTCAGGTCTAGGCTATCGGTTGAGGAGAGGTGGTCAGGTCATATCTCACCTCCTCTACATGGATGACTTGAAACTCTTTGCCCCCAACAAATTGCGACTGATGGAGCTACTGAAGGTAACTGAAACTTTCAGTAACGCCATCAGGATGGAATTTGGTGTGGACAAATGTGCAGTCATGCATGTAAAGCGAGGCGAGATTATGGAATCCGAGGGAATTCAACTTTCGGATTCCATACACCTCAGATCTCTCTCCTCATCCGAAAGCTATAAGTATTTGGGTATGTCGGAAGCGTTAGGCATCAATGTCGCTGACATGAAGCAATCGTTGAAGGAGCGCTTCTTTGGTCGCCTGAAGAAGGTATTAATTAGTCTTCTTTCGGGCGGAAACAAGGTGCGCGCCTTCAACGGCTGGGTCATGCCGATTTTGATGTACTCTTTCGGCATACTCAAATGGACTCAGACCGAACTAGACGCCCTGGATAGGAGGGTCCGTACACTGCTGACCGCAAACCGGATGCATCACCCACGATCATCGGTGATGAGACTGTACATCCCGCGGAAGTGCGGGGGTCGAGGCTTTTTAAATGCGAAGACCCTCCACAACCGCGAGGTGTGCAGCCTCAGGGAATATTTTTTAAAAGCCGACGTGGGTATGCACCGTGATGTGGTCGCAGTGGACAATGGGCTCACCCCGCTCTCCATGGCTAAAGAGAACTGGCGCAAACCTGTAGTACTTACTACAGATGACCGCAAGGCGGTATGGCAAAACAAGGAGCTTCACGGGCGCTTCTACCGGGCTCTTCATGAACCCGGTGTAGATTTCTTAGCGTCCGTATCCTGGCTACGTTTTGGTGACCTTTTCGGTGAAACTGAAGGTTTCGTCTGTGCAATTATGGACGAAGTTATCTTGACGAATAACTACCGGAGACATATTATGAAGGACGGGACGGTTGACGTGTGTCGGGCATGCCACCGTCCGGGTGAGTCTATCAGACATATCATCTCTGGTTGTTCTCGTCTGGCTAACGGCGAGTACTTGCACAGACATAACCAAGTGGCCAGGATAATTCACCAGCAACTTGCTTTGAAATACAAACTTGTGGACTCTGAGGTACCGTATTACAAGTATGTGCCCGACCCAGTTCTCGAAAATGACCATGTCACGTTGTACTGGGATCGGTCTATCATTACTGACAGGACTATTGTCGCCAATAAGCCTGATATAGTGGTGATAGATCGATTAGCGCGCCGCGCAATGATAATCGATGTTACCATCCCACATGACGAGAACCTCGTGAAAGCTGAGAAAGAGAAACAAATAAAATATCTCGACTTAGCACACGAGGTTGTTGACATGTGGAATGTGAGCTCGGCTGTCATTGTGCCGATTGTCGTAACGGCCAACGGCCTGATAGCCGAAAGCCTCGACCAACATCTCTCGAGGCTCTCGTTAGGCGGTTGGATCAAGAGCCTGATCCAGAAGGCAGTACTCCTTGACACGGCTCGTATTGTGAGGAGGTTCCTGTCTCTGCAGCCCTAACCACCGGTAGCTTGGACCCTGCTCCCGATACCGGCGGACCTCTATTTTTTTATATTTTTAAATGTTTTTTTGTATATATTTTTATTAGAAATATTTAAAAATGTAAATAGATAAGAAAGAAAATAAATAAACGAATAATAATAATAATACCATTTATTTCAGGCGACACAGGCCCATAGACAAATACCTTAACCTAAACATACATATTTTTATTATCAAACAATTGTGTTAGTAAATAAGGCATAAGACTATGTTAGTAGCGCTTCACTTTGCACTAGGTTGACTATGTGCTGTCCTTTGGAACTTGTCCGCGGAAGCGACGGAACACCACGTCTTGCGGCCAAAAGTCTTCTTCCATGACGAGGGGCAGATAACAGTTTGGTACACGCACGCCGAACGCCTTGAAGTTGACGTTCCTGTGCGATTCCAGTAACTGCACCCTCGGCGTGTATCTCATCTTCTGGCGCACGTACTCCACGATGTCCTCCGCCTTAGTGGTGTAGTGCAGGCGGGAGATGTATGAATATTTGTAATATGTATGTATGTAATAGAGTACCGAAGTATAGAGTCCGCGTGGATTTCATGTTTTAGTACCCCGTTAGGGGGAGACTTTCAAAAAACCCTGATACACGTTATTCTTTATTTTCGGTCTTAAATATAAATACTGTGTTTCCAGTTAATCTGAACGCACGTTCAAAAGCTTCCATACAAACTTTGACACCCCGAAACCCTCTTTAGGAGGTTTAGAAAAACAAAAAATTACAAACTTGATAATTTCATTAGATAAAATAATATTCGTGCCAAGCTTCAAAATTATTAAGTTTAAGTGAAACAAGATTTTTCATAGAAACAAAATCCCCCTTTTCACCCCCTTAAAGGTCGAATTTCCAAAAATCCTTTCTTACTGAATGATTACAAAATAAAAGGCATCAACTGCCAAAATGTCAAGTTTGTAGCCCCAGCGGTTTAAGCTCTGCGTTGATGAATCAGTCAGGACATTAGTAATTATATGTATAGATAAATGATATAAAAATACAGTAAAGCATTGAGCCCGGGTCACAGAACAACTTACCAAAAGACATCTAAATGCAAAATGTTTATAATTTTCTTTGATAATTTAGATTGAAAAAGTTTGTTGATAACTTCTAGATGGAGGACGTTAAACAGATAAACATTTAGTTCAGGTCAGTTCATATTATTTAGAACAAGTTTAGAAGTTATTTGTCGTATAAATAATTTGTTTACTTTAAAAAATGAGGTTTTTAATCGGTTTGTGTTGTTAATTTGACCAATGTTTTGTAAAAATTTTACTCTTTGTGTCAAGTGACAACTCAAACAAGTTAAGTATGCGTCGTGCCGAGAATATAGACCATATATGTGAGGTAGAAATAGATGGAATAAAATTAATGCATAAATTATATCAATTTTATAATTATTATAAAGCAACACAGTACCTAATTATTAGCACAACGAAACGATGTAGCAATATATCAAAATGCAACGTATCGTATATGGACCTTAGAGAATATACAGGGTGTAAGGGACAGTCCTCCGCAGACTGATGGGGTGAATTCAATATATCATTCTAAGATGACCGATACAAGAGATTATTTCAGGAACCTTATGGGAATCCAATAAACCTGATTTGTTTTATTTACGCAATGTATCGTTACCGTGGCAAAACGCGCGTAGCAAACGGCAGTGCAGCGAGCCTTCGGCCGCCAAATATTTCAATATCCATTGCAGATTTTTTTTATTTTAGCTGTTTTATTACAGAGAATGTAATTTTACATTGAAATAAAGGAATAGTAACTGCAAATACGATTAAAAAAATTAAACTTTCCTGACCATATTTCCGGTGGACGATGTTTCAAAATAAGGAGCTGAATGCACTCTGTTAGTTTGCGAAGGGCTGTCCCTTACACCCTGTAGATATATAGATAGAGTCACCAGTAATCCTTTAAAGGGACCCTGTTTATTGTGAACTTTATTTGATGAATGACGTTAAGTCCATGTAGGTAGTATACCAAATTTATCTTCGAACTTCCGAAACTGACTTGCGTTCGCAAAATCGCGAAAAAAGAATAGAAGGAAAGAAATAAAGAAAATAAATTTATTGGAAACACCATATTCCCACAAAAACAGAAAAAGAAAAATCTTAAAATATAACTGTGTGTTTCACGGCTGCGAAACATTTACGGCACTGCAAGTTTTACCAAATAAAACTGTGAAAGTCAACTTGCCTAATGAATAATTATTAGACTAATTTACATCTTATTTTTAATTTATTTTTTATTAAAGAAATAAAAACATGCGATTATTAAAAAAAAAAATAAACAAATAATAAAAAAACTTGCTAACTCGATGCTATATAATCAGCATTCTAATAAAGTAAAAATAATACATAATAATATTATATACCAGCCTATTATAAAGGCCTCTCCTCATACAGAGAAGGCACGAGCAATTGATCACCACGCTTGCTCAAGAATGGTTGGCGATTTCAGACTTATATTTGTCGGAAATACGTCAGTCGTCGTTTGACTAATCGGGACGCCAGCGCTACCAAGCGGCGCTTGACAGAATCTACAACATAACGCTCATCAACCGGGGTCAAGCAGAGTTTGTCGGTGGCTGTCGAGCAGTGAACACGTTTAGAAACAGTCGCACGTTCCGTATAGTACCTACACTGTTTGAATAGCTAGTTTCATTAATTTGATCGTGAATTATAATTTGATATGAACTGCCAAAGGTTTTTCTATTGCGCAATAACCAAGACTACCCATAGTACGCCTACAGTAGTTAAAAAATGGCTGACGCTAACTAGAGAGATGTCCTTCTCCGTCATATTAATTATAAGTCCAGGTTTCCTCACGACATTTTTCTTTATCAATGTTAGTAATGTCCGAGATAAATTCAGAAAGTAACTAAAATGATTGTTTTAATCAGCTAAAGCGCCAGTAACCAGTAACGCCAGACTTTAATTTATCCATGGAACTTGAGTCACTCAATTAGTAAGACGACGTATTTTTGCGCTAATGGCTCAATCCATTAATCGAGTCTTGCTAGTAAGAAAAGTTTTTTAATTAATTCTCTACTTAAATGTAAGCAAACACTATTGGATGTAGCTAAGTACCCTAATGCAACTCATCATCTGCCTAGCCTTTTCCCAACTATGCAAGGGTTGGCTTCCAGTCTAACCGGATGCAGCTGAATACCAATATTTTACACAGAGCGATTGCTTATCTGACCTCCACGACCCATTTACTGGGTAATAGGATACCTCTTAGTAAGACTGGTTGTCAGACTTTCTGGCTTTTGACGACCTGTAACGACTGTCAAAGATACACGAATGACAGCCGGCTTAACGTGCTTTCCGAGGCACGGAGGAGTCGCGGTATAGAAAGATGGTCATCCTTCCACGGACCAATCGCAGCAAGCGTGCGGCTGTTATTACTTAGCCAAAAGCCCCTCATTTTACTTAATTTTTCTAGTACTATCAAAATGATTTCTATTTTTAATTCTTAGTGACTTTAATGAGTCAATAGGGAAGAAATAAGTCAATAAGGAAGAAGTAAAGAAGTGGGAAGGCCCACGCAGAAAGAGAAAAAGACGTAGACCAGCAGAACGTTGGCACGACGAAATAGTGGAATTGATTGGCAAAGCATGGCTTGTGAATGCAAAAACAGATAATACTGGAAATGACTGGAGGCCTTTACCCGTCCAGGGGTACTTAATTAATGAATTAATATAACTTACTTTATTAAGAACTTTAATTTTTTTAATTAGGGAATAAAATAAAGGCTTTTTAAGGAAGTGTATTGAGGAAATGTCTTGTATTTTCGGCATCAGCAGTCCCGAAAACTATGAAAATGCACCTAAAGACGTTTAAAATTGATATAGCATAATCAGCCTATAACTTTCCGACTGCTGGAACACAGGCCTCCTCTCTGTGAGAGGGAGTGGGCCGTAATCCATCACGCGGGCCCAGTACGGGTTGGGCATGTCACATGTCTTCGAATTTTTGGTTCTAGGACATGCCGGTTTTCTCACGATATTTTCCTTCTCCGTTTTGAGAGCAGTGATGATGAAATAAAGTACACAAAGTAATGTGCCGGGTTCGAACTCACGACCTACGATACGTAAGATGGAGCCGTTACCACTAGGCCACCACTGCTCTCAAAAACTGTATATAGGTACAACATTAAATAACACCACGCCTGTTATCCCCGAAGGGTTAGGCAGAGATGTACCTATAGTAACACCCACATTTTGCCAGTTATGTTTAAGACCCATGCAGGCAAACCGTGGCAGGCATGGTAGGTATGGGAGCAAACCTGCTATCATCAACCGGACACAAATCCAGACTCCGGGCTGAAAAACTCAATAACACTGCCCGACCTGGGATTCGAAACCCATGACCTCATGCTCAGCAGTAGCGCTTGCGACCACTAAGCCAACGAGGCAGTCAATATCTGTGATATAAATAGTACATAATATCGTTAACTGAAGCCCGATTCCCGTAACTAAAAACGTTCAAAATTTAGTCGCAATCTCATCTCAGCGACAATCAAATGTCAAAAATGTAGGGAAATGATAGGTATTTTTGACATATTGAGACTGAGATCAGACTGTTAAATTACGAGAATTGCCGTTCTGTGGTATAAGTAATTATGTCGATCGTTAAAAAGATCCTAGCTTGCACCACAGACTTGACTTACCTAAACGAACACGAACAAAGTAAGAGTTTAATCGTCTACCGCTTTGGTAAAATTCTTAAATATGTTCTCCATTAATATTCAAAGCCCTGGATCTTTAAACTCCGAAGTAGTGCAAATCCTTCAGTGGATTTTCCTCTCTAGCGAGCCGTTTAGCCGTTCCGCTCCAAGATCAAAATAGCCAAGACTCTGAAACTCCGTAGAATCCTATCACACAAAGTTGAACGACCTACATACTTGTTAAATGTTTTACTGCAGAACTTTTACTGTTTATTGGATGCAGGAAGACCCAAAATGATAAAAATAAACTTACTTTAATTATTCGCCGGGACGCCGGGAGGGGACGCCCTAGGAACACATATAGTGATCTTATTGGTGATGTTCTTCAGAAAGGTCAGGTGCGTAGTACTCGCAACCGGCGTGCGTGTATGACCAGATGTATGAACGTAAACGAGGCAAAAGGAGTATGTAAGGATCGTAGCAGGTGGCGTTCTGTAGTTTCTGCCTACCCCCATGGGAAGAAGGCGTGAGTTTATGTATGTGTATTTTAATTATGTAAAAGCTGTCTGCTTTTTTCAAACTAGTATCCAATTTCAGTTTATCATCGTTCTTTCTTCATGATATCGTGCCTAGCCTAGTCATTTCCGAGTACACTTAAGGCGAATTGCACCAATGATACAGAACGCGATCAGCACAACTAAACCGCGTTCAACAGCGGTCAGTGTCATCATTGTTGTGGAATATTGACACTGACAGCTCTTGAACGCGACTTTCACCAAATACACCGTTATTTGGTGATATTTGCCCATAGCACTTAAAAATTAAGTAAGCGACATAATTAATTAAGTTCAGTGTGCACTCATCATAATGCAAGTGCCTAGGTACTTTATCGACACGTTTTACTTAACATACGCCTAACAAGAAAGGCGAGGTAAAGTAAAATTTCATTTGTGATCGCAAAAGGACTGCTAATTTTATGTAACAGAATAACGCAGACATTAATATAGCCCTTCGGCTTTTCAGTTGAAATACATACATAATATATCTTTCCACTTCTTTCTAGCTAAATCACTAGGAAGTGGTGAAGGGCGGGCGTTTTGGGGACTGTCTTATGTAATTTTGACGTTCGAAAAGTGCTGATTTTCAGCCTAGTTTTAATAAATTACTTTTGATTTTGATTGACACAGCTAGAGAGAGAGAGAGATACTGGAGTTTTTCTATAAAAATAAAACTGGGAAATATACTAAGGCCCATTTGCGTCACAAATCACTAAATGGGTTTAGCGCTAAACAAATTTGAATTATCATTCTGTCTTTATGACATTGAAACGATCGACAAAAACAGAACGAATGCAAATGCATTTAGTGGTTTGTGGTGAAAGCGGGTCAAAGTGCGGCCGTTATTAAGCACGAAATCCGTAGTTTCGGCTGAAGTTACGTGCGATTTCTACTCCGTATCACCTACGGACATAAGATTAGTTTGTGGATTCGACCTAAGAATGCATGACACCACGATTTGACAGCTGTCCTATTCTCGGTGTGATTTTCCCATCCGAAAAAGTTAATTATTATATGGAACCTGAAACGGATAGTAGCGAGACCTCAGACGAAGACAGGAAACAGCAACATGTAATATACAGCGTAGCAGTAACCCCGCCAAAAGACTCACCGGTGAAACCGGTCTTGAAGCAACCTGGCGGTGACGTCGTTAAAAGATGCCCATCCATAGATAAATATTACCCGTCTCTCTACTATTCCATGGCCTACTTTAGGGTGCATATCCGGTACGGCGCTAATAATCCTTCCATATCCTAAGGGCACGTCTTCCCTACCATTACCGCGCCCCCCAGTCTACTCCTTGATATGCAATGGCCTATGTAGCCCCATGAAACATGAGTCTACAGTGGCTAGTGCGAATCTTTGGGTTCATTCGAGTAATCGAGTCTGGTCAAACCACGCTGGGGTCGGTTCATTTCATTCATTCATTCCGAAAGAGTTAATTATGGGTGTAGGGTTCACTGCGAAGTCTCGAACTACTTCCTGACGGGCCCGTGTCTTCGTTGTCGGACTTAGAGAGTAGGTCTCCTGAGCGATCTGATCTCGTCAATGAAATATCCACCGACCGAGGCCTGTATAAAACCATCACCACTCTTTACATGATAAATATTCATATAGACTAAATGAGGCCTCTCCGTACCCTGTCACTCCCTTTTAACTTATTCAGAACATCGATCTACCTGCTCCTAACAAAGAAACACT
The DNA here is from genome assembly GCA_947568875.1 of Fissipunctia ypsillon. NCBI lineage: Eukaryota > Metazoa > Arthropoda > Insecta > Lepidoptera > Noctuidae > Fissipunctia > Fissipunctia ypsillon. The sequence goes on along the minus strand of OX387664.1, from coordinate 8,562,459 downwards.
TTTATACGAAGCTTTAAGAGCAAACCGAGTGGGTATCATTATACAGGAATGGAACAAAAGGCCAACTTCTGCGAGAAGTTCAAACAGCAATCAAAATTTTAAATTATAACTTCATCGATAAATAATCATTCTCTATCTATCTATATCTATACTAATAATATAGCTGAAGAGTTTATTTTTTTGTTTGTTTGAACGCGCTAATCTCTGGAATTACCAGTCGGATTTGAAAAATTCTTTTAGCATTTGATAGCCCAATTCTTAAGAAAGGTTAAAGGCTATTTAACATCACGCTATGAGCCGAGCAAAACAACAAAAAGCCAGAAAGAACGCTAAGCGAAAACGAACTAATGAGGAAGGCAACTGTCAAAATGGCGCTGTCGTAGCTAGTTCCCAACACAAGCCAACAATACAAGGCGTGAGGCGGTTTTATTTTATTTTTGCGAAAATGATGCGTTGTTGTGTTACTAAATACTCCGAAATTGGAGTCCACCATTTCCCGAGAGGCCCTAAAATTAAAAGATGGTGGCTTAAAGCTATTCATAGAGATGTTTTATAAATTAAACAGAGTGGAAACATTTTGAAGAAAGTGACTTTGAGGATATATTTATGGTTTTAAATTCTGACACTTTCCATATCATTTATTTGATTTAAAATATTGAAATCACCGAAAATAACGAAATAGCGAAATAAAAGTAAACTCATGACTGAACGAAATGTCAAACTTATTGTAGGCCATGGGGACCTAGCTATGATCACGCCATCTACAATTAGCTTTGCCCGACCTTCCCCATAGTGCAGGCTGGCGATGCGATGCACCGAGGTGGGTCGGGGAACAAGAAATTTCACGTGGACGAAGTCGCGATCAGACGCTAGTTTATAATAGTAGTAGTAGTAGATATGTGAAATAACACTGCTGTCAATTATCTAGTAAAAATTAATGTGGCTATGATAAATGTAAAATGACCCGAGGGGATTGGCGCTGATAGCCGAAATACAGGTTTTGCCTAGTTCGGCTACAGATGCTTAACTCATTTGTACTCAAAACTAGCCTAGCTTGAATAAATAAATAAATAATAAAAAATGAAGTCATCGATTAGTAATATGCGGCAGTAATATGCCGCGGTAATATGTTGGCTCGTAGATTCGCCCGCTGCACGGACCAAGTAAAAATAACGCTTTTCAAAGCGTATTGTCAGGGTCTGTACACGGGTGGTCTGTGGATCAACTACACCAAAAGGTCGCTAGATGCCCTGCGGGTCCAGTACAACAATGTGTTTAGAATGCTCTTGAGACTACCCCGGTTCTGTAGTGCGTCAGAGATGTTTACGCAGAACCGTACTGATGGCTTCCACGCAATTGTGCGGAAGAAAATAGCGTCTGTGGCAGCTAGAACCCGGGCCGGGGGCAACAGCATTCTAAAAACAGTGACTGAGAATGTTTTTTCCCCTTTTATGAGGCATTTTGTGGAGAAGATGACCGGTTGAGAAACTGGTTTCGTCTTCTTTACAAAGTAACTCATACCCAAATTGTGTTTCTTAATTTATGTATGTACTAACACTAGGTTTAAGGTACTTTACTAACACTACGGATCTCTGTTATCTGATTATTTGAAAATAAATAAATTAAAAAAAATAATAAAAATAAATTAGTTAATTTTCAGTTGCTTAATTTTCCTAAATCAATCAAGTCAGCCTATCGCAGTCCACTGCTGGAAATAGGCCTCTCCCAAGTTACACCACAACACCAGGCATACGAAGTTACCAACCTGTAGTGCTATTCAGGAAAGATCCCACCGTGAAAATTTAGGTGAAGTGAGCGTGATGTGAACTGTCATCCCACTCTACTAGGGATTGAGCTCACTTCAAACTCACTTCACCTAAGTGCTCACGGTGTGATGTTTACAGAATAGATCGGCTGAAGTGGCATTGGACCGGCCATGTCTGTTGAAGGAACAATGGCCTTTGGAGTAGACGTAAGGCCCTAAGTGAAGCCCATGTATCGGCAAGCGCAGCATGGGATGCTCCCCGCTTAGATGGACCGACGACCTTAAAACGTAGCTGGACAGGCTGGATTCGGAAGGCAGATATTCCTAAATCAATCAACCATATCAGCCTATCGCATACCACTGCTGGACATAGTCCTCTCCCAAGCTGCGCCACAACAATTTGCCTTCCACCTTCCGAATCCAGTATTAACCCGCCATCTTTTTAAGATCGTCAGCCCACCTTGCTGGGGGCTTCCCTCACTACGTTTGCCGATACGCGGTCTCCACTCCGGTCTCATCTACTCCCCCGGCCATCGATCCTTCGAAAAACATAGCCACTGCCACTTCGGCTTGCTTACTCTGCAAGGTACCCATGTCGGTAACTCCCGTTCTAAATTCCAGTAGGTAATTCTGTAGTTTCTTATATTGTGTCTGTAATGTAACAATGTTGCATAAAACGTGGAAAAAACAGTGTGTTTTATAATCCTTATTATCGCTGGTCGCTGAGAACAATCAGATAAAATGTATCCTCTCGGTAAAATGGGCTACTTGCACTTACTCACTCTTAACAGTTCCCGTTCTTGACGCCGAACATATTTTATGTTTATGTTTAGCTATACTTTTATTCTTGTGATGGGATGATTATGATGATGATAAACACAAAATTTGCTTTTTTGCCAACCTACTAAATAGTAGGCATATAAAGGTGTATAAGGAACAGGGTGTAAAGTTCACTCATCTATACAAATAAATAAAATTTAAGTATCTGTTTGTAATGACAAAATAACAACGTTTTATTATATGCATAAGAAAGTATATACGGTACTTATAACAAAAAAGCAATTTTTAAAATGTATGTCCGTCTCCCTGTCTGTCTGTTTGTTCTGGCTAATCTCCGAAACAGCTGGGCCGATTTTGACAGGACTTTCACTAGCAGATAGCTGATGTTATGAAGGGTAATTTAGGCTAGTTTTATTTTAGAAAAATAATTAGTGTTCCGCGTATTAAATAATTAATTATTATTTAATTTCCATGAAATTGTGAGCAATAAGTCAGATTTCAAAACTTTTTTTTGCATTTGGTAGCCCAATTTTCGATACTTATAAGTTATTTAACATCACACTACGACCCTTAGGAGCCGAGCAAAAAGAAAAGCCAGAACGAACACTAAACGAAAACGAAATAATAGCGCGGGCGGGCGATGCAACGCGACGGGTCGGGGGACGAGGGAGTTTTATTCAAATGTGGCTGTTATTTTAGTATATTGTGTATCTTGCAACTTCCACGCGAACGAAGTCGAGGGGCACAGCTAGTCTTCCATAAAAAAGGCAGGATCCTCCGACCAGATGAGTGTTGTATCTGGTGGGCAACTGCCTAACGATTGCTCAATACTTAATACTCAATTCTTTATTGCATTCCATGTGTATTACATAGATGGCATAAAAAAGTATAAGATCAATATGGACCCTGTCGGGCACAGCAAAATTAGGAGAGAGGAAGAGGGCTAAGCAGCAATTCAAGCAATTCAATATTATTATAAATTATTAGATGTGTTTAATTGGGTGTATAAATATGTATATGTACGAGTACATACAAGGTGTAACATAAATAACGCATAACCACTTAAGGGGTCATTGTACTCATCACTATGAACAACTTTTACTATGGGACCAAACGTGAAATCGTAAAAAAAATATCAGATGTTCCCTACATTTTGGCGAGTCATGCGAATATAAATGTAGGGAACAGCTCATTTACTCAGCTCAAAAATTACCACAACTTCTACTCCGTTTAAAACGTCAATAGTTTATTACCTATAGGTACCCCATTTTTTTCAAGACGGCAAAAAAGTCAACCAGTGTAATCTATGTATGGTGCAGTAACATATTGTGTGTAGGTACTGAGAAGAACAAAGGGTAATAATAACTAGACATAACTTAAAACTCTTTATTTTATTATAAGCCTGTGTTGTCCCACTGCAGGACAAAGGCCTCTCTTCCCTCTTTCCACTTTTCCCGGTCTACTTTTTTTTATTTTTTTTTATTTGAGATAGGTTTGCTCTTGACTCTAATCTAGGTCAGAGATGACAGAGACAAAGTCGACGATGGAGCGAGCTTACCCAGAAGAAGCCTGTTCACTATCACTTTGAAGAGATCGGGGTTGTATGCGTTCGGAAACAGACGCAGGCAGAGAGTTCCACTCCTTTGCTGTGCGCATCACTAAAGACATTTGGAAACGCTTAGTGCGAATTGATGGGATAGCAACTAGGTAGAGATGGTAACTTGCAGTGCGTCTAGATGTCCGATGGTAGAAGGGGGCAGGCGGAATGAGGTCCTGGAGTTCTCGAGCACACTCACCGAAGTACAATCAGTAGAAGACCGACAAGCAGGCAACCTTGCGGCGATGAGCCAAGCTCTGAAGCTTGGCATCCACCAGTCTTACGTCACCAATGAGCCTCTTAGCTCTGCGTTCCACCGAGTCAAGCGCGGCAAGTTGGTATTTGGCCGAGCCATCCCAAAGGTGGCTACAATACTCCATGCAGGATCGGACTTGCGCTTTGTAGAGAATTAAAAGCTGTCCAGGCGTTAAGTATCGCTTCACCCTATTTAGGATGCCCAGTTTCTTGGCCGCAGTTTGGGCTTTGTACTCGATGGTGGCACCGAAGTTGAGACATGATGTCAACTCCATGCCTAGGAGCTCGAGCCGATCAGTTACAGGAACAGATGTACCCCGAAAAGTAGGAGTTTGATCGAAACGACTCCTTTTAGCGGTAAAAAGACACGCCTGTGTTTTGGTGGCATTAAAAGAGACCAGATTATCATCATCCCACTGGGAGACAAGGCTTAAGGTCAAATCTGACTGCTCTACCATGGCCTCTCTCAAGGAACGAACTTCGGCCCCGCTGGTTTTTGCGCTGGACAAGTATCTCTCTGAAACTGTACTGTCATCTGCGTACCCAACAATACCAGACTGAAGTAGGTCATTGATGTGTAGCAGGAAAAGACTTGCAGAGAGAACAGACCCCTGAGGAACTCCGGCATCAACAGCCTTAAGGTCGGAAGAGCAGCCGTCAGCGACTACTCTGATTGACCGTTCACTAAGGAAGTCTGATATCCAGCTACAAAAATCAGCAGGGATGCCATAAGCAGGAAGCTTGCTGAGTAGACCAGCGTGCCAGACCCTGTCAAAGGCCTTCGAGATATCAAGCGATACAGCAAGTGCTTCGCCGTGTTTCTCGATGGCCTCGCCCCAGCAGTGCGTGACATACACATGAAGATCGCCAGTTGACCGTCCCCGGCGAAAGCTATACTGACGGTCACTGAGGAGATAATTGTTTTCAAGGTAGTAGGTCAGCAACTTACTGTTCAGTACCCTTTCCATAACCTTGCACAGAATGGAGGTAATGGCGATCGGACGGTAATGGGCAAAGTCTGCACGGTCGCCCTTTTTGGGCACTGGTTGCACATTTGCGAGCTTCCAGGATTTTGGTACGGTCCTTTTTTTAAGAGAAAGGCGGAACACACATGTCAACACAGGAGACAGTTCAGGCGCACACTGCCTCAACACTCTCGCTGGAATGCCGTCAGGCCCGCTGGCCTTGTTCACGTCTAGACTGCATAATACTCTTCGGACCTCTTTAATGTGAACTACGATTTCCGGCATCGAGGAGTCACAATGAGGCACAGTAGGTAGTTGCTTGGAGCCAGCGTCCATACGTGAATTGCTTGCAACGAGAGATGCAAATAGATTTGCTTTCTCACCTGCAGAGTGAGCCAGCGACCCATCAGGTTTTATCATTGGAGGTAAAGTGGGTCGACACAAATTCACTTCAGCCGCTTTGGACAGGGACCAGAACTGTTTACTACCCGGAGGGTGCGAAGCCAGCTTAGCCCCAATACGTCTGACATGGTCAAAACGTGCCCCACGTAAAACCCGCTTGCAAAACTTGGCGGCAGAATTAAAAGCTCTTTTCCTCGCGCGAACCCTACGCGCTCTAACTTTGCGGTCGCGGGCTTTGACCCAGGCTTGGTAGGCAGACTCTTTACCCGAGATTTGTGACCGAGCGGGATGTCGGAGAATGGAATAAAATACTCCATCCCCTGCCGAATCACGTCCGCAACCACGTCAGCACAGCACGAGGGGTCACCTGAGGAGAAGCATACTTGCCGCCAAGGATAAGACGCAAAAAAGTGCCACATCTCATCCCAGTCTGCTGACTTGTATCGCCATACTCGCCTCGTGCCTAGATAGGACTCTCATCTGGAGGAGAGCAGGTCGATATGGATTTCACCAGACAGTGGTCAGACGTTCCCAGCGGGGCTGAGACCGATACTGAATGACTGTCCGGATCAGATGCCAGCAGAAGAACAAGAAAGAAGAAAAAAAAGAAGAAAAGAAGAAGGAGGAAGAAGAGAGAAGAGCAGAAGGTCCAAGCAATTGGGTGTATGGCCGTCAACATCCGGTACCCGCGTTGCCACATTCACCATCTGGGTTAGATCTAGCGTTAAAGCAAACTTGCGTGCCTCTAACCCGGCATGGTCAGTTTTCTGGTACGGGAACAACCACTCTTTATGATGGGCATTGAAGTCCCCCAGAAAGATGAGCTACGCTGTTGGGTACCGCTGCTGGGCTACGTCAGTCGACTCCACGAGGAAGTTAAAGAGCGCTGTTGTCTCCTGGTCACCGCTGTGCGATCGGTAGATGCCGATGTAGAGAGATTTCTCCACGCCAGTGTCCACAAGTAGCCATATGGCAGAAAACCCCGATTTCTCAAAGCAACGGAGATGACGACAACAAATTTCATCGCGGACGTACACACAAATCCCAGCTTGCTTCTGGAACTGGTGTTCAAGAGAGTAACCCGGGTAGTTGAGATACGCCACGTCCGACAGGGATGTTACCTTCGTCTCCGTTAGGAAAAACAGGTGCGGCTCCTCAGTCTCAAGATGGTGATGGACCGGATCGTGATTGGAGTGCAACCCCCTGACGTTAGTGAAGTGCACTTTTAGTGGGAGGAAGTGCAGCCGTTGTTTAACCTTGTTTTTCTTTGCTTTGGTCATAATTTGTGTAGAGTTGTTGGGGGAAAAATTAGACTTGTCGAGGCGCTGCTCAGTATCCAAGTGGAACACTAGAGCTAACCAAACCTATGGGGAACTCATTTGGAGACTGCGGGGACGCCCGAACCCCCCCGGATATGGCCACCGGGTCCTCCCATCCAGTCGCCGGCTGGCACGGTGGAGCATACCGGGATTTTTCGCGAGTTGGCGGGGCAGCCTTTGGCACGTGGCTGGCGTGCTACTTGGGCCCCCTACTGACTGCGGTCAGCCAACGGCTGGCACCGTGCTTCGGATCCCGCTACCCTCCAAAATGAGTTACCCGGCTAGTTATGCCCAGAGACTAAGACCGGTTCTGAACAGCACAACTGACAATCTTCTTCTCCCCCAAAGGCACTGGCACTCCCACACACCGACGGAACACAGCAAGCTGCTTGGCGCCAGACTCCGGTGGGATGGTGGTCGCGAGCCAGGCGGTCCCTTGCGGAGCTAACCACCGCTAAGTGGGATCGTTCAGCCATACCACGCGCAAGCCCGTGGTGCCGTTGCCTGGAGTGGACCACTAGGAGGTAGATCCCAACCACCCCAATACTGCGATTGCGGGCCAATCCTTTAAGAAGGAGTCCAGCTCATCCAGCCATCTCTTCTATTTCTATTCTATTCTATCTCTTCTATGTCGTGTAGTCGTCCTGCTGTTTGGGATCCACTGAGTAGTGGCTTTTGGGTATTCCTGCTCCGACATGCGACAGATATGGCCAGCCCAGTTCCACTTTAGCCCAGTAGTTGTGCGGCCAGCGTCCGCTATTTGTGTTTTGGAACGAAGTACATAGAGTTCCTGCGGTCTGTGAGTTTGAAACTTAGTATGCTTCGTTCCATAGCCCGTTGGCAGACCCGAAGTGCGAACTTTGACGTTTTATAAGAGAATATGTATGAGGTCCGTAGGTGAGGGTGGGAAGAATGCACATGTCCATGAGCTGTCATTTTAGTGAAAGTGGGAGTGGTTCTTACATGAGATATTTTACTGACCAATAGTTCTTCCAGGCGTTGGATGGAGAGGGAGAGGAAGGCCAAAGAAAAGATGGATGGATTGTGTGAGGAATGATATGAAAGAGAAGGGAGTGAATGATAGCGTGACTTTTGACAGGGGAAAATGGAAAGAGAAAACGTGTTGCGCCGACCCCAAGTAACATGGGACAAGGGCAGGAAGATGATGATGAGTTCTTCCAGGCGTTTTCTATGCGTCGAGCGACTTATTTGTCCTGTCTCGCCTGGAAGGACATTATTTGGCCGAGGTAAATGTACTCATGGACATACTCAACCTCCAATTCCTACGTTTCGTTTGGTGCGGTTCGTCATCAGCTTTGTTTTCGACATGTTCATCGCAAGTCCGACTTGTAGACTGGCGTGGCTCAGTTGTTCGAGCATTTGGCCTAGCTCAGCTGCGGAGGAAGAAAAGAGGGCAATGTCGTCGGCGAAACGTCGATTGGTCAGTCTCCTTTCTCCGATGACAATACCCTTGTCCCGCCAGTGTGGATTAAATTTTTGGAAAGACTTCTTCCAGCGTAGCTGTAAAGAGTTTGGGAGACAGCGGATCGCCTTTCTTGACTCCTCGTTGAATTGGAAAGGATGGCCCGGTGATATTTATGCGGATGGCTGCATATTGTTAGATGGATGTATATTGTGATATATTTTTTGGAATAGGTGTGAATAACTGGGTTCTATTTCATGTGTTTTGAGTGCCAAGAATATGGCTTCATATGTTAGGCTGTCGAATGCCTTCGAGTAATCCACAAACGTCAGTTGAACTCTTGATGTTTTTCAATCACCTGGTTTAGAGACTGGAGGTGGTCAGAAGTCGAAAGGCCTCAACAAAATCCAGCCTTTTCGGAAAGTTGGTGGAGGTCTAATGTGCCTGATATACGGTTTTCAATAATTTTGACAAAAATTTATAGACATGTGAAACTAAGTTGATAGGACGATAATTCCCAATTCAGATTTATCTCCCTTTTCATGTAGCAAGATGATATTGGAATGACAGAAATTCCTCGAGAATGTGGCTATTTGGCTGTTTAAAGTCCAAAAACTCAAACTCTTATATTAGAATATAAACTACTATGAATAGTAAAATAAAGCAGGAACATAAATAACAATGGTTTCGCAATTCGGCAAATTAAATTAAATTTTATTTAAACCCAATTTTTTCCATCTTTTTCTTTTCCTGGCAATGACCTACTCTTCTGTCTGCATGATTTAATAGTCTTCGAGGAAAGGATGTCCCCACTTTCCTATAGAGCATTTGCCATAGCCGATGGTTCGCCAATACCCTGAAAATAATTTTAATAACATACAGGTCAGTAGGTCACCTTGTTCTTAGCAAAGATAATGGAAAATGCTTAAAAGGCCGTTTGTCCATCGCCACTGTCAATGGGACGTCAACGAGAGTGAGATGGCAGCGCCGAAGTAGCAATTCATACATTTAGTATGGCCGCGTGTCTACCACACGTCCGTCACCCGTGTACCGGGATCCCTGCCCCCGAAATTTCGAGTAGTTCAGCGCTACCGCTAGAACTGGGCCCAAGATTGTGACGGACTGATGTGCCGGCTGAACAACAAAACATGTCTGAACTTGTCCACACATTGCCGTCGCACCGGCGCCGTTTATTCGGCGGCGTTTACTTTGTCTATAGTAACATATGTATAGGCCCGTAAACACAAAAATCAAGTTAGGTCGCAAAAAATTGCACGGTAGGTACTGATTTTTTGGGGTGTTGTTAGGACAGACATTAAAAGTGTAAAACCAAGTTTCCAGCTTCAAAACACTGGCGCTAACTGCGTGTTTCTCGAAAAATCTCGAATTTTTCGGACTTCTTTCATTTTTTGACTTATAACTTCTAAAAGTTGCGTCCTATTTATTATAAGTCACTTTTTATAAATTATTTATAATTTGCTACAATTGAGCGCAGCCGTAGCTCTGCAGGTCCAAAAGAACTCGAGATATAACACTTCAAACATTGGCAATTTTTTCAAAAGAGTTCAAAATGTTTGTTTAAGTCGTCTTCCGAACACGATATCGGTTGAAATACTTATTTGTCGCCTCCTTAGCCATAGCTGAGTCAGATGAAGAAGATAATTTCGAGGACCCTTTACCACTAGATCGGACAACAAAGGTCCAAGAAGAGCCGTATGACGAACCTGAGCCTTCCAAAAGGACACGACGGTCTCGCTAGTGCGTAAAGGTAAGCCGTATATTACATACCTACCAGAGGCGAAGCGCGCTAACAACTCCATTCTTACTAGCTTCTCTTTGGAGGATCGGAAGAGTAACTTCACCTACTACCATTTAAAAATAGCACATTCAGTAATGTCTATGTACGGTTCACGGTTTATTTAATGCTTCTTGTTTGTAATGTTTCTAGTTTCCCGCATAGGATCCAGCCTAAACGAGTCTGCTGGGCCGTCGGTGTTTGAGTATCTCCTTTTAGGACCCCTTCTAATATCACCTCAGAGTAGATATCCGCTCCCAGCAGTAAGTCTACGTTCCTTGATAAGTAAAAATCAGGATCCGCTAGTGGTAAGCCTTGTAAGTGAGACGTGTTGCTTTTCTCGAAAGTTTTGTTCGTTATTTTTTGCATTATGAGGGCGTTAGCGTGGAATGCGAAGTCAGTGCAGTGTGATTTATATTCCAGATCTAATCGTCCTTTACAATCTCCCGATATAGTTCCCACGCCGGAGATCGTGGCGTTCAACCTTTTTCTAGGAAGTTTCAGTCTTTGCGCCGCATTCTCTGTGATGAGGTTTACTTGTGACCCTTGATTAAGTAAAGCTCGCAGGTTTATAAAGTCTCCCGTCTACCTCTTTACTGGAATTTCGACTGTGGTAAGTAAAATTTCCGTAATGTTCTTGTTTCTTAAATGGTTCGAACTGTGCTGATCAGCTGATGTTGAAGGTCGATGCTCCCGTTTTTGGAACGCTGATCCGTATTGTTGTAGTTTATGTTAGACCTCGGTGTCAGTTTTAGCGCTGTGTAATGTAATAATATATGATGAGGTTTGTTGCACTCTTTGCAAGTTTTGTTTGACGCGCATTCGGTCTCGCTATGCTTATACAGACAATTTTTGCAAATCTGCAGTTTCCTTACTGTGTCATTTCTGTGCCGTGTGTCCATATCGATAAACTTTGGACATTGCATTAGCACATGAAAACCGCTGCATAAAGGGCATTTACTGAATGACGTATGATATATACTAGACAAATCTTTTCTGTTGGATTCAGGCGATTTTTGCGAGTTGTATCTTATTTTGTTGTTGTAAGCTGGTTTCTGTTGACTTGTAGCTTCTATCTGGTAATCTCTAGCTGGTTCCAGTACCATCAATTTTGACTCCAGAAAGGACAAAAATTCACCTAACTCCGGGACCTCCTTTGGGTGTTCTAGCTCTCTTGTGTACTCGGCATAAGATGTTGAGTCCAATTTCTGTCCCATTAAATACACAATAATCGGATCCCAGCTGTTTAGACAGATAGTTTGCAGACCATTCATACACTCGTTGATTACGTCATGCATTTTCTTCAAGATAGCGCCGTTAGCCTGATGAACTGTCGGTAAATGCATCAAAGTATTCATTAGGTTCACAAATTGAAGTCTTTTGTTGTCATATCGTTGAGTGAGAATGTCCCATCAAGTCTCATAGTTTTCTCCAACAATTAGATGTTGAACCAGTCGTTCAGGCTCTCCTTTCAGTTTGGATTTTAAATGCTGCATTTTCTGCGACCTTGAGAAGTTCACATTGTTGTGGATGGTCTCCAGAAACATATCCTTGAACGTAATCCACTGGCTGTAGTTTTCAGTGAATTCTGGTAATTGGATTCTTGGCGCAGAGTTTTGGTAATGCGTTCCGGTCCATATTTTAGACTTTAGGGACCTTTTCAGTCCGTCATATTGTCGTTCCTTACTAGCGAACAGTTCGTTGTATACTTCGTTTGAACCTTTCAGAATAGCTTCTAGTTCCCAGTGAGATTTTTCTACGGTTTCTCACTTTCTTTTCAGTTCGTTTAGTTGACCTTCTAGCTCCCATTTTTCTGTTACACAGTCTACATCAATCTTCGACATTGCCCGCTCTAGTGCCCTTATATGGCACTCTTGGCGATCCAGTAGTTCTTTGGTCTTGATATCAATTCCCTGAGGATGCGGGATGACAACTTCTCCTTGTTTCCCATCATCACCCAGTAGCCGTTGCAGTATGTCTCGTCTAGTAGTTTCGTAAAGATGCTTTGTTTTTTCGTGAATGTTCTCAGTGAAATATTTAATACCTTTATCCTCCCGTTCCAAAAGTAGAAGGTGCCTGCTTGTGATATCTTGCCAGAAATTTTCCAATGACACAAACCTTTGAGCTAAGTATTCCTTTCCTTTCCGAGTCGCACTGTCCTCTTGGTAGTTTGAACAAAGTCGCTTGATTGACTCGAAAACTTCATTTTAAAGAGTAATTTCGCTCATCTTGAGTTTCTCGATTAGCTAATCGAAATAAGTTTAGTAGTTGTATATATTGTAGCCCCAGCAGCGGTAGTAGTAGCAGTAGTGAATATAGCAGTAGTAGTAAGTATAGTTGCAGTTAGTTCTGGTGGCTGACGGCTCCTCTAGTTGTCGAAGGGTCGTCCAGCAGTTGAAGTTGGTTCCGGTACTCAATGTGCCTGTACTCGAGATAGGTATATGCGCCTTCTCAATCCAACTGGGGCGACCCTCTTCCGGGAGACCAGCTGAACCGATTCGCTACCGTAACAAGAGAAACAAATACACTAAGATACACGAAGGCTCGAAGGACCATTAAATGTAAGGTCCGGAAGTAGTAGGCACCTTACACTTGTACGATGAGCAAATGCTTGTGCGATTAGCTTGTTGATGATGTGATGGTTCGCTCACTTGAAGTAGTTAAAGTCAGTTTAGGTGAGTTGACGGAAACCACGGATTTAGTAACACTCGAAAGTTTATTAAGTAGCCCAATTTACAAGTAAAGATTGGATGCTAATCCGCAGTGCTCGCGCTAGTAGTAATTTGTCAACTAACTCGTCGCTGCGTATGCAGTTTGACACATTGTACGTGAACCGTACAGCCTACGATTGCCAAGTAATATATATTCCAACAACAACACAAATTGTTCTAAATAAGCTGGCGCCACAATGTGATAATCGTATTCGAATGACTATTTATAACTAAACAACTTCTTCTTCGGCTTCCCTCCTACGAAATATCAAGCCTCGCCACTGATACCTACTCTTACGTTGTAATTTATTACAATAAATACCAATTTACATTGTGTTCTGTATTTCAGCTGAAGTCCCGCCATAACTTTACGTTCAACGATCCTAAATAACTGCTCTACATCTTCATCTCCTAGGAAAAGCATTTTTGCCGATATACAACTAAAACTACAATTTTGAACTTTTTGTGAAAAATGGCCAAAGTTCGAAGTGCTGTATGTCGGGTTCTATCACGCTGAATGCGTGCTGCTGTATCACGTAGTTAGCACAGATATTTTGAAGCTCCAAACTTGGTTTTACATTATTGATATCTATCCTAACAATATCCCAAAAAATCAGTATAGTGCAATTTTTTGTGACCTCGGATGTTTTAAATGACTGGCTTAATACTGAACCGCCGAGTTCGACCGCGGTAGACAAACGATTGCCGTCAGCGGGGCGTGACGTTTGGTTCAAATAATCTGGTTTCTCATTGACGCCCCGTTAAGGGCCTATGCCCAAATGGCTTAGCATGATCCTCCGTTATGTCGAAAATACTGCAGCATTAATTTTGAAATAAATATATGGTATAGATGAGGATTGATTAAAATTAAAAAAAAAACACGATTCCATAAAATTTTCTCGATGGAAAAAAAATCCAAAGTTACCTCCAAACCGAACAATAAACCACTGGTATTCAAAAAATACTTCAAATTAGATCATGAAACTTTGCATACTAACTGAACTAACTATAAAGCAGGTCTTGTGTTTTTTTTATTTTTTTTTTAATTACCATTATTTACCAATATTTAGCAATTACCTTAACTATCGGCGCTTCCTGCCGCCCAGCACCGCACTCAGTCCCGCTCTCACTCAGTCAGCGCGCAGTATCGTGCGAGCGAGATAAAAAGTGAATTTTAGCTGAGGTAGTATAGGCTCTTAACGGTGGCGATGGGCAAATACCCTTAGTCTTAAACGACGCTGCGGACGCGCATTCCATGCTTTGTGAATAAGACATTTATCTTTACGTAAGCTCCTAACAAAAAAAAATAGCCACTTTAATTGTTTTTTTTATTAGCATTGTTATCCTTTTATGGAACGAAGAATATTTACATATTATTATTTACATATTCTTCCTTATTTTCCTCCAAAATAATACAACAATACTTACGATATGAGGTTCTACAATTTTCTAAATATCCGTCGCAATACGAGTCCACAGTTTTCATTTCGTATTCGCTATGCATTATACAAACGGGCATAGGTACAGCCCTGCAAATAGCAACACATAGTCTGTTATAGAACATAAGTAAAGGACAACATCGTAAATCGCCCCAGGACCAACAAACATCTGACCTACATAATAATTATAAATATATTTTATTATACTAATTGCGAATATCTATATGAAATATATATTACTAGCTTTTGCCCGCTTCGCCCGCGTCGATGTCGGAAAATATGCCACGGGAATGTACTACTGGGATTAAAAGTACCTACCCTATGTTCCGTAATACTCTATTAGTTTACGCGGCGTACGCCAGAAAGCTCGAAGTCGACATGAATTTTTTTCAAACATCATATTACAGCCAATTTATAAAAAAAACTTAATGAATTATACACCTAAAAATTAAATCTTATGAATCATTCCGTCTATTGGTGAAAACCGGATGAAAATCCGTTCGGTAGTTTTTGAGTTTATCTCGTTCAGACAGACAGACGCGGCGGGAGGAGTTTGTTTAGTTAAAATTATGTCGGTCACGCTCTAATAACAAATAATAAATAACTTTTGATCGAGTGGACCGATTTTAATAAAAACTTGTTTATAAAGAAAAATCAACCGACTTCCAAAAAACACTACAAAGTGAAAAATAACTTTAATTTCAGAAGTTGGTGTCTTTGGTTTAGTATTTTCGTATTTTGCCACATACTTCCGAAATTAAAGTTATTTTCACTTTGTAGTGTTTTTCATGGAAATCGGTTGTTTTTTTTTTATAATAAGTTTTTATTTTCCACTTTTTAATGGTGGTACCTACCTCACCCAAAGTATACACTACTTGCTAAGTAAATAACAGTGACAGGAAGTTATTTTAACATCATCAAGATCATTATCACTAGAAAAAAAAAATTGAAAAAAAAATACGTATTATTGAAGCTAACTGAAAAACCACTCGTCAGAATTTGACCACATTTATATGCGACCACCTCACCCTTTCAAATAAAAACTATGTAAAAAGGCAAACATATGTCGCGCTAAGTCGTGTCAGAAGTTTGGAAGGCATAGTTTTATCAGGTTTGGACGCCGTCGCCAACAATTGCTTAAATCATCCACACGACGACAGATCGTTGACGTAATCTGTCTTCTGACAATCAAGGCCACACCTAACATACGGCTCAAGTAGCGCAATTTAAAGAATATTACCAATAAAATCATTTATAGCCAGAGTGCATCTCATGATTATTCCAATAAGCCCAAACATGGCTAGGATACATTGTCTTATTACGGAATTCCGGTGCCTACCTTCCGGCTTCATCATCAGATCAGTTCGATGGTACCATTTTCATCAGAACCATTTATTTAAATTTGCTTCGTCATAGAACTATCTTAATCGAGATATCTTATCGCCACCCATGAAACACTTATCATTGAGGAGTTCCCGTGGCCATCTGTGGTCTTAATCATAGTTTTACTTCACCGAATGATACTTTCTGAATGCAAATGCTTGACCTGTTGATGAAAATACCAAAATCGCTGTGTATATGCCCATAATATTTGAGGAATTCCCCCAATTCCTCATGGATCCTATCATCAGAAATGGATTTTGATAAAAATGGGACCAATCTGGAAGTCTGTCCTTTCAAATAAAATAAGAATTTTCCAAATCGGTTTTTAAATGACGAAGCACTGAGGTAACAAACAAAAAAAGGACATACAACCGAATTGAGAACCTCCTCCTTTTTTTGAAATCAATTCAAAATAAAGACTGAAATGATAGCTCAAGAAATCAAGATACGAACTATCACTACATTTCCAATCCTTTAAATTTCTTAAAAAGAGGTACACAATTTTTTATATTATTTGTGATTTTAAAAATCAACCCCATATTTTCCCCCTTAGGGGATGATTTTTCAAAAACGCTGAACGCTGATGAATTCTTTATTTCCTACCAAAAGCATAACTTTGAATTTTCATATATAAACCACAAACTCCCTTAAACTTAACTTAAGAAATGCTAGGTTTCGCATAAAACTTTCATCCCCTATCTCACCCCCGTAGGATTATTTTTTAAAACAAAAGTAGCCTATCTCCCAGGATGCCATCCATCTCTTTGCCAAATTTTATTCAAATCCGTTCAGTGGTTTAGGCGTGAAAAGGTAACATAAAGACAGACAGAGTTACTTTCGAATTTATAATATTAGTATGAATTTTTCTACACAATAGGGAATATGCACGTAATTCAAAACTTATTATTTAATTAAACATTGTATGACATGAGTCATTTTTAATGGATTACTTATTTTACAATTAATTATTTCATGTTCCGTTTTTTTTTTGTGGAACGCATCACAAACTCAAAACCCGTCGCCTTCGACAATGCCGGAAGTGACGTAAAAAACTATGTGAATAAAAGTCTATTATTTGTAAAGTACTTTAAATCTCACTAAATACTTATTAAGGAGAATATGTTTCAACATGAACATGTTTGACTGATGATTCCTCGCCGGTAACGCCGACGAGCTCGCACGCACTTTATTGCGGTCTACAGTTCAAAACTCTAAACTTGAGTAAAAAGTGGATAAACCGTGATAAAACTATACTGAGTCTTGCTGTGGTATGTGAGTGTCAAACCCTGTGCAAAAAACAGTGATATTATCAACCAAGAACATTAAGAATTCGGATTGAACTAAGCAAAAAAATATTTTCGTAAGAAAAATATTTTCGACTACCATGAAACTTAGCGGAGTGGATGAAGTTGTTGATTGCAACTCTGTGATACGTAAGTTCGAATCCTGGCGATTGCCTACATTTCGTTTGATTTTGTGAAATATATTTAAAAAGTAATTTCTGCCCAAATCTTACGCTTTTTTACTTATATTTTTTGGACTAGCAATATATTATAATTTGCGATAGGTACATTTTTGGAAGGAAGTTCCTGACAAAATCATTAGAGCAACACTACTACTGGCAACATATTATAATAAATTCTTCAAACTCTTATTTATATTACTTCAAGATTAATAAGAGTACACTACTAACTCTGATATGTCCCTACAAAGAACGCCGCCCCCGGCCTCAAAATCCACCTTTGTTCATGGACAATCTCTCTCAGAGTCTGATCTAACGTCCGCCTCTACCCCATTCATAGACAAGCCTAACATTACTGTACGGAGCAAACGACAGCGAACTGAGTATCCATCACCCATGAGTAAAGAAGAGGACTGGGTCTCGTCTATCGCATTTGCTAACTTCAAAGCGAATCTTTTGGATATGCTGACTAAATGGAAAAATGAACACGACCAACTATTACACTAACTATAACTATTAGTGTTTACAGACTGGTGGGACTCTCTTCTCTTACGAAGGTGGGTAAGTCTTCATACTCACTTATCCAAATAGGCGGAGTACCATTGAACGAACAGTTCAATGGAACACTACCTACTTGTTTATTATTGTAAAAATATAATACTAACATTAGGCTAAGTTATACTAACAATATATGGAATTGTAATTCTGAAATAAAATATTTGAATTTGAATTTGAATTTGAATTAACTACATGGAAAACCAGTCAAGACGCCATCTTATCCAGATTAGCCGATGATGTGTGCAAAGGAGCAGTTCTTGTCCATTAAAACAACAAAATGTGAGATTGAATGAAGCATGAACTTCATTAATAGACAGTACGAAGACGTTGTCAGCAAAGTAGCAGCTTTGGAAAAAGAAAAAGCCGAGAACGCTGAAATTAATTTTCACTTACAGAGACAAATTCAATATCAGCACTCCCAATCTCGACAAGCTACTATCGAAATTCGTAATATTCCGCCTAAAGAAAAACAAGCGCCTGAAGACCTTGTATCCCTGGTTTCATCTATCGGAAAAGTAGTCAACATGGGCATACAGGCTTCTTATCTCCAAGACATATACCGTATGCCTGGGAAGCCAGAATTGATTAGACCGATTGTCGCTGAATTTCATAGTGTACATGCAAGAAATGCGTTCGCTAAATGAGAAACTAAACACTAAAACAATGGGTATTTCTGGTGATAAAAGACCTATTTATGTTGATGGTCACTTACCTCCTACTATGAGAAAATTGTTATATGATAGTCGTCAGTTTGCCAGAGCTAATAACTACTCCTGTTGGTGGTCGAATGGTAAAATACTCTTGCGCAGGGATGCCGCTGATAAACCAATAGAAATTAAATCTGGAAAGTGTCTCACGTGGCTGGCTGTTCCAAAATGACTATGCCCACTGTTCTGTATACCACTGTATTTCTATTGTGCATGCTATAATTTTAAGTTTTTATTAGTATTTTTCCTTGATCCAAATCTTACCTTAAGGCAGCTAACTAAACAAATACACAAGACACATACACCTACACTAATACACAATAAAAATACACATCACATTTACGTAAATTTTGCCTCTTATGATTTTATGAGTTCGACCGCTTCGGCTAGTTTCCCGCTTGATTGTAGGTAACCCAATTCGCGTTCCCTTATCTTAAGACGTCATTGCAGGTTGCTCTATGTCTCTGTAAACATTTATCCTATTACAAACGGCTAATTCCGACTTAACAACTACTAATGAAATTGATGACTTTTAAACAGCTCGCTCATATCTGTCTCCCCCGATCGATGCTGTGCTTACATCAAACAACCAAACCAACACTTAAAACTAGTCCACATTAATATCAGGAGTCTGAATAAGAACATGGACCAATTCATCACTATGCTTTCAACAATTAAGACTGAATTTGATGTCATCATCCTCACCGAATGCTGGCTCCGGGTCACTGGAATCTTACCAAATCTACCTGGTTACTCTTGTCATTCAACAACAAATAACCTTCTACAAAATGACGGAGTGGTAATCTATTCTAGGAATACGATCATTTGTACTTTAACAGAGCCCCCTATACGCGATGCTAACTGCTTGGTGTTCTACGTAGGTAGCACAGCTTTAATTTGTATACATATATCAATCTCCATTATACACCGAACTTGACAACTTTTACCAATCTCTAGAAGACCCAGTCCACTCTCTAATAAATGTTACTACAATAGCCTTAATTGGAGATGTTAACATCGATATTAAAAACACAAATAATAACCGTCATTCAAATAACTACCTTACCCTTTGCGCCTCACTAGGTCTGCTACCTGCACACACGTTCCCCACTAGATTTGGCAGATGTTTAGACCGTGAACTTCTGAAAAATAGAAAGTCCGCTACCATCATTGTTGTCGACACCCATATTACCGATCACCTACCTATAATCATCTGCTTAAAAACAAGACTTAAAAATATAAACTAACAGTCAGCCACCTCATTACGCTATTTCTACCCTGATCTTAAAAGTGAATTGGATAGTATATATTTTACTCCACGAACGAAACTGATTGTAACAAAGCCACACATTTGTTAATTTCCATAATTCAAGATGTCATTAGCAAACATAGCCAAGTCGTAAAAGTATCTAGAAAGACTAGGATTCTTAAGCCATGGATGACGTCAGGACTAGTCCGTTGTATCAGAAACCGGGACAGTCTCCACAAAAAATCAAACTCATCTCCTGACAATGACATTCTCTAACGAACCTATACCCGATATCGTAACTTCCTAAACACTCTTCTTAAAAAACTGAAAAGGGCATACGAAAAGAACCTATTGCTTAAAGCAAAAAACAATGTGAAAGCCACTTGGAAGTCTATTAAGGAAACAACTTGCTCCAACTCCCCCTCTCAGTCCTTTAGTCCACTCATTTCTAACTCTGTTCAATTCCTTCTTTGTCAATGTGGGCACAACCCTTGCCTCGGCGATTAACCCCTCTCCTGAGAGTCGTACTTGGTCCTATTCTCAATCATCACCAACACCATACAATTCCCTAGCTATTTTGCCTGTTGACGAGATGGAGGTAAAAGAGCTAATCGACAACTTACGCGGTGACTGCGCTACCGGTTTCGACAAAATACCCGCAAAAGTAATTAAACTATCCAGCTCCACTTTAGCTGTTCCAATCACGCACATCTGCAACCGGGCCACTGACACAGCTCCCTTCCCTAATGCATTCAAGACAGCTATCGTGCAACCAATCTACAAGAATGAAGACAGAGCCAACGCTAGCAACTACAGGCTCATCTCTGAGCTGAGTTTTCTTTCAAAAATAATAGAACGAATTCTCAATAACTGTCTCACCACATACCTGGAAAAACATAGGCTCATTGTGACTAATCAGTATGGTTTTAGACGGGGCATTTCTACAGAGGATGCAGTACTTGACCTCGCAGATACAGTCGTAAGAAAGCTGGATAGGAAACTCAAATGTTACGGAGTTTTCCTTGATTAATCCAAAGCGTTTGACTCTGTCTCCATTCCCAGATTGATTGCTAAGCTGGAATGCATGGTGATCCGTGCATGCATGCACAAATTGAACACAGTGTATCAAAATTGACTCTTTACATAGTGAGTGTGACGCGATGACGATCAGCTTTGGGGTCCCGCAAGGTAGCATATTGGGGCCTACCCTCTTCTTAATCTATATTAACGACCTGTGCCTCTTACCCGCTCCCAATTGCAGAATTTTCACCAACGCGGACGATACGGCTCTGATTGCTTACGATGACAACTGGACCATTGCTCGACTTAAAACAGAGGAGGCTCTTCGCCGAGTGATGGCTAGGCTATCGGGGAACTTATTGACCTTGAATATCGTAAAGACCAAAATCGTCCGATTCTCTCTTCCACACTGCACCCCCCCCCCCCCTGAGGAGAGTAGTATAGTATAGCTCATACATGTACTAACCATAACAATTCTGATCCCATTAATTGTAACTGCCTCACAGTCTCCTTTGTTCACAATGTTAAATACCTAGGTGTTCTCATTGATGACCATCTAACCCGGCGAGCCCATAGTGAAACTCTAACTAGTCATACCAGAAAACTAATTTATATTTATAATCAGCTCAGATATTCGGCTGAACCTGAGACCTTGTTTCTTGTATACAGAGGCCTCTGTGTTAGTGTTCTCACTTATTGCATTCCTGTCTGGAGAGGAACCTACAAAACATTATTTCTGCAGGTTGAACGACCCCAGAGGGCTGTATTAAAGGGTATGCAGTTCAAACGCAGAGACTACCCTACAGCTTTTCTTTATTGCGAGACCCAGGTACTCACAGTTCGCCAACTCTTCGTTCTACGAGCTATACTGCGTCGGCATTCCTCTCTTCCGCTTGAAAAAAATATTTCATCTAAACGCAAAGCGCTTCCAGTCTGTGACCCTGTAAGATGCCGGACAAAATTCGCAAGCCGTCATTACACTGCTCTAAGTAGACGTATCTACAATAAAGTGAACAGCCAAATTGACATACACGCCGTACTCAAGCATGAATTAAAATACAAACTCACAAGTTGGCTGCAAAACCTATCATACGAGGACACTGAAGATATCCTTGACATTATATCTTAACACGTGTGGATGGGAAAGATACTCAAGGGTTGAAGCTTCCGTCCCTTCGATAATGCAGCAGGCTGGTTCAGGTTTATGACTTCCCACACCAAGTCAATTTGTTTTTAAGCACACAGCACCGGTATTCACTAATTTTACACTTTTTAGAGTTTTTAGCGGGAGTGTCTATTATGCGGTTAGCGGGCGTGTTTTTGGGGCGAGGATGAGTCTTAGACTGATCCGTAGTCGATTAGGATCGAATGAGGTAATTGAATGGGTTGAGGAACAAGGAACGAATGTCCTTCGGATGAGTGATTTATGTTGAGTGTTGCAATGTGTAAAACGTGTTTATTGCTTTAAAAGAAAATGCGTGATTAATTGAATAGAAGAAATGGCGCAGACAACGTGGATGTTTACGTGTATATTTTTCAATATATTTTACATTATTTAATTTGACACAAACAGATAACACACAACCTTACACTCAATACAACAAACATATACATTAACACTTACTCTATATCATAGACACAACTCTCTTCATAATTATTTACAAACATTCATCACAGTATTTCTTATTGTCTCTTGTCACTAGTACGTAAGTAATTCAGACATAGTAACACGGAGTGGAGACCTGGTGACCTGAAACACAGGCCATTGGCCTACCTTAGGCACCAGTCCCCACAGTATTTTCAGTGATGTAATACTTGGCAAATAATTATGGACCTAAATGTTTCTGTTAAATATTGTGGTGAATATAAACGTATTTATTATTATTAACTTGTTGTTCATGTTTGGGACGATGTATGGGAGAACATGTTTTCCAACTAAAATGTTAAGTTTGTTTTTGGGATAAATTCATCCCAACTACGGAACCCTTCATTGTGCGTGGTCCGACACGCACCTGGCCGGTTTTAAATAAATGCTTTGTAAAAATCAAACTGATACTTCGTCGCATTGACAATTTAAACCCTGAAGATGCAGTGACTGCATTCGAAATGTTGCATAGCACGACACGCCAGCATCAACGATATTATACGTCGAGCTCTTGTCACCGCCGGCGTACCAGCGGTATTAGAACCAAACGGCTTGGTACGTGACGATGGGAAGAGACCAGACGGCATGACGTTGTTGCCTTGGAAGGTGGGCAGACCTCTGGTGTGGGACGCAACCTGTGTCGACACTCTCGCGCCATCTCATGTTCCAAGCACGGCGTGCTGTGCTGGCGCCGCTGCTGTGGTAGAGAACCCCAGGTAGCACTTCCCACCAGGCAAGATCGAAAGATTCTTCCTTTTCAATAGAGGCAGGCGCGCCACATTCATGAGCAGACGATTATAAGTCAACCGAAATTTGCTTCACCGACTAACAATGACGCTCTTATTGTGACAGCGTACGAAGCTCCACGAAAATAAAATAATTATGCCGTCTTGCGCCATTATAACGCGTCGGAAAAGAAGCCAGATGTGTAGTGTAGCCCTAGAAGGGGTTTCTTTTCATCGATAAGTCCAAAAACCTAAAACTAAAGTGATATTTGTAATTATTACTATAATAGTATTATGTAGTTAGTAGACAAAAACAATACAATCTCAAAGAGATGCAAAATTATACATTGCTTACAATACATGGGTACCATCTTGCACCACGTGAGCGATCACGCCATGTATGGCGTTCACAACGAAAGTCGTATGCGCCGAGCCAAAACTTGAATTCAGCGAAACTCATGCGTATCGATAGTGTTGTATCAAGTTGTAAACAAATGAGTATACAAATGTAATACTATAATCAAATTATCTTTGTTTGTTACCATCAATTATTGTTTATTGTGGATTATCAATTTAGGTTCTGAAATTCTGAGTGGGTTTTTCGTCTAAAATTTGGTTGCAGGTTAGCTATTTATAATGAAAACATGCATTTTAAATTTTATTTTTAAGTTTCCAACAGATCCAGATACAAGAAAACTTTGGATCGGGCTGAGCTTTGAGAATCCAACAGAGAGCACGTTAAGAAAACACACTGTTGGACTATTTATTCATAAAATAACATGATCCGATAACGTTATAAATACTTTTTAAATTGTAATTAGTACATTCATAAAATAAAATTGCAATTAAAATTCACAGGGTAATTCACATTAAATGAATTAAATTATATTATGTCAATACGTCTATGGAAAAACATTCGATATTGCCGTGAAACTTAAATTTTCTTTCATTTATTGCAAATTGTAGCTTTGCTTTACGTTTGTTCAAAATACGATTTGCGACCGTAACGGTTAATAATCTATATTCAATATTCATTCAAATTCTCCGAAACGGCTGGACTGATTTTGACGGTCCTTTCACTGGCAGATAGCTAGTGTTACGGGGAGTAACTCAGACTACTTGTATTTTAGAAAAATAATTAGGGTTCCGCGCAAAAAAATTAAAACCCATGAAATTGTGAACAAAAGTCGGATTTGAAAAATTCTTTTTGCATTTGGTAACCCAATTCTTGAGGATCGTTGTTGGGATCATTATAGGTTATTTAACATCACGCTACGACCCTTAGGAGCCGTGGAAAAAAAAGGAAAAAGTCAGATAGAACACTAAGCGAAAACAAAGTATGTACGTAATAGCGCGGGCGGGTGATGCAATGCGACGGGTCGGGGGATGAGGGAGTTTAATTAAAATGTGGCTGTTATTTTCGTATATTGTGTATCTTACGACTTCCACGCGAACGAAGTCGGCACAGCTAGTTTATATATATATACAGGGTGTAGGACAGCCCTCCGCAAACTAACAGGGTGCATTCATCTCCTTATTTTGAATCACATTCCACCGAAAATATTTTCAGGAAAATTTTCATTTTTTTTATCGATTTTTCAGTCACTCATTTATTTCAATGTGAAATTACATTTTCTGTACGTAGCACTCCATTTATGTAAATAAAACAGCAATGGATGTTGAAATACTCGACGGCCGAAGGCTCGCTGCGCTGCCGTTCGCTACGAGCGTTTTGCCACGGTAACGATACATTGCGTGTGAGGTAATCTTAGTATGATATACTGAATTCACCCCATCAGTCTGCGGAGGGCTGTCCCTTACACCCTGTATATATATAATTATATTATACTTTTATTTTATTAAATGTAATTAATTAAATAATGATTAATTAATTTAATGTCGATATTAAACAAACTCAAGAGAAAACGTGTTGCGCCGATCCCAAGTAACATGGGACAAGGGCAGGAAGATGATGATTAAACAAACTCTATTTACGGTTTACTTACAAGCTTGTGACGCATTTGATATAATCATCGTAGCACAAATCGAGCTGATTTAAGTGCATCCACTGATTTACTTCATAATGGAAACTTATGGTGCTATAACTTCCTAGATCCAAATTTAAAGCGTCATCTATTACAGACTGTGGCAAATCCGTGACTACCGGTTGCGTTTGGGTATCATCCTGCACTAGAAAAAAAAAAAATTAAGCATCGAAATATTATGTCACAAGTCTATATTTTTTTAGGAAATAAATATAAAACATCACGCCCGTAATCCCCGAAGGGTAAGGCAGAGGTGTACGTATAGTACCTACACCCATAATTCGCCAGTTATGTTTTAAGTCCCACGTAATAAGGGGCGAGCATATTGCCATCAACCGGGCACAAATCCACACTCTGGGCTGCTACTGAGAAATCCCTCAAGGAAAAACCCAATAGCACTGCCAGATCTGGGAATCGTACCCAGGACCTCATGCTCAGCAGTAGCGCTTGCGACCACTACACCAAGGCAGCCCACTAAAATAAACTTTGCGATCCCAAAATGTACCACCAAAATAACAGTTACCACCAAAAAACAAAACATTCACCAAATTACGAATGTTTTGCATAAGTATAGCATAATGAGCCTATAATATTTGCAGTGTTAGGACTCAGTTCTCCTCGCGGTCACAGTGCGGGTTGTTGGATGTCACATGTCCTCGAATTTTTGGTTCTAGGACATGCCGGTTTCGTGCCGTAAAGTGCCTGTCTGTGTTCAAACTCATGAATCTGGGAGCCTACTCTCTACATTTATTAGTAACAGGTACTTATGATAATGTCAGTTATATGTCCTTACGACAATGTCAGCTTTTCATTTTTCTAAACAAAATTTCACATCAAATGTTAAAACTTTAATTCCGGAAGTCGGTCTTTGGTTTTGCATTTTCGGTTTTTGCCACCAACTTTCGAGATTAAAGTTATTTTTCACTTCGTAGTGTTTTGTTTTGGAAGTCGGTTGTTTTTTTTAACAGTTTTTATTTTTTACTTTTTGGTTGTAGTATTTAAAAAAAAGCAACCGACTTCAAAAACACTACAAAGTGAAAAATAACTCTAATTTTGGAAGTCGGTCTCGTTGGTTTTGTATATTTTAGTTGTTTGCCACCGACTTCCGACTTGCAAATTGCAAAAAACGTAAGAAAATTTTTATTTCGCGGACTACCCTAGCGCATTCGCCTTAAGTACCACATTCAGAGACAGTCGGCGATCAGTTCGCGTCGTGTCCTGCCTAGCGTCATACCAAACCACGAATCCACTCTTGCATGTCATCACTCAAATTCGTCAATCATTCCAATTTATAGCTTATGACAATCACATAATAGTCACCTTGCATGGACATGATCCGATCTTGGAGTGATCACTCCAATCATTATTGTAGGGTGGTTGCACCGGTTGGCGACCACTTAGTTGAGTTGCTAACTTTAGACGAGTCAAAATATACACCATTTACACGCAAAATAGTTGGCGACCATGTAATTTAGTCCTAAATATAGTCAAGTTGTGAAATAAAATATAAAATATCACACATCTATTCCCAAAATTATGAAACAATATGGGAACAGTGCAAAAATAGCCTAAATGTCAGATAACGACCACTTTTTTCAGTTGACGACCACTAGTATGCTAGATTACGGACACTTTTAAAAAAATAAAAATAAACTAATAAAACAACTTTTATTCATAAAAATATATTTTATTTTTCACTTTAAATTAAACATAATTAAATATCAAATAATCATCAGCAAAAATATTATTTAATCATCTGATTTATCGTTTTCTATTAATTGAATAAAAATATTTAGTAGGAAACTGATTCTGTCTTCTTTGTCTTTTAATTAATTGTTTACATTTTGAGGTTTTGACAAAAACTTTCTTACAACCGCCTTCCGAGAAGATTTCAGTGGTCCGAAAACAGTTACGTTCAAGTACCAAGTTTGTCTTGGACGATCGATTGAAGAGTATTCTTTAATCCATGGTCTTTGACATTTTTTTGACAGTACGCAGAAGTTCCTGCTTCTTAACTGAGAATCCGCGCTTGGCAACACTTAAAGGTCACTCTTTTACCCGCTTTTCACCATCCTCTCCTAGTACAGATCTGGTTTTCTAGTCTCGATAACGTCACGTCTCATTCCCACTTAATCGATCCTGTATCGTCGTTCGAGGAATCCCATATGCACGACAAATCTCTCCTATTCCCTTTCCTTTTCCCCGAATGTCATGCAGAGCTTTTTCTAGGTATTCTTCGGTGTATTGGACAGTCTTTTTCTTCCTCTTAGTTATTTGCAGAACTTTTGAGGGCGTCATTTTTTTTTATAATCTTTATCTGGAAAAAGGCTTTATTCGCGAAGCGATTATGCCAGCCTCGTAGTTTTACAAAATAAATGGGAAGTAGGTAATAAGTAAGATCTTAACTTACATAATTTAACAATCAAGTAATATAACTTAATAGTTAATTTAGGTTTAGACAAGATTATATTACACATGCCAACATCCTTTAACCTAAGTCCCGCTTTTGATTCTAAAACTGTCCGTTCTGCCCTGACCCGAACACATTCCAGGGCAGAATGGACAGTTTTGGAATCAAACTTGAAAAAAAAATACTATCACTTAAGTAAATAATAGGATTATTGAAACATATTTTACTTAAACTAAATCAAATAATCACATGTGGTCGAATCTGAACATACTTATGCAACAGCTTATATTAGTTTGCGGTGGTTCTTTTCGTACTAAATATTGGTGGTCGCAAACTACCATCGTAATTTTCGAACTGTGTTAGCGACCACCTATTTAGTACCAATATTTGTGAATGAATTAAACAAGTTTTATCAAGAAAACAAGTGGTTGTTTACTGATGAATCGCTTCTTTAGACTTTTACAACACCAAACCCTAAATTGTACAACCTTATATAAAAACACGGAGAACATAATAAGCAAAACAAAATAAAACTGTGTGAGTCAGAATACGACCACCTCGTCGCTTTCTAACGTATTAATAAAATATGTATTTCAGTAACCGACCACGGGTTTTAGTTTAATTTAAGGTAAAAATTTACTTATATGCAATTAATTAATTGAAATCACTACATAATTGAAGTACCCACGCTTCTAATTTGAGTAAATAACTTATAATAATTAACAAAACTTACCTTTGAACGCCGCGCGCCTTGCTAATTTTTTGCTCTTGCGCAGCACATCCACACACCACTGAATCAACACGTTAATTTAACGTCCTTATTCTTTACTTTGGGTCTAGCGGTTGGTATCATATTTATTAAATTCTTATTACGTAACTATTCAAATAATATTTAAGGCATACTCTTTCTTTTTATTTCCGAAAGAAAGGTTTATTATTTTTAATGAAAGAAACCTAGTCAGACAAGTGGTCGATTACCAGAAGTGGTCGAGAAACCGGCGCAATCACCCTATCTTATTACAATGATAATGAGAATCACATTTCAAGAACTTTACTATTTGGAGTGGTTCAATTTGGCGTGAAGCCTACATTTTTTGTCCATCCATTTGATTTCAGTGGTTTGGTTTTGCTTTCAACCGTCTGAATTCCAAAACTGATCATTCCAACTGACCGTGAATGTGGTATTTTAGTGCCAGAGTCCAGTCTAGGAGGTCTTAAAACGGTGTATGAAAACATCGTGAGGAAATCGGCTTGTCCTAGAACCAAAAATTCGAAGACATATGACATCCACCATCCCGCACTGGGCCCGCGTGGTGGATTATGGCCCAGTCCCTCTCACAGAGAGGAGGCCTATATCCCAGCTGTGGGAACATTATAAGCTAATTATGCTGAGTCTAGTCCAGTCCAGAGATATGCACTTACGCGTTGTCGTTGGTACTTTGGGAGCTTGTTTTCGCCTGAGTGATAAGCGAAAACAATTAATTGGCACCATTAATAGTATAATGCATAAAATGTAAAACACAAACTTATTTATTTCTAACATTACTACTGGTTTTTAATTATTCTTCGTGAAATAAAACCTCTCTAATACAGTTTTAACTGAGAAATCAGCTCATAGCATCAATCTTATTATACCCACTAACAATAAAAAAGTTACGTACCTACATACGAAGTAGGGGAGATCGAGGAGAGTTGTGACAGAGGAAAGTTGTTACAAAGTCCATTTCTCGGATTCTATAATCGTTAGCGAGCTGGCAACATCGCGTTATGTCTCTTTCTTGACGCACAAGCCGATGCAGTTTGTCGCGCCGGCGCCGGCGGGTCCCGGCTTATAATAATAATAATAATATACAAGGTGTAATATAATTAACGCACAAGCTCTTAAGGGGTCATTGTACTCATCATTAAGAACAACTTTTACTATGGGGCCAAACCTGAAATCGCGAAAAAAATATCAGCTGTTTCCTACATTTTGACGAGTTATGCGAACATAAATGTAGGAAGCAGCTGATTTTTTTTTTGTGATTTCAAATTTGGTCCGATAGTAAAAGTTGTTCATAATGATGAGTACAATGACCCCTTAAGAGGTTGTGCGTTAATTATGTAACACCTTGTATAGCCTAAAAGCTGAGAAAAAAAATACACCCGAAAATAATACAACTTTTTTTTTCAGAAAAGTTTTATAGTCCACAATTATACTTAGTACAATTTAAGAATTACATACAACTGTCACACTGACTCTTCAACAAATCTGAATCTTTTTTTTTTATTTTCACTTGGTAACTCAAAAGGATTCGAGGCATCCCATAGATTTTCGGTAAACGATATCGCAAAGGCCATAAAATATAGTCATATTACTCTCTATTTCATCGTAATAATTAATTTCACCCAAAATATTTTCAAACTCCATGTTTCGCGCTATTAATCACGACCTCAAGTCACGGACTGCCCACACTCAGATTTAAGCATCTCGAGTAACACACACCTATTGTAGACTTAAGTGTCGAGTTTCGTTTATTAATCAGTCCATCATCACTCGGCTGATAACGTAAACCGAATCCGTTACTTGAGTACAAAATTTTATTATGTTTTTTTTTTTATATTTCTCGGGACCCTAGGGTCCCGGACCTTTGAAAGGCATATGAGGGGCCGAAGCCAACTCGCAGAGGCCCGTTAGACGCTTTCAATGGAAATGAGGCACCAACCGACGATTATCCTTGTGCGTACTATGCAAGTGCACCCAAGGACAACTCCCGGTTGGTGTAGGACTATTGCAGGATATGGAGACAAAAAAAATATTGGGCTATGGGTTTGGATGGCTAAAGTGGACTGGTTATCTAAAACTATGGAAGGACTATGGCCCCTGCCTGACCAATGTTTGATAAATACAATACACGGATAAAATGGCAGGAGGTGACTTGCACACTCAACAATGGGCCCCCAGATTAATTATTATGTTTATTATTAAGATCATGACCTCAAGACCGTTATCAAGTGCGAGCTCTTGGGCTGAGGAACGTTTATTATGGACCTAAAACGTGCATAGAGCTAAGAATGTTTTCGGCTGAAATATGTCCATTGGCGTGAAAATTGTTACAACCCTCCTCGGTATGTCT
This sequence comes from Fissipunctia ypsillon, assembly GCA_947568875.1. Classification (NCBI taxonomy): domain Eukaryota; kingdom Metazoa; phylum Arthropoda; class Insecta; order Lepidoptera; family Noctuidae; genus Fissipunctia; species Fissipunctia ypsillon. The sequence continues at coordinate 8,531,688 of OX387664.1, read as the reverse complement.
GTACAAACCGAGGAGGGACTACTCCGACTGCAGCACTGGAAGCCATGTTGAGTTTACCACCGCTCCACCTGTTTATACAGCAGGAAGCGACGATGGCGGCGGTACGTCTTAATACACTGAATCTCTGGGGTAAGAGAGACACACCACACACCGTGCTGTTTGAGGGACTCAACAAGGAGTTCCCCATTACGAAAGCCATAAATGACCGGGTACCCAAACAATTTATCTTTGATAAAAAATACAGGATCCAACTCCACGAGGATCACCGATGTGAGGGTTTGTGCCCCGCGGAGCTGCGCATCTTTACGGATGGATCCAAAACAGGTAGTGGTACAGGTGCTGGAATCTTCTCGGAGGACTTCAACATGCACATAGCCACACCATTGGGTGTCCATAACACAGTGTTCCAGGCCGAATGCATGGGTGTTTCTTTGGCGGCTGCAGCCATCATGGCCAGGGAAGTTAAGGACCACTCGATCCGTATACTCTCAGACAGCATGGCTGTCCTGCAAGCGCTAAACAGTCACACAGTTGATTCTGGGCTAATATACGAGTGCCACCAGCGCCTTAACCAGGTGGGTAGCCATAATAACATAACCATTCAATGGATCAAGGGACATAGCGGTTCGTTAGGAAACGACGCAGCCGACGAACTTGCCAGGAGGGGGTCGAGCATGGCACCAATGGGACCTGAACCCATCGTGCCACTTCCCTTCGGGTACATACGCACTCTGGTAAGGAAACGCACCAGCGAGCAACACCACAAGCAATGGTCAGAGCAGGGTGAGTGTAGGCAGGCCAAGGAAGCAGTCCCTGCAATTGATGGCCGCCTCACGAAGCGGCTTCTCCGGCTAAATAAACAGCAGCTGCGTATAGTTACAGCAGCCATAACTGGCCACGGGTCATTTAATAAACACCTCTTTGTCATAGGAGTCACAGACAGTCCGCTGTGCAGGGCCTGCATGGAGGACGACGAGACAGCAGCTCATGTGCTACTAAACTGCCCAGTGCTCGCCACATACAGGGCAAAGTACTTCGGTAACCCAGGTACCCTACGTGAGATTGTCGGTAACACCAAGGCGTTGCTGGCCTTCCTTGAGGAGCTGGGGTGGATCGAATAATCGATTTTCCTACCCATCACGCAAAATACGCGCATTGACGTGGAGTTGCGGACACCAGCCCGTATTACCTATTACCTAACCCTCCTCGGTCTCCCCTACTCATTAAGTGTAATTAACACTATGACTATTTGCGATAACCGTAATGATGTCCGAGTTATAGTGATTTGATTTTAGTAATGGATATTATGTCTCTTTTCACCGTGTCTTTTTGCCCCTGTCACTTGAAATTCATCATCAGCCTAGGTTTTCGCAAAAATGGAGTCGTCTTAGGTTCTAACTAGCTGTTGCCGGCGACTTCGTCTGCGTGTATTTTGTATTTAGATAGATACATAGAATACTCTTTATATTATGTACATCATCTGCCTAGCCTTTTCCCAAATATGTTGGGGTCGGCTTCCAGTCTAACCTGACGCAGCTGAATACCAATATTGTACATGGAGCGACTGCCTATCTGACCTCCACAACCCAGTAACTGGGTAATACGATACCCCTTGGTAAGACTGGTTGTCAGACTTTCGGGCTTCTGACGACCCGTAACGACTGTCAAAGATCCACGAATGACAGCCGAGACCAACGGCTTAACGTGCTTTCCTAGGCACGGAGGAGTCTCGGTATGTAAAGATGGTCACCCATCCACGAACCAACCCCGGCAAGCGTAGCTTAACCTGATGGATCGACCCGTGCGGCTGTTATTACTTAGCCACGAGCTCCTCAACTCTTTATATTATGTACACCATAAATATATTACAGATATAAAAGTAGAAATTTTACAAGGGGTGACACAATGGGCGGTCTTATCGCTAAGAGCGATCTTATTTCATCATTGTGTTTATACAAAATCCAGGATGAACTGCCTATGTCTGCCTATGTATATCTGTCAAACATAACGCTAAGTTCAGTGGTTTAGGCGTGATAAGTTAACAGATTTACATTTACAATAATTATAGTAATTACGCGTTATACTGGGATCGGCCTGTCATTACTATCGGGACTATTGTCGCTAATAAGCCCGGTATAGTGGTGGTGATCGATTAGCGCGCCGCGCAATTACTGTCGATGTTACCATTCCACATGACGAGAACCTCGTGATAGCTGAGAAAGAGAAACAAATAACGGCCTGGTGGCTGAAAACCTCAATCAACATCTCTCGAGGCTCTCATTTGGCGGTTGGTTCAAGGGCCTGATTCAGAAGGCAGTACTCCTCGATACGACTCGCATCTTGAGGAGGTTCCTATCTCTGAAGCCCTAACCACCGGTAGCTTGCGACCCTGCTCCCGACACCGACGGACCACAATTTTTATATTTTAAAATGTTTTTTATACCTTTTTTATGAGAAAAAAAATATCAGCTGTCCCGTACAAAACTTCATTACCTACTCGACTTAAATGTAAGGGATGGCTGATATATATATTTTTTTTATTACGATGTCGGTCCCATGGAGAAAGTTGTTCAGTTTGATGGTCTGTACCACACTCTTAAATTTGACTTCACCTGTATGATAAACCATGTATGGATCTAACTAATGGACAATGCAGTAGTTTCATGTCCAATGACTCGCCAGTGAGTATTTCTACATTTGGGCCAAGCAGCATTCGGCGCTGTGGCTCATTCCCATCTTGAAAGTAAGTAAAGGGACTGAATTTCTGATCAAGCAGTCAATTGACATTTATATTGCCACCATTTGTGTCTGTAGGTACTTACCAATTATTGCCAAAAACCCAAAAAAATATATGCTAATCATCTTACAAGGTGTATGATGATCATCGCGTAAACAGTTACCATGAATTCAGCACATGATTACCCGACCTAGAGCATACAAATGTTTAAAAATCTGCTGTTTCATACAAAAATCATCAAATCATCAATCATTACTTGCCTACACGGTCAAAAGCAATTTTTATAATAACAGATGATTTTTAACGCTGGTAATTCAAACTTCGTGCTGAATTCACGGTGTCATCGCGGGCATTTGCGGTGAACCACTTTTGGACCTTATTACTAACGTAATAAGATTGAAAACTGATTCACCAGAAATGTCCGCGTTGGTACATACCAAACAATTTGTGCATCCATGTCTTTATACTGTGTACCTATACAGCAGCAGACACTCAATTTAAAAACAAGAAAAACTCATCATTACATAAAGTTCCCTGCCCCTGTTTCATGTTTATTACTGTATATATATATATATATACATGAAACAGGGGCAGTACGTATGGTATGTATGTATTTATTGTGTATATATCTGGTGCACCACTGACTACCTACAATACTGTCTCTCCTTCTCCCTTTAATCCATCTAAAGGTTGTCTGTAAAAGATCGCTTTTAATGATGAGACCGCCCATTGTGTCACCCTATGTGTAAAATTTTTACATTTATATCTGTAATTTTTATGGTTCCCTACAAAATGGTTGAGCTGTATGGTGCTGATCTACGCGTCATGTTCGTGAACCGGCGTCGTCAGTGGAGACTGGTCATCTCTTAACTGCCAGGGCTTATTTTTAATCTTATATTTTGAATTGTTTTTAATTATTTATTTTTTACATTATTCTCACATATAGAAGCAACAAGAACAATGTACCCAGGATTTTGTAATAATTTTGATTTAAAAGAGTGTCCATGGAGTTTCTTGCCCATTCTTCTCCACAGAGATTTACGTTTTGGAATGGGCGACTAGCTTCAATTTTCTGACTAACTGACTGACTCTTTAACAATTCAAAAGTGCCTGTAATTGGTTTAATTGAAATAAATGCTTTGAGTTTGAGTTTGAGTTATGGTGTACAATAAAGAGTGTTCTATATATAATAGTATTTAAGGTGCTAGGTAAGTACCTACTTACTAGGTTCTCGTCGATCAAAATTCCGAAATTTTCCGTAACTTTTGTCGCTGTCTGTACATCGTACCTTCAAGATAAGCTTCCAGTATAAGCTGATCTCGCATTGTATAGAATCTCCGTATAATGAGACGTCAGCTTATACTGGAAATGTATAGCTTGATATGTAGCCTAAACGATAAATAATTTACACAGCTTTTTACGTAAAAAAAGAAGTCATGTAAATGTACGGGCAGAATACAATTCAGGACTGAAAGTCAAGAAAAAGTGAATAAGCAGCTAATTGCCAGTAAATATTTTATTTTCGAAAACATTTTTACTGAAGATATCATAAACGATCTGAAAGGGTAGATGAATTTCTCCACTTGGGAACTTTATTAGGCTTCCGAAACTTAAAAAATTCCTGCCGGTCTATTTTCTTAAAGATAACCGGCCAAGCGCGTGTCGGACCACGCACAATAAAGGGTTCCGTAGTTGAAAAGAATTTATCCCAAAAACAAACTTAACATAGTAATTGAAAAACATGTTCCCCCATCCATAGATATACGTCACGGTCAATTCTTCAACTGCAAATTTAAGTTTGTAATCGCAAAAACATATTTTTTATGTGGTAAAACTACAAATTAACGATTTTCGGACTTTTTCCTTTACTTGTGCTGTAAGACCTTGCTCCACGCGTTCCTGAGAAAAAAGGTCTTGACAGACTGACAGACAGACAGACAGACACGGACAACGAAGCGATCCGATAAGGGTTAGTTTTTCCTTTTGAGGTAGGGAACCCTAAAAATGAGCTTGAAGTGAGTTGTCATTTCACCTGATGCTAGATTTTGACACTATTGACAGCTCACTTCAAGCTCACTTCACCGAAGTTTTCACGTTGAGATTTTGACAGAACAGATCGGCTGATTTTTTTCCTGTTTTTTTTTTTTTGTTTCAAAGCAATGGGATTGCAAGCAATTTATTTTACAAAGTTTTTTTTTTTATATTTAAGCATGGTCATTTCATTTAATTTTCAAGAGCTGAGAGGCGCGCTATAGTGGCCGCTGAAGGGATTAAGACCAGCGTGATTGATAACGGACACGGCGGATAGAAACGCAATGAGCCGCACTGGGGCCCTTCATTTGTTTCATTCGGGTGCGGATTTAGTGACAAGCGGAGTCTTAAATCTCTAGTATAAAACAAAGTTTAAGTTTACATGTCTGTATATGTGACCACTTATTTCTTCTAAACTAAATAATGGATATTGATATGGTTTTCACCACCATTTAGATAATTTATTTCGGAAAAGAAAGATAGAAATATAGGTTTATTTGTAACTTACAAGAGCATGCAAAAATATAAGGTAAGATAAGATTTATGTGTATAAAAATCACAGAAATCTGGATGTTTTGACATATCGCCGTTGCTGTGCGAAGCAAGGGCTCGCTAGTACAGGTGAGGCTGAAAAAAGATGACCCTTTTGCCGCTCGCTTCACTCATACACAACATCTTAAGGGGTCATTGTACTCACTACTTATAATTAACTTTTACTATGGGATCAATCCTGAAATAACGAAATAAAAAAATCAGCTGTTATCTACATTTTGACGTGAACTTAATAATTATGTAGGTAACAGCTGATTTTTTTGCGATTTTGGTTTAGTCCCATAGTAAAAGTTGTTTACAATAACCCCTTAAGAGATTGTGCGTTAGTTCCGGGGTATGTTGTAGAACCCCGAACAATGAAACTTACCAAGAGGCATCGTGTTACCGTGTAACTGGGTGGTGAAGGTCAGATAGGCAGTCGCCTCATGTAAAATACTGGTTATCATCTGTAGGTACCCGTTAAGACTGGAAGCCGACCCGAAAAAAGTTGTTAGATAAAAAGCTTGGCAGATGTTGACAATTCAACAGTTATGGTTTAGTTCCGTAAACTTCCGATTAATAGAGAGTGAGTACCAGATAATGCATCCACTCAGATTCCAGGCTGCTTCAGACAAATTCCTAATGGAAAAACTCAATAACTATTCGCCCGACCTGGGCATTGAACCTATAGTTCTAGCTCGACCACTAGAATAACAAGGCAGTCTCGTTTATTAAGTTACTAATTAATAATTGGAAATATTAAATTCATCCTCTAATTACCTTTTGATCTTCTAATTATGATCACCTTTTTAACCGACTTCAAAGAAAGGAGGTTCTCAGTTCGACGGAATCTTTTTTAAATTTTTATGTATGTTCCCCGATTACTCGAAGACGGCTGAATCGATTTGGAAAATCCTTTTTTTTGTTTGAAAGGGTATAATTTAATTTCTGAAGTCGGAAGGCAAAAAACGAAAATACTAAACCAAAGACATCTACTCAAACTCAAAGCATTTATTTCAATTAAACCAATTACAGGCACTTTTGAATTGTTAAAGAGTCAGTCAGTTAGTCAGAAAATTGAACTTCCGAAATAAAAGCTCCCCGCAGACAGGAGCAACGTGACGGCGCGACGCGAAAAGACCAGTCTTTGTAAAACAATCTGTACCGTTTAGTTTGGTCGCAGTAACTACGCTAAGGTACCTTGATCAAATTCTTAGATTAGACCTGTGACCAATCACGCGCGAGAGCGGCTGGCAAGCGCTACATCCGAGTTGGCCACAGTTACTAGGCGATTTTTGAGGAAATAAAAATGGAAATTCCTATTAATCGCTTTTTCCAAGCTCCATAGCCCAACCTTATGTTCTAATGGATTATGTAGCGACTGCTGTTAAAACACCAATACGTATGTATATGCACCAAACCGACCGACTACCCCGATATGGAAATTGAGATAATTATTTCACGCGATATTGCTTCAAAAATGGCGAATTTAAACAACGGATGACAGGAGCGCTTGTCAGATTATTTTTCTGGATATTTTTTGGTCAAATGATTGTGTTTTATTAACGTGGGTATGACAGAAAATTGAGCTATGGAAATAGGATTTATTGTATCAGCCGTGTTCAAAATGTGTCAGTTTAGAGCCAGGTTTAAGCCGATGTTATTAATAAAATTGGCTCATAGAACACTTGTGTCATTGTGAAGAGTTCAGACCACGTGTTAGTCCTGGGGGCCTACAACAAAGCGTAAACCTGAAGTATCCCAGTTTTTCTATTTCGTTCGGTCGGTTCGGATCCTACCAAACATCAAAATTAAGTTTGTTGAACAAACGTCAAATTGAAGTTCGGCCACTGAATCTTCATTTTTGTTTCTGTCCACAGTCACACGACACCGAGAAAAGTACTTGGGAGTTAACCTTCATCTGCTCATTTAATTAATTTTTTGGTCATACAGTATGCGGGTTAAAGATGCCGAGTGGCGATATCGAACGTCATTGGATCGTTTTAATAACGAATTCATTTTTCACTTTTGATTCATTTTGTGTTCAGAAAAGAAAGAAAAAAAGAAAATATTTTTTTTGGCACATATCACAAATACACACAATATAAACAATGATAAACTTAAATCTAAAAAAAAATACGTCGGTCACTACGAGTTAAATGCCGAATAAAAGACAAAACCAACCAAGTGTGTGTCACTCCACGCACAATGAATAGTTGGATGTAATTATCCCGGAAACAAATTTAACGTTATAGTTGAAAAACATATTCTCTATACATCGATATACGTCACGGTCAATTCTCCAACTGCTTATGTATTTATGTATGTACTGCTGTGTGCTGTGCTGTGTATGTAATGTATGTGTGTGTTTGTAATCGCAAAAATATATTTTTAAGATTCCATACGTCCGAATGAAAAAACCGAACCCTTATAGGATAACTCGTGTGTCTGTCTGTCTGTTCGTCTTTCACAGCTGATTTGCTCCACATCTACTGGACCGATTAAGTTGAAATATTTCTGTGATCCAAATACGAACGTGTAACGTAAATAAATAAATTTTGAATATGGGTTTCACTTTTGGGGGAAAACGGAAAAAAAAGAATGGACTTGTTGAGGATTTGGACTGCCTCGTTGGTCTAGTGGTCACAAGCGCTACTGCTGAGCATGAGGTCCTGGGTTCGATTCCCAGGTCGGGCAAAGTGTTATTGGGTTTTCTATCTGGAATTTCTCAGTAGCAGCTCGGCGTCTGGATTTGTGCCTAGTAGATGGCAATAGGCTCGCCCCCTATTACATGGGACGTAAACATAACTGGCGAAATGTGGATGTACTATAAGGTACACCTCTGCCTAACCCTTCGGGGAAACAAGGCGTGATGTTATGTTATGTTTTGTTGAGGATTTCAATTTTTTTTTTATAATTTTAAAATAAATAGTTTTAATATTATTAAAAGAAAATACTTAGATGAAAATTGACCATTCCTCCTTATCTCCGAAACTGCTGAGCCTAAAATTTTGAAACAAGTACCGAGAATCTATCGAATACATGAAAGTTGATTATCGCATAAATATCCGTATTTTTTATTGCGTTAAACTAGAAGCTTGATGTTTTTATAGCTCCAAGGGATCCTACGTATTTGATATTAATTTCAACTTGATACTTCCACGCGTTCCTGAAAAAAAGGGTCTTGACAGACAGACAGACAGACGGATGGATGGATGGCCGGACAACGAAGTGATCCTATTAGGGTACTGTTTTTCTTTTGAGGTACGGAACCCTAAAAATGAACAAAAAGTAAAGCGTCTGATATCTGGTTATGTAAGTTATAAGTAAGTAAGTTAAGTTGTTATAAATAGCTTATAAGCTGATTCACCATTCCAGTGCCCCATACCAGTCAGTTCCAGCCTTCCAGCCAACACGAGCAAACAGAATTAATCATAATATAACATAGCATCGCTTGTATTCCTCGAAGATATAACATAATTATCAAAATTCTATCGACAAAATTCTTTAACATGTCGTAAGTAATTACGACATACACAATAAGGCCCACTTACGTGTTCATGGGTTATCCTATATAACTCAGAGTTAACAGCTAACTCTGGATAATCAAATAATTCTTCTTGCGCCCGCCACCAAGAGTTAGGGGTAAACCCAGAGTTAAACTTTTAAATATTAAACCCACCGATGTGGGACAGTTACGTCGCTAAACTCTGGGTTAGTGTAAGTAATGTCAAAATAAATTGACGTTATGAGGTCCCGCGGATAACTTATTTTGTATTTTAAATTGTTTGAAGTTATAATAACTGAAAATTCGGTTCTATATCAGCAGGGAATATATTCATGAACATAAATACAAATTATAAAAAACTTAAAACTTGTTTTTCCTTGACGTTTTTGTCAATCAGTAAACTAAGTCTCCATACTCTCACATACGATCGATTAAAATCAAATGTCATGTTATAAAATTTATAGACAAGAAATTATTACGTATCGTATTGTAGTGTAAAAGAGATGTGTATAAGATTTCCGTTAATTTTTCGTTATTTCATATTTGGTCGGATTACATATCAGGCAATAGACACTGCAATCCTATTTTATGTTTCGTCGATTGAACTGAAATGTTCCCAACTCAAAAATCACTATTGTCAGGTTATCTAACCCGGTGTTACTTTTTAGTAGCGCAACGCGTAAGAAGAGTTAAAATGTTAGTTACTGTAGAGGCCTTAGTTGAGCCTGCGTTCCGCATGAATCCTCTTCGGATTATGACATTGGCTGATAAGACAAACACTGGTTTTATTTGGAATTTAGAATAGGTATAAATTATGACGTATAGTCATATTGTTTTATGTCAAGTCAGTGAAGTACTAGCCCTACTAATATAATGTATTGTGCTTTTCATATAAGCAAATAAATCCCATCGATAGTGCTACCGCGTTCCTATTTACATATAAATCCCCAAACACACCTCGAAGTCGAGACCCTACAGACAATCTACGTAGTGACCTGCCTGTGTATCGTGGCTCGTCACCACATTACTTAACTCGGAGTTTACAAACTCTACATTTATTCATTTAGCCCGACTAAACATGCAAGTGGGCCTTAGTAAACAATTGACTTTGAACCTTAAACGACACGCAAAGACAGAATACAGCGCCAGAGGTTCGAATTTCCCACTGCGACAATTGAAAACAATCTCCTTTTCTGATTACCCCGTAGAGAAATAAGTGCAATAAAACTATCATAACTCTGTATACACTGCTGATCATGAGATCCAGTTTTCAATTCCAAAGTGTTATTGGGTTTTCCATCAGAAATTTTTCAGTAGCAGCCCGGAGTCTGGATTTGTGCCCGGTAGATGGCATTAGGCTCGGCCCTATTTAGGGACTTAACACGTTAGCTGTCCAGTGTACCGAATACAGTACACGCCGCGTGGGTCCATCACGTCCGTGTACCGTTTACGGTACACGGGCCCCTGTCTCTTTCTATGAGCTCTAACATTATGTACTTGTGAGTTAAGTTGCTCTATTTTAGTAGAAAAATGATGGCAAAATGTGGGTGTAGGTATTATAGGTACATCTCTGCTTAATCCTCTGGGGTATAAGGCATTATGTTACCTTATGTTACACTGTATATTGTTGAAGCGATCCCACCGAGTCGATTGCGCAGGCTCAATCCGTTTGCTCGTGAAGGAGGAGGCGGGACGCGTGAGGGAGAGGCAAGCTTCGCGCCCTCACGCCCCTAGTCGCCGCAGGAGACGCCCTGGGCGTCGGGAATTGGCAGCCGATTCCCGGCCACCGTAGACGCGGGCTTGCGAACGGCGAGCAATGGGTAGCTCGCCGTCCGGTAAGGACCAAGCCCGAGTCGACGGCGCGTCGTGTTCCACGCGCGCCTCAAAGAGATGTCAGCACTATTGACGGGGTCCGCTAGGGCCGATGCCAGCTAGGGTTGCGGGATGTTCGAAAGAGTTACCGTGGCCCCGGCACAGGCAACAGAAGGAACACGGGTGGGTTTTAGTCAGTAAAAGTCTGACACGCCCTCCCGCTCCGCCCAGAGCAGGAGAAGTCATTTGATGATTTCCCATCCACAAAAAAAAAAAAAAAAGTATAAATACTGAGTTTCGAGTTAATATGACAGCGCGTTAAAATTTTTCCTTACTGTTCCTTACTGTTCTTACAGTCCTAGTGTTCCTTACTTGTTTTAAAAAACTTAAAGTGACAATTTTTATTATTTCCTTAGGCAAATATTGCCATGTTTCAAGTGTATAAGATTTTTCATATAATCTGTATCCCCTCTTTTCACCCCCACAGGGGTGGAATTTCGAAAAATCGTTTCGGATTTTTCCACAACTGAAATCAAAGATTTCTTATACCAATTTTTGAGTTAATCAAGCCACACAGTAAAATCCTCCTCTTAAAAATCTAAATACCCCTTTTCACCCCGTCAGGGGTAGTTTTGAAAAACCAATAGTAAGAAGCTTTATTGTATATTTAGGCAAATATTCGTGCCAAGTTTCAAGTTTATTAACCAAATGAATAATATTTTTCATCTAAACTATATCCCTGGTTTTCACCCCCACAGGGGTGGAATTTTAAAAAATCGTTTAGGATATTTCCAAACCTTGACTCAAAGATTATTCATACCAATTTTCGAGTTAATCAAGCTACGCAGTAAAATTCTCCCCTGTAATATTGACAGCCCCTTTTCACCCCGTCCGGGGTATATTTTCGAAAAACCTTGATACAGGTTATTCTTTATTTTTGGACTTAAGTATAAATACTGAGTTTCGAGTTAATCGGACTGCGTGTTAAAATTCTTCCATACATTTTTTGACACCCCCCAATCCCCCTCGTGGGGGTAGTTTAGAAAAACCAAAAATTACAAAGTTCATAATTTATTAAGATAAGTATTTGGGCCAAGTTTCAAGGTTATTAACTCAAGGAATAAGGTTTTTCATACAAACGAAATACCCCCTTTTTACCCCCTTAAAGGTGGAATTTCCAAAAACCCCTTCCTAGTGCTCCCCTACATTATAAAAGGAAGCCGTGTGCAAAATTTCACGTTCCTAGTCCCAGTAGTTTCGGCTGTGCGTTGATATGTCAGTGTCAGTCAGTCAGTCAGTCAGTTTCTTCTTTTATATATATAGATAGATGATATACCTCGTGGATAATTCTGTTAAACATGGCAGATTTGTTGCCATCTCTCAAAATCCTTCTGCCATGAGGATTTCCACACACAAAAAAATTATGTCCAGCAAACCTAGTAGCCACCTTACAAAGTTAAACTACCAAACACGGCATGTACCAACATTTGAACCTTCACAACATATACCGTACAAATTTTTTGCCGATATCACAATACTGCCAATCGCACATTCGATGTATCCCCGTTGTCCCTGTTAACCGTGTCCCCGTCACGGTATTTTTAATCATTTAATCATATTTTTGGCTGGCTGTGTACCCGTTAACGGGGACAGCGATAATGTAATTAAATTATTAAAAATACCGTGACGGGGACACAGTTAACGGGGACAACGGGAATACACCGCACATTCGCACCATAAATGTAGACCATAGAAACATGAGAAATTACATAATACTAGATGTAATAAAATTAACATAAACATCATGCCTTGTTTCCACTAAGGATTGGGCAGAGGTTTGCCTATAGTACACCCACATTTCGCCAGTTATGTTTACGCCCCATGTGATAGGGGGCGAGCCTATTGCCATCAACCGGGCACAAATCCAGACTCCGGGCTGCTACTGAGAAATTCCAAATAGAAAAACCTGGGAATCGAACCCAAGATCTCATGCTCAGCAGTAGCGCTTGCGATTAATACACCAGCGAGGCAGTCAACTAAACTCATAAAATTAAATTAACTGAAAACCTGAAAAGGGGACATTGGTATGTACTCATCATTATCAACAACTTTTAGTTTGGGATCAACCACTAAAATGCAAAAAAAAATCTGCTCCATAGTTCATATTTGCGTAACACGACAAAATATAAGTGACAGCAGATTTTGGTTTTCAGGGTTTAAGCGTTGGTTGATCATGATAATGAGTAGGTACATAGGTACTAAAGGGATCAATACCCTTTTCAGATTTTCAATTAGACCTCGTATGTAAAATGGTGACGTTTCCTTTCCAATTAATCTCCAACACCTTCGCTAGTTCGCTACGGCACGTTCGATCTCGCTTGATTAAGAAATGTCTGCATGCCTAGCGCTGCATGTGTGGGCGCCGCATTACTCCCACTGAATCTATTGAACTGAGGAGAAAAGGTCTCCATTACGAAGATGGGGTGTTAATTTTGAGAACTCTTTGAGTATGAAGGTCTTTTCGTTTTTTTTTTTTGTGAATTTTCTGCTTGTAGTAAAAAGGATATACTTTTTCTACCACAGAAAGAGTTTTATTTCAATTTCCAAGATAATAGTTACAAAATTCAAGAGCTAACAGTCTTAAAATAGCAAAAGTAATATCTACAAGTATATGAAAAACGGCCAAGTGCGTGTCGGACCACGCACAATGAAGGGTTCCGTAGTTGGGATGCGTTCATCCCAAGAACAAACTTAACATTGTAGTTGAAAAAATATGTTCTCTCATTATATTCTAACTGCAAATGTAAGTTGTTCGACTATTACTCGTTAACTTGTAAAGCCTACTTAGCTGTGATAGTTTTCCTTTTAACTTCGTTGTACATGCTACTACCGTACATTTTTTCACATATCCAAAACTAACCGTTTAGCTGGCAGGAACACACACACTTGATTCTATAACAAAAATTAGCACTTCTAAGCTTAAAATTTCAGAAACGGATCCCTTAATCAAAACATTGTCTTCACCAACCCGCAATATTTTTGAAATACCTTTCCAACAACACCCCACACCATGGGGTAGACGAGAAAAAAAACATCCCCAGTTTACGTGTACAGGAGGTACCCTGAAAATTTTTTTTTTATGATTTTATTTTACCACTATCGGCGTGATTTATATGTATATTCATGGCAAATTGTAGATTTCTAGTACTAAGACGACATACGGATAGACATGGCAAAACTATAAGAGTTCCTTGTTGACTACGGAACCCTAAAAAGGGAGGGGAAAGAAACATAAAAAAATGATTTTTGAAGTAAGGATCAAAGTTACATTGTAGTTTCAATTCTTCAATAATCTTGATAATCTTGAAATGATACACCTTTTCAGTACGACCATTGCTGTATTTAAATTCTCACACACATACAAACTTGGTACTACTTACTACTCAATTTAACAGTATAGACTTTAGACTTCTTAAAGACAACCTTTAGGTTCCGAGACACGAAGTGTACTAATTTCGAAAAACCAAGCGCCATGCATCAAAGATCATTTTTCCATTCCCTTTCGCTAAAAGACCAGTACTTTTATACGGTAACTGTCAAATGAGATACTTTTAAACTTCACGAATACACTGATACAAAAATCATTTGAGGCAAATAACATAATCGTATTAAAAAAAATCACTACAAATCTTATTAATACTTAAAAATCATGGCAATCTTATCACTTATTACGAATCGTTTTTACTCAACTGCCAAAAATTGAGGGTAATGTTTTTCGAGAGTATGTATTTACCTAATTTAAGAATATTATTGCATGCCTTAACCTTCCTCTGCGGCACTTGCGTAAAAGAATCCGACGTTAGTCTCTACATCAAAAATTAACTAAGGGCAAGAATAGTCCCAGTGGTAGCGGCCGCGACTTACGAGTTGTAGGTCGTAAATTAAAATCTAGACAGGCGCTTTAGTTCATGTATATTATTTCATCACCACTGCTCTCAAAACAGTGAATGAAAACATCGTGAGGAAACCGGCATGTCCTAGAACCAAAAATTCGAAGAGATGTGACATCTACCATCCCGCACTGGGCCCGCGTGGTGGATTACAGCCCACTCCCTCTCATCGAGAGGAGGCCTGTGTCCCAGCAGTGGGAACATTATAGGCTGGTTATGCTTATGCTAAGCAATAATAATAGTCACGGACGGGAGATGACTTTTTATCAAATTGACCTACGTCAAAAAATAACAGTTGTAATTCGAACATGCAGACAATTTATGTTGGTAGTCCATTTTGTAAACAATTAACTTACTCTATATTACTCTGACTATATTTTCAACAACTGGCTCTATGGACAACTTCACATAAGTAGTCCTCCAAACAAAATTACGATAATGGCGACCAATCCCAGCGGAGACGCCTTCGGCGCAGGAGATATTATAGTGCACATGTGTGTGCGCAGACACAGGTGCACTCTCTCTCCCCTCATTCTCATAGTCCGATTAATCCCCCCTTATGATCCCTGTAACACAGGTTTATCCTATCATGGGGGTCATTGATAATTTTTTTGTACCAGTCTATTTCCACGATTAAATTAAGTGTCAACCTGTATCTATGTAGGTTTTTATGTCAAATAATTATATATTTTTTTTTTTTATCTGTTTACATATCTCGGGACCCTGGGGTCTCGGACCTTTGGAAGTCGTACGAGGGGCCAAAGCCAACTCGAAGAGGTCCCTTAGACAATTTTTAATGCTGAGGAGGCACCAACCAACGATTATCTCTATATACACTTTGCAAATGCACCCAAGGAAAACCCCCGCTTGGTGCAGGACTATTGTAGGACATGGAAACGAAACATATTGGACCGACTATGGGTTTGGGTGGCTATAGTGGATTGGTTACCAAGAACTATGGAAAGGCTATGTCCACTGCCTGATCAATGTTAGGAAATACACGGTTAAAATGGCACGGGGTCAAGTCACCCTTGCACACTCAATAATGGGCCCTCGAAAACGGTCGCTAACACATAGTGTCGTAGTGACAAGGGGCAACATGTCCCGAGGTGCTTATCCGCGCTCCGAGCACGTTTGCTATTGCGAATCTCCACTCAAGCCGGTCAATAAAGGCAAGAATGAGGTAGGAGCTCTATTCCTCGTCAGCGTTCACTCCGGCCGGTCAATAAAGGCAAGCCAGAGATGATGAACATGACTTCTCCCGGCGATAGGGTACGTGGGGTCGCTACTGCCCAGCAGCTCGCCACATGCTGCCCTGCGGGTTTCTGTATCTCTCACCCTAGACCTGTTCCGGCAAAGTAAATTCTACCGGCACAGACCTAGAGATCGGAGCGCGCAAGCCCCATCACGACGTCAACGTAGAGATACGATGATGGGGTTATTATTATTATTATTAATCCGACAAACGGCTTAACGTGCTTTCCGAATCACGGAGGTATCACACCGCCAACTTCTAAACTCCGAGCTGTTACTAAGAAATTCCTAATGGAAGAACCAAATAACACTTTGCCCGATCCGGGAATCCAATCCAGGACCCCAGAACCCCATGCTCAGCAGTCTCACTTGCGATCATGAGACCAACGGGGCAGTCAAAACGGACGGATTTAGGTATACGTAATGTACCATCGTGAATATATAATATAAATCCTCATGATTGTATATTTCTATGGATTTTGATGCCTGAATTAAATCAATAAAGTTGGAATATCTTGGATGTCACGTTATTCAAGCTAATTTAATCTTCCTGAGAACCAATATAGGTACTTGAATCAATCATGTACAGTAGACTATACCCGCACTATTTTCGACAAAATAAACCTCAAAACACTAAGCTTTCTTTACATCTTACCTATCAAAAAAAGTATCAACATGTTTACCGCTCTCCATCAAAGGTAAAAACTATGTGTCATTTCAAGGTATATTGCCACGGTCTTGGTATCTTCCCAAAAACACATAAGTCTCTTGAATTCTCTGCATAAATTCAGTTTAGGAATAAATAAACACTAATCTCTTAACTCTAGTCACAGAATATGATTGTATAGAAGCGAGTTTCATAAACGGAACTTTTTTACGTTCGAAATAATCGTTCAAATTTTCGAACGATTTCATTTTGTCTGCTTTCGCGACAAGTTTAATAATTATCACCCATAGATACGAATTAAATCTTATATCATCATCTGCCTAGCCTTTTCCCAACTATGTTGGGGTCGACTTCCAGTCTAACCGGATGCAGCTGAATACCAGTATTTTACATAGAGCGACTGCCTATCTGACCTCCACAACCCAGTAACTGGGTAATACGATACCCCTTGGTAAGACTGGTTGTCAGACTTTCGGGCTTCTGACGACCCGTAACGACTGTCAAAGATCCTCGAATGACAGCCGGGACCAACGGCTTAACGTGCTTTCCGAGGCACGGAGGAGTCTCGGTATGTAAAGATGGTCACCCATCCACGAACCAACCCCGGCAAGCGTAGCTTAACCTGATGGATCGACCCGTGCGGCTGTTATTACTGTAATAATATGTGCGAAACGAGTATTTTAAATTTTAAAATCTTTAGAATTTACATTATGTTTAATTACTTTGCGTGTTCTAACTAGGCCCACTGATCGCATTCTAAATGCCTATAGCTAATCCCATAGTATCAGAAACATTCGACGCAGTCAGAATTTTATCGACTACGATGCACGTCGTAGGAAGTTTGGTTGGACAAAAAAGACTCCACGTGACTATTTCATCAGGTAAGCGCACAGACAAAGGAAATAACGCTTCTATGTATTTTTATTCTATGCTCGAGCCTAAAGTATTTTCAACGGAGACCTGTCATAAGCATGACAAATGCTTTCAAGTGATGCCACTTCACTAACAGCAGACAGTCTTGAGAAACTGTTACCAGCGCCCTCTACTTGCGATCCATCAATCATAGGAAATTACCACATTTTTTCACTACATGTTCTTGCGGATATTGATGCCTTTTCATATTTGAAACTATATAGCTTTGTGTAGTTAGGTATTGGAGTGGAGACAGTTTACTAGTATTTTTAACCGACTTCAAAAAAGAAGGAGGTTATCAATTCGACACGTATGTACATATGTATGTAATATTATTGGAACTGCAATATATTGACATTTGGTAATCTATAACATACATAACGTCATGTCTTGTTTCCTCGAAGGGTTAGGCAGAGGTGTATCTGTAGTACACCCACAATTCGCCAGTTGTTATGATATGTTTAAGTCCCATGTAATAGGGGGTGAGCCTATTGCCATCTACCGGGCACAAATCTAGACTCCGGCCTGCTACTGAGAAATTCCATATAGAAAACTCAATATATATATATATATATGATCCTGGTCGATTTCGACCACAGCGACTTGGATCTGACTATTGATGACATCGCTGGTGTATCGTCAGGTGACTGATATAACCAATTTTTGCCGTGAAAGTGCGTCCACATTCACGGCAAGTCAGCACCCCTCCGATGTAATTATATTGGATGGCCGCGGGTGGTCGGGCCTTGAGCTCGTCTCGTTTAGCATGGAGCTCGTCTGTACGTCGCCTTTCAAACGCAAACACCTTAGTGGTCACGGTATGCCTCCACAGTGACCGGTCTGCTGCCCTTGCCTCCCAACCAATAAAAAAAAACTCAATAACACTTTGCCCGACCTGGTAATCGAACCCAGGACCTCATGCTCAGCAGTAGCGCTTGCGACCACTAGACCAACGAGGCAGTCTGCGTGTCCCAGCAGTGGGAACATTATAGGTTGACTATGTTTATGCTTACACCACTCGTGGCCAGATGTTGGAGCCAACGTGTGAAGACGGAGTTACTGCATGATGCCTTGTAGAATTATTACAAAAATATTGACTTTATCGTAATACAAGGTGTTTTTTTTATATGTCATAACTCTAGGGTATGAATGAGACCATATCAAAGAATAAACTGACATATGAATTATTTTACAATTATCATTTTTCACACATAATAATTCGAGAAAGTCACAATTATTAATGTAAAAAAACACCCTTACGTGAAATATGACAACGTCATATTTTCTTAGCTTTAATTATGAATGATTGGTATGAATGAAAATGAATTACTCGTATTTATCAATGAAACTTAGATACCTACACAAATCGAGAGTGTTGATGATATCTTCGAAACTATGCATTTTTGGACCACATATTCTAGGACTTTTTGTTTAATTTTTTTACTTACAGAATATAACCCTAGAGTTATGACATATAAAAAAAAAACACGATGTATATTACTAAAACTTTTGTTGACTTTTTAATTGACCTATCATCGCCTTCGCCTAGTCTTTCCGCAAAGACTACGTTTGGGTCGGCTTCCAGTCTAACCAGATGCAGCTGAATACCATTATGTAACATGGAGCTACTGCCTATTATGACCTCCATAGCCCAGTTACCGGGTAACACGATACCCCCATGGTTAGACTGGTCGTTAGACTTTCGGCCTTTTGATTACCCGTAACGACTGTCAAAGATCTCTGAATGACAGCCGGAATCATGTGCTTTCCGCTTTTTTTTAGCCACGAGCCTTCTTTATTCGACCACTTTGTATGTATGTATGTTTGTGTGTATATCCGCGATTTTTTGCATAGTAATTACGGATTTTACTAAATTTCCAACTCTAACAAGTAAACCTATTGTAAATCTTGCTGAAATTGCGTAAAAATAAATAGGTTTATCTATAGAATGCACCCTACTTTTATAAGGGGTAAGAACCGATTCATTTTTCTTCTCAGTGGGAAAGGAAAAAATAAAAAAGTAGATATATGGAATCGACTGCTTATCGACTTGTGCTAGTCAACAAAAGGAAATGGATTACTGCGCTCCAGCTCTGAAAGATTGGCTCGAGTACTTTTACAATTAAACTAGTGCTACCCTTTTGAAATCTTTTATTTCTTTCTTTATTTATTTTAAATAAAATACCACTGTGTAAGGTTTTTGTCTGAAAGATAACCGATTTCACAGAAGGAGGAGGTTATGCATTCGGCAACTATCTTTTTTCATTTATGTGTGTATATTTTTCAGTGATAACCTAGTGGGCCGATTTACGTGATTGTTATTTAATTTGATATAAGAAGCCCGCGCGATAGTCGCATATAAATTTATTACCTTTGCTTGAGCAGCTTTTTTTTGAGTCAGCCTGAAAAATACGTATTTAATCCACTTTGTGTGTTTTGATGATGTATAATTTCCTGTCACTGTTATTTACACAGCAAGTAGTGGTACAAGAATTATTTGTGTGGGGTAGGTACCACACCCAAAAAGTTTTTTTTTTGTACAAAATTTTTGTGGCTGAGTGATTGCACTTAGCTTTTGGTAGCTGGTTCGATTCTCATTTAGGTTTGTTTGAATCTTGGGTAGTAGTTGTTATATGTATTATATTGCCTCTAAACTAGCTTCTATAGATATTGTTACAAAACAAGAATGCTTTGAGCAATATAATTACTTAGTAGTTTGAACTTACAATATATTTGGCTCACTGAAGTTTATAGATACAACAATCTATTTTTAGTGTGTCGATGGCAATCTAAATAGAGTCGGCCCAGAATTCGGCTACGAGCTTGGCGCCATCACTAGCATCCATCAGTTCCTGCAACGTGCAGCTGATAGGACACGCAGGACATGACTTTAAGTGTCCCATCGTTTGTGGCACCACATTTACACTCCAAGGCGGTGTCGTCAATGAATCTCCACCTGAACAGATTTTCCCTGCTTTGGCCAACCTGGGTCCGGAGTCTGTTTAAACACTTCTAGTTTATCATTTGTGACTTCGAGTTACAGCTATATATAGCTATTTGTAAGCAGTCACGCCCTTTATGTCTGGAGGCTTTTATTTAGGTATAAAGTTCTTTTAAGTCTATTTTTTTAATTTTTATATCTGCTTGAGTATAGTTTCGGTGTTCTTTTTATTTTTTTTTATTGGTATATTGGCGTGTGCTAGCTGACACATGGTAAATAATTTTATTTTATGTTTTTGTAAATTTTGTAAATAATTTTGCATACGGCATATAGAATCAAGTTTTACTAACTAAACAGACAGCTGTGCTGCTGGGGAGTTTGTTACGCCACTTCTTCCCAGCTAAAGTACTAGGAAGTGGTGAAGGGCGGGCGTTTTGGGAATCTATCTTATGTGATTTTTGACGTTCAAAAAGTGCTGATTCTTAGCATAGTTTGAATAAATGACTTTTGATTTGATACTTCGGAACAAATGGTTTGGTAAGCAGTCTTTCTTTTGATCGTTCGCCAGTGAGTGGAACGACACACTTTGAAAAACTGTTTCGGCTCTTCAGCCTTTGTGGTACAAGGATGCTGTCTTGCAAAGGGTGTCATGTGTCGGAGCCCATTTTGGCTCTTTCGCTGGAGCTAGTCACCGCTCTGCGAACCATTATTATAAAGTTAGAATTTATAATGATTAACAGACATAATCAGCAGCAATTCAGTTTCTTGCTTTCAAACGTTAAGAACGTTAACGTTAATTAAAAACCACTTCTATAGTATAAATCAATTCCTAGGACAAAAATAACGTGTTAAAATTAATTTTGTTAAGATAATTGTTATTACAAATATTTGCATGCTATGTTTAATCTTGGCAAAACATGTCTGCTGTATTTTGTACTGTATGAACTTATACCATGTTTCACGCAAAAAATATATACTATTATCATTTATTATATTCTAAAATAGATACTGCACGCAAGCAATGACATAAACATAAGATCCTACAGGGTTAGACAGAGGTGTATTTTACAAACACCTTCATTTTAATAGTTATTTTTCCCATATAATAACGGCCTTTTTGGCACAAATCTAGGCTCAGAATGACTGCTGAAAAAATCCTGAAATCAATCTTTGGAGATCGAACCTAGTACAGCATGCTCAGCAGACGCCCTTGCGTCTTGCGGCTACTACACCAACGATGCAATCCAATGAAAAAAAATATCTAATTTTTTTTAAATATCCAAAACATAATTACAGTATGTGTTTGTCCTCCTTCTTTAAATCTAACTAGCGAACCTGACAGACGTTGTCCAGCCCGAACAGCGCCACCTACCGGGTCAAATTATGAATCTAAACCATCCAGGGACCCACCCAAAAGAACACAAAAAAATCATCATAATGGGTCCAGCCGTTTAGGAGGAGTTC
This sequence comes from Fissipunctia ypsillon, assembly GCA_947568875.1. Classification (NCBI taxonomy): domain Eukaryota; kingdom Metazoa; phylum Arthropoda; class Insecta; order Lepidoptera; family Noctuidae; genus Fissipunctia; species Fissipunctia ypsillon. The sequence goes on along the minus strand of OX387664.1, from coordinate 8,509,881 downwards.
AGTGACATACACACGTACAGAAGAACTATATAATATATAAATAAATAACCACAATAAATGTACAAGTTCATGTGTAAAATTACAAATGCAATTTAACTCCTACCTGGACATGAGTTGCCATGGCTTACCTAGTTGTCTTTAAATAGAGTCAGGTGGAGATTCACAGATGTTTCCGCCCTGGAGTATAAATGTGGTGTTTTCCCGCAAACAACGGGGTACATAATGTCGTGTCCAGCGTGGCCTGCTGTCTGCACGTAAAATTCTTATAGATAGCCATCTACACGCTAAGAAGAAGAATGGAATTTTAGAATTCGCTTGGAAATACCTATGTGTGTAATTCCAAACGTTAAGAAATAAAAAACTTTTTAATAAACACTACAGAGTGAAAAATACCTTTATTTTTGGAAGTCGGTGTCTTTGGATCTGTATTTTAGATTTTTGCCACTGACTTCCCAAATGTCACGAGTTACTACAAAAAAAAATATTAAATAAAATATTTGAAAGAAAAAAGAAAAGAAAGAAAATTCGTTTATTTACGCTAAACATGACGCAAAGGAAGAACACAAACACAAAAAAAATCATCATCTGCCTAGCCTTTTCCCAACTATGTTGGGGTCGGCTTCCAGTCTAACCGGATGCAGCTGAATACCAGTATTTTACATGGAGCGACTGCCAAACACAAAAAAAAATAAAGTTAAAAAATCTATGTAAACCCTAGTCGGGTTTACATAAAAGAAGAGGTCTAAAAAGGACGCAACAAGAAAATAATACAAACAGAAATCCAGAAATGCATAGGTACAAAAATGACCAAGGTAGAGCCATGATATGACAATGGGACCACCTGGGAAGTATACCCTTTCAAACAAAACAAGAATTTTCCAAATCAGTCCAGCCGTCTTCGAGTAATCGGGGAATACACATTAAAAAAAAGATTCCGACAAACTGAGAACCTCCTCCTTTTTTTGAAGTCGGTTAAAAATTGCAACATTCTCTGGCTCCATAATTACGAGAACCGCAAGTATGGAGTAGACTTTCACCTTATTAACTCCCTTTGGTCTTCGCTAATTTGCCTAGAAAACGCCCCAACAGTCCTTGAGAGACCGGTGACGACGTGACGTGAATTAAAGAACCGAAGGGAAACCGAAACGTTTTACGTAGCGCCGGAGCTCATTTAATACCAAAGAGGTTTAAAATTCCTTTGATACGAGTATCTTTCTTTGAATTTTCTATTGGTAAATAATGTTTTATGTTTAATACGACCTTTTTGTTCGTTGACAGTATTTTTGACGCCGTGTTCTTTTCTTTGTAGTTACGATGGAATGGGGATCATTATTATTTCAAATAGAAGAAATAAAGAAAAATGACACGCACACGCACAGTGTCCTAAATAAAATATTTTAGAAAATATAAACTGTAAATAAATTTAAAAAATCTAAAAACCCGTCTGCGTAAAAAGTGAACTTTAAAAAAGATGGAAACAAGATGACCTATTTTGTTTCCAAACAATCTCATGCAGCCGGAGGCATCTTCTTAGATTGTTCAGTAAAGACCCATTGTCTCCGACTGCATGAGATTGTTTGGAGACAAAACAGGTAATTTTGTTTCCATCCTTTTTTTAAATTCACTTTTTACGCAGTCGTTTTTTTAGCTTTTTTAACTTTACTTTTGTATTTTACACTTTATAATTAGGATTATTTTTCTGTCACTATATTATGTAACTCTATAAGTGACAGTCGTAAATACAATACCCGCTTATAATCGGGAGATAACGGCCTCTTATCACTCACTCCAAAAGTTCGGGATTGTTTTTTTTTAAATTCCAAATTACTTCATCATAACATCACGCCTTGTTTCCCCGAAGGGTTAGGCAGAGGTGTACCTCTATAGTACACCCACATTTCGCCAGTTATGTTTAAGTCCCATGTAACAGGGGGCGACCCTATTGCCAAATTACTTTTAAACATATAAGTTGTATATATACTTTAAAACTAAACTTATAACTTTTAAAACCCTTTATTTTGATTTCCTACTCGATAGAGTTGGAAGATTATTTTTTAAACATACATTTTGGCGCCGAAAATCCGCCATTTTCATTTTTTAAATTTTAATATACCCAGTGACACGTGCGCAATAAAGACAAATCTAACGACATATCATTTATCAAAATCGGTTCAGCCGTTTAGTAGTTACGACAGAACATAGGGACGGACATATATACATACAGGTCAAACACACAACCCTCCTTTTTGGGCTTCTCCGCAGTCGGGTAAAAAGGAGCATTTAAAATAAAAAATTTTTTTTTTTTAATTTGTCAACCAAAAAGAAAGACCTGTACGAGGTCAAAGGGCTTCTATCTCAGCATAATGCTGCTACAGCCTGAAATATGAGGTAACTCCAGAAAAACATGACCAAATAAAACGTTGAACGCAGAAAAATATGCACACCTCATCTTATATGTTTGCAAATCCAACAAGAGATCAAAGCTACACACACCCGATTTGTAATAAACATTCCTTTCATGGAGTCTTAAGTAAAAAATCGCTTACTATTAATCACAGGGCCCTATAAGCCGAAAAGGTTTTAAGGAACATTCAAAATCTTTTTGGAATCTATAGGGCTTTGAAACGACGAATCTGGGGTAAAATATTTGTCGTGTGAAAGCTTAAGAGGGCCGGGATGAAGCACTCAGATTCAATGAGGACTATTTATAAAGATTACTGAACCAACGTATTTCGACTTAAGACTAAATAAACGGGAAATCCGTTTAAAAACGAACCTTTTTGTATACTGAAAGTTGTAGGTTTTAGGGTTCAATACCCGAACGGAACCCTATTACTAAGCCTCCGCTGTCCATCCGTCCGTCTGTCAGCGGGCTGTATCTCATGAACTGTAATAGATAGTTGAAATTTTCACAGATTGTGTATTTCTATTGCCGCTATAGCAACAAATAATAATATTCCTGATACACGCTGTAGATATATTGTAGATTAAACAGATCCTATGAACATAAGGGCCATTATGTATTGTGACAATCAGAAGTTATTATGGTACAGTCACGAGCACTAATATGTATACACTTAGGGAAATTCAAAAGCGAGAATAACGATAGCAACTTAGAGATGCTTTACTTATTTCATAATTGTTTGTGTTCCAAAACGCTATGTTCGTAACTACATCAAATTACAATAAATACAGTAGAAAAAAATCAGTTTTAAAACTAGTTAGTGTATACAAATTAGTGTTCGTGACTGTACATTAGCACACAAGCTACTTGCATAGTATTCTACAAGCTACAGGCATGTGTATTACGGCCCTAACATTGAATCTGTGCCCAAGTTGTGGTGATTTATGTAAACAGCCCACAATCTACTATACAACAAATACTAAATATCGTTGAATTTAAATGTGTGGTCGGGTTAACTGAGCCATAAACTTGGTTACCAATTTAGTTACCCAGTCAGTTTAATTGACCAACCACCACTATCATACGTTTTAAACGAAATAGTTGTAGGAACCAATGAGATTAATAATCATAAGAAGTGATTTTAGTTGATTTAAAAAACTGAAGTGGAACTCTCTGCCTGTGTCTGTGTTTCCGAACGCATTCAACCCCGATCTCTTCAAAGTGAGAGTGAACAGGCTTCTTCTGGGTAAGCTCGCTGTATCGTCGACTTTGTCTCTGTCATCTCTGACCTAGACTAGAGTCAAGAGCAAACCTATCTCAAATAAAAAAATAATTAGAGCATTGCCATTCAACGTGGCAATGCTACCAGTCTTCTGGGCACGAGGAGTACTTCGACGCCTAAGGTCTAATTTCACAGTTAAAACTGAACGTGATCAGAACATCTAAACAGCGTTGAAGAGCTGTCAGTGCTAATATTCCATAACTATAATGACCATGAACGTGGTTTAGATGTGCTTGCTGATCGCGTTCAGTATTATTGGTGAAATTCGGTTAGTATGTTTACATACTAACCGACTAACCGCGACAAGCGTAGCTTAACCTGATCGATCGACCCGTGTGGCTCTTATTACTTAGCCACAAGCCCCTAATTGCTTAGCGATAGTTAGACGTACATGGGTAATAGTAATTTAGTCACAACTGTATTTTGCTCATCAAAAATTTATATTTTAATTGAAGAGCAGTTGTTACTCAGAGGTGGCGGCCCCAAGTTACACTTTATGGGTCGTCAGTTCGAACCCAAGCAGGTACTTTGTGTAATTTTTAAGTAATTTCATTTCTCTCAAAACGGTGAAGGAGAACATCGTGAGGAAACTGTTGTGTCCTAGAAGCAAACATTTGAAAACATGTGACATCCGCTAAACCGCACTCGAGTCGCGTGTTGGATTACGGCCCACTTCCTCTCAGAGGGAGGAGGCTTGTGACCCAGCAGTGGGAACGATATTGCCTGATTTTACTTGCACCTGTGACCAAATTACACAATAACGCTATTATATAAAAGTACCTGTGACCAAATTACACAATAATATTATTATACAAAAGTACCTGTGACCAAATTATACAATAATATTATTATACAAAAGTACCTGTGACCAAATTACACAATAATATTATTATACAAAAGTACCTGTGACCAAATTACACAATAATGTTATTATACAAAAGTACCTGTGACCAAATTACACAAAAACGCTATTATATAAAAGTACCTGTGACCAAATTACACAAAAACGCTATTATATAAAAGTACCTGTGACCAAATTACACAATAATATTATTATACAAAAGTACCTGTGACCAAATTACACAATAATATTATTATACAAAAGTACCTGTGACCAAATTACACAATAATGTTATTATACAAAAGTACCTGTGACCAAATTACACAATAATGTTATTATACAAAAGTACCTGTGACCAATTTTCATTCAACGAATGGAATTTAAAAAGCTGTGACCATATTACTCTGAGTTCATCATCATCTGCTTAGCCTTTTCTCAACTATATTGGGGTTGGCTCTCAGTCAAACTGGATACAACCGAATACCAGTATTTTACATGGAGCGACTGCCTATCTGACCTTCACAGCCTAGTTACTGGCTAATACGATACCCCTTAGTAAGACTGGTTGTCAGAAGTCCGAAAGTCTTGAGTGGATCTTTGGATCCACTAATGACAGCCGGGACCAACGGCTTAACGTGCTTTCCGAGGCACGGAGGAGGAAAGCACGTTAAGCATATTACTCTGTGTGTGAACCCACTGTTCGACTAAACGCCGCCAGACACTACGCCGACAGACTGAACACCGACAAGACTTTACTTCGACGGGACTCTTCGCCGACAGGACACTTCGTCGCAAGCACCCCGAGGGCATCCCGAGGTTCGGTTTGGTTAGGTTCCTTTAAATCCTGCACACAGAAATAGGAGGCCCGCGCAGCGGGCTCCGTCGACCTGCTATCAGACATAAGGTATTAATATACCTATATTAAAAGCCAATGCAATATTATGCCCTGTCGGCGAAGTGTCCTGTCGGCCAAGAGTCCCGTCGAAGTAAAGTCTTGTCGGTGTTCAGTCTGTCGGCGTTTAGTCGTACACTCGTCCAAACCACAATAATCAATACCTAGACACTTTCGCAATTCCCAATATTTACAAGGTGTAACTTAAACAACTTACAACCTCTTCAGGGGTCATTGTACTCATCATTACGAACAACTTTTACTATGGGACTAAACCTGAAATCGCGAAAAAAAAATCTGCTGTTCTCTACAGTTTGACGAGTTGAACAGCTGATTATTTTTTCGCGATTTCAGGTTTGGTCCCATAGTAGAAGTTGTTCATAATGATGAGTACAATGACTACTTAAGAGGTTAAGCGTTATTTATGTTACATCTTGTATATGTAATTATTAGATTTCATTCTGAACTTAGTAAGTTTGATCATACGCTTTGTATTATTTATAATTTGTTCACACATTTATACCTTTTTCATTTAAAAGATAAAGAGAAACCTCTCAACCATCTTTAAATTAATTACTTACTTAGTAAACTTACATATATCTTTTTCATGTACTCTTAACATAAGTAAGACTTGGTGGAATTATCAGGCTCATAAGAGAACATTTTAGCGGATAATTTAATTATCTAGGTCCCATTCTGAAGGTACGCACTAATTATGTAGATTAATTTCTAGTCATGTCTGACATTCCTGATTAAAATTAAATTAAATTTGTCTTGCAACAAGGACGGGTCGATGTTAAAATTGAATAAAACAAGATGTGTGTGAGATATTAACGAAATTTATTTTTTATTTAAAAGGCCCATTTATGCCATTATGGATGGAATATGACATCGTTCAAATGTCCGCCGCGGCTTCGTATGGTGGCACGAATCCGAGAGGTCCAATTTTTAATGACTCTGCTGCATAGATCCGGCTGAATCCGAGCGATGGCCTGCGTTATGTTGGCTTTCAGGGCAACGGTCGAATGTGGTTTATTGGCATAGACCTGCGACTTCAGAAAACCCCACAAGAAAAATTCTAGCGGAGTCAAATCACACGATCTTGGTGGCCAATTCACGTCACCTCTGCGAGAGATAACTCTACCCTCAAACCGTTCATGCAGAATGTCGATTGTGAAGTTGAGGTCTGCGAAAGGCCGAGTTCTTGAGCACGGCGAGAAATCGACTGTCTCGGAGTCTCCTGAACACTCTCACGTACAGCAGCGATATTCTCGGCCGATCTGGCGTTCCTTTGACGTAAAGGTGTTGGTTGGTTGTTTACCGAACCGGTCGTCTCAAATTTAGTCACCAATCGTTGGAGAGTGGACTTTGAAGGGCCACCGCGTCTGCCGTAAAATGGGCGCAATGCGCGCAACGTTTGCACTAACGAACACTCATTTTGATAATAAAGTTTTATCATTTGCACATGCTGCTCAACCGTGTAACTTGCCATGGTGATTTGGCATCACTGACTGCAAAATATACAACAGATTTTACAGATCCCACCAAAATAGTATGGCTGCCATAGACTGTCAACATCGACCCGTCCCTATTGGAAAACCCTTTATTAGTTACAAGCTGTGCCCGCGGCTTCGCTCGCGTGACTGGGAATTCTTTTGGCTTTATGAGTAACCTACTATAACTTGTTAGTGCATGCTGTTTTGGTTCAAACAGATATGTGAACGAAAGAAAATAATTAGTTATAAAATCTTGTCTTTTGTGTGCTTTTCTTAGTAATAATAAATTAGGAATATGTTAGAACATAGCCCATTTTGGGATTATTTGTGATGTTTCGTTTCTTCGACACATTGTTTAAGCGTTCGTTGTTCTAGAAACCGAGCCGCCAAATCAATTTATGGTTTAGCACGCACTGCGATTAAACGCAAGGGGTTTGAAACCGCCGAAAAGCGTAACGTTTATAGAGGCATGAGGAACAGGGTGTAAAGTTCACTCATCCTCTATGAAAAGGGAGGATCCTCCGACCAGACGGGTGTTGTGTCTGGTGGGCTACTGCCCGACGGTTGATGTCGGGATGTTGTATATATGCTAGTCGCGCGGTAAACTCTGTTTGCGCGATGCAGGATTTTGCGTGACGTCAGTGTGACGCGTTTCATTGTGGCGATGCCGCCACATCACTCCCCTCCGGAGACCGGAGGTCGATAGTGGGCAGAGTCGTGTATCTTGCGATGCTTGCCAGGGCCAGTTGGTTGAGGTTCCAGGGAGTCGGAACCGGGTGCCGCATAGTTCGCGGTGAGTCGGAACTGTCTGCGGAGATGCCCCCAGTGAGTCGGGGTGGCGCTGCGTTATGCTCCAGTGCGTTGGATGTGGTACAGCGCCGGGTTGAGGCTGACTGCTGGCGTCGACCAGGAGAGGTTTGAAGGGCTCTGCTTGTTGACCGGCCGAGAGTGCAGTGTGCTGTGCCAAGGTTGCTGATGAGGCTGAGGGTGATGACCAGGTATGCGCGGTCGCTGCATGCTGGTGGTCAGGATACCCGTTGAAGCTGTGGGTGCTGGCTGGCTGTGTGACTCGCTGCTCGAAAGCTCGAGGAAGTGATGCTGATGACGTCACGCTGTAGTAGTTGCACGAAGGCTGCGCTGACGTTCATGTTTTGGGGTCACCAGTATAGAGGCATGAGGAACAGGGTGTAAAGTTCACTCATCCTCTATGAAAAGGGAGGATCCTCCGACCAGACGGGTGTTGTGTCTGGTGGGCTACTGCCCGACGGTTGATGTCGGGATGTTGTATATATGCTAGTCGCGCGGTAAACTCTGTTTGCGCGATGCAGGATTTTGCGTGACGTCAGTGTGACGCGTTTCATTGTGGCGATGCCGCCACACGTTTAACATACAAATGCACTGATTTTAAAAACGAATTTGCTACATTTAGCAAGCGATTCGAAAACGCGCGATCTTTATATATCCCATAGTAATTGTATGTATGTATGTATGTATCAGAGGCGAATCGCGCTAACAACTCCATTCCTACCGGCTTCTGGCAGGATCAGAAGAGTAACTTTACCTACCACTATTGAAAAATAACACATTCAGTAATGTCTACGATTGCCAAATAATATATATTCCAACAACAACACAAATTATTCCAAGTAAGCCGGCGCCACAACGTGATAATCGTATTTCCATGACTATTTATAACTAAACAATTTTCTTCTATGGTTTCCCTCCTACGTAATGACAAGCCTCGTCACTGGTATGTATGTATGTATGGTGGTGCACGCACAACGGTTAACCGCACTCGGTTTTCGATGCGTCGAAGTCGCTCTTCTAGTGATATTGTCTTACGAATAGGGATAATGACAATTTTTTTTTTATCCGTCCAGTAGATTATTAAAAAATATTGGACACGTATTTTTCCTTTTTTTACATAATCAAGAGATTACGGCGTTACATTGAGTTAAAATGTGGCATGATGTCACACCTTGCTATATTTTATACTGAGGTTGTGACGTAGCGGGCCCCCACTCCACAACTTTAATGCGTCTTATATAAGTATTTTTTTATTAATATGATAAAGCAAAAATACGTGTCTGATATTTTTTTATTATCTGACTGACGGACTAACTAGATTTTTTTTTTTTACCCAGGCATCTTACTGTTACTGGGTAACTGAGTTACTGGGTAACACGATACCCCTTGGTAAGACTGGTTGTCAGACTTTTGGGCTTCTGACTACACGTAACGACTGTCAAAGATCTACGAATGACAGCCGGGACCAACGGCTTAAGCGTGCTTTCGGAAGCGCGAAGGGGTTGATGGTCACCCATTCACGAACCGACTGCGGCAAGCGTAGCTTAAATTAAATCAAAATTCATTTATTTCAGGTCCTTGACCCATATTAAATACAAAAAGAATACACAATTTTGTCAAATGAAATAAGTAATAATTAGTGGATTGATAAATCAAAATATTAATAAAAAATAAATGTCAGAATAAATCAACTAATGTCAAAAGCACACCGCAAAATAATAAATAAAATAGGACAATGAATTAAATTAAGTAAATGAAGTTACGTTAGAAGCAAAAATTATAATATACAATCAATCTGCCTAGCCTTTTCCCAACTATGTTGGGATCAGCTTCCAGTCTAACCGGATGCAGCTGAATACCAGTATTTTACATGGAGCGACTGCCTATCTGACCTTCACAACCCAGTAACTGGGTGATACGATACCCCTTGGTAAGACTGGTTGTCAGACTTTCGGGCTTCTGACGACCCGTAACGACTGACAAAGATCTACGAATGACAGCCAGGACCAACGGCTTAACGTGCTTTCCGAGGCACGGAGGAGTCTCGGTATGTAAAGATAGTCACCCATCCACAGACAACCCCGGCAAGCGTAGCTTAACCTGATGGATCGACCTGTGCGGCTGTTATTACTTAGCCACATTATTACATAATTATATAAAATGACAAATCAAGCAGCAGCAATATGCCTGCCACAACAGTGCCTAACGTAGGGCAATCTAGTCGCTGAGCAATCATCGCCAGGACAGTGTTGGAGCTAGTCCGCACCCTGCGCACCAAGGACGCGCACCGCTTGCGCATGGTAGCGTGGAAACAGTCGGTGCGCGCCTCCGCAAACATGCCCGAGGCGCTGCAGAAGTGGGGCAGCCCCAACACGGCCATGAACACGTTGTTGTACACGAAAGGCACTGTAAGCAGCTTACGAATAGCAGCTGCACGTGTATCTGTATAGGGAGGTGCAGAAAGCTTTGAAAAGTGTGATTTTACCTTAACCTTCAATTGACCTGTGCGGTTATCATTGAGCCCACGAAATCATCGAACGCAAATACTAGCCATAAAACACAGACCATCAATTTCAAATATTCAGCAAGTCCTAGAATGTCACTGTTCATACCGCGTCATGGTTTGGATAGACAGGTGTCAAGTGCCATACTAAGGGCCGTCAGTTTGTTCTGCGGTCAGTCAGGTTCAGGTCGGGACAACCCTTACTTTGTGCAGCTGATCCTTTATGAGTCTGACATCGTAAATAAGATATCAAACGGACGCTGACGTTTTTTGTTAGCAATATGCTCGCAGATAGACAGGTATTTATAATAATGGTTTACTGTGGTACTGTGTTTTCGACTATAAAGGCCTACGAATACCGGGACGGAGTGGCAGAGGATTTATATTTTTACCAAAGGACATTCAAACTTATCTAGTAGGAATACGACATAAATTCCAATGTTGTAAATTGATTCCGTGGCATCGAAAAGGATTTCTTGACGCGGCATTGAAGTGCGCGCTAAGAGATTCCGCGGCAGGATGCCGCAGCGCACTGCAGTATGCAACGGAAGCACGCCGAAGGACGCCGTGACATGCCGTGGGGTGAGGTAGTGCAAACGGGAGTACGAGTACATGCATGCACACCACATTTGCGCCCGCGCCGCTACCCACTTCGCACATATTTATTTTGAGGAGACAAGACGTGACTCGGCATGCCACAGCAAGTAGCGGGATGTCTTGCTAGGCCGCCGGAATGCTACAGTATCTAAGCGGCTAATGTGCGCTGACCGGTAGCAAAATCCTCTGCCATTCCGTCCCAGTGTGCGTAGGCCTTAATCTGTTTCAAAACTATTTCCAACAATTATTATTGCTTAGCATAATCATAATTAGCCTTTAGTGTTCCCACTACTGGGACACAAGCTTCCTATCGATAAGAGGCAGTGGGCCTTAATCCACCACGCGGGCCCAGTGTGGGTTGGTAGATGTCACATGTCTTCGAATTTTTGGTTCTAGGACATGCCGGTTTCCTCACGATGTTTTCCTTCACCGTTTTGAGAGCAGTGGTGATGAAATGAAATAATTTACACAAAGTAAAGCGCTGTCTGGGTTCAAACCTACGACCTACAACTCGTAAGTCGCGGCTGTTACCACTGGGCCACTACTGTTCTATTATTGCTTGAATAACATAAATTAACTGTCAATGAAAAATCACTGTCGAATTTGAGGTTATAAAATTAACCTCAAAATATTTTCTAATGAGAAACATCTTTAAGGTGATTTAAATTTGAATTTCGCGTTTGAGTATTCAAATAATCAAATCGAAGCACTCAATTTGTAAGTGGCGCTACAAATAAATTGACATCCACAGGTACCTATGTTTTCTGATCCATTTGTTAGGGGCTTTTACAAAGTACGGCATTTCAAACCAAAATTGCAAGTCCTTGTTTTTCGAAATAAATAAACCGATTTTAATGAAACTTCATACGCAGAAGCAGGATACATAGGTCTAAATAGTTAGTTAAGAACATTTTGGAAATGTCTTATTAAAAAAAAAAGATAATTGGAAATCTCTGTTTCTATGGAAAATTTAAAATCGGTCGAATTTATGTAGCTGTAACACTATTTTTCGCTACTCCAAGTAACCGCAAGCAACAAACACCAGTTAAGTTATTTTATTATTAATTGTTTTATGTGACATAACTTATGAACATTTTTTGTGACATTTAATGAGATAACTGACTGTGTATTAGAGTACCATGCTAGATAGAAAACATGACTTTATAACTGCCTGGCGATTTTGAGTATTTTTTATGTGGCCTACGCAAATATCCTGCATATCTGGTAGCGTCGTGTGACGGGTCGTTGAGCTCCCTAAAATAGCGTTGAGCTACACGACGACTGACACATGCGTGCCGTCTGTCGGGACAGGTCAGCTCAAAGCCGCAATGGCTCTTTCTTCAAATGGTTCTCACATAAAATCTTAATAATATAATGTTTGGACTTTAAAAGATACCTTTGAAAGATACTCTTGAGTTTGTTTCGGTATTTCTTTTCAGGGATCAGTCAGCTAGAAAATGCCAGCGCCAACCAGTTTTAAAATATTGACTAAAAAATGTACGTGTCTTAAAAGAGCTACTTACAGAGATAAACATCATTTCATTTCAATACTGAAAGAGCTACTTACAGAGATAAACATCATTTCAGTACTGAAAGAGCTACTAACAGAGATAAACATCATTTCATTTCAATACTGAAAGAGCTACTTACAGAGATAAACATCATTCTAGTACTGAAAGAGCTACTAACAGAGATAAACATCATTTCATTTCAATACTGAAAGAGCTACTTACAGAGATAAACATCATTTCAATACTGAAAGAGCTACTTACACAGATAAACATCATTTCATTTCTATACTGAACATAAACATATCATCACGCCTTGTTTCCCTGTTGTTGTTAGGCAGAGGTGTACCTATAGTAACACCCACATTTCGCCTGTTATGTTTAAGTCCCATGTAATAGGGGGCGAGCCTATTGCCAATACTGAAAGTCTTTAAAATCTTTTAGTATCAAAATAGAATAAAAGTTTAGATGTTTGTTACTCAATTACGCAAAAACAGCTAAACGGATTTGGATAAAGTTTGGCACACCGATAGTTTATAACCTGGATTTATCACATAAGATACTTTTTATCTCGGTCGTATCGTCGGGAGGAGCTCGTGGCTAAGTAACAACAGCCGCATGGGTCGATCCATCAGGTTAAGCTACGCTTGCCGGGGTTGGTCTGTGGATGGGTGACCATCTTTACATACCGAGACTCCTCCGTGCCTCGGAAAGCACGTTAAGCCGTTGGTCCCGGCTGTCATTCGTGGATCTTTGACAGTCGTTACGGGTCGTCAGAAGCCCGAAAGTCTGACAACCAGTCTTACCAAGGGGTATCGTATTACCCAGTAACTGGGTTGTGGAGGTCAGATAGGCAGTCGCTCCATGTAAAATACTGGTATTCAGCTGCAACCGGTTAGACTGGAAGCCGACCCCAATATAGTTGGGAAAAGGCTAGGCAGATGATGATACTTTTTATCTCGGTAAATGACATGGCTTTGATATTTTCCGATATTCATGTGGGCGAAGCAGCGGGCAAAATCTAGTTTTAAATAAAGAAAAGCCTGTCAATAATAAAGAAACATTGAGTATCTAATAGTCTATTATTACGGCTCAGACAAATTGGCAATTTTCGTAACGAAACTAGAGAAAATTGTTCACAAAATAAAAACATTCTTAATGCGTTTTCTATTTCGCTATATTTACGTTCACCTTTATCTAAATTATCATATGTGAATATTTATTGCAGTTCCAATAATATTCCATACATACATGTCGAATTGATAACCTCTTTTTTTAAGTCGGTTAAACAAATAAATTGTTAGTTTTTTTTTGTTATAAATGTAACAGTTCAGGGAAGGGCTGGCTGACGGCTGAATGACTTACAGTCACTGAATGTTTTTTTTAGATTTAGGTCAATCATTTAGGTGTCGCCTATTGTTAGTAAAAACGGACATAAATGTCTTGGCAGCAACAGGCAGATCAACAGTAAGAGTACCTAGAGGTACTTTTGGAATAGACAGTAGGTACCTGTGTGATGTAAACAAATCCCTCAAGATCATTATTCTAAGATCCCGGAGGAATGAATGTCCGAAGGTAATCTTTTACGATGTAAGCAAGGCTCGGAAGGATTTAACGATCCCTGTTTATCTGCCTTCTAATGTTCAGGTTAAATTCTTATGCAATAACTTATCTACTAAAGAGAATTTGTATTTACTATTTTTAATATTATTTACTTTATGTAATACTACATTCATTTGTATTTAGAACGTTTCAGCATTATTTCTCGCCACTATTTCCAACAATAACTGTTTGAATAACATTAATAAATTGTAGTTGAAAAATCCTAGACGAAAATTGAGGTTATACAAATTAACCTCAAATCTCAAATAAAAAAAAAACATGTTTATGACGGTTTAAAATTAGAATGTTATTCAAATAATCGAACCGAAGCACTGAATTTTTAAGTGGCATTACAAGTTGGCATCCACAGATACGTTTTCTGATTCATTTGTTTACATTTTCGTCAGATATTTTTGGAACATACTACACACAACGTCACATCAATACATTTTACTATAAGCTGACCTCACCTTGTATAGGCTTTCCAAGCAATGAGAGGTCATATTATACTGGATTAACTGGTACTAAAGTTTACTTGAACCTTTCTTCCGCCTTTAATCGGCCTATAGAAAATCGATTTGTTAAAAAGAATATCCGTAAGACGTTATCGACGACTTGCAAAAAAATTGTATCCATTGTGTGATAAGTTATTTTTTTTTATTTATGTAAGCAAAATGCGATATTTTTTTATTAATTTAATGCCGCGATGTCAATTCCCTATTCTTTTTATTTATTTCACTTTAATATCACAAATACGCAGTCACAAAGATTGATTCTTTATATCATCACTCTATCATCAACTTTTTGTTGTACTTACACTTTGATACCAATAATGACATTATTATTTCCAGTGGGCATTTTTTCAAAACATCTTTAACGACACCCGCATGAGATCAGTCGAATCGATCTCATAGTATAAGCAATACCTACCTAAGGCGTTCTCTCATTAAATATTAACTTGATAAGTAGTTAGCAGAGGCAAAGCGTTCATACAACCCGATTCCTATCGGCTTCCCTTCGGAACGACCACTCTTTTTAAGCCAAATAATGTGATAAACCTGTGTGTGTATCACATCACATTACATATATTTTTAGTAATGTGATGTTTTATACAGTCATCAGATTAAAAACATTACAAAAATGCCTGCAATTTTTTGTCTGAGTTTAAGAAAACTGAAGAATTTTTTCTTCGGCTTCCCTTCCTCTAAATCCCTTCTTCTAATGATAATTGTAGCTACGCCACTACTCGTCACTTTAGCAGCTGTTTACACGCATCGACTAACTTCATAATAGTTATTACACTATACAGTACCGAGAAATGCGAATTTTAGTTTCATAACGTGCCCATAAATTGTAGTTAGCGGAATATTCTATTGTTGTACTAACTAGGTTTAAGCTAAAATAACTGAATTAGGCTGTAGATACGGTAAACCGCGGCTAAACTTCGACAGTAGCATTTCAAACAATAACGCGAAGTACTTAACTTGATTATTCATACAAACATTGTGTGACGTAATAATTTAAGGCGAAAGCGCCAGATAGCCCGGGAAATTCGAATTTTGTTTAAGTTTTTTGCAATTTGCAAGTCAGTATTAGGTTGTAATTTGATCAAAATATGATTCGCGACCGTAAAAAGTATGTATTTACAGAATTATAATAATTAAAGTTATCAATACAACTCTTTGAGACCAGGTAATTCTATTGAATGATTATTTCATGAAATCTTGACAATTAGGATTACACAAACTTATGGAGTTGTATTACTGATTTTGATAATTATAATTCTATAAATGCATATTTGTTACGGTCGTGAACGATCCATTAATCAACATACAACTTAATACTGATTTGCAGATTGCAAAAAACATAAGAAATTTTGAATTTCGCGGACTACCTGGCGCTTCCCCCTTAAAAGAAATTGTGTTGAGCACTATGTAGTAAATATTTTATAAGACAACAAGCCCGATGGGCTTTGCTGAGAACTTCTATAAACACTTTTATTGCTATTTTAGTTCATTTAGTGCATGAATTTCAAAAATCCAACCGTATTGCTCGCCTTAATTATTTATGGAACTCTTATGCAAAATGTCATGCTTCTGGACCCAGCGGTTCAGGCTGTTTGTTGTTTGTCAGTGAATAAATGCATTTCAGACTTTTATTAAGACGCAGATATATGCCAACGGCCTTGAGTGCATAGCTGGCGTATTCTGTACTGAGCTCACGCAACGCGTCGTACGTCCACCCAGTAATAGGATTCGTCCATCAAGGAGCACTTACCCAAATTAGATGCATTATTCATTTATCTATACATCTATTCAAATGAATAAAATTTAATTGTCTATTTGTAATGTCAAAATAACAGCTTTTTTTTACTAAATGCATATTAAAGTATACACGGTAGTTATAACAAAAAATCAATTTTTAAAATGTTTTGTCTGTCTGTTTGTTCCGGCAAATCTCCGAAACGGCTAGACGGATTTTGATGGAACTTTCATTGACAGATAGCTGATATTATAAGGAGTAACTGAGGCTACTTTTATATTAGAAAAATAATAACAGTTCCGCGCAAAAAAAATAAAGTCTATGAAAGTGTGAACAAAAATATTAACTCTGGAACTACCAGTCAGATTTGAAAAATTCTTTTTGCCTTAAGCAAATAGACCTGAAAATCCACTTACTATTAGATGCGATGTTAGATCTGTCTGTTTGTAACGTTTTCACGGATAAAACACTAAATGATTTTGATGAAGGCTGGTTTAAGAATACTAAGTAAGGAAATAGGCATACAAAAAAATATCCGGTATAAAGTTGCTCTGGCAAAGCGCTAACATAAAAAAAAACATGACACATTGAACCTATTGCTAGTGAAATGAAATGAAATTGTTTATTCTGTAAATAGGATATCTGATACATTTTTACTCGTCATATTAAAAAAAAAACTAGATGAAGTCGACATTTCCTATGTGGCTACCCTTGAAAAGAAATGGCGAAACAAACTCAGGGGTCAAAGTCTCTTTTAAAGTCCAGACATAACCTTGGTCAAGCCATGTGAGGATCATGTAGATCCGTGTCTGAAATGGTTTTTTGAGGAAAAAAACACACAAATTTTAATGTAGCTGTCAAGTCATTGCAAGCATTTGTCAGCAATCGTGTAGCTCAACTCAGGACTTAAGGAGCTAAGTGTTAAAGGCAGCTTATTAAAATGTTAGCAAATGAACACACTGTGACTGCCTTATGTCCGGATAATTACGTTTTTAATTAAAAAATAAACAGTAAAAAGTCATAAAAAGAGTATTAAATAGGTACCGCACAAATGGCTTCACGGACAGAATATTGTTAAATCATATTTTATGCCCACATAAAGAACCTGCTGTTACTTTGTTTATCACGATTTTAGAAGCCTACAGTTTTTATTTTACGAGGACCATATTTTACTGTTACTCTTTGTAGTTTAATGAAAAAGTATGATAGCAAAACAGGAATAAAACACGAATAAAGTATTTCTAGTAATCTGTAATAATTTAGCCCGTCATCCTGCGAGTTATTTTGACAGTTCAATCACATTCATTGAGTTATTAACGCTGTCGAGCAGCAGATCTATTCTGTAAACATCACACCGTGAGCACTTAGGTGAAGTGAGTTTGAAGTGAGCTCAATAGTAAGGTGGGATGACAGTTCACATCACGCTCACTTCACCTAAATTTTCACGGTGGGATCTTTACAGAATAGCACCACAGATAAATTTTTCAAACACATAAAGCAATGGCTTAGCCGTTTCCTTCAAACTTTCGGATTTTGATTGAAAGTGTGATACGCAATTTTGGTGCTGGTGTATTTACTTTATGCCGTCAACTTTGCCCTGCTGAACATAAGAAATATGCCTATCCTTTTTTTTTTTTTTTGGATGGGATATCATCAAATGACTTCTCCCGCTCTGGGCGGAGCGGGAGGGCGTGTCAGACTTTTACTGACTAAAACCCACCCGTGTTCCTTCAGTTGCCTGTGCCGGGGCCACGGTAACTCTTTCGAACATCCCGCAACCCTAGCTGGAAATATGCCTATCCTATAAACGAGTGTCGAATGTCGAGGGGTAGACCGTGTTTTTTTTTATCTACCTTGAAACTAGCTAAATAAAAGTCAATAGACAACCAGAGAGTTAAGATAAAATTCTACTTAGTCACGCTTTTATTGATCTTGTAAAAGGGTCAGGGGTTCGAAAATAAAGTTTGACCACTAAACTTGTAAGTATATCTTTGACAAGTCAGTTGGAAGGCCCTCTTGACCCACAATCGACAGGAATCAAATCTGATTACAAGAATTCCGAATCCAATGTTAAAAAGTTGTGTAGGGCGGACATCAAAGGAAATAACGAAGCTTTGGGTGTTACAGAAGACTTGTAAATGCTCCTCTTAACCTAGATTGAGAGTAGTTTGTCAGGTAGACATCAAAATATGAAAGCGAGGTCATATTTTATTGAAATAAAACTTTTATTGAATGAGAAACTTAAACTTAAACATAACTGGCGAAATGTAGGTGTAATATAGGTACACCTCTGCCTAACCCTTCGGGGAATACAGGCGTGATGTTATGTTATGTAAATTTAAACTTTTGGTCAACCTATTACCTTGAAATAAAATGTATGATGTAAGTTCCCTATGATTTTACTATAGCGTAGTCCTATACTTGATGCCTTTGCTATTATTTTAAGGCGCTACCCCGACCAAACAGCCTTGAGCGTTCGGTCCTTCTCCGTCCCACCGCTCTGACCCGCTCTGTCCCACTCCCTCCACACACCCGTTTATAATAGAATTCACACAATTTTTGAAATTATTTTAATAAAAAATCTAATTTTGGTCTTTTGAAAAAAATATTTCTAGCAAAATGTTCATAATTAAATTGCCTATCCATTAGTGTAAGTACCAACATCAAAATAATGGTTAGTTTTCGAGGAGATGCATGGTTTCAATAATTATTTATCATTTCAGTGGTTTCGTTGTGAGGCGATTAATTAAACATTATACAAAGTAAAAAAAAAAAAATCTACCATTTTGGAACTAAGATTATGTAGAAATTTAATGTATTTTTTATTATTTGATATTTCTTTTGGATAAAGAGTATATAGCTCCAAAAAACGGCTGGCGCTGCGTTTTGCACGGGGACGCGCCTTAATGCTAACGAAATATTTGGGTATGTAGTTCTCTTAAGAAAGTCTTTGGGGCCGTCGTACGATCACGCGCACGAAAACATCACGTACAGTACGACACAACTTACAATGTAGCATCGGGCAAGTTCGTAAAACCGATCACCAGCCGAACTGAGTGCGTCTTCAAAATCACCAATCTTTATTATCACTTTAGGCGAAAATAACATTCATGCAAACACAATAACTTGTTAAGTCATTTACCAAATATTAATTGTAAAATTGTAATGAATGAATGCAAATTTTCAAATTCATGTTAAATCTAAATTGTGTCTTACCTGTACATGTTACATGCAAGATATTATTGGAATTGTCTAGATTCTTTGAATAACTTATTACCCTGCTTTAAAACGTTATAAAACATGTATCCTACATGTTGTGTCTATTGTCTTCATTTATCGTTTAAGTACACCGAATACAAGTTATTTACAAAACCTATAGAAATCTTGTCAAATAGGTCAAAAAGGTGAACAAAATAGTTAACAGGACATGTCTGAAAGAACGTCAGTACATGTATGACACATGTTTTAAACACGGCATGTTTTTGACGAGTCTTTAACAAGCCCTGTTGAAAACAAGTGTCACTACTCGTTTTTGAATGTAAACGAAGGGTTGAAATGTATTCAAAGGTAAGATATTATCATTAGGACCGTCATCAAATTCAAAATATTATATTTCACATAGCCTACATGGGCACTTATGAAACGTCAGAAGTTAGGTGTGCGGTTCCAATTGGTCGTTTCCTATGGAGAAGAACCGGCTAGAAACTCCACGGTTACTCTTTTAAAAATAATTGGCTATTACAATATTTTCAAATTACAGTGTTATTAAGTATTGGAGGACAGTGTAGGTCTGTCAACAAGGACCAGGTACTAAACAAAATAGAAAATGGTCTACAAATCTCCAGTCTATTAAGCCTACAACGTTCTCACATTCACAAAATATAAAATAATCTATTTTAAAGACAAGACTATATAATGTAAAATATACAAGACTATATAATATATCATGGAAGCATGTAAAATAACAGTAAAATAAATTAAAGTAATTTGGGAGCAGGTAATAGAAATTTACATAAATAGTTATGCTGTAATGAGGTACCAGGGAAGCCACATGTGCAGAAAGAATTAGCGCCAAACTTCCCTGTCCTCAACGTAGTCTTTAATCTTATAATATGCTTTTTTAATAAGGATACGTTTGATGTGCGTGAGTGTACGTTTGATGTGCGTTTTGAACTTTCCATCACTAAGTTCTGTAACCGACTTTGGCAACTTGTTATAAAAGCGGATACTGTTTATAAGAATTGACTTGTTTGTTTTAGTTAATCACAATTTCATGTTTACTAGCTACGTGTATTGATATTATGGAAATCGCTTCTTATTTTGAAAGGTCCTAAGTTTTTACGAACATACAAAATACTTTCTAAGATACAAATAATAATTGAATTTAAAGGCAACGAAGAAACGATCGTATTTACAGGGATTTTTTTTTTAAATGAGGATGGTGTGTAGCGAAATCTAAAACTATGTAAGTATGTATGTAAGAAAAGATAGACAAAGACATAGTGACCATGAACACAGTTTCAGAGAAACCTTGCTTTTGCTTTATTTAATGCTGATCCATTTATCAATTTGTATGGTACCTAGATAGTGCCTATTAGGTCATAAGCAAACAATCCACTATTATTGAATAAGGGCCGATTTTTCAATCGTCCGATAACTTTCTTCTGAAGAATAAATATGGCGGTATGACATGTTTCCTATAGAAAAGCTGCTAAACCGTTATCTGACGATTTAAAAATCAACCCGTATACTGTTAGTCCACGCACTGTGAATAGGACGTCAAGGAGATCGACATGACGGCACCGAAGTAGCGATACATACTACATATACTATGGTCGCGTGTTCACCGCACACCACCACACGAACGTCACGGTCGGTTCGAATAATCTTGTTTCTCGTCCCGTTGGTTTTGTGCGGTGGACAAACAGTGAAAGGCTGTTTGTCCACCGCACCGTGAATGGGACGTCAACGAGAACGTTGGTCATCAAAATCACTGGAAACGATCTACATAAAGTTCTATCCGACATAAATCGTTTTAAAAATCGAACTTTCTGATAGGATTCAAGAATTCATGGCTCTACGAAATATATTTTTTTCTATCAATTACTAGTATTTTGCATTGAATTCCAAATAAACTTTTGATCCAATTTTCGTACACACAAAAGACTTACAATAATTTGAAACAAAAAATAAATAAAAAATAATATGCACACTTTCTGATTTTATGACCGAGCAAAATTACAATATAAGCCGGGATCGTATGTACCAAATTCCAACTCCAATATGCTTGTAATTACAAAAGTCCCATTGTTATCTTTAATTATAGAGACCGCTATAAAACATCAAAGGGATGTAAGAATGAATGGTTATTAATAATTTTGTTTTTTTTTTATATTAAAGTCGGATTGTGAACGCTTGCAGGAGGACATAGATAAGTGGTGGACAAGAGCCATAATAATAAGCTCAACTTCAATGTTGACAAATGCTTGGTGATAACGTTCACTCGTGCGCGGACCCCAATATGCTACGAGTACAAAGTAGAGAGAGCACCAATGCAACGAGTGTCGCAGGCACGTGATCTAGGCGTGTATCTCACTCCAGACCTTAGTTTTTGCGAACACATTATTAAGATATGCAAGAAGGCGTACAGAAACCTAGGTTTCGTATTGAGGCAGTCACAGGAGTTTACGAACATTATTGAAACACACTGAACATCTTGAACATAGTGCGGTCATTTGGGCACCACATGAAGCCAAATACAGTGTCATGTTGGATCGGGTACAGAACAAGTTTACGCAAGTTTACAAGGCACTTGTATTTTAAACTGTATGAGGTGTATCCGTTCTACCCGTTGATGTACCCCACATTACTTATATTTGTACTGGGTATGGTGGGGTATAATGAGCTCAGGGTTCGTCGGGAGTTCAGTCTTGCTGTGTATGTAGTGAAGTTACTGCGTAGTGTTGCATATAACCCAGGAGTGCTGTGCCAAGTGGAACTTAGAGTACCGGAATGGTACGTGTGGAGGTGGCGACACCTGCTACTGCTAAACGTGTCCGTGGGCAGAACCAATCTACTGGCGAAAGCACCCCTCATCCAAACAATCCGTGTGGTGAACGAAGTTCATGAGAGACTGGATATTTTTTCGTGCTCTTTGAGCAAATTCGTAAGTTTTATTTGGTAAATGTAGTTAGTTATTTGTAGGGTAAAAAGTTTTATTATTTGTTGTTAGGTATGTAAGATTAAGCCGACCTCAACATAGTTGGGAAAAGGCTAGGCAGATTGATTTTCTGTGTAAGGTTAAATAAGTTATTTTTTGTCACCCCAAATTTATAGTTTCCTTTGGCAATGTTACAGGCACCCTTCAAAATTACTATATCGGGACAATCTTCTGAAATCTGCTGTTGGCTGTCAACAAGGTGATCCCCTCGGGCCAGAGATTTTTAGTTTAGCCATTCACCCAATTATTCGACAGCTAAATTCATAACGTTTGGTATCTTGATGATGGAACCTTGGGAGGCGATGTAGAAACTGTTTTAAATCAACTTCAATTCTTAAAAAATGAATTTCATTCCATTGGCCTTCATCTCAACCTTTCGAAATGTGAACTATTCTTAGCGGACAGTACTGACAGACATTTGACACTTCCTAAATTTAACGCAATAGCCCGCCTCCTTGGTTCCCCAGTCTTTGAAAATTCCTTTCCAGTTATTTTTTTTAAGTTGATAACTACACTGTCGCATTAGGGTAAGGCCTGTAATGATAGTTGTAAGAATGATAAATAAATAAATAAATTGTTATTATTTACTTTCAACGTTATTATACCTACCATGGTTAATTAGATAAGTTATTTTTGTGTCGAAGATTTAAAATAAAAAAACCGACCAAGTGCGTGTCGGACCACGCACAATGAAGGGTTCCGTAGTTGGGATGAGTTTATTCCAAGAGCAAACTTAACATTGAGTTGAAAAACATGTTCTGTCATACATTCCAACTGCTGTAAGTTGGCCGAATATTACTCGTTAATTTGTAAAGCCTACTTAGTTGTGATAGTTTTCCTTTTAACTTCGTTGTATATACTACTACCGTGAATTTTTTCACATCTCCAAAACTAACCGTTTAGCTGGGGGGCCCACTTGACTCTAACAAAAATGAGCACTTTAAAGCTTAATATTTCAGAAACGGATCCCTTAATCGAAAAATTGTTGTCACAAACTCGAAATATTTCTGAAACACCTATCCAACAACACCTGACACCATGAGATAGACGGGAAGAAAAACATCCCCACTTTACGTTTGCAGGCGTTACCCTAAAAAATATATTTTCATGATTTTATTTTACCACTTTGTTGGCATTATTAATATGATCCATGCAAAATTATAGCCTCTCTATTACTAAGAGTGTCTGAGCTAAGCTAATTTATAGTTTTTATTATAATAGCACTCATTTATTTACTCTCTGAATGTATTATGTGTAGATCAATCTTTTTATTTATTTTTATTTTTATATTAAATTATATTTTATTATTACATAATTAATTATTCGTTATTTATTGTTATTATTCGTTTAGATATTTTGTATTGTAATTAGCGTATTTAATAAGTTATATACTTAAATTAATATTCAATATGTTCATATTTGTATTGCTTTACTTATCTGGTAAACAGTTATAATATATCTATTAATTATTGAATTTATCCTTTAGATATTCGTCTACTGTGTAATAACTTTCATTAATTAAGATTTTTTTTTAATTTATATTTTTATTTTCTTGTTTTATGTTTTCTGGTAATTTATTATAAATTTTTATTGACATAGCGTATGGACTAGAAGAGTGAAGTTTAAGGCGGTAGGGAGGCAAGATTAATCTGTTTTTATGGCGCAACGAATATTTTGTTTGTTTGTCGTCCCGTGTGTTGTAAGATTCTGGCTATTTGCGGACTAGTTTACATAACTCCAAAATATAAATATTAATTAAGGTGAGAATTTTGGGTTATGGCCTATGTAGCCCCATGAAACATGAGGCTACAGGGGCTAGTGTGAATCTTTGGGTTAATTCGAGTAATCGAGTCTGGTTAAACCATGCTGGGGTCGGTGCATTTCATTCATTCATTCATATTTTGCTTTAGAAGTTTGCAGGTAAGTACTTTAGTGGTGGAGCCTAAACAAACAGTTCGATGTTTACCTTTAATTCAAGAACCTGTAAACTATCAACTACCAACCTTAGTAGAATAACACCCACTTGATATTTAAAACGAATTTTAATTTCCTTTATTTGCATACCATAATGTGAATAAAGGTGTTACAAATTGGCTTAAAGCTTAAGATACAGTTATGGACCCTGTAAGGGACAGCAACATAAGTAACAAGGATAAATAATTAAATTAAATAATAGCATTTAGAACATAAATAATACTTATTTTATATTCTTGATTATATATGAATATATTATATATTCATAGTTTCCCCGAAGGGTTAGGCAGAGGTGTACCTATAGTAGTACACCCACATTTCGCCAGTTATGTTAAAGTCCCATGTAATAGGAGGCGAGCCTATTGCCATCTACCGGGCACAAATCCAGACTCCGGGCTGCTACTGAGAAATTCCAGATAGAAAAACCCAATAACACTTTGCCCGACCTGGGAATCGAACCCAGGACCTCATGCTCAGCAGTAGCGCTTGCGACCACTAGACCAACGAGGCAGTCAATATTATTAATATTCCTTATTTATTTTGCTGAATTACACAAACATACACCTTCTTCCCATGGGGGTAGGCAGAAACTACAGAACGCCACGTGCTACGATCCTTTTGCTTCGTTTACATTCATATCGCATGCCAGTTGCGAGTACTATGCACCTAGGTCGCTATAATATATTCAAAAGGATATATTATAGCGACCTTATTGCTGATGTTAGGGCGTCCTGTGGTGCTATTCTGTAAAGATCCCACCGTGAAAATTTAGGTGAAGTGAGCGTGATGTGAACTGTCATCCCACCTTACTCTACTAGGGATTGAGCTCACTTCAAACTCACTTCACCTAAGTGCTCACGGTGTGATGTTTACAGAATAGATCGGCTGTACCGGCGTTTCCACTCACATCTGCCTAATCTTTTGTTAGTCGCCTTTCACTCAACATGAGCACACCATCTACGATATTTCGATGATTATGTAGGTACACATTTGAAACAACAAAAAATACAATATTACTTTTGACTACAAGTATTTTTTTGGTACAAATTGAATCTCAAGGCTTTTTACACACAAACAGAATTGCCTCTAACAAAGAGCCTATTTAATATTAGCAATCCACTCAAAATTAACTTTACTCTGAAAGCCACAAAGTTTTAAATTATCCTCTGTTTTTCACTTTTATGTTTTTAAGTATACAAGCTTCAGTTTTTGTTTACCTACCCTAAATCTGACATAGGGTCATTATGAACCCCTATTACTAGGAGACCAGCCCTACATTTTATCGATTTATGTGTACACAAATGTATGGAGCAGCAGATTTATTTATTCTTGATTTCTGAGTTTGTCTCTTAGTAAATATTGTTCATATTGATTGAGTACCCCTTTTCAGGAGGTAGGTTATACAAGATTTCTCTTGCAAGAAGCTGGTAGTTTTTCCTCAATAATAATTATTATGGACCACAAAATGACTTGCAAAAAAACCGACTTCCAAAAAAAACACTACAAAGTGAAAAATTACTTTAATTTTGGAAGTCGGTATCTTTGGTTTTGTATTTTCGTTTTTTGCCATCGACTTCCGAATTTAAAGTTATTTTCACTTTTGTAGTACTTTTTTGTCGGTTTTTTCTGTTAAAAAGTTTTTATGCTTCACTTTTTAATTGTGTTACCTACCCTCCACAAATTTGTATACCACTACTCGCTTTGTAAATAACATACAGTGGGAAAAATACGTATTATTGAAGTTAACTCAAAAACTACCCAGTCAGGGACCACCGCATAATAATGTTCAAAATCGGTCCACATTAGACACAAATATCGAAGAACACAAAAAATATATAGGTACACATTTATACGAGGGGGCGTTTTTAAGTTCATGGAATGGGGGTAAGGAGTGGAAATAAAAATACAAATTTATTTTTTCTTTTCAATATATTCACCTGCTACTTTAAATGCTATTTTGATACATTTTTCTGATCTTTCAATTACCCTATGAATACCTTCGAAAAAAAATTTTTTCTTTGTCTAAACTACACAACAAACTAAATAACACGTTAAAACTGCATCCTTCACTTCTTTATAATATAACATCACGCCTTGTTTCCCCGAATGGTTAGGCAGAGATGTACTCAAACTCAAACTCAAAACATTTATTTCAATTAAACCAATTACAGGCACTTTTGAATTGTTAAAGAGACAGTCAGTTAGTCAGAACATTGAAGCTAGTCGCCCATTCCAAAACGTAGATCTCTATGGAGAAGAATGGGCAAGAAACTCCACGGACACTCTTTTAAATCAAAATTATTACAAAATCCTGGGTACATTGTTCTTGTTGCTTCCATATGTGAGAACAATGTAAAAAATTAAAAATTAAAACCAATTCAAAATATAAGATTAAAAATAAGCCCTGGCAGTTAAGAGATGACCAGTCTCCACTGACGGCGCCCCCGTTTACGAACATGACGCGTGGATCAGCACCATCCAGCTCAACCATTTTGTAGGGAACCGAATGATCCAACACACGCGCCACCATCAGCGAGACATTGACAGTGATACCCATAGTACACTCACATTTTGCCTTCACTTCTTCATCACTTAAAAACTTCCCACTAAATCATTTTTTGAAATTTAGAATTTAGGCTAGAGTCCCCGTAAACGGATGACATCTCTTCCAGAATGTTTTGAACTGATTTTCCTTGCTTAGTGAGGAACTTTTTAACTCCATATTACACATTTTATTCCCGATTGACTTGTTTGGTCGACGATAGTTCAAAGAATAATGGTCGAATTACGATAAAACTTGGTATTTATAATAATAATGAGTTACTTAATTCGTAACAACTCAGGTAAGTACCCCCACTAATTACCTAACTACCAATTACGCAAATTTAAAAACGTATCCTCGTATATACCTACAGACGAATTGAGCACCTTCTCCTGTTTTAAGAAGTCGGCTAAAAATCTAAAATACATAATTATTTTGTTTATTTATTTGGTCAAACCTCAACAAAAAGGCCGAACAGCTTCGGAAAAAACAATAATTATTCTCCGAAATTGTATTCCGAAAGGAATTGGTTGTTTGTTTTCCTGATTTATATTTCAGAAACAGCTACTATGTTAATACCCTTAAACATTTTCAGGCCTATTTGTACGGAATTAAATATTCTTGTCTTATATTTTATGAAAAAACCTGTAATTGTTTGACGAATGAATAGAACGTTTTAATTTTATTTGGGGAAAAATCTTAAGGTTCTTTGAATTTATTGTTGTTAATAAAAAGTATCAACTAACGAAAATAGAAATGGATTTGACATTGTCAACTTTTGATTGCTTGAATACGAGGCTTTTGGCTACTTTGTATGTGTGTATTTTATGTTTTGTTTTTTTTTTTGTAATGTGCGTTTTGTTTGTGTAGACTAGACAATCTTTATTTCTTTCTTTCTGACTTATCAACTTACAGAAGAAAAAGACATGTTGCGCCGACTTCAAATAAATTGGGAGGGGCAAGAGAGAATGATGATTAGAAACTAACAACTTAATAATGAAGTTCAAGTAAGACCATATTTAACTTAGAATTCGGCGGCCTATGCTGAAGCGGCTGCTGCAGGTGTGGTAAACCTCAAACGGCGAAAATATTCCAATCTTTTTGGGAGTTATATGTTCGAGCCGTTTAGAGTTGAAACACTAGGGCCATGGGGTCCGAGTGCCCACTTGGTTTTTCGAGACTTCGCCAAGCGGTTAATCGACTCTTCACGTGACCAGAGCGCTGGCCTATTCTTTGGCCAAAGAATCAGCATCGCCATACAACGTGGCAACGCTGCCAGCCTTTTGGGCACTTTTCCTGCTGACAGCAATGCGGACGAATTTTTTGATGCCATATGATTCTATTTACCTTTTTTATATACATGTACATATTATTATTTTAAGTCTGTTAGCTTATATATTATGTAAATATTATATTCCGAAATAAATTTCATCTCGGTACCTTACACTTAATTAGAATTCTGGATTCAAGTATTTTCGGTTATAACCGAACGTACTTGAAACTTTTCGAATTATAATAAAGTGAGTGTTGGTTTTCTTCAACAAATAATTTCTCGGTGTTTCTTGGTGTTATTGTTTAGTAGCTTGTTGTATACTTATTGGCAGGCTTATCAATAGAGAAGTTTGAACAACTGTTTTGTTTTGTATGTTATTAACATTAAAATAGCCGAAGAATTATTGACGAAGTTTGTGGCTTGACCAGGATGTCAAAAAGGGTGAAGAGCAGCCGAGGTTTGTATTTTCTTCTCATACTATATTTTCGTCACCCACTCTTACACATAAGGCTATTTGCTCACTATGACGATTGCATGGTTTGCATATACCTTGATTATCTTTTTATGTGTGTATATTGTAGCGAAAAAAATAAAAAAAGAGAAGCACTTTTTCGCTAAAACACGTTTAATTTTGTTTAAAATAAAAGTAGAAAAAACATTAAAAGGTAAAAAAAATGAATATTATGGTATAAAAAAGGTTGCAGGTTGATTTGTGTGAAGGGAATAAAATAGAGAACTTTGGTTCGATAGGTACGCGAATAACGAAAGAGAAATAAAACGTACTAACTAGTCGATTGCAATCGCTATTAAGTAACGTTCCCAAAATACACTTCTGGACACATCTATTGGCCCACCTTAGAGTTTAGGTTTCGATGGCCCCTACCGAAATATGATTGCTAGATTGAACAAAAACTGTTGATGCAGTTTTAAACCTGATACATTTTACCATCTTTTCGATCGTATTGTTTTAAATTTGAATTCAGAATACCATACGACATGGAGCTACGCCTAACAAGTCGGATATGCGCCTTGTTAAAGGCAATTGATTTTTGAATAAAAAACATGTTTTATCAAATAAAGGTTTAATTTAATAACGCGTGTTGCCTCCATGGGCATCTACCACAGCTCTCATACGATTAGGCATAGAGTTTATCAACCGCTCTATGAAATTTTGAGGGATCATCTCCCATTCCTCTTCTATGGCAGTTTTCAACTCCTGCATCGTCTGGGCAACTGGCTGACGAGCCCTAACACGTCTTTTTAGCTCGTCCCACATGTACTCAATGGGGTTCATGTCTGGGCTTCTGGCTGGCCAGTCCATAACTGTGATGTTCACATCCCGAAGATATTCCCTGACGATGCCGGCCGCATGGGCTCTTGCATTAGCATGCATAAAAAGGAAATTTGGGCCCACATAGTCCGCGTATGGTATCACGTGAGGTTCTAAGCACTCACGAATGTACCTTTCAGCATTTAATGTTGGCAGCCGTGGTCCTGTAACAACCTCAAGTTGAGTTTTGCCGCTCGCGGATATACCGCCCCAGACAGTCCATGAGCCACCGCCATAAGCAACCCTCTCTTCAAAGCAGCATTGTGTGAAACGCTCTCCCTTACGTCGGTAGACCTTCTTCCTTCCATCATTGCCATGTAACACAATTTTAGACTCATCAGAAAAGAGTACACGGCTCCAATCTTGCTGTGTCCAATTTAAATGACTGCGTGCGAAATGAAGGCGCGCTGTTCGGTGGGCTCGCGTTAGTTTGGGCCCATTAGCTGGCTTGTGTGGTACCATATCGCGTTCTTTTAACCTTCTCCGAACAGTTCGAGCGCTCACAGATACTCCGTGGAAGTCGCGAAGTTGGTTTTGTATCTCAATGGAGGTAAGGTGACGATTTCTCAAGCTGGTCGTCACGATGAATCGATCCTGCCTTTCAGTTGTGACCCGAGATCGTGGCCTTCCTTGGCGACGAACAAAGCCGCCAGTCTCTAGGTACCTCCGATAAACATTTCGGACCGCAGATCGACTTAAATTAAGTTGAGCACTCACGTTTCTTTGGCTGTGTCCGGCCTGAATAAGTGCCACAGCTTGGGCGGCGACTTCAGGTGAAGTATCCATAGATTATTGATAGAACCTCACCTTAATGTTAAGAATAAGTAATGTTTGTTGCAAAACCAAAGATATCAATCACTTTTTCAAGAATTAAATCCAAGTAAACTAATAAAACCAAGTTATCTTAGTATTCGATTGTTTGATATCAACAAACAGGCTCCAAATTGTCTTTTGTTTCTTTAAATTCTGTGTTCGAAATTCAAAAAAAGACTATTGAATGAAATTGTGAATGTGCCAGGTTCAAAACTGCATAAAAACTTTTTGCTCGACCTAATATAAAATTTTAGCTAGGACCAAACGAAACTGAAAATACAAGGTGGGCCAATAGATATGTCCAGAAGTGTATAACGTTATGGAAAAAAGATCAGAAAACCAAGGTATCTCGAATTTTACAGATTTGAAAATAAAATTAAGTAGTCAATGAATTAAAAAATCCGCAGAGGGTTACTAACTACACTGTTAAATTGGTACGTAAAAATATCATAAAAAACCGTGGCATAACGTAATTACGTCCGGTGAGGTGACGTAGACTGTAGGGAGTTGTAGTTCTCTGTTCAGGGGCTGGCGTTGGTTGCGAGACCTTCAGCGGTCAAGATGTGGTCCAACTCTCGACGTTGACCAAGGACGTCCAGCATTATTTTAGGCCAAAACCTGGAGGCCGAAAGGCGGCCTGTTCAAAGCTGTTCAATCCTAAGACAAAATGAATTAGGGTTAGACCAGCGTGATCAGACTGAACTTCCGATTGAGGAAAACTGTTAAAAGATACGTACCAGAAAAAATAAAGATGAAATCACCTGACTGATATTCAATACACAATATCTTTATTGCTTTAATAGATAGGATAGCAACTTGCTATACTTGAAAATAACTCGTTAATTTTCCATAAACTGTGTCAGTATCAATTGATTCAACTTTTGCAACTGAAGAAAAAATGGGGACCCATCTGTCAGAAGAAAAAAATTCGAATCACGAAATAAAAAGATAAAAATCGACCAGACTCAAATACAAACGGAAAAAAGGTTGATAATAAAGAACCAAAAAGTTTCATCTGATCAAGATTATATCTGGACTTTAAACGAGACTGTGACCTCTGAGTTTGTTTCGGCCTTTCTTCTTAGAATAGTCACCAACCTCAAAAAAACGCCGACCTCATTTTATTTAAAAAAAATATAATTGACGTGTAAAAGTGTTTGTACAAACCTACTTACAGAAATAAAATTATTTATAACAATATGACATCTGAGTCTTTTATACAAGTACATACATAATTGCGCTTTATAACAAACGCGCTTCTTTTTTGAGTTATAATTATAGGATTGACTAACCTTGCACTCGATCACTTATTTTCACGCAATAACATAGACGGCCCATAAGCTTCTATGTCTTCGCGTGAGCAAGACCTGCCTATACTCCATTGATTTAGGTAATTAACTAAAGGTATACAAATCGTAAAAAGGGTTTTTAATTTAGTTAGATTTAAGAATCACGTCCAATGTCTTACCTTTTCAGAAATATACAAAACAGAAAATGCGAACGAAGCGTACGATTACTTTATGATCTGTTTCTCAAATAAGATTATAACTATCAAAACAAATAAAACAGTACTATGGGTTTCACGTTACATACGAGTATGCAGTAAAAGACAGCGGCAATTGTTGTAGTCATGCAGGTGCGTACCTTCAAACGAAAATAAATTTAAAAATTATTCCCAGAAATTTAGAAAAATTATAAAATTAACCCAAAAGACGCAAAATAACTATTTCATAAATACGCCAACAAACAAATACAAAGCTTCATAGCAAATTATAAATAATAATCCACGCACTACTGAGCAAATTTCTCAAATAAAACCCCAAGAAACAATCGTAAGTAATCCAAAAGATATTGCAAACGCCTTTAATAATTTCTTTATCGATCAAATAGAGACAAACACTAAGATAACATCTATAGCTACTAATATGTTGAGCAATCCACATTCAATATTTATGACTCCTGCCTCATCTCAAGATGTCATAAAAGCAATAAAATCATTAAATAATAAAAACAGGTTTGGACATGATGGCAAAGTCACAAATGTAGTAAAATTTGTATCGGATTCAAGTTACATTATAAACTTATTCATTAGCTCAGGAGTGCAAGAGCGTTGAAAGTAGCTATTCTTCTTTTCTTAATAGACTCGGCCCAGAATTTGGCTACAAGTTTGGTGCCATCACTAGCGTCCATCAGTTCCTGTAACGTGCAGCTGACAGGACACGCAGGACATGATACTAAGTGTCCCATCGTTTGTGGAACGGCACCACAGTAGTAGCTATTGTAAAACCAGTCTTTAAACAACACGAAAGGGAAAACTACAGGCCTTAATTCCTATTTTTTCTAAAGTCATCGAACAAATTATTAAAAGAATTCGAACTTTCAAAATAATGAAAAAAAAATATAAATCATAATAAAAAAAATGTCAAATGAATGTCAAAAATTATAATATAAAATTTTTATCAAGATTTGATAAAAATTGATTAGCATCTGAATATCAGCCATTCCACTAATACATTGAACTCAAAAACAAAATATGGAGAATTAAACACGTCACGCTGCTACCAGTATAAGAGCGCATTGAAAAATCTGTGCGATACAGAAGCGGATCAGTATCGGCATCTCCTGCCGATTCCTACAGTTCCACATCATCGTACCGTGGCACTAAGTGCAACTGCGATTCTCGAAGCTCAGTTGGAGATCCAGACATAATTTAAAGCAACGCCAACTGACATTTTGACGCGACGCCGACGCTGTCTCACGGCAACGGTTGCCGGGGCTGCGCCAAAATGACATACGGCGGCGCGGCGCCCCAGGCCGCCAGCGCGACTGCGCAGCTGTCATCGTGCTTCAGTTGGCTTTTGACAGATTTCTTTATTACGTCATTTTTGTTATTTTTGTTTTATTCTAGTTCTTATAGTTTGTGATACTAAAAATCGTGTAAGTAGTCTTTTTTATTATTAATGCTGAACAATGACGACAGTAGTAACGCCGTACGAAGCGCCAGTCAACCTGCCACATCGCCGGATGTCCTAGTGAGATGCCCTCATTGTCCCCAAGCACGCTTTTTTAAAGGTGAACGTGGCTTGAAGGTACATTGGGGTAAGAAACACAAGCTCCACAATGTGCCTTCATCCTGCCCAATAATACCCACTTCCCTAACACCTGTTTCACCCACTCAACCCTTTTGGAAAACACTTGCAAAATTAAAAACTTCAACCCCAGTGTTAAAGAGAGTTCCTCGTGGCGCGAGACCATCCGTGGCTTCAAGTTTTTTTTTTTTTTTTTGTTTGGTAGAAATGCGTCCCCTTTTTTTCTGACATTATGTTATTACTATAGACTTATTGACTATATATAGACTATAGATTTAGTGTTTACTAATCTTTTAATACAATCATTGCAAACTATAGTTTTGTATAAATTAGAAGCATCTTTTCAATTTTGTAAATGTGAGTACCATGGAGCGGTTTTATGTTATGATGTAGGTATGTTGACTTGAAAGAGTATGGCAGTTGAGAGTATGTCATGCTCACTTAAATGTCTCGCTGATGGTGGCGCGTGTGTTGGATCATTCGGTTCCCTACAAAATGGTTGAGCTGGATGGTGCTGATCCACGCGTCATGTTCGTGAACGGGCGCCGTCAGTGGAGACTGGTCATCTCTTAGCTGCCAGGGCTTATTTTTAATCTTATATTTTAAATTGTTTTAATTATCTATTTTTTACATTGTTCTCACATATAGAAGCAACAAGAACAATAACAATGTACCTACCCAGGATTTTGTAACAATTTTGATTTAAAAGAGTGTCCATGGAGTTTCTTGCCCATTCTTCTCCATAGAGATCTACGTTTTGGAATGGGCGACTAGCTTCAATTTTCTGACTAACTGACCGACTCTTTGACAATTCAAAAGTGCCTGTAATTGGTTTAATTGAAATAAATGCTTTGAGTTTGAGTTTGAGTTTAGCGCGTTGTGTTCGCCTCGCCACCCGAGAGAACTCTCAAAGTGCTTGGGAGCAACTACTCACCTTTCCGTTTAGAATTCTACATGTGCAAAAAAATTTGGCAAATAAAAAATCTTTAACAGCACAAATCAAGGATAATTGTAACATTTTGGCCCAAAGTTTCGACTCTAAATTAACAGCGCACCTCCCCCAAAGAGGCTTATTGCACCATGTGGAATCTAAACTAGGCGAAGGTGATATCAGTGGTGCAGCTAGGATCATCTTTAGCAGCGATGTGGTTGCGCCGTACTCTCCAGAGACACTTACAGCCCTGGAGAGCAAACATCCCGCCCCGGCAGATGACCTCTCCTTCCCTGTCCCACCCGATCCGGAATCCAACACACTTGAAATTACAGCTCAACAAGTGTGTGCGGCCGTGTGCTCCTTTCGAAGTGGCTCCGCCGACGGTCTCGACGGCCTGACACCTCAACATTTGAAGGACCTAATGTGTTCAGGCGCCGGGGAAGCTGGTGAGTCTCTTCTGAAGGAGCTGACGGCCCTCATCAATCTCATGCTCTCCGGCAATGTGAACGAATCCGTCATTGATATCTTGTATGGGGCAAATCTGTGTGCCCTGCGCAAGAAGGATGGCGGCATTCATCCCATTGCCGTAGGGTCCACTTACCGTTGTACCGCAGCCAAAATTTGCTGTGCTTTCTACAGCGAAACACTGGCCAGCAAATTCCAGCCCCTACAGCTGGGCTTCGGGTCGAAAGGGGGCTGTGAGGCTGCGGTACATGCATTATCGACTTACCTCAACAGCGGTAAAGGTGAGGTCATCCTTAAGGTTGACATTAAAAATGCCTTCAATTCCGTAAACAGGGACACCTTGTTGACAGAAGTCTAAAAAGAAATACCCAAAATTTACAGTTTCCTATATCAATGTTACAGTCACCCCTCTAAATTACTTTATAAAGACAACCTTTTGAAATCAGCCGTTGGATGTCAAAAGGGTGACCCTCTTGGGCCAGTCATTTTTAGTTTGGCAATAAATCCAATTATTCGACAACTAAATTCTGAATTCAACGTATGGTATTTGGATGACGGAACCCTAGGAGGTGATGTAGACACAGCCTTAAAAGATTTAGCTTTTATTAAAGAAAAATTTAGTTCCATCGGCCTAGACCTTAACCTTTCAAAATGTGAAATTTATCTTCCCCAAACCACTGACAGACAGACTACCATAGCAAAATTTAATACAATAGCACCAAATATCAAAATTACGGAAAGAAACTCTCTTCACCTCCTGGGGTCCCCAATTTTTGACGAATCCTTTCCAACGTTTGTTGAGGAAAAAATTCAAAATTTTCTTGACGTCTCGGAAAGACTATTTAAAATTAACATCCATTCGGCCTTCACACTAATTCGATACTGCTGCTTTGGACCAAAATTTACGTATAGCCTTCGCTCCTCCCATCTATGGAAGCATCCAGAACTTTTAGAAAAAGTAGACCAAATTATTAGAAACACACTAACTTCTATTCTAAATGTGGCCCTGGACGACCGAGCGTGGCAGCAAGCCACACTTCCCATTCGCCTGGGTGGTCTCGGCGTCCGCAAAATTTCAAGTATAAGTTTACCGGCCTTCCTCTCTTCGGTCCACGGTACCGACAAATTAACCAGGATAATTTTATCTTCCTCACTGGTCGATTTTGAGGTACCGTGTTTGACCGATGCGTTGAACGCGTGGAAGATGGTTTGTCCCAATACGGATTTACCCGACAACCCAGCCTCCCAGAAACGGTGGGACGTGCCGCTCTGCAATATTATACGAAATTCCCTAGTAAATACGTCATTTAATACTGCTGAGCGTGCCCGTCTGCTGGCTGTGGGAGAATGGGAGTCAGGCGTGTGGCTTCAAGCGCTTCCGTCATCCACCATAGGCACTATGATGGATGACTCTTCGTTTCGGCTCGCTACGTGTCTCCGCTTAGGCGCACCTTGTGTTGCTCCGCATCGGTGTCACTGCGGTGAAGCTGTCGATAACCTCGGAGACCATGGCCTGTCCTGCTGCAGGAGTGCAGGCCGCATAGCACGACACGCCAGCATTAACGATATTATTCGTCGAGCTCTTGTCACCGCCGGCGTACCAGCGATATTAGAACCAAACGGCTTTGGTACGTGACGATGGGAAGAGACCAGACGGCATGACGTTGTTGCCTTGGAAGGTGGGTAGACCTCTGGTGTAGGACGCAACCTGTGTCGACACCCTTGCGCCATCTCATGTTCCAAGCACGGCGTGCTGTGCTGGCGCCGCTGCTGCGGCTGCTGAGACCCTTAAGCGGCGCAAATGCTGTAACCTTATCGGTAACTACAGTTTTGAACCATTTGAGGTCGAAACGCTCGGGTCATGGGGCCCGAGTGCGCGTCTCCTTTTTAAGGAAATTTCTCGCCGACTGGTCGACACTTCATGTGACCAGAGGGCTGGCTCGTTCTTTGGCCAAAGAATTAGCATTGCCATTCAACGTGACAATGCTGCCAGTCTTCTGGGCACGTTTCCGGATGACAGCGATGCGGACGAGTACTTCGACGCCTAAGTTTCCTTTTGTTTTGTATATTTATTTGTATAGTTAGTTAGTTCGTTAGTTAGTGGAAAAAGATATTTTAAGTTTTTATAATATCAAAATAAATAGTGTTTCGAACAAATCCTATATGAATCATTTTTTTTTTGTGTAAGTATCATATTCTATGTAGTGAACAAATAGGTTTTAGGAAAAACAAAGTTGTTAATTTAGCTATTTACGATTTGCTTAATGTAATCTTAAAAAATGTTGACAAAAAAGCACCAATATGTGCAATTCTCACTGATATGACAAAGGCTTTTGACTTTGTCCATCATAAAATCTTGCTAACTAAGCTTAAAATGTATGGCATAAGAGGAAACGTCCTTAATCTTGTCAAATCATATCTGAGTGAACGTGACAATACACGGAAATATCTAGGATATTGTAGCGAAAAAAAAAAATAAAAAGACGGAAGATTCACTTTTCTGCTACGACACGTTTAATTTTGTTTTTAAAATAAAAATAGAAAATAACATTAAAAGGTAGAAAAAATGAATATTATTGTATCAAAAAGTTGCAGGTTGACTTGTGTGAAGGGAATAAAATAGAGAACTTTGGTCCGATAGGTACGCGAATAACGAACGAGAAAATAAACGTACTATCTAGTCGATTGCAATCACTAATAAGTAACGCTACCAAAACAAATCGTTATAAAAAAATTAGAGAACCAAGGTATCTCGCATTTTACATATTTGAAAATAAAAGTAAATAGTTAATGAATTAAAAAAATCTGCAGAGGATTACTATCTACACTATTAAATTAGAACATAAAATATCATAAAAAAACCGTGGCATAAGTAATTGCGTCCGGCGAGGTGACGTAGACTGTAGGTTGTCGCAGGTTCAGGAACTGGCGTTGTTTGTGAAACCTTCAGCGGTCAAAATGCGACCCAACTCTCGACGTTGGCCAAGGACGTCCAGCGTAATTTTAGGCCAAAACCTGGAGGCCGAAAGGCGGCCTGTTCAAAGCTGTTCAATCCTAAGACAAAATGAATTAGGGTTAGACCAGCGTGATCAGACTGAACTTCCGATTGAGGAAAACTGTTAAAAGATACGTACCAGAAAAAATAAAGATGAATGCTTAGAATAATACTTAATATACCATTCTCAATATAGTTTTGCCATAAGGTATTACTAGGACGGCAGGGATAGTGTGGTTCACTTGAAAAAAACTCGATAATTTTCCACAAACTGGGTCCGTCAATTGATTCAACTTTTGCAACTAAGAAAAAAATGGGGACCCATCTGTCAGAAGAAAAATAATTCGAATCACGAAATAAAAAGATAAAAATCGACCAGGCTCAAATACAAACGGAAAAAAGGTTGATTATAAAGAACCAAAAAGTTTTGACATACAGAGTTATGCTGCATTACCCCCTTTCCAACAAAAAAAAGAAAAAAATATATATAACCGAAATGTGGCAACCCTAAAACAAATGACAACCCTATAAAATAAACGATAGAACGAGAAAATTAATTAACTACATGACGCAATCTAAAACCTAGAAGATAATTAAAATACATATAATAAACGACATTGGAGTGCAGGAGATACAGAATAAAATCTAAAGATCCTTCAACTTAGACGTTATCAGCGCGAGCTCCAGATGTGTCCACTAAATCTGAGTAACCTAGAGACTTAAAAGCAAAAGACTAAAAACTAACAATCCTAAGGACAAAGACTAAAAACCTTAGAGACTAATTAAAACTATATGTACCTAACTAACCTAAATATGAAAGGAACCCTGAAAAAAAATAATATACATGAAACAACCTTGGTGAAAGAAAATATCCTCAGTCAAAGACGATACAACATCAGTCAAAGACGATACGACATCAGCTAGAGATGATGTGACATCAGTCAAAAAAAGGACAAAAGTGACATCAGTCAACAAAAGTGACATCAGGTCAACAAAAGTTACATCAGTCAAAAAAAGTGACATCTGTCAACAAAAGTGACATCAGTCAACAAAAGTGACATCTGTCAACAAAAGTGACATCTGTCAACAAAAGTGACATCAGTCAACAAAAGTGACATCAGTCAACAAAAGTGACATCAGTCAAAAAAGGCGACATCAGTCAAAAAAGGCGACATCAGTCAAAAAAGGCGACATCAGTCATAAAAGGCGACATCAGTCAAAAAAGGCGACATCAGTCAAAAAAAGGCGACATCAGTCAACACAAACTTCTGTCGAAAGAGACTTCAGTCGAAACATGTCGACAGAAGTCGAAGAAAGTCCGTAGGACTAAGTGGTCCTAGTAATATTACTAGTAACACAGCCAAAAAATTAAGCGAGCTCATACGCTCGGGTAAATAAGGGGTAAAGCAATAGAGGGATTAATAGCGATGTTAACACAAAAACTCAGCAATGAATGAAAGGTAAGACGCGAGTTGAGTCCGACTTTCAGCTAAATTAACGCTTTGAGTCTGACAATCCCGCCTTAACCTCAACAAAGGAAGAAAGATTCGACGCCTGTCTAGCTCGACTTTCAGCTAAATGGATGCTTAGAGTCAGACCAAAAGCACAGGTTGAATCTATAAGGACTTCCCAGCTAAATCATTGGAGTTACCAATTGCATTAATCAAATAGAAACGTTAACAATATTATGATTAATTATTGCTCCATTGAAAAACCAGGATAAACCGAGACTGTTAAACTACTTGGTTTTATCGAAAAAATTTACTGACAATGGTACATCACTAAACACAAGAAGTAAGCTGTAAATAAGACGTAATCAAAAGGTTCCACTTGTGACAGCTAGATGTCGCTGTGGATGGTTTTAGAAATGGTAGTTTGTCGAAATATTTACGAAATTTAAAAATGAGTTTTTTGTTTACGTAAATATTTTGTAATTCTTGGTTACAAAGGATAGAAATTTATGTAAAACTAATATTCCAATTGAATTCGTGTAAATCGGACAACGCGTTTTGAAGTTGTGAGAAATTATTTAAGGATATCTTTAATATGATATGTTCCGGAATGGGCAGAATCATAATCTTGAAGGACATAGGTGGTTCTAGAAATAACTCTAGTCACACGACACTTAATAAAGCGAGGAGCAAGCTTTCCCGAAAAATAATCTGCTCCAGAGGATCTAGCAAAGTTACGTCTCCATACCGTGTCACCAACGTTAAGAGTAACAGCCGTGCGGTTCGTATTATAAGCCCGAGAATTACGGAGGAAAGCCATAGAAAGATTATCAGCTACTTTCGCATAAACCTCAACAAGAGAGGAAAGATTCGACGCGTGCTGAGCCCGACTTTCGGCTAAATTCGTGCTTTGAGTCTGACTATTCGCACGAGAAGAATTCATAAAGACCTCTCTGCCGAACATGAGAAAATTTGGAGTAAAACCTGTAGCTAAATTAATACAAGAGTTGAGATAGAGTTTGACTTTTGGAAGCATTTTCGCCCAATTTCTTTGATTTTCTCCGACTAAAATACTTAAACATGTAACCACGCTCTGGTTGTAACGTTCAACAGTATTGGCTTGAGGAGTATAGTAAGTAGTGTAAGTAGGTGAATCGATGTGAAAAGAACTAAGGAAGTTTAAAAATATATTACTACGAAAAACAGTAGCATTGTCACAGAGAATAGCACGTGGTACACCAAACTTGAAGAATAATTCAGATTCCAGAGCTCTAATAACAGAACCAGCGTCAACCTTCTTAAAGGGAAATAACCAGACATATTTCGAGATAACGTCTACCATGGACAGAATATACTTAAAACCATAGTAAGCAACAGGCAAAGGTCCAATGACATCGATAGAAATTACCTGTAGGGGCAATGAAACATCTTTCGGACAAATCATTTGGCCTCGTGGTTGAGTGTTTGCAATTTTATGAGCCTTACAAACCTCACATTGCCTCAAAGTTTCAGAAACATCACGAAACATGTTTGGCCAATAAAAAATCTCCTTGATCTTTAGGTAGGATTTTGTGACACCAGGATGTATAGAAGGAAAGTTATTGTGAATTTCCCAAATCGCGAGTGGAACCTTCTCGGCGGGTAAAACCACACGCCATGGATCAACGCTAAGAGGGCTAGTAATAGGCATGCGTCTTAAGAGAACACCATTCTGAATCGCGTATGCAGGGAACATCTGAGGTGTATTGCGAACACCAAAATAAACCTTTTTGTACCATCTGTCATTAGTGTGCTCGGGACCCTGATCAAAGGTAACCGGACTTGCATAAATTCTAGATAAGGCGTCTGGAACGACATGTTGTGAACCCTTGCGATGAACGATGTCAAAGGTATATTGAGAGATGATAGTAGCCCATCGAGCTAAACGTCCTTGTTTAACGTAAGGAGCCACTTCAAAGCCATATGGTCTGTTATAACAGTGAACTTCATTCCATCTAAATAACAGCGGAAATGCTTTAAGGAATCAAGAACGGATAACAGTTCACGCTCAGTAGTACTGTAATTGCGTTCAGCTTTGGAAAATAAGCGAGAAAAATAAGCAACAGGATGTTCGACGTTATCGATATTCTGTGAAAGAACAGAACCGAGACCGACTGCTGAAGCATCACACTGTAAAATGAATGGCTTAGAAAAATCAGGACAAGCCATCACAGGAGTGTTGATTAGTGCTTCTTTTAACTTAATGAATGCATGCTCGGCGGCGTCATCCCAGCTAATCGGATCGCGGCCTTTTCTCTTACCTATAAGGGCAGTGAGAGGAGCTATTATAGAAGAAAAACCGTCGACAAATCGTCTATAATAGGAGCACATTCCAATGAAACCGCGCAATGATTTAGCGGTGGTAGGGGTAGGATAATCTCTAATAGCATCAAGCTTGCTAGGATCAGTTTGAAGACCCTTTTCATTAAGAATGTAACCCAAATATTTTAGTTCGCTTTTACAGAATTCACACTTTTTTAGGTTGATGGATAAACCAGCTTCCTTGAGACGGTTGAGAACCTTCCTAAGGAGCGCGAGATGACTATGAAAGTCTTTGGAAATTAAAATTAAATCGTCAACATAACCAAAGACGCAGTCATCACTGGTCGAGGTGAATTCAAAATTAACGATCAAATCTGTAAGGCGCTGCATTTCCGAAGCCGCATTTGTAAGTCCAAATGGCATTCTGACAAACTCGAATAGACCACGTTGAGGGACTATAAAAGCGGTTTTCTCACAACTCTCGTTATCTGCGAGAGGGATCTGCCAAAATGCACTTCTAAAATCAAGAGAGCTTATGTACCTTGCACCACGTAGATTATCAAGAATATCTTGAATACGCGGGAGGGGATACGAATCTCTGATGGTGACGCTATTCAATTTTCTGCTGTCAACACAGAAACGAACAGAACCATCTTTTTTGGTAACCATAACTACGAGACTTGCCCAAGGGGAACGAGAGGGCCGAATGACACCCATCTCTAACATCTTATCAATTTCTTCATTGAGATTCTTTAGCTTAACGGGAGATAAAGGGTAAAACCTTTGTCTAATTGGTGGTCCTGTAGTATTTATCTTGTGTGAAAGCCAAGAAGTTTTTCCAAGACCAACCTTTTCAGACGAAATGACTTCAAACTCGTCAATGACTTGTTGTAAGCTTAACTCTTGGTCGGGTAACAAAACATTACGGGGATGTATGTAACGGACCTCACTAACACAAGAAATCTGAGGAGGGGAATGACTGACAGAAGGGAGGTACATATTACCTTTGATATTTTTGTTAAATGCCTTACTAAAAACAGACGTTAAACCGAATTTATTCCAAAACTCTATTCCTAAGATAACAGAAGATGACATACAACGCGCTACTAAAAACTCGTGGACAAACGTTGTACCATTAAACTGAACCGGGAGATAAACGGTTCCTAAAATATCAATAGGCGAGTTGTTGGCAGAAATTGCACGGGGACATGTATCGCTAGAATTCAAAGAGATACCTAGTTCATGCGTTAAACTATCACTAATAAGGGACATTTGTGCGCCTGAGTCAAGTAGAGCCTTTATCAGACGTTCACACAACAAAATTTCAATAAATGGTCGGTTGTCAGATGAATCGGAAGTTATCACCGGCGACACTGTACGTGATTTATCGTGACCCCGGTGGCTTACACATTTTTTGGGTTGCACTTAGGGCAATCACGTGTAATAACACCTGGAGACCGACACTTGAAACAGAGCATGCCAGGGAAATCTGGGCAGTTGCGATATGAATGTCCGTTTTTTCTGCACTTGGGACATAACTGGGTTTCATTAGTTAAACAGGAAATTGATTTAGGTTTAGGTAAAAAGCTTTCAAAATGTGTTGCAGTGTCAATGAGCGTATCAAGATCAGTAAACTTGTGTATGGACAGACATGGGAAATATCTTGGATGCATGTTATGAGTAATAATTTCTAACAGGGAAGATTTGCCAATCGGATTGAGTAAAGTATCATTTAAGTATG
Organism: Fissipunctia ypsillon; assembly: GCA_947568875.1. Lineage (NCBI taxonomy): Eukaryota > Metazoa > Arthropoda > Insecta > Lepidoptera > Noctuidae > Fissipunctia > Fissipunctia ypsillon. The sequence continues at coordinate 8,466,559 of OX387664.1, read as the reverse complement.
ATATTTGGATGACGAAATCTCTGACCGATTGATCCGGTTTCTGTTTTATATTTCTGACTTCTTGTTCAGTCTTGAACTCGAAATCAGTAGGACCAAATGTCTTGACAAAGAACTGCTTGAGTTCAGAGTAGGATAAATCGGGATGGCGTATAGACCTAAAGTATTTGAGAGCAGCACCAGATAACACTTCATGGAAACGCTTTATCAAGTAATGATCGGGTAAATCATCTGCGTCTTTATGTTCATCGATACAAGTAAAAAATTCGCGAACGCAGGAGTTACCAGAATAATTTACTTTCCATTTCAAAAGTGAAATTGGTTTCTGAAAAAAACGGGGACAGTCTTTAGTTTTAATCGGAGAAGGGATATTAGACAAACTAGAGGCCTGCGAAGGCCTAGGTGGAATCGGTGGGGGTCTAGATATAATAGGACTTCCGCGGCGAGGTGTCTCGCCAATAGAGCATCCTTCGTCGGCCATGTTAGATGAGAAAAACGAAAACTGAATAAAACAATCCACGAGTATGTTTACCAGTAGCTGGAAAGAGTTATTTAGCGAGTAATATGGCTGGTGGAGGAATAGAAAGACACGCAATCGGCAAGCTAAACGGTGGGGCTAGGAGTCAAAGAAAGATAGGAACCTATTAGAAAAACAAAACGTGAAATAGGACGCATTGGGCTAATAGAATACCAAAAAAAAACGAAACCAAGCACACAGCCGCATAAAAAAGCTTACCTTTGAAACACGACGCCTATACATTCACACACCAAGCATTCTCTACAGGGAACTACAAATACAGGCATTAAAATAAAACTCGGGATTAAAATATATTTGTTGGGAAGAAATGAAAGAGTTATTAATTAGTATTATTATGGAATTAAAGTACAATCACACACAACATCCAACATTAAAAGGTGATCATCAATGTTATCATTGTCCTGTAATGCATATTCTGCTCCATCCATGACACTGGAAAAAAGACAAAAGGAAAAAAATATGGATTATATTTGCTCGAAGAGCATCACACACAAAATAACAGAAAAAAATATATTGAGTAACCATCAAAATTACTTACTTTAGTTCGGGCGCCATTTTGTAGCGAAAAAAAAATAAAAAGACGGAAGATTCCCTTTTCTGCTACGACACGTTTAATTTTGTTTTTAAAATAAAAATAGAAAATAACATTAAAAGGTAGAAAAAATTAATATTATTGTATCAAAAAGTTGCAGGTTGACTTGTGTGAAGGAAATAAAATAGAGAACTTTGGTCCGATAGGTACGCGAATAACGAACGAGAAAATAAACGTACTATCTAGTCGATTGCAATCACTAATAAGTAACGCTACCAAAACATATCGTTATAAAAAAATTAGAGAACCAAGGTATCTCGCATTTTACATATTTGAAAATAAAAGTAAATAGTTAGTGAATTAAAAAAATCTGCAGAGGATTACTATCTACACTATTAAATTAGAACATAAAATATCATAAAAAAAACCGTGGCATAAGTAATTGCGTCCGGCGAGGTGACGTAGACTGTAGGTTGTCGCAGGTTCAGGAACTGGCGTTGTTTGTGAAACCTTCAGCGGTCAAAATGCGACCCAACTCTCGACGTTGGCCAAGGACGTCCAGCGTAATTTTAGGCCAAAACCTGGAGGCCGAAAGGCGGCCTATTCAAAGCTGTTCAATCCTAAGACAAAATGAATTAGGGTTAGACCAGCGTGATCAGACTGAACTTCCGATTGAGGAAAACTGTTAAAAGATACGTACCAGAAAAAATAAAGATGAATGCTTAGAATAATACTTAATATACCATTCTCAATATAGTTTTGCCATAAGGTATTACTAGGACGGCAGGGATAGTGTGGTTCACTTGAAAAAAACTCGATAATTTTCCACAAACTGGGTCCGTCAATTGATTCAACTTTTGCAACTAAGAAAAAAATGGGGACCCATCTGTCAGAAGAAAAATAATTCGAATCACGAAATAAAAAGATAAAAATCGACCAGGCTCAAATACAAACGGAAAAAAGGTTGATTATAAAGAACCAAAAAGTTTTGACATGCAGAGTTATGCTGCAATATGTATAAAAAGCAAACGCGAAAAGATATACTTTTCCGGATACAAAGAAGTCAAACACGGCGTACCTCAGGGTGGGGTACAAAGTTCTTTTTTATTTCTGCTGTATATAAACGACTTACCGCGGCACATTAAAGACCTTATGATTTTGTTTGCTGATGACAGCACCGCATTAATCAGTTGTTTTGATGCAAATAAATATGAACAGGATATAAATAGTACACTCAGGGACATTGTGAAATGGCTTGTCGACAATAAATTAGTAATTAATTTAAGAAAGACTAACATAATACATTTTTATCAGCGGACATCAAAACCAAATTTTAAAATTGAATTCAATAGAACTAAAATAGACCAAGTTCAAAAAGCAAAATTCTTAGTCATGGTAATTGACAGTCAAACGACGTGGAAACCTCAAGTAGAAGAGGTATGTAAAAAAAATTGCAAACCCGCTTATGTCCCGTTCAATTTGGCTAAGCCATGAGCTCGTATCTTCCAATCCGAGATACGGTATAATTTTCTGGGAAATTCTTGCCTGCGGGAACAGGTATTCAGAGCCCAAAACCGTTGTTTGAGGTCGATGTTAAATACGAAAACGACTGATAGTTGTGTTCCAGTGTTTAAATCCCTAAAGCTGTTAACATTTCCGCCAATGTATGTTCTAGAAATGAGAATTTTTGTTAAACGTAACATGCATATTTTTACTACTGTATCACAAACTAGTAAGAGACCAATCAGAAGCCAGTGGAAAAATCTTTTACTAGTTGAGAGTTGCTTTGCATAAAAAAAATGTTATTAGTATGGGACCTACAATATATAATAAAATACCTAACATAATAAAAGATGACACATTACGCAATTTTAAAAAGAATTTATCAGCATTATTGATTGAAAAATATTACTACTCGATTAATGATTTTCTAAATGGCAATGACTTAAATTTATCCTAATATTAATGTCTAATTTAAGATGATTATAATATTTTTATGCAATATAACGACATTCGTACCAACTTATTTAATTGTACCCGTTTTGAACTGTAATTCGTAATTTTGTTTCTTGGCAATTTTTTTTTTTATTACCTACTCGCTTACTTCATTTATTAATGTTTGCATGCCTAATCTAAGGTAGATTGTACAAGGATCACAATTGTTTTTTTTTTAAGAGGGTTGTCACATTTTGCACCTTTCTCGCTCACACGGGACCAAATTTTTAATAATGTTAAATGAAAAGATGCATTTTTGAAAAATGTAATCAATGGGCGGTCTACAAAATACTATTAATTTAATAGGTAATTATTAAAAACACATTTTTATTGTGGCATTTATTTACATCATCTCAAAAACAGATCATAACACTTAATTGCCTAAGTTTATTAGATAACACAATAGAAATGTGTTTTTGATAACTACCTATTAAATTAATATTATTTTGTAGACCGCCCATTGATTAAATTTTTCAAAAAAGCATTGTTTCATTTAACATTCTTAAAAATTTGGTTCTGTGTGAGCGAGAGAGGTGCAAAATGTGACAACGCTCTTAATACCTTATGTTATGTACCTATAATCTATGCAAATAAATAAACTTTACTTTACTTATAGATGACACTTTATTTTTTTTAAATACGTTATACCTAACCAAATTAAATTTATTTTCGAAAAAAAAAGCTTTGCCCGCTGCTTCGCCCGCGTGGAGGTCGGAAATTATCCCTAGAGACAAATAATCAGCTTTAATAAAATATAAAAAAAACCGGCCAAGTGCGTGTCGGACCACGCACAATGAAGAGTTCCGTAGTTGGTATGAATATAGGTATATCCCACAAACAAACTTAACAATTTAGTTGAAAAACATGTTCCCCCATACATTCCAACTGCAAATGTAAGTTTGTTCGTGCGAGTGATTTACCATGTTATTTTAAGACCATAGGCTTCTCATAAATTTTTCTACAATCTATAAGTATACGTATAGAACTATTCTCTGTATTTTTTCAAAATTTTAGGCTCCTGCTGAGCCTAAAACTTTTCGGAGATATGAGGGGAATGGTCAATGTTCATCAATTCTCTTTGATAACTTTAAAACTGTTTATTTTATAACTATAAAAAAATATACATATATTTGAAATCCTCATAACAAGCCCTTTAATTTCATATGTCCCACGGTTCATTTTGCAAAACTTTTTTTTTACACATAACATAACATCACGCCTGTATTCCCCGAAAGGTTAGGCAGAGGTGTACCTATACACCCACATTTCGCCAGTTATGTCTAAGTCCTATGTAATCGGGGGCGAGTCTATTACCATCAATCGGGCACAAATCCAGACTCTGGGCTGCTACTGAGAACTGCTGTAGCTGTTTTTTTTTTTCAAATTGTTCCCCCAAAATTTAATCCCATATTCAAAATTTATTTATTTACGTTACGCGTTCGTATTTGGGTCACAGATATTCATATGTGTACCAAATTTCAACTTTATCGGTCCAGTAGATTCGGAGCAAATTGGCTGTAACAAACGGACAGACAGACACAGAGTGATCCTTTAAGGGTTCCGTTTTTTCCTTTTGAGGTACGGAACCCTAAAAATATTGCGCAATTCGTGATACTGCGCAAACACTTGGTAAGACTCGGGCCGGCCGTATGTCCATTCATGTTAGAGCAATCAATTTATTGCTAAAAATTCAGACAATTCAGTCAGCAATAACAGTAGTATTCTAATAATAACCGTTTCACGATCATTATAGTCATTAAATATTAACGGATTCGATATTTTCATGCTGGTACGATGAAGCTTTACCAATATTGATACCGTTTAGTATTAGTCGATTCTTATTGAAAACGACGTAATATTCCGTAAATATTTACTGAATTATGAGGCGTTCGGAAAACGTTCAGAAATTATAGGTAAGCGCTCCAACTGTGGTTTTTGTAAAAATAATATTGGTAAGATTTTAAATGAAACAGTTTTACGGGTATTTCCGTTTTTACATACTGTTTGTATTTAATTTTCGCCGTATTTTAAGTTCTTTGCAGCGAAAAAAATTTTAAAAATTAAATTAAAGTTGTGATTTGTAAATACGGACAAATTATGTTGAAAGTCAATTTGCTGAACAATTATTTTCCCTGACTTTATCTAAGAAACAATTAAGAGATTTTTGTTAACTTATTTTTCTGTTTGTTAAGACCACTTTGAAATAGTTTTTATGATAAGAACCGGCTGAAACTATTCTTTATAAGCTATATTGCCGTAATCTTGAAATAAATAGACGCTAGATACTTTTGATAGGCATAGCGTGGTAATAATTAAAAACTTTCATCATCATAATCAGCCAGTAATGTTCCCACCGCTGGGACACAGGCCTCCTCTCGGTAGCGAAAGTGGGCCGTAATCTACCACGCGGGCCCGTGCGGGTTGGGAGATGTCACATGACTTCGAATTTTTGGTTCTAGGCCATGCCGGTTTCCTCACGACGTCTTGAGAGCAGTGGTGATGAAATAATAGCTGTGCATTGTACTAAACAATAAGTTGTGCTAAAGCAGTGTTTGCGAGCAACACTCCTACATGAAACTTCTCGATTGTACAGAATGCAATTACTTACCTCACTCCTTCAAGCTTAGAGGTGTTTATTTATTCATTTCTCTCTTTATTTGAAGAGTTAAGTTTTTCAACATTTTTTTAATTTTTTTTTTTTTGAAAATATAAAAAAATGTGGAAATAATGAGACCTGCTTAAAATTAAAGGCATTTAAAAAAATAGTCTTTATACATAAAGAATATGATACCAACAGCTAATATATGTTTTCTTCTGAACAAACAATATCAACCTGCAATAGTAGGTCTATTACAAGCTATTAAAGGCAGTTTTCTTTTCCAAGAACCTCGATTAGGTACAGCAAAAAAAAAACTTCTCGATTACAGAACAGAAATTTCTGAAAAAAAAATCTAAGTATTTCAGAAAAGGAAATTCTGAAATAAACTGTCTATCGTGATTATGATAGTATTCTAATATGTATTTAACACTAAGCACTTCAGCCCAAATCGACCATAACATTAATGTCACATTACATAACATAAAACGCTACTCAAATCCACCCAGTAATATCAAATTAGACTCCTACCAAAACAGACAACAACCCAAGCACACGACGTTATCTCAAATCAATCATAACTAAATTGTATTGGACAGTAATCCATACAATCTACATATTACAACGGACACAATACGTGCGTCCCGAGTGGCCTATAATAGACAAGTGCACGACAAGTCGATTTTAATGGGATTATCTTATTGGACGTCCTGAGGGTAGTCGTAAATTTATTAGTGTTGGTGAATTTGATCAAGTTTGGGACTGGTTTATTACTCGAGTTTTATTCCCAAGTGTATTAAAACCTTTAGTTAGGATCTATCTAACTAAAGGTACTTGAATGTTCTAGATTGTACACAGCTCATATAAAATATCTTTAATCTTAGGGGTGCTGGTGGTCTTATCGCTGATAGTAATGTCTACCAGACAACCTTTTGATTTAGTTCACCATCGCTTACAGACCAGAAAACAATGTCAAATCACCTAGAAATACAGTAGTTACTGGACTTGCAATACTTATAGACAATGAAGACAAAAAAATACACGAAGAGACACCTACTGTAATCAAAGAGCTTCTGGCTTAACTAAAGAGCTGACCCAGAGAAAAATATAAATAATACGACTGTTTCGTTTGTTCGGATTTGAACAGATATCCGATAATCAACATTTACGTGATACCTAGGGCTTCTACGTACGTGTTTCTCAGTGGAAAATAATGAAAGTCGCAAAACAATATAAATATAGAGATATATTTGGAAGTATCGAGTGTAGTGACATATCTAAAAATAGTATAGCATATAAGACGTATGATAAAGTCTATAGTGTACGCACGAAATTTAAATTAAATGGTTCCATTGGTTAATAATCAAACACTCATGTCATACATATAATTATCCATCTAGTTACAAAAATCTTAAATACATTCTATGTGACGATATTATTGTGGACGTCTTCGTCCACGTCACGGCATCAGGATAACACAGGGAAGTAAAATGTATGGAAATATATCGATGCCTAACAGCCAAAAAGGGATAAGCGACATTTTTTGTGAAATCGACTTATATACATACATATGTCGAAGCCTAACAGCCAAAAAGCCGACTCTAATCATATTATATGCAACGTAGATCTGGATGTACGATATTAAATGAAAACGAGCACAGTACTAATCCATCGAAAAATTTTAAAACAAGAAGATTAGTAGATAATGGAAAATTTAAAAATTGCAGTTTTTAAACAAAATAAACAGCAGAATCAACTGCATAAAAAATAAACACGCTTTATCTACGAAAAGTCACTGACCAACGGTGCGATGCGGGGCGTGGCGGTGGCGGTGCGGGGCGCATGTAGATAGGCGCAGGCACTTTAGTCGGAGAACAATACAAACGCAGAGAATATAATCATATGTTTTGCACAGGTTCTTGACCTTAAAATGCTTACCTATTATTATTACGGACTCAGATCTACATCTTGTTGAAAAATAAGAAAATGAAAAATAATTTCCTGTGGCTAAAGTATTCATTGGATTTGATAGATTTTTTGTATACCGGTAAAGAAGATGATTCTCTTCACGTGGTTTAAAGGAATGTCAATCGTCCTGTTCCACCTTGTATAAGTCGATTTCGCGAAAAATGTCGCTTATACCTTTTTGGCCGCTAGGCATCGATATGAAGACGCTTTTACGATTTCATAACGAAGGTGAACACTAAGGAAGGATTTTTGAAAATTCATCCCCTAAAGGGGTTAAGTTTGTAAGGCATTTCGTAATTTTGCCGGTGGTAAATTCCATCAGGCGCACGTTATGTCCATTACAATTACCAAAACTAACTATTTAGTGCCTCCGTTCAATCAACGTAACCAATCGACTAAATCTATTGGCAATTTCCTACACGCAATGCAATTCCCTCCGTGTCCTGTCATAGTTGCTGTCAACTCAGTGGCTCAGTTGATCAGTGGAAACACTGTCATTGTTTAGTGTATAATCTCGTCTTTGTTGGCCATCTGATTAGGTATTATTGGTTGCGTAAGCTCATGTTGTGGTCGAATTGAGTTGATTTGGTTGTAGACTAATTTGTTTGGATAATGTACAAAAAAATTGGTACTTACAAGTAAAAGAAATCATACATACATCGTACAGTAGTGAAACTCCCGCTTTTGTAGTTTCACTACTGTACGATGTATGATTTCTTCCATGAGACCATTTCAGACACCAACCTACATGGTCTTCACATGATCTGACCAAGATTATGTCTGGACTTTAAAAGAGACTGTGACCTCTGAGTTTGATTCGGCCTTTCTTCTCAGAGTAGTCAGATAGGAAACGCCGGCCTCATCTAGTTTAAAAAAAAAATGTTTGACATGTAAAAGTGTTTTTATAAACCTACTTACAGAAATAAAATCATTTATCATTTCTTTAAAAATTGTCCTACAATTTTGGGACGTATGAGACGCCCAATTTTGCTTACAAAACACCATTAAGTTCAGTTTTCATTCAACTTTAGCGGCGCCATGTTGAACCTACTGTGGAAGTTATACAATGGGTGAAACCAGACGTGAAACTACCGACAATTCAAGTCGGTACAAGTTAAGATGACTAAAATGTACCACTGTCGGGCTAACACGAGCGACTACATTTTAGCCGTCACACAGGGGCGAAGCGTTCATACAACCCGATTCCTATCGGCTTCTCTTCGGAACAACCACTTTTCTTAATGTCTACTATTGCCAAATAATATGGTACACCTGTGTGTGTATCACATTACATTACATAATTATATTTAATACCAGTTTAGTACATCATAAGATTAAAAACCTACAGTTTTTTGTCTGAGTTTATGAGAACTGAACAATATTTTTTTCGGCTTCCCTCTGATGATAATTGTAGCTGCGCCACTGTCGTCAGATTATTTCGGGCCAAAACGAGTCACCGATATAATACGCCACGTTAATACAAATAGTCATGTCTTGTTCCAAGACAAGATAATTTTGTCAAAATGTTGTCGTGCTACGCATGTACCATCGAGGAAACTTACATCTGACCAATTTGAAAATAAAATCCCGTGCACAGGATAACCACAACAGACTGTTAGCAAGCGTTACTATAGCGGGCGAACGCTGCAAGCAAGAATAATCCTTACATGTTCGTTTCCCCATGGTACCTGGACCACATGGTACATGGTACATGGTACCATGGTACATGGTACCATGGTACATGGTACCATGGTACATGGTACCATGGTACATGGTGTCTGGAGACTAACAGGCGACTAAAATGTACGTCAAAAGACGAATAGCTAACGATGTATGAAGTAAACATAATATCACATCACGCCTGTTTTCCCCTAAGGTTAGGCAGAGGTGACGTATAGTAGATACACCCACATTTCGTCAGTTATGTTTAAGTCGAGTCATGTAAAAGGGGGCGAGCTTATTGCCATGAACCAGGCACAAATTCAGACTCTGGGCTGCTACTGAGAAATTCCAGATAGGGAAACCCAATAATACTTTGCCCGACCTGGGAATAGAACCCAGAACCTGATGCTCAGCAGTAGCGCTAGCGACCACTAGACCAACGAGGTAGTCAAAGAGGTGGAGAGGAGTCAACGAGGTGTTTAAAACAAATTTAATGAATAATACAATGATTGCAGCATTTTGAGATAGAAATGGCAATACAATAGCAACTGTATTCCAATACCTATTGGAAATATTTTCTTGTTGTACTTGTTGAGACAGCGAGTTTCAAGAAAAGAAAATCCTGTTTTTATTTAACTTGATTTTCCGTTTTCAAACTTTGCAATCATTTTTTTAGATTAAATTTTTAACTGCAGAAATATTTTCTGGAGACTACTGCTTGTGCCGGTCGTCCTGAACGTGGGTCGTCTTCGAAGTTAAAACAGCCACGCTCAAACTGCTTGTACCATCTGTAGACGGTTGGATGAGAGGGACAGTCATCACCAAGTATAAGCTTCATTTCTTCTAAACAGGTTTCTGGACTTAATCCACGTAAAAAGTTATAATGCAAAATAGCGCGATATTCGACAGTCGTCGACGAAGCCATTATAGTGAACTTGTTCGAACACGATCTGCGGCAACACTGAATGCAATCAAACGAGTCGCAAATCCCCGTAGGTATAGAGCTTTCCTGCCAGTAGATTTTTGGAAAGATAAAGATTATTAATTCTTTTATTTATTTGTTTTGATCAGACATATAAATTAATAGGTACGTCTACGCAAGTTTTATGAGTTTCACTTAATATTGAAAGTTCATTCACTCTGCAATTTGTGGAAAAAAACATAGTTGTAAAATAAAGTAAAATTACAAATACTTTATGAAAATTACTTAGAGAACAATTTTTCAATTAAAATTAAACAGTTAACGAGACCTTTGATGACAAAGTGCACCTCAATTTCATAACGATATTAGTTTTTTTTTTTTCAACTTTCAAAAAGTTAATTTATGATTACTTTAGAAATTAGTTAACTAAGATCAATGAGTTGCTTTTATTTATTTGTCTGAATGTTAATTAAATTAGCCAGTACTTGTGTCACAGCGAGGCAAATTAAATTAGCCAGTACTTGTGTCACAGCGAGGCAAATTAAATTAGCCAGTACTTGTGTCACAGCGAGGCAAATTAAATTAGCCAGTACTTGTGTCACAGCGAGGCAAATTAAATTAGCCAGTACTTGTGTCACAGCGAGGCAAATTAAATTAGCCAGTACTTGTGTCACAGCGAGGCAAATTAAATTAGCCAGTACTTGTGTCACAGCGAGGCAAATTAAATTAGCCAGTACTTGTGTCACAGCGAGGCAAATTAAATTAGCCAGTACTTGTGTCACAGCGAGGCAAATTAAATTAGCCAGTACTTGTGTCACAGCGAGGCAAATTAAATTAGCCAGTACTTGTGTCACAGCGAGGCAAATTAAATTAGCCAGTACTTGTGTCACAGCGAGGCAAATTAAATTAGCCAGTACTTGTGTCACAGCGAGGCAAATTAAATTAGCCAGTACTTGTGTCACAGCGAGGCAAATTAAATTAGCCAGTACTTGTGTCACAGCGAGGCAATGGTATTTTCTCATGAAGACAATAAATTGATTACAATGTGATGGCAATTTCAGATAGACACTGCGATGTTTTACTTCGTTGTATGACAGAAAGAGCCTGTTTCAAAATATCTGAAGGGAATCGTACGGATAGGTACTATCAGTTAGTTTAATTCAACTTCATGCGTGCACTGACTGGACACGTCTACTCAAATCTGTGTGGTTTTTCCTCAAAAGACCATCTCAGACGCTAATCTGCATGATCCTCACATGATCAGACCATGACAATGTATGGACTTTAAAAGAGACTGTGACCTCTGACTTTGCTTCGGTGTTTCATCTCAGAAGAGCTTGTGGCTAAGTAATAACACACTTGGTTGGTCAGTGGATGCGTGACCATCTTTACATACCAAGACCCTTCCGCGTCTAGGAAAGCACGTTAAGCCGTTGGTATTACCCAATAACTGGGTTGTGGGGGTTAGATAGGCAGTCGCTCCATGTAAAATACTGGTATTCAGCTGCATCCTGTTAGACTGCAAGCCGACCCGAACAGAGTTGGGAAAAGGCCAAGCAGATGATGTTTAATCTCAGAATAGTCAGATAGGACCTCATCAAGTTTAAAAAAAAATTTTGACGTGTAAAAGTGTTTGTACAAACCTACATACGTATAGAAATAAATAACAAATAATAATAATAAATAATAATAATACGCGGCAACACTAACGTCAACACGTCACGAAATTTATTCTCAATAATTTTCATAGTTTTATTCATTTTAGACGCAGTTTTGTATTATACCAGAAACTCAAAAGAAACCCAAAGGCAACCTAAACCAACCATTTTAAAGGCAACCATTTTATATCAATTTTAAACTACAATAGAAGAAAATGAACACTACAATATAAAATACCGAATCGGAGGTGACATCTGTCATGTCACCTCTGATAAAACCAGATAAACATAATCAATGAATAAATAATAATGTTGACGAGATCAGCTGCACGAGCACGCCCACCACCTCCGGACTCTTCGCTCAGCTCCGCCTCGCCGCCGCCGGTATCCAGCCCCACCGTGAGCGCTGTGATGACACCAGCTGCGGTAGTTGCGTCGAGCTCGAGCGACGAGTATTTTTCCCCGCCGACGTCGCCAACACCTGTACGTCGACAGGGGAGAGGCCGGCCACCGAGGAGCTTGGGACTTAGGGGCCAACCGGCCCCGAGCCGGGTCCCCGCTGCCGGTGGTTGTGTGCAGCGCATGAGATGGACTCAGTCTATAAACGAGAACGTCATGCGCGCATATTACGGGTCTACAGAGGGGGGAACTAACCTCACTGCGTACCGTGTTAGAATGCTGTCTCTGTTTCAGGAACTAGAGCCAACCGTCAACGTCTCGGCCCAACGACTGTCGGATCAGGTGCGGGTCATCCAACGCAATCATAGGCTGAGCGATGCCGCACTTGATAGGCTGCGCTCAGAAGTATTGAGCAACCATATCGTCTCAACTCCGGCACAAACCGCGGTACAAGTCTCAACTATTGATTCAATCCCGCCGCGGTCTAATCATGGTGTTGTAGAGGAGGATGATAGGGTTGCCACAGTAAGTAGCCAGTGCAACGCCCGATTGAGGAGCGCACTGGAGGATGCGTTTCTCGAGTATAGGTCCACTCCGACCGAACTTAGGCCCCGATTACCACACTTGCCTATGCACAAGAAAAATAGGGCGCTGGTGTGTGCTTTGGACTCGCAGCTCAAGAATTTTTTCGAGAGCAGCGAGGATCTCATTGATACACATTCGATCCTGTATTGCGCGGCTGTTGCGGCATGTCGTTTAGCTAACGTCAAGTTTCCAAACTGTGACGGAGCTACTCGACCAAAACCAGCCGTACCAGCCTGGCAGTGCAGGATCGAACGTCGTATCGATGGGACCAGGGTACTCATCGGCAAACTATACTGCTTCAGGGAGGGCAATACACGACCACGAGTGATGCGCTTTGTAAGGCGGGCATTCTCGGGGACTGGAATCAGCCCTCGAGAATACATGTCCTGTGTCACAGAGCGCATCGACTTCCTGAAGCAGAAAGTTTGTGCATGGGCGAGCCGTATTCGGCGGTATAAGCGGCGGGTCGATCGATACACGCAGAATCGCATGTTCCAGAGCGATGAGAGGCGGGTATATAGAGCTTGGGAGCAACCTGAAAAAAGTGTGGCGGACGTGCGCCGCCCAGATGATGCCACCACGAGTACATTCTGGCGCAGCATCTGGTCGGTGCCCGTCTGTCACGCTGAGGCTGGCTGGATGCAGGATGTCGAGCGAGTGTGTGGAACTATACCAGAAATGGAAAAGATCTTAATAACGCCATTAGACGTAGCCAAAGCAGTCCGCCCGTTGCCAAATTGGAAATCACCGGGACCGGACGGACTGCACAACTTTTGGCTAAAATGGCTAATTAGTTCACACACTCGCCTGGCATCTCAATTCCAGTCATCCTTAGAGTCTGGGTCGCTACCGCAGTTTCTAACAACAGGCGTTACCCACCTGCTCCATAAGTCAGGAAGTCCCGCGGAACCCAAGAATTATAGACCGATCACGTGTTTGCCGACGATCTATAAACTTCTAACATCCATTTTGAGAGTGAAAATAAATACGCACATTGAGAGTAACTCAATTATGTCTTCCTCTCAAAATGGATGTAGGAACGGGTCCCGCGGTACTAAGGAGCTACTCCTCATCGACATGGCCATTAGCCAACAGGTTCGTCGATCCCGCAAAGATCTGTCGACATGCTGGATAGATTATAAGAAGGCCTACGACTCAGTGCCACATACATGGCTCATGAGGGTGCTTGAGTTGTACAAGATAGATGCAATTCTACGCACCTTCCTTGAGTCATGTATGGGGCAATGGAGGACGGTCCTTCGCTATCCAGGGTGTCGACAGATCCAGGGGAATGATGAACCTGTATGGATTAAACGGGGAATATTTCAGGGCGACAGTTTGAGTCCACTTTGGTTCTGCTTAGCCCTGAATCCTCTAAGCACACTGCTGGAGGATTCAGGTCTAGGCTATCGGTTGAAGAGAGGTGGTCAGGTCATATCTCACCTCCTCTACATGGACGACTTGAAACTCTTTGCCCCCAACAAATTGCGACTGGTGGAACTACTGAAGGTAACTGAAACTTTCAGTAACGCCATCAGGATGGAATTTGGTGTGGACAAATGTGCAGTCATGCATGTAAAGCGAGGCGAGATTATGGAATCCGAGGGGATTCAACTCTCGGATTCCATAAACCTTAGAGCCCTCTCCGCAATCGAAACCTATAAGTATTTGGGTATGTCGGAAGCGTTGGGCATTAATGCTGCTGACATGAAGCAATCGTTGAAGGAGCGCTTCTTTGGTCGCCTGAAGAAGGTATTAATTAGTCTTCTTTCGGGCGGAAACAAGGTGCGCGCCTTCAACGGTTGGGTCATGCCGGTTTTGGTGTACTCTTTCGGTATACTCAAATGGACTCAGACCGAACTAGACGCCCTGGATAGGAGGGTCCGTACACTACTGACCGCAAACCGGATGCATCACCCACGATCATCGGTGATGAGACTGTACATCCCGCGGAAGTGCGGGGGTCGAGGTTTTTTAAATGCGAAGACCCTCCACAACCGCGAGGTGTGCAACCTCAGGGAATATTTTCTAAACGCCGACGTGGGTATGCACCGTGATGTGGTCGCAGTGGACAACGGGTTCACCCCGCTCTCCATGGCTAAAGAGAACTGGCGCAAACCTGTAGTACTTACTACAGATGACCGCAAGGCGGTATGGCAAAGCAAGGAGCTTCACGGACGCTTCTATCGGGCTCTACACGAGCCCGGTGTAGATTTCTTAGCGTCCGTATCCTGGCTACGTTTCGGTGACCTCTTTGGGGAAACTGAAGGTTTTGTTTGTGCAATTATGGACGAAGTTATTTTGACGAATAACTACCGGAGACATATTATGAAGGACGGGACGGTTGACGTGTGTCGGGCATGCCACCGTCCGGGTGAGTCCATCAGACATATTATCTCTGGTTGTTCTCGTCTGGCTAACGGCGAGTACTTGCACAGGCATAACCAAGTGGCCAGGATTATTCACCAGCAACTTGCTTTGAAATACAAACTTGTGGACTCTGAGGTACCGTATTACAAGTATGTGCCCGACCCAGTTCTTGAAAATGACCATGCCACGTTGTACTGGGATCGGTCTATCATCACTGACAGGACTATTGTCGCCAATAAGCCTGATATAGTGGTGATAGATCGATTAGCGCGCCGCGCAATGATAATCGATGTTACCATTCCGCATGACGAGAACCTCGTGAAAGCTGAGAAAGAGAAACAAATAAAATATCTCGACTTAGCACACGAGGTTGTTGACATGTGGAATGTGACCTCGGCTGTCATTGTGCCGATTGTCGTAACGGCCAATGGCCTGATGGCCGAAAGCCTCGACCAACATCTCTCGAGGCTGTCGTTAGGCGGTTGGATCAAGAGCCTGATCCAGAAGGCAGTACTCCTCGATACGGCTCGTATTGTGAGGAGGTTCCTGTCTCTGCAGCCCTAACCACCGGTAGCTTGGACCCTGCTCCCGATACCGGTGGAATTCTATTTTTTATATTTTTAAATGTTTTTTTTATATTTTGTATTTTAAGAAATATTTAAAAATGTAATTATATAAGAAACAAAAATTAATAAACGAAATAATAATAATAATAATAAATATTTTTATCCGAGGCTGGAATTAATGTAATTATTCTTTTCATTTTTCAAATTACTTTTTTTTATTCTCGTAAACTGATGAAAAAACGAAATCAAACTCAAAAAGATACCTTTAACTTCATAGAAACCCATTGCTACCCTCCATAAGTTTCCAAACCCCTCTAATGCCTTATTTTAAGCGTTATTATTCCGCTCCCGTCCAGAAGTTTGTGTCTTCACCGGGCTACGAGGCCAGAAATATAATAAGACTGTCTACAGAGACTTATTGTTAAGACACACTTCCCACGTATGAATAGGATGAAAAACGTAATAAAAAATGGTTAAAGTATAAATGGGATTTGTTCTTCGGTTTATCTCTTTGTACTGAAAATGGTGATGTTATTGTTTTACGCAGCTTAGGCGATAAAAGGACCCATTCAAAAAGTTGACAAACTAGCAAATAGCTGTCAAATATTTCGCTATTTTGATTACTTTATCATCATCATCTGCCTAGCCTTTTCCCAGCTATGTTGGGGTCTGCTTCCAGTCTAACCGGACGCAGCTGAATACCAGTATTTTACATGGAGCGACTGCCTATCTGACCTCCACAACCCAGTAACTGGGTAATACCATACCCCTTGGTAAGACTGGTTGTCAGACTTTCGGGCTTCTGACGACCCGTAACGACTGTCAAAGATCCACGAATGACAGCCGGGACCAACGGCTTAACGTGCTTTCCGAGGCACGGAAGAGTCTCGGTATGTAAAGATGGTCACCCATACACGGACCAACCCCGGCAAGCGTAGCTTAACCTGATGGATCGACCCTTGCGGCTGTTATTACTTAGCCACGAGCTCCCCTGATTTTAGATTACTTTATCAATATTGCTAAATAAAATTATGAAATATATCCCAACGCTAATTTGCTGGATTCGTTTTCTCCCTCAACCGATCATTATTTCTCCTCACAAAGTTTTTTTTGTTTATATGTATAAATAAATAAATAAATTGTTTATTGGGTCTCAAACAGTTACATTTGCAGATGTGATTGAGACAGCCCCAGTAAGTAATTAATAATACTTGTGTTGGGGTTATTTCGCTCTTTCCCTTAATTGATAGCTTATACACTATTGAGACTCTGTAACAATTAAAATTAAACTAATAAAACTAATTCAACTAATTTAGAACCAAAGAGAAAACAAAGACAAAAAGTAATTAGCAGCTCTGTGTATTGTGCAGTTGTGAGTATGTGTTAGTGTGACTGTAGTAGTGTGTGATCGTGGGTTTGTCTGTGTGTGTGTTTTGTGTGTGTGTGTTTTATGTTTGTGTGTTTTAGTGTGTGTTTATGTACGAGTTTACGTGTTAACTGATAGTGCCATTATAAATCGAAGATAAAGATACAATTAGGTGATCACAATGTATAACATTATGATAAAGAAGAGAAGGGTTCATGTTAGTCTGACTAGAATATGCTCTGTTTCTTCATAATTTAGAGTTTTTAACCACTCTGTTATAACTTTTTTGCATTGATGCGAGACCTCATGGTGGAACTTAAGTTTAGCGTTAATTTTGTTGTATATGTAGGCTGATTGGCATACATACTGACGCCTTGCAAAAACCGTACGTACCGGTGTAGAGGAAGCCACAATATGTATATGTATGTATACGTCTATGTATTCGTTTTTATTTTTGTATTTTATAGTTATTTACGAGCTATCTATCCTTTAAGTTGCACCTGTCATGTTTTGTCTTTGCAATAAGACAATACTGAAATCTGTGTTGTACTTGTAACTGTTTTAGGTGTAAAAAAAAGCATTTGAGAAGTGTCTGTAATTATGCTTTTTTATACGTTAAACTTAATATTCAGTGTTACGATTTTAATTGCCGCAATTTATAAGCAAAATTTTAGTGCACTATTTCATAATTTATTTTTTGTAATATTGACAAATTAATCAAAGCAGCGAAATATTAGACAGTTATTTGCCACGGTCTAACTTTCTGAATGCACCCTCTTACACATAAAGAAAGAACCCAAAATAGCAAAATTCTTTAACATAATTACAGCACTATTGTTACACTCTATGGCAAACACTGTAATTGATGCATATTTATGCAATAAAACTATGCTGTCCTTGCTAATAAGAAACTTGTTAAAGTACTGACCTACAAAGACTCAAGCTACTAAGATCCGTATTCTTGTAGAACATAAAGAAGAAGAACGAAGTTCCAACACAAATCTCGATTTAAAACTATCAGATTTCAAACAAATCTTTTCTCGAATCTTGTTATAAAGCTTCATATATGTAAAGCCGGGTTAAACGTAACATTAAATGTAACACAACAAATAGGCGAATTTGTTTCAACGTGAATTCCATTTCATGTAACGTTTCACATATCTGTACCCGGCATAACCTTGAAGCAACTTACAATTTGTTCCATTTAAACTTTTTAATTTTGAAATATTTCACAGACCCTTACTCTTAAAAGTTACTTCGCCATCACAATTTATCGTCATAGAAAATCTTGGAAGATAACAATTTCATCATACGTTCGTCTCGACAAGTTTGACTCCATGTCCCTCGACTTTTATATTCAGAAGAAGATACCAACTTTCGAAAAACTCAATAAAATCGACAATCAAACACTAAATTTAGGGCAAAAGTTTGCAAAGCACACATCGACGAATCGAGTAAAAAGAAAAAGGGAAAAGTGTGTGTTACGAAAGATAGAGAAAGTTTTTTCAAGAGACTTGTGTTATTCCACACATGTGCTCAAATAGATTTCTAAGGAGGGTATCATTTTGACATAAGTTTTTTTTTGCTGTTTCATAATATTTCAATTGATTTTCTCCTCGTCTTTTGTTTTTATATGCTTGGGTTTTAGGAAAGCGTTAGGGAATGGATGTCTTGTGTGAAAGTGCGATTCTTACTGTTTTGGGAAAAACACACAACTGAGAAAGATAGCTAGCTGGTGGTCGTGCAGTCTTTCAAATATAATTTCCTATTGGTTGTAATTGTTGGAAAAAAAATACGTGAGAATCATATTTAATTGTAACACTATAGCTTTTAGTGTTGTTTCGGACATAATTTAATTTCTGCTAGATTCTATTTTATTTTCCGTTTTGTGACAGGTCTATGAAATTGGCCAAGTTGTCAATTAACAACTTAAATTGACAAATCATAAGTATTTTAATAATAATAATTCATTTCATTAAAACATATTTTTTATAATTATAATTCACACTACAATAAAATAATACCCGACATTCAAATCAAATAAAGTTATTTTAAGTTCACTACACACGACTGCCTCGTTAGTCTAGCAAAGTGCAAAGTGATGTGTGTGTGAGTGGTGGCAAAGTGATATTGGGTTTTTTTCATCTGAAATTTCTCAGCAGTAGCCTGGACTCTGGATTTGTGCCCGGTTGATGGCGCTAAACTCACCCCCTATTTATTACACGGGACTTAAACAAAATAATACCCGACATTCAAATCAAATAAAGTTATTTTAAGTTCACTACACACGACTGCCTCGTTAGTCTAGCAAAGTGCAAAGTGATGTGTGTGTGAGTGGTGGCAAAGTGATATTGGGTTTTTTTCATCTGAAATTTCTCAGCAGTAGCCTGGACTCTGGATTTGTGCCCGGTTGATGGCGCTAAACTCACCCCCTATTTATTACACGGGACTTAAACATAACTGGCGAAACGTGGGTGTACCTCTGTCTAACCCTTCGGGGTTACAAGGCGTGATGTTATGTATGTATGTATGTGTATTTTTAGTTTATCATTTTCACTTACCTAAACTATCTGACACTGACAGGAGTAGCTAAAGATATGCCCATATTATATTTCGGAAAGACCTCAGCCACAGATTTTTCTAGCACAATTTTTTTAACAATTAACTCAAAGTTAATGAAACTAACAATGGCGTGATGAAAATCAACTAAACCTCTTCTCCCCAACAATTAAGATGTATCACTTCCTCGCCCCTTTTACTCCTTAAGGAGAGCCCGGAGAAGCTTCCGGCAACCCTGGCCGGCTCCCTTATTAATGTCTACTAGTCTTGACCCCGACCCCGTTTTATCAAGTTTCTGAAAATACCTATATATATATATATATATATTTATTTATTTATATGATAATGGAAATGTATATCTATAAGTACTTGTAGGAGTCTTGTTGCTATAACTAAAATTGATTATGATTGATTGATTGATTTGATCATTTTCAATTTTAGTTTTTTATAACTGCCGAGTTAAAAGAAAGATACATTTTGTTTTATTTGATGCACAATATTATATTATCTTTTTCGTTTTCAGACAGAATAAAAACTACAAAATATAATAATAAATAAAAATTAACTAACTACTTCATTCTTTTTTTCAAATATCTTTAGTAAAAAAAAACGTATATTTTTAATATAGCAAAACACCATTATTTTATTAAATGAGCTTACCATTTCTATTTCCCTCGGTTTATTGGTACAGCACTTGGAGAGAAGTGAAGTGCTCTTCGTAAACGCTCTCGTTGGTGTCCGGTTGCGTTTACAAAGACAGGCGCCGACAGAAAGAGACTATACGGGAGATGGATGTTTAGATTTCTTTGCAAAGAAAGATAGTTCTAGACTAAGGGGGAAGTGCTAAGGTAGCCTTCGAAATTCAAATTTTCTTTTTGCAAATTTTAGCGTCTGGGTGTATGTTGATTAAAGTATGATTCGTGACCGTAACAAATATGTATTTACAAAATCATAATCATTAGAATAAGTAATAAAACTCTCTAAGTTAGAATTGGCCTCAAATGTCATAACTTCATGAAATAGGCATTCAATAGGGTAGATATGAACTTAGAGAGTTATATTAATGATTCGCTTATAGTCGCAATCTCATCTCAGCGACAATCAAATGTCAAAAATGTGAGTAAACGCTATACAATTTTTGACTGATTGTGACTGAGATTTGAATGCAAACGTTCTTAAAATTACCAGAATTGCCGCTCTGATACTGACCTGCAAATTGCAAAAAACGTAAGAAATTTTGAATTTCGCGGGCTACCCTAGACAAGGCATAAAATGAATACTAGGAAATCAGGATTGGCATGAATATAGAAAAAAACACGGTAAATAAATCTCTGTAGTGTAGTTATGTTAGCTGAGTGTCAGATGCTTAATACCGGGAAACGGTAATGGTTTGGAATTCTATTGTTTGGTTGGCGATTTGTTGACGTAAAATATATTACAAAAAAAAAATATAAATATACTATTAGGTTAAGGGGCCGACGAACCATGCATAGTTCATACAAACGAAATACTAAAATAATTTGTAAATTGCACATATTCAAAAGGTAGTGTGTATTTATTCCGATTGCGTTACAGAATATATAGGTTCATAGATAAATATTTTGAAAGGGCACTGATTTAAAGACTAGATATGGGGAATTTCAAATTTCTATAGAAAACTTATTTTTCTCATATCTCGTCTTTAAATCAGTGTTCTTTCAAAATACATATATATTTGGGAACCTAGATATTTTTTAATCTGATCGTAATAAATATACACTACCATAAGAATATGTTTGATTTACAAATTATTTTGGTATTTCGTTTGTATGAACTACGCATGGTCCGCCGGCCCCTTAAGAATGACTTTTTGTACAGCTGTCATCTGAGACGTCACTCCAACGCCTATAAAAGCGGTTGTCAACGAAGCCGCGCTCCTTTTTTCCGGTCAGCGCTCGCGCAGAGAGGTCGTTGGATTTCGTCTTGGATCACAGCTAAGTCTTTGTTTGGTGGTCATTTCCTTTTATGTGCTAATATTGCCTTTGTTTTAAGTGTTTTGTTGAAGTTGATTGTTTCCTATTAAATAGTGCGTGATTATTTGTGTTCATTATTTAGATCGTTATTTAAATATAAGTTAAGCCGTCTTGACAGTTGTTTTATTTTATTTAAAAACCACTCCTGGTCCTTATGAATACGTATACTGCTAGAAGTATTTTTTGGCGCTCGAATGACGTTGACAGGGAGGCGCTGCTGGTGAACATTTGTGCAATTGTTTTGTGAAATGTCACTTGTAATGTATACAAAAACAAGATGGCGGCTAATTCAAATTTGGGCCACGCGCCAAAATAACCTTGTAGCGCTCTAGGTATAGGCGAATAGTTATTTGTGAACAAGCATGACTCAACGTTAAGAAGTTAGGCACTTTAGAACGACATCAAACGGTACTTAATTTCCGGAATAAACCTCATTTTAGCTTCCCAAAACCATATTATGAAGTGTTGTTGAAAGCAAAATACCTTATTTGAAGAATATTTTGTAGCCTGTTTTATTACAGCCGACTGAGGTATAAACTATGTGGGTTAAAGCATCTAATAAGTGGTGAATTTAAACACCCTCCACGAGTACTTATCTATCTATTAATACATGCCTATAATATTTATCTGAAAGAGTTTTCTGGGAACATTCCAGGACTAACATAAACCAACTTTATCCGATATAATTATAATCATAAATCTTTATTTATCTCAACTTTACAGGCACTGGTTGATAAAATACACAATCTTAAATAGAGAAAGGTGTCTGAGGTAGGAGGGTCCTGAGTTACAGATCTCTCTCTCTCTTTTAAAGAACATGTTAATTTACAAAATAGTTAAAGTTAAGATATAATAGGTATTATAAAGTCTGAAATTGCAATTGAGTGCAGAACGTAAAAAAATTAAAAACAAAATCAAAGAAAAGCAAGTCAAGATAAAATTAAAAATAAATATACAAATTATGATACGTGATATATATTCATTGATACGTACTTAGGTAAAATAATAATGAGCATAACAAAAAATGAAGAATGGACATGGGGAAATGAAGAATGTTGTATGTATGAATGTATGTAAGTGTAAGTGTGCAGGTATTAAGACACTGGCTTTAATAAGTTTTCAGTGGCAATGTAGTCCAGCATAGCTATTCACAACCGATCGATACGCTTCCGTGCCGAATCGAACATCAATCATAATAATTATAATCATGTTAATGATGATGATGATGATAATCATGTTAATTGTTATCAAAAGAGTCCTCTAAAAGCTGTTCACAAATCCAAAACCCGAAAATTTTGTCAGTTTTAATCAAATAGTCGACCACCATTCTTCCGACAGCGATCTGCTGTCGGGGGCAAAGCAAACTAGTGATTGAAAATAAGTCATTTTCGAATCGACAACCTGTCGTGTGGTTGTGAATAGCTATGCAGATTGAATAGCCAAATACGTAATTTTCTTTTACTTTTTTACTTAGCTTTTATCCAATAAATTAACTTCGATCTTAAATGTAGCCATGGACAACTGAGCTTGGGCACAAGCTACTATTCCCATTCGTATGGCAGGCCTCGGCATCCGGAAAATTTCTAGTATTACTTTCATACTCTCGGTCTACGGCACTAAGAAATTAATCAGGAAAATCTTAGACTCCATACTGATTAATTTTGATGAACCATGCTTCACCGAGGCTATGGATGCCTGGAGACTCGCTTGCCAGAATTCAGATCCACCCGACAATCCATCTTCCCAGAGACGGTGGGATGAGCCGTTCTGCAGAATAGTACATAACAACTTAATTGACACGTCTGCTACTACTGCAGTGCGTGCGCGCCTGCTGACTATGGGTAAGTGGGAGTCGGGTATGTAGCTTCATGCACTACCGTCGTCGAACATAGGCACTTTGTTCGACGACACTATTTTCCGCCTCGCTGCTTCCCTGCGACTAGGAGCCACTGGTTGTTCTCCTTATCACTGTCACTGTGGTGAAGTTGTCAACAGCCTCGGACGCCACGGCCTGTCTTGTAGCCGAAGTGCGGGTCGCACAGCGTGGCACGCGAACGTCGGCGTTCCAGCTGTATTAGAACCCAATGGGTTGGCACGTGACGATGGCAAGAGACCGGATGGCATGTCTTTATTTCCATGGAAGGTGGGTAGACCTTTAGTGTGGGACGTAACGTGTGTCTCGACACGTGTGACACTTGCGCCATCTTCCTGGCTCGACGAGTTGTGCCGGCGCTGCTGCTGCGCCTGCGGAAACCTGATCGGTGATTATGTTTTCGAGCCGTTTGGGGTTGAAACCCTTAGGCCGTGGGGTCCGAGTGCTCGTGGTTTGTTCAACAAAATCTTCAAACGGCTGGTGGACACTTCACGTGACCCAAGGGTTGGCTTTTACCTTGGCCAGAGACCAACAACACAACATTTCCATACAACGTGGCAATGCCGCCAATCTCATGGGTACGCCAGTCGACAGCGATGCGGATGAATTTTTCGACGTCATATTTTAGTTCGATAATAAATTTAGTTAGGATATTTTATTTTAATTTTAATTATCTGTAAACTTTTGAGTAATAAATAGAGTTCGACTTTATCCTAGTATAAAGGCAACATCTAAATTCCCTCCGATACCTCTTAATTAAATGTCCCAACTCCAACAGATAAGGCGGGAGATAACGCTAAACTCAAACAGCTGTGCAATGAAAACTAATAACTCTTGGGATCGGACGCTAACTCCCATAGTCTGTCTGTATTGAAAGAAAAAGTTTCTCGTGATAAAGAAATATCCGTGGCCGTTGGCTCGGATGGTCCCTGTGGGTATGTATAAGACAAGCCATGCAACGCGGTAAAAATACTGCTTTTAGGGTTCCGTACTTCAAAAAGAAAAAACGGAACCGTCTGAAAAAGGATCACTCGTGTCTGTCTGTCTGACGTGTAACGTAAATAAATAAATTTTGAATATGGGGGTTACTTTTGGGGGCAAATAAGAAAAACAAAATTGGCAAACTCTACCGTGTGACATATCAAATGAAAGGTCTTACTGTGCGGGTCTCGAAAAAAATACAGAAAATAGTTCTATACTTATTTATATATTACAGCAAAACCTATAAGAAGTCTACGGTCTTAAAATAACATGGTAAATCTCTCAATATTGTGCTTACAAACTTACATTTGCAGTTGGAATATATGGGAGAACAGTTTTCCAACTACAATGTTAAGTTTGTTCTAGGGATAATTCTCTTCTTTCTTCATCCCAACTACGGAACCCTTCATTGTGCGTGGTCCGATACACGGCCGGTTTTTGACAGGAGAGCGATCTTATCAATACCCATACTAATATTATAAATGCGAAATTATCTCTGACTGTCCATTACGTGTTCACGCCTAAACCATTGAACCAATCGTTATGAAGTTTGACCGATAGGAAGCCTGGGACCTGGCGAAGCACATAGGCTACTTTTCATCCCGGATAGAACTAATACAAAATGCACGCAGACGAAGTCACAGCCATTTTGCATTTCATCAGCTAGGTAGTAGGTTTTAAAGAGCGACTGAGTACACTTTTCGAGTTGTAGCTGATCTAGTACGTTAACTATGACTATACCAAAGGTAGCGGCCCCAACTTACGAGTTGTAGGTCGTGAGTTCGAACCCAGGCAGGCACAATACTTTGTGTAAATAATTTCATCACCACTGCACTCGGTGAAGGAAAACATCGCGAGGAAACCGGCATGTCCTAGAACCAAAAATTCGAAGACATGTGACATCCACCAACCGGCACTGGGCCCGCGTGCTAGATTACAGCCCACTCACTCTCAAAGAGAAGGCCTGTGTCCCAGCTATGAGATCATTATAGGCTGATTATTATGCTTATTATATTTCATCTGTGAATATGATGGGTATTAGACAAGTTGTTTTAGATAAATTTAAAGCAACAACAGTTGACATAATTGACTTAAATAAATATAAGGTTAAATTGAAGACTACGGATTGGCTCATGCAGCAGGACTATATTAAAACAGAATCCTTACTAGCATACATCACTTAAAATGTCCCTAACAAACATTCACGCACGTTATTATTTATAATCACACAATCACTTGACCCTATGTATCACACACGCCTGAACCAAACACACACACATAACACACACACACAACACACACACCTATCCACCTTAATAACTACTCAGTCAGAACCTATTAAAATTAAATCTCACAGTAGATCAATACGCGTTCATTCTCTTGAAGGCAACTAAATGAACTGTTTGGCCAAACACTGTCTCTTAAGACACAGGTCTCCTAGTTTAAGAGGCAGGGTTTATAACTTTTGGTTATATAGATTTAGTTAAATAATTTGTATGTATGACCTACCACCTTATGTCTAGTCTGTATAATTACTTTTGGGAAAATAAATATTTTATTATTATTATTATTTTCTTTATTTCATTAAATACATATAAATTATATTTTTAAATATTAGAATATAAAAAGTATAAAAACATTTAAAAATATAAAAATAGTAGCCCACCGGTATCGGGAACAGGGTCCAAGCTACCGGCGGTCAGGGCTCCAGAAAGAGGAACCTCCTAACAATGCGAGCCGTGTCCAGAAGTACCGCTTTCTGAATCAAGCCCTTAATCCAGCTGCCCAACGAGAGCTTCCTTAGGTGTTGGTCGAGGCTCTTGGCAATTAAGCCATTGACTGATACGACTATCGGCACAATGATCGCTGAGTCCACATCCCACATGTCGACAACCTCGAGGGCCAAGTCAAGATACTTGATTTGTTTATCTTTATTATTATTATTTCGTTTATTAATTTTTCTATCTTATTATTTACATTTTTAAATATTTCTTAAAATAAAAAGATATAAAAAAAAAAATATATAAAAAATAGAGTTCCACCGGTATCGGGAGCAGGGTCCAAGCTACCGGTGGTTAGGGCTGCAAAGACAGGATTATTATTATTATTATTTTTTCTTTATATTTCTCGGGACCCCAGGGTCCCGGACCTTTAGAAGGCATATGAGGGGCCGAAGCCAACTCGCAGAGGCCCGTTAGACGCTTTCAATGGAAATGAGGCACTAACCGACGATTATCCCTGTGCGTACTATGCAAGTGCACCCAAGGACAACCCCCGGATGGTGTAGGACTATTGCAGAATATGGAGACAAAAAAAAATTGGGCTATGGGTTTGGATGGCTAAAGTGGACTATTATTATTATTTCCTTTATTAAAATAAATACATATAAATTATATTTTTAAATATTAGAATATAAAGATTATAAAAAAACATTTAAAAATATAAAAAATAGTAGCCCACCGGTATCGGGAACAGGGTCCAAGCTACCGGCGGTCAGGGCTCTAGAGAGAGGAACCTCCTAACAATGCGAGCCGTGTTCAGAAGTACCGCTTTCTGAATCAAGCCCTTAATCCAGCTGCCCAACGAGAGCCTCCTTAGGTGTTGGTCGAGGCTCTTGGCAATTAAGCCATTGGCTGATACAACTATCGGCACAATGATCGCTGAGTCCACATCCCACATGTCGACAACCTCGCGGGCCAAGTCAAGATACTTGATTTGTTTATCTTTCTCGGCTTTCACGAGGTTCCCGTCATGCGGGACAGTTACGTCAATAATCATTGCGCGCCGCTCTATTCGATCCACCACCACTATATCAGGCTTATTGGCAACAATAGTCCTGTCAGTGATGATGGATCGATCCCAGTACAATGTCATGTGTCCATTTTCGAGAACTGGGTCGGGCACATACCTGTAGTACGGCACTTCCGATTCCACGAGACTGTATTTCAGAGCAAGTTGCTGATGGATAATCCTGGCTACAAGGTTGTGTCTATGCAAGTACTCTTCGTTAGCTAGACGAGAACACCCGGAGATGATGTGTCGGATTGATTCTCCCAGACGGTGGCATGCCCGACAGATGTCAACCGTGCCGTCCTTCACAATAAATCTCCGGTAATTGTTCGTCATGATAACTTCGTCCATAATTGCACAGACAAAACCTTCGGTTTCCCCAAAGAGGTCACCAAAACGCAGCCAGGCTACGGATACACTACGGCTGGTTTCGGTCGTGTAGCTCTAGAGTCATTAGCAAATTTGACATGAGCTACACGACATGCCGCTACAGCCGCGCAGTACAGAATTGAATGAGTATCCGTGAGGTCTTCGCAGTCATCAAAATAGTTTGACAACTGCGAATCCAAAACCGCCACCAACGCTCTATTTTTGTTATGCATGGGCAAACGGGTAAGCGTGGTCAAAGTTCAGGCGGCATAAACCGATATTCTCGGATCGCACTCTCCAAAGCACTCCTCAATTGCTCATTGCACTGGGTACTTACGTTTGTAGCCCTGTCATCACTTCCCTCGTCAGCTTGACTTGTGTTGCACTGCGGTACAATAACAGTCCGCGACGGGGGGGCGATGACATGGCTACTCTGTATTTCATTTCGCAGGCGATCAAGTACAGTGTCATCCAGCATATGATTACGCTGGATGACTCGCACCTGATCCGATAGTCGTTGTGCCGAAACGTTGACAGCTGGCTCAAGCACCTGAAAAAGAGAGAGCATCCGAACACGGTACGCGGTCAGATTGGTTCCCCCCTCTGTAGCCCCATAGTATGAGCGCATGACGTTTTCGTTGATGGATCGTATCCATCTCATGCGCTGCACACTTCCGCCGGGAGCTGGGACCCTATCAGAGGCCGGTGGGCCTCGAGGTCCTAAGCCGTCCGGCGGCCGGCGTCCTCCCCGTCGACGAGCAGGTGATGGCGTCGTGGGCGGAGAGAAATACTCGTCACTTGAGCTCGACGCAACTGCCGCGGCCGGTGTCGTCACAGCGCTCACAGTGGGGCTGGGTACCGGCGGTGGCGAGGCGGAGCTAAGCGACAAGTCCGGAGATGGTGGGTGTGTAATTTGTTGTAATCTTGCCCGGCTTCGAGTCAGCATTTCTCATTGTTGTATGACTCTCCGTGTCATCATAGTATTTTATTTTTTCATCCTGGTGTTGTTTACAATGTTTTCATTGTGATGATGCCACTTTTGGGGTCATCATTGATGTGCACAAATAAATATTTTACCATTGTTGCATATTAATGTTAAAAATACTATAAAAATTAATTTGGAGAAGAAAAATTCTGACCGTCAGTTTTGACAGTCGGGCCACAGATATTATTATTATTATTATTTTTTTGATATTTCTCGGGACCCCAGGGTCCCGGACCTTTAGAAGGCATATGAGGGGCCGAAGCCAACTCGCAGAGGCCCGTTAGACGCTTTCAATGGAAATGAGGCACTAACCGACGATTATCCCTGTGCGTACTATGCAAGTGCACCCAAGGACAACCCCCGGATGGTGTAGGACTATTGCAGAATATGGAGACAAAAAAAAATTGGGCTATGGGTTTGGATGGCTAAAGTGGACTGGTTATCTAAAACTATGGAAGGACTATGGCCCCTGCCTGACCAATGTGTGATAAATACAATACACGGATAAAATGGCAGGGGGTGACTTGCACACTCAACAATGGGCCCCCGGAAACGGTCGCTAGCACATAGTGTCGTAGCGACAAGGGGGCAACATGTCTTGAGGTGCTTAAGAGGAGTGGAGAGGTATTCCACGGCTATCAGGACAATCCCGGAAGTACGGTCAAGATCCCTACCAGCATCTTACTGGACTACTTCCTTCCTTCGAGCACGTTTGCTCTTGCGAATCTCTACTCACGCCAGCCAATAAAGGCAAGAACGAGGTGGGAGGTCAGTTCTCGTCAGTGTTCACTCCAGCCGGCCAATAAAGGCAAGCTAGAGATGAGGAACATGACTTCTCCCGGGAGATAGGGTACGTGGGGTCGCTACTGCCCAGCAGCTCGCCACATGCTGCCCTGCGGGTTTCTGTATCTCTCTTGGTCTGGCTCCTCACCCTAGACCTGTTCCGGCAAAGTAACCTCTACCGGCACAGACCTAGAGTTCGAAGTGCGCAAGCCCCACGACGACGTCAACGTAGAGATACGGCGATGGGGTTATTATTATTATTATTAGTTTTTATAGACAAACGACTTTTATTATTTAACTATTTTAACGCTCCATTAACAATTGAACAAACGTTAAAGCACAATATTTTTTCTCAATAGGTATATAGCCTAAGAGTGTTGCTAAACTAAAAAATACTTATTACATTGCCCTATTTTAATAGTTTTAACTAAAGAAGCTTGCTTCAACTCTTGTCCTTCTAGTTTCCAGACATTTTATTTTTCGTTTGTCTGCATCAGCATTCTACATCTTACTTAGACTCTTAGGTTCCCCAATACAATTACACAGAAACTTTGACGCGGATAAGTGCAGCAGATTTGATAAACGGTTATAGCGTTATCAACAAACTTTTTCTATTAAAAACTATCTGTTCATAAAAGTTATTAAACTGTTGATTAGTTTTTAGAATTAATGGTAATTTAAGTTGCAGGTGAGTTAAGGTTCATGATCATAAACTTTGCTAAGTTATTCTAAGAGGTATTTGGTACATACATTCATATTTTTTTTTAATGTTGTGTTGAAACGTGTGACATAAAAGACCGAACATTCAAAACTAAATATCGAATCTACAAAATACTCTGTTAAATATGATAACATAACATAACATCACGCCATGCTTCCCCGAAGGGTTAGGCAGAGGTGTACCTATATATTTAGTACACTCACATTTCGCCAGTTATATTTAAGTCCCATGTAATAGGAGGCGAGCCTATTCAACAAAATATTGTGTCAAATATGATAACATAACATAACATCACGCCTTGTTTCCCCGAAGGGTTAGGCAGAGGTGTACCTATAGTACACCCACATTTCGCCAGTTATGTTTACGTTGTTTGTGTTAAATATGATGTTTAAAAGTCTCAATTAGATTTACCTATATTCGAACAAGCTATTTGGTATATCTACAGGTAAAAATATTCATATTTCCTCTACATTGCCAATATTCATGATTTTATTGTTACATTTAAACTTATGGTAAGAATTAACACACAGCATATTGTTAAAAAGTTAGCTTTTGTTTAACGTATACAAAATAGGTCTCCGTATTCACAGGATATGGTCTCCAAACATAACTTCGCAATAGCTTTTACATTTCACCAGCGCAATATAACTAACCCAGGTATTAAGCTTGATGTACCGTGTAGGGCCATGAAACTTGCGGCAGCATCTAGAATACCTACTATTTGCAAAGATCGAGAATTTAAAAAACGCAAAATATCCAAACTAATAATATGACAAAAAGGTAAAATTGTTTGTAAAAGGAAGTAGATACGGATCCAATTACAATAATGATTATTTGTAATCGAATATTAGGCCATATTTTATGCACGCGGACGAAGTCGCGGGCGGAAGCTAGTGCATAATAATGTATGTATGTGTATGTATGCCTTGATGTGTAATCTCTTCTCATCAATAAGAAACTAAGGTAAATCATGTTTGGAAGGACATGTCCGCTGAGAATGACGTACCTTGTTAACAGCTTTTGGACTACAGTAAATTATTCACGATAGCTTAGTTATGTAGTCTTTTATTAGTTGCCTTGTTGGTCTAGAGGTCGCAAGCGTTTCTGCTGAGCATAAGTTCCAAAGTTCGATTCCCGGGCTGGGCAGTGTTACTGGTTTTTTCCATCTGAAATTTGTCAGTAGCAGCCCGGAGTTTGGAGTTGTGCCCGGTTGATGGCAATAGGATCACCCTCTGTTATATGGGACCTAAATATATCTGACGAAATGTGGGCGTAATATATATGCACACCTCTTCCTAACCCCTTCGGGGAATACAGGCGTGGTGTTTAGCTTAATTCATAATGTTCTATATATAAACTTATATTTAGCATGGCAATAAGCCATAAACAATTAGTTAATATAACTTGCAGTATTCTCATAATACCTTTCCAACAATACTGTGTTGAATTCATAAGCAAACAAACTAATACCATTCAAGGCACAAACGTCAATGAGGAATTCTTTGGAACCAGCCTGAAGATACAGAACCAGTCTCAAGATACAGTCTAACTGTCTAGAACGAACACTACAGTCCGGCCGTCGAGAGAATGCGTTTTTGACACCTGAAAATATAATTATTAACATATTACTTTATTAACTACATTAGGTTAGCGATCGGTATCAGTGGGGCCGAAGTTTGTTCCTTAAGAGAGGCCATGGTAGAGCGGACAGATTTGACCTTAAGCCTTGTCTCCCAGTGGGGTGATGATAATCTGGTCTCTTTTAATGCCACCAAAACACAGGCGTGTCTTTTTATCGCTAAAAGGAGTCGTTTCGATCAAACTCCTACTTTTCGGGGTACATCTGTTCCTGTAACTGATCGGCTCGAGCTCCTAGGCATGGAGTTGACATCATGTCTCAACTTCGGAGCCACCATCGAGTACAAAGCCCAAACTGCGGCCAAGAAACTGGGCATCCTAAATAGGGTGAAGCGATACTTTACGCCTGGACAGCTTTTAACTCTCTACAAATGAAATGAAATGAAATTTATTTATTTACCAGAATATAGGTACTTACATAATAAAATGGTAAAATAATTTTAGTCTCACTATATTCGACTTATCAGTCGTGCAAATATTTCTAGTACATGCATAATAGTATCTTCAAATTACATCCATGTCATTAGTTATACACACATCATAATCATAATAAAATTTAGAGTCTTACTTCATTACTATTAATTATAGGCACATTACATTATAAAATATATTAAAATTATTAGATTATATCTCACAGTCAAGACAGTTCATCAATTTATTGCTTAAATTTATAAATAATGTCAATAATTATAATTTAAATAAGTGTTCGTAAGATAGTTATGCATCATGTCTGTTTAAAATTTAAATAATCATCTATTGAATAAAAACATCTGTCACAAAGCCAATTGTTTAAAGTTCTATTAAACTCTACGTTATTCATTTTTTTATTTATTCTGGTAGTTTATTATAAATTTTCACCGCCATGGTGTAGCAGTTTCTGTTACACAACTTTAATCTGCTTCGAGATTTTTTACAAAGCGCAAGTCTGATCCTGCATGGAGTATTGCAGCCACCTTTGGGATGGCTTAGCTAAATACCAACTTGCCGCACTTGACTCGGTGGAACGCAGAGCTAAGAGGCTCATTGGTGACGTAAGACTGATGGATGCCAAGCTTCACAGCTTGGCTCATCGCCGCAAGGTTGCCTGCTTGACGGTCTTCTACAGATTATACTTCGGGGAGTGTGCTCAAGAACTCCACGACCTCATTCCGCCTGCCCCTTCTACCATCGGACATCTAGACGCACGGCAGGTTACCATCCTTACCTAGTTGCTATTCCACCAATTCGCACTAAGCGTTTCCAAATGTCTTTTGTGATGCGCACAGCAAAGGAGTGGAACTCTCTGCCTGCGTCTGTGTTTCCGAACGCATACAACCCCGATCTCTTCAAAGTGAGAGTTAACAGGCTTGTTCTAGGTAAGCTCGCTCCATTGTCGACTTTGTCTCTGTCATCTCTGACCTAGACTAGAGTCAAGAGCAAACCTATCTCAAATAAAAAATTAAAAAATCTGTAATAAATCTTCAATCTTATTATAAGTCAATGTCTTATGAATTGCTTATCTGGACAATAAACAATTTTCTATTTCTTTTGGTAAGCAATCATAAAACAAGAGCTGCTGGCTGGACTGTAATAGAGGGCTCGCCCCCTATTACATGGGACAAAGATAACTGGCAAAATGTGGGTGTACTATAGGTACACCTCTGCCTAACCCTTCGGGAAAACAAAGCGTGATGTTAAGAGCTGCTGTTTTTGTGGCCTTACAGAACACTATCTTCCCGCTTTCGCCATTTATTCTCATGCACCTGTTTTGTCCGAGCCATTTACTTGCAGAGATTCCACGAACGCCAAATATTTTTACGACTACGTATACAATTATTTTCATTTAAAACTCGATGTGACAACAATGTTAAACATTTATGTTTAAGTTAAAATGTTTAAAATGCTCATAATAATTGAAACTATGTTTCAATTAAAATAATGAGTGAATGGTAAGACCATTCAGCAGGGCAAAGACAAACAAAGTTTTGACTTTGCATCTCCAAGGGAGACAAAGTTTTGACTTTGCATCTCCAAGGGAGACAAAGTTTTGACTTTGCATCTCCATTTGGGTAAGCCATGCTGTCTGAATACACTCATACTATGCAGTAGCATAAAGGCTAATTTCGAGCACAGCATGTTGTCGAAATTAGCTATACCACCAGGTTTCTGGGACGACTGCCAGGCTCGCAGGATATTCGAACAAGTTACCGCGGCGCCTGGCACAGGCAACTGAAGAAACACGGGTGGGTTTTAGTCAGTAAAAGTCTGACACGCCTTCCCTCTCCGGCCAAAGCGGGAGAAGTCAGTTAATGATTTCCCACCCAAAAAAAAAAATGTCTGGGACGAAAATCAATGCCGTGCCAAAATTAAACACATATTAGCGATCCGATTGAAATTCAGAAAAGCGGGTATCACACCTCTGCCGCGAAACCATAGCAGTGAAACCGCAGTAGTTCAATTCAACTGAATGAAACTGCATGATGTTCTGCTACTCGAATCGCGATAGGAGTAGCGGAACATCATGCGGTTTCGTGGGTTCGCGGCGGTGTGATACCCGCCAGAGACAGAAAATAAATTGATTTGACCCAGACTAGAATTAAGAACACAAAAAACAACATAAAAATAACTTAGTTATAAAAACAGTATGGCTGTTGAAATATTATGTTGGCTGTTGTTATGTTGTTGTTGTTGGCTGTTATTGTTTGTTGTTGATTCAGTAAACCAATCACAGCAGTGGACCAGCGCTTGACAATTTGTTAGCTAATTTTTTAGTTGATTTTGTTCCATAAACTGGGTGATAGTAGCATACCTATAATTAGCACGTGTATAAACAAATAATTAAATATGGAAAGATTGAGTATTCATCACACTCAGGAGAACGCTGCAAATGACCATACAACCATTTATCATATAATTTGTATTTCTGACCTAAAAACAGCCCTGTAATAACAGTCAGTGTAGAATGGAGTTGTTTTTTTTTTTTTTTTGTTAAGTATACAGGGCAATTTCTTTATCACTAGCCAAATTTTCACAGGGTGTTCTACCTATGAATATGAAGAACTTTCACTATGGGACCAACTCCAAAATCACGAAAAAAAATCAGCTGTTTCTTACATTTTGGTCGAGTAGAGTATTGAACTTTTTTATGAAACAGCAGATTTTTTTGAGGTATATAAGCCAGTTTTTGTATTAAATTAACCTTAAAGCACTTACCTATCCGTTTTCTTAACAACCTTAACTCTAAAAATATTGCATTTTCCACATATTTGACAAGTACCTTAGCTTCGACGGAGGGAATCAAGTAGAGTACAGTTCATCCCTCTCACGACCTCATTAAAAATTAATATGTACTAATGAATTAACGAAGTACACTTTCATGAAGAAGATTTACTTAAAAGAGAAGATGTATTTTAATTATTTACTAAGACTGTGTATTAGAATTCTGAATAAAGACTTACCGTTTTCCAATACAGACCTTAGAGCTGAAGCATTAAGGTCTAAAGTACAATAATCTTATCATTACATTCATGAAACCTTTTCACAAAAAAAAAAATACTAAATACCGTACGTACATAGTATCACTGTTCGATCTTCAAGGTGTTATTGAAATAAACGAAAGCCTAAAAGGGGTCATTCTTCTCATCATTATTAACAACTTTAACTTTGTAACCAAACCATGAAATCACAAAAAAAATACCAGCTGCTCCATACATTTATATTCGCATAACTCGACAAAATTTATATAACAGTTGATTTTTTTTTTCACGTTGCAATGACAACTTGTATAAGAAAGCCAGGATATATAGAAATAACCTGAAAGGCAAACAGTCCGGATACAGAACTTAAAACATATTTATGCCCATCCACTATTAATTTAATAGAGCAGCAGCTTATCCTCAGCCTTTTTAATCTAAGTTCAAACACTAACCGGTTAATTCAATAACCTTTGTTCTCACGTAAAACCTTAAGTAAATATGCTCAAAGCAATTAGTGTATTAATCAAGATCCAACATTGCACTATAATACCTACGTAGCATTTAAGGTCTACGGCGTAGCCACGTTGCTACGAGAGCGCTACGCCGTAGCTTACGTAGCGAGATGCTGATATTTTGCTAAAATAAGGCTATTCATTTCGTGTAAAGGCTGTTTAGGTATGCCATTATTCTGAGAATGTGTTAGTCACGTTCACGTAATAGCATTGTTTTGTTATAATGTAACATAATTATAATTAATGTGTACACGTAAATTCAAACACTGTTTGACATGGCATTCTACGATTAACATTTTATAATATTAGTTGATAAGATTTAATGTGTTTAGTGTTTACCTTGTACTTTGAAATGTTTTACAGCTATTTGAAAGAAAGGGCAAGTGGCCATAATAAATGATTAATTTAATTTATTTATAGAAAAGAATAGGATAATTTGAGACTGCCTCGCTGGTCTAGTGGTCGCAAGCGCTACTGCTGAGCATAAGGTCCTGAGTTCGATTACCGAGTCTGATAAAGTATTATTGGATTTTTCCATCTGGAATTTTTCAGTAGCAGCCCGAAGTCTGGATTAAGAAAGAAAGAAAATAAAGAAAATACGTTTATTTGCGGTAAACATGATGCAAAGAAAGAACGCAAACACAGAAAAGAAACATGTTGGGGGAAAATATGCGTCACATCCACGCAAAACGGCCATCGCTCAGCATAATGCTGCGACCCTATGCGAGACAGAGCTCCAGCGCTGGTTGGTGGGCTGATTTTTGCCCGGTTGATGGCAATAGGCTCGCCCCCTATTACATGGGACTACAACCTAACTGGCAAAATGTGGGTGTACTATAGGTACATTTCTGTCTAACCCTCCGGGGAATACAGGCGTGTGTTATGTTGTGTAATATAACAATTTAAACTTCGAACAGCTGATTTTCTGATTTTCAACTCATGGAAATAGTCTAACTTCTGCTTCTGACTGTTAGGTACAGTTTACTTATACTTCCCGGTCGACCACTTTTCAACCTTATTACTAAGAGAATAAAGGCGAAAATTGGACGACCGGGAACGTTCGCGTGGGTACCTACCTCTTAGACCCTTGAGCAAAATGGTTCAAAGTTATAATACCATTACAAGAAACACCCTCAAAAACAAAACAATTAAAAAAGTGACATCCCGTTTAACTACAGACGGTTTCATTATTACATAACAACTCCGCAACATTTTGCTCAAAAGACTCGAAGTTGATACGATAAATATTAGTATGAAAGTTGTCAGAAACAGCTGTGGTACTGATAATAATGATCAGGAGTTTCAGCATCCTTATCAGTAAGAGACACGGGAGCAGTAACATTTTTGATCTCTATTTGATGGGGGTCGGTGTGATAGCAATTCGGATTTGAAAATGTTGAGGTAGATTATCATTTTGGGCCAGGTGAGCTTGGGTAAGCAATTAAATTAACTGAGAGACTTTTGATAAATGTTCGTAATAGGTACTGTGAAGAATTATTGTGATAGGACTGGCTCATATTATAGTGGCATGAGGAACAAGGTGTAAAGTTCACTCATCCTCTATGAAAAGGGAGGATCCTCCGACCAGATGGGTGTTGTGTCTGGTGGGCTACTGCCCGACAATTGATGTCGGGATGTTGTATACAAGATGTAACATAAATAACGCACAACCTCTTAAGGGGTCATTGTACTCATCATTATGAACAACTTTTACTATGGGACCAAACCTGAAATCGCGAAAAAATATCAGCTGTTCCCTACATTTTGACGAGTTATGCGAACATAAATGTTATTGAGAAAGCCGAGAAAGATAAACAAATCAAGTATCTTGACTTGGCCCGCGAGGTTGTCGACATGTTGGATGTGGACTCAGCGATCATTGTGCCGATAGTCGTATCAGCCAATGGCTTAATTGCCAAGAGCCTCGACCAACACGTAAGGAGGCTCTCGTTGGGCAGCTGGATTAAGGGCTTGATTCAGAAAGCGGTACTTCTAGATACGGCTCGCATTGTTAGGAAGTTCCTCTCTCTAGAGCCCTGACCGCCGGTAGCTTGGACCCTGTTCCCGATACCGGTGGGCTACTATTTTTATATTTTTAAATGTTTTTATACTTTTTATATTCTAATATTTAAAAATATAATTTATATGTATTTAATTAAATAAAGAAAATAATAATCGTTTATTGGGAACAAAAAATAAATACATTCAAAGATTTGTTAAAACGATGTGGTGTGTTAAAACGATGACAGCTTCAAAAGTTAAAAACTGTGGCGCAGCTACCAACGCCCGAATCCAAGTGACAAGACATAACAAAGGCATTAAGAAATATTTAAAGAAATACAATAATATATTAATAATACATTTTCAGTTAAGTGCCGTGTGTGTAAGTACCTAATGTTAAGGAAGAGAGTGTGAGGGTGTGTGTTGTGTGTTATGTGTGTGTTTTTCGAGATGTTAAATTTCCACAAGTTTTTCTGTTGCATCATAAGTAAGCGATTTTAGTAAAATGTCGAGTTTTTTCTTGCATTAATTTCTGGTAACAGAATAGATGACAGGCCTTTAGTGTGGGACGCAACTTGTGTCGACAATCTAGCGCCATCCCATCTTCCCGGCTCGGCGTGCTGTGCTGGCACTGCTGCTGCGGCTGCAGAAAACCTCAAGCGGCGAAAGTATAATAACCTTATCAGTAATTATATTTTCGAGCCGTTTGGGGTTGAAACCCTCGGGCCGTGTGGTCCGAGTGCTCATGGTTTGTTTAACGAAATCTCCAAACGGCTAGTTGACACTTCCCGTGACCCAAGGGCCGGCTTTTACCTTGGCCAGAGGCTAAGCATTGCCATACAACGTGGCAATGCCGCCAGTCTCTTGGGTACATTACCAGTCGACAGCGATGCGGAGGAATTTTTCGACGCCATATTTTAGTTTGTGAATAGTTTTAGTTAAGTTAGGATATAGGATGTAATTTAATTAATTATTAAACATATGTCTAACACGAATAGATGTAGATATTTTTATTTGTTCTATTATATATTTTTGAGCTCATGTAGGTAAAATGGCGACGTGCTGCTGCGGTTTTACGAGGCTTTACATCACAAACTCGATCAGAACGGCGTCTACTGCTTAATCTAACTAGTTCATAATTCAGTTGGTCAGATACCTTTCGTCGTTCGTATTATTGGGGACAGTACTTTTTTCAGATGTGTTACCGACTTACTGATGCGGGGGCCGCACCTGTTCTATCGTGACGAAGCTATACGATACATGCAGATGTAACCAACCATTATCGTCTATCTATCTATATCTATTGTCTCGACGGCTATCGTCGCGACAGTTCGGGCTGCGTAGCACTTATCACCCGGGTGGCGGTACATCAAAGGATTTTAGAGCGCTAATTAGCGTGGCGTGTGGTCGTACTAGCGTCGTTCATTTCGACTGTTGTTTCCGGACTGCGTAGACGCTCTGTTCTCTAAGTCGTCGTCCATTGTCAAAACAACGCAGTGATTATCTTCCTTCTGATCAAATACCGTCTGGAACGGCCATTTTGGATTATTGCACGATAATTTGTTAAAATGATGAAGCCGTTAATGTGACCACTGCAATAGCGCAATAACTTTTTAGCTAGTAAAGCATACGAAACTTCGCCATGCAATGCTTTGTCACGACGCAGCTGCAGCCCCAGCGTAACTAAAAGAATAACAAATTCATTTTGTGCATTGACGTCTACATGTGACATATTATATTATTTAAGAATCTTTGACACGTTGCTTAAAGTAACTTGTAATATAGTAAGCTTGACTACACATTTTTTGACAGTTAAGCTTGTCTTTTTAAGCAACGTTTTTATCAAGGGGAATAGTTTTGACACCTACGTACTTTGCAAATAACATTTTTAAACCTACAGTAAGAAAAAAAAATAGGTTTATTTGTCACAGAAAGAAACACGTGCATACAAAAAGATAAGAGTAATCAGAAAAATATAACTAAATAGATCTACATTATATTCACGAGCTCAAAACAGAAATAGTCGGCAGCTGCACGTCATGGCTGTGACAAGAAGGCTTGCACGACACAATGCTTCAAGCTAGACTAATGTACCCGGTAACACTATATCTTATGTCATTAAAATGCACACCGCTCCACAATCATCTATAACAATTATAACAGCAAATGATATCCAACAAATAGCGAATATCTACTGACCACTATCGATAAGTATCGGTTCTATCTGAAGGCTTTTAAGCCATGACCGTTGTGCGGCCCCTGTCGAGGGGCTAGGTTATTTATTAATGTGGGCCCAGTTTGTGTTGTGTTCAACGATTATCGAATTGGCATTATTTAGTTGAAGTAAATTGTGGTTTATGACCCCTGGGCAAATCGACTTTACGGGATTATTGAACTCTAAGTTATCTGTTTGAGTTATGAGGTCGATTTGAGAAAAGTTTGGTGGTTCGTTTGCTTTAACTAAAAGAGGAATATTGACAAAAACAAATTGAATTGAAAGGAAAGAGGATATTTAGGATACTGTAATAGGGCATAATATTTTGAAACTTTTGTAGATTAATGATAGGGTAAAGCCCCGTCCACACGACGTTGATCAGTACCGACTATATTTTACTGTATAATTTTGGGATTTTGGGATAGTTTTATATACATTACATTTGCCTTTATTATTACATTATTACTACATTATTACTTTATTATTTATTATTACATTATTATTTATTATTACATTTGCCTTTGTTTTTAACCGTATAGATAGTGGGATTTTGAAGTGTACATAATCAGCCTATAATGTTCCCACTCAACAGTGGGAACATTATAGGCCGTCCATAGAGCCAGTTGTTGAAAATATAGTCAGAGTAATATAGAGTCAATAAGTTAATTGTTTACAAAATGGACTACCAACATAAATTGTCTGCATGTTCGAATTACAACTGTTATTTTTTGACAGATGTATGAAATGGCTATAACATGGCAAATTGACGTATGTCAATTTGATAAAAATTCATCACCCAGTCCATGACTATTATTATTGCTTAGCATAAAAATAACCAGCCTATAACGTTCCCACTGCTGGGACACAAGCCTCCTCTTTCTGAGAGGGAGAGGGCCGTAATCCACCACGCGACCCCAGTGCGGGTTTGTAGATGTCACATGTCTTTGAATTTTTAGTTCTGAGACGCCAGTTTCCTCACAATGTTTTCCTTCACCGTTTTGAGAGCAGTGGTGTTGAAATAATTTACGTTTACTTGTAGACGTTTTATTTGTAGTTAAACATTTAGTAAATAGAATAGAAAAGGTAGTAAAACACATGTGTGTTTATTCTGCCTTTCTTCAGATAAATCCGTTTGAGGCTTTGTCCAACTCCAACGTACATTGAACTCAAGTCATGCATCTCATCTTCCAACCTTCCACACTGTTCATTCAGGAAACTGTGTCAAATGCTTGCATGAAATCTCCATACCAAATACAACATAGCCACATGTATACTCAACTGCACATCAATCGCAAAAATCCATACTATATTACTATCCATTCTTTATCTGTAAATAATTATCTATACATATACAAATAAATAAAATTAAAGTGTTTGTTTATAATGTCAAAATAACAATTTATTACTAAATGCATAAGAAAGTGTATACGGTAGGTACTTATAACAAAAAAGCAATTTTTAAAAAAAAATTCTGTCTTTCTATCTATCTGTCTGTTTGTTCCGGCTGATTTTGACAGGGCTTTCACTATCAGATAGCTGATGTTACGGGGAGTAACTTAGGCTACTTTTATTTTAGAAAAATAATTAGGGTTCCGCGCAAAAAAATTAAAGCCCATGAACAAAAAGTCGGATTTGACAAATTCTTTTAGCATTTGGTAGCCTAATTATCGAGGATAGTTAAGGGCTATTTAGCACCATGCTACGACCCTTAAGAGTCGAGCAAAAAGAAAAAAGTCAGAAAGAACACTAAGCGAAAACGAAGTAATAGCGCGGGTGGGCAATGCAACGCGACGGGTCGGGGGACGAAGGAGTTTTATTAAAATATGGCTGTTATTTTACGATATTGTGTATCTTACGACTTCCATGCAAATGAAGTCGCGGGGCACGGCTAGTTATAAATAAGAGTCACTGTTCGTATCTGTCTGAACGTGTTATTCTGCTAA
The DNA here is from genome assembly GCA_947568875.1 of Fissipunctia ypsillon. NCBI lineage: Eukaryota > Metazoa > Arthropoda > Insecta > Lepidoptera > Noctuidae > Fissipunctia > Fissipunctia ypsillon. The sequence continues at coordinate 8,424,568 of OX387664.1, read as the reverse complement.
ACTGCGAAAAGGATTTTGATGTGGTTTACACTACCATAACATAACATGACATCACGCCTTGTTTCCCCGTTTAGGGAAATTATTCCGGAAGGTTTATGTGTATACATTAGCATTAAACTTATATATAATAAAGAAGCAAGAGCGGGTCGCTAGTAATATTATAAATGTTAAAGTAACTCTGTCTGTCTGTCTGTCTGTTACCTTTTCACGCCTTGACGGTAGAAATAAATACACAGGCAAACCTAGGTTAGGACACAGAATACCTTTTATCCCGGTAGTATTTTCCGTAGGATAATTACCAAAACAAACGCGGGCGAACCCGCCGGCAAAAGCTATTTTTTTTCATTTGTTTTAACGTTTATAGCGCCTTTATTTCGTAGCAATAACGTTGAATTTCCTAGATCAAGTGGAGTACCTAACACGTGCGGTTGATCGTACGTCAGTTTTGTTTGAGAATTTATCGAAGCTCACCACAGAGGCTCGTGTTGAGAACTAATCGGAGGCTGGATGGAAAAGGGTACCTACTTGTAGGATGAGTTTTCAATTATTCATGACCTTAAAGTTCTTGTTTAAACAGAAGGCAACATGGGTAGACCTTTTGGCAATGTACGGGCATTTGGGCCAAATTCAATATTTTAAATACATTTCTAAACATGTAGGAAGGTACCATATAGGAACACATTTGTAAGACAATTGAGATACAAGGGCTAACGTTTAACCGTTTTTTGTTTTATGTTTTCATAGCCGTTACGGGTAGTCAGAAGCCCGAAAGTCTGATAACCAGTCTTATCAAGGTCTACCGTGTTACCCAGTAGCTGGGTTGTGGAGGTCAGATAGGCAGTCGCTCCATGTAAAATATTCGCATTCAACTGCATCCCGTTAGACTGGAAGCTGACCCCAAGACAGTTGGAAAAAGCTAGGCAGATGATGATATAAACTACTAATACTTCGCAACAAACCGTTTAACTATCCGATATTATTCCAAAAGACATATTTAAGACTTTTTAAAGTTTAATATTATTCAATAGTTTAACGCTGCCCATACTTGCTTTGCGTGTCTGTGGTAGCAATGTAAGTAAACATGTCAGTATGTATAATGCATATCCATTTCCGCGTACGGAAGACGGATATTGCACGTCGATGTTGAACGTCACTGAAATGCTGTAATATTAAAAGGATATTTATTTGAAGCGTTTACATATTCTCATATTACACCTGACGATCTCGAAATGATGGGACTTAAACCCGTATTAATTAACAATTTTCGAACATGGCGGTTGAGAGCAAATTCTCGAGAAACTGTCAAAATCTGCCGTCACTGACTGTCGTCGTTATTTGACAACGGTAAATTATTCATTATTATTCTTAACTAATTGACCCAACAAACGTTGTCCTGTCCCAATAAATAATACAAAAATCCTATAGAAAAATCCACTTTCAGTTTTTCCCGAATTTTCCAATTTTCGGGGTCAAATTTTAAGTAGATAGATAGATAGATAGAATATTGTTTATTATACACACCATAAATATTACAGATATAAAGTAGAAATTTTGCAACGGGTGACACAATCTCTAAGAGCGATAAGACCGCCCATAAGCCGATAAGTAGGTACTTAAATTCCCTAAAAACCTTATTCGGGTGTTTATTATTATTATTAAAAGCCTGTGATGTCTCACTGCAGGGCAAAGGCCTCCCTACTCTCTTTCCACTTCTCTCCATTTAAAGCTGCTAAGGACCAGTTCTTGTTGAAAGAGTCCAGCTCACTTCTACTATTCGGGTGTTTACAAACATTTATTTTAAAAAATACCTAAATCTATCCAGCCGTTCTTAAGTGATGCACTTACCAACAAACAGCAAAACATGCCTGTATTCAGCTTCACCCTATTAAAGGATGGCACAGTCTATGGTTCTACATTTTTAACCTAGCCTCCTGGCTGCTACTGAGAATTTTTCAATAGAAACACTCGTTAACCCTTCTCGGAATCGGGAATTGAACTCAGGATCAACACTAAGGCTCGGTGCACATTAGATCGGATCGACAGTTTTACCGGAACGACAAAAGTGTCGGATGCATATTGGCATACGTATTTCAATAGCGCTGTTCACTTTAGGGCGACCCGATAAAACTGCCGGCGATGACACATTTACCGGATGTTCAATCATGATTTCGGTCGGGTCGGATATAATATTGGCATACTGCTTTGTATTGCGACGTTCACGCTTGTCAGCTCGGAGCGGCGAAACCACCCGCCCGCGCATTCGCTGCTCTCGCCACTCTCACTTTTCTCCCGTCTTCTCTTTAAATACCACAGGACAACCAAAACGTTGTTGTCGTTCATTGTACACAGAAGCCAAATCACAACTATTTTGTGACGAGCCGGGCCGCGGTAAATCGACGGTAACGACGGTGGTGTTCACATTAGATCGGACCGGCAGCTTATAGAGTGAAAAGCAAGGCCCGACAGTCGGCCAACGGTAAAGCTGTCGGTCCAACCTAATATGAATCAGGCCTTAGGGTATGCTCAACAGCCACGCTTGCGACCAAAGACCAACTTTGCCTAGGAGACACTTTGAGATACGTGCATTTGAAAAAAGGCACTCAAGGGAAGGAGCTTTAAAACCAATGCCAAACGAAATAATGTTCACTTCAATTGAAATTCTTAATGTGTTCTACGAAGTACCTACCATACCTAAATAGATATGTAGTATTAAATAAACATTGAGCACTATTTTCAACTAAAATAGTATTTTAATGACCGAAAAATATTTATATCTTTTAGATATTTACGTTTGCCATCAGATTTTAGCAAAACTTTCACGATTGCTAATGGACGCAAAAATAGTTTTATTTTTTCAGAACATTAATAAGGACCCATTTGTAAAAAAAAATGTAAAATTGAGAGTTTGTATGTAAATTCGTTTCACATTTGAAATTCACTAAAATAACCACCATATGATGTTTTAAGTATAATATTTTAAGTGTTTGCATGTTGCTATTATTTCAAACAGAATCATCCTTATAAAATCAAACTTTTAAAAATAAACAATAGCTTTCAAAGCCTTTCATCCCCAAATTGCTTCAAGCTAAACCATTTGTTTTTGTTACCCAACCTTGTATAAAATACCGTCCAAGCCCCAGGCGACCATTACACCCAAAATAAGTTAACAGGAACATGAAACAATGTAAATAAATAAGGGACCTCGCACACAACGACCAGAGGGCCTAGACAAAGTGACATTTTATCAGCAATAACGATGATGGAAAAGTAAAAAATTTATGTGACTGACTTATGCTACCGAAAAGCTTATGTCAATCCTGTCAAAAGTCCGCATAGCTTATGTCAATCCCGTTGAAAGCCCGCATAGCTTATGTCAATCCTGTCGAAAGTCCGCAGAACTTATGTCAATCCTGTTGAAAGTCCGTAAAGCTTATGTCAATCCTGTTGTAAGTTCGCAAATCTTATGTCAATCCTGTTGAAATTCCGAAAAGCTTTCGTCAATCCTGTTGAAAGTCGTTGCAGAAAAGCTTAAATGTAAATCCTGTTGAAAGTCCATAAAGGTTATGTCAATCTTGTTGAAAGTCCGCAAAGCTTATGTCAATCCTGTTGAAAGTCGTGGTAGAAAAAGTTATGTAAATGCTGTTAGAAACTCCGAAAAGCATATGTCAATCCTGTTGAAAGTCTGAAAAGCATATGTCAATCCTGTTGAAAGTCTGAAAAGCTTATGTCAATCCTTTTGAAAGTCGTTGTACAAAACCGAAACGCTTTAAAAACGATTGCCACTTTTCTAGACCATCAAGGTTAAACTATTGAAACTTTCTGGTCCAAGATTACGACCTCGTCCACGGCCAAATGATAAATAATATTTATTTTGTAAATTAGTTAAAAATAACTCTTTTAGACGTCAATTTTTTAATAAAACTAGAGGAGGTCGTGCTTTCTTGGCGACTACTGTGAGAAAAACGACGAAACAAACTCAGAGGTCAAAGTCTCTTAAAGCCCATACAATTACATTGTAATGGTCAGATCATATATGAGGATCATGTAGGGCAATGTCTAAGGTGTGCTCTTCGGGAAAGCACCACACAGATTTGAGCTGACCTGACCAGACAGACAGTGCACGCATGTTTCAGTTATCTTGTAGCTCAACTCAAAACTTAAGTAGCCTAACGATTCGATGAATGTAATATGTGAAGGAATGTATGTAGTTGAGCCTCTAATAATTCCTATTTTGGGCTCCTAAAAATACTAAATTGCCAAGCAACTGCGACCAACCAGGATGTATGTATGGTTGGTCATAGCTCTAACCTTTTTTTTTTTTTTGTTTCGGGGTGGAAAATCCTCATGGATGTCCTCCGCCCTGGGGCGGGCGGAGGGGTCTGTCAGACTCTTACTGACTAAAAACCACCCCGATGTTCCATCTCACACCTACGCCGAGGGTCGCGGGAACTTACGATCCTTCCGCAACCCCCGGCTGGTGCCGGCCCGCCACGGCAGGCCTCTCCTCGTGTCGAAGGGTCCCCCCCTCGCCACGAGGGGCTCGTCGTCGCGGGGGACAAACACCTCACTCCCGTGAGGTGTTTGACTCCCCCCGCGACGTCTAGCTCATACGTCATAGCTCTAACCTAACCCAACCCATTTGGTCGGGGTACAATAGCTTAGTTACTGCGACCAACTGTGAGAAAAGGCCAAAAGTTAAAAAGAGGCATAACTATTTTTAAAAAAAGTAGGCATCATTAGAGCGTAAAAAGTTTTAGAGGATCAGTTAAATAATTCCCATATAAAAAGTGCGTTTAATTAAGACTTAAGTCCGTTAGACCATATCCACTCATTTTCCAAGTATTTCGAAAGTACAAAAAGTTGAAAGTTTTAATTAGTTCCTCTTAAACTGTTTGCTCTTAGACGAGATAAAAGAAAAGTCGTTCGTCCGTTGCTCGCTTTCCTCATTTCGGTGAAAGCTGGGGATTTAGGGAGTTAGAGTGGTATCCATCGGGTTTTGGATACCGTGTGCAACTGGTGTTTTAATGCAAATAAATACAACTAAAAAGAGAGAGAAAATTTATCTACCCACATTCGATCTTCAAAAACGACACAATGTCACAATATTAGATTAAACGTGAAAGTAGGACGGCATGTCGTAATTATCGGGAGCGAAAAAGAGACACAAGGCGAAGAAATATTGGCCTACTAGCCAAGTTTTGATGTGCAACATGCGGAGCCAAACTGAGTCTAAAACTCTAAATTAGACATAAACATAGTTATATAACCTGTATTTTTACTTTGTCAGTATATTACTAAGATGTAGATAAGTCGTAGTCATCCTCGAAAAGGGGCCACATTCTCGAGTTTACGGAGAATAGGTGCCAAAGGTTTTTTTTAAAAGGCTTTCACGGCATGAGAAATCCCCCCCCCCCCCCTCAGAGAGAAACATTTGGTCCCCTTTAAGCGAGAAAGATCCGCGCCTGAGTGCTAATGTATTTCAAGACTATCGAGAAAACTTATAACTGACCAATTTGAAAACAAAATCCTGAGCACGCGATGATCACATCAATTTAGCAAGCGTTACTATAGCGGCCGAGCGCTGCAAGCAAGAATAGTCCTTACGGTGTGTAGATGTTCGTTTCTCCCACGGTTCATAGTATTTAAATTCAATTCGTCTTTATCTTACGTATGTGTACTACCATAAAAGGGAGTAGGGGCCTGTGGCTAAGTAATAACAGCCGCACGGGTCGATCGATCAGGTTAAGCTACGCTTGCTGCAGTTGGTCCGTGGATGGGTGACCATCTTTACATACTAAGACCCCTCCGTGCCTCGGAAAACACGTTAAGCCGTTGGTCCCAGCGGTCATTCGTGGATCTTTGACAGTCGTTACGGGTCGTCAGAAGCCCGAAAGTCTGACAACCAGTACCCAAGGGGTATCGTATTACCCAATAATTGGGTTGTGGAGGTCAGATAGGCAGTCGCTCCATGTAAAATACTGGTATTCAGCTGCATCCGGTTTGACTGGAAGCCAACCTCGATATAGTTGGGAAAAGGCTAGGCAGATGATGATGTGTACTACCGTAAAAGTAAAACGCAACACTAACAAAACTAAAATGTCTATGACTTGATGCGACACATTAACATGAGTTCAATTGTAGCAGGTTTATTTCATAAAACAAAAATTCCTATACACCTCTGCCCAACGTCGGGGAATGTGTGAATGTTTTATGTAATGTAAAATCTACAAATACATCCCTACGTAACCTTACCACCTACATTTGCCCTGGGTTCACGTGTCTTTCACAAACTCCAGATTAAGTTCATCACGATTTAAGTCACAGTAATTTTCACACATGTACTTATTCCCTTTGTTAACATTTTGGGTGATGGTAAACAATTCTGCCTCTGTAAGTAAGTACCTATAGTAATATGGGATAACAAGTTTAAAGAGTTGAATGACCTTTATCGATGGAGGCGGGAGTAGAAAAACATACTTTGTTTCAACAGCTTTATTGTACCGTTCAAATACATAGTAATAACGAAAAGTTGGCAAACGTTGAACTCGCAACTTTTTATTTCATCTTTTATTAATCTAAGCTGTCCACATTCACGAGCGACGTAAAACCATTATTAAGTCATCGCAATGTAACTCTTATCTCGGTAATGTAAGGTATAAATTAAAATGAATGCCGAGAGTTTTATGAAACTCATGGCAATAATTCTAATTTATACTTTACGAACTGCGCCCCGCGGTTTCACCCGTATAAGTCTCGATCCTGTAGGAATATGGGGATAAAAAGTAATCTATGTCCTAATCTAGGTCATGGACTACCAATGTGCCAAATTTCATTCAAATATGTTCAGGCATTTTAGCTTGAAAGCGTAACAAACAAACTCACTTTCGCATTTATAATATTAAGTTAGGACAACAATGAGAAGTTATCATATTTATTGCTAAAAAGGTTGATTTGCAACAGGTCAGGTATCTTTAAAGAACAATAACTAAGTTTGGTTCATGATGATGATATCTCATTCTTTTCTATAAGGTTTATCCCTCAATATATCCCCATTTATAGCTGGACATTAGTCTTTGAAACGAAAGAAATGCCTTAAAGCCCATATTCTATGTTCAAGCATTTTCTAACCAAAACGGTGACATAAAAATCAGTCCCAAAGGTCACACAACAACGAAACTGATAGAGATCTCCTCCTGGACCTAATTACGTTACGCACTCGAACCATTTTTCGAAGCGTCGTCGAAAACGTTCAAAGCAATGAAGGGCACCTAATTATTATAAGTGACAGGCTATCGACGAAAATTGCTCGTAATAGCCAAGCCGACCCCAATATATCCGAGTGGGGCTAATTCCACGAAATTATTCCAGATATACCAATTATTTTCACCTTATAATATGAAGTGTTTTGCCGTAGATTAAGAAAATCATTCAGAAAGGCGACCGTCCACTGCTACATAGGATTTGCACGAAGAGGTCTGCCACGCATTCGTCCGTAGTGTCGCCGTGGGTCGTAGTGGACGATCCTGACTTTATTTTCATACAAAACGAAGCTAAGTATCCGTGCGTAGCATAGCCGCTGCTGTGGCGCGGCGCCTGAGAGTTGTACGTTTCTTTGTGCTCGCCCAAGGAAATAGGGTTGTAAATATGGTAGGTTATCGAGCGCGACGTGCGCCGCAAGTGAAGAGACAATCCTGACAGTGTTGAACACATTATCGTAAATAATTTGCGCTCTTATGGCTTTGTTTTTTGGTACCTACTGGACGGTATAATTTCCTATCAATGCTTTATTGTAGCCTCTTGAATCCTATTGTCTGTCAAAAATCTGTACAGAATTATGTTTTCCTATAAGTTACGTAAACATTGATTCGAATTTAAACGAAATCGAAACTTGAAATTGAAACTTGAATTAAAATAAAAATGTCTGTAAATTTAAGAAGTGATGGAATAGTTTTATGTGAAAAAGTGTCATTATAAAAATAAAATATGTTAATATTTGAAAAAAAAAGGAGCTACGTCTGCCAACAAACTGCTTTGCAGTTTGGCGGAGGTAAATATATTCTGTAAAAAATTATTTCTGTGAATAAACACTTTTTCATTTCATTTTCAAATTACTATGAAATTGTATGTCCAATATTTTACGCAAAAATAAAATATTTTTATTTTGCGTAAAATATGGTATACGTAAAAGGCTGAAGGGCTCGTGGCTTAGTAATAACAGCCGCAAGGGTCGATCGATCAGGTTAAGCTAAGCTTGCCGCGGTCGGTCCGTGGATGGGTGACTATCTTTACATACTGAGACCCCTCCGTGCCTCTGAAAGCACGTTAAGCCTTGGTCCCGGCAGTCATTCTTGGATCTTTGACAGGCATTACAGATCGTCAGAAGCCCGAAAGTCTGACAACCAGTCTTACCAAGGGGTATCGTGTTACCCAGTATTGGGCTGTGGAGGTCAGATAGGCAGTCGCTCCGTGTCAAATACTGGTATTCAGCTGCATCCGGTTAGACTTGAAGCCGACCCCAAAATACTCACATCAAAAGTAATTAGGGATCAAGTATATTTTTAACTAAAGAAAATTATTCAATTAATATTTACCAAATCTAGTCTTCCAGACTGGTGTCTTACTTTTTTTAAGTTAACAACTTATCCCTATATTATAAAAATTAAAAAAAAAATGCAATTTTTGCAAATTGTGGAAAATTAACTTAAGTTAATGTCGTCAATTAAATGGCAAAAAAGGCAAAAATGAGGATTTTTAATTTTTTTATTGTAAAGATAAAAAAATTCATAATCTGTGTTTCCACCATTGACATGAATCACACAATCACAGCGATTTGGCATGCTTAAAATCAGTTCATCAAAATCCCTTTGAGGAATGGCCGCCCACGTTCTTTCTAAAAAGTCAAAAAGTTGTTGTGATTGTGTACCGGCCCAAACAATTATTGTTCCCCCTCCACATGAACGAACTTCCTGACAACATTTCAAACGTTCTTGACGTCCAGAGGTCCTCCAAACTCGAGTTCGTCTTGCATCCGGCCTCAAACCGAAACGAGATTCATCGGAATAACAAACACAACGCCAGTCTTCTTCCTCCCAATTTCTGTGTTCGCAAGCCCATTGTAAACGGGCCCTACGATTGTGGGGTGCTATAGGTAGAATTCTCAGCGGCCTTCGGGAATGCAGATCCACGTCACGTAAACGATTTCGGATGGTTTGGTCGCTTATCGGCCAGCCTGAAGAGCTGTGGAGCCTGGTAGCTAACATCATGGCGGTCATGGTACTATTCCATCGAGAAGTATTCTGGATGTACCGGTCCTGTGTGCGAGTGGTGATGCGAGATCGTCCTCCATGTCGCTCGGCCACGCTGCCCGTGATACGATAGCGTGTCTAGAGGCGGCTTGTGACGCTCTGTGTAGTGCTAAGAGCGACAGCCACATTACGTTGCCTGGAACCAGGTTGAAACATTCTGACGGCTCTCATCATTCCTTCTCGTGTCAAATGTTATCGTTGCTTCATATCCATGCAATTTTTTTTCAGTTCCGATGCAGAAATTGTAATGGTTTTGTAAAAACGCTACTACATCCTTTTATACGAAATCTGATTGACAGTTGATTTTCTATTTTTAATCAAAATTTTAAGAAAATTCTTTATTCAAATAGTGAAATTCACTAAAATGAATCAATAACGATCCAAAAAAGCTAAAATAATAATCCTCAATTGCGGCGATACTCCAAAACGACCTTGATCCCCAGACACTTTTGATGTGTGTAGTTGGGAAATATTGATGGTACATAAAAGGTCCTAACTTAATACAAATGAGACGATAACATAACCAAGTCCTCTTTCCTTCGAATTCACGAACTACAAGCATTCTATTTTTTCTCTTCATTTGTTCAATCGTTCTGTCCTAGTGAATTTTTTCGAACATCGATACAACCCGCAGCTGGAACAACGAACTCTTCACAATGACCTCTTGACTCCCAACTACCTACATACTTATTATATATTGGCACAAACCTTCGCGCACTAATTAGACAAGCCACAAATCACGCTTGTGTTCTAACGATGTATGTTCTTGTATACCAGTGATACCTTTTTAAGGCTTGTGTTATTCATACTTAAAGATAGCACAACACTTCTTTTATGGGGTATTGTGTAAAATGTTATAATAAAATACCTCTCGATATTCTTCAACTAAATGAGAAGCAATTTAAAACATGCATTAAACGCACACTATGTAGACAAGCATATTATAGGTTGAATGATTATATCATAGATAAAAATGCTTGGCTAAATGCTGGTCCTGCTCCACAGCCACTTGGGCTTTGTTAAATTTTTTTTTTGTTTTGTTTGGAAGAAATGCGTCCCTTTTTTTCTGACATTATGACCTTATTGTTTACTAATCTTTTAATACAAATCATTAATCATATCATTGCAAACTATAGTTTTGTATAAATTAGAAGCATTTTTTCAATTTTGTAAATGTGAGTACCATGGAGTGGTTTTATGTTATGATGTAGGTATGTTGACTTGAAAGAGTATGGCAGTTGAGAGTATGTCATGCTCACTTAAATGTCTCGCTGATGGTGGTGCGTGTGTTGGATCATTCGGTTCCCTACAAAATGGTTGAGCTGGATGGTGCTGATCCACGCGTCATGTTCGTGAACGGGCGCCGTCAGTGGAGACTGGTCATCTCTTAGCTGTCAGGGCTTATTTTTAATCTTATATTTTGAATTGTTTTTAATTATCTATTTTTTACATTGTTCTCACATAACAACAAGCAACAACAAGAACAACTCAGCAACAAGAACAATGTAGCCAGGATTTTGTAACAATTTTGATTTAAAAGAGTGTCCATGGAGTTTCTTGCCCATTCTTCTCCATAGAGATCTACGTTTTGGAATGGGCGACTAGCTTCAATTTTATGACTAACTGACTGACTCTTTAACAATTCAAAAGTGCCTGTAATTGGTTTAATTGAAATAAATGCTTTGAGTTCGAGTTTGCACAGACAATTGCTAGTCGAATTCTCGTTACAATCTTTTAGAAAAACCTCGTGATTTGTTTTCGATTTTTAATAGTTTGCACATGTTTTTGTACAAGACAGTTACTGTACACAGTACAGGAGCTAGACGACCTGTATAGCTTCATCTCTTTCTCACACTGAAGTAACATTAAAATAATACTGCTTTAAGAGGTGGTGGTTGGCCCCCAGTTATTACGTCAGCACTTTAAGATGGAATAAACCATTAGGAGTGAGCATTACTTACTCAGGCAAATAAGTAATGACGTCATAACATAAAATATGTGTACACTCATGTAATGTGAGGCAAAACTCCAGTTTCGTATGTGAACACCAGCATTATGAGATAGCTCAAGCTGTGGTAAAATTATGACACCATCAGTATGTCGAAATTCATCATCATCAACCTACAGCAGTCCACTGCTGGACATAGGCCTCTCCAATTGCGCGCCATTCAGCTCGATTCTCGGCAGCTCTCATCCAGCTGCTACCAGCCACCCTGCGAAGATCGTCGCTCCTAACCTGAGGGCGTCTGTTACGTTTGCCGATTCGCGGATTCCACTCATGAACACGTCTACACCAACGGTCATCGAAAGAAAAAAGAAAAAGAAAGAAAGAAAAATTGTTGATTCTGCACAAACTAAACGTACATTAAAAAGAAAATAAAAATTACATAAAATACACACACGCAAAGTAGCCAAAAGCCTCATATTCAAGCGGTATAAAGATGAAAAAAATTGTCCATTGCTTGATGTCAGGATGTCAGGGCCAGGGACCAAAGACAATTTACATTGCCTCTATGTGCGTTCCGACTGGGTTCCGACACTGGCAAATGAGCCGAATTGCAGAGTGGAAAACATGTTTTTGTTTTGATTGTTTGTTTGATGTCAGTTACAAAAGTAAAAACAAACAACAATAACAAGAACAATTAAGCAGTGCGTCGCATCTGCGCAAGAACAGGTCGTTGCTCAGCAAAATGCTGCGATTTCGGACGAATCTATCATCAACAGCGCTGATTTCCAGCAACTACTTCTCGAATATAAAAGTACGTTGTAGTAGTAGAATACTAAAGTTTTACAAAATTCAACTAAATAGAATATATGTCTTTCAATTTTATTATTTTTATGTTCTTTTTTATGTTAACCTATTACACAGTACACTACTAAACACTTGATGCAAGAGCGAACGAAGCGAGCTCGGGACTTGGGGCACTCCGACTTGGACAGGTTAGGTTAGAAGGGAACCTGGTTCCTGGTTACTTTTTTTAAACCATTGAGCCCCGCGAAGCGGGACTCCGTAAACTACGCTTTACTATCATTTTTTTCCCAGCGCCTATGGTTTTATTCACTTTGGGGTTTCCTAAAAAGGGTCTATTGTACCCAAAAAAATAGCTAATATAAAAAACCTAGGTTTTATTTTTTTTCTCGGGCCCTATGGTTTTCTCATCGGCCCATAGGTTCTACGGCTATTTGCAAAAATGAATCAACATAATTAAAATTATATTTCTCTACTCCGAAATCAAAGTGTACATTATTCTGACAACATAACCACAAAAAGAATTTCAAATTCATAACCCCGTAGTACGATAATTTAATTCTCCACACAAACATTCATAGTCCATCCAAATATTGGAACAACACAACATACATCTATTGCTTAATACTGGAGGATTGGAATCCAATCTGGATGTTGATAACAAAGAAGCACTCATCCACAATAGTCTCTTGGCATACAATACCCGGACAGACAGATTTGGACCAGGGTTCCGTAACGTTTGGTAAGCCCTTCATTTGCATAGTACTGTATAGTGATACGGTTTCAAATTATATTATTTTGAAACGTAAGAGTAAAAAGTCGAATGTCGATTCTGGAACGGACACTTTTCGTTCGTTCGTCATAATTATTTAAGTTATAATAATACTAGCTTTTGCCTCCAGCTTCGCCCGTGTGGAGTTCGGAAATTATCCTATGGTACTACCGGGATAAAAAGTATCATCAGTTCTAACCCAGGTCATGGTCAATCTGTGTGTCCAACTTCTAAATCCGTTCAGCCGTTAACGCGTGAAAAGGTAACAGGCATACAGACAGACGGTGTTACATTCGCGTTAGTAAGGAGCATTGCCTGTACGCTATCTACGTACGAATATGATAAATTCTCTAAATGAATTAAAACAATAAATTATTTTTAGCACTCAAATAGATTCTACTAATCCTCTTGTTATTATAAGTTAGCCTCTTGTTTCACCTACATCAATGAACCCACTGGTTTAATCTTCAACCGTTTACGTCAAAAATCACTAAAACTTAATATCTTACAACGGCTTGAAAATAATAAAAACGAGAAAGTACTTAAGCGAGTAATTGTAGGTACTAGCAAATAGGAGTAGCTGAAACGAAATTGAATTTCGAACAGAATCTTTCAGAAAAATAAAAGTAAATAAAATAAGCAACAGGTATTCGTTTCCACCAAACAAAATAGAGAAAAAGCTACACGCACCCACATTTATTATTATCTTTACGAAGAACAACTTATAGGTAACCTAATATTTTTCGACGAGAACCTTGTCATTTCACTCGGTTCTAAGATATATGTATTTAGGAGAATAAACGTTTACATACTCTTCACAAACACACAATCATAAAGACAATATTTTGGTAATCCATCCTCCTTTCCCTTAATTTCCTGATGTTGCCATACAAAAACATCACTGAAAAAGGAGTTTTTATAGCGGCCAGACCTTTTTTACCTTTGGAACCACAATGAAATATTGCATAAATTCATCATATCGCCGTTTTTGCAAAAACCCACTGTACATAAATTATTTAAATTAATAAACAAAGCCACAGGTGACCCTTTTAAGCCCTTTAAAATATCGTAACCCCAACAAAAATAAATTTGAAACGTTACGAATGGTAGAATCTAGATCAACGGTTTTTATGTCTGGCTTTGACAATAAATTGGTAACAAGGGACCGAGTTCAGTTTACGTTGATATATTTTTAGCATCTCGAATTTGAGCTGCCTCCGATTTATTATCAATAAGCCTTGGTTATCAGGAGTGAATTGCGTATGTGAATTCTAAATGGTATATCAATATTGACCGTAAAACATTTTCAATATTTATATAAGCTCGCTCACTGAAAGAGTTTTTATTTAAGTACACTGAGGTGAATTGTTAATCGCTTTAAAATCGGTCTACTAACTTCGTACATAATCCCGACAGGTTTAATGACTGGTGAATGTGCCCAAACAGTAATAAAAATCACTAGCATAAGCTTATTAACACTATCGAACACGCCATACCTATTTATCAGAAACAGAGACTATAAAAACCATGTTATTCCTCCTACAGCATAAAACATCGCTTGAAGCGGCTTCGCTATACATTTTCAGCGGCATTTCCGACAATTTATAGGCAGCGGCTGTAAAATCAGTACACAAATAATAATATATGGCCGTGTAGCAAATAAGGGCGTTTGGTTTTATGATAGCAAGCAAATTACAACAGTCGATCGTGGTGCACGGAAAACGGTAATCAAACCAGCGCCGCTCGGTCCTAGAGGGTGTGGTACACGTTACAAGAGACAGTGGGTTCTAAAAAAAATGGTCCATTAAAGTGAACGTCTACTGCTCCGCACCAGCCGCAACGGACGCCCGGCACGCAACGTATTTTGGTTTGCTTCTATGAAGAAATGAACCGAGCGCTCGGTGCGGTTGGTACCGATAGTGGACGCAGTGCTGTATGAACTCATACAAAGCAAACCAAAATCCGTTACGGACCAGTGGACGTTCACCTTTAAAGGTAAACGTCCACTGGTCCGCACCGGTCCGCGCTCGGTTCATTTCTTCATACAAACAAACCAAATTCCGTTGCGTGCCGTGCATTCATTCCGGTCGGTGCGGACCAGTTGGCGTTCACTTTTAAAGTACCTTTTGGATTTTGTTGAAAGAAACAATAGTTTCCGTAATAACTCGTACTGTACCCGGCCGGAAATATAGCACGTCAAGTTTTAGAAAAAGTTCGTCGCCGTGGTTGATTACGAATTTCTCACCAGCCAGTAGTCATGTCTGTCACCTATGTCTCACAAGTATGTTAAAACAGCTCTATTTGCAAGCCAAGTCGAAATTTAAATAAAATATTTAATAAGTTACCTCCTTGGTCGCCATGTGTAAGTTAAAAGTTCGTTCCGTTTTTAAATTACACGACAGATATTCATAGTAGTTTATTCGGCCGCTAAACACGACAGATATGGATTTTCATGCTAACATTGCCGGCCGCTGCTCGCATGTATTAAACTATAAGTACAGCATTTACGATTTATCTCAAAGAAGGTTATCAAAATAATACTCAAATTTCCAAGCATGTTTGAGAAAAGAGATTCAAGATACTTACTAAAAATGTCTTAGTAAGTAGGTAAGTTTACGAGTGAAGAAGCAAACTCATACACTAAGTACTAACTAGTAGCAGTCAGTCCCACGACCACCTTGCTAACGTGTTCATAGTTTGTACAAATATGAGTGAAGATCCGTAAGATCGACAAAGTAAAAAGTTTGTAACTTAAAACTCGTGCTCACTACATGGTTGTAGCAACGCTGTCTGCAATGCGGGGAATTATGGCCCTCGGTCATAGCAAGTACGGACTTATTCGATCCGATCCTGATGTAATCTGCCTCCAAATTGCAAGTCGTGTAAAACAATACTTTGGCTGGAAACAGTGATATAAACGTGTAATTAAGGAAGTTTATTGATGAAGCATGGCTTTTGAATGTTTGAGAATGATTTTATTGGGCATCGGCTAAAGTAAATATAGTTCGATTTATAATTGCGCGCCTCTCCACTGCTAATTGCATACACATTTCAATAGTGAGCAATTGCGCAATTTTAAGTACACACACCCCCACCTCACACTCCCCCCCCCCCCCCACACACACAAAATACTGTGCACGTTCCATATTCCTTATTTATAAAACTTCTTCTTTTTTCATTTTTAGGTTTTATATTTTTTTATATTTTAGGTAGTTAAAAACCTTTGGCATGCTATCAAAATTATCTATTGTTTATTCTCTCTCATATATGTACAGACAATGTAAACTGGAAGAGCAGAACCTCCTAATACAAGCAAACCTTTGCTTAAAAGTTGGCTCCAAACTTAACAATGTAATATACGTATATTGAAGAAATAAACATTTTTTTTTTTCTTTAAGTTCTATGCAGTCACAGTGTATTGCAAGAAAAATTATTAAGAACGACGAGATGTCGTTTGAGAATTAGAGGATTAGACTCCTGCATGCGTAGCCTGACCACCATAGAAACGGGTTTTGTCGACGGAAGAATAGACAAAATGTCACATCGCCATGCTTAGACGTAAGAAATCTTTCTACAGTCATTTTGCCTATTCTTTCGTCGACAAAACCCGTTTCTATGGCGGCCATGCTAAGCGTGCGACAAGATTTTTAGTTTTTAATTAAGGTAATTTTAAAGATACGATTATTGATTGAAGTAAACTTTACCGGAATGCTTGATCTGCTTCAACCAAACAGATCTTCTCCTTGTTTCTATACCTGCCTATATTGATGTTCAGTTACGGGGCAAAGCACTTCAAAGTATTTCCACAATATAAACATAAGTTTTACTCAATAAAATTAAGTAACAATAAATTTAAGCCTACCGAAAGATTTCGGTGGCAAATAAAAAAGAAAATTCCCTCAAATCATAACGGAAAATGGCAACATTCTCAAAGTAAATTGAATGTAGGTCATTTACGAAGGAAAACGTAACCCTTATTTATTCACATTATTCAGTTACAAAGAGGTAAATTTATTTCCCCGTGAAGTAATCTTTGCTTCGAGATCTTTTTTTTTATTACTCGTGTGTTTAGTGAATGATGAGATTAAATAATATGCTTACGTTCCTACATTTCTTTTGATACATTAAGAATTTCTGAGAGAAAGTAAATATATGTAAGATTGGTTTTCTCGGTTATTGCTTAGGGTATTTACTAAAGTACCAGTCATGTTTAATAGTAAATCCAAGTTTACAATTACTTAATTTATTGTTCTGTACAGGGTGACGATTTAGTTACCTGTGGTGCTATTCTGTAAAGATCCCACCGTGAAAATTTAGGTGAAGTGAGCGTGATGTGAACTGTCATCCCACCTTACTCTACTAGGGATTGAGCTCACTTCAAACTCACTTCACCTAAGTGCTCACGGTGTGATGTTTACAGAATAGATTGGCTGCATCCGTCAAGGGGGTGATTTTACCTGTCATACTAAGCAACTTTCGCTATGAAACGAAACGTGAATCGAAATAGTATGTTATATAGGAATTTGATTTTTTTTTTCACGAATTGGATATCAGTTTCATGGTGAAAGTTGTTTAGTATGACGGGTGCATGTCCTTTGACGGATACAGGTGTCTAAACTACCACCCTATAAAAACTTAAAACTTTGTTACAGTACAGATTAAGGGCGAATTTCACCAATGAAACTGAACGCAATCATTATAACGGTACAAGTATGAACTGCATAATCAGCCTACAATGTTCCCACTGCTAGGACACAGGCCTCCTCTCCGTGAGAGGGAGTGGGCCATAATCCACCACGCGAGCCCAGTGCGGATTGGTGGATGTCACATATCTTCGAATTTTTAATTCTAGGACATGCCGGTTTCCTCACGATCTTTTCCTTCAAAGTTTTTGAAAGCAGTCGTGATGAAATGATTTATACAAAGTAAAGCGCCTGCCTGGGTTCGAACACACGACTTACAACTCGTAAGTCAGGGCCAGTACCACTGGGCCACCACTGCTCTCGTAAGTATAAACTGGCGCGTGGTCAAAATTGGAATAAATTTCGCCATCTTGTTTTTGAAAAAACAAGATGGAAACAAGACAAAATGTTTTACAACAACGCCCCTGTCAATGTCATTCAGGCACCAAGAGAACCATGTGTGGATGTAAACTGCTCTCAAGAGCTATCAGTGTCATCAATGTTGTGGAATATTGCATTCAGTTTCATTGATGAAATTTGCCCCAAGGCTCCGTTACACACTATTCCGGTTGTAAGCTAAGCTAAAGAGATTTATAATGTAATGAAAAAATGAAAATGAAAAATGTTTATTTGTCCCAAATCAGTTATATGGATTATAAATGAGACATCCCCAGTAAGTAATTGATAATACTTGTGTTGGGGCTATCTCTATGTAATGTATATCAATGATTATAATGCCGGCGGCAAAACACAAGGCGAACGACTCCGTGCCGTCGGAACAATGTGTAGGCGCCTTTATATAAGTAGTAAAAACCAGTACTTACGTACCTTCTACTAGTTTAAACATTCATACATATGTGATAGTACTTACATATGTATGAGATATGTTCGCCTCCTATTACATGGGACTGGCGAAATGTGGGTGTACTTGAGGTACACCTCTGCCTAACCCTTCGGGGAACACAGGCGTGATGTTATGTTATGTTATATGCTAGATTTCAATCGCCTAACAAAAACAAGCTGTGATGATAGTAGCCCAAGGTGCAGACAATATAAATTCAAGACAAACTGTGTCCTCCGAGTTTATCTCGGTTTTTCTTCTCAGAGTAGACGGATAGGAAACACCGACCTAATCTAGTTTTAAAATATTATATTATTACTAGCGGACCCGGCAGACGTTGTCCTGCCCGGACAGCGCCACCTACCGGATCTAATTGTGTTTTCAAACCATCCAGGAACCCATTGAAATAAACACACAAAATTTCATCCAAATCGGTCCAGCCGTTTAGGAGGAGTTAGGTGACAAACACACTTACAGAAGAATTATATATATTAAAATATAAAACATTGAGGTGTAAAAGTGTTGATAAAAATCTACTAACAGAAATAAATATCTTTAAATCATCGACAAAATCAGCCACCTCCATTACTGAATGAATCGAGAAACAATCTCGGAGTAAAAGGAGTTTCTTTTATGAAATCCTCATTTTCTTTCCATAAAACATAACGATGAAAACCTTTTCGATTCGACCTAATAAAAACGATTATGGAACCAAAGTATTGTCAAACAAAACACTTGTAACCGTCCCAATGATGGAGTGGCACTTTCTTTTTAAATTGGTGTAGAAAAACCATTTTAGTGGCAAATAATGAAAAGAAGGGCACGCTACACAATGTGGAGACAAACATGACGATAAATGAAAACACTGGTAATGCATAAGAGTGCTTAAACTAATCAATAAATTAATATTTTTTTTGTAAATTCATGTTTAATCACTCTCACTCATAGTTCACCTTTCGTGGTAACATTTTATATCATTTGATTTAGTACTAGATTCTGCCTGTGACTTCGTCCGCGTGAAATTTCTTGTCCCTCCCTCCCCTACCCACCCCGTCGCATCGCATCGCCTGTCCGCGCTATTGCTTCATTTTCGCTTAGCGTTCTTTCTGACTTTTTGAAGTCAAAACTTCTTTAGGCGCGTTTTGGTTAGGGGGAAATCTTAAGGGGTTGCGTCATCGACATGCGGCAGTTCCCATGACTGGCTATTTTTTTCTTTTTGCTCAGCATGGTGTTAAAGAGCCTATATATAGCCTTCCTCAAGAATTGGGCTATCAAATGCAAAAATAATTTTTCAAATCCGACTAGTAGTTCCAGAAATTAGCGCATTCAAACAAATAAACTCTTCAGCTTTATTATTAGTAGAGAAGAGATATAAATAATTCAAATATATTATCCACTTAGGTTGAATTTTGTTTTCTAATTGTATTTTATATTTTCGTAAGTTTTTTTTTTTTTGGTTAATTACTTACGATGTTTTTATAGTGAATGCAGTAGGCATACATATCAGTACTTTTATTATGTTATTATTGTTTCGTTTGAATTCATTGTATGTACTGCTGTTGGTGTGCCAAAATAAATGAATAGGTACATCCTTAAATTAGTATTAAAACAAAACAAAATAACAATCCAGTCCACAGAATATCACCATCTACTTAAAAAAATGAATTTTCAAATGTCCATTTAGTAAAAACCGCTTTTGCACAACGTATGCAAGAATTTATGCTCAGTTTCGGTTATAACAAAATTACAAAAATCAGTGACATCAGAAATTGTAGGACAAGTTAAAAAAAATATATTAAACAATGGCTGTTAGCTCAATCCTACTCAGAATCCGAAGTCTTCGTCCGAGTAATTGCATAATTAACATATTTATCACAAACACTTTCTCTCACTCACAACTTCACTCTCACCCCCACATACATTCTTACATAATTATTCATTCTCTCGCACCCTCCCTTGTTAAACATCAAATAAATACCTACATTTGCATCATAATCACGCACGAACGCTACGCTACTTGAAACGTAGTTGTTTTAGGATATTCTTTTTATTTTTGAAGTTTTTTGTTATTAATTTTGTTTTTTAAATTAAATTTTTAAAACAGTAAGTAATAAATACAATACAGTATCGACCCTGAAATTTGAAACAGTTAATTTCTCTCAAAGACTCCACGAGACAGGCTCGACCTAAAGTGGAGACCACAAGTTGAAATATTAAAATTATGTTTCCTTTGTAACAATAATTTTAGGAGTAGTTTATTTGTATTAGTTTTAAGAAAATGTAAAAAATACTTTCCTTGGTCAATAAACTATTCATTATTTATATTTATTTAAATAAGAGTATTTCGGAACATTCAAATAAATCATAACATCGAAATTAAAGAACCAGTTTATTTCAAACAAACTAAATAGTACTGATGGGCCGACTATGGTTTTTGCCAATCTTTGACTAGCTATAGTGACTAAATAGTAGTGATGGGCCGACTATGGTTTTTGCCAATCTTTGACTAGCTATAGTGACTAAATAGTAGTGATGGGCCGACTATGGTTTTTGCCAATCTTTGACTAGCTATAGTGACTAAATAGTAGTGATGGGCCGACTATGGTTTTTGCCAATCTTTGACTAGCTATAGTGACTAAATAGTAGTGATGGGCCGACTATGGGTTTTGCCAATATTTGACTAACTATAATGACTAAATAGTAGTGATGCTCCACTCAGTGGTATCCACTGTAGCCGAGTGGAGACGAGATGTGTGAATATTGGTTGTTTAAAACCGACTATGGGTTTTGCCCATCTTTGACTAGCTATAATGACTAAATAGTAGTGATGAGTCGACTATGGTTTTTGCCAATCTTTGACTAACTATAGTGACTAAACTATTGGATATATTTGATTGAATGTTCGTATGCAGACTGGAAATGGCATTAGACGTAGTTTAATTTAGTGTCGCATTGTCAACTCCACCTTGTATATTGATTAGATGGTATTACGGAACCTTTAGTACGCAAGTCCACATTTGCCCAGTATTTATACATGATATTTTGACACGAAATGTTTCTGCTATTAATATTAAAATTGGTACAACAATGGTACAACTTTCAACGTTATCGGCCTGTGCCAAAAGTTTTCATTTGTTATTGATAGATTTTCGGTCCCGCATTTCATTTTTAAAATAGAAAGTCCTTTATATTTTAAATGGAAAACAAATGAATGACGGATTTTTTTTTAGATTACTTTTAGCTTGAAAATATCTTGGTTTTAAGTTTGAACGATTCTGAATTTAAGTGTAAAACAACTGACGGTAGAATTCATGTTAGTACCTCTCTGGCTTTCTGTAACTAGGCGTAAATGAGTTAAACCAATAACAATAGATTTAGTATAGGTATTCATTTGCACACAAACTTCAGCCTTATTGCGATGCACCTTGGAGACCACTGCTCTCAAAACAGTGAAGGAAAACATCAGTAGGAAACTGGCATGTCCTAAAATCAACAATTCAAAGACATGCGACATCCACCAGCTCGCACTGGGGCCGCGTGGTGGAGTACGACCCACTCCCTCTCACTTGTGTCCCAGCAGTGGGAAAATTATAGGCTGATTCTTATGCCTTGGAGCTGAGTTTTAGGGAAAATCTGTTTATCAGTCAGTCAATCTTGTCGTGTGAATGTTTGTCATTTAATTAATTGATGTGGGGTGTGAGTGCTCCCTATCTCTTTAAGGAAATCTCGAAACCGCTGTTTTTTACATTGAGAAGAGGCTAAGCATTGCCATACAACGTGGCAATGCCGCCAGTCTCTTCGGTGCATTACAGGTCGACAGCGGTGCGGATGAATTTTTCGACACCATATTTTAGTTGGTGAATAGTTTTAGTTCAATTAGGATATATGCATTTTTGTTATCTTTATTAACTAATTAGGTATAAGTTGTTATTTACGTACATATTATTTTAATTCTGTAAATAAATAATAGCTCCTAGAATTCACAACATAATTAATTAATTGTATCGAGATGAATTATTGACTCGCTTAAATTTGTGTTTAATATAGGTATATGTTACAGAAAATATGTATGTATGTGTATTATAAGTTTATAGCCTATTTATGTATGTACTTGTGTACCTATTTAATTTATAATTCTTTATGATATATTTTTAACTTTTTTTTTTATTATTGAGAGCACCTGCCATCTAATCTCTTCAACACCCTTGACCTCTTGACCTTCAACTGGTAGAGAATGCCTAAGGCATTAAGTCCGCCTTTGTACTTTTTTGTGTGTGAAAAGTTTAAATAAATAAATAAACTGAACCATCAGATTACCCTAGGCTTACTTTGTAGTCGATTGGTAGTCTAGTAGGTACATAGATATAAATATCTTGTACCTGAGTAGTGGCAAACCACAAGATTGAATAAATTCCTTATCCATCTAAGTACATCTAAAGAGCTTTCTACGATATAACACATAACATAGAAACTTCTCATATGTGCCTTTATCATATCAAACCATTTAAATTCCGTTTTAACATCTCAGGAATTTCTATCGCTCAAGGTACCTCTATTAATTCTGTTATCATAAATAGCACTTTGAAGACATGCGATTAAATGCGCAATAAATATAGGTAGGTAGGGTAGGTTTAGCTAGATAAATATATACATTATAATAAAAGAGTAACAAAGTCAAAACTGTACACTGAATTTTTTTTTTTTAAAGTAATTGCTACGAGCCGTGGGAAGGAGTCTGATGCCGAAAATATAGTTTATTAGAATTATTATCCGTTTGTCTGTTTGCCTGGATGTATGTTCCGGATTGGCGCAAAAACTACTCATAGATTCTGTTAAATTTTTGCACAAATATCCTTAAAGGTCTGGTCATCGAATAGGCTCTATATTATCAAGCTATTTGCTGTGGGGGATTAATATTGCATTATGTCCGTATTACTCAACAGTTAACCGGGAGATTTAATTAGACGATAAAAATTGTTAGAATATTGCACATAGATATGGATTTAATCTCTGAAATTGATATACTTACAGGGCGCTAAGCAGTCAATCTTGATATGTATAAGAACGGCTATTTTAGTTACATTGTCAATCAACGAATGATAAATGATTTTATTTCTGTAAGTAGGTATATGCAAACACTTTTACACGTCAAACATTTTTTTTTTAAACTAGATGAGGCTGGCGTTTCCTATCTGACTACTCTGAGAAGAAAGGCCGAAACAAACTCAGAGGTCACAGTCTCTTTTAAAGTCCAGACATAATCTTGGTCAGATCATGTGAAGACCATGTAGGTTGGTGTCTGAAATGGTCTTTTGAGGAAAGAACCACACAGATTGAGTGGACCTGTCCAGTCAGTGCAAGTATCTGTCAGTAATCGTACAGCTCAACATAAAAGTTAAGGAGCTCAACGAAGTAAACAGCCTAATGATTCCACGTTCGTATATACGTACTTTAGAATGTCAATAGAATACACAGTCACGTGAGCGAAGCCGCGGGCACAACTAGTGTATAAATATAATCCACATTAAATTATAATGTAAACTTCGATTTCCAGCAAACTCAAAACAGAATCTATCAATCAAAACTAATCTAAAAAAACGTGTTAATTGTTTTTGCCATTCAAAATTCAACTTAGTTGCTTAACAGCCAATGTTCACATTTACGCGCTTTAATACCTAACTACATATCTATAGGAACCAGGCCTCGGAAACGTTAATAAATAACGTTTTGAGAAAGTTTCCAACAGTTCATTGTACAACATTTTGTTCGGAACGAAAACGAAATGAGAACGTTTTCAAAAAACGGGTCATTAAGTTAGATTTGTTCTCTTTAAGTTTGATTTCGGAAAACATGACATTTTAGAACAAATCTAACTAAGTTATAAGATGTAAATACATAATTATTATAGTCGCGAATCATATTTTAATGAAAATTGAAAAACAACGTAAGAAAAAAAGGTTTAAAAACGTTTTATTTATTTATATATACTTTATCGTACACCAGATTATAAACGTAAACATAACAAAACACAACTGGCGAAATGTGGGTGTACTATATAGGTACACCTCTGCCTAACCCTTTGGGGAAACAAGGCGTGATGTTATGTTATCATAAACGTTAAGATTTAAATTTTGTTGTTCTTCAAAAAGGTTTTTTTTAAACGTACCGATCGAACGAAACCGAAACAAATGGTATTTTAGGTATATAGGACAAAACCATTTCGAAAAATACACCGGTATCCGAGCCCTGATAGGAACCACAGTTTAATTGCATTGCTGATAGCTTTATATTAATAGTTATTAATAGTTACGGGAATACCAGGGAACTATGCCAACGATAGTCTATTAGATTAAATTAATGTATGTAAAACAATTTTGAGTTTGTTAAGTAACACGATTTGCGATATGTATCACGACTAAACTTTTATAAATAAAGGTACGACCTAAACTTGAAAAACCGCCCCAACACCGCATTTTGAACGTAGAACACGATTGATCGGAAACACGGCGAAACTTTGCGGCCAGACTTGTAAATAAAAAAAAGTTAGAAGCAAAATGGCGGCAGTTTAATGCCCACTCAAACAAAGCGCGAAGTCTAATGGAAGCCACTGAATTTTAATCCAGATCGAGCGACCGCCATCGACCGTGGCCTCTAGACGAGAGTGCTACAGATGAATTATTATGAATTTTGGTCTTGATTTTGTGATGATCGTTGATTATGTAGGCTTTATAGGCTTCTATAGACATTTTCGTCAATCCTACTAATATTATAAAAGTGAAAGTTGCTATGTTTGTTACTCAATCACGCAAAAATGGCTGAACAGATCGTTATGAAACTTGACGGGTAGGTAGCCTGGGATCTGGAGAAGGACTTCTTTTTATCCTGGATCGCAGACAAAGTCGCAAGCAGAAACTGTACTTAATATTAACAAAACTGTACTTAATATTGAAGAAACTGTACTTAATATTGAAGAAGCTGTACTTTAATATTGACAAAACTGTACATAATTGACGAAACTGTACTTAATTGACGAAATTGTACTTAATATTGAAGAAACTGTACTTAATAGTGACGGAACTGTCCATAAGACCAAATTGTGTATACAATTAACTTGGACGCCTTGTCGGGATGCTTGCTTTTGCTTTGTTTATTCATTTGGAGTCTTTGAAACCCAACTAACCCAAGATAATTCTAATTCCCAAAACAATCTAAGATCGCGAAGAAATATATTTAGGATTTTTTTCAACCCCATTATTGATGGCTAAATGATGAACAGACTAACCTAACTACATATAATTACATACATAATAAAGCAAATTATTAAAAGAACAAAAAACCCGACTGCAAAAATACATAACTGAAAAGAGAAAAACAAGCATAGTTTTGGTATCGCAGGCGGACGAACAAAAGTTACACCATATTTCTGGTTATTGGTTTGTTCCCGCCTGCAACACCAAAATTCTATAGATTATAATGCTTGTTTTTCCCTTTTCAGTTACGTGTTTTTGCAGTCGGTTTTTTTTTTTAATAATTTGCTTTATTTCAAGCTTTTTAGTTTTATTAATATACATGTATGTATTTGGAATTGACTCATCACTTGCTTTTATTTGATACCAATATTGTTGTAATTTAATAAAAAAAAACCTTCCTCTCCTTTTTTTGTTATTTCCAGAAGCAATATATAAATAAGCGCAGCTTGATTGCGTTTAAGGTGTTGCGTAATCGCTGCTGTCGTATGTGTAGAGATGCAAAGAGACGCTACTTCCATAATTCTCTCGACAACCGTAACTCTTCAGAAGTCTGGAAGTTTCTAAAAACTGTCGGCATTGGTAAGTCTCCAGTTGCTTCCAGTAATGACACTGACGTGTCTGCTCTTATTAATCATTTCTCACATCCCCCTGTTACGTTGGATCCGCTCGTCAAATCAGCTACGTTAGATAAACTTTCCTGTTTGCCTGTGCCGCAGTGTCCTCCTTTCGAGCTAAGCCCTGTAGGTGAAAGTGAGGTCAAAAAATCTATCTGTGCTATCTCCTCCTCTGCAGTTGGTAATGACAATATTTGCTCAAGAATGATTTCTCCTATCCTTCCCGCATTACTTCCCATTTTGACCCACATTTTTAATTTTTCCTTATTCTCTTGTACTGTTCCTGAGGCCTGGAAACGAGCCCATATCATTCCCTTACCAAAAATTCCTCACCCGGTCTCACCGACCGATTTCCGACCCATTTCTATCCTTCCATATCTCTCTAAAGTTCTTGAGCACATTGTTCATCAGCAGCTTTCTTCTTTTCTATCTGTAAATAGCCTTCTCAGTCCATTTCAATCCGGTTTTCGACCTGGTCATAGCACAGTAACGGCTCTTTTGAAGATTACTGACGAAATTCGCTGGGCTATGGACCACAAATCTCTCACCTTGCTTGTACTTCTGGACTTTAGCAGTGCCTTTAACTCTGTTGATTTCGACATCCTTCTAGGGATCCTTAAAACTTTCAATTTCTCTTCTTCTACGGTTGATTGGTTCGATTCCTATCTTAATGGCCGCGTGCAGCGGGTTCGTCTCGATGAGTTTTCTTCTGACTGGTGTTCTCTTACCGCGGGTGTGCCTCAGGGTGGCGTTCTCTCTCCTCTTCTCTTTTCTATTTTCGTTAACTCTGTCACCAGAGTCATCGCTTCCCACTTCCATCTCTATGCTGACGATCTGCAGCTTTACAATCACTTCTTGAGGCAAGATGCGGCAGCCGCCGTGTCTGCCATGAACAGTGACCTGGATTTGATTGGCGAGTGGTCGCGGTCCTTTGGACTGCAAATCAACCCTAAGAAATCCCAGGCTATAATCATCGGCGGAAGGTATATGCGGAATAGGCTCGATGTCGCGTCGCTGTCTCCACTCTGTCTGAATGGAGTTCAGATAGAATACGCAAATACGGTTAAAAACCTGGGGGTGACCATGGACCCTTACCTATCGTGGACTGCCCAAGTTGCTCAAGTCAGTCGCAAAGTGCACTACACGTTCCATACGTTAAAATGCCTCCAGAGCTTCTTGCCCTTGAATACCAGAATCTCCCTTGCCCAAACTCTCATCCAGCCCATTATTGACTACGCTGATGCCTGTTACTTGGATGCCACAGAGGAGCTCTTAAATAAACTTGAGCGTTTGCAAAATATATGTATTCGTTTTATTTTTAATCTTAAAAAGTATGATCACGTTTCTAACTTTCGCAAGATACTCAAGTGGCTCCCTATTCGACTTCGCAGGAACTCTCGGATATTGTGTCTGCTATTTAACGTCCTTCACAATCCTAAAATGCCATCCTACCTGCGGGAACGCTTTTCCTACGCTCGTCCTTCTGATGCTCCTTGCAGGTCACATCTTAGAAATCTCCTTAAATCCCCTCCCCACTCAACCGACTTCTACTCCTACTCCTTCACTGTGCATGCGGTTCGGTTATGGAATTCACTTCCGCCTGATATTAGGGACTGCCAAACTGTTGCAGTGTTTAAAAGAAGAGTGAAAGAACACTATCTCTCCACTTCGTCATAGCTATTAGTATTTATTATGTTATGTTTCATTATTATCGTATATATTTTTTTTTTTGTGATATTTATTTTGGTAGTATAATGTATGTATTTGTATGTACTCATATTTTATGTTTATATATATATTTGTTTATATTCATATTAGTGTATCGTTTGTGATTTTATGTATTTTGTTTTCTCTTTTACTCTTACACACGTTGTCTACATCTCTTTATCTACTTTCCTATCGCAGGTATGCTGGAAGAGATTTCTTTAGAAATAAGCATCACCTTTGTACGTATTTTTCTGTTCCTTTCTTCTTGTTTGTTTATATGTGTGTACATAAACTGTTAAATAAATAAACTGTTAAAAATAAATATTATATAGCCTATGTCACTCCCACAATTGGAAGAATCTACCGACAACTCATACTATATGTTAAAATCCATCAAGCCGTATAGGCTACAGAGCGTGCCAAAGAAATAGACGTACATACATACATACTCTCGAAAAACAGTACCATCTTTTTAGGGCAGTCGGGTAGAAATGGAATAGCGATTTGAAAAAAAAGTATTGCTAAGCCACCGCTCTTTTCATAGCCCTATCTTATGACGAAAAGTTGGTATCCCAGGACTTATCGTACGAACTCAGGACTCTGATTCCCTCGTAATAAATCCGGATCATAGTTCAAGCGCAGGGAATAGAACAAACATTAATGGTTACTAGATAGATATAACCGCGGTTTTACCCAAGCAAACCGTTAATTCACAAGTCTGTCACCATGACAAAATGAAAATAAAAAAGATTCGATGACTTTTTCTTCAGGACAACGACCGCTGGTGTTGTTGTTACTAGAAGTACGAGTTAAAAAATCTGGTTTTTTTTTTGTTTTATCGTGTTTTTTTTTCTGTAAGTAGGTAGGTTTATACAAACACTTTTACACGTCAAACATTTTTTTTTTTTTAACTAGATGAGGCCGGCGTTTCCTATCTGACCACTCTGAGAAGAAAGGGCGAAACAAACTCAGAGGTCACAGTCTCTTTTAAAGTCCAGACATAATCTTTTTAGTTATCGATACCCATCAGCATCACGGCAGTGAAGTTTACACAAAAAAAAAACAGATTTTTTAAACTGATATTTCAACTACATTGCGGTTATGACCCAAAAAAAAAATCATCAAAATATTAATTTATTTTAATAATTTATTTTTGCTTTATCATGTTTAGATATCGATACCCATCATGTCTGCGGAGTTTCGCTAGCTAATTTAATTTGACCCTGTATAGGTATGAAAGAACGATGTAGAAAGACATGGACGTTAAAAGCGTCCATATTAAAAAGATAAAAAACAGTTGAAATAAAATAAAATAAGCTGTGGCAGCTCACGATATTGTGACACGTCTACAACTTATAGGTATTGTTAAAGTTATAATATTTCACAGATTTGTAGTTAAGGTTTACCTCATGTCTCAATAGATGGCGTTGGCCGATTTAAATTCGCGCTATGGATTGATACCACGTGTAGTGTAAGTGAATTCGGAAATATTAAATAAATGTCTTCGTTCTGAGTACGTGGTGTAGTTTTATTGAAATAAAATACTCCCGACTCGTCGATTAAAAGGGCGAAAGAGATCTTCGATGATCATAAGGTCCTACGATCCGGAACGATTTTTGAGAAAAAGCTAAAAGCGCCCTCTGGTGTCGGAGTTGAGAGTTAAGAAGCTGAGTTGAGTGGAGCGTGGACGACGGAGCTGAGCTGAGCGGAGCGTGGTCGACGGAGCTGAGCTGAGCTGAGCGGAGCGGAGCGTGGTCGACAAAGCTGAGCGGAGCGGAGCGTGGTCGACGGAGCTGAGCGGAGCGAGGTCGGCGGAGCTAAGTGGAACGTTAAAGAAAAGTGATTTTAAAGTGAGCAAAGTGCAACTTCAAAACTGTGAGTACAATTGTTTGATTAACAGTTCCAAGTGTTAGAAACTTGTAAAAATTTAAAGTTACTGCATGGACTTAGAAAAATTTGAAGTAACTTGGGACTTAGAATAGTTCGTCAAAAATTGAAGAGACCCCGAATCTATGCCCGATTTCACCTAGAATTAAAGTACAGTTCAAACACTTAGAAAAATTATGACATTCTAACACTTAGTGAAATTCCACACTGACATTTAGCAAATTAGACATATTGAATTATTTGCTTATAACGAAGTACCCGTATTTGGAATCATGGAGGCTAAGTTAAGGCTTTTGCAAGATATTAAAAGTCGTATTCAGAAAGGGCTTATTAACTTCAAAAAATCTCCGAAAGACAGAATAAATCAGGCATATGTGAAATATTAGATAAACAGTTTGAAGATTTTACAAGAAAACATGAAGAGCTTTTGGTCAACTACACAGAAAGTGAATTGAGTGCAACCAGTTATATCAAAAATGATGTGTTTGAAGAGGTTACAGACATTTTTATAAATTATAAAGTAGAACTAAAAAATGCTTTACCAAAATCTTCTAAAATGAGTGATGCCTCACCAGACCATAGCCAACCAAAAATGATGTCAATTGCTAAATTGCCCAAAATAACAATTCCTGTTTTTAGTGGTAAATATCAGGAATGGTCAACGTTTAGGGATTTGTTTTCGTCACTAATTGATAGTAATCAATCGCTTGATGATGTACAACGTTTACACTATTTAAGATCTCAGTTGTCAGGTGAAGCATCACAACTCATAAAGCACATACCGATCACGCATGCAAATTATAAGAAATGTTGGACTCTGTTACAAAGTCGTTATAATAATAAGAGATTTTTAGCCAATTGTATTCTCAGGCGCTTACTAAACCAAAAACAAATCACGGCTGAGTCATCTATTGCTCTCAAGGAGCTTTTAGATACCACAACCGATTTCTTACATGAATTGTCAAATCTAGGGGTGCAGGTGGGCGCTTGGGATATTATTATTATTTATTTGATTAGCTCCAAGTTGGACGTTGAGACTCGGAAGCAGTGGGAATTGCAGGTAAGTCAATCTTGCGAGGAACTTCCCACCTTCAATGATTTTCGGGACTTTTTGGACAAACGTTTTCGGGCTTTTGAATTTGTAGAACCTCAAAGTAGCAAGTCTAAAGGTAGTACTAAAGCATTGCACGTAGTTTCAAAAATATCCTGTCCACACTGTTCCGAGGAGCATCACTTATCTTATTGTAAAAAGTTTGCTCAGGAGACCGTCGATCAGCGTCGTCAAATAGTTAAATCTCATGGTTTGTGTTTCAATTGCCTTCGCTCAAGTCATCTTAATATTAATTGTCGAGTAAATACCAAATGTAAAATGTGCAATGGAAAGCATCATACTCTATTGCATCTAAAAAAGGACCCAGAAGCAGGGGCGAGCTCTTCTGCGTCTGCGTCTCCATTGCAAAAGGAAACGCCACAGAACGAGACCACGGCTGAACCTCATATTTCAACCCATTTCGCAAAAAGTATTCAAAGTCAAGTCATACTGGCTACAGCCGTTATTAAGGCTAGATCGAAAAATGGGTATCCACAAGTTATGAGAGCCCTGTTAGACCAGGGTTCACAAGCTTCCTTTATTACGGAATCTGCGGTTCAGTTATTGAAGTTAAAAAAGATAGCGGTTAAAACGTCTATCTCAGGTGTAGGAGGAGGTCAGAGCGATCTAACGTCAAAATTTATGGTTAGAATTAACATTCAGTCGTTACGGGATCCTGACTTCACCCTTCAAATAGAAGCTTATGTGCTGAGTAAGGTGACTTCGATTTTACCTGAAAGGAAATTTACGTTGGTGGATTGGCCAGAGCTTAACAGTATTGATCATTTAGCTGATCCAAATTTCAATAAGCCTAACAAAATTGACATTTTGTTAGGATCGGGAGTCTATACTAAAGTCTTAAAAGAAGGCTTAATCAAGGACCCTAAGGGTAAAACAATGGCTCAAGATACTTACCTTGGCTGGATCATATCGGGAGAAGTCAGCGATGAAGATGGAGTGATGTCTTGTCACAATGTAATTCTAAGCATGCACGCTAAGGTCGAAGAAAATGAAATCCTAAAAAGGTTTTGGGAACTAGAGGCAGAGCCAACATGCTCTGAAAAGTCAATTCTTAGCCCTGAAGAGCAAGCATGTGAAGATAACTTTGCTGCTACCACGTGTAGGGATGCCGAAGGTCGTTACATTGTAAAACTGCCTTTTCGATCCAGTAAAATGCCCTGCAACACAAAGGAAATAGCGTTAAAAAGATTATATAGTCTTGAGCGGAAGCTAGCAAAAAATAGCGAGCTTAGAGGACAATATACATCTGTAATAAAGGAATATTTATCACTAGGTCATATGGAAGAGATTTCTAATGAAAATGACAAGAATGAAGTTGGCGCTGTTTACTTACCGCATCATGCTGTAATCCGCGAAGACAAGTCGACCACAAAATTAAGAGTGGTATTCGATGCGTCATCCAAGGGATCCGATGGTGTGTCTTTGAATGACACTTTAATGGTAGGACCACCCTTACAGGCTGATTTACGTCATACAGTTATGCGGTGGCGACAACATCCAGTATGCTTGGCAGCCGATATCATAAAAATGTATCGCCAAGTTAAAGTAGCTGATGATCACGTGGATTTTCAAAGGATTTTATGGCGAGATGACGTTCATTCTGATATAAAGGAATACAGGCTTTTGAGAGTTACATTTGGAACATCTAGTGCACCTTACCTGGCAGTCAAGGCATTGCAGCAAACCGCTAGCGATGAAGGTCAATCGTATCCAAGCGCTGCTAGGAGGGTTAGGACAGACTTTTATATGGACGACTTAATGACAGGTTGCCAGACTGACGAAGAAGCTGTAAAAATCTATCATGAGTTTAATGAACTATTGAGCAAAACAGGTTTCACTTTGCAAAAATGGACAAGTAACCGAGAGGAGTTGCTAAAACAGATAAGGCTGGATACTGGAAGAGATCTGGAAATAAAAGAAGATGGAACCACTAGAATTCTAGGACTTACCTGGAATCGCAATTCCGATGAATTCCATTATACTGTAAACTTACCCTTTTCAACACCGTCGCCGTTACCGCCGTCTGCATCTGAAACTAAAAGGAAAGTTATATCAGAGATATCACGTTTATATGATCCGCTAGGTTGGATTGCACCATGTATAATTACCGCTAAAATCTTCATCCAAAAACTATGGATCGCTGGTTTGGATTGGGATGAAAAACTCTCTGAGGATCTTCTAACAGAGTGGCAGTGTTATCGTAATGAGTTGCACACACTCAACAACTTCAGAATTCCTAGGTGGCTGAGAAGAAAAAGCGATGACCAAACGGTTGAACTGCATGGTTTCTCTGATGCGTCAAGCGTAGCATACGCTGCGGTTGTTTACATTAGAGTCATCGATGCTGTAGGTCGGGTCCACTGTAATCTGGTAACTGCAAAAACGAAGGTGGCTCCTATTAAACAAATTTCTATACCACGGCTGGAACTATGTGGCGCAGTTTTAGTTACCAAATTACTTTTAGATGTGGCTCGTGTCTTGAATATCCAAAAATCCAACTTACATGTTTGGACAGATTCTACGGTCGTATTGGCTTGGTTGAGCGATCACCCGAGTCGATGGAAAACCTTCGTCGCAAACCGGACGTCTGAAATCCTTAATTCCCTTGATTCTACTCAATGTCATTATGTCGATACGAAAAACAATCCAGCTGACATTGCTTCGAGGGGTACAACGCCCACATCTTTGTTAGACAACTCGCTTTGGAAACATGGACCGTCGTGGTTGCTTGCGGATACCATAGAACACTGCAGACCTAAAGCTATAATGACTAAACTGGAACTAAAATCTATCAAGGTTCATGCAGCACAGATAGACGATCACCCGATTGAACTGATGTGGTTCAGATTTTCATCGTTCCGAAGGCTGATCAGGACTCTAACCTATTGCAGACGATTCCTGAAAATAAAGATAGCCAGAGAATCACGGAAAAAGTTGCCACCTTACCTTTCAGCTTCTGAGATTGCGGACACCATGCATTGCTGTCTCAAGCAAAGTCAGAAGGTTTGGTTTGAGCCAGAAATAAAGGCAATACAAGCCGGAAGAGACGTCAGCAAAAGCAGCGGTTTGACTTCTTTGAATCCTTACTTGGATGATACGGACTTGATGAGAGTAGGGGGTAGGATCCAAAATTCGCAACTAAGTGATGTTATGAAGCATCCCATCATAATTCCTCATCAATCCCATTTGACAAGATTACTCATATCCGATGCCCATGAGCGTGTACTGCATGGCGGACCCCAATTAACACTTCATTTTCTTCGGTCAAAATATTGGGTTGTTCGTGGAAAGAATTTGATCAAGGCTCACATCCGCGAATGCGTACCGTGTATTCGTCATGCAGCCGTAACAAAAACCCAATTGATGGGTCAGTTACCGTCATGCAGAGTGACTCCAAGTAAGCCTTTTCTCCATTCAGGTGTCGACTACGCTGGACCGATTCAAATAAGAACAGCAAAGGGTCGTGGACATAAGTCCTTCAAAGGCTACGTATGTCTGTTCGTATGCATGGCGACTCGCGCTGTGCATATAGATGCGGTCTCTGATTTGACCTCTCAAGGCTTTCTTGCTACATTTAAACGCTTTGTGGCTAGACGGGGTCGTTGTAGTCACCTTTACAGCGACAATGGCACCAACTTTGTAGGGGCGTCAAAGGAGCTTAAAGCAATGTTTCGCGATGAATGCGCATCTCTTCCCCGAGAAATTGCATCTATATTGGCCAATAATGGAACCGAATGGCATTTCATCCCGCCTCATTCTCCTAACTTTGGAGGTCTATGGGAGGCTGGGATCAAAAGCGTCAAGCATCACCTCAAGCGGGTGATTGGTGAATCGACACTGACTTTTGAGGAGCTGAGTACCGTCTTATCCCAAATTGAGGCTTGTCTGAATTCCAGACCTATATCACAGTCTAGTGAGAACTCGTCAGATCCAAACCCATTGACGCCAGGACATTTCTTGGTCGGTCAGCCACTGGTAACAGTACCAGATTACGATTACGAGTACGTGACAGTCAGTAGCTTGAGACGTTGGCAATTGACACAAAGAATGATTCAATCTTTCTGGAAACGTTGGTCTCAGGAGTATTTAACTATGTTTTTCCAACGACACAAGTGGGCTAAACGTACGCGCGATCCGAAGGTTGGTGATGTTGTCCTCGTAAAAGAAGACAATTTACCACCTGCCAAGTGGTTATACGGGAAGGTAGTTGAACTACACCCTGGCAAGGACAATTTAGTACGCGTAGTTACCCTTCGGTGTAAGGACTCCCGAGTCAAACGTCCAACTTCTAAGCTATGCGTTTTGCCTGTCAACGATGAATGAATTTAGAACACGTGTAATTTTATTTTTTTGTTATGTTATATATATATACAGTCCACTCAGATATTAATTTTAGAAATGTAAAGGTAAGCACATAAAATTTTGATATATTGTTGTAAAACCTAAACATTTTTTTTTCTTTCGGTATTAATTATGTTAAGATAATTATGAACATTGTAGTCTTCGAACACCAAGGATTCCAGTACAACGCTGAAGTTGTCCATATATTTAATCTCGATTACGTCATGGTGGGCGGCTTAAAAGGACTGGGTCCTTGGTGGGCGGAATGTTAAAGTTATAATATTTCACAGATTTGTAGTTAAGGTTTACCTCATGTCTCAATAGATGGCGTTGGCCGATTTAAATTCGCGCTATGGATTGATACCACGTGTAGTGTAAGTGAATTCGGAAATATTAAATAAATGTCTTCGTTCTGAGTACGTGGTGTAGTTTTATTGAAATAAAATACTCCCGACTCGTCGATTAAAAGGGCGAAAGAGATCTTCGATGATCAGGTATAACTAAATAACATAACAACAGAATACAAACAATATTTTAAATATGATGTTCGACTTAAGCCAGAATTCTATAATGTATCTAAATCCCAATCTTGATTCGCAGTCTTTGAAGGCTGCTTGTGATTCTCCCTCTTATAAACTCAGATTGACAAACTCGGCCGTTGATTGGTTAGCTCCCCCCCCCCCTCCCACATTAGGCGTGCGCCGGGCGCGCACGTTACTCGAGCGTGTGAACGATGCGAACGCCGCAACAACGAAGCGAGCACGTCGCGTTTTACCAGCGTGCGGCGTGTCTATGGCGCGCACGCCGCGTCATTGCAGCGTGACGCCTCAGTGATTGTGAAAAAGCACACCGCAATAACGCGGCGTGCACGCCTCGGAGTCGCACCGCGCACGCAGCGTTCGCGTCGTTCACACGCTCGAGTAACGTGCGCGCCCGGCGTACGCCCAATATCAGGGGGTCTTACAGACAAAGATCGGGATCAAGATTACATTATAGGAAGCGGCTGTAACTCGCGAGCTTTTTCTACAAAATGAAAAAGAAAAAATGTTGTAGCAATAGGCTCGTGGGGACTAAAACATCGAATGAAATGTGAGCGCACTTATTATTTATGTACCATCGCGGACATTTGCGGTGAACCACTTTTCGACCTTATTACTAAAGTATCAGGGGCGTAGCTTTCATGCCTATCGGTCGATTCCTATCGGCTTCCCTTCGGAACATCCACTCTTCTTAATGTCTACATCACAAACTGTGTATCACATCACATTACATAGTTATATTTAATACCAGTTTAATACATCGTAAGATTAAAAACCTACAGTTTTTTGTCCGAGTTTATGAGAACTGGACAATTTTTTCTTCGGCTTCCCTCTAATGATAATTTTAGCTGCAAAATGTCCGCAATGGCACATCTTTGTGTATCCCTTCTGGGAATACTGTCATGATGTTAAGTTCCACCCAGAAATCTGAGAACAATCATCTTCACCATCATCCTGCTCTTATCTCAAATTATTTGGGGTCGGCGTAGCATGTCTTCTTCCATAAGTAAATCTCTATTAGCCTTCATCTCTAAAGTCATCCCCTTTCTAGCCATATCATCGTTTACATGATCCATCCATCGTTTCTTCGGTATTCCCCTACTTGTAAAGCCATCCACATTAATACTCAAAACCTTTCCCACTACATGTTCCTCAACAATCAGTGAAAATGCAAAATTAAAAAAAACGTATCGAATACTCAAACTCAGCTTTATCTTTATGTCGGTTAAAATGAGATTAAATATTTATTATTCCTCTAAAAACCCAGGCAGGACTACAAAAAGTAAGCTAATTCCGAAGGAGAATCAGCTATGCTAATGTTAGCTACATATGAGCCGACCTGACCTGTTTATGTAAAGTACTAGTGTCTATATACATATATATGTATGTAGCTTAGACTATATTGGGGCCAGGGTCGCCTTTTTTGCTGCAAAAGATAAAGATTGGCTGGAGAAGCTTTAATATCGGGGTGAATTTTGTATGGATCAGAGTACAAAATAAATAGCGAAAAGATGATGCGATTACTGAGCTAGTGGCAAACACAGGCTGAATTTTATCAGGGTTGTAAAAGTAGTTTTGGAAACAACCGAACCACTTATTTGTTTGTTATAACGCAAACCAAAATGTTTGTACAAACTCCTCAATAATAATTTTCCAACAACAAAACAGTGATGACAATTATTTTATTCGAGAATAATCATCAGATTATTCTTAAAATTTGGGTTAAAGGTCTTGGTGATCTATGGATATTTTTATCAGTGTAAACAGACCCACTAATTTATTAGGTATTAATCTTGTTTTCAAGAACGTTAAGAAAAAAATTCAAGAAAATATTTTTATTCACAAGACAACGTACATATTCACAAATATATATTTGCGTCATGAATTTCATCCTTGACAATATCCAAAGAGCCCAATAAATACTTTAACAAGGACATAATTCAAAGTAAACTTTTTTAATAAGCGGCCTTTTTCCACTTTATCTGTTAATTAAACGCCGTAACTGAAAGTCTAGAGTTTGATGAACTTTCCTAACTTCGTTACAAAGTTGGAACATCTTCGTATATCTAAGAAATATTTATGGATATAAAACAACCTTTCTAGCTATAATTTGATTAATAAAAACATTTTGGCGACTTAGTAGTAGAATTACAAGGTACTAAAATATATATTTTTTTTTTTTATCTCTGAATGGGCCTAGGTACTCTTGACCTCGATCTCGCCTGATAGAAAGCGATGCAGCAGGTTTATGAAGAAACGAACGTGCTCAGAAGATGCTTGTTCACTCTTGCTTTGAAGACAGACGGATTTATATGTGGAAAGAAACACAGACACTGGCAGAGAGTTCCACACTTTGGCTGTGCGCAGAATAAATGTGGAGGAGAAGCGCTGAGTATGACTGGTCGGGATATCAACCAAGTGCGGATGGTACCCTGCAGTCCGTCTGGAAGTCCGGTAGTAAAAGGGCGATCAGGTCGTGGAGCTCCTGCGCACACTCTCTCTATAACGGGTGGAATGTTGGTGTACCTATACAACTCTGTCTAACCCTTCGGGGAATACAGGCGTGATGTTATACAGTAGTAGTTCTTTGTGAAGCAGCTCGTAAATACTACTTACTGGCATATCTATTTCTGCCACCAAGCCGCCTTGCTTTGGTTCGGTTATAAAGGTTTGCGTGCCAGTGTAAATGAAATATTTCATCTATGTCTTTAAGATGGCGACGCACCCGTGTCTATGCTAATGTCGCTGGATTAAATATGGCCCCCATTGACCGACCAATTAAGGCCATATTTAATCTAACTGATTGTGCGATCTATTTGTCAAAAAATGACTTTGACACATTTTCACGACACGTACCTTCTACTAATAAACGTTGTGTAGTGTCTGTATAGTTATACAACGCTTTGTCTTCTTCTTTCGAAAGTCAAATTACTGACGATTGAAAGAGAGAAATATGTGTGTAAATTCACCTGATATATGTAATACGTTTATTAGTAAGGAGGATACTGTGATAACAAGGCATAAACCTATGAAAGAGCTTGTACAAGGCCAGCCACACACAGTTGGAATTCGGTTTTGAAAGTAGCAAATCAATAATTTAGTAGTATTTCTAGAATACAGGGGCGTAGCCTTCATACAACCCGATTCCTACCGGCTTCCCTTCAAAACAACCACTCTTCTTAATGTCTACATTGCCAAATAAGTAGTACACCTGTGTGTGTGACTGTGTAAACACATCAGATTACATACATATATTTAATACCAGTTTAATACACCATAAATTTAAAAATCTACAGTTTTTTGTCTGAGTTTATGAGAACTGAACATTTTTTTCTTCGGCTAATGATAATTAATTGTAGCTGCGCCACTGCTAAATTATATGAATGGATTTACTGTTTTCGAAACGGAATTCCGACTATGTGTGGCCGGCCTAATTATCGGATTGTCTCCAGTAACCTGTCGGCGGCAACCGGCGTAAAACCAGCAGGTTTTATTAAATAAGCCCTAGGCATTGAATAGGCACTAATTTGCTTTACAATATCATAAAAAACCGGCCAAGTGCGTGTGCACGCACAATGAAGGGTTCCGTAGTTGGAATGAATTTTTCCCAAAAGCAAACTTAACATTGTAGTTGAAAAACATGTTCCCCCATACATCGATATACGTCACGGTTAATTGTATTTTAATTGCAAATGTAAGTTTGTAATCTCAAAAAAATGTTTTTCTATGTGATAAAACTACAAATTAACGATTTTCAGACTTTTCCTTTACTTGATCTGTGAGACTTCTTGCCAAATTTCATGATTCTAGGTTTTGATTTATTTGCGAATATCAAAATATGTCGTATAAATGGCCATATTTTTTATAGCGTTGACTTAGAAACTTGATTTTTTTAGAGCTCCAAGGAACCGTAGACCTGCGTATTTGATGTTAATTTCAACTTCATATCTTTACGCGTACCTGAGAAAAAGAGCCTTGACAGACTGACGGACAGTCAGCCATCTGTATGTCTGGACAACGAAGTGATCCTACAAGGGTTCCGTTTTTTCCTTTTGAGGTAACGAACCCTAAAAACAAAACATTTTCCTTGGTAACAGCAACACCGTACTCAAGTTACCCGTAAAATACATTTTCAACAGACTTGCTCGTAAAGCGGCTCTTATTGAACCGCTTTTAGGTTCATAATGCAGTGTATTAAACACGCGTGCTTTTTACTTTATATTACCGCACTAGTACGGTAATGTGCGCCACAGATAACTATTCACTAGTCGGAAATGTGAGCTTTTTTAATCTCATCGAAGAGACTTCATGCCTTTTTATGCCTACTGTGTATGTAAGTACATAAATAGCATATGATAAATTACGCAATATTTCATCAAATTATTTATTTTTGTCAAACAAAGTAACATTACTTATTTCGTGTTCTACGTCCAAATAACATACAAAATATTCAGTTTTTATACTTTTAATACCTATTAGACTGTTCGACGGCTTCGTGCCTTTGCCTCTCTTTCAACCTGCGAAGACATCGCGATAAAAAGAAATACGCAGACCATATTTTTTTTTTACATAGGTTATTTTATGAAACTTTATTTATATTTTGCCTCGCAAGTGTGTTGAAAAACGTCGTATGTAACGCGTGTGCATTGATCATTACACACTTGTATCATAATGTATTATTTCAAAATGATTTACTCAGAATTCAGTACCCAATCGATTACTTCAATCTCCCCTCTACCTGTGTAGGCTTGAGTTGCTTCGGGATAGTAACAAGAATTCTTGAACAATTGAATTTCCAAGAGCTAGAGAAAATCTCACTCGTTATACAATAATGGATTTCAATTTGTTTTCTCAATGTAGACTGCGATTGGTATTATTTTCTTGAACGAGATAAAATATTAATGCAATCTGCTTTATATCTTCACTGAATTGTAGCTGAAATGGTTCAGATGGATAAAGTTGTGATATTTCTAGTTTTTTAGTACATAATTCATTCATGTGTTTTTTAGTATCTCTGACCTAGACTAGAGTCAAGAGCAAACCTATCTCAACTAAAAAAAAAAAAAATATTCATTTTATGAAAAAATAAAACATAAACGAGAATGACGAAGACGACGACATTTATATACGTTTCGTACAATAATCTGTAACTGATATTAATCCGTACTGGATTATTATTCCGGAATTGGTAGAACTTCTAACTTTAAGAAT
This sequence comes from Fissipunctia ypsillon, assembly GCA_947568875.1. Lineage (NCBI taxonomy): Eukaryota > Metazoa > Arthropoda > Insecta > Lepidoptera > Noctuidae > Fissipunctia > Fissipunctia ypsillon. The sequence continues at coordinate 8,383,559 of OX387664.1, read as the reverse complement.
AATTAAAATGAAATGCTGTTCGTTGGCAAGCGGATCACTTGAGAACGGCTGGACCGATTTGAGTATTTTTTATTTTAAAATATTCTTAATAGTCCGAATTAGGTTATTATGGAAAGAAAAAGTGGAAAAGTTTCCCGAAAAGTGGTTAATTTCGAGAAAAACTGAATGTCCTTTTTTCTATGACATTTTTGTATGAACTATTTAAACTTGGGCAGGACAACGCTTGTCGGGTCTGCTAGTATTGGAATAATTGTAAGCTTGGATCTGTAAGGGGTCATAAGTTTGAGTATCGTCTATTACACTACCACCTCTCAAGCACAATATAATTAGAAAGTCTAGAAACACTGAAAATAAGCAACTACCACAATTACATGGCAATACGTGAGCCACAGCACAGCGCTGATTTTCAATGGTGGTAGTGGTGTGGTGTTGTCTTGTTGTCTTCACGTTACAAAGAACTGATGGACAGTACTGAAGGCGCCAAATGTGTAGTAAAATCTGGGTCAGACAATTTAGATAGCCATCGACAAACTAAGAAGAAGATTTCAATACGTAAAAGATCGTTGATTATAGCTTCTTCCTGTACAATTTTCAACTGTACAACCTAATAAGGATGATGACTAGAATTATTTTTTTCCCGTCAGGTAGATTATTAGAAAATATTGGACACGTATTTTTTCTTTTTTTACGTAATCAAAAGATTACGGCTATACATTAGTATGAGTTAAAATGTAGCATGACGTCACGCTATGCTATATTTTAAACTGAGTTGTGACGTAGCGAGTCCCGACTCTCCAACTTTAACGCGTTTTATCAAAGTTATGTTATATTAATATGAAAAAGCAAATGATAAATGATAAATGATTTTATTTCTGTAAGTAGGTTTATACAAACACTTTTACACGTCAAACATTTTTTTTTAAACTAGATGAGGCCGGCGTTTCCTATCTGACTACTCTGAGAAGAAAGGCCGAAACAAACTCAGAGGTCACAGTCTCTTTTAAAGTCCAGACATAATTTTGGTCAGATCATGTGAAGACCATGTAGGTTGGTGTCTGAAATGGTCAAATGGCCAAAAAATACGTGTATAATATTTTTATATTATCTGACTGCCGGACTAAATAGAATTTCTTTTTTTTTTTACCCAGGTATCATCCCTATTCTTCAGTAAACTTTCATTCTCTAATGAGACAATTAGGCTCAAACAAAGAACCAACCAAAACAAAAGAGAATCACGTATCCAAACAGAACAGCAGACTGCGCAACAAACAAGTCAATCAGATGTTCAGTGAAACAACTTGTAACAACAACCACTAACTCTTAGCACAAACGTTACGGATTTAACGCGATTCCACCAAATACTATAATTAAGCCGAGAACATACCGCACGGTGGAGACACGGAGTATGCACGAATGGAGTGGTCATGTATAGTTAACTTTGTCAAAGGACATTGATAAAGAGCGCATATCTCGCCGGTACCCAAAACAGATATACTTTTCGTACGATCGACAGTGAATCTTCACTTTTATTTTGTAAGGCGGTTTATGCATTGCTGATTCGTAGGTACCTAGACTTTTTACCGCGACCGATATATGAAACAGCGTTGGTTTAAGGCTATGTTTAGCAATATGAAGTACCCATTTTTCCACTTGCAACTTGCCTTCGTCAGAGAAAAATTATATATGTACGCATACAATTACACGAAAGTACAATCGTAAAATAAAATTGATACCGGGCTTGTCTCAAAGAATGGCGTAAATTGGCAAAGCAAAGTATTTAATCAGCACTCCATTTCCATAACTTCTCAATGTGCACTCGTTTTGGACGCCAGATTATCCCTATGAAGGGAGATTTGCTAAATTCATCCCGAGCAGAGTTATTCGAGCGCTGAAATGTGCCCACCGGCTGACGGTAGAGCTTAATTCTTGAAGGCTCTTTTTAGGTTAGCGGCAATATTGCTTGGTTGGAATTTTGGCAACATTGATGAGCCTTTTAGAGACTTCGGGGAACTGGTAATTAGCCTTTAGATGCAATGTATGTGACACCGCCACAGAAAATTGGCCTTACTACACAAGTAGGTACTCTAATTATTCTTATTTTTTTATTATTATCGATAGGCTCGCGTTAGACGATGATGTGGTCGACGACGGATGCTTGCCTTGCAGTAATTATTTATCCCGATAGTAGTACTTTTACAAGTCACAAAAGCAAGAAAGTTTGTTGTCCCTATAATATAGATATTTGTCAACTTTGTCATATTTTACATATTGTCTTAGCCATTGTCACGTCCATTCAAAACCAGAGAGAGGTTTCAAAAATTACTACCACTCCTTGTGAGATTCTCGATTCCGTTCCTATATAGATTTTATTATACGAGTAATTTAACAGCACTTTCAAACTTCAACCCTCGATTTCATCTTTAATGACCAGACGATTATACGGGCTTCAACAAAATCAGTTAAGATTATCCTAAATCTAAAAGCCGCCATCTTGGTCTTTGTTTTACATGATAATTATGCCAATTACATTAAAGACTGAATTCTCAACAATTAAGGTATTACAGCTACATGAAATTGGTGACCTATTGTTTTTAGTTTTACACGAGTTGGTGTAGCTTGGTGTAATTGAGCAATCGCTTTTATTACTGGATTATTATTTTTTTCTTCTTTTTGCTATAGTGTTTTGTACACCACTAGTTTTCCCTGCGACTTCATAATAATATGGTACAAACTATGGAACCTACATAAATATTAATATCCTTTTACCATGTTTTAGGAGACATCAATCTACATATATTTCTGCCTAATTATATACTAATCCGGCGAGAAGATTTGACGATACTGATAAATAAACAAACATAAAATTCATACTAATATGTAATACGGGCTGGTGTCCGCAACTCCACGTCAGTGCGCGTATTTTGCGTAATGGGTGGGAAAATCGATTATTCGATCCACCCCAGCTCCTCAAGGAAGGCCAGCAACGCCTTGGTGTTACTGACAATCTCACAGAGAGTACCTGGGTTACCGATGTACGTTGCCCTGTATGTGGCGACCATCGGACAGTTTAGAAGCACGTGAGCTGCTGTCTCTTTGGCCTCCATGCAGGCCCTGTACTGCAGACTGTCTATGACTCCTATAACAAAGAGGTTTTTATTAAATGACCCGTGGCCAGTTATAGCTGCTGTAACTGTACACAGCTGTTGTTTAGTTAGTCGGAGAAACATTTTCGTGAGGCGGCCATCAATTGTAGGGATTGCTTCCTGCTTACACTCACCCTGATCCAACCATAGTTTGTGATGTTGGTCCCTGGTGCGTTTCCTTACCAGAGTGCGTATGTACCCGAAGGAGAGTGGCGCGATAAGTTTAGGTCCCACTGGTGCCATGCTCGACCCATTTCTGGCAAGTTCATCGGCTGCGTCGTTGCTTAGCGAACCGTTGTGTGCTTTGGTCCATTAAATGGTTATGTTATTGAGGCTACGCACCTGGTTGAGGCGTTGGTGACACTCGTATATTAGTCCAGAATCAACTGTGTGACTGTATAGCGATCGAGTGGTCCTTAACTTCCCTAGCCATGAAGGCTAACATTTGTACTAACGCATTACATTGTTAGAAAATATTGCAATTTCCTTGGATTAAAACAGTATTTTTAAACCACTCACAAAACAAAAGAATCCAGCATAATCTTTGCTTACATTAAAAATAAAAAGAGAAAAAACTACACCATTGCCCCAGTTTTTTTTTTATTATTTCTATTTAGAAATAGCAAATTAATACCCTGCAGGGTCCTATGGGTTCTAAAGTGGCGTGCACGATGAATTAGCACTACGGATTGTGTATTCTATTGATTCGTGATTTAAACTCTGCGTTACAACTGAGCTGTGCAGTCGACAGCTCAAGAGCGCTGGCGGTAAGATAGATTTTAAAAAATATTATTCATGCTGAGTGATGTTTCTTGGGGACCTATTTATTAAAATCCGTTCCACACAACCAACATATTACTGAATAGTATTACCCTTTCCTGGAAAAGCAGAGCTATTCACTCATAAAACAAAAGAATTCGGAATAAACATCGCCCACATTAAAAATAAAATAAACTACACCATTGCCCCAGTTTTTTATTTCTAGTTACAGATAGCAAATTAGTTCCCTGTAGGGTCCTCTGGCTCATAAGTGGCGTGCACCGTGCCTAGGCACTACAAATTGTATATGCTGTACTCATTCGTTGTAAACTCTTTGCGTTATATATAACCGAGCTGTGCAGTCGACAGCTCAAGAGCGCTGGCGGTACGATAGGTTCTTTTTTTATAATTAATTATTTGTGTATTAATTTTATAATTAATCATGACGTATTGTGTGTGTATGTTGTTTCTGTTAGTAATTAGTTACCTATTAATTCAGTACAGGGGCGGCCTCTATACAACCCGATTCATATCGGCTTCCCTTCGGAACAAGCACTCTTCTTAATATCTACTATTGCCAAATAACATGGAACACATGTGTGTGTAAATATGTATCACATCATATTATATAATTATTATAATTTAATTTATTTTACTTCAGATACAGTGATCCATATTTTTGTTAGTATACTTACGAAATTATGTTAGAAACCAAGACTGAAATACACACCACAATGATACTAATAGAACTAAAATTAAATAACAACAGTGCATTACTCACATAAATAAAATTAAAATTACAATCATCTTCATATTCATTAAAATTTTTCATTCGATTACATTTACTCAATTATAATGATAAAATAAAACAATAATCACTTAATAAATGATGACGAACTGGCATGCCGGTGCATCCGCCTCTCCAACAGCGCTGATTCCCACCGCTCGGACAATACGCTCAAGATACTGTTAGTACTGCATCGGAAACGAGTAAGGAAGGAGGCACTCCGCTTCCTAATAATAGCATAAAACTATAATAGTCATCGGTTTGCGCCTGCGCTAACATCGTAGAAGCGCTGCAAAACCGCGGCAGCCCCAGCAGCACCCTAAACGCATTATTGTACTGGACGCGCAGGGCACTGTATGCTCGCTGCACATAGTTGGCCCATAGGCTGCTATAATTATGTTTAATACCAGTTTAATACATCATAAGATTAAAAACCTACAGTTTTTTTCTGAGTTTATGAGAACTGAACAATTTTATCTTCAGCTTCCCTCTAATGATAATTGTATCTGCGCCACTGATACAGTATGCTTTTTGTAACATGTTTTTTTAATACGTGTAAAATAACGTACGTGTGTTTAATAGTTAGCTTGGTTTTAAATACATTAAGTTTTTTAAAACAACACAACACATAACATCACGCCTCGTTTCCCCGAAGGGTTAGGCAGAGGTGTACCTATAGTACACCCACATTTCGCCAGTTATGTTTTTAAAACAAGTCCCTCATATTCTCTTTTGTAAAGTACAGTTATTCAATGATTTATCAATTTGAAGGTATTTTATTTTAAACTGTAGGGAAACGTTAAAACCGTCCAATAAGTGATGAACTATATTTATTTTTAACCGACGAAAAAAAAGACGAGGTTCTTAAGTCGACGCGTTTATATACTTTTTTTTTGTATGACCACGCATAACTTTATACAGAATAGTCCGATTTTGACGATATTTTTTTTTTATATGAAGGGATAAATTGTATTAACTTTGCTTGGGTACTTTTTGAATTAGCTTCAATAATACGTATTTTTCCCACTTAGTCTAAGTGGATGATGTTCTAATAACTTCCTGTCACTGTAATTTACATAGCAGGTAGTGGTATTCGAATTTGTATGGGGTAGGTACCGAAACTAAAAAGTTTAAAATAAACACTTTTTTCAAAAAAAAAGACAATAGACTACCAAAAAAAATCACTACAAAGTGAAAAATAATTTTAACTTCGAAAGTCGGTGGTAAAAAACGAAAATACAAAACCAAAGACACCGACTTCCCAAATTAAAGTTATTTTTCACTTTGTAAGAAGTGCTTTTTCGGTTGGTTTCTTTTTTTTTTTTTTGGAAAATAGTTTTGTAAATTGGTTGAAAACAACACTTTAACACATATTTTTTTTTTTTACTCAAACTGTTATATAGTCTGTGTTTCCTAGCCGACTACTCTGAGAAGAAACACCGAAACAAACTCGAGAGGTCAAAGAAAATCCACACAATTACATTGTAATTATCAGATTAAACTAAATCCTTGAAGACTATAACCATAGATTCTTTTGCAACCTCATCCAAAACTATTAAACATAAAATCCACGTTTATAGCGCTATTATCCTCAAGAAAACTTTAAATATAAGTACAGTACAGCAATATAATGAGTTGAAGTCTTCAGGAAACTTTGATAAAGTAATTCCAAATGTCTAATTATACCATAAATGTCGAGTCGACTCCTCTCTTCGCTGGGAATTAATGTTCCGAAAGCTCCATGTAATGGAACAGAACATCAAAATTTTGCATACCAAAAATTTATTTGCTTTTAACTAGCGATTTGTCCGCAACTTTGTCCGCGTAGATTGCACAACATTTCACCCATATAAAGGCTTATTTATTATTTAAACTACTCCCTTCTGTCTCGTTGGTCGAGTGGTCGCAAGCGCTACTGCTGGGCATGAGGACCTGGGTTCGATTCCCGTAGGCATAGTGACATAGGGTATTTCCGTCCGGAATTTCTCAGTAGCAGCCCGGAGTCTTGATTTGTGCCCAGTTGATGGCAATAGGCTCGCCCCCTATTATTTATTTATTTATTTATTTAATACTTCATGCACAGAAATGTAGAGAGGCGGACTTAATGCCATAGGCATTTTCTACCAGTCAACCTTTGGGTGATGCAGAGACAAACAGTGGTATTACATAGAACTTAAAACGTAACTGACGAAATGTGGGTGTACTATAGGTCCACCTCTGCCTAACCCTTCGGGGAAATAAGGCGTGATGTTTAAATACGTTTTTCCTCAAGGTTCAAGCTATCTTTACACCAAGTGTCATCTAAATCGGAACACCGGATTCGCTCTTATTACGACAAACAGACAGACAGAGACAGTTTCGCAATCATAATAATTATTATGGATGGGTTCCTTATAGAAACATCCATCAGCTCGAGTTTCGTCCATTAAACAATTACAATTTCTAACTTTCCTTATAATCCTTCTTGTAGCTGTGTGTAATATGATTCCCTTCATAGGCTTCACCGACGCGACGTGTAACTTTTACAGGAATATGTTATTTTGGGGGTAGGCAGACGTGTAGCTTCGACAACAATACTCGAACATGATGAGGTTGCAAATTGATATTTTGATGATTTTGTAAAGGTATGTGAATAATGTTTATTTATTGAATACTTTAAGCACACAAATGTACAGAGGCGGACTTAATGCCATAGGCATTTTCTACCAGTCAACCTTTGGGTGATGCAGAGACAAACAGAATACATATTACATATATAAATAAATATTTATATTTATTTTAATATAAAGATATACGTATACCTATCAGAAAATATAAATCTATACAAATATTATAAAGCTGAAGAGTTTGTTTGTTTGTTTGGTTGAACGCGCTAATCTCAGGAACTTCTGGTTCGAATTGAAAAATTCTTTCAGTGTTGGATAGCTCATTTATCGAAAAAAAACTATAGGTTATATAACATCACCTTACGACCAATACGAACGGAGCATCAATGAAAAATGTTGCAAAAACGGGGAAAATTTATTCCTTTTGAGAGCATCCGTTGCGTGCGCTGCTTAAACGAATAAAGTTACGCAAAAATCATGTATGACGGAATTGTTCCTCTTAAAAAGTACTAAAAAATAATTTGTGATAGCATATGTCTAACTTTTAAGGGTGGCTCACTATAACTTTTTTAATGCTAATCAAATTTGTTATAAAACAAAGCATTATTTGCGAAGGTGTTTTCATAAACATGGTATTAATCCATATCCAAATAAATAGTTTCATAATCAATTTTGATTAAGTATATGTAAATTCCTTTTTAAATTATTCGAATCGGATCTTTCGTTTAGAAATTACGACGGGTATAAAAATGCTTAAAGTAAGAAAAATGCGCTTAGTCTATAGACTACCTGACTGGTAACTAATAAGTTACCGACACATTTTATTTTTTATTGACTGAACGCGCTAATCTCTGTCACTACCTGTCAGATTTGAAAAAATCTTCTTCTTGAGGAAGACTATAGGCTATAGGGTAGGTATGTAACATTACGCTAGGACACTTAAAAGCCGAACAAAAAGAAAAAAAGTAAGAACGAGCGCTAACCGAAAACGAAATAACAGCGCGGGCAGGCGATACGATGCGACGGGGTCGGGGTACAAAAAATTTCACGCGGACGAAGTCGCGGGCGGAAGCTAGTATAATATAAACACCTACTTATATATAAATATTAGCACAAATAAATGCACATAAATATACTAAAATAAATAAGACAAACAATATAGACACTGGCAGCTTCTTGCGACTGTGCTCGCGAACTTTAAAGGAATATCTTTATTTTTAATGTTTCTTGATTACATACATTTTAGTTCCTTCTGTGCATAAAAGAGCTTTGTCCTGAGCAGAAAAAATAATAAGCTCATATTTAATTATAACACCTTCAGCACAAATATAGTTTTGAGCATGTGTTCTTTATCCCAGACTAGGGACCCACCCCTGCTTCGCACGGTTATAACGACTTAGCAAACATCGAGATATCTTTATTATTATGTAAGTTTAACATTTATTTATTTTACACATAGACCTTCCGGAATAAATTATCTAAATGATGGTGAAAACCAGATTAAAATCCGTTGCGTAGTTTAGGACAACAACGCGGTCACTTAAACAGACAGGAAAAGCGACTTTAAATTTATAATGTGTTTTTTATCCAGGAAGCTCCAAATTGTGACACCTGTCACTTATGCTCAGGACGCGTAACATCACTTAGAAGTGAGAGATATACGTAGATCTGTCTACGAAGAATAGACATATATAGGGATGATACCGGTAAAAAAAAAGAAATTCTATTTAGTCCGTCAGTCAGATAATAAAAAAAATATTAGACACGTTTTTTTTTTCTTTATCATATTAATAAAAAAATACTTAGATAAAACGTATTAAAGTTGGGGAGTGAGGGCTCGCTAAGTCACAACTCAGTATGAAATCTAGCAAGGCATGACGTCTTGCCACATAAAAAAAGAAAATACGTGTCCAATATTTTTTTAATAATCTACCTGACGGACAAAAATAATTTTTAGTCATCATCCTTGTTATACAATATTTTATGTTGTGTCTGTTATTAATAACATTTTATGTTGTAGGTATTTGTAATAGTAATACCTATTAAATCTAATTTGTGGCTATTAATTTTATGTTGAGTTTATGAAGCTTATTTACTTGAAACAATTTAATGTTGAATAATTGTGTTCATTTGTTTAGAGTTTTGCTTCTTATTTATGGGGAAATGTGTTATTGCACTAACGGTCTATACAATCATATACAGGGTGTAAGGGACAGCCCTCCGCAGGCTGATGGGGTGAATTCAGTTTATCATACTAAGATGACCGGTGCATGAAATTATTTCAGGAACATTACGGGAATTCAATAAACACGATTTGTTTTATTGCCTCACACGCAATGTATCGTTACCGTGGCAAAACGCGCGTAGCGAACGGCAGCGCAGCGAGCCTTCGGCTGCCGGGTATTTCAACATCCATTGCTGATTTTTTTATTTTAGCTATTTATTTACATAAATGGAGTGCAGCGTACAGAGAATGTAATTTTACATTGAAATAAAGAAATAATAACTGAAAAACGATTTAAAAAAATGAAAATTTTTCTGAGAATATTTTCGGTGGATTAAGATTCAAAATAAGGAGCTGAATGCACCCTGTTAGTTTGCGGAGGACTGTCCCTTACACCCTGTGTTGAAATCACCCTCTTAAATGTCGAAATTCAAGAAAGGCGGGGTTTCGGGAAATTCAACCTTTAGTGCTCCCCTACATTGTAAAAAGAACCCGTGTGCAAAATTTCAGTTCGTCCCAGTAGTTTCGGCTCTACGTTGATGAATCAGTCAGGACAAGTAAAAACTATTTGAGACTCTCACAGTAAGCCACAATACGCACGCATTGACCACACGCATTGACGCATTTGATACATCACACGGTATCGGTTGCAAAATTTGTTTTTAAATTTTCATATTTGCCCCCTAAAAGTGATTCAAAATGTATTCAAAATACACGTCCGTCATCCGTCGTCCGTCATCCGTCGTCCGTTGTCCATCGTCATCGTGTTACGTTACATGTCCGTGTTTGGGTCACATAAATTAATATGTGACCAAATTTCAACTTAATGAATCCATTAGATTCGGAGTAAATTGGCTGTGACAGATGGACAGACAAAGACGAGTGATCCTATAAGAGTTCCGTTTTTCCTTTTGAGATACGGAACCCTTAAAACAGCTATAGTTTCTTTCAAGATATCCTTTACAACTTCAGACATAATATGCTAACCACCTCATTCCTTACCAATACATAGACATACTCGTATAGGTACACACATAGGTACTTAAACATAGGTATGTTACATCTAGTGTGTTGGTACCATTAGCGAAGTTCCACAAGCTTACGTTACAACTAGTTTGTTTCGTGCTAACCATTCCACACTGAGTTAAGATTTCTGTACGGTAGTTTGTACAAATGTGCGCCAGAATGTGGGCCTTTGTTAAGCTTAACGAGAGATTTGAAAACAATTGAATGTGGGTAGGAATGTAGCTTCTAATGTGACTTCGCATCCTGTCCTTATCAACCATTTTGGGAAAAATAGACAAAGGTTTTGAGGCACAAATTCAAAAAGAGTTGGAAACAAAAACGTTTAACCGCTACGTCTTATTATCGCTTGGAAACAAATTTAGACCCGCCATGTGATCTTCCCCAGCCTTAATCCTCACACTATCCCGTCCATCCCGAAAGAAACTTAGGTGATTTTTTTCTCATCAAGGTTTTGCGCACTCTGTGGTTTTCAGAAATACACAAAAAAGGGTCTATTCTAAAGACTTAAAGACTTTTTCTGTTGAAATTGCAATTGAAAAGTCTATAAACTGTTTTTGGAATGAATTTTCGCGGCCATTTTATTCTTTTCATGTATTTTACCGATTACATTGAGATCTTCACGATATCAAACATTAATATTTTTGTTAAGTTATTAACGACCACTTTGTTGTCTGTCCATATTAATGTCGTTTTTCAGGGTAACAAAACCCCATTTACATTATCTTCCGACAAAAAACATAGACTTTTCTTCCATTGCTTTTAACGATAAGACAGCCTTTTGTACCGTACTTTTGTATGTTTTGTAACGATGGTCTTCATAATAGTGTAAATTAAAGAGTATTTTCAACACACTTGCTCGTAAAGTGGCTCTTATTGAACCGCTTTTAGGTTCATACTACATTGTATTAAACACGCGTGCTTTTTACTTTATATTACTGCACTAGTGCGGTAATGTGCGCCACAGATAACAATTTTTGAAGATGTGCGCTTTTTTTAATCTCATCAAAAAGACTCCATGCCTTTTTATGCCTACTGTGTACATAAATAACATATGATAAATTAAAATAATATTTTATAAAATTATTTATTTATGTCAAAAAAAAATAACAGTCTTTCGTTTTCTATATCCAAATAACATACAAAATATTCAGTTTCTATGCTTTTACTACCTCTTAGACTGTTGACGGCTTCGTGCCTTTTCCTTCATCCTGCGAAGAGAAGATAAAAGGAATCCGCGGGCCATATTTCATTTTTTTTTTACATACCTAGGTTCGTTTATGAAACTTTATTTATTTTTTGCCTCGCAAGTGTGTTGAAAAACGTCATATGAAACGCGTGTGCATTGGTCATTACACTCTCGGCTCCATTATCACGCTCGAATAATACCGCCTCGAGTGTAATGACCAACATAGCCCACTTGTATCATAATGTACTATTATCTCATCGCCCTTTCCCAACTACATTGGGGTCAACTCCCAGACTAACCAGACGCTGCTGAATTGTTAATTGTTCTGGTGTTTTATAAGGGACGACTGCCTATATGACAACCCATTTACTGGATAATACTATACCCAAAGAGTATATATTTAGTTTAGAACAATGCTCGTGCATTGTTTGTATGAGAAGAGGCATTTTCCTTGCAGTAGGACAAATAAGCAGGTAGGCGTTTTTCATATCATTCTATTTTCAAATATTTCCTTCCAAAATAACCCGAATAGTGAAAAAAGGCATGGTACACATGGTAGGGCCGCCATACTTAGCCCTGAGCGCATATTTCGTGGCGGCCACAAGCATCGTCTGCTCGTTATAACACTCCCAACTAATTTGTTCAACAAATGTGAATGTGTGGGGCTTCACGACTGTGGGTAATAAGCTTTATTTTTGTTCGCTGACAGCCCACGTTGTGTCGAGTGACGTCATTATATAGTAATGAGAAAATAATTGTGTGTTTGTATGAACTTTTGATAATTAGGACATAATTATATATTAGACTAACCATTACGTTATGGTATCCCATGAAAGCTTTAATTATTGTTCTGCGAGGAAATGGTTAATAACACAGGTTTTGGATACCTACGTAACTGTTTTAATGTGTGTGTTTGGAATACTAGCAATTACCCCACTGCAAAGCTTCGTATAAAGAGGCCTTTTCTTCTTAAGCACAGAAGACCGCAATGAATTCACTCTCGGTTTCAGGCCAGTATCACCAAAAAAGGACAAAACACAACATAGACAATAACGGAACAAGAAACTGCAAAAAAAAGTCCTATTAGCAAAAGCTTCGATAGCTAACTTAGTACTTAATTCAAGTCCTTAATACCTTCCATACACTGCAACTTGATTATAACATACTTTTTGCTCGGCACAAACTTTCAATTTCAAGTCCGTAAAGTGTTTCAAAACTGTGAGAAGGATGCTTGTAGTAGGCGGAAGTAAACAAAGTTATAATATGTTTTCAAATTAACTAGTAAAGCTGCTTGCAAGTGGTAACGGCTTGTGCAAGTTTAAGGGCGAACTTGTGCAAGTAGGAGACCAGTCTCATCATGCATGTATTTGAAAATGTTATGGGGCGTTGGCTTGCCTTCATATTTAGCAATGGAATAGTATATTTTTAATCACATGTTTCTAAACTTACGGCTGATTTTTCCAACGCCAGGTATCTTCATCCTTTTTCGACGGGGTCCGCTAGGGCCGAAGCCAGCTAAGGTCAATGACGAACGAGATGGGGGATGTACGAACGAGTTACCGTGGCCCCGGCACAGGCAACTGAAGGAACACGGGTGGGTTTTAGTCAGTAAAACTCTGATACGCCCTCCTGCTCCGCTGAGAGCGGGAGGAGTCATTTGATGATTACCCACTTTTAAAAAATGTATGTTCTTCCGAAGAATAATTTTTAAAGAAAAATAGTTTTTCAGATGACAATATTATTCCACAAACAAAAGATATCTGTCGTTGCAAAAATCAGCCCTTAACGCGATAAGGATTGGGGCCTGTGGCTAAGTAATAACAGCCGCACGGGTTGATCCATCAGGTTAAGCTACGCTTGCCACGATTGGTCCGTGGATGGGAGACCATCTTTACATACCAAGACCCCTCCGTGCCTCGGAAAGCACGTTGGCCTGTTGGTCCCGGCTGTCATTCTTCAATTTTAGACAGCCGTTACGGGTCGACAGAATCCCGAAAGTCTGACAACTAGTCTTACCAAGGGGTATCATATTACCCAGTAACTGGATTGTGGAGGTCAGGTCGCTCCATGTAAAATACTGGTATTCAGCTGCGTCCGTTTACACTAGGAGCCGACCCTATCATAGTTGGGAAAAAGGCTGGGCAGATGATGATGAAAGCGATAATGTGAATATTCATTGCAAAAGTTCGTATAGGTGCTAACCTTAAAACATCTTTACTGCTGAATTGTTTGACTTTAAGCTCCTAATGTTTTTAAGAACAACACATTAATAACAATAATTTATTTAAATATTATAGCGAACGAAAGAAAGAAAATACGTTTATACCTTGTGTATCTCGGTAATATAAAAGGGATCCTCCTTAAGGAACCCTTTTTTTTTTTTTTGTGGATGGGAAATCATCAAATGACTTCTCCCGCTCTGGGCGGAGCGGGAGGGCGTGTCAGACTTTTACTGACTAAAACCCACCCGTGTTTCTTCTGTTGCCTGTGCCGGGGCCACGGTAACTCTTTCGAACATCTCGCAACCCTAGCTGAAGGAACCCTACACTATAAATGGAAATATTGTTAATTCATAGACTTAAACTAAATTTTTTCTGAACCAAAATCTCATTGAAACGCTACCAACCCATATTAAGAAAATAATCCCAAAATCAATATAACACCAAACAAAATAGGTTAACACTAAATTGCCGTACAGCTATCATAACACACAGTTCAAGGAACCCATCTCGATTCAGACATCGAGTATTCATTCGATTCGATGCAATTCGAATCGAGAGAATCCCAACTCAATCGGCTCGTAATTCTGTAGTACAGTAGCTATCATCTGTTCTCTCCCGGAGGTGCAGTAAATCGATACTTCTCTTGTATGAATAATAAGAACCTGGGACTCTCCAGTGCTGGTATTCAGCATTTATACGTTCTTTGTTTAGAGTTTTAACTCGACAAAACTCGTCAATTTTATAAGTAAGTGTTACTCGATTTTCTAATGAGTATTTTGAGGTAAATAGGTAAGAGGAAAACACTATCGTGACTATTGTTTCAGTCTTGTTGATATGCTATTCATTAGGCTGTGTAGTCAAACAAAGTAATGCTGTGGATAACGGTGTGAGTTTCACATTTATATAATATCTTTGTTTATATTATTTGCGCAGATATAATGTATTACTGTTTGTTTGTCCCAAATAAATAAATAAAGAACGCATACACCTCTCGGTACCTAAAATGCGTTTAATAATAATCAATACATGCAAAAGATAGAAATCCTCGTAGCATCTCGCAACGCTACGAGCGAAGCTACGCTGCTACGGCGTAGTCACGCTCAACGCTGCACTAAGCTCTTTGTACCATAATATTCAACCAATCTTGTTTTGTTAAATTATTCTTTGGTCAATTATTCTGTCTGTTTGTCACTGCTCTTTAATTTAACCAGATGTCGAGCCCCTTGTTCATAATTACGAGATCTCGTCCGAACACAAAACAATTACTTGGATTTCTAAAGACTTGAACTTACTTTGAAGATTTTTATAACGATTAATTTCATAATTTTTGTAGTAGGAATTTTTAAGTCCACAATTAAAAAGGATCTTTGTAATGAAAGCTTTCCCATAGAGCAGACGAGATTAATTTAAAATTGTTCGACGAAACAGGAACATTAAGTATGGCCGATGATTGTAAGCCTCATTTCGCTTTGGAAAATTTTAATGAATTACCCCGAAAGGCTCGTTAAATAAAATAAAATTACTTTGCATTTCGTAAATATAAATTGCACTGATGAAACAACTTGTCAATTAAAGGAAGTGTGTATTGCAAATTGAATGTATGAAACATTCTGATTCGTCTGATATACAAGGTGTAACATAAATAATGCACAACCTCTTAAGGGATCATTGTACTCATCATTATGAACAACTTTTACTATGGAAACAAACCAGAAATTGCGAAAAAAAAATCAGCTGCTCCCTACATTTATGTTCGCATAACTCGTCAAAATGTAGGGAACATCTGATTTTTTTTCGCGATTTCAGGTTTGGTCCATAGTAAAAGTTGTTCATAATGATGAGTACAATGATCCTTTAAGAGGCTGTGCGTTATTTATGTTAGACCTTGTATATATAAAGGACATTTTAATTTGTGATGGTAAAAGTAGGGTTCCGTCTTATTTGTTTTAAAACAATAAAGAATGAAGGAAAAGAACGAACTATATGAATAATAGCTTCTGCCCGCGACTTCGCTGCGTGAAGTTTCTTGTTTTAACATAAAATATATCCTATGGATAGCTGGTAGCAGCTGGATGAGTGTTCGTGAGAATCGAGTTGAATGGCGTGTAATTGGAGAGGCCTATGTCCAGCAGCGGACTGCTATGGGCTGATGATGATAATGATATTGTTTGACTCAACAATACTGTAGCTTCCCATTAGTGAAAGAATTGTCGGAATCGGATCAGTAGTTTCGAAGATTAGGTACATACAAACTCCAGAGTCGCAATTCCCGTAATTTTAAGAACATTCACATTCTGATCTTAGTCTCAATATGACAAAAATACCTATAATTTCCCTACACTTTTGACAAGTTTTTGACATTTGTTTGTCGCTGAGATGAGATTGCACCTAGATTTTGAACGTTTTTAGTTACGGGAATTGGCTTTCTTTTTACAATATTAAGCCCCATTTGTACGGTGCAAGTTTCTGGAACGTTTAAGAGCAATAATCGCATGCCATAAAGCACGTTCAATTATTGCCATTCAAGAATTGCATGCGACTTCTGTTTACACCAAGGCAATTGAGTTTCGCGTCCTTGTACAGTTGATACAAGTATTTCCCGTATTTGCGCTGCCAAATATTTCATTTAATTTTATTGAACGTCCTCTCAAGATTTTTTTACTGGTTTCTTTCGGTCATATTTGAATACCTAATAGAAAATTTTCACGCCAGAATTGAATGCGATTTTATTGTACGTGCTGTTTACACCTATACCAGTTTTCAACGGCAACCAACTTGCCTGTATCGTGCACCAATTATGGTGTGCCAGAGGTAATAAAGCACCGTGTAAACAGGGCTTTAGTATAGGCATTGATTCTAAAGGCATATAACACTGGCTGTAGGTATTGTGAACCCCGAACCATAAAGCAAAAACAAAAGCCGACCACAATAATAACCATTAAAAATAATATGGCCCCTACCGTAACAGTACTCCTCATCATACCCTCAATAAAGGTCTGATTTAAGATACAGCATACCGTCGCCACATCGTTCTCATGTTTACACCCGACGTCAAAAGTATAGCCGACGTGCCGTGAAAATACAACAGCCTATAGATGAACGTGATAGGAATGATAAGGTCCTATCATTGTGTATTGTAATCCTTATCACGTTGACTGTGAATAGACACCTTTACGAGTGGGAAGGATTGAAAGAGGGAACGTGGGTGGTGATCAATGAGAAAATGTAATAGAATTTTCAACGTTGTGTTTGGTTGGCAAAAATTACAACATACAGTACACAAATAAGTTAATATGAGATTTAACGACAAACAATCGATTTCTAGTTAAACGAAATGCTGGATTATAATCTAGCGTTTCGACTCGTGCCTTATTTTGCAATTGCCATGCGGGCAAATTAACTGGAAGTGATCTCAGCACTGCCATCGACGACACCGCGCCGTGGATGTGGCGAAGTTTCGGGCCAACAAGATCTGAAATACAGTGGTGTCAACGACAGAAGAAGGAGAACCGGATGAGGTATTATAACGTAATATTAATAGGAAATAGAAGATCGCACAAGCCCATTTTTGAGCAATGGCACATTCATAAAACACACTTACACCACACCTGCATCGGAAAACACACTCATATATTTACACTTCACACACATAGTTAAGTTAACAAGTTAGTTTGTAGCTTTTAGTCTTAGACAGTCTATTAAAATGTTGTACTCCTTCTGTGGGAAGCTGGGCTGGCGAACCTTAATACAGGTTACCTTGTAACCTAGCTAGGACGCCAGATTCAATTCTGTTATTTGTTACTAATTACGATTTTATCCGAAAATTGTTAAACTATATTTATTATGTAACAGACTGTACCACACTTTTGAAATAAATAAATAAAATGGCACTTTTCTGTCATAAGAAATTCTTTAACAAAAATCTTTTTGTACGGTTTTTTGTTAAAATTTTGCCAATAACCTTTATTTCTTTTCTACTTTCTAGATAACAATCGGAGACCTCAAGATCGGCAGCTGTTTCTTAGACCAATGTTTACAGGATCGTTGTCAAAAATACTGACAACGTGTCATGAAATCTAACAAAACGTGTTGGGAATAGCAAAGGACACTCGATACGACTCCTCTTTATCATTTTACGCACGCACTTTGGTTCCAGTCTAACAATAGGCATTTTCCCGTGAGTGGTAATAGGTGTCATATTCGAACCTTTCAGGAAAAACATCGTAAGCGCCAAAAATCACAAAACTATTTTTTCTTCGTAACCTCATAATTAGACACATCTTGTCGCGATTACTCTTAAATTTTATTTTAAATTTACACGACTTTATTGTTGTAAGAAATTATCATCGTAAATGGAAACATCGTTAATTAGGAAAGAAAAACCCTTTCCTGTAAAAAGTGCAAATTGTCGCTTACGGTGTTCTTCCTGAAAAGGCTCGAATTATCCTCAATAGCTACGTATACATACTTGCGGCAGTGAGTCTGTCCATCCATCACGAATGTGGATTAGGGCTTCCAATCCCGGATGCCCTTGCGGGATCTCGGTATAGGCGAGGTCAAAAAGTTCCAATGACGCGGGATCGCGGTATAACGGGATCCCGCATTTTTGGATAAAAATTGTAACTGCAGTGAGTAGTAAAACATAGCATGCTTAAATTTTGAAATATTTATTAGAAAAGAACAAGCTTACCTATACAAATAAATTTAAGTACTTTACATTTTGGAAGTGTTTTCGGGAACTGAACATTCCCAAAGTGTCGTCAGCCAAACTACTTCGTATGTTGTTGTCCGACGAGTGCCAGCACTCGCGGAAGAATGCGCTCACGTAACAATTTTCAATCCTGCAAATCCCGCGGGATCCCGCACTCTAATTCCGCAGTGAGCGGGACTGATTGCGGGGTTGACCCCAAATTTCCGCCTGCCTTAAAGGATGCAGGCGGGGTTTCGGCGTGTTAGGCATCGAGGAGGTTGACTCCCGACGCTTTATTCTCCGAGCGGGATCAGTAACCCCGCTACTACCTTACTATCTGGCTGACTGCCTTGTATGTTTGATAAATATATTGCTTTCCAGCTTATCAATACCTATCTCTATTGATATATATTTATCTCTATTTATTTCTATTTAGATATTATATTATCTACTAGCTGTGCCCCGCGACTTCGTTCGCGTGGAAGTCGTAAGAACACAATATACTACAATAACAGCCACATTTTAATAAAACTGCCTCGTCCCCGACCCGTCGCGTTTCATCGCCCGCCCGCGCTATTACTTCGCTTTCGCTTAGTGTTCTTTCTGATTTTTTTTCTTTTTGCTCGGCTCCTAAAGGTCGTAGCGAGATGTTAAATAATCTATAACTATCCTCGATATTTGGGCTACCAAATGCAACAAGAATTTTTCAAATCCGACTCTTTGTTCACAATTTCATGGGTTTTAATTTTTTTTTTGAGCGGAACCCCAATTATTTTTCTAAAATAAAAGTAGCCTAAGTTACTCCTCATAACATTAACAATCCGCTAGTGGAAGTCCCGTTAAAATCAGTCTAGCCGTTTCGGAGATTAACTTAGACTTGATTAGTAAACGGAACGAAGGAGCCTGGATCTCACGACACAGGGAATCCTAGCGTGAGTTCCAGGAATCAATGAACACGAATGTAACTTCTTAACCGCTGAGGTCTATAAACTTGATCTGTCAAGTGTCGGGCGGAATTCCCGCGGCGCGACATATTTATGACCTTGCTCACAAAAAATGGTCCACTGATGTTTCAATTGGCTCTTGGCACTTATTGTAAACTGTTTTGGGTTCTTGAATGAACATACCATACTATAAAATCTAAACTATACTCGTATTACGAGAGATGTATTTATAAACAAAATATGATTACAACAGAGTATGGCCAAAAATGTCGTTTGTTTACGTAACATTATTTGCTCAAACAAAATGGTATCCATGATGTTATTTCGTGCAAATGTTATCTAAAACGATGTAATAACTACTTATAAATGAATATTTATCCACTTACCGTCGATTAGACACGAAAACACTTTATTTTTAATAAAAAAACACACGGAGATATCAGTCGCGCCAAATGTCATTGTCAAAACGTCACTTTAATATTTTTTTTTCTACGTTCCAAACCGAATCTTATAAGTTTTGAAGCATTTAGTTGACGTGGTGAATATCTACCGGACCACAGACTAAAAATGCCTGCACAGGATATTAGCCTTGAATTATAATTAAAAATGGAGATTTAAAAAGCGCGGGTAGGGGTGGCACACTTGAGTGCCAGCGCTGTTTGGAGGTTTGGCGCCGATAGGCAAACAAGAGAGCCATTAACTTTTGCCCGGAACAATAAATTATTCTTATTCTTATACGCTATTATAAAATAGCATGGATACAAAAAAGAACCCAAACATAAAGCATAATTCGTCTAGTTCGTAAATGGTAAGATTCCTAATTCAACTTACAATAATTCATAATCAACATTTAAAGTTTCAAAGTACACAGACAACATAATTTTTCCTTGAAGACACAGCCTTAAAACATTGTCTGAAGTAACAAACGCAGTTTTGAGCGTGTTAAATCGGGTACTTGCGAACTTTCGCCCCCAAACACGCGTCGCATTTGAGCCTCACTCTGAGTCCTTTGTGTTCTTTACTGTGTTTTATAATTAAAAAACGTTTTTCTCCCCTACGATGCGATGGTTTATTTTTCATGTTTTACGTTTGTTATTATATATACCTAATAGTACTTTGTGTTGCGCGGCACGTTTTATAATCCAGTGTTATGTTATCATCATTTGATTTATGTCAGAATAACAGAAAAAACTTGCAAGATCATTCAGTATTCTGGAGAAAAGACTTCTTCTCATTCAGGGCATTAACGTAGTTACTTTGATCTCCACGCTTGCTCACATCGTTTGATTACAAAAATCGTAAGATAAGGAAAGGATTAAATATTTACGAAGAAATTAAACTTATGGACTAATATCTACCTACAATACACTATTCTATTCTATTCTATTTCTTCTTATGGCAAGCAAAGCCGATGTCGACCATTCTGCCAATGTCTAGAGTGAAATGGAAATCAAGTGTGCATTGTTGTAAAAAATATATATATATATATATTCAAAAGTTTACGACGATATTGTTGGGCTTAATGTGGATCTTGTGAGGTTAGTACGAAAAGATAAAAATAAATATAAAATATTGTAAATTGTTAGAACACTTAATACGTATACCACACCCAAACAGACAGAATATATAAGGAAATAGATCATAATTTTATATTATTGTGGCGGATGAAAATCATTAGCGCCACAAGGAGTTCTGGAGAGGAGTATGTTAAGAGGGAGACGAAATTAATTGGAAGAGGGATATTAAGTTTAGGAAGACGACTGTATAGATTTAGAGGAGGGATGTTATTGGAGCATTTAAAAAATATGTGGTCCAGGGTGCCCTCCTCCAATCCGCATTCACAGAGGGAGGAGTCACGTATATGGATTTTGTGTAGAAAGACGGGATTGCAACAAAAACCTAAGCGGATCCTACAGAGAACAGATATAACTGTTTTGGATACTTTTTTGTGACCAAAGAACCAAGGTTTTGGTTTTATGATCGGTTGCACTGCATAGAAAAAACTGCCTTTCTTCTTGCTGGACATATTCCACTGCTCCTGCCAGGAACATTGCAGATACAGTTTTGGAAGGGACAATAGGTCGTAACCCTGATAGGAATTGTGCGTGAGATCTGACGATAAAGACGAACAAGCATCTTTAGCCAGAGCATCAACACACTCGTTACCCTTAATGCCGCAATGGCTAGGTATCCAAACCAACTGAACATCCTTTTGATTACTAGCGCAGGACAATAAAGATTTTTTAATTTTTAAGATAAGAGAACTGTGTAATTTACTCTTAAAGGGATTTTGGATTAAAGCTTGCAAACAGCTAAGGGAATCTGTAAAAATAACTGCTTTCCCAATATTGTAGTGTGACTCTATAAAAAGACAAGCTTCCAATATAGCCACACACTCACCAGTGAATACAGAAGACTCCTTAGGGCATTTAAATTGTAATATAATTCTGGAGCTTTGGTAATAGACCGCAGCGCCAGTGTGACTAAGGTCGGTTAATTTCGAAGCATCCGTAAAAAATAATTGAAAATCATTCCATCGCTCACCCACCACCGCATTGAAAGCTAAATTAGCTGACGGAGATTTTTTGGATATACCAATATTAAAGAAAATTTTTGGAGTATAACTTAAAACTTCATAAGCAAAATTAAAAAGGGGTAATCTAGGGTATTGGACGATCGGGCATACTAAATTTAGAATTTGTCGAAAGGATTTAAGGATTAAGGGAATTTCTTTATTTCTCCAGTAATTTGAGCTTCTGCTTAGGGCATCTAACTCATTTAATCTTCCTATAAGAGGATGGGAGGATCTACTGATTAGCCTAGACAAAAAGCGGGAGGCAAGATATTGCCGTCTAAGGGCCAGTGGAGGTTCAGCACATTCGACCTGCAATGCGTTAACGGGAGAGGACTTCATACAACATGAGATGATTCGAAGGCATTTGGACTGAACCCTATCCAGCCCAGCCAAAGCACCCTTGTTACAAGGAATCAGGAGATATGTTCCATAGTCTAAAACACTACGAACTAAGGCATTATAAACTAATTTCATGGTGTAGGGGTGAGCGCCCCACCAAACACCCGCAAGGGCTTTTAAAATTGAAATAATTCTTTCAGATTTTTTAATAAGGAAATTTATGTGATGTATACCAGTTAATTTAGAGTCCAAAATAACGCCTAAAAATTTAGCTTTAATAACTACAGGAATATTGTGGCCTAAAATGTTCACTGAAATATGAGGAATGAGTCTTTTGCGAGAGAAAATTACCGCCGAACTTTTTGGTGCCGATAGCGACAGACCATGGCTTAAAAGCCATTGGTTCAAAGAATCCAGAGAGAGGCATAGAGATGACGCAGCGTTGACTATGGAGGGGTCTGTCACGTACAGAACAATGTCATCGGCATATTGTAACATCTGACAATTATTATTTAAGCAGGACCCAATATCAGCCGTATACAAGTTGTAAAGTATGGGACTGAGGACGTAGCCTTGTGGAAGGCCCTTCCATGTCTGCCTTTCATCGAACTCCTCACCCTGGACTCTCAGAACCAGTGATCGGGACAGCAATAGTTCACATATGCACTGTATCATCTTAGCCGGAAGACTCAGCTGTTGCAGTTTTTGCCTGAGTACGGGAAGAAGAACATTGTCATACGCAGAGGAGATGTCAAGAAAAGTGGCAACAACGGATTCATTTTTGGAGAAAGCTAATCGGATGTCCGTAACTAAAATACTAACACTGTCCATTGTGCTAAGTCCTTTCCTAAAACCAAATTGGTGATGCGGCAGTAAGTCTCTCGATTCGACTATCCACTCGAGGCGATTTTTAATAAGGTGTTCCAGTAATTTGGCTAGGACTGAAGATAAAGCAATTGGCCTAAGGCCATTTGGATCATCTGCATGTTCACCTGGTTTCAATATAGGAATAATAATTTGTAATTTCTACTGATCTGGAACCCAACCACGACAATAACAAAAATTTTAAATATTTAAAAAGTAGGTTTTAGCCTTTTCGCCAGAATGGGTTATGAAAGAATATGGCACGCCATCAATACCAGGGGCTGAGTCCCGGACATGTTTGAGTACCACATTCAGTTCCTTCAAAGTAAACGGCGCATCGAAAGGATCCTCTGTTTCACTGTTCAGATGAGGGTTTTGGCATTCAGAGAAGAGTGGAACATAAGATGGTGCTATTTTATCAAAAAAATGTTCAGCGGTTTCCCTAGTGATCGGTGAAGAGATTGACGGGGAGCACCCACGTCTAAACCTATTGATATTCTTCCAGACAACTGAAACTGGAGTGGAGGGAGATAAGGAGGAGCAAAACTTAACCCAACCCGCACGTTTCTTCTTGCGAAGAAAACGTTTGGTTCTGGCATTTTGTTGACAGTATGCTAACAGATTTTCCATGCTCATATCTGTGTTATAACGCACCTCGGCCTCGTCCCTATCCCTAATCACTGAAGTACATTCTGGATCCCACCACGGGGGAGATGGGATTTTATTAGTGGCACTATTTCTCAATGGAAAACAGGTATCTGCACTGGAGGTAATGGCTGATATAAAGCCCTCATAACAGCTCTTGGCATGGCAGTGATCAGAAAGATCTGATAAATTTGAATTTAAATTTGGAAGAACATCAATTTTATCCTCCAATAATGACATAAATTTTGTCCAATCTGGTTTGGACAGGTTATATTTCAAAAGTGGAGGAGAAGTTTTTTCTAGATAAGATTTATTAAGCAAAGATATAACTATAGGGTAGTGATCACTACCATGCGACAAGGTTGTGCATTCCCATTGAGTAGATGTTGCTAACTCGATCGAAGAGAATGTAAGTTCTACGCAACTCTTTTGCTGCCCTGGAAGAGATCGTCGTGTTGAGCAACCATTGTTTAGGACGCAGAGATCTAAGTCATCCAAAACATCAACTAGAGCCACACCAAAGGCATCACGGCGTTCAGACCCCCATCTATAGTGATGGCAGTTAAAGTCGCCCATGACCAGTATTGGACCATGAACATCAGAAAAAATATCTTTTAAAATTATTAAAAAATCAAGGTGGGGATGTGCAATATAAATAGGAAACACTGTGATGCCCTCGACCCTCCCTGCGGCAATGCTCATATCACCTGTAAGTGAAGGCAAGGAAAAGGGCAAAAGTGGGACCCGGTTGTTGACTAAGAGAGCCGACCCTCCATAGCCATCTGATCTATCACATCTGACAGTGTTGAAATGTGGCATACGGAAGCTAAGACTTGGGGTAAGCCAAGTCTCAGCTATGGAACAAGCCAGTGGCTTGAACTTATTCAGAAGGAATATAAGGTCATGCTTTTTATGCCACACGCTCCTCACATTCCACTGAAGGAATACTTGGCGAGACGCCATTTCTAATGTCTGAGAGAAGAGTTATAAGTTGGTCGGCAACGTTGGACGGTGATTGAGAATTAGAAGTAGAAGAAGAAATAACAATAGGTATGAGTTTTATAAGTAGTTCTATAATAGAACAAGTACTATTATTGGAAGAGACATTATTATAATTGAGAGCGCAGCCATTAGGCTGAGAAGGTTGGGGAGAAAGAATTATTTGCTCATGAGCAGCTTTGTCATAAGACGGGGTAAGAGGGGCATGGGTCTTGGGTTTTAGGGTTACTGTCTTGCGATAAGACTGAGAAATCGGAGTTTTAGTGATGTTGGCATAGTTGCGGGAAACTGTTGGGATGCATTTGCTAGCCTCAGCATAAGAAATGGATTTCTCAGCCATAACGGTCTTAATGGCTTTCTGTCTACCATGCTCGGGGCATGACCTGCTATTAGCGAAGTGATTACCCGAACATAGAATACAGAAGGCGCACCCTCAGAAATGTTGCAACCATCACCTGGGTGATCGTGGCCACACTTACTGCAGCGTGGTTTTGACCTACAGACATTAGCCACATGACCAAATCGACAACATTTGCGACATTGGATGGTGGGAAATATGTATTGCTCAACAGGAAGGGAGGTGTAACAGCAGAAAATCCTTTTGGGTAAGACTTGTCCATCGAACGTGATCACACAAGTTTCAGTGGGTTTCCACTCGCTATCCCCATCTCTCTGCACTTTCCTATTAATTCGACGAACTTTAAGGATGTTCCCACATCCTGCGGGTGCAGACAAAAAAGAAATCGCTTCATCTTCTGAAATATCAGAGGGAATACCTGTTACTACTCCCATCCTTGTGATGTTGAATGTAGGGATAGAAGCAATATAACTGCACTTGGTCAACAGAGTGTTATCCAAGAAACAGTTAGCATCCTGAGGGGAAACAAATTCTACGGATACGCGATTTCTACCAACCCTATTAACCCCACCACGAACTATGTTCGCAATGTTGTTGCTCATTAAAAATTTTCCAAAGTTAACTGGGTGTAAGGTAGTGCCTGAGTTGGGTTGGGTCTCTATACGGGAGACGTGGACGATGTAAGGGCCCTTATCTATTGCCGAATATTTGACACGTCCAACTTGGCTTTTCTTTTGTTTGTTTGGGGGGGTAGGTGTAAAAAAATCTTCGTTACCTGGACGTTTACGAGAAGGTTGATTGTTCTGGGATTGAGGTACATCCATCTCAGTAACACTACATACAACATCCACGAATTGCGATAGTGGGTTTGGGAATAAAGGAGATGAAGGAACTGAAATGTCGGGGGGATCAGGATCGGGGGGTTTATTTTTATCCATTTTGGATAAAAGAGATTAAAATAAGATGATTACAATACAAACCGGTTTACAAACACAAGGACAACACACTTATATGATTACAAGTCACAAAATATCAACAATCACTAATAAAAATAATTAAAAAAAACTTAAAAATTCTAAACACACGTGCTAACCACGAATACCCAGAAGCAAGTCTACAATACACTAACAGAATTCCGAAACCTAATTTTGCAATGAACCATCAAAGTTCAACAAAAATAAGAGAAATCTACCTCACAATATTAACAACACAACCACAGAAATCCAACTCCTGTAATTTGTACATAGCACAAATACCAAATATACAAAGAAAATCACGAGATCATTTTAGCCAGGCTGTGACAAAAAGGGGTAACCACATAAATGAGGATTCTTGACAAACATAGGTAGCTAAGTGCTGGGTACAAACGTTACGTAATCCACGGAGGATTCGGGTTACAAATTCACTCATAATTTGATATAGGCTTTGTTGACTGTTTTGTGGTGAAAATGCTTTCATTTGATGTTACTTCTGGTTACATTTACATACATAAACTCACGTCTTCTTACCATGGGGGTAGGCAGAACGCCACCTGCTACGATCCTTACATACTCCTTTTGCCTCGTTTATGTTCATACTTCCGGTTATACACGCACGCCGGTTACGTGTACAGACTACGCACCTGACCATTCTGAAGAACATCACTAATAAGGTCACTATATGTCTTCCTATGGCGTCCACTTCCGGCGTTTCCACTCACATCTGCCCTGTAAATACCTTTTGTTAGTCGCCTTTCATTCGTCCTATCAACATGACCAAACCACCTAAGCATACTCTTTTCAATTTTTGTCACTACATCCCTGGCTATATCATCATCTTCATCTTGTCATCTTCTGGTTATATTTATGACGTGAAATGTGTATTTAGTTGTTGAACTTGAGTACAAAACCTTTAACGAAAATACTTACATCAATGTCTAAATAAAGGCAATTCCATTTAGAGCGAATTTTACCAATAGTTCGTTAGTTTTAGAAACTGAACGCGATCCGCACATCGAAACCTCGTTTAAGAGCTGTCAGTGTCATAATATTTTTTGTGGAATATTAACCCTGACAGCTTTTGAACGTGGTTTAAATGTGCTGGTTGCGTTCAATTTCGTTGGTGAAATTCGCCCTTAGACTTTATCAAATCTTAAAACCTAAAGCAAAAACAAGTCTGTTAGCAAAAATCAGCCAGTATCTAAAATATGTCTAGACCATTAAAGGCTTATAAAAAAAACTAAAAAATGCCACGTAAAACAAAACAATATTACGTACATTTCTATAAGATCTTTAACGGCCTTCTGAACGATTCTATTACTAAAGAGTGTAGTAGATAGCTGGCTCGTTCAGTGTAATGGTTATTTTTATTACCCTATTTGGACTGAGCAGTGTATTGCTTATTTAAGCTTACATTAATTTTGTTAGGCAACGATCTTATGGGCCGACAGAAAGTGGTGCTCTATTTTCAGCACTGTTTTTTTTTATTTTTATCTTCTAATGGCGAAATATGTTGTAAATGATATGGTACAGTTCTACACGTCGGTAGTAAAACGTTGGCCTTGAGCAGACCTAGTACGGAGTTTCAATAGAATCAGAGGCTTGTACTGGTTTGGTACCACTGACCTACAGTTGACTGCACCCATGACTGACACATGATGTGCCATTTATATGGATCTGGTACGCTTGCGCGAAAGACATTTCCGCGAAATTGTCCATTCGCGCAAGTATATTCGCGCAAGTGTCCTGCTACCATTAAGGCAACGATAACCGACTTTTAATTACTATAAACTGAAGATTACGACTAAACGAGTAGTATTAATGATTTGAAATAAATATATGTTAAATAAAAGTATTTTCTTGATAACTTGAGAGCGTTTACGACGTACGGCATTTCATACAAAATTTCAAGACCTTGTTTTTCGAAATGAATAAACAGATTTTAATGAAACTTCATAAACATAAGCAGGGTACATAGGTATAAAAAGTTAGTTAAGAACATTTTCGAAATGACTTATTCAGAAAAAGATAATTGGAAATCTCTGTTTTTATGGAAAATTTAAAATCGGTCTAATTTAGCTGTAACACTGTTTTTCGAAAATGTTCTCAATTAACTTTTTAGACCTATGTATCCTGGCTATGCGTATGAAGTTTCATTAAAATCGGTTCATTAATTTCGAAAAACAAGGACTTGAAAGTTTCTATGCAATGCCGTACCTCGTAAACGCTCTATATGTGAATATTTTAGATTATGTTTATTATTACATAGTGTAATTAATTCGTAAAATTATGTCTTACACGGATAAGAAACTGAGAATCACGTAAAAACTATCAAGCGTATTTTTAATAAAACCTTCACCATTTTAAAGATAATTGAATTATAACCCTTTTAGTATACGTGATTTAATATGATGATACCTTTTGTTTTATGTATAATAAATTAATAATGCGTCTAATTTGGGACAGCGCTCCTTGATGGGCGAGTCCTATTACCGGGTGGACGTACGACGCGTTGTGTGAGCTCAGTACAGAACACGCAAACTATGCACTCAAGGCCGTTAGCATATATTTGCGTCACTTGAAGTGTAAGACAAGTTTGTTGTGGTGGAGCGTTATCTCTGTTACTCATACCTGTATGAAAGTTCCTTTCTGGGTACTTAAGACAACAAACCTCAATACAAAGGTGACCGAAAATGGGTGACAAAGGTGCGTGAGTAGACCAATGGCGGGTCAATCGATGACGGTATCACTCCTGTCGGAAAGTCGTGGACAAAGTTGGCACGAATCTTAATTCGTGCCAACTTTGTCACGTGTATTTCTTCCTTAGAAGAAATACATAAAACCCTTGTCCAAAGAGCTTACTACGTTTGCAGTGGGTGGGCAAATGCTGTGATAACGATGGAAATATAAACTAGGAAACTTTTAACTATTTGGTTATTTTAATCTTCATAATGATCCCGTGTGGTTGCCGGGTAGTAGAATAGAACCAACCCATTTCATCCAATGGGCGTCGTAGAAGGCGACGAAGGGAACAGCTGGGGGATTCTTTTGGTCTCCTCTGTGTGGTATGAACAGCACACACCCAAGCTAAGGTTGCCGTGCCGAGAGCTGCATGGCTAGGGGTGAGCCTAGTCGCGAGCGTGCCTGTTGTCTGGGATCGGGCGTCCCCAGGCACTAACAAGCCTTACCTCTACATGCGGGGCTCTGTAGAGTGTTGACAGATTTTTTTTTCCTCTGCTTTTCGTGGGAACTAAATGAGTTTTTCTAATTCTAATCAACTCGGAGGCGGCGGTGATGCTCGCCACATACCACGTCAGTTGTTTCCACGGGGCGAAAAGCGAGCTGCGGAATGTCGCTTAGCTACGCTGAATGTGTAGGGAGGTATAAATGATAAGATGGATGAGGTGTGTGAGATGGTGAAGGATAAAAGGATAGATGTGTTATGTGTGAATGAGACGAAAAGAAAGGGAGTGGGCATATCCAAACACGGTTCTCTGACCGCTATTTGGTCCGGTGTTCAAGAGACACATAGGGCCTATCAGGGGGTGGGGGTTGTCCTCTCCGAGCGGATGATGAAATGTGTGAAAGATTATGTTTGTGTGAGTCCCAGGATTCTATGGATAAGATCCAAGGTGGGCCTGAACTCTATATTTATTTTATGCGTTTATGCACCCGATATGGGAAGCTCACCTTCGGAGAAGGACGAATTTTGGGACAGTATCAGGGATTTATTAAATGGATGTAGGACGAACGAGAAGATTGTTATGATTGGAGACTTTAATGGTTGGGTTGGTGTGAAGAGAAAATGCTACGAAAAAGTATTAGGTGCATTTGGGGATGATAGGGTGAATGAGAATGGGAGGAATTTACTAGAGATATGTGTAGAAAAGAATTTGTCTGTTATGAACACTATGTTTAATCATAGGAAGGTTCACAGGTATACGTGGGAAAGGCAAAACAGTAGAAGTATGATCGACTTTGTGATTGTGGATGAAAGATTAAAGAGTAAAGTGACAGATACTAGAGCATATCGGGGTGTTAATGTAGGGACTGATCATTATCTGGTTATGTGTCGGGTGGATGGTTTGTTCAGACATTGGCGTCACCGAGTTCGAGTTCCTGTGACTGCTCTAGAGAGAATAAAAGTAGAAAGACTGTAAGATTTGAAAGTAAAAGAGGAATATAAGAGGGAAGTAAAGGTGAAGACGGATAAAATATTTGATGATGCGAACGATTACAGTCTGGAAGAAGTATGGGATATAGCGAGAAATAGTATGGTGCAAGTGGCCACAAAAGTATGTGGTTTGGCGCAGAGGAAATGTGGTAGTAGAACGAATGATTCTTGGGTAGATCGTGAAGTAAAAGAGGTAGTGAGGAAGAAGAAAGAGGCTTGGCTCAATTTGTTAGCCTATAAGGCCCAAAATAGGATGAATCAGGTAACGAATGTGACAGATGACTTAGAAAGAGTGAAGAAAAAATACTCCGAAATGAAAACGAAAGTGAAAGAGATGGTGAAAATGAAGAAGGATGAACAGGAAGAAAAGTACAACAGGAAGTTCTCTGAAAACTTCAGGACCAATGTTAAGCTGTTCTGGAAACAGGTAAGATTGGCTCGCGGAGTGACAAGAACATCGAGTATGAATGTTATAAGAGCAGAAGATGGATGTTTACTAAGCGAAGAATGTAAGGTCTTGGCACGATGGAAGGGATACTTTGAAAGTTTATTTAGCTGTCAGGATAGTGTGCAAGGAGTGGGTAATTGGGCAGACGCCAGTTTTGAAGACCCAAGCTCAGATGTAGATGAAGAGAATGAAATAGAAATAGATGAGATTGTAAGAGCGCTGAAAGGGATGAAAGTTGGGAAAGCTGCGGGGTACGACAGAGTGTCTGCTGAAATGCTGAAGGGCGGTGACGGGGTGGTAGCAAGTCTGTTGTGCCGGATCTTTAATATGTGTTGGAGATATGGCCGTGTGCCGGATGATTGGTGCAAGGCTGTAATCGTACCACTATATAAGGGAAAAGGCTCTCAGCAGGAGTGTAAAAACTACCGTGGCATTAGTCTTTTGAGTGTTGTTGGCAAACTGTATGCAAAGGTCTTAATAAATAGAGTGATAAAAGTGACAGAGGAGAAAATATGGGATGTGCAGGCAGGATTTAGAGAGGGAATGGGCTGTACGGATCAGATCTTCTCCCTAAGGTGCATTGCCGAAAAACATCTGGCAAAGCACAAGAAAGTCTACTGTGCTTTCGTTGACTTGGAGAAGGCCTATGACAGTGTGTGGAGGGAGGAACTGTGGTCGACACTGTCGGTGTACGGTGTGGACTGGCGCTTGGTACAGGCACTGAAATCTTTATACAAGGATTCCAGTGCTTGTGTTAGGATAAATGGGGCATACACGGACTGGTTCTGCATCTCAAGGGGTGTTAGACAGGGTTGTGTAGCGTCACCATGGCTGTTCAACTTGTACATGGATAGTTGTCTGACAAATTTGAAAGAGGGTGAGTGCAGATTGAGGATGAATGATTTGCTTGTCAAATGCCTTCTCTACGCAGATGATCAAGTTCTACTTGCATCGTCAGCAGAACAGTTGCAAGACATGGTGACTGTCATGGATGAAGCATACAAGATGAAAGGGATGAATATAAATGTGAATAAGACGAAGGTCATGGTGTTTGAAAAAGAAGAGGACGTATCGATGTGTGATGTGAAAATAAATGATAAAAGTGTGGAGCAAGTAAGTGAGTTTGTATATTTGGGGAGTCTGTTTACAAGGGATGGAAAGATAGATGAAGATGTGGAAAGGAGAGTAAATGCGGGAAATAAAGTGAATGGTGCTATACATGCAGTTGTGACCAACCAGTTAATGTCCAAAAAGGCCCGACTGGCTGTTCACAATGGTGTGCTGGTGCCTACGCTTATGTATGGAAGTGAATGTTGGGTATGGCAAAAGAAGCATGAAAGTAGAATAAATGCTGTGGAAATGCGTTCCTTGCGAAGCATGTGTGGTGTGACTATAAATGATAGACTGAGAAATGATGTGATAAGGCAACGGTGCGGTTTAAAAGAAGATGTAGTGACAAAAATTGAAAAGAGTATGCTTAGATGGTTTGGTCATGTTGAGAGGATGAATGAAAGTCGACTAACAAAAGGTACTTACACGGCAGATGTGAGTGGAAACGCCGGAAGGGGACGCCCTAAGAAGACATATAGTGACCTTATTGGTGATGTTCTTCAGAAAGGTCAGGTGCGTAGTACTCGCAACCGGCGTGCGTGTATGACCAGATGTATGAATGTAAACGAGGCAATAGGAGTATGTAAGGATCGTAGCAGGTGGCGTTCTGTGGTTTCTGCCTACCCCCATGGGAAGAAGGCGTGAGTTTATGTATGTATGTAAGTTATTTATTCATTTGTTAAACATATATACAATAATAGGTTCAGTCAGCCTATAGAAAAACAAAATTCATTGTCAACTGTTTGTCACTATCGCATAAAATCAAAATCAAA
Organism: Fissipunctia ypsillon; assembly: GCA_947568875.1. Classification (NCBI taxonomy): domain Eukaryota; kingdom Metazoa; phylum Arthropoda; class Insecta; order Lepidoptera; family Noctuidae; genus Fissipunctia; species Fissipunctia ypsillon. The sequence continues at coordinate 8,350,710 of OX387664.1, read as the reverse complement.
AGTCATTTATTCAAACTAGGCTGAGAATCAGCACTTTTCGAACGTCAAAAATTACATAAGACAGTCCCACAAAACGCCCGCCCGCCCTTCACCACTTCCTAGTGCTTTAGCTGGGAAGAGGAAGTGGCGCAAGAAACTCCCCAGCAGCGCAGCTGTCTGTTTGGTTAGTAAAACTTGATTCTATACAATAGTAAGCAAAATTATTCACTTTTTTATTTGCCATGTGTCAGCTAGATCACGCCAATATCCCAATAAAAAAAAATCAAAAAAAAATATTTTTGCACACAAGTGAAATCCCTGATCCAAAATACTGATGTAAAATATTGATAACGAATTGCAATATCTAATATCGCGACACTGAATATTTAGTTTTAGGTGTAGAAAAGCAGTTGATAACCTTCCTAATGTGTTTTTACACCTAAAGGCTAGCGCACGCGACGCGACACCGGTAGCGGTGGAACAATTTCTATGAAAACTTCATGGAAATAGTTCTACCGGTGTCGCGGTGCGCCAGTCTGCACGAACCTTAAAACTGTTACAATACCTAATCCAGTTACCTGCAATTCATAATCAAAATTTCAGTGCAACACAGAGCGATATTTCTAATAAAATTTAGTAATATTGATTAATTAATCAAAACAGGTGAGTATGCTCGAGAACTCCACGACCTCATTCCGCCTGCCCCCGTCTACCATCGGACATCTAGACGCACTGCAGGTTACCATCCCTACCTAGTTGCTATTCCACCAATTCGCACTAAGCGTTTCCAAATGTATTTTGTGATGCGCACAGCAAAGGAGTGGAACTCTCTGCCTGCGTCTGTGTTTCCGAACGTATACAACCCCGATCTCTTCAAAGTGAGAGTTAACAGGCTTCTTCTACCCAGAAGCTCTTGGGTAAGCGAGCTTACCCAAGCTCGCTCCATCGTCGACTTTGTCTCTGTCATCTCTGACCTAGACTAGAGTCAAGAGCAAACCTATCTTAAATAAAAAAAGCAGCGAAATATTCGACAGGTATTTGCGACGTTGTCATCTTTCAGAATGCACCCTCTTAAGTTTCTACAAAAATACTAACAGATCTATCTGATGTATCTGTTCAGATTGTTTAATCTGCATCAATATTTTTTCAGAAAATATCAACGTCACTTCTAATTAGGGATTATGCTAAGTGTCCCTATAGATGCTCAATTAATTAATAATCATAATACCTTAAGCTGATACGACCCGAGCATGCGACCGAATTTCGCGTATTATACCTCTCCCAAGAGCGATATTAAGAGATTATTATGTGAGGTCTACAACCACTCTAAGCTTGCAGTATATTATCTATTCTACACTTTAAGTGGTTATTAAATAAATAATTACCTACTTACATGGACATGTGCATTACACCAAAGTTTCACAAAACTCGCCTTTATGAAAAATCTAGCCACGGTTTCACTCGCATTCTTGGGAAAATACTTCTAAAACCCGCGGAGCAATTGCGTAACACACTTACAGTAGGAATCGGTTTCATTTTGACAGTTCAACAAGATTCATTGCGTTATTTACATTGTTGAGCAGACAAATTTTTGCAACATACGAAGCAATGGATTACCAATTTTCTTCAAAATCATTCAGATTGTGGTTTATGGTGGTTACGCAATTAGGGTACCGGATAAAAAGTATACAATATTTTAATGCAGTTTATAGTTTGCCCGTGTGATAAATTTTATCCAAATCCATTCAGCCTTAAAGATTGATTGAGTAACAAATATACAGATTTTTATATTTAAAGCCTTCTAGTAGAATTTTATTGCGACTTCCGTGTCTCGCCGACAAATGGACTTTGTATAATTAAGTGCGAACTCGTTAAAGTAATTATAATGAGCTCACAAATGAAAAAAGATGGGTCTTTGTGTCATTTTCGCTATAAACGTTAAACAGACAATGAACTTGAATGAGGTTGTTGACCTTCAACCTTCTGAAAAGTAATAGTCTGCTACATAGATATGGTTGGGTAAAGAAATAACCTTTTGATATATTCGAATATGAAAGACTAGCAACACTAATCTTTTAAGCCCCTCTACGCTGTTATGAATGAAATCCAAATATCTATACTTACGTATACAGATAAATAAAATTGAAGTGTGTTTGGAATGTCAAAATAACAACATTTTACTAAATGCAAGAAAGTAAACCGTTACTTAAAACAAATAAAACACAATTTTTAAAATTTTTGTGTCTGTATGTCTGTTTGTTCCGGGTAATCTCCGAAACGGCTGGATCGATTTTGACGGGACTTTCACTAGTCGATAGCTGATGTTATAAGGAGTAACTTTTAGAAAAAGAATTAATGTTCCGCGCAAAAATATTAAAATCTGTGAAATTGTAAACTAATAGCGCGGCCAGGCGATGCAACGCGGTGGGTCGGGGGACGAGGGAGTTTTATTAAAATGTGGCTGTTATTTTAGTATATTGTGGATCTTACGACTTCCACGCGAACGAAGTCGCGGGGCACAGCTAGTAGTTTATAAAACTTAGATTGCGCAACATTAAGTACTGCGTTCGCGATTTATTTTCCAAACATGTACTCAAATATGTATTTTTGAAAAAAGCAATTTTAATATATTGTTATTTTTGCGCAACAAATTCAAACATTCTTATGGCTTTTTCAATTGTACTAATCATTCTCGAATCAACTGAATTTCCAATATACGTATTATAAAGTTAACATTATGTGAAATTAACATCCATTGAAAACAAAGATTTGAATAGACTTCAAATGTATTTACATCCAGTGTTCTTTATCCCCTATTATTAATAAGGACAAGTTTATTACTAGTTCATACAATGCATCATGCAGTCAGTAGCTTAACACAATCACAATATCAACTCCTGTAAGCCAGGGTTTGTTATAGTCATGATTAAAGATCCTTGAAAGGACCCTCAAATTTCAGGGGCATGATTTAACTGTCTACCCAACCAAATTAATCAGATAAGGAATCAGGAAAATAGTAAAGGAATTTTATGACTTTTCCTATTAAGAGCGTTTACGACGTACGGCATTTCATACAACAAGTCAATGTTTTTCGAAATGAATAAACCAATTTTAATGAAACTTCATAAACATAAGCAGGATACATAGGTATAAAAAGTTAACAACATTTTCGAAATGTCTTATTTAAAAAAAGATAATTGAAAATCTCTGTTTCTATGGAAAATTTAAAATCAGTCGAATTTAGCTGTAACACTATTTTTCGAAAATGTTCTTAACTATCTTTTTAGACCTGTGCATCCTGCTTATGCGCATGAAGTTTCATTAAAATCGGTTCATTCATTTCGATAAACAAGGACTTGAAAATTTGTATGAAACGCCGTATGTCGTAAATGCTCTTAAAGTCAACCCGTATTATCATCCTAGTTTATACATAGAAACAAGTTTATTTTCTCGTCCACAACAGAACTTATTTTTCATCTGCTATTTTTTCCGAAAGCCTTCATAGTCATAATCTATCTATATATATAAAAGGAGAAACTGACTGACTGACTGACTGACATATCAACGCACAGCCGAAACTACTGGGACTAGAAACGTGAAATTTTGCACACGGCTTCCTTTTATAATGTAGGGGAGCACTAAGAAGGGGTTTTTGGAGATTCGACCTTTAAGGGGGTAAAAAGGGGGTATTTTGTTTGTATGAAAAACCTTATTCCTTGAGTTAATAAACTTGAAACTTGGCCCAAATACTTATCTTAATAAATTATGAACTTCGTAATTTTTGGTTTTTCTAAATTACCCCCACGAGGGGGATTGGGGGGTGTCAAAAAATGTATGGAAGAATTTTAACGCGCTGTCATATTAACTCGAAACTCAGTATTTATACTTAAGTCCAAAAATAAAGAATAACCTGTATCAAGGTTTTTCGAAAATCTACCCCGGACGGGGTGAAAAGGGGCTGTCAATATTACAGGGGAGAATTTTACTGCGAAGCTTGATTAACTCGAAAATTGGTATGAATAATCTTTGAGTCAAGGTTTGGAAATATCCTAAACGATTTTTTAAAATTCCACCCATGTGGGGGTGAAAACCGGGGATATAGTTTAGATGAAAAATCTTATTCATATAACCATATGGTTAATAAACTTGAAACTTGGCACGAATATTTGCCTAAATAAGCAATAAAGTTTCTTACCATTGGTTTTTCAAAATACCCCTGACGGGGTGAGAAAGGGTGATTAGATTTTTAAGAGGAGGATTTTACTGTGTGGCTTGATTAACTCAAAAATTGATATAAGAAATTTTTGATTTCAGTTATGGAAAAATCCGAAACGATTTTTCGAAATTCCATCCCTGTGGGGGTGAAAATACACTTGAAACATGGCAATATTTGCCTCAGGAAATAATATAAATTGTCACTCTTAGTTTTTCAAAACAAATAAGGAACACTAGGACCGTAAGAACAGTAAGGAACAGTAAGGAAAAATTTTAACGCGCTGTCATATTAACTCGAAACTCGGTATTAATACTTTTTCGGTAGTCAGTGTCTTTGGATCTGTATTTTAGGTTTTTGCCACTGACTTCCGAAATTAAAGTTATTTTTCACTTTGTAGTGTTTGTTTTGGAAGTCGGTTGTTTTTATTGTTCACTTTTTAGTGGGTCTGTTTGTAATTTATCTGAGTTACAATAGCCTTATGACAACTGCTCATCACCTTTTATAAAACATTGCTTTTCCCGAAGCAGGGACGTTAATTGTTGAGGAGTTCTCTTGGTACTTCACCAACAGCTCCACTTCACCATATGCATTATGACGAGCTTCTATTGCTTAGCAATAATTTTAAAGTAATGGAATCGCAACTCGTGTAATACTTATTATTGAGTTGTTCCAGTGGCCATTTTACCATCTGCGGTCTTCGTCATCAATTCCACTTCACCAAATGTTGCTTTCCGAGAGGAAATGCACAAGTTCTATAAAAAAATACCAAAATCGCTATAGGTGCGCCTATATTGAAGAGTTCCCTTAATTTCTCTATGATCCCATCATCAGATCCTGACTTGATGACAATGGGACCACCTGGAAAGTATACCCTTTCAAACAAAAAAGAATTTTCCAAATCGGTCCAGCCGTCTTCGAGTAATCGGGGAACCATAAAAAAAAAGATTCCGAAGAACTGAGAACCTCCTCTTGTTTTGAAGTCGGTTAAAAATAATTTATAGCCAGAGTGCATCTCATGACATTTCCAATAAGCCCCAACACGGCTAGGATACATTGTTTTATTACTGTTCGGAGTTCAATGGTAGGTACCATTTTCATCAGAAGCATTTATTTAAATTTGCTTCGTCATAGTCGTTTAACTATCTTAATCGAGATATCTTATCGCCACCCGTGAAATACTTATCATTGATGAGTTCCTGTAGCCGTCTGTGGTCTTCTTCGTCAGTTCCACCTCACCAAATCATACTTTCTGAATGCAAATGCTTGATTTGTTGACGAAAATACCAAAATCACTATGTTTTTGCCAATAATATTTGAGTATTTCCCTCAATTCCTCATGGATCCTACCATCAGAACTGGATTTGGATAAAAATAGGACCAATCTGGAAGTCCAATCCTTGCAAATAAAAAATATTTTTTTAAATCGGTTTATAAATGACGGTAACAAACATTAAAAAACCATACAACCGAATTGATCACCTCCTCCTTTTTTTTGAAGTCGGTTAAAATAGTAACGAAGTCAGAACTGTGCGTTGCATAATTAAATTTAAAAAGAAGTGATTGAACGAGTCTGTTGCGCACACTATAGTTTTTAGAATTTTTGTCCGTTTGTTGTTTGTCGGGATGTATGTTCCGGATTGGCGCAAAAATGGTTTATTGAATTTAGAGGAAATTTGGCATACAGATGTTTTAGAACCTGGATTAACACGTAGGGTAGGTACTAATTTGATATATTCCGACATACACGCGGGCGAAGCCGCGGGCAAAAGCTAGTCTAGACTAAAAGAGTACTTAAAGAGTTCCCAGCCACAAATAAGTGTACAGTAGCTTACAAGATGTTCAAATGTAACTTAATATATTCAACATTTTTATATGATGGGCTTATGTAAACAAAGACCTTTCAGACTTCTTAACATCATTCCTATATAAATACTTTTAGGCAAGTTTGCAGACATATTCACTTCAATTTAGTTATTCTTTGGCTGTATACAATAGCCTACTTTGGCATAATATTACAAGTAGCTGAAACTCTATGTAGTTGCAAAATATCTAAGAAAGAAAACACAAAATTATCGGTTGGCGTTTAAATGGATTCGTAAAAGAGGCTTTATGATTAACAAAGATAGGGTGCAATTCCTCTAACTAAAATCTCCTTTCGCTATGCCCTTGAAGAAGCGTTGACCCATCGCAATTATTCTCCATAACACATGAGAACATCCAAACCATTACTCGTTAAAACAAACAATGTGTCTAATAAAACGCACACGAAACAAGCTGAAATAAATCTTAGTAGAAATGCAATAACACCCAATCCCAAAATAAATACGTACAGAAGGTCAGCTTCATACTACGAGCGAAAACCGGCGCACGCACACACACACGCGTACCAATGTAGGCCCTAGGGCGATCTCAAAATACTGATTTTACATTAGTTAAGTCCCTTGACGTCTATACGTGACACTTCACAATGAAAAATTGTCACTTTTGGACTGACGCTTGGATACTATAGCGCTACAAGGTTATTTTGGCGGTTTGAATACATTTCAAGTGGTATTTCACAAAACAATTGCATAAATGTTTACCAACCGCGCTAACGTTATCCGAGCGCCAAAAGATTGTAACAGTGTAACTCGCTACTTAACTAATACAAATGTAAATGCCAGAATGCCAGAACGAATGCCAGTCGCGTGTGCGGTTGCTTGCACTGTAAGTAGACGCGTGTCTATGTGTGCGTGCGTTTTCGCTCGTTGTATAGAGCGGATCTTCTGTACCTATCTATTCTGTGACCTAACTGCGGGCACTTGATCTCATTTGAGAAACATTTTACGACTTCAGGAGTTTTCGGGTAAAATTATTATCTCGTATTTACTGTGTGAATTGTACGGTTAGTGGAGATTCGTTTTATGATGCCCATGATGGCTGAAGTGCCCAGTGGATGGAAAAATAGGGAGTTTTATGGGCAAACACTTTCGGCCTCCGGATGGCTCGCGAGGTTTTATTACGGGAATCGTAAATTCCAGTGGGCACTGAAGTTTATTTCTTGATGTGTTGTTGATTTGAACAGCGCGTTGTATCCTATAAATAATTTTGTAGCCTAAAAATAATTAGATTTTCGTGCTTTAAGAAAATAAGAACCCCACTAAAAAGCCCTCCATTAAATTATCATTTTCTTTTCCCTTTTCGAGATTATATAAACCTTGCTATTGCAATTTCATTTAGTTGACACATACTGTAGCGAAAAAAAAAATAAAAAGACGGAAGATTCACTTCTCTGCTACGACACGTTTAATTTTGTTTTTAAAATAAAAATAGAAAAAAAAACATTAAAAGGTAAAAAAAATGAATATTATGGTATAAAAAATGCAGGTTGACTTGTATGAAGGGAACAAAATAGAGAACTTTGGTCCGATAGGTACGCGAATAACGACAGAGAAATAAAACGTTCTAACTAGTCGATTGCAATCACTAATAAATAACGCTACCAAAACATATCGTTATGAAAAAAAGATCAGAGAACCAAGGTATCTCGCATTTTACATATTTGAAAATAAAATTAAGTAGTTAATGAATTAAAAAAATCTGCAGAGGGTTACTATCTACACTATTAAATTAGAACGTAAAAAATCATAAAAAAACCCGTGGCATAAGTAATTGCGTCCGGCGAGGTGACGTAGACTGTAGGGAGTCGCAGTTCTTTGTTCAGGAACTGGCGTTGTTTGCGAGACGGCAGGGATATAGTGTGGTTCACTTGAAAAAAACTCGTTAATTATCCACAAACTGGGTCAGTATCAATTGATTCAACTTTTGCAACTCAGAAAAAAAAATGGGGACCCATCTGTCAGAAGAAAAATAATTCGAATCAAGAAATAAAAAGATAAAAATCGACCAGGCTCAAATACAAACGGAAAAAAGGTTGATTATAAAGAACCAAAAAGTTTTGACATGCAGAGTTATGCTGCAATACCTACATTTAGAACGATACACGCGCCTACGAAAGCCAAGCTGACCCCAATGTTGTAGTGAAAAGGCAAGGCAGATGATGGAAGTGAACGGGCGCTGTCAGTAGGGACTGGTCATGTCTTAGCTGCCACGACTTATTTTAATTATCTTATTTTTGAATTGTTCTTTTTTTATTTCTGTTTGATACTCTGGACGCTTTTAACGTGTACGTCTTTTCTACATCGTTCTCACATTTAATTATAAATTCAACATAATAATGTAACTCATATTTTCGTACCTACTACGTATTGGAATGGGCAACTAGCTTCATATTTCTAACTGACCGACTCGTTGAATATTCAAAAGTGCCTGTAAATGGTTTAATTGAAATAAATGCTTTGAGTTTGAGTTTGTCACGTCACGCACCAATGAAAAAGGAGCAATCTATTTTAAATCACCATTGCCACTTGCCACCAACTGAACAATAAAACACAGTCTATTTATAGCATACTTGATTTCCGTACGTCTCTTTCGGGTGACCGCTGAAAGTCAGCGCTGTGCTGTGAGTCCCTCATAAAACAGCATCATGCTGAGTGCAAGCCTTCTTGTCACAGTCATGACGTGCAGCTCCCGACTATTTCTGTTTTGAGCTCGTGATTACAATGTGGATCTATTTTGTTTTATTTATCTGATTATTCTTATCTTTTTGTATGAACATGTTTCTGTGACAAATAAACCTACTTTTCTTTCTTTCTTTCATACATTCTGTCAACAAAAAGTGATCTTCATTACCACCGTCTGATGTAGATATTTCGTAATACGTAATATATCTCCTTCACACACTTCGGGTCGTCAAGATTCGGCACAGCCGGGCGGCAAAATCAAATATAATCTATTTGATTTGGTCCGGCAGATGTAAATATAATACATTCGGCAAAAAGCCCATACACGATTCAGCTAGGGTAGATGCCGAACGGAATTTGGCTTAAGACACAAGCCGAATGAAAGCCGAACATGAATCCGTAGTATGTAATTGTTTTGAGTCGGCTCTGTTGTTTAAGAAATACCGAATCGAATGTCTTGTGCCAACACGCACAAGTGTGTAAGGGTTGCTACACACATTGTCGATTGTTCACATCCACATAATATTCGATTTTACCGGCCGCCCGCTTATGTGTATAGCAAACCTAACACCCCTAACATCGTTGTCAAGCTCTTTAACTTTACGTTGAAACTTGATAACACGTCGGAAATAGAACAAACATTGACGTGACATGACGTTATGTGTTTGTTTTCACCCTTTTCAAAGTGATAGTTGGAAGTGGATTATGTTTCTTGGTTTTACCCGTAAGTGCGCTTATGCTCGTTGTACATATTATACATTATTAACCGACTTCATAAAAGAAGGAGGTTATCAATTTGACACCTTCCACGTATGTATGTAATATTATTGGTACTGCACTATATTGACATATATGATAATGGATGTCTTCCAATCAAATATACAATATTGTATAGGTGTATGTATGTTTATCCACGCATTTCTCCGAAACTGTTAACCAGATTGTGAAACTATTATCTTAATTGGCTTACATTTTCTTCAACTTAGGGAACAGTGCAAGTTTCATCAAAATCGGTTCAGTAGTTTTCAAGATATGGACTAATACGTGTAAGTGTGACGGCCTGGCTTATTGATACGAGCTACGGCTGTGGTGTCAAAGGGAAAACATCTCAAAACGTTGGCCAAATTCTAGTGAAATATTTACAACAAAACTATTAACTACTTATTACAAACAAATACATATTCCAGTTTTCACTTAAAACTAAAAATTACGAAATAAAAAAGTTGTTTAAAAAAAATTTATCATAACCCTTCAACTGGCATTCGCGAATACTAGACACCGACTTCCGAAATTAAAGTTATGATAATTTATTTTTGAAATCGATTTAATTTTTTTTTTATGTTTGTAAGTTCCACATTATCACTTTACCAGCCTGTAATATAATTTCACTGCGGAGCACATACTCGGTCTCCTACATATTGTAGAAGTAACGAGCATTGATTACCACGCTAGCTTATCAGACTATTAAGTCCAAATTAGATTGCTGTAATCAGCTTGCAGTACTTAATAATTTCATGCACTAGCTTGACAGTTGTGACGGATGACATTTTGTTTGAAAACTTGCTTGGCGAACTAACTTTAAAAGCAGACATAATTTTAGATATTGAACAAATAAAAAAAGTATCATTTCATTTCATACGAATGTAGTCATAATAGAAAGTGATTTACAAGGCTGTGGGTTTATGAACAAAAATCTAACATGATATTCTCTGTTTAAAAACTTCAAACAATGAAAAAAAAACAAAAAATGTCCACAACAACCCCGTCTTTTTGCCGCCAAAAACCAAGAGAATAAGAACATCAAACAAAAAAAATGAAGAACCAAAACCATAACATACCTCGAGGATAAAGTCGAGACCCGATATAAGGCACGAGCAGAATCTGTCTGTAAGTAAGTGCCACGAGCTCGACAAAGGGAAACCTAAAAAAATTGTTATCCTTTACCGTTTTCCGATCGTCAAATACACAAAGGGTGTCAGAGCGAGCACAACTGGTAACGTTAGGGGTTGGGTACAAGGCTGGCTTTTCGCTTCTCAGCAAAATAGTAGCTTAATATTTTTCAATCCTTAACGTGCATTTGTGTATTAAAAGAGAGGTCTGTAGGTAATGCTTGATGGTACTTACATATGTAAGTACTTCCAGCGCACCCTGGACAGTCAGGCCCGGTAACAAACTTATTATTATCAATCATTTATGCATTCGAGTTACAATGACTCATAGACACAATTAGACAAAATTCAATACATCAATATATTACAGTGGCGAAATCAGCCTAAATACGATTCCTATCGGCTTCCCTTCGGAGGTTCGCATCAGCAACACTACCGCTATTGAAAAATGGCACAGTCAGTAGTATCTACTATTGCCAAAAAATATAGTTACACTTCGGGTATTTAATTCCCCATAACATTCAAGCAACAAAAATGCCTATTATTAGCTTTGAATTACAACAACAAAAAAATGTTCTAAAATAACCCGGCGTCGAAACGTCATAATCGGGAACTAAAAATTCATACAATGGCGATCCCGTCATGAGGTCACGTGGCACCGCTTGATAACGGACGAGAGCAAGCCGGTGTACAACGAGTTACAATAGAGACATATATATAGAAAAAATGCGTCAGCGAGAACGAGATGGAGGAATATTGCACATTTTATTTAGTTTTCACCTGTTCAGCTGTATTGTATTCGATTATTTATATTCCTATGATAATTTTAGAATGATAATACCTAATTTAGTTGTGTTTATTTCTCTACATTGAATGTTTTGTTTGCGTAGTAATAGTCTTTTTGGTTCTGCTATTTGACGATAGATGGTGTTAATTCAGTAAAGAAAAGACTTTTAGACCACGAAACCAACGGGGCAGTTCTTATAGATACGCAGATATTGTCGTAAGCCTATTTTAATATGCGGCTGGATTTCCGGCCTTTCTGCTGTATTAGTAATTCTTCTTTCAGGCCAGTGAACTTCTCTGTGACATGAGGCGAATATGATCGAACTAGCTAGAACAATTACTGACGTGTAGTATATTTGTATTTAATAATAATTGATAGATTTAGTTACTACTGTTATAATTACCAAATAGACAGTCAGATTAGATTACTGGTTAATTGCACAAAGGACGTCACTGACCATCTGCTTGACATTCTCATTAGTTTACAATACCTGAGGGCAATAGTCAATCAAATAGTAATTCACTTCATTAGCTTTAGTGAACTTCTAAGGTCGCGTACACCCCTATAATAATACAGGGCATTTTTTTTATGACTACCCAAATTTCACGAAAAAAAATCAGCTGCTTCATACATTTTGGTCGAGTAGATATTAAACTCTTGTATGAAACAGCTGATTTGTTTTTCGTGATTTCAGAGTTGGTGCCATAGTGAAAGTTGTTCATATTCATGGGTAGAGCACCCTGTGAAAATTTGGGTATATATGTATGGGTGATACTGATTCTGCTTCATCATCATTCTCCTGCCCTTATCACAATTTATTTGGGGTCGGCGTAACATGTATTTTTCCTCCACACTTCTCTATTAGTCGTCATCTCGGTAGTCACTCCCTTACTAGCCATATCATCTTTCACACAGTTTATCCAACGTGTCTTTGGTCTTCCCCTACTTGTATAGCCATTCAAACTCAAAACTTTCCTTACCACATTTTTCTCGTTCCTCCGCATCTCATGCTCATACCATGACAACTGATTTCCACACAACTTTTCAGTCACTGGTGCCACTTTCAGACTTCCTTTTATGTACTCATTTCTAATTCTATTCATTCGTGTAACACCACACATCCCTCTTAGCATTCTCATCTCAGCTGCATGCAATTGCCTTTAATTTATTCCTTTTGTGGCCTGACATTCTAATCCATACAAGACAGCAGGTCTAACCATTGTTTTATAAGTCTTCCCCTTAAGTTTAAGGGGAATGCGGGAGTCGCAGATTGTTCCCGTGACCTGGCGACATTTCATCCATCCAGATTTAATTCTGTGCTTAAGGCGACGATAGCCGATTTTAATGATTTTAAACTGAAAATCACGTCTAAACGAGTAGTGTTAATGATTTGAAAAAAATATATGTTATATAAGAGCATTTTTTTAATAACTTAATATGTGAATATTTTAAGTTATGTTTATATTACATAGTGTAATTAATTTGTAAAGTTATGTCTAGCACGGATAAAAAACTGAGAATCACGCAAAAACTGTAAAGCGTATTTTTATAAAACCTTCACCATTTTAAAAATAATTTAATTATTAATTTTTAATATACGTGTTTTAATATAATACATTTTGTTTTATATATAATAAATTAATAATACGTCTTATTTGGGGCAGTGCTGCGTGATAGGCAAGTCCTAGTCCAAGTACTGGGTGGACGTAAGTACGACACGTTGCGTGAGCTCAGCACAGAACACGCAAGCTATGTAGTCAAGGCCGTTGGCATGTATCTGCGTCTTAACAGTCCGATCTATTTCGCTGTGTTTGTAATAATATTACCTAGTAAATATAACTTTATCTAAATATAATAATAGTATTTTAAGAAAATAGCTACCTACTTACCAATAATAGAATTATTTATGTTATTGTTATTAACTGTTATGCGAATGTAGTTATTCAGTTTTCATACATAATTTTATTTTTATGCTCTCTATGATTTAGACTTTTAACTTTAAGTAATAGCGATGTATCAAACAATAATTTTTCTGTGCCCTGAAAGAGTCTACAACGGCTCTAAGCCTTTTGTAAACATCTTGTTTTACCTTGTGAAACGCAAATAAATGAATATGACTAATATATAATATTTTGATTACTGCATATCATATGCTCAAATATATATGAAATATAGCTACAGAAATATGAGAATAGCTTATTTTAACCCCACGCTCGCGCTGACGTAAAAATATCGCGGCAGGATTTTATCGCGCACTGGATTTTCAACTCTCGGAGTTAACTCCGAGAGTCGGCTTGGCTTAAGCCGAGCATTGAAAATCCAACAAGTGCATTCCATCGCGTCAAAAAAACACACTGTTGGGTTTTCACTCTCGGCACTAAGCAGTGCGTCGAAAATCCAGTGCGCGAAAAAAGATCGCGGCGGGAAAAAATCACCCGTGCTATCCTGGGGTTATGCAAATGCACCCCAGTAGGTATACCATGTGGTCAACTCTTTACTTGTTCATTTAACAAGTAACTCGTATTTTAGTGCAACACTGATTTCAAAGTTCTTTGTACTCTCTAACGGCCGAACCCAATAACCTATTTTCAGTAAAAGACAGATTGATGGTAGACAGTATAATTATATCTGTCCTTATTTCAGACCAGTAAGATTCCATAATATGTTATAGGTTATTGGGACGTTAAAACCATAGATAGATAGGTTTTTCTATCTCCAGTATGCCAAAACTGGTGATAGATAGGTTATTGGGTTCGGCCGTTAATGACTCAAAAAAGGAGGTTTCTCGATTCATCTGTATGTTTTTCTCACAGAACAGATAAAAGAGGTTTTTCTTATTTAAGAACTGATTTGAATAATAATGTATTTTTCTTTTAAAGGTATATTTTGAAGTAGAGTTGAATTACTCTAAAAAGAAACAACAACATACGTTAAAAAAACACGTCCTTTCATTTCAAGTATAAATAAAATTGTATTCATAAATAAAAATACACAAAAGGAAAAGCCAACTGTTTTTATGCTCACAACAGAAAAAAAAATATCAAATGCTGAAAAATAAATCTCTAAACTAAAAAGATTTCTCACGGGCAGCACGCAGAGTTAAAATAACGACGAAATAGCTGACGTATTTGGGGACTATTCTGTCATCTGCTGTATTTATTATTTTGGAACAAATACCAGGTGAAATTTAATAGATAACTTTTTTGTAAAACTTTGTAGTTGTCCCGAATGTAATGTGACATTGTATCAGTTAACAATAATAAAAAATCTTTAAAAGAAATCAAGTATCTTGACTTAGCACACGAGGTTGTCGACATGTGAAATAATCGCTACGGTTAATGGACTAATAGCGGAGAGCCTCGACCAACACCTCAGGAGGCTCTCATTGCGCGGCTGGGTCAAGGGGTTGATCCAGAAAGCAGTACTCCTGGACACGGCACGCATATTGAGAAGGTTCCTCTCTCTAGAGCCCTGACTACCAGCAGCTTGGCCTCCCTGTTCCTGATGCTGATGCGCTACTATTTTTTATATTTTTAAATGTCTTTTTTATGTTTTTATAAAAATGTTTAGAAATGTTAATTATATGTATAGAAAAAGAACTAGAAGAAAATAAATATTTTACATATTTCAGACAGTATTACAGTCCATATTATCACAAATTATTTAACACTAACACTAATTAACATTAATAACATTTTATAATTACACTACAGACTAGATTAACATAACTAGAGGAGCTCGTGACTAAGTAATAACAACCGCAAGGGTCGATCCCATGAGGTTAAGCTACGCTTCCTGGGGTTGGTCTGTGGATGGGTGACCGTCTTTACTTACCGAGACTCCTCCGTGCCTCGGAAAGCACGTCAAGCCGTTGGTCCCGGCTGTCATTCGTGGATCTTTGACAGTCGTTACAGGTCGACAGATGCCCGAAAGTATGACAACCAGTTTTACTTTACCAAGGGGTATTGTATTACCCAGGTACTGGGTTGTGGAGGTCAGATAGGCAGTCGCTCCATGTAAAATACCGGTATTCAGTTGCATCCGGTTAGACTGGAAGCCGACCCCAACATAGTCGGAAAAAGGCTGGGCAGATTGATTGACTAGGTTAACATAACAATGAGATCAATTATTTATGTTATTCTGTTGTTAGAACTTATATTGCTTTTCAATTTACCTTTTGACCGAGCCACCTAGTTTTCGAAACCATCGGTACCTACTGCATGCGAATATAACGTATCCGCTTTATCAAGTTAAATGTTCAAAATTTATTCTGACGACAGAGATTCGTGTGAATCTTTTCGGTTTTCCTTCATGATTATGGTTACTTAATAGCCATTCTGTCTTCTTTTTGCACGGAGTCTAGAGTATTTTTTTATATATACAATGACATGAATATTTACTTTGTAAAATGTTACATTATTTTAATTACTGTGAATGTGAAGACTATGTGGGTCCTTGTTTTTTTTTTCTCTCAGCTTTAATCATAGTTTGCCAGTTTGAGTAAATTATGCCGCCTACCCAAATGTCCTTTCTATGGTATTGTTCGTCGAATCGTTGAGCTCCTTAACTTTTATGTTGAGCTGTACGATTACTGACAGATGCTTGCACTGACTGGACAGGTCCACTCAATCTGTATGGTTCTTTCCTCAAAAGACCATTTCAGACACCAACCTACATGGTCTTCACATGATCTGACCAAGATTATGTCTGGACTTTAAAAGAGACTTTACCTCTGAGTTTGTCTCGGCCTTTCTTCTCAGAGTAATACGATAGGAAACGCCGGCCTCATCTAGTTTAAAAAAAAAATGTTTGACGTGTAAAAGTGTTTGTATAAACCTACTTACAGAAATAAAATCATTTATCATTTATGCTATAGTTTGGTCATGTTGAGAGGATGAATGAAAGGCGACTAACAAAAGGTACGTACACGGCAGATGTGAGTGGAAACGCGGAGAGGACATATAGTGGACCTTTTGGTGATGTTCTTCAGAAAGATCAGGTGTGTAGTACTCTCAACCGGCGTGCGTGTATGTCCAGATGTATGAATGTAAACGAGGCAAAATGAGTATGTAAGGATCGTAGCAGGTGGCGTTCTGTAGTTTCTGCCTACACCCATGGGAAGAAGGCGTGAGTTTATGTACGTATGTAGTTTTAACTGTTTTTTTTTTATTTACCTTTTTTTCTCTTTCACACCTTACGTATAGCCGACTTCGTAATTGCTTCACCACTTTCGACCATAACTCTTAGTAAACTGAAACTTAACTTAGATTGCTCTATCTCTATCTAACTGTCACATAGTCATATACCTAGACACGAGGGGCAATTCTCGTAATTTTAAAAACATTCACAGTGATCTCAGTCTCAATATGTCAAAAATACCTATAATTTCCCTACATTTTTGACATTTGACTGTCGCTGAGATGAGATTGCGTGATGTGATTGAACGTTTTTAGCTACGGGAATTGGGCTTCTTATCGTTTAATGACCTGCAAGTGATCGAGGGCGACTATACCTCATCTCTTGTCCATTGACTCAGTGTTTATACAGCATCGTTTCTTATCGAATGCTTTTAGAATAACTATCGTGAAAGGTGGAGCTTTTACCGGATGTCATGGAGGAACCGCATGTGGCTATGGGCGCCGGCTTCCCCTCTCCCGGCTCAAAAGCTGCCCACGTTCGACGTCAGAGCACACTGTATTATGTACAGCTTGCAGTAAATGACACTTTTGTTAGAAGCATACGGATGGATAGAATGTACCTACAGCAAAAGGGTAGGATAGATACAGTAAAGCTTAAATAAATCAATAAACTAAACGCTGATTGGTTCATACATTGGTTGCAAATTCAGTAGCCCAAAACTGTTTCGAATTTTAAAAGTTGTAAAGTAGGTCCTTATCTAACCTTTCGATCGGATTACTGACTATTCTGTATAGTATACCCACCCTATCGGGAGAGAGTAGAGTGTACTTTCGACAAACACAAGGCCTTCCCAATTTTGAAACAATTTTTCTTGCAAGCTTTAAGGCGTAAAGGCGTCCGTTTTGTCGATAGTACCTATGTACACTCTCAGTTTTGCAATTGAAAATACTCTACATTAGCAGCGCCCCGCGGTTCCACCCGCGTAAATCTCGAATCCGTAAGGATATCGAGATGAAAAGTATCCTATCTGTGTGCCAAAGGAGATGGAAAACGGTGGGCCCAAATGTAATAAGTTGAGATATGATCTAAAAAATTAGTCATATTTTTTTTATCTTCGAATATCAAAAATCAGCTCAATTCTTAATCTGGAAGCGGAGAATTAGGAGAAATATAGTTATAAGTAATCGATTACAAAATTACAAAAAGAAAACCTTCGCACTACGTAATTAACTCGAGTAAATAAAGGCATTAAATATACTTATATACAATAAAGTGCATTTAATCACATGCCTTAATAAATTAAATATCAATTAATTACTGAAAAACCAATATAATGAATATCGATTTCATATCGATTAAAATCAGTCTTATATTTTTAGTCTATGTCACTGACATGACAGCTGTGAGAACATTGACAGTAGACACTAGACAGTTGCCGACTGCTCTTGCTTGTTCTGTGTTCACTCGTTTCGTGTTTTCCGAATGCGTTTTGAATGCTTTCCAGATTATTTAATTTTTAAAGACCACTGCGTTGTTGTTTACGGATTCTGACCCTGCCTACCTTGTACGATCCTTGCTGTCACACTGGACACCGAAGATCGCTCACACGTTTGACTTGGAATTGTTATTTTGGATTTTACCGCCGCCTTGTGGATTGGATATTGTTGAAACTATGGATCGCTGTGTGAATTGAAGGATAGCAACTAGTCACTGCAATACACTAGGCCGACGACCCTTAGACGAAATATAATAAACATTAGCGTTTAAAGAACATCTTTAGCACTTCAGGAATCAGTTGTTAGTAAGAGATTGTGACATAACCAAGACATAACCTTACTTTAGCACTTCAGGAATCAGTTGTTAGTAAGAGATTGTGACGTAACCAAGACATAACCTTACTTTAGCACTTCAGGAATCAGTTGTTAGTAAGAGATTGTGACGTAACCAAGACATAACCTTACTTTAGCACTTCAGGAATCAGTTGTTAGTAAGAGATTGTGACGTAACCAAGACATAACCTTACTTTTATTACTTATTTTATATTTTCTAACAGCTCGGCTCTCAGATTGTGACATAACCAAGACATAACCTTACTTTTATTACTTATTTTATATTTTCTAACAGCTCGGCTCTCAGATTGTGACGTAACCAAGACATAACCTTACTTTTATTACTTATTTTATATTTTCTAATAGCTCGGCTCTCAGATTGTGACATAACCAAGACATAACCTTACTTTTATTACTTATTTTATATTTTCTAATAGCTCGGCTCTCAGATTGTGACATAACCAAGACATAACCTTACTTTTATTACTTATTTTATATTTTCTAACAGCTCGGCTCTCAGATTGTGACATAACCAAGACATAACCTTACTTTTATTACTTATTTTATATTTTCTAACAGCTCGGCTCTCAGATTGTGACGTAACCAAGACATAACCTTACTTTTATTACTTATTTTATATTTTCTAATAGCTCGGCTCTCAGATTGTGACATAACCAAGACATAACCTTACTTTTATTACTTATTTTATATTTTCTAATAGCTCGGCTCTCAGATTGTGACATAACCAAGACATAACCTTACTTTTATTACTTATTTTATATTTTCTAACAGCTCGGCTCTCAGATTGTGACGTAACCAAGACATAACCTTACTTTTATTACTTATTTTATATTTTCTAATAGCTCGGCTCTCAGATTGTGACATAACCAAGACATAACCTTACTTTTATTACTTATTTTATATTTTCTAATAGCTCGGCTCTCAGATTGTGACATAACCAAGACATAACCTTACTTTTATTACTTATTTTATATTTTCTAATAGCTCGGCTCTCAGATTGTGACATAACCAAGACATAACCTTACTTTTATTACTTATTTTATATTTTCTAACAGCTCGGCTCTCAGATTGTGACGTAACCAAGACATAACCTTACTTTTATTACTTATTTTATATTTTCTAATAGCTCGGCTCTCAGATTGTGACATAACCAAGACATAACCTTACTTTTATTACTTATTTTATATTTTCTAATAGCTCGGCTCTCAGATTGTGACATAACCAAGACATAACCTTACTTTTATTACTTATTTTATATTTTCTAATAGCTCGGCTCTCAGATTGTGACATAACCAAGACATAACCTTACTTTTATTACTTATTTTATATTTTCTAATAGCTCGGCTCTCAGATTGTGACATAACCAAGACATAACCTTACTTTTATTACTTATTTTATATTTTCTAATAGCTCGGCTCTCAGATTGTGACATAACCAAGACATAACCTTACTTTTATTACTTATTTTATATTTTCTAACAGCTCGGCTCTCAGATTGTGACGTAACCAAGACATAACCTTACTTTTATTACTTATTTTATATTTTCTAATAGCTCGGCTCTCAGATTGTGACATAACCAAGACATAACCTTACTTTTATTACTTATTTTATATTTTCTAATAGCTCGGCTCTCAGATTGTCAAAACTTACAGAATTTTCAGCGAGGGACTCATAAGTTTAAATCTATTAATTCACACCAATTTCATCTCGTTACATTTAGGCCCAAGGTTGTATGTAGGTAATCGTTTCCGTCTCCTTTCATCCAATTCCGTTCAGCAGTTTTTGCGGGAAAGAGTAGTTAACAAACAAACTTCCATCCATCCTCACAAACTTTCGCGTTTATAATATCAATAGGATTAGTATCCTACTAATATCATATTACTCCTACTAATCAACCCCACTAATCCAGTAGGATTAGTAGAATTATTTTGGTAAGCTTTTCACTGCAAACACATCGCATTTACTGGGGCTGTTTTTGACACAACACAGTGCATGGTAAAATAATTACCAAGATAATCAATCTTGAGCTTATTACTTCTTCAATGCTATCAAAAGATTTAATTCTGTATATTTTTCTTATTAAACCAAATGTAGAATAATGTCAACAAAAAAATAAATTACTCTCCTCAAAAATGAATGTGTCCAACAAAATGTGGTTTTATACATGGCGGCTCGCAAAAAGTAAAATGTAGGTAGTGAGTGAATTTTAATTAAGCTTCATTACTGGGAAAAAGGAATATACAGATAGCATGTTAATTATTCCGCTGTTATTTATTGTATCTGTAATTCTCATATTTCATCTACATATTCTGTTGTAAATAATCTCACCGGAATAATGTTACATTCCAAAAAGTAAGTAATTAGTCCGTCTAAACGAAGAATATTGTCCCATTTACCTCAGCACAGCGCTCAAATACAACCACTCACCAAACTTGTAAAATACAAAACATGTTTTTGAACTTTTCAACAACATGTTTTGAATCCGTACGATAAACTTTTCCGCCGAAACCCTCAAGTTTGCAATGTAAGTAATCCTATAAGTGTGATGTTCCGACCGCTCTGCAATTTTCCGCGTCACTGTACCGAGATCCAAGACTTCCATCTTGCAAGTCCCAAGTTGGAATATCTTTTACATTTTCTACACGATATATCTTTATAAAATTAGACTATCTGTCCCCGTCTGGAAATTGTGGGATAGGTAAAGATTTCGATAGTCGAAAAGACCATTTCTTACATCGTGAGGAAACCGGCATGTCCTATACTCGTAAACATTCGAAGACATGTGACATCCGCCAACCCGCACTGGGCCCGCGTGGTGGATTACGGCCCACTCCCTCTCACAGAGAGGAGGCCTGTGTCTCAGTAGTGGGAACGTTATAGGCTGATTATGATGAAAGTGTATTGACTGTTTAGTTCCACTAAGAAAGACTACTATGAAGTCTTATGGTCTATCAAGATAACAACAAAACATTTACCCAAAATAATGACAACGGATGGAGACTTCTAAAACTAAACTTAATAGTAAAGTTTGTATAGGTGGAATATGTTCCACCGAGATGTAGGTACTTTACAAACACGTTTGTCAGACCTGCCTGTTTAAGATTGACGCAAAATAAGTTAGAATGGTAGAAAAGAAGAAGCTTATTGCAGCAGCAGAGAATTATGATGATACGTAATTATTGACAAGGAGCACAAGCAAAATCTACAAATAAATTAAATTAAATTGACTGTTTATAATGTACAAACAAAACAGCTTTTTACTAAGTGCATATGAAAGTACATATATAGGGTGGCAGGGACATCGACGCGAATCCGGTTACCATGAATTCAGTACATGATTCTGAACCTCCCTGCGTTGAAATTTTTCGACAAATTCATGTACTGAATCTATGGTAACCGGATTTGCATCGATGTCCCTGCAACCCTGTATACGGTACTTATAACAAAAATTTATTTTTTAATTTTTGTCTGTCTGTCGGTCTATCTGTCTGTTTGTTCCGGCTAATCTCCGAAACGGCTCGACCGATTTTGGCGGGACTTCCACTGGCAAATATCTGATGTTATAAGGAGTAATTTAAGCTACTTGTATTGTAGAAAAATAATTAGGGTTACGCGTAAAAAAATTAAAACCCATGAAATTGTTAACAAAATCCGATTCAAATAGGGAAGTATTGACATCCACGCGGGCGAAGCCGCGGGCAACAGCTAGCTTTAAAACAAAACTCAAATATTACAATAAGCTCACTGAAAGCTTAAGCCTCAATAACCTAATAAATATTAAAGAAATCAATACATATTAACATCAATGTGATCGGCCTCCATTTTTTCTTTTTTCAAAAAAAAAAGAAAAGCCTTATCGGATTCCACAATCGAGAGGCATTAAATTAAATTGATTCCTGCAATACACTTAGGCGTAAAGAATATTCAATATTCCATAATCGAGAATTGGAATTGTACTGTAAAAACGATACAATATAATTAATTGCGGATAGGGTTGCCACTATAAAAATGATTGCCTAATTTTGTTTTTGATTAAAGTGGAAGCCCACTTTAATCAATTTTCATGTTATCAGTTTTCATTTAAGCACATGAAAGCCGGATTTACATTACGAAACTAGTGGCGCAAACTTAGTTATTCATTGATAGTTTCACGTATAAATAGATTCATTGAAAGTTTCACGTGTAAATAGATTCATTAATAGTTTCACGTGTAAATAATTATCTGTTTTATGTATTTTTCGGTATTATGTATTCATGTTCAGCGCAATATAAGTACCTAATGACTAGTAAGTTTAATAATAATTCTTTCAAGACGTCATTTTTGTTATTCTTGTGTGTATTGTATTTCATATATTAATAATTCCTTGTTACCATTGTGCAGGGAGCCAACCACCACCTCTTAAAGCAGTATTATTTTAATGTTACTTCAGTGTGAGAAAGAGATGGAGCTATACAGGACGTCTAGCTCCATCTCTTTCCCACACTGAAGTAAGATTAAAATAATAGGTACTGCTTTAAGAGGTGGTGGTCTAGCTCCTGATGTCTTAAGCTACGTCCACATTAGTTTCAAAAATTGTAATATTTCTACTATGGTAGTCACTTTTGTGTGTATCGAGGCATAATCAAACACAAAGGATCGTACGTTGAAATGTCACTAATGTAGACGTGACTTTATGTTTTCAACTGTATCAACATGGTTTAATTTTAAAAAGTAATTTTTTATCAGTCAAGAGATAGAAAAAATCAATTTATATAATCCCTCATTGCTGGAAGAATATCTTGAAACGAGCCTTTGATCTATCTTTACAAATAAATAAAATTGAAACATCTCTTTGTAATGTCAAAATAACAACTGCTTACTAAATCCAGAAGAAAGTATATACGGTACTTACTCGTATAACAAAAAGTAATTTTTATATTTTTTTGTCTGTTTGTTCCGGGTATTCTCCGAAATGGCTCGACCGATTTTGACGGAAATTTTACATGCAGATAGCTGATGTTACGAGGAGTAACTTAGGCTACGTTAATTTTATAAAAATAATTGGGGTTCCGCGCAAAAAAAAATTAAAACCCATGAAATTGTGAACAAAAAGTCGGATTCGAAAAATTCTTTTCGCATTTGATAGCTTAATTCTCGAGGATAGTTATAGACTATTTATTTAACATCACGCTAAGCCCATTTGGTAGCCCAATGCTTGAAGATAGTTATAGGCTATTTAACATCACGCTAAGACCATCAGGAGCCGAGCAAAAAGAAAAAGTCGGAAAGAAGACTAAGCGAAAATGAAGTAATAGCGCGGGCGGGCGATTCAACGCGACGGTTTTATTAAAATGTGGCTCTTATTTTAGTATATTGTGTATCTTACGATATCCAATCCACGCAAACGAAGTCGTGGGGCACAGCTAGTACTAAAATAACACCCACATATAAAAAAAAATTATAAAAGTCCCTCGTCCCCCGAACCGTCGCGTTGCATCGCCCGCCCGCGCTATTACTTCGTTTTCGCTTAATGTTCTTTATGACTTTTTTCTTTCTGCTCGGCTCCTAAAGGTCATAGCGTGATGTTAAATAGCCTATATCTTCAAGAATTTGGCTACCAAATGCAAAAAGAATGTTTCAAATCCGACTTTTTGTTCATAATTCTGAGTTTTTTCTTTCTGCTCGGCTCCTAAGGGTCGTAGCATGATGTTAAATAACCTATAACTGTATTCGAGAATTAAGCTACCAAATGCAAAACGAACTTTTCAAATCCGACTTTTTGTTCATAATTCTGAGTTTTTTCTTCCTGCTCGGCTCCTAAAGGTCGTAGCGTGATGTTAAATAGCCTATATCTGTCTTCGAGAATTGGGCTACCAAATGCAAAAAGAATGTTTCAAATCCGACTTTTTGTTCATAATTCTGAGTTTTTTCTTCTTGCTCGGCTCATAAGGGTCGTAGCGTGATGTTAAATAGCCTATATCTGTCTTCGAGAATTGGGCTACCAAATGCAAAAAGAATTTTTCAAATCCAACTTTCAGTTCATAATTTCATGGGTTTTACTTTTTTTACGCGGAACCCTAATTATTTTTCTAAAATAAAAGTAGCCTAAGTTACTTGCAGTTACATCAGCTATCTGCCAGTGAAAATCGGTCCAGCTGTTTCGGAGATTAGCCGGAACAAACAGACAGACAAACAGACAGACAGACAAAAATGTTAAAAATTGCTTTTTTGTTATAAGAACCTTATACTTTCCTACGGATTTAGTAAAAAGTTGTTATTTTGACATTACAAACAGACACTTCAATTTTATTTATTTGTATCGATATTATGTATCTTACAACTTCCACGCGAACGAAGTCGCGGGGTACAGCTAGCACATAATATAATTACTTCTCCTGACTGATACATCAACGCTTAGCCAAAACTACTGGAACTAGGAACGTTAAATTTTGCACACGGGTTGCTTTCATAATGTTGGGGAGCACTAAGAAAGGGGGGGTTTTGTTTGTATGAAAAGTCTTATTGCTTAATAAACTTGAAACTTGGCACGAATACTTACTTATCTTAGTAAATTATGAAGTTAGTAATTTTTTCTTTTTCTAAATTACACCTTTTTTTTTGTGGATGGGAAATCATCAAATAATAATAATAAATAAATCATTTATTTTGGACCAAAAATGTTTTACATTAATGTAAACCCACCAAACTGCGAAACAGTTTGTCGGCGGGATTAGCGCTCGTTTTAATCAGCACATTTGGTTCACATGCAATCTAATGAAGAAATACAATAAACAAATTAAGAAAAAAAAAATTTGCTTAAAAAAAAGTGGGTACACGGGTACATACAGATAGTCATGTGGCAGCGCGGCCCGCCGCCGGCACACGCGCCGGTCGGCGGGCCGTGCTGTCACAATGATTGGGTATTCAGAATTTGTAGGTCCACTTTACGATAATAAACATACTCATAAATGCTATTAAAATACCCCTAGCATCTCAGGTGCGCACGACTTCATTATTAAACCTTAAACATGCATCTACAGACGCCAGCACATCAAGCCACCCGAAACCGTCAAATTTTTCCAACCAACCCCGAACTTA
This sequence comes from Fissipunctia ypsillon, assembly GCA_947568875.1. Classification (NCBI taxonomy): domain Eukaryota; kingdom Metazoa; phylum Arthropoda; class Insecta; order Lepidoptera; family Noctuidae; genus Fissipunctia; species Fissipunctia ypsillon. The sequence continues at coordinate 8,325,210 of OX387664.1, read as the reverse complement.
ATGCTTTAACAATAAAGTCGAAAATCTATTAAAGACACCCGACAGATTATAGTAGCTTGACGTGCTGGCATCCATACATAATTAAAATTTAAAATCACATAATTTAGATTTAAATTTAAACTCAACTTGTATAATCAGTACAGCAACAACTTAGTGGGAGTTTTCACATCTTTCGACAACTTCATCAAGGAGCATAGTTTTTAATTTATTTTTTAATGTATATTTACATATTCTAGCATTATCTTTTCTTAGCCAATCGAGATTATTGAAGAGTGTAGGGGTCAAGTACTTGTTGGTTCTTTTGCCATAGTAATTTCTTACCGGTGGTCACACTAGTTTACGTTCTCTAACGCTTCTAGTATTATATCTATTTTGTACATATACTTTGAATTGTTCATTATAAAATTGTTCTAGAACCAGCAAGTACCTGACCTTCTCATGTACAGGAAGCACCTTACATACAACAAAAAGTTCTTCATAATTTTCTTTGCATTTAAGTTTTGTTTTTGGGTTGACAAGGTATTTCATAAAACGAATTTGCAGCGATTTAATACTGTTAAGATAGGTTTTAAATGTACGACCATACGTGCTCAATCCATAGCTTAGCAATGACTCGGCAAGCGCAAAATAAATGACTCTCAGCGTTTTCCTGCTCAACGGTGCCTTTAGGATATAAAACTTACTCAACACTGCCCTAAGCCTTGTACACACTGTGTCAACCTGTGTCTTCCAATTCATGTTGCGGTCTACCCACAGACCCAGATACTTAAACTTACTGACATAATCCAGCTGCTGACAAACACAATTGACATTTTTTACGTGCATGCACTCATACGTGTGACCCACGATACCCATATCCAAGCTCTTGACATTTTTCGCTACCAGGTTGTGCGGTGAGTGCAGATGCATCACTTTTGTCTTACTTAGGTTAAGTATGATACCATTATCGTGCGCCCACCGGGTGATATTATCGAAGTCAGCCTGCAGCACAGCCCTGACCTCTTGTATATTCTTAGAGGAGTACATAAGGCACATGTCGTCCGCGTACATATACACCCGGCAGTTCCTTACCACATTACTGACGCTATTGACATGCATGACATAGCCAACCGGTCCATAGACTGAACCAGTCGGAACACCAAGCTGTACTGTCGCTTCTTTACCAGCAACACCAGAAATGCAGGTCTGTAGGGTTCTGCCACTCAGGTAACTCCGGAACCACCTGTTTGCAGGGCCTCTAATCCCGCACTCATCCATGGCCTGCAAAAACACCTCATGATCCAAGGTATCGAACGCCTTTTTATAGTCAATGAACAGCGCCAGGATCTGATGGCCCTGGTCGAGACTACTGTTCATATCTTCGGAAAACTGTGATAGTGCTGTTACGGTGCTGCGACCCCGTCTAAAACCGTGCTGTGCATCCGCTAATATACAATTTTTTTCTAAGAATTCGCTAACCTGGCCGACTACTATCTTTTCAACTATTTTATTAATAACTGACAAGACAGCAATCGGTCTGTAGTTAGCGTAATCTGAGTGCGCTTCTTGCTTGTAGATGGGCCTTATTAAAGCTTTTTTAAGTTGGTGAGGATATTCCCCTTTCGATAAACACAGGTTAACAAAGTGCGACAAGACCGGTGAGATTTTACTCTTAATGATTTTTATGTCTATAACTCGAATACAGTCAGCGCCTGGCGCCTTATCACTGCTCAGCTGATCGATGACTTTACACACTGTGTCGCTAGTTACTGGTTTAAAGCGAAACGTTACATCACTTGCCTTAACATACTCACTTCTGTCCAATAACTTAACATTACAATTATGTTTAATAGCAATAATCTCGTTAGTAAATGTATCTGCAAATTGACTACATACATTATACATTGTGTCTTTATCTCCAAAGTATCTTTTAACAATATCATCTATATTTGCTTTTTTCCTACCTGTCCAGCTATTAATTTTGTCCCAGATTTTTTTTGGGTCTCCATTACAATTTTTAATCTCTTCCTGCCGAAACCTATTTCTTGCTTTAAATATTAACTTGTTTACCCTATTTATAAATCGAGTGTATTCTAGTCTTTTCGTATTATTGTTAGGTGTTTCTTTCCAATCCCTAAATAACCTGTCCCTACGCATCAACATTTTATTTACATATATCTCTGCTTATCCACGGTTGTGTAATCCGTCGTTTAATCTTTGGCATTAAAGCCTTGCTTCTCCTATATATATCGTTGAAAATATTTTGTAACTTACAATACACAGTTAACGGACAGTCAATATACAACAGTTGAGACCAATCATAATCGGCGATGTGCTTAGCTACTAGCTTATTATTAATCACATACCGAGTGTCCGAGTTCTCACTATCAGTGCAGGATTGCGTCGCATGTAACGGTACCGAGACTCCAACCACGTGATGATCCGACATGAAGCAGTCAATAACAAACGAGTGGCAGTCTCGCAGTTGTCTTGCTCGCACCCAAACATGATCGATACACGACACTTCTCTTACACCCGCGACGATAGCTTCTCGCGTCACTTCCGTAACTGGTATTACGCACTGTAGGCCTAGTCCACACAGGCAGTCCATATATTTTGACACGTGTTGACTTTCACTCACTCCTAACAGATTTATGTTGACGTCACCTAACAAGATAATTTCCTCGATCGTTGGAATCTTCTTGATTATCCTCGATTTCGTCAACGAATAACAATCTATTCGTTTTTGGTGGTCTGTAGACTGCGATTATATTTATAGTTGAGTGGTTAACAGTGAGTTTACCATGAAGTCCTTCCAGTGAACTCGTTAGGGTCTTGCTCGCATTGAACATAAGACATTCCTTAGCATAAATAAGCACACCTCCTACTCTTGTATTTTCCCTTGTATTTGCAAATAGATTATACCCTTCTATGTGGTATAATGATAATTCGTTTTCCTTAATGTTAATCTCTGTCAGCAATAGCATTCCTATCTCTTCAGAAAAATTTTTTACAAAAATCTGCAATTGATTAAAGTTTTTTCTAATCGATCGAATATTTAAGTGTGCTATATGTAAATGTTTATTGTTGCTAGATGTACTCTGTGCCCAGGTGTTCACATTTTTAAATCTGGTAAATTGACATTCCAATGTGATAATTGCATCGAAACGATCAACTTTTATTTGCAGATGTCAGTTTAGCTCGCAGTGTTTACTTCGCACTATGTGTGCGTGAGGCATGTACATACGTACCAACAGCAACATCTAGCTAGTCGCCGTATTTACATAGCTCTCTATGAATCGTTCAATGTCACGTTCACTCCTAATTGACATTATTTTCTTTTGTTCGTCACTCTTTCTTATGAGTATTTTTCCATCCTGTACCCATATGTACTTGTATGTTTTCTTAAGCTGGTTTTTAGTGAACCATAGAAGGTTCCTCTTATATCTTGTGAGATTCTCATTTATATAAATACGGTTGCCATTATTTGTACCATAGATTTCGCCATTAGTCAACCGTTTTTTCCGACTCTCAATCCACTTATCACGAGCCTCTTTTGTTCTCAGCGTTACAACTACTGGCAGCGGTCTGGTTTTTCACGGCCTACCCTCTCTGCGTACTCAATCTGACTAACATCCATCTTGGAGCTTGTCAGCAACCTGAACTATTATTTTTGCCACATCCTCACCTTCTTTTTTTTCCAATCCCGCTAACTCCACCTTCTTCCCCTTGTCTTTCTCTTCCAGCTCGTTCACATGTTCTTCTAGTGATTTATTGCACTTTTCCAAGTATGCATTCATGTTTTCTAAGGATTTTATTTTTGTTTCGGTTGATTTCTGGTACTCCATCAGATTATCATACTTTTCTGATACGAAATCGACCAGATCGGCCAGCTCACTCAACTTTTTTTTCCATTTTGTACACCACATCCATTTTCCTGTTCATAGCAGCTAGGGTCACTGCAATATCCGGTTCTTCAACCCTAGGCGAACTAGGCTGTGATCCAGGCATAGAAACGCAAACCTCACATTTTTCATTTTTGAAGGTAGCTTTCGTGACGCACTTCTTATGGAAGACTGCTTCACATGAGCCTTTGCAGTTACTAGTCTCATCCTTCGCGATCGACACAAACTTATTACATTTCTTACACTTCACCATTATTAATGTTAATGCGATATTACACCGTCTTTTAGATACTTTTGTGCTTTTTATGTATTTGACTTAGGTGGATCGGCGAAACACAGCCGTACGCCAAGCGCGCGCGCACGAAACTGAAAATGACTTCTCCCGCTCTGGGCGGAGCGGGAGGGCGTGTCAGACTTTTACTGACTAAAACCCACCCGTGTTCCTTCTGTTGCCTGTGCCGGGGCCACGGTAACTCTTTCGAACATCCCGCAACCCTAGCTGTCATCGGCCCTAGCGGACCCCCTCAATAGTGCTGACATCTCTTTGAGGCGCGCGTGGAACACAACGCGCCGTCGACTCGGGCTTGGTCCTTACCGGACGGCGAGCTACCCATTGCTCGCCGTCCGCAAGCCCGCGCCTACGGTGGCCGGGAATCGGCTGTCAATTCCCGACGCCCAGGGCGTCTCCTGCGGCGACTAGGGGCGTGAGGGCGCAAATATTGCCTCTCCCTCACGCGTTCCGCCTCCTCCTTCGCGAGCATTACTGCTTCGCAGAAGGAGGTAATGGCTTCCCATGTACTCTCGCCCCGTACCATGGCCTGGACCAGGGCCGGACGCGAGAGATCGCCGCCGCCGATCGCTTCCGCGAGGACACGGCGGTGCTCTGCCCAAGCCGGGCAGACCTCCACCGTATGCTCCACCGTGTCCTCCGGGCGATCCGCACAGTAGTGACACCCGGGCGTTTCCTCCCGCCTTATCCGGAACAGGTACCTCCCGAAGCACCCGTGTCCGGTGAGGACCTGCGTCAGGCGGAAGGTGAGGACGCCGTGGCGCCTCTCCAGCCACTCCTCAAAGAGGGGACTTATCGCCGCATTGTGGCGTGCCCAGCGCTGGGTTGCGACAATCGCACTCTCCATGCCGCCATGAGATCCTGCCGGAGCTCTGTCCGCCGTGCCGCGATTTCTCGCGGCAACGGAGTTACGCCCCGGCGTCCTGCCTCCTCGCGCCACTCCCACATGTGCGCGAGGATTCTAAATTACACCCTAAAGGGGGATTGGAGGGTGTCAAGTTTGTATGGAAGAATTTTAACGCGCGGTCAGATTAACTCGAAACTCAGTATTTAAATAAAGAATAACGTGTATCAGAGTTTTTTGAAAATCTACCCCTAACTGGGTACTAAAGTACGAAATCCACACGAAAGAAGTCGGGGGGGAAGTGCTAGTGTCTGACACTTTCTGAGTTGGCTAATTGGACAGCTAAGACCGCCTCATTGGTCTAGCGGTCGCTAATGCTACTGCTGAGGTTGAGGTTTTCTCAGTAGCAGTCTGGATTTGTGCCTGGTTGATGGCAATAGACTCGCCTCATATTACACGGGACTTAAACATAACTGGCGAAATGTGCACCTCTGCCTAACTCTTCGGGGAATACAGGCCTTTTTTTTTTTTTGTGGATGGGAAATCATCAAATGACTTCTCCCGCTCTGGGCGGAGCGGGAGGGCGTGTCAGACTTTTACTGACTAAAACCCACCCGTGTTCCTTCTGTTGCCTGTGCCGGGGCCACGGTAACTCTTTCGAACATCCCGCAACCCTAGCTGGCATCGGCCCTAGCGGACCCCGTCAATAGTGCTGACATCTCTTTGAGGCGCGCGTGGAACACGACGCGCCGTCGACTCGGGCTTGGTCCTTACCGGACGGCGAGCTACCCATTGCTTGCCGTCCGCAAGCCCGCGCCTACGGCGGCCGGGAATCAGCTGCCAATTCCCGACGCCCAGGGCGTCTCCTGCGACGACTAGGGGCGTGAGGGTGCAAAGCTTGCCTCTCCCTCACGCGTCCCGCCTCCTCCTTCACGAGCATTACTGCTTCGCAGAAGGAGGTAATGGCTTCCCATGCACTCTCGCTCCGTACCATGGCCTGGACCAGGGCCGGACGCGAGAGATCGCCGCCGCCGATGGGGAATACAGGCCTGATGTTACGTTATGTTAAAAATAAGATTATTTCAGTCTGACAACCCTACTGGCGCCACACCTCAGGCAATGGCGATAAAATTCGCGCGATATTATCGATATAATAAATACGGTTAATTGATGTAGGCGATTACTTTTAGTGGTAGATACCGTACCTATTTCACTGTACAAAATAAACGTAATTAGGGGTGGTCAACCACTCTTTCCAATACATATATACATACATAACATGGTATCAAAATATTGTGTGATTTTCCCCATATACAAATTCGTTTACATAAAATTATAGATTTTAGTAGTGTCAAACAGATGTTTTCAAGCTATTAAGGACTTTCACGCCTTGGAGAACTGTGTTGAAGCTTAAAGATTACACGGACACTATACACAGTGGAATTTAGAAACGAAGTAATATCTGTGTGTATTCTTGGCTAAACTAAGAGCTTTTCAATACGAGTTGTCAAGCTATTAAGGACTTTCACGCCTTGGAGAACTGTGCTGAAGCTTACAGATTACACGGACACTATAATACTCACTGGAACTTGGAAATAAAGGAAGATCTGTGTGTATTCTTGACTAAACTACAAGCTTTTCAATTCGATCTCATGACTCCTATAAGCAGATTCGGTCCTGAATTCATTTATAACACCTACGAAAACGAAAATATGCCCAGAATGTGTACGGCCCAAAGCATCAAGTTATCAAACAAGTTTTAACTAACTCTTTAAAATCTAATGCAATTAATTATACTACGCTGACTTCGTAAAAGGTTACACATTTAATTTTTGTAATCACATTAATATTATGCGCGGGCCTCCAAAGGAACGCAAAATTAAAATATTTTTCGAACAGGCACCACTTCAAACGAATTGCTTAGAGATCATGAAGCTAAAATATGGCGAAAATTACTCCTGATTACGTTGATAAATTATTTTCGTATGTACTGAAGTTCATTTCAATGATATGTACTACTTGGAAGACAATGTATATGTTGGGATTTTACTTTGTCTACAGCAATCTATGATATTTGTTATTGGCTTGAAAAAAGATGTTAAAGCTCACGCTCATAATAAACTTAGGTATCTTTATTTTTTGGGGATAAAACCCCCGGGGAGTATGGGATTTTACCTCACTAAAACCACCCCGGTGGTCACCATCTGCACATGGAAGGGGGCACTGTTACCTCTCAAAAGACCGATCCGAAAACGCCTCTGTGCGACGCCTGTTAGGGCATGTCCCTGGGGAGATTAAAGAGGTCTCCCCAAAACCTAACTGTGCACAAGTGTAAGGCAGCACGTGACTACTCAATGGGCAGACAGAGTCCCCACTCTGAGCACCCGCGACCCAAATTGCTGCCTGTGAAATTTCAGCGTGTTAGGCGTCGAGGCGGTTGCTACCCCGACACCTTCTTCTCCGAGCAGGACCAGCCCTCTCACGATCCCGCTCGGCAGCCTCCTTCTGGACCATCCAAACCTAGGTACCTAGATAATAATTTGTTTTGATAATAAAATGTCGGACATATTCAAGTGAATGACAAGACTAGTACAGCATCTATACAACTATACATACTACATATGTACAATTAAATAGAACTGAAGTGTCTGTTTGTAATGTCAAAATAACAGCGGTTTACTAAATGCATATGAAAGTACATACGGTACTTATAACAAAAACATAATTTTTTAAACATTTTTGACTGTCTGTGTGTCTATCGGTCTGTCTGTTTATCTGTCTGTTTGATTGTTCCGGCTAATCTCCGAAACGGCTCAATTGATTTTGACGGGACTTTCACTGGCAGATAGCAAAACCCATGAAATTGTGAACAAAATCCGATTCAAATAGGGAAGTATTGTCATCCACGCGGGTGAAGTCGCGGGCAACAGCTATTCCTTAATAAAATTAATCGAGCCGTCCGTTATGTCGATTTTAAATAAATATTACTGGATGATTTATTACAGTCAGTCTCTTCAAAGTGAGAGTGAACAGGCTTCTTCTGGGTAAGCTCGCTCCATCGTCGACTTTGTCTCTGTCATCTCTGACCTAGACTAGAGTCAAGAGCAAACCTATCTCAAATAAAAAAAAAAGTCACAATTAGCTAACGACTACGTATGTAAAATTCAAATTCAAATTAATTTATTTGCTAGAATGTAGGTACAAATCAAGAACTTAAGACTATCGTGGTCCAATTACAATCAACCATTACTTAAGGTATGCAAATGTGTCATATGAACATTTAATTTATTAAATAATAAAACAAAACTACCGTTTGTAATAATAATATCGTATAATCTTGTGGAGCACAACGTAACGTGCTTATTTTCTGCATTTTCTTTCTAAAATAAAATAAATAACTAAACAAACGATGAGGGCGCCACTGCGCGCGCGGTGTCGTCTTAAATATACACATTTACATAAACTCACGCTTTCTTCAGCATAAATGTTTACATTATGTAAACTAAACAAGTACCTTTAACTAACTATTTACTTATGTCCCAAAGATTTCTCAAACACACTAATTTCTTTATCGCACTCTATCTGCTCTTCTCTTCTTGATGTCGGTTTAAAACGCCAAAATAAGACGCCTGATTTGCGGTCCAACATTTTTTACATATCTAATTTAATTTCAGATTTTCTGTTGAGCTCATGTTAAATTCATTCGCGATCAACTTGGAACACTTCGCTCTACCATTACTTTCTCTGAAATACCTTTTTTTTCGTAAATGGCGTACTGTAAGTACACACATTCATTATTAAACTATGTTTGGACTCGAACTAAAATAATAAGGTTTTTGTAAAAACAGCAAAGAGATCCGAACGAAATTACATTTGGGATTTGTACAGTGTTTATTTACCTATAAATAAGTATGGTCATAATATCTATGTTTTCTTCTATTAAACCTTCGTATGTGAACGTATACGAGACACAATAATCCGACGACGTCCGCATGGACATAAAAATATCGAGGCGGGATTTTATCGTGCACTAGATTTTTAACTCTCGGTGTTGAGCCGAGTGTTGAGAATCCAACAGAGTGCATTCCAACACGTCGAAAAAACACACTGTTGGATTTTCAACTCTCGGCGCTAAGCAAAGCGTTGAAAATCCAGTGCGCGAAAAAAAATCGCCGCGTAATTTTTGCGTCCGTGCGAACGTCGGCTGACTTTTTAACTGTTTCTGTAATTATATAATAAATAATACGAGTGATTAACTCAAAATGATTATTTTATTTTATCATATTTGTATTCCCTTCTAGAATACATTGAAGTTTGCCTTTAGAGGCAAGGCTTCATTATAAGGTTCGTGAGAAAGGTCCAGTATTTACTTTGCCTAACTGAAATAGAACTGCGGGTTGATTGCGTAACACACTTACAGTAGCAATGGCTTTCATTTTGACAGTTCAACAACATTCACTGCGTTATTTACGTTGTTGAACAGACAATTTTTTCAAACATAATGAAGCAATGGATTAGTAATATCCTTCAAAATCATTCAGATTGTGATTGTTAGTGTGTTACGCAATTAGGGTGCTGCTTTAAGATTCCAACTACATACCTACACAATAATTCCGCAAAATTTCTAGTATCAGTTTACCGGCTTTCATATCCTCGGTCCACGGCACTGAGAAATTAATCAGGAAAATCCTAGCCTCCACACTGATTAATTTTGATGTGCCATGCTTCACCGAGGCTATGGATGCCTGGAGACTCGCTTGCCCGAATTCAGATCCACTCGACAATCCATCTTCCCAGAGTCGGTGGGATGAGCCGCTTTGTAGAGTAGTACAGAACAATTTACTAAACACGTCTGCTGCTACTGCGGAGCGTGCGCGCCTGCTGGCTGTGGGTAAGTGGGAGTCGGGTCTGTAGCTGCATGCACTACCGTCGTCGAACATAGGCACTTTGTTCGACGACACTACTTTCCGCCTCGCTGCTTCCCTGCGACTAGGAGGCCCTTGTTGTTCTTTTCATCGCTGTCACTGTGGCGAAGTTGTCAACAGCCTCGGACACCACGGCTTGTCTTGCAGCCGAAGTGCGGGTTGCATAGCGCGGCACGCGAACATTAATGACATCATCCGACGAGCCCTTGTCACCATCGGCGTTCCAGCTGTATTAGTACCTAATGGCTTGGCACGCGACGATGGCAAGAGACCGGACGGCATGTCTTTATTTCCATGGAAGGTGGATAGGGCTGTAGTGTGGGACCTTCTTGGCTCGGCGTGCTGTGCTGGCGCTGCTGCTGCGACTGTGGAAAACCTTAAGCGGCGTAATTATATTTTTGAGCCGTTTGGGGTTGAAACCCTCGGGCCGAGCGCAGGTTTGTTTAACAAAATCTCCAAACGGCTAGTTAACACTTCTCGTAACCCAAGGGCCGGCGTTTACCTTGGCCAGAGGCTAAGCATTGCCATACAACGTGGCAATGCCGCCAGTCTCTTGGGTACATTACAAGTCGACAGCGATGCGGAGGAATTTTTCGACGCAATATTTTAGTTTGTGAATAGTTTTAGTTAAGTTAGGATATAATTTTGTAATTTTATTTATAATATTTTTTTTTTTTAAATACACAATAATAATAAGCAACATTATTGCTCTTATAAGTCTAAGGCTTGAGTAAAAATAATAACAAAGAACCAATATTATTTATCTTTATCTCTTGCAAATCGTATTTAATTTACCTTTTATTGTTTTGTACCAAAATTATCCAATGCGGGACTCTTATTATTCAGACAACGTAAACTTGGATTAAGTTGACACGTAGATATATAAAATGTAAATGTTTTAACAAAAATATAACTCAATATTATATTTTAGGTACTTTTTCCGGCCGACCCGTAGCCAAAATGAGCTCAGACTGGGAAAATTTAGGAGCTTCGATAGAAATACATTTCTAGTGACAAAATTAGCATTCAATTCTACTAGTCATGTTTGATTTGGTAAAGCTGCTTTCTCACGTATCGGCATAAACTATACAGGGCAATTTTTTTACTACTACCCATATTTTCATATAAGGTGTTCTAATTGAAATCACGAAAAAAAATCTGCTGTTTCACACAAAAGTTCAATATCTACTCGACCAAAATGTATGCAACAGCAGATTTTTTTCATGATTTCAGAGTTGGTCCCATAGTGAAAGTTGTTCATATTCATGGGTAGAACAGTCTGTGAAAATTTGGGTAGGAATAAAAAAATGCCCTGTATAGAATAAGTAGCTCAAGTCGTGGAAAAAATAATAATATGATTAGCTTATCAGCCAGGTGGTAGCGAGCCAGAGGCTGACTGCCGAGGGTGACCCAAAATTTTCCGTCGAGCCGTTTGGCATATTGTCAAGCAGGCAGCAGTCGTTCTCTTGTCTACACATCTATACATACTATAGATACATACAAACAAATAAAATTGAAGTGTCTGTTTGTAATGTCAAAATAACAACTTCTTACTAAATGCATAAGAAAGTATATACGGTACTTATAACAAAAAGCAATTTTTAATTTTTTTTTCTGTCTGTCTGTCTGTTTGTTCCGGCTAATCTCCAAAACGGCCTAATTTGGACAGAACTTTCACTGGCAGATAGCTGATGTTACGGCGGGTAACTTAGGCTACTTTTAATTTTTTTTAATTATTAGGGTTCCGCGCAAAAAATTAAAACCCATGAAATTATGAACAAAAAGTCGGATTTGAAAATTTCTTTTTGCATTTAGTAGCCCAATTCTCGAGGATAGTTATAGGCTATGTAACATCACGCTACGACCCTTAGGAGCCGATCAAAAAGGAAAAAAGTCAGAAAGAACACAAAGCGAAAACGAAGTGATAGCGCGGGCGATGCAACGCGACGGGACGGGGGACGAGGGAGTTTTATTAAAATGTGGCTGTTATTTTAGTATATTGTGTATCTTACGACTTCCACGCGAACGAAGTCGCACAGCTAGTCTAGTAAATAAAATAACTACAAACTGTGATCACTAATTCGACAGTCAAACGAAAACTGGGGGCCAACCACCACCTCTTAAAGCAGTATTATTTTAATGTTACTTCAGTGTGAGAAAGAGATGGAGCTATACATGACGTCTCGCTCCATCTCTTTCCCACACTGAAGTAAGATTACAATAATACCTACTGCTTTAAGAGGAGGAGGAGGAGGGTCTAGCTCCAGGTCTTTAGAAGCCATTGGAAGGTCTCTCCTTTATTTCCTTTACTTCACACGCCTGTATCATTTATATTAAGAGGTCGTCAACCTGTGCCTTATTCCGACAGTACCAAACTCTATTTGCGTCTACAATTTACAACGCAAACTACTTAATTGTTATATAAAAAGCATATCACACCATTTCTCACTGAAACTTAGTGTGAAACAACCCAAGTTGGGGCATGTGCCAGAACGATAACAACGTTATACGGAGCTTGTCTACCGCCTGTGATTAATTATAAGCAGGGAGGCGAGAGGATCTGACGTCACAATTAACCCGTTAGCTACAAGTTTCGGGGCCTCAGGCACCTGTCCCACCGCCAACGGAGAAGCGAGTAGCTATCGACTGATTTCGCTCAAGAAACGTGCAGTAGATGTAGGTTTATTAATAGTTGATTGCCGACTGTTTGCCGCAGCAGCAAGAGCTATTAAAGAAATTACTCACTCAGCTTGGCGCTTTTATTAGCAATTACTCAAAACTCTCGCTGAGACACTCTCACTAGGAACATACGCATACCAGCAAGTGACCGGGCAGTTGTTCTGCTCGTCGCTCTCGCGCACTCGCTCATAGCTCAGCGACAAAACTATCCGAACTACACACTCGCTGCTCGTGGCTTACCAACTCACTTCTAGTCGCTAGCATTACTCGCTTTTCGCTAATCGTCAGCAGTGGGACAGGTGCCTTACCCGCGAGCTACACGCTCAAGCGACACGCGTCTTGCGAAGCGACTGTAGAAAAAACAAATGAAAGAAGTCGCGATGGCGCGAGACACCGCGACGCCGACGCGACTTGCATAGCAACGGACGGAAACAAGTGACGCGCGCGCGTGTCACTTGACGCGAGTCGCATCGCCCGAGCCCGTGAACAGGGCTTTAGAGAGACAAGGCTACATTGTTTCGTGATTGCATACCTGTTTAGAGCGGCTATACGGTGTACTAGACACCAGCAGCGATAATGATTATAATGGGCTATATACCTAACAGGATTCTTGTCGGCTTTCTTGTCTCCACAGCAAATACAATACAGATTTTCGTAAACAATTGCATAGCAACAAGATAGCTATCCTACTTAAAAATACTATACAACAAATTGGCTCATATTTACGCAAATTCATGATTTTATCGTGAGAGAAAACATCTTTAATAAATAGTCTGAAATTGCAAACACGCGGTACAGAGCAATGGCGGTGGTAAGGCGATGATTAATGCTCGTTTATCTATGGATGCAATGAGAAGATGCCTGTGCCTTGTGGAATGGAAAAAAACAGGCTAGCATTACAAAATCTCCTAAGGGCTGATTTAACCAAAGTTCTGATTTAACCAAAAATATTTTATCCGCGGAATACATCTGACAGTTTTTGTGTGGAAAATCTGTCAAAAATTAAAAACTTAGTGCGAATTCGCCCTAAGACACATATTTCGATCTATCTTTCTAGTTAGGTAATCCGCCATATGCAATGACTCTTAAAATCAAACCATTGTCTCTTAAATTAAACATCATTACACCCACTTTCGTGAGGCAAACAAATCATCATCACCTGCCTGCCTTTTCCCAACTATGTTGAGGTCGGCTTCCAGTCTAACCGGACGCAGCTGAATACCAGTATTTTCCATGGAGCGACTGCCTTACTGATCTCCACAACCCAATTACTGGGTAATACGATACCTCTTGGTAAGACTGGTTGATACAAACAAATATATAAATTTTGCGGCTGTTGCTGAAAACCAGCGCTGGGGCTCTGTCTCGCATAGGGTCGCAGCATTACGCTGAGCGATGACCGTTTTGCGTGGATGTGACGCATATTTTCCCCAACATGTTTCTTTTTTGTGTTTGTGTTCTTTCTTTGCGTCATGTTTATCGCAAATAAACGTATTTTCTTTTTTTCTTTTCTGTACGTCAAAAACCTTTGTTAAGCTAAAATGATATTAATTTATGTACACGTCAGCTCGCTGCCTTACGCACGTCATTTTATATTCAGGCACGTCTGGCCGTGCGTCTTAATTACATGGAAGTGACCTATTTCCTCTCACATTCGATGTTTTCTTCGAAGTAGGTTATGTTGTTAAAAGGGTGTTGGGGTAAATGACATCGTGTTTAAGAAAGCATTATATGCTGTGTGCTACTTTAATATAAAATATGATAAAATCATGCCTGTTTTCCTCGAAAGGTTAGGCAGAGGTGTATCTATTTTGTCAGGTACGTTTAAGTTCCATGTAAAAAGGGACGAGCCTATTGCCATCAACCGAAATCCCTGATGGAAAAAAGCTTAATAAGTCTTTGCCCGGCCTAAAAATCGTACCTAGGATCTCATGATCAGCGGTAGCGCTTGTGACCACTGGACCAACGAGACATTTTTTTTAATAATCTTGTCGTAAATGTCGCAATACCCTAACGCTCGAAGGTTTGCGATTCCAATTCTTAGGGTGCGTACATAAAGAAACAGGTTTCCGGTACAGGCGTGTCTGTGCGGGTCAGTACCGATCGGTGCAGGTATAATATTCCCATGATATCTATCATATGTGCTCACTTATAAAGAAACAGGCTTAAACTTGTCGGTACCGACTGCCTTATTAACCCTGTACCGATCGGTACCGACCCGCACGGGTTTGTCTGTACCGGAAACCTGTTTCTTTATGTAAGCACTCTTAGGCAACACTTTCGGAAGGCAACATGTGCCTATTTATTATTAACTTCGTTAATACCTATTAGCACATGTTGCCGACTTACTAAATTAATCAAAGATACTGTAATTGAATTTAGGTGTCGGCAAGCACCGTAAGGAAAAGAGGATCGTTTTAATTGTATCAAATCGCCTGCACTTAAGTAGGGTCTAATTAGCAACGCTGTGAAAATATCTCGTTCTTTCTCTGTAAAAAGTGGCCTCTCCACATCGTATCAATGTTTGAAGGAGAAGATCACCATCCCAGACAAAGTGTATACAAAGTTAGCATAACCTACAGCCAACACAACTCCATTAAATTAAATTTTGCAATTGGTAAGCACTTCAACTGCATACATTGTAAGAGATTTCAAGATTTTCAGCATTTCGTCTAGTTGGATATAATAAATCCACTGGATCAATTTACGTAGACATAAACTTTAAAGTTATTCAGGCTTTTAAAGATTTAAATAGAGTCTCGTATTGTTTGCTCACAAAAGATGAATGTAAACCGAGCTAATCTGACTAACTAGAAATTCACTTAGCACATGTTTCTATTAACAAAAGCCAGGTTTATTTTATTCAAAATAGCATTCTTGAATATCTAAAGTAATCTAAACACTATATCTGATAGTTCATATTTTTAATCCAATACTTAGCTGTTTTCACTTGAAGGTGTATAAATTAATTATTATTTCAAAACGATACAAAAATAGATACTTATATTTTGCCTCTTGACTGTCACGTTGTTGGTCTAGTGGTCGCAAGCGCTACTGCTGTGGGAAGCCATTACCTCCTTCTGCGAAGCAGTAATGCTCGTGAAGGAGGAGGCGGGACGCGTGAGGGAGAGGCAAGCTTTGCGCCCTCACGCCCCTAGTCGCCGCAGGAGACGCCCTGGGCGTCGGGAATTAGCAGCCGATTCCCGGCCACCGTAGGCGCGGGCTTGCGGACGGCGAGCAATGGGTAGCTCGCCGTCCGGTAAGGACCAAGCCCGAGTCAACGGCGCGTCGTGTTCCACGCGCGCCTCAAAGAGATGTCAGCACTATTGACGGGGTCCGCTAGGGCCGATGCCAGCTAGGGTTGCGTGATGTTCGAAAGAGTTACCGTGGCCCTGGCACAGGCAAACTGAAGGAACACGGGTGGGTTTTAGTCAGCAAAAGTCTGACACGAAGAGCAGGAGAAGTCATTTGATGATTTCCCATGCATAATAAAAAAAAAGTCGGGCAAAGTGTTATTGGGTTTTTTTGTCTGGAATGTCTCAGTAGCAGCCCGGAGTCTGACGCACTGTTATGTACGAGTATGTACAATGCAAAGATTTCTGCGTGCAAGTAAAATCTATCAGGTTTTCGATTAACTTGAATAAAGGCTCCTGCAAACAGGCGCGACACAAAGGCACCGCGTGTCGCGCGACGAGCGATGCCTTCGAGTCGCGCGCGATTCACGTCGCGTGTCGCGCCTGTTTGCAGGAGCCTTAACACAGAAGCGTAGCAAACAATTTGGTACAAAAGAATAGATATCCCGTATGTAGTCAGTGTTATAAATCCTAAGGATTTTCGAAGTCTCATGAATAGGATTTTCACGCACACACCTATATTTTTTTACGCTTACAATACACATTCTACGTAAGTAAGGGACGTTGTTTTTGTTATAGTTTTGGATTTAGAGGATAAAGAAAATATTCCCGATGTTTTTCTGCTACATTTAAAACTTAATCTATGATGAAACACCGATACCTTATTGGTTGTTTTTCGTATTTTTACCGAGTATTTTTTTTTTTTTGTAATCTTTTAAACCGCTTGATAAAAAGTTAAGATATTACTCAATTTTTGTTATATTAAAGAAAGTAGAAGGCGTTATGTTATGTGTTAAAGAAAATATCGTAGAAACCTATACAAATGAATAAAACTGAAGTGTATGTTTCTAATATCAAAGTAGATCTATGTAGTAGATATCTCTTTACTAAATGCATAACAAAGTATATACGGTACTTACGAGTATAACAAAAAAGCAATTTTTAACATTTTCGTCTGTCTGTCTGACTATTTGCTTGTTCCGGCTAATCTCCAAAATAGCTGGACGCATTTAGACGGGACTCTCACTGGCAGATAGCTGATGTTACAGGTAGTAACTTAGGCTACTTTTATTTTAGAAAAATAATTAGGGTTCCGCGCAAAAAATAAATAAAATCCATGAAATTGTGAACAAAAAGTCGGATTTGAAAAATTATTTTTGCATTTGGTAGCCCAATTCTCGAACATAGTTTAAGGCTATTTAACATCACGTTACGACTCTTAGAAGCCGATCAAAAAGAAAAAAGTCAGAAAGAACACTAAGCGAAAACGAAGTAATAGCGCGGGCGGGCGATGCAACGCGACGGGTGGGGGACGAGGGAGTTTTATTAAAATGTGGCTGTTATTTTAGTATATCTTACGACTTACACGCGAACGAAGTCGCGAAGCACAGCTAGTAAAGACAATAAGAATTGTATTCTTGGTAGGTACTCAGTACTTCAGTAGGTACACTCACTGTACTATAAAATACATGAAAACCAAAATACACTTGCAGTAACAAATGACTGTTTAAACTAAAAAAAAAAAACATTAATTAAGCTTTAAACTGGCGGTTAGTTTGCTTATGAGGCTAAGTTTCTTGTACATACTCGTATACCCGATGACTGATTTGCGCCGAAATATGGACACTGTCGCTTTGTGTTATCAATAACTTATCCATAGATAGATAATTTAATTGATCCCATTAGACAGAAGCGTCCAGTAAACTGTTAATCTCTTAAGGGGTCATTGTACTCATCATTAGGAACAACTTTTACTATGGGACCAAACCTGAAATCGAGCAAAAAATCAGCTGTTCCGTACATTTATATTCGCAAAACTCGTCAAAATGTAGGGTACAGCTGATTTTTTTGCGGTCAAGAGGTCGTGCGTTAATTCCGGGACATGTTGTATACGAAAATTAATTACCTAGTTCTAAACATAACTGATATGCGTAACGTGCTCATGTTTTATCACTATCAGTGCCAACACGCACCTGTCAAGACACAACAAGTACCAAAATAGGCACTTAAGTACCCACCACACAACAATCCACCTTAAAATGAAGACTATAGGGTAGAATTTAAGTTGGAGACTCTGATGGAAGTAGCAAAGTTAATAGCTGACACGGAGAAATGTCGAAAAACAGATTGTAAGAAATTTATCAGTGCCCTCGTTCTCGTGTGTGGGTTGCTTTAGGTTGCCAGCGATCACTCAAGTGGTTACGTGGTTACAGCTGCGATTATGCTAATGGCAACAGGGTTCATATTTTTAGTGGGGTATATTAATTATGTTAATTATGTAGGAGTACTATAGGTACATCTCTGAATAACCTTTCGGGGAATATCGACTGATTTTTTGTTATGTGAAGGTTAAATACGAGGAGGGCAAGATCATTTAGAAAGGTACTTATGAGATAAAGTACATGTAAGTCAAACGTTTTTCAATTTAGGTAAGTTGGAGGACTTTCTGAAATGACCCCACAAATCGAAGCGCTGAAATCTAAACAATAAACGACGGCTCTAATCTGGTCGTACATAATCAGGCTATTAGTGAGTTTGGCTGCCTCCTTGTTCTAGTGGTCGCAAGTGTTACTGCTGAGCATGAGGTCCTGGGTTCGATTCCCAGGTCAGGCAAAGTGCTATTGGGTTTTTCTATCTGGAAATTCTCAGTAGCAGCCCGGAGTCTGGATTTGTGGCCGGTAGATGGCAATAGGCTCGCCCCTATTACATGGGACTTAAATATAACTGGCGAAATGTGGGTGTACTACAGATACACCTCTGCCTAACCCTTCGGGGAAACAAGGCGTGATGTTATGTTATGTAGTGAGTTCAATGTTCAATGTTCTCACTGCTGGGACTCAAGCCTTCTCTATGTGAGAGGAGGCTATAATCCTCCGTTATCTGTGAATCCTCCACACGGGCTCAGTACGGGCTGTGGATGTCATCATGTCTTCGACTTGTTTGGTTATGCCGGTTTCCGCAAGATGTATTTCTCCTGCTTTGTAAGTTTTAAAAAAATCCTTCGAAAAGGCAATAAGCTTTACCATTGTTTTGGATTTGCTTTATATTTGCATTACAAATATTTAAATAATATATTGCTAAATGCGAAATATTTCTGCTCGGCTTCTTTTCCATCCATATCCTCAAACCCAATGCAAAACCGAAAAAAGTGAAATATCATTCGCAAGATATTTCACCTCGACTAAGCCGCAGTCAGCCCCATTGAGATCAAAACCCTGCAACTGTTAGAACAATCTCGAGAAGGGTACAGTACCGGGTGTAGAATAGCTGCTAAATAATTACAGATCATACGGATTCGCTCGCGGTCTGGTTTTGATCGATTGGAATTGTGATTGAAACATAAATGTGGAAGATACAATACGGTCATATTTTCTCTAGTCCTTTTTTCTTGCATGATGGGTTGATAAATAATCATAGTGGCTAGTAGTGAAATTATGTAGATCCAGCCAGAAGGAAAATCATATTGCAATTTCCAATTCGGTTAGGCGGTGATTAGGTAGGTGTAGCATATTTTCTCTCATCTACTTATGACTATATGTTTCAGGCAAGTCAAGTCAAAGCGTCTATTTCAAATAGGCACATAAAAGGCACAATTTATCGTCAATAATTACCAAGAAAATAGAATTGATTCTAATTGCTTTAGAATTGATTCTAATTGGTTTAGAGATAATTCTGTCGAAAGGTCGACAGAATTATCTCTAAACCAACGCTATTGTGAAGAATCTATTCGATCAAGATTCGGTTATTTTGTATCTACATACGAGTATATGTTGAAAGTATTTGGGTTTCGTTAATTTCATTTTCCATTCATTACCCAAATGAAAATCATCAAACTGGTACGTACCAAAATGCCTTATTTCATATAATCTCGATGTTTAATTGCCCACCATTACAAGCATTTACAGGATTACAAACGCGTCTATGAATGAGACAGCAACTCGTTCACTTCCAGAATCACGACAGCCTCCATTTAATACAAAACAAATGAATCAAACTGCTATCGTTTCTAAAAACAGTTACCGAATCTAAATTATTTCCGTTCCGACACCGAGTAAGGGCCCAGTTCCGAAATGATCCCAAAACAGCAGCAGGATGAATTATTTACGGTTTATTCATGATCGACGAGCGAATTTAACTACGGACTGGCGATACGGTTGAACCGGATATGGACACAATACTGATCTTCAAATTATATTTTAGGGACAAAAGGTTTATAGTCAAATCGGAGAAACAATATGATTTGACGATTCTACTTAGTGTTCTGCTTTTAAATGTTTTGTGTTCGAGATATAAATGTTTGGCTTTTAATTGCGAAGTGATATGAAATGGTTTGTTTCATGCCTTATTTATCAAATAAAACAATCAACAGCGAGTTTATTAAAGTATCTATATTATATCTATTTTAAGTTACCACCTAAGTACACATTGTAGAATGCAAATAAACTATTGAGTAACTTTATTGTAAAACAAACCCGTGTGTGAAAATGTGTATCACAACATATTACACAATTATATTTAATACCAGTTTAAAACATCATAAGATTAAAAACCTACAGTTTTTGTCTGAGTTTATGAGAACTGAACAAATTGTTCATCGGCTTCCTTTTATTGATGATGTCTGCGCCACTGGTACATAATGTAACAAATATTAAAAGAGTGGATAACTTTACAAACAATATAAAAGGCACACTAAAAAGAGAGATTTCATAGTAAAAACCTTTATTTAAGGAGCTGTATCAGGTTTAAAATGGTGTGTTTACATGTGCGAGATTTCCATGTCCGAATACAAGCAATCGTTGCATTAATTTTGTTCGGTGAAACAAAACGCGTCTTTGCACCTTGCGGCTTTCCGAAAAAAGAGGTTGTGTGCATAATTATGCCCACACGATAGAAGTGGAGTTATTGTAAACGTGGCTGATGGCAGCTGATGATGACTGGAGTCGAGCATACCCGATTCAGCGTCACCGTCCAGAGCGTGACGATTCAGTTTCGTTCACTGTTCAGAAAGAGCGCAAAGTATGCCTAAAGCAGTTTTCACTTCTATTACATATTTATGAAAACTTTATGCACAAGAAAAAAATCTGTACGAAGGCGGACTTAACACCCGAGGCATTTTCTACCAGATGACCAGGGCGATACAGAAGGGATGAGGAAGGTAATCTTATCTTAGGGGTGGGTAAGGTTATCTTCAAAAACGTTTCAAGTTCCTTCATATCATGACACACATAATAGATATCGGGAAATAGATATCGGTCATAATAGATATCGGTCATCGGAAAACTTGAGACTGGAGATGCCGATGCATTCCACCAGTTTTTATGACGAGTCTTTTACAGTTCAAGCAGTGCGGTTATGGAATGCCCGTGTCGATAAGGCATGCCCAAACTTTGTCCATTTTTAAAATTATCTTAAAAAACACTATCTCTCTCCTTAAACGTCATTTTTATGTTCTTTGCACATGTTTTATGATTATAATTGTATATATATATATATATATTGTAAATAATAATATACTTATAATATAATAATAAAAATAATAAAAAAAACAACCCGGACAAGACACAGTTATACAAACACAATACTAGATGATAATATTGAGATGGAAGATAAAGAAAAAACAATTTAAGACAAAAATTTAAAATAAAAAAAATAATTAGACAGCAAAGTAGTAGGGTGTGAATATATGATATATTTATATAGATAAGTAAATGTTTCATGTATGTATGTATTTATTACAGGGTGAGTCGTAAATAGTGGTCCAGAGTAAAGGAGTCGATACACTGTATTCTTATGTATTACGTACCGAAATGTTAACCATTTTCAGTTAAGGGTCTCCGCAAAAAAAAAAAAAACTTTTTTTTTTTAAATTTCTATACCTTGCTTCACGAATTTGGCTGTAATTTCAACAAATATCAATATTTTTTTAGTCTGTTTTTTTATTATTACTCTTGAATATGTGTACTATCATATCCAAACCCTTTTTTCTATTTTAAAGTAAAAGATACTTAAAGAAATTAATTTGTTTCCAATTTCAATACTCATTTCCAGCAAATCATATGACTTTAGGGGCATATTGTGTAAAAAAAATGTACAGCACTGTTAGTGCCCATTAGTTTTAAAAATACCTCATTAAATGCAAATTACAAAATGGTAAAATATTAAGTGGTAAGACTTCAGAAAAAAAGTTATTAGTATTCAAAACGAAAGACAGCTAAATTTGCTAAAAACATTTTTTTCGGTTAAGTAAATTATAAGTATTGCAAACTGTTAAGGATTCAACCAATAAGTTTTTTTATTGTAAGTTCTTTGATTGGCTTTTGAAAATAAAACATTTTTTTCAAATTAACCATTTATTAAAATAATCAATACTCAATCATTTATTGCAGTCATTGTACAAAAGTTGTTGGCAGTACAGGCACAGTACAGGTACAGCATTGAACCCAGATAGGGCGCAGCAATTTTAATACTAAAACAATACCTACTACATGAAACGAAACAGAATACGAAAAGATAAACCCTAAAACAGTAAATGCGTTTAAGTATTGGTATTTTTAACTCAAACTTAAAATTAAGTCGAACAATGAATTATTCATTACCCTGTTTTTTACAGAACAAATTAATGTTTTTACAGAACAATTAATGTTTTACAAAAAAACAATGTTGTTTTTACAGAACAAAAAAATTCACTAATTATCACAACTATTTTTAAATTAATAAGTTTTTTCACTGTTATTACACCAAATGTTCAAAGTGGCGACCACCAGCGGCGATACATGCTCTGCACCGCCGAATAAAAGATCGCTATAGTCTGCGTGCAAACCCACTTGTATTTATCTCTTCAGCCGCTGCTTGAATTCTTTGTCGTAATTGTTCAACTGAAGTGATTTGGACTTTATAAACTTTTTATTTCAGACACCCCCAGGCCCCAGTAGAAAAAATCAAGGGGGTTCAGGTCTGGCGAACGTGGTGGCCATAAAATTGGGCCTTGCCGTCCATCGTCCATCTTTGGGGATAAGTATGGTTTAAATGTTCACGCACAATAACTGCGTAGTGAGCGGGACAGCCATCATTTTGCAGCCACATTGCTTCTCTTAATTCTGGATCAAAATCTCTCAATAACTCTGGGAGGTCGTTTTGCAAAAAATGTAGCTGTCTTTCGTTTTGAATGCTAATAACTTTTTTTTCTGAAGTCTTACCACTTAATATTTTACCATTTTGTAATTTGCATTTAATGAGGTATTTTTAAAACTAATGGGCACTAACAGTGCTGTACATTTTTTTTACACAATATGCCCCTAAAGTCATATGATTTGCTGGAGATGAGTATTGAAATTGGAAACAAATTAATTTCTTTAAGTATCTTTGACTTTAAAATAGAAAAAAGGGTTTGGATATGATAGTACACATATTCAGGAGTAATAATAAAAAAAAACAGACTAAAAAAATATTGATACTTGTTGAAATTACAGCCAAATTCGTGAAGCAAGGTATAGAAATTTAAAAAATTTTTTTTTTTTTTTTTTTCGGAGACCCTTAACTGAAAATGGTTAACATTTCGGTATGTTATACATAAGAATACAGTGTATCGACTCCTTTACTCTGGACCACTATTTACGACACACCCTGTATATATCTAAATGGTACACCACATACTACCTGCAGTACTCTCTTCTTTCTCCCTTAATCTATCCAAAGGTTGTATTTAAAAGATCGTTCTTAGAGATAAGACCGTCCATTGTGTCACCACTTGTAAAATTTCTACTTTTATATCTGTAATAATATTGGTGTAAGTGCATAATAAACGGTATTCGATATATCTAGACACGACTTTTAATTGTTTACTTGTTGTTTTGCAATTTAAAAACACACGCTTTCCGTTGAAATTTGACTCCCGCCAGCTTTAGTTAAAAACCATTAATTCAATTTTTTCCACCTACAAAAATATTATCCATTTATAAAACTGACAGCGAATAAATCGGAGTACGGTATTGTTCGGATACGATTCATGAATGTAATAACATAACCAAAGCTTTTCGAATGTGACAATCAATCAATCCAGTAGGTATATTTAGCGCGCGCACATTGAAAATGTATGGAGGCAATGTTTTTTTAAATGGGTTTTAAAAATAAATATCCTAATATACGTACATCCCGTTATGGTTTTAAAAATGTACCTTTTGGATACATGGAATGTCGGAAGAGACTTTAAATTTTAGAAAAGATTTTAAAACTTATTCCAGAATTCTGCTTAGTTGAGCATTAACTTATTCTATAAACGACTGCAATAGACTGAAAATTCCTTTGCCAAGATATCCAAATTCAATTTGCAGTAAATATGACGTCTACGGGAAGCCAAAACTTTTTTGAAATTCGAACAGCCAATTTGACAGTAAATAAAGCATGGCCGCGTTGCGTTCGGAAACAGCGTTACAATCAGGCAGCGCGGTCGGAAGCATTAAAAAACTAACAAAGTCTAACGAAACGGAATATCTGCCCGAAGCGATCTCTGAGGTTTTACTGCCCGACTGTTCGGCCAAGCACGTAAAGCTGCATTCATATCGGAATACGGGAATACAAATTTTCTTTCAGTCAATATTTTGCGCAATACTTAGCTTGGGCGTGATTTGGCTCGAACAAATATTTTATAAACTTTAACGTTGCAGGACTTGTTATAGTTGTTGGGGCACAAATTAATGAGTACGTAAATAGAAATTACCTACTTCGCTGTGTCGATTCGATATGAAAATACTCATTCAATAATTTTATTATTTTCGTAGACGTTGAGGCCAAGGAAGTTGGTTTCAGCCAACTGACATTGGCTGAAACTGAAACCAAAAACTCTAGGATCAGTCTTACAAACTAGATTCACAGAAGATTTAACTTTAAGAAATTCCCTTTATTGAATCACTCAGATAGACTTGTAGCTTTAAGGGCGAATTCGACCAAACTTTTATACCTATATGTGGTATAAGTCTAATCCAGCGATATTTTTTTATATTTGACAATTTTCCATACAAAAACAGTCAGACGTCAATTTTATTCCGCGGATAAAAGATATCTGAGTTTGGTTAAATCAGCCCTAAGTCTTTCATAAAGCTTAAAGCAATCCTTTAGTATTGTTTGACAAGCCTTAGTAAGTTCCCAGTGATCAATCATTTCCATTTGTGTGTTATCTTGATCAACCCACATTTAGGGACACGCATGTGCGTAAGTTTGTACTTTTATAGAGTTGTCATTATTTGTACTTGACTAATATAATATAGCTTTTATAGGGACTTACTTGTTCGTAAAGACTAATAGTGGTGTCTAGTTTTAAAGTGTAGTTAAGGAATCATTTGTACCTATATGACTATCATTATTTGTTGAATAGGTACTAGGTACATAATGAAACAACTTCATTAAAACTACGGTTTCACTTTTGCTAAGTTTATATTCCAACAAATAAACGCGACCAAAAAAGTAAGTAAGTACTTACCTCAACAAAATTTATATTTATAAAAAAAAAACGTGTCACTTAAAAATTTATTTTTCATAATATTTCTTATAACCTCTTATGAGTCAACTGTGTAAGCGCTCAAATGTGATCAAGTCCCCGTCGCCAAACTCATAAACTCGATTTACATCAGGTTTGCCAACAAAATATTTCAAGGAATATTAGCTCTTAGGTACTCGTATAATTTCAAGCCAGAGTTTTATTACTCTCGGCTGCTTTCCGCAGACTCAAGTGATAATGTACCCACTCTGAATACATAGGTAAATTCAAATCGTCGCGTAACTCCATAATTTTTCGTTCAAAGGCTTAAAGATGGCAAAAAATTTGTCGGGAATTTCTCAGAGCGCAAAATATTTGAGCCCTTTTTGGAAGCGAAGTTTTAACACGATTTCTAGAAAGCTTTTTTTAATATTATAATAATACGATAAACAAATTGAAATACAGATTAACAGATTCTTGCCTTTTGACAGGTAAGTAGGCATTTAACTTAAATTAATTAAGGGTAAAAAATCTTTTTCAATTTCATAAAGAAAATAAAGAAAAGCAGTTCTCGTTTAATAAAAAACCGACCAAGTGCGTGTCGGACTCGCACAGGAAGGATTCCGTACCACCATACAATATTTAATACTACATTTTTTTTTTAATACTAAACGAAGAATAGTTTTCAACTGAAATTTTATCAATCGAAAAGATAACTTTGTATTTCATAATGCTACTGTGAATTATAAAGTTATTTTTGGCAGTTACAGAAAATCTCCCATTTTTAAACAAAATACCTTATAAATCGTGTTTAATAAACATAACATAACATCACGCCTTGTTTCCCCGAAGGGTTAGGCAGAGGTGTACCTATAGTACACCCACATTTCGCCAGTTATGTTTAAGTCCCATGTAATAGGGGGCGAGCCTATTGTCAATCGTGTTTAATATTTGTTCATTATTGTTTGATTGTTGATGACTTGTGTATAGCATTTGTTAATTAAATACAGTAGGTGTATGGTATGTAGGTGGTGGTGATATACAGAAGTTTCAAATTCCTAACTTATTTAGTTGTCGCGATAGAGCTCGTATAAAAATGGTCTAAAACTGACAACTTTTGCGGCCCCCTATTTCTTCATTTTTGAAGATAAAAAAAAGAAAAATTATATTTGTATTCTACTCGATGAGTTCTAGACTAAACATGTTTAGAGTCAAAAGTTTATTGAATGGGGGTCCCCTTTAATTTTTAACTTTATTTTATTTTTATTCTTTGTTGTTATAGAAATACACGATCTGTGAAAATTTCAACTGTGTATCGATCACGGTTCATGAGATACGGCCCGCAGACAGACGGACGGACGGATAACGGAGGCTTGGTAATAGGGTTCCGTTTGGCACCCTTCGGGTACAGAACCCTAAATAAACAATTTGGAGTCAAATAAATTCTTTGCAAGACCAAAATTCGGAGTTCCTCAAAAATAATACATATTTGTTCCGTTTCGAATTCATGAATAATTCTTTGTAGGTGCCCATTTAAAAAGCTTTTGAGAAAACGTTTACTTTGTCTAGTATACAGTAAAATATACTCTATCCAAATCCAATAAACTGTTTTTCTTTTTAACCTTTGTACCATAACAAAAAGTAACTGTGCTACGAAAAATACTGCACAAATCTTCCATAAGAAAACTAATGTGACTCCCGCGGATTGCCAGGAGAACTTATTTGCAAAAGATGTGTCAGATTTATCAATTCCGTTACCTGTATGCTGGTGGCTGACGTAATCGGATTACCGACACGAGTTATACTACAACATAAATCGGATTACCGAATGCCTGCGTTTTAACTAGAATTTCTTAGCTTGACGGTAAAAAATATATTTCCCGACGATTTATTTTAACAGAAACTTTATTACGGCGCGGGCTTGACGTATCGCTTAATTAATCAACGACAATGTTGCGCTGCAATCTTTCGTATTCGAGACGATCGATCCCAACGTTTTACATGAATAATCGGGTGCCTTTGAATCGAGTGTCGAACGAGTCATTAGCTAATCGGATTATCTGTGATACCGACAACAGTGAAGTGATTGGCTATCGAAAAGCTTTGTTTTCTTTTTGCTGGTGTAAAAACCTTTATTTTTCCGGGAGGAAAAGCCGAATTCTAGTCAACACTACTGGTTTAAGCAAGCCTTCTATTTTGTAAATTAGGTTCTTGGGGTCTTATTTGATATGTATCTCTGTCGGTTTGTGATTCAAGATTTAACAACAGGAAGTCCAACACTAAACTAAGGCATACCCTATAATATACCACGAAAGTAAATTTTAATAAATCCAACACTCCAGTGGCGTCACACCCCTAAACAATTGTGACGCGGGGACAGGAAGGCATTTAAGGGCTCACACTGACCCATAAAAGTCAAATTTTATATTGGATCGCGTGGAGAATAGTGGGATTTATTGTCGAAAATAATACAGTGAAAAATTGGGTGGCTCTAAAACCTACTGATATAATAAAGATTATTTACGTAAACGTTTGTTTTAAAGACAATAAAATGTTTGTATCCAAAAAAGATGTGATTATAACCCTTGTTCAGGCATGTTCTTTAATAGATAATGATAGGAACTACTAATGCCGACACTATAATACCAGCCTAATAATCTCCCACTGCCTGCAGTGGGTTAGGCTGCCCGCGGAGGTCTTTGCCCTGGCAAAGACCTCTTCTCATACTGAGAAGGCACGAGCATTGATCACCACATGTGCTCAAGACGGGTTGGTTATTACAGACTTGTATTAACTATAAATCCAGGTTTTCTCGCGATGTTTTCCACAGAGATATAAATCAAGGATTTGCCCTCACCGTACTTACGTCGCGCGAGAAGTGTCCTTCCTAACCTGAGCGACGTCGCACACTCCGATTCAGTTGCTCATTCGTCACAGTTCGTGACACGTTGGAGTAACTTTCTTATTTTTAATACATATAGCTATATAAAAATGCCCTCTTGTGCCTTCAGGAAATATACCAATAATTCAAAAAATTCAAATAAAGCTAAAGGTATTACTTCCCATGTGTACGTACATTTTACTCAAATTAATTATAACTTTGAAGATAAATATTTTGACGAATGATGACATATAACAAAAATTACGTCCCCTTAACAACGAACGATATTGTAGTGGAACGTTGTCAAAAAAAGCAGATGTGTGTGTGTTGCGTGATGACAACATGATCATCTTTTACCGCGGTAGGGCACATCTTTCGATAGAAATCATTGGTTTTCCGTCGCTGATGTCAGCAATGTCCAAGATAATCTCAGAATGTACATATGAGTTGAAAAAGTTACATTGGTAGGCACTTGCCGGGATTTGAACCCACAACATCCAATCATCAAAATATAATCCAACTGTATAAATAAACTTAACTTATTCCTAAAGGTACAAAAGTAATTGCAATAATAAATCTAGACAATACTGAACTCGATAGAGCCTACAAAATTAATAAAGTTATCGAGTGGCTGCTGCCATGAAAGTGAATTTATTGATATAACTTAGTAGTTATCGCCACCTGTGCCTCGGGGATTTATTCGACAAAATGTTAACCAGTACTTTCAAGATTTTCCATTGTCTCAGATCGTAATAAATGTGAAAAGAAATTAATTGAAGCCTTTCGTTTCCATTACCTGTGTTTAGATGAATGATGTGTTGCGTAAATTACGAAAATGAATCGTCAAAGTTAAAATGGTGAAGAAGTATGAATATTTTTTGTTCCGGTACCCAATGCACTCTTGGAAAAAGTAATTTAATAAAAATATTCAAAGATAGGTAAAGTCAACTTGTTGACTTCACATATCTCAACATCATATTCATTTTTTTTGTTTTTTTTTTTTTTTATATATATTTTTTATTTATAATATTTTTATTTTTATATATATTTATTTTTTTTTGTCGATAAGTGATAAATTCAGTAAGAGAAGAAATAAACTACATATTTATTTCACCATTTTGTCCTACGTTGGGCGCCAAAGTAAAAAAGGTGTTTATTTCTTAACTGCTTTCTTTTCAGAATATAGAAAAGTAGAGACGTAGAAAATGTGGTAA
The DNA here is from genome assembly GCA_947568875.1 of Fissipunctia ypsillon. Taxonomy (NCBI): domain Eukaryota; kingdom Metazoa; phylum Arthropoda; class Insecta; order Lepidoptera; family Noctuidae; genus Fissipunctia; species Fissipunctia ypsillon. The sequence goes on along the minus strand of OX387664.1, from coordinate 8,295,669 downwards.
AATAAGAAGTTATTTATTTATTTACTTAAGGTTCACCCACAGCACATACATACACATACATATAATAAATCATACGGTAATATTCTAATATATATGCCAATTACGGGTAAACACATCACTGACAACAAAGACGCCAGATTACCGCTTAGTTGCTATCTTAAGTCTAGGTGTACAATGGGTTAAGAAAATCGGATATAAATTTTGTTACGAGGAAAGTGAAATTGAAAACAGAGCAATTAATTCATTCATTCAGAAGTTTAAACGTTGTCGCTAGATGCTTAACATAGTCCCTTGTTGGGCGCCAATAGAAACCTTTTATGTTTTACGGAAAACGAGAAGAAAAAATGAGACAAAACGATAATGTTATAAAACAGTTGAGATTTAAATCTTTACTAAGATAAGAGATTACTTATAAATGATTTTCGAGCTGCTTAAAATTCTTACGCATAATATTTTTTGTTATAAACCTATACAAAAAGCTTTTAATTACACTTTTATGCTACCATCATTTTCCTGCTTAAGATTTCTATCTTGTTTTTGTTTCAATAACCTTTTGACAGCTACCATCTCGAAAACTAGCACCGACCACATAAGGGACGTTAATTTTACCGTCAATTTATCTCAATAACCTTGGCAAGGGATCCCGAAACGTCGGAGCTCGGGTTTCATGAAACAGACGGCCTGCTGTGAGCACCATACATACGTAAATAGCTAATAAAGCTCCAACGGGCCACATGTGCCATAGAGACCCTATTCAAAGAGATTGTGTACTTTTATACTTTCTATAAGTAGGAACAGAAATAGAACTGGGTTCTACGGTAATGCCCATGTGATAGTGACCTTTGAGGGTAGTTTTCTACGCGGTTTGTTTGTATTACTAGAAGTTTCACTCTGTTTTGTATGCTTGTCTGGAAGAAAACTGAGACGATTTCCCCTTCTTTGTGGGCTTTCTTCGGGGCATCGGAGGTGTCTGAATATACCTAGCAGCCCTTAGAATTAAATGTGGGATATATTATCACTCTTGTATAGGTAAGTATCATAATAAGTTTCCAATTTCGGACTAAATGCGAAAGAATTGTTTACGAAAATGTACTCTCCGGCGTTTGTATAAGATCTTAAACTTACGGCTGCACTCCTGCAATTAACTTTTTAATTATGGAAAAATATCCTATAAGCTAATGAAAATCTCGTCTCCACAGTGCGGCGTAAAAAAATGTCAGTGTATTTTAGGTTTTTGCCACCGACTTCCGAAATTAAAGTTATTTTTCACTTTGTGGTGTTTTTTTTTTTTTGGAAGTCGGTTGTTTTTTTTTCAAAAAAGTTTTTTTATTTTTCACTTTTTAGTGGGTCGGTTTGTAATGTATCTAAGTTACAATATTCTAATAACAACTGCTCATTAGATTTTATAAAATATTGCATTTCCCGGTGCAGGGACGTTAATTGTTGAGGAGTTCTCCTGGTACTTCACCATCAGCTCCACTTCTCCATATTATGCATAGTGACGAGCTTATATTGCTTAGCAACCATTTTAAAGTAATCGAACCCGTGAAACCCGTGAAATACGTATCATTGACTTGTTCCGGTGGCCATCTGTGGTCTTCATCATCAGTTCCATTTCACCAAAATGGTGCTTTCAAGAGAAAATGCACAAACACAATTTACTATAAAAAATGGCCAAATCATTATAGGTGTGCCTATATATTTGAAGAGTTCCCTCGATTTATCCAGGATCCCATTATCAGATCCTAACCTGATAACAATGGGAACACCTGGAATGAATACCCTTTCAAACAAAAAAGGAATTTTCCAAATCGATCCAGCCGTCTTCGAGTAATCGGGGAACACAAGTATTTTTTTTTTAATAAAGATCCCGACAAACTCCTCCTTTTTTTGAAGTCGGTTAAAAATGCAACGTTTACACTGTTTTCACACTGACGTTCATCCCTGCGGTCCCGCTGCCAAACGCGGTAGTTTTTCATATAATTTGATCAGAAGCCCAGTTCTCGTAACTAAACCCGTTCAAAATCTAGTCGCAATCTCATCTCAGCGACAATCAAATGTCAAAAATGTAGGGAAATTATAGATATATTTGACATATTGAGACTGAGATCAGACTGTGAACGTTCTTAAAATTACGGGAATTGCCCCTCAGTTTTCGCGATGATTTCGCTTACCGCAGCGGCAGTGTAAGGGTTACATTTGAGCTCTGGTGGGATGGATCAGATCAACCGAGTAATTGATTAATGCGCCACGCTAGCAAGCGTGCCTACGTTTGCAAGCCGGCGGCGCACGCCTATTTTTTTTACTTTCCTTTTTATAGCTTACTGAAGTAGTAACTTGTTTTCCGGGCGCATTACGAGTTTACGAGGCGATTTTTCCGAAGTATTTTATAGGGCTGATGCTGCAGCTATTTTATTTTTGTAATTTAATTTGTTGCTAGGAAGCTTATTGAATACGTGTAGATGTTCTGGGTTCTTAGGGGCAATGCACATATTGTTAAGACCGGTCGAATTCTTTATTTTTTATTTTTTTGAGACAGGTTTGCTCTTGACCCTAGTCTAGGTCAGAGGTGATAGAGACAAAGTCGACGATGGAGCGAGCTTAACCAGAAGAAGCCTGTTCACTCTCACTTTGAAGAGATCAGGGTTGTATGCGTCCGGAAACACAGACGCAGATAGAGAGTTCCACACCTTTGCTGGGCACATCACAAAAGACATTTGAAAACGCTTAGTGTGAATTGGTGGAAAAGCAACTAGGTAGGGATGATAACCTGCAGTGCGTCTAGATGTCCGATGGTAAAAGGGTATTCTAATCTCTATCTCAATCTATCAAAAATTGTGTTGGATTTTTGACATTAATTGTCGCTGCGACGAGATTGCGACTAGATTTTGAACGTTTTTAATTACGGGAATTGGCCTTTTTGTCTTGACATTTTTATATTTAGGTAACTAGGTGTATTTTGACTTGAGTGCATTACACTACCGATTAAGCATTTTTAATAGCTAACGGGAAGTAGACCATAAATTAATGATTTTTCAAAGTTACGTGTGGAGATTTCTTATTTTGCAGATGACATCATGATCTAAGCCACGGGAGGCATCGTAAACAAAAGAAGCCTTTCTCACGCAGGGTAAACATAAACTGCCAACGCAAATAACTCATATCGCCGCTATCCTTAATGCTTATGCGTTGTTTTAACGTTGCATAATAACAAATACAGCCTTGTATTAGCGGGTATGACAATAAACTGGCGTATATTACGCCGTCAGTCGCACAACGAGCTATTAAACGCACGACATGTGGCTTTATGACTGTTTCTTGTATAATATTCGTGCTACGGGGGGTTTACATAATGGCAAAGTAGAACATACGTGGACAATTTATGTAACAGGATGGCAAGGTCCGTCATTGACACGTACATATTAACAAAGTTTTGTGATACACACGCTGTGTCAAAGACTTAATTGATACTATGACGGCGACGAAGCTACGGCGAAGTCGCGTAGACGGAAGTATGTGTAGTCGTATTCACGGGCGATTTTTTATCGCGCACTGAATTATCAACGCACTGCTTAGCGCCGATGGTTGAAACTCCAGCAGGTGTATTTTTTTGACGCGCTGGAATGCACTCTGTTGGATTCTTAATGTTCGGCTTAAGGTTGCACTAGTCGATATTTTTTACATACAAATTTCGGGAGGGTATTACTCCACTTTTGACATTGTACATCAAAAGTTAAACATTATATCGTTTTGCGGGAGGGTATTACTCCACTTTTGACATTGTACATCAAAAGTTAAACATGATATCGTTTTGTCTCACTATCAATTTTATTTATTTATTTATTTATTTAAACTTTTCACACTTAAAAAAGTACAAAGGCGGACTTAATGCCTTAGGCATTCTCTACCAGTCAACCAAGGGTGGTGAAGAGATTAGATGGCAGGTGCTCTGTTAGAAATGGAACAATTTGTACATAAATAAGTCATAAACTTATAATACACATACATACATATTTACTATAATATATACCTATATTATATACATATATTATATACAAATTCAAGAGAGAGAGGTTTTGAGATGACTCTACGCTATTTATTTTGAAAATAACTCCGCAATCTCCGCTTAAATGCATACCGACTGGTGGCCATCCTGATGTCAAGAGGTAGCGCATTCCAAAGAAGAATGGACTGAAAATGAAAGGAAGAATGAACAAAGTCAGAAGTATGAGAAGGACAGAGTAGGAGAAGATTGTTAGAAGAACGAAGATTCTTAGCGTGTGAAGAACATAGATATTGGAAGTGAGACACTAGATAAGAAGGAGGAGTGGGAGAGTTAAGAAGGGAGAAAAGCGTGGTCAAAGCACGCAAATTTCTTCTCTGGCGAATGGGCATCCATTTGAGCTCAGACCTGTAGCTCGACACATGGTCATATTTTCTGAGGTTGAATATGAACCGGATACAATTGTTAAGCAGTCTGTCAAGCTTATCCAGCAACACCGCATTCAAGTCAAAGTAGCACACGTCACCATAGTCAATGATAGGGAAAATCAAAGTCTGCACAAGCATAGTTTTCGTCTTAGCGGGCAAAAAGTTTCTCAGACGATACAGAGATCGTAGAGTACCGTTGACCCTTTGACTAACATTAGAGACCTGGCGCTGCCAGCTAAGCGTCGAGTCAAGATGCAAACCGAGATCTTTCACAGTAGGGGTAATGGGTATGACGGTACCATTGAAAATGAGAGGAGGAAGAGAGCTAAGCGTCACCCTACCCATCATCAATTTTGTCTGTGCGGAAACAGAAAAGTAAAATAAAAAGCCATTAAAAACTTAGGAGCTAACAAAGATTCATTATTCTTCCTAATTTTAACGCAAATTTGGGTGTAAATAATTAATAAAAAAGTGTGAAATCACCAAAACAAAGTCAGCACCGACAAAGCTCAATTATCGAAGATTTCAATAAACTTTATTTGTAATTGAATAATGCAGGAGTTTTTTGATAAAACTTGATTTTCCAAAGGACTTTCGTATGTTTTTACGCGCTCGTTTTATTGTATACTAACTATGAATTGTCGGAACGGTGTTTGTGTGCGTGCGATGCCAGGTAAGACAGCGTGCTTTTTGGCCATGCCCACCAGTGAGCTCGAGTCCGCGACTAGTTCAACCTTAAGACCGAGAGTTGAAAATAAAGTGCGTGATAAAAAACCGTCGCGTTAAAAAATCGCCCGTGCGTTCTTGGACTTACTTACAGTGACGCCTTATTAATAGAGATCGTTTGTATGAAGTATCATATCTCCGTAACAAAACAGACAATGATGTGAAATCAAGACTGGCTTTTTGCATTGCATTAGGAAGAGATTATTTTAATACAATTTTTCTTTTCTCCTTTCAGAACAGAAAGGGCACACTGTAGTCGCACAAGTTGGTAGGTAGCTACTATTGCTGGGAGTATAATAAACAATTTTGATGAAGTAAGAAATCCGAATTCAAACATTGTTTGCTAGGACAATGAAGAAGTTGCTTAGGTCTGACTGACATAACCCTTTGCCATCTTGAAAAAAGGTTTCCATGATGGTATATCTATATATTCCAACGAAAACTAAATATACAGCAAAGAGCGCTTCGTAGAGAAAAGAGCCAGGCTACTAATAAGATAGATAAAAAAGATGAAATTCTATTCAAAGAGATCTCTGAAAATTTTATATGTAGGTACTTAGCGTTAAAATATGCCAGAAGTACCTAAATAACACTATCTCACGATGTTAATGAGAGAGGATGGCCATGGATAGACAGCTAGGTAGCTATAATTTTACGAAATGGAGCGAAATTGCAAATGAATCGCGACATGGAGCTAAGATAAAAATAAAATAAAAGCAGGCAAAGGTATTACGACTTTTTATTCCTATTTGCTACGAGGAACAGAATGTGACATTTTTATTTGAAATTCAACGGAATTATCGGATCGAGAGAGCATTTGAAAGATCTCGACGACCATATTCTGTTTATGGAAATTTTATTGAATTTAAAATGGAGTTCTCTGCGGGAGAGGATGCGAAACAAGCGCTGAGGAAAATGGACAAGAGATAATGAAATATTGAACAATACAAGAGGAAAGAATAAAAATAGAAGTTCATCACACAGGCATTTAATTACGTTCATATGTTTTTATGTTAGCCCATGTTAGCCTAAACCGGGTTTATCCGAAAATAAACGATAAAACCTTTGAACGTTGTCAAACTGTACCTCTACTTTCCAAACTTGAAATCAGAGGGGCAATTCCGGTAACTAAGAACATTCGCATTTTAATCTCAGTCACAATCTGTCGAAAATTGTATATTTGACTCTCGCTGTAATGAGATTTCGACTAGATTTTGAACGTTTATTATTACGGGAATTGGCCTTAAGAAATCATTTAATTTCTTTAATTTGAGTTTGATTAAATAGGTACCTACCAAGGTACCTTACAAGGTAAAATCGTTACGTCAAAATTCTTTACGCAGTAGATGTCAGAAGACAGGTTTCGTCGCCGAAGAGGTCTAGAAAACGCGGGCGTGGTGACTGTATGGATTGGGCGGAGAAGGCAAAACACAGAGAAGAGTGAAAAGCTGTGCGGGTCGAGAGACCTTTATAAATAAAAAAAGTATAAAATGGCAAAATGGCAAAATGCCCCTAGATATTTTGGAAGCAATCATCTAGGTAGGTATGTAATGAATACCTACATATGTTTTTCACTTTCATTTAATTTTGAATAGATTACTTATATGGTAAGTAACCTGACCACACGAAATAGGTAGCGAACGCATTATCTTGTAGGTACAAAAATAAAACAAAATGACGCACAAATTCCTTCCTACGAAAAATAATAGACAGATCGAACAATGCATTAGCAGACACCTAGGTATGTATATGCCCGACTATAAAATATTATCCGCGAACACATTCCAAGTAGGCATCCATTGTCCTTTGAACAGTCTTGGCGCACAATGCGAATAGATTATTATATGGGTGTGGGTCGACCTGGGCATGGCGGAAACACTTCGTGTGTACTTAGGTAGGGACAGACGATCTTTATTGTGACCCAATTTATTGCCGGGAACTGCTCTCCTTTTATATGATATCAGCGGAGTCTTGGGCGTAGAATAAGTACCTAGTGATTGGTTTTCAGTCTTATGCTGCGGTCCCACGGCCCGCTTACTGACAGGCCAGATCGCGCCAGGCCAGGCCGACAGGCCATGGGAAGCATCGCATCCGATGTGGCCTGCGTTGGCCCCTCGTCGGAATGCTCGGCACGGGCCGTGACAGGCCTCGACAGGCGCGGCCTGTCAGTTAACGGGCCGTGGGACCGCGGCTTTAGGTAGACGCAATGTGTGCCAGCCAACTCTGCGAAGTTAATCTGTTTGTCAGAATACATACCTTTCTGTCTGTCCAGCTGGCTTTACTGTGGCGATATAGAACGGTGGCTGAACTTTGTCGTATAAACGGGCGAGAAAATTGTTGTTGTTTTGTGAACGAATAAGCGTCCGCAAAACAAACATCACAGCCTAGTTTCGGGGGGTAAGTACCTATCAATAGGTGTACCTTGGTAGGTACACCAGTCAGGTTAACAAAAACTTGAACGGAACCTGACTGATTGATCGTACGTACCATAACAACTTTGACGACTTTGAAAAAAATATTTTTTTTTTTAGTCTCTACCTATTTAATTTAGAGGCTTCTGGTCAAACGTTTATAGTGAAACTGACACTTAGCCATACAATAGGTAGGTCGGTAAGTACCTACTTACTTATTATACATACTTTGAAACTGGTAGGCTAATAAGCCAAGTTTCGGGGAGTAGGCATGTACGTCCAGTTTCGCTCCTAAACGATAATAGCGATAATTTTTTAACAATGTTTTATCTATATATGTTACGGCTAAAACCCGAAGTGCGGCTACAACTAGTTTTAGCCGGCTACAACTAGGTGTGGGCTGAAAGGTAGGTTAGGTTAGGTTAGTACTGTGACTACACAACACACCTAATTGTAGCCGGCTAAAACTAGTTGTAGCCGCACTTCGGGTTTTAGCCGTAACATATACATACAAATACAATCAATCTGCCTAGCCTTTTACCAACTATGTTGGGGTCGGCTTCCAGTCTAACCGGATGCAGCTTTTACAAGGAGCGACTGCCTATCTGACCTCCACAACCCAGTAACTGGGTAATACGATACCCCTTGGTAAGACTGGTTGTCAGACTTTCGGACTTCTGACGACCCGTAACGACTGTCAAAGATCCACGAATGACAGCCGGGACCAACGGCTTAACGTGCTTTCCAAGGCACGGAGGAGTCTCGGTATGTAAAGATGGTCACTCATCCACGGACCAACCCCGGCAAGCGTAGCTTAACCTGATGGATCGACCCATGCGGCTGTTATTACTTAGCCTCGAGCTCCTCCTACATCGCTCCATACAAACAAATATAAATAAATAAAATTGAAGTGTCTGTTTGTAATGTCAAAATAAAAAAACTGCTTTTCCCTACACTTTGACGAGTTAAGCGAACATAAATGTAGGAAACAGCAGATGTTTTTTCGCGTTTTTAGGTTTGGTCCCATAGTAAAAGTTGTTCATAATGATGAGTATAATGACCCTTTAAGATATTTCGTGTATGAATAGATAGACCTTATACCTGATGGATTTTTGAGGTGAGGCAGTAAGGGTAGGTACCATAACCGTTGGAGTTACAGAAAAATGGTCTGAGGAGACTGTCCTTAATTTTTGAGAAAATTTGATCCCTATTCACAGATTGAAAAAAGTGTACAGTCAGCAAGAAAATGAGCCATTTTCACAAAAAGTTTGTTTGATGCCAATCAATCCTGCTTATTAAAAGGATCAAAAAACTATCGGACCAACTGAGGTTTGTGTACTAGAAAAGTCAGAAATAGTAAAAAAAACTTTTCCCATACATTTCATAGGAAATGAGACCGTTTTCCTGTAGCTACAACGGTTAAGATAAGGTAAGTATACCTGCCCTTACTGCTCCATCTCAAAAATCCACCCTGTATACCGTTTACAGGGGTGGATTTGGACTTATAACAAAAAAACAATTATAAAAATTTTGTCTGTCTGTTTGTTCCGGCTAATCTCCGAAACGGCTGGACCGAATTTGAATCGGCTTTCACTGGCAGATAGCTGATGTTATAAGGAGTAACTTAAGCTACTTTTATTTTAGAAAAATAATTAGGGTTCCGCGCAAAAAAAAATTAAACCTATGAAACTGTGAACAAAATCCGATTCAAATTTGAAGTTGTTTTCCGACATCCACGCGAACGAAGTCACGAGAACATCTAGTTCCTAAATAAAACAACAATTTTCAGCGATAATGTAGTTACATCACCTATTATCACCAACCCATGCCATGGTCCTCTTTAATCGAAAAGTGTTGACAAAGAATTCCAATAACGACTCGTCCAATTTACCGTGCGCCCTAACAAAAACTCTTTATAATGATAAGAATGTAGAACACGAAAATAATGTTAGCGGGCGCTTGATGAATAACAATGATTAATGACATCGGATAATGGCACCTTGGTGCTCGCCTGAAGTGCTTTCTTTGAGGCTGATAAACAATTTAACCAGGTTAGGCACTTCGTAGGTGCTATCTATAAATACCTATCTATAGTGAGCCGTTGTGAATGGATCTAGGTATCATTTAGCTCTTCTTTTTAGAGTTCCGTACCTCAAAAGGAAAAAAGGAATGCGAGTTGGCTTCGGCCCCTCGTACGCCTTCCAAAGGTCTGGGACCCCAGGTTCCCGAAAGATGTCAAAGACGCTTTATATAACAATCCCGCTGAGCAGCATGTGGTGAGCTGTTGGGCAGTAGTGACCTCACGGACTCCATATCCTGTGAGAAGTCTTGTTCCTCACTTCTTGCTCGGCTTGCCTTTATTGGCGGGCTAAAGTGAATACCTACTGACGAGGAACAGAGCTAACCTCTTTCTTGCCTTTATTGGCCGGCTTGATTGGAGATTCGCAAGAGCAAACGTGCTCGGAGAAAGGAACTATATTCCAGTAAGATGCTGGCAGAATCTTGTCCGTACTTCCAGGATTGTCCTGATAGCCGTGGAATACCTCTCCACTCCTCTTATATACTGATACGGCACTGATACTAATTACGGCATTAACTATCTATCATAATAAGCTGTTGCCCGCAACTTCGTCTGCGTGTATTTCATATTTTTTTGCCTATGTCCTTCTGGTCGCAGGCTACATCCAATCAAATTTCATAACGATCATTTCAATGGTTTAGGGGTGAAAAGGTAACAGGCAGATAGTTACTTTCGCATTTATGTTAGTAAGTACCTATATAAGTAGGTATGACTTTGAAGTTATACCGTTTATCCACCCTAGGGTGGATAAGGGGACACGTATGTCTGATAATTCACTCTAGACCTAGTTGGATAAACAGAATTTATAGGCTTAGAATGGATTCTCGGACTGCGTTTCCGCGAAATCACGTTAAGGTGGATTTTTTGGGTTGTATAAACGGAATAACCATGGCTTTGGACTCGCTTTTGAACTCTAGGGTGCCAATCACCAATAGGCTAAAACGGTCATGCGGTCAAAGTTGGTGTACGGCTGCCTAGATCCCCGCTGACACCTCGAGGCGTCAGCAGAATTCAGCAGGTTAAGGGCTCCCACACAAAACTGTGAATTCACGTAGCATTGCGGTTTTGTGTGAGAGCCCTAATGGTTAACCCTTGTTGCTTCTTGACCTGCTGAATTCGCTGAAGCCAAAAGGTGTCCCCGGGTTAAACAGGCTAAATAAATAACGTAACCAGAGCCTAGACTACCACCTCTTAAAGCAGTACTGTTTTAACCTTACTTGAGTGTGGGAAAAAGATGGAGCTAGACGTCCTGAATAACTCCATCTCTTTCTCACACTGAAGAAACATAACATTAAAATAATACTGCTTTAAGAGGTTGTGGTTGGCCCCCAGAAAATCAAAGCATGTTTAGGCCACCTTTTTCATCTATGGTTATAAAAAAAATTATCTATGGTTAGATGATTGTTAATGAGAAATCCGTGTTTACAGTCTACTGGTATATTATTAGGTATAGTCACAGACTCCATAGAGATACTTAGTGATATCCGTTCGTCAGGAATATTCTATAATAGATAGTATCTAATAATGCATCAGTCAGTGAAACAGTGTTGTGCCATTAGGTAGTATATGCAGGAACGGAGGTGTTCATTAATTCACTAAAAACGGATAACTTCGCAAGCAACGGTAAATTGCTTGGTTGTGTTCTAATCATTTTAGAGCTGAAGATTACCTATAAGAATTAAGGATATTTTACAGGTCAGAGTATTAACCAAATGTAAAAGCACAATAATTTGAGTGTTATTTACTTGAATGTAACGTTAAAAGTTTATTGTAAAGTAGTTTTATATTACAAAAATAAATAAATATGTTTGAAATTTTTAAAGACATGTTTTTAACCTTTTGGCATTATTTTAACTTACAATTATAGTAACAGTGATGAAATAAAGCTGAAATAATATTGAAAATCACCGAAAATGTTGCCGCTCGCCTTTGACAGGTCGCTGTGTTTACTTCGTGTCCACGTGGCACCATCTGCTGTCTCAGCTTTGCGTAGGTAATATTCCCTATTCTCTGAGCATTCATTTATTATCTTGGAATTAGTACTGTAAATCATATTCAATAATTATAAAATTGTAGTTTATATACCTATAGCTTTCATTCATAAGATTTTTGTTTTATGTATGTCAATTTATGTACCTAAGTGCTTCGAATATTTTTGAAAATAAAAAGGGGATGTTAGATTGACTTCCAGCAGGGCTGGTACTTTTGCCTGAACAGGCGTTGCACGAGAGAGATTATTCAATTTTTTTGTACTTGCAAATTTTTTGAGAATACAAATCGTCACAGCGTGTGTATTATTTCGGGATTCGGTCGTAGTCCACCTGCTTAGTTCACCTGGGTGGACGACGGGCACTTTTTCTTGCCGGTGGATCGTCTAAATGATGAGGAATATGCAAATAAACAAATGTTTATTGGCCATAGTCCACATAAAATTAATTCCACGGAAATAAAATCCTCTTCCTGATTACACTTCTGAACACCCATTACACAAATTCAGATTCCGGGATGCTTCTGGGAAATTCCTAAAGAAAACCCCCAATAACACTGTCCAACCTGGGAATCGAACCCAAGACACTAGGCTAAGTAGAGCGAGCGCTAGACCAAGGGGTTATTTCCACTCTAATAAGGTATGTTTTACAAGTCCTATGATTGTATGTAAAAGTGAACCATACTAATAAAATGATTATTCATGAAGTATTATTAATAATACATATAGTGATCTTATTGGTGATGTTCTTCAGAAAGGTCAGGTGCGTAGTACTCGCAATCGGCGTGCGTGTATGACCAGATGTATGAACGTAAACGAGGCAAAAGGATCGTAGCAGGTGGCATTCTGTAGTTTCTGCCTACCCCCATGGGAAGAAGGCGTCAGTTTATATATGTATGTATGTATTATTAATAACTAATAAAACTATATTTTGATATTAAGAACATCGTTATTATTGCCTTATAAAGAAGAATATGGGAACTAAAATAGTAATATAGAAAATGAGCTATAGGTACTGATGTAACTCCTGTTACAAGTTGCCTAAAAAAAAACTAATATTTAACTAGTTTATCCATATCAATTTGGCTCCACACTTTGGCTAGAATTAAAAACATGCCTTATATTGTTTTAACACATATATAGCAGAACCAAGTAAAATATGTATTTTCAACATGAAATAAATTCTATTGGCTTTAACATCATAGTATATTTGGAAATATTATGCAACGGTATCTAAATTGTCACTATTATGGCATATACACAGTGTTAGGACTTAACAGTATTACTCTTCAATCTCATAGAATCCTAACAATTCCTATAAAGTCATTCATCCAATTCATACATTCTCCCAAAGTGTGGCAGTACATTTAAGTATTACACATAATTATAACTTCTCAGTCAATAAGAAGTACCCTATTCTTGTCAACTCTCACATTGGGAGCACTCCTCAATTTCTTTATAAACTTATCAGCTATGCGGTCATCCACTTCTCTGCCAGTTGCTTCACTATACTCTCCCAAAACCTTCTTCTGCAAACGTTTGAATGGTACTTCATTGCCTTTCTTCTCCAAAACAGATAAAATGACTGCATGCCAGTTGAATTTGTCACTGCTGACTGCCAACTCTCCAATTTTGGCAACATTTTGGTCATGGAGGCAGATACTCTCTTCTGCTTCTTCTTCCTCAGTCTTGCTTTTCTTCTTTTGTGTCTTTCCTGTAGTTGCTACAACAGGTTCAGCAGGCTCTGCACCATTTTCAATGGCTTCTTGATTTCCATTGACGCTATTAACAGTATCCTGTCTCTTTCGTTTTTTGTTTTTGCCATTTTTACCCTCAGTAATATTTTCATCACCATTCATTGATTCAGTCCTATTCTTCTTCTTTTTACCTTTCTTGCTTTCTGTTTCTTCTTCTACTTCTTCAGGAAGTGGTGCTGCAGCACTCTGTAACTCAGCTTCGTATTTTTTGTGTTTCTTCTCTTCTTTCCTTTGTTTTTTAGATAGTTTCTTTTTGCCAACTGCCTCTGCTTCACCATTCTGTTCCGCCTCACCATTTTGTTCTGCATCCCCATTCTGTTCTTCCTTATCAACTTCTGGGCCATTCTCTTCAGTATTCTCATCCGTCTCCTCAATAGTACCATTTTGTGGTTTCTCATCTTCGGTAACAGATTCATCTTTCTTTTCATTTTGACTCCTATTATTGGCATTGGATAAGGCAGTCAGTTTCACAGAGATCAAGTCCCAAGCTTGGTCAATGTCTTTTGGATTTGTCTTTTGTCCACAAACATTCTTAACAAAGTTAACGAATTTGGGTTTCTTGCGTGGGGTGTTGTTATGTTTGGTAATGGTTTCAATAATCCTGAGTACATTTCTTGGTGCACTCTGTTGTTCATCTAGCACTGAGGTTAACATTTCGACCCATGCAGTCTGTTTCTTCTCACCTTTTTTCTCTTTGGAAACAAATCCTTTTCCAGAGTAGCGTTCCTCTTCCGTTATACATTTTATGTGTGATTCATAGTCCTTACCACTGAAAACAAGAAACATACCTCATTTAATTTGATACACTCAACAATTAAGATGGATTAGATAAGACCTCAGAAGAATTGAGATGATTTACAGAACAGAATATCAAACACACAAACTAAACATTTTGTTTTCAACAGCTACCTATAGTATTTTGTCACATTGCCAAAGGAGGCATACTTTATAAGAAATGTTAGCTTGTTTATGCCAATAATATAAGAATAATGTCAATGACATAATTAAATTAACAAACACTGTGAACTTTCCACAAATAATTGTATTGTAGTAGAGATACTACGACGTGAAAATTATGTTGAATACTTTGTCTATTGACAAAGTACAAATACGTACATATTTATTTTCCTGATTGGCAACAACAAAATGGTATCATTGGCATAGTTCTATAAAAAGCACAACTAATATTTAAATTGAAAAACTATTTGATTAAACCTCTTTGTTTACATATAAAATGCGGTCACGTAAACAAATATCATGCGGTAAATTAGCAGTAAATACTCACTGAAAGTCTTTAAAACAATCCATACAAGACAAATTGGGACTCCTATTTCTGCATGCTATCATATAATGTTTCTCGACCTTAGGCTTTGTCACAGACTCCCCGCAATGACCACACGTGAAGACGACCATTGCAATTTTTGAATAAAACACGTGTTTTTAGAACGAATTGTTTTGAATACAAATATTATAACCTGCAAAGAAAATGGGCGTGTTAATAACTGGAGTCAATATGAATTTCTAAATATCAATGAAGCGTCAACAATAAGATTATTGAATTATTCTAACGTACTTTTTAACAAGGTATTTTAAGAAAATTTTTTTGCTACGACTTTGTGAAACTTTTCTCAAAATAACTTGTCAAACTACCAAATGTCCAAATGGTCCAAATGTCAAAATTCTGTTCTTTTTTTTCGGATTTGAAAACTGCACGTTCCACAACACGCTAATAATATTGAAGAGTAGAAGTAAGGCCTCACGGTTAATCGTGTATTGTATGTATGTTTGAAATTACAAATGATGTATAAATGTAAATATCATTAAAGTCAAAATTAAAAAAAATAACTCATCTAAAAACCAATTTTATGTAAAACTTTGACTCCATTCGATGCCCGCGTATGGAGCCGAGCCGAGTCGTTGCAGTTGCCGATTATGGTTCAGTCATGATAATATTCAGGGAACTGACGGAGAACTGGAAAAATTACAGAAAAATCTATAGTCCGTTCTACTGGCAAATCGATTGTGGTTCGTGCCTTCGTAGACTTGCCTGGACCTGCGGTGTGGATCACGAAGTCCCTGTCCAGTCAAAACATTTTTTTATAAGTATGTATGGTAACACTGATGAACATCAATCAAATTGGTTTTGTCTGTTTGGCTGTTTGCGGCTGGGGTGTGTCCAAAAATTAATCATTCTAACGAAAATTCAACATGAAATAACGCTTTGCTGACAGAAAAATCCATAAATACTAGCAGTTATGGAAATCTACTTTATTTTAGCACGTCTGTCAATTCTTATTGGTAAGTTATTTCACATAAAAAACTTAGTAGCAAAGTTTCGACAACTATTTATTTACAAGTGGATTTCTTGTAATTAGTTTTTTAACATCGGGGTTTTCATCAGGAAAACATGAAATTAAATGTAAGTTGTTTAAACAACAATTGCCAATTTACATTAAATGTAATAATACTAATAATTCAACAGTTTTTATAAAATAACAAACAACGAAGCTTGAAGTCTGTTTCTAAAGTAAAAGTATTTTCTAACCAAGCAGCCAACTTATAATTAAAACAGCTGGCATAACTTGCTCCTTCATATGTAGTTTCTTAAGATGTTATTAATTTTAATTGTAGGATATTGGAAAACCCCTTTTAGTTAAAACCTTATTAGTTACCCATGTGTCCCCATAATCATATCTTAATATTATAATTAATTATTATTTCATGTTTGAATGGGGTGACAATAGTAAAAAATCTCATAAAAGTACATTGAACATATTTTGGTGGTAAAACTTCTAGAAGAACCTCTTTTTACATATTTTTTTTTTATTTACCAGGTACAACAACAGCCAGTATCTATGGCAGTGAAAATGTAATCAATGGCATAGGTAAAATACCTAAAGTGGAAGGACAGGACATTATAACTTGGTGCACCACATCACTACTAGAGACTGAGAAATGTGAGAAACTGTCCAAGTCCGTCCTACAGGACAAGGGACTATTTGGGAAAGATTTTATTGAGCTGCAGTGTAAGAGGGTGAGTTTCTTTTGTTTTAAAAAGATACAGTGCATAGGTGTAAATATACAACATCCAGCTCTAGAAGGACACTGACACACAAGTATTCTGAGTGACTGAGACAATGTTCTAATGAGCAGAACTTTTTCTATCACTGAAACAAGTTTGTTCAGTCAAAGAATTACGTATTCTAGATTGTATTTTCATAGAAGCCAAACAATAGCTCATTTTACTGACTTCAAAAAAGTAGGATGTATATGTTCGAAAGTTTTTTTTTTTTGTATGTTCATTGCTACATTCATCAATTATGGACCGATTTTGATAATAATTTTTCATTAAGTAGAGGTACATGGTGGTTTTTTTTTAGTCCGTTTTTTTTTCATGACTAATTCAGCACTATACCACAAGAAACTATTGTAACTCATTTATTAATTTTGCAGGCTTTTGACACAGAAGAATGTATGACTTGGGTGGACCGAGGAGAGGCTTCTTTGCTCGGTCTTGATGCTGGTGAAGTGTATGTTGCAGGCAGATACCACTCTCTTGTGCCTATTCTACAGGAGGTAAGAATACAATTTCAAAATAATTTGTGAATCCTTTAAGTAAAAATATAATTAAATCAAAACTGAAAATGTTATGAATATTTTAAGTGTATACTTGGTCTTACTGATCTCCGTCTTACTTGCATTCTTATGTCTGATTTACGGATAATGGAAGCAGCAAATACCAAAATACATTTATTAATATATTGGGTGACTGGTAATTAGTGACCGATACTTTAACACATGATTGTACTCATGATAACAAACAACTTTTACTATGGGGCCAAACCAGAAATCGTGAAAAAAAATCAGTTGTTCCCTACATTTATGTTCGCAAACTCGTCAAAATGTAGGGAACAGCTGATTTTTTTCACGATTTCAGGTTTGGTCCCATAGTAAAAGTTGTTTGTTATCATGAGTACAATCATGTGTTTAAGTATCGGTCACTAATTACCAGTCACCCTATATATGATTGGTTTCGTGGTTTGATCACCAAGAGCAAATGAAATTTGTGATAATAGTAGATCAAAAATTTAACTTGGACCTTTTTCATGGGTGGGGCAACTAAATGGGTGTACCGCAGGGCTCTATATTAGGTCCGTTCCTCTTTTTAGTATATATAAATGATTTACCTCATTTACTGAAAAACCGACCACAAATGGTGTTATTTGCTGATGACACATCACTAATTTTTAAAGTTAACAGACATGCACAAGAGCTCGACGACGTAAATAACGCTATGCTTAAGGTCCATAATTGGTTCACTGTAAATAATTTAGTATTAAATGAGAAGAAAACTAAATGCATAAGATTCACGTTACCAAATGTTAGAAGTAGTGAATGTCACGTAGTATTGAATAAGGAAATGCTACAATTCGTCGAACAGACTGTTTTCCTGGGAATTACGCTGGACTCAAAGCTGCAGTGGAGTCCTCATTTAACATCACTAGCAGGGCGGCTAAGCTCGGCTGCTTACGCTGTTTGGAAAATCCGCCAATTAACAGACGTCGATACCGCGAGACTGGTCTATTTTAGTTACTTTCATAGCGTCATGTCTTACGGTATTTTGTTATGGGGACGGGCTGCAGATATTGATTCTATCTTTATTCTGCAAAAGAGGGCTGTCAGAGCCATCTATAACCTCCGCAGTCGCGAATCTCTAAGGGAACTGTTTAAAAAAATTAACATCATGACGGTGCCTTGTCAATATATATATGAAAATATTATGTATGTTAGAAAAAATCTACATCTTTTTAGTAAGATAAGTGATCGGCATAATTTTAACACTAGAAATAGGAACAAATTAGATCAACCACGTTTCAGATTATCTAAGGTACACACTTCTTTTATGGGGTACTGTGTAAAATGTTACAATAAATTGCCTCTCGATATTCTTCAACTAAATGAGAAGCAATTTAAAACATGCATTAAACGCACACTATGTAGACAAGCATATTATAGGTTGAATGATTATATCGTAGATAAAAATGCTTGGCTAAATGCTGGTCCTGCTCCACAGCCACTTGGGCTTTGTTAATTTTTTTTTTTTTTTTGTTTGGAAGAAATGCGTCCCCTTTTTTTCTGACATTATGTTATTACTATAGACTTATTGACTATATATAGACTATAGATTTAGTGTTTACTAATCTTTTAATTACAATCATTGCAAACTATAGTTTTGTATAAATTAGAAGCATCTTTTCAATTTTGTAAATGTGAGTACCATGGAGCGGTTTTATGTTATGATGTAGGTATGTTGACTTGAAAAAGTATGGCAGTTGAGAGTATGTCATGCTCACTCAAATGTCTCGCTGATGGTGGCGCGTGTGTTGGATCATTCGGTTCCCTACAAAATGGTTGAGCTGGATGGTGCTGATCCACGCGTCATGTTCGTGAACGGGCGCCGTCAGTGGAGACTGGTCATCTCTTAGCTGCCAGGGCTTATTTTTAATCTTATATTTTAAATTGTTTTAGTTATCTATTTTTTACATTGTTCTCACATATAGAAGCAACAAGAACAATAACAATGTACCTACCCAGGATTTTGTAACAATTTTGATTTAAAAGAGTGTCCATGGAGTTTCTTGCCCATTCTTCTCCATAGAGATCTACGTTTTGGAATGGGCGACTAGCTTCAATTTTCTGACTAACTGACCGACTCTTTGACAATTCAAAAGTGCCTGTAATTGGTTTAATTGAAATAAATGCTTTGAGTTTGAGTTTGAAATGTATAATCACTATTTGTATCAACAGTTATATGGCCGTGGGGAGCCCTACCAATACTCTGTTGCAGTAGTTCGCAAAGGTGCCCTACCTAACGTACAGCCTGGTTATGGACTCAGTGCGTTGCGAGGAGCGAGGGCTTGCTTTCCAGGCGTTGGAGCGCTAGCAGGATGGGTGATGCCAATACATGTTGTAAGTTGAGTTTGTTGTATTATATAATACTATGCTATAAGCTGTTGCATATATGCTGTAACATATATATATATATATATATGTTGTTGGTCTTCCCTATTTGAATTGGCTTTTGTTCACAATTTCATGGTTTTAATATTTTTGCGCGGAACCCTAATTGTTTTTCTGATATAAAAGTAGCCTACATTAGTCCTTATGACATCAGCTACCAGCCAGTGAAAATCCCGTCAAAATCGATCCAGCCGTTTCGGAGATTAGCCAGAACAGACAGACAGACAAAAATTTTAAAAATTGTATTTTGGTTATAAGATCCGTTTATACTTCAAATGCATTTAGTAAAAAGATTTTATTTTGACATTATAAACAGACACTTCAATTCTATTAATTTGTATTGATTATTATCTGTAAAAAATGTTGGAAGAGAGACCATGGTCTAGTAATTTAATACAAAGCTGTGCCTTGAAATCTTTTTTAATTTTTACAATTTTAAGTCTATTTTTATTTATCTTTTATTTACAGTTAATGCAAGAAGGTGGCCTCAAAATAACAGACTGCAATAACCACGTCAAATCCGCGATAGAGTTCTTTGGCGACTCCTGTGCTCCTAACTCTTTGAAAGACATGTACAATCCTATTGGTGATAATTCTGACAAGTAAGTGTAATATTCCCGTTTTCTTTAATAATAATAATAATCATCTGCCAACCCTTTTCGCAACTTTTGGGTTTCAGAGTAACAAGATGAGGATTGTATAACAATATTTTAGAGTTAGCGTAGCGTGGGACGCCCCCCAGCTAGATGGACCGACGACCTTAAGAAGGTGGCTGGGACAGACTGAATGCGGAAGGCGGAGGACAGGGTGTTGTGGCGCAGCCTGGGAGAGGTCTATGTCCAGCAGTGGACTGCGATAGACTGAGTTAATTGATTGATTTTAGAGTTAACGCTAAGAAATTATTGAGTATTTGCCGATTAAATAGTGTGAGCACGGTCTGTCCAGTGAACCAATAGTCCCACGATCTATATTTTTTTTCACGACCACCATTTTGGTGATCACTGACTCATCTGTTTCAAGCTACTATGGACCATAGATATTATATCCTCACCACTTATGTTCTAAGTCTCATGTAATGGGGGCGAGCCTATTGCCATCAATCGGGCACAAATAGAGACTCAACAACAAGCGCAATACAATTTTCTCGCAAAATAAATTTACCTAACTTACTTCCTTATTCAATAACCCTTCTTCCACAGACTATGCAAGCTATGCACCGGTGGTGCAGGCATTCGTTGCACTCTCGCAGACCCATACGCGGGCTACGAAGGAGCCCTACGTTGTCTGATCGCGAACAATTCGGGCGACATCGCCTTTGTTCGCGACACGACTATCCAACATGCTTTACTGTCGCATCAGATACTAGGTCAGTTTATCTTATAATTACACTAGCGACCCGCCCCTGCCTCGCACGGTTTTACGACTGGATAAAATATCGAGATTTCTTTATGATATGTAATTTAAATATTAATGTATTATACACATAAACGTTCCGGAATAAATACTCTAAATTATGGGGAGAACTGCATCAAAATTCGTTGCGTAGCATAGAAAAACAACACGGTCACACAGACAGACGCGAAAAGTGACTTTATTTTATAATATGTATAGATGTTATAAATCAAGATGACTGTTACGATGGAGCCCTACGTGGTCTGAACGCCAACAATTCGGGCTACATCGCCTTTGTTCGCGACATGACTATCCGACATGCTCTACTGTCGCATCTATACTTGGTTAGTACAATAATAACTGCATGAATCATTGAAAGGAAAGAAAGGAATGTTTAATTGATTCAAAAACATAATTTACATAATCAATGTGGACAAGAATTTCTCTGAAGAAGAGAAATTCTTGAATTTGTGCTTTGTCTCGAACTCCATAATTATTTGATTGATGTTCTCTACAAGTAAAGAGAGTGCATTCTCAGGACCTAAGTCCTGATAATGGACTCCAGCCAGCAAATGCAATGCCAGCTATGTACTCGGCCAGGGTCCAGAGACCAACGTCTGGACTCTGGCCGCTGTCGCTATAAAGCGTTTGTACAAAGATTGAATAACACATAATACACGTGACAAAAGTTTGCCGGGGCATTATCTCGCAAAAACATTTGGTCGCGATGCATTTCCTGGCTGGCCATAATTATTGACGTGTTTCGCAGTATTCACTATTACTGGATCCTTCTTAATAAGTAATCGCTAAATAACTAGTATTCGTTTCTCTGTAGGTGGAGTAACAGAGGACCAGTTCGAGCTGATCTGTCGCGACGGCTCGCGGCGTCCGGTCACAGACTCTGAGAACTGCAACTGGGGCCGCGTACCCGCTGACGCTATAGTCACCAGCAGTGCCGTGTCTAGGGAACAGAGGAAGAAGTAAGTCACTTGAAGCTTCGAAAGATCATAATACTAGCTGAATTTGGAGATGAGAGGGAAAAAAACGCATGCATCTATGCTGTCTCAGAGACATAATAATTATAGCCTTTTGCAAATAAATAAATTCTTATTCTGAACTAGCGACCTGCCCCTGCTTGTCAGAGTTTTTACGACTTGGCGAACATCTAGATTTTCTTATTGATGTGAAACATCTATTGGCGCGCCTTGGGGATAAGACCGACTCGTATGTCGTGACGGCCAACGGCAGTACACTCTCTTATGCCGTCATGCCCCCCCCCCCTCGCAGCTGCTCTTTTCGATGTTTCACATCTGCCGGGCGTCCCGTGACGATTACTTTTTTATATTTAAGTTTTATCTGAATTATATAACTGATTTATATAACAAGCTTTCCAGAATAAATTATGGTGAAAACCGCATCAAAATCCACATCCACATCCACTGTGGAGTTTAGAAGATCTATGCGGTCACACAGACAGACATGAATAGCGATATTTTTTGTTAACCCCCGACAGAAACAGGGGGTGTTGTTTTATACCAGTGACCCGCCCTTCCTTCGCACGGGTGAGATGGCGATATGTCAAAACATAGAGATTTCTGTGTCATACGTCATACCTGTACCGGCTTTACTTTGTTATATACTATTGATAGAATATAGATTACCCGGACGTTAATATGGCTCAATGATTTTTAGAAAAAGTTTGGCTTTGCAAGTTTTGGTTCTGTCAATAAAGCCCCGTTTACTCGGTGCACGTTTCTGAAACGTTCAAGAGCAATAATCGCACGCCATAAAGCACGTTCAATTATTGCCATTTAAGAATCGTATGCAATTAGTGTTTACACGCGTGCGATTTCCATAAAATGGCATACAATAACAACGCAATTTTTGCCATTATATAATCGCATGCGACTTCGTTTTACACCAAGACAAATTATTGCATGCAAGTTTTGCCTCGTCTAAACACAGAGTTGCGTGTCCTTGTACAATTGAATCAAGTATTTCCCGTATTTGCGCTGCCAAGTATTTAATTTAATTTTATTGATCAAGATTTTTTTAAGGCCGAAGCGCCAGGTAGCCCTTGAAATTCAAACTTTCTTATGCTTTTTGCAATTTTCAAGTCAGTATTAACTTGTATGTTGATTAAAGTATCATTCGCACGTGTCGTTCGCTCATGTAGGAATGATAGAAAATTTTCATGCCAAAATTGAATGCTATTTTATTGTACATGCTATTTACCAGTATACCAGTTTCCAACGACAACTAATTTGCCCGTATCGTGGAATAATTGTACGTGTTGTGTAAACGGTGCAGTCAATTGTTGCTTCAATTTTATGGTATGCCACAGGTAATAAATTTGCACCGTGTAAATGGGGCTTTATACAAGCTTTGTGGCAGTCTTTCTGGATGGTCTAACTGGCCATGTGCCATATTAACGTACGGGGAGGTACTGTAAATATATTTATAAGGTGAGAGTGAATTTTTAATATGAAACTTCAGAGCGATTTCAAAACTATGAGGAAAAGTGTTAACAGCTCGATTTTGGTGAAAAATAAAACTGCATTTTTATTTCAATTTTATTTTTCCCTGTTTTGTTGCACCAAACGATGAGAATCAAATCCTGCAAGGAAATGTGAAAAATCTAGTAAAAAAAAAAAGCTGTTTTACCACAATATATCTCAATTTTCAGACAAAAACAATTTACTGTTTTCATAATTGTTTTTTACTAACTAATCTTTCTTTTACAGATACCAAAACCTCTTGCAAGTGATATTCCAGCTGTACGGCGAGCCGAACCCTCTAAACCGGAACTATAACATGACGAGTGCGTTCCAATCCGGTGCCCCGTTCAATCCGTACTCGACCACTGAGCCGTCGCGCTTTCCTTTTGACTCATTCAACAGAGATAAGTTTGGTAATAACAACTTAAATAGCAGGCAGAATGAGTATGAGGAGGATATGAATAATAAGTAAGTATATTTTGTTTGTTTGTTTGTTATTTTGGCACATTTACATGCTTTTTAGGGTTCCGTACCTCAAAAGGAAAAAATGAAACCCTTATAGGATCTTTCGTTTGTCTGTCTGTCTGACTATCTATCTGTCACAGCCTATTATCTCCAAATCTAATGGACCGATTAAGTTGTTTGGCACACATATAAATTTCTGTGATCCAAACACGAACGTGTTACGTAAATAAATGAGTTTTGAATATGAGGGTCACTTTGGGGGGGCGCAAATAAGAAAATTAAAAAAAAACTTTTTGCAAACTTACCGTGTGACATATCAAATGAAAGGTAGGCTTAGTAGTTTCGGAGTAAAGGGGGGTAAATACCTTAAAAGTTATTTTTAAAAATGATGAAAATTGACCTGTTACTCTGAAACTAGTGAGTCTAAAAAAAAATACAGAAAATAGTTCTATACTTATAGATCACAGAAAACCTATAAGAATTCTATGGTCTAAAAAAATGACATGGCAAATCTCCCAATATTATGCGCACAAACTTCTTACATTTGCAGTTGGAATGTATGGGAGAACATGTTTTTCATCTACAATGTTAAGTTTGTTCTTGGGATAAATTCATCTCAACTACGGAACCCTTCATTTCACGTGGTCCGACACGCACTTGGCCGGTTTTTGTAGAAATAACATAAATAACGCCTGAATCCTCAATCGACACTTTAAAACGTTCTTGAAAGTTATTCTGTCGCTACAATGCACTTTAAAATTGAGTTGCGTTTACACCAGGAAGAATGTTGAGCAACAATCTCACAATTGTTTCCTGATACATTTAATGTTGCGAGATGTTCTTTTATTTACCTTGAATACGGAACATTCGCTTATTACCAGCAACATTGTTTCCCGCAACACAAACAGGGGGCCAACCACCACCTCTTAAAGCAGTATTATTTTAAAGCACACTGAAGTAAGATTACAATAATACTGCTTTAACCCTTTAACCGCCTACGACGGATTAATCCGACAAATATTTTCTTGTCCATTTCGCCAGGGTCGTATATTTACGACCAAATATCGTAATGATTCAAGTTGCCCGGCGCTGGGGGCACGACAACTGATATGAAGTCGGGCGGTTAAAAGGTTAAGAGGTGGTCGTCTAGCTCCAGGTTGCACAACTTTCTTTAATCCACGTAATCTTTACGATTTATGCCTTGATGACATGACAGAGTAATGACGTGTGGCTCTGGCTATACGAAAACCGATGTTATTTTTAATTTGTCCGTCTTTGATGTCTTGTTTATTCCTTTTTAATTGACGTTTTTGTCAACAGTTAGTTGGGTATTCATTTTTAACTTTCTGTTTTTAACCCGTTGCACACCAATTAGCAGACAAAATTAAAAATGTATTGTTATCTGCACACATGGTGTGCAATCGATGTTTGAAGAGCCCTTTGTGTAACTGTCTTATAAATATTATCGTTTACAGAGCAAGTACTATGCCGCCTTTCAAGATTCGTGTGGACTCATCAGGACAACCTATTGAAGCACTGTTCCAGCTGTTCAGATCCAATGAAACTACGGATTTGTTATTGCAGGTAAATTGGAAAGTTGCAACAATTTGGGTTGTCTGTCTGTCTGACTATCTGTTTGTTCCGGCTAATCTCTGTAAGTGCTGGACCGATTTTGACGAAACTTTCATTGCCAGATAGCTGATGTTATAAGGAGTATCATAATTATGCTACTTTTATTTTAGAAAAAGAGTTCCGCTCGAGTTCATGAAATTGTGAACAAAAAGTTGTTTTCCGACATCCACGCGAACGAAGTCGCGGGCACAGCTCGTTTAATATAAATATGCAGGATTTTTTATTTTATTTACTTACATTTTTAATTTTTTTAATTTTTTTTATTAACATTTTAACCGCCAACTCCAGATCAATCCGATAAATATTTTTCGTGTTCATTTCGCCAGGGTTGTATATTTACGACGCTTTCTGCCCGACGCTGGGGGCACGACAACTGATATGAAGTCGGGCGGTTAAAATGTCAACTATCTCACCTTTTTTTTTTATTTTTTTTTGTGGATGGGTAATCATCAAATGACTTCTCCCGCTCTGGGCGGAGTGGGAGGGCGTGTCAGACTTTTACTGACTAAAACCCACCCGTGTTCCTTCTGTTGCCTGTGCCGGGGCCACGGTAACTCTTTCGAACATCCCGCAATCCTAGCTGGACATCCCGCAACCCTAGCTGGAACTATCTCACCTGGTAGTTTCTTGCACTGTACCGCTCCTTCGTATAAAACGTTTTTCTTCCCGTAAGTGGTTCTGGGTGGTCCGAGTTCGAGCTTAATGCGATTTCTAGTGTAGTATCCGCGATTTATTTTTCTGAAAGTGGGTCAATTGAGAGTGGGTTTCCTTTGCTATAATTTTCGTAACTAGCAGGGGCGTAGCCTTCATACAAGCCGATTCCAATCGGCTTTCCTTCGGAACAACTACTCTTCTCAGTGTCTAGGTACTATTGCCAAATAATATGTTACACCTGTGTGTATAACTGTGCATTACATCATATTCCATAATTATATTTACTACCTACCAGTTTATCATAATATTAAAAACTTACAGATAGTTGTCCGAGTTTATGAGAACTGAACAATTTTATTTTCGGCTTCCCTCTAATGATAATTGTAGCTGCGCTACTGCTAACTAGAGTACATGTTTTGTATTTATATAGTTGTAATGTGTTGTATAGTTTAATGTCGTTACATATTTGTTTAGGTGACGTTAGATAGTGCTATTTGGAAACATGGATTTTAATAGACTTTACACAAAAGCGTACGATTACGTATTCCCTGTGTTTTTTTCACATCAGAAACTAAGTAACGACTTGAGGTTTTCTTAAGCCGTTAATGAAAAATTCTTTAGCTGGTTGGTAGTCAGACTTATAACAACATCAAAATCTTCTCCCCAGGACGCAACAGTAAACTTCCGCGTATTAAAAGAAGAGGAACAAGCAGCGAAACATATCCTAAACAACAAATTCGTAGGAGGACAGGCAGAGAACGCGGTGGTGGCTATCAGAGATTGTCCCATCAAGCGAGCCACGTTATGCGTCACCAGTGATCCGGAGATGGACAAGTGTCTCAAGATGAGGGTAAGTACACCCACCAGGGGCAAAGCCTCCATACAACCCGATTCCTATCGGCTTCCCTTCGGAACAACCACACTTCTTAATGTTTATTATTGCTAAATAATATAGTACACCTGTGTGCAACTGTATATCACATCACTTTACATAATTATATTTAATACCAGTTTAATACATCATAAGATTAAAAACCTACAGTTTTTTGTCTGAGTTTATGAGAATTGAACAAATTTCTCTTTGGCTTCCCTCTAATGATAATTGTAGCTGCGCCACTGACACCCACATACCTATATTTTAAATTACATGTCTTATAAAATAATTACATAAATACTATACAAGGTGTAATTTAAATAACGCACAACCTCTTAAGGGGTCATTGTA
Source organism: Fissipunctia ypsillon (assembly GCA_947568875.1). Taxonomy (NCBI): domain Eukaryota; kingdom Metazoa; phylum Arthropoda; class Insecta; order Lepidoptera; family Noctuidae; genus Fissipunctia; species Fissipunctia ypsillon. The sequence continues at coordinate 8,268,390 of OX387664.1, read as the reverse complement.
CTGGCCATGAGAACCTTTTACTCGGATTCCCAACATTTTGACAAGTTATTGTTGGGTACAGCAGATTTTTTTTTCGTACTATCAATCGTGGCCAGTTGAGCAATGAGTTTATGTTCGTGTTTGAAGTAAATAAGCCATCATAGCTTGTGGTAGAATTTCTTTCATGTTTATTTTACCTAAGCTGTTTGTCTGTTTTAACATTTAAACTTTAACTAACAACTTATTTTGATTCCAGGTGGCGTTAAAAGCAGCATTCCTCTCCCCCACACTAATCTGCTGGCGCGGCCACAGCACGCGGCACTGCGAGCGCGCCATCGCGGAGGGCGCGGCCGACTTCGCGTTGTTCGACTCGGCTGACATGCTGCACGCGGCCAACACGCATCGCCTTGTGCCCTTCATGCAGGAGGTAGGATAACATACAGATTTCCCACAAAAACTCGTTTTGGAAATCATCGTCTATCTTGGGAAATACCAACGTGCGATGATGATATCTTATACAGGGCATTTTTTTAATCACTATTCAAATTTTCGCAGGGTGTTCTACCCATGAATACGAACAACTTTCACTATAGTACCAACTCTGAAATCACGAAAAAAAATCAGCTGTTTCATACATTTTGGTCGAGTAGGTATTGAACTTTTGTATGAATCAGCAGATTTTTTCTTCGTGATTTCAGAGTTGGTCCCATAGTAAAAGTTGTTCATATTCATGGGTAGAACACCCTGCGAAAATTTTGATAGTGATTAAAAAAATGCCCTGTATAGAGCTGTTACAACCATGGATGTACTTGCCTATTTTATATCACCATGGTTACAATATTATAGGTTAACAACTCTATGCAATTCCAAACACTTTTCAAAATTTTTGAGTGACAAATGTCGATCGAGCCATTTACAACCTAGGTCCAACAGATTCCCTTCGAGAAAAATTCAAAAAAATAAATATTCTAACTTGGCCTCTCAATATATATTTGAAAATCTATTGTATGTACTATCGAGGAAACTTACATCTGACCAATTTGAAAACAAAATCCCGTGCACACGATTATCGACATCTGTTAGCAAGCGGCCGAGAGCTGCAAGCAAGAATAGTCCTCACAGTGTATAGATGTTTATTTCTCCAATGGTACACAAAAATATATCAAATAAGAAAATGTCCGATATTCATAGATTAAGTACCAGGAATAAACACAATCTTGTTATACATCGCACTCGCCTCCACAGAGTAGGCAACTCGTTCATGGGCCAATGTATACGCATTTACAACAAACTTCCCATTCACATTCGAAACTGACCCATTAAACGATTTAAAAGCTGTATTAAAACCAAACTTTGTAAAAAAGGGTAGGTACTATAAAATTTCTGATTATTTAGGAAACAAAAAGCTTGGGATTGAGCTGCTGTGATGGGTGCATAACTAGAAAGCGGGGCAGTACAAAACTTAGAAGCTTTGCCTCTGTGTGGGCTTAGTCCCACAGAGGCAAAGCTTTGTCTCTGACGCGACGTTCGTATTCGGAAACACGAAGATTACAAAACAGCATACTTTTTGGTTTACCTGTACCTATCCACGTAAATCTAAATTCAAGGTCACTCAGCGAGCATTCGACCGCATCCGGAATAAAGTGATGTGACATAGAACCAAAGTAGTCGACATAACTCACTAAATAAGCATGCTGAAGTGGCTATGGGTCGGCCATATTAGCCGTAGAATAGAACCAATGATTATTTTTTGTGAAAATTTAACAATCATAACGGCCAAAAAGTGGTATGGACGCGACGTGTTGTCCTTACATTTCTGTGGTATAATTTAAAGTTGTTATAAATTGATGAATACAATATTTTACTTTCTCTTGTTTAAAAATTCCATCAAAACTAGGGTTATATGGAGCAAAAAGATTAATCCCCGTTAAAGTACGCGTCAAACTTTATGGCGGCTGTGAAGTGCGCTACTCGCTGCGCAGTACCGTAAGGGTGCGTTTCCACTGAAGCGGAGACGTGCGGGAATCGACCAATCACAATAGTTGAAATCCTCATCGAGTCTCTCGTCTCGTCTGCGATTGGACGATTCCGGCACGTCTCCACACAGCTCCGCTCGTCTCTGCTTCAGTGGAAACGCACCCTTAAACGGGATGAATAGGGATGTAGGGGTGAATCGGGACGAAACTTTAAAAGGGATTTTAACGTTGAAATAATATAGTTTGTTACCAAATAGGACTCTAATGTTTACCGTACCCACTATAATTAACAATTAAGTGTCCTGGTTGGTAACAAACTATATTATTTCAACGTTAAAATCCATTTTAAAGTTTCGTCCCGATTCACCCCTGCATCCCGTTTCACGGTACTTCACCCCGCACCCCCGCTGAACCGTGAATTCATTACTGCGCAACGACTCGCCTTTTTTGTGGATGGGAACTCATCAAATGACTTCTCCCGCTCTGGGCGGATTGGGAGGGCGTGTCAGAGTTTTACTGACTTATAACCCACCCGTGTTCCTTCAGTTGCCTGTGCCAGGGGCCGCGGTAACTCTTTCGAACATCCCGCGACCCTAGCTGCACAGCGACTCGCCTTACGTTTCGAACTGCCATAAAGTTTGAATCGGGCTGCACGTCAGTAATTCAACTTTGTGTCATTATCAACCAGTATTCAAAATTGTGTCATCTTCTTTCACAACCCAGATATACTCAAGCGGAGACAACTGGTACTATGCAGTGGCTGTAGCGAAGGAACAAGACCTGGATACAGACCTGACGTACTTACGTGGAAAGAATACCTGTCACACTGGTATAGGAAGAGCTGCAGGATGGGTGTTCCCGCTTGCTTATCTTATATCTAACGGATGGATCAGGTAGAGTCTATGTTTTATTTTGAAACTAGCTGTGCCCCGCGACTTCATTCGCGTGGAAGTCGTAAGATACATAATACATCTATCATAGGTTCCAAGGTTGTTTTAAGCCGATAAAATCGATATGAAAAAACACGGTCATGGCGTCATATTGCGCAATATTTTTATTTTGTTTGTTATTTTTCGTAATATTTCTGTTAATATCTATTAAAATATTGCTCTTAATATGTATAATAGGTCATTATTAGTATTTAAACACACTTAAAATACAACGAAAATAGTTAGCATTATACGTTATTAATTACGGGCATCCTAAGTAGCCTGGGACGTTTAACGTAAATTGATGGGGAATGGGTTGCTTGTTTTAATGTATTGTGCTACTCAGAACATACCAAGTCCTTACATATGGGCATAAAAAAATTGCATATATAGTGTACTTTAATTATAAAATAAGTTTTACTGACACAAACTAAACAATTTTTCGTAAAACTACAAAATGTTTCGTAAAAACTTAGGTATGGCAAATACTTTACTCAAATTCAACCCATATTCTCAAGTTTAACTTTTTTTTAAAGTACTTAGGACTAGTCGCTGTAATTCACGTTTCAGATAAGTTGATTCTGTATAGCTTCAGTGTATACGCACGCATTTTTACTATTGTAATCTTGTTAGTAGTTTACTAGATAATAATATTCCAATTGGAAATGGCGCGCAAATTTTTTGCAAACTGCTCGGGCGCGGGGGGCGGTCATTTGACAGGATAATTGCTGTGTGGCCCGAACAGTAAACAGGCTAGAACATTATACAAAAAAAAAAAATTAATTAAAAGAAATGTTGAACCGTGAACATTTACATTTCGTGACTAAAAATCGACATCTCATAATTGTCCGTTATCTTTTATACAAGTAGGTAAATAATTATTTACCTAGATTAGATAGATTATAATCTATCTAATCCCATCCGCAGGTCATACAGTTGCGACGGCGCACACGCTGCAGCCGAGTACTTCACGAAATCCTGCGCGCCCGGCGCTCTCAGTTCCGAATACGTTGATTCCGGTACAGTACCGCACGATAATTTGTGCCACCTGTGTCATGGTGCTTCCTTCAGGTAATTACTATGATAATATATTCTCATCATTTAGGATGTTTTTCTATCTTAGTGATATCACAGCCTTCAGTCCGGCCGTCGAGAAAATGTGTTCTTGACACCTGTCAGTTTCATACTAACGAATATGTGTTTTGATCCTTATTACAACTAGAAATTGTCCAACTGACAGGTGTGAGGAACACATTCTCTCGACGGTCGGATTGTAACAGAAAACGTTCAAATTCAAATCGCAACCTCATCTCAGCGACAATCATTGTTTTGACATTGATTGTCGCATGTAGATATTAGAGGTTTTTTTTAATGCGAACGTTCTTAAAAATACGGGAATTGACCCTCAGATGTACTGGGAAACAGCTGTTTCAAATTAGTTTTATTGACTTCTAGCCTCGTTAACTTCCAAAGCCCAATAACAACTACATATTGTTTATCCAAAAGACAGATTGTTAGACAGGTGAACGTCCACTGGTCCGCATCGGCCGCAACGCACGCACAGCACGCAACGGATTTTGGTTTGCTTTGTACAACGAACTCTTCTTAGAATTGCGTGGTAAAACAAGGAACCCTAGTTTCGCCGTCTGTCTATCTGTATATCTATCCGTGGTTTAACTCGGGAGTCCCTTGGTACTAAAAAGCTGTAATTTTTAATCGAATTCACTTTCTTTTGTCAATAGACGCTGCCGCCGCGACGCGAGTGAAGACTACTTCGGTCACGTAGGCGCAGTACGATGTATGATAGAAGGGGGCGGTGATGTCGCCTTCGTGCGTCACTCGGCCCCTGCCGAGGTCTCAGCGGGAAGACGTCGCGAATGGTGGGCGAGGGATCTACTGCCTGATGACTTGCAGTTACTTTGCCCTGATGGTAAGCCAAAGAAAGTTTTCCTCCTTGGGTGCGTTTCCACTGAGATGGAGACGAGTCGAGCAGAGGATATGACCATTACAAACGAGACTGATTGGTCGATTCCTCTTCCTCTTCTCTCTGCTTTAGTGGAAACGCACCTTAATGTTACCACTGCTGGGACTCAGGTCTCGTCTCTGTGAGAGAGGGGGCCATCCGCAATACAACACGCAAGCCCAGTGCGGGTTGTATTTGTAAAGATATTATAATTATAACAGGTTTAGTAGCTAAGTCGACACTAATATACTTCTCAATTGGGTTGTTTCTCGGAAGCTTCGCCGCAAGAGAGCGCTGTGTGTTTGTCACTTGTTAAAGTAATCTCAAAGACAAACCGACCAATCAGCGACAAGAAAAAACACTTAGCGCCATCTCGCGGCAAAGTTTTTAACAAGGTACCGAATGAAAGCCATCGACGCTTAATGAAAGTAATAAATACTTAGCGGCGTCTACGCGGAACTAATTTGACAGTTTTCTTCCCCATTAATCAATGCCGATACAAAAGCGTTTATCAAGTTCAACAAAACGACAACTACATATAGGGCCGTCTTTGCCATTGGCCACTCTGGGCAAGCGCCCAGGGTCCAGCGATCTAGGGGGCCCCCTAGTTCCTGCATGCGAGCGTCGTAGCTAGAGGCTGTCAAAAGAAAAGCTGAGTAAATCTCAGACGGGGTGCTAAAATTTTCGAGCTCGCCTCGCTCGCTCATAGGTACCTACGTCCTGCGTTTTCTTAGTTCCCAAACTTTTCTGCATAAGTCGACATAGTAACTATTTTTTCTAAAATCCTAACCTATCTGAGGCGGGGTGCTATAAATTTCGAGCTCGCTCTTGCATCCTGCATTCTCCATATCCTAAAGTGCCCAGGGCCTCCAATAGATTAAAAACGACCCTGCCTATAGTTACTATTTCGATAAAATTTTGTCCTTAACACTGCAGAACACTAAACACCCATAGGCGTTATAACAATAAAACTTCTATTGTATCTCGTTCAGTGTCCTTGAATGCGTTAACGGCCCATCACACGTACACACCACATCGCAGCGACAAAATGTGGGCAAGCAGTGGTTACGTGTGAGTTAGCCTGGCCGTCTGGTCATTGCTGCAGAAGTAATGGTGGAATTTGAAAATCTATAGATGGCAACATCGTCTATACTACGAAAAATCGGTTCAGTAGTTTAGGCGCTACGGTGGAACATACAAATATACATACCTACATAGACTACCAAAATCATAACACTTCCTTTAGGCTTCACCATAGTCAGGTAAAAAAGAATTAGAATTTGAAAGTTTTTTTTTTTAGTCACCAGCTATCCTCACATTAATCTTGACACCAAAAGTAATAAAACCGTTATCCTCAGGTACTCGCGCAAAGATGCATGAATACAAGCACTGCAACTTAGGCAAGGTTCCCGGATCAGTACTGATGGGCAGACCAAACCATACCGAGTTGGATACCTTCTCCAATCTTATGGTGTATGCACAGCAGTTCTACGGAGCTGTTACTACTGATGAGTTCAGGTAAATAACATTTCATTTTGATAGCTTTGACTTGATATATATTTCCCATGTAAATAAGCCCTATTTTGTTTGGTTGGTTCGGTTTGGATCAGACCAAACATCAAAATGAAGTTCGTTGAACAAACAACAAAATGTAGTTCGGTCGGATCCGAACCGAGTGAACTAAATAAAATGTATTAGGAATTGTCCGAACATTCGGCCGATACTTCGGAAAAAACCCACAGTTCTTCAATGGGCCATACAGTATTGTTCACCCATGTTTCTCCATGTCTAAGTCCTATCTATGTAATAGAAGGAGAGCCGATTGCCAATAACCGGGCACAAATCCTGACCTTTCCCAGCCTTTCCCTCTTTTAACCGCTTACGTATTACAGTAAAAAGTAACCTAAACTGTTCCGACCAGTTTTACAAAATAAACATTAAATTAAAATCTTATTTTCTTTACAGTTTCTCCATGTTTTATTCACTACCACCATACTCCGACTTAATATTCAGCGACGTGGCAGTACGCCTGAAGCCTTTGCCTCACAGCAAGCGATCAGCGGAAATAGTGGCGGGTCCCGCGCTTATTCGAGCAGCGAGAATTGTGTCCTGCGATGCCCCTCAAGCTTCGTACTATGTCGCTTCAGACCCAGACTTTTTGTCGCACGCCTATAGCCACGGTGTGCTCGGGCATTTACTAGCGATAGCTCTGTTTGTGGTTGCGTTGTTGAGATAATTTAGTTGTTGTGTCTATGGTGTGGTGAAGAAATGGAATGTTAACTTGCAGCCATGTGTAACATAGTTAAAAAGTTCATAACAGCTGGCAGCTACTACTGCTAATTACACCAATAACACTACGAATCACGAAGCTTTTTTTATTTAAAAGACATATTACGCCTGTATTCTCATAGGGGTAGGCAGAGGTAAATAATACACTAATAATAGTAGCAGTAGCAAACATATTATTGTGATCGGCAGCATTGATTAGCACAACATAAATACGCTACTCACGAATTTAAAATACTGTGAATCTCAGCACACATATCAAAAATGCAATATATTTTAGTGTTCACATTCCATTTTTCCACTAGCCCATGTTAGTTTGTATTGTAAGCAATAATTATAATTTTATGAGACAAATCAATTCCTGAGTGACTTAATTTAGATCTGCCGATCTATTCTGTAAACGTCACACCGTGAGCACTTAGGTTAAGTGAGTTTGAAGTGAGCTCAATCCCTAGTAGAGTAAGGTGGGATGACAGTTCACATCACGCTCACTTCACCTAAATTTTCACAGTGGGATCTTTACAGAATAGCACCACTGATCTATGATATTATATCTGAGCTGATATAGAATAAGTAATTTGTTGTGTAATGTTGCAGCTTTTAGAAACTTACATCCGTCCAAATGTGTGCCTAGTAACCTAGATATTATTTTTAAGCATTTATTTTCTACCGTCCAAGTGAATCTATAGCTTTATGTATATTTTATTAAATGAAATATTTTTAACACAATACATTTATTTACTTAACCTTTTACAATAATTGTTTATGGTGATAACATTCAAATCCTTTAGGTAATGCATTGAAATCTTTAAAAATTATTCTCAAATCAGTTCTTCGACAGACTTCCCTGATCGATTTACGTTCACATTCGCCATTTGTATCGATTCTTCTTGCATGTTCTCGCCACTTTCCAAATATACAATTAGATTTCGCCAATTCATCGTTGATAAAAGGTACCAGCCCTGTGCATTTTGGTGTTAGCTTTGCGCATAAGTATAAAGCTTTCCATGATAAATATCTAAAATGATTAATACAATACACAAACATAAAATCAATAGGCTTATTCTTCATTAACATTTCTATCATAGAATTACTCAATTTCACAGCTACCCTCTTTTTGTAAAGTGACAGAAAATTCTTCATTTCTTGCTCATTGCATAGTACAGCCAATATGGTGCACAATTTGTTAGCTGACAAACAAAAAGTGGTAAATATATGCCTCCATATTAGATCTTCATTATTGTAGTTCAAATTAAAGATGTGGCTGTTAATTTGAATCCCTGATTGGCCGATTCGGCTCTCAATAAACTTATGTGTTTCTGAAAATCCACTTGTGAACGCGATTTTGTAGCACATTTGCCCAGCAAATATGTTACTGGCTCTACTAACTTGCATTGTAGATGTGTTGTAACAATTTCCAAGGAAAAAGATATCTTCACTTTGCTTGATACTCTCATGGGGAAAATTCACCACAGTTTTTTCATAATTTACATTCCTATAATTTGATAATGCTTCCAAAAATGATAAAGCGTCGGTTAAGGAATCTGTTATGTACAAATAATCATCAACAACTCTGATAAATAATTTAACTTGATTTTCAGCAGTTTTCAGATGCTCAGAAAAATAAAATTCATCCAAATATGTGTAATATAGTTCAGACAGGGCAGGAGAGTATTTGTATCCTTGAACCAACCCTTCTTTCCATTCATAAACTGTTGATCCAGCACGGAGTAAGATAGGTTTTCGCAACTCTGTTACCAAATCTCGGTATTGCTGGGCAATTTTTTTCTTCATATTCATACACTTTTCAGCCTTCTGGCAATTCATATGTTTCTCTAATAATATTTTTGATAACTTCTCTCTATTTATGGAACCAAACGCGTTGCTGAGATCAGTTTTAATGAAGTAAAGCTTTGGCTTATTCGCAATGAGCCATTTAGCGTGCAATGTTTTATACTGATTTTCAAGTTTTATATGAGGCTTACCAGTCAGCAATCTTAAAAATTTCAATCTGTCCCTAATTTTAAACTTTTCAGAAATACTCAGTGTGTCATTTTTATAGCAAACTATTGGCCTAGAATCATTATTTGGCTTCAATGTTAAGTATAACTTTGGAATATCTTTTTTTAACATTTTTAATTTTCTTCTATCAACTAGGCTGTGGTTTCTCTTTGATTTTTTACCCAGTGAATAAGGTTCACATTTCTGCATCACTTTAGTGAATATCATTTTGGATACTTGTTTGTCATAAAAACTCTGCCACTGATTTTTCCAAAAATAATAAAGTTTGTTTTCGTTTGCATCCAGTTTGCATGTGGTAACATAATAGTTTAAACAGATCATTGATGACAGTACATATTTCAATATCCATAGTATGATTTTCAACAGTATACTCCTTGCACTAGTATTCGGAAGACTCTTCCAGGGTGAAATTCCCAAGTCCCATCTTGCAATAATTTTTTCAAGTACAAAATGTTGGCGTTTCATACTGAAAACAACAGTCTGAACTAAAGTCTTGAATATTTTACTATTTCGATTACTTCCAAAGAAGTTTCTTGGACATAATTCGCTTATCGCTTTCCAACTATTATTAAAAATAAGCTCTTTGTTTACTGGATGTAAGTGTGGAATATCATCCACAGGATAGAAGTTCTTGAAATCTAGTCCGGATTTATTCTTTAGATTTGTTTTAAAAGTGGATAAAATATTTATAAAATCAGGTGGCAAATCACTCACCATGGTCCCATCTTCAATGATATCTTTATAAAAAGTTTCTTCGTTTTCGTTTTTGTAAATATTCCATTTTATTACATTTGCAAATGACCTCACATTTTGTTTATTTACAAAATATTGGTTTAAACAAACTGGATTATCCATAGCGTCGTTTAAAATGTGGATAAATTGAAGAAAAAAGATCTCAAATCTGCTTCTGCATTGTATTTTGAAATTTCCGGCAACTTGTTACGACATGTTTGCGAGTGCCTGAATAAATTACGATCGGTTCTATAGCAGTTTCGCAATTATTGCATTTATAGGGAATCTCAATTAATAAAACACCATAGTAAAAGTAACACTCACTTCTAATCAAAGTTTCAAAAAACCAATAGAATCAAATTAGGATCAATAAAAATAAATAAAAAAAAAAACTAGCAAAAGTTAAAATTAAACGAAATGGAACGTTTTCCGCACCAAATATTGGCTTTGGCTTGCTTTGATTGGCCAACATCCAATAAACAAAAAAAAAAACATTATTTTTTCTTATCAGTAGGTTTGTAATCTCAACGTGATAATAAACCGTAACATTTTGACATTCGTTTTCTTATAAATGATGTCTTGTCGTAAAGCTGACTATACACTACACTGCACGTATTTACCTAACAAAAGTTAAGAGTAGACAAACGAGATCACTGACCGATAACTAAATCCAATTCCAAATCTGGCAGAGGTTTAATTACTATTTTATTCACCATTTCGTCGCAAACGAATTTATGCAAATCAAAAACATTTCAATCAGGCAGTCGGGTAAAAACAGCTGTTTTTTCTGTGGAGGTGGCGGATCATGTAAGATCTTTGTCCTGTCCAAAATCAAATTGACACTTGACAGTTGTTAAATGTAAACAATCAATGTTTCTGTCAAATTATTTACGATAAAATGTTTCGTTATGTGGAAAAGTACCATAATAATAATCGTAAGTTAAATTATTATCGGACAGTATACTTGATTGCGCCTATTTTGTTACACAAATTGGAATTTCAAGTTGGAAGAAGAACAACAAGGGACAGTGTTCAAATATGTCTAAACAAGTGGTCAGCGATATGATGAAAACTTTCGTAAGTAGCGTGCAAGCGGTGCTTCCAGAAAATCTCATTAGAAAGTTTGTGAAATACAATCCTACGAGTCAGCAGTTAAGTATAGATGGAGAAAATGTCAACTTACGTAATAGAAATGTACATTTGATCGGGAGCGGGAAAGCTGTGCAAAATATGGCCAAAGAAGTTGAAAATATATTGAGTTCGAAAATTAAACATGGAATCATAAGCATTCCTGCGGGAAGTTTAAGTCATAAACCAAAGAATCCGAACATATTCTATCATGAAGGAGCACTTGACAATCTACCTGATGCAAACGCTCTTAATACAGCTAAAAAAATTAGAGAACATATTACCAGGCTTGGAAATGATGATTTACTCTTGGTGTTACTATCTGGTGGGGGTTCTGCTCTCATGCCTTTACCAAAACCTCCTATCACACTAGATGAAAAAACTACACTAATAAAGAAATTAGCAAATGCAAGTGCAGACATCAAGGAACTTAATACTGTGAGAAAAAGGATTTCAGACTTGAAAGGAGGCCAGTTGGTAATTAAAGCACAACCAGCTCAAGTAATTTCTTTAGTACTTTCTGATATTGTTGGAGACCCATTAGACTTAATAGCCAGTGGACCTACCACTGAAAATGAAGATGACCCATCTCAAGCAATCAATGTAATTAAGAAATTTAAACTAATGGATCAACTTCCAGAATCAATCAAAAAAGTTTTGAGTGATACTAATAAAAAAGAGGAATTTCCAAGAAAAAATGTAAAAAATTATGTAATAGGATCAAACAAAATAAGTGTAGCTGCAGCTTTAGAAGAAGCAAGAAAATTAAATTATTTACCCATCCCTCTGTCTGATGTAGTCACGGGAGAAGTGAAAGGGATTGCTTCTGAATATGCTAAACTGACAAAACATTTTTGTGATTATTTAAAAGGAACATTGAGTTTAGATGACCTAAAACAGCAAATTCAGTCTTGCAGTGTTCCAGGGATTAATTCAAAATTCTTAGAAAATGTTTGTATAAATCCATCAAATAAAGACCTATGTTTAATACTTGGTGGAGAAATAACAGTAAATGTGCAGGGTTCAGGAAAAGGAGGAAGAAATCAACAACTGGCTTTAGAGTTTTCAGATTCTCTTCATATTACAAAAGATGATTTTGAAAACTTTGATATTTACTTCTTAAGTGCCGGGACTGATGGAATTGATGGTCCAACTGATGCTGCCGGTGCCATAGGGTATCTAGATTTAATTTCTGATGCTAAAAAAGAAAATTTGGACCCCCATAAATACTTGGCTGAGAATGATAGCTACAATTTCTATAAGAAATTCCAAAATGGTAATTTCCATGTAATTACTGGCCATACACATACCAATGTTATGGACATTCATTTGATAATTATAAAAAGAAATAAATATTTTTTTTAAATTTCTTTTTTATTGCTGATTTGGCCAGCACCCTAATAGCGTAATACACTATCAATCAGAACCTGAATCATTTTGAAGCAAATTGCTAATCCATTGCTTCTTAAGTTCGAAAAATTTGTCTGCTCAACAATGTAAATAGCGCAATGAATGTTGTTGAGCTGTCAAAATGAAACCAACGCAATTGCCCCGCTGCTCTTGACTTTTCACAATTAATAATTTTGTTTTGTATAACATCATGAAGATGGTTTCAAAAACTGGATAAGCTTGTCTTTCTTTACTTCTTTTTCCTTGAGCTTGGCTACATACATACTAATGTTATGAACATTTGTTTGATAATTTTACTATATAAAGAAATAAATAAACTTTTTTTTTATTTTTTTTATTGCTGAATTGGCCTGCTGTTGACTTTTCTCAATTGATAATTTTGTTTCATTATAATATCATGAAGATGGTTTCAAAAACAAGCCAAGTTTGTCTTTCTTTACTTCTTTTTTCTTGAGCTTGGCTGAAGCTAGAACAGCCTTCTGGCATAGACCTGCAAACTTGTCCTTTTTCTTTTTATTGTTGTTTATTACTTTAGGCTTCTTCTTGGTGGCCAGAGCATTATTTTTGTTTTGCAATGAAAACACATCTAGAGCATTGGCATAAACATTGATTTCTTTTCTTTTAGCATAGTTAGTCTTCTTTGTTTCTAGCTTTTGTAAAGTATTGATTTTAGGGATTTCAGTTTCTATTATTTTTGTTTTGTCATTTTGTCCAGTGGTAGTGTAGTCAGGTTTTATAGCTTGTTTCTGTGGCTTTATTGAAGGTGTAACTGTGCTTTGTTTACAGAATGTACAGATTTGCTCCTAAAACAAGAAAAAAGATTATTTAAATGATATTGGATAAATAATACAAAGAAAGCAAAACTGTTACAGAGATACTCTTTACTTTTTTAGGGTTTCATAGCCGAAGGGTGACAAACGGAAACCTATTAATAAGCCTCTCCTGTCCGTTCATCCGTCAGTCTGTCTGCAGGCTGTATCTCATAAGCCGGTCTCAGGTAGACACGACGGCGCGTCGTGTTCCACGCGCGCCTCAAAGAGATGTCAGCACTATTGACGGGGTCCGCTAGGGCCGATGCCAGCTAGGGTTGCGGGATGTTTGAAAGATTTACCGTGGCCCCGGCACAGGCAACAGAAGGAACACGGGTGGGTTTTAGTCAGTAAAAGTCAGACACGCCCTCCCGCTCCGCCCAGAGCGGGAGAAGTCATTTGATGATTTCCCATCCACAAAAAAAAAAAAAAAAAAAGGTAGACAGTTGAAATTTTCACAGATTGTGTATTACTATTGCCACTATAACAACAAATAATAAAAATAAAATAAAGTTAAATTAATTTTAAACTGAATATTTTTATGTATATATTTATATGTAGTGTAAAATATTGTATGGTGGTATGGAACCCTATGTGTAATCAGACTCGCACTTGGCTGGCTTTTTTTAATCTTGACTATCTTTATTTTGTACATCTACCCTGGGGCTGTATTTTGAAGTATTAATGTCATCTTGATTCCAGTTTGAAAAAGGGACGGTGTTATCGGTCATGTATAGCTAGGCCTCTCTCGCGCACTGGAAACATGATGGCATTAAAACGTCATAATATGAAACCTGTAACAACAATAAATTTTATTCTATTCTAAATGTTTTTCTACAAGACTATGAATACTCACAATATTGTTACTGTGTAATAAGTCTTGCTTGCATCTCACATATTTTTTCTTGCTTTCTTTTGTTTTGCGAGATTTTAATCTCAGCTTTTGCCTCTTAGTTAATTTGATTGACTTTACCTGCAACAAAATATGTTCAAAAATAATCTGTTATTTGAAGGCAGATAGAGAAGTGTACCATGCCAGCAATAAATGAAATAATGTAGCTGCCCACTCCGTACATTTATCTCAGTATTCTTTTTCCATTCAATACAACAGTTTGGACACCTTATCTTCGGAGAAAAGTATTTGTCAGGAAGGCCGTATCCTCTTGTAATATCTTTACAGCGCATTCTGAAAAGAAGACACATTTAAGGTTTAATCAAGAACTGAAAATGTCTCACATATCTTTTTAAATGTTACTTACAAGTAATAACTTTTCAACAAAGTTTTGGTTTCGTCATTTTCTGAACGAGATACAGCTGCAGCAATGTTATACAAAAAGCCAACTTGGGCTTCCGTCATTATAACAGTTCTTAAACCACAGCTTCGAATTGTAGAATTATTTCATGAAGCTTTCCACAGTTTCCACCACAAACTTTCTAATTTGAGGTTATTGTTTCAATAATCAATTTTGTGATAAATTACGTGATAGGTTATGTATTTGGATTCTGTTTTTATTTGTAAAAATCCCACTCGTATAACTCAGATGCTCGCTATCAATAACTTTGAATTATTAATGACTGCAGTAATGAACCACGTTTGTTTACATTTTACGAGTTACGTACGACATATTATTTTTCGTTCAGAAATAAAAAAGTTGTAAAATTATAGTCGTTTTTACGAAGCAAAAATAATTTTACCAACATTACTATTGTCGGACAAACTTTAGTTTTCTGGATATTTTAGCTTCGTTTCTTATTTGGATGGCTTCTTTTTTATAAAATGTACTCAGACACCTTTCTCTATAGATCGTGCATTTTATTAACAAGTGCCTGTTATATTAACTTGTATGTGTGATGTAAATTGTAAATATAAGTTGGTAAATAAATAAATAAATAAAAATATGACTGAGATAATTAAAGATTCCCGGACGACCAAAGAAAACTCCCGCCAAAATGCCAAATGACGTTTGTCAAAATTGAAAAATGCGGCTGTTTGCGTTCTTCACGCGATTCGCGCAATTTTGGTAAAAGTAATTTCTAAAGCCCATAACATTTTTATCAATAAATTAGAAGTTAATTATTACCAATATACTGGTTATTTAATAATAACCGAATTCCAATAAACATTCGTTATTGCGCTTGACGCGCTCGAGGACAAGTGAAAAGATATCTGTGTAATTAATGTGTTTCTTTGATATGTATTGTTAATGTTATGTATTAATAAGTTTGCTCTGAGTGGAGTGCTTTAATTTAAGATAATTGTGATCATTAAGTACCTTTCACTTTAAAAAATGGATGTCGCCGACACCTACGCCACACAAAGCCATGTCAAAGACGAGGTTGGAGTTCGTTGTCAAAAGCTTTTTCAAGATTTCTTAGAAGAGTAAGTATATCTTTATGTTTACTATTATTAATCGAATGGTTTCACTTATAATTTCAACTACTTTCTTTGATATCAACAACATAGAGGTTATAATGTAATTTCGATTTTTCCACACAGATTCAAAGAAGACAATGAACTAAAATACGAAAAAAACTCCAAAGAGCTCCTCAAACCCGAACTAAGCACCCTAGAAGTCAGTTTTGATGATGTTGAGAAATACAACCAAAATCTTGCAACCACAATAATTGAAGAATATTACCGAATATACCCATTTTTGAACCAAGCTATATTGAATTATGTCTCGAGTCTCGCTGACAGTGGTATGAAGAAGGATTTGCAGGACAAGGAGTGTTATGTGTCATTTGTTGATGTGCCGACAAGGCATAAAGTTAGGGAGCTGACTACGGCAAAGATTGGCACATTGATAAGAATCTCAGGACAGATTGTGAGAACCCACCCGGTTCATCCCGAGCTGCTCTTGGGCACTTTTGTCTGTTTAGATTGTCAGACGGTTATCAAAAATGTTGAACAGCAATTTAAGGTGGGATTGTAATTGAATTACTACAGTATGTTACAACCAATCAGTAAAAACTTGATAGACCATAACTTGAAAATGATAAAACTTATCCAAAACTATTGTCTATTAATAATTACTTAAAATAACAACCTAGCGCTTGAATTTCCAGTAAATTCTTCCCAAATATGTTAACAAACATGTTTTGTTTTCTATGATTCCAGTACACAATCCCAGCAATCTGTCGTAACCCAATGTGTGCCAACAGACGTCGTTTTATGCTGGACACAGACAAGTCTGTGTTTGTTGACTTCCAAAAAGTCCGCATTCAGGAGACACAAGCTGAGTTGCCAAGGGGTTGCATCCCTCGCTCCCTTGAAGTTATATTGAGAGCCGAAGCTGTAGAGTCTGTGCAGGTAACAATGAAAACAAACATTTAGAATGTATGACTTTTTCAAGTTTGTCATATTCAAACAAAATGAAATGTACCTATTTCCAATGACTGAGTTGTGTCATGTAAATGTTATGGTTTTGGATTATAATTCATCACATTATCATATCACCTGACTAAACAAATATCACAAAAATATAACTACAATTATCATAATGTCAGCAGAGCTGGTGCTCCAGTGTACAGACTCAGAGTAACTAAAGAATTTAATAAAAAAACATAACTGGCAATCGTACTCATTTTATTCTCTTTACAAATCTAATATTTTTCTATCCACTTTCAGGCTGGTGACCGCTATGACTTCACTGGTACGCTCATAGTAGTTCCAGACGTAGGCTCCTTATCATTACCAGGAGCTAAGGCTGAGCTGACCACAAGGACAAGACATGGCAATGAAGGACAGATGGAGGGCATCAAGGGACTTAAAGCTTTGGGAGTCAGAGAACTGCATTATAAGTAAGTTCTTTTATACAATGGGGTTCTCTTTGGACTAGTGTTTGCAATGACAATTACTGAAAGTGAAATACTGACCTAATTGATTATTGCACCAGCAAATTTTTACTAATATCCCAGATCTTGCACTAGTGCTTAATTAATGGCCACAGATACGTCTCCCATTACCAATGTGGATGTAGGTACTTATGATTCACTAAGTTTTTCTTACAGTTTAAAAACTAACAGTGCATTGGGTTCTGGATTTGCTTTACTTCAATGACTAAGTATACTTAATTAAAACTTCATTCACCCACTATATGGACCAGTTACTTATCAGTATTATTGGTGTAACATTGATCCATTGTAACAGTTACAGCTTATAATTAGCAATGAACATTTATAGGTTTATTTTCTGATGTTATCAGTATTCTGCATAATAAGCCGAGAAATATGGCTATAAACTTACAAAGGTGTAACAAGTACATAATATGTATACTTATAAAAAGAATATGTGTGTATTCCTCAAAGGCTAAGCAGAGGAGTATTAGTAGTACACACACATTTCTCCAGTTATAATAAATAATAATAATAACTTTATTTCAGACTATGGCTGTCCATAATATGTGTATAGTGTTGTGTGTGTGTTGTGTTATGTGGTGTGGTAGCTATGTATAATTATGTCACTGTAAGATTGTGCGAACCGTTAGTTTATTATTATCTATGGGTATTATTTCCATTAGATTGTAAACAGCTGATTTTTTTTCGCGATTTCAAGTTTGGTCCCATAGTAAACGTTGTTCATAATGATGAGTGCAATGACCTCTTAAGACTTAAGGATGCCCATCCGTTCACAATTTGTCAGTTTCCCTTAGATAGATTTTAAACTGAAAAATAATGCATTAAATTGTAAATGGTTTCTTGCAGTTCACAATTTTTCGACAGTTTATAATCTAACAGAAATAATACCGATAGATTTTAAACTGATGAAGTTCATAATTATATGGTGACATTTATTATATGTATATTATTTATAAGTGAAAATGCACCCACAATGCAATGATGTTATGTTGTTAAGTGAAAATGCAATAGGGGACTAATCTTTTGCTTACAAGGCACCTATTGTAATACAAAGGGCTGCTACTTAGAATTGCCTAATGAAATAACCTAATTTATACTGTTACAATGAAGTTTTATATTGTACTTTGATTTATCTAATTATTTTATTCTTGTCCACAGAACAGCCTTCTTAGCATGCAGTGTGCAAGCTATTTCGCGAAGGTTTGGAACGTCTGACTTGGCGACTGATGACCTGACCACCGAGGATATGAGGAAGCAGATGACTGACAAAGAGTGGGACAAGGTAAGTCAATTTAAGACAGGTAAATCTCTTGCGAATATTACTCTTATTTTTATTTCTAGAATTGTAGGCACTAAGCCTATGTCAGTGTAGGCCCAAAGCCACGCACCTCTGACTTTTTGGATTCATATGCGTATTGTATAATTATCACTTGTTTAAAATACGGTGAAGGAAAACATCATGAGGAAATCGGCATGCCTGAGAGATATTTCTCGACGGCATGTGAAGCCAAGTCAGAGGCCCATGAGCGGCATAGAAACTCTGACACCAGGTTAGTCACTAACCACACGAAAAAAAAAACAGAACTGTGGTTTGTTAGGCGTGATGAGATGCAGCATAAACTAATAAATGGAAAAGGTGCACTAGCATTCCGTTGACGTGATTCATCAACAATTTGTTGCGTTGACGCGGCGTTAGCGTCGCGTTCGCGCAGCATCTACTCTGCTTAGCAGTGGCGAAAGCAGCATATAACACGATTCATACCGGCTTCTCTTCGGAGGTTCGTATCAACAACTCTACCGCTGTTGAAAAATGGCACAGTCTACTATTGCCAAAAAATATAGTTACACTACGGGTATTCAATTCACCATAACATTCAAACAACAAAAACGCCTGATATTAGCTTTGAATTACAACAACAACAAAAAAAATCTAAAATAACTCGGAGCCAAAACGTCATAATAGCAATCCTGTCATGACGTCACTTTAGGTCACGTGGCGCCGCTTGATAATAAACGAGAGCAAGCCGCTGTACAACGGGTGACGATAGAGGCAGATATAGAAAAAACGCGTCAGCGAGAACGAGATGGAGGAATATTGCACATTTTATTTAGTTTTCACGTGATCAGCGGTATGGTATTCGACTCTTTATATTCCCATAATAATTTTAGAATGTTATTACGTAATTTAGTTGAGTTTATTTCTCTAAAACATTGAAAGTTTTGTTTGTGTAGTGATAGCGTCTTTTTGGTTCTGCTATTTGACGATAAATGGTATTAATTTCACCAAAGAAAAGACTTTGACTTTTACTTTATTGATAAGTAAGTTAAAAACCGGCTTCGCTTCGGCTTCTCTCTTACAAAAATTCACACCTCGCCGCTGCTGCGTAGCACATCTGGTCAGTGGTTACATCATCATAAAAATGTAATCTTACTGAGACACCTATATATAGCACTAGTCCATAATATGAGCAGGAATTTCTTTTGCAAACAATTAAAATATGGCGCATTACATTTTGGGCGAGCATTATGCGTCTTGATTGGTGCTATCCTTGAAACTACTAAAACCTGCTTCCAATCCCCCATTCTGAAGGACAGTTACCGATCACACTTTGACTTTACTAAGTAAGCATTCTATACGAATATAAACCTTATTTGCATGTATATTGTTCATATTCGTATAAACCAAAGTGAGAAAGCGTTGCATTCGAAAATGAACATTAATATTATTATAATAGTGTTCACATTCGTATGCGTCTGTGAATCTTTACCGAATACTGTAGAAAATCTATTTCTAACAAAAACTTCTTATCAACAGGTATACGAGATGTCCCGCGACCGTAATCTCTACAACAATCTAATCACAAGTCTGTTCCCGAGTATTCACGGCAACAATGAGGTGAAGAGAGGAATACTACTCATGCTTTTTGGTGGAGTCGCTAAGACTACTATTGAAGGTAAGGGTAGTTATAAATAATTAAACGTTAAAAAAATACTGTGGAGTAAGCATGTGCTTTAATTCGTAAAGTCACTAATGCCCGTTTTCACTAACACCAGGCGACACCTAAATGAATGTCTTAATAAAAGCGCGCTCTTGGATTTTCAACTTTCAGCACTGAGCCGAGCGTTGAAAGTCCGACAGTGCGTTTACAATTAGGCATTTATGTAGGGGTCGCCTAGTGTTAGAGAAAAAGAGCATAGTCTACTTAGTAGTTTTTTTATTTTAACCTCCAGTTTTTACCCGACTGCGGCGAAGCCAAAACAGGAGGGTTATGTGTTTGACCTGTATGTATATAGGGTGACTGGTGATTAGTGACCGATACTTAAACACATGATTGTACTCATGATAACAAACAACTTTTACTATGGGACCAAACCTGAAATTGTGAAAAAATAAATCAGCTGGTCCCTACATTTTGATGAATTATGCGAGCATAAATGTAGGGACCAGCTGATTTTTTTTTCACGATTTCAGGTTTGGTCCCATAGTAAAAGTTGTTTGTTATCACGAGTACAATCATGTGTTTAAGTATCGGTCACTAATTACCAGTCACGCTATATATGTATGTATGTCCGTCACTATGTTAATCAAAATCGGTTTAGCCGTTTAGTGGTTACGAGGGAACCCCCGTAACTACTAAACGGCTAAACCGATTTTGATGAATAATATATCGTTACATTCGCCTTTATTGCGCGAGTGTCACTGGGTATATTAATATTTAAAAAAAAAAATTGCGGATTTTTGGCGCCAAAATGTATGTTTAAAAAAAACCCAAACCTATCGAGTGGTGTATCAAAATGAAGGGATTTAAAAGATGATTACAAAAATATATACCTACAACGTAAAATGTTTAAATGTAATTTGGAACGAGAAATGATAATAAAACAATCCCGAACTTTTGGAGTGAGTGAGTAAACCGACGTTCGCACGGACGCGAAAATATCGCAGCGGGATTTTATCGCGCACTGGATTTTCAACTCTCGGTGTTGAGCCGAGCATTGAGAATCCAGCAGAGTACGTTCCAACGCGTGGAAAAAACAACTGTTACATTTTCAACTCTCGACGCTAAGCAGAACGTAGAAAATCCAGTGCGCGATAAAATCCCGACGCGTTATTTTCGCGTCCGTGCGTATGTCAGCTAAGAGGCCGTTATCCCCCGATTATAAGCGGGTATTGTATTTACGACTGTTACCTAAAGCGTTACTTAACACAGTGAGAGAAAAATACTTCTAACTAAAAAGTGTAAAATAAAAAAAGTTAATTTAAAAAATCTAAAAACCCAACTGCGTAAAAAGTGAACTTTAAAAAAGATGGGAACAAGATGACTTGCCTCCGACTGCATGAGATTGTTTGAAAATAAAATAGGTCATCTTGTCTCCATCTGTTTTTAACGTATACTTTTTTACCATTATCTTTGGTGCGTTATTTGATGTATTACGTACTTCCCTCATGAAAACCCAATATGCAAGTGTCAAGTGTGTCTCTCGGCCGTCGATCGACCGGCTATTGGTCGGTAACAATAGAAATTGGGTCTCTTATCATGACAGTTAAAGGTATATGGAATAATGTGTTAATGTATTATTGACCTGTGTCTGGAAGTGCTCAGAGGACGGGCGTCAGACATGGCAAATAGTAATAGACGACCCCTTCATTTCGATCAGCGAAAATTTTTGACGCATCCATTTCCATGTTTTCGCACATAACTTTTATATTTTTCGTACATACATCTAATTCTTATCCCACTACCAGGCACAACTCTCCGAGGCGACATAAACGTGTGCATCGTAGGTGACCCGAGTACCGCCAAGTCTCAGCTGCTGAAACAAGTGAGCGATATCACTCCGCGCGCCGTGTACACTAGCGGCAAAGCTTCTTCTGCCGCCGGTCTCACCGCAGCCGTTGTTAAGGTAAGTACATTATATCCGATCAAAAACGTAAATAAATACAAGGTCAAAATAAATGAACCGGCGGATATGTAATGCTGTGTATGTTCTGTTCCAAAAGTATCTAAAGAAAGTGTAAACAAACCCTGCTCAGGTTAAATTCTTACGCAATCCCTCACTAAAGGGAATTAGTAACACATTCATCTGTATTTAGAAGGTTTTTTTATATCTCACCACTTTTTTTTTGTTTTTTGTGAATATTGTTTGCCTTAACCTGGGTCAAATAAATTTCTTTTTGGTCGTTCTTTTTCCAACAATTATTGCTTGAATAACATTATTGTAATTTAAAAATCGACATCGAGACGATAATGTTGGTTATAAAATTAACCAAATCAATAAAATTAGTCAAATAAAAAACATGTCTAAGGTGATTTAAAATTAGAATTACGGGTGTCAGTATTCAAATAATCAAAGCAAAGCACTCAATTTGTACGTGAGACTACCAATTGGCATCCACAGGTACGGTTTCTGATCCATTTGTTTACATTTTCATGAGATACTTTTGGAACATTCTTTATGTAGGTATTTTATTCCTGAGTAAGGTACGCGTCAAACTTTATAGCGGCTCTGAAGTGACCTCCTGGCTGCGCAGTCCCCCCCCTGCCCTGCTGACACGTGAATTTGTTACTGCGCAGCGACTTGCCTCACGTTCCGAGCCGCCGTAAATTTTGCATCATTCATCATTTTAGGTTTAGGTTCTGAGCAGTAATTTTTACCGCGAACTACTCATGTCAATTTACATTGCCTACTGGATCTTTTTAGTTATTCAGTTTACTTGCACTGCATTTATAATAATAACGAATGTTGTGCACAGGACGAAGAATCCTTCGACTTCGTAATAGAAGCGGGCGCGCTGATGTTGGCTGACAACGGCGTGTGCTGCATCGACGAGTTTGATAAGATGGACCTCGTGGACCAGGTGGCCATCCACGAGGCTATGGAACAGCAGACTATATCTATTGCCAAGGTATGTAGTGTGGAAGTGTTTTTATATATTTAATCAAGTGTGGCATGCAAGAACAATTAACAATTTTCGGATTTTTTCCTTTGCTTGTACTGTGACACCTTGCTTCTTGCTTAAGTTTCATGATTCTAGGTTAACGGGAAGTATTCTATAGGTTTTGATTTATTTACGACTGTCAAAATATGCGGTTTATAAGGCCGTATATTTGATTGAAGGTCACACTTTGACTTCGACAGTGCCTTAATTTCGTAAACAGTAAAGCCCTTTGTACACGGCACAGTTTCTTTACGGTAGAAAAAACGTCTGTCAACAAGCTGCCATAATGATCCATACAACAATGACGACCGTGCCTACACACGGCAAATAAACCGTAGGGGCGGTCTTCGTAATTCAGTTCACTGACATGCTGGTGACCATGCTGTTAAAGCTTACAATCCCGCTAATCTCTGTGTGGATGAGACGCTCTAAAGGTGTTAAAATTTCTCATTCCCAAAAAAAAAATGCAGCAAAAGTACTCTGTATATCTAGCATAGACTTAAAATTGTAGATTGCTCTTAGAAAGCCACTTTTTGAGAAATTAGTTTATCCCGAACGAAACGAAGTAAGAAACTTATTTGTACCGTAACTATTTTCTAATAATATTATTTTTCATGTTTCTAGGCTGGGGTTCGTGCAACTCTAAACGCACGCACGTCTATCCTTGCTGCTGCCAACCCAATCGGAGGTCGCTACGACAGAGCGAAGTCTCTTCAACAGAATGTGGCCCTTAGTGCACCTCTCATGTCCAGATTTGATCTATTCTTCATACTAATAGGTATGTTCTCTGATATCGTTTAGGGGCCCTACCATATTATTAGCAGGGTAGGTCAAAGTGATAATTAACAGTTGGTGCTTCGCATGAACACTTCGTCGCATTTATATCAACCATAAGAGTGTATGGTAAGCCTCTAAAGCAATAATACCGGGTGGTATTTTTTTTAAAATAATCATCTTCGAATTCTGGCTAAACTAAGAGATTAAAAAAAAAACCTTAGTGTTCAAGAAGCTCATGGTTCCTTTGACCATTTTGCTATATTTTAAAAATTGTAGTTTCAGTGTGAAGTTCCATCTCATAAGTTCACGTAGTGTCAGTTTTAACTCATTTTTTGCTTCTTTTACTAATAGACGAGTGCAGTGAAATGGTAGACTACGCCATAGCCAGGAAAATCGTCGATCTACATTGTAATAAAGAGGAGACTTACGACTGTGTCTACACGAGGGAAGATCTGTTGAGATACATCGCGTTCTCGAGATCTTTCAAGCCTATTATTACTGAGGTGAGTAAATGACACTTTTTGGACCTTCATTTTTAAAACTATCATCTGAACTTATTTTTAGAGATAATGGCCCCCAATCACTTCGAGAATTTAAGAGCCAATTCACAAAATTTGAACACTCGAGTTTAGTTGCTGCCGCCTTGGGCAGCATTGTGTATGTGTGCGTAACCTATGCACATATACACAATGCGAGCTGTGGCGCGAGTGTCGGCACCTTGGTTAAAGATTAATGAAATATTTTTTATTTTTTTATAATAATAAGTTTATTGCCAAAGGAAAATACATGACGTGTTACATTCCATGAATTCTTTTTTTTTTACACTTAATTTATTTTATGAAAAATCTCCCCTATGCTAGGAAATTCCTGTATTATAGGGGACATCTCTTCGTCCGTTGTTACAATACAAAAGAATACGGTGAACCAAACGTGTAACTTTAGTTATAATTTATGTACGTGTGAGGAGCGCGCGTGCGTGAGTACTGTGTATGTATATATTTAAAAAAACTATTTAGTCAAATAGGTCTTTCTAAACTAATAAAAAATACAAATATGTAACATAAGTGTAATAAAAACTAACATAAATGATAAATGATTTTATTTCTGTAAGTAGGTTTATACAAACACTTTTACATGTCAAACATTTTTTTTTTAAACTAGATGAAGCCGGCGTTTCCTATCTGACTACTCTGAGAAGAAAACAATCGCATATTAATGTCAATAAAAAATTACTCAATGTTGTATGGAAGTCGACAACAACATTGCTGGAAATAGGCTAGGCAGATGATGATTTACGTTAAATGAATATTTGTCGTAAAGGCCTGCCTTGATCTTGCCTGTCTACGATTCCTAGCAAAACACAATCTTTGTTAAACCAAGTCAAATTTGGAACCATTATAATTTCCTCACATTCATCTGTCCGGATGTAACACAGCCATTTTACTGGAAGACTATTAGTGCTATATCGATAATATTAGTGTAGATTAATTATAGATAAAGGAGTCTGAAATTGACTCTGCAATGATTTTTTTAAAGGAGGCTTCCATTAAAATTAATAATTAAAATCAAAGCCATTATAGACAACATTAAATCATAAAATATTGTCTATGCCCGGGATTCCCCGATTCGAAACAAGCGCCGGACGTAGTACATAGAATATTAACGCTTATAGGTACTTCAAAGTGGTATTCGAAGCGAAATACATGAAAATATTTAATAAATTTTATTATTTAAAAATTATACGGTAAATCTCACCAAGGTCCAAGTCCAAATTTTGAAAAATCACCTCACACAATTAATGGACGTCCGCAAACTAGCTGTGGGAGATTGATCACCACAAAGCAACAAAATTAGAATTTGTAAATAATGCGATACATTAACTATGTCAATACGAAAGATTTGTCTAGTTTTTTACATCTATTCAACAATGCTGACGTTGTTGAATAGTATTCGCTACGATACGATGGTAAATTAGGCGTCTAAAATCTTATAATTTAAACTGGAGACTTCCAATTTGCTGTATATACTAAAGTACCAGGTAGTAATTAGCATTCAGTTATTTCCTTTAGGTGATCCAAATCTGTATCCAAAGTTATATTACTGAAAACACTGAATCAGACGCTCAATTTTCTCTTTTGACTAAGGTTTCTTTTTACGTTCCTGTCAAACTCTGACAACAATAATTGGTACTTCGCACGCAACCCCTACTGAAAAGCCAATCGCTTACTCACTGCACCAAGTTTTCAATCATCGAATTACGCCCGACACTTAACATTTCACACACTCTCACCAGGACGCTGGCAAGCTCCTGGTAGAATA
The DNA here is from genome assembly GCA_947568875.1 of Fissipunctia ypsillon. NCBI lineage: Eukaryota > Metazoa > Arthropoda > Insecta > Lepidoptera > Noctuidae > Fissipunctia > Fissipunctia ypsillon. Next base: position 8,242,261 of record OX387664.1, on the reverse strand, counting down.
CTACACAGTGCTGCGCCAGCGCGACGGCGGCGGCGCGGGCGGCGGTGGAGCGTGGCGCATCACGGTGCGGCAGCTGGAGTCCATGGTGCGCCTCTCCGAGGCCATGGCCAAGATGCACTGCAGTGGACACGTAACACCTCAGCATGTGCACGAGGCGTACAGGTACACATAACATTAAGCCCATGATGCGCCTTTACTCGAAACAAAATATACCCTTAACATAAAACATAACATCACGCCTTGTTTCCCCGAAGGGTTAGGCAGAGGTGTACCTATAGTACACCCACATTTCGCCAATAATGGTTAAGTCTCATGTAATAGGGGTCGAGCCTATTGCCATCTACCGGGCACAAATTCAGACTCCGGGCTGCTACTGAGAAATTCCAGATAGAAAAACCCAATAACACTACCCGACCTGGGAATCGAACCCAGGACCTCATGCTCAGCAGTAGCGCTTGCGGCCACTAGACCAACGTGGCAGTTACAAAATAACATATAAATCTGTATGTATATACTAAGTTATCAAGATCTTGTCCTGCAGGTGGTAATTTTTGTTAAAATCTTTGAAGTTTCCATAAGTAACAAACAGACACACTTTTTAATATTTACACGGGATTGTAACATAGTTTGTACGTTTTTTTTTTTTTTTTTTGGCAATACTAACATGCTATGGGCCGTCGATGCCTGAAAATAAACGATTTTTTTTTATTGTTTTTACATTTCAGATTGCTGAACAAGTCCATCATCAGAGTGGAACAGCCTGACATCCACTTGGATGAAGACGATCCTCAGTACGAACCCAGCATGGATGTAGACCAGGACATTCCTAATGGTGGCACTAACAGTGGTAAGTTTAATTGATTAGGCATGTATTTAATTGAACACTAATATAATGAATGCGCCTCTTTTTGCGAACCTCTAAATTCCTATTTTTGAGTCCTAAAAGTATAAAGAAGCCAAGTAACTGCGACCATATTGGATGTAGCACTCACCGGACGCTGCCGCCGCACTGCTAGCTCGGATCGCACGTAGTTGAGCACAGTTCTAACCTAACCCAAAGGGGTTAGAACTGAACGGTCGGGGAATCGTAGCTTAGTTACTGTGAGAAAAGGCCAGAAACTTTAAAAGAGACTCATTTATTTCAAAAATCATCATTAGAAGCGCAAAAAGTTTCTAGAGGTTAATTAATTAAAAAGGGTGTACAGAAGGTCAATATGATTCAGAGGATCAGTTAAATATTTCCGACGTGCTTATTTTTTTTAAATCATAAGTTTGTGGCAGATATCTAATCAAATGAAGTTAACAGAAAAAAGAGAGAGAGAGGGGAGAAAAGTTAACTGCTGCTGGATATGTAGCAGGCCTCTCCATTTACATTATTAAATAAACCGCCAAATTGTCACAAACATCAAAATATGGCATTTTTCACCACCTCTTGATAAGTCTCGGTTAATGTATTAGACAGATACTTTCACAAATTCTTCACCATTTTTCATATACAAGGTGTAATTTAACAGTGTTAATATCTTAATGGGTCATTGTACTCTTCATTATAAAAAAAAATCAGCTTTTTCCTACATTTATGTTCGCTATCGCTTATTTCGTCAAAATGTAGGGAACACCTGATTTTTTTTTCACGATTTCGGATTTGGTGCCATAGTAAAAGTTGGTCATAATGATGAGTACAATGACCCCTTAAGAGGTTAACAGTGATTAAAATTACACCTTGTATAATACCTGTCAGGACACTAGGGACACCCTGAAATTATCAATCTTTAAAGGGTTACCGAAGTTAATTAAAGATTCATAATTTCTGGGACTGGGCCGGACATGTCTGCCGCATGTCAGACGACAAATAGGCTAAGAGAACCCCCGATTGGGTCCCACTAAACGCACGACGACATCGCGGCAGGCCGAGACGAAGATGGCGGGGAGAGCTTGACTCCTACCAAAAGGACTGGCGGACACAAACAGACAGAATTGTTTGGAAAAAGGAGAGGGAGGCCTTTGCCCAGCAGTGGGACACTACAGGCTAGATAGATAGATAGAATTTCAACATTGATCTTAGGTGTTTTTTGTACTCATTTTTAAAGCTGGGCACCGCTGCCCTAAAGTCCAATAACTATTAGATATGTACCAATGGAAAGAGCTTTTCATGGAGAACCTTTGCCACTGACACGGCTTTTGCCAATTGTTAGTCAGTTCGCAGTTGACCTGAATAGTTAATTACTTGGCCACAGAGATTCAGGAATTATGATTTTTATGGTTCAGGATATGAAATAATTATAATATTTTTATGGGTGTCCAGTAGCTTTAAGAATCCTCCAATGGAAATAACTTTTCAAGGAGAACCTTTCAAGCCACTCCTTAACCGCCTGGTGTTAAAGACCTAAAATATAATAATCATTTATTTAAAAAACCTATTCTTTCAGATGATTCAGCTCCTAAAAAGAAACTGACGCTATCGTTCGAAGAGTACAAATCTCTGAGCGATATGCTGGTCGTGTATATGCGGAAAGAAGAAGTGGAAGCTGAAACTAGGGGTATGTCAGATTAGTTATTGTTTCAATACGTAACTATACCTCACGTCTGTTTCACCGAGAAGGGTAGGCAGATAGTATGTTCAGATCTGTGGGTCAGCAGCACCTCCATGGTAACAATTTTGACAAAAATGGTTCCTTTATTTAGTAACAGTGAGACCGGTTTTCGGAGTTACTTCTGCTAAGGAGTGTTCTGTGTACTTGTGTTGACTGAACATTTACATTTTGACAATTATGCTTGCTGTATTTATGGTTGTTTATGGTTTACTCACATACATTCTTATAAAGATACACTACAGACATAGTTATGTGGTCTAATAATTAGTAACTCTGGTTGATATCGAAAGTAAACAGGAAAGTTAATATCCATAAAGTTACTAATATTCATAAGTTATAAGAGGGATTCAGATCGCTATTTAAAATTATAACAACACTAGCTTCTCTCCGCGTAAAATTTCTTGTTCCCCTGACCCACCCCGTCGCATCGCATCGCCTGCCCGCGCTGTTGATGATAAAATTGATGATGATGATGTTGATGAACCTTGATGATGAAACTATTTATTTGGATAAGGATTAATACCATGTTTATCAAAACAACTTCGCAAGTAATGCATTATTTTATAACAAATTTGATTACCATTAAAAATGTTACAGTGAGCCAACCTTAACATCATACATGATTTTTGCGTAACTTTAACCGTTTACGCAGCGCACGCAACGGAAGCTCGCAAAAGGAATAAATTTTCCCCGTTTTTGCATCATTTTTCATTGATGCTCCGCTCCTATTGGTCTTAGCGTGATGTTGTATAGCCTATAGCCTTCCTCGATAAATGAGCTATCCAACACTTAAAGAATTTTTCAATTCGAACCAGTAGTTCCTGAGATTAGCGCGTTCAACCAAACAAACAAACAAACACTTCAGCTTTATAATATTAGTATAGATAGTATTAGTATAGATTATGGAACAAAACAAAATTTAAACAATAACATCACAAAAACAAAGGTTTTTACGGAAATTTATAGCTTTATAATATTAGTATACAGGGCATTTTTTTAATCACTATCCAAATTTTCGCAGGGTGTTCTACCCATGAATACGAACAACTTTCACTATGGGACCAACTCTGAAATCACGAAAAAAAATCAGCTGTTTCATACATTTTGGTTGAGTAGGTATTGAACTTTTGTATGAATCAGCTGATTTTTTCTTCGTAATTTCAGAGTTGGTCCCATAGTAAAAGTTGTTCATATTCATGGGTAGAACTCCCTGCGAAAATTTGGATAGTGATTAAAAAAATGCCCTGTAGATATGAAACTGATTTTAAATATTATAAATATTTTACAGGAGAAGAAAGTGCTGGCATGCGCAAAAGTTCAGTCGTGAGCTGGTACCTAGAACAGCTGGTTGGACAGGGTCAGATCGAGAATGAAGACGAACTACTCGAGAGAAAGACCTTGGTGGAAAAAGTCATTGACAGGCTCATGTACCATGTAAGTTTAAAATTTAAGAATATTACAGACACATAACATCACGCCTGTAATCTCCAAAGGGTAATGCGGAGGTGTATCTATGTACACCTCTACCTTAGGTACATTTTGCCTGTTATGTTTATGTCCCATGTAATAAGGGCAAGCCTATTGTCATTAACCAGACACAAATCCGACTCCGGGCTGCTACTGAAAAATTCCTGATGAAAAACCCGTCCATGGAATCGAATCCAGGACCTCATGCTTAGCAGTAGCGCTTGCGACCACTAGAACAACGAGGCCAAGAATATTACTTTCGATAAACCCCATTTACAAATTGTTTTGCTAAGAAGAAGTTAGTTACCGCATTTATGGAATTCTTCGTATTTATACGAAGAATTGTACTGATTGTGTTGAAGTTGTACTTTAGTACAACTGGGCGTATGATACGCTTCTTGATTTTCTTCTACACTTGTGGCATCTGGATTGATTGCTATATTTGGTTTCTGTTTTCAGGATCAAGTTATAATCCCTCTTTCAACCACCGGCCTGAGAGCGTCGCAGAAATCATCAGATCAAGAAGTAGAAGACGATCCCCTACTAGTGGTTCATCCAAACTATGTTGTCGATACATAGACATTCCGCGATTAAGCTCATCATTTTTAATAAAGTTTTATAATCAGACATTTTCATTTTTTTCTTGACATATAAAATGAACTACTATCATTGACATCTTAACTTATTGAAAGAATGTGATATCATTTTCAAAGGCTTTTGAAGGTCGGTTTGGAACACCAAATGAACATGTCCGTGACTACCGCTGGACCACCAACGCCAATCGCTTCCATATTTGGTAAATAATTAGTACTCAAACAACAAAATTGGTACCTTGGTACAGAAAGATAATTATTCGAGTACTTACCTACCCACGTAATTGACAAAGGTATCACGGGCCACGGGTAACGATAGGTTTTTTTCTTTTCTTAATATGTACCTAGGTACACAGTTTGTACAAAAATTATAGATATTGAACTGTTGTTATTACTATTCCGACATCCAAAATTTATGTGCACGAGTGTACCTCAATCTCCTAAACAGTTCAATACCATTGACATGGGGTCTCATCTGGAACGAATTATAATTAGTCTTGAAAAAAAATCATAGATGGCAGTATAGTTTACTCTAACAAAATGTACAACCACTAAATTGCGTTAAAAATGATCTTATTGGTGATGTTCTTCAGAAAGGTCAGGTGCGTAGTACTCTCAACCGGCGTGCGTGTATGACCAGATGTATGAACGTAAACGAGGCAAAAGGAGTATGTAAGGATCGTAGCAGGTGGCGTTCTGTAGTTTCTGCCTACCCCCATGGGAAGAAGGCGTGAGTTTATGTATGTATGTATGTCTAATTTTCCAACAGTGTTGATTATAGAAAAAATAAAATTGCACAAATTAAGACCCACCGTCGTAAAAAAAGTCGTTGTATGTCATGCCGTTTAAGAGACAGCAATTTGCTAAACGTTACCTCAGCGGCATCTTGAATAACTCTGAAACCTCAAGACGCACAAATTTCATCTTTTGGGCACAATTATGCACAAATTACATCTTTCTGAGTAGCTAGTTTGTACCTATTTAGCTACGACCACCGGTTAAAAAACATGCCGCTGGGGTAACGTTACTCCAGCGGAATCTGTTTTTCGTGAATATCTTTGGATCGGCTGGACGCACAAATTGTAAATTTCGGGCACAATTACACGAGATGAGGTACTAATTATCTGTCAAGCCAAAATCCTGAAAAGCGACAACATTCCGCTGGCGTAACGCACACACCTATACAGGGTCAAATTAAATTAGCTGGCGAAACTCTGCAGACGTGATGGGTATCGATATCTAAACATAATAAAACATAAAATAAATAAATAATCTGATGATGTTTTTTTGTGGGTTCATCGACCGCAGTTAGTGTAGCCACTTGAAATATCAGCTGACAAAATCAATTTTTTTGTGTAAACTTCACAGATGTGATGGGTATCGATATCTATACACGATAAAAACAATTTTCTCAATTCATACTTCAAGTACCTAACAACACTAAAAGTCATTGATCCCCCAAAATAAACATAAAATCTTTTTTGTTTTTATTTTATCATGTCAATATAATTATCAATACCCATTATGCCTGCAGAGCTTCGCTAGCTAATTTAATTTGACCCAATAGATTCAAGTTGACATTTTTTTTATAGAAACGCAAGCATTGAATGATAGTTATTTATTAGCTCTATACTCATTTACTGCACTAGCATTATTCACAACATTCAGAGATACAGAGCTGATATAATAACATTTTATTAATCAAACTTCAATAATTATTCAGCGAAGAAGTTTTTCTATCTTTTCATCTGTATCAGTATCAATTTTCTCCTCAACAGCAATCACAACATCCTTAGCTGCATCTTCATCCAGATCAATGATTTCTGTGACATCTACATTTTTAAATTTCTTTATACATTTAACATTAATTGTAACTTCAGGCGCAGTTGGCAATATAGGTGGTCGGACAAAAACAGAATCTGTTCTTGGTAGTTTTGATACAGTATTCTCATTAGGCACTTCATTGGATAAGATCATTGGCCATGTGAACAAAACATAGAAGCGTTCAAGAGCCTGATCTAAGAGCTCCTTCAATAATATGTTACGCCTGCAAAGCACATGTAGGTTTATAGATTCACTGTATGGACCGGTTGACATCACACATGCCATTATGGCTCTAGCACCGGTAATGGTTGCCAGTTGTGGAGGAAACACATACTTTCGCTGATTTAGCATTCGTATGCCTTGAAAAAGTGTAGGAGTTCCCCAAACATTAGGAGTGTTTCTAACCATTATAGTTTGATTGGACGGCTTCCTAGAATAGGATTTCACTTTAACTAAAGAAATATCTTGATTACTGTCTCCTAAAGACGGATAATCTTCTTCATAGTTGCTGGCCATATAAGTAGACTGGTCTAAACGTGCATTTAAAAATATTATATTTTTGCGCAGGTTTGTAATGTTTAAGTCTGCAAATGAGACAAAATGGCCAGGACCTAAAACTAAATGATCTTCTGGAGTAATTTTCTTTGATTCTGTTTCTTTTTCTTTTACTATACAATTTACAAGATAGACAACAATAGCATCATTTAAATCTTTGTGAGTAGACTCTTCGGTAATCTTTTTTTTCTTAGCCCTCTTTTGGACTGTTGTAATTAAAGAATTTTTTAAATTCTCTACTGCCTCTATCAGGTTTCCACTGGCTTCTCCATGATTCAAACGTCGTGCGCCTCGTCTTGGTGCATGTTCCAAATCTAAATTGGGATGTTTTTTCATCCATTTAACTAAGGTAACATATCTAGATCTAACTTTCGTTCTGGTTATGTTTGGAAAAAATTGGGCAGCTGTTGAAAAGTTCATATTAGGCTCTTGGTTGGCCATTAATTGAATAAGTTTCTTGTCATCTTCAACAGTCCATACAGTTGAAACTCTCATTCTGTTCAAGACTTGATATCTGGCACGTATCTGGACCATAGATCGGCCTGGTAAATAAGAAGTCATCCTCCTAAAATTCTCTCCAAATCTTTGCACACAGTTAAGAATAACCGCATCTTCCTCAGGGAGGAACCTGCCTTTTCTTTGTTCAATGAGCCTCATATACTTGTTATAGATTTGGATTTTAGTTCGGTTTTCCATTGCTGCAGCTATCTTCCCCCATGGAATATAGAAGTCTTCTTTGAAATATTCTATCAATCTTTTAAGGTATGTTATCTCCTCATGAGACCATTTCTTTCCAGTAAAAGAGCTGGTCATATTTGTCCGATAGTATACAAAACACTGATACCCAGTCCTGCCAGTATTTAGTTCGAGAGCAATTTTATCCCAATCCTGTTTACCATTTTGGCAAGCAACTTTCTGTAATGCTGCATGTTCAGTTTTGCTCCAACTATTTTTGCTAATTGAAGGATGAAAGAATAACTTCCAGAAGGATTGATACTCTTGTGCTGTGTGCCTCCTATTTAATTTGTTTGCTAACATGTCCCAATCATACTCCTTATCTATCGGAAGAGCTACTTTATACAAAGGCAATTTACTTACTTTATCAATTTCCTTTCTAATAGCCATTATTTCTCTTTCCACTTTTTTAGATTTATTTTGGCGTTGTAAGGCAGCAATTTTACCATATAGCTCATTTTTTTTTATATCTATAGACATTTTGTGCATCATGTTAACAAATTGAGACTTGTCTCTCACTGTCCAGCCAGGTGCTGAAATGATTAGGGAGAAGTCATACATCTGAGATTTTGCCAATTTAGCATCATCATTATCTGGAGCCGGGAAGTTCTGTCTGTCTTTAAAGTAGGGTCTACCACAATTGATGTAGCGAAAAGTTTCATTTTTACCATTCTGTATGCCAGCGCTATCTTGAACCACTTTCAGCTTCTCCCGGCACTCATTCAGGCGTGAGGCGAGATCTCTCTCCAGTCTCTTCATCTTTTCGTCTAATAATTTGTTTGCCGACAAAGCTAGATCTATTTGAGCTAGTGATGCTGATGATTCACTCGTTCTTTTATTGACTTGGGTCATGGTGTGGCTACGCGACTTCTCCGCACTGAGTAATACGTCGTCATCGTCTATCAGCTTATGATGGGTCATGTTTTCAGCTTCGAATATCGAACCGTCATCACTGTAGAGTTCTGAGTCAGTCTCAGAGTCCAACTCAATGTCGTCAATTTCCATGGTGCTTCTATTTTATTTAGGATCGTCAATGAATAAATCACTCAGACAACAGCGATTATCTAGACTATTGTGATGATGAATAGAGTGAATTTTTATGGTATTTTTGTCACTTTAGCAAATTAGCCAGGTTAAAAATCTGAAAAAGTGATTCGAGATAATTTGCTTCAACATCAACTCGCCAATATAACTTAGATATTTATATATCAATCAATCCAACCACAAAGCATTTATTATTGGATTCCAAGAGAGATGAGATGAAATTGAAAACAATTATACACAAACATACAAAACAAACACAAAAAAATAGACCACTATCTTTACTTTCCCCAAACTAACTATACTATTACTTTTATCTTTATTATGAGGGTGACTGACACTCAAAGCTGACACTGACAGTAATTTTTTTTTTCTTTTGGCTGCACGGTTTGTGCATTTAGCCAATGTCACGTTTAGTTATTATAGTTAAAAAGAAGCAAAGGTAGGGTTTTCCACCAATTCGCACTAAGCGTTTCCAAATGTCTTTTGTGATGCGTACCTACAGCAAAGGAGTGGAACTCTCTGCCTGCGTCTGTGTTTCCGAACGTATACAACCCCGATCTCTTCAAAGTGAGAGTTAAGCCGGATTCACATTACCGTGTCGTGTCGTGTCGTGACGCCTTCTGACGCAGTGTTAGCCAATCAAAACTACATAGTTGTAATTTGACGTAGTCCTGAACAGATTCGTTTGATTGGTGTATCCCGCGTCACGACACAACACGACACAGTAATGTGTCGGTGGCTTCACCTGACACTGACAGTAATTTTTTTTTCTTTTGGCTTCGCACGGTTTGTGCGTTTAGCTAATGTCACGTTTAGTTATTATAGTTAAAAGAAGCAAAGGTAGGGAAATGAAAAAAAAAAATCATTAATTAAAACGGGATTTAGTATAAGATGGATATATGATCAGTATAATTATAAAGATGATGAATAATGCATTACGCTAGGACTCTTAGAAGCCGAGCAAAAAGAAAAAAATAAGAAAGAGCGCTAAGCGAAAAAGAAGTAACAGCGCGGACAGGCGATTTGATGTGACGGGGTGGGTCGGGGGAACGAGAAATTTCACGCCAATGAAGTCGCGGGCGGAAGCTAGTTTCGAATAAAATTTAAAAAAAGCCATTTAAAAAATCTGTATGGCCTGAATCTTGATATTGGGCCCAAACACGTAGCAGATAGCCCCACGGATTCGATATTTTCATTTGTTGAACCGTATAGCTTTACTAACAGCTAAAGACTTGTTCCAGTCGTGTCAGTTGTCAGTTTTTTTACTTTTCTCGGACCTTAGTTTGAACGTTGAATCTGTCACTGTCATTTGTCATTGTAGAAAATCGTGTTCGTGTATACGGTATCTGTATAGTATATAGACTATAGTACAATGGTATCTGCTATCTCCGCTAGGAGTATATGTGTTCTGTGTCTGCTATGGTCTGCTCTACTGTTGTCATCACAGTTGTCATTATTTTTGTTTTGTAAACAAAGACACCTGGGCCGCCCGGCTAATAATTTATTTGTTTGAATTAAAAACTCAAGTTTTGCTACAAATAGACAAGAGTATGGGTGAACCGGGTATTATAAAAAAGCTGAGTGAAGAAGTAGTTAACCGGATAGCCGCCGGAGAAATTGTTCAGAGGCCCTCAAATGCTTTAAAAGAGTTGATTGAAAACAGGTTATTCTTGCATACATTGGCTAACCTAACTTTTTAAATAAAATTGTGATTGTACTGTTCTATTCTATATACTTGTTGATGTTTTCTATTACAGTTTGGATGCTAAAGCTACCAATATTGTGATAACTGTTAAAGCTGGTGGATTAAAGTATTTGCAGGTATATTTTAGCCAAATCTATTAACCCTAACTGGTTTTATGAATATAGTTTTGGTATGACAGCACATTATAACAATTTTATAACATTCAGATTCAAGATAATGGTACGGGTATTAGAAGTGAAGACCTAGAGATAGTCTGTGAGAGGTTCACCACGTCAAAACTGCGCGAGTACGAGGATCTGAAAGAGATATGCACATATGGTTTCAGAGGTGAAGCCCTAGCTAGTATCAGTCACATTGCTCATCTTACTATACTCACTAAGACCGCTGCTGCTAAATGCGCTTACAAGTATGTTAAACTTGATATTTATTACATAGTTGCTGTCATTGTAATTTTCATGACGTTGAAGAGAGAGGACTGAATAGTCCATTTTCGTTGAGAAGGACAAAGATATTTATTCGAAAATTTTGAAAAAATAAAAAATAAAAACTTAGATAACTAAAAACATGATTTTAAGTAAATTAACTAACTTAGATTTGGAATATGTAAAGAAGACCGTTACTTAAAAGGAATGAACTAATTTCTTATTATATAGAAGTGCTCAACATATTTTTCACAATAAAATTTCCAGAGCATCCTATGAAAATGGAAAACTTAAGGCTCCAATGAAACCATGTGCAGGCAACAACGGTACCCAAATAACAGTTGAAGATCTGTTCTACAATGTGATAGCCCGTAAGAAGTCTCTTCGAAGCCCTACAGAAGAGTACACACATATAATGGAAGTGGTTGGAGGGTATGCAATACATAACAGCCATGTTGGATTCACTTTGAAAAAGTTTGGAGAGAACACTGACTTGAAAACATCTATGAATTCTTCTGTCATTGAGAATGTTCGGATTGTGAGTATAATTTGAAAATACGTAAGTGTCTACACGTGGTCACGTGTGAGTGTGTACATGTGGTCGCGTAAAGCTAAGTGCACATTGCAAAAATGCGCCAAAGCACATTAGAAGCCGCGGCAAGTCCACCGCAGATTCAAATTTCGAATTTGAACTTGAATTGTTTCTACTCCAGTGCAATGAGTGGAATTATTTTAAAATTGAATGGAACCAACACTTCCGAGCTTTTGTGGGATGTCACCACGAAGATAACACACTAAAGGCTAGCGAACATTTTGGCGGGCTACGCCGCATCGCAACGCATTGCGAAAATTCTCCTGCAACACTAGTACATTTTGTATGAACCATCGTATACAACAGGCGAGCCGCATCGCAACGCAAAACAGTAGCCACAAAAATACGCCTGGCAAGCGATCCACTATCTAAATATTAAAGGAATTTTCATCAAATTATTAAAATAATCCTACCTACATATCCTCAGATCCACGGCAACGCAATAGCTCGGGAATTAATGGAGATAGAGCTGCAGGATCCGACACTGAAGCTGTCTCTGCGCGGATGTATCACAAACGTCAACTACTCACATAAGAAGGGCACTATACTGCTGTTCATCAATCATAGACTCGTGGACTCACTGTGTAAGACATCTCTAATAAACAATAATACAGTTAAATAATAAATAATAAGTTAAGTTAATTATAAGTTAAATAATAATAAAGTTTTAAACTTTCTTGACGCCTATTTTCTTCGAAGGGTGAAATAAAGCCAGAGCTCACTAGGCGGCATGTCGCGGCACGGCAAGGCAAAGCATTAAAATTTGTATGGCTGAAACCTTCTGCGGCATACCGCTGCATCTCGGGTATGTTCAAGTCCCCTTGTGATAATATCAATGAAATTTGAGTCCTAAGGTTACGAAAATAAGATTCAACATCATTTCCGCTTACGAAAATCCTTTACCATACCATTCCTCGCCGCTGGCAAGAGCCTGTAGAGGTGTAATGCATCCACATTTCGTAATGGTTACATGTCCCATGTGATAGCGTACTTATTGCCATTAACCAGTAAAGATCCGAGGGACATGCCCTTGTTAGATGGACTAACAAATTAATTACTACCACAAAGTGTATAGTTCGACGGCTCACCTCGCTGCGTTGCTTTCACCACATGACGCTGGCAGAATAGTTGACATCGGCTCAGTTACCAAAGAGGAAAAAAAAAACCTTAAAATCGCAGTTAGGACAGACCTATGTCCAGCTGAGGACTGCAATAAAACTGGAAAGTCATGTTTGCCTCTGTTGTGTATATAATTTAGTAATTATTTGTGTTTTCTTTTCAGCAATCAAAAAAGCTGTGGATTCAATTTACTCGACATATCTGCCGAAAAATTCACACGCATTCGTCTACCTCAGTCTTGAATTAGGTAAGTTTAACTTTTTATCATTTTCTTACAAAACAGTGCATTTGAAATTGTGATTTTTATTTGATAGCTGGTATATTTAATTCGTGTTAAAATTTTTAAAACAATTGTAATATGTTTTTTCTTGTTTTACAGATCCAAGAAACGTAGATGTAAACGTTCATCCGACTAAACATGAGGTACAGTTTCTGTATGAAGAACAAATCATAGAGAAGATTAAATCTTGTGTAGAGAGCAAGCTGTTGAGCTGTAACTCTACCAGAGTTATGTATACGCAGGTGTGTTTCTACACTCACATTTATATACATACATAGGTCCATAGCTTTAGCTGTTACAAAAAAAAAAAGGAATTTTCAACAACCATATAAAGTTTTTGCAAAAGTTTGCATTTAATTTAATTTGTCTTAACCTCGAAAAGAAAACGAATATACAACGTGTTTCTTTTGATATCCCATTACTCTAGCGGTCATTATACTCATCATTATAAACAACTTTTACTATGGGACCAAACAGGAGTTTCTTGCCGGCTCTTCTTCATAGGAAACGACCAATTGGAACCATGCACCTGCTTCTGACGTTTCATAAGTGCCCATGTAGGTTTATATATTTTGATTTTGAGTTTTTTGAACATGCAATCGCGAAAAATAATCAACTGCTCTATGCGCTAAATGTAGGGAACAGCAGATTTTTTTTTCGCGATTTCAGGTTTGGTCCCATAGTAAAAGTTGTTCACTATGATGAGTAGAATGGCCCCTTAAGAGGTTGTGCGTTAACTCCGGGAGATGTATAGATAGGGATAGTGACAAATTATCCATCACTTCTCCGGGTTATTTAGAACCTCTGCAGAAGACTGTCAACAATTTTTTGACATAGGTCAATAACTTATAAGTATATACATATTTACATTCCAGGCGCGTTTACCAGGCGCTACGATGGTTGAAGAAATTGTCAAAAAGACGACTGATGCCGCCAAAGCAAACCCTAGCTACATGGTCCGAGTCAACTCGGACGCACAGAAAATAGACAAATTCTTTCCCACAGTTACTAAACCTAACGAAGCTGTAGTTAACGACACTGAAATTAATTCAGAAAAAGAGAAAAATGAAGGAAATGGCACTACAGTACCTAAAATAGTCATTGAGACTGCACAAGACGACGAAATTCTAGAGAATTCGATAGTAGAAGAACCTAAAAATGAAAATAAAGAAAAATATAAAACTCTCACGGCTTTAGACCAAGCGAACTTAAGTTATATAGATCCAAAGGAATCGTTTAAAACAAGAACATTTAAGTATGAGAGAATAGAAACTAAGTTGACGAGTGTGAAACAACTAAGATTAGATGTAGAAAATAAGTGTAATACGAATTTAAGGGAAATATTAGCGAATTTGATCTTTATTGCTTGTATAGACTGTCATAAGTCCCTTATACAACATTCTACGAAGTTGTATTTGTGTGATACTACTCGATTCGCGTAAGTATCAAGTGTTTTTAATGATAGTAAAATATCGTGACCTCTTGCTCTTGACGCTGATGTGACCACATGTAGACACATACAGCCACAGAACATACATATATTACTCTAGGGAGGATACAGCTTTCCAAATAAAAGTATGCGCTTTGGAAATCATCGGCTATCTTCGGAAATACAAACGCGCGATGATGAGATTTATTATAGAGCTGTTACAACAATGGAAGTACTACCCTATTTTCTATTACCAATTACCATGATTACAAAATTATAGATTAACAACTCTATGCAATTCCAAAAAAAACTTGTAATTTTTTGTGGAACAAATGACGATCTGTGACCGGATTACGAGTATATAACCCGACAGAGAGAAAACTTTATACAAACGCGCAATAAAAGGTACACTACTACAAAGCGCGGCAGTACAAAACTTAGAAGCTTTGCCTCTGTGTGGGGTTACTCTGTGGCGCGACGTTCTTGCTAATTCGGAAACACTGGAAGATTATCGAAGCGCATACTTTGTCTGGATTACCTGTATGTGACCACATGTTGACATTCATGTCACCACATGTAGTTGTAGACACTCACGTAAGTATTACTTATAATAATGTACTTACGTGAGGTACGTAGGCGAACGTTCCCGGTCGACCACTTTTCAACCTTATTACTAAGGGAATAAGGGCGAAAATAGTCGACCGGGAACGTTCGCGGGTACATACATAACCACTGATTATAACACTCACGTGACCAGATCAGGGTCATTTTGTAAGTGGCCACAAAGTTTATTTCTTGCGTATATTTGCAGGCTACTTACTGCAGACGGTTTTATAAAAGGAGGTTCCTTTTTTCAGAGAAGAACTATTTTACGAGACAATGCTGTATGACTTCCAGAACTTTGGTCTAATTAAGTTGTCCAGTCCACTGCCTTTAGAAGAGTTGCTTGTGCTCGGACTTAACTCACAGGAGAATGAGTGGGATCCGGAATTAGGTGCGTAATTTCACTATAACTCACGCTTTGGTAGGTGAAAGAACTATAATTATCATTTGAAAAAACTTCTTACGAGACTGTATGCGTGCTGACGCGTACAGTAGACGCATGCATAATGTAATGTATATTTAGTAAGCGAAGAAAATATTACCTCTCTTAATTCTCTTTCGAGTTTAAAAGTCGGTTTAAATGCAGTAGCTGTACCAGACCCCGACCAGTCGTCCTAAGCGCTTCTCCTCCACATTTATGGAACTCTCTGCCAGCGTCTGTGTTTCCTTCCACATATAACCCATCTGCCTTCAAAGCAAGAGTGAACAGGCATCTTCTGGGCACGCTCGTTCCATCATAGACCTCATCCATCGCTTTCCATCAAGCGTGATTGAGGTCAAGAGCTGATCCATTCAGTAATAAAAAAAAGAAGCTGTACTGAATTTAAAACCATTTTGAACACACTGCAAAGTGTACAATTGTAAATTCATTATAATCAAAAATCGTTTATTTAAATTCGGCTGACAATCATCACTTTTTGAACATCAAAACTACAGCCCCCAAAACGGTCGCCCATCAACCAGTTCCTTCTACTATTTTAGCTAGGAAGAAAAAGTGGCGCACAAACTCCCCAGCTATGGCCGTTTTGACATTGGACGATAACGATACGATAACTACACGATATCGTCGGACTGGTACATACAATTACGACTAAACGCTTTCACACTGTGTCGTTGTAGTTAACGGTATCGTCGCCGACATTGATTGTCGTGCCGATATCGGCAGACGACGCAGTGCGGGGTGAAGCAGATCGCGTTGGTAGTTGCATGGGCAGCCGGCCAGCTGGCTGTTTACCTTTCGTTGCAACAAGACGTTATTGTTTTAAATTATTTAACATGTTAACGTTTCAATGTGACTTTCGAGACTGCTGTGGAATACCGCGTGACAATAAGCTGTTGATTACATAGGGTCACATACCGATATTGTCGGACGATATCGTTGTCGTCTGAGCTGACGATACGATATTGACGTGTCGGTGTCGTTATCGTCGCAGCGTGAAAATTGCCTATTACAGCATCCTTTATGAATGTTTCAGGTGAAATGAGGGATATGGCCCAACAGATGGCAGAGCTATTGATGAACAAGCGCAGTATGTTATACGAATACTTCTCATTAGAAATCAATGGCAATGGGGAACTGTTGTCATTGCCGTTACTGTTAGGTATGTATCAAATTATTGTTTGTAGGGTCCAACAAAGTCTATAGTCCAATATAGCCTATAGCCTTCCTCGATAAATGGGCTATCCAACACTAAAATAATTTTTCAATTCGAACCAGCAATTCCTGAGATTAGCGCGTTCAACGAAACAAACAAACAAACTCTTCCTCTTTATAATATTAGCATTAGCATAGATTTGATTACCATTAAAAATGTTATTGTGAGCGAACCTTAAAAGATAGACATGCTATCGTGGATTTTTTTTAGAACTTTTTAATAGGAACAATCCCGTCATACAAGATTTTTGCGTAACTTAAACCGTTTACGCAGCGCACGCAACGGAAGCTCGCAAAAGGAATAAATTTTCTCCGTTTTTGCAACGTTTTTCATTGATGGTCCGCTCCTATTGGTCGTAGCGTGATGTTATATAGCCTATAGCCTTTCTCGATAAATGAGCTATCCAACAACGTATGTTTCATCAAGAGTCGTTTTGTTAAATTTTACTAGTCCAAGCATGTTAGGAGCGTGGCCATGATTCTATAGAGGCATGAGGAACAGGGTGTAAAGTTCACTCATCCTCTATGAAAAGGGAGGATCCTCCGACCAGACGGGTGTTGTGTCTGGTGGGCTACTGCCCGACGGTTGATGTCGGGATGTTGTATATATGCTAGTCGCGCGGTAAACTCTGTTTGCGCGATGCAGGATTTTGCGTGACGTCAGTGTGACGCGTTCCATTGTAGCGATGCCGCCACATCACTCCCCTCCGGAGACCGGAGGTCGATAGTGGGCAGAGTCGTGTATCTTGCGATGCTTGCCAGGGCCAGTTGCGGTTCCAGGGAGTCGGAACCGGGTGCCGCATAGTTCACGGTGAGTCGGAACTGTCTGCGGAGATGCCCCCAGTGAGTCGGGGTGGCGCTGCGTTATGCTCCAGTGCGTCGGATGTGGTACAGCGCCGGGTTGAGGCTGACTGCTGGCGTCGACCAGGAGAGGTTTGAAAGGCTCTGCTTGTTGACCGGCCGAGAGTGCAGTGTGCTGTGCCAAGGTTGCTGATGAGGCTGAGGGTGATGACCAGGTATGCGCGGTCGCTGCATGCTGGTGGTCAGGATACCCGTTGAAGCCGTGGGTGCTGGCTGGCTGTGTGACTCGCTGCTCGAAAGCTCGAGGAAGTGATGCTGATGACGTCACGCTGTAGTAGTTGCACGAAGGCTGCGCTGACGTTCATGTTCGGGGTCACCAGTATAGAGGCATGAGGAACAGGGTGTAAAGTTCACTCATCCTCTATGAAAAGGGAGGATCCTCCGACCAGACGGGTGTTGTGTCTGGTGGGCTACTGCCCGACGGTTGATGTCGGGATGTTGTATATATGCTAGTCGCGCGGTAAACTCTGTTTGCGCGATGCAGGATTTTGCGTGACGTCAGTGTGACGCGTTCCATTGTAGCGATGCCGCCACAATTCTTTGCCCCTTTCACATCGTCAGGTATAGAACGGTCTTTTTCCACTTATAAATGGACTTTAGGTGTTGAAAGAAATAAGTTGAAAATAGAAAACTTTGAGAAACTCATACCTAGTTAATTATTTTAATTGTAAAGATCAAAATTACCAGGATGGTAACATTGTAATAGATGAAGATTAAAAATATGAATTTTATTTTTGATAAAAATTTTATATAAAATGTACATATTTAACAATAAACAATGTTGATTTTTTATCCTTATTGTTATTTATTCTACCCTTAATGTCAATGACCATGACCACTATGAAAATATTTAATCTTAAGTGCAACAATTTATAAAACGTTGTGGCTATAATTAAAGGCTAAAAATAAAATAATTTAGTTTTGATACCTTCCTTTAAATTTTGAATTGAGTAGTAATAATATCACTACCAACATTAACAATATTTAATTGGATCTGGAAATACCGGAATTACTTTCCGGGAAAATGGCTTATCCATGTTATTCTTTCTGTGGGCATTTATGATACAAGTACCAAAAATCAATCTACCTACTCCGATCACTGCTTATCGTACTAGATTTTATTCCAGAGATAAATGCGTCGCGTATATTGTCGTTCTTATTAGTTTCTGCATCTACAGTTTTGAAGTCGCAGTCTTTGGCCAACTGTTTTCATGCTTGTAAGTAGATGTCTATTGTTTCGTCGCCCAGTTGTTTGCTAGATGCGAGTGCATAAATAATATTTTTAGGCTTTGTGAATAATTTTTCCAAAGTATTGATTGCGGATGGAAAAGTAGTACACTCGCTGATATACGTGAAAACGTTTGATGAAACGTGGTTTATGAGAAGATCTAGTTTCCAGGAAGTTGATAAGGCTTGTACCTTCTCTCCTGTCAAGACGCCTTCCGAAGCCTTAAGAAAGCTTTCAAATGTTTTCTTCCAATGTTCTTATTTCTTTAACGCGGAACTATCAACAGGATCAATATCCAGACGTTTGGGTTTTAAGTATTTTTCCATGGCAACACTTTTAAAACATTTTGTTGACCAAGTTTTAATAAGATAAACCTTTAGAATACCGGTTTCAATCAACAAAATAGACGATACGCAATTTGATAAAATAAGTTATGACATGAGTGACATTACAATACAAAGATGCTGAATCAAATCAAATCACTAAAGAGTTGGTATATCACAAACTTGTTCCAGGAAATACGTGTTTTTGAGTAAGCCTTATAAGTTTGTGAAATATATTTTTGTCATTTAGACTCCATTATATTTGCGAGGTTTCTATGGAGATGTTTTCTTTTCTTTTACAATTTATGAGTACATTATGATCGGCCAAATTTCAGGTAAAATTTGTGCAAAAAAGCAGATTTTTGGAGGCTTATACTGAATTTGTTTCTCCAAATCTTTATTTTTTGCTTTCATAGAGACCTAGATATAGTGTACAAGACACATATTAGGTCAAAAATTTTAAAGAAAGATGTGTTACAACGCCATAATCACGTACAAGCGTTTGTATGAAAAGCATGACGGGTTGGCCGCTCTTAAGCAAAAACATCCGACATATCGCGCCACCCTGCATTTTGATGTATAAAGGTCTGTAACTTTTTAGATGTTCGTGAATTTAAATTTGGAACACCAAAATGATGGCCAGTAAAGACCACCTCAAAACTGCATAAAAACTTTTTATGACTCATAAAATAATTATTTTCATGTTTTAGACCGTTATATATACATGTAAAAATGCACAGTTGCTCGATTTAGGAGTCCGTGACCGTATTCCCTGTTCCGTAAACCCCACCGGATCGAAAGCACTGAACTTCTAGAATGCTAAGCTAATCGAGTCTTTTAAACCATACAAACTATAGTTTTTTCTTGTTACAGACGGCCACACACCTTTCATGGGCGCTCTCCCTACCTACCTCGTACGCCTAGTCACTGAAGTGAACTGGGACAGCGAAAAGGACTGCTTCGATACCTTCAGCCGACAGACAGCCATATTTTACTCACAACCAAACCCAGATACCACCCTAGAAAGCGTGAAGGCAGAACAATGGAAACAAGAACATGTTCTGTTCCCAGCTATAAGGCGAAATTTCCTCCCGCCAACTAGTTTTACTCATAATGGCGCTGTATTGCAGATTGCTAGTCTAAATGATCTGTATAAAGTATTTGAAAGATGTTAACTTGTCGTCGTTAGGAGTAATAATAAAATGGCTATGATGTTATTAAGTTTACCAATAAGTTAAAATTATCGCAAATAATTGGTCCGTACATATTAAAATAAAATAAAACACAATATTTCACTCACAGAAATACTTCCGACATGCTCGATAGATGGCGTTGTCCTGTTTAAATGCGCGCTATGGTTTCGTTCATACGATTTGGTTAGGGTGCGGAGACTTCCATCGTTGTTATACATTCAAACAAACAGACAAACTAGGAAATAACTAGCTCTGCCCGCGGATTTCATCCGCAACTTATTTTTGGAAAGTTGCATTGAGTCTTCAGACTTGCGACTTTATAATAATAAAGTTACAATAACCTAATCGCAACTGTTCATCACCTTTTACAAAATATTCTGATGTTAATTGCTGAAGAGTTCTCCTGGTATACCATCAGCTCCACTTCACCATATGCATTGAGAAAAGCATAAATTGCTTAGCAACCATATTAGAGTAATCAAATTCCAACCCGTGAAATATTTATTATTGAGTAGTTTCGGTAACTATCTGTGGTCTTCGTCATCAGTTCCACTTACCAAATGGTGCTTTCAGAAAGAAAATGCACGAATTACTACAAAAAATACCAAAATCGCTATAGGTGTGCCTATAAAATTTGAGGGTTTCCCTCGATTTCCATGGGATCCCCTCATCAGATTCTGACTTTGTGACAATGGGACCACTTCGAGAGCATACCCTTTCAAACAAAAAAAATGTTTTCAATCGGTCCACAGTTAACGGAGAAAGCGGTGTACAACCTCCGTTACGGCTTTTTTGTAGTCATTCGAATTTGGTCGGATAACCATCCCTTTTTGACATATTTTGTTTTTTGTTTATATCTACTTAATGCGAAACATTCCAAGCTGAATATTTTCACTATATATTTTTGACGACACGCACTAATTTTTGGTTTACACCTACGCATCTTGGGTTGAGCCGGTTTCTTGTATTTTGCCGTCAAAATTATGACACCGTTATTTTGACTTTTACCAATATTATTCGATAACGCATGCATGTACACTTTTGAAACTTTCTATGGTTATTATAAGCGTTAAGAAGGACCAAATACAGTTTTCAGCGAGCTTATAAGTTTTCTCATTTAGGCGCTGCGGCATTTTTTCGGGTTTTCAAAAAAGTGCGATTACTTAAAAATTATAAATATTTTCTTAATTTAATTCTGTCACAAATACGCACAAATTAAGAGCTACTCGTGTATGTTTATTCTACAGGCGCACATACAATGGTTTTAGAGATACACGATTCTGCAAAACGTTACACCAGCAGGAATTGCAATATCTCGAAAACCTAAAGACGCAAAAATTATATTTTCGGTGCAAAATTTTGCACAAATATAAGCTCTCTGCCCATGCACGATATTTCTCTTTCCGATCATTCGTTTAGAATTTTCCTGCTGGAGCAACGTTACTCCAGCAGGAATCGTTTTTTCCGTTTTTTTTTTCAAAAAGACAAAGTGCACAAATTTTTTATTTGGCGCACATTTACACCAGAACATGCACTAACTATACGTTTCATTCAAATCACTCTAAGAGCTACTTTCCTGCTGGAGTAACGCAAACTAAAAAAGTACGAAATTTTCATCTCCCCTTGAATGACACCCCCTGGAATAGTTCACACAAGTCTACAGATTAATGGATGACGTTTAACCGGATAAAAGCTAAAATAACGGGCTCCTAATACTTTTTGTAAGATTGAAGCCCTATTGCCTTTCTATGATCCTTGCAATTGTTTGGATAAAATTACTGTCCACACTACACATAAATTAATTAAAAAAAGGATGAATAAGGGATTAAATTAAAAGAGTGATTACGAATTACTGTTATGTATTAAAAATATTCGTATTAGTTAAATTACAAGGCAAATGATACATTGCGCATTATAAACCGATTGATTACATTCTTAAATATATTTCACTATTATAAACACACTACATACGTTCATAGGTACACACAATATTAACAGCTATTTTTAAAACAATTAAAGAGAAAATTTTAGTCCATTCTTTAAAAAAAACGGACAATTGCGAGTTAAACTTGCGTGGTGAGGGTTCCGTACAATGAATATGTTATCTACCGTGTTTTTATCCCAAGAACAAACTTAACATTGTAGTTGAAAAACATGTTCTCCCATACATTCCAACTGCAAACGTAAGTTTGTACGCATAATATTGAGAGATTTACCATGTTATTTTAAGACCATATACTTCTTATATGTTTTCATGTTATCTATAAGTAAAGAACCATTCTCTGTATTTTTTTCAACATTTTAGGCTTAATAGTTTCGGAGATAAAGGGGGAATGGTCAATTTTATCAATTTTCTTAAATAACTTTTAAAGTATTTATTTTAAAATGATTAAAAAAAACTTGAAGAGCCTCAGATCAAGCCCTATCATTTAAATATGTCACACGGTACAGTTTGCAAAACACATTTTTTTAAATTTCCCAATTTGCCCCCCATATTCAAAATTAATTTATTTAAGTTACACGTCCGTGTGTGGGTCACAGAAATTCATGTGTATCAAATTTAAACTTTGGTCCAGTAGATTCGGAGCAAATTGGCTATGACAGACAGACACACGAGGGTTCCGTTTTTTTTTCATTAGGACGTACGGAACCCTAAGAACAGATTATTTTTCGATCCGTATTCCAGAACGATGCTGTGCTGTCAGATTTCATACTTATCTCGTCTCAAATCTACATAAACAACGAGATTTCCTAAGGAATAGAATACAGACCCCCTTTGTTTGCAAATGTAACAAAAACATGATTTTTATGTTTTTATCCGAGTGCATTGTACCTGAAGTTGCATTTGTTTTAAATAAATATAAATAGATTCACTCAATTCATTTGTTAGTCACATAATATCAAGAAGGCAAATTCTCGCAATAACAATTGCGTTTTTAAATGCATTATCCTAACGACTATTTACATTTTTGTGAACACACAACGTAAAGACAAGGATATATGTAAATTTGATTTCATAATTTTTTTTTTTTTGGAAGTTCAAATTTTAATACTAAATTCTATCTTATTCCGATATTCCTATTAGCTATTAGAAAATCCCAGTGGCCTGCCACTATCGCCCCAATACAATAAAAATGGAAGAGAATTTGTATGAAATGATCTGCCAGATAAGTTAACCGCAAGTTATCCGGTATGAAACAGGCTATAATACTTGCTTAGTCACTGGCTTGAACCGTGTTAATGATCAGTTAAGTGATAAGACTGTTTACACGGTCTTATAACTTACGGCTCGCACAAAAAAAAAATTGAAGTTCTTAAAAACTCTTTTTAAAGTGAACTGGAAAAATCAACTTTAAAGCTATTACATTTATAAGTGCCAAAATAAATACAAAAGATACACAACGGAAAACGTAATACTGAAGGAAACGCTAGCACAATATCACTTTGAACAACACAATGAACAATGAATAGAAAACTTCTAATATATTGCTTCAATTATTGCTATAATCATCTAACTTGGAAGATGATCCCTATAGTGACACTCAGTCAGTCAATGCAAACCAAACAGTAGTCAAAAGGGCAATAGTCGTTATAGCGTCTCTATTAAAAAAAACTTTGTGCTCATGAACGAATGTTCGCTTAATGGACACACCTTCACCCCTGTCTTCCCCAAAGGGTTAGGCAGAGGTGTACAACGAACGAACGGTGGAGCACGAATTCGTATCCGGTACCAATTAAGAGGGTACGGTGCTTGCGAGGAATTTGAAAAATAGGTATTTGAAGAAACTATTGCGTTGCGTCGCGTTGTGCCCGAACAACCGAGTTAAGAGTCGGATAGGGACAGCTGCAGCTCAGACCGAGTATATCACAAAATTTTTGACGAGATCGAAGTTTCGTATTCCCCTTTTTTCTCCTCGAAAACTGAGCCGATTCAATTTTTTTTTACATTAAACTTTTAAGAAAGATTATGGCTAGGTCCCTATTATTTTCGTTTATGTTAAAAACTTTTCGAATTTGTCTGGTAGTCCTCTAATCACGACGGTAAAAATGGGGATTTTTTTGTAATTTTTGGAGAATCATATTTTCTTAACTAATTAGTTGCTGAAAAAAAGGAAATGACAGGGACGTGTCTACAGCAGATTTGATATTATGATAAATGATTGCTCTAGAGGCATTATTCAGGAAGAAAAAAGGGGATTATATTTGTATGGAGAATCGCAGGCCCTGTTCCCTCTTAAATAGTCACAATACATAAAACTTACTACGATTCACCACTGCACTTGAGAAGAGTTAGATCAAAGACATAGTGAAAGATAATATGGCTAGGAAGACAGCGACCATTGAAATGATGGCTGATAGAGATTTATGGAAGAATATCACCCCAAATAAATTGAGAAAAGGGCAGTCTTACCAAGGGTTATCGTGTTACCCAGTAACTGGGATACATCCCAGTCAGATAGGCAGTCGCTCTATTTAAAATACTGGTATTCAGGCATCCGGTTAGACTGTAAGCCGACTCCTACATAGTTGGGAAAAGGCTAGGCAGATGATGCAGAACAAGAATGGCTTGAGGAAATAGTCAGGTTTAGAGAAAAAGCACTTTACAACGTTCCTACTATTATAGTGATAGTAATCACAACATATAATGTGTTAGTCGTCATTGTAAGTGATGTAAGCGTTGAGATAGTCGCCGGGCGCGTCGTATGCGGTTAACTTGTTTGGCGGGGGCAAGATAAGCGGGGTCGACATTCCCGCTGTTTCTAACTCCTAGAACAAATAATGTTTTGTTTAGTTAGATGAAAATTGGTGACTATTCAAATGCATATTATGGGTGTTTGATGCCTCCTATTTCGAGGAGATATGAAAACTTTCAAAGCAGCATTTTGGTTGGTTTGAAGGGTGTGGGTGAAATTACAGACAGGACATTCAACTTGATTTTTCAAAGAATCAACTAACTACGCATTGTTGCCAGATTAGAGAAATGGCAACAGAAGCTGGAGAACGATGGCTTGACAATCAATCAATCGATCAACTCGGCTTATGGCAGTCCACTGCTGAACATAGCATAGGCCTCTCCCAGGCTGCGCCACAACATGCTATCCTCCGGCTTCCGCATCCAGTCTGTCCCAGCCACCTTCTTCAGGTCGTCGATCCATCTAGGTGGGGGGCGTCCCACACTACGCTTGCCGATACGCGGTCCACTCTAGTACTCGTCTACTCCACCGGCCATCGGTCCTTCGACAAACATGGCCAGCCCACTGCCACTTCAGTTTCCTTACTCTGCAAGCTATGTCGGTAACTCCGGTTCTTTTCCGTATAATTTAATTTCTGATTTTATCCTTCAAAGAAACTCCAGCCAACCACCCCCAACCAGCCCCACTGTCAGTGTCCACGTTTCGGCACCGTATGTCATAACGGGCAGGACGCACTGGTTGAAGACTTTAGTCTTCAACCAGTGCGGGATAGGCGACGAGACTAAGACTTGGCGAAGTTTCCCAAACGCTATTCAACCCAACTGGATCCTGCTGCATACTATGTCTATCGGACACGATGCCAGGTGAGACAGCGTGCTTTTTGGTCACGCCCACCAGTGAGTTCGAGCCCACGACTAGTTCAACCTTAACAACAGTCGAGAGCAGTCGGCCGACTGTTGTCTGGTATGCGCACTCGCCACCAACCCGATCAAACAATCGGCCGATAGAAAGTCTGTAGTCTGCAGAGGCTCTTAACCACTGGAGCATCACGATATTAACGTCAACATCACGAAATAAAGCTATGAGAAATTACCTTGCGTCGCTTCCTGTTCTTCTTATTCCAGGGCGCGTAGGGTATCTTGAGGTGAACAGTCTGTATGTGAAGCTTGACGGCGCTGCTTTGAGTGAAGCGACGGTTACAGTGCTGGCATTGATATCGTTTCTCACCCGTGTGGACCTGAAAAAACGTGAAAATTATTAATTAAATATTATTAATAAATTATTTCTACATTTGGTGAATGTTGGGTGTGGCAAAAGAAGCATGAAAGTAGAATAAATGCGTTCCTTGCGAAGCATGGCATGACTATGAATGATAGGCTGAGGAATGATGTGATAAGGCAACGGTGCGGTTTAAAAGAAAATGTAGTGACAAAAATTGAAAAGAGTGTGCTTAGATGGTTTGGTCATGTTGAGAGGATGAATGAAAGTCGACTAACAAAAGGTATTTACAAGGCAGATGTGAGTGGAAACGCCGGAAGGGGACGCCCTAGGACGACATATAGTGATCTTATTAGTGATGTTGTTCAGAAAGGTCAGGTGCGTAGTACTCGCAACCGGCGTGCGTGTATGACCACTATGACTAGATGTATGAACGTAAACGAGGCAAAAGGAGTATGTAAGGATCGGAGGAGGTGGCGTTCTGTAGTTTCTGCCTACCTCCATGGGAAGAAGGCGTGAGTTTATGTATGTATCTATGTATTTTATGTTGTACATAATAAAGAGTACATTTTAACATAACACATTAGAGCATAATCTTCAATCACAATAAAACCAAATAAGTGCGTGTTGGACCACGCTCAATGAAGGGTTCCGTAGTTGGGTTGATTTACACGCATGCACAGTATTGATTTTATTGACCGCAAGAAAAAGTTTGTATTTCGTAGTATTTTTCGAAAAAACTAATGCGGTTGTTAACGAAAATATCCCTTAATCTCAAAAACTATTGACTTAACTAAAAGTTTCTTATAAATATCATAGTCTTTTTAATTATGGAGTCCAACGATACCCCACGCGCTTATGTTCATTGACTTTTTTTTCATCCCTCGATTACATGTATGGGGAGAGCCACCCCTAATTGTTTTTCGTAATTTCACTACACCAATTTTTATCGGTGCACAGCTGCACAGAATACACATTCTTTCCAATTTTCATCCATTAGTGCAAATAGTCTCCGAGTAAAATGGCTGTGTAACATCCAGACGAACAGACCAACGGACATGACGAAATTTCCATAGCCAAATGGCAAAAACGGAACCCTAAATATGGTGTTTTGTCTATGGTCAAAGAATATGAACTGATTTCTGAAATTACAATAATTCTTAACAAAACTAAATAAAAGCCCGTCATAAATTAAACGGGAGAGTTGAAGAGAGCTGTAAAATGCTGGACGACCAGTGGCTAGAAATGTTCGACTGGAGCTGGCAATATGTGGGATTGGGGCTAGCAATGTGGGACTGGGGAAGGCAATGTGGGATTGGAGCTGGCAATTTGGGACTGGGACTGGAAATGCGGGTCTGGGGCTGGCAATGTGGGACTGGGGCTGGCAATGTAGGACTGGGGCTGGCAATGTGCGCCTGGGGCTGGCAATGTGGGACTGGGGCTGTGGGAATAGTAGACTTACGACTAGATGTCTGTCTCTGTTGCTGGGCATGTTGAACCGACGGTCGCAGTGCGGACATCCGTACGGCTTCTCATTCGTGTGTGTCCGCATGTGGACTATAAGGTTCGCGTATTGCTGAAAAGAACAGAAGAATAACAATTTTTCAGCTGGTGTGCAGTCCCAACGTAGTTGTTCTGTTAAGACAAACAGTTTCACACTTTCACTTACAGTTTCTCACACGATTCCAAAATTTTTAGGAGTTTCGCAATATTCCATAGCGTTTTTCTCGTGAATTAATTATTGAACCTTTCAGAAAAGACCTAAGTACTTCATAATAACGACAATACTATGTTTTTAACGCCATAAAATATCTACCAAAACTTTAGGATAAAATCGCTTTTGAATCTTGCGTAAGTGTAAGGTATTTATGCTCGAGAATGTACGTAGAGTGGCTAAGTACAGCCACACGGGTCGATCGATCAGGTTAAGGTCCGTGGATGGGGGACTATCTTTACATACTGAGAACCCCCGTGCTTCATAAAGCACGTTGAACCGTTGGTCCCGGCTGCCATTCTTAGATCTTTGACAGTCTTTACGGGTCGTCATAAGTCTGAAAGTCTCACAACCAGTCTTACCAAGAAGGGTTGTGAAGATCAGATAGGCAGTCGCTCCATGTAAAATACTGGTATTCAGCTGCATCCGGTTAGACTGGAAGCCGACCCCAACATAGTTGAGAAAAGGCTAGGCAGATGATGTTGATGAATGTACGTAGAGTAAATAGTGTATTATTATATTTCCCTGCCTAACCCTTCGGGGAATACAGGCGTGATGTTATGTTATTTATATTATTATATACCGCCGGCCCCTTCTACCATCGGACATCTAGACGCACTTCAGGTTACCATCCTTACCTAGCTGCTATTCCACCAATTCGCACTAAGCGTTTCCAAATGTCTTTTGTGATGCGCACAGCAAAGGAGTGGAACTCTCTGCCTGCGTCTGTGTTTCCGAACGCATACAACCCCGATCTCTTCAAAGTGAGAGTGAACAGGCTTCTTCTGGGTAAGCTCGCTCCATCGTCGACTTTGTCTCTGTCATCTGTGACCTAGACTAGAGTCAAGAGCAAACCTATCTCAAATTAAAAAAAAAATTAAAAATACCCTGGTGGTGTGTCCGCAGGCGTCGCACATGTATCGCTTGAGGTACTCGGTGTCGGGGTGTTCCGACTCGTAGTGCTTGCGGGCTTGCACGTCGTTTGATAGGAACTTGCTGCACTGGAACATTATCATAACACAATTTAAATCATACAGGAGAATGAAAGTCAATATTTTAGTGTTTATAACTGATCTTTTCTGAATCTTCTAATACTTAATGCGCGCTACACACCTTCAGTTTTATCAGTGCGATTTATCTGTACAGTTAAACTGTACAGATAAATCTTAGGTCCATACAATCTACACACTTTCAAGTAAACTGCGCGATCTTTCAGTTTTTTATCTGATGGCCTCCATAGACGACGCTTTAGCGATCGTAGGACTAATCTGTGTGTTACAAGAAAATAGACAAAAACGAAAAAACCGTGAATTGTAGTGTAAACACTGGCTTCTGTTGAGAAAATCGTATTCACACACATCCTTGATAAATGAATTGAGAATTACTCCAAAAGATTACAATAATTATTTGAGAATGAACGAGGATACCTATTTGCATCTGCCATGCATCTACCATGCATCTACCATTAATAAAAAGGCAAAACACCATATTGAGAAATGCTATAACACATGAAAGATTAATTTCGTAAAGGCGGAGAGCAAGGAAGAAAATACGTGTTCACTTCACGCTCGCTGCGACAAATCTGACAAAACTGCGCAGTTTTCGACTACACACTCTCAGTTTTAACTGTACAGTTCTATATGTACAGATTTATCTATTCGAATTTTGAATAGATCTCAGTTAAACTGTACAGTTCAACTGTTTGTTCTACACACATAACGATTTCACTGTACAGTTCGACTGTTCAGATAAATCGCACAGATAAAACTGAAGGTGTGTAGCGCGCATAATAGTGTGTCAATTATCATCCTTTCCTAGATAGAAATTGATGCTAAATCCGAACTCACTATTTTTATTATGTGTAGGTGTTTTTTAGGTGTGACTATTTAAACGACGTAACTAATAACAAAACGAATAACAAAATCACGAGCCTTTTCAGGAAAAACATCGTAAGCGCCAAAAATCACAAAACTATTTTTTCTTCGTAACCTCTTAAACAGACAGTGCATCTTGTCGCGATTACTGTTAAATTTTATTTTAAATTTACATACACGACTTTATTGTTGTAAGAAATTATCATCGTAAATGAAAACATCGTTAATTAGGAAAGAAAAAACTCTTTCCTGTAAAAAGTGCAAATAGTCGCTTTCGATGTTCTTCCTGAAAAGGCTCGATGAGATTCGCAAAGATACACCTACAGGCGACGATCGGATTTCCCTTCAAACTCAGCTAGGAACAGGTAAAAATATCAAGTATCGAGCTGAAGCTACACTTTTGTCGATAGGGTATGTTTCATTGTATAGTTGATATCCACGCGGACGAAGTTTTAGATAGAAGCAAGTGTTTGCAGATGCATAGTTACCACTTCACAGGTGCTGGAGGTGGTGAGGCCGTTGTTGACGATCTCTGAGCACGCGCCACGACGCGGCCGTCCGCGCGCGCGGGGCTCATCCGCCTTATTGCGGCGAGACGGCTTTATAGACCTGTAATCAAAGTTCATAAAGCCATCATTAAAAGAATGACTCACGAATCATCATTAACGAGCTTGTCTCTGATGGAAAACCCCAATTGGCCCGAGTTGGGTTCGAATTCCAACCTAGGATCCCATCATGCTTGGTAATCGCTATCGCATTTGCAAACGCTAGACTAACGATGCAGTCCGGCAGTGAGTAACAATCTGGACTCTGGATTTATGTCCGATCGATATCTATAGGCTGACCCCTTCTTACATGGCCGTCGATTTAGACCAAACGAACCTGATGAACATTCTATCGCCACTCAATCTGCCTAGGGTAACCCAACTATGTTGGAGTCGGCTTCCAGTCTAACCGGATGCAGCTGAATACCAGTATTTTACATAGAGCAACTGCCATCTGACCTCCACAACCCAGTTACCCCGTAACTGGTAACACGATACCCCTTGGTATGACAGGTTGTCAGACTTTTGGGCTTCTGACTACTCGGCAACGACTGTTAAAGATCTACGAATGACAGTCGGGACCAACGGCTTAACGTGCTTTCCAAAGCACGGAGGGGTTTTATTATGTAACTAATGATCACCCGTCCACGAACCGACCGCGGCAAGCTTAGCTTAACCTTCGATGGACCGTGCGGCTGTTATCATTGATTCATGAGCCCCTGGAATATTCTATCCCCACTCTACTACATCTAGATTCTAATTTTATGGCGGCTCGGAACAGGAGGCGAGTCGCTTCGCAGTAACCAATTCACGTGTCAGCAGGGGCGAGGGGTGCGGTACTGCGCACTTCACAGCCTCCATAAAGTTTGACGCGTACTATACCAAATTCTTTTGGGACAGAGTCCCCCCCCCCGTCCCCCCCAGCTGTCGATCGACCGTCTAGTGGTAGGTAATGAATGAATGAAATGCACCGACCCCAGCGTGGTTTAACCAGACTCTGTGACTCAAATAAACCCAAAGATTCACATTAGCCCCTGTAGCCTCATGTTTCATGGGGCTACATAGGCCATTGCATATCAAGGAGTAGACCGGTGGGCGCGGGGGTAGGGAAGACGTGCCTTTAGGATATGGAAGGATTATTAGCGCCTACCGAGTATGCACCCTAGAGTAAGCCTTGGAGTATTGGAGAGACGGATAATATTTATCCATGGATGGGCATCTTTTAACGACGTCGCCGCCAGGTTGTTTCAAGTCCAGCTTCACCGGTGAATCTTGTGCTATGCTGTTTTGCGTGTTGCTGTTTCCAAAGTCTTCGTCTGAGGTCTCGCTGCTCTCCGTTTCAGGTTTCTTGTAAATCTCACTGGCTTCTCGCTTCTTATCTTGTTCATCAGCCGTGTCCATCCAAAAATTGATGTCCTTATCGAAGTAAGTCATGTCCTGTTTTAGGTTGTCATTACATGTGTAAATAGGTCGGCCGACTTTTTTTGGATTTGGCCTTGTACTGCATTGCTGCATGTAACAGGTGCGCTTCGCGGCGCCTGTGAACATGTGCGAGATAGCATCTCCTGTGCTTCTTGATGCTTTTAGTTACGGTTTTTCCGCCTAAGATTTCATGCAATTTCTTTTGTATTGGTTTATTTCTAGCGTGGTTAATCAAGTGTATCATGATAACTATCTCATATTTTCTCAGTCTTGACCTGTTAGCTTTAGTGAGTGACGATACTTTCAAACCGTGTATCATACAAGGTACGATCACCATTCGGTACAAAGTCTGGCTAATTTCCAGTCCATCTTTGAGTTTATTATGAATGGTAGTAGCGACTTTGCGTTGCTAGTGGCTTGTTGACAACGTTTTTTAATTGTGCTTTTCCTGCTCAATGCAGATGTTATGTATGTGCCTAGATATTTAATTTCATGTAGATTTATTCCATTAATGGTCACGTAGGTCGTTTTCTGTGAAGCTATGGGGTCCCTAATTAGTATTTTTGTTTTGGTTTCGTTTATTTGGAGGCCGACACTAGCTAGTAGGGGTTTAATATGGAATACGATACATTCTAGCCCTTTTAGGTCATCTATAATGAAGATAAGGTCGTCTGCAAATGACAGTACCAGGGGGAGAGATTTCATGATCTTGGTCTAGTTTGATTAATTGCGTTTCGTCCTCAAGAGTCCTAAGGGCAACCTTATTTCACTCCATTCCCCTTGATAATCCAGTTGCTTTGCTGGCCACACCATTTGATGTATGTTCGTTCGTTCATGCACACCTTGATTATCCTGTTAGCTAATGATTTGTTTGTTCGTTGTATTAAAATATCGTGCAGTGCGTTGAGGTCTATATTATCAAAAGCTTTTTCTGTGTCGAGAGCGAGAACAAAAATTATTTTACCTGCACGCCATTCTTCGTCCAAGACCCTATTGAGTGATCATCTGTTGACTGATTGTTTAAAAAGGCAGCTTGGTAATTGCTCAATTGTTTTATTATTTCGTCTATTTTTTTTTGAATAAGTAAGAAGCGTAAATTCTTCATCCTGTATTGCAAGATATGCAGCGATAGTCGTTCGTATCTTTAGGGTTATTATTTTTGGGAATCGGTCGACGAAAACGATCTAATTAGGGGTCTCCAAACTACGGCCCGCGAGCACCAACAATCCAGCCCGCGCCGTCGATATCTTACTTGCCGACTAGTCAAAACTACAGTACAGTGTTGCTATGATGAGCCAGCCGGGTCCCGGCCCTTGGGGGCCCCAGCATAGGAGTTAGTCCGGCCCTTGGGCTAAAAAGTTTGACGACCCATGGTCTAATCTAAATAAACAATTTCCGTCCCTTTTCATGGTTACGAATGAAGCTATTGAAGAGTCTTGTTGATAAGAAAACATGTGCACCATTGTGCTTAAAGACAAATACATTGGCTTTTTAGGGAGTGAGATTTATGAGCCGTTTTCGCCGCTGTCTGTAGAAATGTGTTCTATTACGAAGCTTTACAATTCGGGGTAAAATTTTTGTTGCGTCGCAAATGAAATTTAGTTTAACACACACAAAAAGGGGCAAACAAAAATGTTTTTTCTATTTGTTTCCCGGCGCAGCAATCTCGATTGCTTTGCACAACCAAGCAATTAAATCAAATGTTATTGTTGCCAGGTGTCTCCAAAAGATCCGCGTCGCTGCTGCGCCGGATGCGAGACAGCGACAGCAGTCTCCTGAGCATTGTTGCTAGCGAGACTGAAGGCCACCTGATGCGCACTTGTGCGCAGTGCATAACGTATTTCCAGAGAATTTTAGCTTAATGCTACACTTATTAACATGTAATACTAAGTTAGAAGGCTATTCAAGGCAAGAAGCATTCTGAGAAAACAACTTCTGTACGAAATCCAAATCGAAAACGATCTTTTTGTTTTTTTGCAAGATAAACAAGAACCCTTGCTTATCCTGCCTTACCATAAGTATTTAATATGAATACACCATCCTAAAACAATAGATCAGAGTGAATGTCGAATGATCACGTGATCCGAGCTTCGAAAGTTCACCAGTCCCTTGACAAAAGTGACCTATTAGGATATTAGGCGATCGAAGAGCCTCAACTTCACGCTGACGACGTTGTCACAAGATCTATCAAGGCCCAAGGATGGCTACGGTCTAACAATAATGTATAGTCCAATAAAATGAAAGGACAGCCCGCATGTAAGGGCAGGAGCTCTCGGTACCGTCCGCGACAATGGCGAAGTCGGAAGTATGTGTGTGCGTGTGTGTGTTATGTGCTGACGCTACTCGTCTGCACGCACGCATTCACAGCGTATAACACACACACACACACACTTGGTTACCACAAGTAAAGCGCGCGGCGCTTCGTCAGATAAAAAAAAAACTATACGCAATCACCGCGGAAGTCGACTCGAAAGAGATTGTCATAGCTATGAGTGACAGAGACGCTCGAATACTACTTTTCTCAGACTTGATGTGCCGACCAACGAGGTCGTTGGTCACATTGAACTATTGTTTGTTTTTAGTTTAGTGCGTTGATTGTGTGATAATTTTCTTTCGTTCTTTCTTCTCATATTGACGGCCAGGTTCTGTAGTATGGTGTACTTACAGGTTAGTAGTAGCATGTTTGTAGGAGCTGCCGAGATGCGTGGTGAAGGCTGCGAAGGACATGAACTGTATCTCACAGTCGGCGCAGTAGTGGGGGTCGGCCGTGTTCAAAACCATCTTATTGCTTTGTTCTATCTCCTGCAAAATAAAAGAAAAGGGTTTTTCTCTTAGCCAAGATTTTAGGAAAACAAATAAGGCAAGTTTGGCGGAGGTAAATTTATTCTGTAAAAAATTATTTCTGTGAATAAACACTTTTTTTTTTTTTTTGTAAGGGTTTTGTGCTAATGCCTCATTTGTACAATGGTAAAGTTGCAATAAAATATCTAAAACATTTTTGTTAGGGTTCCGTAGTCAACAAGGAACCCTTATAGTTTCGCCATGTCCGTCCGTCCGCAGCTTAGCTCAGAGACTCTTAGTACTAGAAAGCTATAATTTGGCATGAATATACATATTAATCACGCCGACAAAGTGGTAAAATCAAATCCCGAAAAAAAAATTTTAGGGTACCTCCTGTATACGTAAAATAGGGATGTTTTTTTTTTCTAGTCTACCCCATGGTGTGGGGTGTTGTTGGAAAGACCTTTCAAAAATATTGCAGGTTTGTAAAAACAATTTATGCAAAAATTCATGGTAGTAGTTTATACAACGAAATTAAAAGGAAAACTATCACAGCTAAGTAGGCTTTAGAAGTTAACGAGTATAGTTGACCAACTTACATTTGCAGTTGGAATGTATGAGAGAACATGTTTTTCAACTACAATGTTAAGTTTGTTCTTGGGATAAACTCATCCCAACTACGGAACCCTTCATTGTGCGTGGTCCGACACGCACTTGACCGGTTTTTTGATACTGTGTCGGGCACATGACAAAGTGAAGATCCTCAGCGTAATTGAGAACTTTGATTCGTTTACGGCCGTGTTTTGTTGCGCTTACATTAATTACTGGACAAAAAAACTTCAAAAAAATAGTTATTAATATTATGGTGTAAATATGCAAGCATAATAAAATGTACAAAGCAAGGACAACCTTACCTCTTCAGTATGTGCAATTTGTTTGTGACAATATAGCCCCGAATCGCTCACAAAACTGTGTCCGCAAATAGTGCACAGACACATGGACGGATGCTTAATTCTTATGTGAGTGAGACGCGTTGATGCCTTCCTGCAAAGATAAACATTCTTTCAAGAAAAAATCTTTCTCCATCTTTTTAAACGACTCAAAAAAAGGAGGTTATGCATTTGATAAGGTAGCAAAAAAATAAAAACAACATCAAGGACACCCGACGGTAAAAACGAATAAAAACCAACTTTAGTATAGTGATTACTAAGTTATTTAAGACTTGTTAGTCGCTTTTTCGAAATACGGTGAAAATAAGTTTTTTTTTCTTGTATTCGGAACCAATGGTAAGCACGTTAGCCAGCCAATAAAGTGCAGGTCATAATGCGCGGACACACATTTAAGGCGAAAGCGCCAAGGTTGCCCGCGAAATTCAAATTTTCTTACGTTTTTTCCAATTTGCAGGTCAGTATTAGGTTGTATGTTGATTAAAATATGATTCGCGGCCGTAACAAATAAATATGTATTTACAGAATTGGACCCATTTTTGCAAATAAGAACCAACCCACAGTTTGAGTGAAAATGAGTTTAGTACATAGTTGGCGCTAAAATCACGCATTCTATCTTCCAAAAAAAAAAATTATTCCTTTTTACCGACGAACAACAGAGATACAACACTGTTACTTGCGGAACCAACCTGCTTTGGCCACCTCACTCTGTTTACAAAAGTCTCGTTTTCTCGAAACCAACCTGCTGTGGGTTGGTTCTTGTTCGCAAAAATGGGTCCAATTATAGTCATCAATACAACTCTTTGACCAAGTATTGAATTATTATTAGGTTGGGGAAAAAGTCTTTTCGCATTATAGTATGTATGAACTTGTAATAAAATCTCTTTGACTATACTATTTGTATCTGGCTGGTTTTGGTATCATTGAAAGTTTAAATTTTAAAGAATATAATTCCAAATTCAAATTAGGAAAATGTGTGATTTTCATTTGTTTTTCGTACTGTCAAGATGAGTGAATCTAATGAAGAAATTCGATACATTTTAAAATTTTACTACAAAAAAGGTAAAAATGCAACGCAAGGTGCGAAAAAAAATTGCGATATTTATGGACCTGGTGCAGTGTCTGTGAGAGTAGCACAAGTTTGGTTTAAGCGTTTTCAATCCGGAAATTTTGATGTCAAAGATACACGTCGCTCTGGTCGCCCTATTACGGATAAAATGGATGCTATTTTTGAAAAAGTAGAGCAAGATCGGCATATCAGTAGTTACGACGTAGCTGAAGAACTGGGAATTGACCACAAAACAGTTTTGGCGCATTTGAAAAAAACTGGGTACACAAAAAAGCTCGATATTTGGGTACCTCACGAGCTCACTGAAAGAAACCTAATGAACCGTGTACTCATTTGTGATTCTTTATTACGACGTAATGAAACCGAACCATTTTTAAAGAAGCTGATAACTGGTGATGAAAAGTGGATCACGTACGACAAGAACGTGCGAAAAAGGTCGTGGTCAAAGGCCGGTCAGGCTTCACAGACTGTGGCGAAAACCAGGTTAACTCGCAACAAGGTGATGCTGTGTGTGTAGTGGGATTGGAAGGGCATTATTCATTATGAGCTGTTACCACCAGGCAGGACCATCGATTCTGAACTCTACTGCGAACAACTGATGAGATTAAAGCAAGAAGTTGAGAGAAAGCGGCCGGAATTAATCAACAGAAGGGGTGTGGTTTTTCATCATGATAACGCTAGACCTCACACATCTTTAGCCACTCAGCAAAAATTAAGAGAGTTTGGCTGGGAGGTGTTAATGCATCCGCCGTATAGTCCTGACCTTGCACCTTCAGATTTCCACCTGTTTCGGTCTCTTCAGAATTCTTTAGGCAGTGTCAGGTTAACATCACGAGAGGACTGCCAAAACCACTTGTCGCGGTATTTTGATCAGAAGTCCCAAAATTTTTATAGCAATGGGATCATGTCCCTACCTACAAGATGGCAAAAAGTTATCGAACAAAATGGTACCTACATACTTTAGTTAAATGTGAATAAACTATATTAAAAAATGCTTTGAATTTTCTTAAAAAATGCGAAGAAACTTTTTCCCCTACCTATTATTTCATGATATCTTGACATTTGAAGACCCGTATCGTAAGAAATTTTAAATTTCGGGGGCTACCTCAGTGCTTCCCCCTTAAGGGCCAGTTTCGCGTAAACTGCTGGGATTGACTTTTGATAAATCATTCAACCAATCACAGCGGTTTATGCGCGCTTGACAATTTGTCACATTAATTTTGCAATAACTTTAGTTCGAGAAAGTGACCAAGTATCGCCATTCGTGGAGGCGTTTTTAATACCTATACAATTTTAAAGCGTGTTAATTTACCGTCAGCGTATACCAAGCAGCAAAATGCTCGAGCAATTTTAGATACTTAATAACGAACTAATTATCGCCTAAAATAAAGTTGAAAATCGACAAGACACGTGATAATTCTCGATGGCGTGTGTTCGCTCATACTATTTCTAACTCTATTTCAGTGTGATTAAGTTCATTATCAATTGTACTGCGGTAATAAAATAATGTTTGAAGAAAGAAAGAAAAAAAAAAATATTTGGGATACGCACAGGAAATACAAAAAGTAAAAAAGGAGCATTCAAAACTAACAAAATTAACATATTTTTTCTAATAACAAAACAAAAAAAAAAATAAAGACCTGTGCGAGACCAATTATTGGTCTTATTGAGATAGGAGCCTTATTATAAGGCTCCTATCTCAGCACAATGGTGCGATATTAAAAAAAAAAAATATATTGCAACGCTAGTGTAGTATAACTTACATGAATTCCCTCTTGCAATGAGGACACTCGTATGTCACATTTTTATGCCATCTATAATGCATATGAGCTTGACCTCTGAAAAAAAAAACCACATGAATTGAGAATACCCTATTTTTTTTTTCTAAGATAGGATTACTGACTGCCGGCAGTATTACGTTGGATTCAGGGGTTTAGGCGTGAAAATGTAACAGACAGAGGTACTTTCGCATTTTAATATTATGCGTTCTAAACTACACAATGTATTCAGATGCGGTTTTATATTTTCAACATATTTATAGAATTTATACTAAGTAGTAAGTAGTATTTTTTTTTTTATAGGCTCGCCCCCTATTACATGGGACTTAAACATAACTGGCGAAATGTGGGTGTACTATATAGGTTCACCTCTGCCTAACCCTTCAGGGGAAAAAGGCGTGATGTTATGTTATGTTATAGAATTTATTCCGGAAGGTATATGTGCTACATTAATATTAAACTTGCACATAATAAAAAAATCTCGATGTTTTGTCAAGTGTGCGAAGTAGGGGCGGGCCTACTTCACACACTTGACAAAACAGTTGCTAGTATATTATATATCTGCCTAGCCTTTTCCCATCGATGTTGGGGTCGGCTTCCAGTCTAACCGGATGCAGCTGAATACCAGTATTTTACATGGAGCGACTGCCTATCTGACCTCCACAACCCAGTAACTGGGTAATACGATACCCCTTGGTAAGACTGGTTGTCAAGACTTTCGGGCTTCTGACGACCCAAAGATCCACTAATGACAGCCGGGACCAACGGCTTTATGTGCTTTCCGTGGCACGGACCAACCCCGGCAAGCGTAGCTTAACCTGATGGATCGACCCGTGCGGCTGTTATTACTTAGCCAATAAAATTAAAAATAATTACCTATTACAGCACACATAACTGCATAACTGACAGGAGTATTTGAACAAATGCGTGATGTTCATATGTTTGTAGAGTTTCCTCTGGTCTTTGAAGTGGATCTTACAGATATCACACTGTAAAGGACCGGATTGTGCCTAAAAATATTAATACAAAAATATATTTATATAAACATTAATTTGTTAAAAAACACTGACTGAGTGTGAATTTCACCAATGAAATTGAACGCGTTTAAAAGCTGTCAGAGTCAATATTCTATTACAATTTTGACACTGACAGCTCTTGATCGCGGTTTAGCAGTGCTGAAAGCGTTCAGTTTCATTGGTGAAATTCGCCCTAACACTATCAATGTACAGGTAAACCAAAAAAGGTATGCGCTTCGGTAATCTTCGTGTTTCCAAATTAGCACAAACGTCATGCCACAGAGTAACCCCCACAGAGGCAAAGCTTCTAAGTTTTATACTGCCGCACTTTATAGTAGTGCTACTATCATTGCGTGTTAGTATGAAGTTTTCTCTCTATGGGTCTGTGTACTCCGGTCGCAGACCGCCATCTGTCACTTGTTTTGGATTTTTTTTTGAATTGTATAGAGTTGTTAATCCAGAATTTTGTATTTATGGTAATACAAAATA
The DNA here is from genome assembly GCA_947568875.1 of Fissipunctia ypsillon. Classification (NCBI taxonomy): domain Eukaryota; kingdom Metazoa; phylum Arthropoda; class Insecta; order Lepidoptera; family Noctuidae; genus Fissipunctia; species Fissipunctia ypsillon. Next base: position 8,202,493 of record OX387664.1, on the reverse strand, counting down.
GGCGAGTACTTTCATGGTTGTATCAGCTCTATGTGAGATATCATCATCGCACGTTCGTATTTCCGAAGAATGACGATGGTTTCCGAAGCGCATACTTTTCTTGGGATGTCTGTAATTCCTTTATCATACTATCGCCACTATATCGAACTAGCGCCACGAGCGGTTGGTGCGCTAAATCGGGCACCAATGTAGCATTACAAAGTCAAGCGTCGAAAATAATATGGTAGGCATTTGGTATCTTGATGAATAGTACATAGGAATAAAGGGACCTCACACATGACTATTCTAAAGTAACGTGTGATAGCACACGCCCTGGGCATTCTGCCATATTAACAATTTTACTAATTATTTAGACTTTATGCCATTGAAGGAGCTTTTACTTATTTATTTATTTAAACTTTTCACACTCAAAAAAGTACAAAGGCGAACTTAATGCCTTAGGCATTCTCTACCAGTCAACCAAGGGAAGAGATTAGATGGCAGATGGTCTATTTGAGAGGAACAATGCTAAAAAAAACTATTAAAAATATATAATAATGAATTAGGTACAAATAGAATAGGTACACAAGTACATAAATAGTTTATAAACTTATAATTCACATACATACATATTTACTATAATATATAATATATACTACATATACACAAAGTCAAGAGAGAGAGGTTTACAAATGACTCTATGTATTTTGAAAATAACTCGGCAATCTACGCTTAAATGCATATCGACTGGTGGCCATCCTGATATCAAGAGGAAGCACATTCCAAAGAAGAATGGATTGAATATGAAAGGAAGAATTAACAAAGTTAGAAGTATGAGAAGGACAGAGTAGGAGAGGATTGTTAGAAGAACGCAGATTCTTAGCGTGTGAAGAACATAGATGTTGGAAGTGAGACACAAGATAAGAAGGAGGAGTGAGAGAGTTGAGAAGGGAGAAAAGCGAGGTCAAAGCACGCAAACTTATTCAAAGACATTTTATGCCATGAATACATAGCTTGTGTAAAATTGAATCTAATAAAGCATATACTCACTGGATCGTGTTTTTTCATATGCTTATTATATGTCAGCATACCTCTAAACCCTCGGTAGCACAGATCACACTGATACCTCGCTTCCTGATAGTTCCGCGACTGTTGTCTTTCCTGAACCAACCGGTACTGCTCCTCATGCCCGATAGGGGAGTAGATAAGGAAGTCATCGGGTAATTTTCTATTCTTTTTAACAGGTTTTATTGTCACCACTCCTTTGACACGCTTGCCTCCCCGCGTCTGCAACCATTTCGGTCGTGATTCGTACCAGTTTGCATTCTTTTTGCTACCGTTTTGTAAATGAGTCCAGATGTAGTGCTGTTTTGCTGATGATCTGAAATTATATTAGATGTTGCTGTTAATTTGTGGGATTTTTGAACTTAACTTTCTGTATAGGATTATTGTTTTTATCCTACTGTGCAGAGCCCAAAAGGAGGCTAATGTTTTTGGTTGGTATGTATGAATGTGCGAGAGCTATGGTGGCCCAGTGATAACGGCCGCGACTTACGAGTTGAAGGTCGTAGGTTCGATCCCTGACAGGCGCTTTACTTTGTGTAAATTATGTCATCACCACTGCTCTCTAAACGGTGAAGAAAAACCTCGTGAGGAAACCGGCCTGTCCTAGAGACAAAAATACGAAGACGTGACATCTCTCAACCCGCACTGGGCCCGCGTGATGGAATAGGTACGGCCCACTCCCTCTCACCGAGAGGCCTGTATCCCAGCAGTGGGAACATTATAGGCTGATTATGTATGTATGTATGTCTGTTTGTCTGTCTCTGTGTTCTCTCCTAGACGTTAAAAAGCGAACGGATTAAAAAAAAAATAGGTGTCGATGGATTCGTATTCATGTCGCAAGTGCCACTAAAAAATATTTTTCATTGCATTCATTCAGTGGTATCTAAATAAAGGGCTTGAGTAGACGATTCCGAAAATATAATAACACATTAAAAGAGTAAAAAAAACCTGACTGCAACTAAAAAGCAAAGACTGCAGTTGTGCTTTTTTTTATTAAAATGCAAATAACTAATGAATGGTTATTTTGGAATTTTGGCATAGTCGTAAATTATTTAAACATGGTTTGTTGATCGCAAAAGTAGCACATAAGGTATATTCTCTGCTAGTGCTGTGCACTTCTGTAAGTAACGAATTCACAATACCTAAACTTTCGATATAGGAAAACGAGTTATGGAACTCAAATGGAGTTGGGCAGGGCGTCTAGCAAGGCGCAGTGATGACAGGTGGAGTAAGGCAGTGACTGAGTGGCGTCCAAGGACTGGAAGACGAAGCGTCGGTCGTCCGGCGGCGAGATGGGCGGACGACATTGTTACCATCGCGGGTAGAATCAGTGGTGCTATTCTGTATAGATCCCACCGTGAAAATGTAGGTGAAGTGAGCGTGATGTGAACTGTCATCCCACCTGACTCTACTGATTCTGTTTGATTGACTGGGATTGAGCTCACTTCAAACTCATTTCACCTAAGTGCTCACGGTATGATGCTTACAGAATAGATCGGCTGGACGAGGCTGGCACAGGAACGTGGGGATTGGCACATGAAAGGAGAGGCATATGCTCAGCAATGGGCTGTGGATGATGATGATGATGAAAACTGCACTTATATGATTTTTGTTTGTGTATGTTTAACAGCCGAACCCAATAACCTATTTTCACTAAAAGACAGCTCGCTACTGACAGTATAATTCTATCTTGTCCTTATGTCAGGCCGGTAAGATGCCATAATCTCTAATAGATTATTGGGACGTTGAAACTAGATAGATAGGTTTTTCTATCTCCAGTATGCCAAAACTGGTGATAGATAGGTTATTGGGGTCAGCTGTTAGCAAGTAAGTCGTTGAACTGCCATACCAATAAATAAATACTACTTATGCCCATTTTCAGTAACACTAGGTGGGACCTAAATGTATGCCTAAACATAATCTTTTCATTATTTTACATTAGATTATGTAGTTTTATCTTTTAAATAGATTCTTTTATATTTTGTGAATGTGAGAATGTTCTAGGCTTAATAGACTGTAAATTTGTAGACCCTTTTCTATTTTGTTAAGTACCTGGTACTTGTTGACAGGCCTGCACTATCTTCGCATACACAGTAATTTGAAAACATTGTAAAAGCCAATTATTTTTAAAAGAGTAACCATGGAGTTTCTTGCCAGTTCTTCTCCATAGGAAACAATCAATTGGAACCATGCACCTAGCTTCTGAAGTTTCATAAGTGCCCATGTACGTTTATGTGAAATAAAATATTTTGATTTTGAAATAAAATCGCGCTGTCGGATTTTCAATGCTCAGCTCAGCGCCGCCGCGCCGCCGGGCGCCGCCGATAGTACAAAATCTAACAGCGCGCTTTTATTTAGGCATTCATATACGTGTCGCCTAGTGTTAGTAAAAACGGAGGATTTATAGTAAAGATTTGAATTTAAACTACATATTTACTTACCGATCAAAACTGACTTCAGTACATTTTCTACACAAGTACTTAAACAGATGTTTATCAGTCATGTGTGTCTTCAGTAAAAACTCAGTTTTATAGTAATACTGGCAGAGGCCACAGTGGTAGTTGCCGCTCACATGCTGAAACAAATGGAAAATATTTTGTAGGTACTCGCGACCCGCCACGGCATAGGGAACATACACACGTCGATTTTTATAGATAGATAGATATATTTATGTATTAATATTTATTCTTGCAATTTATAATAAGGTATTTTCGAGCTATATTTTTAATGTTGCACCTGCCATGTTTTGTCTCTAAGGTTGACTGGTAGAAAATGCTGCAAGAATTAAGTCTGGCCTTGTACAATATTTATTTACTTGTGCATAAAACTTTAGTAAATAATTAAAATATTTAAAAAAAATTAGGGGTAAATTAATTAGTGTGAGGAAACAGGAAAAACCAAAAAATTCTATGATATTGTGATACCTACCAGCCCACATAAAGCAAGCAGCAGCCCACTTCCTCTCACAGAGAAGAGGCTTGGAACTAAACAGGCTGATTATGTTAAGGAGTAGACTCAATAAGATTTTGTAAAATAAATGTCTCCAAAAAAATAAAATTGGCAGTCACAGGACACCTGGCAGATGGTGAAACATCGAAATTGATGGTTATTGAAATAATTTATAACTAAAGAAAACCAGTTAATAAATATGGAGAAAAAATAAATATATTTTTCTGACATGAAGGGGCATGAGAGAGCGTCATGCCATTTGCCATCACGGCATATGAGTCAGTTTACTCCCAAGGCGTGCCTATAAATGTTTCACATCAAAATCAAAGAAGGGTCAAGGTAGGAAATCAGTCTCACCTTATCATGCATCCGTAAATGTATCTTCATTCGTTCTGCATTGTTATAAGCCTTATTGCATATCTCACAATGGTATTTGCCCTGAGTGAACATTTTGTACACCTCAATCGCTGCCTTAGCCTCTTTCACAGAAATTGGGATCAATGTGGCATATTCTTCATCCATATCAGTCCCATCTACGGCCGCATTGTCAACATTCAGTGACAATGACAAGTCAGGGAATTTATCAATATCCTGATCACTGTCAAAGTTCTCATTATCCAAAAATGAATCTGGTATTTCAGTGTCTTCTGCTGTACCGCACACAAATCCACCAGACTCATCTTTCAAAACTTCATACTCAACCGGTACTTCTTCATGTTCCGTTTCATCAATGTCTGTTTTGATTTTTTCTTCAGTGAATTCCAATTCACTGGAATTGGTTATTCTATCAAAGGTGAAATCAGAAGTAAGTGTACTGCAGTGAAATACAGTTATATTGCGTTTGGAGGAGTTACACCTGTCATTTCGGTTCTGTTTATTCCACTGAAACGTTACTTTTTCATAATGAGTTTTATCTAAACTCATGAATGATAGGGGCGGCATGATAGCAAGAAGGTTGCAATTTAAGTCTTTAAGGTTTGTTTTGGTAATCTGAAACATGGAAACGGTCATCATTATTTACTAGATACCATTATTATGTCACATATTTTAGAATACTTTTTTTAAACTGTTTTTACTGTTGTCAAGTAATTTACCTCTTTGTTTGTGCTTAAAATTTCTTTCAAAGTGTAATGAGCTCGATGGCATCTTTCGCGAAATCTTTTAAACTTTCGCACGACAGCTGCACACTGAAAACATAAATAATCCGGCATGCCATCCCCGTGGGACGTCTGTAAATAACAAAAGGATATATATATTAGAACCAGTGGGATATTAGACCTTAATATTTTAAAAATTTCATGATAAAACGAATATAAACAATGCATACCTGAATACCAGAAATCAAAAGGAATTCACGTCGTAATTTACCACTGTTCATGCTAAATAATTTAACATCCGTGCTGAAGCACACCATACACGCTTTGAGATTATACATTTTGCTAATATTTATCTCATTATCTCATAAAAAAACTAATTTTATAAATAACTACGGCTCCAAGCATTTTGTTTGATTGAGTTGACAATTGACAAAGAAACTAGCAAAGTGACATCTGACAGACATGATTGACGTATTCACCAGGGTAGCCAGTAGAGTTAACTTATGTAACACCGCGTCCCAGAAAATAGGCTAGTTTCTAGTTGGAAAGCCTTTATAGAGAAACAAAAAAAAATAGGACTTTATAGAGAAACGTAATGGCGGGGGGCGGCAAACGGCAGTTTTTGTTCCGCCTCGAAAAAATTATAGATCCGGGGCTGCAACGAACAATACCAAAGAAAGGACATTTGGGCAGGCCGCATAAAGTAGGGTAGACCGGGGACAACTGTAGCATGGTTAAATTCTGAGTTTACTGCTAATATTGAGGCATTAGTACCAATAATATTCATTGATAGTTAGTTTATTGATTGATTCGACATTTTGAAGACCCCCGTAATGAAACGTGTTCAAGAAGATTTTGACATAAATATGACACACCAGCTGACTCGACGGGATGTTGCGAATTACGTCATGAAATTCAGGAATTTACATCATGATACAGATAGTTCAACTCATCTGTACGCGCGGCGCTATGTTGGGTAAACCTTGTTTAAATACAGTGACTGTGTGCGTGACAAGAGGTACAGACAAGAACAAAATACAAATACAGATAATTAAACTGAAACAAAAATGAACAACTTGGTGCCGAGTAGTAACTATTGTAAATTAGTTTAATATATTTTGTTTTTAAGGTTATTGTAACCTGCGGAGTATGATAATACCTATACGGGTTCTTAAAAAAACAACTTATTTGGTAAATGCATGTTTATTGACCACACCTTGTCGCTGTCTGCGACACCTTGCCGGACGTAATTACGTTGAACAACGATTTTTTACGATATTTTTATATACTAGCTAAGTAACGTAGTTAGTTAACTCTCTGCAAACTTTTAATTTGTTGACAATTTTATTTTAAATTTTCAAGCCTGTAAAATGCGAGATACCTTGGTTCTCTGATCTCTTTTCCCTTTACCGTTTATCTCGTGAGCCTAACCTATACAGCGAGACAGCGATTGCAATCGACTTGACAGGACGTCTTTTTTTTCTTTCGATATTCGCGTACTTTACCCTATCGGACCAAAATTTCCTTGGTTATTTTTCTTCTTATTTTACATTAATCAACCCGCAATTTTTTTATACATTCAATATTCCTTGTTTTACTTTTTATATTAAATTGTAATGTTTTCCTTATTATTTTTTAAAGAACAAAATTAAACGTAAAGTGCTAAAAAAGTGTTTTCCTTTTATTCTTTTCGCTACAAAATGGCACCCGAACAAAAGTAAGTAATTTTGATGGTTACTTAACACATGTTTTTCTGTTGTTTTGTGTGTGATGCTCTTTGAGCAAATATAATCCCTATTTTTCCTGTTGTCCTTTTTCCAGTGTCTTGGATGGAACAGAATATATGCATTACAGGACAATGATACGATTGATGATCACCTTTTAATGTTGAATGTTGTATGTATACTGTTTAGTGTGCTGATTGTACTTTAATTCCATAATAATATTACCTATTTATTATTAACTCTTTCATTTCTTCCCCACAAATATATATTAATCCCGAGTTTTATTTTATTGCCTGTATTTGTAGTTCCCTGTAGAGTATGTTTGGTGTGTGAATGTATAGGCGTCGTGTTTCAAAGGTAAGCTTTTTTATGAGGTTGTTTGCTTGGCTTCGTCTTTTTTGGAATCTGTTAGCTCATAGCGTCTCTTTTCACGCTTTGTTTTTCTAATAGGTTCCTATTTTTCTTTGACTCTTAGCCCAACCGTTTAGCTTGCCGATTGTGTGTCTTTCTATTCATCCACCAGCCGTATTACTCGCTAACTCTTTTTCCAACTACTTGTAAACATACTCGTGGATTGTTTTATTCTGTTTTGGTTTTTCTCGTGATTTAATAAAGCAGATGGAGGTATTCAATGTGTGAGATACTCTGATGTGGAAGTCTTATTATTTGCAGGCCTCTGCCTATTTCATTCAGGGTTTCTCCGCATTTAATTTAGTTGAATTCTTCCCTTCCAATGTTTCCTAGGAACTTTATTAAGTATTATACTTTCTAATTCTATGCCTTTGACACAAAAGCACATCCCCCATTATCCCGGCTCTAATAAATGTTTTGCACACATTTCAATCACTGATAAGCTAATGAGGGCTGTTATATAAACTAGTGGTAAGTAAAGTGTTAATTAGTTGCAATTTTGCTTCTAACGAGAAACGTCATATGCTAGTGAATTTTATACTTGTTAAAAAAAACTGTGATGGTTTTTGTAGCTGAAGGTATGTACTTTTTATTTTGATACTTAAAGTATCTATAGTTTTTTCCCATCATTTACAAGACGCGCTATGTTGCAAAATTTATAATTTTTTAATCGTTTTTAATGTTTGATGGACCAGAAACTATCTCTCCCCTCTTTCCCCTAGGTTAATTTTTTGATATATCATAGCTTTATCTGTTAGCTTTTGATTTTTAGTAGTCATAAAATTCACAAAAAATTACAACTATGTTTTTTTATTGTTTTTCTAGAGATCGAATTAACCATCTCGAAAATAGACTTTTTGGTAGAATGGCGTAAACACCCAAAAGAAAATCGAACCAGTGCTTTATATCAATATAATTATAAGGAACAGACACGGATTATTGGGTATGAGCGATGATTCCATGAAAGAGTTAAGGAACCATATCAGCAGAACTTCTTCAAAATTTGCTGAAAAATGGAAAAGTTCCGGATGCAATCATGAACGCTTCTTGGCCAACCATTCTGCTTACTTGGCAGAAGATTTCAAGTGTAAAGTGATTGTCCACCACCCCAAACCCTCAACATCCACTCCGGGTGGTCGTCCTACTAAAACTTTTGATGACCTGAGCGATAAATCGAAAAAAAGGTGACTCGACGATTTACTCCAAGAACGGGATACAAACCAGTTGGTGGCTGCTGCTGAAATTTCAGCGCGGTTGGCTAGGCACCGAAATCTCGCCTGTGTGATTAGAGAAGCCAGCAATAGTCCGGAGAAGTGTCAAGACATGAAAAAAACTATTAGTTCGCATGTTGATTCGCAAAGGTGCCTTTCAAAGGAAGAAGCTCTGGCTTAACCCTTAATTGGGCATGCCGTGTGTGGGTTCTACTCGGTTTTATAAACCTAGTGGGAATTTTTTATTTAGGTATCAGATTAAAAAAAAAAAAAAAAAATATTATTTTAATAAAAAAACAACGTGGGAAATATACTCCTACTGCAAGTGTAGGGCTAAATGAAATGAGCTCTATGTGGGAAATAATCTACATGTTGGAGAGTGCTGGTCTAGAATGATAATTCTCAAAGCATGGATCAGCACATAAGGATACCAAACATATGGAACAAGAATATTTTGTCCTCTGCTCTTTTGCTCGGGTGCTACAGAATTTACACCTTCTATATTTACTAATGCGTGGCATATGGGCAAAGACACATTCTTTGTTCATATAATAATTGATATATTGTGGGATTCATGTAACTTTTGACGGCTTACAGACTCTTAAAATGATGTGGGAAGCATTCTCCTTTAGTCCAATTAAGGGTTAATAGGTGGACACCAGAGCTACAACCCATTCTTACAAACAAACCCGAAAATGGAGCATGAAGGCGGGACATAAGGTATTTCCTTCATTTAATAGTGTTAGTCAGGCTAAATTAGACTGTTATCCCCCCGAGGAACAGATTTTCGTAACCGAAACTCGAGCAGAAATTAAACTTCAAGCCGCGTTAAACAAAACATTCGAACGTCTAATTTCTGCACAGCTTGAGGTATTCAGATCTTTGCCTCCTGACTCATCATTCTCCCTTATAAGCAAGTGGGGGTGCGATGGAAGTTCTGGTCATAGCACTTACAAACAAAAGTTCGCAAACAGTGAAGACACCGATGAGTTTTTATTTGTATTCTCATTTGTGCCGCTTCAATTACGTGACAACAGTAGTGGTAACATTGTTTGGCAGAATCCTCGACCATCTTCTACTATGTATTGTAGGCCAATTAAGTTTATTTTCCCCAAAGAAACAACAGACTTTATTGTAACGGAAACCAACAAAGTTTTGGAGGAAATAAACCAATTGGTACCAACAATCGGTAATGTAAATGGTAATGAGGTATCTGTGAAACATGAATTGCTATTCACGATGATTGACGGTAAAGTGTGCAATTCTATGACTGAAACTTCCTCCGCTCAAAAGTGCTACATTTGTGGGGCTACTCCTAAGTTTATGAATGATGAGTCTAAGGAATTTGTAGTAAATAAGAACAATCTGGGTTTTGGTATCTCTCCACTTCACGCTTGGATACGCTCCTTCGAATGTTTGCTTCACATAAGCTATCGTCTCGAAGTTAAAAAATGGCAACTTCGAGATGAAAATGACAAAGCAAATGTGAAGCAACGTTCGGCTCGAATCCAAGATAGGTTTAAGTCGGAAATGGGTTTGATAGTAGATAAACCAAAACCTGGATTCGGAAATACTAATGATGGAAACACTGCTCGTCGGTTTTTTGGGAATCCTGAACTAGCTTCAGATATTACAGGTTTAGATGTGACCCTAATTAAGAACTTTGGAACCATTCTTAGAACGTTAGCTTCGGGTTACGATATTAATATTGAAAAATTTAATAGTTTAACGCAGGACACAAAAAAATTATACCTTAGTCTCTATTCGTGGTATTATATGCCAGTTACGGTGCACAAACTTCTTGTGCACAGTGTCGATATTGTGCAATCGGCTCTCCTACCTATTGGGCAGCTTTCTGAGGAAGCTCAGGAAGCTCGCAATAAAGATTGTAGAAGATTCCGAGAACACAATACACGAAAAGTTTCACGTATTGCCACGAATAGAGATTTACTTAATATGTTAATAATCACATCTGATCCTGTAATAAATAGCCTTCGAGAAATTCCCAAAAAACCGACAAGTAAGCTTCCCTCGGAGGTTTTGAAATTAATTATACCCCCTAGTTTAGATATAAATTCTAGTGAGTATATGAGTAGTTCTAGTCTAAATGTTAGTTCTGACTATAATATTGAAGATTCTTCTTCAGAAGAATATAGTGATGTAGAATGAGGAAGCGGACTATTGTATCGTTGTAGGTTATTATTATATCGATTTATTTAATTACTTTAATTACGATTTACTAATTAAAATTTTAAGAATATAAGTACTTTAAGGTTATTTGCTATATAAAGTTAGGTAATGAGGTCCCACTGTGCAATTAGTGGCTATGATATTAGTAATTGAACCATATTATGCGTTGTTACCCCTTTTTCTATTGTATTTATCTTTACTTGCCTTAATTAAACACAACTCATACTGGTAATCTTTGTTTTCTTAAAAATCGTCACCCTAGTTACCTACCTACCATCTTTTATTTGGGTGTTTTGTACGAATTACGCAATAAGACATCACATGAAAGCCGTATAAGACAAAAAACATCAATAAATAATTTTGTCTAGCTAGCATGTTCAGGATGAAACACTGTGCGGCGCTCTGTTTATTCGAATGAAACAATGTCCAGTTGTATTAGTTGTGTATTTGTTCACAGCACAGTATACAAGCGACAGCCGAAAAATATCTTTTTATACCATCACCGGTTAATAATCTTCACACAGAGTCTAGTCTAAGACGAGTTTTTACATTCGGATTCAATATCCTCCCTCTGTTCACGTGAACCATCGACTAACACTCTAGACAACCTAGTGTTGCCCGTTTGTATTCTAACAGTGGGAACCATAGATAATTAGTTTGGTTCGCCACACCACCCCCCTACGGAGAAATACAAGGTATACACACAAAGAAAATAAAACATAATAAGACAAAAACTATAAATCTAGAATGTCCCTAAATTTAACTCGTCTGCCAGCTCTGGTGGTGATAGTGCCTGCAGGAGATGGAAGAGTTGACGTGGGGGGAGTTGGGTGTGTGGAAGGAGAAACTGGAACGGGAACTGTAACGGGTGGTGAGGAAACCAGGTCAGAGTCCAAGTAAGCTGGCTTAACACGGTCTATGCTGACCGTAGCCTCTCTTCCATTCATTTCCAAGGTAAGGGTTTTGTCCTTTCTCTCAGGATGCGGTATGGGCCAGTATAAGGAGGTCGCAGAGGCCGTCGAACAGTGTCATCGCGGAGTAAAACATGCGTCGACGTCGCCAAATCTTTGAACACGAAGGTTGACGGTCGAGCGTGTCGTGAGGCTGGTATTGGACGTAAAATTTCCATCCAGGTTCTCAACTCCGTGACGAAATCTAAGATGTCGTTTGGGCTCCTGGGTTCTTCCGCTGGCATGATTTTTCCGTCGTGCAGCCATTTTTAATGAATTGTGTTCATTTAAATACGGTGTGATATGATGCCTCCGGGGTATGCCAAAGCAGTACCGAGCACACGCATTCTGTACACGCTGTATTAGACGTTCTGTACGGGAAAGGAGGCACGGCCCGTATACAGCGTCACAATAATTAAGTTTAGACAGCACTAAGCTATCCACCAATCTCTTCCTCATGGCGATACTAAGGAAGTCTCGCACCCTGTACAGAACCTTTAATCTATAAAAGCAGTTTTTCACTACTTCATTAATGTGCTCTTCAAAACGAAGCTATGGGTCGGTGATTAGACCCAGGTTACGTGCGACTTCTACCCTTTGAATGCTTTCTCCCATAATTTTAACGTCTGGTTTCGCAGATAGATTTTTTTTTATTTGATTCCTGCTCCCCATGAGCATAAACTTAGATTTTAGAGGGTTCAGTACTAATGAGTTGCCCATAGACCACGAAGCAATTCTATCAAGTTCCTCATTTAGGGCACGTACCGCGGCTACTGTGTTACTGGCGTTAAACGAGACATATAACTGAGTGTCATCCGCGTACACATGATATTTGCAGTTCTTAATGCACGTAGTTATGTCAGCACTGTACAGTATATAGAGAAGCGGGCCAAGCAGCGATCCCTGAGGAACTCCTCTTGTTATTAATTGTGGGGAAGAAGATACCGTGGAACCGTCCTTCATGCGTATCTCCACCCGCTGCGTTCTGCCCGTTAGGTAACTCTCAAACCAGCCTATATATATAATTAAATATAAACAATCTAAAATATTCATATATTAAGTTATTAAAAAATTCTGTATATATATCCTACTTCCTACTTAATAATATTATAAACGCGAAAGTTTGTGAGGATGGATGGATGGATGGATGGATGTTTGTTACTCTTTCACGCAAAAACTACTGAACGGATTTTGGTGAAACTTTACAGTAATATAGCTTATACATCAGAATAACACATAGGGTACAATTTATAAAGATTTTGTGTGATTAGGCCATAATATAACGATAAGAATCAATTAAGTTGGAAAAATTCCTGCTTTCTGAGAGCTATCTTGGCGTGCGCTGCCTAAACCGTTACAGTTACACGAAGATAATGTATCGTGGGAACGTTTGTCTTAAACAGTTCTAAATAAAAGTCCGCGACAGCATATATCTACCTTTTATGTAGAAGTCATTATATCCAAAATAGTGAGCCATAAATACATTTAAATTGGATACTTTTTTTACAATGCACATTTTAGAGTACTTAGTTAATTCTTATCAAAATTAATACATTAATCACTTTCTGTATTTAATGTAGATAAACTTTGTCTCTAACACTAAGCAATTTGGACAAATAGTTTAAAAGTTATCACAATAAGATTGAATTGGTGGAGCGCCATTAATGACTACTATGAGTCGGCGGCGCCGTCGTCGGCGCGCAGAGCGGGGGTGGAGGGGCGGTCCAGGCTATGACGCGCCATTTCCGAGTGCGCGACCCGAACGCGGACAGACGCGTGTAGGAGTATGTGTTCTGTGGACGCGTGAGGGCAGACGTCGTTGACGGTTGTGTTCATTTTGCGATTTATTACGGAGTATATTTTAAGTAGAAAGATAGATTCGATTTTCTTTGTTTAAGTATTTAATTATAGGATTGTATTTTTAATTAGTTAGGTATAGGTTGTATTTTTAAGTATTATGTAAATAAATATTCGTTTTTGTTTTCATTAGATTATTACAATTGTTTTTTTTTGGTTAGTTTAAGTTTTTATACAATACTGACAATAATGCCGCGAAAGCGTAAGTCTAATGTTTCACAAAGCACTAATAAAGCTCGAGCTATGAAAATAGCTCGAGTTAACGAGACGTCTCAACAATGTGAACTGCGAAGGTTTGAGCAGGCGGTGCGGGAGGCGGTGCACAGAGCTACTGAGACACCAGAACAGTCCCAAGATCGGCGTCAACAACACGCTGAGTATCTGGTGTCTCAACGGGCTGCAGAAACACCAGAACAGTCCCAAGATCGGCGTCAACAGCATGCTGAGTATCTGGTGTCTCAACGGCCTGCTGAAACACCGGAACAGTCTCAAGATCGGCGTCAACAGCGTGCTGAGTATCTGGTGTCTCAACGGGCTGCGGAGACACCAGAACAGTCATAAGCTCGACGTCAGCAGCAGGCGACTTACATGGCGTCCCAAAGAGCCACAGAAACCTTTGCAGCGGCTGAATCTCGCAGACGCGCTGTTGCTGATAGGGCAGCACAGCGATGTCAAACATTTTCAAGAAACATGTGGGGGGTGTTTGGTAAAGCTGCATTTGAGTATGACGAGACTCTTGATTATGAAACTCACAAGCTTATAAAAATAGAAGCAATGAGCAAAGATTGCAGATTTTGCGGAGCTCTTAAGTGGAAAGAAGAAACAGCAGGTATGTGTTGTTCGGGCGGGAAAGTAGCCATTCCTTCTATAGACGAGCCAGTGGAACCTTTGAGAGAACTTTTCTCTAATGAAACAGATGAGTCTCGCCGTTTTCTGAGAAATATAAGAAAATACAATACGTGTTTTCATATGACTTCTTTTGGAGCAGATAAAATTGTCTAAATGCCAGGATTTTGCCCGACCTTCACAATACAAGGACAAGTATACCATCGAATCGGTTCTTTACTTCCTGCGGCCAGTATGGAACCACAATCATTACAAGTTTATTTCATGGGTGATGAAGAAGCCCAAGTCAATAGGCGTACTGTGTATGTGCAAGGCGTAGAAAGAAACATAGTTCAAAAATTACAACGAGTTCTACACGATCACAACATTTTGGTGCATGAATTTAAAACGGCTAGAGACAGAATTACCAATGACACTAATTTCAAAGTAGTGATCCACCCAGACCGTGTACCACGTGGTCAACATGAGAGACGGTTTAATGTCCCGACCACAAATGAAATAGCTGCCGTAATAGTTAGTAGTGAACAAACTACGTCTCGGGACATCGTTGTACAGACGCACGATGGCATGCTCACTAGGGTTCCCGATACACACAGATATTATGACGCTCTCGAGTACCCAATTATTTTTTGGAAAGGACAAGAGGGGTACAGTATTGACATTCTGCAGATAAATCCAGTTACCAAACATCCCATGCCAAACAAAAAGGTGTCCTGCAAAGATTTTTATGCCTATCATTTGATGGTCCGTCGTGGCGATTTTAATTTACTGCTTAGGTGTAGGCTCCTCCTTCATCAGTTTCTGGTAGACATGTATGTAAAGATGGAGAGTGAGCGCTTAAGGTTTATTTCTTTAAATAAAAAAAAAATTGCGCGCAGAAAACTACATTCACTTGCAAGACGCGATAAGAAATGATGCGGATTTGGATCCAAATAACTTGGGTCAGATGGTGATTCTCCCGTCATCATTTGTAAATAGCCCGAGTTGTGTTGTTGAGTTGTTGTAGCCCGAGATATCTACATGAATATACTCAGGATGCGTTGACATACGTGCGTAATTACGGGAGGTCTGATTTATTTATTACAATGACATGTAACCCCGCCTGGCCAGAAATCACCGAAGAGCTTATGCCTGGTCAAAATTCAACGGACAGGCATGACTTAACAGCCAGAGTATTTAAAATAAAAGTACAGAAGTTGGTTGCTCTACTTACAAAAGGTAACATATTTGGTGACATGCAGTGCTTCATGTACTCGATCGAGTGGCAAAAACGAGGTTTGCCTCACGTGCACTTACTGCTGTGGTTGAAGGAAAAATTACGCCCCAACCAAATTGACGAAGTCATATGTGCTGAGATACCAAATCCGGAAACCGATCAAAAGCTCTATGATACGGTAACCAAGAATATGATTCAGCCTGGGGAAGGACATAGGCTACTTTTTATCAACACACTACGCGGGCGAAGCCGCGGGCGGAAGCTAGTATATATCTAAAGTAAATATAAATGTATATATATGTAAAGTTGTGTCCAACGCGGATAAAACTGAGAATCACGCAAAAACTATCTAGCGTATTTTTATGAAACCATCACCACTTTAAAGATAATTTTATTATTTATCTTTTAGTATAGGTACGTGTTTGAATATAATACCTTTTTTTTATCTATCTATATAAATAAAAAGAAAAGTCCTGAGTGACTGACTGACTGACTCATCAACGCCCAGCCCAAACCCTTGGACCTAGACAACTGAACTTTTGCATTGAGGTTTCCTTTATTTTGTCGCCTTTGTTTTGCCAAAGGACCGATGGCTAGTGGAGCAGACGAGTCCTGGGGGCCAACCACCACCTCTTAAAGCAGTATTATTTTAATTTTACTTCAGTGTGAGAAAGAGATGAAGCTATACAGGACGTCTAGCTCCATCTCTTTCCCACACTGCAGTAACTTTAAAATAATACTGTTTTAAGAGGTGGTGTTCTAGCTCCTGGAGTAGAGATCACGTAGGTTTTAGGTTTTTTATCGTCCAGCAATCATACTATGCAAGCAGTGCGAGAAGACACTGTTTACCGGGATTAACACATAGGGAACTTTTAATCCCGGTAGTACGTTCCCGTGGGATATTTTTCGACTTCCACGCCGCCGAAGCCGCGGGCAAAAGCACTAGCTTTTGCCCGCGGCTTGTGCTGTCCCAGATTAGACGCATTAGTAATTATTACACGCTAGTGTAATAATTACTAATGCGTCTAATCTGGGACAGCGCTCCTTTATGGGCGAGTCCTATTACTGGGTGGACGTACGACGCGTTGCGTGAGCTCAGCACAGAACACGCAAACTATGAACTCAAGGCCGTTGGCATGTATCTGCGTCTTAAAGACTACGCGATCGTAGCATAATGCGAGCTACGCCGTAACCATAGGCCGTAGCGAAATGCGATGCCATGGCGTAGTAGAGTGCTACGCCGTAGCAGTGCGATCTACTACGCCAGCCGCAGCAAAAAGCGAAAGAAGTCGCAATCACGCGTTGCCCCGTTGCTGCACTGCTGCGTTGGCGGTGAATTCCTCATGTATTTTTTTTTTCTACTAAGGTTAGGACTAAGGGTTTTGTTGAGCCGGAGCGGGCAGGTTGCGAACGCGGCTCCGGACACGGACACCTTCAAACGGATAAGTATGTACTTAGATTGTCAGTGTCCGGTGTCCACGGCTCATCCGGGATCTGTCCGTACCGGTGTCGCCGATCCTTGAGTGAAAATAATAGTAAGTACATACATAGATATTTGGTAGTTTTAAGGCTAGTTTTTACACCAACAAGCGCTTCTCGCCATCAAACTAGAAAGTTTGGCGAATAAAAATTGTAAAAACAAAATAATGTATGTTTGAGGATAATAAAAACAAATATTATTAATAGAGGATGGACTAGTTACGGTGTATATCGTAGCCAATAAGATACTTACTAACCATTAAAGGCGCTTGAGCAGACATACGACCAATCCTTACCACTTTTTCACTTGTGTCGGGATGAAATGCGCTGTCGTATAGAGAAATACAGAGTAGCAATGAGGTTATCTCATTAAATAATACAGCGTGCAGCGGTAAATACAAGTTGATATAATTATGTCTGTTAAAATAACAAAATGGTACTTCTAATCTATCTTCTATTTAAATAAAAATCATTTGCCGCTTGTATGAAAGATCATCTCTTGAGAACAGCTGGACCGATTTGGCAGATTTTTTTTGTTATTGTGTTCGTAAATGACAAAGTCTGTATGAAAGATTTTTTTTG
Organism: Fissipunctia ypsillon; assembly: GCA_947568875.1. Taxonomy (NCBI): domain Eukaryota; kingdom Metazoa; phylum Arthropoda; class Insecta; order Lepidoptera; family Noctuidae; genus Fissipunctia; species Fissipunctia ypsillon. The sequence goes on along the minus strand of OX387664.1, from coordinate 8,184,937 downwards.
GAAAATCCACAGCAAAAGTTTGGAGATCATCATCTTCCTGCCCTTGTCCCATGTTACTTGGGGTCGGCGCAACACGTTTTCTCTTTCCATTTTCCCCTGTCAGAAGTCACGCTATCGTTCACTCCCTTCTCTTTCATATCATTCCTCACACAATCCATCCATCTTCTCTTTGGCCTTCCTCTCCCTCTCCATCCATCAACATTTATATTCATCACTCTTTTAGTCACATGCGTTTTCTCCTTTGGAGATAGAGACAAAATTCACCCAGGCGACGCCGGGCACGAAAGGCTATACAAATAAAAAAATTGAAGTGTCTGTTTGTTATGTTAAAATAACAACTTTTTACTAAATGCATAAGAAAGTACCAGTACTTATAACAAAAATCAATTTATCAAATTTTTGTCTGTCTGTCTGTTCCGGCTAATCTCCGAAACGGCTGAACCGATTTTGACGGGACTTTCACTAGCAGATAGCTGATATTACGGGGAGTAACTTAGGCTACTTTTATTTTAGAAAAACAATAGGGTTCCGCGCAAAAAAAAAAAAAAACTCATGAAATTGTGAACAAAAAGTCGAATTTGAAAAAATATTTTTGCAGTTGGTAGGCCATTTCTCGAGGATAATTATAGGCTATTTAACATCACACTACGACCCTGAGGAGCCGAGCAAAAATAAAAAAAAAAAACAAAAGAACACTACGCGAAAACGATGTAATAGCGTGGGCGGGCGATGCAATGCGACGGGTCGGGGACGACGGAGTTTTATTAAAATGTGGCTGTTATTTTGGTATATTGTGTATCCTACGACTTCCACGCGAACGAAGTCACGGGGCACAGATAGTCAGATAATATAATCCTAGCGAAGTCAAAACTGGACATTGAATATTTTTGAAAAAGGTAATTGCTACGAGGTCTGGGAACTATTATAATGCCGAAAATAGGCACAGCTAGTAAAAAATAAAAATATTTTTTTTATTAAACAAAATAAATAGCGTAATAATTGCTACAAAATAACAACCTTTAATAAGTTCACTAACCAAAAAAGGTACAGGGGGCCAACCACCACCTCTGAAAGCAGTATTATTTTAATGTTACTTCAGTGTGTGAGAGAGATGGAGCTATACAGAACGTCTAGCTCCATCTCTTTCCCACACTCAAATAAGATTAAAAGAATACGGTGGTCTAGCTCCAGAAGTTTGTTTTTTGTTTGAATGAACGTCATGTGTAGTGGTTCCAATTAATGTGATAACCTCTGTATCACACACGAAATATTTTAAGAAAAATATCAGGTGGTAAAAAAGCCTTAGCAACGAAAAAAATTAAAATTATCTACCTATGTGTTTTCTAACGTTATTATTATAATTTTAAAATTGTTTGAGACATTTTGCATTAATCATTTGACGGCATTTGACGGCACGGTTAGCGCAGTGGCTGAGCGATTGGATGATACTCAGGTATTGGGTGATATTGACGACAACTTCGGCTACACGGGGAAGTCGGCGGTGGACTTGACAGCTGGAGTGCTACGAGGCAGACCTCACGGAGGGGTTGCGCTTCTGTGGCGGAAAAGTGCCTTTCGCAATGTTACGGTGGTGAAGTGCAAAAGTGAGCGTATTGTTGCGATTAAAATAATGACTGGAGCGGGTCGTGAAATGTTAGTTATGTGCGTGTATATGCCGACTGACCAAACAGTGAACTTACCGGAATTTACTCAGTGTTTGGGTGAGTTGAATGCAATTATACAAGACAATAGTATCGAAGTAGTATTTATGTTAGGGGATTTCAATGCACATCCTAATGCTCCGTTTGGTAGTGAACTTCTTGATTTTTGTGAGGAAAATGACTGGATATGTGCCGATCTAGTCAAATTAGGAATGTCATCTGAAACTTATACTTTTCAAAGTAAAGTATACGGGTGTAAGCGATGGCTGGACCACTGCGTGGTAACCAAGCCAGCATGGCAGTCTGTGGTGAATATTATGGTTCACAATGATGTATATTGGTCAGATCATTTCCCTTTACAGGTGACTTGTAATTTGGAGTAATTAAAGCTAAAGTAGAAGTTCACAGCTATTTACGTAATAACATTGTATGGGGGGTAAGAGAATTAGAAGAAATTCAGAAATATCATGAAACTTGTAATAATAACTTCAAAAAAATATTATGTTATATTATGTTTCCTGATGAATTTCATGATTGTGCTGATAGTATGTGTCAAAACATACAACACAAATCTATAATTGACAACTTATATAATAATATTGTTAATATATTGAGTCAGGCTTCGGCACAAAGTCGCAGTCTCTTACCTAGGAAGCCGACTAATGTTAAGTGTGTGCATGGTTGGAACAAGCATGTCAGAGACGCCCACAGGCAGGCTAGACTGGACCATCAATTATATGTCTTAGGTGGTAAACCAGTTAGTGGATCTTAGTATGATAAAATGTGTGAAAGTCGGCGAGTTTTCAAGTCACGCTTAAAGTACTGTCAGAACAACCAGGAACAGATAAAAATGGATATACTTGCCTCACAACATTCTGCTAAGAAATTTAATAAGTTCTGGAAGGGCACCAAGCGTTTAAATGGTAAGGCTAGTCTGCCTGTGTGCGTTGATGGCATCAAAATGATTGCCATTTCATTCAAGGATCATTTTCAGGTGAAATCTTCCTTGCTGTTGGTGTCTGATACTGAACATGGCCCAGTAGAAAAGCCTATTGGTTTTTCAAGTAAAGACGTGGCTGACATTGTTAAAAATATGAAAAGAGGGAAGTCACCGGGTCATGAGGGACTCAGTGTCGAGCACCTGCAGCATGGGGGAGTACACCTGTATAGGGTGTTGGCCATGTTTTACACTTTTTGTATAAGGCACTCATATCTACCATCTAATCTTATGAGAACAGTGGTTGTGCCAATAGTGAAAAATGGCACTGCTGATATCTCTGACAGAAGTAACTATAGGCAGATTTCTTTAGCTACTATAATAGCAAAAGTGTTTGATGGGTTATTGGATAGAAAATTGGATCATTTTGTTAAATTGCAGGATACACAGTTTGGTTTCAGGGTGGGGTTGTCAACTGAAAGTGCAATTTTATCTCTGAAACACACTGTTGATTACTATGTAAAAAGGCAAACACCAGTCATGCTTCTTGGATTTGTCCAAAGCTTTTGATTTGGTGTCATATGATAAGCTCTGGACAAAATTAAGAAGTGCAGGTGTCCCAAACGATCTGGTGAATATCCTCGCCTACTGGTATAGTGAGCAGCTTAATGTAGTCAGGTGGGGAAATGTATACTCAAATGAATATTCTTTGGAGTGTGGCGTCAGGCAGGGCGGGCTGACTTCCCCACGACTCTTTAATATTTATGTTAACCATCTGATTGAGGAGCTCAGCAGCATGCATGTTGGATGCCATATTGATGACATATGTGTCAATAATTTGAGTTATGCTGACGATATGGTGCTGCTGAGCCCCTCAATTGGTGGTCTTAGACAGCTGTTAAAGGTGTGTGAGGTTTACGCTGTGGAACATGGCTTGAGGTACAACGAAAGTAAAAGTGAGTTCATGTTATTTAAATGTAAAAATAAAACTAATATCTTTATACCACCTATATTACTTAACGGTGTACCTCTAAGTCGTGTTGCACAATTTAAATATCTTGGTCACAATCATAACTGAGAATTTGAGTGACGAACTGGATATTGAGAGGGAGCGCAGGGCATTGTCGGTGCGTGGTAATATGTTGGCACACAGGTTCGCTCGGTGTACTGCTCCTGATAAAATAACAATGTTCAAGGCATTCTGCCAGACATTTTACACGAGCGGCCTGTGGGCAAACTTTACACAGAGAGCCTACAATGCCTTGCGAGTCCAGTACAATAATGTGTTCAGGGCTCTGTTTCGGCTTCCTCGATATTGTCGTGCGTGTTTGCTGACGCCAGCGTAGATGACTTCTACGCAATTATGCGTAAAAAAGTTGCGTCGGTGGTGCGCCGAGTACGGGGGAGCCCAAATAGCGTCCTCAGGATGATTGGCGAGAGAACTGATACTGTTCTGCTCAGTAGGTTCACTGAACTCCATGTGTTGCGGGACCGATGAGCCTACTGAGCAGGGGTAGACGGTGTGTCTAGTTTGTGTTACTTTTTAATTACTAACATTAGATATAAGCAAAATTCTTGTTACTAACAACCTTGCCTTGCATATGGACTTTTTTGTCTGAAATAAACTATTTTTATTTTATTTTTATTTTTTATTATTGGACTGCTGCACTGCGTGTCGCGGGTTCGATTCCCGCACGGAGCAAATATTTGTATGATCTACAAGTAGTTGTTTCGGGTCTGGGCGTTTGTGTTTGTGAGTTTCTATGTTTGTAAACGCACCCACGACACAGGTGAAATTCCTAGTGATGGGTAACGTTTTTTTAAAAATTAAAAAAAAATCCCTAATCTATGAATGAGCCGTCCTCAACGCGGCGACGGCGGACTCTTTTGTTAATTCATAAAAGCCACGCGCCGTCCTATACCGCGTCGCCATGCTGCCGCTCGCTAAATACTATGCAGAAACTAGCGTAATGGATGTTAAAAAAAGAAGGAGCCAGTTATTATTAGATGTGTCTAGTAATTTTAAATTATTTAATTTTTAAAATAATATCCACCATGTCCGTGTCATGTGTGTATATATGTCCTCTGACCTAGACTAGAGTCAAGCGCAAACCTATCTTAAATATAAAAAATATATACAAGGTGTAAGGGACAGCCCTCCGCAAACTAACAGGGTGTATTCAGCTCCTTATTTTGAATCATATTCCACCGGAAATATTCTCAGGAAAATTTTAATTTTTTTAATCGTTTTCTCAATCACTATTTTTTTATTTCACTGTAAAATTACATTATCTGTACGCAGCACTCCATTTATGTAAATAAAACAACTAAAATAAAAAAATCAGCAATAGATGTTGAAATACTCGGCGCGGGCGGCCAAAGGCTCACTGGGCTGCCGTTCGCTACGCGCGTTTTACCACGGTAACGATACATTGCGTGTGAGGTAAAAAAAACAAATCAGGTTTATTGGATTCCCAATACGTTCCTGAAATAATTTCATGTATCGGTCATATATTCTAGACTTAATTTATTATTGTATTTTTTTTTTAGTGTAGTATGGATAATAACTTAATTACCGACATAGATAACACATTTTTAACTGTGTCAAAGACATGTGACTTTGAGGATTGCAGACAATATCTTTTCGATTACCAAAAGTCACTAACCGTACTGACCCAAAACATACGTAGTATTTATAAGAACATACATAGATAGCTTTAATATTTTCCTGCATAGACTCAACTTTGACTGTGATATAATGGTACTAAGCGAGTGCTGGCTAGCTAACCGTATCGATAACATCCCAATAATACCTGGGTACAACTTATTGTTTACCACCATAAACCACAATCAAAATGATGGTGTGGTAGTCTTTGCTAAAGAATCATTAAAGGTCACAGTCGAGGAACCTACTATGCAAGACTGTATGAGTAATTGCTTAGTCATCAAAATTGGTGTAACCACAGCGATAATCGCTATGTATAGGTCTCCTTCCGCTAGAAACTTGGATTCTTTTCTCAATTCTTTAAACCAGATTTTTCAAGCGCTAAGCTCGTTTAAGAATGTTATAGGTACTAACAGGCGATTTGAATATAAATATTGGCTCGGAAAACTGCGATGCAGGGACCGAAGATTATCTTAATATCTGTTCATACCACGGTTTTCGCCCCGCTCACACATTGCCTACTCATCAGAGCGGTTCCTGCCTCGATCATATGATGATCAAAACCAGCCTATCATATATTACGCTTGTTACTAACGCAACAATTACCGACCATCACGCTGTCCTAATTACCGTAAATTTAACGCTGCCTAAGCTAAATCGTCCCCAGACCAAAAACAAATTAAACACAACTAAACTCGAATATGATTTATGCAACATTGATTTTAGCTTAGTCTACAATACTGCTGACACTAATTTGGCTTTATCGTACTTAATAAAACATGTCCAACAAGCAATATTATGTAACACGACAGACCGTGAATAAAAAGCTTTATAATATTAAACCTTGGATTACTCCTGGACTAATTCGGTGTATACGACACAGAGATAAACTTCATCAGAGAACTAAGAGATACCCTGAAAATCTAATAATTCAAACCACATATAAAAGATACAGGAATTTCTGCAACAATCTCCTAAAGAATTTAAAAAATAATTACGATAAAAATCAATTAAATAGAGCAGGTAACAATAGCAAGCAACTTTGGAAACATATTAAAAACGTTACCAATATGACTAAACAGCGTGAATCAAATTCGAGTTTACTGCTTACTAATCCTTCACCACTTTTGTCAGCTAACAACGTTAATAACTTTTTTGTCAATGTTGGGAGAACTCTTGCCGAAAAGATTCCGAAACATTGTTGTGGCCAACCTCCTTTCCAAAAATCAAGAAATAGCTGTAACCTGAAATCTTTTGCTATGCTGGACACTGACGAAGATGAATTAAACCGAATAATTTCTGGACTAAAAGATGACTGTGCAGTTGGTTGGGATAATATAAGCAATAAGATCCTTAAACGCTTTAAGCATATTTTGGTACCTCCATTAACGCATATCTTTCGAATCTGTCTTTCCAAAGGAATTTTCCCTAGTTGCCTTAAAAAGGCAGTTGTAATCTCTGTGTTTAAATCTGGAAGTAAAGACTTAGTTAATAATTATAGGCCAATATCGCTACTCTCCTCAATATCAAAAATATTAGAAAACATTATAAACAGTAGACTAATTAACTACGAGTATCTAGAAAAAAATAACTTCTTATCCCCTGCGCAATTTGGTTTTAGAGCTAAATTATCCACAGCCGATGCGGTGCATACCCTGACCGATAACATTTCAGAAGAACTTGGCAAAGGGAACCAGACCCTGGGAGTCTTCCTTGATTTAGCCAAGGCCTTCGACACGGTGTCTGTTCCTGTTCTTCTAAATAAATTAGAGGCCATGGGGATAAGGGGGACACAACTGAAACTGTTTGCTGACTACTTAGATGACCGATATCAATGTGTTAGAATAGATAGTATCACGAGCGATGAACAGAAAAGTACTAGTTTTGGTGTTCCCCAGGGAAATATTCTGGGCCCCACGCTATTTCTGATTTATATTAACGATTTGTGTAATCTTAATATTAAAAATGGCAAAATTATATCCTATGCCGACGACACGGCGTTAATATTTACCGTTAAAACCAGTAGCAAACTGTTCGAAATTGCTCAACTAGGTTTTAATACTGTGACTAATTGGCTTCAAAGCAATTTACTAACATTAAATGCGGACAAAACAAAATATATTCACTTCTCCATGCGCAAGCCGCAATTTAATATCACTAACCACCATCTATGTGCCCATCGTTGTGGAAACCGTTCAGTCAACATGTGTAATTGTCCTTTTATCCTTAAAACGAACAGCATAAAACACCTCGGGGTAATTATGGACGAAACACTGTCTTTCAAAAAACATATTGAAAGTCTAGTTAAAAGAGTGCGCAAATTAATATACCTATGTTTTTAAAAAATTGCGAACATTTACAGATTCAAAATTAATCACACAAGTTTATTTCGCCCTTTGTCAATCTATAATTCAATACTGCATCACTTCATGGGGTGGCGTACCAAAAACCAATCTACTCCCTCTTGAAAGAGCTCAAAGAGCAATTTTGAAGGTAGCAAACTTCCATCCCTTTTTCTTCCCCACTGATCTGCTATATAAATCCTGCAACGTGCTGACTGTTCGCCAACTCTTCATCATGCACTTAGTATTAAAACAGCACACCATGCTTGCCTACACTGCTGACAACACTAACAAAAGACGGAATGATATACTCGTAGTATGCACATCTAATGCATCCTCAAAACATGTCTTTGTAGAAAGATTTTTTACATTCTTAGGCCCATTTCTGTACAATAGATTAAATAGAAAACTTAGTATCTATAAATTAAATTATTTTAGCTGTAAAAAAATTATACTTAAGTATCTACTAACCATCGCTTATACACAGACAGAAGATCTACTTGTTGTCTGCAAATAGAAGCGCTAACATGTATTTTACTTATATTTACCTAATTTTAGTTTAGATTTTAATTTATACTGATTGTTAATTTATTACTTTAAGTATTTATGCACTTCCTAGCCTGAAGCACAGGTCCAACCTAGTTCAGGCAAATAAGCAACTGTGCTCTGTTTTAATTTCCTAAGTTACTTATTGTAAATGTGCCCCTTTTATAAATAAACGATTATTATTATTTTTTTTTTTTTTTGATATTTCTCGGGACCCCAGGGTCCCGGACCTTTAGAAGGCATATGAGGGGCCGAAGCCAACTCGCAGAGGCCCGTTAGACGCTTTCAATGGAAATGAGGCACTAACCGACGATTATCCCTGTGCGTACTATGCAAGTGCACCCAAGGACAACCCCCGGATGGTGTAGGACTATTGCAGAATATGGAGACAAAAAAAAAATTGGGCTATGGGTTTGGATGGCTAAAGTGGACTGGTTATCTAAAACTATGGAAGGACTATGGCCCCTGCCTGACCAATGTGTGATAAATACAATACACGGATAAAATGGCAGGGGGTGACTTGCACACTCAACAATGGGCCCCCGGAAACGGTCGCTAGCACATAGTGTCGTAGCGACAAGGGGGCAACATGTCTTGAGGTGCTTAAGAGGAGTGGAGAGGTATTCCACGGCTATCAGGACAATCCCGGAAGTACGGTCAAGATCCCTACCAGCATCTTACTGGACTACTTCCTTCCTCCGAGCACGTTTGCTCTTGCGAATCTCTACTCAAGCCAGCCAATAAAGGCAAGAATGAGGTGGGAGGTCAGTTCTCGTCAGTGTTCACTCCAGCCGGCCAATAAAGGCAAGCCAGAGATGAGGAACATGACTTCTCCCGGGAGATAGGGTACGTGGGGTCGCTACTGCCCAGCAGCTCGCCACATGCTCCCCTGCGGGTTTCTGTATCTCTCTAGGTCTGGCTCCTCACCCTAGACCTGTTCCGGCAAAGTAACCTCTACCGGCACAGACCTAGAGTTCGAAGCGCGCAAGCCCCACCACGACGTCAACGTAGAGATACGGCGATGGGGTTTATTATTATATTATTATTATTATCTTAGTATGATATACTGAATTCACCCCATCAGTCTGCGGAGGGCTGTCTCTTACACCCTGTATTATATACTTAGAGGTATTCTGTTACTTCACTGATATTAGAATATGGAATGGAATGAAGGGAGTAACTTTAGAAAACAAGCTAAAGTTTTATGATTACTTGGTATCGGTAGAAAAACGTTCATTTACGGCGAGCTATTTTCAGTAAAAGACAGATCGCTATTGATGGTAGACAGTATCTGTCCTTATGTCAGGCCGGTAAGATTCCATAATCTCTAAGATTATTGGGACGTTAAAACCATAGATAGATAGGTTTTTCTATCTCCAGTATGCCAAAGCTGGTTATAGATAGGTTATTAGGTTCTGCCGTTAGGCGATTAGGTTTAATACTGCACAATGCTAACGATTTCACCAACATCAGTGCTATCGAATCTATTTTTTTTAATGTACCTACTTGTTCGCAGTAAACAGAGCCGAGTGCATGCGTCTCGAACGCGCATGAACAGAAATATACTTAGGTATCTATGTAAACGTATGGATGGATATTATATTCATTTAAGGGGGAAGCGCTAAAGTAACCCGCGAAATTCAAATTTTCTTACGATTTTTGCGATTTGCAGCTCGGTGTCTGGGTGTATGTTGATCAAAGTATGATACGCGACCGTAACAAATATGTATTTACAGAATTATAATATTAGAATTAGTAATACAATTCCTTAAGTTAGTATAATCCTGAAATGTTAAGATTTCATGAAATAGTCATTCAATAGACTTACTTGGTCTTAGCGAGTTGTATAGATGACTTTAATGATTATAATTCTGTAAATTCGTTTTTATTACGGTCGCAAATCATATTTCAATCAACATACGACCTAATACTGATCTGCAAATTGCAAAAAACGTAAGAAAATTTGAATTTCGCGGGTTACCCTGGCGCTTTCACCTTAAGTACCCTTCACACTTTCTTTGTGGCTGTTAAGGTTACAATTCTCTTGAGGTAAGAAGAAAAAACCGGCCAGGTGCGAGTCGGTCTCACACGCGAAGGGTTCCGTACCACCGTACAATATTTAATACTTGCAAAGATAACTTTGTATTTCATAATGATAGGGGTGAATTACAAAGTTATTTTTTGCAGTTACAGAAAATCACCCACAATTAAACAAAATACCTTAAGAATCGTCGCGTTTTTAGTGTTTGTTGATTAATTACAGTAATATATATATATGGTACATGATACATATACACAGATATACAGAAGTTTTTGCTTAGTGCATATTACTATGAATCGAAGATTTTAATTGAAACAGCATATTTTAACTCAATAGTGATTTATTTTTCTTAATAGCTGGCATGATTGGCAAATTCTTTTATTCATAAATACATTGACGGCTTAATTACACCTTGTACGAAAATCTAAATAATCAGACGCAGTAAACAAATCGTAAACAAAACATCTTGGAATTCGGAATCGAATCGAATTTGATTTGAAATTGACACTAAGTCCAAATAATCAATTCGGAAATCGAAGATTTTTGGGAGCAAGCCTCCAGTGCTTTACATAACAATCAAGTTGTAGAAGATGTTACAGAATATCGGTTATACATATTTAGTAGGAAAAGCTATTGTAAAAGGTCTTAAAATCTAAACATCACTACTTAGCATCTCTCTTGATAGGTAGGCTCAAACATATCGCTCACCTAGCAGTATAATGACACATCTACTTTTTTCTTATTTTACGGAAATGAAGGTCAAAGATTTTACAAATGTTTTTGAAACGAAGTTATGAGTTCATTTTACATTTTATCATGGATTTTATGGTTTTAGCAACTAGTAAAGACCTTAATAGATAAAACTAACACCGTGCCGTTTTACCGCTTTATAAATTATACACTTTTAAAAACTTAGGCCGTAAAAACTCAATTTCGCTTTTTTTGTAAATGTGCCATTATACTGCTAGGTGAGCGATATAGCCTAGGGACGAAAATTAGTAGTATTCTAATCGCATAATCCCCAAACAAGAACCAAGTGAGCACTTGTCTTTTGACCTAAAGGAGTAATTATATTTGCCTAGTTTCGTAAAGAGAGTACCTACATACACGACTCGGCAGTGCTTGTATCGACACATTTATTACTACATCAGTAAAATTCGATTCACTTGCTTTTACAGTCCCTTGTTGTAGTACACTAATTTCGACTTGGGAGATAATTTTAATGACGCTGCCTGAAAATTTAAGTGAAACAAGTTAAAAGTTGTTTGAAGGAGAGACAATACTGCAGATCGTAGTCTGTGGTGTGTATTTAAATGTATTGTACAATAAATAATATAAATATTAATATGCTTAGAATTTTTTGCCAATTACTATGACAGCCCAATAATCGAGATTTACTTAAATAACTCTGCTCCCCTTGCCACGAAATACTCTCCCACCTTAAAGTGTGCCATCGGCAAGGGCACCAGCATAGCTATTCACAACCATTTGACAGGTTGTCGGATCGAAAACAACACATTTTCAATTCTAATTTGTCTTGCCCCCTCGACAGCGACGAATGGCGGTCGTCTATTTGATTTAAACTGATAAAATGTTCAGACTTTTGGTTTGTGAACAGCAATTATAGGAATCTTCTGATCACATTGATCTACTTAGTCTCATAGTCTGTCTATTGATTGATGTTCGATTCGGCACGGGATCGTAACGAACGGTTGTGAATAGCTATGCTGATCGAAAAAGCTAAATCTGAAATAATTAGAGTTGATAGAAGTTTAAGTAAAGGAAAAGCAAAACGATGTCCCCAACTTAGTTTGCGGTCCCAAAAAAAACTTTGAACATGACAAAAAGCATTTCCTTCCATGGTACGGAACCCTCAGTGCACGACTACGACACGCAATTGTCCTGTTTTTTTGTCGGGAGCAATATTTAACAATTAACAAAACATTTAAATTGTACCTTTAGGTCCGGCTCTACAGAATTAATGTTCATAGAGGCTTCCTGCTCGAATAACGCACAGCCCAAGGGCGTCGCGAAGATCCAGCAAAGACACGCCAGTGATAATTGGAAGGGTAATACAGCCAACGGGTAGTGGCAGAACAAGTTTTTCTGAACCGCAAAGTTCGTTATAATTGGCACCAAGGCTAAAACATAGTAAGTTTTAATTAATTTTAATGCGTGAAAAATCCTCCGTAAGTCCGGAGCAACCTGGGCAACCAGCCTCACTACCCCTTGCTGATTAGCTTTTAAAGGTAAGCGCACATCTGTCCGCGCCGAAAGAATCGACCGCGCCGCGCCGAACGAAACGAAGTTCCTAGTAACTCTTCCGGCGATTAATCCGATTCGGCGCGGATAAAGTGCGAGGTTTCATAGGATTTCACACAAGTAATTCTAAAATTCGATCTTTCAGCTCCTTCGATTCCTTCGGCTCTGATAAGTGTACGTTTACCTTAATGGAGATGCGCTAGCGCAGCCCGTGAAACAATATTTTTTGCAATTTGTAGGTCAGTGTCAGGTTGTATGTTGATCAAAGTATGATTCGTAGTCCAATCAACGAGGATATTGTTGTATGGAGACTTCCGAAAAATTCCTCCGCCTCTGAAATTTGGCATGTGATGAAGTTAGGTGATACAGATTACAGATGTACAATAATCCAACATTTTTTTTTACGAGAAGTTGGGCATTTTCACCTAAACATGAAAATCGCTTATAACTCTCTGTGAATATTTCCTCAGCCTGAAATACTTTCTGTATACGTGCGTATGTACTAGTTAGAATAAGTATGTAAAGGAATCCAACATTTTTTCGATGTCAGAGATACCCCAAAATTAACTTTTAACATTTTGTACTATAACTTCTACAGAAAAATTGCTCTGCGAATTTTTATTTTTTAATATGTTTTTATATCCTTAAATACATAGCTTTGTTTAGTTATCCAAAAGATTTTCCTTTTTTAACATATTTTTTTTTATTTTTGCTTAACTACGTAATGTGAAAAATTGCTCCGTCCATTTTTATATCATTATTAGTTTATTAATTATCCAACAAATTTTCAAACGTTCAAATATTTTTTTAGGATATGTCCGCTGATTTATGCTAGAGCGTAAGGGTATATTTATTTATTTATTTAAATCTACTACTATACGTACTCAATACGACAGTGCGGTCATTCACAAAACCCTTCCGGGGTTGACCTTCACTTCACCGCTCGGAGTTGCTTTGCCACGCAGTTTTGGAGTAGTGTAGGCGAGTTTGCTAGCCATCGTGATTACAAATAATGTTTTATCTTCCTATGCACAACGTACAATGGCGCGGCGTTTAGAAATTCGCTTTATATTTTTTTAAATATTAATTAGTTAACTTATGACGAGAATTAAGTGTTGATGTTAACGTCACATTTACGATGATTTAACGCCGAACAAACTAATAATTCAGACAAGTTGTAGTAGGAACAAACGTTCTTCGAGACGAGATCTTTTCAATGGAATATACCTTAACGGTATTGGGAGTTTCGGCAGGTTTAACATGTATGTCCAACCGACTCTTAGGAATATTGTTCCTAAAACGGCATATGATATACTCGTAGGCCATGTTTTAAAGTGGACGGTGATAGGCTCAAAAGATGATGTTTGCAAGGCACAGAAATAGTGAAAGTTAATTAATTGTCGAAATACCTGAATTTTAATAATGCTTAATTACTCATATTTATAGCTCTGTAGCTCTTACTGACTAAAATCGAGAGACGTTGTCGTACCACGAAATATTTCCCTTGAAGAGATCTTTCCATTGGCATGTATCTTAACGCTATTGGGGGATGCAGCAGGCTTAACGTTCTGACCGGCTGACCGACTCTTAAAAACATTGTCCATAAAACGGCATCTAGGAGGCCAATGTTTTAAAATATCCATTATAGGCTTGAAAGATGATGTTTGCAAGGCAAAGAATTAATGAAAGTTAATTAATTGGCGAAATACCAGAATTTCAATTGTACAACAACAGAAGTCTTCATAATAAGAATTATTCTCCTTGATGAGATCTTTCCATTGATATGTCTTATCGCTATTGGGCTTCACGGCAGAATCACCCTATCTCCTGTGTATCCAACAAAATGGAGCTCATTTCGAGCAACTAATTAGTTAGTTAACCCATTTTTCTCGTGCAATTAAAATAAGATTTTATGGTTTTCCTTTCATTTAATTCATCATGTTTGTTAGAGAGGTTTTAGCCTTAAGATTAACCCTATCGACTAATGCCATACAAGTACAGGGTGTTATTTTTTCCAGATTTTATCCGGTTCGATTCCCGAGTGTCGCAAGCGAATTTTCGAAAATCTTTGAATGCAGATTTGTTTCTTTTTAAAAATAAAGATGTTTCTTTTGAGTAAAATTTGCTATCTCCAGTATTTAGAGTACTTTCCCTCTAGGTGAGGTCAAAAAATTCCAACCTGTAAATTGTTTGGATTCAGACACCTTTGAACGAAACTTTTTTTTTTCTTAACTCGGTGTCTCCTCAGTAGGTGTCTTTCTAAGCATTATTAATTTATTATACTTATTCCTTAGTCCTTAAGGAAGTATCAAACGTTTATTTTAAATGCATATATTGAATATTCCTTTTAAATATAAAGCGAATTTCTAAACGCCGTTGTACGTTGTGCATATTGAGATAAAAAAAAATATTTTTATAAACGGTGGACAGCAAACTCGCCTACACTACTCCAAAAGTGTGTGGCAAAGCAGCTCCGAGCAGCTTAGTGAAGGTCGACGTGGTGGACGCAGTGCCTATGTGCAACGAGTCACACAAATACGTGATTTAGGGCTTTCTGTTATCTCCTGAATTGTCGTTTCGCGATCATATAACTAAGACCTGCAAAAGGGTATTCAGAAACTTGGGATTCGTACTGAGACGACAGACACGAGACTTCACCAATATTGCAACAGGTAGGGTCCTGTATGACGCACTAGTCAGGAGTCATCTGGAACATAGTGCTGTCATATGGGCTCCACATGAGGACATACATATACTCTGTAATGTTGGAGCGCGTTCAGAAGAAGTTTATACGCCACTTGTACAGGAAGCTTTATGGGGTATATCCGTTTTACCCGTTGATGCACCCCACTCTATTTGTGCTGGATATGATCGGGTACAATGAATTGAGGGTACGACGGGAGTTTACACTTGTCCCGTATCTGGTTCAAATTACTTCGTGGCTTCGAGCATAATCCAGGAGTGCTTCAGCGCTTGAGTTTTTTCATACCAGACCGCTATGTGTGGAGGCGGCGCCCGCCACTGCAGGCCGTGCCGACAGCCAGGACCAACCTACTCGCCAAAACACCTGTGACCCAGAGAGTTCGTATCATCAACGAACTTCATGGCAAAATTGATGTTTTCACGTGTCATTTGAGTGAATTCGCAAGGACACTGTTATTTATTTTAAGTTATGAATTAATATAGATCAATGTAGGTAGAATGTTATTGTGTTGTATTGTGTTATAATTCCTATCGTGTTACAAGTTGTATTATATTTAAATTGTTAAATTGTGGTTTGTGAATGACCGCACTGTCGTATTGAGTACTTATAGTTGTAGATTTAAATAAATAAATAAATATACCCTTACGCTCTAGCATAAATCAGCGGACATATCCTAAAAAATATTTGAACGTTCGCGCGTTCGCGTCTAAACGCCGCGCCATTGTACGTTGTGCATAGGAAGATAAAACATTATTTGTAATCACGATGGCTAGCAAACTCGCCTACACTACTCCAAAACTGCGTGGCAAAGCAACTCCGAGCGGTGAAGTGAAGGTCAACCCCGGAAGGGTTTTGTGAATGACCGCACTGTCGTATTGAGTACGTATAGTAGTAGATTTAAATAAATAAATAAATATACCCTTACGCTCTAGCATAAATCAGCGGACATATCCTAAAAAATATTTGAACGTTTGAAAATTTGTTGGATAATTAATAAATCTGTTATAATATAGAGTCATGTAACTAATAATGATATAAAAATGGACGGAGCAATTTTTCACATTACGTAGTTAAGCAAAAATAAAAAAAAATATGTTAAAAAAGGAAAATCTTTTGGATAACTTAACAAAGCTATGTAATATAAAACATATTAAAAAATAAAAATTCGCAGAGCAATTTTTCTGTAGAAGTTATAGTACAAAATGTTAAAAGTTAATTTTGGGGTATCTCTGACATCGAAAAAATGTTGGATTCCTTTACATACTTATTCTAACTAGTACATACGTACGTATACAGAAAGTATTTCAGGCTGAGGAAATATTCACAGAGAGTTATAAGCGATTTTCTTGTTTAGGTGAAAATGCCCAACTTCTCGTAAAAAAAAATGTTGGATTATTGTACATCTGTAATCTGTATCACCTAACTTCATCACATGCCAAATTTCAGAGGCGGAGGAATTTTTCGGGTTACTCAAGCCTCGTTGACCGGACTATCGCCCCAAATGTCATGATTTCATGAAATAGCCATTATTTAATTGCTAATAGGATAGAGTAATTTTAACTTAGAGAGTTGTATTTATTTAGTGATTTTAATGTATGATTCTGTAAATACATATTTTTTAACCGACTTACAAAAAGGACGAGGTTATACATTCGTCTGTATGTATATTTTTTTATGTGTCACCGTTTTCTCATTTAAGATGTCATCTCTCCCAGGCCTTTCGGAGAGACAATCTTCTATATGTATAATTAAAAAATAAAATACTGTTCGTTGGTAAGCGCATCAAAATTCGGGAAAAATCTAAAGTGCTTGTTCTGTGAATTATTGGACAGGACGTCTGTCGGGCCAGCTAGTTGAAAATAAAATGGTTTCGCCTCGCTGAGCAAGCATCGGTTCTGAGTGGTTCATGATCGGACATTTTGCCTACTGTGCGTAAAGCCTCATTTACACGATGCACGTTTTTTGCCTGTGGCATACAATAAAATCGACACAACAAATGACTTGCATCGTCTAAACACTGTTTAGAAACTTCTATCAGTTGCTTCAACTTCTGGTATGTCACAGGCAATTCAATGCACCGTGTAAAAAGGCTTCGGGCACCTTCAGGCGGGGTTCTCCCAATAAACGCTATTGGCGACGTCTAGCGTCAGTGTAAACTTCACAGAGTATTAAGCTGCAGTGAACGTTTTAAAGAGATCATAATCAGAACATTCTCACAGCAAGCATCTGACGCTGTATGTGGCCGGTGATGTTACCCACAAAGGTAGAACAATAGGTAATTTAGAGCTAGGAACTAAAACTGAAATATTCCATTTTCTAATCTCACTTTACTTAAAACCCACAAAAGATGCTTAAGGGAATCGATCGCCGAGGTTCTACTAGACATTCAGCAGCCACGGTTGCAACTTTCGCTTCCTCAGCATCGTTTAATTCATCGTCATTGTGCAGAAAACGTCCACTGCTGCACAAAGGCCTCCTTCCTGCACACACCTAGGTTCCTTCGCATCTGGTGGATTTCCGCGACCATCCCCGGCTGTCGGTCGACCTCACAAGTAAATATATATTTACTTCTTTTAGTAAATATACAGGGTGACTTGTAATTTGACGGATTCCTTTCAAGACGTGATAGTATGACCCATTTGCAACAATTAAGCACCACAAAGCCTAGGCGAAAATTCATGGGATTCGAGAAAACCCAATTATTATTTATTTTTGATAATTTCCCAGAATTCGTCACTAAATATCACTTTTCCTGAAACTCAAATTGAATGGCCTTTATTGCTATTCCATTAGGTACCTAATACTTTGACAAACCTTTCGATGTAACCAAATTTTCTAAAACATCAAAAACAGTTATAAGCTAAAGTAATAAGTTTATTAACCAATTTCAAAAATCATATAAGTACATGAACTTTGACACCAGTTATCTCAAAACTATGGGCATTGAGCGTATAAATTATGGGGAAGACAACTTCATTTAATCAGCTATCTAACGAGGTACAAAAAATGGTTCACACTGTCACGTCCTGGAAGGAAGACGTCAAATTACAAGTCACCTTGTATATTTACTACGCGAGACTGACCGACAGCTGGGGGGTAAGTCCACCTTGTGGGGGCTTACAAACACTACAAACACTGCGTCTTCCGGTACTCAGTGGCTACTCTAGAACTTTCGCCCCGGTCAACTTTAATGACCATAGATTAAAAATGAACAAATAATTATGTTATACGTACTCATGGCGGGAACGGCCATGCCCACTCTAGATATGCACACGAGTAAGATTCCTGTGCGCGCTGCTTTCTTGGAGTCGCCAATTCTCTTGCCATCCCGGGTAAACACAGGCGTTCCGTTTATTAACTCTCTGCAAGAATCATCAGACACGGCTACTTGGCAAAGATATACTTAATATCGAAAACAAACTACCTATCAGATGAAATAATCCTGTAGTTTACAGAACCCATAGGGTAATGTCAGAACGAAGTTCTTCAACGCGGCTTGTAGTAGGAGTAAACTGGCAGAATTTTGACGTAACGAAAAAGCGTTATGCCGTCAGTTTTAAGTGTCAACAGTTTTGGTTTTAGCGTGTATTTACTATGCCAGATAGTTCTGTATTAAAAAACAAAAACCAATACTTTAGACACTTGAAACTTGAGACCATACTAGATGGCTCTGTATTAATACATAATACAGCGAGAAGCACTTCGTTCCAACCGGCACCTTGATTGCGTAACACACTATCAATTACTATCTGAATGATTTTGAAGCATATTGCTAATCTGTTGCTTCTTATGTTCAAAAAAATTGTCTGCTCAACAACGTAAATAACGCAATGAATGTTGTTGAACTGTCAAAATGAAACAGATTCCTACCGTAAGTGTTACGCAATTGCCCCGCGGGGCGGGTGTCCCACTACACCCCCCGGCTATTTATTAATTAAATTGACAACCTACGTTAATTTACAGTGTTATAACCATTTCATACAACTGTCTAAGAATGACAGTTGTGATTGAAATCTACGGACAAACATTCCTTTCACTGTTATTTTACCTACCTCTGATCAAAATCACCAAGTCACAGTGATCTTTATTTTCATTGCTATAATGTGGCTAGTGGTAACTAACTAACATTTGCTAAAGGAAATGACATTAGAAGAACAACGTGGTCACACAGCAGAGACAAAAAGTGACTATATTACGTATTTAAATACAGGATGTAAGGGACAGCCCTCCGCAAACTAACAGGGTGCATTCAGCTCTTTATTTTGAATTTTATTTCTCCGTAAACTTTTCATTTTTAAAATTGTTTTCAGTTACTATTCCTTTATATCATTGTAAAATTACATTCTATATACGCCACACTCCATTTATGTAAATAAAACAGCTAAAATAAAAAAAAATCAGCAAAGGATGTTGAACTGCGGCCGATGGCGTTCGCTATGCGCGTTTAGCCACGGTAACGATACATTGCGTGTGAGGTAATAAAACAAATCAGGTTTATTGGATTATCATAACGTTCCTGAAATAATTTCATGTACCGGTCATCTTAGTATGATATACTGAATTCACCCCATCAGTCTGCGGAGGACTGTCTCTTACGCCCTGGATATCAGTATACCTATGTATTTTTCCTTAATCTACGAAGCAATTTATGTTTGGCAATTGAGTAGTTTACCCGCTTCTCATCACAGGGATATTTATGAAATTAGCGCAGCCCACGGCTACGAAGGGTACCAGCCGCGCGAGAATTGGGTTCATGCCCTAGAAATCAATATAAATAATTTAAAAAAAACAATTATAAAAGTGCTAGAAGGATCTCTTGACGCCCGAATGACATTGACAGGGGCGCGTTGTTGGTAACCATTTGTGAGATTGTCACAGAAATTGTATCGACGAATTTACTCATTAGGCTAAGGCTTTATAAAAACGGATTCCTTTTGCATATCTTATCAGTGAGTGACTGTAGTGTAGTCTACCTCAAGAGGATGTATACCTACATCAACAAGAATTAATTTTTGATTGTGTACAATTTGGGTTCCATGATACTGTATCAATGTGTAGCTACAATTCCATACCTAATGTGTAATATTTTTTGTGGCTACAGCCTCTGGCCTACCCAGAGATGTCCATTCTTTTGTATTGTTCGTCGAATCTCGTCGTTAAGCTCCTTAAGTTATGAGTTGAGCTGTACGATTACTGACCAATGTGTGCACAGACTGTACATGTCCACTCAATCTTTGTGGTTCTTTCCTCAAAATACCATTTCAGACACCAACCTACATAGTCTTCACATGATCTGACCAAGATCTTAATCTGGACTTTGACCTCTGAGTTTGTTGCTGCCTTTCTTCTCAGAGTAGTCTGGGAGGAAGTCATCATCTAGTTTAAAAAAATATGATTGACGTGTAAAAGTGTTTGCTTTGTACAGACCTACTTACAGAAATAAAATAATTTATCATTGATACAATATTATAGAACAAATATAGTAGACAATTAAATTAATTATTTTCGATGTATATGGTGTCTTTTTGAGGCTGACTGTGCCGAGGGCATAAATCGTAGAATACTGCAGTGTTTTTCATACTTACCTTAACTTTACTGTTGAGGTACAGGGCAGTACCTAAGGCCCCTCCGCAAGCCGCGCAATAAGACGCAAGCATTTGCCTGAAAGCGTCATTTCAAAAACTTTAGTTTCAGATAAAGTACACATACACATACATAAACTCACGCCTTCTTCCCATGGGGGTAGGCAGAAACTACAGAACGCCACCTGCTACGACCCTTACATACTCCTTTTGCCTCGTTTACGTTCATGAATACATCTGGTCATACATGCACGCCGGTTGCGAGTACTACGCACCTGACCTTTCTGAAGACCAATAAGGTCACTATATGTCTTCCTAGGGCGTCCCCTCCCGGCGTTTCCACTCACATCTGCCGTGTAAATATCTTTTGTTAGTCGACTTTCATTCATCCTCTCAACATGGCCAAACCATCTAAGTACACTCTTTTCAATATTTGTCACTACGTCTTGTTTTAAACCGCACCGTTGCCTTATCACATTATTCCTCAGCCTATCATTCATAGTCACACCACACATGCTTCGCAAGGAACGCATTTCCACAGCATTTATTCTTCTTTCATGCTTCTTTTGCCACACCCAACATTCAATTACATACATAAGCGAGATTAAGTAATACTAATAAATGCCTATTAAATAACAAATACACTCCTGAGCCCGTATTAAGAAGTATTAATGCCATCATGATTCCAGTCCGAAAAAGGGATAGTGTTATCGGTCATGTATAGCTAGGTCTCTTTCGCGCATTTTTTTGTTTTTTTCCACTCGTGTTCCTTCAGTTGCCTGTGCCGGGGCCGCGCTAACTCTTTCGAACATCCCGCGACCCTAGCTGGTATCGGCCCTAGCGGACCCCGTCAATAGTGCTGACATCTGTTTGAGGCGCACGTGGAACATAACGCGCCGTCGACCTGGACCTGGTCCTTACCGTACGGCGAGCTACCCATTGCTCGCCGTCCGCAAGCCCGCGTCTACGGTGGCCGCGAATCGGCTTTCAATTCCCGACGCCCAGGGCGTTTTCTGCGGCGACTAGGGGCGTGAGGGCGCAAAGCTTGCCTCTCCCTCACGCGTTCCGCCTCCTCCTTCACGAGCATTGCTGCTTCGCACAAGGAGGTGATCTCTCTCGCGCACTGGAATCATAATGGCATTAGAACGTCATAATATGGCACCTCCTAAATCGAGCCACCGTGCAATTCCATGAGAGGTTTAGGTAAAGGCCTAAAATATCAAAATAATGATGAGTCAAAGATAAAGTTTTATGCAGTTTTGATGCCGACATAGGTACTGGCCACATTCTGGTGTCGTCATTTCCGAATTTGAATTCACGACCATTTTAAAGGGTAACTTCTACACAAAAAGTGCAGGGTGGCTCGATTTATGATTCGTGGATTTTAAAAAACCCTTGATACCCCACTCAATTGGTTTGGGAGATTTCTTTTTTGTTGAAAACTTACATTTTGGCGCCAAAAATCCGACATTTTGATTTTTAATAATTTTAATACCTATATCAGCGACACTCGCGCAATAAAGACGAATCTAACGACATATCATTTATCAAAATCGGTTCAGCCGTTTAGTAGTTACGAGGATACATAGGGACGGACATACTCGTACATACAAACAGGTCAAACACATAACCCTCCTTCTTTGGTTTCGGCGCAGTCGGGTAAAAATGAAGAGATTCGTAGGAGCACCAAGGTAACCGACAAAGCCCGAAGAATCGCCAAACTTAGGTGGCAGTGGGCAGGGCACATTGCTTGCAGAACCGATGGCCGATGGGTCCGAAAGTTTCTGGAGTGGCGACCGCGTACCGGAAGACGTAGGTTGGAAGGCCTCCCACAAGGTGGACCGATGACCTGGTTAAGGCCACAGGAATCGGCTGGATGCGAGAAGCAGTGGATGTCTTTCGGCAGAATGATGAGACTACAATACTATAGTAGAGAAAATCACAAGCGTGCGTTAGATGGTTCTTGTCCCTTACAGTTGATAAGACCCTGGACCTGAAAATAATGATTATTTCAGGAATAAAGAAAAAGCACTGGTAAGCACTTACTTCTTGGTGATAACTGCGTCACCTGAATGATTCGAGTAATTAACTATTGCGTTAAAAGTCTGATTGAACCATTGCCAGAACATAGTAGCTGGCTTTGTCTTGTAGAACGTTATCATGCCTGAGAAAAGCAACCAATTTCATTAAAAAAACATTTTTGGAACAAAAAATCAGTGTCTTAGACGTTAGACATGTCATGACAAGTTCAAATTCCATCGCAACCAATTTTTTTAAAGACCTTTGTTACAAAATCAACTTAGATACCAACATAATGCTGAAGTAGATAGTTGAGTAGTAAGTGGCGATGGAATGTAAGTTATTTGAGATTATGAATACCTAAACAGTCAAATACTCAATAGGGTATGTGACGTTTTTTTTTTAAATTAGGTTTCTCAAAACCTGATAAAAGATGTTTCAGTTTAACCCTTTGACCGCCACGCTCAATCTTAAAAACCTGACCACCAGCGCCACGCCTATTTTTGCTATAATTTCTCGCGTGATACTGTAGTGATGTGCCCCCTTCTTACGATATAATTATTGCAAAACGTGATATATTGAGTTTATTTATGATTAAACTATACATAACGTTAAAATTATGCATTAAAAACGTATTAGAATATAACAGACAGCTAATTACGCCATAAAATTAAGACTGGACACAATACAATATCAATTTTTGCTTCCCAAATACAATATACAATTCAGAAATTTGACGCAACTAGTCGACGCCCTAAGACGTCAACGGCGACACCAAATTGTAGTTTCAACACATTTTCATCAAATTAATAGTGTTGTTCGTAACTGTTATCGATAATAGAATTTAATAATAATGTTTTATGTTGTAGGAATAAAATAACTCTCAATGTTGTTAATGAATTTATTGAATTATTACTTACCCTCAATGTACATACATAATTGGATTATACATAATCACCATATTGATACAGGTTATAGGTACATGACGTTAAATTGTAAGGTTACTTCAAAAATATCAAAAACTGACTTAAAAACTTGTATTTTTTTTTATTTTCATGATAAGGGCGGAAGCAGGTTACGCAAAGTGGTATTTTGCACTCTTCACACCAAAATCGCGAGTCACGCCTTTTCCGATACACATGAGCGCATAATTTGTAGCGTAGTTTTTTTTGCTGTGGAAGATACGCTGGCATATGTTTAGCAGTATTGTCACCTAATATACGAGCCGGATTGTCAAATGCACGGGTAGTCATGGGAAGTGACCTGTCACCCGCGTATTTGACAACGATCTGTTTAATTACTGATAACTGAAAATTGTGGTAGTGCAATTTACTGTCATTTTTTAACACCTTGCAATAGTAGAAGGAATTGAGCAAATGCATGTCGATTATGTGAAAGAAAAGCTTTTTATACCACTTCACTGTTTTTCTCATGCAGTGAATTGAACTTAGCATCATATCGTTCGTGTCGACTATACCCATATTTTTGTTATAGTCTAAAATACATTCAGGTTTCATTACTGGCAGACCGGTTGACCTGTCGATTTTTTCACTTGGCCCTAATTTATCCTCATGGAATGTACTCAACATATGCACATCTTTTTTATCATGCCATTTTAAAGCCATTATATTGGAAGTATATTTTGCGTCTCTTTCTCCTTTCTTCAATTTTTTAAACACTGGCATTGCTTTTCTATTTTTTCTCACTGTTCCACAAGCACCTATACCGTGACACTTCAAATAATTAAATAATTTAGGACTGCTATACCAGTTATCCATATATATTTTTCTGTTAGTAAAGTAGTATTGTTGTATTAAAGTAGTAACAACAGATCCACTTACGCCTAAATCAGTATTTCGCACTATTTCAGTCTCAGTACCCGTGTAAATTATAAAATCTAAAATAATTTTAGTACTGACATCACATAAAACAAAAAGCTTTATTCCGAAACGATTTCTTTTATTTGGAAGGTACTGTCTAATTAATAACCTTCCTTTGAACGGAACCATGCTTTCGTCAATACATAACTTTTGGTACGGTATAAAGTAATCTTGAAATTTACGTCGCGCATCATCAACTATGCCTTTTATTTTATGTAAGATGCTATCCCTCGTCTGCTGCGGCCCTGGTTCAGAAAAATGTAGCATGCCCAACAAAGTAGTATATCGATTTCTACTCATAAGAGTTGTGAAAATAGGTGAGTTTAATAATGGATTAGTCGACCAATGTTCTTCGATACTTAAACGGCTATTCCTAGACATTAACATTGTAACAGCCAGAAATATATAAATATCTGGTATCGTAACATCTTGCCACGCCTGTAACCTTGAGTGATTTCTTAAATCAGTATTTAAAACAAAGTGTCGATGATATCGATTTGTATCATAAACAATTTTAGAAACTAATGATTCATCCACGAATTTCTCAAAATATTCAAGTTCGCTTGATGATGGTGATAATTGTAACGATGGTAAAATACCACTACTAAAGTCGTTAAATGCCTGAATATCCATCGAGTTCGGAAGTCCCGTCCATTGGAACTGAGTTTCAGAGCTCGAACTACCCTGACTTTCTTCTATTAATTGCTCCTAAAATACAAAAAAAATAATAACTGTCACGGTGCTTATGTCTACCATTATTTCAGCCTTTACACATTTTTTTATTAAATAGGAAATAAATATTTTACCTCTATCTCACTTTCTATTTCGCTGTCAGATGAATTTAAGTACACGACCTCGTTGTCGTCTACGCCTTCCAAAATGCGAATAAGTTCTTCACTGTCCATTTTTGTTTTTCAAAATAGTAAAACAAATCGTGTGGATGCCAATTAGCAATTGGTACGTCGAAACGAAACTTGTGTTGGAAAGCGGACATGTCGGTAGACTTAAATAAAATTTACCTTAAAATAATAATAAATAAATATTATAATTTCCTTTGAAGGTAGATTTTATTTCACTCTACCGACATGTCCCCACATTAATAAGAACGAGGCAAGCGTTTATGACGTCACTAGCGGACAACTTAAAGCGTCTTTGGCGTCCGCGATATGGATAAATATGCATGAAATAGTGTGGTACGGTAGATATATCGATGTTTATTTTTACTTACCCACATTCTAGTAATATGACATTTCAATCATCTACTATAACACTTGTTAAATATGGCAAGTATATATATTCAGAGTTATTTGTTAAGTAATTCTTAAAAGTAAATAAAATACAAATTTGACTCGTTTTTATTTTGTACCATGACAATCAAATACACAAAATCTATTATTGTTGTGTATTTATTATATCTATTTCATGACAGTGATTATGTTTAGCTTCATCTAAAAAATTTAAAATTTTGATAAAACAACTGGTACGTATGCAAGGTTGTATATACCTAAATTCTTCACATAATAATTGAGAAAAATGCTCATTTCGGTTGTCGCTTGAATTGTATTTTTCACAATCTTTACATTTAGAATTATTTGTTGCCGCCTGCTTAGTTGCAACTGATGCTTCATAAAGATCTTGAGTATCGGCCTCAAGAATATTTGGCGAGGCCGTCCATCCCCTCGATCTTTTTAAATCTGAAAACAAGTAAGCGAGAAATGAATTATAGATAAAACTACATCTATTTGGTTCCCACAGTATAAAATAAAGAATCGATGAATGACCTTGATACCTCTTTAAAAGAATGGCCCATTCTAACACAAGACAGAAAGAAGTACAAAGGGATAAAATACTGCACTTGGACGATACATGCTCCATAAGTAAAAACAATGTTCATAGTCTAATTACCTATGAATCCATTAGACAATTACGTACTTAGGTATATCTAAAATATGATTAAAACAACTTACCTCTATTTTTTTCCATATTTAAAAATGCACACACGCACCAATTCAATTAAGAGGTTAACAGTTGCTTGTGGGAACATTCAAGAAATGAGGTGGAGATATAAATCTCCACCTGTTAAGTGGGGATTTTTATTTTACATCTACCTCCTATATTTGTATTTTTGTGCGAATGGCCACGTCACTACGTGACGATTTAAGTCGTCAATGGCGATCAGTGTAATGCTTTAAAACTCAAATTGTAGTCTTTGGTTTTTCATATCATTTTTTGCTTAAAATATGGATTTTTGTAGATTTTTATGCATTAAGAATAAAGGCCTACTCTATGCTTAAGCGTGATCTGTTGTTAAAACTACGTAAAATAGTGTTTATTACTGTGTATTTTAATGTCAAACATAAGGCTAAAAATTGACGCTTTAAAGAGTCGTCGGCGTCTATACTCCATCGGTTTAGGTAGTTAACTAAATGTAAACAATCTTGGCATGTCTTTTTATCTAAAAGTTGTCTATAAATTGTATATAAAAATCTTTGCGACTAGGTATTTACTAAATCGATGTTAGCTAATAAACTAAATTTAAATAATCTTTGTGTATATTATATACGACCTCTTTAATATAAAAAGACATACTAAGATTGTTTACCTTTAGTTAACTACCTAAACCGATAGACCATAGAGTGAAATCGTAATTAACGCTTTAAAGCGTCATTAGCGGTCAAAGGGTTAAATATGTCGTGGCCAGATCTTAGAATTGATCATTTCATGAAATAGAACATCGACCGCTGGTCACATCATGATGTAGTCTGGCCAGCAGTGGCGCAGCTACAATTTCCATTAGAGGGAAGCCGAAGAAAACATTGTTCAGTTCTCATAAACTCAAGACAAAAACCTGTAGGTTTTTAATCTTATGATGTATTAAACTGGTATTTAAATATAATTATGTAATGTGATGTGATACACAGTTACACACACAGGTGTACCATATTATTTGGCAATAGTAGACATTAAGAAGAGTGGTTGGCCCCAAGGGAAGCCGATAGGAATCGGGTTGTATTGAAGGCTTCGCCCCTGCTGGCCAGATCATTGAGTACTCAACGTTTGACGATATGATCAGTTAAACGCACGACTACTTCTTGACGTTGCGAAACTTTAGTGATCATATCGTAAAATAGTAAGATTATCCACCGGTAGAGGCGTTGATGTCGCTTTGTTTTTGTTGTGCATCTATTCCTACTCGAATAATGCCTATTCCTCCGGCTCGCGCGCGGTTGGTCACAGTTCTAACCTAACCTGACCCCATTTGGTCGGAGTGCCGCTAGCGGCGTGAAATGCAACTAACTTTGCGATATGCCCAGTGGTCAGCTGGGAATGTCGATAAATAGGTTGCTTTCGTCGATCCGCCCCACTTTCGATTAGGCGCATCGTGATAACGGTGAGACATGTAGCTCCATGCATTTTATGTAACACCTTTGTAATTTACCATGTTTCTGGCAAATAAATAAATAGATAATTACACCGGCCAAGTCATGAAATGGCGGCGTATCGTGAAATGGTCAGGTAGATCACGATATGGCCATTTCTACGATCAGAACACGAAAGATACCCTTCATTAGTGATATGGGCAAACGTCGACTGACACGATAAGGTCAATTTTAGCTGATAATTTCATGAAACATAACCTTTTCATGAAATGATCAGTTCTAAGCTCTGACCACGACATATTATACAGTTACTCACATCCAGTGATTAAAGTATTCATAGGCACTTGCGCAGACATGCGCCCCATTCTGATCACCTTCTCACCAGTGTCGGGGTGGAATGCACCGTCAACGAGATATTTAGCCTGCCACAGTTTGTCCTCGTTATAACCGTGGGGCATTTTTTTCGTTTTCCTGTAATTAGGACAAAAATCAGATTTTAGTTTTGAAACTTCCGGCTTCATTTGTAGGTACAAAGTTTAGTTTAAACCATCGAGCCATTTTTGAATTTTGACCTTTCTGCCGACAAAGTTAAAGTTAGAAAAATCAAAAGCTGAGTATATTCCGCGTATTTCGGTCAACGTGTTTTTTTACGCACTGACAGACGTTTCCGTGTATCGGGGATCACGCAATGCCGTCTCCGTCGCGTCACGTCGGTCCAAAGCCTAGGGGCCTAGTCCGTCAACGAAGCGTATACGGGTCCGTCGGAAAGTACATAGTTAATCCATCAAAACAAGTATAAAATTAAATTTTTCGGACGGGCAAAAACACATCGGGCGTAGGGACAATTGTAAAATCGTGTTGTCATTCATTCTTAGTTCGGAAACCGAAGTCTTATGTCCGTAAGTGATACGGAAACGCACGTAGCTTCGGCCGAAACAACGGACTTCGTCCTTAGGGAGTAGACCCCTGACCCTGGCGAGATATGTTGCCATCCTATCGGACTATTAGAGTGACAGGAGAGAGAGCGCATCTGTGTTTGCGCATGCGTTGTGCACCACTAGTAACTCCAGCTTCGCACAGTTTTTACGACTTGAAAAAATATTGAGATTTCATTATTTTATGTAAGGTTAATATTAATGCATTATACACAAACTTGCCGGAATAAATTCTCTAAATAATGGTGAAAACCGCATCTAAATCGCCGTACCGTCCCATAGTTTAGAAGAACAACGGGATCACACAAACAGACACGAAAAGCGACCATAATTTATAACTAGCTTCTGCCCGCGACTTAGTTCGCGTGGAAGTCGTACACACAATATACTAAAATAACAGCCAAATTTTTATAAAACTTCCCTAAATACTACGTGTCGAGTTTTGATCTCAGCCACCAAAATATACTGAGGGTCAGGAGCTAGACCACCACCTTTAAAGCAGTATTATTGTAATCTTACTTCAGTGTGGGAAAGAGATGGAGCTAGAAGTCCTGTATAGCACCATCTCTGTCTCACACTGAAATACTGCTTTAAGAGGTGGTGGTTGGCCCCCTGGACTGGTGACGGCGCAACAAGTGACGTACCTACAGTTGTCTGTGTGAGAAGCAGCTGGATCCGCAGCCTTCAGTAGAAATTTTCTATTGCTTGCGAAGTTTTTCATTTTTAGTGAATTAATGAACGCCTCCGTTCCTACTTAATAGCACAACACTGATACACTGATGCACACTGATGTACATACTACTGATGTACATATTATTCCTGACGAACGGCTATCAGTAAAACGTTATAACAGTAGATTTTAAACACACGGGATTTCTCCTTAATAGCCATCTAATCATAGATATTTATTTTTATTATAACCATAGTGATGACAGAACAGGCCTAAAATGTAGTTATGTGTCCGTTCTACAAACTATTCATATTGGTAGGCAGTCCAGAGAGTTTTTGAGCAAGCATAAGCAGGGCGAAAAGTTTATAGATGAGTACTTAGGTATAGCATGATGAGAGTCATGAGAGAATACGGAAAATATATTTGAAAACTTTCAGATAGAAGCCCTGTGGTCGGGAGACCACTTTCAGATTTCGAAAATGGACGAAAAACAACGTGATCTTCTGAGCCGTTGATTGTGGTAAGGTCGAGTGCGGCCTAACCCATAATGACTATATAGACAAATCTGATGAAGAAATTGTTGGCTTTCCCTAAACCTGACAACTACGAAAACTCAGATTTGGACAATTTTCAGGAATTCAAAGGATTTTCAGGGAGTAGTAATTAGGGATTTTCAGGGGGTCCTAATAGTGAATTATTACACAAATATTAAGAAATTCCATTGATTCGGAAAAGTACCAAATTTTATTTTAATTGTTAAAACGGAGCTTAGTGGCCACTATTTTCCGTTTTAAGGATTATAACAAAACTTAACAATGTAAAACTACCGTTTGTAATAATAATAACAACGTATAATCTTGTGGAGCACAACATATCCTGCTTATTTTCTGCATTTTTATTCTAAAATAAAAGAAAAAACCAAACAAACGATGACGGCGCCACTGCGCGCACGATATCCTCTTAAAAGGTTAATCTGTAACTATCTGCAATATTCTAAGTTTTTGGCTCGTCTTTTTACAAAATACGATAAACATAACATAAAATCACGTCTTGTTTCCCCGAAGGGTTAGGCAGAGGTGTACCTATAGTACACCCACATTTCGCCAGTTATGTTTAACTCCCATGGAATAGGGGGCGAGCCTATTGCCATCTACCGGGCACAAATCCAGACTCCGGGCTGCTACTGAGAAATTCCAGATAGAAAAACCCAATAACACTTCGCCCGACCTGGGAATCGAACCCAGGACCTCATGCTCAGCAGTAGCGCTTGCGACCACTAGACCAACGACGCAGTCAGTGAAATTACGATAAACTATAGAAGAATACGAACATAAAGCAATATTGCTCATCTCCCAAAGCAAATAGCGTGATAATTTATAATCTATAGACTGATCAGACTTATAGGAATTATCTATGCAAAATTTGAACAAAATCGATTTCCAGTAATCTTTCCATTCTTCCGCTGAGTGCCACTCACCATTTTCCTAACGCTACTCCTTCACTTCTTGACTTGATTTTTGTCTCCTCTCTTGATCGCGTCGCTAAGCATGGCCAATGCTCAGCTGATGCCTTTTCCTATCATGACTTGATTTTTCTGTCATATAAAATTCGCCCACCTAGGGCTAAAGCCAAAATCCTCATGCAACGCAACTTTGGTGGTATGAACGTTGACAGTCTTTGCAAGGATGCGTACAATATAGATTGGTCTGCTTTATTTGCCTCTACATCAGTCGATGAACAAGTTAAAATTTTTGAGGCTAAGCTTGTTGAACTTTATGATCTTCACGCACCAGTTCGAGCAGTTAAGGTTAGACATTTGCCGGCGCCGTGGTTAACAGATGAAATTAAAGCATTAATGCATAAAAAAGTGACGGCAAAGTCTAAATTTAAGAGAAGACCTAATGCCGCTAATAGGGAAATATATGTCTCAATCCGTAAACACTGCAATAAGGTGTGTAGGAATGCTAATCATAATCATAATCATAAGTTTATTTGTGAAACATAGGTATACAATAGGTCATACATATAAAATAGTACGCTATGTTTTGTCTTAAGACATACAAATATTGTAGCATGCAAAGAAAGTATACTAAAAGAAAAAAATAAAACATTTTCATTAAAAAACGGTCTTAGCTTTGCTAGATTTTAGTAATGCTTTTAATACTGTTGATTTCGATGTTTTGCTTGGCATTCTATGCTCTCTTAATATATCTCCATCGGTAATCGACTGGTTTCGAAGTTACCTGTTCGGTCGGCGGCAACGTATTTGCATCGGAGAGACCTTGTCTTCCTGGAGTAATACTTCTGCTGGTGTACCACAGGGTGGCGTGCTATCCCCTTTACTTTTCGCAGTTTTTATTAACTCAATCTCCAACGAACTAATTTCTTCCTACCATCTTTATGCAGATGATTTACAAATTTACTCTCGAGCTCCTCTTGGAAATCTGTCAGAGGCTATCTTAACAATTAATCGAGATCTGGCCCGTATATGCGACTGGAGCAAGAGGTATGGACTTAGGGTCAACCCCATAAAGACGCAGGTTGTGGTGGTGGGCAGTTCTAGAACGGTCTCAAGAATCGACTGGACGACTCTTCCCCAAGTTTCTTTTGACAACTCAGTTATTCCCTTCAGCGAGAAAGTAAAAAACTTGGGGATATTCATTGACAAGAACTTCTCTTGGACTGCCCAGCTACAGGAGGTTAGCCGCAAGCTTTTTGCTTCCGCTGCATCTTTGAAGAGACTGCGTAATTTTCTGCCGACTGCCACCAAGATTGCGCTTGCACTTCAATCGCTTCTTCTACCCATCCTTGATTATGCTGATGCCAGCTATTTAGACCTTACTCAAGACCAACTTGATAAACTTGAGCGGCTTCAAAATTTTTGTATAAGGTTCATATACGGTTTGCGCAAATATGACCATGTTTCCGAATTTCGCGTGAAGCTCAAGTGGTTACCAATTCGCCTCCGCCGGAATGCTCATATTCTTTCCCTTTTGTATAATGTGCTCTTTTCCCCTTTCACTCCTCTCTATCTCAAGAAACGCTTCCAGTTCCTTTGCGACTCCCACACGAAATCCTTAAGGTCATCAGATAACTTAAAGCTTAAAATGCCTATGCATTCCACAACTTTTCTTGACAAATCCTTTACTGTCCAGGCCGCTCGTTTGTGGAATGCATTACCAGTTCCAATAAAGCGCGCGCAATCGCTGCCTGTGTTTAAACGACTCGTGAAGGAACATTACTTGTCGTTGTGATTTTGTTCTCGTTGCTGGCTTAGGCTTAGTCTTCTTTTGTTTTCGTCTCTTATATATTTAGTATGTATGTATCTATGTATATATTATATGGCATATTTATCTACTATATAGCATATGTATGTATCTGTGTATCTATTATAGTATACTGTACTTATATACTTTTTATTTGCACCAAGAACAACCCCATTTAATGTCCATAAAACCACTGTCCATTCCAAGGTTGCCTGGAAGAGATCGCAGTATGCGATAAGGCCGCCAATTGTATATTTTGTAGTTTAAGATGTATCTTTATGTAATGTGTAATCTGGTGTACAATAAAGTATATATAAATATAAAAAATAAATAAATAAATAAAATCTATCCGGTAGTATTTCCGTGATGCTGGAAATATACATTCAGACAAACTGACAAAAATTCTAAAGACTATATTTTCGGCACTAGAATCGTTCCCAGACCTCGTAGCAATTACGTTTTTCAAAAATATTCAATGTGCAGTTTTGACTTCATTAAGATTATAAAATAATATGATATAGATAATTATGTAAAGTTATACCTAGATATGGGTCCCCCATAGCACAGCATTATGCTGAGTAGAAGCCATGTTGTCACAGTCACGACGTGCAGCTGCAGACTATTTCTGTTTTGTGCTCCAGATTATACCTAACTTCCGCCCGCGACTTCGTCCGCGGCAAATTTCTTGTTCCCCCGACCCACCCCGTCGCATCGCATCGCCTGCCGTCGTTGTTACTTCGTTTTCGCTTAGCGCTCGTTCTTACTTTTTTTCGTTTTGCTCAGCTTCTAAGGGTCCTGGCGTAATGTTACATACCCTAGCCTTCCTCAACAATTCAGCTATAAAATGCAAAAAGAACTTTTCAAATCCGACAGGTAGTGACAGAGATTAGCGCGTTCAAACAGTCGATGAAAAATAAAATGTGTAGGTAACTAATAGACTAAGCGCATTTTTCTTACTTTAAGCATTTTTATACCCGTCGTAATTTCTAAACGAAAGGGCCGATTCGAATAATTTGAAAAGGATTTTACATGTACTTAATCAACCTTGATTATGAAACTATTTATTTGGATAAGGATTTATACCATTAAAAAAAAATAAAGAATATACGTTTATTTGCGGTAAACAAAATCTATCCCCATATACCATTGTTATGAAAACACCTTCGCAAATAATGCATTATTTTATAATAAATTTGATTACCATTAAAAAAGCTGTAGTGAGCCATAGAACTATTATTACTCTTTATATCAGTGTAGTGAGCCAACTTTAAAGATAGACATACGCTATTGGAGACTTTTTTTAGAACTTTTTTAGAGGAACAATTCCGCCATACATTATTTTTGCGTAACTTTAACCGTTTATGCAGCGCACGCAACGGAAGCTCTGGAAAGGAATAAATTTCCCCATTTTGGCAACATTTTTCATTGATGCTCTGCTCCTATTGGTCGTAGCGTGATGTTATATAATCTATAGCCTTCCTCGATAAATAGGCTATCCAACACTAAAATAATTTTTCGATTCCAACCAGTAGTTCCCGAGATTAGCGCGTTCAATCAAACAAACAAACTCTTCAGCTTTATAATATTAATATAGATATAGATCTATTTTTGTGTTTCTGTGACAAATGAAACCATTTTTTTTTCTTTCTTTCATTGAGAACGGCCGCCGTGACCGAAAATTGGCCAGACGTAAGTAAGGTAATATGATTATAATATTAAATGAACGAACCTGTACTCATCCACGACACTCTTGGCGTTATCCAGATCTCGGTCGCTAGCGAAGAAGTTTAATGGGTTAGTGAGCAGTATAAAATGCTTGACGCGGCCCTTGTATGTGCTCTGATCCCACCGGGGCTTGTCCAAGTTTATCGGGCCTCGCTTGGCCGGCGGCGGTGCCGTCGGTGGCGGCGTCGGCGGCGACGCCGACGCCGGTGGCGGCTGCGGCGGTGGCGGCTTAGTCATTGTTTTTTATGCTACAACAAAATTCAATATGATCGAAATTACACATCTGGAAATCAAAGATGACCTGACCAAGTTTCATGGCCATTGGCCACTAGAATTTTCTAAATAATCGGAAATTGGACGTTCACGATAGTATTGTCACGTTAGAAATTATAAAACCACACATTAGCTATAAATAGTAATAATTGCCATTGGCCGTTTCGAAGTGATGAAAACTATGATTGAACCTGGTATGAAGTAACGTAACGTACTTATAATGAGAAACTTACAATGATATTCTAAAACGCACGGCCCGCGCGGTGGAATACGCCCGTTGGCTAGGTTGGCCGGAATTCCAACAGTGGAAACATAAAATCATGTTGTTACTAACTCACCAGATTTGTAGGCGTGTAATCCGTAAAATACGTTAAGATATACCGAGCTTTACTTTATTTAGATTTATAGATAACATCTACAGAGACATAAGCCTAGTAGGTACATTTTTTTATTTTGTAAATACACCGAAATTTTATTTCTAATTTCAAAAGTGACATTCGTTTTGTAGGAGTTTATCGAGTTACTCGCATTTTTCTTACTATAGATAATAATCTTCTATGGTAGAGAACTCAGAATCGAAAGAGGTTTTAAAATTATATAAGGAGACCATAAAATATGCACGTAGCTAAGTAATAACAGCCGCACGGGTCGATCCATCAGGGTAAGCTACCCTTGCCCGGATTGTCCGTGGATGGGTGACCATCTTTACATACCGAGACTCCTCCGTGCCTTAGAAAGCGTTAAGCCGTTGGTCCCGGCTGTCATTCGTAGATCTTTGACAGTCGTTACGCGTCGTCAGCAGCCCGAAAGTCTGACAACCAGTCTTAGCAATGGGAATGGGTATCGTATTACCCAATTACTGGGTTGTGGAGGTCAGCCGGTCCATGTAAAATACTGGTATTCAGTTGCATCCGGTTAGACTGGAAGCCGACCCCAACATAGTTGGGAAAAGGCCAGGCAGATTGAATGCCCCTAGCCAATGATCCAACCATACTTACTCTGCCATACCCCCCAGCGCGGGGCAGCAACTAACAGCTCCCCAGCGACTTCGTCCGCCGTGTAAATCCCTACCCTGTGGGTATTTCTAGTAATAATAATATGGCTGGTATGGCTCCTGAAAAACAGGTTCTCTAACCTAGCTCTGGAGCCAGGGTCTCAAATTTTCTGTAACCTGTTTATGGCAATAAAGAATTAATTAATTTATTTTATAGAGGCATGAGGAACAGGGTGTAAAGTTCACTCATCCTCCATAGAAAAGGGAGGATCCTCCGACCTGACGGGTGTTGTGTCTGGTGGGCTACTGCCCGACGGTTGATGTCGGGATGTTGTATATATGCTAGTCGCGCGGTAAACTCTGTTTGCGCGATGCAGGATTTTGCGTGACGTCAGTGTGACGCGTTCCATTGTGGCGATGCCGCCACATCACTCTCCTCCGGAGACCGGAGGTCGATAGTGGGCTGAGTCGTGTATCTTGCGATGCTTGCCAGGGCCAGTTGAGGTTCCAATGAGTCGGAACCGGGTGCCGCATAGTTCACCGTGAGTCGGAACTGTCTGCGGAGATGCCCCCATTGAGTCGGGGTGGCGCTGCGTTATGCTCCAATGCGTCGGATGTGGTACAGCGCCGGGTTGAGGCTGACTGCTGGCGTCGACCAGGAGAGGTTTGAAGGGCTCTGCTTGTTTGACCGGCCGAGAGTGCAGTGTGCTGTGCCAAGGTTGCTGATGAGGCTGAGGGTGATGACCAGGTATGCGCGGTCGCTGCATGCTTGTGGTCAGGATACCCGTTGAAGCCGTGGGTGCTGGCTGGCTGTGTGACTTGCCGCTCGAGAGCTCGAGGAAGTGATG
This sequence comes from Fissipunctia ypsillon, assembly GCA_947568875.1. NCBI lineage: Eukaryota > Metazoa > Arthropoda > Insecta > Lepidoptera > Noctuidae > Fissipunctia > Fissipunctia ypsillon. The sequence goes on along the minus strand of OX387664.1, from coordinate 8,148,207 downwards.
CTGATGACGTCACGCTGTAGTAGTTGCACGAAGGCTGCGCTGACGTTCATGTTCGGGGTCACCAATATAGAGGCATGAGGAACAGGGTGTAAAGTTGACTCATCCTCCATAGAAAAGGGAGGATCCTCCGACCAGATGGGTGTTGTGTCTGCTGGGCTACTGCCCGACGGTTGATGTCGGGATGTTGTATATATGCTAGTCGCGCGGTAAACTCTGTTTGCGCGATGCAGGATTTTGCGTGACGTCAGTGTGACGCGTTCCATTGTGGCGATGCCGCCACAATTTATTTCGAAAAATCATCTTATTCCTTGTCTAGATAAAAGAACCTCTGTGCAAAATTCTAGGTTCAAGGATTTGAGCTGGGCGTTGATGAGATAGTGTTACTACACTTACTATTTCACCAACGCCCAGAAAAGTCCTGACTCACTCGAGTCAGGACTTTTCTGATTATATCGCATGTTTTTTGTAGAGCCTGAGAACTTTAAATTGAAATAAAACATAGAAAAATGTTTTTGATATTCATGAAATTAGCTTTACTTGATATATAATCGTTTGAACATGGTTTCGGGAATGTGGCCGCCGCGGCTGACGCGAAGGCCTAATTTATTGAAAGCTTAATTTTTTTATTGGCTTTGTTTACTGAAATAAACATTTGACGAACGACTAATTTCACAAAATGAACCAGGAGCTAGATCACCACCTCAGTAGCAGTATTATTGTAAACTTACTTGAGTGTGAAAAAGAGATTGAGCTAGACGTCCTGTACAGCTTCATCTCTTTCTCACACTGAAGTAATATTAAAATAATACTGCTTTAAGAGGTGGTGGTTGGCCCCCTGCTCGTTCGTGCGATTTGACGCAATTATATTATTTTCTTTGGGGGTATGTAAAGTCGGATGTCTACGCCGATAAACCAGAAACAATTGAGCTTTTAGATGCCAACATTCAGCGCATTATTGCCGAATTACAAACTGCGAAGAGTGTTTGAAAATTCAGGTCAGGGACAGCTTGGCCCGAGTCAACTCAACCCGAATAATAATATCAGATACTACGTCGTCAAAACGCCTAAAACGTGGTGTGTACCTTTTTTTTTTTTTTTTTTTTTTTTGTGGATGGGAAATCATCAAATGACTTCTCCCGCTCTGGGCGGAGCGGGAGGGCGTGTCAGACTTTTACTGACTAAAACCCACCCGTGTTCCTTCTGTTGCCCGTGCCGGGGCCACGGTAACTCTTTCGAACATCCCGCAACCCTAGCTGGCATCGGCCCTAGCGGACCCCGTCAATAGTGCTGACATCTCTGAGGCGCGCGTGGAACACGACGCGCCGTCGACTCGGGCCTGGTCCTTACCGGACGGCGAGCTACCCATTGCTCGCCGTCCGCAAGCCCGCGCCTACGGTGGCCGGGAATCGGCTGCCGATTCCCGACGCCCAGGGCGTCTCCTGCGGCGACTAGGGGCGTGAGGGTGCAAAGCTTGCCTCTCCCTCACGCGTCCCGCCTCCTCCTTCACGAGCATTACTGCTTCGCAGAAGGAGGTAATGGCTTCCCATGCACTCTCGCTCCGTACCATGGCCTGGACCAGGGCCGGACGCGAGAGATCGCCGCCGCCGATCGCTTCCGCGAGGACACGGCGGTGCTCCGCCCAAGCCGGGCAGACCTCCACCGTATGCTCCACCGTGTGTGGTGACACCCGGGCGTTTCCTCCCGCCTTATCCGGAACAGGTACCTCCCGAAGCACCCGTGTCCGGTGAGGACCTGCGTCAGGCCGAAGGTGAGGACGCCGTGGCGCCTCTCCAGCCACTCCTCAAAGAGGGGACTTATCGCCGCAATTGTGGCGTGCCCAGCGCTGGGTTGCGACAATCGCACTCTCCATGCCGCCATGAGATCCTGCCGGAGCTCTGTCCGCCGTGCCACGATTTCTCGCGGCAACAGAGTTACGCCCCGGCGTCCTGCCTCCTCGCGCCACTCCCACATGTGCGCGAGGACTTTTGCCTCCAGATCCCATGGCGGTAATCCGGCAAGGAGGTTCGCCGCCTCCCCGGAGACCGTGCGGTATCCCCGGGCTAACCGGATGGCCATGACCCTCTGGGACGCGTTCAATCGACGTACCGGTCGTCGCCTCACGGAACGCGCCCACACCGGAGCTCCGTAAAGGGCCATGGACCGCACGACCCCCGCGTAGAGCCTCCGGCAGGAGGCGTTTGGACCCCCCAGATTGGGCAGGAGCCGCCCCAAGGCAGCCCCGGCCCGCTCCAGTCTGGGAGCCAAACGTCGGAAATGCTCCACGAAATTCCACCGGCTGTCGAGGACGAGTCCCAGGTACTTCATCGTCGACTCGACACCGATGAGAACCCCTCCTACCGTTATTTGGGAACCCGATGGTGGCGCGTTCCGAGGACCATGAAAACACATGGCCTCGGACTTGTGCAAGGCCACCTCGAGTCCCAATTGCCGGATCCTCTCTACGATTGTCGCAACCCCGCGTGCCGCTAATTCGGCCGCCGCCTGGTGCGACCTCCCCTGCGCCAGGACCAGCGTGTCGTCAGCGTAGCAAACTACGCTGACGCCACCAGGGAGGTCGGCGCGCAGCACCCAGTCGTACCCGATGTCCCACAGATGCGGTCCCAGAACCGATCCCTGCGGGACACCGCACGACATCTCTCGCCGGTTCCACTCTCCCCGGTGACCGGGGTAGATGACGGCCCTGTCCGTCAGATAGGCCTCGACCACGCGACAGAGGTAGGTCGGCACTCGGTGATACCGGAGTGCCTCCCTGATGCAACTCCAGGGCAGGGTGTTGAAGGCATTGGCGATGTCTAGAGACACCGCCAAGACGACCCCACCCCGGGCCACAGCATCCCCCGTCGTGAGGGCTCGTACGCGCATGATGGCGTCCACCGTAGAGCGCCCCTTGCGGAAACCAAACTGGCTCTCCGCCAAATCCGGCCCCACCCTCACCAGCCGCCCGACAAGGCGGTCTGCAATGACTCTTTCAAAGAGCTTGCCCACCTCGTCGAGCAGCACGATGGGCCGGTAAGCGGACGGCGAGTCCGCAGGGCGCCCCGGTTTCTTAATGAGGACCAGTTTCCCTGTCCTCCATTGAAGCGGGAACTGGCCCCTCTCCAAGCATGCGCTTAGGAGCCCCCTTAGTCGAGGCCCGAGAGCCTCCAAGGCCAGGACCCAGGCTTTTCCAGGTAAGCCGTCGGGTCCTGGGGCGGTATTCTTGGCATTCAGCCTGCGCACCGCCACTCTCAGCTCTACCTCGGTCACCTCCGGAGCATCGTCGTCATCGTCGGCTGCGTGGTCCGCATCCGACACCGCAGAAGGCGGAGCCATGGGCGGGGGAGTATGTTCCCCTCGCGAAGGGAACAGAGCGCTCACCACGTCCTCCACGAGCTGGAGCCGGAGACTCTGCGTCAGCGGGGGAGCCCATGGGCGGAGCTTGTTCCGCACCATTTTATAAGGGCGTCCCCACGGGTCCCTGTTCAGAGTCTCCAGCGACTCCTCACGGGCCAGTCCCTTGGCCCGCAGGATCTCCGCTCGGAGGGCGGTCTTCGCCGCTCTGTACCCCTCGTACAGCTCCGCCTGAATGGCTTCCGTATCCGGAGGGCGGATACGGAGCCTGCGGTGCCTGGTGTACCGGCGTCGCGCAGCAACGCACGTGTCGCGCAGAGACGTCAACTCCGGCGACCACCAGCACACCTGGCGCCGGGTGCGTCCGGGCCGGACCCGGGGCATTGCCACGTCGCATACTTCGGACATGGCCTCCCGGAACCACCCCGCCTCGTCATTGATGTCAGCAGGCCTGTCCGGTGGTGACACCCAGGCCTGCACGATCGAGGCTTCCAGGAGGAGCTCCCGGTCCAGCTGCTTCAACGCCCACCGCGGACCACTCGGGGCCTGTCGGACCGGCGCGCTCGAGGTCTGGGCGGAGACGTCAAACCGGATGTACCGGTGATCGGAGTAGGTCTCCACCCCCTCCATGACGCGCCAGTCGAGGACACGCGGCGACAGAGCGGGGCTGGCGAACGAAATGTCCACCACTGACTCACCCCGCATCCGCACACACGTGGGGACAGAACCCCGGTTTAGGACGACCAGGCCCGTCTCCAGAGCCCAGTCCTCCACCATCCTGCCCCGTGTGTCCGTATGCCGGGAACCCCAAGCCACATTCTTGGCATTGAAGTCCCCGAGGACGAGTACAGGGAGGGAACGGAATCCGACGACGACGACTCTCAACTCCGCAAGGGAGTTGTGGAACTCGGCGAGAGTTCGGTTCGGGGAGAAGTATACCCCTACCACGACAATCTCCCCGAACCGTGCTGCCACGCAACCCCGTCCCCTCTTGACAGCCTCGAGGGACGGGGTACCGGCGGCGGCCGACGTAATTAGGGTCACTGAGCCGCTCAGGTCCTCCACCCAGTCATCCCTGGGCGGGACAAAGTACGGCTCAGCGACCACGGCGATGTTAATCGACCACTGCGCCATGCTCTGGAGCAACAGATCCTGAGCGGAGGCGCAGTGGTTGATGTTCGCCTGGAGGAGGCGTAATGGGGCCATTATTGGCACTCCATATCAGCCCCCTCCCGAACCCCCTGTGAGGGCCCTGCCGCGGTGGTTGCGGCGACGGCGACAGTGGAGGCGGCAGCGGCGGAGGCGGCAGCGGCGACGGCGGCAGTGGTGGCGGCTTCGGCGGTGACGCTGGTGGCAGAGGGCTTGCTGCCCCTGGGTTTGGCGGGTGGAGCGCAGGCCTTGCTCCCAGCCCGGTGATTGGCCGGCTTGCCAGCTGCCGCACACGCGAAGCAGTGCGGCGCGGCTTTACACGAGCCGGCCTTGTGACCGGGCTGACCACAGCAGAAGCAATGGCCGCTACGGTCCACCTCCGAGGTGCATTTAGCTCCCACGTGGTTGCCCACGTGACAGCGGAAGCACCTCAGAGGTCTGGGTTCCAGCAGTTTCACCTGCGTGGAAACCCAGCCCACCTTGAGCCTTTGGCCCTCCCCAGTTATTTTTCGGGCCACCGCCACGGGGCAGCTCACTGTAACAGTTCGCATCCCCGTGAAGTCAGGACGGATGGTGCCTACCCTAACCTGCTCGGCTGAGCACCCTCCAGTCCTAACAACGGCGGCCACCACCTCTCCCTCCGTCGCTGAGTCGTCCAAACCCAGTATGCGCATGTTCGCGCACTTGGTGGGTCTGGACACTCGGGCCTCGTCCGCATTTAGGGACGCCCTAAGCCTCTCGGCCAGAGCGTCAGCGGTCGGGCCGCTGGCCGCACCGGGAACCTCCAGCATCCGGGCCCCAGTCGCAGTGACCCTTATCCGGATGCCATCGGCAACGCCGAGCTCCTCGAGGTTCACCGCCTCCCTCGCCTTGGCAAGCACGTCGCGGTAGGACACGCCCTTCTTCTCCGCTTCCGGCTGTAGTGTGATCACTACAGCTGCGGACCTCGGGGCACGGAGCCTAGCCGCGACGATTCGCTCCTTGCGCCGCTGCCGCCTCTCCCTCTTTTTGGCCGCCCTTGCTGCCTTACCCGCCTTCCTCTTCTCCCCGGCTACTTGCCATTCGGCGTCAGCCGGAGGAGATTTAGGAGGCGGGGGCGGCCGTTTTGCCGCCGGGGCTGGGGCCCTCGCGGGTTCCTGCACGGCCCCGCCTTTCGCCTGCCCCGTTGATGCAGGCTTGACCGTGGCAGCCGCGGCGGCGGCATACGATGCCGCCTTCCGCTGGCCCGAGGCCGGCTGGCTCGCCGCTAGCGGGGGCCGCAGGACTATGGCCTCCAGGGCGGAAAACCGGCTTCGGAAGGCAGCCAGCTCCTGCCGGACCAGGGCCAGAACCCGGTCCTCAGCAGGCACGGGCCCGACCTGCCCATGCCGCGCCTCCCCCTGTGGCACCTCCCGGGGGCCAGCTCCTCGGAGCCTGGCCAGGTCCGCTCGGAGCTCCTCATTCTCCTTTCGGAGAAGCTCCATGGCGGCTGTCAAGCGAGCGACCTCCGCCCGCATCCCTGTCATTCCGTCCGACGGGGGCCTGAGGTGACTGGCCTCCGCTGCCGCCATAATGGAGGCCCTGGCTGCCGATATGGCCTTGTCTTTAGAGGACTGAGTCCTCTTCAAGGCCACACTCTTGATCGCGGCTGCCACGACCTCTGCGAACCTGATCGTTTGCTCCGAATTGGAGCCGCCAGCGGCGTCCGGCTCACCACCTGCTGACTCCGACCCAGCCGAGACTGACCCCAACTGCGACTCTGGCTCGGCCGGGCTGGCTGGGCTCGGCTTGCTGGCTTCTTTGGTGAGCCCTCTGCCCACACCCCTTTCATGGGCCCCACCCCGCCGGCTGATTTTTTTACGGGCCGAGCTCAGCCCACCATCCGAGGAAGACCCCAGGCCATCCCCCGGTTTGGGGCGCTTCTTGAAGAACTTTTGGTTCTTCCCAGCGCCCCCCACCATTTCGCGCTCCGGGCTCTTACATGAGCCCTTCACGCCAGATGCGGCGTCGGACTCCGACCCCGCATCACTCCCCTCCTCTTCGCTGCTATTTTTGTTTGTTTTGTTATCCATGTTTGTTCCCACGAGTAAAAAACTTTGTATCTTCTCAAAAACCAGTGGTTCGCACTAGCGACTAATTTAGCTACCCATTAGTCAAGCTATCAACCTCCCTCACGGTGCGCCGCCGCTTGGAGGTTTGGGGTGATTTTTTATAGAGGTTTTCTTCCTCGCGGCCCGGGCGGTTAAGCCAAGACCCTCGACCCCCGTCAAAAGTCAGAGACATGACCTTGACAATCTTCGGGGCTACGAGAATAACGGTGGCAGAAAGAGAAGGCCTCTTCCTGCCTGCCCGGCGGCAGAGTTAGTGCACACCGAGCCCGCTCTTACTCCGCCGCTGTGCGTCTCTGCTTAGAGCGCAGAGAGACACACGTTGGAGCGTACTTCTGACAGGATATTGGCATACGGGCAACAAGACCCCTTAGGCACACAGTACCTAATGGGGAGTCATTGCCCGTACCCCAGGGTGCACCGTCCCGGTGACTGGCCTTCCCCCCGGACGCATCCATAAGGGAATTCCAGCCCACAGGCACACGGGGAGGTTTCCTGTCCAAGCACCCCAAGTGGTGTGTACCTGTGTTACATACCGTCGGCATGAAAAGTATCGACCTCTCAAAATATTGAAGATTAAAAAAAAATTAAGTATTGATAGAATTTATTTATTTTTATGACTAAACTTGCTGTGCCCCGCGACTTGTTTCGCGTGGACGTCGTAAAATACACAATATACTAAAATAACAGCTATATTTAATAAAACTCCCTCGTCGTCCCACGACCCGTCGCCAACTGTCGCGTTGAATCGCCCGCCCGCGCTATTATTTATTTATTTTACTATTTATGTACACACAATAACACATTATTATAGTTAGGACATTATGATCATTGAGTACAAAGGTACTGCTTATTTCTTAAGAAATTTCTTCCAGCAGACTTGCGAAAGGAGAAATTAAGAAAGAAATGTAGACAATAGTGTGTGAGAACAAGAAGAGAAGAGTATTATGTATGAATATAATGTATTACTTCGTTTTCGCTTTTTGACTTTTTTCTTTTTGCTCGGCTCCTAAGGCTCGTAGTGTTAAATAGCCTATAAATTATCCTCGAGAATTGCGCTACGAAATGCAAAAAGAATTTTTCATATCCGACTTTTTGTGCATAATTTCATGGGTTTTAATTTTTTTGCGCGGAACCCTAATTATTTTTCGAAAATAAAAGTAACCTAAGTGACCCGCCGTAACATCAGGTATCTGCCAGTGAAAGTCCGGTCAAAGTCGGTTCAGCCGTTTCGGAGATTAGCCGGAACAAACAGACAGACAAAAATGTTAAAAATTGCTTTTTTGTTATAAGTACCGTTTATACTTTCTTATGCATTTAGTAAAATGCTGTTATTTTGACATTACAAATAGACACTTAAATATTTATTTGTTTACTTATTGCCATAAAATTATCTGTCAAATAAACCCAATTTCATGGGTATCAATAACATTTTTCTGTGTAATTTCAAATTTTCCGCCTAAAAAGACTCTTTACAAGCCGTGTGCCTGTTGAGATTTCCTATCCGGAAAAATACAAACTTTCATTCCCTATTTCACCCCTTTAGGGAATGAATTTTTAAGTCTTTCATTACCCAGTTTCTGGACCCAGCGCGGTTTCGGCTGTACCTTGTCCGTCAGTCAATGAATGATGAATTCAAGTCTTCTTCTACTTAATAAAAATCTACATCACAAAATACATCTGTATCATAGGCGGAGGCCATCTCGCCACATCTCGGTGCACCACCTATGCCAAGCACGCATTGTTGTCGTCGTAAATCTTAGACTATAAGTCGTAAATTATATTTTTTTTTTACATTTTTAAAAATGTCAAAAAGCATGTGACGAAAACTAACAAATAAAAAAAAGTATTAAAAAAAAAAAAATCGAAATTTCAAAACGAAAACTCTCAGCTTCCGTGGTGTTGCCAGAATTACATTACGAGTATCAATATCTGTTCGAGCCGGTTCGAGCATTTTCGAGTAATTTTACCTCTCATTTTGCATCACTGTGTTCTTCATTCAAATCATAGTGATCGTCATAGTCTTTGCAATAAGGTTGCTATTGGGTTAGTGCAGCCGTGGCGCTGTCACGGTTTGTAAAAGTAGGGAGGGTGTCCAGTTCAAATTTCAAATAAACGGGCTCATTTGCACTTTCAGCGTGTTTCTAATGCTAGGTACATACACACGCAGTGACTTTAGTCGCCGACGCGACGTCGCGCAGGCAAAATTCCACGTCGACATACAGATTTTGACAGCAGACTTGTCGCTAACGATGTCAAAATACAGGGTGACTTGTAATTTGAGGTATTCCTTCCAGGGCGTGATAGTATGACCCATTTGCAACAATTAAGCACCCCATAAAGCCTAGGCGAAAATTCATGGGATTCGAGAAAACCCAATTTTTATTTATTTTTGAAAACTTCCCAGAATTCGGCACTAAATATCACTTTTCTTTAAACTCTCACCTTGAATGTCATTCATTGCTATTCTATTGGGTACCGAATACTTTAACAAACCTCGCTCTCTTCTCGTCTTGTTCGCTTTGCTTCGACGAGAGTAGTGTTACTAAGAACATGCTCCCTTGTTAATTTATTACCAATTTACGGTTGCGAACATGTCGCGAGTGCATTTACGAACTATTGTCTAAAACACTATGAAAAGTGCGTGTTTATGCTGTGAAAGGCGTCTGTGCGCCCTCTCGTGCGCTGCGCTGATCCAGCAAGGAATCGAATGATCTGTCGGCCGACGTGGAGGCTGGATGGTGAATCTACAGGTCAGTGGTGTTGCATTTTCCTGCCAAATTCCTTTGTCCATGTACAATTTTCGTCGTCCTAATTCGTGTCGTATTTTGCAAGGTCAGACCTACCCACGTACTTTCCACCCCCGCATTATACAGTCCACTATTTAATTGAACCAGCTCCCTGCGTCTGGGATAAACGCAAAACTATTTTATATTTCCGCCCAAGTATAAGTGGCGCCTAACACCATATATACTTGCCGACCAAACAAACAAACAAACAAATTACGGGGAAGACATTTCCATTAATCAGCTATCATCTGATAGCTGAATTTGCAAATTGTTGAAATATTAATCAGCTAGATAGTTGACCTTTGCCAGCATTATAGACTCTTTCATCGGCTGATAATTAAATGAAGAGGTTTTCCCCGTAATTTGTATGCTTAATGCCATAGTAAAATTTTGAGATAACTGGTGTTAAAGTTTGTGTACGTAGATGATATTTGAAGATAGTACAATTCTGTGTGACTGACACTGGCATGGCCACCATCAGGGATTTTAATTTTGCTAACATAAAAAAAAGTCGCTCATTAGTCTAAATTTGTCGCCAAATATCAGAATTTGTCGGTCAACTAGTTCAAACAGTTTTGCCACCTGTGGCCACCTGCCGATCTATTCTGTAAACATCACACCGTAAGCACTTAGGTGAAATGAGGGTTAAAATTTCCTTTATGGACCGTCGATTTAAGGGTCAGGGATGGGGGGAGAGGGGGGGGAGGAAATCTACCCCCCCTGTACCATTCCCACACCGCGGAGCCCCATAGTTATGGAGATACTCATGTTTAAAGTTATGCTAGGTTAGAACACTAATTTCCATCGATTTATGGGGCGATTTGGGGTGTAAATCATAATTGACTTTTAACATTAGAAGGGGATCTGGCGCTCGGCGGCCGCTGCCGCGGCCCGCTCGCTTCGCTCGCTCGCCTTCGCGCTTTAATGGTCACTGTTCTAACCTAACCTAACCTAACCTATATGACTCCCTGTCACTAGAGGGGGCTCTGGCGCTCAGCGGCCGCAACCGCGGCCCGCTCGACTCGCTCGCTCGCCTTCGCGCTTTAATGGTCACTGTTCTAACCTAACCTAAATGACTCACTGTCACTAGAGGGGGCTCTGGCGCTCGGCGGCCGCTGCCGCGGCCCGCTCGCTTCGCTCGCTCGCCTTTGCGCTTTAGTGGTCACTGTTCTAACCTAACCTAACCTATATGACTCACTGTCACTAGAGGGGAATCTGGTTGGATAGTTAAAAAAATATATGACATAATTTAATGAAACACACCTCGACGCTTAACGAAACGTGAAACGTCAACTTTGACATCTACAATGACAATTTATCTAACCTAAATGTCGTGTTTTTTTCGATTTATATGGAAACTTTAAAAAATTATATCTCGTTTCGTGAGTCTCCGCAACTTAATAATTTGTAAAAAGCTTTCTATTTACGAGTACTATCTATGTACAGTAAAAATATGAACTTCTAACTCGACGGTCCATATAGGAAAGTTTAGCCGAAGTGAGTTTGAAGTGAGCTCAATCCCTAGTAAAGGTGGGATGACAGTTCACATCACGCTCACTTCACCTAAATTTTCACGGTGGGATCTTTACAGAATAGCACCACAGGCCACTCTGGGGACCATCTCCCCAGCTGGGCCCAATTTGAATCTCAAAAGCTAGGGCACCTAGCGAAGATCTGTTTTCTCCCAAATTTTGTCGCTATTAGTCGGAATCAGTCGCCAAATATCAAAATCTGTCGGTCACTGATCCAAAAGTTATAAGTGTTTCTAGGTGGCCGAACTGGGGAGAATCTCCCCAGCTTGGCCACATTTATATCTCAAAAACAATTTGAGAGTTTAGAGAAAAGTGATATTTAGTGACGCAGAATTCAGGATATTTTCAAAAATACATAGAAATTGGGTTTTCTCGAATTCCATGATTATTGTCTAGGTTTTATGGGGAGCTTAATTGTTGCAAATGGGTAACACTATCACGTCCTGGAAGGAATACGTCAAATTACAAGTCATCCTGTATAAGCGAGTCGCCGGTGACTAAAGTCACTGCGCGTGTACCTGTATAAGCGAGTCGCCGGTGACTAAAGTCACTGCGCGTGTACCTAGCATTAGATAACAGTTTTGGCGTGTCCTAATGAAAAACAAATAAAAGACAGAGTAACATAATATTTATTATTTAAAAAAATATAAATATTCAAGAGAATGGCTTAATCTGTAAATTAATAAATAAACATTTTATATGCATATGTAGATACGAATTCAAATCGGAAATGAATTTAAAAAAAAAGTCGGGAGGTGTCCTGGGACAGCCGGTTGGAACGAAGTTCGTTTCGCTATATATTATGTAGGTATTGAGCCATCTAGTATGGTCTCAAGTTTCAAGTGTCAAAAGTATGTTTTTTTTTAACAAAATACGGTGGAATCTCAATAATTCTAATTTCAAGGGAATTTCGAGATACAAAGGATTTAATTACTAAAATTGCGACTTAGAAAGGCGAGGTTTGAGTTATCGAGATTCCACTTAAGTATGAACGCTTTTTCGTTAGTGACGATTTCTACCAGTTAACTCCTACCGCAAGCCGTGTTAAAGACCTTCGTTCCAAAAACATGTTTTAGAAAGAAAGAAAGAAAATTAGGTTTATTTGTCACAGAAACACGTGCATACAAAACGATAAGAATAATCAGAAAAATAAAACAAAATAAATCCACATTATAATCACGAGCTCAAAACAGAAATAGTCGGCAGCTGCACGTCATGACTGTGACAAGAAGGCTTCCACTCAGCATGATGATGCTGTGCTACGAGGGACCCACAGTAGCACAGCGCTGATTTTCAGTGGTCACCCAAAAAAGACGTACGGAAATCAAGTCAGGTTCAGTGGTTTGTACATAAATAGTTACTTAACAAAACAAAACAAAACAAAATAACCAGTAACTACTTAAAATATGCTGCAAATATACAACCAAATATATGAATAAATATTATGAAATAATCTAAAAATTAATCCGCAGGCATCAGTATGCGTGCAAAAACAATGTACCTACCTGAAACAGAAATTTTAAGTTTAGACAAGTACCAATTTTGGCAAATATTCATAGTTTAAAAGAAGTATTAGCTGCTTGTATTGAATGTTATATAGGTTACTATTTAATAAAAAAATATACAAGTTATATTCATGATTAATTAATGTTTTCTAATAGCTATAGGTCAAACAATGAATAATATTGTCTACTTAAACGACAGGTCAATTACGGTATATGAATGCATGATGTGCAATAGAGCAGTGAAAGGGTTGTCCTTCCATTGTTGTCAGATCTAACATAAGTAATGAAAATAATACAGGGTACTTATATCGACAGGATTACATAGCAACCTCTAGATACACCACAAGGTGTAATTGAAATAACGGAAAACATCTTAAGGGGTCAACGTACCTATATCGAATCGCGTATGACCAAACCTGAAATCGCAAAAAAAAATTAGCTGTTCCCTAAATTTTGTGAGTTGTCATCATTTGCCTAGCCTTTTCCCATCTATGGTGGGGTCGGCTTCCAGTATAACCGGATGCAGCTGGATACCAGCATTTCTACTATACACTATTACATTTTGATCGTTTTAATCCCATGGAGGGTCGATCCGGTGCATGAAACACAATCGATTTGTAAAGATAAAATTATAAAATAAAATAACTTTTTTTTTAAAACTCGAATCAATTCTCGCATTAGTGAAAAATCAATGCGAACCATTAGTAGGTAAGCTTCGAATGGTGTCATTTGAAACTCATTTCGTACCATAGGATCTGTGTGTGTATGGTAGAAAACATTCAAAGTGAACAACACTAATACGAACTATTTCACAGATGACACGTAAGCGCAGTCCACGTGGACTCACAAAAATTAGCCAATGCTAGACCAAACTCCACCCCCAAACCGCATTTGATTGGCAATGCAAAAGGCGCGCGCCCCGCGCGCCCCTAAGGGCAGCACATGTAAACAATTCAGTTTTTCTAGACGTCATCCATCGATCACTAATATTTTATTAGTGATCGATGACGTCATCGGTGTATTGTTGTTTATGATCCTTTTCGCGCGAAAGTAATGGCGTCTCGTAATTACGTGTACTCCAACCTGGAGTTTGTAGCCATGGTGCAATTTTACGCGATCGCGGGCTACGATGCGCAAGCGGCTCGTCGCTCGTCTCTACAGCAAACCAAACCACTTGCAATCTTTGCGACTGCGTGGTATACTCAACCCGCAAATTCCGTTTGCTCAGATAATTGTGGCGGCTACGCAGCGGTTGTTCGATCACAGACACCATCACACGCTCAGGGCCACGGTCGTCAACCCGAACATCATCAAATTTGGAATCATTAAATTTGTTTACATGACCATCAGCTGAGTGAGTTAATAACCTAAGTCGATAAAGCCGGCGGGGTGTATGTAGTTAGGTACGCACCGACGACGTCGGCGATGCGACGTCGGTAGGTAGGTAACTAACTCGCGGCGCTACTACTGCTTTCATGCATTTTGCGAAGTATTACGTTATCACTTCCTATTTTTTTAATTTTAAGAGATACAATGCTGTGTAAGTGGTTGATGAATAGCATTTTGTAAGTTAAACCACCCGTCTAAGGGATTAAAACGATCAAAATGTAAGGGTGTATACTACGATATACAGATTATAAATAGTTTTTGTGATAACAACATAGTTGGGAAGAAGCTAGGCAGATGATGGTGATGATATAGATCATAAATGTATGGAGCAGCTGTTTTTTTTTTGCGATTTCTGGGTTTGTCACATAGTAAAGGTTGTTCATAATGATGTTTGCAATGAACCCGTTTGAGGTTTCCAGTTCCTTTTCAGGTATCCTTTTAGAATAGGTATGTTTCTCTGAATGCTGATCTGATTACAGATCATTAATGACACAGCCTTCCCTTACAAACATATTTTTAGGCATCACCCATTTATTAACAATACTTAATAAAAACTAAAATAAACATATTAAAAATAAGCATCCTAAACTGTTGTAAAACACGAGCGTAATAAAAATAACATCTTTTTAACAATATTGCCAACATCAAGCACGCACAATGAACTGCACACTTATTTACGTGACTATCGAAACTTGGGCACAGTCTATATTTTATTTTCTTGCTTGTACTTCGCCCGCGTGGAGGTCGAAATATATCCCACGAAGTCATACTACCGGGATAAGAACTATCCTATGTCCTAACCCAAGTCATGGTGTGCCATAGGTAATCAAAATCCGTTCAGCTGTTAAGACGTGAAAATGTAATGACGTCGCTTGCTCCCGCGTCACCAGTCCTAACTCTCTGTATATTTTGGCCGCGGAGACCAAAACTACAAACGTAGTGTATTGGGAAGTTTTATAAAGCTGTTATTTTAGTATTTGTGCTGTCTTACGACTTCCACGAGAACGAAGTCGCGGGCAGAATCCAGTTACAGATAAACATGGTTTTGCGGTAGTAAGAAGAAAGTTTAAAAAATTGCAATGGTTCTACTACTGGGTATCCGAAAAGTCACGCAAAATTAATTTTGGTAGAAAATACCAAAGGTGTAATTTCGTTCGATATAAAAAGAATTCTTGTGCTAAATTTCATGCTTCTAGACCCAGCGTTTTAGGCTGTGCGTTGTCTGTCAGTGAATTTAAGAATTATTTATCAAGTAAACAAGCCAATTTCCATATAAACTTTCATCTCCTATTTAACCCCCTTTAGAGGGAGAATTTTCAAAAATCCTGAATTTAAGATTTGCATTAAAGTAGAGTGGGCTAAAAATGGTCTTACTGTTTCGCTTATACTGTAACCATATACTTTTGTTTTTGATGTTTGCCACCGCTCATGAAGACCCGTAAATATTGACAGCTACTTATGAAGCAACAATTGCCGTACTTTTTTAATGTCTAGTGACGTACCTACTGCCACAGCTATATTTTATCGAATCTATTATTGTAGGACATCAAAATATAAATGTCAGATTGCCATCTAATCGGATTATTTACTAAAACAAAAGTGGCATAGATGCAAGTATTAATAGGTATGTTAAAAATTTCAAGCTAACAAAGATACGATAAGTCATCGACAAACTTGCTTTGGAACATGGGCACCAAGTTTAACGATTTTCACCTAACCAGGCTACGTTGACACGGCGCTAGTTTTCAAGTATACAAGGTGTAATCATCAGCCATTGTACTCATCATTGTGAACAATTTTTACTATGGGACCAAACCTGAAATCGCGAAAAAAAAATCAGCTTTTCCCTACATTTACGTTAGCTTATCTTGTCAAAATGTAGGGAACACCTGATTTTTTTTTCGCGATTTCGGGTTTGGTCCTATAGTAAAAGTTGTTCATAATGATGAGTACAATGACCCCTTAAGAGGTTAACACTGATTAAAATTACACCTTGTATAGTATACGATATTTTATCGTATACAGTAGCGACAGTGACATTTTGTATTCAAAACTAAAAGATGTCCACACAGAGCCAATACGATAAAATCGCTGATTCGAGAAGAAAATCTCGTGTTGCTAGCTCCGTTATTCGAGAAATGTCATTACGATTTTTGTTATGTTCCATACATTTGGTCGTGTTAGTATAGCACTTTTGTTTGAAACAGCTATTTTTTTTTTCTAATTTTCATTGTTGAGTGAAAGTTGTTTATTAGTACCTATATAACCGTTAACCGGACACATTGTATTTTATGTGTAACTTATGTAGGATGTGATAGAAGGGAAGACAGTTCGATAGAGAGTGAATATAGTAATATGGATGAATCTGATTCAAAAATCTTAGAAAAATGAGTTTTATTAATAATATTGTTGTTTGGAACTCGGGCCGTGGGGTTAGAGTGCTCATGGTTGGTTCAACGAAATCTCTGGTTGACACTTTCCGTGACCCAAGGGCTGGCTTTTATCTTGGCCAGAGGCCAAGGGCTGTCTTTTACATTTCCATACAACGTGGCAATGCCGCCAGTCTCTTAGGTACAGACGCCAGCATATCAAGCTACCCGAAACTGTCTTTTCCCAATCAACCTTGAACCTAATGCTTTAGCAATAAAATCGAAGATCTATTAAAGATATTTGACAGATTGTAGTAGCTTGATATGCTGGCGTGCGTACATTACCAGTCGACAGCGATGCGGAGGAATTTTTCGACGCCATTTTTTAGTTTGCTAATAGTTTTAGGTAGGTTATGTTATTATATTTTTATTTTAATACTTTGTTAGTTAACTTAGTATAAGTAGATAAGAAGTTTATCCTTTTTATTTAAACTTCTTCATCAACGACGATAAACAATTATATACGATTAGCACTTGACTATAATTTTATCGATAATAATTTGTAATGTGTCTAGCACTGTTGTAAGATGACAATTAAACGTCATTACACCGCAGAGAAATATTCATATTTTCGAAAACAATATTTATGAATTAAGCTGTTTTCACACTGACGCTGCGGTAAGCGAAAACAAGGCGATAACTTGTCAAATTATACGAAAAATACCGCGTTTCGCAACGAAACCGCAGCAGTACCTAAGCGTTAGTGTGCTAACGGCATTAAAGCTATAATAAAATTATGTTCTTCTTTTATATTAATTTTTTTGAACAGCTTTATTTATTTAAAAAAAAAACTATTAAAGACTCAAAATTCCAACAGTTAAATTTTCTATCAAATATGATAACCTCATGATACATGCAATTTTCATATTATTTTGTGCTGTAATTAAGAAATAAAACGACAAATGGTTTTGAAATCGACTCTGTTTTGGATTTTTTTTTTATCGACCAAATTACAATTTATCGTGTTTTCAACTGTTAATTTCCCTATAACAAGGAGGTATCTATGATCCTATATATTTTTCAGGACCTAAATACAATAACTTGAACTTAAAATTTATTCTAAAACAGGCAAATTTGGATAACCCCCCGTTTAAATGGGGAAGAAAACGCAAAGCTTGAACAGATGGCGCGGCATTTCCTTGACTCATAATATCGCTTTGCCAGTTTTAAGGCTCCTGCAAACAGGCGCGACGCGCGACGCGAACCGCGCGCGACACAAAGGCACCGCTCGTCGCGGGACACGCGGTGCCTTTGTGTCGCGCCTGTTTGCAGGAGCCTTTACCTCTCAATCTTTTTCGGGTTTCCAATAATTATTAGCAAGAACTAGCGTGTCTTTTGTTATTTTAAGGAACAACGAATTCAACGTGTGATGTATCTCAATTAAAAGCTGAACTGGAGTCCACTAAGAGATCGAAGCGCATCTGGGCAGGGAGCAGGTATTTACAGCCTACTTTTTTGTTAATAAAAGAAGCCAGTAACCAATTTTATAAATAGCTTGTTGTCGTCCATTCATTAGTTATCGTACTTAGTTAATTTTTTTTTTGTACTTACACGGTTGTTTTATAACATACCTATTCGATGATGAGGTACGAGCTATGAACTTAGAAAAACCGTAAAACCTAACCCAGAATCGAATCATTTGATCGTAATTTAAACTTCGGGATGCCTTAGCAGCATGAAACTGATGATACCAAGATGGATCTTCTTCAGAGAGTTAGCACAAATGCTTTAATTTATGGAGGCATTTTTAATCGTAAGTCTTTAGGAAATTATTGATTTCCATTGTTATTACAACCGATTACGACACAGCGCGGCATTTTTTTGTCAGATGCCGTCCAAAGATTTTTTTCAACTAGTGCTTTAACAATTTCCGTGAGTCAAGAGATAGTAACGACATCTGTGGCAAAAGTTGTTAGTTTATATCCCCATTGTTTCAAGCTTTTTGTGGTGGTGATTCAGTACAGTTTGCCTACACATCTGGTCACTTGCTGCTTACAGGCCCTTGTTGTAGTACACCGTAGTCGTATTGGGAGATAGCTTTAGCGCCTTTTCCTGTCAAAATGGAAAACAAATTAATTGTTCATTCATGTCCATCAGATGCGTAAACTAGTATAGTTTCAATTCCATTGCCTACTACTCCTTTATATGCAATAGTCTCTGTTGCATCATGAAGCATGAGGCTACAAGGGCTAGTGTGAATCTTTGGGTTCATTCGAGTAATCGAGTCTGGTCAAACCACACTGGGGTCGGTGCATTTCATTCATTCATTATTTTTAGTGCTACAGCCAAGAGAAGATTAGCTGGCAAAACTTCCCAGAACTGATGGGTATCGATATGTAATAATGAAAAAACGAAAAAAAAAATTCAAGTAAGTAACTACACTACCAGAGTGTTCCTTTGTTAATATTATGTCAATATGTGATACACACTATAATTTATGTTACCTTTAAGGGTGTCTCTATACTTGAGATGGAAATGCTGGCTTTCTGGCTAAAGAAGGCGCAGCACAATGGCGTAGCGAACGTCACACAGAGGGCCACCATAAATAGTTGAAACGGAATGATGGCCTTCGAGTCAGGGCAGAAGATACACCGCCGAATCGCTGCGTTCGTTAACAGTGGCACCAGTGCTGAAAGTACGTAATATCACATATAAGAACTGGCAACAGGGAAAATAGAGACTTGAAAAAAACGTTGAAGTATAGTGAAAAAACAAGCAACACGTCTAATTTCGCTGTACCGCGCATTCGGCTCAAAATAGCTATTGTACTATGATCCTTGTGAATTAGTGCTACGAATCCTATTTGTTGTATATGTAGGTAAAGGGTTATCCATTAAAGACGCTCGAACTTTAAATCTCTCTGCCTGCGTCTGTGTTTCCGAACGCATACAACCCCGATCTCTTCAAAGTGAGAGTGAACAGGCTTCTTCTGGGTGAGCTCGCTCCATCGTCGACTTTGTCTCTGTCATCTCTGACCTAGACTAGAGTCAAGAGCAAACCTATCTCAAATAAAAAAAAAAAAAAATAAATAAAGCAAGTTGTGTATGTCAGTAGTATGTGTATGTTGATCGAACCCGATTTATGCGGTGGAGTCATCTAAAATTGGACCCCTCAGAAACGCACCGCGGCGGCCATTTGGCCGATATCATATTCCATAATTTAATGTAATTATGTACCAACTCTATTAAACAACAAAAACAATTTAATGATATCTGATACACAATTTGCTTTATTTAAATTTAAAGTTCGAGCGGCCTTAATGGAAACCCTTTATTACAGTCATTACGATCAAATTTTAAGTGGACGACTTAAACTAAGTAAGATCTAACTTTTTCCCCCGTTTTCATTAACGCTTAAATATTATTGCACCGTTGGATTTTTAACTCTCGGCGGTGAGCCGATCGTTGAAAATCCAACAGGGCAGTTTTTATTCACTTTGGTGTCACCTAGTGTTATAGTCCGCGGGCAAGTGCTAGTCACCGCCTGACGCCTATGTAAATGAGTGGTGAGACGGGGGAAGGTGCGATTGACAAGGTTGGCAGACTGAGTTAGCTTGGCCTTTGTCCACCGTCTATAGGTAGAGCTAATTTGCCTAAACTTCGAGGAAGGAAGTAACATAGAGTGGATAATACCTCCTCTAAAATCCCGGAATCTTTTCTATATACACCATAAAAATTACAGATATAAATGAGTGTGTGTGTGTGTGTGTAAACCCTAGAAAATGTTATGATTTTTCAAATCAATAATTTGTAAATACAAACAAAGTCCAATAAATAATTCGTGGTTTTTAAATCCCGGGATTTAAACGTCATTAAAATTATTCCGGGATTTGAGAGGAGGTATTATCCACTCTGTTACTTCCTTCCTCGAAGTTTAGGCAAATTAGCACTACCTATTCCGATCACTGGTTATTATGATCTATTTTTTGTAGTGGGAACCTTCTGGTTACGGAGGAATTGAAGGTCAAAGTTCCAACTTTTTTGACGTTTTTTTACGAAAACAAGGAACAACGAAAACAACTTGATTTTAAATACTTCCTGATCCCCGTACCGTTTCCCGCACCCTTATGCACAATGTTTTGCTTGCGTCACATTGCGTACCTACTACTGCACACCGCGAATTTTCACGCCAGAAATAAGTTTCCCAGCTATTACTTTTGCTCAAATTTACTTCGTTTGCTGTAGTGACGGCTTCGTGATGGGTCTCTTTACACCCTGTATTATCGCATAACTGTCCCGGCTAAGAATAATATATCTCGGAAATACGTTAGTCGTCGTTTCGACTAATCGGGACGCCAGCGCCACCAAACGGCGCTCGACAGAGTCTACAACATAACGCTCGTCGACCGGAGTTAAGCAGTTTGTCGGTGGCTGTCGAGCAGTGAACACGTTTAGAAACTGTCGTGTGTTCCGTGTGTTAGTTGTGTCGAGTACCTACACCTGTGTAAATAGCTACTGTGATTAATTTGATCGTGAATTATAATTTGATTTGAACTGCAAACAGTTTTTCAATGGCTCAATAACCAACACTACCCATAGTACGCCTACAGTAGTTAAAATATGGCTGACGATAACTAGAGAGATGTACCTTCTCCGTCATATATGTAAAATTACGTACTCACTCATCATTAAAAATATTACATAGTTTATATAATATATACGAACTCATGCCGGGCACAGCCATTCCCACTCTGGATATACACACGAGGAAGATGCCTGTGTATGCCGCGATCTTGGAGTTACCCACTCGCTGTCCGTCCGGGACGAACACAGGGGTTCCGTTCATGATTTCACTGAAATATTTATATCATCTAGTTAGAATCAAGTCAAAAGAACTGCCTACAGATATGTATAGATCCAGTATGTCATTGCATGTTCGCGAATATGGAAAATAAGTACCCAAGCTTTAAAATATTATACTGTTTTAACATTGAATTTGTTAAAGGACGTAGTTACACGAAAAGGATCCAATCCACACAAAGTCATGTGTGGATTGGATCCTTTTCGTGTAACTACGTCCAAATATCCTAAGGAATATTTTCAAAAAGAGAACGGCTTGACGTGGACACCATTCAATGCTAGTTTTGACCAACCAGCCAGCGAGCTCGTTGCAATTGTGATGAATGTGTTTCTGCCGGGGTACCTAGTTGATGAAGCTGCGTATACCAACTACTTAATTATAAACAGAATCAACGCACTCTGCCATAATTTCAGTGGGAGTACATTTATGTGATATGCCAGAACTTACTTGCTTCTCATCATAGGGATATTAATGAAATTAGCGCAGCCTACAGCCGCGAAGGGGACCAACCGCGCGTACAGTGGATTCATGCCCTTGAAATAAGTTTAAAAAATGTAATGACAATGTCGTAATAAGCTGATGCAATATTTTTAGGGTTCAGTTTCTGAAGGGTGGCATCGAAACCTTAGTTATTATTTAATTAAGCCTACGCGACTGTCTGTCCGTCCGGCTGTTGCTGTCAATATTCTTTCCAGTGATCCATAAACAACACTGATGTCTACACACGTCCGATAAATCGAAGATTTTTACGGCGAGAAAATCGTTTGTGGGCAAGAGTAAATAATAAAGAATTTAATAAGTGGATAGCCAATGTAAATGTTCACAGAATAAATAAGTATGTGTTTTTATGGCTTCTATCTACATTAATAATAAAAAAAAGAAAATAAACTTTGTTTAAAGTTTTGAAGGCTTTTTTTAGGTGACTGTAAATAAATAATAATACTTACTTCTAATAAGGAAGTAAGGTCGTTGAAAATTGGCGAATTATGGAATTAGTACGGATGGATAGAACTATGCTTGAGAATCTAAATGAGACATACCACACAAGTACATACTTATCTGAATATAATAATGGAATAGAGGAAATAACAAAAGACAACGAGTTAAGTAACAGTTTATTTTCTAAATTAAAAGTACGGCTGGCTGGTACGGTAACTATTTTATTCTGTCAATAAATTGAAATAAAATACTACCTATATTAAATAATTTCTATTGACATACGTAGCTACCAAAGCAAAATTAAAAATACAACTACAAAAAAAAAATGTTGAAATTTTTTCAACATTGTAAATAAATATACTGATATCCATAAACATAACAATTATATTAAATAAGTATATCCAAAATGATCATAATAATAATCATTTAACGTTTTCATTACCTACAAGTTACAATTTTATTGTCAGCTTATACACATGTCAATAATAATTGACATCACAATATATAAATATAGGATTATAACTTATGAAAAAAAGGAATATCTTTGGAATGTATTACGCATTATTGCTAAAACAATTCCCCCTCATTAGTAGTCAGATAGAAGAGGTAACTTATCAACTAGATATCATTTATGATTATTGAGCTCTTAATAATATGTCTCTTTCAGGCTGGTCACAATAAGTTACTTTGTACGATTTTGCGATCGGTCACTGGAATTCGAGGCAAGCAGTCGTCTCGGGCGCGCTCCATCATAGTTTTTTTCTAAGCGTTTGGTGTGGCGTGCGCGGCGCATGTTGCTAGTTGGCGTTGCCAATCGAACAGTGTTTCTTTTGTTTTGCTGTGGTGGTGACTTTATCTCGCCAAGTGAAGTAGATTGAAGCGATGCAGAGGTGCCCCGGTGCCCCCGAACGACATGGCTTGGTCCCCGTGCAGGCTAATCTGGTGAGATCTTTCCATATCTTTCGGCGATTTGCTTCTTTCTGCAAGGCACATGCCTTTTCAGGGTGAGCTGGGTGGGATTGCGCCAACTGGCACGCAGGGCTCAATGCTTGCTACCTGCCTGCTAGTACCGCTGTCACTGAATCTGATTCCCATATAGGGCTTACGGTGTTACGGTTGGCGTTTGGCAGCCAGTAAAGATTGTTAAGTCCCGTCATTTTAAGTCAGTAGTTTATTTTGTCCCTACAAATGTGTTATACACATATGCTAAGTAGTGTACGTAACTTTACGATATAATGCGTGTGCGACGTTAAAAGATGCCCATCCATAGATAAATATCACCCGTCTCCACAATTCCATTGCCTATTTTAGGATGCATATCCAATATGGCTCTAATAATCCTTCCATATCCTAAGGGCAAGTCTTTCCTACCATTATCGCGCGCCCCGGTCTACTCCTTTATATGCAATGGTCTCTGTAGCCCAGCTCTCAGCTCAGCTCTGTAAACATGAATCTTTGGGTTCATTAGAGTAATCGAGTCTGGTCAAACCACGCTGGGGTGGGTGCATTTCATTAATTC